>CM065168.1:34732874-39532874 GCA_033026295.1 Channa striata
ACTACATGTCCTAAAATATAGGCAGCTATTCTTCTTTACCTTCTTGATTTTCATTTGAATATTCATATATGTTCATTTATATGAAGGAAATTATCCGTTTTTAAGAATTAACTAATACATACGTTTCATAAAAGAGGTTAAATGTGTCATATGTGCCATTCAAAAGGTGACAGCCAAGTAGCTAAACAAGAAAACGTTTTATACTGAATATCTGTGCTATGAATTATTTCAAAGATACTGCAGCTTTTACTGCTGTCACAATTCAAACCCTAATCTCCACTTCCTCCCCTGGACTTTTATTTTGTTAACCGTTTTTCTCCACATCCTGTCCCTGTTCTACGATTACTTGGCCAACTTCACCCCCTATCATTGACCTCAACTGGTTTCACCTGCTCCCCCCTGTCTATTTATACTTGGGCTTCACCACAGCTCTCTGCTGGATTGTCCTTCCTTGTGACTGCTCTGCAGGGAGATTTTCAGCCACACTGGATTTCATGTTGGGCTTTTGTACTCTGCTTGCCTGTTCACCTGACTACTGGTAAAACTGCCTGTAAAGTTGCCATTTGCCTACAAACCAGTCTACCATAAACCTGTCTGCTCAATTGATTCCCTTCACTCCTGCTTGCACTCTGTACCTTAGGACCCTGTTTCCCTACTTGACCTGTCTACTGGGAGGTTGCCTGCAAAGCTCCTCTGCAAGCCAGTCTTCTGGTAAAATGCTTGCACAGCCACAACTCATCTGCTAAACTGTCTTCTGCTCTTCGGCTATCCTGTCTATTGGTAATCTGCCCGCTGAGCTGAGTCATTTGCCTGCTATCCTGTCTACTGCAGGGTCAATCTGCCTGCTCATCCTCGTCGCCTGTAGCCTGGTCTCCTCTAGCCACCTGGTCGTTCCCCATCTTGGCTCTCTCCTGGTTCTCCCATATATCCGCCCCCCATAGCAGACTCCCCACCTCCTGTTCACTGTTTAACTATTCATTGTGTTCTGTCTTCAGTAAACCTTCACAATCTTCCTCCTGTATCCTGTAGTTCTGGGTCCAAAGAACAAAATCCTGACAACTGCTACATGTGGTTTAAAACATTTTAGGGAAATCTGTTCTGGATACACAAAGGAAAAAAGAAGAAATCCTCCAATTTTATTACAAAGCATTAAATGTGTAAATCCATTATTTTACATCCATTTATTTCAGGATGTATCAGTCCTAAAAACACTTGGTTGTTTCCCATTATCTTCTTGTTCTTGTGTACTCACTTTTTTACGTAAAGATCCGTTTCATTTTTATTAATAACTGCTGTATAAAGGATGTCAGATCTTAAAAACCGTCAAAATCAATCGGCTAGTAAATTTTAAAAACAAGGTTTTAGTGTCGCTATTGCAGTTAATGTAATCTACTACTTTTTTTTCGGCTTTTCCCATCAGGGCCACAGCGAATCATCCTTTTCCACCTCACTCTATCCTGGGCATCTTCCTCTCTGACACCAGCTAACCTCATGTCCTCTGTTAGAACATCCATAGATTTCCTCCTTGGTCGTCCTCTCACCCTCTTGCCTGGCAGCTCCATCTCCAACATCCTTCTACCAATATATTCACTATCCCTCCTCTGCACATGTCCAAACCATCTCAGTCTGGCCTCTCTGACTTTGTTGCTAACGCAGGCAACATGTGCTGTTCCTCTGATGAGCTCGTTCCTTATTCTATCCAACCTTTTCACTCCAGATCAAAACAAATGAGCACAATGTGGATTTTTATCACCACATTTACCAATACTGGACTTTTAAAATTGACTAATATTTACATTTTGACCAGGTTTGAATTTCATTTACATTCAGTATTTAAAATACTGAAAATAGCAAAGAAACACGACGTCATCCTGTCAAACAGGATGACATCATGTTTCAACATTCTCAGCATTGTAACAGATAAATTTGGAGAGATGAGTACAGTGATGGAGCTGATATCAAAACAAATTCACAAGTTTTTACATTAAAGTCACTGTTAGATAGTTTAAAATGTATTTCAGTTTCTTTTTGATTTGTGATCAGTTAATCCACTTACCCATCAGAATAAATAAAAACAGTTTCCTCTGCATCTTTTCTCTGCTCTGAATGAAACACAGTGAATGAAACATGTAACTATTACATGCTCTACTGCTCTCCTTTAGCTTCCTGATTTTTAGCATTTGAATATTTAAATATGGAAACAGATGTAGCAGTTGAAAGTGTCATGATATTTGTTTGTGGTATTTCTGTGGTACCTTAGTGGTCACGTACAGTCAGGATTGTGTTTTAATCTGAAGAAGACTCATTAAATTCAAGCTGCTGTTCATCTTTTCAGCCAACAAAGTGAATATTACAATTCACTTAAAAGCTTCACTCTCTTCTCCTGAAGTGATCACGGTTTACAAGATGCCTCTAATATTGCAGGTCAGACCTGAATATGCAAGTTTGAGTCTATAACTTTATCTAAACTCAAATTTGACCTGACGTTTTCTTACCATGAGATCTGTGCTGCCCTCAGTCTGCTGCCCTGCTAAAGTGCAAGACCTGGCATGGGTCTGGATCCTCAAGGCTCAAAGATCATCCTAGGACTGACACTGTGTTAAGTTTTTCATTATTACAACGGTGAATATCGTGAAAAATATTATCACGGTGTGTAGATTTGTTAGATCAGCTGTTAAAAAAAACAACTTTTTGCAATAGGACAGACGCAGGAAAGAGACACAATCACCATGAAGTGATGTCTGGTCGTTTTTAAATCAAAGCCCGACCCAGGGGCGCCGCTAGCAGTTTTGGGCCCTATGAAAAAATCTGAAGTTAGGCCCTTTACTTCACCCCTTCTGCACTAAAAAAGGAAAGTGTCAGGAGTGTTGTGTGACAGAAGAGTGTCAGCCAGACTCAAAGGAAAGGTGTACAGGACAGTGGTGAGACCAGCTCTGCTCTATGGGTTAGAGACAGTGAGTAGCAGTGAGAAAGAGACAAGAGGCAGAGATGGAAGCAGCAGAGATGAAGATGTTGAGGTTCTCCTTAGGAGTGACAAGGTTGGACAGAATAAGGAACGAGCTCATCAGAGGGACAGCACATGTTGCCTGTGTTAGCAACAAAGTCAGAGAGGCCAGACTGAGATGGTTTGGTCATGTGCAGAGGAGGGACAGTGAATATATTGGTAGAAGGATGTTGGAGATGGAGCTGCCAGGCAAGAGGGCGAGAGGACGACCAAGGAGGAAATATATGGATGTTCTAACAGAGGACATGAGGTTAGCTGGTGTCAGAGAGGAAGATGCCCAGGATAGAGTAAAGTGGAAAAGGATGATTCGCTGTGGCGACCCCTGATGGGAAAAGCCGAAAGAGACGTTGTAGTAGAAGCTTGAGGCTTTGTGTCTGGCTCAGGGAGCGCACCCTGTTTTCTAAACCATGCAGCTGCTCTACCCTTTGAGCTACCACGCTGTTGCTCAACATCCTTGATACTGTCAGCCTATGGGTTCGCCCTAAGCCTCAGCCACTCAGTGGCTACAAACCTCAGACGTACACAGACAAAGAGCCTCCACTGTTCATGGTCACAACGATCACTTTGCCTGTTAAAAGGGAAAATGTTTGTAATGTTTAGATTGCAGTTTCTATCCACCTTTAACATTATTTAAAAGTTTTCAAACATTAATTTGTGTGTCTTTTTATGGAGATGCACTCAGCTGTACGTCCCTGTGAAGGCAGGATACTGAGCCCCTCCTCTCTACTAAGAATAAATCAAATCTGTACACAGAACATGTTTTTAATACGGTGGCCCTGCAGCACAGAAATCACGAATGAAACATCTGATGTCACAATGCCGCTCTGTGAACAAAACATGAGAAAAACAAGTAACACAGTGACAAATATTTTGTTGTTTAGTTGTTTACGTTTTTTTATGTGTTGGTAAATGACATAATGTGTTTCTGGTTTGCACAGTTTAAGTTATAAGTTTTTTCTGTATCATATGAATAAAGGAACCATTTTTTTATTTTTTTGAGAAATTATCACTAAATGGGTGTAAAAACTAACTTTGTGTTTTTCAGAGCTCACTCTCACCTACTGGTAAAGATCTAAAGGTGGTCAAACTTGAATGTCCCTCTGCAGAGCTCGAACAGTAAAAGGCTGCAGACAATGTGCTACCAACATCGTAATGACAATCCACAGGTTTACAGGATCCACTTACCTAATTATACATTCAGTTGTTATTCAGCTGCATCAATTTGAACTGGTTGAAAACTAAGAGAATTTCACTTTGGTCTGTTTAATTACCAATGTTGTTTTAATTCATCTGTACTAACATCACACCGTCTGCCCAGGGCTGCAGAGAAAGTTTGTTCCTTGTTCTGCCAGACACCAGCACAACTCTCTCATTTTATGAATAGAGTAGATGATGGGAAGAAGAAGAGGGAAAACAAGGAGTGTGAATTAACTTAAATATTCATAAGTAAATGTCTAATATGTAATAACCCTACTGATCAGACAAAAAAATCACAGGTGATGGCTAAACCCTCAGAAACCAAGGTGGCACCATTTAAAAATATGTTTCAAATTTTTTTAAGTTTGACATTTTTCAGGGTGAATGTTTTCGGCAATTATATCTGATAGAGTTGTTTGGAAAGCTGTGACCCCTAGATCAATCTAGATATTCATAAATGCCTAATTGAAAGTCAAAATTGTTGTTTATAAATTAAAGATGATTAGATGCAATCAGTTTTCCAACACATACTGTATACATGCACACCTACAGCCAAAAATGTAAGGAAATAAATTTTATAATCCAAAAAACGTGATGATAATAGGAGATTCACTCTGTATTTTTTTACCTCAGTGAAACACATGTTTTAAATTATTTAAAGCTCATTGTAATTAAACATGCTTTAATAAACCACCTCACCCTACCAGCTCACCACCAAAGAGCAGAGTTATCTTCTAGCTGATGATATTCTGAAGTTTTTCTCTGCTAAACACAAACACATTGCTTCAGCATCTTCTATTTTCCCAAAGGCAAAATTAAATGATATAAAATGTAAAAAAACAAAAACAATAACATTTTCATTGTAAATGAGTCATGAGTTTCACCCCGACCACTGTTGCCCTAGTTACCGTTCGGTTTGCTCTTCCCCCTTTCCCCTCCCGGTTGCTCCTAATCACTCTAACTCAGGCCACCTGTTGTCTCCCAGTCTTAAGTCCCACTCACCTGCTTCTCCGCCTTCAACCTTCCCTGCTCCTGGCTGAATCCCCCTTTCCTCGAGATCGCCTGTCACTTGCCATCATCACCACAACATAAGTTTTGCTCAACTACCTCACATCTTTTCTATATTTCTTTCCTCCCTGACCCTCTGCTGTATTTCTAGAAAACCACTGACCCTCCCGTCGCTCCCATCTGCCCTGACCAGAATTACTCCATTCCCCAACATTTCACTATTCAATAAACTGGGTATTCTGTTCTTCCACACCTGCGTCTACAGTTTCATTTCTGGGTCCTCATATTATTAATAGCAGCTGGGATAAAATGTCACAAAACAAAAATGTAATTTGTGGACTTGTGGATGTCAAATTGTTAAAGTCCAGTATGAAAGAAAATACGAGCAAACTCTAAAGGAGAATGAAGGTCAAAAAAAAAAAGGTAAACTTCACTTTCTCTTGTGGTTTAATCCGTGTTATCTACATATTTCTGTGCAGATTTTGTGATAAAACCTGATGGACTCATAGAAACAACAGATAGACCCCATCACACACGATGAAGTAAGACGAAACAAAAAAGCTGAACCAATGGCGTAAAGGAATTCTGTTTGTTGTTGAGCGTTTTTAGTGTGAGTAGGACATCTGGTGGTTGGATGTGGTAATATTGCACAATGTCAAATATGCTCCATAATCTCATATGAAATGGCATTGATATTTTTTTTCTCATTTTTATAATGTGAAATTACAACAAGTGCAACAAGTGCAATTTGTCAAATGTCTCTTAAGTAACCTAATAAATCTTTAACTAATTAATATCATACTTGTATGATAATCACATTAGGACTTAATCATTGTTATCATATCAGTAAACTGCTAGTTAAAGGACCTGGACAACACGGCAAACAAGGAAATGCTTCACTCAAAGCTACTTTTAAAGGGTATTATTGTCAATGGGTGTGTCCTTTTTCAAGCATAAGGAAGTGGCCCTGGCAGTAAGTGAAAGTGAAAGAAAAACATTTCAGGGAAACTCATTCTCTCAGGAAAGCGCCCACATAAAAAGAGCTATTCTCCGGTTCACATTCGGTTTGTAAGTAAAATGGATGAATTCCGATATCCACTGTTCTTTGAAGCACAAGCCCTGACAGACAGAGACAAGGAGAAGATCAGGAGACACTTTCAGAAAAGACGAGACTCTGGAGGAGGGGACTGTGGGATGATTGAAAACATTGGAGGCAACATTTATAAAATCAGTTTCATGGAAAAAGAAGGTAAGGAATTAGTCTGTGTTAAAATTACATGTATCGGGAATATACTTTACAGTTTTTGTTAAAATGTTATTCTTGTTGATGTGATTTACAGACCAGGAAAGGGTTTTGCAGAGGAAATGTCACATCATCTCGCTTCCTAGTGGAGAACTCTGTCTGTATGTTAGCCGAACCAGTTCACCACAGACTCCTGATCAGGCACCCCTACAGGTGAGCGACTATGATCCTTGAAAAGCTTGGCTGGTGGGGTTATTTGAGACACACGTCAGAGACAAATGATCTGGACAGACCAGTCTGAGGGAATTTATGAACACAGTTAGTCATCAAAATGTTTTGGTATTCCTATGATGACACATCTTGAAAATAAATATGCACAGAGCAAAAACGAAAGATTGGGAAAAAATGCTTCTATTTAGTTTGATTTTCCCTTGCACTTTACATGTCATGAACAACTGTGCATTAAAAATAGCTTTGGAAGACCAAGATCTGATAAGATCAGATTTTCTGATAAAACTTTCTAATTTCTGCTTTGAGAGACTGGCAAAAATCCAGCAAACACATGTACCTACAGCCTGCGTGAATAATTTGATGTATTGTCCGATGATATAGTCACTGTAACATTCCTAAAACAGGAAAGCTCATCTTTTGTGTTGTACTGTAATAACTTTTTAACATTTATTTTATATAGCTAAAGCACACAGTCTTACGTTTGTTTGATGTTGCTTTTCTTTTTAGACATTCACAAATACAAACGCAAAAAGCCTTGAGAAGATTTTCAAGATTGACATTTACCTCCTGTATTACCTGAGAGACAACCCTAAAGCCAACAAAATATTACAGAAACAACTTTTTCTATCGGCTGCACAGTGGAGTTAGATTTTAACGAAGAGGAGGCAGTGGTTAGTGGGGATATTGAGAAGGGGCCTGGAAGAGGTTTTGGTGCTGCAGAAAAATGGGAGTTACAGGTGGATCGGGTCTTTATTGGTCTTACTGACAGCTACATCTGCCATCATGTACTTGACCCAAAGCAAATCCGAATCCTGCTGCAGGACCCCTCCTTTACCACTGATGATATCAAAGTGTACACAGAGAGTGGTTATTCTGTGGTTGTTGGAGAAGCTGAGGCTGTGAAACAGAAGATTACAATCCTGGAAAAGAGTGTGCCAGTTCGGAAGGAACTTCCAATTGTTGAGAAGCATCTGAAATTGGTGGAAGAAGAGTTCATTCGAGAAATGCGTGCACATTGCCCAGAAGTTAAAATGCTCATATCTAACACCATGATCATCTTGGAGGGACTTGACCAGGATGTGCAGTCAGGAGCTACAAAGCTTGATGAATTGATGAAAAAAGTAATCGTTAAGAGACTTAAGCTCTCTACAGATTTAATAACCTTCATAAAATCAACTGATGTTGTCTCCAAGTACCAGACTCGCTTCCAGCAGAGCCTCAGAAATCCTGTTGCAATGGAGGTCGGATTGGACCTGGTTCTGTCCAGTTTGTCCTCTTGTGCCCTAGAGGAAGCTGAGGCAGCATTACTCAGGGACCTGAGTGTGGCCACTGTGCAGCTGCAGGATGCTGCAGCTGCATCTCCAAATCTTGACAGTCTGAAAGGCATTCTCATAAAAGCCAAGAACGAGGCAAACAGTCGAGAGTTCAGAGTGGACGTCAGCTTCATCCCAGGTATCACTGGAACAACACAGACTAAGGTACGAATTGTGGGCTACAGTGACAATGTGAACAAGCTGAAGGAGGTTGTGCAGGACTTCCAGATAAACCAGGTCGAGACCCAGGAGGTGCTAAACATTTCTCCTGAACTGGTTGACTGTTTTGATAAAATCTTAGACCTGATTGGGATGAAGCTGGCCAAAGTGAAATTGGAAGCTTCACATGTTCCAAGTCCTTGTGTGCTCGTTTCTGGGCCCCGGTGTTTGGTACAGAAAGCTAAGGCAGAATTAAACAAAGCTCTAACCAGTGTGACGAAAGACACACTAGTTTTTGATGGACCAGGAGCTCAGCGATACTTCCAGGGAGAAGGTAAAATGAACAAGGAGCTGGTGGAGAGTTCCTGTCAGGTTATTATTAAGGAAGAACAAAGTGTGAAAACTAAACCACGAAGTATAAGCAGCCCCAGCCCCACCACTATCACACCCAGAGCTTCCATCTCCAGAGGGCGCTGCAAGACTGTTGGCAGCACGGTGGGCAACAACACAAAATTAGAGATTAAACTTGGGAGTTTAGAGGATGAGCAGGTGAGATCATTACTATACAAATTCACTCTAAATAACCAACAAGTCTTAAAATCATATAACCCTTAATTATTTCCACAGGTGAATGTGCTGGTTGTCCCCATGCTCAAGAAAACACTGACTTCTACAAACATTGGCTTATTTCTGTCGAGAAAAGCAGGGGGGTTGATCACATCAAAGTTTAACACAGAGGTGGCAAAATGTCCCCTTGCCCCTGGTGATGTTCTGCAGGTTGATGGCCCTCCATCTCTGGGCTGCTCTAAAATATATTTCATCGAGTGTCTGCCATGGGATGGAATCAGAGGACAGAGTGTGCAGGTAAAACTTGGACTGTGGTGAGGTCAAAGTCTGAGTTTAAATTCATTGCCCAATTGGAGACATGAGGATTTAGATTTACGTTTGTTTTACTGCCTTTTCGTGTTTTATTTTGTCTTTGCAAAACACTTTCAATTTCCTCTGTGTTTGAACGTTTTTCAAAGTTTATCCTTACGTAAGGCTTCAGGTGACTGTGGTGAAGTAGGTAGTGTGGTTGTCCACCAATCCTACAGTTGTTGGTTCAATCCCTGGTTCCCACAGCCTCAAAGTGTCCCTGAGCAACCCCCTCTGAACCCCTCTTAGTTGCTCCTCCATTGGTGTATGAATGTGTAGCGTAAAGCCTTTTTTTGTTTCACAGGCTCTTGGCAATGGGCTGAAGAGGTGTTTGGACCTCTGTGTACAGCAGCGCTTTTATTCATTGGCCTTCCCAGTAATCGGACCGGGGGCGGTTTTAAAATACCCACTGAGAGAAGCTGTACAAGTGCTGACAGACAAAATTCGCCAGTTTGGATTATCGACATCCCCTGTGTGTCTCGCCACCATCCATGTTGTTATTAAACCTGGATATCCTGACTCTGAGGAGGTGAATCTTGATCATTCTAAATACAATGCATGGCAATATGATTTATTAATCACAAAGTGTTTAATGCTGGTGTTTTTATTTACAGTGCTACCATGAAGTCTACAGACATCTCAGCTTGGAAATGAACCATGGAGGCCAAGGTAAATTAGAAAGGTTAACAGTCAACTATTTGAAACTGCTAATGCTTAATTCTTAATAAAGTGTCAGATATTGCTTTTTTCAAAATATGGTAAATGGTCTGCACTTATATTTTCTACCTATGGGTACACAAAGCACTTTACGCTACTTCTTATTTACCCATTTGCATACACAATGGGGGAGCTGCTATGTAGCTGGTCAACACTCACTGGGAGCAACTGAGTGTCTTGCTCAAGGACACTTCAACATGTGACCAGAAGAGCTAGAACCAACAACTGTAGGATTAGCAGACAACCACACTACTTACTGCAACACAGTCACCTCCCAAACATTTACATTTACATTTAGTCATTTGGCAGACGCTTTTATCCAAAGCGACTTACAAGTGTGGAACAAACAAGCAATAAAATCTAAGTTTAGGAGAAAAACATCAAAGTAAAGTGCTATCAAAAAAGTGCTATCAAGCAAGTGTTACGGTTTCATGAGATGCAAGTAGAGACAAAGAAAAAGCAAGATTTTTTTTTTTTTTAAAGAAAGAGACGGAAGAGTTCTGTTTTCAGCAGTGTTTTAAATGTAGTGAGTGAGGTCGCTGAGCGCACAGTTTGGCAGTTCATTCCACCACCGTGGGATCCCTGAGGTTAAGGCTTTTCATTGGTGTCTTCTGTGTGGCGCTGGGACTGCCAGACGTCGTTCGCTGGCCGAGCGCAGCGGACGGGATGGATTGTAGACCTGAATGAAAGAGTTAAAGTAAGCCGGAGCTGTTGAGTTGACCACTCTGTGGGCAAGAGACAGGACTTCCTAGCAGCTACAGGAAGCCAGTGCAGAGATCTGAAGAGAGGGGTGACATGAGTCCTTTTTGGCTGGTTAAAGATAAGGCGTGCTGCTGCATTTTGGATCATCTGCAGGGGTTTGGTCGTGCATGCCGGTAACCCCATCAACAGTGCATTGCAATAATCTAGACAAGATAAGATCAATGCCTGCACGATGAGTTGAGTCGTGTACTCAGAGAGGTAGGGTCTGATCTTGTTGATGTTGTAGAGGGCAAATCTACACGACCTAGAGACTGAGGCGATGTGTTCCGTGAAGCTCAGTTGGTCGTCAATGATGACCCCCAGATTTCTGGTCGACTTAGCGGGAGCAATCACTTCGGATCCAATCCAAACATCTATTCAATTGTTTTAACAAGATTTCAACAAAACGTTTTTGTTCTTCTCAGCAATCTTTAAGTCCCTTACCAGTGATCTCGATGTGATCACCATGACCATCAGAAGCACCGTTAAACTACAGGTGGTTTTTGGTGACATCACCAACGAGACTACAGATGGTATTGTGAACACAACTGACTTTGTTCATTTTCATGATGGTAAGTGAGCTCATGAAATTCACTGAAATATTGCCAATATATACAGTATCAGGACTATTATTTAATTAGACACAGATATCATGCTGATTATTATAATGTCAACCTTTGACACACAAATTGAGGAACTCTTATTTAGTATCATATTTACACTACAGATGGCGTTTGCAAAGATATTTTAACTGTGGCTGGACCTGAGGTGGAGGCAGAACTGAAAGGAGGTGATGAAAACATCAGATGGAAATTTTCATGCCGAGGAAACTTAGATTCATACTCATTCTCTTTGTTGTGTTTATAGCCAAAGTGAACCGAGGACAGGTTTTTGTTTCCCTGGCCGGATCCTTTCCCTGTAAAGCCATTTTACATTTGTGTGGAGAACAAGATGCAAGCCTCATTGAAAAACTGATGTGTGACATAGTTGAACACTGTGAAGTGTTTGAATTACAGTCTGTGGCCATTCCTGCCATCTGTGCTGGTAAATATCAAAAAACAATATAATTAAACAAATATAATTGTGAGGCTTGTGGTTTAAGTCAGTCTCAGTTTGAATTCTGACACCAAAAGTTGTTTGTGCAGGAGCTGGTGGGATGGACCCTGGCGTGGTGGCAGGAGCCATCATTCGAGGGTTAAAAAATGCCACATCCACTCACCTTCAATATCTCACCAACATCCGTCTCGTCCTCATCAAGATCCAAGTGTTCCTGGCTTTTAAAGAGGAGGCAATGCAGGTGTTCTCCACAGCTGAAAAAAACAGAGGTGACAGGAATATTCACAACTTCATTTAAAATGGTCTTATTTTACTGGGAGTTTTCACTGGTACCTGACTGGTTTTCTTTGACTCACCTTGCAGTGTCAGAACGTCATTTGCCCTATACACAACAGCAACAACTGTATGCAAACACAGAACCAAGTATTCCCCACACCAGCTCAACAAATCTACAGTCCGTCTTCTTGTTCCTAGGATGTAGGAACAATGTCGACACTGCCATGACAAAGCTGAAAGATTTGTATAAGGTCCAATGCTCTACACAAACGTTCACAAAGGAGCAGCTGGAAGGCCTCACACAGGAAACCATTAAGGAGCTGAAGCAGCTGGTGGAAACTCAGGGTCTTAATGCGCAGATGGACCAGTCTGGCAGTTTAATAGTGAGTGGGTTCAAAGATGATGTTAACCAGGCAACACAAACAATTAATAAATACTTACGTGATTGCCTCAAACTAAAGATGAGAGAGAGAGAGGAGGAGGATTTGTACACACGTGTGGTTTGGTGCATCCTGGGAGCTAATGGAAACTGGGAAAGACTCCCCCAAAAAGCCAATTACAACCTGGAAAATGGTGATATTGCAGGAGCAATACTGGATGCTCAGGGCATCTCGTGGTATGTGGACCTAAGTGCAATGAAAGCAACAAGAGAACAAAGTGGACAGCGAGCGAACCTGAAGAGACTTGAGAATCTACCAGGTGAGAAGATTGTTCGTAAAGTTCTTCCTAGCATTGCTGGTAAATTGATCCAAAACATTTTTGGGGGATTTGATACATCAAACCATCTCATTTTCTCTATTTTAAACCTGTACATTTACCTTACTTGACCAAATAAAAAAATAATATCTGACATTTGTTAATTTATGTCTTTGTATGTCAGACTTCACTCTCCCTCTGTACTGGGACAACATGGCTGCTGATGATACTATGAAGGTGGTTGTTCTTAGGTCTTCCTCTCCAGAGTACAAGGCGGTGAAGGAGGCCTTCAAACGTACTGTCGCCAAGACTGTGATGAAGGTGGGCTCCTGGTTTATACTTAAAAAATGTCTATGGAAACACAATACACAATCTAAATTAAAGAGGGATGAGGAGAAAGACAGTAGAATGAACACAGTTGAAGACAGAGGTTTATGTTAGTGTGACTGAAAACAACCTGAACCTTGTTTTAAGTCTTGACTTACAGTAATACAGCAATATAATACAAAATGTAACTTTTTATCAAAAATTGCACTAAGACATATTTTCCTCCCACTCATAGCTCCGACATCAGTCACTTGATTTAGGTTCAGTACGATTTACATTATTGGTGTCAGAGGTATCCAGTGATTGTAGCCAGTGTCTGTACATCAGTGGGTACAGCAGAAAGCTGACAGATAATTCTGCAGATTATAAAACAGCTCAATGTGCCGGAATGTAAACAAATATAAGGTAAAAATATGAATGGAGATAATGTTGCCATGCAGCATTTTGCTGTGTGTTTTGGAAACTTAAGTATGTCCAAATTACTAAACTCTAATGATGAAGAGAGCTACCAATCAGCTTTCTAATTTAGAAATTACAAACACCCTACTTAAATTAAGTTAATGAGTTATCAGTATAACAAAAGTTAAATGCATAAACTTTAATATTTTTCAGTGTCCTTTCAAATAAGATGAGACATTTCCTTGCACAGGTCATTTAGCAGTTCACACTTTTCTTGCTCTTGCTCCTTTTTATATTAGATTGAGCGTTTGCAGAACCTTCACCTACGTCGGGCCTATGAAGTACGGAAGAAGCAAATTTCTGATAAGAATGCACAGCGGGGTGGCGCGGCAGAAAAGCTCTTGTACCATGGGACAACCCAGGACAACTGTGACTCCATCATGAAAACTGGCTTCAACAGGAGCTTTGCTGGACAAAATGGTAAAAATCTACATTGTCACTGCATGTATAGGGTCTGTCCAAACACGGTTCAACAGTGACGCCTGCAGACTGCTGCTCACTGTTGTAACTTCTGCCTAACTGTCTATGTTACGGGTCCCAGGGAGGGTAACACAGCAACAGCAGAGACAATCTGGAAAACACAGGTAAGGTGTGGCAGGAATGATGACACGGGGTGCTCCATTCATCTTCCAGACTGCATCTTTATAAAATAGCAGGAAAAACATTACATTCTCCATAGTGCATACAATATGAGTGTCTTTTTCATTCTCTATAACTGTAATTTGAGCTCATACTGTCCATAACCCCAATTACTTGATATTTTCCATAACTCACATCCACATTTGCTTGCATAACGCTATTGTGTTCTAAGAAATATTCTTCTTCAGCAAAGCAGCAAGTGCCCACCATCACCTGCACTTAGTGGTTAAGAACATACTTTCATCACACAGTGTAATTCACAGTGTGACTCGACTGCACATAAGCGTACTACCTGCAGATGCTTGGACTAAAAAACTATTTTTTTTTTTTTTTTTTTAAATACACACATTCACAAAAATGGGGTAAAGTAAGTTTATAAGCGTTTTTCCATGTCAGTAAGTCCACAGAAGCCAAATCGTTACACAGTGCAAGATAAACAAAACTAGCTACCTGCCTGCAAGACAACGCTCAGGTGCGCAACCCACTGCAGTACTACACCTGGAAACACCGCCTCGAGTTCGCGCCAACTTTACAAACTCTTAAACTTGCCATAACTCTCCAAAAGTAACATTATAACAGCTAAATTGCACTTGCCTCACAAAAACGAAAGGTTTAGAGGTAGTTTTTGTCTGTTTTCAACCAAATACTAACATGGAAAACGCGGACAACGTGTAGCAGCAACGTCACTACGTAGCGCTCGGTTCATCCGACGGACAACATTTGAGGGCGGGCGGAAGTGTCCCCCAAAAACAACCGAGGTACAACTGCTCCGTTTGACGAAGGTTCCTACCTAAGGTGCCTTTACTCCTTTTAAAGCACCCGGTGCATTGTCAAACGAATCATTTAGCTTAATAAAAAAAATTAATTAATACAAAAGTGGTCACACAATTTTGGGTGTGCCACATCTAAACAGCAGAACCTATAAGATGGGATAAAATTCTTTACTTATTATTATTAGTTAGAGGTAGCAACAATTTAAAACTGATTACTACACCCCATTTGTGACATGCACTGGAATTCACTTTATACAGTATTTCTGCATCAATGGTTGTAGGTTGATATGAATAATGTCGAAAAAAGTGAAAGGCTCTGTATACTTTTCATTGTCACTTTTCATTGTATAGAATATGTTTCCATCCCAAGTCCTAACAACAGTGAGGATTGATTTAATTCTGTATGAATTTCCCCTAACCCTTATCAAGCAGTTTACCTGAAGAAACTTTCAGCTAAAATATCAGAGATAATAAATAGCTTTAATAGCATTAATGGATCATTTTGAAAGGAATTGTTGTTTAAATATGGATACACGCTAATTCACTGTTTCCTCTTACTCAGCAACTGCATACGGTCAGGGAACCTACTTTGCTGTAAATGCCAACTACTCAGCCCAAATCACGTATGCAAAGCCAGCTGCTGACGGTTCTCAGTTGATGTTCGTGGCTCGAGTCCTGACCGGTTCCTACACTGTGGGCAACAGTAGCATGAAGCTTCCTCCTCCTCTCAATAACCAGCAGCCTCATGACCGCTATGACAGCTTGGTGGATAGAATAGACAACCCCAGCATGTATGTAGTCTTCCATGACAGCCAAGCGTACCCAGACTACCTCATCACTTTCAAGTGATCATGAAGAGAAAAGTGAAGAATTAAGAAAACATTTTCCACGTGTTCCAAAAAAAAGAGAAAAAAACAGAAAACAAAATTGATCTGTTTCATAATTGTACTTTGTTTCAAATCAAATTAGTCTGTTCACTATTTTCTGTAAAGGCAATTCAATCTTTGAAAAAAGCAATAATGTCATATCAGAGCAGACATTCATACTGAGCCAGAAAGTGGTCAGCTACAGAACAGAGGTACTTCAGTTTTCCTACTAACAGCACTGTCAACACCCTGTCTGTCCATGTCCAAGTGAATTTACTTTGTTTCTTCTTAGAGTTAAACATGAAGTCAAACTCCAATACAAGATAAATATGCAAGTAAATGTGCATTGAAAATTATTCTTCAAGCATTTTACCTTAGAAACCTGCGAGCTAAACCCTCATAAACCGAAGTAGAACCTGTTCATGATTTTTGTTACCAGTTTATGAGTTAAAGATTTTTCAAGATGATTACTTTCTGCTATTAAATATGTGTGATTATGAATTAATTTAAAGCTTTCACCTGTACATTAATCTAGGCATTACTAAATGTTTTACTAAGGATCTCACGATAAAGTTTTAAACCTTTTTTGTTCCCAAAAGAAAGGTGATGCACACAGTTATCAGAACTGAGACATAGGTGAGAATGTGAGTATGAATGGTTGTCTGTCTGTGGTGTAAATACCAGCCAGCCCCACATATATCAAGGCAGGTGCTGATAGTTCTCAGTTAATGATTGTGGTCCGAGTCCTGATGGGTTCTTACTCTGTAGGCCACAGTAACATAAAGGTGCTTCCTCCTCGAACCAAAAACTTAGCAGATGACACAAAATGTTTGCAAATTTAGGATGTGTTCTGTCAATTCTGTAAATTTGGAGATTTTGCTATTTGCTATTTGCTATTCAAAGCTATAATGATATAATAATAGTTGACTGTTACTCAAAGTCCCTGGAAGTTTTAGGATAAGCCATATGCTGATGTGCCCACTTGTGGTGCCACTATAAGTCAGATTGTCAAATTGTTTTTGAATTGATTTCCACAGCTTAAATCAAAAACTGTGTCTAGTTTTCTGCAAAAAGTTTTTTTAGTTGCCCAGGGTAATTATTCTAAAAATTAGGACTTATTAATGTTTAATTTTTTTAAGTTAAACAATGCAACTTATCAACGAAAGGCTTAATTAAATGTACTAACTTATAAATATTGTCACTTTGAAATTTTTAACTTTGTTTCCAGTGAAGTAAAGATGAAAAGATGGAGTAAATACAACATGCATGCAAACTCAACAAGCAACATATAATGAAGTTGTAAATCTTTTATTTGGTTGATAACTGCATTTGGTGTCATACAAAATAAATGACTATATTGACACAAAGAGATGCAAAAGAGAAAATAAAGATGAAGCATTAAGGTAAAATTCTCGTTTTATACTGTCTTACAAAGGATGGCAAATGGTGCATTAATCAGAATTCTGTATATTTCATGAAACAGAATAAAGTGGCATTTTCAGAAAATTTTGACTCCCATAGCTCAGTATTTGTTAATTGTTTCATCTGACCACCCACATCAGCCCTGTTTCAAGCAGCACCAGATAACTCGGTTCAGCATAAAAAGAAGAAAACAACATCTGGAGGATGGAGAAGGAACTAATTTAGAAGGTGCATAGTTTCGATTAGTCATATGCAGCAATCCCTGGGACATTACTGAATTATTTATTCAGCTTGTTTATGGCCGGATTCTGCCACCTTGTGGTCAAAGATCAGTGGCTGTAGCTTAAAATAAGCATAGTTTCCAATTAGACTCACAGTTGGGTCTGTGTAGTCCCATGTTTACCATCTGACTCTAGAAAGTGACTATACAATCTACAGTAGAATTTATCTTACAAATTATGTTAAAAATGAAGTCAGGTGCGATAACACAAACTAAAAACGACATGTTCTACTATCAGAAAAAATTATTTTTGTTGGTTGCTTGTTGAGTCATACAGTATAAGCATTAGTAAGAAAATGAATTGGGACACAGCAATGCTTGTTTACTATTAAGCCTAGTCTTTTTATGTCTCAAGATGACAAAAAGAAAAAGCCCAAAATTGCCCTTTATTTGATGTATTAAAAATGTGTGTCTACATTAAAATTTTCACTGACAAAAAGCAATTCTTAAAATTACTATAGTTGCTATGCTTCAAGAATAAAGTAATATTACTGATTATTATACGCCAGATGATTAAAACTACTCCATCTGATCTAAATGCTAAAGCTACACTATACTTGTTAAACTGTTGTTACCATACAGTTATATTACAGGCCCATGTTAAGGCTCTGTAAGTGTTAATGAGTATAATGATGTCAGTGCTGCTGCAACAACCCTCAGGGAGTGATGGTGACAGAAGCCTGCCCGAAGACCTGCCTAAGAGCAGGACAGTCCAGAGTGGCAAACACCCGGGTGGAACCAGGCCTATGTGGGGTGAAAAACTCAGTCCAAATCAGAGAGGAGCCTCCTGTGATCAGACTAAAAGCAGCAGGGTTATAGTTAGAAACCAGAACAACAGTGGACTAAAGTGTGACAAGATAGCAGAAATGTTCAATCAAATGCTGAAACTGATTAAGTACTAAACGACTCATTAACTGACCTTAACTTACAAGCAACTGAAATCTGGCTTTTCATAGCCATCTTCATTTTACATGTACACATACAGTCCCTAGAAAAAGTAATGGCGCTGTTTGATGATAGTCTGATATTTCATGATATTTCATGCTTTGAATTTACCCCTGAAACATGCACTGGGCTTCTGACGTCAATAAACAGTGAAGTCAGGTGGGTCCAATTGAATAAACCATAATGAAGGAGTAGTTTATAACTACTTTGTCTTATAAAAACACTTAAACAGTGTCGGTGTGTGCCGGAACATGAAAACATCATCCTAACAGTTAATTACAATGGAGGGACCATCTGTTGTGCAGCCTCTAAGGCCTAAACAGTGCCATTACTTTTTCTTGTGACTGTAGTCATTTATTGTCACCTGTAATATTTGAACTTGGGCAGCATGATCCCGGGTCCTTCCATGCGGATGTAGACGCCCTCCAGGCTGAAGGTGAAAGGGTTTGTAAACTGCACAGTCACCATCATCTCGTCATTCACTCTGCCTCCGCCGGACACCTGTACACACAGAGTACACACAGAACTTACAAAAATCATGTCATACTGTAAATTACACAGTGTTGCATAGAACAATAATTGTAGAATTAAATTTTCACACTTTGTGCCTTGTAAAATGTAAAAATAACAAAATTCATCCAAAATAAACAGATTTCTGCCAAGCATTAGTTCCGACCTCCACTGTGAGTTTGGGATTGTGCAGGGTGACGACTTTCATGACAGAGACAATGTGGCCGGTCTCCTTGATCTTCCCAGTAACGATGAAGTTAAGATTGGCCTGCTCCACCAGATTCCTCATGTAGTTTTTAGACTGGACCATGATCACCTCTCTCACACCTGCAGGATGCAAAAACACAATGCTGTTCTCTCTGCATGGACTTTATATTTTAGGACCTTAAATTTATAACCTGAGTCACTTCCAACATGTAGGCAGGACGCGACCTGGGTGCATTCTTCATAATGTCAATGACAGTAAATGTCTCACTCACTGTTGTTAGGACTAATCTTCACGGTGGGATTCCTGAACAGGAACTCAGAGCTGTTGACACCGGTGTAATACACCACGTTCCCACTGACATAGGTCTCCACGGTGCGCTGCTGGTCACTGTGGTTTACAAACTCCAGGCTCAGCTCAAAGTTGTCACCCACGGTGATATCCAGGGTGGGCAGGATCAGGTCTACGTCAGCCACAGGAAGCTCAGACTTATCTCTTTTGCATCCAAACTCCTCTGCTTTCTCTAGGACTGTCCGCTCCTCTGTAGTGCCTGGATTACATTATTAAAATCAGTTAGTGGTCCTAGGTGTTAATTATAAAAGGACATCAGTGCTTTTTTTCCCCAGCTAATTGTCCTGTTTGTAGCTTCGGGAATTTGTCTTTGTCTAACATGAGCGTGTTCTGGGCCAGTGTGATGAAACGTACTTAAATGGTTTCATATAAGACACAACGCGTAAAGAAAAAGACACTGACCTTCAGGGAACTTATACTGATCAGTGATGTCGCGGCGGGTAATGTCTCCTGGAGTTTTGGTCAATATCATGCGGCCCACATGAGTCCTGTTCACTTTGACTGGCTGCATGGTTCCGTCTTTCTTCCTGGAGTAAAACACCACATCGCTGTTCACCTGTGGAGACAAAGACAGTGAGCCTCAAATGTGTCCTTAAACACGCAGAGGACACATTCAGTGTGAACTGTTGTATACAATCAGTTTTTAGGCAGTGAACACAAATTAAAACACAAGATTACATTTAATGACTCACCTCAGCAAACACAAAGGGAGCATCAAAAGGGAAGCATATCTGTCCATGTTTGATGGCGTTGACAGATGCAGGACCACATCTGTACATGCCTTGATGGACAATGAAGAAGGAGATTACATTTGTTGTACATATTGTAATCCTGACTCTAAGCACAGAAAACAACTAACACAAATTGTGCTACCTAATTAACATGGAGTATATTTTCAATAATATTTTACATTATTGATTAATATTAGTTACTTTAAAAATAGCATCTATTTCATATTATTATTAGTTACCATCACTGGTTTCCTGTGGTGTTGCATCCACAACCTGCCAACCTCCAAAACCAGGTGGGAGGTCTGGTCTGGACATGTAGCACTCATTCCAGCAATGATAGTTCCTGTACAAATTATAATTGTTATTTCTGAATAATAGTAATAGCTGCATCTCCTCCAAAATAATAACAACTGTGAATGTATTTAGATGTCAAATGTCAGTATTAATGTTAAGGTTGTCCTGTTCTTTGTCAAAAAGGTCAGAGGTCATCAAAGTAAAAATGACTCCTTGAAAAACGCCTTAACATGATTTATAATTAAAAGACATTATAAAAAGAAAAGAAAAGGGGATGAAAGTAGGTTCAACCTCTGAGGAGCCTTAATATCTTTTTAAAAAATTGCACTTTAGATTGCGATGTCTCCTGTAACCATTTCTGATATGCTGGGAAATATCAGAGTCTCCAAAATGATAAGGATTCATTCTCTGGGCAGCATGAATATTCACATTACTTAAAAGATGTCCTAAATTTATTCAGCCTGCATGTAAAATGCCTTTATTTATTTATTTATTTATTTATTTATTTATTTATTTATTTATTGTTGTGTCACTGAATGTCAGGGGTAATAAAAAGGAAATCTGCCCTGAGGACCTTGAGCATTTACAGTAATCTACTGTAGACAATAATTAACTGAGCACTAACAAAAATGTTAACAAAGACGCTGTACCAGATAGAGTCTTTGGTACGATTGCGATCAATCCTGCCATTCTCATCCAAGATGATGTCAGTCTTCAGGTTTCCATCATTGTCATGGGCAGAGTAGTAGTTGGTGACAACCCGGGACGGAATGCCCAGACAACGCAGGACTGGAAAACATATCCAAAACATTTATTGCCAAGAAAAGACAATTAAAGGTGTGAAAAGACAAAAGAGAAAAGCAATATAAAAGTGCAAAAATGACCTCTATGTGGCCTTGATATGGTTTTACCGTATAATCTGAACATCTACAGAGCATTAGAGGTTCCTAACTGAGGAATATCACTCACAGTATCTCTTATATTAAGAGCTATTGAGTTATTCGGTAAACATGTAAATATGTAACTTTGTAATGATTACTAATCTCTCCTTGAGCTTAGGAAGCATATCAGTCAACCTTTATAAATGGAAGGTGGGCTGTTGTGTAAGACAATTTGTGAATTTCAATCTGCCGTTGCATACTTAGGTTACCTAGTGTAAGTTTAGAGAGAGTGAAATAATTTGTGCCAACTCTATTTCTGAGATTGAGGAAACAGTCATAAGTGGTTTGGACGAGAGAAAAGTTTCAGCCCAATCAAGATCTCACAAGTGTTGAAGACGGCAGCGTAGACCCAGCACTGAGCATAGCAGACGGACGCCTTGCTGCTGGCGTAGCTGAGCAGGATGTCTGTGCTGCCAGTCCAGGAAGTGGGTGCCACTCCGTAGGTGTAGTCACCAGTCCAGTTTCCCACCAACACGCCATCCTCATCATGAGAGTTCAGCTGAGTGGAAAAAAGCTTTTTGGTTCTTTTTCTAACAACTTAGACCACATTTGAAATTACCTATGACAAGCCTTTTCTTTCAGTTATTTAATAAGATTAAATATAGGGACCAAATTTTGCATAATTTAATTGGGATTGACTGCACTCCATAAATATGTACTAAAAATGGCTTCCTAAACAAGCATTTATCACTTGTTATTTAATCATATATAAAAACCACAATATAATAAGATAAAGTCACACTAAGACTCTATATTTCAAAGCTGTAATAATCCAAAACAACTGTTCTATGAGAGAAAACAATGTCTCAGTGACCTAATGTTTGTCACTGAATCAGCATAATTATGTTATAATGTGCAGTACCTTTCTCTATGTACTGATGCACCATTTAACAAAATAATCATGTTGTCTAAACACCTGTTCCAAGCATTTTAGAGGATGTTCATAGAGTAAATCCTTTCTCACCATAGCAGAGGCCTGTCTGGTCACCTTGATGGGGTCTCCTCTGTTAGTGATGGGCATCTCGGACCTGTCCATGATGTACAGACAGGCATCCAGGACTCCAAAGTTGAACTAGGAGAAACAAACTACCATTAGATTACTGTAACTGGTCAACAGGCGTGGGGGAATAGAGTAAATTTAGTCTCATGGACAGATCATTGGAAAACAGATGCAGTTATTAAGGGGATCACAAGGAGGGAAAGAAGCCATGGAATTTGACATATTTAGAGGACTGCTTAATTTCACCTTAGCCTCTTTGTTGTTATATGGCCCAAAAAAATGTAAGAGGTGGTGAGGTCTGGGGTCATAAGGTCTACAGGTCAGATAAAATGCTTTTATTGTTTTCCAAACTCAAAGAACAGATAGATTCAAGCTTCCTGGATTTCTGTTGTTCTCTGCTTAGAAAAGGAATGATGACTGTCCAACTGAACGCAAATGTTTTTCTACATTCATGTTTTGGTGAGGGTGGTTCCTTTGTTGAGTTTGAGTATGAGTAGAAGGGGTTTGAAATATACAAGTTAGAAGTAGACATTAACAATCATCTGCTCTTTTCCATGCTGGCATGTATAACATTGAGATGAGTCTTGTCTTCAGTTCTTCAAAAATCTAGTAACATTTGACAAAGAAAGATGGAAATTTTCTACTACACAGGCCTTAAAACTGTTTTGAGTTACCTGTCCATAGTTCCAGTTTCTCTCAGAGATGTCATCATAGGCACCGTGGTAGATGATACCCATCTCAGTCATCACGCACTCTGTCCTCTCCTCCTCATCATCCAGAAAAACGGCATCAGCTGAGGCCAGGAGTTAGAACATGTGTATGGTTATGAATATCTTGGTGAACCATAAACCATCATGCTGCAGCCTGTTTTACAAGAACATAGTTAAAAAGAACCCTAAACCAACCTGGCATCCAGGGGTTAAAGAGGATGTAGAGGTCTCGGCTGTCTTCCCGTTTTGTTCTGCGGATGCCAAAGGGTGTCATCACGGCAACATACATGTGGTATTTTCCCACGATGCAGTTGGCTGCAGGAGTGACGCCCATGGTGATTATATTGTCGGATGTGCTTGTGATGCGGCCCTCCCAGGTGGTCTGACGCTCCTTGGTGGGGAAGACAGGGACGTAGGTGCCCTTGCTGAACTGAGGGGTGGAGCCTGGGTGAACAGGGAACGATGCAATGAATGCAACAACACATTTGCTGCAAGAAGGTAGAAGTGAGATAGGAGTGTGTCCTAAACTGAGGTAAAGCTCTTTATAAATACTAATAATAAACAATAAATTGTAAGATAGTAATAATTTAAGTCCATACATTATATTACAGACATGATTAGGATCGATATCATACACATTCATGCACTCTGCATTCTGAGCGTTTTAGACTCCTGCAGTTGTTGTGATAAAAATATTAGCAGTCATCAAAAATTGTGCAACTAAACCACACTGGGCTCACCAATGATGAATTCCACAGCAAACTTGTCCTCAGCAGGTTTGTAAGGACGTTGAAAGTGATCTTGATCTGGAACTCTTGTCCCCGGCGGACGATGAGAAAGTCAGATTGGTACAGGGAGGTGTGGTGATTGACCTTGTTGCTCTCATCTGGTGTCTTCATCATGTCCACATCCCAGATGTCAAGATACTCTGAATAAACATAATAATATTAACACGATAATAAAAGAAAGTCAAGTCAAGTTTGTGGGTGGTTTTCCATGAGATTTGGTGTCAACATCAAAAAGTTAATATTTCTGTTTTAGCAGTCAAACTCTAAATAAATGTATTTTTTAAAATATTTAATTATGTGTTTTAGTCCAAAACTCATTTTGGTAGTTCTTAAAGTATGAGCAGCTATAAAATTATTAAAGTTCAGAGGAAATTGATTTTTAGCGTCAGTGATGTTCCGGCAAAACAGCTTCACTGTCAGTTTGACGTGTTAATTTACCACAAAACTCCAGTCCCGGCATGTATTTTTGTTACATCTGGATATCTCTCAGTGTGCAGCTGTTTGACAGTAATACAGTCAGTGGTGTGGCAACAAGCTGCAGGAAGTGAGTAGAATTTATTCTGTTTAGGCGTCATTCATGTGTCAGTCATGCACAAAACCTTCTGGAAACTGACAAAGTTTATCTTTGCTCTGTCTTGTCATGTCTCGTTTGTCTTTTTGACCCTCACCCTCAAATGTAACTTAGTATCAAGTGGAGCTGACTTAAGCTCTGTAGTACTTACCTGTAAAGCTTATTATTGGCTTTTTCACAAAGGGAATAACATTCACTCACACATTTGATCGCAGATGTTTTCATATTAACTTTAGGTTAATATGGCAGAATTACATAAAACTGTGCTCTCACCAGCCAGAGATGGTGTACCAGGTGCTCTCGGGCCCGCAACATCAAAGCGCTCAAACTCAGGGACATCTGCTGCCTCAAAGTTGGAGCTGGCGGTGGGGGCCAAAGCACGGCCACGGTTGGTCACCTTGGGAGGGGGTCCAGTGGGAGGAGGAGGTGGATCAGAGGCAGCCACGGTAGGGTTTTGATCAGACATAGTGACGATAGTTCAGGATGTGTATGTGGCCAGAGGACTGGAAGATCGGAGAAAGGATAGTTTTTAATTACTGTCTATTTTTGTAAAAGTTTTTCTGTTTACAGCTTCATGCACTGAATAGTGAGTCAATGCAGTTTCTTATAGCTAAACTTCCATCATGCTCCATTAACTCCTGCAGCTGTTTTCAAGTCATCCGATTTACATCTTTGGAAAATGTGGAAACATACGTCAGTGTGTCTAAATAACTGAGTATGAGTGTGTCTTTGTCCATTTAAGTCAACATTGAAATATTGTCAAAAAAAGTCTTAAAAGTGACCCAAATTCAATTACAGATTAAGAATAATGAGAAGTCCTATGTGCCTTGAACACAACAGCAGCGTGAAGTAACACAAGTGGTTTCCATGTGTGATTGTGGGTTGGGGCGGAGGGGAGTTCATAGTCACTCCTCTTCCTGAATCATGCTGGTAAAGAAAAATACTGTACTTTTAAAGTTTGGTGATTCATTTTCTCATCACAAATACTTTGAATAACATTGGTCAAAACACGGTCTTTCAGTGGTTTTTAGTTTTGTGATGTCATGTTAATGAAATTGTAATACAAAAAAAAACAATGTCTTCTTCTTCTTTTACTTTAAATAAACACACAGTTTAAATGTTATTAGTAGTTTATGCATACAGACTTTAAAATATGACGCATTTTGCCAGATTAAGTTAACCTGCAATATATTATCCTTTTCTTGACCAACCTCAACAATAGTTTTGTAATGAATTCAATTGTAATTAGATTTTTGTGGGTTTTATTGCAACTTTTAGTTAAGTAAAAGTAATCATGTAAATAATTCTTTCACCTCTGATGTTGTGCGTAAAAAAGGAAAAGATGTGCCAGTTTTTTATGAACAGTAAAGTTAGTCCTGAATATAAAATGAGGCCCTATGTTGAATGTGTATGTTATTAATATTTTCTTAAGGAATGAATGTGAATATGTTTTCCTTTCCTGCTACAGCAATCATGACTTGTATTTATTATGAATAATGCAGGTTCCATATGACTTGATGTTACTGTCAAAACATTTATGTTGCCTTATGCTTTCTAGTAATTATGTGTGTCAGGGTGTTTGTACACCTACCAACCTGCTGTCAGGTCTCATGTCACTGTGCCAGGTGAAGGTGAAAACAGAACTTTCACTGTGTTAAATCATGACTCATGCAGTTAAACGTCACCCCAAACGCCTCTACTCATGCAGCTCACACCACATTACACAATGGCGGGGCTCACTCTCAAACAGGTGTTTCTGCCATAAACTTGACGTACTGCGCCCCGTGCATCTTATGAAAACAGCGGCTGTGTATTTGATGGATAATTCTTCTTCATTTAATCATCATGGCAGTGACCTGCAGTGGCCCTCCTGGAAGCTGGTCGACCACACGTGGGCTGAAAGGTTGATGTAATTTTAGTTCTGTGTTATGTTTTCACTAAATACACTGATGGTCTTTGTTTACATTCATTTCACACCCAGAGCTCAGTCCAAATCCTGACTGTGGTTAGTTACCGTACAGTAAGTTTTAGTATTTTGGTTTTGGCGTTTTTCCCTTTTATAGGTTTTGTTGGTGTAATTATAGTATTTATAATTACACCAACATGAGAGGAAACATACCCCTTCATTTCCAGAGCACAATGTGACACTTCATATGGCTTATTTTGTCCAGCCATTCAAACGATTAGTGTCCCAAGACAACCTGAAAGTATTCTCATCTGAGCTGCTGCTGTAACCTTTTCTTTACTGTTTGGCTGAAATGACTTAAATATTTCACTTATGGAGTAGTTCAACTAGAGGTTTGAGTGTGCCTACCATACTTCATTAGAGCTAGAAATCTTCACATTGCTGAGAAACGTGTTCAATGAAAAAAACATGTGTAAGCACTTTGGTAAATGCTGACACAGTTGAAATGTGTGGTTTAATTGTTCATTTTTGTCTTGTAGTGCCCGCGTTTTAGGGCTCGCCATAAAACTTAAACAAGAATTAACTTTACTCACAAAGAAATGTCAGTTACACATCAGCTCTTCGTATATCATTCACGTACAGAGGCCAACAATGTGTATTTCAATTTCAATTAGTGAGTTTTATCTAATACTTGATAAAACTTACTAATGTGCTTAGTAGCTTTAGGTTAAGTGTACAATGGAGCTTTTTTGAGTCCCTTCCAAGATTACACAAGGACTGCAAAACTGTTTCAATGAATCTCAGATGTACCACCAAACATTTAATTATTTATATCTGGAAATGATAAACCAAACAAATAGCAAACTGCTGAGGAATTTGGTGCAGGAAAATGTTTGCATCAAAGCAGATCTTTTACTTACAAATGAATCTTGTCTGTGGAGTTGGAGAGTGGACGTCCTTCAGTTGAATCTGTAGAGTTGATCAGAGTATGTCTGCTGCTGGTGCTCAGTCAGTCTCATGCGTCTGCTTATATACTGTACAGGCTCAGAGCTGCCAGTGTGTGTGTCTTTGTGTGTAGAAAAACAGTGTTGTTGTGGGTGTAGCTGGTCAGACCAACTTGGGGGCAGGATGTGGAATCTTTGTACAACCCACAGCTGGATGAGACAGAAAGTGTCACTGACTGATCCAGAGTCTCCCTCAAGATGTCTCTGCTCAGCTGTCAGAGGGACCACAGCCTGATACAGTGCACACACAAAGTGATCTTCTTCATTTCTGCTCGAACACGGTCATTAGTTTATTAAAACTTTATTCATTGTTTCCCTGTTAACACGCTCTTCAGCCTCAGCTGTTTCATGCTATTTGTGCTAAATTAGTGCTACTGTTAATAATGTGAACAGATTAAACATTAGCTGCTAAAATCAACACGTTGGCGCCTAATTACAGTCCTGCAGAAATGCTAATCTGGTTAAAATAACTATAGTTTTAAAAGGATCTGCCAGGAATTTAATTTTAGATTCAGAACCTAAAAAAGTGGCTGTCCATGACCTTGTGGACTGTGTGTCATGACAGATTTAGTCTTGCAGTTGGTGTGCTCTATGTTCCCTCATCTTTGATGCTAGTGAGGTTTGTGGTGGGGTATTTACTAATGCAATATTTTTATTTGAAGGGTTGGTTTTGGTTTGTGTTATCATTTCCATGGGCAGATGTGACTGTTTATCCTACCTGCTTCTCTTGTTTTTGTTTTTATTTTCAGGCTTTTAGGTTTTGCTCTTATTACATAAATAGATCATGCCAGTTCTTCAAATTACCGAAACTCACTTCTACTGTTTAAAGTTTTTCCGGGCACAGAGGCCTTTTTTTAAAATTTGCTTCCCTTATCAACAGGAAAACGTGTGTTTGTGCCTTTAAACATTTATAACTCAGCTGGATAACAAGGATGTGACAATATTGTGGTTAAGGTTTATTTAGCTTAGTGACTGGGTTAAGTTTAAGGAGAGGTTTCAGTAAAAATGACTTCTCTCATTGCCTGAGCACATTTCACACCGAGAGTCTCATTCGTGAGCACAGGCAAGTAGGAGACAGGCGATGGTGGGGTCAATCATGATCAGGCACAGTACAAGGCAACCACGTCTACTGTTAGTACGGCCAATGTGTTCTGCTGTAAAAATGTGAATATGCTGTTAGTGGGCTGCACTTGTTCCTCATGAGCACATGAAAATTATTAGGTGCAAATGTTTTGCGTGGATTTAAATATGGTGAAATCGTGACAACATTGATCCTTAGGGGCCGAGAGAGTAAAACACAGAGGAAGCTGTAACAGCTGAACAGCTGGGTGTTGCACAATACATTTTTTTAACCTTCTATTGTCACAGTGAAACCTGCTACATGACAGGGTTTAATCTGACAGAGAGATCAGTGGTTTGGAGACAGTTGTGAGCAGTTATGGCGCAAGCATGTCATGCTAAAATGGGAAGTTGATGTCCCTTTGGTAACCAAGCTGAGTTAACAAGTTTGACAGTCAGTAATCTCTAAACCCTGGGGAGCTTTGTATTCGTCTATTTAATACAGCCCCGTAAAATGGATCAGAGCGTGTAAGAGGAGAAATAACATATGAGTAAAGAAAAAAATGGCATAAACTACAGGAGCAATTGTGACTGCAAAGTGCTTTAGAAAGTGTTCAACGACTCCTGCAAGTACACCACTGTTTGACCAAATCAATGTGATTCTGAGGTGTGACCAGCACTACTGCTGTTATTACTATGTGTACCATTACTGTTACTGTCGACAACACTAGCACAATGTAAAATTACCTGATTTCTCTTATTATTGCTGCTACCATGTTTGCTGTTATTGTGCTATTATTATTGCTGACATCTGCTCATGAAACGTGTTATATAAAGAACCACATTTATTTACTATTCCTGCCACTACTTCATTATTATTGCCACAGTATTACATCTGATACTTTCCACTTTCTGTATTCCCTTTCACATGTATACAGTTTCCTTTTCCATACTGAGGCTCATATTCAAGGGTAATAAAGTGTAAGAAATGACTCCAAGCACAATAAAAGACACAAAAAGTCACTGCTGAAGAGCCAGAGGAGCCATCCCTGGTGGACAAACCATCTGCTGCAACTGTGAGAAAGACTTTCCATCAGTTCTACGAAAAATATGAACATGAAATACAGTGGTATAATTTTTCTCTAGGACAGAGAATTATGTGCTGCAAGAGCTGATTGAAGAAATAAAAAAAACACTGGATGTGCAGTCTTTACTTTACTCTAAGTCTGCTACAGACGTGTAAGCAAATCTAAAACTACTCCAGCAATAAAATTACAGAGGGAGCACAGTGCTAGCACCACAAGCACTTAAATCCTAATTCCAGGGCAAAGTAATTTGCCAGTGCTAATGCAGATTCATGTGTTACATTGACAAGAACAACTGTGAGCTTTAGGGTTGATGGTAGAAGTTTGGAGGCTGTTTTTCATGTTCATGATGTGGAGTGTTTTAAAATGCTGGGCAGCCTCATGTTAGGAGGAAAGTGCTGCCACAGGAAGTCCAATAAAAGTAATTCATTTGACATTTTAAAAAAGCTGCACATATGTGAAAAGCCATCAATCACGGTAATGTTCACTGAACATTTAACGGACCTCAAAACAACTTTGCCCAGGATAATGATGCCAAATCAATACGTCTCATTCAGTCCTTTCCATAAACAGGATTTGTTTTTGTTAACCCTGACTGGTGCTCAAGGAACGGGTGAATCATAAAGGACGTGATCCAATGTGTGTGTGTATGTGTGTGTGTGTTTATGGTGCTCACTGGGCTCAACATGAGAACATGTTGTACCATGTATGCAGCCAGAGACGCCACACGTCCAAGGCGCAATGACACAGGCAGCTCTGCCGTGAAAGCCACAGCCATGATGAAAGGATACTGGCTCCTCACACAATACGACAACTGTTAAAGCACAAATGTATCTCTATTTTAGATTGGGATGAATCACAGCTAAGACGTTAATCAATCGTCAGCTGTCCTGTGTAAATAAGGGGAAAATAAAAAAATCCCAAAACTGACACAGTGAGCACAAGCACTGGGGACAAGTTACAGATGATATATTTACATTAAGTGCATATGAATCATGACTCTTTGGATAACATAATTTAAATATGATTTTCAATTTCGGAATCAACTTTGTTAAGCTGTTAAAATAATACAATAATATTTAGGTCAGCAATATTTGTTTTAATTATGGGGTATTTTTATCTTGACGTTACAAAATCACCACTATATTTCCCTCGTTTTTGTACATGTTTGTACTGTTTGTGTTTGGATTGTGTGGCGTCCTCTCCGTTTTAAAAACCTAACTAAGGAAGCTGTGTCACAAGTCTTGTGTATGTGTAAATTTAGCTGTGCAAATGGCAAATAAAGAATATGTTTTGACTTGTTATAGTATGTCATGTCCTGTCCATGTTGGCTTAATAGTTTATTTTCATGTATCATTTGAAATGCTGAAGATTGTGAGACAGGATCAAAAGCATCAAGAAATAAACGGATGTTGTGGTGAGACTCTTTTGTCAACTGCTTTTAAAAAGTTTAAAAAAACATTTTGCTCTTCCTCATTTGAAAATTACTCTCAGTTTGTACAATGTAAACATTTAATCGCAAAATCAACAGTCCTGAATGTTGAAATTTAGATGTGAAAACCAGAGATGTGAAAAACATTAATTGCACTTTGTCCGAATCTCTGTTTGATGTTATACTTTAAAGACAATTTATAACATATGAGGCAGGAACTCATTACCATAAGACCAAGTTAGCTCTGTTTCACTTTGCTTGTAGGTGGAGGATACAGAAGTGCCCCACATTAACCACAGAATAGCGTCTCTGCCGCTCCCATCATGACGCCTACTTGTTTTCCACACGTTCTGTGTGTGTACAACATACTCATCGGACATGAACGAGCTGCTACATGCAACTACATGCAACATGCATGCGTGCGTGCAATGTCTGTGTGTGTATTATTTATGTAGAATCTTTTTGCAAACGTGCAATGTTAACGTGACACAAAAGCTCAACGTGCCATCCGTCAACTTCCTGTCATCTTGAATGAGAAAACCACAGGTGGGTCACGTGGCCCGGAAAGTGTTTCTGTGTTCAGCGTTTGTGTTGTACGAATTCTCGTTTTATATCAATTGACAGCCAGGGTGTTCTTGTTCCTTTTTGCAATGACGTAAAAAAAACTCTTCCTGTAAAATACACACAGGAACCAAAAAGAGGAAGAGGAAGGTCAAGAGGAAGAAAGTGGACGTAGAGATGATGGACATGAGTGATGAGGATTGCAGTCGTGTCACTTTGGCGAATGGTGGTGAGTTTACCGTTAAGCTCTTACTGGACATTCTTGGTTTATTTAAGTTGTACAAATTGACTGTAAGCTTGTGAATTATCATCTACTCTAAAGCTAAAGCAATGGTAATACAACAGTAATACAAGTTTGCACTTCCTGAGACCAAAACTGTAATTATATTTTCAATTGTTTCATTCTAAAGAGATAATTTAAAGGTAAAGTATGACATCCAGTTGTAGTAAACTTTGTAGTAAAACAATAACAAAAAGAAAATCATCAAGAGCAAAGCAGAGATGACTTATTACTGTCATGTTTCTGTGTTTTTGATCATTCAGCTTATCCAGTACGGTGCACTGAGGAAGTACTTCTCCCTTTGTTCACAGATGAGAGTCTGCAGGCCGCCATGACTGCCCGAAGCCAGCCTGCCTCCCGCATCACCCCTCCTGTCTCACAGAGAGTCCCTCCTGTTATTCCAGAACTTCGACTGGTTCTACTGGGCAGGAAAGGAACCGGGAAGAGTGCAGCAGGCAACACCATTCTTGGAGGAGTAGGGGGTTTTGAGAGTGGGAAACCAACGGAGGAGTGTGTGAAAAGACGAGCTGATGTGGCTGGGAGAAAAGTCACGGTGGTGGACACACCTGGTTGGGAGTGGTACTACCCACTAAACAGAACCCCTAACTGGGTTAGGAGAGAAACTTTACGGAGTGTGTCACTTTGTCCTCCTGGACCTCACGCTGTTCTTCTGGTTGTTCGGTCCTGTGCTTCGGTGATAGAGAATTACATCAAGGAGATAGAGGAACACCTGGAGCCACTGGGAAAAGGAGTTTGGGAGCACACCATGCTGCTGTTCACCAGAGGAGACGAACTGGGCCTGGTATCCATGGAACAACGGATCCTGTCAAGTGGCCCAGCACTACAGAAACTCCTCCAAAAGTGTGGGAACAGATACCACGTCGTGAATAATCGGATTAAAGGAGATGAGACCCAGGTTAAGGAGCTGATAAGGAAGGTGGAGCAGATGGTGGAGGGCAAAAAGGAGGGAGGAAATCATTTAGAGATGAATAATTCGGTCCTGTTAGGTCTGGAGGCAGACGGGAAAAGACGAGCCAGGGAGAGGCGGAAAAAACAAAGGCAGATGGAGGCACAAATGCAGAGAGGCACCATCAAGGCTGCTCTAATGAGTAAGTTCTACCATTTACTTCCACTTTAAATATTACCACACATTTAATAATTTCATCTAATTTCACAATAATGCACAGGAAGCATATTTAAAACAAATATCAACACATGTGGGCAGTACGGTGGTGGAATGGTTAATACTACTGCTTCAGAGCTAAAAGGTTCCTGATTTGAATGTGTGTGCAGTCTTCATGTTGCTTGTGTGGGTTTTCTCTGGGTACTCTGGGTATGTCTGTGAATGCCTCTCTGTGTTGAGATAGACCAGTGACCTGTCAAGGTTGTACCTCGCCTCTTGCCCAATGACAGCTGAAGTAGGTTCCAGCCCCCCATGACCCTACGCAGAGTAAGTGGTTACAGATAATGGATGGCTGCTTGTTTTTTAAGTTGCACTGATAGATTTGTGACCACTAGGGGTCACAGGAACATGCAAAATCCAAACAGAAAAGCCTCTGCCAGCAAGTGGATTTGAACCAGGTGGCATCACTAACCTCTTCACTGCCATGCTGCCCAGTTTTAACATCCACTTATTTTATTTTATGAAAGTTTTCCACATGGTAGTGACACACTGAATGCAAACAAACTCACTGAAAGTGTCTACCTTTAACCCCAATCAGGTGATGGTCCTCAGGGTTCTGAACTAGATGCCCATCAGTCCTTCTCCAAGGCTCCCAGACGTTTACCTGAGGTCAGGCTGGTACTCTTGGGTGAGCGGGAAACTGGAAAAAGTTCTGCTGGAAATACTATCCTTGGCCAAATAGGGGTCTTCCAGGCAGGAGCAGTTACAGAGGAGTGTGTTCGTCACCAGGCGGAGGTTAACATGCGAGTTCTGACTGTGGTGGACACACCAGGGTGGGAGGCTGGTGTGGCTGGCACTACACCAGAGAGAGTAAAGAGGGAGATTGTTGGCAGTGTAACCATGTGTCCTCCAGGACCTCATGCACTGCTGCTGACTCTGAGAGTGGACACACTGGTCAGGGCAGACCACATTCGAGAACACCTGGAGCTTTTGGGTGAGGGTGTATGGAGACACACAATCTTAGTGTTCACGCACGGAGATCAGCTTCGAGAGGGGGTAGATATTAAGCAGCACATCCAGGGTGGAGGCAGGGATCTGCAGTGGCTGCTGGAAAAATGTAGAGGCAGGTACCATGTCGTCAGTAATGTAGATGGAGGAAGAGGAAGCGAAGGCTCCAATAAAGTAACAGAACTCCTAGAGAAGGTGGAAAAAATGGCGACAATGAACAGATGTGAGGCTTTCTCAAGTCTGGTTCAGGAGGTCAGAGACCTGAGCCGACAAAGGACTGAGAAGTTCAACCAGCGACTGAAAGACATAGGAGATAAGATGCTTCGTCAAGAGAATGAGTTAAGGAATATGAGAGACAGGGAGATGAAAAGCATTAGATGGTTTTTTGACCGAAAAAAGAAGGTAAAATCACCTGGGAAAGCAGACATTCAACGGGAAGAAGAGGAGGATGAGGACAGGCGGATCGGTGACAAGAAGAATGAATTTGGAGAGTTAGAGGAAAGGATGAGATGGCTAACAGAGGATAAAGAGAGAGAAATACAGGATCTGAGCATAGAAAATGAGAGAATTCGTGTTGCATTAAGCCAAAGTATAAAAGAAAAAGAACATGCAATTTACAACCTGGATCTAAAAGAGAGAGAGATTGATGAACTGAAGGAAAGAAATGACGAGCAGCAAGTGAAGCTGCTCGACCTTGAACGTGCCACTGTAGAAAATGAACATCGGGGAAAACAAAGGGAAGATGCCATTAGAGAAAAAGAACAAGCATGGAAGAAAGAATTAGAGGAAACTATAGAGCGGCACAAGAAAGAGAAAGCAGAATGGATGGAAAAACATGACGCTTTAAAAGCAGAAATCAATAAGACCAAAAATCACTATGATGATGTTCTCAAGAGAACAGAACAAGTAAAAGATAAGGAGATGGCTGAGATGGAACAAAAACTGAAAAAGGAGATGGCAAATAAACTACTCGAGAAAGACAAAGAGCAAGAAGAACTGAGAAGCAAAGCATCCGAGGAAAAGCAAATAATTCTCAATAATGTAAAGCAATATGAAAAAGATGTGGAAAGAAAAGCTGAAGAAACTAAATCTCAATTTAAGAATGAGATGGAGAAAAAAATGCAGAAGAAGGACACAGAGATCCGAGACATAAAAATGCATCATCAGGAGGAAATGGCCAGAAAAATCGGTGAAATGGAAAAACTGATGGAGACACTAAAAGATCAACACCTAGAAAATTTGAATCAGAAGTTGAAAGAAAAAGCAGATGACATGGAAAGGGTCAAACAACAGAATGAAACTGAAATAAGGAGCATGCGGCAAGAAAAACAAAGAGAGATTTCGGAGCTTAAGCTACTATTTGCCAAAGAAACTGAAAAACAAATGCAAGCAGAGAAGAAAAAGCTAGCAGAGTTAGAACAACAATACCTTGCTAAAATAGAAGACACATTATTAGAAAAAGAAAAGGACAAGGAAAATGTTCAGCTAAGTCATAAAAAAGACATAACGCAAAAGATGGAAGAGAAAGAAACGGAAATAGAAGCTTTAAGACTGCAGCACCAGGAAGAAATGGCAAGAAAAATAAAGGAAATGCAAAAAGTGATTGACGTGAGGGGGGCTGAGCACCAGGAAGAAATAACTAAAATCATGAAAGAAAAGGAGCACGATGTGGAAAGGATCCAACAACTGTGCAGTGAAAAAATACAAAACATGGAGAAAGAAAGACAAAGAAACATTGAAGAGATGAAAGAACAGTTTGCAGTGGACATGGAAAAACAACAACAGGAAAGAAAAAAAGAGATAAATGAGTTACAGCAAAAATATGCTGCTCAAATGCAAGAAAACATGCTACAACATGAGAAAGACAAGATACTGATAAACCAAAATAATGAAAAAAACACATCAGAAAAGTTGCAGGAAAGAAACAAACTAATAGAGGAATTAAAACATCAGCACGTAAATGAAATGATGGACAAAATGCAAGAAAGTGAAAAGGAAAAGGAAAAGTACAAGAAAGAAATGGAGGAAAGGATGTCAAAGAAGGAAATGGAGATTGAGGAGATGAAAGTGAATATCAAAGAACTTAAAAAGTGCTGCAAGAAACAAAAGAGAAAGAAATCGATCATTTAACTTACAGTAGAGAAATCGAGCAAAGACTGCAAGAAAAAGAAAATGTAATTGAGGAGATGAAAGCGAATGTCAAGGACCTAAAGGAAAAATTGCAACAGAAGGAAGAGAAAGAAATAGAGAATTTAAATATCAAGAAAGAAATGGAGCAAACACTCAAAGAAAAAGAAAATCAAATTGAGGAGATGAAACTCAATATTAAAGACCTGAAGGAAAAACTGCAACAGAAGGAAGAGAAAGAAATAGAGAATTTAAATTGCAAGAAAGAAATGGAGCAAACACTCAAAGAAAAAGAAAATCAAATTGAGGAGATGAAACTCAATATTAAAGACCTGAAGGAAAAACTGCAACAGAAGGAAGAGAAAGAAATAGAGAATTTAAATTGCAAGAAAGAAATGGAGCAAACACTCAAAGAAAAAGAAAATCAAATTGAGGAGATGAAACTCAATATTAAAGACCTGAAGGAAAAACTGCAACAGAAGGAAGAGAAAGAAATAGAGAATTTAAATTGCAAGAAAGAAATGGAGCAAACACTCAAAGAAAAAGAAAATCAAATTGAGGAGATGAAACTCAATATTAAAGACCTGAAGGAAAAACTGCAACAGAAGGAAGAGAAAGACATAGACAACTTAAATTACAGGAACAAAATGGAACATACACTTAAAGAAAAAGAAAGAGAAATAGAAGAGATACAAGATCAATTAAAACAAGTTGAACAAACTGAAGAGAAAAGAGAAAGAGACCAATTAAATCACAAAAGACAGATGGAGCAGAAGTTGGAACACCAACAACAAGTGATAGAAAAACTAAACCAACATATAAATGATATTGATGAAATCCTGCAGAGAAAAGAAGAAGAAAGTGGAGAAATTATCCTCAGCCAAAAGAAACAGGCAGAGAAACAACTTCAAGACACAGAGAGAGAAATGGAGGAGATGAAACTAGAGTTTTTAAAAGAAATGGAGAGAAAGGTCAAAGAAAAGGAAACCGAGATTGAAAATATAAAGCAGCAGGCCGAGTGCAGAGAGACTAAATGGAAGGAAGAGCAGCGGAAGAAGGATGAGAAAGGAGAACATGAGATGAACAGACTGATTGAAGTCATGGACAAGAAAATAAAAGAAACAAGTCAAGCTCAATCTCTTCTTGCACAGAGAGACACTGAGATCGAAGAAGCAAAACAGACATGTGCAAACTACCTGAAAGAAATTGAGGAGCTGAAAAAAGCAACCAAATACAGAAGACCAGTATAATCGAGATGCAGCAGCAGCACTCGGAGCAGGAGCGGCAAAAAGCTGCTGAAATGATAGAAAAACTGCAGGAAAAAGAAAAAGAGCTCGACCACCTGAGACAGAGAGACCACGAAAACGAAAAGGAGATTGTCCAGCTGAGGCTAATAATCGAGCAAACAAAGTCAGAACTGAAGGAACTCACCAGCAAGATGGAGAAGGAAACGACAAGCATGATTCAGGAATATGAGACAGAGATTGCAAGAAGGAACAAGAGCTTCGAAACGTCTGCAAAGGAAAAGGACGAGGCTATACATCGTTTGGAGCAAGAAAGTCGACAAAGCATTTTGGACATCACAGAGAAATACGAAATAAGTCAAAAGAGAGTCAAGGAGCTGCAGCAGCAAATAGAGAAAATGATAAAGGAGACTGACAATCTCAAGATAAAGTATGAGGAGCTGAAGAAAGAGAGGGAAGAAGAAATGAGGAAACATGAGGAGCAGGTAAAAAGCAAAACGTCAGAAATCAAAAGCATTCTTAAAGAGAAAGATCTGGAGGTCAGGGCATTAAAGGAAGCAAATGACCAACTACAAGTGGAGTTAGAGACAATAAAAGAGAGAGAAGATGAGGCAGAAAGACAGATGAAGGAGCTGAAAGAGAATTATGAGAAACAAATGATGGAGAAACTAACTGAGTTAAAAATTAAGGATGGAGAGGTTAAAGAGAAATTCTTACAAAGGCAAAAAGAAGTAGAGCAAAGGGAACAGGATCTTTGTAGAAACACAGAAGAGTTGAGCAGAAGAGGACTTAAATTAGAAGCCAAAGAAGAAGAGCTCATCGAAAAACAGGCCAAACTTGAAAAGAAGGAACAAGAACTTGAAAATTGGAAAGCGAGTCTAGAGAAAAGAAAAAAAGAACAAAAGGAAAACATTAAGTACGAGCAAGATGTAAAAATACGAGCGCAAAATATGGAGAAAATGGAAATGGAGTTGGAAAAACTGCTTAAAGCTCTGGAGGGCAAACAGAAGGAGCTGAGCTCTCACGGGCAAGACCTCCAGAAGAAGGTAAAGGGCCTGAAAGATCAAGGGAAAGAACTGAAAGACCGCGAGTACTACTTAAAAAATGAAGAGCAGGAGTTGCTCAACTGGAAGTCAGAGTTGCATGAGCACGTAAGCTCTACAACTCAGCAGTTAGACGAAATGGGGAGAGATCTGGCTCTGCTGAAGGAAGAGCTCCACAGCAAAGAGGCAAATTTAAAGCTCTCTCTTAAAAAAATGAGCAAATGGGAGCAAAGTCTTCAAGCACGAGAGGCAGAACTGCTTAAGAGGGAGAAACAAAACTTAAGGCAACAGGAAGTTGACAACAACACCAGAGCTCACGAGGAGAATTTGTTTGGTCAGGAAGACGTATTTCAGCGCTCACAGGACGACGTTTATGTAATGTATCAGGAGGTCAGTGAAAGAAGGGAAGAGGATGGAGGAAGAGAGCCAGATAACACAGAAACCACAAAGGATGGGGAGGATCAGAAGACAAAAACGTCTCTGTCAGCTGCAGAGAGCAATAACTGTCACTTTGAAACACTACAGGAGACGGCCGAGGGAGGAATGAGAGGAGGATTACAAGTGAGGAAGATAAAAGGCAACGAGGACCTGGGAAGGGAAACAAGAGATGGAGATTTAAGACTATTTTCACCGAGCCAGCGTCAAAGGAACTCAAACAACAAAGACTCTACTGGGTCGTATTTAAGCGTGCTGGTGTTAGGGGAGTCTTGGTCATCTCGCTCTGTGGCTGGAGTCACCATCCTGGGTGGAGACGCAACCAAACCTGATGAATCCACCTTCAGGTCTTGGAGAGGTCAGAAAGCTGGAAGGAAGTTTGCAGTTGGGGAGCCGCTTGGTTTGAGGTGGCGAGACGGACCAGATCCAACAAACGCTGCACAGAGAAAATGCATTCTTGACTGTATCTCTTGGTGTCACCCTGGACCGGACGTTGTCCTTCTGCTCATGCCGGCCTTCCTAACCTGCACACAGAAGTACAGAAGAGCAGTTGAGGAGCACATGGGTTTGCTCGGGGAAGAGATCTGGCAGCGCACCATGGTGCTGTTCACATGGGGGGAAACATTAGGGGTGAGCGCAGAGCAGCACATCCTAAGGAACGGAGAGTTAATGGGGCTCATGGAGAGATGTGGGGGCAGGTATCATGTGCTGACCAGCAAGAACGGAGATTCCATGACTGAGGGATTGTTAGAAAAAATAGAAGATATGACGGCTTTGAACAGTGGGGAGAAGTTTATGGTGTAGAACTGTGGTCAAACCATGTCAATTTATCATGTAAAATAATGTTTTTCATCATGTTATGTGAATATGAATAAATGTAATTACTGGGAGAAGGCGTATTTAGATTCTTTATTTACTGTAAGACAGAGTACCAATGGAATAATATAAAAATGTCGCCAATAAAATAAAAAATACAGTAAAAGTACATAAGAATGTTACAGGCATTCTCCCAAAGGTCCCAACCAAAAAATGGATTTGTCAAATGATTGATGGGACAAACATAAAAGGAAAAAAAAATTGTTTGTATTTGGGAAAATAAAAAATTTCTTGCCACTTCAAAGCTGCAAACTGTTAACAAAACCAGAGGGTCCAGAGGGTTAATAACTTATTGATGGATGTGTTACCGAGTCATAATAGACGTGGGAAACCGACAAGAACGTCCAGACGCTGGAATGAAAGGAAAACCTTGAGTAAAAACACATCATGGTATAGATGATAGGTACAGAAAAAAAAAACAAGCTGAGGTTCTATCACAAGCAGTTATGGCAAAATGATGGTGAAAAGGCCCAAACTGGACATAATTTTGTTGTTAGGAGCAACAATTAAACAACCTACAGGTTTAATGTTGAACAACATATTGCATGTAAATACTGGTAGTAAATAATTATAAAACATCAAAAAAATCAAAGCACAAGTACTTTAAAACTGGGCTTGACATTCCCACTTTAATTTAACATTCTCATTATGACTTTTATAAATTGATCAGCCACAACAATAATACCACCTGTGGCTTTAACATAAAAATAAGGGGTTTTATTAAAGACTACGGAGTAATAAATGCAGATGTATCATTTACTTATTTCTTGCTTTTATAAATTCAACACTGTTCAGACGAACTTTAGCCGACAGGAACAGAAACGTTCATAATTTCGTTCATATTTCCTCCACAAGATGGAGACCTTGTGTCATGTCTTGTAGCGATGACTGTGAGCACTAAAGTAATCAGTGTTCCGAGTCACTGATGACAAGGAGTTGATGGTGAAAGTATAGTGAAGCAAGTCAAAGAATTTTTAACGGTGTTTTAAATTCCCAGTGTAAATGGCTACTTTGAAAAGGAAAAGTACACAAAGCCTGACTAGCAGGCCTGTGCGCCATCATGACTAGAGGCATTTCAGCAAAACCAAACAGTCTCGCAATTATAACCCCAGGGAGCCTCCCGCATGCTGAGAGGACTCCTGCTTTGACAAGTAAATTATGACTCTTGATGAGAGGAGTGTGGCTTTCTCAGAATGCAATTTTTGACAGCCTGAAAAACGCGGGTGGATACATACAACAACTTCCATCATCCACGGAGCCAGATGCAACACCCCAAAACACTTGTGTGCAATCATCGGCCTAATAATTATGGAGTAAGAGTGCTGGGCTATATCTAACATGGCAGCAATGTTTTTTTAATCTGTCCATTTAATGTGAGATGCCTTTAGAGGCAAGATGAGAGGGCGTTGTGTCAAGATGGATCCTTGCTTCTTTGATCATCTCTGCAGGGTGGGACTGTTTTGAAAACCTCTGAGGAAAAATGAAGAAAAAAAGTTGTCAAATTGCAGTTGATGTGGGCATAATTTTCACATATTTTAGCATAATGTTTTAAGGATATGAGGCATCCAAGAAAAACTGCATCGTAATGTGGCATAAGGATGGCATTTTTCATTTTTAATCCTTAGATTTATCATCACATATCTCATTTATCGTATCAACACTTGATTTATTGATTATAAACTTGGATTAATTGCTAGTGCCTGATGGTTTTTGCCAAACTTCAAAGACGTCTTTTTAGTGGTTTATTTCAAAATGCATCTGTCTGTTGTTTTAACCTTCTCAGCCTTGCAAGACAAAAGGTTTTGAGTGCATCATTAGGAATTTGTGCACGACAGCCATACGTCAACAGGCAGAGTTAGTTTAGCACAGCAACAGTGATGCATAACCCTCAATAAAACCACAAATTGCCACATCCTTCAGGTTTCAAAGAATTTAGAAAAAGAACTACAAGTACAGAAAATACAGAAACAGGCTGCAGACACACCCCAGAGGATTAGTCTGGCCTGTGCCAGAGAGTGGGTTGTTGATTTACGATGACACACTAGTACTGTACCTCCAGTTCTACTAGTTTGTTCCATCAAGCTCACAAAACACAGTCGTTGTTTTTGTTCTAATTGTGTGGACAAAATCCACTGCACCACTCATCAGACAGGAAGTGGATGTGGATGTTCCAAAGCTCTTAGAGCAGGAAATTGAACTGTATGTCGTGTTGAAACAGAGGTAGAAGTATTTATTAAAGTGCCCTACAAACATCTATTACTGACATTTCAGTGTTAGAATAATTCAAATATTTCAAACTGTTGAAATAAAAATCGGATGCGTTGATTGATTATGCTTTGATTTGTCTTTGGAGCCAGAGTTTCTGGTATTTTAAGCCAGAAAAAAGAAAATGGTTGCAGTTCAAATGCAGACCTGCTGCTAGTTACCCAATAGCACTGGGCCTCATGAGGGAGAAACTGAAGCTCTCTGACATAATTCTGTTGAAAACGATTCACTGTTACAAAAAAAAAATCAGAACATCTGCTGGCCAAAATTATCAGTATTACACATGAGTGGGCAAAATAAATGATGACAAAATTGAACAGAAATGTTTTTTTGCTGCCATTAGATCAGGTTAAAAAGGCTCTACAAGCAAGTATTTTTAAGTATATCTAAAATCAAAACCAATGTGGCACGTATCTGATACAAGTATGACGTAATGAATTTTTGTATGGTGGTGATTTTGTGATTTTCTGTTAAATCCAGGTTATCTTCCTTTGACCAGAGTTTAAGCTTTACATAGTTTTTAAAATAGTTTTCCACACTTAAGCCAAACCACTCTGAACTGTTTTTTGTGTCCAGGCTCCCAGTTTATGTTCCTCCGCCACTCACTAATTATGGTATCTGTCTAAAAATGTGTAAAAACAAGGATTAACTACACAACATGTGGGTGTTTTAACAAAACTTTCAAACTACAGACCATTTTAATGAGTTGTTTCGAACCCAAAAACACATTCCTTAAGTGCAGGGAGATGAACTGATGATCTGAAAGTTTGACACCAAGGTCGGACAGATTCAGCCATGTAATTTAAAAAGCAGGCGCATGTAAAATGTGTTTTTAACTGACCTTTGATCCCAATAGCCATCACATACCTTCTTCTTCTATTCATGGCCATTCAGGAAACCAAAAAAATCACAACTACATCTGTGAGTTCAAAGGTGAACCCTTGCTCCACATCAGTATTGTCATGCTCGGTGTTGCACACAGAGAATGATTAAACCACTCTTGGGCACTCATTTTGGTTTTAGCTGGCATTAGTTCAGATTAAGGCAACATGGTAACCCTAATTTATCTTTATTTGGAGCCTTTTAAGGTCCTGAATGAGGCTTTTTGGGAAATATGGATGGGGCCACATTAACATTCACCACAATAGACAGGAACAGCACAGTCAATCATGTCTACAAATGTTGGAAACAAAATTACTGGGCTGTGTTAAAACCAAAGTTAATGGTTGGGCTGATTTCTATTAAGGTCTGTGCACTCTCATTTGAATAATGGTCTTTCCAACACAGTTTTTTTCTTTTCAGTACTTGACCCAGGAAGGAAATAAATGTGATTCCGCTTTAACACCTCCATTAATATTCAAGTGGCTTTAATACTCCAGGTTTATTTCTGACACATCATAATTAGCATGACAGTCTGGTGCTAGTTTATGATAAATCGTGTTCTGATTGTGCATTTGGGTGTTTGTAGTAAAAAAATTGAGTTTCATTACAAAAGATACATAGGTCTTGTGAGGAAACGCTAACCACTTGTGGTACTGTAAAAAGCAAAAATGTCATTAAATAAATATTTTATGTTCACCGTGTTTGTTGTTGATTTATGCATGTGAGTTGTTATTTTTCTTAAGTGTCAAGTGAAGTGAATCTCGAATGAACTGTTTATTTTAATCATTGTGATGAGAGTAACTCTATCAATATGTAAAATCACTTTCTTATAAGAAAACTTCCGTATGTTTAAACTGTAATTTATTTTTTGCTGTTTTGAACCATGCGGCTTTTACAGAGATGCAGCTTTTCTATGAATTTTTCTGCAGCCCTCAGATGGGCGCTGTAGATGGAAGTCAGTGCAAACAAAAAGCGCCAGTTTTTATTTTATGCAACCCAAACGGACACCAGCAAACATCAGCACTTTTAGTGTTACAGGCACCATTCAGGTTCAAAACAACAAAATCTTTTGTTGAGCGCAGCAACTCCTGCGTAATTCGTGAAGAATAAGAGACGTCTTCTCCTTTGGCTATGGAACAAGCCGTTTAATTATAACAGGACGTTTTTGTCGGCTCTGTACATTCAGCCACACATACACGTAAACGCACTCTTTACCGTAATGCCGGTAAAACAGCGCCAGAACATCCTCATGCCTATGAACAATGAGTAGGAGCGCATACAACAGATATTATTTCTCAGCCTGGATATTGGCGGCTTATAGTCCGATGCGGTTTATATGTGACAAAATATATATTTCTTTTAAAGCTTAAATTTAGGTGCCTCTATAGTCCAGAATTTGGTATTTGCTGTATTGATAATGTGTTTTATAGAAAGACTATGAGCTACTGATGAAAACAACTCTTGGGTTGCCAGACTTCAACAGCATGACAGTTTACCTGTTTTTCCTCACACTTATGTCATGCATATCAAGTTTACCATGACATTTTTAAGAAAACTTGATGAATGAATAATTTTTTAAATCATAAAACCAAAATTATCCCCTTGTGTTTTGTCTTTGACAAAACACTTTATGTTTTTGAAACATTTTATTTGTTACCTTTTCTGGAACCACAAATCAATCGGGGAGTGGATGGAAAAGGCAGAGGCACCCAGTGATGAGGACAGGTATGACCACAGCCACAAAGGTCAACACTCATCCCTTGAGGGTGAGGATTTAAATTGAACCTGATGGACCATGAGGAGTTCCAAATCTGCTCCCTCCTCTGCCACCTCCCAGGGGTTACATTTAGATAAAGTTAGACTTCCAGAATTAGATAACTCACTGAACACTTACATAAAACACCCATGGTTCCATATTGGCCTTGTGGAGTTTGTACCCAAAATAGTTACAGCGCAAGGGAGGGCCACAAAAGAACGAAATGTTCCTGTGGCCAGAAGTTAAAAGCAATTCGAGAACAGACACTTAAAATTCAGGTGAACTCAACACATCAACTCTTTATGTGTGAAATGAGCAAATCCCAGTTCTTAAATAAACTGAAATTTGTCATCCAAGTTTCCTGTTTCTGTGTCTTTGCCGTCGTGACCTCCTCTTCACTGTCCTTTCCTGAAAGAGATGGGGGAAAGAGAGCAAAGAAGAAGAGATGATGCAGCAGATGATGAATCCCCCTCTGGACTACATTCTTTCTGGCTGAGTGCATCCAGTGGGCCAGAGCCAGGTCCTGGAATCTAGCTAATGAGACACACCCCCCGAGGGCATCGTGTCGTCCTATTGGCCGATCGAACGGTGGCGGCGGTGATGGTTGGCTGATCGAGTCCTGTGATAGCAGTTGTCAGAGCGTGTTGCGAATCACACACACTGTATTCATATCCGGCACGGCACACAGTGAAAAAGATAGATGAGATAATTTAGAAATAAGATTTTAGAGAATTTGTCAATTTATGTGGCCTAAAGATTGCAGGTTGAACCTCTAACATATATTTGATGAGACTGTGCGATGCATCTGAGGGAATGTGGCTTACTTACAGCAGCAAATGTTTTATTCATACACCACTTTTAACTTTATTAACAGCAGGCGTACTGTACTGTACTCTTCAATCTTTAATCGTTTAGCTTTTCCCTTTGGAATCATTTTTCCAGGATTCACGTTTTTCAGTTTTTTTGACAATAAAATTTAAATGCACTGCACAAATAAATTAGCAAACAGTTTTGCCTTTACTGATGAAAATGTAGGGAAACTGCCTTCAAATAAGCTCAAGACAGAGAAATACTGCAGTCAGGAAAAGGATGTCAAAAAGTAGAAGCTGCCATTTTTTCACCCCATCTCTGACATTTAGCTCTGCTGCAGCAGTGGCCTCCTCTGAGCTGTGAGGTGAGTTCAGCTGAAGGTCAGCATGCAATGGGGGGGGAGTGAACTTTCCTTGTTGTAAGTGAGCATCCTCTGATCAGCTCATGGTGGCAGATGCTCGAAGGCTGAAAAATGACAGGGGAAAAACAGAACAGGAGGTAGAGGGAAAGGGTATGGATGCAAGTGAGAGGGAAATGGGGCATCAGGGAAAATCAAAGCCATGACTTTGGTAGAACAGGGGAAAGTGTAATGTAGGAAGACTAAAGGGATTATGAGACAATAGGCCCCTGGGCACAGGCAGTTTCAATTTTAGTTGTTTTGTGTCTTTTTGTAGTCTCCTTCTGGTTGTTTTGTGGCTCCTTGTAGTCACTATACATTCTTCTGTAGATTGTTTTTGTCATTGTTCTGTAGATTGATTGATTTTCCGTGTGCATTAAAATTCTGTGGCCATTTTAAATGTGTTTTGCGGCCTCCTAGTGGTCATAAATAAAAGGGATGGAAGATGCAGCAGAAGATAAGTTACACGTACGGATCTGGGGCCAGAGACACAGAAAGCTGCTGTGTATTTTAAGCCACACAGTCTGAACAGCTTATCTGTGAGCGCTGAACAGATTCACTATTACCACTCCTGTCAGTTCCCTGCTCCCTTCTCCTCCCACGTCCTCATCTCTCTCTTTTCTCTCGTTCTCCTCTATTTCATAGTTTGTCATGTTGCATCACTTCACGCTCCCGGTTCGCTTTAGCCCCTTTAATCATCCATCGAAGGATCTGTTCTCATCTGGATGCTCATAGAGTCAGTGTGCACCATCATATTTGCCTAATTAATCGAGCCTGGGTCATGTACTAACAGATGTGATATTCTCTGAATGCCCTGGCAGTGGGGGTCAAAAGTTCAGAGAGGATGAGCGCTCTCTACTGGTGAACACAGCGTGCCATCTGTACTGTACAACGTGTACTCTGTGTACTTTCTGCCTCTGCTCCTGATTTAATACATGTCACTCTATACAGCTCAGGACAAATCTTTTCATACCCCGATTTGAAATGTTTTTTCCATCAGCATAAGTGTCAAGGACAGTTTAAAAAGACAGTAATAGCAAAGTCACAAAATTTATATCATTGCAAAAGTCCCACCATCTGAAATGTTCCCTAATATCCTCCTGTATATCCTCCCTTAGACTTTATAACCTCCTCCAGCCTCTTTGGGAACCCTCTGAGCAGCGTTTGTATTCTTTCAGGTGTAATTTTAACCCTATTCTTTGTGCCATAACTGTGCCAGGTCTACCAGATTGCTACCATTTACAGCCTTCTTCAAATTTATCCAATACTTTTGAAATCAGCAAGTCACCGTATTCTTTTTAAGCCATTATTGAGTTAACTTTGCTTTGTGCTTTGGATCGTTATCTTGTTGAAGGATCCATTGCCTCTTCATTTTTAGCTTTTTGACTGATGGTAGGAGGCTTTGCTTTAAAATGTTGTGATATTGAGCTGCATTCATTCTTCTTTCCACTTCATGCAGAGCTTCAGTGCCCGGTGCAGACACACAGTGCGAGCCTCCACTACGTTTGACTGTCGGAGTGTTCTTTTTTTTTTCTCACCACACTTACCTTTGCAAATTATGAGCAAATATTTCAACTTTGGTCTCATCAGGGGACATTATCGTTTTCCAAATCTCATTCAGTTTCTCACATGCTCCTTAGCATACTCCTCTCAGCAAACGGCTTGTAAATGGCCCTAAAAATGCAGAACACAATTTAGCATGCATGCACAATTTAACCATAAGTGTTATGTGTCATTTAAAAATCAGACATCTGACATGATTTAAAACCACATAATAAGTTATTATCCAGAAGGTTTATCAAAAATTTGCACCGATATAATTTTCATCACTTTACTCTAATTTTTTTTACATTGAATCATTGAATAATTTTTTTTATTCTTTTTTGCATTTCAACATAAAGGAATGCAAATATTGTCACCCAGCTGTACATGATATAAGTGCATGAATGTACACCCTCGGGCAATGTTTTTGTGTGAATGCATTTTCATCTCACTGTTTTTTTTCCTTGCATTTATGTATGTTGCTTTTCCGCTCTACATACACACAGTGCTTAACTTAGTGCAGCTGATCAGTTCAACTTATCTTTGCTAAATTACTATATAAAACTGAGAAACAGGCCATATAAAATAAAAGAAAAAGACCAACACCACTCAGTAACTGTCCTGGTGGCACATATGGGTGGGAATGATCATTCGCAAAGCCGTCTAGCACCTTTCAAACGTTTTCTTTCGTCTTTCAACTTGGATTATATGGAAGAAGCAGTTATTCCATTACAGTTTTATCTCAATTACCCTTATGAATGTTTGATGGGGTGACAGAAAGCGGGAGTCACGGGTCTGGATGGAGGTGGGAAGCAGATTAAAGATTAATCATCTATATACAATGAAGCCACACTTGGAAGGACAATTTTTCTTCTGCTTAGATTAAGTGCATGTGTGTGACTGCATGCAGGTTTGAAAGGCAATGCACTAAACCACACTGCAAACTTTCCATTTTACCAGATAATTACACCTTTGACTGAGTCCTACAAGTCATTTAATATTATTTTTAAAAACACCAAAATTTCAAAATTTGCATCACAAGATGTTACAGTCTGTACATATACAATACCTGCTCTGGACTCACAAAATGCACAATTAAAAAAATAAAAAAAGTCAGTGTTAGGTGTAAGTTGACACACATACAATAAATAATTGCCCTCACTCCTCTGTTCATCAGCGTCACAACGTCTGATCAATTTGAAAACAACTTGAATCCACAACCCCAACCTGGAAATTGAACAACATGATGTGATTTGCTGTTCATTCTTTTTATCTCAAATTGAGGCCAGAATACATCTGCAGAGAGCCAATTGATGCCTTTAGGTCAAAGAAATCTTTTTAAAGGACGGAGCCAAAAAATTATAAGTCTTAATACGCACTGCCATACATAAGCAGGTTTAGTTCATGAACTCCATATGACCTCCAGATTAACTCCAGATTAAAGTTAAATATCTTCCAGACCTTTCCCTTTTAATGGAAGGCAACGGAAAATGGCATCAGTTTGAATTATGCCTCGAAAACCAAGAGGCTTTTCAGCTCCAGAAAGGTCTAATGTCCAACAACGCTCAGTTCATGACGTGTGTTGCATTCCAAGTAGAAACTGTTCTGCAGGCAAAACATTGACCTTGATCTAATGTAACTGTAGGTTGCTGCATTTACGCTGACACATTCAGTGTATGTAATGCAAATTGGGTTTGAAACGTGACTTTTGATTGCTGTAAACTGACTGACTTAACTTGGACTGATCAAGTCTGTTTATGTAAGAGGCTGCAAACTAGAATTTTAAGTAATTTAATACTTTTATATAATATAGTTTCATTTGATGGCTACAAACATTTTGAGCCAATGTCTCTTTTTATTTTTTATTAAAACCAGTTATGTAATCCTCCAGTGTAGCCCGAGGTCAGTGTAACACAACATTCTAACAATAGGCTCATGTTTGGTACCAAAGATGTGCTACATGACAGAAAGCAAGGTTGGTGTGCTGCAACAACAGTGATATAAATGCTCAAGAAAAAGAGGCAGGAGTGTGAGAACAGGCAGCACTGTGTAGGTTGAGCATCAAAGTCTGCAACCTGCATTGTGTTGCCTGTGAAAAGCATCACTGTGGCTAACACTACAGTGACTCAACATTGTGCCTCAAGCCGTTAATGCACATATACATCCTGGTCTGTCAAAGTGGGTCTAAAGTTGGTTCAGCTGTACATGTGAGTCACATGAAGCAGGTTAGGCCATTTAATGTACCCACAAATGTTGCGTTTATTTCCTGCCTGGAGAGAGGATTTGTCTCGGTTTAGTAGCTGTTGCTAATAAAACATCTGCAACTGTCTGATGCCATCACATTTTTATACACGGAAAGTAAAATACAGCTGATAGAACATACGGAATGGATGTGTGAGCTTTAAAACTCCATACTCGTGAGCAAAGTAAATCATCCAAAACACATCAACACCTGCAAGTAGGTCCAGACCATAAAAAATGCATATGGTGGCATCTGGTGCTCCAAGCTGCAATAGATGCATCATAGATACAGACCATATAGTGCAGTAACGAATCCATGTCCATTACTGTAATTTCTCAGTTTTTAAAGGCAAAGGTCAGTAGTTCACATCCCATCACACCTCAACATCTGCTTCTGTTGCCATGGCAACTGTCTGGTGCAACTGGTGCCACACTAATACAGAGATGAGGACAAAGAGAAAGATGAAGCGATAGCAAGGATTTTTGTATTGTTTTGACAGATGGGGGGCACTGGCACTTTTCATGAGTCCTGCTCGTTTCTTAATCTTTAATACTTTCAAACATCTGGATTATCACAAATATTTTTTCATACAGAGGAACACATCTGATTTACCTGTTCCTTAGAGAGGTTCAGAGTACAGTATGTGAAGTGTGACCACTGTGTGGTTTGCAGTCTGCCACATTGGTTACAGGGGATTACCTGCAAATCTACCAGCATATCTTTTGTTTGGCTAATAAGTTGTTTAAATATAAATGTTCAAATTTGATAGTGATAAAAAGAGATTAAGTGAAAGAGAAGGGACCGTATCTTGTGAAATAACATCATGTGGAAATTGTGGAATAAGTAAAAACGATAAATATGTATGTCATGTATAATATGACACCACAGTCGTACTGACAAAGGCCGACCTCTCTGACCTACTATGGCAGCACTGACGTACGATAATGATGCTTCACAGAATCATCCCAGAAAGTCAAATCATCCCCTCAAACCCCGAGAAAAAAAGCTGTGGCATCCTTATAAGGTGGTGCCAACAGTCAACAAAGCAAGATGTCAGTGTCACTAAATCCATTGTTTGGGGGGGGGTTGAAGGGTCCCACTTAGAGGTTTTCTGGGACAGCACCAGTGGTGCATTAGTGTCTTTATGGAAGGTATGGGGGGGGTTGATTGCAAAATGTGTTCTTCCAAATCATTCTGTGGGGCCTCAAACATTTGTCTGGTCTGTCTCTGTCCATAATACTCTCTAGAATTCCATTTTATAGTAGCAGACTATTTAATATTGTGTCATTAAATAGTTTAAAACTGAATAAAAGACATCAAATTCTGTATAATGCACAAAAAACATATCTATTCTACTCCAGAATTCCCAAACAGTTATAATACTTTACATCTTCGTATTTCACTGGACAAACGAGATTTGGATACTATAGAATGGTACTACAACAGTACAGGATCATTTATTTATTTACTGCAAAGTGAGGCAGCATTAATGAAAGATAAGAAACTCAACCTTGCTGTAACAGATTTAAAGATTCATGCAGCTGGTGTGTCATTTACCTGTGCTCGCAGAAGGAAAAAGTAGTAAACCAGCGAGCCTTTAACATGGAATAGTAAGTGTACTATAGTTGTTACATCAATTTTAAATGCAACTTCAAAACATCTTTTTTCTTTTATCTTCTTCAACAACCTTGATCTCAGTTCAAACCTGTAAGCAAGCTACAATGGTGAATAATGCATTGAAAAAAAGTCTAATTATATTTCTATTTTGCCCCAATAGGTGTTAACCTCCATTTAACCGCTTCACACACAGCTCCCAGCTCTTTTAAAGGAGCCCGTGTACATACACAACCACACAGATGCAGCCGTTAGGGCCACTGTTGTATGCACCACTAGAAGCAGCAGTTTCTGAAAAACAACGTATCAGTGTGAAATGGAAAAAAAAGGATAAAGAGATAAGAGTTCTGCCATAGGCCTGATGAGACTATTGTAGAAAAATAACATTGTACTGTACTGTAGCTTATTTCCTAAGCTGAGTAATTAACATAAAATCAAGACTTTCATCAGGATTTCTATTCAGTATTTACATCTATTTAAATCTTTGTTGAATCACTTCTTTTCTTGAGTGGTTTAAAAAGAAATATTAGCATATTTACACAGGCAAATAATTGAGCTGTTACACAAATTAATACTTACTGTAAATTAGACGTTTTGTTTTTTTTTCTCTCCTCACAAACTGCGTTCAAATTCAAAATTAATTTCACTAAATCTGTTTTCAAATTAACCAGAGGGTTACTGCAGGGCCATTAGAAAAATATTTTTTCTCACCATCACATTAATTTAATTTCATGTTTAATCACTGGCACCACAGATGGGAATAATAACAATAATAATGATGGTAATAAAAAAAGGCACCAATTAGCGTGCTCATTTGTGGTTCTGACTGTGTGATGAATTATTCATGAAATCAGTTAACAAGAAGGAGAATGAAGGGATCAGCTTGCTCACTGAGCAGGGATTGGTATAAAGACAGGAGACACTGGTGCCTTTTCACAGAAGACACAAAGTCTGCTGCTGCTTCTTGGGGGACACGTCTGCACAAATCAGGTACCTTTTACTTTAGAAAGATCTGTTTTAATAATATTATTGAAATACTATGAATTTATTTATGTAAAGAACTACATTTAAAACAGTTTTTCACAAATGTGATCATGTGTTTCATGACATTTTTGAAGCTCATATATACAGTGAACGTGCAGAATGCAAACTTGGGTGTTATATTTACAAATTTTACTTTTACCCATAACTAGTTTATCCACATATTTCAGTATTTGTTTGTTAATGTGCTAATTGTTAAAAATTTTACCTAGGTACAGGCTGTATTTAACTACACAATAAAAATGTATCGTTACATGTTTTATTTTTACTTTATATTTAGCTCTCTAATCATGTACAGGAAAACTATTAAAATTATTAACAACTGCCTGAAACATGGGCAGATCTTCCGTGAAACCTACGGACCCCAGGACCCAGAAGCCTCAGCATGGCTGAGTCCCTTCGTGCAGTGCATTCACAGTTCACAGGCACCTCGACCTAAATGCGATGTGACGGGAGACCCTTTACTGAAACAAACAAGAATATAGTATCAGGGAAGGCTGACCGAGCTGTGAACCGGCGCCCTAACACGGAGCAAATTAACATCAGCAAAAATAGCTCAGCGTTTTCAGAACGCTTATGTGCAAGGCAGCTAACGCATCAAATCCTGTCAGGTCATCTTAGCCTGCAGATGTCTAACAAAACTGGACGATGTGAGAGGGCTCCCACAGCCAGGCATCATCCTCGAACTTTGACCGCTGAGCTGGACCAGCTCCTGAGGTGCTGCTGTTTTGTGTCCTGCAGGCAAATGTCTCCAAGTCGGAGCTTTCACTCCCCTTTTCATCCATCATAAGATCTCTTTCTTCAACTGAGCTGAGTAATGATGCTATCTTTGTCACACAGGGGGCTTTCCTACGAATGCCATTTGATGTCAAGGCCACGAAAGGGCTTCTGCCTGCATCCAAGCTTTAGTGCGCCAGTGGTTGAATTCTGGTAGCGCAAGGTCAGCTGTTCAAACACATGACAGTGATGAACAGCTGCCAAACCAAAGCTGCTTCTTCTGACTGACTGACACTTCATCAGCATCAGTGGTGGACGTTAAGGAATTTGTAGCCGCAACATAGCAGAGCTGTTAAAAGTCATCTTTGACTGGTCTTAATCATTTTAATCAGGTCAGGCTAGTTTTCATAAGTTCAGGCTCAAAGGGAATTGAAACCAAGTTAGGACTACAGTAAGTGTAGACTAAGCTTTTCCTAATTTAGGTCAGTGGTGTCCAGCCTGGTTCTCAAAGACCCCTGAATCCCAGCTCTAGGCAGGTCTTACTATGCCCAAGCATGTTTGACCCTCAGAAGTCGAGTTTCTTTGAATACTGTGACTGGTGTGTTCTTTTCTGGCCCACTTGAAGAGGAAGGCCAGGTCATGAATTGGATGGACTCCATGGTCCATGGCTTTCACGATGGAAAAGCGATTCGTTTTGACACGGATCTTTATAGCGCGATGTGAGCGCAGGCCAGCAGGGAGGGGGAGGGGGAGACAATCACGCCTTGTCTGACTACAATCTGATTCTAATTCAAGGTCACCACTCGTGTGTACAGGCCTTTACGGATCTTGTAAGGATTAGCAATAAGGTCTGGACTTCATCAAGGCACCATATGCCAAAACAAGTCCAACAGGTCGCCAGAAACTGTTGTGTTTTAACAGTTCATTCTTTGCATGTCAGCAAAGTGTATTACAGGTCTTCAGCTGGAACAAACGACCCAATATGAGTCAGATGCCAAACAAAAGATAAACAAGCTCCTGATCTATCCCACACACACAGCTGCTGCTTTTCCTCGTAGTCTCTTGCTCGTTTCACAGAATGCATCACGTGCTAATTTCATGTCTGTTTTACTATTATAGTTCTGTTTCTACTTTTTCATTATCAGATTCTACCTTGTTCTCTCTCCTCAGCTCTTTCTCTTCACCACCCTTAGGCTGATGCCTGTTTGATTCTAAGCACTTCATGTGTGCAAACAGCTGGATATCTGAGCTTCAAACAATTACCTTTGCTCCACTGAGTGTGTGTGTGTGTGTGTGTGTGCAGCTGTAGGTTTTTATCTATGACACTGAATCTTTTACACTCATAGAAACACTAAAGCTCTGGAATAAATGTATACTCTATAGGCCTGTGTGAAACTGTCAAATACTGCAAATTAATAACTGACAACAACCATAAAAAAACACTAGAATGCATGAGAATGTTTGCTGTTTTGGAAAATAAACCAAGAAAAGGGTGAAACAGACATACTGCATAAGACTAAGAGGTGAGAGACTGTCAGATCCCCTCCCTCCCTTCACTGCTTTACAGCTCATTAGGTCAGACTGGAGCAGGGAGCCCTGATCTTAGGCTTACGTTGTGGCTCGGGGAAGGACCTGGGAGGGTTTTAAAAGTCCCTGTCGTTGGCTGCATGCGTGAGGTGAGATGTCGTTTCCTCTCACTGCCAAGAGCATCGTCATAGTGATATAAAGGCTTAGGTTTTTTAACAGCCACTGAAGGTTGAAGGGGACCTGAAACAGATCAAGGTGCCAACATCTGTAGATCACAGCAGCAATATTTAAAACAAAGCATCTAAAGCAAGTTGAACTTCTTTTCATGTATTAATAACAATAACTTTAGCACTGTAAATGAGGGTTATTCTTGTCCCCATATTGAAACAATGTCTACCTAAGGTGCAGATGTTTACACATTAAGGCCATAATAACCAGACCGACTTACCCCTTCCTGGGTTGAAGTAACTTCTACAGGCATGTCCACTAAGTCACACTTTTCAGCTTGGTGTTATCTTACAACCCTTTGGAGGGTTCTGCTGCTGAGTTTCTGTTTCCTGTCTCAATTTGACTGCGATGGCCAGGTTATTTAACGTTTATCCTTATTCAAATATGATATGTTTATGACTCAGGAAAATTTAAATTGTTTTGGAAAATCTGAAGTGCTGGTGCTTGAGATAATAGAGGGGAGGGAGAACATTGGCAGCCTCTAGCATCTGCCCTCCAGCACCTGTCCTTTCCTTTTATGGAAATAGCCTCACAGGGTCTTTCCAACTTTCCTCTTCTCTGCACATTTGTATTATCTGAGGTGAGAGGACACCTGAGAACCAGAGGAGCCAGACTCCAGTCCAAGGTGTGATTTAAACCTGATTTCTCATGCCCAGATTTCTTTTCACACTTTGATCACAATTGCAAAAGCAACCCAAGGTCAAGCATCTGGAGATATTGTACCAGCCTACAAGGGGAGATGCTGAGCATGTTCACATGGTTTATGGGTCAGATCTCCTTCCCTGAGGGCACTCAAACACAAAAACAAAACATGGGAAGACCCACACAGTCAAACGTCAACACTTGAAGACACATGTGAACACACAAAGGTGAACATAGATTCCATTCGCACTTTTTCAAATTAAATAAGATCACGTGGGAAAAACATACTGTACTACTGTATATGCACATATTTAGACACACAACCAGTGATGAAGATCACATCTGACAGAGCGTCTGAACCATATGGCCAAACACCACATGCTGCAACTTATAGTATGTCAGTGTACATATGTGTAAGCGTGATATCAGGGAAACACATGGAGCTGTGTGGCTGTGTTCAAACAAATACAAATCACAAGTATCAAGACATGTAATAGTATGAAACACACAGCAGAGTGGAAGACTTTTCAGACTCTACTCAAAACGCAGAGAGAGCCCAGACGTGCCAGACAGGATCAAAATCTGCTTCGCTGTGCCCTGCTGATGTTGGGAACCCCTGGTAAGAGAAGCTGGACAGGAAGGGTGGCAGATCTTTGTGTCGCCACTGTGGGGGATGCCAGGGGAGGTGAGGATCACACACACACACACACACACAACATAATACACACTCAGACATTTACAGTAGGCTGTGTGTTAAGACAAAAATACCCTGGTTCTTGACAAAGTCTTATAGTAAGTAATGGTCTTTTCACATTATTTTAAGCTCTAATCAATATTTGAATAAAGACATCTGTCCGCTGAATTTATGTTTTATGAAATGTCTCTATTATAGTGATGTGCCCCCAGACAATAATTAATCAAATCTGTATTAGAAAAATTATAAGAAGTGTTAATGTCTTTCAGATCCTTGTTATTCAGCAACTTTTGCTGTTTTAAACCAAAGTGAACGTTCTGCATGCCAACCGTTCCAAGGCTGAATGACAGACTGACAGAGTAAGCAAATTGTTTCCCAGCACAGTTCTCTGTGGGTATTACATAAAATACAAAATATCTTTCGCAAACAGCTAAAAGCCACATTGAAAACATTGAAACACTGCTGAAAAAACAGCAGTGCACAAATCCTGTCATTTGTTACAGGACCAAGGAGCATCTAGAGATGATTCAGTAACAATATCAAAGGCATTCTCACTTCAAGGTGAAAGAAAAATTAATAAATGAAAATCACCATAAACGCCAACAATCATGATATTTGTAGAGGGTTGAGTGATCTTCTCAGCTCAGTACTGACAGCCTTTTACTGAAAACTAATTCAAGATTCAAGAAGTTTATTGTCATATGCGTTGTAAAGATCATACTTTGTCCATTTTAACACAACAGAATTAAAACACCATAAAGAAATATGCATGAATAGTAAATAAATACTGACTCTGACAGCATTTATAATTTGCATTGTCACTCGTTACCTTCTCTGGACTTAGTGTTTAAAGTTTTTTCTTTAGTGCATAAACTTAGTTTGAACTTTGTGTCCTTGTTGTTGAGCAGCCTCAAAGTGTAACAGCATTTTAACTTCAACACTGGTGATTTTTACATTTGCTGAAAGGGGATTTCCTCCCCAACCTCTTAAACTTATGAACCTCTTTTATAATCAACCTGATAATGTCAAAAATGCTTGCTGTCAAACTGAAAAAACAAAGCCATATATTTACTTGTCCAAACTACGGTGCTTTTTATAGCCCTGAAATGCATTATAAACAACAGATTTTAATTTGTTATACCAACCTTGTGCCATTTGGTCTGATTTATTTGTGCATTATGAAATATAAAATCTTTGGGGTTAAGTTTAGGTCTATTCCAGTTTTCAGATGGGCTTCATAAAACACTCGGCATATCCGGCATCAATAATAGAGTGATCAACATGTCATACACAGGGTATGAGACTCCATCCTTTTAGTCTTGTCGGTCCAAATGGATTTCAGTGTTTCTGCATGTAGCTGCCATCCTGCTGAATTATTTAAGGTGGTAATTAGATGATTGTGGCTGCTGCACTGTTTGTCTCTAGCGGCTGTCAGAACACTGTTGTTAGATTTTGCGGATTAGATCATCAGATCAGCTGTCTATCCATCTATCTATCTCAAAGACAAATCTCCCCCACCCTGCTCTTCCCTCAGTGTGTTGGTTTTGGCCTAATTCCAGCTTGCTGGCTTAATAAAATGAGCAAAATAAAAGCACTTTAATTGAATAGATAAAAACCCCAGGCAAAAAACACCATTTGCTCTGTGTGTGTCCGTTCCTTTTTCTATTCTTGTTTGTGTGGGCAGAGTGTGAGCGAAATGGCTCACTGTCCCCGAAGCTGTTGTGGTATCACTATCAAAATGGCATTTACATTTTACGTCATGTTATCTGTACCCACACCATGTTATATGGATATGATCAGGATGTGTGTCACGGGAACAGCAGGTTTTGTGGAGCGTTGCCCTGCTGATGAACCAGGACTTGCAATGCTCTGTGACCTGGATAGAAGCGAGGATAGCATAGTAGAAAAAGGGCAGAGAGTCAGTGGAAACACACGCTGTTTAAGAGAAAGTAACACATAGCACAAATATGACATATGACGGCATCTGGACACTGGATGTGGAGTGTTTTCTGGTGGTTTGGTTCATGTTTTTGTCTCAAAGCTTTTTTGTTCATGTGCAGTCGAAGTGTAAAATGCTGACAGAGAAGGACTGGATAAAGTACATGTAAATCTGACCTTGCTAATGGTGTTGCTGAGCAGTTGATCTTTGCAGCTTTACACTCAACCAGAGTGTGAGTTCACACGGCAGCTGCACCAAAAACCTCAGGTCACAAGGTTCATGTAGGAAAAGGACATTGTTACTCTGTAACACTGACTCACTCAAAGTAACGTGTATTATATTCAACTGCATGTCACTGTCAGCTACTTTTCACTTATTTTGTCCTAAAAATTACAGTTTAGGACACAATAATTATTAATATAGTGCTAGTACAGGTTTGAACAATGTCACAATTGTTAAGTGAAACATGTTTATGATTAAATGAAATTTGTAATTTTAGCTCAAAACTGCATGCAGTTACATAATCAGGCACTTTTTATTACAGATTTTAGTCTTTGGGTTTTACAAGGATTAAAGTACAATTGCACATGTGCAGTACTATTGCAGCCTTTTTTTGTTCCAAAAGAAGTGACTTCTGTAGCTCGCTCCTAAATCGTTATACAGTTAAATCTGGAATCCAAAACGTCAATGACCTGTGACCTAATAGCAGTTACAGTAGCTAGCAATTCTTGAAGGAAGCACTGTAAAAGCCCATGATAAAAAGTGAAATGAAAACAAAAGAAATGTATTAAGCATTTTTAGAGACTGAGAAATATCCGTTCTTCAAAACTGCATGCTCATTTCAAGTTTCATAATTTACACAATCAGAAGGTCAGACTTACTAATACACCATGTGTCTAAAGATAGTTGTGACTTTTCTCCGAGACAGTTGTTAATCATGTGACTTACACAAAATTAGATTTCCCTCGTAATGAGTTAAGACTAGTGGACACATTACAGCAGAGAGGAGCTTGATGTTGTCAGAAGTACAGCCTATGGCAGGCCGACTTGGAAGACATGACAACCAACAGATGGACAGAATTCCCCTAAGGTTTAAGGGGGGGGGCACAAGCTGCCTTCTTAAGAATAACCGTGACCTAAAAATAAATAAAACTGGACAGGTCTGCCATAAGCCACTTTGGGAATTACTATCTCCTCTCATTCATAAGCAAATAATACACACACCTCATTTTCTGTGTCATTTCATTTCCCCTCTACCTTTGTAGCGTTGACCTTTAAGCCACCCCACTCTTTTTCTCACTTTCCCAGTCCTTTTATCTCCCTCTCCTTCCCTCCGGTCATTTCTGCTGAGCTGTGAGGACTGAGAAAAATGTGTCTGAGGCATGTGGGAAAAAAGCTGAGGATCATGGGAAGGTGCGATGGCAGAATGTCTCATGTCGGGATCTCAGGCATGTTGAAGGAGGGGCCGACATAAGGAAAGGAAGGTAGAGGTAAAAGAGGAAATGAAACCCCTGCAGCTGCAACAGATTAACTTCTTCCTGTTCTTCACATCTGCAGAGTGACACCTTCAGTGACTGCTGACAAAATCTGAATGTCCAGGGGATGGCAGAGACTCTAGGACTGCAGCAGAGGATCTGTTCATTTAAAAATGTCTTCTAGAAGAGGGTCTCGGGGTGTTTCTGCCTTTCTCTACTTATCTCTCTCCTCATCTCACTGTCATTGGATCTCCATCCTCACTCTAAACAGGCCCTGCCACAGCACAGTGCCTGCGTGCAGTGATGCTGAGGGAGGTCGCCGTGCGGTCACTGCGCAAAGCCCGGTCGCATTGTGACTTGGAGCTGCAGAATGTGCCATGGTGCATTAGCACGCTGCCGCATGGTTGAGCATGCGGCACGGAGAGAGAGAAAGGGAGTGAGGAGGAGGAGGAGAAAAAAAAGAGGAACATGATAGAAGGAGGAGCTAAGAGATAAAGTAAAAGACAGAGAGATGAGGAGGCAAAAGAGGGAGGAGCACCGAGGAAATGGGAGGGGAAAGGAGCATAAGAGGAGAGGAGGAGGAAAGTGAGGACATCGGCGCACTTACACAAGCAGAGTTCAGGAGTTCGAGTAGCACAGGGAGCTTGTAAGGTGGCTCATGAATTATGAAAATATACTGAGGGTCTGTGTTCGCTCCGGTATCAAATCCTCCAAACTTTTCTTGTCCTTCTTTTATCACTATCTTCTACTTATTTTTAATGGAATCCTAACTCTTGTCTCCTCTTCAGTATTTTTATTTTAGTAATTAAATAAAAATACAAAAAAATAATAACTTGATAGATTCATTTTCTGGTAAACTTTTTTTGAACAAATTTTGAACGTGCTTCAACAAAGCATCAGAGAGTCCATAAGGTGAAGCCAAAGACCCAAAGGAAGGGTTTCTAGGTGTTCATGACAATAAATACCCCATGGTTTGACTACGTTTTTACTGCCTCTAATCTAATTGTCAGTACCCCTTAAAGGATAAAATGCAAAAAAGGTCATTTAAATATCAGTGGAGTGCTAAGATTTTATTACATAACAGAAAAGTTGACAATAGTTGTTTATGCAAGCGATTCCGAGTATGTGACTCCCTCTGCAGAGTTGATAGCACACTGGCTTAGTGCCACTAGCTAAGCTGAAGCTCATATTGTACCACCAATAAAAACAGATGGGATGTGATTTGGTGATGTAATGGACCAATGGGACAGTCCTCTGGGAGGCTGCTGGGACATGATCTCATTTTCCTCCTCACCCTAAGCAGGTTTAGACAGCTCCGATCGGCCCGTTGCTAATCTGCTCTGCACAAACTGGATGTGCTTTGGCTAATGCATGCATTTACTAGTTCCATTGTATTTTTTTAATGTCATAAGCATTTGGGAGTAGTGGAGAGAAATTTAGAAGCCATATCTTTGACCTTAGAGTCAAAACACACACATTAACGGTTGCTCTAATCTAGGTTGCTTGCTAATTGAGCTGTAGACCATCATACATAGGAAAGCTTTTAAGAAGTTGGAGCCTTTAAAGAGTAAACACCCACATACAGGCTGCATTTGACAGTCACACTCAGCTGTCAGAAGAAAGAGGTCGTGTCGGGGGTCGCTGTCCAGGGACTTGAGCTGAAAGTCAAACATGACAGAGCTCTGCACTAAAGGCTTCGTACAACCTTCATGACATGTGCCCTAGGTCAAAGGAAGCCGCTGAGGCTTCAGCAGGGCTGCGCTGTTTGTCTTAACCCGTATGTACACACTACGGTTGCATGTCCTCACTCTTTCTGCACACAGGAAGCAAGAGATCTGTGGCCCGTCCTTGACCCTCCATCGCTCACAGATCACTTTGACACTTTGACAATGAAAGGTAAAGTTACAAGTTGGAAGGAAAAATCTGGCTGCAACATTGAAACTTCAATCAGTTGAGCAAAATACAAGCATTTATGGTTTAGTTAATGGAGGAAAATGTAAAGTGACACGCAAGATAAACTAGTCTAAGCAGTCTTTCGATATAGATGTCTACTGCCCATCGAGGCCTCAGCCCCACAGAGACACAGAGAATAGAACTGTTACACATCATATTGGCCTCACGTGTGGTGGCAGGCCACCTCCCCAGCGTTGGTGCGATTGATCTACTTTACACAGGCTAAGTGAGAGCAGCCAATCCTAATACTCCGTCAATACCGGCACAACAGGGATGTGTGGTGAGAGAGCTGCTCTACATGAAGGGATGGACGTACCTATTTCTGCAGTATCTACAGTCACTCATTTGTTTGTATCTGTCACAGGCTGGTGCTACTAACCTCAGACATTACAGGCTGTAAAAAGAAATGGGCTTTTGTCTTCAGTTTTATTCAAGACATACAAGAAAGGTTAGCAGTTACATGCTAATAAAGGCTATTAATATGAAACATAAAGCGTGTGTCTGCAGAACAAAAATATTTATACATATTTGTTGGCTATGTCTGTCGTTTTTTCTTTATTTCAGTGCCAAAACAAAGACATTAACTTATTTCTTTAGTCTTTTTTTAGTTTGCATTTACACATTTACAGTTAGATGCCTTATAATTCACTTTAAGTATCAGAACTCATACTGCATTATTATTTTTCCATACTGCATTATTAGACAGATACACTGCTACTTACTTTATAAACAAGCAACCATGATCTGAAATGTAAAAAAAAAAAAAAATAACAATTAGGTTTTTTCACTCTGTGGTTTTGATACTTTTATTAAAGTAACTAGATGATCCGGATACTGCAACATAAAGTTTTACTGATCACGCGAGCCATCGGAAGACGCGGTCCGTTACCTAGTTACTCCATTTCCTTAGCAACGATGGAACCTGCCAACAAATCCGGAAAACGGAGAGTTGGAAAACGTAAAAACAGGTGAAAAACGGAAAAAATATTAAAGTTCAGATTGTTTTCTATATATATATACTGTGGTCAAGCCAGCTATTCTACTTTGAGCACGTTAGTTTATGCTGTTACGTGTCACGTTCATGTTTTCCCGTCGCGCCTGAAATGAAGGTTAACGCCATTAAAATGTTTAGTTCCACAGACGTTGGAGACGTTCCGACATCTCCCTCTGTCGTGCTTTAAACAACTGTGTTATTCTACTTTCTATGTGTTTACAACCTCGCAGGAAAATTCCCAAACGTCCCCCGGAGCAGCTCCTGGATCTGGATGCCTGGAGCCCGGAGCAGTCGGATCCCAGGATAAATCAACAGGTGGGATCAAACATGGTCACACTCATACAGCAGCCGAAGGTCCAGAAAACCTCTGTGATGCTCCAGACCCTGAACATGTAAAGTGCCTAAAATTCCTGGATAGAAGCTCCAGTTCCCACTGCAGTGATGGGGACTCTTTGACTTTGGATGACTTTTTGTCGTGGGTTTGACTATCAAGAATTTCACCATTTGACATAAGGTGAAGTTTATCTTTGTGTTTCCTTCTGAAGGCGCTGACGGGGCTCCATGTGGCTTGCCTGTATGGACAGTTGCCTACTATTCGGCTCCTGGTGGAATCTGGGCTGGAGGGCCTTGACTATGTTGATTCCCAGGGCCGTCAGCCCATTCACATGGTTCTGACCTACTGTAGCTCAACTAAGTCATCCGCCTGTCTCAGATATCTGCTAGAAAATGGAGCAGATGTGAACATGTAAGGTCATTTTCTGTGATGGTGATGTCAGTGATCATGCAAATGCCCACAACTGTTTTCTAATACTTTTCTATCATTATTACAGTACCACAGACTTAGGGCTTAGCCCACTGCACATAGCTGCCTCTGAAGGCCTCCTCGAATGCACAGAGATGCTCGTGAAGGCTGGGGCAGACGTATTGGCCAAGGACGAAATGGGACATACACCTCTGGATTTGGCTCGTATCTGGTGCCACAGGAAAGTTGCGAGGTAACAAATCAAACCGTGAAAATGAACATTCTGTTGATTTAAAATATGTACGCAATTTGTAAGACTTTCACTGCATGTGTGCAGGTATTTGAAATCCTGCATGTGGACAGCAGAGAAAAGCAAAGAAATGGAGGAGAGACAACAAGCTCAAGCATTATACTGTGATCTTGTGAACATGGCCAAAGAGAATAATCTCAACCAAAAGGTTAGTATGTGGTAGAAATTACCCTATAAAATGCCTCCTTATCTCAGTGTTAAAACAGTGAGGATTTTTGATTTGCGTTATGGAGAAATTACGTCTTACTCTATCCATGTGATTTCAGACAATTAACAGTGAGAAAGTAGCAGAGTGGGCAAGAAAGAAAGGATTTGCAGTCTTAAAGGATTTGTCTTCTAGAGTCCAGGTCAGCCAGTACCATAGCCATTGTTGCTTATCAGATCAGGACAGCTCTGATCTCACATATGCCAAGAGCCTGCATAGGCACCAACCAAGAAAACCAGCTTTCAGGCCTTGGACCATCTACACTGGACTCCAGAAGGTAAAATCTTTTTCAGAGCCAGACCTCCGGGACTTTATCACAGTGTGGACGGACGGCAGCAGCAGGCAGGCTCAGTACAACACAAAGTGCGACAGCACACCTCGTGCTGCCCCTGACTTGCCACTGGATGTCCTTGAGAGGGTGCTTTTCCCCAGAGCTTTCCCTTCCCGGATTATGTCCCCCGAGGACTTTGAGCCACAGAGCATCTTAGGAGTGCAGCATCGAGGATGGCCACAAGGGCGGATCACTTCCCCGTGGACAGAGGTAGCTATGCACCTGGCCGAGGTGCTTGAGCCTGGACACTACTGAGCATCCGGCAATGTACTGGAATTTCAACGAGACTTAAAATATGTAGACTGGCTTAAGAAGTACATTAAACATTATCATCATCACTTTATCACGCACCGGCATTAAAATTTTGATTTTTTTCATAGTTTAGTTTGAGATGGAAAGGACATAAAGTAATTTAAAGATTATAATAATTTAAGGATAGATTTTAGGAAAACATTTATCCTACAGAAGCCTGGCACTGTCCTTGTACAGACTATTAACAGGCATTGCAAAATATTGAGACTTCCAACAACTTCAGCTCAAAGTGACAAAATTAAATATGCCACAGACCCCAGACACAGCAGCTCCAGAAGCAGGGTGAGCAGAAGGGTGAGCGAAAGGTGAGAAAACCTCAGTAAAATGGGTCACCTGTCACATAGGATCCAGGTGAGGACTTGTCAGCAGCATGTGTGACTGTGAGCTGTGGTCTGTCAGCTACGGGTTTGTGTGGTGGTTTTTTGTCTTTTTCCTTCACTTCATGAAGCACTTCACACCTCAGTGGGGGTCAAAGTGCACGCTAGCCTTGACCTGGAGCATCTAGTATGACCATGCCACATGGGACTTAGATCTCATAATGCCATTCAGACAGTCTAGCACATGCACACACAAGCGCATATTTTTGATGCAGCGGAGTTGAGTGTGACATGAGTTGGAAAATCCATTGTTCTGCAAATATAATTTATTACTGATTGAGTGCACTAACCTGATTTAATTCTGTACCTCCATTTTTCCTTTATTTCCTTGAGCACGGGTCTGTGAAGAGCCATTTAATCTGCAAGTTATTTCAACAAAATCTTTTATTATACAGTTGCGTGCATACCAGCCTACAATAAATCACTCAGTAATTGGTAAAAAGAATTTGGGTCTCCTTAATAGTACTTTCATCAAACCACTCTGAGCAGCTTTTGTCCCCAACAACCGTAAGCTTACGGGAGTCATTGCACAGGTTCAATTTTTAGAGGTGTTTTCATTTGTCTTTGATGTCTGGTTTCTCAACAATCAATGTACAAAAATCTGTTCATTATTATTGTGAATTCGTAAAAAGTTGTAAAAAGGCAAGTTGCAGACTACAATGCTGGTGATTAATGACTGTAGAATATGTGAGACAACAAAACAAAAATCTCTTTAACAGTGCATTGTTTTAGTGGCCAAATGTTGATGAGAGTGTCAAAATCTTGTCTATTAGCTGAAGCATCACGTTAACGGGGAAAAGTAATCCTGCAAACGTAGCTTTAATTAACCTCTGGTCATCAATGTGAGTATTTGCACAATTTTACGTCTGTAATAAGAAAAGGACATCTCCATAGATCAGAATCTGATGCCTAACAACTATAGAAAGCTACTTTATCATCTTAAGCCACCTTAATAATTGTTTCTGTGGCAATCATCAGCTTTTCAACTACTTTTACCTTTTACATGATCATTTCACAGCAAAATCCAATGATGGACTTTAACATTTAACAAAAAAGTGCTTTTAAACGTTTTTATTAGCCTCCGATCTACCCTGTTACTAGTGACACATTGTCTCCTCGCCTGTCTGTTACTGCATGTATTTAATCTATTGAAGTGTCAGTTCAACAATACACATAAGAGTGGATGACATGCCAAGACAAAAAAATTGTGTTATTGATTAAGCTGCTAATGTCAGCATTTACTGGTATTTGGTAGTTGTTCATTTAAAACCCTGCACGTTTTAAATGGAAAGCTTAAAAAATGAGGAAGTCTGAAATGACAAAATGAAAGCAGCTACAGACACAATCCACTCAGTGAGGTCTCTAGTAAATGTTGGCAGTCAGTACAGATGGACTGAAGACAAAAACAGACGAACATGGCCTGTGTAAACATGTCGGCTTGTCCAGCAGGAGTTTGTTGTGTTCACTGGTCTGTGCACGTTGCTCTTCTTCCACTTGTGGCCACTGCTTTGGTTAAGTTCCATCCAGAAACATTTCTATATTCATTTTTCCTCCCCCTTAATCTCCAGCACATAAACACACTCCTAAATCCCCAAACACTGATGCTGCACCTCAAGTCCAAGCCCTTCAGTACATTTTCTGTCGACTGGGCAGCACTGCCTCCTTCAGGAAAGAGAACACAAGGAGGATCCCTGACCTCTTCCCCCTTTTGCCCTTGGTGAAGTAATTAGACACCACATCATCTGAAAGAAAAAAAAGAGCATTTGTTATCAATAACACAGTGGAGCATCAACACCCAATAATCTTGTGCAGAGTTTCAGGGGTTCAGTCGAAATAAACGTTTTTTTCTACTGTCATATGGAGTAGAGAGTAACAAATGTAATCTGGGATTGAAATAAGGTTGCAATGTAAAGCATAAACTAAGCGCCCAACGTGGGGCTCGAACCCACGACCCTGAGATTAAGAGTCTCATGCTCTACCGACTGAGCTAGCCGGGCTGTGTTACACTACTACACTGTGCAGGGTCTCCTCCTCCTCCTAATAACCGAATACTACCAGTGCTACTGTTAGTTCTCTTATGAAAAATAACGTAAACTCAAAAACAATATCTATTTCACTCACCTCCTGGCTGAATGGTGGATGGAAGCACATTTTCCCCCGCTGACAGTGACACAAAGAAGGCAAAGGGGATTATCCACAGGCAAATGGTGAAGTATGCCAGCACCTGATACCAATAGGGAATAAGTATAACATGATTGTTATCAGAGGAAATGTAAAGGTTAAACATATGACCTCAGTTTATAAAAAAGTAAATGGCTGATCTGAATAATTGTGATACTTTATCAGAAACCTTGAATGAGATTACCTCTGAGAATGGATAATACTCTTGTGCAAAGTACTGGAAAGCCATGTAATGGTTTACCACTACTAAAACTGCAAAATAAAGACAGACGCAACAATGGCAAAAAAGTTAAATAACATGAGAGATATTTTATCAATATTTCACAGATAAATAATAAGGGAGTTAATACTGCCCAGTTCATATCTGAAAATTTATACACAGGTCAGATAAGGCTGCATTGCTTGCATGTGTCACACTCACCACAGGAGAGGATGAAGTTGGGGGAGCTTAGCAATATGTAGGGAAGGTCTGCAAGAGGCCAAAGTAGACCAGGTTGGTGAAGAGGCCGACTCCCACCATCAACACTGGGAAGCCTTCAAAAACATAGAGACCCGCCAGCACGCCTGTTGAAAACTGGACACAAATAAAGTGAAAAAGCAGTTTGACTTCCCAGCAGTTAACATTAAGTCTACATTATATTCAAAAAAGAAATTGTGCCTTAGAGAAAAATAACATTTTTCTACCGTTTACCCTATCTTACCAGTATCATGTACTTTATTATCCGACTGGTGGCTACTGTGTATTCTTCAATTAGTTCTGCCAAGTAGTATAGGCCAGCAGCTATAGGATAAAAAAGATAAAGTCAGGAAAATGTAGATAACCAAACCGCATGAGTCATTGTGGTTAGACATCAACATTAAGACCCATAAATGATAACGTGACAGGTTACGTGGCAGTCAGTAACAAAAAGAGTAAGATCTTGTACCATTTAAAAACTTCAAAATATTTGCCACGATACAACCTTTTAGAAACCGCTAACATTATTATTACAGCGCATTATTACAGCAATAATAAAGTAATATATTATTACTTTGTCAAATATATAGGTTTTATCAGAATGTATTTAATAAAAGTTTTGCTCAGCAGAATAATGGTAATAACTTTGACAATTTTTACTTTAAACTAACAATGTTTCAGTCAGCCCCCAAAAAGGCACGGATAACCTTTGCCAAGTCAACACCCATGGTAAATCAGAAAGAATGACTTCATTTTCAATCCATTTGAGTAAGTTAATCAAAAAAGGCGGCCAAGAAAAAGCGGGCAACTAATCAGACTAGTCAAAACATGTATGCCACGAGCTGAGAAAGTCATGGTCACGGAAGAAAGGCTCGAAGATGAGTTTCTGTTCATCACGCAAAGGCAATCTACGCTTTCAAAAAGTAGTGAGAAATATAAGATAGCAATAGCAGACTAGCTTTCACTTGTGTACTAGCATAAACAGACCTTCATGTTGGCAACCAGGCAGACGGAGGCTGCCCCTCATTTATTTTCTCGACTTGCCTCAATAAATAAAATATGAAAGCAAAATTGTTCTCTTTATTGAAATTAAGTTGAATTAGACAGTATTGGATTAAATCATAAAAGCACAAACACACTATTAATGTTCATTGAAAGTTCTCAAGAGTACGTATTTCAGGCTCTTTTCTTTACTGTGTCAGTGAATATAGTAGAAGATAACACCTAGTGGTACTGATCACCACAAGAGTCAAAGGAGACATGGGTTATGCATGCTCTTTCACCTAATTTTGTTTAGTGTGTCAAACAATTTATGAGTGGCGATAAATATTGACAAGGTAAGATACAATACACCAAGAAACAGCACATAATGATCACGCAACTAAAGACATCCAACAGAGCTTCAGCTTCGAGGTTACAGTGTTGGAACAAGTTGTTTGACTCCACACTGAGCAGCCTTAGTCCCAGAATTTACAGCTGAAGACTAAACTCCTCCACAGCCTTTACGCATTTATATGTATATTTTTTTAAATAACTCTTCCCCATCTGGCACATAACAAAACATTTTTTCTTACGTCACTTTGCTTTTGAATGTTTTTCCATGCCTTTTTGCTTTTCTTGTACCGCACTTAATATTCTTTTCGGCTAGCAAATCACTATGTTAATGTACCATTTCATATAAAGGCACCATAAATTTAATCTCACGGACAGGTTTGCTATGAGTTGGCAGGTCTCACTGGACTGTGTCATTGTTGTGATGACTTACTGAAAGGCTGAGTGTGCACTACAATTTATTATAAACAGATGCTTTGCTGCCCTTTTGCACATGGAACTTTATGACACATTGCAGCTAAAAAGACAAAGCAAAATAAATACAGAATACGTAGATTTCCTAATTGTTGTAATTATTGGATTATAACAACCCTATGACAACTCATGAATACAATACTCATGAATTTGAGAAAGTTGTGTGTTAATTTCATCTAATGGGTTTTGTCCCTTTAGATGGATGCACGTAAATCATGCTGCTTCTATAGCGAATAAACAGCTAAAAGTGACATGAGCAAAAGCACAATAAGTATGGGAGAGTATAAGTCAGAGTTTTCCAGTCAGTAGCCACACCCAACAGCTGCAGCTGGTGTTACGTGGCCAGGTGACTAAATGACAACGTGGACTAAAAGGCTGTTTGCCAAAAAAAACACTGGCACTGCTTGTATTGGCAGGTGGACTGCAAGTTAGTGCAGGGGCATTTAATGCCTGTTAACAACACATACAGTATGTATAGACAGCTGCCTTCATTTAAAATGTTTTAAAAATTTTAAATGATTATCCACATCATTACATCAGTGTAAACATCTGTGGAGGCCTCCGTTTCACCAGAAGCTCTAGTGACATGCACATCATCACTGGCAAACTAAGACAAATGTCACCACGTGTCAGGCTCTTGGCTCTACACGCCTGTATTCCCCTACAAACATCAATGGTCCCACACATTAGCCACTGTGATTGGAATATAGGTTCATAACTATTTCCGCTTTCTTTTATAAATAGTGATAAAAGCAAATGTGCAACTGCTTCAAGTCTCAACAACCTGTGTTGGGAGCTGTTGGCCGTTTGTGATGACTATGTCATGTTAAACAGGCCCGGCTAGCTCAGTCGGTAGAGCATGAGACTCTTAATCTCAGGGTCGTGGGTTCGAGCCCCACGTTGGGCGCAGCCTTTCTTTTGGCTATACTTTTGCATTGAAACACGTCAGTTTGTAGCTCACGTTTGCGAACAACATCCTAATATAATTTCAAACCGCTAAGAGCGACTTAATGACATTTTCCACAGGAAGCTTTAGTGAATCAATGATTTAAAAATAGCAGCAAAAAACTACATTTTCCTTGATGGCATTAAATTTATCTCCCCCGAGCAGAAAAAAATTCAAATATGCAGCAGCAGATGTCGCCATTTTTAATTGTGACAAATGCTTCGAAACATTAACAGTAAACTACACAAATACCAAATATTGATTCAGAATCTTATAAAGCATCAATACTATGAAAAAACGATTAAAGGCGAATCAAAAATATCTATTTTCTCCCAGATCAGTTCTTTCGCTGTCCCCAAAAACAAATAAGACATGAAAAGTTACACCAATTTGTGACCATAATACCTTGTTTTTTAAAGCAGTTTTTAACACTAGACTCTCCAACCAATATGTTGCCACATAAGCTAATATTTCTAATACGTTTAAAAAAACATTTTCGCTTTTCATAACGTTGGAAGATCTAACGCTAGCTACCTAAGCTTACATCAGCTTCTTCGGAGATTTTTTTTTTAGGCAACAAATATTGTTTATATTTGCATGTTATCATTAACACATTGAGTACAGTGTATTTGTCCGTTTCCTTATGAAACGAAATACCGCTTTCGGTTCACTGCTACAAATTTTCCAGCTGACTCGATTCGCTAGCATTAGCAAGCTAATTGTTAGCTCTGCGTTAGCAGCTGCAGGCACTGTGAGGATGTACCTACCTATTGCTAGAGTGACGAAGGATATCTGGACCACCAACGACAGCCAGCTCAGCAAATAAATAAACCACATCTCTCTGCATATGAAAATACACACATAAATATGAACACAACGCAGAAAATGGCTAGTTAGCTGGCTGCTAAGTAGCCCTGGTCAAAGTTCCTCGCCCAATGTTTCCAGGCTGAGGAGAGCGGACGAGAGCGGCCGCGTCGTCAACTCAGGAGCCGTTTGGTTTGGGGATGTCGCCATCTGTGGCTGGAGGGGAAGTGCAATGATCGGCCGTGTCTCAAAGCATGTTCTGTTCGATCTCTACGACATACAAACCATAAAAAGTTTGTACAGGAAATGGGCTTTTCAAGTCTTTGCGTAATGAAGCAGGTACAAGATCAATAGTTTCTCTCCTTTTATGGAATTTCATCTTCTGCTCTCTCTATTTTACCACGTCTGTGATTCTGAAGACGAAGACAGTTAATGTGAAGTGACATTAATAACCACTAAAAATGTACATACAGTATTTTATTGTTTTAGAGTTCAAAGGCTTAAGCATCATTTATAACAACAAAAAAAAAACAATATTCACACTTATGTCTTTCTGTAGTTGTGAGGAAATTCATTATGAACCAGAATGGATTCCCTCCTCCCTAACTGTAACCATCACAGCTACATCCAACCTTTACTCTAACATTAAGCAACTTGTTGTGATCTAATAAATTTGTCCATTTAACAAAAAGTCAAATTCTAGTTTCTTTCCACCTTTAATTAAATATGCAGTCTTGTTATTGTTTTCCCAGCAGAAAAAACAGATTGTTAAATTTATTGGAAACATTGCCTGCGAACAAATCACAGTACTTTCAGTTTGTAAGGATTGCTGCTTCATGTCAATGTTCACTTAGACCACAGTTGTATTTCTATTAAATTGCTTTTGGTGACTGTGACATGCATTATTACCTCATGAGAGGTCAAGGAAAAGTTTAATAAGGAAAAATATTACCTTACAATACTTTGATTCATTTATTTAATGTATTGCTAAAGCATCCATATTGTTAATATGAGAATATCAGTTCTCTTGCTCTCTCTTTCTCTGTCTTTTTTCTCTGTCTCTCTCACTCACACACACATACAAGCTTTCTTGTCCATGCATGGATTCAACATCACAGACGGGGCAGCGCATATTACTCCATTTTAAAAGCTAACACCTTTGAGATAAAGGAGAAAAACAATAAAACATGTATGCTTGAGAGTGAAAAGGAAGACCTCCCAGTAAAAAGAGCTAAATAAGCTAAATATATAATGTGAAACCGTGTGAAGACACTAAAATGGTGTCAGAGTTGAAGGTGAGAGTGATTGTATCTTCTTTTAAAATGCTTTCAACAGAGGCACATAGGCATATAGATTGCATGATGTGTATTCTTTCATGCATGCATGCACACATATATACAGTATCAGCTCAGAGGTGAGAAAACAAAAGGCAACCTGCTGCATTTAAAGATACTTTCAGGGAAGAGCGAACCAATCACCTGAGGCTCTTCTCTCAACAACACCTCTGGGCTCTGGGTGTGAGAGCTTTAATGTGCCTAAATAAATGGCAGCCACCGTCCTTCTACTGGATTGAGCTTTAAGAGACAGACCCCTCAGGAGAGAGGCTGGCAAAGGTATTCATATAACCCAAGTGTTTTTTTTTCATCTATATTCTGTTGAAAAGACAGTAACTTGCACTTAGATCAGCTGAAACCCAGGGACCCAAAAAGAATGAGTTGGACATTAAATACGGCTGAAAGAGCGTCATCCTTTGACACGCAACAAGCAGACTTTGGTTAAATGGCATTTAAAAATGCTTTTCTGTTTTTTTTTTGTCATGAATGTGAGATTTGATGTTTGCGTGCAATATATATTACCCTCTGGTCTGGCACACTCTGGAGGTTACAACAACCTGAAATCTGACATTATTTGATCCAGAGGTGATTCCATTTACTTTTCAACCTTTTCAACAGAGACCAAGATCAGCAAAGTGGTTTCTTGACATTTAATTGTAAAGGATTTCAGAAACAGACCTTGTATCTGTGTATTTATCCAATGCAGTTTCAAAACAGCCAAGACAAAGATGATAAAAAGTGATATCTCTTGCTTTCATTTTTCTTGGCTGAGGATCAGTGCTGATGCTCTGATACGAGAGTCCCTCTTCTCCCTGTTCTGTTTCAGCCTCCGCAGCACAGGAGTGTTGCAGTTCTTATCTGCCCAGGGAATGTCTCCTGCTGCTGGTACACACTGTGGGGCTGGCTGGGGGTCTAACCAAGAGATCATAACATCCTCAGGTAAGGCACAAAATAAAAAATGTGAAGTAAAGCATGGACTGCAACAGATGACCACAAGCTCTTTGTTGTAATTAGTGCAAAGGAAAGTACACTGTGACCTGGCAGGACGTTTACATTTCAAAAACCACATCTTCTTTAGCTCTGTGTGAAACATTTTTTTATTTAGCTACAGCTTAAATAATAATAATTTTCATTTAAAATTATATATAAAAGAATGATTTGAGACGTCCATCCAACCATTTTCTATATCCTTTTGACCCTTTTATAGACAAAATACAGCACATAATCAAAACCCAAATGTAAATATAAAGGTTATTGAGACACTGTAGCGTCAGAATGAACATCGCAGAGTTACTGATAACATACCCTGTGTCTGAGTTGAGGAGGACGGGTCCTGGTTTTCTCCCATGGCTCTCCTCCTCCTCTGGAGCACAGACAGGAGCTCTGCCTCGCCGACATTGCGGCCATTTACCTTCCTGGATGGCACTCTGCGGTGATGGTGACGCTTCATGTTGTCCTTATTTGGGTGACAATTTGAAGCATTTTAAAATGAAGTTGTTTAAATTATTTGAATGTAATTTAAAATTTTTAAAGTCAAATTTGACCTTCATCACTTTCTTATATAACTGACTGCAGCTCCATGAACAAAAGCTAAAATACAGTGAAATGTGGCCTTTAAAGTATTACCAGCATTCCTTTCAACTCCAGAACAGCTGACTTTCTATTTTCACTCTGGTCCTGTAAGAAGATTTGAGATTGGGAAATATCTTGTTACAACAGTGTCACAGCTGCTTCATAATACCAATAAAAAGAACTAAACAAGATTACTGACCTTCCATGAGCTGTCAGACTCCTGTGAACAGAGTCTGTAATTTATTATTTTGGATTGTGCTCTTACTTTCTAAAATGCAGATACAAATTGTTTTTCACAAGCAAAACAATACAACTTGTTCACCGGTATTTGTTTGATGGGCCTCAGGACAATGCCTTTTTTTATTCTCTCCATCATTTCATCCACTGCTTTTGTTGCCAAGTCCACTGCAGGTGATGATTCTTAAAGATTAGAAAATGATATAACTAATGTCATGTGCTATAAAATTCAGTCAAAGATGAGCTAATATTTCATATGTAACGCTTTCACTTTAAACCAGAAAGGTACATCAAAAAGATAGGTAAAGAATATTTAACACAAGCTCCTCAGATTAAATCCACTCCAAGAAAAAAAGAGGTAGGAAAACTCACTTGTTGAATCACCTTTACTGGCTTTCCTTCTGCTCCTCAGTAAATCAAGAGAACTAAGAAAAGAGAGAGAAATAAAAATAGAGAAAGTTTTATACTCTTAAGTGGATATTTTTTATTTTATAACATTAAAGCAACCTAGCCCACTTTTTTTCTTCTATGGCTTCAAAAGTATGTGCCAAATGTAAAAATGATTTCTTTTTCATTTTTGTGTTGCTCCTAAAACCATATTTAAATAGTCAACTGAAGCTTTAACTTTCCCATCAGTATAATAATAGTGGAAGCTCTGGCTTTAGCTTTACATACTTGAAGACAACAACAGGAGGAGGAGGAGGAGGTGGAGGAGGTGGAGGAGGTGGAGGAGGAGCAGGAGTAGAGTTTTCCTCTGGTTCATCAGTCTCTCTCTTCTCTTCTTCTTGTAAATGTTTCACTACAAAGGATGAGATTAAAACATTGCTTTTTATTATCAGTATCATACAATATCAGATTATCCAGGACGTAGAAAATCATGTTGGTGACTACCAGATTATTCAAAGACAAATGGTTTGATTCAAAAAGAAAGACAAGCATATGATGGGTTTTTAGACAAGAGACAAGAGATCTGCAGAAGTTACACAAGTACAATGAGGCAAAATGTTTCTATTGTCATGTGCAACCAAGTATTTCAGCCGGACCAAACAGACCTTTGAGAAACTTGATGTGATCTAGAGGTTTCAAATGAAGATGTTTTAAAGTGCAGATATCCTTGCACAATTGTGTGAAATGTTTATACCCTCGAGCTTCAAATCTGTCCAATAAGATAAGTGCCAGCAATTCAGGCTTTTAAACATTCAGTTTCTCCTAATAAGCAGCCAGTTTTGTTTTTTGGGGTTTGTTACAGACAGCATAGATAATTTGTTTAGCTGGGTGGCACTTGCATCTCATGGACTTTGACACTGGCTTCATCACCATTCAGACTTTTTTCTCTCTCTTCAGTTTCATGCTAAATGCAGTCGCCTGCTAAGAAATGTTTCTGACTAATGTTTTCTCCACCTTCTTCCTGGAGCTGTGTGACAGTGATCTTTGCCTCTGACAGCTGTGTTTCTAAGGCCTTTCTCTCCACTTCACTGTTTTCCAGCTCTTCTTTCAGCTTCTCCAGCACAGAGCGGTCACTGGATTCTTCCACCACACTCTGACTCTGTTTAACCTGAATACAGAAATGATCAGAAGAGGCACATAATCAAGCAAATACACTAGAAATATTTTAATTTTGCCCTTGTTTTAATTTCATCACACCCACACACACCTGGTCCTGGTAGTAGCCTTGTATATCACTCAGGACTGTGCTGATTTTGGATATGTTTTCCAGTGCCTGTTGCAGCTGCAGGCTGACCTCTTGCCTCTGCAACGCTTTCTGCTGCTCCAACATCTGACAAGACAAACCATATCTAAATTCACCTTTTGACACGTTGAAAACATCTTTATGATTATCTGCTTCTATGAAAATGGATAAGAAATAAAACAAAAATAAAGTGAAATCTAAACAAATGGTTGTTAATTTCCCTTCACCAGGAGGTTGTCACAATGCAGGGAAATGTTTTCAACCAGTGTTTGACTGAACAAAGGCCTGAAACCTTTTATAATCACTCATCTGTTCAGTGAAACATAGTAAAAATCAAAACTAAAGGACTTTTCTGTGAGACAAAGTATCGTGTGTCCTGCTTTATGATAAGTGGCTTGTAAAGGGAAAGAGAAAATGTTAGATTTGCCTTGATTCACAAAAAATACTGCTATATTTAAATATTAAGGTTTACATCTTATCAATTATCAGAGGTCTATAAGCATTCTGCACAACCATTTGTGATGTTTGATATTATATATATATAAAAATTTAAGGTAAATTCTGGGTATTAACCATTTAAATTTCCTTAGACAGCTGGTAGTTTGGTTGCCCATAGTGACTGGCACACATAAACAGGTAAATGGGCCAACCATAATGGTATAACAGATATTACAAGAGGACGTTAATGACAAGCAAGTCTATGAGAAAACACAACTGATTGTTTAGATCAGACAAGATTAACAACAGTGATGCAGTGAAGCTTGGAGCCCCAAAAATGAAAGCCACAGCTATCATTTTTTGCGAGAAGTTACTGATGGTTTTAATTTTCAACAGATTTAAGCATTCATTTAGCTGCCCAGTTGAATTTTTTTGTCAGCTTTTTTTACTACATGATGGTTTAAAAGCCTATTTTATGTTACCAGGAAATCCCTTGCAGGCAAGTAATAAACAGACTTGCCTGCCACAAATATCAGAATGTCCTGTATAACTGGACTCCTTAAAGCACCCTAATTCCTCAAAACAACAGGATATGACCTAAGTGTACTCTGATCAAACTGTGGTCATACGCCCTAACAGGCTGTATATGTATTTCGTGGTAACAGGTGCTTAATAAGAGAACGGGAAGTATGAAAAGGTGGTTTCATTTCTGTGTTTTACTGTAAGGACAAACTAAAGCAGCAGGTCCAGTGTGCTCCGTGTCAGAACATAGAGCACAAATCTCCACGCTGCAAATTACACTGCTCTAATCTCTGTTCTCCCTTCAGCAGAGAGCAATTTTCACACAGCAATTAGCACAATTATTTCATACACGCAAACACACAGGAGCAACCAAACACAGCAACACAAAAAGACAAAGACACGCACACACACAGCCACACACACGCACAAAAAAAAAACTCCAAATTGTTTCCTGTCTGAGGCCCTGCATCATTATACCACCATGCATCACAGAGAAGAGGTGTGAATGGTTGATGTTTTCAAAACACATGAAAACAGACAAATAGTAGCGCAGACAAGAGGCATTCAGCACAGGGGGGTCTTTTACCATGAACTGAGAGTAAAGGGGATGAATTGTGTGAACAGTTGGGGGTCCTTTTCACAGGTAAGGACCCCTGTGAGGCAGCCCATTGTGCGCCTGTCCGGTAAATGGAGGACACTGTGCACAAAGGCGACAATTGCTATATGCTCAGCAAAACATAAAGGTGTCAGGCAAAGACAGGTTGTGCTTAAAGACCACTATTCTCCTTCAGCAGCAGTGATGACCACTAATTATGGGGAAGGGAGGGGCTAAATGGGACGAGAACAGAGAGGTGTTTTTTGAAAGAAAAGGCCTTCATTATAGGAGCAGCTGGGGCAGCGAAAACCGCGGTGTGTGTATGTGTGTGTTTGGGTATGTGGATTTTAAGTGAATTGGTGTTTTTCCTGGGTGTGTACAAGTGGGTTTGTGCCTTTGTCTTGTCTGTGAACTCCTCGCCTCACAGACAGAGCCCAAATTTGACCAAAGTGTCACTGGTGTGAAAACAGAGAATGGACACCCTTTCTCCTGTCCCGCCACATCAGCTGCTCTCTGAATGCCCCTCCTTCCCCTCAACCAAGTGTTTGTATGTCGTAGCCGCCTGAAGGTCAGTGCTACCACTCCAGCACCCTTTCTGTGGCACGACCTGTCACCCTCAGTACCTATAGGTGTGAATGTATGACAAAATATTTCGTGCCAAGCTGGAAAGACACACACACATATGTATTTGTATATATATATCCATGCCACACGCTCACACCTGGTGGGCGAAGACTTCAGCGTGTTGCCTGAGGCCCTCCTCCAGCTGCAGCTTCTGAGACATTTCTGTGAACTCCTCAGTGACAAGCTGGGAGACTGCAAACACACACACACACGCACAAACACACACATACACATAAATAGAAAACAAACAACATTCAGTGGCACTTATGATGACATTATGACATTCATTGTGTTTTTGTGAAAAAAAATTTTTTATTTTGCCTAGTCTACAGAATCAAGTCAAGGCAAATGTCCCATGCATGCACTTGCACTGCCTATATATATATATATATATATATATATATATATATTGCACTATATATATATATATATATATATATATATATATATATATATATATATATATAGACAGACACACACACACACAGACAGACAGATATATAGATATAAAGTTTAGTGTTTCACTGGGTGAAATACGTCGTAATTCTAAAACTTGTGGTTGAAATTGAAACAAAATGATTGGAATAATAATATTGACTCTGATTTGGGATATTTAATTCAGAGATCACGCACATGTACAGTTGACTGGTTGCCATATAACGGCACCTTGGAACCTCTGAAGCAATATTTTATTCAGATTAGGTTTTGGAATGATGAAACGCATCACCCCCATGCAGCGGTGTGTCTGTTTTTCGAATAATTGTTGAACAATAACAAACACACACACAGACAAACCACTAATTCAGGCTGCAGAACGTTTTAGTGTCAGTATGGGCATAAGTAAAAATACAGATTATTCATAGATTATTATTATTCATAGTCATAGATTATTCAGTAAAACAAATAACTGGTGTAGTGAGGACTGACTTACCTCGCTTGATTTTATTCATAGTCTTGCTCTGTTTGCTTATTTTCCTTAGTAAAGCCTCTTTCTCTTCAACCTCCAGAGCCAGCTGTAACAATTATATAGTATATATGAGTATAAATATAAACTGTATATACACAAAGATGCACACAAATAATATACCTGCTCTCTATGCTGATGGAGTTCTTTGGTCAGATCTTCTACTTGTTGCTCGAGCTGCAGTTTGTCAGCCAACAGACTGTCCACTGAAGCCTGCAGCTCTGACACGCAGACAGACAGTTGTTCATGTGGAGTTGTAGACTTTGACACAGAATTTTAAAAAAAGAACAAAAAAACACTCCTAACTGCGTAGAAGACTATTTCCATGCAAATAACAGAACTGCCTACAAAATTGAAAGTATCCCTACCACAGTACCTCTTCATCTAATTCTGCATGATTTCCAGTCACATTAATACAGAAAACAAAGAGAAATTTGTTTTAAATTATATCATTATTATGATTATCAATATCATTAACATATTTAGTAACATTACAGCCCCTAGTAATATTATTTGTTTAGATGTTAATCCATGATGCATTCACACATCCATTTAACATTGATGTGATCGGCTCACTTTCTGGAAAATAAAAATTCTTAAATACATTTTTGATGATACAATCCCCTTCTGGATCTATAATGTTTCATGTTTCCCCTTACTTATTGCATAGGAAACAATGTGATAAAATCCTCAATAGAAAATGCATTCTTCTTTGAATCCCTGATGGAATGGGTAAAATGTCATAAATCAATATTATTTTGGGGCTTTTGGTACAACCATAGCTGAAGTGCTACACCTGTTATTATGTTTTAAGTGTGATTTTAATTCGATTTAACAGGAAGAGTAGTTGTCACCTAATTTTGAAACAGGCATATTAACATCACAAGTATTTTGAGCAAACCTGCAATCTTGGCTTGGTTCTCCAGCAGCAGTGACTCGTCACCATTGCTGTCCTCACCAAAATCAACCACATCATTGGTAATTGTGGGGTCATTCTGCAGATCAGAGGTCACAGCAGCCAGGTTTTCAGGAAGCTCTGGGATGGGCAGCATCTGGCTCATCCTCTTCAGAGCCTTGTTTTCTTTGGTCACCTAGGCAACAATGGAGATAATGATCGGTGCTGTTTGTGTTGTTGTTCTTTGTAAGTATAAAGAGGGTAACGGAAACGAGGTGGGGTTTGAGTGTGTCATCTCATGTACAGAATGTGAGGCGGCTTTACACACTGACTCGTTAAGTCGTCCAAAAAAGAAAGAAGAGGAAAAGGCATTTGTTTTGGCAGCAGTTGTAAATGTGATGTCAGAAACATCGCCAGCTCTGAGGTTTTGATTTTTTAACATACCTTGACAGCTAGTGCCTCTGCACTCTCTCTGCAGGATCGTTCAATCTGGAACTGGATCTCCAACACATTTATCTCTTTCAGGAGCTGATTGGATACTGGATGTTAAGACATATGAGTTGTTAGTCATGGTCAGAAGAGTTTTAAACTAAAAAAGCTAAGCGTTACAACCTGGAACATAGCCCAATGTAAAGAAAGAAGACACATAGATAGCTTTATGTAAATCATCTCCTGCATTTTAGTCACACACTTTAGGCACTCATGTTGAATAGGGAAGATGTGAACCCTGTGAACGACTGCATAAATCAGACCCCCAGAGTCCCCCAACCTTATGCCTAACAGATTGTTCGTCTCTATCTTCTCAAATTTCTAACAGAACCGTTGAAATATTGCCTTTATATAGACAGATAGACACTTGCATCCCTTTTTATACCAGGCACCAAAATGGCAGATACTACCACCTAACTGGTGCCAAAATGGTGGCCACTGTCACACTATTTTTGCCCTAAACAATAAGTAAAATGCAGCATATCAAATATACAAATATCTAAGTTTTTGGTAGACACATCAGTTAAGGTTTAGGCACAGAGAAAATATGGTGAGGTGTTTCTAAAATGTGTATAAAGGTACCGTAACTGGATACTGTAACTATAGGAAAAACCAAAAGCAGAAGCTGAGACAGGCCAAGAGTGCAGAAGGTTTATTTAAACATGAATTTCTGAAAAAGTGATATAATTATCACATAATACTGATGCTATAATACTCAACACAACACTTGAGGAGATGACAATATTAACTCATATACTGAGATTGTAATACTCAGCTCAGATTACCTCAAAGGCAGAAACTTCAGACTATAGCAAAATTCACTCTTAATGAGAAGACTAACACTATAAAAGAAGATTAATATTACAAACAAAAATTTAAACAAGAAGACCCACAAACCTACTAGAACTATCAACAGACTCACAACAGTATCAAAGGCTGAAGATCAGGAAGGGAAGCAACAAATAGGGAGATGCACCAGAACAGACCATGACACACTAGCAACCCAAAAATTAAACACAGGGACTTAAATTCAAACATGCACGGGTGATGCTGAGAATGATGAAAGGCAAAGAGCGAGTGCAGTGGTAACAAGCCGAGGAAGGGAGGAGTCTAAAGTCTGGAATCCTACAATGATGACGGCGATGAAAGGCAAAAGGTGAGTGCAGTGGAAAGCAGCGGCGGAGGGGAGGAGTGCTGCAGGAACACTAAACAGAAAATGAATGTCTACACAAAATATTTACCCCATGGTAAAACAGTTATGTTGGTTGCTTTTGCTCTTGTACAAAGAACCATTGTTTTTAGCCAGTCTCTGTTTGTCCAGGCTATGTTCTAGTTTTCCACTGACATTTATTTGTCTAACAGATTTTTTCCAGAAACCTCTTAAATAGTCTGTGCCTGTACAGTGCTTGGGAATTTGATCAAAAGAGCTCCTGGGTCTGTCCCCATTTGCCAAGAATATGTATTGTTAAATCTGTGATAAATAAGGCTCAGTCACAAAGGTTTTTATATTTTTCAAATATCTGAAGAGTTAATGTTCCTCTGAAACCCAGTGTTTAAATTTTACACAGGTTGAATCCAGATGCTTTCACAGTGTTACTTGTGATAAATGTGCACAAATTATGCATAATCTTCATGTTCCTGTATTTGTACACTTTCTATGTCCTAATATACAGTAAATGAGCAGAGATCCAAGATGTATTTTGTCAATATGTGAGCACAACAAAATAACATTTCTGTGAGCAGGAAGATATAGGCCACCTTTTATGCCTACATTATTAAAGTATGGTCCCTTTTAATCTCTCCAGTGACATGCCCAAAATTGTCTATTGTATATCAGCAGCAGATGTGAATTTGATTGTAAGTGTTTGTGCCCTGTGATGAGGTGGCACTGGATGAAATTGAAGAAAATGAAAAAAAAAATCTCTCACCTTCTTGCAATTCCGACAGTCTCTGATTGGCGTCATCCCTCTGCTTTTCCAGGATCTCAAACTAAATTCAATTGACATGAAAAAGTAAAACAGAAAAAAAGATCAATCATGGAACGTCAAATTTATGTATTTGATTTGTTCAGGTTTTTTGCTCTATTATCAGACAGATGAGGCACCAAAATTGCATTTGTCCTTGTTAATGTAATCACGTTTTTGCACTCGTACATTTTAGAGCATTTTAATCTGCAATTTTTCTTATTTTTTCTTTTAGATTGTGTTTACTTTAAAGTTGTGAGCTGAGAAGGAAACATAATGCTGCTTTTCTCTGGTGAAAAAAGGTTTTTACCCAAAGGAAGCCAAAATTGGAGAAGTGATTTGACTGGTGGCAAACTGAACATCTACATTAACACAATACTCAGGGTTTCCTTCCATGTTGGTTTGGACATGAAATTACCAGTTCTTAATTAATCAGTAATTTACTGTGTTTCACCATGAGTGATACCTGAATTTCTTCCTCATCTTCAGAAGTCAGGTAATTCTCTTCATCAGAGTCTGTGAAGAACAGAAGGCAATTTTACTTTTCGGGCAACAATGTCCAGTGGGCTGTGGCATCAGAAAGCAAAGAAGACAATGAAAGATCATCACTTCCTGTTAGTATAACTGCATGAGGAACTTCACGAGGTCATCTGAAGAAAGACGGACAGGAAAATACAAGAAGTGAAATCAGAAAAATCACGTATTAACGTGTTTTAGTTTCAGTGGGTTGTGACTCAGGACAGTTTCCGACTGCTACTTCACAAACTGAAAGCGTTGTATGTCTTGGTTCAGCATTTTGGAAAATGTGATTATTCCCTTTCTGCTGAGAGTTTGACAAGCACAGTGACATCACTCTAAAAGATTGTGCCCTTTAAAAATATATTTTATTGCTCTTTTTCATTTTTATGTGTTACACACACACACACACACACACACACACAAAGACAATTGCTAACCTTTAGAGAGGCTGGTTGGTGGATTTGATTAACCCAGAGCCAGGTTTCTTGCCTACACCTATTTCCAGAGTTTATGCTAAGTTAACACCTGCTGGCTGTTCTCTAACAGGCATGAAAGTCACGTCAGTTTTATTTATTGTAGCTACAAAGGGAATGAGCACATTTCCAACTATGTGTCAAGTTTAAATTCTGCCAACCTGGACTTCAAAGAACATTTAATCTGGTTGGATGAAGGTATGTGAAAAAAATTGGAATCTTTATCGGCCACCATATTCACACAGATTTAACCCATTGAACAATCCTACACCTACAGACGGGCACTGGAAAAAAAAAATAATGAGTGTCTCACTAAAGGAAGACACCTGCTGTGTGAACTCGGACTTAAACAGCGAAACATCTGATCTCAAAAACGCTCCGTCCCTGGGTGGGCTCGAACCACCAACCTTTCGGTTAACAGCCGAACGCGCTAACCGATTGCGCCACAGAGACTTGTTAAAATGGGATTTTGATGTAGGAATATTCTTGTCCATGTTTAATTGGATAACTGGGTTTGTTTCCTATTTCAGTACGTGTTTGTGTGCTTTATACTGATGTAAGGAATTCTATTTTGTTAATATTTAGTAAGGAACAGGTGGTGCAGTGCATAGCAGGGCAGGCTGGAGCAGAGTGGAATAATATGAAGTCTCAGGCTAGTGAACTGAACATGTTTTCAGATCCCCTTCACTTTTTTCAATTTTGTCATGTTGCAGCCTGATACTAGTATTTTCCCATTAACCTACATTCAGTACCCCTAAATGACAAAGTGAAAAGTGAATTTCTGAAATGTGTGTATAATTTTAAAAAATCACAAGAAGAAGCCTGTCCTCAGTCCAAACACATTACGCTCTGTTAGTTTGTAGAAAGCTCCTGAAGGACTCTTAGACTTTGGGGAACAGGAATCTCTGGTCTGCTAAAATCAAGATTGAACTGTTTGGTCTCAGTTCAGTCCTCAGCACACAGCCATGTGAATCCTATTGAACATCTTTGGTCCTGATTATGGCTGTGTATGACAGTCCCCATTCATCTGATTGAGCTTAAAATGATTTAAAAAGAACAATGGAGGAACATCCCCCAATCCAGGTGTGTCAGGCTGTAATTGCTGCCAATGGTGCTTCAACAAAGTGTTGAATAAAGGGTCTGAATTCTTAAGTACATGGAAGGTTTCAGTTTTTTCTTTTTAATACATTTGCAGACATTTCTAAAATTCTACTTTCACTTTGTCATTATGGGGTACTGCCACGAAATAGTCTTTGTTTTCTCTTATTTTTCAATTCAGTCTTCTTGTCCTCAGGCCTAACCTATAATGACTCAAACTGCATCACATGAGGCCTTAATCACGCGTCACATGGTCCCCACTGGAGCCACAGTAATTTTTAATACAACATTTTTACACATGATCCCTAAAATCTGTGACTAGGCTTTGATGTGTAAAGGTTTCTAATTTCTCCTCTAAATGTTAAATGTTAAATGTTAAGTACAACACAACCTAAAGGCATTTCATGGTTAATAATAAAGACATCACACTGAACTAAATGCGTGATATTGAAGAAACACAGTGCGAGGAAACCCCTGTGAAACTGCAGTGGTCATCATGTGATTCATCATGTGGCAGCACTTCATATCCACATAGTCGAGTCTTACCTGCAGCTTCACTGTCCTCACCTTGGACCCACATCTTCCTCAGTTTTTAGCTCCTCAGTAAACTAAACGAAGCTACACACGGCAGCACAAACAAAAACTGTCTCTGGGCAGCACTCAGCTCATTATGAAGGAAGCAAGCAGGAATTTCTGTTTAAACCCTCCCCCACTACGACTTTTTATAAAAGAGGAACTTTTTTGTTGCACTGCCCAAAGTAGGCATTAATCATCAGAGTTTACCATGAATTTATTGCCTAATTTGAGATTTTCTATATACTTTATGCTGCATAAAGACTCATATATTTGCTTAATATTTGCAGAATTTTGCTTCTAATCTATGAAGAAGGTGTTTGACCTCCCCCCAGTGTTAATATAGTGAAAAGAGGAAAATGCAGGCTCTGTCGGCTCCTGTAGTCTCGAAGGAACAACACTGTCTCTCTACTCAAGATCAATGTCACTCAAGCAGCCAGGGCAAAGGCAAAGCTGCTTTTATCCCTCTATTAGCATCTGTGTTCAGAGTTCATGACCTCTGAAACATCAGACACCTGCCATGGGAACCAAATTCTGTGGGTGGCAGTGATGATGTTGATGATTCCTCCTCTATTAATAATTTAAACATTTCAAATTTCTTATCCCTCGGTCCTGGTTTATTTATTCACCTGCCATCAAGGACTTGATTTCTTGAAGTACACTGTTCAGGGTCAGGTACAGTACATCCTGAATTGACCACATGTGGGCCTGCCTCATTAGACAATATAGGACAAAGCTACGAGCCATCAGTAATTTTGCTAATGAAACATAGTAACAAAGCTTCAGGCATTCAGCTTGTGTAATGACATCACACTTACTATTTCAGTGTCAAACACTGTGTCAGACATTATCATTTAGCATTCAAAGATTCAACTGTACCAACAGCTTCGAAAGCCCACTTTTTAAATTTCCAAAAGTAACCCACCATACGATTTTTTTTCTGTTTTTGCAGCACATTTTTTAACATTTCCTGGTGAAAATAGGCAATCCAAAATAATCAGAAGAGCATATTCAATATTTTTTACTTAAAAAATCACCTTCAGCATATAAGTCACCTGCAGAGCCAAACAATAAAAAGCTGCTGTGCTTCATGACAGTGACGTCCTTGTGATTTAATGAGTCTTTTCTCTCGCAGTGTGTTGCTCTCTTTCCAGGCACCACCTGAGCACCAAAGCCTCCTCCTGACCTTTACTAATGATTCTTCACTGTGTTAATAAATGTGAAATTGTCACTTTACATTAACCCTTGTCTGGTGTTTCTAGCGGTGTGCAACATTGTCAGAAAATTCAGCTTTCATTAAAAACAGGTCTTCAAGATTTAGTTAAACGGAGACTAATTTGAGCACAAAGACCAAACAAGATCAGCTGTGTGCTGTTTTATTTTAATTTGAATATGCATTTTAAACGCACACAATATGTTTGCCTTTTTAGGGAAAATTATAAAAATGTTGGATTAAAACAATAAAATCTGTGTTAAATACAAAGTTGTTGTGCTGCAATTATTCTGTTAGGTACCTTTTTTATTTTAACACAGGCTGCTTATCAGTATCGCCAGGATGTTGGCAGCATTTATGATATTTTATAAAGGTTTTACTTGACCTCAGAGTTGATCTAAGTGCTATCAGCATGGCCAAAAATAAACACATAAATAAATGGAAAATCTAAAAAAGGAAAACAGAAAATCTGAAATGAATATAAGAGAATTTAGTTCTCATTCTTTCTTTCAATCTTATGTTTACAGACAAACAGATCCCTTTGTTACGCATAAAATTTAGAAGATTCTCACACCAAATAGATAATAGCTTTTTATTGTACATCTGTATTTCTTTATGTATATATTGTTTTTTGAGTCTGCCCAAAATGGAAAGAAAATATTCTTTCTGTGGGGGATTTCTTTTTTCTGATTTGAAAATGTATAAAAAAAAATAAATGTATTAAAAACAAAGACAAATAATTTAGAAGAATCAAAGTATTCGCCCTTGTTGTGCCTCAAAACCTACTTGTGTTTCAACATGCTGGAGTAATTGCTGGTTTGAAAAGCTACGGTGTCTATTTTAGGCTGCCACAGTTGCATTAGGGCAGGCAAAGGTTAAGTGTGTGTTTTCAAAATAAAAGTCTCAGCAAAAGTGATTAAAAAGACTTAGAATTAAAAGCGCATCCTGTCATGGGATCTACTGCAAACAGCGTGACAGAAAGTAATCGGATTACTTGGAAGGTACTATGGTGCCTTTGCTCACGAAAGCCGCGATAAAAATGTTATGTCAGAAGTGGGATTCGAACCCACGCCTCCAGGGGAGACTGCGACCTGAACGCAGCGCCTTAGACCGCTCGGCCATCCTGACATGTCGGTGTTTGTTTTAAACGTGGTTTACAAACAAAACAACATAGTAAACATTTCGGACTGACCGTGACGTTGCTTGACAGTAAAACGAACTGGGTTTTCTACGCTGTTTCGCTGCATTAATTCATGATTTTGAAATTGAAATAGTTTTATGAAGACTGCAGTTCATAGACTCACAGGCCAATGACAACACGCTTCCGTCTACAAAGCTCAGGGTGAAAGTTTCGCTTCTCTATAATTTGTCAGCTTCAGTGCATGTGTCTGATACTGCAGGATCCGAAAACTGACGAACAACCTTTTAACTTGTTTCATTTTGTGTCAGTTTGTTTCTGCTTTTCATATTCGAACGTTGTTGTAAGGTTTTTGTAGCTGCAGATAATAACTTAACCGTGCTAGCGACTGCAGCATTTAATACGTGTTTTTTTCCCAAATTAAGCTTTACATGTGTGGAACATTTGGAAACTCTTATTAATTATTAATTAATTTGGTAATTTTAAAACAGATCGGCAGAGCTACCGACACAGTTACAATTATAATTTTATGATATGAGTTACAATATGAGTTGCAATTATCATTGTTAAGAGCAAATGCATTTTTACATTTTTTATTTAAAAATGGCTTTACAGCCTCCTCATTCAGTGTGTTTTGTTTTTGTCTTATATACACAACACAAAGTTGCATTATTTTTTTTAAAGAATTAAACAGAAAAGAAGAAGAACTGGGAGTGCATCTATAGTGTGGATCAGGTGTTGCCATATGTAGGTCAGAGAAAAACACTGTAGATACACTTCTGTAATTAATCAGGTTGGTCCTGCTCAGAATAAACTGAGACCACAGAAACAGAAAGGCAATGCACTATATGAAACTATATTTAATTTTACAGAAAGCAACAATGAACAAGCGTAACGTTTAGCTTCACAGAGGGATCATGATGCTTTTTTTATCTATTAACTTAGCTGAATCTCTGTAAATAAAAAGTTTAATGTAAATAAAAAGAAGAAGTAGTAAAAACTGGTTTATTTCCAGTCTCTTGCCTTCTTTACAACTCCGCGGTGATTGGCTGACACCCCACACATGCCTTTCGTCCTGAATAGTGTCATCCTGGCAACCCGTCCCTCATCTGCAGTCCCACGTTGTTGATCCATGACTCTGTTTTAAAGCAGAGGTTTAATGAAGCCGTGAAAGGACTGATTTAGGATATGACACCACAGCAGCATCTGTTTAATACTTGGAGCAGAACTGCACTGAGGTGACAGATCGCTGGGCTTTAATGCCACTGACCTGATGCGGTTTTGGGCACATGGACCAGATGAGAACATGGTGATTATCTGCTGGCTAAATCTACAGTGCCTGTATGTGAACTGAGTAAAAATCTGAGTAAAAGAGACAGATTATGGCGACATAAACACACACTCACCTGCTCCAGCTCTGGCCTACTCACCACTAATGACTGTGTGATTGGATTATCGCAGCTTTCGGCAGCACCACAGCTGCAGCTGACAGAAAAGCTAAACTGCAAAGGTCAGGCTGGGGTCGACAAGAGCTCATCGGGGTCATGACCTTTGCAGGAGATAAGGTGTTGGGAAGGAGAGAAGAAAAGGAAGGGAAGCAGAAGCAGATTTTAAGAAATTAGTTATGAGGGGAGAGTGTTTTTAAGCAGAATAGTGAGAGACAGATTTGATTTCTGGGAATTACTGAAAACACTGAGAGAGGAGGGGTAGGAAGGATGGAGTGTGTTAGGAGAAGAGAGACGGGATGCACTGTGACAGAAGAGCCTCGCAGACACTGCTGGCCTCCTGGTGACTCCACTGTACGCTGGAAACACAAACAAACAGGGCGGTCGCCACTGCCGCCGGCTGCACCCTTTTTAATGTGAGACTCTCCCTTTTCCCTCTCACACTTCCTCCTCTCTCCATCATAAAAGCCATTACATTTTGTCCAAACAAACACCAACAATTTTTTTGTTCGCCTCCACACAGAAGAATATCATTACACATGACCCCAAACTAACCTTTAACCGTGTGGTAGGAGCCCGGGGGAGTATAACTACTAATGGGATATTAAATATGTAGGTTATGTTTACCATGTGATATTACATCAGCATGTAGTCACAGCTCCAAAGTGCATTCACAGTACTGTATTTCATGATTCACTATACGCTGTTGCAGGAGACACACATGAATATTCGAGGCTACGAGTGTAAATGAATCAGTCTAGTTGGATCTGACTGTGTCTCTGCTGAGAATAGCAGCCAGTGAGTCAATTCCCCACAGGGGATTCCCTGTTTATTAGTTTAGACCAGGGGATGATGACCGAGTCTGTTAGAGTGAGTAAATGACAATATTTCCCTGTGATTAGTTTCAGTGCACGTTCCACACAAACACAGGCAGATGCACATGCTGAGCCACTGAAATGAGGGTAAATATTCACAAATGTGCACTGACAGCAGGTCTAAATCAGTTCACCAGCAGGTCAAAATTCTGCACATGCATGTCAAAACCTCCAGTACTTAAAGTGGAGCATAATTATTTACCTTAGCACAATCATTTGCAGTTGCTGCTCTGGAAATGTGGATTTTTTCTTATTTCCTTGTAAATATACTGTAATATTTTTTCTCTATTTTATATGCATGAAAATATGTGTTTTACTATGTTTTCTAAATCTGGCATATTTATAAGAGAAATTAAAAGTTATGTTTGCATAGTTCTGTATGTTGAGGAGTATGTGTGTCCTTATTTTTGTAAACCAACTTGCCTTAAAATGCTCCTCAAGGGACAAATAAAGTATTTTGAATTAGGTTGATGAAAATTATTTTGGACAGGACTTTTGTTTTGGCTGTGTGTTGAGACAAAACTAATCATGAAGGAAAGGGGCTTTTGTAGAAACTCATGTTTCTATCAAGTCATGTTAGATATTGTTTTAAATGGGTGGATGGACGTTGAATAGAAATTACAGTTAGAATGCCTGCACAACCAAAGTCTAAATGAAAAATAAACTCCTACAGAAGGCTGTAGGTCTGATTACTTTAAACCTACGATAAACTTATTGCTATTAATACACTTAATGTGTGCAATGTCCAATTAGTGTTGTCAGTCACTAAAGATTTGCTGAGTGAATTTATTTTTAATGTTTATAAAAACCCACATGTATTAACTATTTACACAGTATGATATGCTCAAATGACTTTACTTTTCTCTCCTGTCCTTGTTTATCTTATATCATTTCTACACTTACTATGCTCTGGGCAATATTTAAAACATTTCGGGCATGAGGATAAAGCCTGCTCCCACCGCCTGCCTGTGTGCACTCCTGGCTGCAGCTCTGTAGGTGTCACTCTAACTCTGTGATCTGCCACCTGTTGCTCATTTCTTCAACAGGTTTTCCCTCAGTACTGAGCTCGGAATCATCTAGCTGAGGGGAGGAAAATTATCAAAGAGAGACTAAAACTGCACAAATTTCAAACTGTTGTAATGTTTATTTTTTAATAAATGTGTGCAGTGATCATTTATAAACTTTGTCAATGGCATGGTAATGATTGTGATGTTGTGATTGCTTCTACAATTTATTCTACAATATTTTTTATTCACTGTTCACCATGATTTTTACTTTTTGTCCAACATTTCTTTTTAACCGGGTTCTTTGACATGTCTGTTCATTCCTCTCCTCACTAAACTCTAAGTCTGCATGAAGAAAATGAAACACACAAGCCTTTGTGCACCTAACAAAAAGCCAGACACACTGTCAGCATCCGTCATTGGCTTTTGCCTCGTCCCCTATAACGGCAGCTACATCACCGTCTCACGGTGATGATGTCAGAGGGAAAGCTGGCACAAAGTGGCACAGACGGCTGGTCAGCGTCTCCGGGTCATGAAGGGAGAGGAAGCGGGGTGTCTGGTCATGGTGGGCACACAGTAGCACTGTCTCCAGCTGAACACTGAGCACACACACAACAGCTGATAGACTGATAATGATAGGGGCATCTGTCTGTCTGGGAGGGAATTATTTCTGAAAGTGCAGAACAGCATAAATTAGCATAAACCTTGTCTTGTTTTTTATTACCTCTGGCTCTTGAATCATAACTCGCTGCGTGTTTGCTCACCTCGCCTTGATTGCTGCTTGTTTCCTCTTCAAAAAAAACATCAGCGCAAATTTGTCCTTATCAGTGTGGGACATCATTTGGCAACAATTACCCGATTGCTTTAAACACACTCTTATTTCTATTAAATACAGGTTTTGAATCCAATCACACACGCTCATTTAAATAGCAATAATGCCAATTTTTCATCTCAACCTCTTTAACCACAAACGAGCAAGCCACATCTTAATTATGACAATTCTCACAGGAGAGTTGGACATTATCAACATTGTGTGTAATTTATCCTGAAGGTGAAATACACACACAAAGCGACAGTATTTAAATGAGAAATTAACTTGCAGAAAGAGCAAACGTCTACACCCAACGGAACTAGAGGCTTATTTAGTGTTTGTTTGTGTTTTAAAACAGTAATTCACAGTTTGTTTCAGTGCAGAGACTAAGCTGGTTGAACTTTTGTCATTTGCATTTTCCTCCGTTCCAGCTCACACAAAGAACTGGTCACACGTGAACAGTTTCATCAGTAAACGTTGCACTTTTCCATACCAGCGTTGGAAGAAGTACTCAGATCTTTTCTTTCAGGATACTTTTAATTCACTGCACCACTGACTCTCCCTCTACTAGCAATGTTTATTTTATCAGAGTTTTTATGAAAAACTATATTGCTATCTTTCAGATTTTATCAAATGCTAAATTCATCCTTTATCCCAGTCTCACAAGTTTTATATTTGTCTGTTAAAGTTGAATAAATATTAAAAAGTAAAAACAGGACTATTGAAAAAAAGTTGTTCTATTTTTATTCTAGTGAATATTTATGTGTCGAATGCAACCGCAGAAAAATAAAAAACAAAAAGCATGTTAGGCTCTTACCATAAAAACATAAAGTGTATTTTTATATTTTCTTAAGGTTTTAATTTAAAACCCCTTATTGGCATTTACCAGAACCAAAAAAATTACTTTTTTATAAGCTTATATTTTATTAGTCGCACATAACATTTAATATCTGCTCATTAACATGATGTTAAAGAAATACAGAAAAATGAAATACATATTTTCTTTGGGGTCATAGTGAAGTTAATTGTACTTCGGTACAGCACATTGAATTATATTTCACCTCTGCATTTATAAGCAGGACGTCATCGCTTCTGCAAAGGTCTAAAAAAAACTATGGATGATCATTAAAAGCTCATTCACCTGATGTGCAGTATTTATGTACAAGCAATTTCCCTGGTGCTGCACAAAGGCCACAGACTGTCAAAGACAGAAAATAAAGCTCTGCATCAGCGTGTTGCTCATGTAATGAAAATACCTACTATAACACAGGGAGTACAAGGTTAGAAGTGGGCTGGGAAAACAGCAAAGCCAGAACTGAAAACCTGAAACATCAAAACCTGAAAAAAAATCTGCATTCACATCAAGGCCACACCCAACGTCCCCCACCCCCAGATCCAACCATCACTCCTCGCTCATGTCCAACATTCCTACACTTCTTTCCTTCCTGTAGTCACTGTTTTTTATTTCTTTTCTGTCTCATTGAGCCTTACCTTGCATCTTTTCCTGTGACTCATCATTGTTTCTCTTCAATTTGTGCAATATTCCTCTTTTTCAAATCCTTCAAAATTTTTTCTCTATGAAACTCTGTTTTAATTTCCAACTTTTTATTTGCTAAAATATACAACTTGCTCTTCTTCAAACGTCCCTCTCACTAATTTCTTTCGCTGTTTTTCCACTCATCTTAAACTTCTCTTCTTTGCAATGTCTCCTCACGCTCTTTCCCACCCTTCCCCTTTTTTTTCCTACTCAGTCTTTATTCTCTCACCATCTTTTTTCCTTCCTCTCACCCTTTTTCCTCTCCCTACATCTCCCACCACCTCCTCCTCCTCTCTGTGCAGCTGGTGGGGCCCTTCCATTAGTCCTGACATGCAGAGGCACTGATTCTGTAAAGGTCGTAACCCTTCGCAGTGGGCTTCGCCAGGGCCGGTCCTTCACAATTTAAACTAAACAACTCTGTCCCTAAAAAGTTAGCGACGACGTCCTGCTGAACATACTGTAAAGGGAACAAAAATTAAATTATATTACAGTTTTTTTTTAACTTGCTAAAACACTATACTTGGCTTAAACACTGTTCAGGAACACAGCGACATTTTAGCTAAACTTTAAAGACATTCTCAGTCTCTAAACACATTTAACACTTTTATTGCAAAATTTTAAAAAGTAGCAGCAAAATGAGAACACACAATACAGCTGTTTACACACAACAGCTGAAAATTGAACACACATTTCTCATGACCAGTGAAGCAGGATAAAAGTCAATTCAAAGAGCACAGGTGGCACATGTGCATCCATCTACGATGGTGAGAAACATACAGAGAGGCAGAGGAGGAAGAGTTGGTGTGAGAGGTGATGGACGAGAACAAAGGGGACGAGGAAGACCAAGGACAATCATTACTGATGAAATTCGGGACACTATTGTAGATAATGTCAGTGTTTGTGGGACGACAATGAGGGATGCAGTTTCCTGGCAAAGAAAAAATATTGCCTGTGATGTGGATGAAGTCTTCTGGCTAAACCCCGCACAAAGACACGCTGTAGCAGAATGATGCGCTTTTCATTTTGCTTTTTGTTTTTGGTATTTAAGTGCTTAATCACTTTGACTATGACATTTTTTTCCTACAATGAAAATGTTTTTTTACAACAGTTTCTCTTACTGTAACTACATGCCCTGGATGCTGTGTCCTAGATTCTTTTATGTATTGTGTAACAAATGTTCTGGGGTGAATATATTTTTACTTGCTGTGTGTCAGACCTGAGCACATTATTTGGTTTTGAACACAGGAAATCTGGTTTTGAAGTAATAGTAAAAGTCCAGGGTTTTGTTAATATAGTTTGAATTTTTGGTTTGTGTTTGTGCTGGTTTGTGTTTCAGGTTTTGAGAAAATGGGTGGAGGTTTCAAGAAATGTCTTTTAGCAACTGAAAAAATACTGTAATAAAGTTGCATCTAATACGTCAAACATTCATTATTTGTTTTAATTTATATTTAAATGATCATTTCTTTTGTTTAGATTTTACTCCTGAACATTTCTACGCTGATATTCAGTGTCATTAGTACAGTCTCAAAACGTGGACATTTGATTGTCATTTGACTGTATCACTATAGCTGAATCAAACCTGATCTAAACGGACAGTTCTGTAACGTTTACAGGTAAGGATCACAGTATTCATATAAATGCTGTTTCACAAAAATTCTTCTGAAGATTTACTGCATATAGGCACATCTGCTTCAAACTTTTTTCTGTTATACCTTTGGCACGTGAAGCTCTTGCCCTTCATGAATGAAACTTGCAGACTGCACAGTTTCAAACCCGTCCCCGCCCCTTGTAATGTATGTCTTCATTTTACCATCCACAGAACAACGCGTTTTATCTTTCACTCCATCCATCTCTCCCTTCCATGTTTTCCCCTCTTCTGCTCTTTCCCTCTCTCTCCTTTCCACATTTCTGGACCCTCCGGCCCTCCCTCCTCCCGCTCCGAGGCTGTCGCTGCTCACTGTAACTGGCAACTTTGCTTCTCTCCCCTTTTGTGGCCGTGACAAAGGGGGCCGGTGCCCTCTCGCAGGCTATGTTACAGGCTGCCACATGAGGCGGACACTCTGGGATGGCCCAGCGTTATCTGCTGTGACAACTCAGATTACTTCCACAACCTCCCATCTGATCGGCACATCCAATTCAATTAGTGGCAATTAGTCCTGGTCCCCCCAACCCCCCCACTACCCCTCCCTCCTCCTCCTTTCTCCTCACCCGCCTGCTGTGTGTCTCCAAAAAAACCAAAGCAGCTGAGCTTTGAGCAACTCGCTCAACCTGGCAGGCTGGCTGGCGAACAACTTTGGAGCCACTTGTAGGTCTCCCCCCCTTCATCCTCCAATTACCCTCACTCACACACACAATGATCCATTCACACATTCATACTCATATGCACCACCAGAGCACATATTCAAAGTGACACATCGCATAGAAACCACAGCTTTCTGCACATAGACTCCCACAGATCCTGTTCAGGAGCAACACGTCGGCATGTACACAAAGGCAACACACAATCTACGGAAAGTAGAAGAACACACCAAATTAAAGGAGCTATAATCAATATTTCATAATAGAAATTGATTAAATTACTATATGCATTGTGAATGGAACTACTCACAGTGACAAGCCCACAAAGAATTATCACTTGATGCTGCAGTTTTCATCATTGCTTCCTAATGATGTTTTTTCCTAATAAAGTTCTAAAAACTTAGAGTAGTTTCTAGCCACCATATAGAAAACAAGGTCAGCAACTAGCTGGTAAACACAGCAGAGCATTTACCAGCTACAGATGCTGATGTGTCCTTCAGGAGTTGGTGGAAAGACAGAAATTAGGGCTTCAAGGAGAGTGGATGCTGGACACCAGGTGGACTTAAAAGTCACGGCGGTGTGCAAACAACTTTACACTGTCACATTAGCTTTAATGGTTCAGACCAACTATTACAGCCTGAATTCACTCACTTTACAGCTCAATGTACTGTTTGCTACTGGATGTGACTTGCTCTGTCTGATTCATTTAAAGATGTTAATACGTGCATTTGTTCGTATTAACGTCTTTTTGGAGAGTAGGGGGCACTGGAGCCCTTTATGAAAATCACAAGCATCAAACACTTGCAAACACACTAAAATATTTAGGGAATATCCAGCAAATAGTCTGCTCTGATGCCCTTTAGTTTGTGTAACCCCTTTGTGTGCCGCCTACCCCTTCATTCCCTACTCACCCTTTTCCTCACCCATCCTTACCCGCCCCCTTACTGCGGGCCCGCGCACACCTGGCCTTCGCAAATTAGGGCCCTGGAAAACCAGCAAGCGAAGAGAAAAGCGGGATGCATGGTGGAGCACGGGGAGGGGATTGGAGGGGAAGGGGGCGTTTGGCCAACAGGGTCTTTCAGCATTCCGATGGAGCAAAAAGTTAATGACGGCCCTATTGTGTTGTGAGAAAACTGGCCGGAGGAGAAGTGTTACAGGGAATCACCACCTGTGCCAGCGAGCAGCAACAAAAGGGGCCCAGCCATAAGTTGCATTGAGTTTTTACTATATTTATATCGCTTACATGGTCGCTTTATGTCACACTGAACAAGTGCACTCAGTCATCCTCGCTGCTGCTAACGAAACAACGTAAATTTGTTTGGAGCAGCAGAGCGACAAATAAGGAAGGACTTTGTTTCCCTAATACAAACACAATGAGACATGGGTAATTCAGGAGGATCTGAGTGAGTTCTGCCCACTTTTGACCTCAAAAAATGAAAATATTAAAAAAAAATTTTTTAAAGATTGTTAATCATATCCAGTAACTTTCTCATTCTCTAACTCCTTCCTGTGCCTCCCTCTTTATGAGCACCAATACGCCCGCCTTCCCTGCAGGCCTTAATGCATGCTGACAGCTTCCCTCCGTAATTGGTGATAACACCCAGATGGATGGTTCCTTAATTTGCTGTTCCCAGTAGAGCCAGGCAACTCAAGGGAAAAGAGGTGGTAGGGGGAGGTGAGCTGCAGAGGTGGTGGTGATCTTGATTTGTTGGTTGGTCATAGATACAAGAGCAGAAAACACCCTAGGCTGCGGCCCGACAGTTTGACCAAGCTTTTGTTCACACGTCCGTTGAAAAGCAGATAGGGGTCCTCCTCCTCCTCCTCCACCCTTTCCTCCTCCCCAAAAATCCCATTCTGAGCTCCTGTTTCCTCTGTTTCTCCAGCTCCTCTGTTTTCAGTCAGGCCCAGTAAAGACGCAGCATGAGCGCTGGAGGATGTATGCATGTGTGTGGGTAGGAGTGTGTGTGTTTTGGAGCGCCTGAGTTTAAGCTGAGGGCAGTGAGAGGAAATTATCTCTTGTGTGCATGTGTGTCTTTTCCCTTTTCACTGACTAAACGGATTGGTGGGTCCGAGTGAATGAAGTGTGAATGGAGGCAAAGAACGCAGTAAAGTTCCCGAGGTTATAGGTTACGGACCGTGTAGAAACTTTGGTTCATGTGTGGTTGTTTTGGCTCCATTAGGGAGGACACAACTAGGGTGATGGACTGGATTGAGATGGAGACCCCCCTGTTGGTACTAATGAGGGCAACCTGCAGTGACCCCAGGGGTGCAGAGGGTCAAGCTGAGTCTGATGGGATGATCACAGGAAAGGGCTGGAATTAGGATTTAAAAGCGACACATATACCATTTTAATACATGACACCTGCTACTCCAAACAGAGTGACAACAAATTTATTTTGGACAACCAGGCACTTCACACTCAACTGCAATATTTTTAACTGCAACAATGCAGATTATATTGCTTTATCCATGGAATAATTACATACAATTCAAGAAAACTAGACAAAACTCAAATTAAAATTGAATTCAACCAATGTTGCAAATATCTGATAAAACCACACTTTTGAAATTTAGCATTTCTTTTGCTTGGTCATGACATTAATTTTTGAAGATCATTTCTTAAACAACTACACCTATTTTTTCAAATTACTGAGCGGTGACACCACACGATCTTTCTTTAGTGCGGTAAACTCTTACACTGTCTTTTGTTGTTAAACCAAGAAAAGGTGATATTATTGTGTTCCCAGAGCAAAGGCTCACTGGAAATTTGCTGTTTAACCTCCGTCAACTGAAGGTGAAGTAAAGCTGACTGTAAAAGTCACTGTTTCTGACTGCACGTGAGTAATCCAGTACATGAAAAAAAGTTGGAAATCTCCCCATCATGGGACGAATAAAGGTTTATCCTTTCTTAAAGCCATGGTAGTAGAGGGTTTTTAACCAGTGCCGCAGCTTTTCAGTAACGCACTAATTCTCCCCTCCTCTGTACCTTCTATCTAAGTCTCGGTATATCGGGTTATTATTTCAGCAGCTCCTTGCCTCGTGGAACCATGTTGTGTTACACAATCCAGGCCAAAACTGAGAAGCTGTGGTGTTCACACATTTGCCATTTTGTATAAGTAGCCTCCTTCTACACATGTACAGACTGTTGTTGTCTGGTCCGTCTGTGTTTAGACTTACCAACATCATATAGTAAACGCTCCTTATCATTTCAGTTTTCTCTTGGTCCTTGACCTTGACACAGATACACCTACTGTACGCGGTTGTTTTTAATCAGCACAGTTTCACTCAACACTGTGTTCTTCCACTTTAAGAATGGAACAAATAGATTAACTAGAAACACCTGATGTCGTCACTTTGATGGGGTTCTTTTGATTTTTCTAATGATGGCTCGTTCACTGACAGTGACAGCTCTTTGGACTTCATATTGACAGCAGATTGCAAATGCAAATACGACACTTGAGTTTAACTCTAAAACTTTAATCTGTTTATTTGTAAATTAGCTAATAAGAAAATTACATGCACTCCTGGTCATGGAACTGAGCTTCATGAGTAAAAATTGTTGTAATTCCTTGAATATTCTTGACAAAACCTTAAAGTCAAAGCTGAGAGTCTATACGTAAAGCACATCTTAGTTGTTTTAAATCCACTGTGGTGGCGTACGAAGCCAAACTGATGAAAAAAAGATGTCACTGTACATAAATATGTAAACCTGACTGTTGCTTAACAGTGCTGATGCCCAGCAAATGATCATCAGCAGTTCACACACGGACACACAAAAATTACGAAAAGCCACAGTGGTCAAACTCACAAACACACTGCAAAAAGGAGATTCCTGGTCAGAACAAACACAAAGGTTCAGTTCATGCCTGACGTGCCTCCTAGAGTAAAGATAGTTTTTCATTTTCGTTCTCCTATAGCCGACACCCGGCTCATGATGAAACTCCCATGTCCCAGTGTGTTTTGTCCAGCTTCTCTTCCTCTTTCTGTGGATGTTTGATAATGTTTTTTCTGGTGTGTGATGCATCTCTTTTTCTTACAGGTTCTGCTGATGGTTATGGCGTCCTTGTTCACACATTGTTTTTGCTGATCTCATCTGTCCAGCACATGTTAAGATTTATTTGTCAGGTACTTGTTAACGAGTGTTTGCACTGTGTTGATAGTGGATCTAGAAATTTTTTAGGCGTTGAAAGCAGCACAGATTTTACATTTTACTGTAGTTTTAGGTTGTCCCATAGGAAGGACAAAACATGAAAACAAAATGCTTTAGAAATGAAGGATGTCACAACCGACATCTGACCAAAGAGACAGTGAAGAAGCAGAAAGATTCAGATCCTTTGTCTCCTAAGCTTTGAAGCATATATCAACGGTCAGGATTGTCTTATGCTAAATCGTAAGTACTTTCTTTGAGTTCCTCTTTCAATTAGACTAAACACTGTATTCTCTACCACAAACTGCAGCACGTTCCTCCTCAGTGTCACCGAATATGTAATTAGCTATTGTCGGCTGACTGGAACGCTTGTCTGCATTACGGTAAGTCATGAAGTGTACGGCGATAAAAAATTATAAGCTCCTTTCTTCACGAAGCCCTTTGCTGTTTCTCTTCCTTCGGGGAGAACAAGGAAAGGAAGAATGTGAAAATAGTTTTTGTCAAGTTTTCTCTAACTTTAAATGAGGAAGGCTTCAGCAGTGTTTGCCATAAAAGGACATTGCTTTAAAGCTCGAGCTCGAGACAAATTAAAGAGCCATTTTGTGCCCTTGGGGCGCCACCGCTTTCTGAAAATTTCTACTGACCTGACCAGCAGAGATAACCACAGGAATGGACGATACACAAAAGCAGCTTTATACCCAAGGCCAGTTCAGCCAAGTCAATCTGCAGCTCTGTTCATTGATTCACAGCACAATAAAAAAAAAAGAAAAGGAAAAACAACAACAACAACAGCACTGGAATGTTCTTGCTGCTTGTTTCACATAATATCACAGCTGCCCTATATGATTACAGGCTAAACACTCATACATGTAGAGGGGCTGATGCAAACATCTGGCCTGTTCAGGTGTCTGGGTGCAAAACAGCAGGGGCAGGGGAAGTGCCCTGAACCTGACAACAACAGCTAAAGTGTAAATCGAAGACCTTGGGTCTTGAAAAGGACATTTAGGCAGCAGAGCCACAGTCAAAAAAAAAAGGGACACTGTGGCCTCTCTTCCTTTTACACCACTGCTTGAATGTATTGTGCAGGGAGGCAAAATATAATGTGCATTGTCGGCTGTATATGTGTTCAGCTGGGCTTCTTTGTATGCAGAGAGACGATTCATTCAGCTCTGTGAAAGGTTGAGAAATTGAAAATGGGAACAAAGTCGCAGTGATGTGTTGTCATATGACTGTGTCTATGTGTGTGTGTGCATGTGTCACAAAGATACAATACAACTGTGATAGATCACCTATAATTCTTTGGTGTAAACGGCTGTTTGTCCACATGTTTTAGCTGCGCACAGCCTTGATTCTAGTGTTGGCAGATTGGACTGAAAATATTTTTTTGAGAGGTTTTCATCCTCACTGAATACAAGCATGTTTGCTTTTGCACAGCAATACATCAGCAAAACCATCAAAATGTGACCGCAAAATACCAGTAGAGTATTCAATGAATGAGCTCCACATCTCTCCTATGATGTGTGTTTTCCCTTGAAAATAAAAAAGTGAGATTTAGAGTAAGTTTGATCTTGAAGCTGATGCTGATATGAAAAGTTAGGCTTTTTTTGTGTGTTTTTTTTTTTTCAAGTTTAATTTAAAAACACAGATTGAGAAGAAGTCCCGTTTTCTTTGTATGTCAGCTTGGTGACACCTCCAGTCTCTGGTGGATCCAACATATATGAAGCTCTGCAGGGATTAAATTTAAAATCGGGAAATGCCTGAAATTATGCATCTTGAACTGGACCAGAATCTATTTTCTATTGACGTGACAAGGAGATGTTGACATTTAATGTAATGAAGAAACATCCAGTCTATCTGTCACAGCTTTATGGAAATTGTTATGGTTGCGTTTGGGTATTCACACCATGTGGTTAAGGTTAGAGAAAGATCAAGGTCTGATTTAATAAACAACAAATTAACAACCACTTCACACACACACAATGTGTTAATCTGCTTTTCAACAAAACCATAGTGTTTGTGAACCTTAACTAAAGTACTCACTGGCTGTCCTTGACCTTTAGGAGTCAGAGGGGCTGAGACACTGGTTTTTCATTTCATTCATTGTCAAATACATGTTACTTTGTTCAGTACTAACATTTCTTCAGTCGAGGGCAGTTCTGACTAAAACCATAATCATTAAAAAGTATATATATTTTTTAGCTGCTCCGAGCAGAAAAAAATTAAATGTTTTCATTGATAAATTTGTCATAACTGAAAATGCATGTTTTACTAATTACAATCACGATAGGACCATGGCAGTGAGATCCAGCGTGAACAACACCAGGACCTGAACTTAAAGTAGTTACATGTATCAGATCTGATGTACCTTCACCTATGTTGGGTTTTTTCAAACAAATCAACACATTTTTCATCGTCTCACTTTCAGCCTTTGTCTCTGAAATGCTCCAGGCTGGCCGTTTCCCACTCTCTTGTAGGTTTTCAGGTTGGTTTGGGTTTAGGAATGCAGCTGTGAATCTTTTTGGCAAGCTTAGGTCCGACTCTTGTGTGAATCGTGTCAAAACAAGCAGACATCACTTAGTCCACAAGAGCTGGGAGAGGCTGGGAGAGGCAGGCAGACTCGGGGCCTCTGCTGAGCGCTCCAGCCCTTAAGGTCACCTGGTAATTAACCTCTGTCCAGGCAGCGTGTCCACGCCCTCATTTCTTAACGTGTCTTTCACTTTGTCTTAGCACACCTCCATCCTGTCTTTTTCAGATGTTCGTTCCATGAGTTTTCATCCGATATGCAGGTTTGAATGTGTCAGCCTTTGGCCTGATGATGCACAACTGTAAATGTGTTGCACAGAACAGCAGAGTAGAATATTTTATTACCTTGTTCATTCATGAGTCTGTGTAGTTTTTTACTTCCTATTCATTATCCTTCTTGAAATTATCTGTGACTTTATGATAGTACAGCTAGAGACAGACATCAGACATGCTCAGGACACAGTGAATGAATGAGGGGTGACAACTGTCATATTGCAGGGATTCGTTTAACTAAGCTACTGAAGGGTATAAACTCTGATTTCTACTCTGCTTTAGAGTGAACTGTAAATTTCATGTTCACTGAAGCTGCTCACTAGCCAACAACCTTCATAAATCAAAGCCATCTATAAATCCACTTTTCCCTTCCTGCCGTTTTCCTCCTCTCTCTTTTTGTCTGCTTGGTCAAACTAATCCAAACCCCCTCCTCCTCTCCCCCATGACCCTTGACCCCGCGCACCTCTTTGAATGTCACATGACCACGCAGGTGTGGAGGGGTCTCTGCCCCGGCCGACCTTCAATTAGTGACCCTAATTAGTGGAGGGGCCCCCCTGATGGGCTTCTGAGCTGCTTTATAGGAAGAGAAGGGTGGGGGGGATGGATGGAGGGATAGAGGAAGGAGAGCGGACGAGGGGGGGGACAGGAAAAGGAATGCATCACTGCATCACTGCCTGTTTGCTGCCCGTCTGTGTTTGTGTGTTGGTGGAAAATGTCCTTGCAGAAACACACACAAACACATTCTCACTTACACGCCTGTTGAAGCTTCTTACACACAGTTTTATTCACCTCTTTATTTTTTCTTTCATTTATTCCCTCACTCCGTGCTCTTCGTGTTTGTAAAGAGGCACATGTGTTAGACTGAGTTCAGATTCTGAGTTCAGATTGATTTGTTGTGGTAAGAGGCTGTTGTAAAGACTCACTAAAGCTTTTGTTGCTACGATGTCAAATAACTATAGCATCCAGAAGAACAAAGGTTTGAAGTAAAGTGTTGAATGAGCAGATTTATCATTTGGTGAAAAAATACTGCTGACTCACGGAGCCTGAGACCTAAAGCACATGAAGTGATTAACAGGTTTTTAAGGTGTAACATAATTTTTTTTTGACATATTTAGATTTTCAATTTGTTTTTTATAAAAAAATCAGAAATACGTGAGTTTTTAGCTATACTCCTGCACAACTCGCCATTGATAATAGATAATGTTTGTGTTGCAGCAGGCTGACTTTTGCACCAGCACTTCACACAGTTATTGCAAATTTACAGGAAAGGAATAATGTAGTCTGATGCAGCACAGATACAGCAGAGGTAAAGTTCATCATCCTATCAGAGTTTAGTCAGTTTTATTAAGTCTCTAAACTATTTTTTAATTTCCAAAAAGATTTCCTCAAAAGAAAATCCAGTTATTGTACACGGCCGTTTTCTACGTTTTACTTTTTATCAATGTAGTATTATGTGTTTGGCTTTAGACAGAAATCACAATTTCTGCAGGTTCAGTGGCTATGAACTGACAATGTGTTTTGTTAATAATAATAATCCTTATAATAATCATAAATTGTAAGCTCTTTGTAATTGAAGGCTGGATATTGAATTGACAGTTGTATGTTAGGTCCTAAAATTTTCAGGAAACCCATAAAATAAAGTGTTTCTCCTTGTGCTTTAAGTGTGACTAGTGTTTAATTTCAATAACTATGCTGCTGGTGCTCCGTGTTTCTGAAGCCCTGTCTTTATTTTGCTGGTTATACAGCAGCTGATTAGACATTACCAATTATAAACAGCAATAAAAACCCAATTAGTTGAGTCCTGTTGCTGTTTACCACCACAGTTTGCTCCTCTGCTGCAGGGCAGCTCCTCCTGTCCGTCCCCTCCCTGCTCCCTGCTCCCCACCCCTAAAGCAGGCCACCCATCTGGCCTCCTTTCTGCTGGCCCTCTCGCCTCTTCCTTGCTCAAATAAAGGTGCCAATCACTATAATTGGCACCCTGCAGGTCAATTGTCCCAGCTTGGAGAAGTGCCCCATGCTGAAGTCTGGGCTAATAGGGGGACATATGAAGTGTGTTACCTTTACAGCTTTGTAAGGTTACATGTCCTGCTTCTTCTCTGCAGATTCTTTTTCATTTGACATGTGATTGGTAAAAGTTGAGTTAGAAATTATCCAGACATGAATAAGCTCCAGGATAAAGGCTGTGATCAGTGTGCTGAGGTGTCTTTTAAACAATAACTTCATCAGCCGAACATGTTGTCTTGTGACGTGTTCGTTATTTAAATACTGAACTTTCTGGGCAGAGTCAGCCATATAACGGGCATGTCCTGTTTGATTATTTAATAACTGACACATTTAAACAACTACGTGACAAAAAGCGTCACAGTACATAATACAGAAAACATAGACTCATGATGTGGCATTTTATTCAAAGAAATGTGTGAAGGATGAGAAAGACACATTTGTCATATTGTAAGCTCTCTCATGAATAAAAAGTTGTTAATAATGGGCTGGGTTTTTTAAAGATAATTAAATATTTAACTAATTCACAGCTGCCAGGTACAGGCAAACACTGGTTGTTGCTGCTACTATATGAGATTGTGTTCAGTGTTGTTAATGTTTAAACATCCTGGAGATTGCGTTGCATCTTAAAATGGATGCCCAGTGATGCATGTGTTACTTTACTTTAGAGTGTAGTCGGCTTGATTCGCAGCTGGGCACATTGCTGCATGTCACACCCCTCTCCCTCCACCCCTGCTTCTTGTCTTTCTTTTGACTTTCTAAAGGTATAAAGAAAAAAATTTAAAAAAACAAGAATTGTGATGAGAAATGTAAATATATGTGTTTGAATAGGCATCACAGATACAGCAGATAAGTTTCAAAGCCCAAGACTTTTCATATTTGTTTAGTCAAAAAAGATGGGAAAAGCAAAATACTCCATTGTAGTCTTTAGACCCCATTTAAGTTTTGGAACTATTTGCATCTGGTGTTACTAGATTTTGCTTTTTTGACTGAGGAGAGGGACTTCATGGGGTGACGGATTATGTTTGAGCCCTGTAGTTCTGCAGATGTCAGTGAGAACAGACAGGGATTGCTTTACACATAGTAAATTAAAATTTCCCCACTGTCCTTCAAAACATGTTCTTCCACAGTTTTTGCTTATAATAAGATACTTTTCACTATGAAAATATGAGATTAATTTCTTACAGGCGGGAATGAATCCACTCCGAGTCATTCCATATTTTGTAAAATATATTCTCATATTTTCAACCAATTAATGTCCCAAGGGCATGTCAATTCAGCCTTTGTGTGCCACCATCCCAACCAAAACAAAATTAAAGTATTTGAAGGTAATGTCTGCACAGAAAGACCTGAAAAGGTGAAATGTCCACTGCCTTGATGCTTATGCCACACTGACGGCGAGGACAAAGAAGTCAAGGTTTTTAATAAACCTGCGAACAAGCAAAGGTAAAATCGCCCAAAATCCACAGTTTGAATAGAAAGAGCTCCGACATGTTTGTGGATTGTGTAAAGAGAATCTCATATTTTCGCTGAATAGTCCTTTAAATGCAGTTTTGATATGAACAGTGTTTTGCAAATAGTTTCACAAACATCTCAGTACTGCTATAAATGTAAGAAATGGTGAAATCACTTTTTAAGTTCAAATTAAACTGCCCACGCACACATGTTGGAGTTTGGATTTTGTGACCTTGAAGCAGGTAGATGAAGGAAACACAACACAGGAGGCAAATTACATAGACATATATTTATATGCATATGAATAAAAATACATATACATATTGTACAGTATCTCGACTGAGCGTGAAAACAGCTCTGTCAGCCCAGAAACAGAAGTAAGCCTCTTTAAATAAGTGCAAAATGTTAATGAGACAAAGAACTGTAAAGCATATATAAAGTTTTTTTTCTGAACCTTCTTTCGCATTTTGTTTTTCCTGTTAAAGTCACATGGCGTGGACATGGAGATAACGTGTGCAAAGACCCATTTATATATATATAAAGTTATATATATAAATTTATATCTATGTACATATGTTTGTTCATCATAAGTAGTAGCTGGTGACATTAGCTTGACATTAAGTAACAATTACTGCTCATCAAAAAGACATTATGGCCTATGTAGGACCTTGGCTGTGCATAAAGAAAAAGAAAACCATGAAGTTTGTTTTTAAAATAAAGGAACATTTTCACACAATCTCAGCGGACTTGACGCATCAAGAAAATCATGATGCAGTAGCAAGAGCCATAAAAAGACACTTAATGTCTCTGAAAAATGGTGGTATAACTTAAACAAGTGCAAGATAACACCGATTGCACACAAACAAAGCAACTCTTTCGCTCAGCTGTGGTGAGAAGAATCTGTCTGGAAAAGAAGATAAAGAAAGGAAATCTACAAACAGAAGGCTGATGCAAGGCTTTCTTTCTGTTGCCTAGAAGTGGCTTCTCACCTCCCTCGAGCTGAATCCCTCTACCTTCAGTAGCTGCTTTTACAGTGGCCTCGTCATGTCTGAGCACACGATATAGTAACTGCAGATTTACATCACAAAACGCCACCGTACAGTGAGAGAACAAGGAGCCAGGGCTGACGCTGAATGATGGAGTATGAGATTTGTAGCCACTCAACCACAAACAACTTCTCCAATACATCTGTTCCCGGGATAAAAATGAGACCCGTTCCAAGCTGTTTTTGTGAATTAGGAGCTCATTTACCTACGATTGTGTGCAGCTAACGCGTGATGGAGTGCACATCTTACAGCGCAGCATGGGAACAACTCAGCAAGGAATGGAAAGACCCTGCTGTGAATAAAGAAAAACGGAGTTTGTGAAAGGGTACACAGGCCTTACATGCGAGGCAAGCCTCCTGACCTCTCAGCTCCATCTCTCTGCTCAATATTTGATGCCACAGTGCGTAAATTATAGATGGTGCTTATAGAAAATAATACTGTGTTCAACAACAGCACAGGTGCACCGCTGCAAACGGCCGTGAGTAGATAACAGGGGGGTTTTTGCAGCACTGCTGGGGTCTGAACACAGCAACATCAACAAATCAGCAGCTACCAGCCAACGCTACGGGGGTGCAAAAAGGCCCCGAGAGCCGACAGGCTGGAAGTTTTCTTAAGCTGAGGTCAGAACCTTCCTGTGAACTCCACAAGAAATGTGTCTGCAGCTGGGAACGGTCTCGCCTGTTTTAGACGTAGCCAGGTCTTTACTTGCAAAGCACCTTTTTAAATGGGTGTCATTGGAGTGCTCGTTTTTTTAAATAGATGTCGAGTCCCCTTCAGCAGGAGCGAAATAAAGGGATAGAGAAAAACGTATTAACCCTCACAATGAGACGACACCTGGAAATGAATAGAAAGACGGGGAAAAAGGTGAAATGAGAGGTATCAAACAGTCTAGAGACAGGTGTTTTGAAAAGGGGGCTAATAACTCATCCGACATGGACAAACTGAGGGAAAACTGCTAGAAACTGCAGGTGCTTGCAGGTGAGTTTTGGTTTTCTGAGGACAACAAGAAAACCTGGACATGTGGCATCATATGGGGGCAAAGAAAAATACTACAGCGGATTCTTGCTCTTTTGTCTTTTAACCTTTAGTCTTGCATTAACATAAATTCAAAAACCAAAGAAAAGTGTCTCAAAGGAGGAAGTTGTATATCTTGGGGTCAATTTAGGTGCAAATCAATTCATTTAAAAATGTAACGTAAAGAAAACTGCTTGTCTGAGGGGGAAATAACTAGGAAATTCTTTGAGGTTGTACAAATACCTTCAAACATAAAGTGCTTTCAATGAGGGGCAAGCAGGAGAAAAGTTCTTGTTTAGGACAGGCCGAGGCGTACAGGAGGATGAGCCAAGGGTCATCACGAAATGTGAAACAGAAAACACGAAGTAAACACAAGATACTAATTTAAAGAGAAATAAACTCGTTAAAAGCTTGAAAACCAACTTTCCAGTGATACTGCAGCGTTCTGATTCCTAAACACGTCCACACAGTAAAAAGTTCTTACGTCAAATAACTTTTTTTCCTTTTGTGATTACTGATAACATTGTGGAGTTGCAAACTAAAATAGCAGTGTTGGGCTAAAACAGCAGCAGATTCTACAGGTGACATGGATAGGTAAAGTACATATTTGTCTACTTCTACTAATCGTTAAATCACAATTGCCTTTTGATGTTTTCAAGTTACATGTTTGGTCCAACTACTAACGGCTATGAAAATCTGCAAATTTCCACAAATGATAAGATGAAACCAGGGATTGGTGATTGGATTAAAAATTGACTGAAAAGATGACCCAACATCAGTCGACTAATCGTTGCAGCTTTAGTCCCATCTACATCATTCATCTCCAGCCTAAACAAATGTGCTCCTGTGTAAAAAAGTCAGATTTACTGAACAAGTGTCTTTTAGCTGATTAATCAAAGCGAAACTGTGACGTGTGTGAACCAAAGATTGAAAAGTTAATCTGGGTTCAAGTTTTGTCTCAGCCTGAAGTGTTTCACATCCAAAGCTTTTTCCATAAATGCTTTGGCAGAGTCTAACCAGCTCCTCTTCCATCTTCTTGTGTTCTTTATATTAAACTATCAGATCTAGATATGTGATTTTGCACCATTGGTCCAGATCCTACTACACATTATTTCATACACAAACACAGCCAAATAAAGAATTTACAAAAACTACTGCTGGACACCAAACAGACTGATATTAAAATGCTACGATTTTCTTTTTTTTTTTCAATGTTTCTTCCATATTGTGATAGCACATAAACTAAAATTAAACATGGTCACTTGTACTGAAATATGTACCCAAATGTGTACAAACTGCTCTTTTTGAAATAACACTCTGCTCATTCAGATTCAGTCTGAGCTATCCATGTCAAGTATATACTGTATATATATTTTTTTTGTTCCTGAACAGTAAATGAAGGCCTGTATAGAGAGAAAAATCACACATACAAACTCACTTGACAAAAAGTGAAGAGTCACCTAAACCCACTGCCAAGAGAGTGGTAATAAAAACATCTGTATGCCTGATCCACACAAAATACACACACAGCATTTTTGCAAAAATTCACAAGTTTTTTTTTTTTTTTCTTTTTTCATGTGGGACAGTCTCCATCACATCACGTCCTTTTCACCATTTTGTGTCAGGGTGTTAAACTGTGCTGTAGCACAAAATGGTGCCACGAGCAACCTGGTCTGTTCCTTTTTCCACATTTGTCATGATTCAGGGAGATTTCTTTCTTCTGACTGCAGCCACACAAAAGTCAAACAGGCAGCAGGGTGTGACACTGAGGAGAAAAGACAAGTCTGCTGGTGTCCTCGAAGAGGGCCGCGTTACTTAAGAAACTGTCTTCTTCCCTCCAAGATCTGCCTCTTTCCTGTCCAGCCGCATGTACGGCTCAAAAGCGGAAGAACCACATCCGTAGGTGGATGTCAGTTCATGATGAGCGCCCCCCAGAAGTGGCATGGTGAAGCAGAGGGAATGTGGCGGAGGGACGCCCAGACGCGGTGAGGGCGGTGTGCCGCCCAGCGAGGGCAGCGACAGCCCAAAAGTCCCACCTGATAGGGAGCTGGGAGGGGTGCTGCTGCTGATCCCAGGAGAGGTGGAGGAGCCTCCACCTGGGCTGCTCAGCAGGGAGCCGTTCACGGGGTGAGACGGAGGCCCTAAGAGAGAGTTGGGTGGAGGAGCAGGGCCCGACAGGAGGCGACCCTGCTCCAGGAGGCGCAGGATGTTGCAGGTGGCCAAAGACTCAGACGTGGTGGAGGAGCGTTTGTCTGAATCCTTGGTGGTGTCTTTTTTCTGTTTGGTCCGGCGGTTTTGAAACCACACCTTGACCTGCAACAACACAACAAGCGAGAAAGTTTCACATTTTTGTCCAATGCACAAACACAGTCAGTAGTACAACATGGGAAAAAACCAAAGGCTAGACAACTTTACAAAGAGCCACCATCCTGCAACATTTGCTCAAGGCCAGAGGCTTTCAGTGTGCTTGAAGTCACGCAAGAAAATCTTGGATTTCGTGCCATTTTTGTACATTTTGGTTAAGTCGTTAACTCACAGTCTGCTCCGGAGATTATGACACATCCAGGCCTCCACAGGCTCCACCACCTTAAAAGTACCAGTCATACACATAAATCCGTGCACCGTAAACACCAACGGTTTCTGGATTTTTCCCTGCACATTCCATTATGCACTTCTTTCTACATCTCTGTCATGAAGTTTTGACAGATACAGAGTTACTAAAGAAAAATTGAGCTGGCTCAAGTAATTAAGACTTTTTATGGACTGAATGGCTGAAACTCAAACTGTCAGTAAAATCACTGTCATCATATTTGTCTTGTGCAAGTACAAACACGGCCAACTTTGCATCAGAATGTTTAGTAAAAATAACGTAGTCTATTCCCTGATGAGTCTGGGTTGGAATCGGATGACTTAAAGTAAACTCCTGTAGCAGCAGATATGCATAAGTCTGTAATTTAATTACAAAAATCATGTGTAAAGTTGGAGGTACAATTTACACACAGCATGGCTGGGTGAGTACACACACACACACACACACACACACACACACACACAGGTCACATGTGCTGTTCAAACACACACACGCAAGTTTCTCTTGGTGGTGTTGGTGGTTTTGTCTTTAAAGCTCAGATCGTCATACATCTTTCCATCGTCAGATTGTGGGCAGCTGTATCTGACGGTGTAACCTTCAAGAATTTGACACGTAGCTGGAGTTTCTCACTCTAGCTCCTTAATTTCATTCTTAAAGTGAGTTGTTCACAAGGCTGAGCGCAGTGTCTCAGTATTTCTCTTTGATGAGAAATATTCATCAAACTTTATCACATACCTGAATCCAACAGGCCAATGATTCCTCAAACCTCCTGTGGGTTTGTTAAAACTACATTTCCCTTAACATAACATTTCCTAAAGATGTATTAGGTTTGAGTTGTGTGGATCCTGTCTGCTATACATCCATCCATCTTTTCTCCTTTACTACATAAAGGACTGACTGACTACTGTATCTCGGAGCACGTTGGCGAGCTCCTGAGCCCTGTGTCGTCCACTGTGAGAACAACAACACAACTTTTGCAGATTGGTAATGCTTTCACTGTCCAAGTTTTCTTCAGCTGACACCAGTTGTTGTTTCCTCCAGCTCCAGTGACATTTGACACACAGAGCTGTGCCAAACGTAGCTGGTGATCGTGTGGAGGTGATCAGGCCTAGCTGGTGTTAACTACAGTATCGCTGTACTGTCAAGGCAGGCTCAGCGTGCAGCTGGGGCAAGTGAGATCATAGCTTCAGCTACTGACCACGACACAAATAATGGGATCGGAGAGGATCCCACAGCTCAGAGAGGAATACTGACGCCAGCAAAGTCTTACTGCAAAGACCCACAACAGGCACAGAGGAAGAGATGGTGCAGAAGAAGATAAGAGGGGAGATGGAGTTGGGGGGAGACGGGATGAGGGTGGGATAAGCGGCATAAATGATCTGTGTAGCTGCTTCTCCTTGTCCCACTCAGTTCTTCCTCGTTAGGTCACACGCTGCCTCTAAGATCTTTCTCAGTATTTTACTCATGCGCCATCGCCTGCCAAACACACACATCCCATAAAAGGCTTTCACTACAAATGAAACACTCGACCAATCCCTTCCCTTTATCCCCACACTGTGTGTGTGGTCGAGTCTTCTGTTCACATCGCAGTCCTCCTATCCATTGCCAGGAAAAAAAGCCGGGTAGAAAAAAACGCTTGCTGCTGTTTTACAGGGATTTTATTAGAGGGGGAAATGATGAGAAGAGAAGAAAGCAAAGCTGCCTTTGGTACATCTACACTATTGGATGTAAATCCTTTTTAATGGGATCCAGGGTTCAGAGCTGGGGCAGAGATTACAGAGGGAGATCTGGATCTAGCATGACCTGCATTTGGCCCCAGCCTCGCCCTCTGCACACAGGGCGAGGTCGGGCACAGCCAGAGCCCGGGTGAAGAGGTCAGGACTGAAGTGAGGTTGGCAAAACCTGGCAGAAGGATGGATGTTGTAAATGATGGAAGCAGGACAACAGGAAGGTAAATGAACTAGCTCCCATGTCATTACAAAGAACGGTGCACCTTAAACAGTCGATGTCCTCTTTTTATGAAATGTCTCAATTGTCTCAATGCGTGTCAAGCACAAAGCCCTGAAAAATATAATTGTAAGTATAAAAATAAATTTTTAAGCATGTAACATTGTTTCACGTTTAAACTAAATTGTCTCACATGTAGCACAATGTGTAGTCATTGTTGCGCAGACTGGAGTAAACAGCACCTTTGCGTGGGACTATTTTCAGTCGCAGATGGACTTTGAGCATTTATGGGAGCAGGATGAAGCCAACGACAGTGTCTGACTTCACCATAATCAACATGTCTCAATGGTGTGTTTTAAATATTTTTGTACAAGAATACGAGTCTGTGGAACAAAGTGAGAAATAAGCTGCAGTAAATGAGGCTTTGAATAAGCTGAGACTTTGGTCTCTCCTTGGGATTTCTTGATAAAAAGGAAAAACTGACTTTGAGACAGCTGTTGATTTACATATACATATAGATTATGTAGATCCACATCTCCACAGTGCAGTTAAACTTTTGTGATCCACATCTTATAGACTGGTGTATTTCTTTATGTTGCATGCTGCTTTTGTTTGAATGTCCCATTTTGCACCAACAGGCCATTTCTTTAATTGCATAGTTGAAACATAATAGATATAAAGTCATGTTTAGCTTTGTTGTTAAATATGTCAAAATGCAGCAAAAGAGACTTTGTGTTATTGCAGTTGGTCATATTTTTGAAAACCCTCCTATTTCCACATTGACCACACACTGTCTTTTATCTGATTGGTTTACATTTCGAAGACCCCTCCCTGTGTTACTGTACCTCCCAGTATCCTGTTTCACTGGAAACAAACCCAGGAAAGAGAGAAGAACCTCCTGATGCAGGAGGACACATCCACATCTGTGGGAATTCACCAGGCAGGCAATAAACACACAAGGTAGGGGATAAAACTGAGAGTCTGGGTAAACTGAAGGGAAATCAGGGAGTGACGATCAGGCCAGGCGAGTAGATTTCAGACAGCTGGAGCAGGGAAACTGGAGTGAAGGTAGAAAGGTTAAACCCAGCGTAGAGATCAACCAGGCATCAATAAGCGTCCAACAAACCAGCTCAGATAACAAGTCTGCCAAGTTAATGATGAAAAAGAGGAGAATTACATTATGTCCCGGATGTACAGTGAAGCTAAAGTAAAGCATTAACATAATAAATGATAAAACACACTCTGCTGCTGATAACACAAAATGAAATGCTTGATTGTGACAGTAAAGTCTTTAGGAAGGACGCTCGGTGGTCGTCTTTCACACTTCCCATGACCCCTCCAGCAGCTTGGTGCTCCCGCTGTGACCCCGCTCAGACCTCCTGAGCGCAGGCATGTGATGAGCCGCAGCACACAATGAAAACCCTTTTCTGTGGAGACGGTACCAGGTGGACCAGCAGCCATTTCAACTGGATGTACCGCACCAGTGGATGCTCAACTACATGTAACGTCAGCTGCACTGTGTAACGGCCCAGTGGCTTCCAATACACGACGAAGCAATGACTTACTCAACTGCGTGTGATGGGTCAGCGCGTCAGGATTTCTTCAGGCGTGCCCCAGGTTTTAATAATGACACCAGTGCTGTTACGTACAATTAAAATGATTGTCTTTTAAATGAAACCAGCAGAAAATCGATATTATTTTGCATTTTCTGATGAATGTTTAGTTTAATGAGCCCCTTTACAAACAGGTGTTAGCCTGAAAATGTTACACCCAACTACAACAAATCAACTGGTGATCTTAATTATGTCTCATTTAAACACTAAAAGTAAACACTAAAAATTTCTTGTAAGTAAATGCAGGAACTATTCAATGTTGTAGATACTAAAGGAACTGAACCGAAGGCCAGTCCCAAGTAAAATTTGGCCATGGTGGACTGAGTTTTATCTGAGGCTTATTTAACCATATAATAGTTTTAGTAGTAGATTAAATTTTTATGTCAGCAATTGTCATTTCTAGTTTTTCAGCTTTTTTGCTGTGTTTTTTCCATTCAGTTGTTTTTGTTACCGTTGTGCCTTTGATATTTTTTGTTCCATGCTTTTATCATGAAGCACTGTGGACAGTTGGGTTTTAAAATTGCTTCACACACAAGGCTGTAGCTACTTCTGTAGTTTCTCTTCTCCCATTACTTTCCTGGTATTGTGGAGCTTGTTTTGTAAAATCATGGAAAGGCACAGTGATGATGAATACGAAAAGTTTGCTGCACCTCAGCTGTGGGGTGAAGATGAAAAACCAAGGCACGTATTATTCATGCCGCCTGTGAAGTACATCACCATCCTGCTGCTGTTGCTGATGTCCTGATACAAACTGTCGCCACAGCGCCTCCTGTTCCTCCTTCTAAATTCGGTGCCCCCCCAAACTGACGGCCCTCATCCTCCTTGTCGCCCAAACTTTTCAGGCTCCACCTGCATCGCATCTTTATACCTTGAACCTTGTGCCAAATCGATCACAACCACCATCACATTTCACCTGACCCTAAACCTTAAAAGCTCGCAGCCGCCCATCACCTACACCACCCGAATAAACCTGAGCTGGTGCTCCATCTCTGCAGCACATGTTTGGCCAGGTTCAGCCAGGGGTTAACCCCGTCTTATAGAATCGCTGGTAGATATGGCTGTCTAATCCTTCTTAGCACAAAAACACTTGGAACTGTTATGAGGCCCACCTCTTTCTCTCCCTCCCTCCTTCTGCTCCTCCCTCTTCTGTCCATCCATTGACCGCCTCTCTCCCCACACTCGGCTGAACCCCTCCAGGTTCAGATAACTGCCTCCACCCTTCACTTACTGTAATGCTACTGATTTTCTGCACTCATTTTCCCCAAAAAATAAAATCAGCAGGGATTTAACTGTGGTCCATGACTTTTCTTGCATGTCATCCCGCAGTCACACGAATCACCTCCGGCAAAAAGCGTCCAGTGCTGAGTTTTTTTACCGCAAAGCCTCATGATGCTCAAAATCGAGACTGAACCAAGAAAGACTCTTATTCTTTTCATTTGTCAGGAATCATATTTGATTTTGTTATCGCAGCCGGAGAATGCAGGACACAGAAGTCGTAGAAGCAGGAGAAAACAGTTGTAGAACAGTTCAGCTAGCTGTTTTTGTCGTTGTTGTTTTTTTATCATCTGCATCTTTTTTCCGATGCTCCTCAGAAAGTTTCTTTTTATCTTCGTGAAAGGTCATTTTGTGGTGATGTCTCCTGGTCCAAACTGACAGGTGCTGCACACATCGGGAAGCCATTTGAAAAAATGTTGTGGTTCATATTTTCGGCAGCAGCGGAAAGACTAAAGCCTTTTTCTTAACTGTATATTTCTGATACTATTGCTTAAATTAAATATTTTTACATTTTGCCATAACATTTAATTTTATGGAAAGAAAATTGCACCTTTTACTTCATTAAATTTACATGACACTTTTTGTTGATTAACAATGAGTTTATAAAACTTGACAGCAAGACATTTTTTTTTAAATACACACGCAAACCCAGCTGCAGAACTTAACAAAACATTTAAACACATAGAATTTTGGAAACACTCAAAACAATTAAAAAACAGCTCCTCACTAGCATATTTTTAAAAATCATATTTATTAGTGAAACTATACTGTGGGATTATGCAGAGCTCTCAGTACCTCATTTATGTCGAACATGTTTTAAAGCTGCAAATTATTTAATAATTTTAGTTTTTTACGACAGCACATAATTTGTCAATATCATTGAAAAGATAAGTTGAGATAAAATCACTTTTTTTCAAAAACATACCTACAGCTGTTTCTGAATACTGGAACTGTTGTTTTTTAAAACAAAATTAAAATTGTTCAATAAAAATAATTTTTTTATATTAAAACCACAGATTTAAAAATTTTTACAAGCGCTTCTGTGACATATTTCAGATTTATGCTTGTTTTAGACAACACAGTAATAAATTGACCAAATAATAAATCAGAGTTTGTACTCAATTAATTGGACAAGCAGTACTAAATTCATATAAAAGCAACCTGTAAGAGTAGGTTAAAATTTTGCTCATTAAAATCCTACTTACACTCTAACAACCATCCAATAAATATCTTTTTTATATAAATATGCATTATAACAAATACACACTTCCACATGGGACAAACTTGAGTGAGTTACTCACACGTTTACCTTAGTTCCATATAAGTGTTTATTTTTCACCTAAATATGTCAGCATTTGTTTGTGTGTGCTGCTGCGTCCCCCGTCCACTGGCAGGTGCTTGTCAGCTCCCACACAAGTAATCCACAGGTTTAATTGCATTACACATTTGCCTGCCGATTGACTCAAAGTGGTTGCACGGACAACCTTTCACCACGACTGACTGGCCTGGAAACCTGTGCTCAGACGCAAAGTGCTCAGTGTGTGAAGGTGTGTGTTTGGGAGTGAAAGACGGGGAGAAGCAGTGAAAACCTCTTGTGTCCAATTTTGTTGATTTTCCTGTTTTCACATCAGTTGGAGGATTACATTCTTCTCCATATGTTTGGAAAATTACACCATCCTTGTTTCATGCATACACACTTCACTCTGCTAGAAGCTGATGAAACAAGTCGATTCAATCTGAGAGAGTGATTAAGGACAAAGGCAACTAAGTCTTAATTGCTATTATGTTCTTCTGATTATCTAATCAACTGATTAGATAATCAGCCTCACGGGTTCCTTCCTGACCATCATCGAGTAGGACAAAAGTTCCCGCTCTGAGGATGATGCTTTTGCTTTAGGTCACCACAGAGGAAAGAGTTTGTGTCTTTACAACACGAAGCCCACACATTTTAACTGAAAGCACAAAGAAACAAGTGTGTGTCTCCTTCCTATCTCTTTCTCCTTTCTGAGTGTTTGGACAATCCCCACACTGTGCAGCCGCCTCTCTGCTACATCTGCACACTGTGCGTCATGGTCAAGTCCTCCACGCCCCAGACAAGTGGCCAGACACCGTCTGCCTGGGCCGTCATGGAGAACAATACGCACAACGAGGACATTCACCATACATAGACACACAAACGCAACCTGTCATCTTGTCGCCTCACTTTGCATAGCGAAACAGAGATAGATGCATCTGAGCAATACTGCGCAGAATATGTACTAAACAGCACGTTGTTGTCATTCAAGTAGAAATTCGTAACACATTGACTTCACATTTTTAGGGAGCAAATCAACCCTGAATGTATTTATCATCACAGCAACCAGTGTAACATTTGTAAAATATTTTACAAATGCTTCCATGTGCATTTGAAAACCAATTACACCAGCAGAAGTAACTTCTTAAGGGTGAACTTAGATTATCAGGTTTCATAAGAGGTCAGATAAGGGTCACCTAGTTCTTAAAGTGGCTGTCTTTCTGCTGGGTCTTTCAACCTGCCAAAGTGCTCATAATGAATGTATTTTATTTATAGAGCACATCTGAAGACAATCGAAGATGTTTTACACAACTTGTAAAAAGATCCTAGAGGAACAAAAAGGAGCGAGCAGAACAATCTCACCTGGCAACACCTGACAGATAACCTCAAAGCCACAAGTTAAAAAAAAAAAGATAGGACAGCAACAAGAAGCATCACCTGAAAGTTTTCACAGCTTTCATCAAACTGTGCCCGAGGCTGTTTGGTATCAAGAAACTGTCTGTGTTAAAGAAACAGCCGCAGGCAGAGCATGAAAAGAAGCATGACACTGATCCCAGATGACTAACACACCTGTCGGAGGACGGCTGCTTCACGTTAAGGTGGATACGGGTCTTAAATCATATCATATAAAAAGCATAAATCATGGAGAACCTGAAGAGAAATGTGTCTTCAGCAGTTACATGACAAGAACATGTAAATGCTTTCATTAAAAAACAGTTCTTAGGTCTCTGCTGCCTTTCACGCTATTTTTGTGAGCCACTAAAATCAATGCAACAGCATCAAAACTTTATCAAACACCTTAAAAAAAGAAATATTTATTTTGAAAATTAACATTGGCAACAGGCACGATCAAGGTAATCACAGACAAATGATGGATTCAGCTTTAGTCTGCATGCGTCAGTAAGGGATAAAAGAAAAGGAAAGAGGTCTCACTGATGCGGGTGTTCAAAATGAGGAATCTAAAGACCATGTTGAATGACTGAAAGCTCGCCTGCAGCATCTCAGCCCTGAGAGTGCTGCCGACGGCTCCAAGCTCCGAGAGTTATTGTGAAACTGACTCTGACTTACAGGTAAAAGCATCACACACATACTGTGAACTCAAATACAAACACACACATATAAAAACTGAGCCAGGGTCACAGCCACAAAGCGCACACACCTACGTATTGTGCGTGCAGACCTTGTTTAATAAGTACTGCTCAACCATCCTTTTACTACTAAAGCATTTTTTAAAATTAAAACACAGTTAAACAGAAATACACTGGTCAGCCACAACATTAATACCACCTTGCGTCTTTAACATTGTGGTGGACAGGGGGTCTGCATTGTTAAAACTAAATTGTTTCACTTTGACAGAAAACGAAATAAATCTGACTGTGGGCTGTTCAGTTTGTTTTACATTCAAGACTAAATGTGATTCCATCACAGAGCTTCAAAACTGAACCTGTTTAATGCAACGCAGGGGCCATTAAATCCATAGCTCCTCCATGGAAGGGCTGCAAACACCAACAGACTGATACAATGGCCGTCTGCTGCAGATCTGTGGAAGAGCTTAAAGTGACCACCCAACATGGTGTCCTGAAATCTCCTCTACTGTGTACACGCAGGTCATGAAGATGAATCTAAGAATCAAACAAGCGCAAAATGCAAATGAATGCTGTCATCTTCTTTGCAGATAGACTCACAGAGAGAGAGAGGAGTTACAGCATCCTACTCTAACCTCCATATTTAAGCATGAAACAGTCCAATGAATTTTCCTCCCCCAGCAAACCTTCACAATAAGAGCTCCAGGAACACCACAGTGGCCTGTGAGCAAGCTGATCATAAACTAACTGAGAAACAGGGTTTTTCCTGTCCACGTCTGTGCGTGAGTCCGACCCCCTCCTGCTGTGTCTTCCTGCAGCGGGGAGACACCTACCGGGATGGAGGGAGAGCCCCGAGCTGGTAACGGATTACTCGGTAACGCGTTACAGGGAAGCTGCGCTGAGGAGCCGTCGATTTGTTCTCGCGATGCTGCAGCTGTTATGATGCCAAAACCCGTTTCACCCGTGTTTGACTGACTGGTCTAAGATGCCGGAATGAGGTGAAATTCTCCAACGCCGGCGTTGGCGGAGTCGGGAAAACTGGATTAAATGTGGCACTTTTTTCAAATGGTGGGACTTTATTGAGAAGTACATTATTTATTATTATCTGTGTGGGCGAAAATTTTGCATTTACGTATTTTGAAAATAGCCTATAGTGCGTTTAAAGGGTAACCGACTAACGAACAATAAAAGCATATCGATGTTTTCGAATTTTATCATCGGATTTCTTACAGTTACTCCCGCTTGTCCTGAATGACGTGGATCTTGGATTAGATCTTCTCTGTCCTTCATTTTGTTAAATAGAGCTTTCAGCAGTCACTGTCATTTTCAAGGTTAAGGTGCCATCAAAGCTACGCATTGGAAGCGTAGATAGTTTGGAGACTTGTGCATTCGATAATACTTAATAATAGTGGCCATAACTCATTGCTCCAATAATATTTAGACGTTTTGAGATTTTTTTCTTAGAGTATTTTGATTGTGCCTCACTAGGTGATCACTTTGAGAATTTGAAATAAAACCCTGACCTAATAAAAACCCATAGGCCCAATGTGTGTTTCAGTCACAGACAGGGAGACCTGTCGTTTTTATATCATGTTTTAAAAAGGGGCAAGTTGTTGGCTGATTCCTTATTTATTTATTTGATTATTTATTAGGTTTAAAATCCAAGTCTCCATCTGCGTCCAGTCTGTATGAGGGTCAAGGCTTGTGCGCACTGGGCTTTTGGCACCGATAAACGAAATTTGAAAGAAACTGGCACAGCTTTTCTTGGGCCTATTACATGAAAATGCGTGAGGTTTATTAAAAGTCAACGAGAAGACGCAACAAATGAGTTGATTGATTATTCCTGCTGCCATCATTTAATGAGGTCCAAATAATTGTTTTAGATTGCAATCAGCATGAAAGAAGATTTTCCACCAAACGTAAAGACTTTGTGCTGAAAAAGAAGGAAGTCTAAAAATGACTGGCCTTTTGTTGCTTTGAAATCAAGCCTACGGGCTCATTTGCAAACCTCCAAACCCAACGAGCACAAGGAAAAACGTTTTTCAGCTCCCAATAAAAAGCATTAAAACCTAGCAGACAGGAGAAAGGCCCATAGGAGCATGTGTCTCCTCTGAATACGGCCTGCAAAAAAAAAGAGAGAAAAAAGCCCATAAACGCTCTTTTCTAAGATGGAGCTGCTTTTGTACCCAGACGTCCTTTAATTTGGACGAGAAAAATCAAACCGTGAGTAGCAAACAAACACTGTAAGTCACCTGAAAACCAGGAAACAGCCCCAAGCTTAAAAAGCTTTCCTTTGGTGGCTTTGCTTGATTGGCCTTGAATGGCGCATTTGCTTAAAAACATACAAAGCAGGTAATAATCAGTAAGAAAACTCCACTAATGCAACTAAAAGCCTTTCAATCGCGCTTAAAAGCTGCTTCAATGGCAACATAGCATTAAGAAATGTCAGTGCAATGGGTTTAATATCTCACGCCATTACTGAGGAGACTTATTATTTACATTTTGTTCTCACTTGAAGGTCAGGCAGTTTTCACACGGCTGCGTTCAGCAGGAAACTGAGGCCCTCCCATTAACACCCCTAGTGTCAGCACTAATGAGGGGCACAGTGGCTGCTCTGTGCTCCCGAAAACCACACACACACACACACACACACACACACACACGTGACGTTTCTATAATTTTGAGGACTCTCATTGGCATAATACATTCCCCTATGTCTTTAATAAGCAATACCTTAACTTCAAAACCAAGTCCTAAAAGATCTTTGAAGTTGTAAGGAGAAGCCAGTGTCCTCGGTCCTCACAAACATAGTCACACATGTATGCACACACACACACACACACACACACACATTTCTCCATCCCACCTCTTGCGGGCTTGTACCCCTGTTGTTCTCAGAGAGCGTGCGTTTAATTCCTGCATGTGTGTTGTTGTGTCCTGCAACAAGTGGTTTGACACCAGTGGTGTATGCAAGAGAAACCAGCCTCTACGCAATGTCATCATTGAAGTAAAGGCTACAAGTATATTTTATACTTTTTCCATTCTATTTTTAGCTTTTCCCTGTGCTGCTCAACTTTTCAGATTTATCTACAGACGCGTTGGGGAGACTGGACAACGCCGTGCGCACACATGGACATGATTCGTCTTATTAATTTTGATACATAAAGTATCTGAATACCACAGCTCCTTCTGTTGCTCGCACGTGTATCAGGTTTAGGCATATTCTCCCATCTTTTTTTACTGTATCTATACCTTGTACAATAAGAAAATGACGCGGTGTTGACGTGGAGCCCATGTGGACGTGTGCGTGATGACGCTCACTATATACGCAGGTGGTAAGTAACTAAGTACATTTACTCAAGTAGCTCCTACACCGAAGTCCCTGTACTTTACTGCATTATTTTCATTTAAGACTACACTTACCTTTATTCTACTACAATTCAGCTGATCATGTTATTCTTTTACTCCGCTACATTATTTTTCATATTTAGTTACTAGTTTTTTTGTGTGTGTATGTATAATCTTAATAAAAATTGTCTAATATATTATACTATGTTATTTAAACACCTTTCAATACTTGCAATCTTAAAAAAGCCAAATTGGTAAAAATCTCTTCAAATTGTTTCAGTATTGTTGTTTGTTCCAAACCAAGTATCTCAGTAACTTTGGACTTTATTTTCAATTAATTACTATAACTTTTGTTTTGATCAACAATATCAAATTCAGTACTATAAAAATACATAGTTGTCTTAGGAGTACTTGTACTCGAAGATTTGAATGAAACGTCTGCAGTGTTTGAGAGGAGCCCGGGTCCATCAACAGGGTTTGAGAGGAGCCCGGGTCCATCAACAGGGTTTGAGAGGAGCCCGGGTCCATCAACAGGGTTTGAGAGGAGCCCGGGTCCATCAACAGGGTTTGAGAGGAGCCCGGGTCCATCAACAGGTCGATGTGCGAGGAAATATGATTTACAGTTTCTGTTCACATGATTAAAACACACCGCTCCAAAAGGCAAAACCGTATATTTGTAACAGGTCTGGAAACATGAAAGCATTTTTATTTTACTTTTGAGATACACTGAACCAAGTAACCTGTACAAAGACAGAAAGCAGCGCCGCGTTTATGCTCGTTAGGAAACTAATTAGTTGCAACAATGACGCACTGAATCTTTTTCTGACGCCATATAAGTGAATAGAGAAATTTCATAATCCAGCAAGGGTCATTGCGTGAGACACAGATAATGTAGAATTTTTGTTCAGGCTTCATGTGCCAGATAATAAGATTTATTTATTTATTTATAAAACATGGAAGTGATCTGCGGCAGTTTGATTGGTTAAAGACTCAGTCGTACTTTGACTTCCGGTGGACTGCTGGTTAATTCCACATATATCCAAACTACAAATAACTGCAGCCATCAGGTTGGTTTGTGACGTTTGATCCGGATTGTGGCCTTGGAAGCCCCCATCCCCCACCCGACAGGGTTTCACTTTGGGCGGGGCAGCTACTGGTGCCCATTCCTGGTTGCTGATTGGTTAAGGAGCCAATTAAGGCCTTCACGCACCTGTGATTAAACTACGACACTAATTGAAAACTTTCTTTTTAGCTATTAAAAATATCAAACGGCCTCATAAATGACCCGTAATGTTTGACTCTAAGTTGCGGTTGCCAAGTTTTAAAAAACCACATCTCTTACCTGTGTCTCGGACAGATTCAGCTGCCGGGCCAGCTCCGTGCGCTCCCGGCCCACCACGTACTGGCACCGCTGGAACTCGAGCTCGAGCCGGTACAGCTGCTCGGCCGTGAAGGAGGTCCGCGTGCGCTTGGGCCGGTCCAGGTCGAGGCCTTTCGGCAGGACGATCTCCCGGATGGTGCCTTTGGCGTCTGTCCGGCACAGAAACACAGCAGAAAACATTTTTTGGTTTGTTTGATTTTTCTGCCACATAAGTTGCACCACCGGTTAAAATCTGGAGCCACTTCTCAGCAGTTTTGTGTCCATAAGCATTAGCCTTTAGCTACAGGCTAATGGACCGACGCTCCTCGGTCTTAATAACTCGCCGATGTCCTGTGAAAAAAGGCCGCCCTGCCTCAACCCACAATCTGGCAAATGTAGATCGTCGTGTTGAGTATTTGATTTACGGCCGAATAAAATTTAAACCTCAGGTGTGTTAGGATTTGCACTGTGGCCAAAACTTGCAGGTGTCCGGCCTGTAACGTCCTGTTTTCTCGGAAGTATTAAAGTCGATTAACCCCGGGTTTACAGAATTATTTTATTTACTAAAACCTGTATCTACTCTACAGAGAAAATTATTGTGTCTGACTCCAAACAAGAACTCTGTCCTGGACTGTCAAGTGTTTTCCTATGAGTCGAATGGTTTTCATTTCTGTATTTGTCATTTGATTCACTCCAGGCTGGTTCAGGAGTGTTTGATGTCGCCTGCAGCTTCATGCTTCCAATAAAAGGACTGTGCGTCATGTTGTGTGTATGTGTGTGGTTTCGTGGAAAAAACTGTCAATAAATCCGGTACTGGTTTCCTTTTCCTGTTAGGCTTGTTTAGGTTCGGGTTATTAAGGTGATTGAGTATTTTATTTAGATTTTACATGTGGTTAAGTTGTTTGTTTCCATCCATTGATCGGGTATATACTTTCTCTGAGTCCATCTCTTCAAAATTGGCTGCTTGATATTGAAAGCTTTTATTGCTTTTTAAAAATGCCTGAAAAATCTGGACTAATTTAAACAAAAAATAAAAATTAGGGTACAAAAACACCATGTAGTATAATAACATATTAAGGTAGTTATCCTGTATGATAAGTATCAGTCATACTGCAAATGTTTAATAAATAATCATGGCGGCTAATAGTTCAATTTTAATTTTGCTTTAATCCACAAATCCGTGTTTGAGTGGCTACACTACAGCGAAGAATATTTGTTGCTATTTATCACTTCCATGGCCAGACCAGAACCCCTCTTTGTCCATGGTTTTGAAGTCATAAAATATGCACTGCAATAAAATATGAAGAGCCCTGAATTAAAGATGAAACCAAACTGATTGAGCTTAAACTCCATATAGTTTCTATAGGAAAGCCACGAGCCAAACACAGATAATAAAAACTGAAGCTTAATTTCTAAAGCTGCAGAGGCAAAATAATAATAATAAAGTTAAACTAATAAAGTCAAACTCTGATTTTGTTTTTGCACTCGTGTTAAAATAGTAAATAAAACGCCGTAAAATAGCCAGTTATCATCGGTGTAACAGTGGTGGGTTATGGGCCGTACAGGCGTGAGCTGCGTAATGAAACATTCCTCAGAGGTCTCCATCCTTACACACGCATAATCATTTTGCGTTAAGTATTAGATTCTGCACTACAGAGTCTATAAACTTCCTGCATACCTGTACAGTTGTGGTTCTGAGCTCCTGATCCAAAAAAAAAGGTCAGATTGTAACGGAAACATTTGCGAATAGAGGAGGGAACCAGCGGCTGTATGCAGACCTGCTGACCTCTCTGTGACCCCGGCCTCGGGCATCCAGCCTCAGCTTCAAAAACAAATCCTGAGAGCAGGCGCTCAGTACACTCAGTACAAACTGTACAGTACCTGACCCAAAACCGGCTCATATCTCTGTCCTTCCCCCTCCGATGGACACCGTGAGCTACTGATTAAAGCTGCACACAAACGACACAGTCCTGATGATTTCACAGACTATTACAGAGGTAATATAAACATCTTCCTGTCACATCTTTTGTGAGAAAAATACTGAACTTTTCTGTGTTTGAAAGAGGCAGAAATGAGGAGCGTATAAAATAATGCAGTATTAAATTGTGTAGTCAGTAATCAATCTGTAACAATAACATATCGACATAATTGTGTTACTATTCCTACAGTTGCTACAATTAAAAGATAGAATTTTAATGATTATAATTACTTTTAAACATGCTATGTTCTCTCTCCTCCGCAATAAATTCACATATTTTCATTCTCACAGCTTTTACTATTCAAAATTAGTCCAAATAATGTTGCCATTTTGCAGATAGATGAGCTGCTTCATTGCACAGAACCCACTGCACGACTACATGCCCAATAAAAAATAAAACTAATCAGTCAGCAACCAGCCATAATATCCACAGCATTCGTCTAGAACCGAGAGCTGATTGGGCGACATATGGATTCTATACAGCAAACAGACCCACGCCAATGCAAACAACCGAAACCAACATATCAACTGCACTTTAATTTATCCACTTTCTATACGGAGTTCTGAACGGAAGGGAACTAGGCCTGCTGCTGCATTTTGTTCTTGGAAAGCATTAGGAAACACATACATGAAGGAAATAAATCTCACCTCACGTTATATTTTCTGAGTTACTTTTTTCCTCGCCATAATCAGGAGCAGCTTTAATTTACTTGCTGAAACAGTTAAAGTGTCTTAAAAGCGTCTGCCAAATGATTAAATGTAAATGTAAATGCACATAACCTTAAATGACCTAAAGATTTTAAAAGGTTGTTTTCTTTTTGTTTTTGTAAACTAAATCCCTGCAACACGTATGTAGCACACACATTCCCTGCACCGTTTAATATTTCATTCTTTAACATGCCAACATAATTAAATATAAATATTTTTGGTAATTTAGAGATACAATATGGCTCCAAAACAGCATAGAATCACAGATAATTGTAAATAAACTCAAATAACAACCTGTTTATATTATTGCTTTCTAAGAGTTTTTTTTATGACTCTAGAGATTTTAACCTTTTTTCCCTTTTTTTAAGCCCCGTTCATTCACAGACTTCTGGCCTCCTGCTGGAGGGCGTGGACACTCTGCAGAATATTTAATTAAATATTATTGTGGTGTTCATTAACATAACGTTAGCACACAAAGGCGATCAGCGACGACAAACAAACACACACACCACCTTCAAACTGATTGTTGATCGAGCTCTTTTGTGGTTAAAAGTAACACAGCGGCCCGTGGGGTTAATTTCACTTGATTATCCTGAACACTTTTGCTGGAGCTTTTTTCCTTTGTTTTCATACACATACACAGGAGTGTTATGGAGTAAAAGTCATCATGACACTAAATACTGGAAGTTGAAATAAACGCCACGTTTTACTGGGACTTAATTAATTTAATTGTTGGATTATTAGTGTGACTATGTATTTTTTTATATTTACACATGAACAAAGGATTGGGCATACTTGGTACAATCTGTGCCAATCAAGAATTTCAATAGTGATTTAAATATATAGTGCAATTTAATTATTTTTTTATGCACAGGTATAACCTGGTATAACAATCACATAGGTATCAGAAGTAAAAGAAGCCTATTGTTGCCACAACAGAAGCTTTTTGTGGTCCAGCCTGCACAACAGCTGCTGCAATGTTGAGCACTTTGAATGTTTGGGATGGTTCTGGTGGTTTAAACACCTTTACGTGAATGTAGACTAATTTATATTTGTATAATTGCATTCAGAAATCTTAATAGAATACAGTAGAATATTTTTACGCAATTTTAAGATTTTGTTTCTTTTAGAATTGTAATTTGTGTAACTGCGTGAAGATGAGCACTAAAGTGAAGCCTGTGATTTGGATACTTCTGGATGAATTGAAACAGTGAATTTAAAATATCTCTATTGTTGTAAAAACTCACTGACTCCCAGTCTCTAAATTAGACTTTTACGCACAGAAAAAAAATCCCTCTCTCTTTTTTTTACGGTTTTTCTACTTACCCCTTACTAATATCCTCCGACAGTAGTCAGGGTCCACTCCCAAAAGTTTGTCGTGCCCATCTTCGCTGGAGGACGTCGGTGTGGATGCGGATGTCCCCGGGGTATCGGTGGAGCTCTGAACGGGGACCGGCTTCCTATCTCGGCCCGGCATTTCGTGTCCATGCGGTCGGAACACAGCGGATTGGGTCCACAGCGGTGGCTCCCATCGCCCATAGTCGTGGCCTGATCGAACATCTACAAGTAAGTTACAATCTGTAAGATTATCTCTCCCTCCTTCTGTCGCTGCTGCTCAGCCTTCTCTTTCCACTTTCTTCTCCTCTTTGCAAGTGTTCTCCACAAATGAGGAGAGCATGCCCTCCTCTGCCCCCCAAAAAAGTAGATCCAGTTACAAAGCAACCATGCGGTCCAGCAACGGCACCGGGGTGCGCTTCAGGTATTGCCGCATGACGCACGGTCCGGAGTCCAAGCCGAGACAAGGGGGAGCCGGCTTGAGGAGAAACCTCGGAATCCTGCTCTTACTACAATACCCAGGAGGTGAAGAAGCAAGACATGGTGCAGCCTGTAAGGTACGAGGGGGCAAGTAGATGTACGGAGGAGCAGGGAGGTGCCACAAACACACACACACTGCTCACCCACGTAGAAATAAAGTGAGAGGCGGTGCAGAAAAAGCCCACACAGCAGCGGTCACAGTTCACCGTGCACAAGCCAGGGGAAGAAAGTTTCTCCCGGTTTGTCCAAGGCAGCAGCCTGTTACTTCACCCCCGGTCACATCGGCTGCTCCTTCGGATCCTTCACTGCGTGGTGGTGGTGGTGGTGGTGGGATGGCCACATAAGGGGGTCGGTGGTCTTCTGCTTTTGGAGCGCACAAGAAAAGATGTCTGTGGGGGGACTGTCGGGAAATGGGAAATGGTCACATTCGCTCACAAGCAAAGTCTCAAGCGCTCTTGTCAGTTTTTATAATTTGCTTTAGAGCTGAAACATCAAGTCTGAGCGGGGCGGCTGCTGCACCCTGTCTGCACCAACAGCGAGGAGATGTTGGTATGTGGATAATATTTGCGGTGACACGGTACACTTTACAGAGGCAGGAACCAGGCACGTCATTTCCTGCCCACGCACGGCCGCCGCCGATTGGTCCGCCGGCAGGGCACGTTTAGACAAGAGGATGAGCGGCGCTGCAGACCGGGATCAGGCGCGGGGACATGAGACGATGGTTGTTTGCGTTATTCCGCTCTGGAAACAGCCAAACGCTGCACAGCCCGGGTTTCCCCGCAGCCCGGTCAGCCTCTGTACACTGAGCACCTCTGATCCACCAAGGTAAAAACTCAAAACTCAAAATGCATTGCAATTCAAACCTTTTATATGTTCCAATGGGTGTTAAAACATTGATATGAAAACACAATAACAAAGAAATATGCCTAATGCACACAGGCCTATTTGTACAGAGGGGCCTACACAAATAAAACCTCTTCAGTAGCTTTTTTATGAACAGTTAGGCTTTAATATGGTTAATGTTTTTATACTTATACAGAAAGCCAAGGGCCCCTGCAGCCACATATTCAAATACAAAAAAAAATGTTTCTCTGCTCTTCATTAAAATCCCACATAACACTTTAATTCAATATCCAAATTACCAGTCCAAGGAAGAATGATGTGTTGTGCACATGACAAACCCCAAAGAGACTGCACGGGGCCTATTTAACATTTACAAAGTAGGTTGTTGTGCTATTAATTCCCAGCTGGGTTTATTACATTTGTAGATGCCGTATTAGAAGCCCATAACCTACGTATCGGCTTATAACACCCGAATGGCTCCTTTCAAATACAAGTATTTGCACAAAACATCACCTCAGTTAGAAAATACAACACCGGGCTTCAAATCAAACCGTAGCGGTGAAACCTGTAATACAGAGGCACATAGGGTGAACTCAAGGACATTTTAAAATAAAATGACTTCAGCGTGGAAATTAGAGTTGAATCAACTAAAGTAGTTGGATTTAACAGGTGTTTCTGATTTTTTTTTTTTTTTTGTTTTAGTCCACCTCCTCTCCCTCAGGTCTTGTTTTATGAAATGAGGCTGGGACCTTCTACTTGTACAAAACCTCACTGGTAAATAAACTGTTAACACACAGTCTGCTGTAAGCACTAAGAGCAAGGAGCGAGGTTACTACTTGTTTCCTACTGCAGGTAAAACATCTCATTCACAGTCATTTCCTGTGTATATGCAGAGCCATCTTGATCCAGCAGCAGCTCTTCTGGCTGCCTCGTGTTGATGGTGCAGCCTGTAGTTTGTTGTGATTGTGAGATAATTTCAGTGGTAGCAATGGGTGAAACACTGGGTGGAATCTCCTCTTTACAGGTGAAACATCTTTAAAAACACTGCAGGGAAAAAGACATTTTGAGCAGGATTATATAATTATAGTTTTGCTGTGTGTGTTTTTTCTTATTTTTCTTATCCAAGGCCGTAATTACTGCACACAGCCATGGGTCGTTACTCCTTTCAGCGGGCCTAATCTCACAGAGGATGAATAGAAACTGTCAATCAGAGGCTGCACTCAGCAGCGAGACAAGAGGGGACTGATTGCTGCTGCTCACACACACACACACACACACACACACACACACTTTTCCTCCTGCCTCTTTCTCTCCAGTGTATTCACGCTCTCTGTCTTTACTGATGCACAACCATAACCCTCCAAAAGCAGATTTTTTTGCCATGTTTAACTCTTCTGGAGACTGCTCATATTTTGATTTCTGCTTTAAGAATATCAGGAAACATTTTTGTGTCACTTTGTGATAATTCTACCACTGTGGGACATATTTGGCTGCGGATTTTGCAATAAAGGAATTTCCATTTATTAGCTTGTTGCAAAATGTAAAAACTTTGTAGAGGAAATTATACTTTTTCTCCACAGTAATTATTCAACAGCCGTATGTATTGTTTCGTTTCGACTGATGCAGTCGTAGTCACAAGGTTCCATAAAAACTGTATCTATACAAGCTCTGTCTGTTATGAAGAAAATAACAAACAGCAAATCAACCAAATCAATAAACAAATTAATGAATTAATTAAAAATTAAAAATACCACTTGCATAAAAATGATAGTGGCTATAGATTAAATTAGTCAGAAGTGTTTTAAGTAGATACTATTTATTTAATCTCACCCAGCTGCAGCATTAAAATTCTGTTTACATGTTAATGTATAAATATTCATGTACATACACTCTGTACGAGGCAGTTCTGCATCCTTTTGCTTCTTTATTTTGCACACTGTACTTGTGCTCAGAGTCACTTTTTAAAAGCAGTTTTACTTGTGACAGACTTTGGTTCACGATTATATGTACAGGAACAGAAAACACGCATGCAGCACTAGTCTAACAGGATATAACAGAAAACTGAAATTTAATGGTTGGTCTGTGTTCTGGCTGCACACACTTTTTTTCTGTGATGTTATATTTTCCATTTCTTTCTCATAACCAATTCTTGGAGTCCTTTGCTAAGTTAAATAGAAATAAAATTATGCAACACTGTCTTCTAAACGTTGTGAGACATGTATATCTATCTATCTATCTATCTATCTATCTATCTAAGTTTCTATATTTTAGACCGTTCCGTCTGGAACAGCTTTTTAAAATCATTTCATTAATGTGTTTTCTGAAAGTTGTAGTATCCCCTGATTGTCTTAATGCAGTTTTGCCCTGAACCATTGCAATCAGGGAGAAAACCTGCATTCTTTTTCCGGAGATGATCTAAATCTAAAAAGACTTATCTGTTAGAGTAAAACCCCAATTTTACTGGAAACCATTACCCATCTATCTGCCACTCTCAAAATCCCAGTTACATTACTCTGCTGCGCATAAAGGAGCATTTATCCTCTGTCATGATACTGATCCCTACAGCTTGAGCAAAAACCTACTTCTGCTCTCTTCCCACAGGCCAAAAGGGGGGAAACGGTTTATTTGCACCACGCACCGACTGGCTCATCTCCGTCCCCCGTGTGCGGCTGGATTGCGGCCTCGTGGATTTGAATCTGATCAATCAGATCAATCAACAGAGATTACTGTAATCCCGGAGGTCAGAGGGAGGGCACCGGGCCACGCAGAGTTCACACATCCCACACAAGCTCCAGACAAATCTGTGCAGGAATGGCAAACCACCTCCGCACGCAGGAGCAGATGCAAGGGAAGATTCAATCAGTTAGTTTCACAAACAGATGGTTTCAAATGCAAATTGTTGCCCTGTGACGTTCAATGTGCACTAGAAACATTAGGGTTCGGGTGCTCGCCGGGATTTCTGTATTTTCAGCAAACACGTGTGTTTTTATGAATTTCCAAGTCTGTGTAATTGTTTTATGCGGGTTATAAAATAATGGGACAGATAACGTCGCACATGCACTGAAGACATGTCTTATTCACAAAGAGAAGTTGGTAGAAGCGCGTTGTCTGCAGCATGAAAGACGTGAAGCCGCAGGTTGAACTGGACGCGGACGAGCCGTCGTTGATTGTGAGGCTGAGGAGGAAACCGTGAGGGTGCAGGTGCGTTCGATGAAATGAAACAGTGGACGGACGAGGGACGGACGAGGGACGGACATGGATGTTGGATGGACACAGGAGTGTGAGGGCATCCAGCTTTACGCACGGGTCTTTCCTGGAGAACAGATTATCATCCACATTATTGGACACAGAGGCCTCGTCCTTATGACTCACTGAAATCCGTCTGATGTGAAATTAAATATGTGTGTTTTCGTTCTTGGTTTTTAGTCTCTCTGCGCTCAAGAGGTTTCAGCCAAGTTTTTTTATTTTTCATTTCCTACGTTTTTAAGACGGAAAAGAAATAATGCTGCACAACACAGGCAAACAACAGAGGAGACACGGGCAAAAGGAAACGTGCAGCCCAATGGTGAAAAATGTCTAATTCTACTGAAAAACCATCTGCAGACTGCAATTTATTTGAACGAAATTCAGTCTATATATATGTATATATATATATATATGGTTGGTAGAAAAGACAAGTTTAGAAAGTAAATTATTAATAATCTGGCCTGTTGTTAAGTGGACAGCCTATTGTAAAATGAACTGTATTTATTTACTATCAGGGAAACCGTCTGTTCAATAGAGGCCAACAAAACACACGATGATATTATCAAAAATATTGATAATAATATTTGGTTTGTTTGGTTTTGAGCATTAGTTTATACTCGGCTTTAAAATTATTTAAGAAAAAATATATACCTACAACACAAAGTCATAAAGTTTTCTATCTATTTTACTCACCTCATTTAACCATCACACGGATAATTTAGACGCTGTTTGCGTTTTATTCCTGTTGTAATAAGCTCATAATGGACGTTGGCATTGGGTTGTGAACGCTACACAATGTGGAACCTTTTATCACCACAAACAGGCTGTTACCTACTGTAACACCAAACTGATCATAATCACACAATAAAGATATTGTAAAATATTTTCATTGTCATCAATGATTAAAAAACAATATAAAGGCTATAATGCAGTTATTTGTGCAATACTAATAATAAATTAACAAATATTAAACTTGAACAAAAGTCACAAATGTTGAACAATTGAAAGAATTTCGCTCTTTTTTCTGACCAAACAAATTACTCTGCATCATTACCGGGTCGTTTCTCCTGATGCCTGTGATGGTCCGAGGCAGCAGCAGCGGTGATGGTGATGGTGGTGATGATGAAGGTGGTGGTGGTGTTGGTGGTGCTGCTGCTGTGTCCTGCTTGAGTTCAGGACACAAACTGTCCCAGAGAACAGGATCGCTCTATTGCCAACACGGTGGAGTTTCCTCAAACTTTTGTTGCCCTAAACCTAGTTTCTTATGGAAGTAACTTTCCAAAAAAAGTCGAAGGGCTGATGTGGTGATGTTATTTTAGTTTTGCAGTGAGTTACAGCCATTATATAATGGGGAGAAATAAAGAGTACAAAATGTGCGCAACTTTTAAGTAGTTGTCAGTCTCAGTCTTCATTATGCTGCGTATAACTGGACTTAAATGGCAGCAGGTCACAGACAGCTAAACTTTTTAATATTCACACACACACACACACACACACACACACTGGTTAGCCTGCTCTCTACTGACATCCTGCAGTTCTGGTGGCTTCATTTATTTGTTCAGTTTTAGCAGTTTGACACAGATCTTCACTACAACACTAATGTGATTAAAATTATTCACTTTATTTCAGTAAATTTTGGGTCCTTGGACTTCAGCTATTACATTTCTCCTGAAATATATTCATTAAAGTTGTTGCCATCATCAACAAACACACATTACAGACTTATTAATTACTGTTCAATAATAATTTTTTGATACATTGTGAATCTGTAAAAGCATTTTTCAAGGCAAACTTTAAGTCCATAATCAAATATATAATAAGAAATCTTGAATGCCACTTGTATTCACATCAAATATGTCTTTATTTTCAAACAGCCCTGTTTGTTCTGAAAATGAAGCAATAAATTTGTATTTGTAGATAATAACAGGCATTGTGATGCAGGTATAGCAGAAAACTGATTTTTGGACTGTTATTAAGGTTCAATCAGTGAGTAAATAAAAACACTGATGGTTGTGATGCTTCCTATGGAAATTAATCTAAAAGTAATTTACACTGGATTGTCATGACAGGATAAACAAGATTTAGAAAATAACATGCATGAAGAAATGTATTCAGGTTTCTGATGTTTGTGAAAAAGAACATTTTGTAATTTTAAATTAGCTTTCATTTTAGAATAAACTTTTGACATTATTGGCAAAAAGTTATGCATTTGCAGTTACGGTAGGTTTACTGTAGAGATCTCTGTAACACTTTAAAGTGTGTTCTGCCACCTGTAGGGTTGATTTTGATCTCTCAGACGTTTCCACACTCTAACCAGTTATGCGTATTAAACTGTTTCCAATTATTTCATATTAGTTTTTGTCTTTTAAACAGAACAGCTACATGTTCATAAGGTGACACTGAGCTGCAAAAAGATATATGAAGACAAGATAATCTTGAAATAAATCCCAATTCCAAAAGAAAACTTACATATTTGTTGCAAAGGTTGACAAAAACATACCTTTGAATGTTTTTCAATCTCCACTGGGATACATCAAAAAATACTTTGCGTAGCAAAGATGAACTCGGGGAGAAATTTAGGGCATTTGTGAAGAGTTTGTGTAAAAACAGACACTGTTGCAACGGTGCAGACTGCCACCAAGCGTTGCGGCAGAGAATTTACCAGTGGTCACAAAGACAAACAAAACTTAAAGATATACCCATTTTTATTTATTTTTCACATAAAAAATACAAATCACACACACAAAGAGCAGATATCAGCAAATGCCTACATTCTTTAAACTAAGGAACACAGAAGTCAGATTCACACTAAGAAGGAACAAACCAGACTCTGACTTGGGCTGGTTCTGCAAGCAAACAAGAAAGAAATCTATTTAATCTGTTCTACACCAACAGCTCGTGATCTAACATGGAGTAGTTACACACAGAGTCGCTTCCTTTAAGGCTGAATGCATTCAGTGAAGTATAACAGAACAGAAAAACTACTGATAAACATGAAAAAAGGATGATTTTTAAAGGGATATGATAAGGAGATGGCACTTGCTCTCTGTAAGTACAAGTGTATATTAAGCAGAGCTGACAGACAAATTCATTCATTCACTAGTGATGGTGCCGGTCAACTCTCTCTGATCTACGCCCCTGCTGTAAAGGGCCATGGGACTGAGCATCAGCCAAGCAGGTGGAAGTAGGAGGATTAAACTTGGAAAAACAACAAACAGGCAGCGGTTATACTGGATTGTCATGGGAACACTTCTCTGAAGCCAGATTCTTGTTTTATTTCCCCTCATTTGATCACACACAGTCCCAATAGTCCCTTCACTTCCCCGCCTCTGAACTGGTCCGTGTCTGACACAGTGACAGGATTGCCTGTTTATTTCAGGCTTGTGTTTAATGTAAAACAGGGCGATTTAATGAAAGGCACTTGTGTCACATGTGCGTTTCTGAAGGCGTCTTGAATATTAACCCCAAAAACAAGATTTCAATAGTTCACAAAACCTAGCTGCAGGTGCTTAAATGCAAAATCCACCCAAAATGTTAAAGCAAGGGTTGGAACCCAACATTAATTTTATTGTTAAGCTGAGGGTTGTTTCAATTAATTAGAACACCTTAAAATATGGAAAACCAGCTGATTAAATTTTCCCAAATGTTGAGGTGATGTGTCCGAACCGTCAAACATTAGTGTTTACAAAGCAGGAACCAGAAATGTTTGGCTTAAAAATGGCATAAATGGTTTATCTGTATAGTAACAGGCTGTTCAGTTAATAACAATTAATCAACTAATTAATTTGTAACACACTTACTCAAAGCTAGTAGCTATGTAAAGTATGTAACACTGCCATGTACTGCAGCTGGAGCATGTGTTGTTCTCAGGCATTATTCTCTAGTCAAGACAAGAATCCCTGTCTCTTCGTTAATTGATTTTATCATTATGAATCTTAAACTTACCAACATAAGTTCATACCCATAGTGTGAGACTGACTAAAAGGCAGACAGGGAAACACCTACATATGTAGCTGATTAAGCTCATAGAAGTTAGACCACACTGCAGAACAGTTTTTCCCAAAGGCAAAAAAATAAAAATAAAAATAAAGCCCACTGGTCTTTACTGCCCCCTGTGGTTAAATGTAGATACTACAGGGGTGGCAAAATTTCTCAGTTGCAATTTTAATACCTAATCTGTGAAGATCTCATTCATTCAGGGCCAATTTCAAACGTTGTAATGAATGGACAAGCCCTTGTTTGCTCCTGCAGCTCACTGTTTGAGGAAAACAGTGAATGGGAGCACACGGGCAGTGAACAGGAGCTGACACTGCATGGATTTATACAGCACTGCTGCACTCTAGAGGTTCAGCAGAGCAAACACAAGCTGTCAACAGAGGAAAGGACAGACCAGAGGATAGCAAAGTGACAAACTGCCTGTTCAGATGCTGTCAGTGTTGTGGTGAAAGTCACAGCAGAGGAATGTCTCGTTATGTAAATGTCTTTATGATTTAGATATTTACTTCTTCGGAGGTCCATCGCTAAACATGGACCAAACTGCTTTACATAACACTAACGCATGTGTATAAGCACATCAAATGTGGAGTTTTATTTTTATTTTTTTTGAGGATCGCAGATGTCTGCAGGCATAATGCTCTATGACAGTAGATATGTGCCTGTATATGTGTGTGGACTTCAAAAGGGAGCAGGAACTTGAGATTTAGTCAAATCCTTGCCAGTCACTCTGCTCAGAGTCGTACTCCAACTCCACCCCAATACAGCGAACTCCCTCCAGCAGCATTGGTGTACCATGGTGACGATCTAGGTAAAAAAGCAGAGAAAGCAAAGAGATTATCTTCCTAATATAATGTACAGTTTAAATTGAAACAAAGACTAGTAAACTAGCTAAGCTGTTTTGGGCCTAAACTGATTGACTCATCCCAGTTTAGAGCTGATACCATTCTGGTTTGCAATCTTTCAAAGATGAACTTATATGTGTAACTACGGCCAGAAAAGGAATCACAACATTTGGTGAAGGTAATGCCGATAGTGCTCTAAGATTTTGTGCTCTTTCCACTAAACTCCCCCTGGCTGTTAAACCCCGTATTAATATCAAAATGTAAATACAGCATACAGAGCTCAACTCTCCTATTAAAAATGTGACAGCAAACATTATCAATCAGAGGAAAGATTAATGGAGAAACAAACAGTTTTTGATCAACAGTCATGTGTTTGTGCTAATCAGTTATTAGTAGCTGCTTATCCTGTTTAGGGAGGTGGGGCTGAAGCCATACGGACGTGTGGTTTGTATCCTGGACAGGTCCCCAGTCTATCTCAGGGCCGACACAGATAGACAACCATTCACACTTATTTTGTAACACTTTGCTTCTTAGTGACAGTGATAATGGTGCCATATTTAAGTGCAATCATTATTTGTCTATTGACAACCGTAACACATAATTTAATATACAAATATGATAAACAAGACATTTAAGTGCAAACGTGGGGTACAATGGTGCTAAAATAAGCAATAAGAAAAAAGGGATTCCAAATTTAAAACCAGTGGTTTTAAATTTCAAACCACCAGTGTAACTCTAAAAAAGCTGGTTTCTTGTTTTGGTGTGTACAGAAAAAAATGTGTTTTCAGTTGACTGTTAGTGTTATATGTGTCCCCAGACAGGTGGTGGCAGTAGCACAGCACTTCTTACCATTAAAAGCAGTTAGAATTCATTGAAAATAATGTGCTCTGCTGGTTCACTGCTTGCTCTGTAATAACACTATCATTATCGTTTTTTAAAAGAGCACCTAGTCAGTTGGCCTTTTTATACAACAACTCTTCTTATTGACAGCAACACCGGCAAATGCTGCCCCATTGATCTTTTTACACAGCTGCTGTCATTCCACTAATAGATGCTGAAAGGACACATCCATATTTTCAGGTGTGTCTTGAAACAACAGTAAAGTTCCCATATAATTAATAGAAGAAGTCTTATGTGCCTGCAATTATTTCTCCTGTTCACACCGGCCAAGAAAACATCTCCTCTGAATGCCCCTTTAATGGGCGTTCAGGAGTACAAAAAATCCACAGTCCTTGTCCCGTTCAAAAATTAATTAAAATCTGTATCTAAAGCTAAAAGGATGGTTCCAAATTCTTTTTAGCATGAAAGGCCTTTCGTGTGTGTTTCCCAGTTGCATTGCAGTAGAAAGTAAGAAAAGAGGTAATCATGACCTAAAAATGCTGCAAATTTAGAAGCTATTTATTTAATGACTGATTTGAAACTAAAACCTTTCATTGTCATGAGATAAACTTTTTCATTTGTTTTTGAACAGAGGGAGGAGTGAGGCCTCAATTATTACACCTTTTCAAAGCCAGGATTAATAGGAGCAATCGCTAAAACCTCTTTTTCAGGACAGTGGAAAAAAACGTGAAAAGAACGTGTCCTCTTAAAATGACATCCAGCATGACATAGAACAACACAACTACTGCACATGTAATGCGCATCATTTTCAAAGAAATTACATTGGATAAGCCAAGTACTGAAGCGCTATTCCTAGGTCTGAACATTTACAACGAGATTAAGACACAACCTTGTTGTGCATGTTCAACGTCTTGATAGTTATGGTTACAGATTCAGTTTCCTTAAGTTGAATGTACACAGACTAATGCAGACATATTGTGAAAGACTCTTGTATGACAAAAGTACAGGAACAAAAGTTAAGTAGAATGAAGAGAGAGTTAAGGTGTCATGTGCCTGTGCTAAAAGCTAATGTACACTGTCGTGTGTACAAAGTATCTCCTGGCATTCGTATTGTTTCATTTACGTTTTTACATAAAAAGTGCTGAAACAGATGTGTGAAAATTAGCTGGAAAGCTCTTTACTCACTTGTTTCTTGTCAGTATCGGAAAACAGAAAACATGCCATTTCCTAATAAGACATCAAAAAGGCCTGGACCTATTCTTCCATCGGACAGCTACTTCTGATGTAGCATATATTTCCTGAACATATACAACATATAAGCCTGGCTTCTGTAACCTAAGTTTTGATGTGCTTTTGCAACTCTAGTTTACATCCTGGTTCAAAATTTTTTGTCACGCACACTTCAAACAACAAAAACACATTAGTGGTTCATTGCCTGCAACGCGGGAGGCCGGGGTTCGATTGTCGGCCAATGCAAAAAACTTTTTCCTGTTCCTCCACTGGGTGCACATGGCTACAAAAGTCTGGGCTAGCTGCCCATTCATTTTCAATAGCAAGCCAAAACTCTATGAAAATGTACAAGGGTGGGCACTGAGACTTGTTCTCTGTGGGATCTATTAAATGACTATATCACAAACATCGAGTATTTATTGTAGCCTAATTGCTCTTCTAAGCTACCGGCCTGAGACTCGCTTTGGAGTTTCGCCTTTAAGAGGTGCCTGAGGCCAACAGAGAAGGTAATTATGGGTAACTGTAGGCCACAGTGGCTTGCAGAGGCTGACATGCCAACCAACAACAAACCAATAACCACCCAACCCCCTCTAAGAGAAAGGAAGCCCAAGGTTAGGAAGAACACAGGCCCAGATCATATTAGTACCGGGATCCTAAACACTATAGGAAGTACAAATTACAGTTTATAAGCCATGCATTGTGTACATCATGTGAAGTAGAGGGTAACTGGAGAGAAAGAGTTTTTCCTCAAACACCTCCTCCTTAGTATCAGATTACATGGAGTCCAAGACCCTACCATAAAATGCAGGAAACCTCCCGTGTGGAATTAGGTGGACAGGCTAGGTATTTAACAATCACAATACATATTTATTTTTGAAACAATTTAGTTCTAAAGATTTTTCACGTCTTCTACAGGTGGTCTGCTCTCGCCCTATTCTGTTCCATTTTTTCAGTTGCATTGGTGGTTCAGTGGTAGAATTCTCGCCTGCCACGCGGGAGGCCCGGGTTCGATTCCCGGCCAATGCACAACACAATCATTTTTGGTACATGTAATGTACATTGTTTTCAAAGACATGACTGAATAAGCCACTGAATATTTGCAACATGAATAAGACGTAAACTTGTTGTGCATGTTCAACATCTTGATGGTCATGGTCACAGATTCAGTTTTTCTTAAGTTGAATGTACAAAGAGTAATGCAGAGATATTGTGAAAGACTCTTGTATGACAAAAGTAGAATGAAGAGAGTTAAGGTGTCATGTGCCTGTGCTATAAGCTAATGTACATTGTCGTGTGTACAAAGTCTCTCCTGGCATTCGTATTGTTTCATTTACATTCTTGTACATAAAAAGTGCTGAAACAGATGTGTGAAAATTAGCTGGAAAGTTCTTTACTCACTTGTTACTTGTCAGTATCTGAAAGTAACGAGTGAGTAAAGAACTTTCTAGTTCTAGTAGCTGACCGATGGAACTGCTACTTCTGATGTAGCATATATTTCCTGAACATATACAACATGTAGGTCTGGCTTCTGAAACCAAAGTTTTTAATTATTTGTTTAAAATTATAAACCCAATAGTATAACTCTAGTTTATATCCTGGTTGCAGACTCTTCTGAGTCTCCATAACATGCATGAACCCTCCGTGTGAAAGTGAGAGGACACACCTGGTATTTAACCGTTAAAATAGGTGAGGTGTGGACTGAAACACATCTCAGGCCACGGAGAGGGTGGGGATGTTTGACAGGCCATGGGTGACAGGCCATGGGTGACCAGACCTGGGCAAATGAATTAAATCTGTTCTTTAACAGATTTGATTCTATCCAGTCCCCAGCCCCCATTCACACGGCCCGTCTTCACACCGCTCCAGTCCAGTCGTCTCCACCCAGCTGCAGCTCTTCACACCTCAGCTCCATGCAGACCACTCTGCCCCTCCTCTCACTGTCACAGAGAGCTCCCAACAACCCACAGCTCCAGACCAGTCACCGCCCACCCCCCTCTGCCTCACTGTGGACCAGGTTACGAGAGAGTTAAGGAAGAGTTGTGGACTGGTGTGAGAACAATTATTTGTTCCTGAACACCAGTAAGACAAAGGAGTTAGTGCTTGACTTCAGACAGAACCCTCCACCACACACACCAGTGAGCATCCAGGGCTCATTTAAATACCTGGGTGTCCACCTAAACAAAAAACTGGAGTGGACAAACAACACATTTTTATTGTGTATTAAACCAGATGTTGCAATACTCATCTGTTATATTTTCCTATGTAAATATGTATATATTTGTATGTCTTTTTTTGCCTTTTCAGTTAAACTATAATTCACATTGTTCTGTGCAGATTCAGTGTTCTTTGTCTATGGCCGCTGAAGCACAAGAATTTCCCCACTGTGGGATTAATAAAGTTCTATTCTATTCTAATACACACTTATTTTCCTACAATTTAAATGAAGATTTTTTTCAAACTACAATGGTTCAAATCGCCCCTAGGACCTCTTCTAAGCACTTCTAAGTCTCCATAATGCAGGAACCCTATTTAGCAATTAAAATACACATTTATTTTCCTACAATTGTAATTGTACTTTGTAATTGTACTTTCAAACCACAATTCTTCAACTCGTCACTGGGACGTATAGCCGTTCTACTCTCGCTCGATTTAAATTCTCAAATCAGTTGCATTGGTGGTTCAGTGGTAGAATTCTCGCCTGCCACGCGGGGGCCAGTCGCGTATAGGTGGAAGCCAGTGACAGCCAATGAAAATGCAGCCTTTTTATGCTGTCCAAGGTGCTGAACCGCTCTCTCACCAAGCTGCGCTTCACCTGTATTTTAACTTAGAGGCAGGTTCGATTCCCACTTATGGCAAAGTCTGTTATATTGAACTAGCACTTTTTATCATTAATAATCAATTACTATGCATTATTCACATATCTTAATGATAAAAGAAGGCAATAATGAATTAAATTTTGTTTACTGCCCAGTCTTAACAGTAACATCCATGATATTGGGGGAAACAAATCAATTTGCATATTACAAAATTTGTCACACAGAGGCATTTTGTTTAAGTGTGCATTGAGCCCTATATCAACATAGGAGACATTGAACTTATCCTAAACTTATCCTAGATGGATCCCAAACCTCTCCTCATTGCTGTGTCTGCTCCTTTGTCAACTGACACTCCAACAATTTCCTCTTACAGTAAATGTTGCAGAAAAAGTTTGTTATTGACTATAAACTGGAACAAACATGTTTGTAAATGCAATGAAATTGTGATTAATTAACAGCACATAATAGTAAGCAGATTAAACAAAAAATGGATACAAGTATATACAATATATACAATACACGGCCCCTATCTTGTCATTTTCCCTTTTCCACGTCCCATCGCTGTCTTTCCATCTCATAAAAAGGAGACTTCTGAAAGTCTTTCCAGTTCATCTCCTTCTCCATCCCATGATCTTTATACAAGGAAAACACTTTTGAGGGATAGTAAATGTACTTCCCCACCATTCCAGGAAAGCCTGTGTGATTATGAGGGCTGTTTGGGCCCTGCTTCAGCTCCAATTTACAGACACTTGCGACCTGTGTGCTGAGATTCAGTTCTTTTCCTTTTCTGCTGCCCTCTCTCCTCCACTTTTTTCTTTGTGGCATCCAGTTCACTTGCGACCTGTGTGCTGAGATTCAGTTCTTTTCCTTTTCTGCTGCCCTCTCTCCTCCACTTTTTTCTTTGTGGCATCCAGTTCCCGCTGAAAGAACTTGGTAGCTGCAAAGTCCTGAAATGGCATTTTGGGGTTCGTAAGCCCTTCGGCAGCATACATTTTAAAAACCTTTGTGGAGCAGTAGAAATATCTGACAGGACCTTGCTGGTAAAAAAAGTGGATAGATGAACTGTCAGACTCATATTTGGATTTTGGCTGTCCACAGGAAAGACAGGTTTTTGTCTGTTTCTTTTTTTGTTCAGGCTGTTGTTGTTGTTGTTGTTGTTGTTGCTGCTGCTGTTTCTCCATGATGCCCTGAACAATTTTTTCAATTGACTCTTGGGTTAGAGTTGTAGCGAGGGGCTGAACAGGTGGAGCTGGATTAACAACAGCGACAGGCATAGTGACAACTGGCACAGTGGTGGTCTCACTCCCCTCTGTCAGAGAGTGCCAGAGTTGCTGCCTTTCTTTTCTGGGCTTGTGTTTAATGAGGAGCTGGTGTTCATTAGCTTGCTCAAGTGTTTTATGTACTGACTGATGTGTAATTTGGTAGTTGGGTGGAGCATGCTGTTTGGGTTCCCACAGGAGCTGTGCACTAGAGCTGAATAATCTTGGTCCACAAGCTTCAGCATATCTTTCTGTTTATTGAGAAGGTCATCAATAATCTTCTTCATAGGGGCTGGCCAGCGTTTGTGGTCTAAAACAAAGACTCTTCCACCAGTCTTCACAGGTCCAGTGCGAGCAGCAGTTGGTGAGGATCGCAAGGGCAGAGGAGGTGGGTATGTGCCCTCTGTAATAACAAAAGACAAGAGCTCAATTAGTCAATCTGGGCCAGGTGGAAAGAACTAACACAATCAACAGTTGTCGGTTAAGGTTTTTTCAATAAACGCATTGTCACTGTGTCTATGTAAAAGACAAAAAAAGAAAACATTTTTTTAAAGTGTACACTACTTGTCATATGTTTACCTGGCTGAGGCTGAGAAACATCATCAGCGGGTGGAGATACAGAAAAGTGAAACAGCTTTGTCGGAGCCAGAGAGGATGTCTGAGAAAGCTTTGATTGGGTTGCGGGTTTGCTGCTTTGAGGAGGTGGACAGGGACCATGGGTATAGCCTGTTTAGGTCCGGTGTTTATCCCAGTCTAAAGGAACTGGACGGCAACCAGGCTCAACATACTCCAAGCCAAACTTCTCCCCAGTGTCTGTGTTAGAAAGTTGCAAAGCTGGATACTTCTCTTTCCCTAGCACCTGTTCAGAGACCACATTAAGATCTGCAATCAAAGCTGGGTCAAAGGCAGCTGGAAGGCAAACACCTGGCTGTTTCAGGTCCACCAGACGTTTGTAATTCCACCGTGCCACCCCTGTCATCCCCTGAGCTTGAAACAGCTCTGAGGATACCCGCGTTCCAGTGGCCCACTGAGCCTGATGGAAGTGGTAACCCTCCTGTTGAGATGTGCCTCTGATGGGGATCCAAACAGAGACTTTAGCTCCTTCCCCCTGCACATGGTTCAACTGCACTGTTCCTCCATACATGTACAAGATCCCACCTTCCACCTCAGGATCACTTAGACAACCACGCAGGATGTGCACCACTGAGGCTGTCCTTGCTGTGCCCCTCGGCCATGAAAACTCCTGCCGCCTCTTCTTTTTGCTGGTTTTTGACAAGGTAGATGACATATCCCACATGACTTCCCCTTGTACTTCCCAAATTGCAGGATGTATTCTCCCAACACTTCAGTTTTGTCTGAGGCGTCCCCTCCTCTCCGACGGACCACAGTGTGGGCATTTTCTCTGACAAGCTCTTCCCGCATAGGTGCAGACCTGTCCTGTAGAGACGGGTTGTCTTTAATCAGTCTGGCTGCATCTGAGGGATCTTGACGGAGATAGCCAAGTGGTCCCTTGCGAAAAACAACCAGCATTCTTCCAGGAAAAAAGTTTTGTTTGTGCATTTCACCTGTCAAGAAGAAAGAAAACAGGTATCAGTTATGTTGACAGGTATTTGCTCAAGGGAAAATGGGGATAAACACAATTTGCAGATCTTGGAGACAGTATCTACTAACTATTAAACGTTTATAATGCATAGACTAGGGCAGGTATTACACAGCTATTCAAAACAAACAGCACGTGCAGTGCCGTTAGCCACTGATTGTGATGTTCTCACCACTAAAACAAGGAGTACGTGAGAGTAACGTGTCCAGCTGCGTCAATTTAAACGCAGCCGGGCCGGTGCAACACGGCTTATCTGCGCATTTCAAACGGGCCACGTGAAATAATTTTCTGTATCTACCTACATCAGTTTGTTCCATCGGTAAAGGAACTTTAAATGTCCGTATAAATTGTCTGTATTTAAATGTCCGTTAACACACAGCAAGGAGCGGATACCAAATGTAAAACACCACGGAAAGTAACTTTAACGCCGAGTCGGCGGAGTCGTGAGCGTTATACACCGTCCGCAACAGTCAACTCCCAAACAACTACTTCTACACCGTTAAAGTCACACACAAACGTACAACGACAGTGCCGCCTTCGTTCCTCGTTTACATTTTCATTCATTTAAGTGAATTCAAGTCAACATAAATTAAATGAACTTACCGTGTCGACGACGTTCAAACTCGCTGAGGGCAACTCGGGTCGTCGGTGTCTCTTCAAACAATGAATTCACAGACGCCGGTGAGAGAAAGCAGTAGTTTCCGAAAAGTCGCCCCCACAGCGCATACTGGCGGCCGCGAAAATATTACATCCGTAGTGGTTTAGCACTACCATTGAAAATGAATGGGAAACGGTTTAGGGCGATTTAGCTAAAGAATCCCCGGCTGCCGCGCGGGAGGCCCGGGTTCGATTCCCGGCCAATGCATAACACATTCTTTTTTTCCCCCCAACCCTTGTTTTTGTCTTTGGTTTGGCAAAAGAAAGACAAAAGGTAAATCAGCACTTGAAACTACCACAACCCTCCGCCTTGATAATTTGGCTGGGATCCCTGCCCCTAGGGTGACCCTTGACAGCCAACGAACTACTGATTCACACATTGCCACATCCATTTTTGTCTTCTTCTAGATCTACACAACAGTCTTTTAAATGACAGAGAGGCCCTACACACTGCACACGCCTTCTGTGTAGACATAACACTAACTGCTGAGATAGAGTTTAATCTGTTGATCTGTCATACAATCCTCAGTAACACAGACATCTGGGCAGATGTTGAGGTCATGCTCTATGTGTAAAATAAACACTCATCAACAACAGCCATCCATCTGCAAGCAGACAAATCCATGCATATTAAAATGCGCACACTTGCTCTACTATATTTACACTGACAGATGAAAAAACACATATGCACCCTCTACCTTAATCTCCATTGGAAGCCACAAACACAGTGCAAATTTGTTACAAATGCAAATAACTTTTTCCTGTTCTGGGTGCACATGGCTCTAAAACTCTGGCCCAACTGTAGCTCCCTATTCATTTTCAATAGCAAGCCAGCTGTGTGTTTTATTTGTAACAGGAGACCAACTGCTTGATGCGAAAGTTTAAAAAGGCCGAACTCTATGAAAATACACAAGGGTGTTGTTCTCTGTGGGATCTATTAAATATCACAAACATCAAGTATGAATTGTAGCCTAATTGCTCTTCTAAGCCCTTCTGAGTCTCCATAAAATGCAGGAACCCTCCGTGTGGAAGTGAGAGCACAGTCTAGGTATTTAACAATTAAAATACACATTTATTTTCCAATAATTTGAGCGAAACTACTTTCAAACCACAATGCTTCAATTCGTCTCTACAGCTGTTCTACACCCGCTCGATTCAAATTCCCAGATCAGTTGCATTGGTGGTTCAGTGGTAGAATTCTCGCCTGCCACGCGGGAGGCCCGGGTTCGATTCCCGGCCAATGCATAAACATTCTTTTTTCCCCCCAACCCTTGTTTTTGTCTTTGGTTTGGCAAAAGAAAGACAAAAGGTAAATCAGCACTTGAAACTACCACAACCCTCCGCCTTGATAATTTGGCTGGGATCCCTGCCCCCTAGGGTGACCCTTGACAGCCAACGAACTACTGATTCACACATTGCCACATCCATTTTTGTCTTCTTCTAGATCTACACAACAGTCTTTTAAATGACAGAGAGGCCCTACACACTGCACACGCCTTCTGTGTAGACATAACACTAACTGCTGAGGTGGAGTTTAATCTGTTGATCTGTCATACAATCCTCAGTAACACAGACATCTGGGCAGATGTTGAGGTCATGCTCTGTGTGTAAAAATAAACACTCATCAACAACCGTCGCCATCCATCTGCAAGCAGACACATCCATGCATATCAAAATGCGCACACTTGTTCTACTATATTTACACTGACAGATGAAAAAACACATATGCACCCTCTACCTTAATCTCCATTGGAAGCCACAAACACATTGTCTAAGCCAGTATCCAACACCCATTTAAGCTGAGAAAGTGCAAATTCGTTACAGGCTTTGCTCTGCTGCAAACAGTTTAAAAAATGTAGAAATCAATACAATACAGCTTGAATGGAGGAGTTCTGTTGTGGCTGAACAGCTACAGAAAATCTTTTCCTTTTTTTGCCCAATAACAATTCTGGTAATTTCTTTTAATATGATTTCATTATAAAAACTGTACATACATTTAACCTTTTTGTTGTTGGTGCTTAATATATGACTTGAGGTGAAGTGTTAAAGTGACTTTGACCTTAGATAAAGACTAACCAGAAGGAGGCAGCAGTGTGCTGGTGGAGATAATGTAACTTTCCTCATTTGTCCATTACAACCAAAACTAAAGGTGGCAGAAAAGTTGCTTTGGATAAAAGCATCTACTAAATGTAAATGTTATATTCTCAAGAGATTTTTCCCTTTTAAAGGATTATTCTGTTTTGCACCAATTAGTGACAGGCAATTTAAAAACCTCTCTCTCTCTCTAGACACTGTCCGGAGATGCATTGTACACATCATACACAAGCGTCAGGATAAAACTCTTAATTTCAGTGAGCAGTCAGCACAAATGGAAGCCACAAAATGATAAAAATGAAGACAGCACATCAAAGCCATGACCTAAAAAAAAAAACGTTCTGCATCACGCCCATTTGCTCTACGGAGACCCAGCTCTTAAAATAAGTTATAACTGAGCATGCCAGGAGCCTGCTGTAGCTAGTGTAGATAGTTACACTAACATTAGAATACAGTTGGGATGTCAAGGTTTAGATGCTGTACATGCTGCATGTGAATATTGACTGTTCCAGCTGTGCAAATTTCAAAAAAATTAAATGAAGCAAACATTTAGAATCTTAATTGCATTTAAACTAAAGTAACAACCTGTTTGGAAAATGAAATGGGGTTAAAATAAAAGAGTAAAATAAATACTCAAGTACAGTGTAGACACCTGTAAATTGCACTTACATAAGTAACAAGGTATTTTTAATTTATTATTGGCATAGGTCTGCCTAAATGTAAGTGTTTGGAAGCTTTTATTCCAACCCCAGTTCCACAAAAGCTGTGAATCTGCCTAAAAGGTCAATAAAAAAAGAATGAATTCTGTTTTTATTTACATTTGCACACATTTACACAGCACTCCAAATTTCCTAGAAGAGGGGTTGTACTTTTCCATGCAAAGGTCTCATAACCCGTCTCATGATCCCATAACCCAGAGTGATACATTTACCAGTTAAAATGTAAATAATATTTTTTTGTTTAGCTTCTTGCTAAAATCCATAATTATCCAAAATAAGTCACTTATTACTCTTTGGTTTCCTAGCAACTGCCTTTTGACATCCAAAAGTTCACAACCTTTGTGAACGAAATTAATAAGCCCTGCAGAATTACTCAATTTACAGCCTCAAGTGTGATGCAACATTAGACGTTTACATAGACTGGCAAAATGACATTACAGTGTATTGATAAAGTAATCTTACCCATGACTCTAGCGTGAACTTTGACTCGGACACAGACATCTTCGTTGGTCTCACTCAGCAGGAGCACCTCCTCGCACAGAACTCCCTCCTGCTGAGCCATGTACTCGCACGTTACCTTGAGACCTCCTGACAACACACAAGCGGAGAAAAACAAAAGAGGGGGAAAGATTGGGTTTCCTTTTTACTGACAACTTTTCATTACACACAAACACCTTTTCTTTGTCTCTCTGCATGTGTTGATGTTTTGAACATGACTCAGGACAGCCTGGCAGGCCAAAAGAACAAAATGTTAATGTGATAAATACATAAACACAGCTGACTAGAGAGTAAACACCAAAAAATATATATAAAAGACATAGAGAGACGAACAGACACACACCTGCTGCTGGTACAATCAGCTTACACACACACAAACACACACATACTAGAGCGTAGTATAAATGATGTGACAGTGAGTTACAGTAAAGGTCAGAAACCTGCTTTGGTTACAAGCATGCAGTGGGCATGACCTAGAAACATTTCAAGATCACCTTTGACCCAATTTAAGAAGTTTATTGCTGAGGGAACCAGAAAAGACACACACACGCTGTAGTTTGTTTCTTTAATCTGCCCAGGTGCCAGATGTTTGGGGCTTACTATTTACAAGAGTATGATAAGTTACAGGAACTCAAGACAAATGCAGGAAAGCATATGAATGCCAGTTTTGTTTTTATGATTCTTTGGAGATGGATTGCTGAGCTAACACTGTCTAAGCTGCCTGTTTGTGTAATCCTCAGCCATCTGGTACTCCATGCAGCCTGTAACAATGCTGGGGAGAATTACTTGCAACATATTACGGTCAGAGCTCCTTGCAACAAAACCACACACATACTGAGCTTGTAATTTTTATTTATTATGTAAAACTGCATGAATGTTGCATTGTATTTGGCACATGAACATAATAAGGGACTTTGTGAATGGCCTAATATATGAAAAAAAACAATTTAAAAGAAATTAAATAAAGGAATTAATTCTGTTTGCAGCTTGTAGGAACTGAAGCAATATTCTTCAATAATATACTGTATGTTGCATGTGAACCTGTCTTATCCAGTCTGTAGAAAAATATTAGGCTTGCTCCATCTTAATCAAAACAGAGATATCTAACACCTTTTTGCACTGCACTCATTTTACACTATTACTGCAATATTTCCTAAAATTGATACTTTACAAAATAGTTTGTAAGTATATAATATGTAAAACAGAAAATATAAAAATATAATTTTACATTTTGGTTGTTTGGATTGATCGAAACAGCTTCATTCAACACATGCACTGGAATCCTGAAATTCTCTGAACTTTATCCCAAGGCTGTGTGTGTAAATATGCAAATGTCTGAGAGAGACTCTCCTGAGGTTATCCAGACTTTATCCTGCGAGCCCCCAGTACAAAGTCCAGATTATGTGCGTGAGCCTTTGTGTAGAACATGCTGCTCTGACCAGAGTTCACAGGACAGAGACATTTTTTTAATTGCACAGCTCCAATGTGCTGTAAACAAAACACTGTTTTCTGCAGCCTAAGTTTTCGATTGTTTGCTGCACCCTGTATGCACTGCTCACTTAGTGGAATCGAGAGGCGTTTGATCTACTGCTGTATTACATGTGTGAAATGTAACTGATTTCTCCAGAGACTGTGCATAGTTCAAATGTGAAATAGCCTAATGTGTTTATCCGTTATTAGTCTCCTAGCAATAAAACTTTAGCATTAGCAAGTAGTTTAGTCCTACATTTCACCTGTCAGTAAAGTTTGTGTTACCTGTCCGATAGAAACATATTTAAGATGAATACAAAAACCTAGGAAGTTATTCTATAACAATTCCGTTTCTTTTTACTGTATCCCAGAAGTGCTGTTCAAAAGAGTGACCTTGAAGACAGTAACATTCACATTCTTGACATGTCGAACCACTTATCAAAACAAGGCATTAAAAAAATTAATTTATATATCAGACTAGAGACCATTTCTTAACAGAGGAGGTGGCCAACACCATTTACAGTGCAGTTCAACAGTTGTTCACAGCCTAAATTATGGAACACTAAGAACACACATGAAAGTGCTGCCGGACAACAACCCCCAGATGAAGTGTTAATGCCTCCAAAGAGTTTATAGGCCTGCCTTTCTGGCCAGTTAGAACTGAAGAAGCCTTTCCTGTTGCCACTGAACAACACCTCTGTGTTGTTTTTCTCAAGGCGTGTTTTAAAAGCAAACTCCACTATTATGACTGGTCTGTTTTACACATTATCCCATGATCTTACCCTCTGGTGCTGGTTTAATATCAGTGATCCGGAGGTGGGGACTAGGTACTGGTGCTGGGCACACATCTTTTCCCAGGGCAGGGACCTCAGGCAAGGTGAACACTATTTCATACCTGTGCTGCGTCTTCAGGAAGCCAACCTGGTTGAGGGAAGAGCAAAAATAAAGAATGATTATTGAAAAACACTGTCTTTCTCCGTCACACTTTGACTAGGTCATAGTATATGTCCAGTACAGATGATAAATAAACATTTTTATTTTTTTATGAGTAACAAGGATAAGCAAATTCATGGTCTAACCAAAATATTAGTTATTGCCCATGGGAATTTAATACCTTTATCTTTGCCATTAGAAATAAATCTAAATGTGTTTCACTCAACTTAAAATTTCCGATAATAGTAACATCATGTGAATAGATCTGTTATCAACTTCAGGATTTAATCTGAGCCATCTATGAAGGAAAAATCTAATTATTTACTGGTTTCAGTTCAAATGTGAGGACTTGGTGTTTTTCTGTTTTAAAGACATAATCAAGTTTGCTCCTCAGACTTGAAAATATAGGGCATCAAAACACAGCCAAATTGCTGAATATATATGTAACTGCCCTAAACAAACCAAACACTGCTTTATCACCAATTGCTGCAGCATACAGCACAATTTTTATTACTCATATGCAAATAAGTGGATGATGTAGGCAAGTGAGAGAAAGAGCACTAGACAGATACAAAAGAGTACTGATTTAATGGTATCTACCTCATATTTAGCAAAGAGAAAAATTCATGAAGTAGTAAGGAGTAAGGAAAACCTCAGAGAGGAGACAGGATAAAAAGTAGAGACAGCGAGAGAGAAAAAGGAGACAGCAGAGAAGTCCACGCTAGAAGAGATAAAGCCCTCCAGCCAAAACTGCAAACAGCCACTGCTGCCCTGCACGACCTCTGGGTAAAGCAACGGGCAGAGTAGAGGCTGCAAAACCGCATTAAGTGAGAAGGAAGAGAGGCAACGCTGAAGGAACACTGCAGAGAAAAACAATAATCATTCTGTAAATGTAGTCCCACGCACGTCCAGACACTGAGAACTGTCTCTGAAAATTTGATTTAATCTGAATTGTGATACTGTTAAAGAGAGTTCAGTAATTCCAGTTTAATCATCTAAAACAATGGTCAAATCTCTCTGTCCTGTTAAAGTGAAAAACCACACAACACAGTCGCTCAGTCACTTGTAAACATCCAAGAAACTAAAAAACCTTACATACGTAAATTGGCAGTAAATGGTCATTAACGTTCTTGTAAGTAAATTTAATTTCTACTTTTCATTTCCTGGTACTGCTAGAAAGGAGTCGTGACGTATTTCAGTTAAACATATATTCGCGCTAATCATAATTCAATAAGCACACCAGAGTTTATGGTCTTTTAGATTCATTGTGGTATATAAACACTGTCTGTTTTTTTTCAGTTCTCTGATTATTCACAGACGACTTGGCAATATAAGAAAGGGTTTTCTCATTCTGACGAGTGGTACCAAAGTATTTCCTTTCTCATTTTTATGCCCCTGTTACTCATAGTCACGAAAATATCTTTGCAGACATTACCACTTCATCTAGTTACCCACACTAACATGTAACATAACAAACTTACTGATTCTCATTGGAATAGCACCTGATCTTATATCTCACAGAATCTTGCACAAATGATCTGAATGTGTGGCCCCTGCATCTACGCCTTTTCAGCTCATTTTCATCGCAACCTTTATCATTTTGATCAGAAACATGACCATGCACAGAAGTGAGAATGCTTTTGTGTTGCTCGTAGTTCTTAAGCCTGCTGCATGAACATAAAGAATTTGAAACATGTAAATAACCTTCATCCTTACTAGTATTCATACAGCTGTTGTATGCATGCCGCTTCCATCCCACACACTCCCACCTCATATCTTTGGTCTGCTGACGAGGATCGCCACCCCCCTCCCAGGCCATTTCCATAGCAACACCCCCCAGCTCCACAGTGAGCCACAACGCCGGGTTGACAGGACTCTGGCACGCCTAAAGAGCTTTAAGGAACACACACACACACTCACACAATCCGGCTGCTCTGTAACTGTGAAGGCCTGGGCCAAACTTGATAGTTCATCTACAAGTGTTCACACAGCTTTTAAGCAAATAGTGCTGGTTGTCAATTAGTTTTATAGCATTGACAGGCTCAGTTACAGTGATCATGTACAGATCTTTCCTTTGGAATTTTCTTCTGAGACATTTGGGAAAAAAAGCTGACCTGAATGACCAATGTCTAACATAAACTGAGTCATGTACAAAATCCAAGTACACAAGCCATAAAAATATACACAATAGTGTGTATTATGCTATATTCTGTATACAGAACATGAATCGGGCCAAGTCATATGTACTTAATTAACATCAAAGGAATGGCAGATTTTTATGGTGAATTTAGCAACTAAAGTGAGGAAGTTAGAGTTATTCAGTGACAGTCAAAGGGGCACAAACTGAGAGAGACAGAGACAGTCTTGGTAATTCTGTAATATTGAGATAAACAATTCTAGGACATAGTGTATTTGCAGGCAGGAAATCTTTTCAAAGGTAATTCTGGAAACGTGAGGTACTTGAGCTGCACTTGATTTTCTGTGTAAGCCACTTATACAGAAACACATCCATGGCTTATTAGATAAAGCATGTGGTTAGTCCTCTGTCTGTGTGCATGTCTCAACATTCAGATCAGTTTTTATGAAATGGTTGGACAATAGCTGCTATTATTCAAGTGTGGACAGTGTTCTTTTTGTTATACTCTTTGTCCAACATCTGGCAACACTGTAGTTCTAGGAGTGTCCTGTATATGCATACTACATGCCATGCTACGACTAGATGGTTGTTTTCTTACATATAGTCTTTCCCATCCATCTGCTTAGGTTTTAGGTAACTATTTCAGAGGAGCCATGGGTGTCTTGGTGGCCTCCCCCACTAGTCCCGTTCATGTAGAGCCACTTAGATTTTGAGGATGCCCTGCTCTAGGCATATTTACACATGCCATATTTCTTCCATTTCTTAATGAGTGATTAGACTGTACCCTGGGAGGCATTTAATGTCTCAGGATACAGTCAAATCCATCCTCTGGTGCTTTTCTATAATCCTTTCATGGAGTTGCTTGGAGGGTTCCTTTTATGTTCAGGGTGTAGATTTTGTTTAGAATATCAAGTCACCATTAACAAGACTGTTTTTCAATCTTCAATCCTTCAATTCTCTCAGGCGATCTCCATTTAACCAACTGGACTTCAATCTTCAGTTTTATATGTTTGATTAGATTTGGAGGAGGTGAAGAGGTTTGTTTCCACTTTGACATGAAAGAGTCTTTTTGTAAATGTTTGTCATAAAAGGGTAAATTAAATTATGAATGATTCAATGTTGTAAAAAAAAGAATAAAAGCTGAAAACTTCAAGGGTGCTTTAACAAGCTGTTAAAATTAATGTTGGGTGGAAAGCTTAGCGCTCTGCTTCAATTTTTCCTTATCACGTTTTGAGCTCATTTTGTTGCTGTCTCAAACAGCGGGGTGAACTGAATGGGTACTCCAGGCTTCTATTGACAATAAATGCCACCTAACGCTGAACTTATTTGCAGCCTGTGACTTGAATGCACCATAAGGCTTTATAATTAAGCTAGCTGCTCTTTGAGGCTGTACTTAATCATGGCAGTGATTTAAGTTAGATACTACCATGCTCCACCACCAACGTGTACATGCACAACACTCACACATCCCAGGACGCGCAATGTCAAGTAAGCTAAAAACCCACAAATAAATCATGCTTCATCCTATACAAGATGAAGAAAACGTACACATTTTTCATTTACCATCATTAATCTAAAACCCCTCTTAGATACACAGAGTTTTCTGCCAGTGACATGTAGGCTGTGCGTGCACAGCAAACCACCAGTCACCACCATTTTATCACTTGTATGAAACTGTTTCCATAACACAAGTGATTGTGTTGACCAAAAACAAGGACAACGCCTTTATGATGATCCAACCAGTGTATTAAGCTACCTCACTTCAAAATACTAGCCAGTGTTCTGCATAACCCAGCAAAACAGACAGTGTAAACACTTTTCACATCTTAAGAATCTGGCATTGACATCGTTGTGACACATACACTCACTGGCCACTTTATTAGGTGCATCTGTACATTCTAATACAATCCAATATAGCAGCTCTGCCATGAATTCTGATTTTAAAAGGTTCTAATTTGTCAGTTTTTAAAATTGGAACTCTCACAAAGGTGATAATTCTAATATGTGACTGAGTTCAAAATGGTTAGTGGAGTTGTACTGTAGGGAATTATAAAACAGATGGTTCAAATTTTTTGGCCACACCATTAATTGTAAACAAAAAAATCAGACTAAAGGACTAAATATTGACTGTCATGTATAGATTATATTACATAGATTTAAATGTAATATAGTGAGTTAGTTATTTTAACTGAATGTTAAAAAGATTATAAGATTATAAAGAAAAGTGGAATTAAATAAGTGTAATGATACTGGGGACTAAATATTGAGGGAAAAAGGTAATAGTTCTTCTATAAAACATGCCTTCAAACATTTGTAGTAATTTGTTTCAACTCCTTACAATGAAATGTATTAATACCGCATTACTAAATATGAATATGTTATGAGCTAGATAGTTTATACTTATAGGAATAATCAGATGAACTTTAGGTGGATAAGCTCAATATATTAAGCCACTGGTGGCAGTAGAGATGTCTGTAATTGTTTTTGATGCTGTTTGGTTTTTTGTGTGTAGCTGGGAAAACTTTTATACTTTACCAATATCTGTGTAGTCTATATTTTGTATTACAATTTATCACACAATGTATAAGCCTACCTTTAGTAACATAGTGTTTTTAACATGTTAACCCACATGGTGGACAGTCTGTCACCATTGTTCTTAGCTTGGCAAGATAAATTTATTTTGTGATCACATCCATCAAATGCTGGAATCAGAAAACAGAAAGTATAAAACAATCTAGCTCAACCACTGCCTGTAAAAAAATAACATCCTCTTTGCCCTTAGCAAAAGGGCACAGAGCTGAAGATTGTCATGTTCAAAGGGTGGAGTAGTTTCCTTTTGTTTGTGAAAGCTTTCAAACAGAAAGTGTAGCTGTATCAAAAACTGTCAGGAAGTACACTGACAACAACGAAGGGCATTTCTATGTGCTCTTCAGGTACAGCAGTAATATCCCTTGGTATTTCTTATGTTGTGGTAGGCAGGGGTGATAGCAAGATGCAATGCACTGTGTTCTGACACCTATTGATTGATGGAATTTTTTTTTTTCTCATGTTGACCCATCCTCCATAATTTGAAACCACCACATGGATTTAATGTCATGGCCAATCAAGGTTAATACTTTCTAACGTCACCCTGAAAAGAGAGAAATCAAATTCCTCTCATCAACTGCAGCTATTCAGTGTCAGGTTATTAAAAGATCAAAACTCACCTTGACCATGAAGTTACCATCATCCTCCGGCATCACCATGACGACAGAGTCATGTAGCTTTTCATCAAAGTGAACATGTGATGGGGCATTGGCAGCAGGGGGTTCCTCTGAGAAGCGCACACCTCCTGCTTTCGCACAACCTGAGAAAGAGGGAAGAGCTGTTGATGACTGGATATATATAAATACCCTGGATCCCTTTGAAGAGAACGTAAGTTAAACACCAGCAGATTGTGTGCAGCAGCTGAGCACTTTACAAAAGCAATTCCTCAAACTGGCTCAAGTCTAAAAAGGCCTAAGGAATTGTAAAAAAAACAAAACACGTCTTAAAAAAGACACACAGGCAGCATAGCCGTCGTAAAGTGTGATCCGGGCTTTCATTACAAGAACGGTGCTGGCAGAAAAAAGGTAGAAATAAAAACCAAACACGAGATGATTAAACACACAACAGCTGAAGTCAATGAGCTGGTAAGGTTTTGTTATTGTTGAACAGTTTACTCCAAGTGTTTGCAATAGTTGGATAGGCTAACCTTCTTTCTAGTGATGTTTTCTTTATCAATATTGCACATATGGCTATAGTTACTAGGGAACAGCATACAGTCAATCATCTTTTGTCTTGAGTTTATATAGACAAAAATAAACAATACAAATTGTGAATAAAGCAGAACACTGGAAAAAAATAATTAAAAAAGTGTTTAGTCACATTGCCTAAGTGAAAAAGTTAAAGACTATTTGTAACTGTAAATTTAACTTCCAGCATCATTAAACAGACTGCACCTTCAGTCTCAATATTTTGGAAAATCAGATACAAGAGACAAAAAGAAAAAACAGCAATATTTCACCAGTCACCTTAAAAATCTTTACCCTGAAATTTCATAAATATTAATACTGGAACACAATACTGGCTACTGCCAGCTCCAGAAGTTTAAAACTAAAATTATGCAAACCTAGAGTTAATAGACAGCTTTGCACCTACATTAACACTGACAGTTGGTCTCTGACTTGATATATATTTTCAGGTGATCCCATAATGCAAGCAAATACAGTGAAATCATCAAACTTTTCTTTCCTCCATTTTAGTATCCATGGAAGTATATGCGTTTAAAACGTTTAGGCTTACAAGCTAAACATTTTTCCACAATTTTCTCTAGGTCTGAGTTCTCCCCTATGAGACTGATATTTATTGTTCTCCTGCTCAGGAATTCACTCTCAGTGTGGGAAAATGGAAAATTGTTCTCCAAATAAATACCCTCCTCCCAAAAAATAATAATTCTCACTGACTGCAAACAATTCTAAATTTCTACTCAAAGGGTTGGGTCTGATTATACAGCATTGCTTTGTCAGAGCTCAGACTAGTGTAGAACATGTAGAGCAGCTAAACATGAGACAGATAATAATGCATTAGAGTATAATGCCTTCTCTATTACACTTTAAACTCTCCAATGTTAATTAAGTAGATGATTTTCCTTTAGGTGCCAGTGGGACTAATCACTTCAAACCCTTTCATAAAGTACTCTTGTTTGTGTGTGCACTTTTGTGCACAAGTTAAGACTACCATACAATTTATTTCACACACATATTCATGGGACACAGTGCGGTTTGTTACATTATTATATCTGTTAATAACTCTTGATTTATTCAAAATTTCAGAGGCGCTCTAATCAGCAATATGGTCACAATTGCACGTGTTTTGTAGCCATTATAACTTGCCAACTGTGTCAAATATGGTGGAATAACAGGACAAAGGAATGTGTTTGTTAATCTAGTAAATACAAACTCTTTAATATAATTGATCAGACATTAAGACAATGTAATACTTTCAATATGAACTCAGGACATTTTAAGAATTTTATAAACTCATGACCCTGTGGTTTAGTCTCACTGCTCTCACTAGCACAATTCCACATAAAGCAGGTTCAACTAGCTGGTGGAGGTTTTAGGTAGTTATAAAAAACAGGTATTTCCCCCAGGTTTTGGTGGCAACCACCAATCATTTACATTTACCCATGGGCCAGAAGCTCAACTTCAAATAAATGCTAAAGTTGGTTTTGTCTACTGCATATATTACAAATAGCATGGGTTTGAAAAGTCAAATTTACCATAAAAACCTTTAAAAAAATAGAAGGGCTGTATTGCTCCGGAGACCATAAATATAATTTTAACTTTGATGTTAATGCCAAATCAATTGATGAGGAGATATTGTTCTTCTTTTCATCTAGCCAACTATTTATCTATTATCTGTCTTTTTACACATTTACTAGCAGAGATAATTCTTCCCTACCTGTACTACATCTATTTATTTAAGTCAAATGTAAAATGCATGAAAAATGTGACAAGCCAGCATCTGGTGAAGATGATGCCATTTGTATTAGTGCATAATTTATAAGACCGGATGGTACTGAAATAATATATTTCTTATTCTGTAACAACAGCACATGTAGTCTGGAAGTTTTAATTAAACACTGAGGAAAAAACATGCCATGCTCAGACTAAAGTATAGCCAGTCATAGTTCAATATCTATACTGTATGTTTTAATTAATTTTCTTTCAATATTAAGACAGATTTACTGCCATAAAGATAGGAAAATAATAATTTTGAATCCAAATGTGCCAAAGTAAAAGCAGATCTCCACAAAGTAACCTAAATTAAAAATATAAAATGTGAAATAATTGATTGCATATTAAATAGTTACACCTGTGCCATCAGTAAGCCTATTTAAATTGGTTTCAGTCAGCTTTAAACATCTAAGCCCCTTTCAGACATGCAGTGGAATTCTGATATTATCCTGACTTTCTTTAGAAGTGGATGCCCATGTAAATGACAATGTCAGAGTAAAAATCTGCCATCATTATCTGATTTCTATCCTTCGAGCCCCGTAGTGCAATGTCTGTATTATGAGCGCAAGTTCATGCATGCAGCATACTGCTCTGTCCTTAATTATTCAGAGGATTAAAAGCGATCAAGTGTGAGAGCTAATGATGTTTGTATAACTCAATGTCTGTTGTAGTCGAGTGATTGAACCTTTTTTTGTCAATTGCACGGCTTCAATGTGCTGCAACCAGAACAGTTTCCCAAATTTAAAATTTTATATCACAATGTGCCTCCAATAGGCCCTTATAGCGCATGGAAATTGAGCAGATTTTTACACCTGAAGACGGGAAATTCTCCAAACATTATCTGTAACTCATGTCTGAAACAGGCACTAGGCACTACAACATTTCCCCAATTGCTTTGTGTAGTGCGATTGTGACTGCCTTTTTCAAATCCAGCTACAATTTCTGAACTGAATTATACTCTGGGCTCTGACTCTGTCACTAGAGTATTAAAATATCAGTTTTAAAGCCATTTATGAGTAGCTCTGGCTTAAATTATTGGGGTCATCCTTTTTTGGAAATCAAATTGTCTCCTAGGTTGCAGTTACTTTGTAGACTGCATCAGGTTTTTCTCCAGGACCTGTTTTGTACAACATACATTTTTCTCTCTAGCCCTGCGACAGACTAGGGACCTTTCCACGATCTACTCTGCTTTTCGCCCAAATGACAGCTGGAAATGGCTTCAAGCAGGCAGTAACAGAATGATCAGTTAAGATGATGGATGGATAAACAGATGGGTTTTATAGTTTCACAAACATTCCAGGGCCTGCTGCTGTGAAGCATCTCTATAACCAAGACGGGGATTGTGTGTTTGTGATGTGTGGCACTTGCATTTGCAACATGGCACCAATAGTAAGGATTATTGGATTGGCACCAATAATAAGTGGTTTCTAGTTGACTTCAGTCTCCCACATGCCTTCTGGCAAATTTAATATGAGCTTTTATTTTATTAAATAAATGTAACTACACCTGCTTTGACATGCTTTTTATAGTTCACAATATCAGGCTCAGTGACTGATGGCAGACTAGGTACACACTAAGCTTAAGTGATAAAGTTTGCCTTCCCTTATTTTGAATTGGCAAAAATAGTTATAAATGTATATTTTTTCAGAAATTATTGAAGTTTTCAGTTTATCTTAAAGTAGATAATGTGTGGAGGATTTTATAAATAAGTTCAAAAGTACCAATGTTCTTTCAACATCAGAAGTCACAAAAGTGCTTTTATATTGATGAAAAAAAGTATTTATTTTACTCTTTTTGCCATTTCAAATTAGGGCAATGCAAATGTTTGAAGATGTATTAGATAATTTAATAATCCTAAACACAGCAAGCAGGGACAGACCCAAGTACCTACTTACCTTCTCAGTAATATCAGACCCATAACCAGACAGACGCATGTGCATGCAGAAATGAATATGCACACAGTACTTAACTGGCTTATTTCAGATTAATCTCTATCTACTTGTGTCGCTCCAATAATCTGTCTGTGTATCGGTCTCTGCTTTGGTGTATGATACACAGCTCTGTAATAGCCATATTACAGCCTGGTTCTTACTGCACCCTTTTTTTATTAAGGTGTCAGTGCACTGAAAACAAAAACAAAATCACTGTTTGTGCAGAAGAATGACCACAACCCAAAGGGACTAAGAAAAGCACCATAATTTAATTTTTCAGAGTAGTGATGACATATAAATAAACAAATTCACCTTGGACATTAGCATATGCTCTCATCATGAGGCATAAAAACAAATTCAATTACAGTAGATCTATAGGTCTAACTCTCTTTATTCACACTTCTTCTACATTTTCTCCTTAAAAATAACCTAAGGCAGAAGTTCAATATATATTTTTCCACAAAATGTTTGACATTTTGAACATTAATTACGCAATACAGAAAATGTTTGCACTTTAAAAGGTATGCAAAAAAAAGCTAGGATTAGGTAGCAAGACATTCCTACCAGTCCCTGTAAAAAGCCAACAAACCCTTTTCATATGATATTTCAGTCCATACCACAAACATGAAAAATATATTCTGTAAAATATCACCAACAAGAACGCACCACTGGGTAAGAGCTGATCAGAGCTGAGATGTGTTATAAAAAGTAATGATTCAATTACAGCTCTTTACCAAGTTTTGTTCTCTTGATGGCCTCATTTTCAGTGGTTTTATATTTAGCATATCTGTTTTGAGGAAATAACTGTGCTTGCCTCAACAAAAATCTCTCATAAACTGCTGACACTGACTCCCAAGCATTAATGCAGCATTTTCCCAAGAACCCCAACTGAAAGAATTGATTGTGAATTTAAATTTAACCCATTTTCTTCATGGAAATGCCTCCAGTTTGTCTTTGCAGCAAGAGATCATTTGGGGCTCTTTAGTCATAGATTTTCAGCAGTGTTTCAGAAAAAGCTTAGGTATTTTTAGAAGATTCTCTGCAAACTGTTAACATGATACTGTGTCCTGCAAAGGAAAATACCACCATGAGGTGCAATTGGGTTGACGACAAGGCCAAAGAACTCCCCTGATATGAAGTGGAGGCTACTTTGCCAATAAAGAACATAACACAGAAGGGAGAGGCAAAGCTAGAACAACTTGCTTCTAAGTCTTACAGTGGCACTAGATTAAGTTCCATAATGTAGCTTTACAGTGTAAATTTCAAAATAGAAGAAAGAAAATTTATATGGTATGGGTTTCAAAATAAATTCTGAAAAAGACTGTTTCGGAAATGATTTCTCGAGGTAACCAATTGAGGCACATGTGGAAAAAATCTGCTCAGTGTTAAAACATTTGTTCCTTAGTGAAGTTAAATTGTATTTGTAAAGAAAAGTGTCATGTAGTCAAAGTACATTTTACAGGATTAAGTTTGGTTCCCCTCCAAAAAAACTCCTTTAACAAAGAGCATTTATTATAACTAAAAAAGAAAATTTTAATTGAGAACAAATAAAACACAAGGCACTTTCATGTGAACAATCCAGATCACGTCTCCATGGGGCCAAAGGGTTTCTCGTATACTGAAGTTGTTTCAGCTGGTGTTGGAGCTCTCAGGGCAGAAAGTCACAGTGGTCATGCTGGTTTGTCTTACTGTGGATAACCCCGAAATTTGCCTCATGGTGCTGGCTGCTGTGTTGTTTTCAGGCCGTTGCCCAACTTTAGTGTGAGATCTGCCTAGTGAGAGCTTCCTGTACTGATTTCTGATATCTGAGGAGAGTCTGGTGGGACCTGGAACACCTAATTAAACATGAGCATCCTCGGCTCACTGAAATAATCTGAAAAACAAGGCAGATTCAGTTCAGACTGAGTTTCAAATGGTATAATCAATATAATGTAATCTATTTCATTAGGGAAGACAGGAAGAACTACTGATTAATGTGCTCTAAATATTGGTGAAACATAGATTTAACATATATATAGTATATGTAGCGATCAGAGCGCTTATCTCACTTTCTAGTAAGACAAGAGGAAACTACATTAATACCCTATGTAATTGTGTAATTCTTATATGTAGCATGAACCACTGAAGATTCTCTACTCGTATTACCCTTCGTAGGCTCAAAATATAAATGCTGTTAAATATGCACACAGCTACACAATATGCTTTCACATAGCCTGCGTTGATTTGCCAAGTCGGTTGTACCTGTTATCAGAAATTAGTAAAGGAGTATGCGACATACATTCCTGCGAATTGCCATTGTGGTGTTATCAAACAATCTCAGCAGCATCTAATCACAACCATAATACTGGGGAATGACAGGAAAAGAGAAAGACTGACAAATATTTTAACACTGTGAAAAGCCTTGATCTGAATTTTGGCTGATACAGTTTGTGAAGACTGAAATGCACAAACACACTGGCAAGCTAGCAATTTAGCTTGCAAGCTAGCTAACAAGGTTACAACAACCTCTGCGCGCACAGTTTAATGTTAACAGAAACTTGCACAAGAGCCGATAAATTATGTGAAAGATAAGCCAAAAAAATGTATACTTACAGTTTGAGGACCTGAATCGAGACAATGACCCAATAGAAATTGAGCTGGTAATTCAACAGAACCCAGTCTTGGTACAATACAAATTCCAGAAAAAATGCAGCAGGTGGGCTGTTGAATAGGGTCTAGAAATACATAGGATTTCCACACAATATTGTCTCCTTTCCACCACAGCAACAACAGAAACACTTTATATCTTGGTTGCGTGGTCATCAATAACATTAATATGACTGAGTGTTGTGAAGGTACAAAAATAAACGTGAATGAACACAGTTTTCAGTTTTTGAAACTTGTCCTTTAGTCACACAGGAAGTTTTTCTTTCTTTTTTTTTAAACATACATGTATGTCAGGTTTTGGAGGACTGGCTCATTTAAAAATATTTGTTGTGATATTTAACAAAGTGTTTTAAAACAACATATCTCTCATCATTTAAATCAAATAGAGAAAGCTGAGTACTTATTACTTGTTTTCCTTTCTTACTTTCTGATGAACTGTCTTCTTTCTATATATGCAACTAATTTGTAAAGTAAAGCAAACCTGATCATCAAAAACATAGAATTTAATCCAGGGTTTTCCTGGGCTACATATGCATCATGAATTTTAACTAAAACTTCTCTTCCCTATGTAAAAATGCGAACTACATTTTAAAATGCCTTCTACTTTTTCTTAAAGCCAAAACATCATAAAATTAAATGCAACTTAACTACTCAAAAGGAGTTCATAAGCCGAAAGAGTAGTAGTAGTAGTAGTAGTAAAATTACAATAATACAATGAAAAAAACTCACGCTTCTTAGCAGCAGCCATGTCACAGGAATTGGTCAAGTAAAGACACTCTGGATACACACTGTCACAGCCTTGTCATCTCAGCAGCCTGAAGTCAAAAAAAACCTGCAAAACAAGTTAGAATAGAGAAGTCAATGAGAGAGGTAGATGTTTTTAGAAAAGATAGTGGGAGAAAGACAGGCAGAAAACAATAGGCAGTAATTAGATCAACCGAAGAGCATGAAGATAAGGAGGGAGGGAAAGATTGTACATAAGAAGAAAATAAAATAGAGAGATTTTCTTTCCCCCTTTGTTTTGTCTTTAGCCTGAGAGCCCAGCTGTGCTGCACTTGCCAAGCCAGAGTACCAGAGACTTCCGACAGCGGCTTTGATTAAAGGAAAACAACAGAATAATCTAAGAGGATTAGCTAGGGTTCAAGCTGCTGTTTGTGGGCTCTACACAAATGGATAATGTTCATCACATTTCTGGGAGCTGCTTACCATAAATATGGAAATTTATACACACACACACAGGTACCTCTATACGTTTGATGACACTCATTGACGTAATGCAATCTCTAGCCCCTTACCCTAACCCTAACCATCACAACTGAATGCCTAACCCTAACCAAAACCTAATTGGTGCTTTCCCCAACTTCCTCGGTTACCACTGCATAATACATCACCAAGCGATATGCACAAAAATGTTCAGCATGAAAGAAATAAGGGCTATGGCAACAAAGATCCTGTTCTATTTGCGCCACGTCTTCAAAGACGGCTGTTTCGTGCGCATCTGGAGAAAGCTGACTGCAACCACTCTGAGATGTTACTACATACTGACTTGAGATGGCTTAGTCAAGGGAAATTCCTGCAAAAAATCTACAGATTTTTCCTGCAATAATGTATGCAAGGTACACCAACATATATTGTACTTATTAAAAATACTTAATATATTTATAAATAAATATTTGTATTGCATTTTTATAGTAGGTAGATCATTTTGACTCTGCCATTTTATTAATAACTCACAAGCTAAAAAATTTTGGGCACCCCTGGTGTAGTCCATAATAACTAGGTAAGACAAACAATAAGAAATAAAGCAGGTCTGGTTAAAATCAAAAGATAGGAAAGATAAGAATAATAATCAAAAGAGCAGCCCTATATTCAGGCACTACTGCTGTTGTACAATAATATATATACTACAACATTACACAATTCTCTGAAGAGGCAACAGTGGTAGTTGCGGTCCTATTAATTCCAGCAGTGGTGGTATTTGCACAGGTGGCTAATGTAAAAAACTAAAGTTTGCTAAATCCTCAAACAATTAACATAAGACTTTTGGCAGCTACTATTATTATTAGATAGCCATGCCCACTTGTGCTTTGTGAAAATCTGCTTGGACAGCCTATAAATATCCAAGCATGCATTTAATATTTAAAGCTAAACTGCTTTCTATAGCAAAATATATTTTCTTTAAGAAGCAAAGCAGTTTCAGATACTGCTAGCTTAAAGCAGGGTTAAAAATATTCCACCTTAAAACCACTAAAAACTGTGACCTTTACTTCTAGAATTTCTTTTAGCGGAAGATGGTGGTTTTCAAGTGTTCCTTTTACCATTTTTCCTAAAAGGCATCCAGATCCCAGGAATAATTTGTGACCTGCACTCCTTTTTTTTTTTTGTTTAGTCAAGGCTGGGAATGAAGATGAAGTGAATGAGGACCAGCACTACTTTTCTTGAGAAGTGACATGTTAAGGAGCAGAAAACTTACAATGTCACGTCCTCAGAGAATAATCTGGAATCAGATGATGATCCACTTTCAACTGTGTCCCTAAATGGGTCACTATTATTAGAAAACCACTGATGGGATTCAAATTTACACTCTTTCAGCTGGGAGACCATTGGTGTGACACATGTCTCATTGAACAAGAGAAAAAAGTACCATATCAGTGCCCTGGTAGATGAATGGTTAAAGTACATGCTATGTACTATAACTGCAATTCCTGTTTTTTTCTGCATGGTACACTCTCTCTCTCTCTCTTCTCCCATGTTTCCTGTATCTCTTTTCTTAAAATCACCAAATTGTCTAAAATCCATGGGTTTATGTGACTGCTGTCATATCATCTAGATTAATTAAAGCTATATTATTATCTTTGGAAACTGGTACCTCATTTTATATTGCAAAAGTGTAAGATGTACAATCTCAGCATTAAAATAAAAACTGTTAAAAGAAATAATCTAAAGTCTAATTTTCAGTGCAGAAAGGCCACCACTGCATGTGACACCATGAGGTTATATTTTCATCGTCTGGGCAATCCTTATTGGTAAAGATAAGACTGCACCTAACAAGGCTGAGACCTGCAACCTGGAAACGCAGTAACTTCATTAAAAAGAAATGCAATAGGGCAGGATAAACAAGAAACCAGACAATCAGACAGGCTTTATACGAAAACAAGCTGAGACCTATCATGCCTGTTCTGTCCAATGAGGAATTACTGCAGATGTGTTTGTGTGCTAACTTTTAGTTTTACTCCCAAATAAAGAGTTTGAGACCATGTGGCTATTTTCTTGGTTTGTTCACAACATGTCTTACAGTCATGTTGCAAAGCAATGGTGTTCACACCATGCTTTGGTGAATACAATGTTATAATAAAACACTAACCCAAACAAACAAAAGTATAACCCTATAGAGTATGTATGAAAAACATGCTTAAATCATTGATTTACTTGTTTGCAGATCATTTACATTGTGTTCACCAGTGCAGACTTGTTCCTTTCGCAGTACACTTCAAAGACTGAGCACATACAACTTAATTTCCATGTGTGACCCTGATTTAAATCCTAAAAGCCAGCCAGACCTTTGTTACTGACAGCTCTTGCTTAGATCTGTGCCACAGTTGTCAAATTAAAATTACAGATGCCACAGAGAGCAGCAACAGGTACCCATCTTCCTGCTCTAAATTTCTGCTTGTTATTTTGAGAAAGTGATTTGGCTTCCTCTGTGTGAAACAGGCACACACTGGGAGTGACAGGAAACATGACAATAATTACAAAGTTAATATTACCTCACTATGTTGTTAACCCCGTTGTATACAATGTGTTTACCTTCATTCTAAATAGTATCAAGTCAGTAAAGTCTGGACTCTTTGTTTCCAGTGAAAGCAATTAAGCAATTAACTAATTAAAAGATTGGAAAATGAACCTGCCACAATTTGAAGTCTGTTTTTTTAGCAAAAATATAATGTATTTCACTGGCTCCTGCTTCTTGATTGTTATCTTCACATTATATGACAGAATAGTTTTAAGTAGTTAAGATGGGTTTTGTTCAGTATTTTCTGGCATTTATAGACCAAATGGTTACATAGAAAATGGTCCAATGTATTCAATGTTAACTGTTACTGTAAAAAATGGTCTAATGTATTCAATGTTAACTGTTACTGTAGAAAATGGTCTAATGTATTCAATGTTAACTGTTACTGTAGAAAATGGTCTAATGTATTCAATGTTAACAGCTACTGTAGAAAACTATCTAATGTATTCAATGTTAACTGTTACTGTAGAAAATGGTCTAATGTATTCAATGTTAACTGTTACTGTAGAAAATGGTCTAATGTATTCAATATTAACTGTTACTGTAGAAAATGGTCTAATGTATTCAATGTTAACAGCTACTGTAGAAAACTATCTAATGTATTCAATGTTAACTGTTACTGTTAACCCAGTTGAAATTATTCTCTGATTAAGCTCTGATTCTACAGTATATGTCACCACTCAATAAGCTGTGGGCACCGTTTTACTGTTCTGTTATCCTAAGCATAACTTTTTCTGTATTCTTTACTATCTACATAATCAAATATGTATTTAAACTGCTGTATATCATTAGTATTACATAACAATGTTTGACCCTGTTCTTTCACTGCCTTGCTGCACTCTTACCATATTGGCATCTCTTTATTCCTGCCCAACAATACAGTGACCATTATAAAAGACACTCAATCAACAAAATGTACTGTCAGCTCTGTTTACACACTACCTTGGTGTACTACGGTGTACATAATATGCACAGTGCCTGTCTTTTAACTCCTAACTACAATATCAATTCAAACAAATCATAACTTCATAAACATAAATATGAAGGTTAGCTTTTGTCAAAACATATTGAGAAAGGTGTTGGTTAAAATGTAGAGTTGTTTAGATACTGTAGTTTGTGACGCTGTAGCACCGTATTGTGAAATACTGTTATGTGATTGAATTAGGGTAGACAATACATAACTGGCAGATGGTGTTCTACCACCGCTGTCCAGCATCCCCAATTGCACATTAACGTCCAAAGCCTGTAATTGTTTCTTTCAGCTGCACTTGTTTTAAACTCTACAAAAAGCAGGCATTGTACTTTTTCATGTGTAACTTTACTTTTTATCATTAAAAATTATAACTCTATTTTTTTAAAATAAATTTAATTCTCAGTAAACTAAGCAAAGGAAACGAAAAGGAAAATCATAAACAGAATATATTTATAATATAACACATAATACACAAAATAATTTACTTATTGACTTTATATTGTATAATCTTACAATAAAATTTAACTAGAAACTAAAAGCTTAAGTAGAATAATTGTGGTATAACATTTCCTTCTCAAATGTAAGTTACAAATGTAAGTTCAATGGAAATGGAAGTTGAGTAACCTAACTACACCAAATCTGTAACGTCAGCCTACTTAGTTTGGACTTAGAAGTGAGTTACTGGATGTAATTGAACGTGAATTAAACGTGACTTTAGCCACACGAACACCACAAGCAGCACATAGTAAACAGAGCGGTAATAGCTATAGTACCACAGAAATAGACATGTTAGCTAGCTGTGCTCGCACACTGGTAAAGTTACCGCGTTAACACACGCCGACATTTCTCCTGTTTTCTCCTCTTCGTCGGTCATACCCACCTTTATTCACCACAGACGAAAGTCGTACATGTGAGTGAAGCGACAGCCGCCGTCCTCCGTCTGTGGGAGTCTTTTTTTGTGCCACTGGGAGTCCCGCTACTAGCCGAGCACCGGCTCAACACACAAACGGTCACCACAACATCCACTCCCCTCACTTCTCCGCTACACTTTCTCTGTCGGACAATTTCCGCCTTTGATCACGTGGTTTTCTAAGGCTTTTCGCGTACGTGTGTTGATAGTTATTAGATTTAAATCGCTCCGCCGAAACACCTGCGCCGCCGCTCTTCTCTACTCTCCGTATCGTGGACCAGCGAGGCGCAGAGCTGGGTCCTTTAAAGAGGCAGCAGATCTGCGACCCGCTTCCAAACACCAGCGCTTTGTTGTAGGAGGATGATGCCACCCAGTGGTGCTAGGCTGCAAAGAAATCAGGATAGATTCACAATGAATAAACTGTCGTGAGAACAAAGTGTGAATCTCAGTGTTGTATCACTCGGTTGTGGTCTTGAGCTGCAATATACTGTATGTGAGTCTAAACCCTTTAAGATTTGGGCTGAGTCTCAACACACCAAGGTCTTTGTCACGACATGGTCCCGGTTAAGGTGGTTTTCACTACCTTAAGATACTGAATAACTAATAGGGGGGACAAAAGTTTAGCTGAAGAAAATGTGAGGGTTCTATATATAAATTAATTTGATATCTTCCATAATTGATGTCTTTATAGTACAATTATCAATGTTGCCACTTTCCTGGCCCAGTTTTTACCAGTAACAATATGAAATATGCGTGACTGACCTTAGGAAGTAGTTGTGATGGTGTACAGTTTTAACCCCTACCCTAAAGCTGTAAATCTCAGCCCGGCTAGCTCAGTCGGTAGAGCATGAGACTCTTAATCTCAGGGTCGTGGGTTCGAGCCCCACGTTGGGCGCAGTACATTTTTCAAAGAGGGCTATGGACATATAAGATACGATAAGATGGAACTTTATTAATCCCACAGTGGGGAAATTCTTGTGTTTTTAGCATCCATAGACGAAGAACACAGAATGTGCACAGAACAATGTGCATTACAGTTTAACTCAAAAGGCATTTAAAGTTTAAAATTAGCTGCTTCGTTGTACATTAGGAAATCACGTTTGTTGTGAAAGTGTTAAAGCTGTTAAATTAATTTTCGTTTCACAGATGCATAATGTTTATGGTCCCTCGTTGTCTACAAAATACAAAAATTCTTCGTCCCTGGGTGGGCTCGAACCACCAACCTTTCGGTTAACAGCCGAACGCGCTAACCGATTGCGCCACAGAGACTACATGGGCGTTTGATTTGTCGTAATGTGGAAATAAATAAATAACCAAAGACGAAGGTTATCTATTTGTTTTTGTTCCAGTAGTTGTTCAGCCTGTATTAGTGTAGATAAGCACTGTTGAGTGTGACTGATATGTACAGGTCCTTGCCTGGTTTCTAGCCTACATAAAGATTTAAAAACTAGTGACATCATCATCCGTTGTTGTCTGGGAGGAGCTTTGTGTAGTCCCTTTATGTATGTAGCTTTTAAGTTTATGACTCCACCTGTACAGCCTTCTTGCACAATAACTGCTCTAAGTCCCTCCGAGCTTGCATCCACAGCAGTTACATAGACTATAGTAACCGTGACTCATTTGTCACTTCCATGTTTACATCATAAAACCTAAGTTTCTTCTCTTTCGGCTTTTCCCATCTGGGGTCACCACAGCGAATCATCCTTTTCCACCTCACTCTATCCTGGGCATCTTCAACTCTGATAGAGATAACCTCATGTCCTCTGTTAGGACATCCATACATTTCACTCTCACTGTCTCTAACTCATAGAGCAGAGCTGGTCTCACCACTGTCCTGTACACCTTTCCTTTGAGTCTGGCTGACACTCTTCTGTCACACAACACTCCTGACACTTTCCTCCACCCACTCCAACCCGCCTGCACTCGCCTCTTAAACTCCTGCACCTTCTTCAAACATTATTGTCCAGGGAGATTTCTGTCTAGCCTCATCTGTCAACCTTTCCATCAGCATTCAATTATATGTGTGTAGTATGTTTGAATTAAAATAAATAGCAAAGAAAATATTGTATTGGTGGCTCGGTCTGTTAGGACACTTTACCGGCTGGTTTTTACCATGTTCTGACAAACGGACGCAGTGATTTAGCTTTAAGTATGTGACTCTTACGTTTTTTCACACGTCATAATCTGTAAGCGCTTATCATGTGCAGGCTCGCCGGAGGGGGGAGATTCTGATTGTCTCGTGACCGTGACCGGCTAAACGTGGAGCCCGATTTATGAGAGCCACATAAGCAATCCTGCTTTAGATTGGGATCTCTATGCTGTGAATTCGAAAGGTCTAAACACGCCAGGAGGTGCTGTGCGGTCTCTGTGGCGCAATCGGTTAGCGCGTTCGGCTGTTAACCGAAAGGTTGGTGGTTCGAGCCCACCCAGGGACGGCTAAGCTTTTCCTTATTCAACAGAGAAAAATTAATTTTGCAGCTCCTGAAAACTTGCTTGTTTTGATTTTGCTCATGTGCTTTATGTGACGGTGGAAGATTTACCGTGCAGCCTCAGTGTAAGACGGGCACCTCTATATATCAGCATTAATGATATCATGTAGCTTTTGGTAGTGCTTTGAATTAAAATACTAATTGCAAAGCCTTCTATCACTGCTTGCAGCCTTTGTTAGCTACCACTGTCACACAGAGAGCTGTTTTGACATGTTCCAACAAACAGCTCCAGACCATGACAGTTGGTATTTAACATTATTCTGGGATTTCTTCTTTTTGAAATGGCCAAATAAAAATCTGTACCTGATAGTCTCCATATCCCAGCCCAGATGCTCGAACCAGTGACCAGCACACTGATCAGACATGACACTGTTGAATCTCTCTCCCACTGCTGACCTTGCCTAAAACGATGGGGAAAGAGAGTAATAGAGTCATAGAGTCACTTGAAGTCTCAAGCAAATTTCTATTTATCTTTTTATATATATTAATCTGACTCAGCTAAAAACAAATGCTGCTGACTAACTGCTGCCAAGACAAAGCAAAGTTTTTTCTTTTTTTTTTTTTTTACTGAATCGCGTTCGGCTCTAAACCCACAGGTTTTTTTACTGAATCACCTCTCCACTCTAAAGCTTTGCCACACCTCTTAAGGGTTATAACATGTTACAGCTGAAAAAAATTAATTTTGCAGCTCCTGAAAATTTGCTTGTTTTGATTTTGCTCATGTGTTATGTTTTTTTGATAAAAGCTTTATGTGACGGTGGAACATACCGTGCACGCAGTGTAAGACGGGCACCTCTATATATCATAATGATATCATGTGTAGCTTTTGAGGTAGTGCTGTGTAAGCAACAATACTAATTGCAAGCCTTCTATCACTGCTTGCAGCCTTTGGAGCTACCACTGTCACAGAGAGCTCACTGTGACAGAGAGCTTCCAACAACCCACAGCTCCAGACCAGTCACCGCCCTCCCCCCTCTGCCTCACTGTGGACCAGGTTAGGAGAGAGCACCATCATGGATAATAACCCCTCCCACCCCCTGCACCTCACTGTGGAGGCTCTGAGCAGCTCCTTCAGCACTAGACTGTTACACCCACATATTTACATTTTCCAATATGTATATATTGTAGTTTTTACCCTTAAATTTTAAATGCCTTTTGAGTTAAACTGTAATGCACATTGTTCTGTGCACATTCTGTGTTCTTCGTCTATGGATGCTAAAAACACAAGAATTTCCCCACTGTGGGATTAATATAGTTTCTATCTTATAGTATCTCATAAGTTCATACAAAGCCGGCTTTGAAAAAAGTGCTACGCCCAACGTGGGGCTCGAACCCACGACCCTGAGATTAAGAGTCTCATGCTCTACCGACTGAGCTAGCCGGGCACATGAGCACCTGCTCGACTGTAATAAAAAAAAATCTCACACTATATTGTAATGAATCATATTATGCATTATTATTAAAAATGTATGATAATTGTGTAAGTCTATATACTAACAAACCGTTAGTTTGCAAGAGGAAATCTCAGCTCAGCTCAGTTAACGGGAGGGACAATCGAGTCAGTTACTTGTGGCGTAAAATCACCTCACGCGATATGGCCGTCAGTAATTTTTTTCCACGTCTACAAAACATATGTATATAGGTCTCTGTGGCGCAATCGGTTAGCGCGTTCGGCTGTTAACCGAAAGGTTGGTGGTTCGAGCCCACCCAGGGACGTTAGGTTTTCTGCCTGAGGACATCGTACATCTGTAAGAAGGGGGCGACAACGTTCCACCTCTGTATAAACTACTTTATGTCCTGCATCAAAACTACAATTACATTTCTCGATATGATTTGCACATTTAAACTGAAGTTTCTGCCTGTAGTTATGCTGATCTTTGATCTGAACATAACGAGGCTGATGTTACTCTCTCTCTTATTGCATAAAAAAAAAAGTAATGACAAATTAGAGACAAATGTGAGCATTGCTCGAATTCAATGAGCATTTGCTGAATATTGAAAATTTCTGAAATATTTAGATAAATTACAATAAATTACCTCCTACCTCCTCCAATAAGTGTACCTCCTACAACAATTACCACCAAGTAAACTAAACAAACTCAGTCTAATAAGTCCTCATTTCATGATTTATGGTACCTTTATGATCTAGAATAAATTATATAAACACTAATTCGCTCAAAATATGGTCTCATTTTACATTTCCTTTTAGTAGCTTTGGCTAAATATGTTTGCTATTTTTCACTACTTGGAGTTATTAATATTTCTTAACTGGCATTTTCTTCATATACATATAAAATAAAAACACAAGCCTCCTGCTGTATCTTATTCAGTCCTTTATTCTGTATGATTGTCATGGGTATTATATTTTATAAAACAAAGTAAATGTTGCCATTACATTTCTAAACCATAGATATGGTCCAACATGCAACAAGGCACCAAACTACTAAAATGAATTTTAGCTGAATAATTTCCAACACTACTCGTCACATATCACATAACTTTGTACAGCATTCAAATTTAAGTGGATAAAAAAAGGGAAGTGACAATTTTACATGTCAATTAAGTGAATATGTATTTTATAATATTCATCAAAATCTAAATTGACTGATAAGATTATGACAGTATGACTTCATTAGCTGGTATAGACAAGTCCTCATCTGTTGCAAGTATGCCAACATTATGAATTGTAGGATGTAGTGCTTAAATGTGTGTGTGTACATGCATGCAAACAGACTATATGTTGCTGAAACATAAGGTCAGTTTTTCTAAATTAGCAATACACACCAGAAATGATTTTGACAGTGCCCGGCTGCCACAGTACTGCATGACTCTGCACTTATTCAACTCACCTAAAAATGTCAAGCTGAAGCACCTGAAGCCTCAAACAAAAAAAACATTTGAAGAAAAACTAAGTACAGAAGTATAGTTAGGGTTGATGACCTTAAAGTGATAACTGATCAAATGGAGCCATGCAGGGTGGTGAGGACAGTAGTGGCTGGTGTGGTTTGAGAGACATTTGCAGAGGAACTCACTGCGCATCTACAATGACATAAATGCGATCTCTCAGGCACTAGCACCAACTTTCTTTCAATCCCGTCCCTCCTCCCTTTCAGCACCTCCATTTAGAGGTGATGTGGTCTGATCTTGCTGTGAAGTGTTTAGAGCTAGCTGCATGGCCCAGATACTCAGAGGCCTCATGTAGGCCAAAGAACGATAGATGCTCTTTTCACAGTAGGCTTCAGGAGTCTGAAAGGCCATGCCCAGGCTCTCCCAAACAGTACGGTAACAACCTTCCGCTGTGCGCATACCTTCCTCCCACATACCCTGAAGGGGGGAAGCAGAGATGAGAGGCAGTATTTCACTTAACATTTCTCAGTTGACGCCACCAGTCCCACTAATATGTTCTTTTATATTGTGTCTCTACAGCATACTGTATCTTCATCTCAAAAGCATCAAAGCTAAATGCTAAATGTAAAATAGACACTACAATCCGCAAACATAAGTACTCACCTCATGTATCATAGTGGCTGCCAGTCCATACACTACTCCAATCCAAACCTCATCTGACTGGACACTGGAGCGGTCAGGCACTCCTTCAGGACGCATGCCATTTACAGCCCCCATCCGACCTCCAGCAAAGCGCATTACATTCAAGTCAAAGACAGACTTCAGGGCACTCTGGATTTTTTCTTTTGGAAAAGCCTGGAGGGAGCGATGAAGAACAAAATGTGTGATAATGTGTTCTATTGTTAAAACTGCAGAAATATCATTACATGACAGTTGGTATTTAACATTATTCTGGGGATTTCCTCTAATTTTGAAATGGCCAAATAAAAACGTACCTGATAGTCTCCATATCCCAGCCCAGATGCTCTAAGGAACCAGTGACCAGCACACTGATCAGACATGACACTGTTAGAATGCTCTCTCCCACTGCTGTCATAGTTGTAATACTTGCCTAAACACGATGGGGAAAGAGAGTAATAGAGTCATAGAGTCACTTGAAGTCTCAAGCAAATTTCTATTTATCTTTTATATATATTAATCTGACTCAGCTAAAAACAAATGCTGCACGACTAACTGCTGCCAAGACAAAGCAAAGGTTTTTTCTTTTTTTTTTTTTTTTTACTGAATCACCTCTCCACTCTAAAGCTTTGCCACACCTTTTAAGGGTTATAACATGTTTAGCTTTTACCACTGTCGTTAAACGAGTTAGAAATGCAGAGCAAATTATTTTCCATATATAAAACAGCATCACAAAATTGAGTACTTGAACTTAACCATTCCAAAGTAGCTGGTCAAAAGCTGCGCTGCCTCTGTCCAGGATGTTTCTGTAGCGTTGGTATATTTCTTCACTGTCCACCAGATGAGCCATTTTACACATCACACATAAGGATGCCAACCACAGCCCACCACAGTAAGCACTGTAAAATATAAATAAACCCAAGAATACCACAGAAGGTTAAAAATACTCATAAAGCACTTGAGGAACTAACTTTTACTTTATAATGTGATGTAATAACAAATTTTTTAGATTGAATCCACTGGTTTCATTAAATAACAATCTGTGGGAATCAGTCATATTTATTCTTAAAAATCAATTAAAATTCAGCGTAGCCAATGTATAAATCCTCTTACATTGTCAAATACATATTCATAGTCAATTTGTACATAGTCAGATTTCCAGTTTTGGAGCTTTCATTTGTGTTGAACCCTTTTTTTGCCCTGTGTTCAAGTTAAGAATACAGATCCTTAAGATGAAGTTGTAAACAGGAACTAAAGACTAAATGCTTTCATTATAACTGTAGCATCTAAAATTAAATTTCAGCTCTTCGGTCACTTTTAGAGATTCACCAAAACTGTAGACAATTTAATTTGTTCTGCTTTTTGTCAAGAGTCATGCTTTTTTCCCTGCCAATATACACTTAAGGTTGTAAAATCAAGTACTGACTGGTTTCTTTCCTTGATGATAATGCCAATTATATAGACCCTTTATGTCTATAAAGAAATAAAACAGGGTAAATCTATGTTTCAAGGCCCAAGATGTATTGACATGGACTCTGTAATAGTAAGTATCCCTGACACAGCTTATCAGAACAGAATAATATTTCTCTTCAACAAACTGTAAGCAACCAGCTTATTATAGTTTAGTGTGAATGTAAAATGTAATGAGTCAAAGCTTAACACTGGAATGCATGGTGATCCTGATTTCTCAAACCATAGTCACGTTTTGAGGGAAATGTGGAGACTCTCACCTTGGTCCAGTCACTTCCAGCCGTCATAGGTCTGGTCAGCATATCCAGAGTTCTCTATAAGACCATCGTTGTCCAGGTCGAACTTCATCTCTGACTCCATTACTGCCTAAAGATGATTTGGAAAAAGCAAAACTGAAGATGGGGTACACTGTGGTTTGCAGTTCTGTGTTGCCACTACAAAGGATTTGGAAATATTTACACACAGACTGTGACTGATGCCTGAATTTATGCAACTCTCACATTATAATTAATACAACATTAGGTCAAGTGTACCTGGCAGATGGGCCACATGTCCCGCAGGTACTGTCTGTTCTGCGTGAGATGAAAGTCCCTGTAGACCTGCAGGACAAACTTCAGGTTCAAGTCTTTCCAGTCTGCAGTGTCATGAATTAGGTAGGCATTCACCCTTTGCCATGGCTCATCATCTGTGGACAGGGTCACCATATTATACTGAGACACATTTCGTGGCCATAAAAAATTAACAATGAAAGTTGGTTTTCATTAGCCAAAAATCTGTAACTGCCTAAAAAGTAGTAAATGATGTTTCACTAAGCTTTTTTGGTGCAAATAAATTGTTATTGCCCTCCACACCCCCTAAGAAGTGGACTCCTACCTGGATCGCCTATGTCGTGAGGCACCACGTTTTTGGCCTTGACAGGAGAGTACTGCCCATTCATCAAATGGAGCCTTTCTGTTGGGTCCTGTTGAACCACGCTGCCAGCTAAGAAAAGATGAGAATGCTGTAAAAACTAGACCTAGTATTGTTCCCTAACAAATACATACACTTAATTGTTAAAAAATAAGATTGCAACACTTACTTACCAATATCATACTGCACACTTAAGGCTAGTTTGGGCCACAGCATGATAAGTGCAAAGGAAGCATAGAAGTGCACATCATATGTGTTGTACATTCGGTACTCCTGACCTAGAAACAATAATAGCATAGTAATACTTCTCTTAAACATAATTCATGTACATAGAGCATTCTTTTCTCTTTTACCACTTTGACCTTTTTTAGGAAAAGAGATCCTTAAAGAAAAAACCTTTAAAAGTTAACACTGTTTGTATCAAAGAATGTTAATTTACATGTTTTTGTGTCCGGTCTATTTCAGGGCCAACACAGAGAAACATACACAGTACAAAGACAGCCACGAAATCATGAAAACATTCACACCTACAGGCAATTTAGAGTCACAAATAAACCGACAACCGCTTAGCAGATCCCACCGCTGCCACCAAATTGTCATGGAAAAAATATTGACAACTACTGGTTCCAGACACCTCGAGTGTAGTCCGTAAAGAAGCTTGCATCCAGGATGTCTTTTAAGGGTTTTATTATCTTGCAAGAGAGAAGTTCACCGACAGAGTTTCGTGCCCTGCCTAGTGCCTTTCTGAAGACTGATAGATCACAAACATGTTTTCTACCCCTCTGCTGCTGGGCAGAACATTCCCACCATCAGTTTACTGTTAGATACCAGGTAACATTGGAATGGTCATGCAGACACTTCCCAAGATAAAAGGATGCTATGTTTCAACATTCTTCAAGTGCACTGAATATCATTTGACCTTACAACTAAGAAAAACATAACCATTAAAATTCAATCACTCTTGGATTTTCCCATCACAACCAACATTTTGCCTTAGTGCTTACCTTCTAGGTAGGCAAACCGGCCATACTCTTTGATGATAGCAGGTTGAGCTGGAAGCCCCCCATCGCCAGTGCGCACACCACCACTGATATCTGCGTCCTCTGGCAGCTCCGTCCACACTGTCCCTCCATCCACCACAAAGTACAGCTCATTAAAAAGGGCTGACTTATACCAGGAGGGGAGAGAACTGCAACAGACAAATTACTCATTTCAAATGAAACATTCCTTACCTGCAGAATCAAACAAGGTTTGATCACAATGATCTTTGGCATACTGGCTGGTGATCACATTCAACCTCCAGGAGTTTTTAGAGCTGTGATGGATCATACTGTTGCCTACCTGTCCTGCAGAATCGGTCTCTGCCACTCTTCTATGCTCTTCTCCCACTGTCTATAGTGTGTCAAGGCATAGTGGCTTAGAGATGGGGATGCATCCCCTTTGGAGCCAAAGAAACGAGTGTACCTCCTGGAAAAAGAAAAACACAAGATGATTATGATGATGCTGGCACAAAAATGTTAAATGGAGAACTGAAAGTTAATACATTTTTTTTATTAATTTGACACTCTGTAAATGTATGCTTTCAAATTCCCTAGACAATTTTACTGGCTTTAAAATTGGGTACAGCAGTTTTACTACAGATGCTCTTTGGGGCCTAATAACTATAAATTATGAGTGCAAGAAAGTGCTGAATTGGATTGTATAGCTATAGCAAAAAGAGATCATCAAAATAAAATCAGATAGGAATGAACATGGACAGGCCAAACCATGCCATTACAACTGACATCGTTAAGACAATAACACAAGTGTGGTGTTTTTGCACTGTAAGTACACAAGTGAGGAGTCAGGATACCTCACACAAAGGAAAGATCACATAGTTAACAACAACCCTTATAATATGTTCATAGCATCTGTAAATATGATCCATAATTTCTCGTGTACATATTTTCTAGAGGTAATTTATAACCTGCACTTGCTGCTTATTGCACTTCTGGTTAGACCTAAACTGCATTTCGTTGCCTTGTACTTGTACATGTGTAATGACAATAAAGTTGAATCTAATCTAATCTAATCTAAATTTTAAATGTTTACAGTATTGTTTTTAGCTGACGGAAATTTCTGCAATGCCACATATTGTATGTGTGCATTTATTGTACCTGATGTGTTCCCTCTCCCTAGAACCAAAGGTGATTTTTGGCATGTCCCAGGCTAGGCAGAACTCCAGGGTGTTACGACTCTGAGCCAGCACTGTGCAGCTCAACGCCAATGCTGCTGCCACCTTCTCTCCTTTAGAAGTTTGTGGGCTGGAGCCTGCGAAGATAAGAGAGGGATGATACAGGCTAAAGAATCTTAGAATAGGTCACATGTGGCATCTGTGGTTATTGGTGTTTAATTAATTAATTCCTAACTTACTGAATGTGTTGTTGGTGTGGATGTTTTAGTGAACATTTACTTCTTCAACTTCTTTTTTATTTTCTTTCACAATGGCAATTTTAGGTGTGTATATCACTCTCCACCAACAATTTCTGAGCTCTGACCTGTAGGAGAGTCCAGGCGTCCATCAGTCATCAGGTCGCTCCACAAACCACTGCAGGTCCCTTTTGGACTGAATGCTGTCTGATGACTGACCTGTCTGCCAGGCTTTTAAAAAGGTTAACACACACCCCTATTGGTAAGCGTAATATCTAAAGATCATTTACACAGCAGATTTCACAAAAAAATTCAGCTGATTATTATAAATCCACGTTGAAATAACAGAGGCTATTGCTTTAAATCTTGAGTTTATTCCCTGAGAAGACTTCTTTGAAGGTGCTGAAATAAATTTTTGAAATCTAACCTGTTCTCGGGCTGCGATGCACAGGGTGTAAGGATTTACTGTCGTGCAGTGATGTAGCAAGACTCCAGACACTGCCTCCCCCTCCTTCTCCAAGTGGAATGGTTCGTTCCAGTGTCCCCCACTCTTGTCATCCTTGTGTCCTGACCCATTGACCATAGTAAGCATAATGGAGACATCTAGATCATAGTCATTCTTGTTCTCTATGTCCCACACAAATACTGCCACTGGGAGGCTTGAGTCCTGAAAGCAGAAATAAATAAATAAAAACTCTAGTTTGTAAGTTAAAACTGTCAGAGGGGAAAATTCTCCTCTCTGTCATACTGGAGTGTATTAAAAGAAGAGGTGGCTCTAATGTTTTGGCCACCTCATTCATTTTAAATAAAGGTTTAAATAAAGTAGTAAAGTAGCCAGAGAGAGTATATTAGTATGTTCTTTCTAAAAACAAAAATACTTTAAGAAAACCAATTGTTTTCACTGTTTTGAAGGTATTGCAGTCATTTCCTGTCCATTTCCAAAAAAGAGTTTATGACATGTTTGGAAAGTATTTCAGTAGCTTCCTAATTTATATTTTTTGCTTCATTGCTATAGCAACTGGTCTAAAGTTAAAGATCCAAACAGATCCAGAATTAGGTAAATTTGTGAGTCTGAATTGCCCAAATGTTTAAGCATGAATGTTTGTCTATCTGTGTTGGCCTATTATCTTCTTATCCTCTCTGGGAGCAGCAGAGGCTTAAGCGGATACTTGCTGTCTTTCGGTGACAAGTGGGGTACATTCTGGACAGATAACCAGCATATCTCTGGGCCATAAAGAATAATATGTTTAATATATGTTAGATAGTAAAGTTTGTGTTACATACAGTAGGTATGTGCAAATGTGAAGTTCAGACAGGCAGTGGTGACAGACACATTACAGTAACAATAAACTAACAAGTGCTTTGTATTTTCAAATTATTTGGATATTTTGAGTTTGTGGGAGGAAACTGTGATGTGGGTCTTGAGTCTGATGACTGACAGGACAAAAAAGACGTGTGGTAGCACCATGTCAGGAAGGTGCTTCTTCAGAGTGTCGTGCTGGGGTGGGAGGTACACGATGGCCTACAATTTGGCTCTTATCCTTGACCTCTGGCTGGAAAGCCGTTTAACATTTGTAATTACAATCTTCTTCAATCTTCAAGAAGAGAAAGGGTAAGGAGCTATACTGTCTCTGTTGTTACTTTAACATACTGCCAAAAGGTTTGCAGAGTACAATAGAGAATAGAGAGATTTGTGTTTAATGTCTACAGGGGTAAAAAGTAGATCCTGGGTGTGCTGTGCTCACAGCCTGGCTTCGTTTTAAATAATGTCACACGTGAATACAGCAGCAGAGTGGTGGACATGAACTGCCAACCATACATGCCAAGCATGTATAAAAACTCTCTCAGTAAGTAGTAAGTTCTCATGCTAACAGCGTAGCTTCAAAATCCCTCCTACTGAGTTGCTCTTTTATAGTCACGTGCCCTGGTTTACAGTCAATCATTCACAAACACTGCAAGTCCTCCCCTTTTTCTCTGAAGCACACTTGCCTGCCTGTCTACCTTCACCAGCTGGAAGCCTTCCAAACGTGCAAATGAACTGGGTACTAATTAATTCAGCCATGTTTCAGTAAAACCCAAATGCTGTACTCCAGTACACACTCTGGGTCCTCGTTAGTGGCAATAGCCTGTCCCCTGTATTATACAAATATCTTACATTAACCCGTAACGATAGAGGCAAATCATCTCAGTTTTTCACGGCACTGTACGCTGTAGTTCTCCTCTGTGTAAACAATGGAGCCATGGTAACATGGGTCTCCTGACGCCATCCCACAAATTCCCCGCGCAAACAACACAAGTTGTTGAAGCATAACTTTAAAAAAAACTGCTTCACTTACCTGATAGTCATGGGGGATAACCGGGGAAATCTGTCTGCAGGTTAGCGTGACGTTCTGTCCTGGCAGGTGGTAGACAGTCCAGGCACGGGGGTACAAGGCATGGTAGAAGCCATACTCCCCGCAGTAGCCCCAGTTCCAGCCTTGTAATGTGGGAGGACGCTCAGCAGATAGCACCTGCTGGTAAACAGTCTGACCTCCACGACGCAAACAAACTGTGAACTAACATAAAGGAAAGTAGGTAAAAGGGCATGTTAACAGAGCACTGGATTTGTTGTCTGTTTTTATGGGAATTTACATTTTTCTGTGGTTATAAAATCAGTTGGAAAGTACAGTATAATTATGACAAAGACAGTAAGGGCAACAGAGCAAGTTTTTCTGGAGAGAAACAAAGTCACACCCTTTCCTCGAAACATGTCTGTGTTAAAGTTGACTGTTGTCAGTAAGGAATCAAAAGTCTCTCTTTACAGTTCTCTTCTGTTTACATACAGACACCAAAACATATATCAAAGCTTATGATTAAAGTGGCTGGAAAATAGCTGTAGTCTAAATTTAAGGTTTTGGATATATGCTATAAGGGCTTATTTTGTCTTTTAAGACTTCTGCTAGTCCCAGAAATTTCTAGAAAGCTGTCTAGAAACTACATACAAATTATATAAAACTTCACAGGTCACAGAAATACTTCCATTCAGTAAGCTATTGTACACTTCCAATTCAAGGGATTAAAATATGACACCAGGTCAATCTAAAATCCTATATACCTGGTTAGCTATAACAGTTTTGTAGTGGTACATTCCAGGGTTAAGTTGCCATCTGCAGAACTCCCCTCTCCAACCTCTCGTGATGGTTCCCCCTCCAATACCACCAAGTGGAGCACCTGTAAATTAGAGTATTGCATCAACACAGAGAAGATTACATGTTTAGAATATTAATAGCAAATGCAAAGGTGGCTGAGGAAAAAAATGTGTGCACTGACCAGTTGATGTGATGTAAGAAAATATTTTGTATTGATAGCAATAAAGTTACAAAAAGCTTTGTCAGATAGCCCCCCTGAAATTATCCATTTAACACAAAACTTGATAAATCCAGCATATGCTGTTGTAAACAAAAGTAGCTCACCATATATCTGACGTAAGGGTTGGGCGCGAAACATATCGATAAATGGAGCCTTCTTTTCCACCTGGGTCTTCTTGTACCACCATTTTAGATACCTGGATGAACACATACAGTACACTTTACAGTCACATCTGAACACAAGCCTTAATAAAGATGGTTGCGAACAAGTAAAACCTTCAACATTCAGAAACTAAATTGCAGAAAACAAACATTTTAAACATGACACGTGAAGGTGACATGCACCCTAACTGTGCAATTATTAGTGACACTTTTTCCCCTTGGTTTATTTTACTGTGATCATAGTGCATAATATGCAGCTAAACCTGCTTTACATTTTACTAACACAGAAGCTGAGACAAAAGTGTTGTGAAGGCGCAATAAGGAAGAAGATAGGAGGAAAGCTAAAATGGCAGCCCCATAAAATCAAAGTGATGTTAACAGTTTGAATGTGTCTAAGTGTGTGTGTCTAAGTACAGCACTTGCTACTAGGGCTATTAATTAGACCATGTTACAAATGGTCTCAAACAGATCCTGGAGCCTGGTGACAGGTGCTCAAAAGTTAAATGTCAGACTCATTATTCAGTTTATGTTCCTAACTTGGATCTCAGGCATGGTAGCTCAAGAAAGCATAAAACTGTGGTTTTTGGTTGAGCAGCAGTAAATCTGTGCGGACAATGCCCTTCAGAACATTTAACCTATATTACTATGCTAATGTGCTTTTACAGACTTAATACATTTGAACTTTGTGCTTTTATTTCCAAAATGGAGTCCTTGGACTTTAAGTTGCTGTTACAGCCTGTCAAGATAGCCCCAGCTAAACTGAAACAAGCAGGACACTTACTGTATGGTTACTCTATGCAGTATCTAAAGCAAGCTCATGGGTTTCTTTTAATCACTTTTCACTCTATTTAATATGTGGTTTAAGACAGATCTGTGAAGTGGTTTTCAATAAACAGGGATAAATAAGGAAAGACGTGTCAAGGTGTGCAAGAGTCTATCAAGATTCCCAAATAACATCATCATCAACTATTTATATGTTGTAAGTCTGACAGCTTCCCCTAATAATTGTTTAGCAGAAGTAATGATCTCAGATCTTGATTCTTTCTACTTGCGATCTTGTGACCTGAAGAACATTCACAGGTGGTAAAAACGTTATACAGCGTGGTGTCTGCTGTGTAAAATAAAGTCGATGTGGCCTGCCACTGCTGAAATGCACTACAGTATCTACTTCTCTTTCAGCTTTTCCCATCAGAGGTCGCCACAGCGAATCATCCGTTTCCACCTCACTCTATCCTGGGCATCTTCCTCTCTGACACCAGCTAACCTCATGTCCTCTGTTAGCACATCCATATATCTCCTCCTTGGTTGTCCTCTCGCCCTCTTTCTTGGCAGCTCCACATAGTAGCTCATCGAGTATTTACCGCCAGAACTCAAAACTGAATGTGTGGATTTGTGTTCAGCACTGAAACCTTGATTGCTTACCAGTATAACAAAATAATGTTTCAACCAAAAACAATTAGAACTTGTTGTGAGGAGGACGCATGTTACTAAAATTCCTACACCCTTTAACTTCACAGCAAAGAGCAGTCCAGAAAAACAACAAAGGCTTGTCAATACAACGTCACTCAATATGAGATGAATAGGATCAGTGAAACCATGTTACATGAAGTCATGGCAGGTTGGACTATTGTCAGGGTCTAGTGGTTCAACGGCTCATCTGCTTAAAAATTAAATCGATGTATATCACCCTGGTCTCACCCTGGTGAATACAGGCCTAGTGTGCCAACGTAAAACTGTTTGCTCAGCCCGCAAACCTCATTTGCCACCACATAGAACAAGCCATCACCTGTGCTTTAAGCAGCTAACAGCACAATGAAGAGCAGTGTCTAAACAAAAACCCACTGAGCAGATTTGAATAAGCAGATGCTCAACAAAAGATGGACAGTTAATAGACACTGTGGAGGGTGCAAATCGAAGGTTCATTTTACTGGTGGACAAGTAGGTGACAATTACACTGCGATGAATTCTAATGTTTGGCCACTATATTTAAATTAATCAGGGAGGCCAAAACATTAGAACCAATTCTTATTTTAATGCACTGACTCCACTACCCACTGTGACCGCAATTATAAACACAGACAATTATCACCTTTCTGACAGGTTTAACTTAAAAACTGAAAAATTATATAAAACCATGTGTCTTGTTGTACTATGCACAAAACAACACAGACCATAAAGATCCTTATTAATCACCTCCTCCTACTGCAAAACCACATTTAATGTAATTTAATGTAATGTTATGTAATTAATGTAAATGTAAATTTACATTAATCAATACTTAGTAAATGTTGCCATGGTGATAATGCTAAACACAAGATACACCTTGTATGAAATGGGAAATGGCCTTGTTACATCATCAGCCTCAGCTGAGCGTGCAAGCTGTTTGCCAGTAGTTATCTGTAAAGTGAAGCAATTATGTGATTCAAAGGTAACTTTTGTTCTGGGTGCGTGGTGGCAGTGGACTTCCCAGAGTAGTATGTTTTGTAATATATAAATCACAGATCTTCCTTTCTCACAGTTATGAGGAAATTGTATATTTGATAAAACTCAAAAATCTGTGTTACTGTGTTATATTTGAAGACAATGTTTACCAGTAGAAAGCTGTAAATATTGGTGATTTGGACAAAAATAAAAGTACAAAAGCTGTTTTTTGTCAAAAGTGACTGGGCAATAAATGTCATGCTCACAGGATTTCATTGTGAAATGAAAGACAGTGTTGCTGGCTGTGCACCTAATACAAATCCACTAAAGCTGCATAATGTACTACTTGAGCATCTCCAATGTCAGCAGGTTGTAGAGGAAACAGACAGATTACCACATTTTGTGAGCAGTATAACACCACCCAATAACAATCTGTCATGTTTGTGGGACTGTGACTAATAACCTTGAAACTTCCTACATTTTCTGCTGGAGGCAGAAAATGTGGTTTTTAATGTTTATAACTTGAGCTTCTTTGTTACTGACAAAACAACAGGCTATAGTTATCAGTTTTAAATGCAGTTTATAAAGTAATATAAAGTTTAATACTTTTGATTGTGTTAATGCTTCTTTCTGTGATAGTTATGAATGCCAAATGGATTTTTAAATGACAGATTAAACAACAATACATACTGAAAAAAGATCTATGTAGAATGCAGAGATACTTCATTGTGTAGTGTTTTGTATAATCAGTGTGGAGCCTCACCTGATTCCAAGGCCGATGTGCTCCCAGACGTTAGTTAGTGAAACATCTTTTGCTTGAAAGGGCTTTCTTTTCTCCTTGAACTCGTGTGCCAAACAGATGCGCCAGCCTTCTTTGGGCACTTCATATCCCATTTCCTTGGAGACATACCTGCTCATGAGGTCCGCTGTGGATTTCTCACCCCACTCTGTATTCATTTTAGCAGGGTTTCTAGAAATAGGGAGCTTAAAGCTGTGAGAGGGAGCAGGAAAACATTTGTGAAAGCAAACAAAGACCTGTCACCACCTTCTGTCAACAGAGTTGGTGCTTTGTTCATTGACCATGGAACAAAAACATTGTGGGAGAAGATGCAGGCGGCTTAGAAATCTCAAATTGGTTCAGTGAATTTATGTCTGTCGGGCAAACCGGTTCTCACCTGACAAGCTCTGAATACCTGTGGGACAGGGACAGACGGGTGAAAGGTTTCTCCTTCAGACAGGCTGTACCAATGCCATTATAAAGTCATATCTACAGTCTCTGCAGCTCAAACTGTTCATATCCTCGGAGAGTGTTTGCAGCAGTTTCCTTCACTGTGAATTCCTTTTTGTAAAGATGGCAGAGCCCCTCGCCCCCTTTGCATAAAGTCCGGATACGTACTGTCTGCAGCAGTGGCTGACTACATGGGTTGATGGATGAATTACAGCAGAAAACCAACAGGAGGTTTTGAGGATCTCAAAGATTTAGCCAGGACGCCTACAATGACACCAGAGAGGACGAAGGGAAATGTCAGAAAGTAGGAATAACATTTACCTGCTGAACTTCTAAGAAAAGCGAACATGTCAGTAGCCGGCGGATTGCTGCAAAACTGCAAACTGATAACATTATATCATCTTAGCATAAATCATTCATCAGGTAACCTTAGCACGAGTCAGCCGTCTAAACGAACAACAGAGCTAACTTAACCAGCTAACTCAGCCTTAACACACAGGAGAAGATGAACGTTTTGAAAATACCGGAGCGGCCGCGTCACCTCCACCGCAGCTCCTACGTTAATCTGACTCTGTAGCTGCTGTTAGCACCGCGCGCTCTATGTAGTTTACGTTTGTCACTGAGACCGGGCACAATTTTGCCCTCAGGTTCGTCTTCAAGGCAACGATTTCTATCACGCTGCGTATGGCTTCGGTTTTCTAAAACTGTTAGGTGGAACTCAGTTTTGTGGTCAAATTCAGCAATCATGTGCACGGTACTGTCAAAACCGGTGAGAAAATAAACCAATACATTGCCTGAAAAGTCTGACGCTGGAACAAACGATAAAAAATATTACGAAGTCACTGCCCGGGCAGTACCATCGTGAGTTTTGCGCGGGGGGGTTATATTCACCAAGACGGTTTAATTGTTCCTCTGATAGAGTGATATTCAAATGTTTTGACAGATGTATATTTTATAAATGTGTTTTTAATTGGTCTCTTTATAATTAACAGTGTTTATGTATAAAAGCAAACGTTATTTATAAATATTGACCTTATGCATCCCTAGCAGTAACCATAGCAACATTCTAGGTACCGCTGCCACCGGGACGTTTTCAAAATGGCCGACCATTACATTTAACCGAAATTGCATACTGTTATTTAAGTTCTTTAAATGTTTAACTTAAACGGGGATATTACTGCGACATTACTCAGATTATAGTTTCAAAGAATATGCGTATCTGTTATCTTTTTTATTTTCTCTTGGAGATTCGCCTCCCAGGGCTCAGAGCGTCAAAAAAAATAAGCTGTTGACGTTACCGACGCCAGCAGAAATGTTAGCTAACTTGAGAAGCTACAGTCAATAATCTCGTAAAGTCAACTGTTGTTTTAAGTAAGCGTGGGTTCGCGTTGGAATAAAACATTTATTTTTGCGGCAGCATCGACTGAGACCAAGGTACGTGGTTAAATTAACTTTTCCATTAGCAAGCAGAAGAAAATATCTTATGCTACTAACCTGTTAGGGTGAACGCCATACAGAACAGTGTTAGTATAATAGCGGAATAGCGAAACAAAGTGTATCGGGGTGTTGATCGTCACACAGCTGATTAGGTTCCTCCACGTAACGTTGCGTTGTTGTCTTGTAACATTTCAGATGATCGAGGTGGTGGCCTCTATGGCCCGCGGCCCCGTGTTTCTGGCCGGGGAGCTCATGGAGTGCCTCATAACATTCACCAACCCGATGTCCCACCTTTCCACCTCTGCCAGCAGGTAGGGTGTTATTCATTTCATCGTGTGTGCGTGTGTGTGTGTTCTGTTGGGAAAAGGCAGCGTTATCTCACCAGGGACAAATGTGAATATGAAGCTGCAGTGATTTGTTGAATAACAAAAAATCACTGTGAAAATTAAAAACATATTTTGAACAATAATAAAACAAGGGAATTGTTATTTTCCAGTTTTTGGTGTGAATGTTCTCTGCATTGTTTTTGTCTTCTGACCTAAACTGGATATATTTGGGCTTTGAACAGGGTTCTGGACAAATAATTGAATAAATAACCTTGGACTTTTGGATCTTGGATTGGTTATTTGGTTATCTGTTAAATATTTGCTAACACTGTATACCCAAAGTGTTTTTTAATTAAATGAGTAGTATTTTTATTAGAATTTTTGTTTTGGTAAGATTTATTAAAAAGAGCACTGTGTAATTTCTAAGAATGTTGTTTTAGATATCTAAATGTGTGTGTGTGTGTTTGACTGTGTGTTTTTGACTGTTTCCCAGTGAGATGCTGGCATGGGCCAGTGCCCAGATCCACTGCCAGTTTCATGCCAGTGAGAGCAGAGTAGCCCTACCAGCCCATGGCAACAAGCAGGATGTCCAGGCTGAGAGTGACACAGTGCTTATTCCAAGCAGAGGTAATAGTACATTTTTATAAATTTTGTGTTTAATAAACTAAATATATTTTAATACAATTCTTCAGATCTTTTGAACACCAATTCTTTCTTCTACAGGAGAGCGTGGGCAGTGTGTGCTGGACACACCACCAAAGATATTATTCTGTGACCTGTGCTTGGACCCTGGAGAGAGTAAAACTTGTATGTGTATACATATGTGGCAAAAAAAATTGGATCAATAAATAAATCTGTTTGTGTCAGAAATGTCACAAAAATATGACAAAATAACACTATTTTTAAAAGAAGATCCAAAATTCAAATGCCTGTTGGTTCGTTTGTTGCTGTTTAAACGGCAGCCTCTTTCGAGGTTCAATATATATAAATATTGAGATTTTAAGTATTTTACAGATTATCACAAATAAAATACAATGTTTGATTCTGTGCGTGATATAAACAGCCCAATATTCTTAAATTTTCTTCACAGATTCATACAGTGAGGTTGTACCCATCGATGGTCCTCCTAGTTTCCGTGGTCAGGCAGTAAAATATGTCTACAAACTTACCATTGGCTGCCAGAGAGTCAACTCCCCTATCAAACTACTCAGAGTTCCCTTCAGAGTGCTGGTTCTACAAGGTAAGATAACTCACTTGATTGCTTTTTTTAAATGCCTGCATATTGATATTTCAATTTGCAGGAGCTATGTTGACTAGATTTTGGTACCAGAAGTGTGGTAAAATGTCTACTTCTGCTCTAACATAATTGTTGGTCAAAATTAGATTTAATTACACCAATCCAAATTTTGTTTTGTGCTATGTTAGGTGTAATACTTAGGGTAGATAAAGATGTCATATATTGTACATGTAATGTCTCACATTTTCCTGTCTGACCTGAAGGTATGCCAGAGCCTCCATTTCCACAGGATGAAGAGGTTTCCCCCTCCAACCCATTCCTGGAAGAAGAGGAAGTGAGCCGCAGGGATGCTCGTCCTTTGGAGAGAGCTCTGGACATGCTAATGATCACCACCTCAAGACGTTGCCCACGTGAGTCACGTTCTTTCTGGTCTTTGCTTTATATAGTTTTAAGCATGAAGCATTAAGATCCTTTTGCCAACTTCATTTATTATTGCTATCTTTTTGTGTGAATGTTTTTATGTTATTGGTAAAAGTAGGTTCTTAAGTCTATAGAAATCTATATTGCTGTGTTTTGTAACTTCATTGTAAACATATATTATCATATACATTTGCAAAATAAGTGACAAGGTGAAACAAAATCATGTACATTTTCTAGTGACTGGGAGAAATGTAAACTAGGTAGAATTAGTAGAAACATTTAAGTAAATGTAAAAAAAAAAAGGTATTCTTTTAATCTTCCATTCATTAAAGTTTAAATATTGATCTTTGTACCTGGCTTTTCCCTAGACATGTTTAATATTACCAATATGCGTGGTAAAGTGGCGAAGTTCTGCATTTTCAAAACGGTTTATCGACTCGGGGAGGACATCATTGGCACGTTCAACTTCTCTGAGGGGGACATTCCCTGTCTACAGGTGTCTGCATTTTTCAGTTTTGTACAACATGTTTTCCTAATCTCAGGTTAGGAACCTCTAAATTAGCATTTCCTCTATGTCTGACTTTTTTTTTTCCAGTATTCTGTAAGTTTGCAGAGTGAGGAAGAGATCCAGCAGCAGTACCAGCGGCGGCCTGGCCAGGCTGTCAGTGTAACTGGACATGGGCGACACGTTGAGTCCTGCCTCCACACTGCCTCCAGTCACTTCTCCCTGCCGATTCCTCTCAACGTTACACCAGGTTTTAGCACAGACATAGGTCAGTCACAGTAGGATAACACATGTTTCTTATGCTGCTTTTGGACAATTTCAGTTAGGTAAAATGACAGTGGAACATGTATGTATGAATATAAACATACTGGCTGCAGAAACCAAATTATTTTCCTTGAAATGCACTAAGCATGCTCATTAGACAAAAACACAAACACTATTTAAGTGGAAAACTATATCTACTTATTTATAACTTCAAGATACTCTACAAGGTATATATTATAACTGTATTTTATATTTAGGAAACTTTAGATTTTCTTAAAAGCATTTTACAATTTTTAGGATTCTTTGAGTGTGCATGTTTCATTAACTCTTAGTGATTTGCAGAGACATATTTAATTTATATCTAGAAAGAACTTGAGTGTTTTAACTACAGAGTTTAAAAATGATTTCTAATGCCATAATTTTAAGACAAAGTTAAGTTTGAGATATTAGTTTAATACCCCAAATTATTGTCATTACTCTTTGTTGTACAGTAACCCTGAGGTGGCGTCTGCACTTTGAATTTGTCACCGCCCGGGAGCCAATGGAACCGCCTACTGTTCTGCAGAATCAGTCAGAGGTCACGGTTTGGGCCGGGGCAGAGCATGTTGACGTGGATACCTTCAGCTGGGATTTGCCAATAAAAGTCCTGCCTACCAACCCAGCCTTGGCATCCTATGTGTCCCAGTTTACAGGGACCAACAGCATTCATATTTGACTACTGTTTGTGAGAGACTGTGAACATGAGATAATCAGGACTTAATACTGTGTTCCTGAGGGGATTTGTAGGTTGGGGTGTGTGTGTGTGTTTGTGTGAGGGGATTTGTATGTAGGTGTGTGTGTGTGACAGAGTTTTATTTTTCTTTCCCTGTTGAGAAATGTTACCACACAGATGCACATTTCAGGAACAATTCTGAAACAGTTTTTGATTTCACTGTATATGCAGGAAATATCATGTGAGATATTCACATATGCTCACTATGTGATCTGTGTTTTTAATGCACCCTAACTATTGATACATCTTTCCTTTAGGAAGATAGACTCATTAACTCTGTTGATGTGCATTTCTGTATTTATTTCATTTCTGCCTCTTATTAACTTGCACGTATTCTTTTTTCATTTAACATAAATAACAATTTCTTATTCTGTTTATTTTCTGTTTAACTATTGAGAAAATAATGTACTAATATGTAAATACAACAGGAGAAATAATAAAGTATTATTTTAAAATGTCATTATTACATGTGAGGCACTTAGTTGTCACATAATGAGAATTTTATTTAGAGATTAAATGAGTTACAGCAGGAAACAGGACAAATTCAATAGAATTTTAAGTATATATTAATGCAGCATGTATATCATTGCATGTATATACAACAGAATATTAATGCATTAATTGAAGATTTGTAATTTGTTCAGATAATCAAGTCTCCAGAAACATTTTTGCCATCCACAAATCACCAAATAAGCTGTATTAAAATAAAATGCAGTTTCTGCTTATTTTAGTATGATTCAGCTGCCGACAACAGCCTATTAGGTTTATTAATACTAAATGTACTGAAAAACAAGTAAATCTAGATGACATTTTCTTAATTTGTTAATAATGCTGAAGTGGTTAGTATTTTCAACCATAATAATCAGAATAATACTAACAAAATAGCCTTCAGTTTGTACAAAAACTATATAAAAGTTGTTGCAGACACTTTGGTATGAGTATTGGTTTCACAGGGAAAGGGACTGGACAGGTCAATGGCTTTCTACCCCTCAAGCTGTTGCTGCAGATGAAGCGATCCATGGCTTGGGTCCTTGATGTCCTCACCTGGGGAGCAGGGCAGCCGGGGGTCTGCTGCCTGCACCAGAGACACTTTGCAGGTCACCGGCTCCACCTGTACCTGACACCATGCAGGGAAATCCACCGGACGATGAACCCTGGACAGTGATTGAGGTAAAGAAGTTGACGAGATGCTTTTGTTTAGTTTTTCAGTCTGTCCTGGTTTAAAATATTCAGCTTGATTTACATTTTCCTCAAACTCATGCAGTGATGCTCTATTGAAAAATCAGCAACTTTCATCAAAATTTGCAGGCTAAGTTTCTTGTTTTCAAATGCATTCTTCATATCAGCCTTCATAAAAGCATGTAGCTGTTCTTGAGCTCTAAATGCCAGTAGTGAAAAGTAGTAAGAATGTTAACAAGTCGAGTTTTATGTTTATTTTCTGTACCTAATTATTTCAAGACTACATAGTTTTGAACCGTGTTAAACAAATGTATACATAATTTATAGTTAGTTATGTAATTATATTTACTAATTACACTGGACATTAGGATTTTGCATAAAATATATATTCATTTTATAAATATGTATTTAGAAGAACATAGAGTCCAGCACATGTGACACAAACATTTCAGTTGTCTTTTGTTCCTATTACCTTCTAACTGACCCTAATTTTCCTACAAAGACAAGCCAATTTACCTTCAGTCTGTCTTAAACTGACATTTGGGTACAAAAACGTTTATATACTCACGTCTCACAGCAACCAACACCAACAGGGTGCAAACAGGTGCATTGCATACAAGCATTGTCCATCCAGGTTTCACCCAGGGAGTAATGTCTCTCCTCGAACACACACAGTGCTAGAAAAACATAACAATTACCTGTTATAAAATGCTTTTTTTCTCCTCACAGCTAAGGATATGGTCTCAACTAAAGTAAAAAAAAAAGAGCACTTCTACTCAATGGCATTTTAAAGAATGAAGTCTTACCTCCAAAATTGAAATGGCACTCCATGGGTGCAGCAGAGCCACCAGTGGTCCACAGAAGAAACCCTGCTGCTGCAAGCACCCAGTTAGCCCCACTAAGCTCCATCTTCATCTGCTCGAATCAGGGTCTGGTACCTCTTCTCCCTTTGCATCCACATTTATACATCCTGGGGCTTTATGGCCACAGCGTGGAGGTGTGGTTATCACTGTCATGTGGCTCACAGGCCTGGCTGTGGAAGGCGTCAGTGGTGCCATCCATTGGGAATGAGGTGGTGGTTTGTGTGTCTCACTGCGCTTCAGTGGGCATGAACCTCGAAAGTGATAAAAACAATGACACATCCATGCAGTGACTAAGAGCAGAAAGGGAAGAAGAGAGGTGAGATTGAGTGCAGGGAACAAGAGAATAGGGTGATGTCCAAGAAAAGAAGACGGGGGAAAGACAGAGAGATGGAATTATCAAACGTGATTCATCACCGTTCAACCTGAAAATGTGACTAATTCACATTTTTTATGAAACACATGCATAAATATTGAGCTATTAACAACAATTACATAAACTAAATCTTTTCAAAAGTCAAAATGCAGATTTCCAGTAGGATCTTTTAATCTTTTTAATATTAAGAGGCTCTTACACTACTTTTCTAAGTGTTTAGATAAATAATTTAAAGGAATACTGTACAAAAGTGTTTTCATATTGGTCTCAGGGTTCACGGTTTGGTAAATAAATATCAAAATGAAGTTACAGCTAAGTCACACTTCCCAATCAAAAGGCCAGATAATCCGATAGATGTGGTTTATTTTTTGTGACACTAAACAAACAAGATTGTTCTTATTACAACTTGAGACAAAGTTCTGAGACAGTGTTCTTATTACAACTTGAACCATTCCTTTAAGAAAAAGATAAGACAAATACACTGATCAAAATGCCCGGGAAATGTTTCATAAAACAATAATTTCTATTGTCAAGAAAGTACAAGCTGCAGTTTGGTGGCTCTTTTTCACTTTTTTTTACCTTTATGTTAGTTTTGGGATTTAGACAATTTGGGAAAAAATGTGTTCTGGATTGACAGTCGGACACCCTATCACTCCCATGCATTAGCTCATTATCTTACAGTTTTTTGCTATCTGTAGCCTAAAGTGCTAGATCATAAAATGTTCTCCAGCCTCTAACAGAACACCCCAGGGTCTCATAACATGTCATTTCCCTGAGAGTTTTGATATTTCTCTGGTCATTATCTGGCAGGTGCTTTTTATTCACTCATTGTGCATGACTCGCATTTGCCTACTTTTTTTTCTTTTTTGTCAGTAATATGATGGACAGATCACATGGACAGAAGAGCTGCTGCTGCTTCAGAGTATGGAAAATATTTTAATGGCATGTGTTCTTCCATAAGTTCAGAAAGGGTGGTGCTGACTTCTTCAGAGCCTGTAGGCCCCAGACAATAGCATTATTGTCAGTGTTGATGAAAAAGAGAAAGAACGATGAGGTTTTTCCTGTCACACCCACTGGTCTTCATGCATTATGCACTTAATTGGTGGCAAGTGCACATTTTAGGTTTCGAGGAAAACTTTATGTTTCAAAGTTTATGACACTGTCATCACTAAATCATAACTTTTTTCCTTTGTTTTTGACAGAACTTTTGTTAGACAGTTCATTCGTTTGACTTATACAACTGTGATAAATAAATATAATTCAAAATGAACTTAGCTTGTTGTGACCCACAATGTCTTTTATTTGATTTTAGTGATTAAAGGGTGGGCTATCTTTCTGATATCGAAAATTATCTCTCATTTGCATTTAGGCCTATTAGAGTTTTCTTTTTTGTGTTAGTGTTGGAGCCTTAAAAGGCAGTTTTGCAGTTGATTCTAGTTTGAGATAGTACATTTACTCTATATGAAAGTTACAGATTTCCCTCTGCCTTCTCCATTTACAAATATCTGGATTATGTCTTGGTACTTTGGAGGTTATAGTCTTTATTCTCTTGCTCTTCCATAAATTCTCTAGATTACAAAATTTAAACAGAAAAACTCCATGAGATATCAGCTGAATAGAATACCATTCCTATGCATACACTTAAGAAGCTGGACTCATAGAAAAAAGCAGGAAAATCTGTAAATTTGCAAGTTAATCCCTATACATAAGATTTCTAGTGACAGCCTTAAAATAAAGTCCTTACAAAATACGAAAGTATTGCTAAATGCATTTTTAAACGGTTTAATGAAATATACATTAAAACTGTACAGTTCAATCTTCAAATCTATCTAGAAACTGCATTTTTAAATACATTACCGTTGGTGGATCATTTCGTTCAGATCGTTGTATGGGTTTAACTATTCCCTCTGTATTGTTTATATCATACTTTAATAAATGTTTGTATTGTTTGCTTGTTTGTTTTCTCTAGCTCTCACATTTTGTGACATTTTTCGCATCGTTATCACTAGGAAAAATGCTGCTGTTCCTACAAAATAACATGTTTCACACCTTTTAGTTCAATACGTTCAATTATTTGTTGCTGAAACTGTTTTTCTATTTCATTAATCGCTCCAAAACATGAATGAGTGTGTTGTACCTTTAATAACCATGCTGGTACTTCCTGCTGTGGCGTATCAGACTCAACACATCAATCCACGAAACAACGAACGAGTTGTTCGTTTTCTCAGCGTCTGCATCGACATTCGACTGCTTTAGTCTGGCTGTGAGATTTCGGTTGCTGCTGTGTTGTGTAGCTATCGAAAACATCAAATCATGTCCGGTGAGACAGTCGCTAAAACTATGTCTTTATTGTGAATATAGGCACTCAAAGTTATATTTTTAAATTATTGTACAGGCTGATAGCGTCTTTAGCTGTGTGGGCAGGTTTCACGCTTTATTTTGAGTAGTGTTTTTGTGCTGGATCCGAGGCCTTGTCGCAGACCCAACCGCTCGTAAAGTCTCGTTTATCCGTCCGACGATTTCATGTTGAAGTCGTCAGGTTCTTGGTTAAAATCTAGTGTTTTCCCGTCGGAAGATGGACACTGATAAGTTCAACTATGTTTACAGCTGCGACCTGGACATCAATGTTCAACTTAAGATGTAAGTTTTGGGCTTAATACTTCGCATTTTTCCAAGTGGTGCAACTATCTTGTGACTTGAGAGGATGCTTTTGTTTGCTGGGTTTGTCTCCTTGACTTATTTTTCTGATCCTGATATAAACTTTAACAACTTATAGCTTCTACAGATGTACTTACGTCCGTCATTATTTAAACCATCATTCTGTTAGTAGACAGAAATTTACCAAAAACTATTGTAATGTTTATTTAAGGCATTTCTCAAGTCAAGTCATTTATCGTTTGTAGAGAAACATGTAAAAACTGTCTGATAGTGATATTTATTCTTAGTTGCAGCAATAATCTGATACATTGTAACTATGCTTTCATATTTATGAAAGTGTATCCAAATTATACAGTAAGATACTGATCATAGAGCTTCATGTCTAAAGCCATTGTTGCGTCACAGGTTCTACCCGCTAAAAATACACTGATATTTACTTTCTCTTCATGACCCACATGGCATGGGGCATTCTAAAACACAATGTGCCTTTAATAAAATAAAAGATATTTTACACTGGAGCATAAGTAATAGGATAAACATACCACATCTTATAGAAAGTGGAAATTTATACACTAGATGTATTTGAATATCTGTATAGATGTTCAAATTGTTGGGGATTTGTGGTCTCTGCAACTATTGTAATGAAATGCATTTTCCGTATACTCATATTTTATATATTACATAGACATTCTGGGTGAAACAGTGTTTAGCCAGAAAGACAAATCTCATCAAAGACAATTTATTTTTTGGTCTGGTATAACCCAACTTAGTATCTATCATAACAGCCTCTGCAAAAATAAACTTAATTTGTAATAATAAGATGTAGCTGAAAATTAATTTTTAAAAAAAAACAACATGTTCTGAGAGGAAAGATGGAGAGTGTAATGGCAGTGCTGTGTCTGCTCTTCCAGAGGCAGTTTAGAAGGAAAGCGGGAGCAGAAGAGCTACAAATCACTGCTTGAAGACCCCATGCTACGATTCTCTGGCCTCTACCAGGAGAACTGCTCAGACTTATACGTTACCTGTCAAGTGTTTGCAGAAGGAAAACCTCTTGCTCTGCCTGTTCGTACCTCATACAAAGCCTTCAGCACACGCTGGAAGTGAGTCCCAACCGAAATTCTGCTGTGTTATTCACATAGTAAAGTTGAAGTTAGATTTTTTTTGCACTAATATGCATTTACTTTGTTTTGGTTTTTATGTTTTTTGAAAGTTTGAAAACAATAATCGATTAAGGAATTTCATTTTTAATTTAATTTTTTATGGAGTTTTTTCAACTTCAGTGGTCAGTCCATTCTTTTTGTGTTTCTTGTCACAGTACTTTTTGCCATCAACAGTAAATAATATTTTCTCAAAACTATAATAACTGAATTACTTAATGCACAAGGTTATATTGTTACCATCAATAATTAATCTCCTTAACATGTCATATTTCTTTCTCTTTTGAGCTAAATAGCACAAAACATCTTGCAACAACATTCTCATTCTTTTGGCTTCATAAAAGTAAAAATTCAGTTCTTCAGATCTTATTGTTTGTCTTCTATATTTTACTGCCTCGGTACACTCTTCTGCTGTCCTGGGCAGCTGGAACGAGTGGTTGCGGCTGCCAGTCAAGTACCCAGATCTTCCCCAAAGTGCCCAGGTTGCTCTCACAGTATGGGACATCTACGGGCCAGGCAGAGCTGTTCCTGTGGGTGGCACCACTGTCACTCTTTTTGGCAAATATGGGTGAGTGTACCTTTGCACAGTGATTTGTGTGTTTTTTTTTGTGTCTTCAATATTTATATGTATACAAAAATTAAAAACCGAAAAAACCCAAATTCTTTTGCTCATCTAGAATGTTCAGACAAGGGATGCATGACCTGAAAGTTTGGCCTGGTGTGGAGGGGGATGGAGGGGAGCCCACCACCACACCAGGACGCACCAGCAGCAGTCTGTCAGAGGACCAGATGGGCAGATTGGCCAAGGTACAGTATGTGTGTGGACAGACCATGGCTGAGGATTGGAGAGAGAAATTAGTATAAATTGGACAGGGTAGACGAGTGTAGGGCTGAAAGGCTGAGAGAAAGGGTTAAAGAAGAGACATTGTGTGCATTGGATAACGAGAGAAACCCTCCAATGCAAAGCCCTGTCTAAATCATCATCTGTTCCAGGGCCCTGACCTGGAGGTACTCAGTGATGTGAGTACAAGTGAAGGAGTCAGTGTTGGCAATGCAGAATGTGTGTGTTGTGTACCGTATGCGTGTGAACAGAGTCTTGGTCCAAATGTATTTGCAAACAGACCTCACTTATTATCAGACACCACTTAAGTGAGTATTACCACATTAGAACATTTCAGAGTGTGTCAGTAAATTTAAATCAGCCACTTTGCATTGTTCTGTGTGGGAAACTTGTAAGTGGTATAAAACTTTTCAGTTTTACAAATACATTTTGACTCAGCTTTTTATGTAAACACTTGTCTGTCAAGAAGTATGGCTGTGTTTTTGGAATCATCACACACATTGGTTTATAAGTTTTCTGCTGTTGTACATTAGTGTATTTTGTGTAAGTGATTGTGCATGAAATTCATGTTTATTTGGACACGAGAATATAATGTCAGTCAGCTTGTTGCAGCTCTTTGCAAATATTTAGAGCACAGAGCATTTTATTTTAGCATTAACTTATTCAAGAAACTGGTTTTAAATAATTACTAAAACGATTCACTAATTCCTGAATTTTTGTAATAAATCTAAGTGCAGTCAACATAATCCTATTTAAAGTTATGTGTAGGCTGCTACCTTTTCATTTGTTGGTTTTAAAGAGTGAGTGCTAATTCTAACCAGCTGAGTTGGTTGCTTCCTGTTCATGGCCAAGTGTGTGCTTACATTCCCAACACCCACACTGATTGAAGAGCAGACTGGCTGCTGAGTGTGTGACCAGAGATGCTGGATTGGCTGCTGGCACTGACTTTGTGCATGATTGGTCGAGCTGTTTGCACATCAGCCGCCATGCTGTGGCCAGTTCTGCTGCAACAGAACCTCAACCTTTCTGTATTTTTCCCCTATCCTCTTTTTTTCCTCCCATCCTTCTTCCTTTGTCTTACCACCCAGCTGACAAAGGCCCATCGACAGGGCCACATGGTAAAGGTGGACTGGCTGGACCGTCTGACCTTCAGAGAGATTGAAATGATCAATGAGGTGAGTCGGTTTAGCTGGAGTCTGCTTGAAACACACAACTACGATATGATGTTAGAACACACAAGTCTAGTCTGGGTCAACTAGAGTATTGTTATGACCTACATCCCTCATCTTGGAGGTATGCACCAAATTTCTTAGTAAGTACAATGTTTCATTGTATGCATATGAATTTTCATACCCTCCTTATCTGTAATAACTGTGTTTTGTTTTGAATTTAATACTAAGTTTTCTTTGTGTGGGTTGTTGCAGAGCGAGAAACGCAGCTCTAACTTCATGTACCTCATGGTGGAGTTCCCCAGAGTCAAAACTAATGACAAGGAATACAGCATTGTGTATTATGAAAAGGTATTTTTAATGTAAAAACATTGATACAATTTAACATGTGAGGTGCAATATATATTTAAATAACACTGGAAAGTGTGAGACTTAGTTGGTGTATTATGTTCTATTCCTAAATAGGATGGAGATGAGGCCTCGCCCGTTCCTACCAGCTGCGACATTGTCAAAGTTCCTGACCCACAGATGGGGATGGTGAGAGAAACCCCTCATTTATTGTCATTTAGTTTGTGTTTGATTCACAACACTCTGTATTGATTGTATTGCTTTTTCTCATAGGAGAACCTGGTGGAGAGCAAGCACCACAAACTGGCTCGTAGTCTCCGCAGTGGGCCGTCAGATCATGACCTGAAGCCCAATGCTGCCACACGTGACCAGCTGAATGTAAGTAAATAGAAGTTTAGTGTTATAAAGGATTTAAATATAATCACATTCACCGGTGCAACTACTTGTGTGAAAACAACATAATTTACATGGAATGTTTGTGTGGAGCAACCCCGTTTATCATTAACCAGAGATCTACTGTCGGTGTAGGACTACAGTAGCCCATCACTGCAGGCCTGTTTCTGACCAACCAGAGCTCTGACAGTGATCAGGATTAATTAGGAAATTATATGACACCACTGTGTTTTTTTTTGAAAACATGTTAAACATACTTTGGGGTAAGTTTAAAATACGACAACTGATTTGACGTCTGGACACCAACAGATCATTGTGAGCTATCCTCCAACTAAGCTGTTGAGTTCTGAAGAACAGGACCTGGTGTGGAAGTTCAGATACTACCTCACCACACAAGAGAAGGTGGGTGTGTTGGTGTATTGTCTTCTGACAAAATATGTTACTTATACCATTAAACACACTCTGAAAGTCTACTCCTCCTCTTCTTGCAGGCATTGACAAAGTTCCTCAAGTGTGTGAACTGGGATCTTCCCCAGGAGGCCAAGCAGGCTCTGGAACTGCTGGGGAAGTGGAGGCCCATGGATGTGGAGGACTCCCTGGAGCTCCTGTCATCTCAGTTCACTAACCCGACAGTCAGGCGCTACGCTGTAGCACGCCTGCAGCAGGCAGATGATGAGGTACTGTATGCATGGTGAGGCTGAGGGGCACCAGGAAAGTCTGTACTTGTGTGGGTAGATGATAATGACTCTGACAATACTTAAATTAAACCTAAAATTAAAAAGAAGCTTTGTACTGTTTGAAATTTCATTTTAAAAAATTAACTGAACTAACAGATGGAACATTGAGAACATCCTTGTGATTAAAGAGGTACTGTATGTAATGGTGAACCTTAAGTTTTTCACTGTACTTTTTCCCATCTGTCCTATTAGGACCTGCTGATGTATCTTCTCCAACTGGTCCAAGCACTCAAATATGAGAACTTCAGTGACATTCAGGGAGGCCTGGAGCCAGGCAGCAAGAGAGAAATCCAGGGACTTTCAGATGACTCCACACTGGACAGGTCAGTGCTTGGATTACGAATTGTGTTTGTGTGTGGGGCTGTAAAAAGTCAGCACTAGTAAGTTTAACCAAAGTAAGGCACATATTGTAGACTCTCTTGTGGTAATTTGCTAAAAATGTCGAATGACGTTTTGTACCCCCTTTTTAAATGTTTTGTTTTCACTAACTTTGGTTTAAATTTATCCTAAAATTGCTCTGTTGTTGGAAGAGTATTTGCCACTTTGCAAAGTTTGATTATTTTTCTTTGAGAAACCATGGCTGTTATGATTTTGCTGGCAGATCTGCAGCTCGGCTCAGCTGGATGCAGAGAACTGAAACTTTGGAACCGCATTGACCTAAAAAATAAGAATGACTAAAGCTGCCTATACTGAAAACCCCATCTCAGCAGTTCTGTTACTCTTTTCTGTAGTTCTCAGATAATTTCTGGGACATCTGGACCCTCCACAACTCCACAGAAAGGAAAGGAAGGAGCCGACAGTGAGAATCTAGAGGTAAAAAAGCATAATGTAACAACAAAAATGGAAGGTTGAGAAGAACTTTATTTAAAGAAATAACTTGTATCATAGGGGTGATTTATGTATTACTGAAAATCCCCACACAGCACATGGAGACACAGTGTGGTTGTAGATATTATATTGGCTGCAGAAAAAAACTCTATTTTGTTTTTGTAGCAGGACCTGTGTACGTTTCTCATCTCACGTGCTTGCAAGAACTCAACCCTTGCCAACTACTTGTACTGGTGAGTAGAATGTGTGTGTGTTTTTCTACTAAAAACAAAACCAGCTTAGTTTCTTACTAGGCTAGTTTTTGTAAGTATTATACATCTGTGTATGTGTCTGTCTTCTTCAGGTATGTGATCGTAGAGTGTGAGGATCAGGACACACAGCAGAGAGATCCCAAGACTCACGAAATGTACCTGAATGTCATGAGGAGGTTCAGTCAGGCTCTACTCAAGGTCAGCACTCCGACAGGTTACCCACTGACTATATGATGGGATGGATGCGTTCTATAGCAGACTCTCATTTTCTCACCTCATTGTCCTAAATTTATGCTTACTCTTTGATCAGGGTGATAAGAGTGTGAGGGTGATGCGGTCGCTATTGGCTGCCCAGCAGACGTTTGTAGACAGACTGGTGCAGCTCATGAAAGCCGTGCAAAGGGAGAGTGGAAATCGCAAGAAAAGGTAACCCAACACCTGCCAATGGACTCTTTACTTTGTACAGGATTTCTTTGGGTTTTTAAACAAGGTTTATATATAGTTATTTTATAAAGACAGATTTGTACAAACATAATCCTCCCCAACATCCTGTGTGTCTGCAGACGGAGCGGCTGCAGGCTCTGCTGGCTGACAATGAGAAGGTGAATCTTTCCGACATCGAGCCAATTCCTCTTCCTCTGGAGCCTCAGATCAGAATCCGAGGCATCATCCCTGAGACAGCAACACTCTTCAAGGTACAAAAACAGGTTTGTCTTTATTACAACCACTATCCCAGTGACAAATGGTTCACAAGTCTATTCCCTTTTTTGTGTATGTATTAGAGCGCTCTAATGCCAGCCAAGCTGATCTTCAAAGCCGAAGATGGAGCCATGTACCCAGTTATCTTCAAACATGGAGATGACCTGAGACAAGACCAGCTTATCCTGCAGATCATCTCGCTCATGGACAAAGTAGGAATACTTTGACTTACATTACATCCTGAGGGTTAGGCAGTGATTGATTTCTACTTGTCTCATTTCATTTGAGAAAAATGTCAAAATCTGTCTCAATGATTTGGATCATGGAGCCAGTGTTGATTTAAAACCCCAGAGCAGATGCTCTGACCTCACAAATAGAAACACATTAGTCTGTTTTGATGTGGAAAATATAACTCTTGTTAATTCTGTAGAGCTCTGAATGTTTTCAAGTTATTTTTAAACAAGAATTTCTATGATTTGTTACTTGGTGTTCAGCTACTGAGGAAAGAGAATTTGGACCTGAAATTGACACCTTACAAAGTGTTAGCCACCAGCACCAAGCACGGTAAGAACTCTGGTCCACTCATTATTCTCTTGGTAATAAATAGGCCTTATATTAAATTAAAATAATTACAGTAATACAAGCTTTATATGCTGCAGTCCCAAGCTGCGAGATATTGTTACTTACAGAAAATTAAGTTAAAATGTTTCAGTACTTTGTCAAGTTTCCCACTGTAACTTCCAGCTAACTCGGATCCTTTTTCTAGGTTTTATGCAGTTTGTCCAGTCAGTTCCTGTTGCTGAAGTCCTAGCTACTGAGGGCAACATCCAGGTGAGTAGAAGGTCGAGCGGACTTTTTAAATGTCACTGAGAAATGTCCTGTCCTTTGAATCACATGATTTGTTTCTCCAGAGCTTCTTCAGGAAGCATGCTCCGAGCGAAAAAGGACCCTACGGCATCAGCTCAGAGGTGATGGACACTTACGTTAAGAGCTGTGGTGAGTCAGGTTGTGTGGTAGATTTGTGCTTAGGCTGTTTGCATGCTCTAGAAGAAATAAACGTTTCACAGCCACCTAATGGGAGTTTCTTTCTCTCAGCTGGCTACTGTGTCATCACATATATACTGGGTGTAGGAGACAGACACCTGGACAATCTTCTACTGACAAAGACCGGTGAGGCAAATGTTACCAAAGCCCACATAACATTCTGGGTGTACTGAGACATTTTTAAGAATATTCTCTTTTCCAGGAAAGCTTTTTCACATCGACTTTGGCTACATCCTGGGCAGAGATCCCAAACCGCTGCCTCCACCCATGAAGCTAAGCAAGGAGATGGTGGAGGGGATGGGAGGCATGCAGAGCGAGCAGTATCAGGAGTTTAGAAAGCAGTGCTACACGGCTTTCCTACACCTCAGGAGGTAAGAGCCTGGACAGACAAATACACTCACTGAAAATGTAGTTAGCTGCGAGACAGAGTGATACCCATGTCAAAGTGTGAATGTGCACTAAAATTCACAAAAAATGCTGGGAATGTTTCAAATGATTTTAAGTCACTAGCTATTAACAATTTCAGTTTTTCTAGCGGTAATTTCACTCTTGAAAAAAAAAAACTAATTAAACACAAGTGGCCAAAAGGGCATTGCAGAATTTTTGGAAGTAAAACATTGTTTTTCTCCGTTTCTTTAGATACTCCAACCTGATCCTAAATCTGTTCTCTCTAATGGTGGACGCCAATATTCCTGACATCGCTCTGGAGCCTGACAAGACCGTTAAGAAGGCAAGTTAGCTGTTACCCTTAACTAATAAATAACACTGACATCTTAGTTTACACAATTAATAGTTGCTTCTCATTTTCTCTAATTGCTAAAGTTCATAACTGCCGGGCAGTTTTGACCTTTACAATAACGAACACCATTTTTGTTGATTAATGTTTTGCCTCCAGGTGCAGGACAAGTTTCGATTGGACCTGTCTGATGAGGAGGCAGTTCATTACATGCAGAGTCTGATTGATGAGAGTGTGGGCGCTTTGTTTGCTGCTGTGGTCGAACAGATACACAAGTTTGCTCAGGTAAGTGTATTCAGACACACTACCTAGTTGAAAATATGAGCTTATATAGTTCAAAAAGATTTTAGTTTATTTTATTAGTTCTAACAAGTCAGAATAAGAGCCCCAATGTTTATCATTTATAGGCTGCACTCGTCTGTACTGATATTTTGTCTTTCAGTCTGCAGCTGGATTAGTTTATTCGTCTATTAGATCAGGATACAGATTACGGATATCACCTGACAGAAGAGCCAATATAGTTTTGGTTTTAGCGTCTGTATGGGGTTTGCTGAAAACTTGATTAACTTGACCAAAGTTATCCAGTATCTGTCAGCAACTGTAATGTCTACATCCAAAAGTCAAATCTGGTATAAAGACAGATAAATGGCTCTAGAGAAAAAAAACAAAGAATTAAAGTTTTGATATAAGATGTTTGATTTTCTGACAAATTCTGTGCAATAATATACAGTTAAATTTCCTTTTAGCTGTTACTACATTTTTAGATTACATACAGGTTTTAAAACATTCAATAAAATGTTTTAAAACCTTCTTTAGTCCTTATGTGTCATTAAAAGTTTTAAATATTAGGTATAAAAGGATAAAAACATTGTCCTAAAAAAAAAAGTTGTTTTTCTTTAATGCACATGAGGAGTTTGCTTTCATGCAGTTGTCATACAATACTAGCATTACATTGTCATATACTTGTATTGGATCACTTTTTAATCATGATAATTATTTGATCCAGCCCAAGTTAGAAAAAATAAACTCCATTAAATCATTAGAACCACAGCAGGAGGACCACACATTTGGTAGTGAATAATTTTACACATCAGGGGTTTTGCAGTATCTAATAACATGTTGTGGATTGTGTGATGTCAGTGCTCTAAATTCACACAACCTCAATAAAGACTATTGAAACTAAGCAATTTTATAGTAAAAATAAAGATTATTAAAAGTAATTCTAAATTAATTCAGGCTAAAACTAAAACTTGCTTTTGTCTTTAGTACTGGCGTAGATGAGCAGACCCGAGAGGCTCGGATGGACTGGATGGAACTTACGAACGATTCTGACCCGACTGACGCCGTGTGTGAGGGAGGATGAAGAAACCCAATGACACTGTTAAAAGGCCAAGAATGCACTGCCAACTTTTACTGCAAGATGAATAAACAAGGATATGGACATCTTTGTTTGCTTATGTATATATACTGTATATTAATTATTAAATGAATGAGTGAATGAATTGTATGGCCAAATAAATAACAAAAATTGGACACCACTGGTCATCTGTTTTTCCTTTCTTACTCAAATGTGTTTCTGAAGCAGTGTGTATTTTTTCAATATTTTAGCCCAAAAAAGAGCTGCTATGCAGTGTTTATGGTCCACAACATGATTCTTAATTGAGCATTGCTGACCATCTGCGGATGGCCATATAGTCTATGCTGGGGGTAGAAACAAGCAGAACCCCCAGAGGGTTGATGACTCAGCGAGCCAGTGACTCAGCATTTCCTGCCAGATTCAAAAAGACAGAGAAGCTGGTTCATTTGAACTTTAGCTACATGTTTGATAAGTGGGGAGTTTATCTAGTGTCTTAGCACAGACGAGCCCAGCTGATAATATGTGGGTTATAGAATACAAATAGTTGTTTGATTGAATTAACACAGACACTTATTTAAAGTCATTACATAAGAGAAACTCACCTAATAATACTGTGGAGGATGAAAAAGACATTAGAGAAGTGACAAAAACACTAATGGAGTAGAGATATTGTGCAAGAATTGACCTACAAATGGTTATAGGGTTTGACAAGGCACTTAGCTGACACCGAGCTAAAACTAATGCATCCAACACAATACACCTGCAGGAAATAATAAATCCTCTCAGTGATCTGAAAGTACTGACATGACCAAACTGCATTATACAGCATGCATTCATTCTCATCAGAGGCTACATGTACCTAATAAACTGCCACATGTAAAACGGCAGAGACCACTCCAATTATGACTATAAGGAGATAATTGCTTTCCTTCTATGTTTAGGTCTCTCATCTGTTACATGTTTGATTTCCTACAAGTTAATGCAGAAAGTACTTCCAATGCAAACTGGGAGCATCAATTAATATGTACATGATCACTGTCACATTGTGGCTTTGTTTGCTATCAGTTGCACAAAGACAAGGCAAAGTTTTCAAAAAACTTTAGTTTTACTTCTGTTTCAAGCTGTATTTTATTTAAGGAAGTGGCAGGACTACATTGATAATATAGTGAACAATGGCTGTAAATATGCCAAATCAACAGAATGATCTGATAAGCCTTGTACATATTTGCATTTGGAATTGTAATAGTGAGAGTTGTGGTTATTTATATCAGTAAAGTTAATAGTTACATAAAGTGTTAGTATAAGTTAATCGTCATTGTTATCAATATAAAAAAACAAGAGTGATGATTTTACAGCAGATCTTGACAGAAATCACTATAACACAAACAAATACATACAATTAAAATCATCTCAGTGGAGATTTATAGAGAAATGACAAATAGCAGAAAACATAGCAAATGTGTACTGCCTCTGGATGCTGCATGGAACAGCAGCTCAACTGTTGTGTAATCAGCTGCACCTTCACATAAGCCAATTTTTTTGCTTCATACATGAATCATCTCTCCACAATGTAAGCACTGTGTTTATTAATAAAATCTGCACTGTTGGCTCCTTCGTGGAGCTTTGGATAACCTCTCTCCGTCACTGTGGACTCTGGAAAAAGTAGAAGGGGAAACAAACAATGCTGGATGGCCAAACCCCCAAAGGCTCCCCAATGTTGCGGAAAGAATGCAACACCAGCAAAACAGAAGGCCGAAAAGCAAGACGTCAAGATGTTCCTTGTTTTCATGCAGCAGGAAGTATGAGGTGTCAGCCACGGTTAGGAGGCAGCGAAGCGCCAATGGGGCAACTGTGAGTCAGAAATATTTCAGGGCAATGAATGACACAAAGAACTACCCTTTGTTATCACTTCAAGGGGAAAAAGCAGCACGGAGTAGCTGTTGGCTGCACTGCATGTTGGGGGGGGTCAGAAGTTTTCCTAGTTCTTGTTTATGAAGTTCATGGTTTGGACTGACTGTTGAGAGGCACTGGACCTGAGCACGAGAGGCTTAGTGCGAAAGACCACAACCAGATTTGGGTTTTTCACTGAATCAGTGGATGTGTAAATACACAGAAAAACAGCTCCTTTTGGACCCGTCAGATAAACTGTTCCTGCCTCACTGGTAACCCTCACTCATCAGTCAGTTCTCTGACCCCCTTCATGCAGCACTCTGACTCATATCGGATTCCGACCGGCGGTCGAGTCCCAGGAATCTGCTCAGATGTTTAAAATAGAGCCACAATTCACTAACCAGAATTACATTGTTAGACATCATCTGATGGATCCACCGGCTCATGATAAGAGACTAGATTTGTGAACTTAATCACACCTTGTGATCTGCATCATTATACAGATGATAAACAAAACTGAAAGGTCAGAGGTCAAGAACAGAACAGCATCTACAGAGCTGGAAGCTCACTTTACTTTTTGGACTGAATATTTCCATTATGATTAAATTACATTATATCGTGAAACTGATCTGACCAACCGACACTCCAAAGCAAAGACGTTTTTGCTAGAAGCAGTGACTTTATGACCCAGTTCTTATTTCAGACCCCGTTTTTTTAAACCATATGGAAAAACTAGTATGAAGACTAGACTCCACAAAGACATTAAAGGAGGTTAAAATGTGGGTAAATGGGTAAATTATCTTTGATTTTAAAAGAGCCTGTTTTTGTTCAGATCATATACACAGTTTATTCTGGATGGTTGAGGTTGACACATTTATTGATATGTGAGAGTTCCAGCCACTTTCCACCTGGTCTCCAAGGCTGCTGATGTGCTCTCCCTACCCCCCTCCTCTCTTCCTGGAAAATCCAGATTAATTCCTGGGCCAAATAGGATGTGTTTGAGGTTTGTCCCTGGAAAAACTTTACTAGGAAGCACCTAAATTGCAACACAAAGGAAACTTTTTGTTACATCCAAACTCACATCCAGCCTCTCATTTCTGATAATATATCACCTGTTTTGTGCATTTTGTGCGTCATTCTGGCTGTGCCTCTCTTTTTTCTTTTAGCAGTTTCTTGTTATCAGTCCCCTTTGGATTGTTTTGTATTTTGTCTCTTTTTTAACATTCTGCATTTCTTTCGGGTCATTTTCTGTCTCTCATTGGCCATTTTCGCTCTTCAGTGTTGTTTGTTTCATCTTTGACATTGTGCATCTATTTTTGATCAGTGTGGGTCTCTTTTTGGGGAATTTTTGTGACATCATTTTGTGGGTCGTGGTTTTCCCTCTCTTTATTTTGTGGTCATTTTGTGTTTCTAAATGAGCTGTGTGAGCAATTAAACAAGAAATATCAGTCTACTCACACAGAAGCTCCAGCACAGGGCCTCTCTAAGCTCTCCCCTGTTCGATAATCCAGCCATGCATGTGCTGAGTGGAGCATTTTTTTTAAAGAGAAAAATAAACTTGTCAGTCCTCTGAAGTTGACAAACTGTGTGTTTTATATTCATCCCAAGAATGTCGGCGGCATTTCTTAGAAGCTATTTTAAGACTGTTTGTACTAATACCGATATAATCTGGAAAAACTGCATCAGCCTGAGATATTATTGATCAAAGTAAGTAGTGAAACAAATCTTCAGCTACTGTATTTTTCTATTTTTATGGTTTGATTGAATGAAATTTGGTGAAAAAAAAAGAAAGGAAAAGAAAAAAGAGCAGTTCAGATTTAGCTGCTGTTCTGAGATTCCAAACCCTCCCAGGGAACTTAGTAGGTCACAGCTATAGAGGTAAACCCACCTTCACAAAGAAACACTGGGGTCAGGTGACTCACATGGGATGCTGATGCCAGACTCCAGGCCTGGCTTCAGCTCCGTCCCTCCACTGTCCCAGTACACAGAGCTGGAGTCACAGTGTCGAAGTTCACAGGTGTGTGTACTTCCACGAATAGAGGCCTGGTCCTGGTTGGAAGGCAGGCTGGAGGAGGACTCAGAGATATGATCGTCATTGATTTCCACGTGGATGTCACAAGGGTCAACTGGGACCAAGGAGAGAGGCACCAAAGACACTGGATGATGAACTGGTGCCTTAATTAAAGAAATATTAGACAGCGTATTAGTTAGGATCATCCGTGGAACGGAAAAGACAGAGCAAATAAAGGACACCAAAATAAATTGTACTGGAGTCTTGGGTTGATTTTCTGTGGTAGGTGCAGCTCGTCTTTGTTTTTTCAGAAACACAGTGAGAAGTGGAACGAGGAGCAGAGACATCAGGCCGACTCCCAGACACAGCACAGACGACAGCTCTGTGAAAACACATTTAGGTTGAGCTACTGCACAAGCAACACTGAACAATTTGACAATTTGTTGAAACGAGATGAAACTCCGGGGAGGCAGAAATGAGCCAAGCCACCCGCAGGAGATTTTAATTGGCCCTTTGGACTCTATTGTAAGATGCAGATCAAGTTCAGTTCCTTTTGAGGGGCAAACAAAGCCATCTTTGTAGTTTCCCGTTTGTAGTATCGGGGATCGAGGCCACTGATCCTCCAGCTAAAAGCCTCATTTATTAGTGCATGACCTAAACTCTGTGAGTGAGCAATGATGAAAACAATCCATCACATTCCAACAGTAATGACCAGTCATATGTTAAGCATTAAGTTCAGAGAGACGCCGTGAGTCACATAATGTTTTGAATATTTAAAACGTCAGAAGTCAACAGGCTTGTGAAATGTTTGGTACCTCTCACCTGATTTGTAGACTGTCTCAACACACTGAGGGTCAGATTTGGGGGAAGCAGCCATGGAGAAAGTGGGGAAGGAGAAGTTAGCCACAGCACAGTAGCTCTGACCTGGAGACAAACCAGAGAACTCTATGTAGGACATCACCTCTTGGGTCCAAACTGTACGGCTCTGCAGGACAAAATTAAAGCAAATAAATCCAAAAGGTAGAAACAATCTGGGCTGAGCTAATTTATTTGGAATATTTGGTTGTAATTGCCACATATATAAAATAACATTTTAGTCACAGTCATCGCAGCTCTGGGATATTTCCACTACATGGGTCTTGATACTTAACGTTTAATAGTAAAAGTTACCTCACTGCTACAGTAACTTTCATACAAAACTTAACATTTAATGCTGCGTTAATGCATGAACAATAATAATCCAGTGACAAGTGTTTACACAGGTCAACATGTTCTGCATTTGGTATAAAAAAAAATACATTTCAATAAAAAAAAAAAGATAAATATTTACTGTTCAATGCAGTGGCTTCAATTTACAGGTCTGAGTGAGTAGATACAGACTAAATTTCATTCTGACACTCTCAAATAACTACTGCAGTGTGTCAGACCTGATATTCAGAGCGATTGAACATGTTGTACACAGTCACTGTTGTCCAGGGATCAATCATTTCAGAGACGGGACAGCAGCTCCTCATGGAGCATCTCCTGTTGGCAGCACAGGGAAACTGCACCTTCACCAGCAGCAGGTCGTCTTTCAGGGAGACCGAGACAGAGGGAGGGCTGAACGCTGGAGGGGACAGAGAGAGGAACTGGTAATTATCCTAAAGCTCAGCATTAATTCCACAGTGAAACCCAGTTGTTCATAATCACACACTAAAGCAACACTTTGAAAACATGGAGCCAGGAGCCCGACGGGATCAGCATCAATCATCTTTTCACTGACTGAAGTCACTGTAGTCAAACTTGCGTGGCTTGATCCAGACAGTGGAGATGGGGCTGAGGTGGACGCCCAGACGAATCATGTTGTACAGCTCAAAGTTTGAAAAGACCTGAGATATGTCACAACTATGGGACGGGATCCAAACACACCATGCAACATCCTGCCAGGGGTCCCTGCAACAGAAAGTGGGCTCTAATATGGGGATTTTAAGCATAAACATGATTAAAAAAATCTTAAAGATTAACATCTAACAGGAAACATAAATTTCATGTCAAAGAGTAGAGTTACAGGACAGCTGTCTGTCTTGGGGCTCCATTTCAGTCTATGTGGAAACGCAGGAAAAACTTAAACCCATGTTCATGAACTTTTTCCTTTCTCATGTTTCCACCTCAGCATCTCTATCATGTGATGGCTTAGAATTTTTTTTTAATGTTTTTGATGTTTAATTTTATTCCTAATTCTCTGTCCTTATGTAATATTTCTATATACTTTAAGGATTACATTAAAGGATTGTATATATGTACTAACTTGTACTCTGTAACATAATGAAAAAGTTATTGAACTGGTGGTAAACACTAATGGCAAGTACAAAGTAACATGAAAACTTACCCCTGCGTCTTTGTCTGCACAGTGTAGGTTGTATTAGGACTGGCATGGGGACAATCCCACCGCAGGAGGCAGCCTAAGTCCAGTGATTCCACTGCTGTGTAACAGACTAACCCAGTCGACCCTGGGAAGATCACATGAAGCCATTACACCAAAATAGCATGTGCGCACACGCACACAAACACACAGGGATGCTCACTGACCCGTTAAATCTGAATGTCACAACTTGGAGAAAACGTGTGTGTCCGCAGAGGACACAGACACAGGAAAGTAGAGGGTAAACACATAAATGAGCTTCAACTGTTTCACGTTCACTACTCACCATTAATGAGCAGAGCGACCACGACACACAGCCGCACCGGAGCTCTCAGCCAACATATGGTCGCAGCCGTTGTCTCCATGGCAACTTTGTTACCTCCGTATCAGGTGAGGAAGACTGCTCATAACTACAGTCTATGCAGAGCTGAAGTAAAGTAAGTCAAATACACCTGAGGAGACACTGATGAGCGCATGGAACAAGCTGCATGGGGAATGATAGACTGAAGTCAGCAGGAGGTGGAAGGGGAGGAGAGAGATAAGGATTTAATTGAAGGCCGGTGATTTTGTAAGAGAGAGGAAAGGCTGTAAGCTCCTTAAAGAGGAAGGTAAAAAAAAATTTGACCATTAGATATTACATGCGAGGTTGTTTCCATAATTATAAATAATGTTCCAGTTTTTAACAAACCACCAAAAAGGTGATAATCAGTGGAGTGAATTATATTTAAGGTGTGTATTTTTTTGGCCACCTTATTTGAAATAAATGAGTGGGAACTTCTAAAAATAGAAATCATGGTTGAGCTGCTTTGTTAGGTACACCTGTACAATCTAAGTGACCAGGGGTTGTATGTACACACGAAGAATACTGCTTCTATTCTCAAATTCCATCATCATATTTCCTTGTTTAAGTAGAATTTTTGAAAGTACTGAAAGTCTGGACATTTTATATATAGCTTTTTAAATGTATGTAGTATGAAAATTTTAATTTAACCAATAAAATAAACTACACACATTTTTAGGTCCATTTTATCTTGCAAAACCTAGACAGATTAAAATAAATGTACAGTATATAAAGAGTGTTTTGTGCTGCTGAACAGAAGAATGTGACAGTTGAGGGATTGAGGGAGAGAACAGGAAAAACAAAAAAAACAAACAAAGGGTGAGTCATGTTTTTAAGTTATTACCCGTCTTTCATTGGCCGCCCCTTTGAACAATTGAGATATTTGACACAAAAGCAAAAACAAGCAGATATATACAAAGAGGACGTCCCTGCATTCTATCTTTTTATTCAATGACATTAAATAATAAGAATCTGTACATCATAAGCAGGTCTTTGACCATTCATTCTCCAAAGTAATAACGATAAACAGTTTTCTTATTAACAACAGTAATACAGTTGAAGTGCTTAACGAGGCAACCAGAAAAGCTGCCAAAGACCATACAGCAAAAAAAAAAAAAAAAAAAAAAAAAAAGTCATAACAGTGTACGGCACACACACACAAACCTCACACATCCACATCCAACCCATTTTCACATTACGCACAGACAGACACTCACCTGAGCAGTGCACCATACACCTCTTGATAATTAAAGACATTAAAGCAAAACGGCCTGTTAATTCAGAAACAGCACCAAACATCAAAAATCATTGCAACACTAATAATACTAAGCTTAACATTCCTCATTTCAGCATCATCAATTTATCAGTCATAATAATCTTTTACATCTGCAAATGTTCTAACCAACTGGGCCCCAAACTGGAGTGTTTAACATGCTGATCAGTTCTGGATGCTGCCCATCAGTCACAGCTCACACCTGATGCTGCGACACCCTCAGCCCAGCAGAGGGCGACACACACAAAAAAGAAGTTCACCATTATAGACACCAGCTCTGCATCTCTCAGCCTTTGTGAAGAAAGTCTAAAGAGTTTCAGGAAACCAGTCTGGACACTCAGGACCTCATGTGCACCAAAAAGCAGATCTGGAAAATAAGCAGGGTATTGCTGGATTAAAATCTGTGCAAATTCTGAGAAGACCTGCTCAATTTCCAGGGAAGATCATCTGGTGCAGGGTTTCCACTCAGGTCTTTTCTGAATGTATTTGGTGTTGAGGCAGGTGTTTATGTCTGCGCCCCCGGCAAGGCAAGTCCTGGCTCCAGGCTGGTGGTGGTGGTCGTGGGGGTAGGTGAAGGTGGCAGGCCTTTGGGTCCTGGACAAAGCAGCCTGTGTGAGGCTGTGTGGTCCCCGTTCAGGTTCTTATAGGGGTTTCTGCGTGGTGGAGCTCTGAGACACAGAGAGGGGAAGCGGAGGCCAGCAAGGCAGCAACCAGGACAGGAGATCACCTCTTCCTGGTCCAGAGAGTGGCCACTGCCAGAGCCAAATGGGGAGGGCCCAGCGGGGTCCTTGGCAGGGGAGTGGTAGCCGTTGTAGTTGGTCGTAGGGTTGGTGTTGGGGGTGCTCCATCCCAGTGGGCGACTCACGACCACGTTGTTGTTGTCCAAATGAGAAAGAGGAGGCAGGCATTGAGGCCCGTTGGAGTCAGCAGACCCCCAGCCATTTGAGAAGGGAGGGGGGGAAGGAGGAGGGGAGAGTTTTGAATAGGGGGATGAAGCGCTGTGTTGTGTGTCTGGGGAGCTGGTGCAGTCCATCAGCTCCTCCCCCTCCTTCTCCTGGTCCAGTAGGTCCAGCGACAGAGGTACAAAGGACAGAGGAAGGCCAGAGTCACCTTCCAGCTGAGTCTCAAACTCCTCCCTCATCTCCTTCTCTTCTCCCAGCAGTCTCTCCTCCTCACTCCCTCCAGTGGTTTCACCCCTCACAATGTCTGTTGCGGACGGGGATTCCTCAGTGAGGACTGTGCTCGGCGCCGATACGAGGTGCGGAGGAGGCGTGCAAGGGAGTGAGTGGCAGCGTCTGTGCCTCCTGGGCAGCTCGCAGCCATCAGTTTCAGAAGCAGAGGGGTCATCACAGTCTGGGGGAGGGGGGAGGGTGAAGGTCAGGGAGATGACAGACTTGCTGGGAGTGTCGAACAGCTTGATCTTGCCGCCTTTCAGGTCCTCCCTCTGAGAGAAGGGGTTGACTCGAGCGTGAGGTGCCATAGTAGCAGAAGAGGGGGCTGTGTCCGGGGAGTTGAGCGTGCCAGATTTGCTGCGGGAGAGGCGGGAATCTGATAGGAGGCAGAGGGATCGTCTTCTCAGAGGACCAACTGCAAGAGAAACCGCTTCAGAGAGAGAGAGAAACAAAACCAGATTGAATTCTACATTACATAAAGAAAATAGTGTTTACTCTGATGTTTACAGTGTTTGGTGACTCACCTTTGACTGCTGCCTCATCCTTTTGTCTCCTCTCAGCCTGTGTCCTCTCTAGCTCTGCTACAATTTGTAAAAAGGATGGACGGAGCGTGGCATCCATCTGGTAGGAAGGAGAAACCAGAATTAAAGATTCAACAGAGGATTTGTGATCAGCTCCTTTCACTGTGACCTTTGCAGTCATTTGTCATGTTTGTAATAAGTATAATTGCTGTTTAAATATGACAGCACATTTTGCAGTCTCAAAATTTTGTAGATCTGGCTGCTTACAGAGTATTATTCTCTATTGGGGTTTCTCTCCACACCTTTAAAAACACTGTACACCAATCAATAGCTAAAATTTGTGTCATTTGCCATGTTCAAGTTTATTGCGTGGCTTCATTCCTTGTACTGATCAGTCACACATTTCTAAAAGTGCTTTTTAGAACAAGGTGAAAGATGCAGTGCATTAATTTCCCTTTTGCTACTGATGACCCCGTTACGGTATTATGTGTGCCATATTGGAAACGTTACCATATCCAACTAGAAAAAGCTGCTTTTGTGACTTTTGCAGAAAAGCATCCGAGGGGCTTATTTAAAAAAAAAAAAAAATGCAGGGCACAGTTTGTATCAGAAAGAGGTTTTGTCTGTAAATACAGCGACGCTGACATGAATCACAACCAAAGAAGGTACTGATTTACAATCATGTAATAACCAACAATAGACTAAATGTGAGCCTGCAATAATGAAGAGAGGAGAAGACGAAAAAGAGAAGAGGGGGAGGAAATGAATCATAAATCAGGTGTGTGTCTCTTACATTACAGCAGGCAATGGCCAGATCCAGAAACTCAGGGGGACAGTCTCCAACCATCTGCTGAAAGGCCTCCACATCCAGGCCAAAGTCCTAGAGGAAAAACAAAGAAAAACATGTGTCCACATATTTGTGCCTTGAGATAGTTTTGAGTTAATTTAATATAGTTTAGTTTTTAAATTTGTTAAGTGCCTTTTCAAAAAGACATGCATTAAAACAGCCCAAACCCAAGTCTTCCACTTGAACTGTGTTAAACTGAACTAGATGTGGCTGTATAATCAAACGGCCACTAGAGGGAGAAAGGCTCAAGTCACAGCAAAGCTTTGAATAGGCGTTTAACCCTTGCTGTGTCCTACATCCACATACTAAATTATATACAGTATGAATTTTCACTGCTTCTCACAACTTGATTTTCATGTTTTGCAGCTGTGAGCAGCTCCTCGTTTCACGCACTGCACTGAGGGGCAACACTGAGCTGTGCAAAAATGCTCGGTGTTGTTGCTTATTTAAGTGTGAACAGCACATACTTAAAACGTGCTGAAAATGTGTGTGGTGTGAGATTCAAACAGCATTTAAACATGTTTCATTCACGGGCATTACACACTTATATTGAGCCCTGTGGCTTTAATATTTTAGGGACATGCAGCGCTCCATCAAGATAAGGAAGTCATCTTCCTGTTTGTCCAAGATGACAATCTGCAGTAAGATTACAGAAACCGATACCTACATTTTTTAAAAATATGTTTCTCAAAATCATCTGACATGTTGCAACTGTTGCTTAATGACTTATTTTGACTATTTTGCACAACGGTCATGTGCAAGCAAATGGGGGTGTTTATGAAAGAAGAGTTAAGAGTTTATGAAATCGTAGCAGACCTCAGGCAGTATAATGACTACTACAAGTGTCCTAGAAAAAGACTTGCATGCTATCAGTAATACCTTCATAAACATTTTCCTCACACAGGTCATACAGTTGCATAACAAGGCCTTGATAAATTGCATGAGATGAGTTTGTGATGATAAGGGAGTGGCAGCATTGTTAAGGCATGTGATGAAAACTGTCGTCCGTACCTCAGTGCGGGGCAGGATGTCAGGATCGGCCTGTATTCTTGCAATAATCTCACACAGGATGATCCCGTATGCAAACACATCCACCTGCAGACAGTAACATACACAATAAAAAAAAGGTAAAAATTTGTTAAAATGAGACTACCATGGCTGATATTAATTTAATTTTTCCATGAACTGCTTTGACAAAATTCAAATTCTGGCAAACCATATGTTTTTTAAAAAAGTGTAAGATTTGCTTTTCATTTAGTCTCACTTCCCATTTATGGCTCCATTGAAGAATTTTAAATAAAGATCTGCATGTCTGAAAACCTGATTGTGCTGTTTTAGTTATGAACTGGGTTCAATGGATTATAAATATAAAAAATATGCACAACATTCTGGACATGGTTTATAATTTGTAGTTTCTTGAAGCTCGTACAGACTGAATAGCACCGAACAAACATCACAATCATTACTTAAATGTAACCCTAACAGGCAATCAAGATTTCCACAAGGCTGAACAGAAAGTACTAGTATCCCAGGCCAAGAAGTACAACTCTTACATAACTGAATTCCTGTTTGCCTTTGACATAACTGATTTATTAAATATTTATTGCTTTTTTTCACTGCCTGGATCCTTGGTTTATTTGACTGGCTTTCGCCACACCCAATGTGGACATTGACCTCCTGCAACAATCTGCAGCTGAAGTTACTGAAGGCATCTGTTGGTACCTTCTCATTATACACCTCTCCCCGCAGCACCTCTGGTGCCATCCAGTAGGGGGAGCCGACAACAGCCAGGGGCTCCTGGTCTTCATCCTCACTGCAAAAGAGAGGGAAGATGGAAGAGGAAGGGATGGAGGAAGGAGAGAAAAACTTGCTGTTAAAAGCAGCTTGCAGCCCCATTAAAAATTACTGTGAAAATAAACTGTAAATTCTTTTTAAAACTTTGTATTAAGATCAGGATAACAATTTCTTTCGAGTGTGTGACTCAGTCAGTTGAATTACAGTTGGTCTAAATGTGCTTGTAATAAAAATGACTATGAATACATTTTCTGGGATTTATAGAATTAAATTACCAATAGATAAAGTACTTAACGTTACATGCAGCAAAGTCTGGTGATGCAATAAAATTTACTGTATTTTCTTTCATATTCTAATCCAACTTTGAAAAAAGAGGCTGATGAAGACCGCAACAGAAGAAACTTTGTCAGATAAGAACAGGCCAACAAGCAGGAATCACGCTCCATTTCATTAACACGGAACCCAATCAAGAGGGGTTTTATGAGGTGAAACCTGCCTTAGCGCAGAGTGTGTGTTTGTGTGCACATTTCATCTGTATCTAAGAAACCACTGTGTTATTTTTCAGTTAACGCTGATCTATCATTGTGCAATTTTAGCCGAATAAAAGGGAAGGAACACAAGAAGAATGTGCAAGGACAACATGCTTGCACACATGCCTGCGCACACGCACACACCACGCTGGTGGATACTTCCTCTCTGTGCTATTTCCATCTGCTACTCTGGGCAATGATACTGAAAAAAAAAAAAAATACAGCGAGGAAAACGATGGCAGGGAGCAATGAGGGGCAGAGACGTCTATGGCTCCCAATGTAAACACAATTTGGAGAAGTGGACTGACAGAAACTAGAAAACAGAGGTTGGAAGGAAGCAGAGGGAAAACAGCTTCTGAAAACATAAATGAACAGTATGAGCAAAATAACAGACAGATAAGTGATTAAAAAGTGAAGAACAAGAATAATTTGTTATATAAAGGAGTCGGAGTTCCTGTAAGGAAGACAGCGCGAAAAGAGGAGGGCTGGAATAGTTTGACTTTATTTGGAGTGCTTTTCCTAACCCGCTTCATCTCCTCTCCCTCCTCCTGTCTGTCCTTCCATGGCACAAGTACAGTGGTAGCACTCAAACACATGAGCAGGGTTGTCAACATCTTCCTTTCTCTACTGGCACTCGGCTACAGGATACAACAGTGTTTGACTAAAACAAAAAAGCAAACAGTGCCCTGCAAAATGACGGAAATACAATTGACCAGCTGCAATTGAAGCAGAGGTCAGAGCAAACAGAGTATTAATGTTTGATGGCTGCAGGTATGCAAAAAAATACAGTCATGTGGAAGCCATGCATGTGTTCAATCAATTTCTAAGCTTTGTTTCTAGCTTGAACATGCATCTTGTAGCTCATACAGCAGAATAAATTCTAAGAGAAGCACGACCCTCCATCAGATCGGAGACAACCATTTGTGTAAACACAAATAAATTGGCCGGGCTTAAACAGGCAGCAGAACACACACACACACACACACACACACACACACACACACACACACACACACACACACACACACACACACACACACACACACACACACACACACACACACACACACACACACACACACACACACACACACACACACACACACACACACACACACACACACACACACACACACACACACACACACACACACACACACACACACACACACACACACACACACACACACACACACACACACACACACACACACGCCAGGTTACAGTGGCAGCTGTGTCATGTCAGACAAAGCAAGGAGTAGAGGACAAGAAGCTAAATGCACAAGTGTGTGTCCACTGTGTGTGGGTGTGTGTGTGCTTGCACACCCTGATACACATTGACTGCTGTGTTTCTTTAAGGACCCAGGATGCTTCTTACTGTTATCAGTTCACTTCCTGACTGCTCATCCGTATATGGAGGAATAATAATCATACAGAAGACAGAAGTGGGGTCACTGTGAGGCAGGATAGACTGGGCAGCAGCAAAGGGAAACATCTCTGCAACCTGTACATATCATTACATTTACTCTTTTCTACTCGTCCTGTCTAGGGATAGATCAATTTTGCAAGGTTTAGGGAGTGGTTCGGCAGTGTGACAAATGTGGCAGTGAACAGATGACTGATTCCAGTGGTTACTGTGGGCTATGCATGAATTTAGACATAGGTGTATTTAGCTTTGTTTAGCTTTAACAAAAAATGACTTGGAATTTCAGCAACAGGACTCTGTAATGCAAAAGTCAATTTAACTTTGTTAAATATATATACACACACTACTACAGTATATGCAGGACTTCCTTCTTTGTAATGGAGAGTTTCCCCCTTGATGTAATTTAGCTCCGAGTTCAGCAAAGAGACATGATGTCAGCGGAGAACCAGCTGAAGAAAATAAAAACACACCCCAGAGGATCACTGTAATGTTGCTGGTCATTTATAGCCAGCACAGGCGAGCAGTGAATTGATGGCAGTGAATAAAATATACTGCATAAATGTCACAGCATATTAAACACACACAGCTGCAAACGCATAAGAGGTAGAGAATTAATGGTGCGTCATGGTCTATCACATTAAATACCAACTCTGAGTCAAGCTGCTGTTTGTGAGCCCCATCTCCTCTTCCCTCTTGAAACGACACTTGACGATATTAGTAATAATAGTTCCACAGAGGGCGAGTGGTGCTGGAGGAGGGGGGTTAACCACAACATGTGCCTGCATACTTTGGAAAAACCCTGACAGTGCTTCACTGTGAGTAATGGGTTTCATTTGTGTGTACGTGTGTGTGTGACTGTGTCTCATCTGAACAAAAAGAGAAGCTGCAGGAGACACTGGGACGGAGAGATACAGAATGAAAGATAAATAAAACAAAATGAGAGCTGCAGGAATGTCGTTTATTGAGTGTGACCCATCTAATCAGAGTGTTGATAGAGGTGTCGATGGATGTTATGGACTGACCTGTAATCTGGGATTTTCTCAGCCAGGCCAAAGTCTCCCACCACAGCCGAGCACATGTTGCCCTCCCAGCGCACCAGGCAGTTCTGCACAGAGGGTCAAAGGTCACATACACAAACACACGCAAAGAGTTTTTAAGTATTTCAACAGCAACATTTTGAGCCTTTTCCCTGATACAAAAGGTAAACTGAAATCTTGGGCTCTGGAACGACAGCAGTTGAGAAGTTAGGTTTCCAAATGAACAATTTTGCTTATCAACATAAACATTTGACTCATTAGATTTTACACAATGAAGGCATTATTTCACAACATCAACTGCCTAGCAACTACGTGAGCGCGCGTGCACACACGAATCTGATCTGGTGGGGCAGTTTTCAGCATGTCAACATTTCCTTTGTGGATTTAAGGCCTGATTTCAATGCCAGCATGCAGCAGCTACTGTACATATTTTTCCTTTTGATTTTGTATTTGCGTTACTCCTTGTTGTAATGTGGACAGACTGGTGTTGGAGGCTTTTGCCAAAACAGTACTCGATACAATGCTGGACTGTGAACAGGGCAATCTGTGCCAATGACGTGGGGCCCCAGACCTGTTCAATGTGAGACCGTTTGTGGTAGTCGTATCAGATGGGTTTGGTAAAACTAAGCACAACCACATCCCAACGGAACCTGAAATGATCAGGCCGTGAAGTAACAGTTGCATTAATAATTAATTCTGAGGCCACATTGCAAAGTCTGATTTTATAACCTTAACTGTTTCAGTTCATCTTCTGCTCACATTGGGTATTTCAGTCAGTAACTGATTATCAATTTACCACAAACCAATTTCTGATCGGTAATAAATGCAAACACTCACATCTCCACTTATTTGCACAAATGATAATTATAAAGTTTCAAACAACTCCCATCCGAGTCTTTGTCTTCTTACAGCCTACGAAACTTAAAAGTGCTTGCATATTCATTTTCATTCAGAACTTTATCCATAGCCTAACAAAAAAACTGCAGTATATTGTTTTCTGGTTGGCCCAGCAGGACATCAGATAGGGCTGTGTGTGAGCACTTGCATTTTCACTTTCTTGCAGCCCAAATGACAGGCATGTTTCTCTGGAAAATCGTCATTCTCTCCTATTGCTAAGGGACTTTAATGTGCATTAGTGCATGTAATTCTTTTGTATTGTTTAAGGACGTCCCTGCGCTGGTGCTCATGGATGTGTGCGCAGGCACTTGTGTGTCGTCACCTTGGAGGTGAGGTCCCTGTGGAAGATGCCCTTGCTGTGCAGGTACTGAAGCCCTCGTGCGATGTCCAGAGCCAGGCTGAGCCGCACACTCCACGACAGGTGCATGTCACTGCCCAACAGCTGCTCTAAGTTTCCACCGTTGATGTACTGGATCATCAGGGTAAACACAAACATATTATTCATTAATAACAGTAAGTGTGGATCCCGATTATTAACAACTTTATATTAAAGACGTTTCCTATATCTGTTGTGGAATCTAGGACTATGACTGAACGATTCTTAATATAATGTGGACATTATATATATGTGGGACTTTTTGGGACTTGGGATTTTTAATGATTCAATCAGAGAAAATCTCTGTTAAAGAAAGGTTCCTAGATGCTGATTGTCTCCAATTACACAAATTGCATCAAAAAATGTTTATTAAAATTGTTGTAAACTAATCTAAAAGCTTATAAAATTACAAAAAGCTTTTCTAATGCAGCCCTTCAAATTAACATCTAAATGTGAACAACCAAAGTGCTACCACCTAAGGATAGAGGTTAATTTTATCTATATGAAGCTCAACATGTATCTACACATCTAAAATGTTTGTATGAGAAAATAAAATTATCTGCAACAATCTCTTGTTTGATAAGGATATAATTAATACATTTAATTAGAGGGTAATTTTACCAATTGTCACCTAGCCCCTTGAGAGGCAGATTGAGTTCTGAGCTAGATGTATTTTATTATTGGGGAGGTAGAGGGAAGATAATACCAATCATTAGCACATTTCACCCAACTCTAGTATCACTGAAGGGAAACTGAAAAATAGTGAAGTTGCCTTTTTAAGGTTATCACAGCCTAAACTAATACTGGTCTATAAAATTTATTCATCATTTTCCTCCAGTTAGTGTTTAGCATTTATGTGGTTGCTTGTATAGTGTGTAGCTGGCTGTTAAAATACCACCACACAATTTGTGATGCCTTCAGGGAATAAAGTGATTCTGACTGTTAAAAGGTTAATTAGCCTCTTACCTCTGTGAGAGCGTGGAGCTGCCCCTCATGGACACACACTCCTATAAACCTGGAGGCAAAGCAGGCAAACGCATCAGCTCTCATTTCGTTAATGAAGTCAAGTCAACAAGTCCAGAAACCAAGGAAAATACCAAAAAAAAACAAGAGGTTCCACTGTGAAACAAATGAAAGCCACAGCCCACCTTAACAGAGAGGGTCATTATGGGCGAGTTACCTGAGGATGTTGGGGTGTGATAGTCTGTTCATGAGCTGGACCTCCCTGAGCATGTTGGCTCTGTTACTGGCCAGGATGTTCATCTTCAGAGCCATGACCTGGCCTGACACACGATGTTGCACCTGAATCACACACACAGAAAATTTAAACTGAATTATTTTAATCACCTCATACTACTTTCACAGATGTACAGCAGAAGAGAACAGCCCTGCAAGATAATAAAATGTATCACACAGACATACATCACATCAGTTAACACCATCTCAAGTAATAAACTGAAAGTACCACATAGTGCTGAGTAATATTGTTGGAAACTGGCCACGAAGCACTAGCAGGTCAGCCGAGATGCTTCGTTTGTTTTGGCTGTTTCACTGCTCCAACCTGCTGCTATAGTAATGCTCCGTCTGGTATGGTAACCATGGTGACGCGACATGCTTTGCCTCAGGCTACATGTTAGTGCATATTTGCTTGGCAAGTGATCAGACTTTCCAAAGAAAGCTGCAGACAGGCCCTTAAGAGGTCAGAAGTGCTTCTGAATCTGTCGGTTGTGTGCGTTTCTCTCAGAGGGCAACCGTGGGGCCCAAAAATCACTCACTTCTGGTGACTTATCTTCCTGTGGTGCCCCAGTGCTGGTCTCCACTGTGAAAGTCACTAAATTTACAGTGAGAACTTTGCTTAAGATTAGCATTACGTCAAGACAAGCAGTGTTATTGGTTGGAGTAAGTCTCCAGAGAAGTCAAAAAGTCCTCAAAGGGTGATTAAAGGTGTGTGTGTGTGTGTGAGAGAGTGTGTGAGAGAGAGATAAAGAGCACTGGAGTGAGAAATCCCAGTTCTGTATGTGCATAATCAGTGTTAAATACTGTAAAAGTGGTGAAGAGTGGTGCTAATAACTAGAGGACAGCTGTTAAATATCCTAGAAGCATTTAGACACTGAACATCACAGGTTTTAAATGAGACTGTATGTACATTTGTGATCCGATAAGTTCAGAAGGATCGAATTTCGTATTCTTTTTTTTTTAGAAAAACAGCTACAATTGGCATTTATAAATTGCAGACAAGTGGCCTGGTGGTGGAGAGGTTTGCGCTGCTGCTTCATTGCTAGAAGTTTAGGGGGTACTTTGGTTTCCTCAGTCAGTCTGAAGACAGGCGTGTTCGGTTAATTGGGGACTGAAGATGTGGGAGTGTGAGGGAGTGAGTCAGTCAGTCCGTCAGTCCCTATGTGCTGGCCCTATGACAGACTGGTGACCTGCTGATCGTCTTATGACAGCTAGTAAGATAACGATGATTGATGAATTAAAGACCAGAGTAGGTTTTTGCTTTTCAGTTTTGGTTTTCTGATATTTATTTTGATTTCTAATTTGAAACTGAAGTTAGACTTTTAGAAACACCGATAACCTACATTCTGTACTGTCCCTGAAGGCACCTGAAGCAGGTTGCCACAGCTTCACACAGGAACAAGCTGCGTGCTGGTGCTTTAATGTGAAACCTGCACACAAAAGGGCCCATTTATGAGAAGCAGAGGGGAAATATCCATCACAACTATGGTACCACACCTTACTGGTCACACAAAGATCCAAACGGATCGTCTATTGGCAGGTCCGTCCTGTTGCCAGCTTCCTCTTCCTCAAGATAAAAATATTTCTCAGTTAATAGTTTTATCAGCTGATAAAATGAACGTGCCCAGCCCACAGCTTCAGAGTGTTTGAGACTGAAAAATGTGGTACGTGGGACCGGCTTAGTATATTTATATATGCATTTATAAAGCAAAAAGTCAGAAGGATTTACAGTATCTTCTGAGGATTTCATGTCAAACACTGAAACCTCCACAATAACTCAGATTACTTGTATAAATCAAAGTTTATCTGAAACTAAATTAAATTTACTTCTTTGCCTGTTTTATGTTAGTTTTATTTAAGCACCTCTGCCTTTGTTTAGAAATTAATCTTTTGGAACTGTGACCTAATAAAATTTTGTGATTGCTACCTGCCAAAAGTTCACATTGGCATTAGTATTTAAATATTGAATCCAATAATCATTAGCCCCAGGTTTTATCCTGCGTTTTTTATTTTGGTTGTGAGGTGACACTGCTGACAAGGATTAGGCTCTTACTCAGGACTGCAAACCAAATTTTCTTCTAATAATAAATTTGAACAGACAGTGCAGGTTTCAGGTTGTGTCTTCATTAGTAACAGAAATGACAGGCATGTTGAGGGAGGAGTGGGAGTCTGTGGTGTAGTGCTGTAGTGTTGTGGGTCAAGTGATGACCTGAAGTCTGTGTGACACTGGCCTGGATCTCTGCTAAATATTAAACAACTACCACAAAGCCTATTAAAAGACAAAACTAGAGTGCAGAGAGTAATGCACTTAATGGGTGTATGAGCATGCTCGCACACACGCACCTCTAACCTTTATACATGCCAATTCTAACCATAGAACAGAAGCCTTAATCCTGAAATAACCTTTTGAAGTTGTGTGGACCGGCCAAAATGTCCTCACAACAATGATATCAAAACAGAATGTGTCCAAACAAGGAAATGCAAACACACACACTGTCCTTTTCATCTCAACGGCCATTGAACAAGAGTCAATCTCCATCACACTAAATGCCTTCTCCAAAGAGCCACTAGAAGATATCGGCCTGTAGCAAAGTGCTGTACACATGCATGGATGCACACATGTAAATCATTTCTGCTCGAGGAAGAAATTTAAGCTTGCAGGAGAGTAGAGATGGAGCAGGACTATTCCCAGTGTGTCTTTCTATATTATCAGTACTTAAAAGATGAGGCAGCCTCTTCTAGGCTGGTAAATGGAGCTCTGCAGCCAGCTGATTAGGATGTTCCTTTGCACAGACTGTCCTCCTGCTCCCATTGGCACAGATGTACCCAACAAACACGAGTGCAGCGCCGTGCACAGCTGTTACATTCAGGTCTCCCTGACAAACACACCGACTCACAGGCAGGTTACTGTGCAAACAGGAGCCAACTGCTGATGCAGCAGTGGCTGAAATTGCAATTTGACCTAAGTGTTTTGTTCTGACAGTTTTCTAGCCTAAAAAATAAAAAAATAAAAGACAAAAAAAAAAAAACCCCAAACAACCTCTCACTCATCATCATTACAGGGTGAAAGCCAGCCTGACTCAACACGGGGCTCAAGTGCAACTTAAGCAAGATTATCTAAGGTGTGTTTTTCATCTGAGATGCTTAACTCTGCTAAGACACCAAAGAAAGTATGTTTTAACCCAGTCTGCCAGGCAGCAGATGGAAGCAGCACAAAAGAGCAAGTTAGATGTCAAAGAAGTGATTTATGGTAGTTAAGGGATCGTTTAGGAAGAAGGTGCAAAGAGTGTATGAGGACCAGACTAGTGGTTAAAAGGATGAAAATGACCAGTGGCAATGACTGCATCACTTCAAATAAACTGAATCCAAGAGTTTTATTTGTGTGTACACGGGTATAGCTACATCTCACATAAGTATCCAGACTCCTAGTCTTTGTCTTGTTTCCTAAAAATGCAATAAATATCTCTAGATCTATATTTATTGGCAACTTTTATCTTCAGTTACCTAAATGCTAGCAGCACACTACTTGAAAACACAAGTCCTTTTTTTGAGTGGGTTTTAGGGGGTAAAGAAAAATGTGAAATTTTAAGAATACTTTGTCATTTTCATCAATTGCAGGATTCTGAAGTGTTTGGCTTAAAAAAAAAAAAAAAAAAAAAAAAAAAAAAAAAAGTTAAAATCTTAATATTCTGAGAACAATGAGGATTCATCCTCAGTGTTGTAAGCACGAGTTCTAGTAAACGTTCAGTTGATGTATGATCATTGTAGGCAGAGAGCAGTCTCTGCAGAACAGTGTTGTAGAGGTTTTTGCCTCTGGACACCAGTATAACGCCAAAGGTCTCTGCTCCTCCTGGATTTCATGGGCACCCCACATACTCCAACCAGCATAAGCCATTTGTGTCACTTTCGCAACTGAGCATACACCTCACAGAAATGTAATTAAACTTTAGGTGAGCCACATAAGAGTCTGTATCGAGCTTGCTTTTTTTTCCTTGTAGCCATAAGTTTAACAGTTGGAGTATTGTGGCATTTACATAATAATGTAGCCGACAGCCTCAGTGAGCTTTAGTCAGACGTAAAAATGGGATCGGCCCTTCGAAACATTGAAAATGCAGCATTAACTAGATAAAAGGATAATTTGTCTTGGAATCAACACTGAAAGCCTCTACTTTACAAAAACAGAAAAGCTTTGACTAATCTGACATGTGCCCTGAGAGTGTGAAGACTGTGAGTAAAGTCCCTTAGGCAACAAACTTTATTTACTGCATGCATGTGTGTGAGAGAATCAGTCAAATTACTTCTACAAAAAAAGCTCAGACCACTGCCTGAGGCTCAGCTCTCAGTTATAGCATGAAGTAACAAAAAGCGTGAGCGTTAAAGTGAGAATGCGTGTGTGCAGCAAGTGAGACAAGGCATCCAGCCAATCCGGGTCCGTCAGAGAGCGAGCAGGGAGGTCCCCCACATTGCAGTCGAGACACAAACACAACCTGATCCAGTGGGTGAACAGTTTGGCTGGAAGATAATGTGACACACAACCACTCAGTCAAAGGGGTCACACAGTTTATACACACACACAATCATATAATGGAATTACATGGACGTAATGTTTTATCAGTGAGAAAAAACCTGAGCAATTTAAATACAATACGTAACTTTAACAGCACAAGAGGTAAGTGCTGTTTTGGTGTTTTGTTGGGCTGACTCTCAGAGCATGACTAAACACAGATGACAATGCAGCCTGGCTGTGCCACAACAACATCTCACCATTTCTGTGATGGTGGCCCCACACACACACAGCCATTTGTTTACCTTCATGCAGGGGAGTGGCCTTCCTTGAGGTTTGGCTATAACATGTGAATGGGAGGAAACACTCATTGTGCATTGCTATAAACAGACAAACTGTAAGTTGAGATAAATTTATAACTACATTGGTAACCATAATTGAGAGGAGGAGGGTTATCAAAACAGATAATTGTGCAACTCTTGCCCAACACTTCTCTATTTTAATCCTCAGTCCAGGACAAATATTTTAAATAACAAACACAGTGGTTCAAGTGAAGACAGGAACTTCACAATACTCAGCGCTTTCGTGTTTGTGCGACCGTGCAGAACATAAACAAGGCTAAATGCTTTTGCAGCGAATGGCAGTGAGCAGGCCCTGACTGGAGCGAGGGAGGAGAGGAATAATGAGGAAAAAGTGCCACACTAAGCCGCTGATGTTCAAGTCTGCACTGGCTCTGCCATTCCAGCATCCAAAAGCAACATGGACACACACACACACACACACCCATCCATCATCAGGTATCACCTGTATGCTTTTGATCAGTTTCAGAGTGCATGTGTGTGTGCGTTACACCTAGGAATCCCCCCTGCCCTGTCCTTTGTTGTCGTTTTATCTTTCCAAAGATGAAATTCTTCCAGCAGCCAGGATTTACAAAGAACTGGTCACATTACAACACGTGTGGATGGGAGAGTCCCGCAATCAGTATCTCTTTCTCTCATGCAAGGTTCCAAGATGAATCACGGCTGATTGATTGGACTTTTGAAGACAAAAGTCCAATCAAAGGAAGAGCACTGAAGCTGCAACTAATGTTCAGCATTTCTCCAATTGATCAAATGATTAAATGTTACAATAGACCTCTGGTGACCTAGAGGTTAAGGTGCCAACATTAATCGTGGTCGTGTCCCTAGTTTACATTTGAATGCTGCATTTCAATACTATCTCTGTTTGCCATCGGCTCTTTTCTGTCTAAGTATAAAGGCTTAAAAGATGTGCACATCAAACCCGTATAAAATGACCAGAGAAAGGAGGGAGGGACTGTCTGCACACTGGAAAAAAAACAAACAAACAAAAAACTACTAAACTTTTATCTAATGAAACATTTTAATCTACACAGTCTTTATCAGGTTTGAGTTACCATTAGCTCAAAACCTAAATATATACATTTATTAAAAACACTAAAAACCATTAAATCCTCAAATTTAAGAATAAACATAGTTTCAAGTTTTTTTCCCCTGCTTTTAAACTTTTTCACAATAAACTGCAGTTGATATTGCTGAAATATGTTTTAGTAAATATGAAATATTTTTGATATACAGTCAGAATTTAAATTATTAGTTTATCAGAAATTGTATATGCGACAAATATTTTGAATTATTATAAAAGCAAAAATGTGCATTTTTGCTTTTATTATAAATGGAATTTGCGTGGTTCACGGAAACAGACAGGTCATCACTTTACCCATGTACTTATTCTTAAAATAGTTTAATTAATTTGTATATTTATACAAGGGTTAGCATTTCGTTAAAAATAGGTCATCATATTCAACTGAGAGCCGATACACTAACAGTGATATGTTTGTCCAACCACTGTTAAACTACACACACACACACACACACACAGAGTGTAATTATACCACAATAGTGTGTGGCAACCCATTTCCAAATTACTGCTCTGTCACAAGTATCTGAAATGCTCAAAAACATTCACACTAAATGTCCAAATACTTCTGTTGGATATGGTTTTAAATCCCCTTTAATTACTCGCCGTCATCTTATCATCTCATGTCAAACACACTCACCACTAAACTCTAAATCAGGCTAATCACAGCTTTTAGGATAATCACCATGATGACTAACTTTGTTATGGAGAAATTTTCTGTGACTCACTGAAGTTGATTTAAATTCCAGTTTTTGCTCCCAACATCATTATTATTAAAAGACAATCAAAAATCAGGCCCTAAATTATTTCTTCAACCACTGTTAATAACAGAACGAGGAGTCGGGTGGAGCAGAGAAACAATAAAACTATTAATCTGCGAAGTATGACTGTTGAGCAACAAGGAAGTCGTTTTCCCCTGAAGCAGCACATTGACATTTCTGACTTTTCTTTTCCAATACTATAAAAAGCTTCACCAAAAACACTGAATAAAAAACTCCACTGAGGACACTCAAACTATTCCTAATTCCTTGCATGTACTTATTGTGGATATGAATGTTAGCTTACCATTTAAATGCAAGATTAATATTAGAGTAAGCAAACTCTAGATAGCACCAACCCTGGGTAGGTCAAAATTAAGTGTTAAAAATACATCAAGTTGCAACAAGTTGATAAAGCTTAGCATAAAGTCCTGGTGCTGTCGAAGCAGAAATTAAGTCAGGTGTGCAAACCTTTGTTCACAACATTGTCCCACGTTAATTTGTCACAAATGAAGCAAACATGACAATTTGTCAATTCATATCCTTCACTCTTATATCTTAACATTGAGCTATAAGCAAAGAGGCTGCAGGTAGCTTCAGATTTAGCAGACAGACAAAAGTTCTAATTCTCATCAAAACAAAGTGGCTTTCACAAAACCTTCAACTAGTTCTTTTTGACAGACGAAATGCCAGTAGTCAGAGGTGCGTCGAGAAATTCTCAAAGGTGGGTCAGAGCAGAGCACATTTAGAAAAGGGTTCGAAAGGCGTCACTGTGCACTCATTTTGAAAGCCTCGCTTCTAGGAAGTACAACTACAGCACTATACATTTTTACTTTCACTTTTCTGGACTATTTTCCTAATTAGTGTTGATGCTGTGCCAGACTGGGATTCTCTGCTTTTTAAACAATGCTGTCAGATTTCCATTCCTCATGTAAATCATGGATAGGGACCAAATGAGAACCAAATGTGAGAAGTGTTCAGAGTTTCTCAGTCAGCTGGTGCTACTCGTATGAGCAGATATACCATCTACTATCGGAGCTGAAGCAGCAGGAAAATGACACACTAGCTCAGTAATTCAATTGATTCACGTAGTTTACTCAAAAACAAAAACTGCAGCCCTGAAAAACACAGTAAATAACTTTCTCCTATTAAATGAACTGTTGAGTGGTTGTGCAATTTGTGAGTAAAAAGGTCGAGTTTAAGAGTAATGCAAAACAAAACAAAAGCAGGAGTCTTGCATAAAGGCCAAAACTGGTAGTGCACGCACAAAAACACACACACACAGAACAATCTTTTGAAGAAGAGTAAAGGGAAGATGAAAAACGGCACCTGAAGGATTTGTCTTGACACGTGTGCTCTTCCTTTCTCCCTCTTTTTGTCTCAGGTTGCACAATTGCACAGTAGAGAGGTGAATAGCTGCCCGCCTGCCTGCCGCGAGCATCCATTGATCTGCACTGAGCACTGAAGCTCCACAGCAGCAGCACACACATGGCAGGAGGCCAGAGCCTTTGTAGCCAAGTGCAGAAAATCCATTTCAAAGCTTGAATTCGAGTGTGTGCACCCAACATTTTATAGACCTCTGCAATTAATTAACAAACATCTGAGAGAGGATTTTCTGCAGGTCAGTCGGCCGTTTCCTCTGGGCTGAACCAGGATACAGGAACAATCGTTCAGTCAGCCATGTCAGCAAACTTTATAAATGTGACTGATGGCCGCGGTAACAATTTTGCATTTATATGGAGCAATAAAATGGCAAACAGATCCAAAGCTAAGTGCCAACTTGACATAGCAGCAGTAAACACAGATGCATTTGCATGCTCATTGGCCATTCAAAGGGCAATGCTGAGGGAGTGGCCAGGATAATGGATTTTAAAAAAGACAAATTGCACAAAGCTCTCTGGGCAAAGTCACTAAACAAAGTGTCACTGAGGTGAGGACTGACAAGTTAATTTGATGAAATGTCACAATGCTCCATTTCAGCTGTGTCCATCTATCCATGTACAAGGATGAATAATCACTTATTGTGTAAAACTTTAGACTCCCCAGCCCTGACAGTTTATGATTTAACTTGTGATGGAAATAAAATTTAATTTCTATTTACTTGTTACACTAAATATTTGGCCCCATGTCACACTGGATTTCAAGATGTCACCATGTGAAATAAAGCAAGACATCTTCCACTGGATCATAAGTAACGCCAAGACTAATAGGACCAACTTTTCACACGTTTGGATGTTTTAGGAACTGAACTCCTAATGAAAATAATTATTACTTGCCAGAAGAAACAAGTTATCACATTCTCTTCACACCACATATCACATTTGATGTGTGTCAAGTGTCACAGATACGCTGTATTGAAAAGTAACTTTGTGGATGGGTTTTCCTCCTCATGTCTCACTTTTCACCACTATAAAATCCTGAAAACAGGTAATGTGAGGAAAAAAAAACCCTGATTGTGTGGAGTTACAAGGTGGTTATCTGGCAGCAATGACAGGTGCCCTTATACTCCCATCAAACTTACAGCTACGGAGCAAAGATCAAACAAATATGTGGAAAGAGGAAGCAGGAAAAGGGGAAATGAAAATATACACACCGCTTCTACACTTGCAAGTCTTGGCACTGCTCCCATGTTGGCACTGAGGAGATCTTTACACTTACAGAATTATCACAGAGAGTAATAACTAACAATACATTTAATGTAGAGGAATTATTGTTAAACGTGTAAGTCATCCCTCAGTCTGAACACACCTTGGATTACTCATATTACCTACTCCTACTACAAAGAGATAGAAAAGTCAGACTGAACTTTGGTGATAAAACTAAGGTGTGTGTCTGGGTTAGTTTAACACAAATGACAGGTTTTAACCACTGAAATCTGTTTTTTCAAGAAGGTTTGTGATATCCAAGATTCCTACAAAAAATAACCCAAATAAATTAATAAAGACCTCTAAGGACACAAAGACAAGAGACCTTGGACTGCGCACAAAAATACGGAGCTGCCAGGACACATCTGCAAACATCTGGGGAATAGACGATACACAGTACAGACACTTCATTAACCCTGAGGTGAATAAGCTATAGCAAATATTCCAAGGAGGAATATATGTCGATTTACACTCAGCATCACGCAGGGATGAATTCCTCTAAATACTGATTGTGTACGTGTGGCTGCTTGCACATTATCGCAATAATGTCAACTGACACAAGACACTTGAATGAAGTCATTTCACAAACCACCACCACTCCCCCGCAATTTGACATTTGTATTAAAAGTAGAATGTGAAGACATTTACTGGACTAGAATGACTATGATAAAAAAAATGCCTTGGTTAACGTAATCATCTAATCAAAAGAACAAAACCCAGAGTTAAAGAGCCATTATGCTTTTGCCAAACATCAATTCAAACAAATAACGCTTTCAGCACTATAACCTGACGCATTAAAATCCTTTAAAAGAGGCTGTCACATTTTGGCAGATCTACAATCAAACCCGTTTGTCTGCATTAATCCCACAAACACAATCAGTAGTTGAGTTCACTGGAATAACTTTTGTGTACATGCAACTTTAGCTGAATTTCAAAAGATTAAAAACTTCACTTCACACAGCTAAATATTAAATCCCATTACAGAACCAGTGTGAGCATTTCGTTTTTACAGTTTTCCCAGAAAGGTAAAGGTGTATGATAATCATCACAGTCTATGAAAACCACAGTATCCTGCAAGACAGCTAATCACTCATCATACCTGCCTTACGTTACCGCCCCCACAGTGAAACATGATATTTGATGTTCACAGAGAAATTCATTATGTTCCAGACAGCACTGACGTCTTTCAGTCAACTAGCGTCACGCTCCATGTTCACCTTGAGTCTCGTATAAGGTGAACTGGCTTCTGTTTCCAGTTTACTAGGTGCTTCCAAAATGACTCCATGTGCTGTGATGCTTTTGGAACTCAAATCCTTACTAGTGTATGAAGCTAATGATTACAACTCAGAGTGTGATGCAGCTTGTTTCCTGGCCAGCTACTCTTTGTATTGTGCTTCCTCTCAAAGTCACAATGGGCTTTTATTTACCAGGCATTCCCTGATTAGACTCCATGCAATTGAGCAGCAGTGTGACAGATGAAGCCTCCTGGTCTAAACACAGAAGGGGACACAGGGTTCTCCGTATGTGTGTCAGACCTACCTGTCCTGGCCGGATCCACTTACATGCTAAAACACTGTGTCCACTTTAAACATGCGGGTCATAGCAAACTCACGTGGACAAGACGATTGAACAGTGTTGTGTAAACTTTCACCATGACTGCTCAAAACAAAACAAAAAATTAATCTCCAACTTCCTCCTGCAGTAAGTCAGCATCATGCAGGTTCTGTGTGTTTGGTTTAGAGTGGACTGGTTGCCATAGATACCACTTGTTTCTGAGAGGAGGATGGAGTGAAGTGTGTGAACAGTCAGAGCTGTCAAGAAGTTCACTTATCTACTATTTAAATATTCAAACGGATACAGAAAGTTTGATGTCTCAAAGATGTGTAACCATGGAAACATGGAGGATGTGCTCATTAAAACTTGAGACTGTTTGTAAACAAGCGCCCGTACACACACACACACACTTCTCACCTTGAACACCTCGGAGAAAAACCCAGCGCCGATCTTCTCGCGGCTGAAGTCATCTAGACGGGCCAAGGTGGACACTGCGCTGCGCAGGGCCCTGTAGGAGGACGGTCGGATCCGGTTGGTCCCGTGGACGCTGTGCATGGACGGCTCTGCCTCTCCCTCCTGCTCCGGCTCCGGCTCGACCCTCTCGGTCTCCATCTCCATGTCGGACGCCCCGGGAGAAGGAGGAGGGGGCGGGAGGAGGACGTGGGGCGTGTGCGCACTTTAAAATCCAGCCCGACTACTGTTCACATTTCCCATGTCCGCTGCGAGGCCACGGCGCGGGCTCCTCCGGACGGGAGCAATTCGAGGAAGCAAATGTCGCAGCTGCGGCCAGCGGCCAGTCGGGCCTAATTCCCGTGTCAAATTCCTGCACAGGTCCGGAACGAGCGGGCGTGTGTCCGAGTTTAGCGAAGTACGCAGCTGCAGCGGTGCATCCTGCAGAGTCAGTGCGCAGTTCGGCTCAAGTCGCTCACGCCGCGCAGCAGATGGAGGCTGTGCGGGCTCCGTCTTCCTGCCGCCGCCGCCGCTGCTGCTGCTGCTGCTGCTGCTGCTGCTCCTGTCTTGGCAGCGGCGTCTCTCTCGCTCTGCTCCGGCTCTGCTCCTCCTGCAGAGGAAAAGGCCGGGACTCTCCTCCTGGTTCCTCCAATTGAATCGTGGGTTTCCAGTGCGCACCAAGCGGCCTCACTGGCGCTGCAGCCTATTACAGCTGAAGAAGAAGAGCGAAGAGGGGGGCGGAAACAGGGGCGTTAATTCACTACAGGAGAGAGCGTGCACGCGAGGCGACCATCCGCCGCGGAACTCGTGCGGCTGTTGCTCACAATTAATAGGATCGTTGGGCCAAATATTATAGTTGCACAGAAAATAAAACTCTTGCCCTGGCGCAAAATGCTTAAGACACGCTCGGGCTTTTGCGTTCTCCTCCGCGTTCCCACGAAACTGGACGGGATGAGGGACCGTCCTGTCCTCCGTCAGAGCGTTGACCGGACGTGGTGGTTCACCTGCCTGCGCGTTGCTCACACCCGTCACCCGTCACAGAGCGGACGGTCGCTCGGTCCCGTCTGGGGGTCTCCACACAACAGGCTCGGAGCCTGCGGGAGCTTCCTGACTGCGGCTTTTAAATTATGGATACGACCTGAGCGGAGTTTGGGAGCTCGTGTGTCTGTCTGTCTGTCGCAGTCTAAAGTCCGTTTGTCCGGACAGACAAACGCGCCCACACACATTCAAACTCCGAACGCTAAAAAAAAAAGACACACGCCGTTTGTCGTAAAGTGGGATCCGGACTTACCTGGTCTGATCCTGAATAACAAGGTCCACATGCGCCGGTGTCCTCCGCTGAGTCCTGAGCCCAGATCAGTTGCGGCGTCCGGTTACTGACGGCTTTATTTTACTAATTAATCATCTTTGTGCGCCGCCTTCACACACACACACTCACTCACACACACACACTCAAAGCCTTCAGTGGTTTCGTTTTACGTGCTGGCTCCTCTGCGCCTGCCTCACGTTGGGTTTGGCTGGAGAGAGAGACTCTTTATTGGAGGCGGCGAGGCGGGGCGGGCCACACGTGATCACTGCAAAAATGCACCTGTGGAACCCTTGACCCTCATCACAGGGAGTCTGGCATCCAGACCCTCCCCGTGATAAGGGGCTTCAGTGTGAAGACCATTCAGTGTGTTATAGTAGCACAGCACTGTGCAGAATGACAGAGCTTCAAGGTGATTGTTTTTAAGTTAATTTAGAATATTTAGCATACAACCCAGGGATTATGTTCAAATCTAGTCTGGATCCAGAGGATGTAAGTGATGTTCTGCAGTTGTCAGCAGTCCCAGGGCACCCAGCACCTCCATCCTCTCCCTGATGTCTCCAACACTGCACAAGACATGCATGAAGCCTCAAAAACCACTGTATAATAATCAGATTTAGCCAGATTCATTTAGCATGTGTACTGTGAGAACTAAATTAATAATTTAATCAACATTTTCACAGAGTGCATGAAGTCACAGTGCCATGAAATACAGGAAATACAGGAAATTTGTGGATTTTGGGGGCCTTTTCCCACGTTGCCTTGTTGGTGATCCACCACTGGTTGCACATTCAGGATCTCTTAATGGATTATGTATAGTGTAAAAAAGGGAAGAAAACTTTTACCCTAATTGTAATTTTATTTGCTCCAAAATTTTCACTTGGACATGTGTTTTGACATGTCGAGTCAGAAGCTGAAGAGGCTTTATAGGAACAGTCTACTGAATCTCAAAGCACACACTCAGCTGTCTATGAACCTGCTGAGTGGACACTTTCCAGCTCAAATACAAATCATCCTAGTGGGAAATATTTCAGTTGCACATACAGGAAAATATAATAACAAAGAAATGCAAAGTCCAACAGAGATGTGCTAGATGGAGTGAATCCAAACTAGTCTCTGAAAAAGACTTTTAAAAAATGCACCTCTGCTTGTGGTATGAAAACACAAAAATAATTACTGTGTTAATTGGGAGAAAAACTACTGTAACCTATTTATGCATCCGGATTTATATAAAGAGAACTTTTCAAAACCCAGATTGAAAATATTTTAGAATAATGTAGAAAATTACAATATACAGTTCTGGAATCAATTAAAAAAGTATTTGAATGGAGAAATACAGTAAACATAGATTTTAAAACTGAAGATAATAAATTAGACATATTAATGTTTTTCACACATGACTGTGAACATTGTGCATGGAGCATCCAAAGGTGCTGAATGCCAGAGAGCAATAAAAGCCAGCGTGCCATACAGTGTGGAGTCAGCTCACACCTCACAGCTACAAAGACTGAGGGATGAGGCACCGGTCACACGCTCCACTCCAGGTCTGCATCCTGAGCAGTTCTTTGGGTTTGGATTTTTGGCTCTGTCTTCCTCTGCCAGAGGAAAACACAAACGTTACACAACTGGAGCTGCTAATAGCATGTAGTATTCATTATTTAGTGCCGCTCATCATTTATTAATCATACTGACAGTTATATATAAGCATAGGTCAGGCCTCAGTGATGAAGTGCGTGTGAGCATTCATGTGCGTGTTTGTATATGTTTGTGATGGAGGATTTTGCTGACCCACACTGACCACGGTGTCTTGTCTCAAGGCTTCTTTTATTTATTCTCTTTTTTCTGTGGTTGCAGCATGTGGACTGGATGAAGGCGATTGAAGTAACCAAACTTACACCTTTTACAGTGTCATATAGCCATTATATTTTGTAATGTCTTATACACCTTTAGACTCATCTGCCCTCAGAGTTCAGTGTTCCTCAATTAGGTGTTTTTTAGCTGTGTCCTTCCGTTTCTTTGGTCCAGACTCAGTGACTATTTGACCTCAGAAGATAAATCCTACTGGCATGGTGATCCCCTAACTTTACAGCTAAAGTCGCACCACCACAGGTTCACATGTTTGTCTTTCAGTAATTTTTCACAACTATTTGACACATTGCCATTAAACTGGTGCGAACATTCATAACTTCTTGTAAAAACTTTGGTGATCCTCTGACTTTTCGTTCGGCACCACCACAGGGTGAAAAATTGATGACACCGTGATGTTACTAAATGTCACTCACACCAGCCTCAGTTGTACTTTTTGTTTTTTTTTAAATAAAAGTGTTAGCATGCTAAGATGCTACACAAAGCGTTTGATCATGGCAGCTTTACACTTAGAGCAAAAGGTGCATCAATGTAGGTGCCAGGGTTTGACAAGGAAGAAGAGAGCAACAAAACAACATCTGCTGCACTGATCTGTCTTTGTTCCTCTATAAATCAATGTTGTACTGCAACACTGACAAGTACCCATTTAAAAACTCTAAGAAGGAATTGAAGGAAATTATATGTTGCATTTAATCGATATATTAATGTACCAATATATGAAATCAAACTAAAACCTAATTAAGAAACCGATTAACATTATCGAAAGTGCTGAATCAATATGTGATTTTAATGCATCTATTATGGTTGGACTGCATGCAGTGTGTGGGCCCGAAATCAATGTGAATCCATCTTCTTATGACTTCACCAAGGACAAAAAAATGTATTTTAATGAGACTGCCTCATGTGGTTTTCATTCAGATCCCCTGCTGAAAAGTTTTAACAATTCCTGGATAGAAAGGAATCAATAGCCTGCTCCTGCTGTGTCTAACACCTGAGCTGTTTTAGATTCCACCCACAGGACAGATCAATCTGCACTAAGCACAATAGCAATAAAACACTCCCCAAGCAAACTTATCTTCAATATTTGAGTTTTTTTTTTATTTAGAGAAAAGCTAATTCTGTGGTAATGACAAATTATGCTTTCGCTGCTGACAAATATATTTTAATAATGTACGCCTGTTGTGCCTTTTTACCTGAACACCGCCAAATCCTAACAGAGTTCTCGTCAAGGCCCCTCAAAACAGACAGCTCACTGTAAATAAAACATTAAAAGCGACGCAACCCTGAATCTGAAATTCCAATTCCCAGCTATACATCCAGGTCTGGACAGTACAAATCTATATCCTGAGCCTGCTGTGCCCCCTGCACCCTCCCATCTAACTATCCTGGTCATGTAACCTCCTTGATAAAGCTTATATGTGGATGTTGACGATCACATTATAACCTATGTGGCCTTCCAGGCAGCTAGGCAGGGGGCCAGGGGCCTTTATAATAGGGTTTTTGAGCACAGCTGTCTTGTCGTTCCCTGAAGGAGGTTCAGGGGTAAGCGGATGGGGGTTGGTGGGGTCGCCACATGGTCCAGGCTCCCCTCCTCCATATCATCAACCTCCCCCTCTCATCTTGGAAGGAACATTGTTGCCAAATATACAAATAAACCTTTGAACACATGGGTGTAGAGATATGTACTTAGAGAAGATCTAGATTTTTTAAAAGCAGAGTGACATGCCTTTACAAATGAGACATTTTTAAAAAAGCAGTACTTGTCCCTTGCCCATGGCCTATTCTCCACAACGAAAACCACATTGATTACACTGCAACACATTTTTTTAAGCCAGGAAATGTATTTGACATAAGAGAATGTCAATGTCCATTTCTACACTTACTAACTTTTTAATGCAAAACATAAAAAAACATTAGTTAAATTTGTCTTGTATTGTGTTGTTGGAAACACAAGCAAAACAATTCTCCACTGTGCAAAAAAGGAATTACCACTTCAATGTGTCTATTGCAAGGCAGCACCATGTGCAAAGCTCTTTGTTTTCTCACAGAGTCACTTGTATATGAGTTTTGTACAATATTATGTTATATGGAAAATGCAATAAAGCATAAAGATGTGAATGTCTCTGCATCAGCACATATTGCACATCTTGTTTTAGTTACATGGTGATACTGTTTGGATTTAACATTGATTTAAAGGCAAATTCCTCACACCATTAAAGAGTGGATTTAGATCCACATTTTGAAGAAACTTTCTGAAATAATTGAAGTAATCTTGACTTAGTGGAAAAAGCCTTGTGTATTATGCTAAGAGGAATAATCTGGAGAAAGCTGGAAATACTTAAAACTCTAATTAATGAAAATGGTCACTTAGGCTCATAGATGACCCTCCTCATCCCAAGGGGAAGACATATCTGCCTGCAGTGGTCTCAGGGGCAGAGTGAGGTGCTGGAAAGTGGATCAGAGTGAAGTGCTGCCTTATCCACAGGGAACAGTAAAGCAAATTATTGTACACTCACGAGTGACTAGAAGCAGAAGGGCTTTTGACTGCGATCTCGTTAGGAGAATTAAATGCTCTATTGTGCTCCGCTTTGGAGTTTAAATTATAAAAATATTTGCCAAAAAAGCAGCTGGCCTGCACAGTCATGGGTTTTACAGACATGTTCCTACTGTGATTGTAAAATGTGAGTGTAAATAATGAGCTATAGGCAGACAACATGTGGCGTCTATCTCATGACAACAGAGACTGTAAAGAAGATGGAAATCAATAGAAATGCGCCCAAGGCCATCCTCTGTTGTTGCCTGACCCCATATCATTTTACCCTGAAGGTGTGCTTTCACAAAGACTTTAAAGTTCCCAGAAATACAATGGAGTACATGGTACGCTCACTGCAAAGACACTACATAATCTCATAATAATGGGCAGCTAACTGCAGTTACATTTACTCTATGCAGTATTCCCAGACAACAGCAGAACTCTTGTAGCCTGATACATATAAACACTGTCAATTGTGTGTTTCCCCTCTTGTCTCTACATGCCCACTAGTTTTCTGAGCCTCGGTTTCACCTTACATCTAAGGAATGATGTGTTGTTATCTGCTCCACTGGTGTTGTCATATACTCTTGCTTTAGACTGGGAATACCCCTCGAGGAGTAATTAAATTGAAATTTTGTCACCATCACATGCTTTGATAAGATAACAAGTCTCAGGCCAGTGTTTGTGCGCCATAGGTGGCAGCATTTTAAAGTGTGCAACACATCCACCTCCTTCAGGTGACAGAACAAAAAGTGAAGTTTCCTTGTGCTTTTACAATGTCCTGCGTTTGAGGGTCGTCATTTAACATCTAAACTAGCTGTGAAATTAGGGCTTTGCTCAAATAGGAGGATCAATAAATAGCTCAGCAGGTAGAATGCTGCCACTGTGATCATTCCATTGATTTCTCATTTCTTTTAGTCACAAAATGAAAACCTAATATGATGTTAGCCAACAATTTGAAAAATGCACAGTCCCCTCGCATTAGTGAAAAGAGGCATTTCACATATAATCTCATAAGTCAGATTATGTCTTCATAGTACAAGGTTAAAATGTTCAACTATTTGTTAATAGTAACTGAAAATACATAATTTAAGTAAAAATACATTTTTAAAATCTATGTATGTCAGGTAATGCATTTGCCACCACATTAAAATTCAGATTTTAAAAACATCCACACAAGCTGAGTGTGTTCTGGTGTTGCAGTGCAATACAGCAGCATCTGAGTGCACAGAAACCAACATGCAGTATAGATTCTCCACTAACCCACTGACCTGCATTGCAGAGGCAGCTTTTTCCTTTTCTGACGTGCTCTGGATGCTTGATTAGGAATTAAAGTGGCAGCGTTGAAGCCTTTAGCAATGCTGTCCTCTAGTGTTGACATGTTTTACTATGAGCCTCTTTGGTTCTTCCATCTGATTTTATTTTAGAAAAATAAATTTTTAAATGTTGTTGTTTTGGGGTATTTAGACATTAAAGAAAAAAATTCCTGAAGTAGGTAAGTAGAAATGGAAAAAACACCAGAATGAAGATGGTTTCTCTTACCTACAATTAAGACTCTTGTTTTTAACAATCGTTAATTATTCATTACGCAGACTGTATCAAACACTTTAATGTTGCTCCAGAAAACGTTCCCAACAATGATTCAGTCTTTATCCTTTGTTATTATAATAATTAGTAAAGTAATTTAAAAATCTAACAAAAATAAAAAGGGAAAAAGAAACACAGAGAAGCATAAAGGAAAATTACTCAAGTAATGTAAATAAAAGTAAAGAGGAAATACCTAGTACAGGTATTTGGTGATATTTTTATGTCCTGAAGACATAACTGAATTGTTCAATTAAAAAAAATCTTTTTTGGTGTTTAGTTTAGGTTTTCATCAGTAATTCTAAAATGTTCACTATAACCCTGGTTCATGTTAGTTGGGTAATAGCCTTTTGTCTGTACTGTATTTATGTAATTCACAACTTCAAATCACAGAAGCATATTGCAGGTATTACCTTACTAAAAAGTTTTTTCAATTTATTAGATTATAGAATATTTTAGGTATGAATCCCATGGTAAAGATTTAAAAAGCATGTAAAAAAATTTACCATGTTAATAAGTTTAAGTTTAAATTAACTATCTATGCAGCAACTATAATCTCCGTGTGAAGGCAAAGGTTAATTTCCCAACAGTGAGGTCAATGTTATATTGTCAGATAATAAAATGTTATCGCTACATTTCCAATTCAAATTGTAGTTTAACACGAACAATGGAACTATGTATGCACTTAAATTCATACAGTGGCATGAAGGTTACCTGGGAAAGAAGCATTAATTTTCAAAATAAAACTTATCTTGCATAAATAGCACAAGTTCAGTCTTTTTTTAAGTTCACTCCACTGGATTGATTTTTAAAAAATGCACAATTCATTAATAAAATATTTGTACAGTATTATTATTATTATTATTATTATTATTAAATACTAATTATGTATGTATGAGCCAACAATAGTTTTTATTTGTTCTACTTTTGTTTTTCCTACAGTCATGCTGTGTCTTAAAATGTTAGGTAAATTAATAAGTTTATGTATAAGAGTATTAATGACACCTCTATTGACATCACATAACTGTCCTTGAAGTTTTGCCTTTAAACTTTGCATAACTGGTTGTTAAGGAAACAACTGTTTTTTTTTTTGCAGTTTTCTATAATTACAAAGGGATGTGAGCAAAAAGATGGTAATAGAGTAGAGAAGAAGTGTAAAAGCTCGAATATGGAACCTAGAATTCAATAAATCTTTAGTGTTTTATAATACGACAACCTCTAAAGTGGATAATTGTTGGACCACCAGACACAAGTAAGCTGCCTCTGCAATGTATTATACTATAGAAACCTTTGATATACTATTTTTCTTTACTATATTTTCTTTGCTGTATTGCTATTATACTCTATGTTAGTATGTTTCAAATTATAGTTTGTATGCTATATTATAGGCTACTGTTGTACACCATGAGTTATATATTGTGAATACCTCCTTTAATACAGTATACTGAGGTCTATGTAACATTTCTGTTAACACAGACCAAAAAATTAGGAGCTTTAGATAATGACAATATAGTCTGTTTTGGAATAAATATGAATTGCTGCTGTAGAGAGTTTAATTTTAATATTACATAAAGCTTACTATTCTTTGCTGACCTTTTGATACTAGAAACAGCACCATGTCCCTTACATGTGGGTGCTGTACTGTTTGTTGGTTTACTGGTTTACCTCATAAAGTATTAAAAATGTTAAAATGTTAAAATGTTAATTATATCTCATTTATTTCTATCTCTTTCCCTTCGCATTTGCTTCTTCCCTTTGCTGCGCTAACGGCTGTTTTATTTTGAAGGCCGACCGAGTGGTTTCCGGGCATGTCCTCGCCCGCGCTAGCTTGATCCCGGCTATAAACCGTGTTCCGGAGCGACGGCGGCCGAGGGACCGTTGACCTTCCGTCCTGTCACCGCGGTGCAAACATGGCCCTGAGCCTGGTGCACAAAGCTCAGGTGTGGCTCTTCACGGCGCTCACGGCCGTCCTCTGTGCGCTTCTGCAGCTCTTCTCCTCTCGGAAACCCGGCGTGTCCGGGAAGAAGCTCCCGGCCGTCGGCGACCCTCTGCTGCTCCAGTCAGCGACGCAGCTCGCCCGGAAGATCCGCCGTAAAGAGGTTAGTGCCCGGACAAAGCGACTGACGTCCGCGGCTGGACGGATGCAGCCTTTCAGAATGACTTAGCTATAAATGAAAGTTATTCTACATGCGCAGCTAGCAATTATTTTTCTAGCGCGTTCTGTGAATGTTGTTGTTGTTTTTTTTTTTTTTGTTATGTCGCAGTTTTTAATTAAGCCATTATTCTGGCTAAACACAGCTGCTCCCCGTTCCACTTCCCTGCGGCTTTACTTAGTTTCCAAGCCCGGAAGGTGAGACCGTAGCACCTGTGGACTGACAGCACACCTGAGCTCCCACTTTTCCTACATGACTAAACACACTTTAAACACTGAAGAAGCAGCTGTTCTGCAGTAAGTTAATCCTGCAGCTTTCTCTTTTTTTTCCATCTCCATAGTTACGACTGACTTTTGTGCTCAGGGACAGAAAACCTATTAAGCCACTAGCTGATTGTCACTGCCAAAATATGACAACCTAAAATTTTGTGATTTCAGGTTGTCAGCTGTCACAAATAGTTTATTTTGGACAAAACAAGTATTCTTATTCTTTTTAGAACATCTTTCAGATTTGTGATGTTCTATATAGCAAATTATGAAATAACTGACAGATTATCTAGTAACTACAATAAGATGCCACCTTGAGGAAATCTTAGTATTTTTTATAGATTAAATGACTGAAAGGTCAGTTGTAAAGACAACTAGCAAATTTTGCTCTAAGTAATGATTATTTTTATTATTATGGATAATGTAAAAATAAAATGATCAAAAATTAGCAACTCAATTTTGCAGAGCTGAACATGGCATCTTCATGTCCAACAGTCCGTTATTGTGTTAGCAGTAGAACATGAAAATTGCAACAATATTAGTGTTTAGTTTACATACATAATACATAAACCAAATGTTTTCCTGTTCTCTGTGGTCCTCTCTGTGCCACAGTAAAAGTCATGTTGAGGTACAATTTTTTTTAAAGCTCAATCCTGTATCTTTGGGAACAGTTTTTCCTTTCACCTTCCCCCATTTATGACAAATCTGTATCCTATTTCACATGGAGAAATTCAATCCTAACACACATTTATACATTCCAAATGTTTCTGCAGGTGTCAAGTGTGGAGGTGGTGCAGGCTTACATTGACAGGATCCAGGAAGTCAACCCATTGGTGAATGCTGTTGTAAAAGACAGGCAAGAAAGAGAATTACTTCATCTGATTTGAATTTGTATTTATTTCCTATAATTTCATGGGCAAAACAATCAAATTATAGCATAACTTGCTGAGAATGCTCATTAATTCACAATCAAAATAATCCATCAATTTTCAGCCCTGCTGTGTTTTTTTTCTTTTTTTCATTTTTTTCTTTGTAATGATTCCTCCTTTCACCTTCACCTCTGGACAAAATGTGCTTGTCAGACATCAGGCTTTTTTTAATAATTTATTTCGTTTTCTGTATTCAGGTTTGCTGCTGCCCTTCAGGAGGCAGCTCAAGTTGATAAACTGATAGAGGAGGAAACTGGAGGGGAAGAGGTGCTGGAGGACCGACTGCCTTTACTGGGAGTCCCACTCTCAGTCAAAGAGTCTTTTTCTCTGCAGGGTAACTTCCAGAAGTCTAATCCCCAGTCCAACTCGTGACACCCTGTGCTTTAGTTTTTCCACATAAAAAACTAGAGTTCGAGTCAACAGAACATACAGATGAAGTAAATCTATTCACACCCTCAGTAGGAACAATTACTCACACAGTTCACAATACTTTTAAACAATGTGTTAACTATCACATGTATGTAAGTTTGAAAAGCTGCATTGTTAATCTTATTACAAAACCCTGTTACGAAAGCCAATTTTGCCTTAGGTCATTGACTGTTGTTTCTAATTTGTACAAAGTACAAACCTTTTCAAGTTTGAAACTGAAAAAATGTTGGGTGTTAAGTATATTCACTTCTGGATTTGAGTGTTTAATATTTTCTGTCTTGCAGGCATGCCCTTTACCACAGGTTCGATTGCACGGCGACACGTTGTGGCCACGGTTGACGCTCCACCTGTGGCCCTGCTGAAAAGAGCAGGTGCTATCCCACTGGGAGTCACCAACACCAGCGAGCTGTGTATGTGGATGGAGTCCCACAACCACCTGCACGGAATCACCAACAACCCGTACGACCTGGAGAGGATACCAGGAGGAAGCTCAGGTTAGAAAGGTTGATTCCTGACAAGTCTGATGCTGAGTCAAGAAGCATTTATTACATACAGCTTATTTCTGGAATCGAGCTCTTTGTCTCCAGGAGCAGCTCTGGTTCTGCTTTATAATCATATTATGGCACATGGCAGACACACAACTGGTTCTTTAAAGGGCAGCCACATCTATTTTTACAAATCAGATTTGGTTTAGTCTTGGCAGGATTATTAGTAGTTATTTTAATCATACAGGATTGATCATAAATAGAAATACAGGCCTGTGTTTCACGATACATTAGCTTTATTTGGAAAATTATTTTGTCCTTTTGTACAATTGGCTCTAAAGTAGAAGAAAACTCTGTGTGAGTTCTCTTAGGTTTACAAACTTCACCTAGACAAACAGCATCTTGTTGGTGTGTGAAGATATTGTAAAATCCATTTCAAGAACAGCCAGATTTAGATATGCTGTAGTGTTGTAATGTTCATGTTATAAAGTGGGTGGGAAACACAGGGGTGGATGCCTTGCAGCTAGAAAGTCCCATGTTACTAATGTACCTGCCAGCTGTGGCCTTTCTGTTTTCATATGCTTTTCCTCTCAGTATTCTGCTTTCCTCCCACATTCCACAGACATGTATGTTAGGGTAACTGCCTGTTAGTGTGAATGGTTGTCTCTCGGTCTGGCCCTGAGATAGACTGGTTACATGTGTCCTCCATCCTTTGCCCAGTAACAGCTGGGAAAGGCTCTATCCCCTCACAGAGGACCTCATCTCCCGTCTGTCTGTGTTTTCCACAGGTGGAGAGGGCAGTATACTGGGAGCAGCCGGTGCAGTCATCGGCGTTGGCTCGGACATTGGTGGCAGCATTCGTATACCCTGTTTCTTCAATGGAGTATTCGGACATAAAACCACTCCCGGTAACTACTCTCATATCAGTCCCAGCAGGTGGCTATTTTCTGTTATAAAAACTACCCACTCAGCACCAAACGGCAAACATAAATCAACTAGTGGAGCCTTTGCAGCTTAAGGGACAGCTATTCGTTTCAAGAGCTCATACAGATGGAAAACTGAGCTTGAAGTTGATGATATGCTCATGTTGTCTTCAACAGCTTGTTCCCACTGCTCCCAGGAAGCCAAACAGTTTTAAAGAACATATGACTACACTGTATGAGACTGCACTGTAACTGTGTTTCTGTAGGTGTGGTGTCCTGTGACAACCAGTACCCTCCTTTCTCTGACAGACAGCACGAGTACCTCAGCACAGGTCCCATGTGTCGCTACGCTGAGGACCTACTGCCCATGCTCAAGATCATGGCAGGACCAAATGCTCACAAGTAAGAGCTCTGCGTGTGTGTGTTGTATTTAACCTTTAGATGCATTAACAGGTGACACAGGTAGTAGAACACATTCTGTATTTGTGCACATGTGACGAAATTATTTTACCAGATTGTTTGTGAGAGCCAAAATATGACTTTTGATTGCACAATATTTCAATAGCTTGAATTTTTAAATTTCTGGGATGTAAACATGGCAGTATGCTCGTTCATAAATCCTAAATGCAGGTGCTAACAATGCAACATACAAGTAATTTTTTTATATCCCTGCTTTAGTTATCTTGTGGTGCAAGATAAACAAACATTATGGTTATGCAAAACAAGTTCCTGTCAATGTTTACATGCTTTTCCAGTAATCTTTGATGTGCCAGCAGGCAAGCATAAAAGGCTGTAAGCCTGTGCAGGGCAGACATCCCTACCCTGTTAGGTCTATGCTGTTGAACCTGGGAGTAATTTGCAGTATTACACTGTGGTATTACACAGGTTGTCCTTAAACACAGAGGTTGACTTAACGAAGCTGCGCTTCTTCACCGTTCCTCATGATGGCGGCTCTCCTCTGACATCCCCCTTAAGCAAGGAACTTTTAGACATTCAGAGGAAGGTGAGTGGAATCAATTGGTTCGATAATTCCTGAGACTCTGGAAATTCAGGCATAATGGGAAGGTTTTTAAAACTCACACTGTCATCTAATGTTTTCCAGGTGGTGGAGCGTCTGGAGGCCGACCTCGGTGTGAAGGTTCAAAAAGTGCATTTCCCAGAGCTTCGCTACAGTTTCCAGATCTGGGAAACCTACATGGGTCTCCCTGACAAGGAGGGCAATGTATGTCCACCTAACATCCCTATCAAGACAGAAGAACCTTTTTATCAGTTTTCTGGTAGAAAATATAGAAACAGGGAAGAAAAAACTGAAGAAAAACAAGTTAGTCTGCTGTTTCCGGGTATCTGAACATATTAACACAGTGAAAGAAAACAGGCCTCACCTGAGTCACCTATTGTCATCTGCTGCCCAGAAATGGTTCACTAATCTGTTTAGCTGCCAGAACGATGCATATCGCAGACAGTCATGGTTCCATCACTTCTGAGGAGATCACGCTGAATAACATTAGTTTCCTTTCTCAAACTATTACCACTACATACCGAACTCGACCCATCGCCCGACCTCAATTAAAAGCTGCACAGAAAAGTGTAGGTATTTATGTTAAGGGGGGATTTTTGTGCTCAAACAGAAGGAGATTCCCCACTGTGTTTGTGAGTAGATTAATGTTCCCTTAATGTGGGTTAACACATACACACACTTCTCTGTGAAGTACAGCGTTCCTTTGTTAGTCTGACAGGTTGTTTTCCCCAAACCCCTTACTTAGTCACTGTCTTGACTGGTGTAAATTTAAAACCGTTATTGTGGTTGTAAAGTAACTAAGTAACATTCATTCAAGTAGAAGAAGGTGCTTTACAACTCTAGAATAAAAATAAATGGTACTTGCGAATATAATACAGTGTACATAACATAAAAATATAGATGAAACCTTACAAAATAGAGCCTTAGCAGTTATCTTACATTTCACATCTCAGATGGTTTCACTTAAATAACTTAGAATCTACAGTTTTTCACAGAGATGATTACTCTGATAATCGTACATTTTTGTGACAGAAGTTTTCTTCTGTCCTACTTTTTTAAGTGGATTTTGAAAACAATTTCATGCATCAAACATTGAATAACGTTTTATGAAGTGCAGTTATTTCTGTAATATTTTGTGAAGTGTTTGTGCGCTACTGTTTTGTAGTTCTTCAAGAATTAAGTAACAATTTTTAAAATGTTTTCTTTCTTTAGCCTCCTCCGTCGTTCACTGAATTGTTGGGGAAGCCAGGACCACCAGTGTGGCCTCTGTGGGAGCTGCTGAAATGGATGTTGGGAAAATCAAAGCATACCATGGCTGCTATTGGTAAGATTTCATTATGGTTTTTAATATTTGTTTGTTGGAACAACGGCAAACAACATAGTCCTTACTACTATAATATATAGAGACACTGTGAAATAATTGTGTGACTAGTTTAAAATGTATAATTGAACCAATTTATTGTCATAACTGAAATAACACTTAAAAATTCTGTCAGAAAACCTGAATACTGTGTGTCTGTGTGTAACATCTTAAGGTCTGACTCTGCTGGAGATGACTCATATCTCCAAACCCTCCAACTTGATCTTCCAGCGGAAGGAAAAGCTGCAGAAGGAGATGGAGGATCTGCTGGGCACTGACGGCGTTCTACTTTACCCCTCACACACCAGGGTGGCTCCTAAACACCACCACATACTCCTTAGACCCTTTGACTTTGTCTATACGGGTCAGTGATCTTCGCCTCTACATATTTATGTCACACTGTGGCCACCCACACCACAGTAGGAGTAAAGATCTGTTCTTTTAAAAAATGTTCAAGCTCCTACTTCATTTTTTTCAAACATTTTGCAGGTTGCTACTGATGCCTTTTGAATGATTGTCGTTATTAAAGTTTATTAAGTATAAGATTTTTTTCTCAGACTGTTTTACTGGGTCACACCACATTTGTGTATGGTAGGATTTAAGTTAATGCTAGAGGAGCCACTTATCTTTTGCAATGATAGTGGCTTTTAGTAGTGGAAAAAATATCCTGATTTCCTGACTTATTTTTTTAAAAATATATTTTTTTTATTCTCCCTAATCATTTTACAGTTTGCTATTTTTTACTTTACACTTTTTAAGTCATATATCATAAGTTTTTCCCTTTAATACCATTTAATAATTTGCCCAATTCCAGGCACACCTCACAACATTTTTAAGTTTTAACACATCCTCACAAACGAAAAAGAACATTGCCATGCCACTCACAGTATCCCCCACTAGTCTCACTCTGTATTTAGCAGTTTTTGTTTGTAGCGTACTGCAGTTCCACTCATGTCAGTGAACCTTAAGTGCTCTGTTATAATAAACATTTCTGCTTACACCATACCCACAAATGAAACTATTTTCTCCATTTGTCTGTCTGCAGGTATACTCAACATCCTCGGGCTGCCAGTCACCCAGTGTCCTCTGGGTCTTGGAGGGGAGGGTCTGCCCCTGGGTGTGCAGGTTGTTGCTGGGAAGCTGCAAGACCACCTGACCCTGGCTATGGCTCTATACCTGGAGAAAACGTTTGGGGGCTGGAGGGACCCCGGAGCGAACTAAGACCCCACAGTCACAGCCATTACCAAATGTCCTGTCTGAAGCTGGTTGGATCAAAGATAGTTGTACCAATCACTTGCTGTACACAATCATAAGGGGGCACAGCCTGCTGAATGTTCAAGTGCAAAAGATATCTATGTTTTTTGTGTGTGTGTGTCCTGTAGGTGTCTGTCATGGTTTAAATTTACTCTGTCGTGTCATGAGTACAAGCTTTAAAAAGACTGATTTTTATATTAGTGGTAACAAATGTAGGCATTCACATTGTCACGCTACAACAATTTTGTGCTGTTTATGACATAGTATCGAACTGCTGTCACCATATCAACGTATGCTGGGACCTCAACAGTTTAGCTCATATCACTCAAATGGTAGATACGCTTACTTGAACTGTACAGCTGAGTACATGCAGAAGGTTTGACCTTAGTTTTGTACTGGCAGCTCAGTAGTTACATGTATGTGCAGAAAATCTTCTGTGTTACTGTTTTAACTCTTTACATGAGAGGTTCACAGTTTCAATACCTTTCAGACATAGGTCATTTCTGTTCTGTCTACATTTCTAATTCATCTAACTAAATAAGACTGCATCACAACACACTGACCCAAACATGCAAAACCTTTGTACAATGATGTGAATGTTGCATAATAAAAGTTGATTGATTGTGGTGCTTGTTATGAGGCAACTCATTTAGTGAATTAAAAACATAAATATTTGCTTTCATTCATACAACACATATTCTTAAATCAACTATGATTGGAGCAGGTGTGTGAAGTCAAACAACCAAGCCTCGTTCATCTGTGTAAACTGCCAAACAGCAGGTAAAACTAATCCACACATGCAAAGAATTCCAACTGACAACAGATACCAAGTGCAAAAGTGCCCAGACGCCTTCTCAGTGTACAAAACAAAAACCCAAATGTGAAATTTAAAAGATGACTTTATATTGTGACCCAGATCAATTTTACTGGTTTACAGGAATACTGTAAAGCTGAGTAGTTACATATTTATGTTATTTAAATTGTACAAAAAGTTACACAAGTTGTTTGTAACCATGGTTTATGTGAGGGGCTGCTCCATAACAAGTGAGCACAATAATCCATCCCTGTATACAGTAGCTTAGTAGCTATAAGCCCAGGAATAGTCACAAGTACTGGTGTAGTTAGTGCTGCATTTCAATTACAAGAGGACACGGTCCCTCACTAAAGACATACTGATCAGCTTGGTAAGATTTAAAAATGTTTCAGGGAGGAAAAGATCAGGACAGTTTAAAAGGCAAATTAATTCTCCCCTGATTAAACCAAGTTTAAAAGAAGACAAACGTCCCCCTGGAGTCTGCTGTCACTTTATTTCCTTCCCTTCTTTTGAATAAGGATGAAAAAATTATTAAGCCTCTGCTAGAAGTCTCTTATCAGAACATGACAGCACTGAACTATTCACTGCTGATTTTTTCTATGACCTCTATGATGACCGCCATTTTTTTTTTTTTTTTTCAATGTCCCAAACCATGATTCTTTTCTGAACGGTAGATGAAGTAGCAAACATCACATTCATACAGACAAATACAGACAAGATCATCTTTTCTGCTTTCTACACGCCTGACATGCTTGTACCTCAATACAACTTTTGAAGGTGCCGCTGTGACAATAATTCCCTGCTTAGACTCTAATCACTCTTTTCCCTCCTGACCACAGCATCATTCAGGAAGCAGAGGGGACTTAAAAACAGAAACAATAAAAGGGTATGGAAACAACTAAACAAAAAAAATATGAAATTTTCTTCAGAGTCCTGCTTTTTGGCAGTGCAGGAAAAGGGAGGACCTTTCTCTCCTTGACCATCTCACGCCCTCCTCCCAGTGCTTGATTTGGCCCAAATGTATATGCAAATACTTGATGTGTGTAAACATGTTTTCTGATGTGGGTAAGAAATTTCTGATGTGTGATTCTGAGAGGGTGAAGTGCTTCATGAGGTATTTGTGATGGGTTTGTATTTCTTGAGGCGAGTCCACTGCCCTGTGGAGTAGTTCATTTCGAAGACAGTGTCAACCAGCATGGTGGTGCTGCCGGTGCCGTCAGCTTTGGGCAGAACCTCCGTGTGTTCGCTCAGCTTGATCTGGATGATGTCCCCTTGCTCTGGGCACGGGTTCTCTGTCAGGGAAAAGAGGAAGAGAAGTTCCTGTTAGTTACATGCAAATGTGCACTCAGACCGATTTGTAAACTTAGCGGGAATGTTGTTCTAATCTTTTTATTATTATTATTATTGTTTTTTTTGGCACCTAACTAGTCCTGCATACTTTCAGCTAGAAACACCACATTTTAAAATGTTCAGCTTATTAAGGAAATTTTTCCACCCATTTACATTTTTCATATGTTTTATACTTTTTAAAATATAAATTCTTTTCATTTTTCAATTTCTCTATTATTGTGTATTGTGGAATGTCAGAGCAGCTAGAGTGGGTGAAGTCAAATGCTTTTCATTTTCAACTTTTATTTTCAACTTTTCATTTTCAACATTAAGCAACTTCTTTCTTCTTTTTCTGCTGTCTTTCGTTCAACTTTCAGCTTTCCTCAACAAATTATACATTAAACAGTTGGTATTTTTGTTTTCTTTTAGGAAATGTAACTTTCATAGTGACACATCTTACGTCTACCTGAGAGTGGCCAGAAGCTGAGAGAGTGCTGTCTCAAACTCCGATTACAGCCCATTATAACGAAACTCCACAAATTCTCCTCAAATCTCAAACGAAGCCCGTTTTAAAATCGCTACCACACCCTCTTCATATAAAGTACACCACCGTGTGTGGTGAAGCCGTCTGACACTCAAAGTTCTTTCCCTTTGTTTAAAGGACTAATACTTTATTATAATACTTTAGTATTGCACATTTTGCGAGGCTAACTTTTAGCTTCTCCTATCCTACAGTTAGCCTGTGGAATGACTAAGCAGATTTGAAACTGTCATTATCATGCTAACGGATACAGCTGCTTCTGGTCATGTGATCAGCCTCAGAGCTGCGTCCAATCACGTTAACTGAAATTTCTTATTACTCCTAATACACAGTGGAGAGAAACACAAACCCGCACGTTTGTCTTTCTACACTTGTGAGGACATTCAATGACATAATGAATTCCTAGCCCCCAACTCTAACCATCACCAAAACCTAATACTAACCCTGACACTAAACCATGTCTTGACTTTTAAAAAGCCTTTTGAAGTTGTGTGGACCAGCTAAAATGTCCTCACAACAGTAAAAAAACCCAACATTTGTCGACAGAAGACTACGAAGACAAACACACCCTCACATTAACAGGACACACACTTTCAAAATAAAAGCCTTTTTCATTCTCTTCAAATATTTAGGATTTAAATGCTAAAATGAGTTTGTGCTTAAGTCTTCCTACAGTGGACAGACACACACACACACAGAGAACAGGCTTTCAAAATAAAAGCCTGCCTGACAGATTTTTTTTCACATTTTTAATGTGATTTTACCAAAATAAGTTTGTAGCCAAATCCACCCACAGTAGACAAAAACGGACACATTAAAATCTTTCAGCTATGAAGCATTCACATTTCTTCTTGAAAATGCTTTTTCTAGTTTATATTCCCATTTTGAATTTTTCAAACCTTTCATTGCAGCTCTCTTAGTCCTAAGATAGTCTGCTCTAGTTTTGTGATTAAAAGTTACTCTTAAAAAACTGTCAATTTTAATAAGAAACTACTAAGTTTGTTGCTAAACCTTACTAGGTACAGAATAAGTTCAGCTTCATGTCAACATGTTTAATGCTTCAGTGTTTTCCTTGTTGTCCAAGCACTGTGGCTCATTGGGACAAAAATATAAATCAAAATGAAAATGTATAATAACTTGTCACTCAGAGACAAGATCATAAATACAAAAGGTGGAAAACAGATACTAAAGAACTGTTTTATTATGAAAAGGCTAATCTGATTTAAGATTAGTCCCATACCCCTCGATCCAGCCATAAAGCCCAGAATGAGGGCCTTCTCTGGTCTGGTGACCTTGTTGGCTGTCTTGAACATCTCCTGGGCAGCATACATCTGGTCTCTCTAAAGGGCAAAAACAGCATTTGGCAGATAGTTTAACTACAAGCAATTGAACACATAACTAAGGGATTCAATAATATTGAGGTTTTAGGGGGATCACATGCAACCTAGTTCCCTCTCTTACACCTTACCGTGAGTGAGAGATTCTTTTTGGGCTGAGGCTGTGGTGGCGTCGGGGTCGGTGTTGGGGTAGGAGTCTGAGGAGTGCTGAGAGGCTGAGAGGGGGTCTCTGGCTGGCTGGCAGTCGCAGCAGCTGGAGGCCCATTGCTGGCAGGGGTGGAGGCTGGCGTGCTGGGGGATGTGGGGGTTGCAGGGTTCGCTGTGGTGCTTGCGTTGTACATAGGGGTCCTCTGTTTGTATTGGCCCGGTAAGGTGGCAGTGGCACCAGCACCTGCCGTTGCAGACTCCTCTGGTTGCCGAGCTGACTGCAGCGTGTCTCGACTTGAACCCCCAGCATTTGCTTTACAAAAAGGATGATAAAGAAAGATGCAGTTTTTTAAAAACAATTTTTTCCCTTTTATATTTTTTTATTTTAAAACAATGTAAGCACTATATTGAGCCTTGGATGCAACAAAAATATTTGAGTAAGAAAGGAAAAATGGAGAGTGGTCTTGTCCAACCTGGCTGCGCCTCAGAGCTTGGAATGTATGAGGAAGAGGGAACCATGCTGGGTGTAGCTGGTAGGTAGCTGGTTGATGGCAGAGGGTTCTCATTTAATGCCCCCAGTTTCTGAAAAACAAAACCGCAAGCAGTGTGAACAAATTTATGTTAAGATATTAGGAACCACGAAAAACAGAACCATAATATGAAATATGAGCAAACAGGATCAATTAATGTTTGAGTTTGACAAAGAAAGACAAACACATACCTGTGCAGAGACAAGTCCGGCAGCATAGTCAGGTGTGGTGTTTTCAACCACTGCTTCCTCTTTGGCTGCTTTCTCTCCAGCCTCTGTTTCTAAAGCACAATAAAATATAATATTTAAAAATACATATAAAATGAATTCTTGAGTAATAAGTTTATGCTGTAACATGGATTAAAGGAAGGCTCTTTAAAAGCTATATAGAGAATAGTACTACCCAAAGTCTTTCTTCTCCTCTTTGCTTCTCTTCCAGCTCCAACCATGTCCAGCTCTGAAATATCTAACAGCTGAAAGCAAAAAAACAACAAATGGTGAAAATTCCACGACAACCCTTAAATACGCAGCTCCTGCAGGAACTGAGTGTAAATCAATTACAACCACGTTAAACAAAATTGCAACAGTCATAATACATGTAATTAGGCAGAAAATTAACAAAATATTACCTTGACCCCTCTCTCTTTACGCAGGGGTGTCCGTGCAGGTGCAATAGGTGTGCGGTTACTGGGAGGGCTGAACATACTGGGGGCAGTGGGGCTGCGGAATGGGGCCTTGGGAATTCCTTTGAGAGGAGCTGTGACACAAATCCATCAGTAACCATGACAGATATCACAACTGAAAGCATCTTGGCTCATGTGAAATTCTTTCTTTTAAAAAAAAATAATTTATTAAAAGTACACATGCAGCTAAACATCTGTGGTTCAGTAGTGTCTTTTCATAATATACACTTGGCACAGTGTGTCTGTGTGTGTCTACATATACATACATTACATCATATATATATACACATATACATACATATGTATATACATATATATACACACACATATGTGTGTGTGTGTGTGTGTGTCTGTGTATATATATATATATATATATATATATATATATATATATATATATATATATATATATATATATATATATGTGTGTGTGTATATATATATATATATATATATATATATCATATACATATATACACACACACATACACATATATACACACATACACATATATACACACACACACACACACACATATATATATACATATATATATACACACATACATATATATACATATACACACACACACACGCATATACATTTATTGGTCTTTAACTCACTAGTAGTGTCAATCTTTTTGACCAATCCTCTTCCTTTGGCGTGAAAAGGCACTCCGGCTGTCTTTTTCAGCTGTTGGGCTGTCTCTGTGGCTAAAACAGAAGGAAACAAAAACTTGAACATTTTAAACCAAATTAATTAATGTCTTTGACCTTGTATAAAATTGTAGCCCATGTCTCACAAAGAAATATGGAAACAGCAAACGACCAAAGAACATATTTCAGTAAAACTTCTAAATACTATGGTAGTGAAAATTGGTATCAATTGAAGTTTAAATTTACTTACACTTCTGCAGAAGCTCTGCTCTGAGGGTTGCACTCTTGGGCTTCCTCTTAAGTTGGAAATGTTTTACAGGAGGTGTGAGGGGTCCAACCAGAGTGGTTAATGCACTCTTGTTCAGGTACTGGCACTCCAGAGGCAGCATAGCAGACGCCTCACATTCACTCACTGAGGAGGAGAGGATGTAAACAGGTAAAGCTCAGCTGGACTGGACTAAAGAAAGACTCTGGTGTTAGTCCATCTGTACCTGTAAGTACAAACTTTGATAGGTAACCTGCTAACACACAGAGACTTTGTTTATGTTGGGAAAATTTAACCTGGTTTGAATATTTAGATAATTATCCCATTCCAGCCCATCCCATTAAACAAAAGACGGGGTAATCTGATTTGACTGTGTATCATATGTGGGGTAAAGGGAGGAGTGAGGAGCCAAACCAGTCGTATTCCCTACCTTTCTCCCTGAGCTCTCCTAGAATATCCTGCACATTTGGATTTTGCTCCTCCAGGTCCAGATTGAGAGAGCCAGTCTCTGGGAAGGACTTGAGGATGTCTGCAACCATCAGCACCCAGGGCTCTGAGTCAACTGTAGCAAGCTGGATTATCTCCGATAGGGCTTCCTTCATCTGCCAAGAGAGGAATGTGAAGCTAGTGAAAGGACTTTCAGTAAGAAAAACATTTTTAATAAATAAAATAAATCAAGAAATAATAAAAACAATTAATACAATTGTTGTAATTCTCTGAAAATGTTTATAAATGATGAATAACTTATTATATAACTGACTTGTTATCTTCACTGTTTAAAATAAATTACAGGTGTCATCAGAAGCTGTGGATGTCCAGTGCTTCAAGTTCTCACTTTTGAAACGGTATGAATTACTTAATATAGTTTTTGATTGACTCACTTTCTTATTGACTTTCTTTATATAAAACTCAAAACTCTGTTTCAGAGTAAAGTACCCAACTACTTTTACTGTTTTTTTAATTTCTGACATAAAACACAATTCTGTTCCATCTTGTTTCAAATATAAGTCTTGTTTTATTAAAGTTATTTAACACATTTAGTTACACAGATCTCCACATATAATAAATATAATCGAATCACAATGGTCAACAGAATATTAATTTCTTACTGAATGGTTTTGTTATATATTTTAAGCACATAGTTCAGACTCAAAAATGAGGATCTGATATTTGTACTAATAATATTTTATATAATTAGATATTATAAGGAGTATCCCTTAATAACAATTATGTTATTTACACTATCAATGTATTTTTTTCTTTTACCTATAAGAGTCTGACATATGTCATTTATGACGACAGTTGATAATAATAGAATTGTTAGGTGTTATTTTAGGTTTGTTGTATTTACCTGTCAAACTAAATATAATGTCCCCTTGGAATCCGTGACGGGCAGTCCTATGTTTATTAAAACAAATAAATTACCATGAAATAAATATAAAATAAAACAGGTGACTACTCAGTAATAAAAGTAAAAAAAATCGATATAACGTAATCTCGGACTTTTTGTAATAAAGCATTGTGTTTACATTGAGGGGCTGCTGCATTAATTACCGTAATAATATCCCACTTTCTCCTGGACCATAGGGACAGACAGAACACTGGTCTCATAACCCAGAGTCAGAGACTGATGAAGCTCTCAGTCCGTATATTTTTGCAGAGGCAGGTCTTTCATATGTTCTTGAATATGCAACACTTATTGATGACGGCTGTGTAACGTTTTCGGCGGCGGAACGAGTGATATGCCGGACTCGGTGCTGGTACCGCCCTCCAGCTCGGTCAGTTAGCCCTCTGTTGCCCATCCCACCACAATGTCTGTACGAGAAGCGCCAGGCTAAGGTTACCTGCAGTGGCTGCGGAGAAACGCTGTTATGTGTTGAGGACAAGTTGGTCGTTCAACAGCCTAACGTGAAGTCGAAATTCGTCGAAATGGCGTCACCTTAAATCTGCGCTAAAGACTTTAGGAACCATCGCGGGAAATGGTTAACGAAAATTAGTTGCATTAGCCAACAATATTAACCATCTCTTTTAAGCTAACGCTAACTAATGTTCCATTGGTTTATAGCGTGGTTAGACATGTTACTAGCAAATTAAAAACCGGCGGCAAGAGAGTTTTTTTTTAAATGGTGCAGTCAGCCGGATACTGAGTTATTTCCGTGTCTGTGAGTGTTGAGTAAAATCCTATTTTACATGTCAAGCTAACAGCTAGCTAGCGCACAGCGACCCACCTCGTCAACGGTGCGCCTGGGAAGATGCAGCATCCCAAGCAGGAGTTTCAACTTGACCGGCGGCGATAAACTCGAAAAGCACAGCCGTATATTGTCAATTACTGACACGGTGAGCAGGGAAGCGATGCTCGGGGGGGTCCAAAGCTCGTCCGTGGATCCTAGTTTGTTGTGAAGCCACAGGCCGGTGTCGCTGTCCTTCATCGACGCCATTTTGGAAAAAGAAGTGTTTTGAGTTCGGGCATTTTAACAGGCTACCTAAGAAAACAGCAGTCAGGACCCCGCCCACACGAGAGGAGACATTCATCAACACCAAAAAGTATCAAACAAAAAGCACGTGTATTTTACAACAGGCAATATTAGTTTTTATCTGGTTTGATCATTTTTGTTTGTCCATCTGTTGTATGTAGTATTATCTCAATAAAGTTTAAAAAAATACAAGAAAAATGCAGATAAATTACTTTTTACCCATTTAATTAGTTTTCAATGACTAACTCATACATGAACCATAAATATTATGTGCACTAAAGAGCTGAACAGAGCTATTTGAATTTGAAACACTACTTGAACAACAGAGCACCAACTGGAGCATAACCTCCAGAAAAACAGCTGGAATGCTACTGGGCAAAGTGGGCAGGTTGTCTGAACACCACAGTGTAACGTGCATCTGTAGAGCAAAATCTGAAGTGATGGGAATGTTGTGAGTTGTAGCAATAGATGTAATAAGATGTGTCTATATTTCAGTAAGTTATGAGTATTAGTTAAAAAAAAATTTCTTAGAATACACAAAAATGGAAACGTGGAAAATATATATGTTACGCTACAGCATGTACACATGTCTGATAATTAACACATTTTAGTAAACACATCAAAACTGCACTGTAAAAGCACTCAAAATACCGCCTTTCAGTGACAGTTAATAGCTCCAGATGTGTCTCTACCCTTTGGTCAAACAGATCACTAAGAGGTCTGACCGATAAGTCTGAATATGCCAAAATGAAGCCAAATATCATAATGAAAGAGTTTCCACAATCCTACATCCTCACGGTGGCTCTTACAATCAACTACTTGGTGGTACACTTTATAAACTCATTGAGGTAGTGACGTTTACAGTCCACAGCACTTGAGTCTGTATATTTAAAAAATTTCCCACCTTTGGTGCCGTACACTCATGCTCGAAGCGTAAGTGTGGAAACTTTGTAGATGAATTGTACGTGTTGATGCTTTTAATTTGAAGGTCGCCGGATGCCTCAATTCTTGTCCTCGGATGAGCCACACGCATGCGCACTCCCGCACTCTACTTTCAACAATCCTCGGTGGGCATCTTGCGCTGAGCTGCAGCTCTGCAAAATATCATCGACTGATTTACGGTGGGTGAACACTCAAATTATTAATGAAACATCATTTGTTATGTCTTTAAATACATACTTATTTTCCTGGACCATTTGCTAAACAAAGCCGGCTGTGTTTTGTAATCTAATTGACTCACGGCCGTGTAGGACATTTTTGCCGTTGTAATATTTCTACAAACCAATCACCTGATAATTTTGGTCTCCATTTGAAAGGTTATTGCTCGGACCATCGTCATGGCATCCAGAGGGTATCTGCAGGCTGCGGTGCTTCTTCTGACGGTCCAGTTCCTCTGTCTCGGTGCAGCTGATCAAGACAGCGGGACTGTCATCCCTGCCGAAAGTAGGCTCATATCAATATGAGATAAACCTTTTCCGCCTGTTTTACATTTTTTAATTTTAATTAGGTCTGCCACCGTGATATTTTTACACCGTCCGATGATAGCAGCAGGTCCCCGCTGGGGTTTCTTCCTGGGAATAGTAGGTCACATTAATAGGTGTATACATCACAACACGAAACTGGGCCTGCACTGCTCCTCCTGGACAGTTATCATCTCTCTAGATTTAACCCAGTACAGTGCGACCAGTAAAGAAGAAATTGACCTTGTTATCAAGCATTTTCTACTGTGAAATGATCTGTTATGAAAATGGAAAGGCTTCTGGTCTGTTTCCCACATGTACTGAACCACCATCCTGTTACTAGAACCACATGGTCAGATCTCATGCTTAGTCGTCTTACTGAACACTTTAAATCACGTGCATCATGAAGTGTAATTACAAAAAAGCCTCTCAAAACAATTCAGGGAATTTTATCACTGTACCAACAAAATAACACATATAAATATCTCCATTTGTGGACTATTTTCTTTTATTTCAAGGTCGCCCATGTGTGGACTGTCACGCATTTGAGTTTATGCAAAGGGCACTGCAAGACCTAAAGAAGACTGCATTCAACCTTGATGCCAGGGTAAGTGAAACACCGATTTAGGTGGGTTGGATGAGCTTCAGCATTTTACTTTCTGTTATTTAGCTGTAGAAATTTATTATCAGCCATGCCCTTAAAGTATTAAATGTTCATGATTCATCAGCTGATGAAAAGTCCCTCATACAACCTATGATGAAGGTAACACTTTTCATTGGGATGAATGATGAAGGCTGGGTGTATTTCAGGTTTTGTGATACATTTGTCATGTGCTGTGTATAATGTGAATTTATGTGGGAGGTCTATTTATAGCAAATTCTTAATGTGTTTTATTATACAATACATAACTGTGCTGTATTGTATATCCATAGTTGTTCACCAGCTTTTAAAGATTTGCAAGGATATTACATTAGTTTTATAACTTTAATGTATTGTTTACAGGCAGAAGCTACATTCCAGCTCAAGTTTATGAACAGTGTCAAACAATAAAGTTGAAAATTATAACAATATATATTTATATACAACTTTACATTAACACATTACCCTTTGTTATAATGCATGTGGTGATGTTTATTTATCAGCCTATGTACATATAACATATAAAGTAACGCAATGAGAAGATCAGATTTAAGCAATAATGAATTTCTATTTTCAGACCCTGTACATAAACAAAGAAGGGTAAATTTTTTTAAGAACGTTAATGTGTCTCTCTTCTGTATAATTTGATTACTTGCAGAACACAAATAAAAACAAACCCAATTAAGCCAATAAATCAAATATATTTCTCTTATCACAAATTACCTGATATGGAAAGTGTCAGTGTGGATTTGTAATTATATCAGATGCACAATGACCCTGAGTTCAGCTGATGTTAACGTTTTCATTCTGACCGGTGCAGACAGAGACGTTGGTATTGAGAGCAGAGAGGAGGGCTCTGTGTGACTGTATGCCCACCAACTCACTGCGTTGAACTTGGCACCACCTGAGGACACACTGAACCCCGACACATTGAAAACGGTCTTTTCCAAACCTCTACTCATGTACAGCTTATTTACACAATAGGCACTTTATTTTAGTTCCTGTCTTATATGTTGAGTAAAGCTTTGATTTTAAAATTTTGCATCATGTTCATTGTTTTGCCTTAGTTGGGATGACTTTCACACTGCACCGGTGAAGTTAGTTTGTTTTTGTCATCACAGGATTTGGGTCATTTCTCATCTGTTTCCTACGAAGTATAAACTATTTTTTGTACTTTTTAGTATTTGACTGTGTACCATAGATACAGTTAAATGCATCTGTAAATTTACTTGTTGAATGTGTTGTACGAGATTAATGTTTACGATGATTTTACACATTAAACTGTAGCATCACTGTATTTAACTGCTAAAGATATATGAATAATTTACATTAATTAATAAATCACATTTAGGAATCAGCAAAATTGATTGATTTTCAACCTGGCTTGTTGAGGTAACTTAAAACAAAGGTAACTTATTACAGTTTTATTTATGTTAAAGTTATTTGTATTAACATGACATTTTTTGTAAAGAAATAGCAGAAATGTGAAATTTTACAAATGATATTTTCAGACTTTTTTTTAAGGCAGAAAAGGCGTACTTGTAAGTCTTGACTTAGCACAGCACTGTAGCATGACTTTACAGCACTTTCTGTTAGATTGTATGTATAGATTATGTATATGTACACAGGTACATGTTAGGTGGTGTCTACAGATTTTGTCTTCTCTGTGTGACAAAGGCGTATGCAAGAGTGGTGAACTGCAATATCAGCAGGGGAAGGGAGGACGGGTAGAGAAGTGCTAGCCGCAGCAGGGGACTCGAACAGAAAAATAATTGTCTTATTGTTGCTTGTTTATGAAAAGTGTACTTTGTTGACATCATGTCACAGAACACCCCATTTACTGTCATAATGTTGTACCTATGAATAAAAACAACGGAAAGCTGCTATTGTCTTCTCTTTTTAGGTGTTGCAGTCCAGTTGCAAGAAATTTTTTTACATTACTAATTAATCTGCTATTAGGTCAATAAAATGCCAAAAAACAGCACAAACAGAACAACATCCATTCATTACCCGTCACCACTTTTCCTATTCAGGGTCTCGGGGGATGGCTGGAGAGGGAGGGTACACCCTGGACCGGTCAGCAGTCTATCTCAGGGCCATCAGAGAGAGCCAGACCTTTACACCCACAGTCACCAATTAACCTAACATGTATGTCTTTGGACTGTGGGACAAAAGCCAGAAAAGCCACAGCTTAACCTCTGACCTTCTAGCTATGAGGCGGCAGTGCTGACCGCCACTGTGCTGCTTTAAAAAGATATGAGAGAATTTGACAAACAGCCCTTATTTGTTCTCTCACTGATATAGATATTATATTCTCACTTGTAATATGAGAAAATCATTTTGATGTGTGTGTTTATGTCCGTAAGTTTCGATAGCCAGGACAAAAACATTCTGTTTGCAGCATCATGAATCTTTGAGTTTTGGGCTATTAGTTGCAAGACGTCTGGACAGGTCACATTTGGGCCTGTTAATTTGTCACTGTTCTCACTGTTGTTGAGATTGAACGATTAATACACTAATCTTGTTTGAAAGATGGAGCCCTTAACACAGACACTCTAGCATAAGAAACCAAAAGTTGTCTACTGTCAGTCCTGGTATTAAAAAAAATGAAATGCATGTAGAGTGACGGTAGGTTATGTAATATGTTTAGGCGAGTAGGCTCAGCTTAGGTTGACATTTGTATCTCAGGTTATATTTTCACATTTTATTTTACACTAGCTTTTTATGAGCACCATCTTGGACCATAACAACTTGTCTCCTCTGCTCATTTAGCTGGTCTGCAGAGCCACAACCCTGCCAGAGCAGTGTGTGCGTGGGTTAACAGTCGCAGAAGTGATGTTATAAGGTCCTGCAGTTTTAGCTGACCTCATCCCCTCCCACACACACACCTCTTTATTTATTTACACCAGGGATTACAGCATGGAAAAAAGACAACCTGCCAGACTCTTTCATCTACACCAGCAGGAGGAGCCCTAAGTAAAGGCATGCCGCCAGCTGTGTCGCAGTGATGCAGCACTCTCCACATACTCTACACGTCCCAAATGGCTGTGGATGCAGATGGGGTGAGATACTGCACATGGATTAGGGAAAGAGAAAGCTGAGGAGCTGCACTGGCCGCTAAAACGCCTGCAGTGACCTGGCAGGGATCTCAGCACCACCGAGGCAAATCTCTTTATACTGCATCACAGCACACAGGCACAAGCCACCCTGATACTGTTGCTGAGGCAGCTTTAACCCGGCAGGCTCGTACTGGATGTGACTGAGAGGTTTGATTATGCAGGGACACTGAGTGTAATCTGAATCACTAACAAAAATCGTTGTTGTCAAGCAGCCTCCAGTTTCTTTCTCACTCCTTCTCCCACTCATTCCTTGGTTTGTTCTCTCCACAAAGTCATTTTAACTTCTCTTTCATCTGCTCCAGGAAAAGCTGACTGAAGTGTTCCAGGTGTCCTTGTTTGGCAGAGGACAAGCAAGCAAATATTCTATATTTTCTCCCATTTCTTTCTTTTAACTTGTCACCAAAGTTTTGCCAACCTGATCCATCTGTGGGGTTGTGATATTTAACACATCAGAAAGCAACCTTACAAAGACTGATCTCATTGATGTAATTATGAAAGATTATGTGCATGATTTGAGTGTATTTACAAGAAAACTAGAGCTGTGTTTTCAAAACGTTTGGGTTGATAAAAAACTATTCAAAACTATTTATTAAGTTAAATTAAATATTGTAAGCATTACTTTTTCAGATAATTGAAAATGCTCAATTTAGTTTGATAAAGTTTGCATTGACTATTATTAATAATAATGCTATGTACTGTACTTGACAACTCAGCCATTCAGATTTGTGATTACTTAACTCATTTAACCAAGTATTCATTACTTTTAGCAGTTAATTTCCATTACCATAAAAAGGGCTTATGATTATGAACGATTTCGTAAATTTTTTGCAGCTGATTCACTGACAGTCTTGTGCAGAGGTTTGATAAGGAAAAATAAAAAACTATTTTACTCAACATATAAGACAAAATATGTAAAACAAATGTTAACACACCTTAACCAGAGAGTCATGTACAAACATGCTCAGATTAGAAGAATGCGGCAGACATTAGTGTTGACACAGTGGCCATAACAAAACAATTAATGAGATGCTGAAAACAAAGACAAGCAGCTGGTGTGAAATGAAGCTGGGAAAAAATAAAAGCTGTTTAACAGCTGGTAACGCCTCTTCTTGATGAGAGACAAGAAAAAAAACACATCTGATTTAATAAGTGCAACAAAACAAGACGAACTGATGACCCACATGATTCTGAGACATTTAAAACATGTCTTCAGTCTACAAACACAAATTAGTTATCAGTATGAAGTTTATATAAATACATTTTAAAAATATCAGATGTTAAGCTCAGTTACTCTCACCATTGAGTTTGATTTTCAAGTAACTGTTGCTTGTTTTTATCTCTGCCTCGCAATGAAATGTAATGATATCATTGGTTAAGGATGTCACCTTAGATGCTGGAGGCTGGCATCTAACTTTGTTGTACATATACAGTTTCAGTAGGTTTGCTGGAAAACCAATCTCACAGGACACACCCATTTTTAGTGTAATAGCTTCACCTTCATGAAAAAATGGTATTGTGAACTTTGGTTATTTAGTACATTGTGCTGTGTGTCTTTCCATGAAGCTCCATGCTGGTGCTAGAGTTGGTGGGAGGCCATGGCAACAGCAGGACGTTGAAGAACTTGCCAATGTTAGCAGGGCACTATGAATTAGTCATGTGCATGATAATGCATTAAAAATACATATGTATATTCTTGCAGGGCCTCCATGTATTACTCATTGCATGACAATCCATTGCTGCAGAAGAAAAATACCCAGGAGAGACAAGCAAGAGACGAGAAAGAGTAATGACAGTTTGAACTTGACGAGATGTTTTAACATATGAGCTACGCATGGTGCATCAGCAGGTTACATTCATAGTACAGCGTAGACGTACTCCAACTGGTTGCCTTGGCAACTTGACAAGGGTTATTTTTATTTATTTAATCTTTATTCCTTTCTAAACTTCGGTAGATTTATTTTTACCATATAGATGTTAGTAGCTTAGGCCCCTGAGGTTTTTCTCACTAAATATGCAGGTTACCTTCTGTAAAGCAACACTACCGAGCCTTCCCACTGAAAAGTTGTTTAGCGTGTTATTTTACAAAGCAAATTATTTAAAAAGCAACAAATTTCAAATGTTGAATAAACCTGCAGATCTACATGATCAAAGATTGGCAAGTTTCCCTTGGAGCAGAGCTCTGCAGAGTCTAGTTTTAAAGTACTACACCTCAAAGGGTTGACTCAGTGTGTTTGTTCATGGTGGCATGGTAAAAATTGAAAAATTTAAAATGAAAATGAAAAAATGACTCAAGAAAGACTATTTGCATGCATGAAATCCAAGTTAGAAGTCGGAACAACACTGTAGCACTTCAAAAAGTCTGAATAAGCTGGATAAGGATCCAGGAAGGTTACCAACTTTAAAATAAATTGAATGATCCCATATTGTCTCTGTTTTTTGTCTTTACAACAAAACTGGAAAAAATTACATATTTCTGACACCTTTTACATGTCCTCTGAATCCACGTAAAGATAAAGAAAATTACACATTATAAGGTTTTTATAAAATATTAATAGCTTGAGCACACACCATGCAAGAAATATAAATCCACCTATTGTAGACATATTATTTTATGTCAAAGCCTTTTCCAGTTTTCCAGTCCACTATAGAACAATGTTTCAGATGGCTTTATGCTGAAATAATTTTTATTGTTTTTTTAAGTGATTATGACAAAAATATGGTGTTGAAAATTAGATGTTAGAGAAAATGCAGAAACAGACATTCAGTACATGAATATGTAGCAAAAATGAGAAAAAATGATTTGTTTCTCCGTGTACAGACACTGAAGCAAATATGTTCGACCGACATATTTCTCACTCCAAGATTAAATATTACTTTACATTAGTATAGGTTTCCTGTTGGATCGCTATTCAAATATAGTCAGTTTAGGCCCTGGCTTTATCTGACACATTTGAGCATGTGGACAAATGTAAATCAGACAAGTCAAATGCTTTTTATGGAGCATCTGGGGTATTTCACAGAAAATACCCCAGATGCCTCTTGGATGTCCAAGATGGTGATCACATTGTCTACACTGTCTTTAAACATTAATCAAATGATCTTAACAGCACAAGATATAGTGTTTGTTTTTGTGAAGTGAGGATCATTTCAGTCAAAAAACGAACAAATTGAATAGACTGGTTACAGGTGCGATGGATACAGATGACACTAATTAAAAACGGACTCATACTTTGCTGTAGCCTTTTTATCTGTTTGTGCCTGTGGTACAAACTAATCATATGACAATCATGAGAAACAGTTTGGTATTTTTGGGAATATAGCCAAGGAAGCTGTCACTGAGTTCTCCTTCTCAGCTTATTCACCACTAGAATTCATTTCACCTCCCAAAGCTTTCTTGTTGAAATCCTCTTCCTCCTCAGGATCACCATCCATTTTAGCCTCCTCGTCTTCTTGAGTATCTGTGTCTTCACCATCCTCATCAGTGTCATTATCTTCGCCATGGTTGTCATTGACGTCCTCCCCTTCACCATCTTTGTCAACGCGACCCTCTTCTACATCGTTGTCATTGACGTCCTCACCTTCACCATCTTCGTCAAGGCAATCCTCGTCTTCATCGTTGTTGTAATCGACGTCCTCGCCTTCACCATCTTCGTCAAGGCAATCCTCATCTTCATCGATGTTGTCATGGAAATCCTCTTCTACGTCATTGGCATTGACATCCTCTTCTTCATCATCCTTGTGGTCCGCATCCCGTCTTCATTGTTGTCATTGACATCTTTGTCTTCACCATCATTCTTATCAACATCCTCATCTTTACTAACACTGTCATCAGTCTCTTTATCTTCACCCTCATGATCATGTTCTTCAGGTTTCTCATCTGCATCTCCATTGCCACCATCGTCATCAGACTCTTCACCTTCACCCTTATCATCAAGTTCTTCATCTTCGTCTCTGACATTTATGAATGCCTCATCTACAGAAACATCTTTCTTTGGCCCATTAGCTTTGGTCTCTTTGCCTTTGGCTGAATCAGCTGTGGGAGTCAGAAATAAAATAATTGCTTCCACTTTTCACATTTATACTAAGAACTTCATATTTATTTTCATTTTACCTAGAAATTATATGACACACTCGCACCCTATCAAATATACAGACATGGATACAATTGTTGGTACCATTCCATTGAAAAACCTACAACAGTCACTGACAAAAGTAGTAATAAAAAATTACTAAAAATTAACTAATAAAAATGAGTAATTGTTTTTGAATTGTGGTTCAATAGAAGCATTTAAAACAACTAATGAAACTGGCCTGGAAAAAACTTGTATCGATAGAAAAGATTACAAAATAATTTGATCATAGGGACTTGTTAAACTAAAGCGTGTCTGGTAATTAGCATCTTACGCGTCTTTAAACATATAATCAGTCAGTCTGCCTGTTTAGAGGGGTAAAACTAGTCCCTGTGCTGTTTTGTATCATGGCGTCTACCACACTGAACATCAGAGAGCTAAGGAGAGAGTTGTCTCAGGTGATTAAAAGAACATTCTAGACAGATATGTCAAAATATTATTTAGAAGTTTAAGGCCCATGGAACTGCAGCCAACCTCACTGGATGTTCCTGAAAACTGATAACAAAGTGAAGAGATAGATATTACAAATGGTAATAAAGGAGCCCAGACCACCATCCAAGGAGAGTAAAGAACTCGAATGTCATGGTGCATCTGTGTGAGATCGCACGATCCGTCGCGGTTTGAGCCAAATTGGACTTAATGTCTGCTGCTTTGCTGCACTGTTATTTCAGTGGCCATTGCTGGTTTTTCTTTCTTTAACGGAATGGGACCAGCAATTTAATTTATGTATACATACATCAAAACAACAGAACACACCACATAAATCTAAACATTTTCATCATATTGTTACCTTCAGGTTGTGTAGCATTGTTTTGTAATGGTGCTGCATTGATCACAGCCAATAATGCAAAAATAAGGAAGACAGTTGGGATTCTCATTTTCTGAAAGAGAGCATAAAATCTTTCAAAACAAATCCATCATATGTTCATTATTTATAACAAGTTTTGGCCCTTTGTGCAGAGAAATAAAGGTGCTGTACTCACCTTTGGTTGCAGGTGTAAATGCTGTCGACAAGCTGATACCTTCAACTGGAATGAGGCGGATGTTCTGACCGATGCAAATCAAATTTGTGTACTTTTGAGCTGAGCATACTTGTGTTTTTACTGTGTCAACAGCACAAAACTCATCCAATGAAGTTTTCACATGATCACTAGTCTATGACAAACAAGGATATGACGTAATGTTTGACTGTGAGTGGTGGTTAACTCAAATGCACAATAAAAAAATCTGCGGTTGATTAATTATATTTGCATAATGGATTTTACTGGCCAGATTGAAACTAAGTATTCAACAGTCTTCCAACTGAAGGTTGTGGCCCCCTGACAAATGTAGGTTCCTTCTCCTGAGAGAAATTCTTGGCTTGTCTGTTGTTAAATGCTCCACTATGTTCGCCGGTTAGCCACCACGTTTTCTGCCATATAAAGATAGTACACAGTGGGTTTAAGAGTGTATTACTCAGATGGTAATATGGAGGTGTATTAAGTATCACTCGTACTATACCTCCATCTGCCTTGCTTCAACATTGGAGAGAGTGCTACAGAATACATTGCAGAGTATGTCCAGGAAATCACTTCCACTGCATTCAATACACATGAAAAAAGTCGTAATGCTTTTCTATTAAATCACCGCTCCATGTTTCACTTTCAAATGTGTAGATGGTGCAGAAATGAAATTAAAACTTGTTTGTTCCACAGAGTTTCTACCTAAGTCTAGCTCAATCTTTACTTCCTGATGACAGGGTACGCTGACTGGGTTTTTACCGTGGTTTTGAGATATTTACTTTGCAGCACCTGTTACATTTTATCTGAGCCCTCAGGGTCAGACAGCTCAGCTGATGTACCAAGAAGTACAAATACATTTACATTAAGTCATTTGGCAGATGCTTTTATGTAAATAAAAATTGATGTTTCATTTCCTGTAAATACCCCAGGACATCTGACACACAACCTGTGATCCAGTTTTTAATATGTTGTCTTAGTAAAAGTTAAAAGTAGTTTCCAACTACCGCTGTACCTTTACAACAGTGGTTCTATGGCAAAGTAAACCTGCTTTATTAATTCCTGGATGCAGTAACTATTGTTGTTGTCTTAAATGCACAGATGAGAATGCAATAACTGTAAGACTGGCATATATTTATGTTAGTAAACACACATTTGTTCTGTGGCCTGCGACATGAAACAAGATTAGTGTGATATCCACCTAACATGGACACTTAAAACTGTGTTAGGTTGCCATGATAATATATGCTGTACGATAAAACTACTCCGAAGCAAGTTAATGTCAGAGGTTCAGATTAAAATGTGTAAGTTTTTAATAGATTAATAACTGCAGTGAAGATGAAACACCACAGACCTATCCTACAACGCTGTGTCTCTGACCTGTGACCACAAGAGGGAGACACACCTCTGGTATTAAGTTACTACTGCTCTACAGAAGTTTAATTCAAGGGTACTTTCTACGAACGAAGAAGGTGCAAACAAAATAACAATAAATAACATTAACATTCTTATTGTAAATTTTGCAGTGTCAAACAGAGGACACACATACTGAAACTGAAAAGGCTTAGAGGGCCATACATGATATTCATTCTTTCCTTCCACGGATGGATCACTGAACGTGCTCAGAAAGCAAAAGTTCAAAGAAAGAACTCCCAAAGTTGGAGTTTCGGTCTGAAGTGACAGAGCATTTTACTGTGTTGTGTCTGGCAATGAGCACTGTGAAATTCTTTGTTGCTGAAAAGTGCTTTTCTTATAAACTGGCCTTCCCTGTGACAGAAAATGAAACAAGGAGGCAACAGAAAACCCACTCGGTATACCATGCATAGTGTGGGAAACATGCTGGGGCCTTACACATCTGAGCAAAATGTGACCTTTAATGGGAAGGGGGTCCTCAGCTGCAGGGAAACCATGTCAAAGGTCACATTCAAGATTATTAGAACAATATGTGGGGGCTCTGTGTGGGGAACTTCTCCAAGCAACAACACATTTACTAATTGGGGACATACTAGCTTGTAGCTCCTTTATTTATAGCCTTATTTTTAATATTGTCTCTTAGTTGTTCGATCCAATGCAGGGAAATATCTTCATAATTACTAGATGAACTGTCATGAGATTTAGTCAAACTTTTATTTGTGCTGTAATGCTAACAAAGAATGCCAATTATGCCTATGACTAAGTATTGTATAAAGCATAATGCTGACTGTAAATCTTGAGCCAGGTTTCAAAAACTGGGAACAAGATATCTTAAAATGACAATTGGTGATATAATGGCGGCTAAATAAAAAGGCCTTTTCCCAGTTTAAGATTTACAAGAAGCTTTATAGTTTTCTGCTTCCCTAATGCTAATGGACAAATAGGAAGGAATTTTTTGGTGAATTTTCAGCTACTGATGTTAGTGTACTACTGCGAAAAGTAAAACATTCCATCTCGATGGAAGACCATTATATGTTAGGTTACTTTGACAGTCCTTGAAAAGTTACGACTGCACAGAGTTCATCCTAACCTTTTTGCACCCTTATCATCTGCAAAACCCTTAACACACCCTTGCCAAATCTAGTATCAGTACAGGTAGTTTATTTTCTCAATAGAGGAAGCAACAGTTTTAGATATGAAAGTAAGGTATTAAGTGGATACAGCCTTCGAAAACGAACACCTGCTGCAGGTCTGACAATGACAATGTGTTTCATGTTTGTGGGTATAATTTAGAAATAAATAGACAAATAAAGACAATTCAATCCATCAGTCGTGTTTTTTGTTTCTTTACATAATATATGTGTACGATTAAAAATCATTTTCAGCTGTGTTTTTTTTTTATTAATTTCTAAAGTGTAGATGCTTGAAAAAATAGAAGCAGGCTCTAGAACAAAGAAATGGTACGTTTGATGTTTTTCTTTTAATGTGATACAGCTGTGCTGCTGAAGTGGAGAGAATAGCATTGGGACATAACCCATATACACATTAGTTTTGGAATGATCACGATTAAAACACGCTTCCATTATTTGCTTTTTCGTCTTTCAAAAAACATTTTTTGGTGTCCTTCCAACTTTGCAGTTTCATGGTTGCGACATCACCGACTGCACTTGAAGGCAGCGCTGACCGGAATCGACCAACGCGCTGGAAACACTGCGCATGCTCGTAGCTGGTCGGCGCGGGGAGACCTGCAGCAGAGCAAGATGCGTAGAAATCTGTCTTCATAGCGCATATTTGTAAAGCAGCTGCCCGGGTGGAGCGGAATATGTGCACTTCTTGACTCTGCGGGGGATCCTCCTGCTCTACTCCTCCCTCGGCAGAGCTGTGGGGAGGAGGAGGAGGAGGGGGGAGCTGGCCACCTTAAGGAGGAGGGAGTGGGGGTGGACGCAGCCTTATCAATAGCAGGTTGCCTCTGATGATCCAGTTCAAACTAGTTCTGGGCACTGCGAGGTGCCACTTTCACCAAAAAACTGCAGACTGAAAGGAAAAACAGCCAAACGTCCGTGTTTTGTCTGCGGGCTTCAATGAAAACATTAACCATAGTATTCTTTATTATGGTGCAAAGGGAAATCATAAGGGGAATAATATGGATATTTGTGCAGTAATCCACAAAAGTGATGATGTAAAGAGTTTTTTTTTTGCGGGGATATGTACTTTCAATCGGGCTGCGTGTTATTACCGTCCTTTTTCTCATCTGTGACGGATGGTGAAACCATAATTGTATCAACTTAACGCCCATTACCCAATGATATTAAACGTGTCAAAATAAAAGCACACCCGAGCCTGGCTCCGTCTAATAACAGTCACGGTTAATTACAGGGAGTGTCGGGGAACAACAAAGGAGCATCAGCATCACCGCCGGTACAGTCGTGCATGAAGCCGGATGGTGGTCGTTGGTGCTCACTGTACGGTGCAAGTAGGCTATAGGCGACCGGGGGGGTGGGGGTGGGGGGTGTCAGATGCGCAGTAAGGCGAGATATGATCTCCATGTTAGGAGTGATGCATGACAGGAGCAGGGTGACAAAGCGAAGGGGAAGCTGTGGAGGAATCACTGCAGTGCAGCAGAGCTGTCAGTCATCAGCAGCCCGCTGCCCAGACACAGGGCGACTACCTGCTGGACCCGGGGACTCATGGGCTCCTTTGAATCCCGACATATCTCAGAATAGGAATGTCTTTGTCTTACATCGGTCTTTCCCTTCCCCCCGGTTTGTCATAGTGGGAATCTTATCTGCGCAATAACACGGTGTCCACCGGCAGCTTTCTATAATGCTTTGTTCGATTCCAATGCAAAATCTAACCACTTCATTTCATATTTTCATATAAAATCAAATGATAAAACACTATACTGCTTTTTTACTTTGTATTATTATTATTTTTTCAAATGACTGCAGTCTGATCACCCCCCCTGTTTGAGGCGTCGTCCGCGCTTTACCTTCTGCCTTTGTTCATCCTCATAGCCAAAGTATGTGAACAAAACGGGGATCCTCGTCACTGGAAACGCGTATGAAGAAACCCTGTTCAGAAACAAGCCCCTCTCTACGCCATCCCGCCATCGCCACCCCTCCTCACGGGCTCCAATCCTCAACATACACACATGTGCGGATGCAGAGAGATCCAGTGTGTGTCTCTCCCTCCTCCCTCGTCAATCAGCATCTAACGACGCACCGCTTCCACCAATCTGGGCAGCAAGGGACAGCCCCAACCCCTGAACCTGAATCTACCCGCCCTGCCTGATTATAAATACAGCTTGAATCACACCGGCAAGTCTTGGTCGTCAGAAACGCTCAGGGTTGCAGCAGAACATCCCCCTTCGTCTTATCCCCTTCATCATTTCTCTGTTTTTTAAGAAAATCTCACGCATCTTTCATTTTCACCCCCATCCCCCCCACATTTTTTTCTTCCGAACAGTAGTTGTTTTTTTGCGGCCAGTTGCATGCATTGTTCGTCTCCCAAAATGGTTTGCGAGACTAAAATTGTTGCTGACGAACACGATGCTATACCTGGGACCAAAAAAGAGTCGATCATGTGGAGCTCTCCTCCGTCCAGCGCGGCTCTGAACCCCGCGGAGGCAAAGGATGCGAGGAATGATGCGGTTTTTATCCGCGAGTTCGAGCGCGGGGATGAGGAGGAGGTGCGCCGCATCTTTAACGAGGGTATCATGGAGAGGATCCCCAACACGGCGTTCAGGGGGCTCACGCAGCAGCCCAAAACTCAGTTTTTATATGCTCTTCTGACAGGTAAGTTCCTTCGTTACTTTGCATTAAGTAGCATATATGTGCCCGCTTTTTCCCCCATATTCATGTAAAAGGGTTTAGACCCACTTTGAAATGACAGAAAAATAACTTTAATGTAATTTGCTGATGATAATGATGGATGCGGTCATTATTTCCAAGCTCGGATCACTCTGTAGGTTGATGTCCCTGTTGCGCTTTCTTTCTTTCTAATGTGATCTCTTTGAGGAACTTGTCTTAAACCCCACAGAAATCGAATGTTTCTCTGCAATATCTGCTCCTGTGGGCGCTGCACAGTTGACTTGAGATCTGTGGCAGCACCTCGCCGTCGTACCGCGGCTCTCCGGCTGCCGGCACACACCGGCATGTTGCTCATCATGCAACAAAAGGCATGGCCGGGCGCATGGTGCATGTGTGTAACCGGCGGGCCGCCGATGATGTGATGACATGCCGGTGCTGTGAATGAATGAGTGAATGAATTTGAGGATTGGCCCACATGGTGCGCGCACGTACCCGAAAAGCCCCCCCCCCCCGCTCAGGCACACACGGCCGGCACACATTAAAATCCCCCGCGGCGCGCACACGCACCGTGCACACGCACCGTGCACCCCCACCCCGCTCCCCCCCGCCTCCGCATAGCCAATGCGCCAGTCCTGCACTGATCGCGTTTGGCTTTTGTTGATGTTGCCGGTGCAGATGTGAAGCTCGTCCGTCGTTCCCGCCGCCGTTACGCACGTCAAAACCAGACGAGCTGACAGAAAAACCAGTGTAGCCTACTGTGCCAATTGGGCGTTAACTCATTAAATGCCGAAAATATGACAGCAGTTCCATCAAAATGCTGTTGATTCTTGATAGTGTGACAGGTAACGGTCCTACATTTCAGCCCTGGAGTTCCACTCCACGCTGGGCCGCAGTGGAGTAAACTAACTACTGGGTTATTGCATGCCACGCAAGAAGCAGCTGCAGCATCCCGCCTGCTTGTTTGTTTCCCTTTGCGCCCCCCAGCGTCGCATCCTAATAATTACTCGAATTTGGACTTTTCTGGTTTGATTCGAGCACTAGCATGTGCACTCAAAAACCTGGAATTTTCTCCAGACACACTATGTGCCCTTGGAACTATAAGGATTGACCTTTTTAATAGCTTGCTGAATGCCACTTTGCCCTTTGTGTGAAACTAATCCTAATCTCTCTTTATCAGAATGTACGTATTGTAATAGATTTTTATGCAAACTTTTCACTTATTGGTGCTTACAAATATCATGTTGATCTGCTCTTTATCTTCTGTCTGTGTGGGGTCATATTCTGCCAAATTCAAACATGTGATTCTCTTTTCTGACAGGTTTCGTTTATGTTTCTTCCATTTTTCCATAGTAATGTGCTTTTTCGTGACCAATTCCGTCACACTGACCTGCTGTGCACCCCTCATTCTCATGAGTGCACGCTACTACTACAGCAAGAAAGTTATCCAGAACTATCTGGACTGTGCTCTGCACACGGACATGGCTGACATTGAGTCTTATTACATGAAACCCACAGGTAAGATGCAGGAAAATTCACTTTAGTGTGAAATATGCGATAAATTCAATGTTTTCTTTGGGATTTGACAATGCTCCACCACCAGTGTCAATTTTAAAAAGCATTCAAGAAAATTATGAGCAAAATAGGCCATTAAAAGCTTTTTCCATTCTTTAAAAAGTAAAGGGCCATAAGTTTGCATTAATCTTTAAAACATGACTAGGGCTGTAGAGTCTTCAGGCAGTGCAGAGGCAATGCATCAAATATGCAGGTTGTCTCTCTTTCCTCCCCTCCTCCCTGTCTCTTGCTCCATTCCTTCCCCCACTTGCTGCCTCTCCGAGCTCCACTTGGTCACAGGCAGAGGGTGCATCACAGAGGTATTGATCGCGTGGAGGGAACTGCTGATACACTTTCTGCGGTACACAATGTGCCGGTAGGGCTCTTTTCCTCTACTACAGTTCTAATTTGGAGAATCAATCCACCTCCAGTGTCATCCCAAAGTATTTATTCTCTTCAGGGGGTTAAGTTTTGGTTGTGAGTATTCCTCGTTCTGTGACGTCTTGGGTCTTTTATCCCTTGTTAACCCAAACCACGTGGCCAACATAAAAAGCAGGTGTTAGTTAAGCCAGTCAATTGCCCGGCATTGTCTCTTTCGCTCTGACATTGTGCACTCTGGTCTGGTAATCCACTGGACACACAATTGCAATTTAGCATTCCCATTATTGCTGCAGGGCTGTGATGGTTTAGAGAGGGGCAGGCACCACTGCTCTTGGACAATGCTAATGATTATATCCATGCAAACTGAAAGGGCCCAGTGGAATGAACACCTGGCTACCAACATGCGGCCCTGATGGAGAGGAGCCCCTGTTGTCACTGTCATTTCTTGTAGTGTGTGTTGAGCTAAATGTGTAGAAGACAGAGTGGCATGTAGCACATAGGATTGTTTGATTATGTGCAGAATGCACCATTTGGCAAAGAGTGGAGAACTTGTTAAACTAAAAGGCCTTGGAAGATTTTCTCAGTCACCTTCTTTCTATGAGTAATAGCAACTATACATTACTACATAATTTCAGCCTGAGTTAGATAATTTTTTTGTTATTTCACATTTCACATCACAAACTAAAAATAATGATGATGAGGTTTTTATGAAGATTTCCCTGCAGCATTCAGATGTAAACAACACATACGTCACATAAGCAAATGTGACACCAATTGTTAGCTTAATCTGCTGAGTTTTGACCGTTTAACTCATGACAAATATGACGTAATAATGAATATTTTTATTAAATTTATATTTAGCTGACGTTGCAAAAATATGTAAAACAATGTTTTTATGGCCTTTGAGAAGGAAAAGTACTACTGTTCTTTCATCTTTAGAGTTAGGAAATATCATAAGATGTATTCAAAGAGAATGTTGGACAGGAGTTCAATCTCATGTAGTAACTGCTCATTTGAGATATTAAGGACTTTGGAACATCAGAAAAGCTTTGTGTGACTCTCTACAAACAAGCTTCCCTTCTACTAAGTAGATAATATTAGCTGCTTTATCAGAGCTATTGTGGAGTTGTCCACTGTTTTGACTAAATCTTCTCAGCTACAGAAAAAGTAATCATTGCACAGCACGGTACTGAAACAGTCTCTCTGAGACTACATTTGTGTCAGTCAAGCTGACCTACAGTAACAACTCCAAAAATGTCAGTCCACAGAAAGTTTGCACTGTAGGAACTATAGTGAAACAACTTATAAATTGACTCTGACGTAAAAACACAAACTTACCCTGTCAATATTTGACAAATATTGCAAAAAATGGGGAACAATACACTCAGAACAACAACCGGGAAATACACGTCTGTTTAAGGTCTGTATGTGTGATGGATGAGAGTTTTATGTGTATGAAACAGGTTGTAAACAGGAGGGGACATAAGGACTGTGGGTTAGATGTTTCTAAGAAAGTGTATGTGAGTGTTTAAAGCAAATATGCAACCATGTGCAAAATAGCACATGGTTGCATATTTGTAGTGTTTTCAGAGAGGCTATAGTTTCATCTTTTGGAGCTTAAAAAAATGTAATAACCAAAATGTGCATGATTAATTGGAGCGTCACAAATGTAAATGTTACCTTGCTGCAACCCAGCAATTAATCAGCTTAGGGAGGGGGAGACTAATTAGAATTCACAGAGAACGAGGTACAAAGAGAGGAAGAAAGGGTGGGGATGAAGGGATACTTCGAGCAGTTGCCAGTTCTCTGTATTTTACAATTTTGAATTAAGCAAAAGTGAATACATTAATCTCTAATAGCTAGACGTGGACTGCTTTTACTTAAAGCAGCCATCTATCCTAATACACATGCCATGACTACAAAAATCAATACTTTTAGCTCCTATATGTGTGTGGTGATCTTTCACTCTGCTGCCATCCAAGGCCAGCTGTCAGCTTTTCATTTGCCCCAAAATAAAGTGCTTGTGTGTGACTGTGTGCAGGTGGAAGGGCCATAAAGCAAATTGGAGGAACAGTGGTCGGAGTACAAAAGTATATGGCTAACAGCTGCTGATATTGTCAACAAATGGATCCATACTCAATTTAATTACTGGATTTTTAAGTCAGCGTTCCCTCGCTTTCTGAGACAGTATGCCATTCAGCATGTCAATGAACATAAATGATGCTTAACCACTAATGATATTTTTAGTTTTTGGTCCATAAGGCCTTTCCATAAACAGTTATCCCTGATTGCTTTTTTGACTGGACCCTAATTGGACTCCTGGGATACCACCAAGCTAACATTAATTGTTTAACATTCCAGGACTTTACTATGCCACAGAATTTTTAAATATAACAATATACTTTCAACCTTTCTCAACAAACCCGAGCATAGTTCACGCCAGCAATAATCTCATCTAGTTGTGTCGTCTTGCTTGTTCATTTGCAGACAGTGAAAGGAAAGATTTGTGTTACAAATACCACCACTACAATGTTTCATCATTTCATCTCTTTGGGATAAGAATGGCAACAAGAATGGCTTCCTGTTATGTTCAAGCAATAGGCAGCAATAGGCAGATGAAAAAAACTCTTTACTTCATTACTTTAGGTTCCTCTGAAGCAGCTTAGGACTTAAAAACTGAATGTAATATAATGAGGGCACACTAGACACTAAGCCAACCCCTCTCTGGCTGAAAGGGATACCCACTCAGTCATACAAGCTGTTTAATGAGGCGTCATTACCACTGCAGGGTCTCATGAAGGCAGGAGACATTCTAATACCTGCTGGTCAGTCTCATTATAGCTCCGTGTGTATATAAATACGTGTGTGTGTGTGGGATGAGTTTGAGCTCGCTCTGGTTGAGGGGAGAGAGCAGCTTCCTCCCCCGGTACCTGCTTATTTTAGCTCTCAACAACAGAAAGAGGGAGAGTGAAAGCAAGAGAGAGGAAGAGAAAATGTGTGGAGGGAAGGAAAGAAGTGAGTGCTGAATAGAAAATGGGGGCATCAGGTGGAGGAGTACCCTCCTGAGCTCTACTACCTATTTTGTATTTGAGAGAAAGAAGGTGAAATGCAGAAGAGATCTCTGCAACAAGGCATGTTGCACTCGCGTTCCTCTTCTTTTCCTACCTCTTGTTGCAGATTTGAGGCACGGTGCCATCTTTCCCTCTCCCACCTGTATCGCTCCTCCTCCTCCTTTCTCCTGTCTCATCTCTGCTGAAGGTGCAGATGAGGCACTGCAGTGGCCAACTGGGTTATCCATCACCCTGGCAGAGAGGAAGTGATACTTCCTCCTAGTCTGTGCAAAATAAAAAAATACAAAAAAAAGTAATTTACTATTTCATTGAATAATTTACTAGAAGCAGTGAACAGTTATATTAATTCGAACAGAAATAGAAACAAGTCCATTTGTATGCTAGATAAAATAAATTAACAGACAGATGAAAACACTATTAACATTTAACTTTAACAATAGTTAAATGTTACATATTAACTTTAACAGTTAACATTTAAGTTTAACATTTATTCACAGTAACCTAAAATAAATTGCCGAAAGAATAAACAGTTAACTTGATAATAGACTAATCATTTATATAACCAAGAAAAAAAGTTTTTACCGTGAAACTGTAACTTGAGTATTGTACGGTTTCAGACGGGCAGTTGGAGGAAAAAAAAGTTTTAGCTTTAGGAACTCTGAAACTTTCAAGTTTATTTTCTGACCTTTTAGAGATTCAATTTCTAAGTTCCAAATTTATCAAAAATGAAAATATGTTGTACACCCATTAGAATAACAGCATTATACAGCAAACAACTGTTAAACATTTTTGGTATATTAAGTGAACATTTAAACTAGTAGAGTTAAATATATTATCCAAAACACATCATTTATTTTACCAGAACTGCAGAATCTTAAAATCCATTAATGCTTTCCCTTATATCTCTGGCTGACAGAAACTGGAGAACTTACTTGTCCAATGCCTTGCGATACTCTGCAAGTACTTGAACATGTGTTTTTCTCTTCTATTCAGCATTTTGAGCAAGTGCAGCCAATCATTAATAATGTATTGTAGTCTCACTAGCCTCTGTTTCACATTCTGCTTAAATCAATACAGAACAAAGACACTCACTGGGAAGAGTAGATGACATGCCAACTGCAGCGACATAAAGTGCAGCCCAGTGCATTTTTTTTCACAATTTGAAGTCTCTGGTGAGCAATCTCAATGCTTGATCATGAAATACAACACATTTTAAAGCTGGATATTGATTGGTGAATAATTACTTCTGGTTTTAGCTAAATCAGCTTCTTCTTAATTTACACAGACACAATATACAAAGGTCTATATGTAACAGGCTAGAATAACGGTTTGCATTTTGGTATAACACCCACCCTGATGGCCTTTAACCCAGAGAATGAAGAGGGAGAGAGGGGCTCACCAGTAGCAGCCATGTGAAGAATGACATGCACACAATAAAGTGTAGAACGTGTGCAAAATGTGGGTATATACCTGCAGGCTTACATAATGTATACAAACACACACCATGTGTTGAGGGGCAGGAGGGCAGTAAAACCAGGAGTAAGTGGCCACATAATGAGCACTTTTCGAGTAATGGAAATGTAGGGGAAGCGAGTACACAGGTGAATGCATGGGTCTACTTTGCATATTTAGTTTGGCTTTAAGGCCAAGTTGATGATAAAGACTTCTACAGTGAATTCAGGCTCCAACATGCATGAATTATTCAAGTCTGTAACAGCTTTGTTGCCTGTTTGTGTACATATGTGCAGAGTGTGTCGTGTGTCTGACAGTCTCTCACCCTCATTTGTCTGACAGAGACAGAAACTGCTGATGCGTGGGTTACATGTGACAGGGTAATCCATATTCTCAGAGTGCACTCTGACCTGAGGAGGAGGGGGTGTCTGGAAGGAAGGCAGTATGTTATGTAAAAAAAGGGAAAAACTAATTTCTGAAAGCATCTAAAACAGTATTTTAATGTACAACTTGTCCACTGTGAACTGTTGCACACATAAAATAAGATCTAGATATACAGTACATCAAAGGTACCTATGTTTGTGGCTTTGTCTTTAAGTAGAAGTTCGGGAATAAAATTATAGCAAAGTCACAAAACATCTGGACAGAATAAATTGTTAGGACAATAAAATTAACTCTTGACCATAATGTAATATTGCCCATTGTGTATTGTATACCGGATTGAGCTCCATCAGCCAAAATCAGCAATGCCTACTTACTATTAAATGCCCGAGAGGGTCAGATTAATCATGCAGTGATGCAACAGTTTCAGCTCGGAGCCACTAATGAAACATTAATCACTCAGTAACGTACACTGCAACGATGACACACATGCTGCAGAGAAATACAAAAATAACATGTAACCATACGTTTGCTGTCTGATATTAGACCCCAAAAACAATTAGCGAGGATACACAAAGAAAGGGGTCAGGCCGCTCATAAGCATTCATCAGGGCTTCACTCAAGGGGTCCTCAGGACAGAGTCTGGTTCACAGAGAAGTGAACTACAGCACATCGAGGCGACGTCTAGACTGAACGCTTATCAACTGAATTAGCCCTCTAGGTTCCCTTTGAAGGAAAAGAGAATAATCTTGTTAGACACCATAAAAAAAACATTTATCTATGTGCTCCTGTGTGTGCGTGTTCTAGTATATGTGTGTTTTCTTTGGTTGTTATTCATATCACATCAGCCAGTATTTAACACTCCCACACACATGCATGATGGCATATTAATATCTTTGTAAAGTCGTTCAAGAAATTAGATCTGTCGCATTAAGAACACAGTAATCAGATTTTTGATTATGTGAGAATCATTATGAATGATTTCCAGAGCTCTGACACATTCCCTTTTTGTTCTGGCCTTGATTTATTTTCTTGTCTTGAGATCATGTGTATTCTCAGGGTCCCCTCCCCCTCTATAATAATGGTAGATTCTCATGGCCACCCTCCCCCATTTGAGTTTATATCCCCTTGCAGCAATAATGGATCCTTTCAGGCCCATCACTATTACTGTTAACACAGTTACCTCCCTCCTCCTCATATGCTCACTCTTTTCTTCAGAGAGGACATATAAAAGACTTCTTCGACGTCGCTCTTTCTTCTCTTTAACTTCCTTTTCTAAGAAAGCTCAATTATATGGCTCTTCAGCCTGCGTTTTACACACCAAAATATATACAGCTTATTAGTATTACCCTGCGATGGAGTCAAAGGGAGTGAATTATCTACCTTGCAAACGCCACATGATAATGTTGGACTCTTTGGGAAACAGGTTTACTCATTCCCTCTTTCCAATCAATACTGTGGTGACATGAAGGATTAGGTGGCGTCTCCCTCATGAACTGCAGTATTTGTTAGAAAAGGAGAAGGAGAACAGGTAGAAAAAATTAAAAAACAGATTGACTTGTCGAAAAGACATTGCTTCCTTATTTTTGCACTTGCGTTAAACATATTGTAATCTTAGCTGTAGCTGTTGAGTTATTTTAGCTTGGGACTATAAAGAAAATACTGTCATTCATGGTGGCTCACTTCCACCTTGGCTGAAGATTATTACCAAAGCAATTTTGTTAATATACTTTATATTCCAGAGTATCACACACAGCTTACTTCCCAGTCAGTCTGTGCCCCTCTGATAACAAACCTGGTTTCTCTAAAATAGGAAATTAAGTAGGACATGCAGCCGATGCAACAATGTGCCACACAGCACTTGTTATTTTGGATCAATGTGACATTTCAGTTGCATATTTGATGAATCTAGTCTAGAACATCTTTGTCTCTTTATCTTTTGGAGTTTGACATTGTGCCTCAAACACCTTTTCTTAACCTTAAATACATCTCTGCCTGTAACATTTTGTCTTTCTACTGTCTTGTCTTTATTTTTACAAGGATGTGCAGAAATAAGGACATCTCCCTAAACCCTGCAGTTTAACAGTAAGAGTGTGATATTCTGCAGATGTTAAGCTCCTTGAGGCATGATGTTAGGAAGCTTAGAGGTCATACTCTTCTTAGCTTTCACAAGAAAAGCAGAGTCAGAAGAGGCTTTTGTTTGGAGTACCTCAGTGTCCCATGTGATTTTTGAGGGACACTGTGTTAAGTAACACACAGTTTGATGAGCAGATAGGCAGAGGAGTGGCTGGCGTGCATGCTTTCCTGTGCTTTCCTCATTCCTGGCAATTGGTCAGGTCAGACAGATGGTCAGGAGGGCTTTATGGAAATGTGTCCCCACTCCTATTCCTGCAAAACACAAACACATACAAACCTAAAAAAAAACAACAACACACATGCAGACTGCCACAGGAGATGACACAGCAGCTTTGACATCTGTCTATAAGGAAACATCACTCTGGTTTAGTGAAAGCTGCAAGACACTTTCAACTTTCCAAAATTAGGTTGGATACACACTCCCATGAATAATTATCTATCAGGCAAAGCTACACATAATCAAACTTACACTACGCACATCCAAATGTCAGCAGAATACAATCCATTTTGTTGATTGTTTAAAATTAAGGTTGTTTTTTCATAAAGGAAAACAAAATGCATTATGTATTAGTGTACAAGCAAAGCTTAACCTCCATGAATTTATTATGTCAGCATCTCACTAGGAGTAACAGAATGCTGTTATTTGTTGCTGTTCATTATTCAGCTGACAAGAGAAGTCTGGCACTTGACAAAAACCTACCTAGTAAAAATGACTTCTAACCGATTAACAAAATACTAGTTGCACATTAGGTTGTCAGAGAGTACTTGTGCTTACCTGTTGCCACTGAAACCAACATGAGAGTTGTCTGATTTGAGTAACAGGAGCATCTGGATCAGCTTAACACAACTCGTCAGGGACATCAAATCCCCTGTAACATACAGGGATTCGAGCCACAGCCTGATGGTAATATTAGTGCCTGTGTGTGTGTGTGTGTGGTTTTGATGCAGTGTGTGATTCAGCAAAAATTAAGGAGAGAGATCTTTATGTGTAAAGGCGAGGACACACAGAAATTAGGATTCAGAACTCACGGACTGACACTGAGATGAACCTGCGTAAATGTGTTGTTCCAGTTTTTGTGGAACAAAAATGTTCGGTTGTGTTTCTCAGTGGGGGGAGTATATGTCTACCTCTGAAACAACAGAACCATGATAGAAACGCAGATATTTCAGCTAATGAAAGGACACAGCCAACAAGAGAAATCTCAAGTTAGACCGAGGATGTCAAAGTGAGCAGCTTAAAAACTGCAAGACGATTATGGATCAATATTACAATAGGTGGGTTCAAGCTCTTAGCCTTACACTGGTGGAGGAGCATTGTCTGCTGACATTTGTATCTGTATGTCTAACCTTGTTTGTCTGTCTCTACTTGTGGTCTTTTTATCGGTCTGTCACCAGTGTCTGTCTCAAGTGTCTAATGTATTAACTCCGGAATAAAGAAAGTCCCTTGTGCAGTATGAGCTGCAGTAAAGATCCCACAATGAGATCGTGTGTATTCTTTGAGTCCCCCAGATTCCTGTCTGTGCAGTTTTAAATTTATGCTCTAATATACAGTGGGCTGAAAGTGAGTGCTCGGTCACGCCTGAGCTTTTAATCATCAGCATGTCATGTTTAGTGGCTAATGCCATTAAACACCAATCAGACAATGGTCTCTGCCTTCCCATTCATCCCGTTTCTAGTCTCATTACCTTGTTCTTTCCAATTCATTCTATTTAAGTATTTTTTTACAAGATGCACCATGGTGCCAACATGAACACAGGACTCGCATTGACTTGACTGTCTGGTACTTTTGTCATGCACTGCTCATACAACAGGGGGAACGTTTTCTATTGTAGAAAGTATTGGACACAAATATTTCTGTCTGGAATTTAATATAAAGTCTTGAGCTTCACTGAAGCTACCAAGTGTGAATGATACCTCTAAATAAAAACTTGTTGAACTATTCCTATTAAGTTCTAAAAAAGCTAATTGTATCCAACACATTCTCTCTTTTTCTGACAGGCTCCTGTTTCTGGGTAGCAGTGCTCAATGGACATGTGGTGGGCATTGTGGCAGCGCAGGGCCGTGAGGATGACAACACGGTCGAGCTGCGGCGCATGTCGGTGGACTCTCGCTACCGGGGCAAAGGCATCGCAAAGGCACTGGGCCGTCGTGTTCTGGAGTTCGCAATGCGCAACAACTACGCTGCTGTGGTCCTCGGCACGACAGCTGTCAAGCTGGCCGCCCACAAGCTGTATGAATCGCTGGGCTTCCGCCAAACGGGCCAGAGCGAGGACTACAGGCTTCCCGGGATGAGCCGCTCACCGCTGGAGAGGCTCTTCTTCCAGATCCGCTACAGCCGCTACCGCCTGCAGCTCCGTGAAGAGTGAGAGGTGACAGGGAGAGGGAGAGAGAGATGGAGAGGGGGAGATGGAGAAAGAGAGGGACAGAGAAAGAGAGAGCAAGGACCCTCCTTCACCTAAGAGCCCCAGCAGCATCCTCTCCTCTGACAGCTTTTATTTATTTTGTGTCATTAGAGATAACTTTGAGTACTAGTTAACACTACTATTTCATCTTTAAAGTCACTAACGTTTTTTTGTTATTATGCTTTTGTTCTTGTTGTTGTTTGTATTGTACTGTTACATTTTAAATGAGAGTTTATTTCTTTTTTCTCTATTTTATTAATCTATTTTTTGTACCTTTACCCCTCCCTTGTCATTGTGGGAGAAAAAAAAATTGGCATTCATAGAAGACATCTTACTGGCACCCTAACAAGTTACCCTCCTAGCCCCTGTGGTTTTGAGACCACGTGAATCCGATCAATACTACCCTTTATTTCTGCTCCACAAACCCCCTCCCCCATTACCCTGGCTTTCCCTTCCCTCATGCATTCCCTTAATGTCCCCACAGCAAAACTCAAGAGATAAGTTTAAACTCAGGACAGTGCAATGAGACATTTGAATTTGTTTCACTGTGGGTGGACAGAGCAAAGGGTGGTTTTGGGAGGGGTAGATGTGGCTTTCTTGAGGTCAAAAACACACAAAACATGCCGGGGGGATTTGTGGTTTATACTTAGACGCTCTTTGACAAAAGCTCTGCAATGTTACATATTGTTTGTGCATTGTAGACAGTGTGGTCGCCCCCTCTACACAAACAGCTACTCTTTGGCTTTTAGCCATTCTCTCAAGACACCATATTGACGCACAGCGAGAGTTTGTTTCTGACGCCCGTAGCGAGAGAGAAGGAGGACAGTATGGTTACCGGAACACGCACAGTGTATACTGTCCTAAATGGACATGTCTCAACACAGTGCATCTTCCTCAAACACACTCCTCTTCCTTCTCCTCACTTGTGATCTGACTGGATCTCTTCGTTATTTATTTTTTGTTCTTCTAAAAATTGAAAGACTTCTCTCACTGGAGCTGTGGAGAGGGTGTTTGACTGGTTGAGGTGACAGGAGGGTGGAGCTTTCTCACTGTATGTCACACTGACAGAGCCCAGGATATATTATAGCTGCATGTCAGAGCTTGTGTGTAAGTGTGATTGTAGAAAATATGTGACTGTTTGTGTGTGTGTGTGTGTGTGTTTGTGTGTGTGTGTGTATGTGTGTGTGATGAGGCTGTGGTCAGACATTAGACCACATCTCAGCTGTGAATGATGGACAATGAACCTATTTTTATTTTGCGTGAACAGACGTGCACCTTTCTTGCTATAAGTGAAGTATTATCTGACTAAAACTCTTTGTATATTACTCACGAATTGTTTACAAATTGAAACAAGATAAACTAACATTTTGCATAAGTTTAGTATTTGACTGATAATTAGTAATTTTATAATATTAAACACAAATTACCACATTGTAATATGCAAATTGTACTCTCAAAACTACAACAATTACAAAGTGGATGCAGTCTATGCTCCACAAACTTAAACCAGGATATTGGGGAACAACTTGGGTAAGACATGACAACTAGCAATACTTGCAAACCTACAGTACATAACTGAGCACAAACAGCAAATAATTATTAAAATCAACCTATTGGCATTAGTATCCCCCTCCCCATGTATTTATATTGTGTATACAGGTGAAAAATCATGTAGCGAACAAAATGACTCCCATTACACCTCTCTCCATCTCCATCCTCCACATCTTACAACCAGCAGTAGATTCAACCATCCACTACTCTGAGCCTTGGTTGTGTCATCAAATCTATGTGTAAAAAGCAGAATTTAAACCAAAATACAAAAAAAAAAAAAAAAAAAAATCACATGAGAAAAGAGAGAAAAAAATACAAACGTAATTGTCATGAAGTTAGCACTGACTCTCTTTGCCTTTCCCTCAAAACTCTCCCCATCTCCCATTCATGAATCTGTCTGCAACCCTGGGCTAGACCTCACACCTTCTACCAACCTTTGGCCCTCCCCGTCCCAGTCCCAACCCATTCCTTGCCCATCTTTGCATGCGCCACAGAGCCTTGCTGCACTGCTTTATTATTCCATTTGAAGCTTGTTGGACCAACCTTAACCCCCCCCCCCCCTCCCCTACTCTGATGTCATCTAGGCAGGATGTAAGAATGACATTTGGTTATTTGAGTATGGATGTGATACAAAATACACACAAAGAGAGTGAAAAACTGTGTTGGATCAGATATAGGACATACTCACCAACTGCCTGGATGACATTTTGCCTGCCAGCCAACCAACTGTAGAATGCAAAAAGCAATGCAAGTGTGGCATGCCTCTGTACCAAGTGTGTGTACGGTGCCTGCCCTGGAAAAAAGTGTAGAAAAAAATTAACTGATATGTATACTATATATAAATATATATAAACAAAAAATGCTTCTTTTTTAGATTAACATAAAAAGCAATGTGTGTTTTGTTTGGAAAAAAGAATATTGTACCATTTGCATGAAATGTGTCTTTGAATGCAAAAATAACTTTTAGGGGAGAGACACCCTAGCACATGGCATACAGTGGAACCATAGACTTGTCATTTTTAACAGTTTATTTTATTTTAAATTTTATTAATTTCTGTAATCAATGCAAAGATGTGAAATTAATACCATTCACTAGCCTGAGCTTATAAATCTTTAGAAGGTAGCCAACCACTGTCTAGAAATTGGATCCCACTCTAAAAAGTTTGTCAAATTATTTCCTTGATCACAGTGGGTGTGAGGGCATGTAGCTGCATCACAGAAAGCATCAAAGCTCTTTTATGTTAATCCAGATTGTGGTACGGATCCAAAAAACTTTCTAGGACTAAAATCTTCAGTTGGAATTTGGAATAATGCAAAGGAAAACATGTATTCCCCATGCAAGTCTTTTCATTCATTGTCAGAACAAAGTGAAACGTCTGTCCACAGGTGAACACAAGCAATGATTTTCAAATGTTTATACAGGTCATAACTATGTTTCCTGACAAAGTGTCTTCAAACATTAAACTTCCTAACTAATTTTAAAATTATACGGACACAATATCTTTGCATTTGGGATGAGCACAAAGTACATTATCTATTAAATGGAAAAAAGCAGAATTCTTCTTTAGGACTGTGTTTATCAGGTCCAATGGTAATAAGCTTTCTTTCCCAACAATCATTGTGTGGAAGGAAATGCATCTAGAAGAAACTTAGCTGCATCTTTGTCCATAATAAGACTCATCCAGTGCCCTATGAAGTTCTACAATATAAATTTAAGGCACAAATGCACTGAAAGCATGGGACAGTGCTGTTTTTAAAAACACATCTGATGTTTTCATGGAGCCAACATGTGGAGGTTGGCTCTCCAAGCTGATGCATCTGCTTTGAACGTTGTTGCTGTTGGAATAGACCAGACTATGTTTTGTGACAATTATGGAGCAACAGCCACCGCTGACCATCATCTAGTAATCAACATAAAATTAGCAAGCAGGATACAATAGTCAAACTACAATATTGGCCCCAAGTAGCTTTTTTGTATGTCTGGAAAAATTGTAATTAAATTAAAATCTGATACCACTATTGTCAAATGCAGGTGTCAGGGGCAAAGAAACTTGTGTTTTCACGAAAGAAAGACCACAGCAGAGATACATTTGGAGTGTGTAGCTCTATGACTCTACCCATTCTTTATAAGACTTGGTGGAAGTCTAAAGCTTACGAATTACAAGGGGTTTGCTAAAGACAGGACGTTTGTCAGTTCTGAGCCATTTCTGCTGCTGGAAATTTCAGTTTTTGCCTGCTGAAATTTAAAATACTCCTTTAATTCTGGGAGAAATTATTATCTATACTGGTACAGATTCTGAACAAAGGAATTATCATTCAGAACATTTCTGCTAAGGCCTTATGCACTGGAATCAAACACTGGTGTTCAAATATCTTGCAGACTGCATGGTTCAAGGTAGTTAGAGGTTGTTTCTATGAAGTGCACTGACTAAAATACATTTATGTATGTTTTCTACTTTAAGTGAATGCTATGCCCAGTGTAGTCTCACCTCATATTTACAACTGGTACTGCATACTTAATGTTAGAATGTAGTAATTAAAGTGTATGCAACTTCTATCAGAGTGTAATTTTAGTTACAAACGATGCCTCTGTAATGTTCTGCTGATGTACAATCCAAAAACAATGTCACACATTTTCATTGGGTTATCTGTAATTTATTTGAGTGTGAGTGTGCTTTCCTAGTGGTTGAGATTTAAGAAGGTATGCTGGATAAAGGCCTCTCCAGCTGGAGACTGCACTTTTAGTTAGGAGTGCATTGGAACCCAGAAATGATCCATCCAGTGGCAGCCACAGGGTCGCAAGCTGAAGCTGCTCAAACCAAAGGTCAACTTCAGCAGGTCCGATTATGTGGCCACATTCAGTTTTGGCTCTTTATATACCCAAACATGAAATATATCAATATCTGTCATTATCAACATTTCATTCAGTTTCTCTACTGGTGTAGGAGCAAAGAATTTCAAACTACAGACGTGTACAGACCCTGTGGTGGGTGTGCTGTGTTCGTCTGATGGCATGTGCCCATGCCCAGTAGTCTTGGGGAAGAACAGTCACAGGCATGAATGTAAACTGCCAAAAGGCTTTACAAATATTTTTACATTTTGAATCTTTCCTTGTTGCTATTTTACTTAAGGAATGAAAAGAACCATGGAAAAGCAGTGGAGAGCGGCTGGTTGTTTTTCTTTTAAGTGACTAAACCACTACATTAGATGTTAGACATTCTGTGTGATTGTAAATAGCTGTACCTTGACCTACTGCTAATGTATTATTTACTGCAACCTGTCATCTTTGCTGGTTTTAACCATTTTTTTGTCTCAGAAGATGGCTGTCGCCTGGAATGTTCCACCTAACAAGGAGGGTGAGGGGTGAGGGAGGAATGTGCCACATTGGCAGTTAAAAGAGGGTGTTGGTTGGTGGTGGGAGGAGGTCTGCAGCAACACAGTTTCTCAGCATGGACTCCCTCTCTCTCTCTCCCTCTGGTGAGGACTTTTCTTCACTGTGGCACATACAGAAGGACTCACTTTGGACTGAGGCCACAGGTGCCAAGAACACATAAGCACTTGTAGCACAACTGTGTCTTGTTTTGCTATTACAGTTACAGGCAGATCGGATTTTTTTTACATTTCCTATGAAGAATATGGCAAATGTTTATCTTTCTCCTCTACTACTGACTGTATGCATCATAAGCATAAGTACAAAACATGATACCATAATGTATAATTCAGACTGCAACTCATAACTATTTTTAAAGATGGAAATTTGCCAAAGGTGATAGTTTCTGCATTTTTATTCCTTATGTGACTATATTTATTTAAATTGGCCCAATACTTACTTGATATTATTTGGAAGAATCCAGTCCATGTGCCATCTAATCAAGCAATAAATATAGACAGACAAAACCATAAAATAATGACATACAATCTATAGGGATTTTATTAAAACATGATATGCTGCATTGATGTTGTATCCCTTATGCTGTACTACAGTAATTAGTGGAAGTAATGCTTTTACAGTATTGGCATTGCTACATCACCACTCATTCTATCCAAGCCTGAAAGGATGTTTGATTGTAAAATGTTTATTTTTTGTATTTTTCGTTACAGAGTTGTGAAAGATGTGTTTTTTAAACTCGAGGTTGAAGTACACAGGTGTACCTCTGCATATTTGTACAGATGCCAGTTGGAAATTGGTAAAATGACAGGAGGGGGATATTGGATGAAATGCTAAAACGAGCAGTTCAAGCAGACAGGAAAAAATGGCACAGCCACACTCAAAGTGCTATCTGCTGTAAGTCCCTTAACTAATCTTTTATTTAACCACAGAGTCTGTGAGTGTGATTTCCTTGTATCTCTGAAACAAGCACTGCAACTTAACTATGACCCCTCTGGCAGTAAGATAGGAAATAATCAATCTAAAACATGCAGTGGCTGCCAGAATTAAAACTTTTCTTCTTCTTTTTTTCTTCTGAAAGTTGGTAAATGTAAAGTTGTAAAGTATGTTTTACTGTAAATAGCACGTGGATGTATTTCTACTCCTTTTGTAACAGAAATGGGATTTAAAGTATATAAAAACCTATTTTAAGGATATTTGCAGCACTTATAATGAGATTCCAGAGTAGTGCAGGTGTCTTCACCATAACCACAAACTAGTGGCAGCCAATTTCAGGGCCTTTAGAGAACACCATCTAAGCCTTGGTGTTTCAGTCCCACACTGACAGGATCAGACACAGCCTTCCTTGTTCTGCCTGTCTGCTTGAACTCTCAAGTCATCAAAGTCCAAACACTGCAACAGCAGCATCTCTGTTAGCTTATAGCATAAACCAGCCATAGCCATCATTATCAGTGACTCTGGACTGGGCCATCGAGCTATATCAAGCTGCTGCAATGCAAGGGGCTCTGTCTGTCCTGGAGCCCTGTCATGGCTGTTGCCCGTTGCCAGGATACTGACCCGCACAAAGCACAGCAGGGGATTGATATGCAGCCACACTGTGGAGGGGAGGCAGGCAGGTCAACCAGCCGGCCATGGCAGACGAATAGTGGAAAGAGGAATTGGTAGAGAGATGGATGGACTTGGGGGGGAAGGGAGATAAACTGCAACTAAGGGTTAGGGGGGCAGAGGAAAGAGGGGCGCTTTGGCTTTGGCAGTGAGGAATTTGAGAAAAGAGGTTCCTAGGAATGTGAAGTAGAGCAGTGAGGCCCTCTGGGTTAAAGAGGTTACGTGAAGGAATGGAAATTTAAAAGGGGTATATCAGGATGAATTGGGATTCTCATGCACTGAGTGTGGTGATTAAGCAAATTTAGTGATTCCCAGCAACACTTGTCAGCCTGTCAGACAGCAAGACTGTAACGTAGCGTTGGTTCCGTTGGTTAATCTAGTCTGCCTCAACTTCAGTGAGCCTGCAGTGACAACCTGGTTTTATTGGGGTATATTACCTTTCAGTTCCCTTTCTGCCATTCCTTTGAAAGACTGCTGTATCACCAAACTGGGATTACGATTATTATTGTGATTATTAACCCTTTGTTTTATACTGGCAACAATTGGAACCCTGTATAGATGTGAAGATGGGAATTCTTGCATTATGACGATGATTGAAACATGGATGTACATATATTGTATTAATTAAAAATGCATTGCATTAAGCTTTTATATGCTGCAACAGGAAACTGATTTTTGAAATACACGTCAAGAGAGCAGAGAAAAGAAATGATGCACACAGAATAATTTGAGGTTAACATTAAAAAAGCATTCTAAATGGCAGTAATAACAGTCGTGAGGATATGTAATGCAGGGTCTACTTACACATCTCTTCGTCACCATGGCAGCTGGGGAAGCTCATGCTGTTGCCACTGACAACTGGAGACTTCAGGAGGACCCTGAGGTCTTTGCTCCTGTTAATGGCACATCATAAAGTGAGGGCATCACTCATCGAAATGAACATACTCATTACCTTAATCTCATCTTTAAATGATACTAATGTCATAGAAATTTTGTGGTTCACTAGGAGGTTAACCAAGTGGTCTCACATCATTTTTGATTGATGTGAAATGACCAATGAGCATAAAACAATACTGAACAATATTGAAATAAATAAAAGTGGAAATATTCCAAATTATTGCAGCCGTAGTGCAGTGTTAGTGTGCCCAACAGAGCACAAACAAATTTATATATAGCTATAATTTGTTTTACCTGCATACCTACTTTGAGAACTAGCACTCCAAACGTGCAGAGTTCTCTCTAGAAATTATACATGCCAGTGTCACACTTCCCTGTAAATGGGGGGAAGTTCTCGCAACCTTCAACCAGAGAACAATGAGCGTATAGAGGGGCAGATTTCCATAACACTGTCTATTGCTGTGGCACAGAACTACTCACACTGACCTGGTGAGAAAAGCTCCTCTCACATCAGCACACAGAGAGTGCATTCCTGACAGTGGGTTTAACAAGCAAAATGAAGGGCTGCTCAACTGAAAAAGAATGGAAACTAGAGGACTCCAAATTTATGACAAAACAGAACTAGTGCTTCTGCTGGATGTCCCACAAGCTACCTTTGTACCGACTTCAAAAGTGACAATTCCTATAATTAGTGGCCAATATGAGGTGACATTTGAAATAGGTAATGAAGGTTAGGCTTTGTTTAAAATGTCATGGGGTTTGTGGCACTGCCTAGATCTATTCTGTAGGATTAAACTGTCTTAACTGGAGGAAAGAATAAAAACGAGTCTTGTCACTTCCAGAGACAGGGAAACTCGGTCAGTGTGTCTAGAAGCTAGACTTTGTGTGAGTACATTTATGGGGCCTGTGTGTACAAGCATTGGTGGAATGTGTGTGTGACAGAGGCATGAACAAAACAAAGGGGAGTGTGAGGTAGAGCCAAGTGGCCAGAAAAAGATGAGAGGCAGAGAGCAAGTCACAGGATGCTCACAGCTGAGAAAAAAATTTATTATCTGCTTTAAACCAGCTGAATGCAAACACTGAATTTATTAAGGGAAACAACACCGAAATATTGTGGCTTTAAAGCTTTAAGGAAATAAAATATATGCAAAACACAACTGTCATTTTAAAGTCTATTGCATTATGCTGTCAGGGAACTATCAAAAATTTAAATGTAAGATTATGCTGCTTCGATTTCCATGTCTCAGTTAATAAGAACATGCAATAAAATGTAAGAGGCAAATTAAATTAAAGAATTGGTTAAGGAATGAGAAAGGATGTTGTCCCGTCAGCCCAGAGAATTGATTTAGGTTTCATGCAAAAAAAAAAAGTAGAATAAAAGAATTAGAACAATGTTATTATTTCTGTGCAACACAGTATCCCATATTTCAGGGAAACAGTAGCTTAACCGCTATTGTAACTGAACTGCTATTTAAAAATAAAATCTTAAAATAAATAACCCATTTTATGAAGCAATATATATGAAACCTCAAATGTGCAGCTTTAACTTCATAACAAGACAGAGAAAGGTGCTATTATTTTTACTAGCATGAAAATAGATAACAAGGAATCTTATTTTTTTAAGATGGATAAAAAAAGAGTAAAAAAAGAGAAAGAAAGAGTAACTGGTGCAATCCAGTCTGTGGCTCCAGCCGTTGCCCCCAGATACAGATGGAAAGAAAGCAAGAACTGGGAGCTGGAAGAAGCTGCAGCTGCCTGGTTTCCATAGCGATGTGGATGGAAGACAAGTGAAGAGAGAGGGAGCGAGACAGAGTATGAGAGAGAGAAACTGAGAAGAGGGCAGAAAGATAAGACCACATCAAGGTGAAGGGAGAAGGAGAATTATCCAAGGTTGAGAAGAAAGCAGATTCAACAGAGGTGGACGTGGTAGAAGTGGCAAGATGAGCAGCGAACGAAGGGAGGAGAAAGGATTCAAAGAGAGGGATGGGGGGATGTTGAAGTGATGTTAAGTCCAGACATGGATCCCCAAGACTTGCCAATGGAGACTGCCACCTTCAGGGGGACCTGGGAAACACACACATAAACACACAGACAGACAAACACACACACACGAAAGGCAGTGTCAGTGTGTCTATGGACGTGGACAGTTACAGTGAGTGATTTTACTTGCTCAACTAATGTTTCCTAACCAACAACTGACTCCAAACTGACAGTGATTCTGAAATACAATATGAGATACAATATTTAAAAGACATTAAATTGGATCTATTGTAATCTCAACAAATACAGCACTTGTTGTTGCGCTGTGGCTTCTTGTTTGTCTTTTTCAGTGAACATTTGCTCCTTTTAATGAAACAGCAGTAATTTCTAGTGCTTAGAATATTTAATTTGTGGGTTGATGGGTAAAAAAAATATTTAAGTGGTAGCCACAGGAAAAGCATTGTTTCTTGAGGTACATCCTTCTTGTTAGGTTGTTAGATCTAGAGTCTACTGAATAATAGTAATGACAGTTTGTATTCTCTCACCTTGAGGTGGACACCTAAATGGTCGATGTGCTGCAGTGACTCCATAGTGCTCTTCACCAAAGCTGCTCACATAAAAGAAATATTAATAATCATTAGTCATAATTTTTTATGTTTTTAGAAAGACAGTATTAAAATATACTGCAAATGCATTGTACATTACACAAATAAATGAGAATAAGGGTTTAATGTCCAAAACAAATCTAGAAAGATTTGTAACCTGATCCCCAATGATCATACTGAACGTTACCTGCAAAGTGTTCCACATGCGAGTCCTCTACCTCGTACAGAAGCTCGTCATGGAGCTGTGCTATTAGCCTGCAGAAACAAACATGTTCATACAGCATACCTTTGTAGTAGTATAATCACATGAGTCCTCCAGACATGTCCTCCCTTTAATTTGCACACTGTTCTCTAATGTTTGTTCGTTTTGGTGCATTTACTCTTGCTTGATGCTTGCATGTGACAGCAGCTAATTTGGTTACAAATCTAGTTGTCTAATAAACCAGTGAAGGTTTGTTGTGTGCTTTGGTGTGACAGATATAGACAGTTCCTGTCTACAACAATATTGCAAATGGCCATGAAAAATACAGTTAGAAAAGTTTCAGTATGACTTCTGAGCCTATCATGGTACAGAGACAGTCCTAACGAAAGTGCTTCATGATGTCGGGAGAAATCTAGATGCCAACAAACCATAAATATTAGACAGAAAGCTCAAAATTAGGCTCACATGTCACCAAATCTCCTTTTTATAATCTCAGAGAGAAAATAAGGGATCCAGTGTTAGACATGAGCGTGTAATAGCGAATCCTTAGGGATGCCATGTTTAGTGGTTGTACCTGGCAGAGAGCAAGCTGGAGGAGGAGACCAGGTTAAAGATTCTGATCATGGCCATCTTACAGAGATCCGCAGCAGAACCTGGGCACACATATACATGAACAAAGTTACACACACACAGAGCATATAAGTGGATGTATTATAACAGCCTTAAAATGTCAGTAGTCTTACCTTGGACAACAAAGTTGACAGCCTGCCTCTCAGCCTGCATGCGGATGCCCCAGTCTGGAGACTTTATGTTGGGGAGGGTCCGTCGTCGACCCATGATAGACAGCACATAGCCTAGACAAAATAGATTTTTTAAAAATTTGACTTTACTTCATCTTGCATCTTGTTAAGGTGCACATTGTTTGACATACAAGACACAGCATCAACCAAATACCAGAACCAATACAGTACTACAAATACATTTTACATCAGTCAACACAATAAAGTAGATGCAGTGTATCCGATGCATTTGGTCAGTTTCACATACAGAACTTGAGGTAAACAGGTCCACTGAGGCATACTTAAAATACAAATTCAAATTTATCAGTATAAAAAACTCAGAAATAAGGACTCTTATGGCCTTATTATTATTAAAAATAATAATGATTATTATTTATATATTTATTTAATTATCAACTATTTTTAATGTAAATAAAACAAAGCTAACATATCAAATGTTGAACTGTAAAAAAACATGCATACTTTTTTATATTTGTACTTCAACGTTGTTCAACGCTTCAAGACCTTACTTATTGTAATTTATGCTTTATAATGCATCTAATATTTTCAATGAGTAATAATTCTACAGACAGCTCTATCTTTCCCCAAGACCTTTTTGCATGCTGTTATAAAATGTACAGAATGTGGTCTAGTATTCTGTTCTGAAAAGCTATTGTCTGGATAGCAGCATCTATTGCTCCAAAACCAGTACATACTGTTGAGCATTAATTGTTCCTGTGGACTGATTTATAGTAGTTGTATATTGTAAGTTGTGTATTATAACTTTACTTTGTTAAATTAATTGGAATAATTAACTGGTTGCTAGTTGTTTGATGAATTTTGAATTGAATTTTGTTTGCTTATTTGGCTACTTACAATCTATTTAGCAGCTCTATTGGCATTTAAGTGACATAACATGTATTCATATTATTGATTATTCATTCCTAATTCCTTTATCAGTAGAAAAACTGTCCCAGTACTGTATCATGTTCTGGCATGTAAACATTTGGTTGAAAAGACAACTTCCTCTGATCCATGTCCTTCCTTTCCAGTCAAATGAGTCATCCATACCTACATGCTGAGTACAACCAAAGCTGTGGTGTTATTTGAATAATTCAATGAAAACTAATTTGTTGAGACAGCATTATAGGTGATTTTGGAAACTGCAGGCTTACGATACCAAAAGCATAAATGACCTCACACACAAGTGCACACACACACACACACACAAGAGCACACACACACACACACACACACACACACACACACACACACACACACACACACACACACACACACACACACACACACACACACACACACACACACACACACACAAACCCTGCTTTCCACATGACAGACATAGGGAAGCAAAGAAAAAAACACATTCCCATTACAGTCACACAAACATACTGGGAGGCAATACAAGAGTATGCGGCAACATGCACATAATACACAAACGTGCACATTAACATATGCAGCTTTGCAACACACAAAGACGCTCATAGTGACACACAGAGGGACCAGTACATTCCACCAGCTGGACAATGGAGCTGGCTTTGCAGCTAAATCCCGCCAGTATCCCTTACTATGGGGAAAGACAACCGGGGCATAAAACCTGAATGACCCTCTTCCCACAACACACACGCACACACACAAATACAAAACCATAACTGCATAGGAAATGAGAACACTACAGAAACAATAACAAAACCTTTTACTCACTGTTAATTGACCCATGACACACACACGTAATCTTCTCAACAGGAATGTGACCTTTGTTGTGGGGCCCAATGTCAGTAATGTGAGGTATTGTGTCAGTGATTACTCAACACACGAATGCTGTTTCTATCTATAGACAGGAATGACAGAATTTGCGTGTTTTTCATAAGCATGAGGGTGTTTTTTCAAGTCACTGAAAACATTGGCTTTTCAAGTTCAGATATTTTCACGTTCAGTAATGTGCACACAGCTGTAAATTGGATGGGTAGCAGTCTTAGAAACTACGGATGTGCATCAATTTTATAAAATATTATTTGATGATATGATCATATTGCTTTGTAGTTTTAAATTAATGATTTTAAGCCAAATGTAATTAAATACAAAGAAAATGTGGTATTTCATGCACTGAAAACCAATTTTCCCAAACAGCTTTCTATTATGAGCTACATAATCACATTTTTCTCTTCCACACTTTTTTGTCTGCTGATTTAATATGCATCTGTCACTCATATACTGTGCATCCCTGCACCACTCAAGATTTAGGAATATTTGATTCAAGACATGATAATAATTTGCGGGTTGTTTGGCCACTGCCAGTTATAAAGAATGCCTTTTTAAAGTACCTGCACTTACTCAAATAAAAAAATTATTTATTTTTATTTTATTTATTTTTATATTTTATTTATTTATTTTTATTGGTTTTGTGACACTTGCTTTCATATCACCCTGCTTACAAGATATTATCAAGATGTAGGACTGTTAGCATGTATTTAAAATTTAAAATAGTATAAGCCAAATTAATTGGATGAAAAATAGAACACATGGATATGGGATATATTTGCCCGACAAGTAATAATAAAAGACTCCTGTTCGAGTCTAGGTCCACATACCTGAGTACTGCTGCCATTTGTTTTGACAAGTGCCAAAACCCATAACAGAACATTAGGCTAAAGCAAACTTTAACTCCTTTTTATTAATTATAAGTCCTTGCCAGCTCCTTTCTCTAAGTGTGCAGTTGAAATATCCACATGTCTATGTGCATGAACAGTTTGACAGTGCATCAGAAACAGAATGTGATTGAGTCAGTGTTGGCACAGTAGGGGTGTTTATACATCTATGTATGCAAATCTAGGCTTCCCTGTCGGCTGTGGCCTTCAGAAGACTTGGCCCATTTTTATCTCTGTGATTCCCTCTGTTGTGTTTAAACGGAAAAAAAAAATCCTTCTGTCATCTTTTTTCTCAGGCAGTTCTCACTACACTGTCCCGTTGTTCTCATTTTCATATCAAAGCCAAAGAGAGTCAATCAGAGTACGGACCATTCAGAGAAGTACACCCATGGAGGTCACACACTGTAGTTTAGAGAGTAAACTGTTTGAAAAAACATCCTTATCCTTTTATTTATCCTTCTGAGAATGGCATTTTGTACATCTTCCTTAATTATATGCAGTGTCTCTTATTTCTTGTTTCTCCTTTTGGGATTAGGTCCAAACTATAATACTGAACCCGTTCTAGTACATTTCCAACAAGTATCAAAGTAGCTGAATCTGCACGGTTCAAATTGTCTCCACACAGCCTACCTGCACCCACCAGTTGTGAGTGAAATATTGCTGTATCAGATAGCAATCAACTCAGAGTAGAGTGGACAAGGAGACACGGCACAGATTAATCTCTGCTCCCTGAGTCACAGCACAGAAGCTAAAACAGTCAGTGTATCTAGTGTTGTAGTGTAAATGTTCTCTCACCCGGGATTACAGAGGACTATTTTATAGATCAGTTGGATTTTTGCTGTGGAATGAGGGAGGGAGCTACAAAACAAAGAGTGATGCGAAAACATTGACATAGATTAGACAAGAGAGAAAAGAAACAAAGAAAAAAGGGAGACAGAGAGACTGAGGGCCAACAAAACAGGGGGAGAGAGTGTGGGACGAGTGGGGCAGATAATTCCCAGCAAAGTCTCCAATGGGAGAATCACCATGGTGATGAGCTGAATTACAACTGACTGTTTGCTGCATCGTCACTGTGCCTCTGAACACATGGAGGCTTCCACAGTGATGTGAGTGTGGTATTTTAGAAGAATGAGTCCATTATGCAGCTTCGATTAGGAAGCCGACACCAGTGGAAGGAAAGTGATGAGCAGCAAGAGAGGGGTGTCACTGGAAAAAGGTTGTTGTGGATGATAGAACACCTGACTGTGTGTGACAGCAGGTCAGTGCTTGTGACAAAAGGTTTCTGACACCCTTGCTGGCATGAAAAACACTGATTGCCCTGACCTACTTACAGATGTTTACTACAAAGCAAGTGTATATTTCAGCATGCATTATACAAGATAAAACGACAAATGACCTATGCAGGAACAGCCTAACAGGGTAGCTGACGTCACTGTAGCATTGTGACACAATTAGCTATTTCTCTTTGATATCTAGATTAATTTGGTTTGCATGTAAATGGGTTAAACTGAAAACTATCAGTATTTGTATTTGTACAGTCCTTTGTGTTGAAAGTTGGGGGATCTTTTTTTGGTGCATTCTGACCTAATCCCTCTGCCTTTCGACATTAGGCCCATGTGCTGTGGACCATGAAGGTTAAAATGTAGACTTTACACTATCTTTTGTGAGCGTGTGTTAGTCTCAGGTGTGCTGTGTTGGCAGTTCAGTGTGAATATAAATAGTGTCCTGTCTCAGCCATCAGCCCCTTCCTGTACCACCACCCCACCCACCCCGCCCCCCTCAAGTATTGACCCATGACAGTTTGTCTTATTCCTGCCAATGCAAGCACATCTTATTCTTCTTCAGCTAAAGACACACATGGATCCAGAGAGTGTATGGGTTTGTGTGTATGCCAAAAAAGTTTATACTATGTAGTAAATGTCAAAGGTGCAGAACCTTACCCAGTTATATACATGAATGCACATATTTTGCTGATTTCAACCATTTGCAATAGCTACCATTAATGCCTAATATTTCTTACTTTGTCGCTGAGCCTAACTTCTAATCCTATGCATTCGCATTTACTATTAAGTCTTCCAAAAATAATAATTCATAAATGCAACACAATGTAAATGTAAACAGACCTTGCTTTTGGCACTGATGGATGGTTGTTTGGATGAAGGCCTGGACTTCCCTGTAGGTCTGGAGGAAGCTGTCCTGGAACTGGCTGGCCTGGTTAGTGCTCACCCCCAGGATCCCTGACAGACGCTTATGACCTGCAAGAAGCAACATTAACAAGTCATTATCGAACTCATATGTAACTTCTAAATACAGATCTACAATTATTGGGCTTTTGCTCAACTTTCTTGGACCTTTTTCACACTCAAACAAGCATTATGTTAAAGGATAAAATAATGTAATATTATAATTAGTCAGCATCAGAGGTACTGGTAGTTGGACTTTGTTTCCAGACTGTGTGATAATCTAACCTAGTCACTCGAAACTTAATATTTACTGTACAAATGAGAGTGGAATCAATCTTAAAAAAAAAACTACATATGTTCAAAAACTTTGAAATATTCCCCTAATATCATATTTATGTGATAATGGTTTCAGGACTCAAAGAGCCTAACACGACAAATAAATAACCTGAAAATTTTAAAGGAAAAAATTTTGTTACTATGACTGACAGCAGTTGGAAAAATTAGAAGGAGAGAAGAAAGTTGAATGTAGAAGGAGTCAATGAAGGACACACTGGACCAGAGGGTGAGCGGAATAAAGAGGAAAAAAGGCAAAGTCAAGTGAAGGGTGAGAGATAGAAGACGACAGGATAAAGGAACAGGCAAAGATCTCAGCAAGACTGCGCCTGTGTTTGTGAGTGTGTGGATATGCTTTCTCGTGTGTTAAAGGGTCACAGTCTCTGGAAGGAGGCCAAGCTGTAATAAAAGTTGCAAACAACTCCATTGAAAAAATACAGAACCAGAGTTAATGGGTTCACATGAGTTTGGATGTGTGTTTATTGATATGTATATTTGTGATTTTCATTTGTTTATTTGTAGTTGGTTGGTGAGTAATTTCATGCCAAAACGGCCTGAGAGCTAGTAGGAGGGTTAGCAGAAGGGACAGTAGTTTCTGCAGAGATTCAAAATTATCGCCACCACATAAAAGCCCACGCACACTGTGCAGAATGATATATACACACTTTGAAACTATTGTAGATGCTGTTTTAATATGCATCTGTCAAAAGAAAGGGTTTCTCTGTGCTCACTCAAAATAGAGTTTAAGAACTGTATCTAAATAACTGGAAGTTAAAGCTAAAGTAATATAAAGTTAAGACACATGGCCGAGATTTTTACTCTTTTTTGTGTTCTTTCAGGTAAAGTGGGAGCAATTAAAGTCTCAATTCTGTTTTGAAAATTTGAAGTTTAAATATTTAATGTTTTGTGCTTTTTTTTTATTTTGCCAACATGGTGTTGGCCTCAGAGTAGAGGATAGGGACGTCTGAATTCATTGGAGTTGGCATGTCTCTCTATATGCTGGGTACACTGCTACTGGAATAAGTCATGACAACAGCCCTTTCAGCAATGCAGCTTGTTGTGTGTTGTTATGTATTTGGAGCTAGAGGGCACTGAATTTTGATAACTGTCTACTGTATGCGACAGATATGGAAAATTCGATTTTTTTTCCTCTCAATCTAATTTGTCTGTTTAGTTCATCATTCTTCTACTACTGCCTAAATCCTTGCGTTAATTCTACCCTCTTTACTTAACATTTTTTTCCTGTCCCTTTGTGTTCCTATTGCTCCTGAATATTACAAATGCAACAATAAGGTTTGCAAAAAGGGTGTTGATATTGCTGGTTACATGTTTTTGTGCTCAAAAACTCTCTTTATTTACTCACTGCACACTAAATTTATTTTTCAGCCCCCCATTTTTACCTCCAACACCTCAATTCACCTTCCTGTTTGTTTAACTCTTTGTACACGTACTGTATGTAGAAGCATGCCCATCTGCCCATCCACCCTGACCTGATTATTGTCTTGCACAGAAAGCTTCCTTTTAGTATTCTGTATCCATGGCAACGCATCTTTCCATGAAGAGCGAGTTGTCTATCTCTGCTGATCAGGAGCTTCTTCCATTCCTCTTCTCATTTCCTTGATCGGTCTCAGTCACATCACCCTTTAGACGTCTATTTTCCATTACATTACTCTTCTCCTCAATCTCACTTGTCATATTTTGTCATCATATTCTATATGCCTTGCTATTCCCAGTATCCCACTTTGTTGCTTTCTTTTACACACCATATTACTCTCTGCATTTTTAGCTGTGACCTTTTGCTTTGTGAATTGTCCCTACATGCATCCAATGTTTTAATGTGTCTTTATGTTTTTTTTGTCCTGCTGAGCTGTGACTCTATCTAATAGTGGAAATATTAGAGAACACTCCATCATCAACTAGTGAATGTGTGATTTTGATTCAGATTCCTACCTTGCACAATGCTGACTGGTTAATTCCATCAGACATTTCTGATTTTCTCATGATGTTGTCTTCAGGTAGAAAATTAAATGTCTTGTTTTGTTATATAGTGTATCTGGGTCACAGTGACAAACAAGAGGATGAAACTAACTAGTACGATTAGTACTGTAATATGTATGTCATTCTTCTGTTTCCTAAGATGTATTTTATTATGCTACAACTCAGACCCATTGATCTCTTTCAGACTTCAATATTTCAATTTAATTTGTTATTCTGGTAGATTAGTTACATTTTTTATATAATGAAGTCAAACCCAATAACTAGTCTATTTTGTACTGTGTATGTACAGAGTACTAGTGTTTTAAATAAAACCAGAGCAGCAGCAGCATCTGTGAAGGTAGTAAAAAAAAATACTTATTTCAACAAACCCAGTTGCTCACTAAAACTAAATCATACTGATGATTTTGTCTTCTTTGTGTAGCACTACAACATGTTTACTAATACATGTGTAACTTCATCGGTTACACACTTCATCTGTCATCACTTAATCATATGGTGAGTTTCCCTGTTCAAATATAGTTACAGACAAGAACACAGATGCCTCATTTATGAAAGCTGCAAACAGTTTTTTAAGCCTGTATTTTTGTCTCCATGCACTCAGACATTAATCTGAGGTTATTATGATACATTTTAAACTTAACCTGACATTAGATGTCATATTGAAATTTCCGTGGACCCATTAACAGCAGGTTTAACAGTCTTTGATATACCAGACTAGAGGGTTTTGAAAAACATTCATTGTATTGTAGCATTTGAGGTTTAGTTTTTTATCAGTCTAGCAATTGTTTTACAGCAGATCATAGAAGAGGCTGTTATGGTGTGCTGGGTGAGCATATTGAAAAGAGCTGTAAGTCTACCTAAGCATTTAAAGAGACCACTGGCAATAAAATTAACAGAAAAAACTGTCCTTAAACACCATTTGATCAAACTGGTAAAGGCACAATTCATCATGTTCTATTCAAGCAGAAGTCCAAACATATGTTCAAATACGTGCACAAAACATTAACAGCTAGTCAACTATGGGTGTCACTAAGATGTCAAATGGAATCACGTCAGACTGACCCAGATATCTACCATCCAACTACTTTAAAAATAAATATGTAAACATTTGTTTGACCCCTATTTACAAGTATGCAACATATATTTATCTTCCTCTCACTCTTTTTGTTTATATTTTTATCTTTTCCATCCCTCTATCTCCCACCCCAATGCCAGTCCACTCTGTGAAACCAGGAAGATTTTCTACTACATGAAAAAAACAAAAAACTGAAAACAGCTACATCCCAGTAGAAATCATTGTGTATTGTTTTAGACCTGAAATATCTAATACAATAATCACATTATGGGCCCATGATAATGCCCACTACTGTTGCTGTACCCTCTTCATATGCATATTCATAACCATATGCAAATTAACCTATGCTAAATGATACTTGGTGTACCCTGTAATTTTTAAACAATACAGGTCAGTTGTCCAACTGACTGATGGATACGTGTATTTACATTTTTTTTTACATTTATTACTACTCACTACACTGGGAAAACATTCCTTTGTGTGTGTTTGTACTCACCAGCCCCAAACACAACAGAGTAGACAATGCGCTTGGTTTGCTCCCGATCCTCAGAAGTCACTTCACCCTCACTCACGCCTTTCCTGAGTGACAGAGAAAAACACATGGAAAGACACTAAATGAAAAAATACAGTGGCTTGTATTTTTTTAGAGTTGAACAAAATGGTAAGAGATGTGAAAACATTTGTTCAAAATTCTGATCCTCTGATGGTACAATCCAAAATGTAAACTATATTGTATGCTTATATTATGTGTTATTATGAGCAACTAAAATGTGTTTTTGAGTAGATTTATTTATTTTTCATAGACCACATTCTGTTAATAAAACAGATACATTTCACATAAAACACCGGTTCAACACAAGTATGGTGACTTGTGTTCATCTGGTGTTATCTCAGACTTTGATAGGAAAACTTAAAATCGAAAGTAAAGAAAAATAGGGGGAAAAATAGAAAGGCATGAAAAAGGCTGCCCATGTACTAAAAAAGGTGACACCACTTTAGCAAAGACACAAATGTTAAAAAACTACTGAACCACCAACAAAAACAGAGAAAAAAACAATCAGAATCTATATTTTATCATTTAAGAGACAGTACTACAAACAATAAGAGAGACAGTAGGAGACAGGGAAGGGATGGACAGAAACAGTTATTAAATGTGACTTGTAGACAACCATAGTGCTGGGGATTAGACAGGGTTGGATGACACATCTGCAAAGCATTTCTGGAGGTGCTGACAGGGAGCTGCCACAGCTGATCAGTGTTGTGTGCCCACCCGTACACACATACATTCACAAACATATTTGGTGAGATTAATCACTCGAGTGTTCCACAATGTTGCCTCAAACTCTTAAATAGCATAAATTACTCTGAGAAGCATCTCCACTGACTTTCTAGCACAAACAACTACACTGTTAAACAATAGATATTTATAATGTCCAATAGATCACCCAAAGGTCAGCATTCTCCTCCATCTTACAAGTGGGTGAGAAAAATACATACTGGATTATCACTGCCCCCTGCTGGACAAGGCATTACTGGGACCCTAGGATCTGACACAAGCACATGCATTTGTTTTGGACTTTCCAAAAATTTGGCTTGTTGATCTTAAGTGTTTATATTTACTACAAGTTGTAAGCCAATAAAGCTACATATGTAGCAGGTGGATCTATACAGCTTCAAAATATTTTGTAAAATGTAAATTAAAATGCATATTACACTAAAAGTAATAACCTGAAGTTAACAAAAAACTAACTACATAGTTTTTAATTAAAATGTTTTCTAGAGTTTCACCCTTTGTCCCTGTTTTTTTCAACAATAACTTGGTAAGGAAGGTGGACTTAACCAACTGCACTTAAAAACCAGTGACATTACAGGCAGGAGGACACTGGAACATTGTAGGAGGGAAGAAAAAGTGAGGAATAAGAAATTGCCAAGTTTAAGAAAATGAATATGATGAAGATGAAATAGGAAGTAGGGAAAAATACTTGGAACAAAAATATGATAAGGACAATTACTGTGCAAGACAAAAAAGAGAAGGGAAGGAGAATACCCAAAACAAGAGAGTAAGACAGAGTGATCCATTCACACTCAGACCCAATCTTGACTGAGATGTATATGTGTAAAAGTAATAACACTCTCATGCTGACACACACATGCAGCACTAAGGAGACACACGTTAACGATCAGAGCAAAGGAGAGAATAAACACCAAAATACTTCAAAAGCATGACAACGAAATCAGTAGGGCATCCAGCCCAGGGGTGTCCTGCCAATGGAAAAGAGCGAGTGAACAATGCAGTTGGCATGGTAGTCATGACAACAAGGTTACCAGCGTTTGAAGTGAAGGAGACAACAGTCTGGCTGAGGCTGGGATGGAAAGAGGGTGGGAGAAAACCTGTGGAGTATCAACATTCACCTTGGCAAGGATATCAGAGGCGAACCTGTGGGAGATAGGTGAAAGAGAGAGAGAGACCTACCACTGTGAGGCCAGCATGGTAAAGATGTCAGCCTGGGGGTTGGTAAAAATATGAAGCAACTCTGGGTCAGAGGAGAGATGAGCCAACAGACGCAGCTCCACCTGGCAGAAGTCTGACAGTACGCACACACAACACATATTCTTCATGACGTAACGCACAAGGGGGAAACAGGGAACATGGCCCTTAAGATCACAGGCCATTTAATTTGACTTTTTATGACAGAAATGGCAAAAAAGATTATTTGATGTCATGTCTTCAAAGCAATGCAAATTCACTCACCTAAATCACCACTGGTGCAGCTAATTTATTTTATGTCACAAAATTAAATGGTTAAATAGTGATAACATGAGTGCACTGAATGTGTTTAAAAGATTGTAAAATGTAAGGTATATGAATAGGTATATACAATATATAAAAGTGAATCAGAATCCCAGCAAAAAACTCAACAGTGAAAACAAAAGAACACTTCAAAGCACTCCACAAAAACATTATTGAACAGCAGAAGACAAAGGACGGATATAAACAAATTTTCAAGCCACTGTAGATCTCTTGCAAAGTTAAATTCAGCATTAAGAAACATAAGAAACATGGCACAGTTATGAATCTGCCTAGAGCAGGCTGTGCTCAAAAAGTGACAGTGGAAGGAGGAGGCCGGAGAAGGAGGCAACCAAGATACCTGAATGATCTGAGAGATACAGCTTCATACAGAATATGTGGTGTTAAAAATATTTACTTTAAGTAGAACAAAATTAGGGTGCATGAGGTTCAAAGAATACTTTTGTGTACCTTTCAATACTTATTCCCTTTTAGTATAAACACTATAATCAATCCAAGCTTGGAAGGTATTATTAGTGCTGAAGTGTAGCAACTACAATTTTGTTGCACTCGTTCCTCAAGCTAACATCCTCAGTTAATGTAGTGACTTCGAACATTTTCCAAAAGCAGCTTTGCCTGCACAGATTGTAAGATAGATTTATTATTCAGCTGGTCCTAAACGTAGGTGAAAAAGCAAAAGTTAAACTAAATCAAGCAATTTCAGTAGGGTAAATAAGGATCCTGACCATAGAATATTTGTGAATGTGCCTTCATGTTTTTCATGTATTGCTGTTGGCGACACTGCACAATTGTTGGTCTACAAAAAAACCCTTTTTTTTCTTCTGCCACCCAAAAAAATTTGATGCATACTACTGATGTTTTAGACAGCTGGGCAATTTTCTGCAATCAAACTCGATTGTACCGAACTTAACAGCAGCTACTAATACACAAAAACACAGTATGAGATCAGGCCGATACTGAACTCACTATCGCATGCAATTTAGTGTCAGTTCAGACACTATCCAGTAGCATTCAGCACATTTGGACACTCTGACAATCACTATAACAAGTGTTATAGAAACATTTTAAATTAAGTCTCACTGAAAGCAAAGATTTTGCATCGAACAAGGCATTTTTGTCTTTGTAATATGGAGGGAGACAAACTTGTGACAGAAGAATCAAACAAAAACAGCAATCTTCTCTACCACAGACAAGTGGAAGAAACTCCTTGGTCCACCATCAAACTAGTTGTTCTTTCTTTTTTTGTTTAGAACACAATTTACTTTTTCTGGAACACCTTTTTAATATAATGTATAAAACCTGGCACCACCTGGGATTTGCAAGTTTCCCTTTTTGCCACTTCACAGTATAAGCCAAACTTGTGACTCTTTGATATGAAATATTGACATATGCTGCAATTACGTAACTTTATTTTCCCTGCCTCGGTCCCTACAACACATATTGTATATATGCATCAGTATGATTTAACAATGGGGTGGCCCAGCTCATACAGAAGAAGCTTGGAATAGCGGCGCTCCTTTATGTTGAAAGGAGGAAGGTGACATGGTGTGGGCATCCTATAAGAATGGTGGTCTTACAGGCACACCAAGCTGGTAGACCCAGGACAGGATGTTAGAGAGATTAAACATCTCTTCATTGCCTGGGAACACCTCAGAATAGTGCCAGAGGAACCGAGTGTTGCCGGGGAGAAGGATTTCTGAAAAGCCTTACTTAACCTGCTGGCACCGTGAACCAACTCAGTATAAGCTGAATTGATGGACGATGTAGCAAAATGTTCAAATATTCTATGACACTGCTAGCTAACATCACTGTCACAGAAATTAATGTAAAGCTCATTGAACCCATTGGGAAGCAATGGTACTAAGCCATGTTTTATGAAACCATGATTTCACCAGAGAACTGTGACTTACTGGCTAAACCTAAAGCAATATTTCAAAAAACACAACATGTCATTTGAGACATGCGTGTCTGCAAGTACTATGTTATTAATTGATTATTACCAAATACATATAGGATAAATTACTAATGTTTATGCATTCAAGCTTATGTTAGTGAATATTTTTTTAACAATCCTTTAAACAGAATGAAAAGATTGCACTGCTATGGCTGCAGATTCAACTACACAATACATTTGCTTAGTTTCACCTTTAGTTTGTTTTTCTCAAAATGAAGTTTATAAGTTACAGGCAGCATTGACATTGTTAAGTATGCTTCTGTTTGTTTCTGATCCTCTTTTTTCTCATCCTCCCTCGACCTGTTGCACACCTGAATTCAGACTGTGCTCAGGTGGATGGAGGATGAGGGGATAAAGGGTGGCAGGTAGGGCAGGAAGCGGAAGACAAACACATGCCACATGCACACACAGAGGCGGAGGTACTTTTTTTGGTAAGGAGTTTATTGTTTTAGTTTGGGCTGAGGATTACCGATAGTTCAGTTATTCGTCTTTTTTGTTTGTTTGGGTTTAATGTTTGGGTGTTGAGGAGACATATTTTTTGAATGGAGAACGTAATAGACATAATTAAAGCAACACATTTCACATTAAATTTATTTCTTAGCACACTCAATTGCAGCAGTTAAGGGAGCATGCACATTTAATATTTCCAATGTTTAAGTTTGTTTCTATCTAAGAGGTTTCAACATCACATGTTTTTTGAGTGAATGTTCTACTGGGCCAGGGATATTGGTTATCTAGATAAAAGACTGAAATAAGGCCCACTAAAGGTACAAATACCAAATACCTAAAGTACAAATACTAGTTCCAGGCTGTACCAGGTGTTCAAGGAAGAAAGAGTTTATCTGTTGATTCAGTTATATATAAAAATAGTTTATTTTATATATGTAAAATAGTATATATAAAAATATATATGTAAAATAGTACATATGTAGTTACTGGCCAGCCAGAATATATGTTGCCCATTTTTCATCACCTGCTCTGGTTTGGGCAGTTATGTCTTTGTTGGAGGTTTGAACTTGTGTTGCTGTTCAGATTGCACTATTCAAAAATTAGTTCTCTTTTGTTGACTTCTTGCATAGGGCCACATTTTTCCTAGTAATTAAAATTTCTTTGTATTTGTTTCCATTGTAAGTAAACAAAACCTCCATAATTTTAAAATTTAATTTCTTTTGTCTTCCTGCTTGATTCCTGACAACCACAATATGTAAAAATTATAATTTAATCAATTACTTTGTTACTATAAACAAGTGGATTCATTTATTCCTGCTTGACAGTCAAGCCACAGCAGAGGTCATCTTAATTAAATGTGTAATTGCAGTTGACAAACGCTCAGCTAAAAAAACTTAGACCAAACTGTTGTATAAATTTGCCCACACCACTTGCACCGCAGCAAATGAAATATACTGACAAACACACAGAAAAACATCCTGTCTCACCTAACTGCACACTATAAGTAAACTTGAATGCACATTTGCACTCAGACAGACAACTTTATAAACTAAATTATTGACAGAGACACTTTTTTATGGCAGGTTAAAACATGTTGTTTTTCCTGTGCTGACAGGGCTACAGCTCTCCAGTTAGCTTGGCAGATCTGACACATCTCTCATGACACATTCACACATGCACACACACGTACACGGAGAGAAAATCAAATGCACACATTGTCCACCCGTACAAAGCTAATGCAGGACATTCCATCACTGCCATTTTACCCTGACACATCCCTTCCTCTGCTCAGCTTCTTCAAAATCAAATTAAACCAAATTTAGGGGGAAATTGATGAAAATGAAGGTGGTGTGAGTCAGGATGAAACAGCTGTAATAGGTTTGTGGGAAAAGAAATATAAAAATAAGATAGATGAAAGTGCTGAGTGCATGCACTGTTGCATACAAATACCTATGAGAAACATTTATCATTACTCTGGCAAATTGAATAATTTACTTTGATACTACTCAAATCATGACATAAAAAGTCCAAACAGTTTTTAGTAAACAATGCAGGTTAAAAAGACCATTTGGCCATCTAACCCAGGCCAGACACAGACTGTGGAGAAAAAAGATAAAGGGACAGAGAAAAAGAGAGACGATAGTGGGATGGATAAAAAGAAGAAAGCAGAGCAGAGGGGTGATGATGAGGTAAGTGATGGAGAAGGCAACTGGTTTTGGTGGTAATGAGGTGAGGGGTACGTTTCTAAAGATATCTTCCTATCAATACTTTATGAGTCAGATCACATTTCCTTCCAGCATGGCTGGTGGCCTCAGAAACATATTGCTGACCAGAAACTATGTGTGCAAGTGTGTGCATGTGTGTGTGTGCATAAGAGACAGAATGATACAGTGAGCAGGAGGTTTATGGGACTAAACTGAGAATAAAATCAATATTTATATACAAAGCAGAGCAAAATACTCTGATGAGGATACATGTGATTGTATGATCTTCAATCAGTACTTGTGCGCATGTATGTGTGACAAAAATGTCACAATCAAACAATGTTATGTCATACAGGAAAACCTCGAACCTACTGGCTATTAAACTGGATCAGTTGAAGCCCACTTTAGAACTGAAACCTTGCAGGTTTCATATACAATTACACTATTTCCCTATGGGATAAAAAAAGTTGTTTGACCCTTGAATACAGTATGTTTTACATGTTAGAACAATGTAAATATATTAACTTTTAAGTATAGTATTATTAGTTTCCACCCTCTTCATCAATGACTCTCCATTCATCCATCCATCCATCCATCCATCCATCCATCCACCCATCCATCCATCAAGCAGGCAAGCTTGTAATACTAATGTGATTATGCTAAATGATCAACTGGCAGTAATTACTAATTAACTGTAATGGAAAGAATGTGTTGTAGCCTAAACAATACGACAAATGTAGAATGGACTTTGATACTGGACCTTTTTTTCACCATGCTCAGTTTGAAAGAAAATAAAATAGCTTTCCAACTTTAAATGTTAGTGTTCAAGGTTGCAGAATATTTTGCAGATATTAAAAACAATAAAAAACAGGGACTGCCTCCTGTAGTCCCTTGGACACTGTACTAAATAGTGAGTGGACTAAGCCAAAGCTCATATATTTTTAATGCCACCACCCACTGTTGAGTGGGGTGTGGAGTGTGAAGGTTATGAGTAAAAGCTGGATAACTAAAACATTCCTAGGGAGGATATGAAATGGCTCTTATGGAACAAACATACAAAGAATGTTCAATAAGTTATTTCCAAATTGCTTAAGGATCTGCATCTAGAAATTCGAGATGCATATTTTTATGTTGGGAGTTGAAATAATGGCCTCCCTTGTCTTTTACCCAAACCTTAACCATCACAATTAACTGACTAACTCTAACACTTACTCTAACCAAATTCTTACCCTAATCCTAACACCAACGCTCAAACAGGCCTGGAAATCTGTTTGGATCTGCAAAATGTCCTCATTTCACCAAAGACTCAAACTTAGTTAGAAAACGCTAAAAAACGTTTCTTTCCCTTCTTTAGTTTAAGCTCATGTTTATGACAGACGCAACTCTCCTGAGTTTTTACTTTTGGACCAGTGCTCAGATGTATTCTTGCTTGCACAACCCCAGAGACACTTCAGTATGTACAGCAGCCAGAGGGAGCAGGGCACGAATGGTCGACCCCACTCTATCAACTAAGCCCTTTATAGCAGCTTGAAACAAATAGACTTGTGCCTGTTTCAATAAAATGACTGAAAACGTACCTACTTTTCAAATATGAATGTTATGATAACATTATGTAGCTGCTGTTAACATTTTATTTTACCTTTGTCCTTTAGCTGATATTCTGTTTTAAGGGTTTGAAAAGCTGTGTGATATTTATCAAGTAGTTTTTTGTGTATTATATCATAATTTGCCAAAAAAACAAAAAACTAACTTGCTATCAATTAGCATATGTACAAACCAGGTCATGGTGCCCTTCACACTAGTTGCATCAAAATACAGTGTTATCACATCTAAAATTTCTACCATGGAACAAGGTCTAAAGCAAATAAAAGTGAAAATTTTAACTATGTTTTAAAAAGCAAAAACAAGTTTAAATAGGGAATTAATTCTGTTTTTGCTCTTATTTTGGCTGGCCTCGCTTTATCTGTTCCATGCTCCCACCCCCACACACCAGCAGACATCTCCCAGCAGAAAATAACTGAGTTGACAATTGCAAATATAAACACAAGAGCACACACATCAAGCAGATGCAGGTTGCTTAAGGACAGGAAAGGAGTTCTTTACAAATTTCAAAACATAATAAACTATAAAGAATAATGTTTTATCTTGGGTAAAACAGATTTGATATTCATGCATTTTTAACTAAGCCTAAAGTTGGATTCTGCTGAAGGTAGGCTCAGTAAATAAACACAACACCCACTAAAGACAAAATCTGTAGTATATCTGCACACAATTGCACACACACTTTCACAATCAGGAAAGTAACAGCACATGACACATTTTGGGTGATTCTCAGCTGAACTTTCTAGGGACACTAGAAAGTGGTAGTAATTTTAACACACACAGCAGTTGTTCTACTTCTGGAAGGACATCAGGGGACATATTGGGGGTGACTAGGCAAAGAGGGGCTGTTTCCATGGCAACCTTGCCTCTTAGTGCATGCTGTCTATGTGTAGTTGTGTGGGCCTGTGGTTGTGTTGGCTGCTGGTTTGTGTGTAAATTCCTGTCAAGCTGTGTGTGTGTATATGCAGAATCTTTGCTCCTATCCTGCTTGTGTCCTCCTGCTAACCCTAGTTTATCTGTGTGGTTATGTAAGTGTGCGGCACACTGTCAGAGCCAGCAGACAGCAACCCCCCTGCCACCACCAACAGCTCTGCCCTTACTGTCTGCACAGCACGAACCAGCATTACACCCTGAAGTGACCTTATGATGCCAGCTGAGGTTGTGTCAACATAAAGGCTTTTTTGTAAATGGCTACAAACCTAAACAGACAAATCCATGTGACGCAGAACAGCAAGGCTGATGTTAGGCTCTTGCAAGCAAAAGAGACTACATTAATTCGACATCTTAGAGTTGTTCTGTCTGATTCACATACACATAGACATTTTTGTCACACACACAGCAAAACAAAATATATTGTATACACAAAAAGGTCTGGACCTGAAAATACATTAGATACATTTATATGATCATATTTTTACATGTGGTTTATGTTGGGTGATAGAGACAAGCAAAAAAAAAAAAGTTGAATAATATTATTATTTGACCTTACATATTGTCCTACCTGCAGCAAGAAATGTCCAGCCTTCCTGAGGAATGAACATTGCCCGAGGATGAACAGTCACCACCTCCTCCTCCTTCCCTGTGGGGAACAAACACAGACCCCTGAGCAACTCTCAGCACATCACTCGCCTTGCAGAGGGCATGTGCAGTGTACAACCTAAGTTGTAATTTGTTTGCAAGTTAGGATTCATAACATTTTGTCTGGTATAAAAAAGCCAAAGCTAATTTTTTTAAGAACAGAAGTGTTTTCAGGGTGCATTCGTTTCCACAGTTTTAAATCAAGGAAGCCCCACACTGCAAGTGACAAAAATGTGTTTTTCTAGGTCTAATTAACATTTTCATACCCCAGCTGTTTAACATAATAATTGCATTTTCTTATTTTTGTTTATTTTTTAGGCATATTAAAGCAATTTGAAAGTGCACATACACAGTTTATAACAAATGCCTTTGCAGTTGCTGAACAATTTCAAATCTGCCAGGCACTGCTGTTGTCAGTACCGTGAAAGAAACGGGATATACAAAAAACCATCCATTATTAGGCAATGCATTCCCACAAACATGCCGATGCAGTTAACAACAAATGTATTTATGACATAGGCTCAATTTCCAGTGTTTGTGTTTCGTATTTAGGGCCAAAACAGTATTTTCGTAACTAAATATTAGCAGAGGTTTGGTAATGGTATCCACATATCTTAACATGTTTGAAGGTCTGTTAGGTTAAGACTTGGTTTTAGAATTAGGGTTAGGTTAAGGGTTTAGTTGTGATGGTTAGGGCTAGGGTAAGGTTCTAGGGAATGCATTATGTCACTGAAAGTCCTAACAAGGATAGACATAAACCACATGACATACAGTATCACACAGAGAGACTCAGGAAACAGAGATTGAGCAGCTAGGGCCTTAGAGGAGCAATAAAGAACGTTAACGCTGAAATCAGACTTATTGAGGAGTGCAGGATATGCAACACCACATAATCAGTACCAGTCTCTCACTGACTGTGGCTTAAAGAGCTGGACTAAAGTGCTGACCTTAGGAGAAATTATGGTGTATTATAATAAACTATCACATCCTACGTCAGCATGGTGACTATACAACTACATCAGGGTACACACACTGAAAATGCAACTTCTATCGATGTACATTCAAATACAAATGCATACAATCATACTTGCATACAAATAGAGGCACTGAATCAGTTGTGATTATGACCTGACCTTTCACCTGAAGTGAAAAGAATGAAAAGACGATAACTGAGACAAGCATAACAGAAGGAGTGAAGAATGGATGCTGATGGAGTGAAAGAAGAGATGATGTTAGGGATGTAGCAGTGACTGACGGATTTGATGATGAGGGGCTTTGGCGATCTGAGTGAGTGAGCAGCAGAGATGCTGATGTTAGCACCTACAGTATGAATCACTCAACAGAGAGAGAGAAAGGAAAACAAAAACAGTGAAAGAGCAGGGAACAGAAATATAGTCATAAAGGTAAGTGTTGCACAACTGGCTGTGACTGACTGCAGAGCTAAAATTTATTACTGAGAAAATGTACAGGAATTTTGAAAAGCAATTTTAACAAAAATAAACTTATCAAGCAATCAATTGTCCTTTAATAAAGAAAGCTGTTGAAAGAATAAATACACTAATCAGAAATAACAATATGACCACTGACAAATGAAGTGAACAACATTGATTATCTTCTTACAATAGCACCTGGAAATAGGTGGGATATACAGTATCAGGCAACCAGTGAACATTTTGTCCCTGAAGATGACATGTTGGAACTACGAAAGATGGGCAAAGGTAAGAATCATCTCTGTCAAAGGGTAATATGATGGCTTGACATCTCAAACTCAGAACTCCAGCTCAGTGCTGTGTACGTGATCGATTTAGCTAGATTGTTCATTTTCTCAGATGTTTCAAATGGCTCTACAACAGGAAACAATACAGTAACCATCTTCATCATCTTCAAACCAGTACAACTGTGCATATACTGCTGAAAAAGAAAATAAGAAAATATAATATGCCCTCCTTTAATCCCTTATTTCTTAATGCTTTTCAAATCTAAGTATTTAAATGAAAGCATTTTACTGCATGGCTACTGCATAGGTAAAAACTCAGAGGGATATAGTATACAAACAAATTATACACACAAAAAGAACGTTTCAATGAGAGCACCTTTGCTGCACCAGATCATCCTTATAAACCTTCTTTACTAGCTCCCTGTTTATGAGTTTTTGTATACTCTGAAAAACCTCCCTCACTCATAGAAACTCCTAAACATTTATCACATAGGGAGGGCTGTTTGAAAAAAACAAATTACCTTGAATATACTGCTTCTTGGTGACCTGAAGTGGCTGTCTAGGCAGGGCCTGGAAGTTCTAGTTTGGGAGAACACAGAATTTGTAAGTCAGCTGAAGTCATGGACCATGTGTAGTAAAGCTGTCTTATTACTCTGTGGAAGTGGGCCTCTCTTTTCATCATCATTTTACAGATAAATAATTTCCTACTGTGTGGTTGCCTAAATAAACAAATACAGCTCTGCATATTTAATAAAGGTCAGCGGTGTATAAATTGTCTGCAGTGCATGTTCCTTTGAGGCTAATGAAAGAATGGAAGAGATGGATGAAGTGTGTTGAAACAGAATAATAACCTTCTTCCCTAGTTTTGAGTACCTACAAATATTTTTTTTTTATTTTTGTATTAAAATACTATTGATGCTATATGTCTCAAAGAGGCACTATAGTGACCTAGTTTATAGCATAAAGTGCCATAAAGATCAGGGACAGAGGCAGAAAAAACAAAATAAAAGTAAAATATGTGCATCACTGTATAAGCCTTCCACAGATACACAAAGAGCATGTAGTCAAGAGTGTATAAGGAGAATGTTGGGATGTTGAAGGTTATTACCAAGGACCTGTACACACTAAAATGTGCACCACACTGGTTAACACGGAGGGGCAGGGAAAGGATACACACACACATATACACTCCCATACACAGATGGAAGCAAAAAATGGTCAGCATCCACCACTCATTCATTATTCACTAGAAAAAAAAGACAGAGAGACAGAAGGTGCAAGTGAGTGAGAGAGAGAGAGAAGAGAGGTGAGGGGGCATGACTGCAGTGGCAGGGTGTGGATGGTGGAAAGAATCCATCAGGGACCAGGCCACATGACATAAGCACAGCCACAGCATATGTTAGTCTTTCAGTTGTTGTGAGGTCACTATGCCTTTGCCTAGCTTTGTATCCTAGGTCTAACCAACAAAACTAAATATCTAACCGATCTTAACCCTCAATTCCAGCTCTAACCCCAAAACCACGTCTTCAACTTTGAACAACCCTTTGAAGTTCTCAGGACCACCCAAAAGGTCTTCATAGCGTAACAGTTTTAACAGAAATGTGTAAAGCTGAAAAAGACTAGAATGTGTATTAGACTAAAGTCTAAAGTCTAAGACTAAAGTCTAATACACACAAATGCACACACACAGACCTGCAGTAAGCATTTGTGTCACAGTGAATGGGAAACAGGGCAGATAATTACACAAGTGTTTGTGTATGCCTGTTTGTGTGTTGTCCTGTGATGTGGCAGGTGATTCAGTGTGGCACATGTAATTGCTCAGCTTTCCCATCAGGCATAGCGTTGCAGTGATGGCAGCATAAATCAGTACTCAGCACATGCACAAATACACGCACACACTCCTCCACACACATACACACACACACAATTTACAGTATACAGAGCAGTGACAGGCTGTCAGCCCACTGGATATTCATCCTTCCAAAGCAGACTCAGACCTTTATTCATGTGATACACACACACACACACGTTTGTACCTCTATCCTTGTGAGGACCTCACTGACATAATCCAATCCCTAGCCCCTTACCCTAACCCTAACCATCAGGACTGAATCCCTAACCCTAACCCTTACTCTAACCCGAACCAAAAACCTAACTCTAACCCTGACCCTAAAACCCAGTCTTGACCCTAAAAAATGCCTTTTTTAGGGTAAAAATAGTGAGGACCAGCCAAAATGTCCTCACTCTGTTGTTAAAAAAATTAAATTTGGTCCTCACTAAGTAGTATCTACAGGAACACACACACACATCTTGTTGCAACATAAAGACAGACAAAAGAAGGCCTGACAACTAATGGAACCATAAGAACCTGCTATTATGCCCTCATTAAAGCTGCAGTGTGCCACAATTCTCCCCCTAAATAATTATTTGTAGAGAAAGGATGTATCTGCACTCAGTGCTTTATAATGACAATGGGGTTTTGACTCAGTGGTCAACACATTTAAGAGCCAACTATCTAAATATTGTTAATAGTTCACGCTGAATTATTGTGCAAAGGTGAGCAGTGAAATGTGTATTGAATGCAATAAAAAACCTCCAAATGCTTTTTAAGAGACAGTCAAATGTAAACAATTAAAAGAACAGATCAGAAAAATAAAGACACAAAGAAAACGTGAGACTGAAAGGAAGGAAGTAAGAATAGAGCAGAGATCAAATGATAAAACTGTAACTACAATACATCACTGCAGTCTGAGAGACACGAAGAAGACGTTTCAATAAGACATTTTAAAATATAAAAGTCTGTGTCAGCTTGCTTTGCTCACTGCTGACCACACAGTACGAGCAGACGCACACACTCACACACAATCTTTCCTCTGTCATTCCCAAACGCATACACATGCTGTCTGAACCTTTTTACAGACGTAATTCTACACCTTCTTGTATACTCATAAGAGCTTGATTAATGCATTATGGTGGGTCATGTTTGTGTTTGTCGCTTAATTAAATAAATGTTTGAATTCAAGAACTTACACAAATACTCGTCATCTGTCGCCCACACACAAACACAAAAAGTAAATATTCATGAACTGTCATACACAAAACATAAGAACCCTGACAAAATGAAAATATAAGCTACTGACTGCAAAACACATTAACAGATATGATTGTGCTTTACTGTCCTGGGCTGACTGACTACTTAATCTTAGTGAACATTGTTTCTTATTGTCTATAACAACACATTGTTTGTATTATACTATATTTTGTGCCAGTGATGTCCTTTTATTGATCCACAATCGTCTTTAATAACGCTGCAATAGGCTGTTATGGTCCTTGACTTGTTCTACGTGGACCTTACTAGAGCAGGACACGTATTGCCAAAGCACCGGTTAACACAGCTGACCCAGTGATTCATGTTTTTAGATTAGTACTGGTTGATATATATCCATGATGCCTTGATTAGGGCTACTGCATTTGCTGGTAACATGCAGATTTACATTTGGATGCTGCTTGCTAATTACATCCACCACTCTAATGAATGTTTTTGAATGTTTTGTCTGCTTCCCCACAAAAAACCTGAAATTAATCTGATTATCTGGTTAAACAAGCAAAACTAATGTATTTACAATAAACACATAAATAACTAATTTTCTTCATCTAATATAAAAACTGAACAGTCTCCTTTATGTGGGAGGCCATTAAAAAGGTTTGCATGTTGAAACTTCAATTTAATATGCACTTTATATAATCATTTTAAAGCTAGACACATTTACTCGGAAAAGTTGCTTAAGTAAATTATTATAGCACTGTAGCTCTGAATACACAACAATGTGTCTATTTTAATGTTAATATTAAATTTAATATCAAATTTTGCAGTGACTCATTCTATTTAAAGTATTTTAAACTGCTCTGTTCGTGTATCTGGAACTAATTATACTCAGATTGAGAGCACAAATTGAATGAAATGCACGCAGCCAATTTGCCCAGCACTTTCATGAATGTAAATCTGCCCCAGTCTCTGAAGACTGCTGCCTTATTAAACAGATGGGGACAACTAAATCACTGTGCTGGTGTGGGGTCATTTAATCACATTTCACCAAGCTAATGACTCAGGCTCACAGAACACACATGCAAGCACACATTCATGTCGGTGCAGAAACACATAGTACTAAATTATCTCCATTTATGCTGCAACCACAGACTAACACACTCATCAAAATCCATCTGCTCCACTTGGAGACAGATTTGGCTGCAGAACCCATAAACAGCCTATCCATTCGCTGATAAGGTGTCTGACTGGCACAAAAACTCAAAGTGGATGAGACTTTAAACCCTGAGTATCTCATGGTAATGGTTCTGAATGAATTATTTAAAAATAACCATAGTTATTGGGCTGACATACTAGCACTGGTAAGGGACTACAGTGGCCTTTATCATGGCAGTTTAACCGGGCCACTAAGGCCCTTTAACTTTTGCCTCAAAAGTCATTATCATTACAATCCCTGTTTATATTTATCAGAAAAGAACTCAAACCAAATAGAGAAAAGTATGAGTGAAATTTTTTTTAATAAAAATTTGTTTTTTATGAATAATTTTGCACAGTGCTGTCAATTTCTCAAATAAATGCTGAAATCTGAAATAAATGTGTGGTCTTACATCTTATATCCACATTGCTGAAATTTTAAATTAAACTGCAATCATTCTGGAGATTATGTCTCACTATTTATGCTACCACAGTGGCTAATACAGCTTTTAAACTAACTTTCACAGGCTCTATTTTGATTGGTTAGCACCACAAATAAAGTCACATGAACACACTCAAACATTCAGAAACCATTAGAAGAGAATATCAGGAATGTTGTCAATGCTGTTCTGTCTTTCTCACGAGTAACATTAACGGTTCCTCTCTATAATATGTGATAAAACACAATCAAAAGCTTCAATGAAATTCAATGAAATAATCTGATCAAGCTTTGACTAGAAAAAATAAACACACATTACAGGTGTTTATGGTCTATGTAATTGCTTGAATTAGTAAATTAGATGCTATTGGGTGCCATTGGTGTATAAAACAAATATTTAAATGAGGTAAAGGAGTCAGTGCAAAGAAGAGAAAGAGAGAGGGAGCAGATGATACAGGGTGGAGGACTGCATCAAGAACCCGGCAATCTGAATTGTTTCCCCACTTAGTGCCAGTAAGGATGATGGTAGAGTGGGGGAGTTCAATTTTATTTGCCTCCTTCGGTTTCACTACAATTCTGTTAAGGGTGTTAATGAGCAGGAATGTGTTTCTGAGGATGTAGAGAGATGAGAGTGAACAGAAAAAAACATGTAGAAAGGAGGAGAACAACAAAGGGATGCCTATGTAGACAAAGAAAGAGAATATAGAGATTATATTGAGAGAGAAAAAAAATTCACAGTAAAGAGAAAAAACAGCCACAGTGTGTGACATTAAAAACAATAAGAAAAGAAGAGGCCTGTGGACAGAAACACATTTGGGAAAGACTTGGGTGGGAAAGAGAGAATCTGGAGCCTGAATCGTGCACATAATTTTGCTTTTAGCAGATAAAAACAGATGAAGCGAAGCAGAAAAGCCTCAATTCCCACTGCAGCAAGACTCACTTCTTGCAGTACTTTAAACTCAGCATCAGTTTTTACGTCTGTCCTGCTTTAATTTATGCTCCGCTTTGTTAGTGCAGTCTGGCTTGAAATCGATTAAACCCACAACAGATAAAAGCTAACCCTCTCTGAATCATCACTTATTTGAATATGTGCATGTGTATGACCTGCATGTGTGTATGCAGAGTGATGAGGGGCAGAACTCCCGTTTCTCCCTTAACTTAAAACTACAGTATAAATTGTAGCTTTTATGCTTCAGAGCTTAAGATGTTAGTGATAATTAGTCTTCAAAAAACTATGAAACTATGAAATAATCTGCTTCACATTATGACTAATTAGTTATGAGTGAACTTCACCTGTGTACTAGCTCTTGCTACACCCTTCTTAGATTAAACCTCTCTCTCTTTGCCTCATCTATTCTTAGTATGTGTGTGTATGATCAAGGAACTATGAATATTTCAGTGGGATTTTTTTTTCTGGCTCTACAAAGCTACTCACTCTATTAGTCAGATTTATTGTCTGTCTGAACCACAGACGCTTTCATGTTTTTAACATTGACCTGATGTCTTTAAATAAAGAAATTTTACAAACACACACATACTGTGTGTCAATACATACATTATACGCAGAAATCAATAAAAATATGCAATATATAAAACATCCAATTTCTTTTTGACATCTTATGTTTCCTACATTCCATCTACTTGTTTAATTCTCTCTTATATACATTCAGGTTCTTCTCTTTTCATTATTGTTGTTCAGTACCTGACCTGTAAGATGGAAAAGTGCACTTGCTTTCCACCCAGACCCAGACCACAGTTCAGAACCATGGACAGCTCCACTAACTTACAACGATAGTCCTACTGACAACATACACCACAAGTGACTGAAAATTTTCTAGAGATAGAGAAAATGGGTAATACAGTACTTACTGGGTGTTTTGCTGAGATTCTCCCAGTCACAACACTGGTCTGGCACCACATTGAGGAAATATAGTTCTTATGAGTTATTGAAATGGGTCAAGAGAGAAAAAAAAATACATATAAACAGAAAATGTTAACAAGGATATTGAACAACCTGAAAAATTCTGATGTAAAAACAAATAATTATGATAATTACCATTCTTAATATAGTGTCACAGTTTTATTAGTTATATCTGTGTGTCAGTTATGTAATGTTTCAATAAAACTCCAATATAACTCCAGTTAAGGCTTAAAATATTGCAATCATTATTCTGATGCATTTGGACCAACAGACACAAGCAGTGCAACAGGACGGCTTAATGCCCAGTTTGAGCTGCTGTCTTCAGACTGAGCTTTAATATGATACAACTCCAACATCTGGTTGCATCCAAACTTATTCCCCTGACAAATACACAGCAAAGATGTTGAAGAAGGGCTGAGTAACAAAAAAAAGTTGTGTGGGAGGGGTAGGAGGAGCGGACTGGTTTGTTTGTGCAATAATTTTCCATAGTGTGCATATTGTAGCTTAAATGCCTTTTTTCTTCTAAGTGACCGAAATTAATATATGTTAAAATATTCCTTCCATCATATTCATTTCACATATTCTAGGTCAGACGTTGTGCACCTCAAGATTAAATAGATTAAATATACTATGACATCACAGTTTTTCAAAACCAATATACTGCCGTATGTTTAAAGTCTCAGTTTTGAAAACTTCATATTTGGTTTTGTTATGCCATTGTGCTGCTTCCAATGTCTAAAAGACCACCGAATAAACCACTACCATGAGAAGCCAAACAGCTCTAGAGACAGCCAACCAGGCTCATTTGCAGAGCCGAGTAAGCATTGATGGACAAATACAAGCTGCTGAACCCATACAGGGCTGAATAAAACCCACGTGGAGGGACAGTCGGACATAGAGCTCCATCTTTGTTCTGCCAATTTTAAACAGCAGTGCCAATAAACAGCATCAAAAACATGAAGCCCAGATAAAATGTTTCACTAATACATTACTACAGCAGGAGCAGCCAGGTCCGTGAGTGCTAGCTGTTGGTAGGGTACTGACCACAGCAGTATTTTGATGGTGACATTCACATCAGCAAAATATTCCAAAAAAACAACAAAAAAAAAACTGACGAAAGAGAAGGATTTGTTTGAAACTAAACCACGAAGAAAAACTAAATTCGTTTGCAACCTTGCAGCCTGCAGCAACCTCCTCCTAGCTCAGGGGGAAAATCTAGATGTTTGTGAGACTTGTGCGCTGAATGTGTTTACCATGCCCAAGCTTACAATTTATTCTGTTGACAGTTTTGATATGTATCATCTAAAACTAGCTGGAGGCTCACCTTGTTCCTCATCCATGACAGAATCCCATCCACAAAAGTGGACTTAATCTTGTGAACCTGGGAGTTAGAGATATTTTTACTATAAAATCAAAGTTAGTATTTTAAGGGAGGTAAACACACCTTAAACAGATTGTTTAGAGTGTTTCTGACATGCACTGGCTATCTCACATTTGATTTGAAAACCAGTTAAGAACAGGACAGACCTGTCTGTACTCTAGAATGACCTTTGGCAAAGGGTGGAAGTCCTGAAGCTGCAACAACTGCAAAAAACAAGATACAAGAGTGAAAAGTGATGTTTATTAAAATGCAATGACACACATCTAACAGAAGCCTTTAACAACATACAATACATCATACCAAACCTATATCTGTATATTTGTCCTTTTCCACTGCATGTGAAGTCCTGACATCATTTTGCAACTTTCCATATAAGCTACAGCATTATTTTGCAAGAAGCCTGTCTACAGACTAATTTGCATGTACTCAATGTAATTGGTGGCTAATTATGATGTGCCAATATGGGAACTGAATGTGTTTGTACTGATGTATTTGCCATTAGATTAAATTTTGTGTCAGTGCACATACTGAAAGTTCCAATATTATTGATCCGTTTTTCCCAGATTAAATGGGATTTGAAGATCTAATTGATTTTTCTGTATGTGTTTACGTGCTCCGTACGGCAGCTTCTGATGTTGACTGCTGAAGTTTGCTGATGGTCTTGGGAAGTCTCTTATTCTCGCAGCGCTCATGGAGGCGCAGCTTCTCAAACAGAACCTTCAAACATTGTAAATCCAGAATGTCCATAAATCCAAAACACAAACATTAATAAAAACACGCACAGAAATGTGTGCATACAAAGAGCACACATACTGTGCATTATATACACAAAAACCCACTTTGGAAAGGCCATTCACACAGTTTGTGGTTTGCACATCTACTTTTCTGAATCCAAAAATTGCAGCATTAAAATATAGGATCAGGAAATGACAAGCATGCATGTGCACTAGACATATATGTACACACATAAAGTTACGCACTGTTCGTAGCTGAGAGTTGCTGGTGACCAGAAACATCTGTCCTGCTGCTTGATGGGCCTCCTGTTCCAACTGCTTAATCTTAGTCTGAAAGACACAGTATGAGACAGACAAAGGTCAAGGCAAAAGTCAGACTTGGCCAATCTAGCGTTTGATACATGAACAAAAAACCCTGCTTAGTCTATCAGCACTCGCTATTTAAACGTCAACAACACATAATATCTTTTATTAACAGGTTACAGGTTAAAATTTAAATTATGAATAAATTCAATCAAAGTAGTAAATTTTGTTATGCCTGTTTTATTAAGTCAAACTATGTATGTAGCTATGTAACATTTGTCCAGGTATGAGAATAATAAAAATATAAAACTTGGTTTAGAATTCCAACACAACACCTTTCCTGCCTCATTCAAGCAGGCCCAGATTACTCCACTGTTCAAGAAGCCTTCTCTCGATCCCTCCCTTGTGGAGCATTACAGACAAGTCTCTATTCTTCCAATTCTGGCCAAGACCCTGAAACGAGCAACTCGATCAACTCTGACGTTCTTTCCAAGAACAACCTCCTTGATGTCAATCAGTCTGGCTTCAGACTCCACAGAGACGGCACTTCTGACTGTTGTGGAATCCCTACAGGCTGCAAAAACTGCAGGTAATTCTTCTGTCTTAATTCTTCTCTGCCTATCTGCAGCCTTTGGCACTTTGAACCATCAGATACTCTTGACTGCAGTCTAACTTAGGCATCTCTGGACCAGCTCTAGCATAGTTTCAGTCCTACTTGTCTGGACGAACCTTCCTTTCAGGGGCGTGATTCTAACTCTCACAAACTCTCCACTGTTGTACAGCAGGGCTCTGTTCTTGCTCCTCTTCTTTTTTCCATCTATACTTTTTCCTCTGGCTTTATCATCCATTGACATGGCTTTTCCTATCACTGCTATGCTGATGACACACATCTCTTCCTGTCTTTTCCGCTGGATGACTCTACCATCTCTCTTGGATTAGAGAAAGACCTCTTCAGCTTAAGACCCTCTAACTGAAGTTCTAGTCTTCCCATCCAGTTCTTCGCACAACACAACATCAACATCAACATTGGATCTGCAGTGATTGTCCCTGCTAAGTCAGCCAGGAATCTGGGGGTCATCATCGATGACCAACTGAGCTTCCCAGAACACATCACCTCAGGCTCTAGGTCGTGTAGATTTGCCTTCTACAACATCAGAAAGATACCCTACCTCTTGGAGTACATGACCCAACTCATTGTGCAGGCATTAATCATATCTCGACTCTGCAATTTACTCCAATGCACTGTTGATGGGATTACCAGCATGCACGACCAAACCCCTACAGAGGATCCAAAATGTGGCAGTATGCCTCATTTTTAACCAGCCAAAAAGGACTCACGTCACACCGCTCTTCAGATCTCTGCACTGGCTTCCTGTGGCTCCAAGGATAAGTTCAAAGCTCGGTCTCTTGAGCGGTCAACTCTACAGCTCTGGCTTACTTAAACTCAATCATTTGGGTCACAATCACTCCCGTCCACTGTGCTCGTCCACTTAAAAAAAAACCCAAAAACTTTTCTGCTATTTCTCGAACTTATATGTCATGAAGCAGAAACACTTCTTTGATAGCACTTTACTTTGATGTTTCTCCTTGACTTAGATTTTTTGCTTGCCCTGTACCGCACTTGTAAGTCGCTTTGGATAAAAGTGTACGATAAGAGTGTACGATAGTTAAACCTGATTGTAAATTCAGTGTAAAAGTATTGATTTGATTACTTGATTTATTCACATTATTATAACATTTAATTACTATTTGTTTCATTTAAAAAATAAATAAGAATGAAATACTGATTTATTTTTATACTATATATTATTTATTGAGAAAATTTTATTCCATTAAACATATATAATTATCTTTTTCAGACCTTTTCCAGATAAGCCAATTTATCCCTCAGTAGATATAAAGACCAATTAAAGTATTAAGATACAGAAATGCTTTTTTGACAAAATAGTAACTTTTTAACAATGGGATAGCATAGTTCTTAAGCCTTGGCAAAAACTTCCTAAGATAAGTAAATACAAAACATTTTACTATACCTAAATATGGAGGTTATTTGGGGAGAAAACTATTGATGTGTACAAGACAGAACTTGTATTTTCCCTTTCATTCAGTTGCCAAATGCAAAGCACTCAATACAACAGATATATTAGAATAAAACAGAGGCAAACTAATGACAAAAAGCATTAGAAAATTCATATGCATACACACACACCCACACACAAACACTCACACACATACTGTTAGGATTCTGGGCTCTATACTCCTTCACTCTTTGGCTGGTTACCGGTTGACTCACCAATTGCCTTTCATTGTCATCATTATTACCCCTGCATGTTTGTATTTAAGGCCTTTAAGGTGTTTAGTTTTGGGGTTACTAGTGTGTCATGGTTCATTCTGGTCTGTCTCCCTGATCTTGTTCACCCTTTCCTGATCTCCCGGGTCCTTAATAATGTTAGTGAGTCTGTTGAAAGTCTTATTAGTTAAGGATTTTGTTATAGCCTAAGTCTCTGTGCCTTTAAGATAATATTGGTATCCCCTCAAGTGTCAGTGCTGAGTATTATAGTCTTAATATTTCATGTGATAATTATTAACTGTATCAGTAGTTCATGTGTTAATAAACCTCTATTTTTGGGGCCTCTAGTTACAGTATCTAACTACGATAGCCATTACATATACAAACACATATATGTGTATATATATACACACACACACACACACACACAAACACATATATAAATAATGAAAGAAAGACATAGTGATAAAAAGTAAATAATAAAGACGGAGAAAGTGTCATCATACACGAATAAGCCCCAACATGACCCTGTTTTTAGTTTTTTATAATTACGGTGACACCCACACAACAGCAGCTCATAACCAGTCTAACTGACAGACACAAAGGGGAATAGTGTGAGAGACTGGGGAATTTAGGAGGGGAGAGAAAAAAACTCTAAAAATGGGTAGATGTGATGTTGGAATTATGAGAAAAGGAGGCTAGGACTGAGCAGTAGCAGGAAAGGCTAAGCCTGGACCTTGATAAACAATGGCATTTGAAACAAGCATCAATGAGAGGGTTACACAGAGAAAACCTAACGAACCCAAATAACAGCCGGACAATAAAAACAAATAGGCACTCAATTACTCAACTGATGACCTCTCTTAAAGAGTCAGACAACAAGAATTTAACAAGGCAACAAGGAACTATGCAGAGGAATAAGGGAATCCAAATTATAGGATATATCTCCCCCAAGGTCAGCATTTCTATACGGGACTGTAAAGTAAGCTTGTCTCACCTGATCTGCTTTAAGATCATGCACTGAATCAGTGATGTCAGATACCTTGACAAGTTGGATAAGAGACATAGGCATAAAAAAAGATAAAATATAAGATATAGTGAGCAAAAGAAAAAGGAAAGTCTGGAGCCAGGCAGACATGTGTTCCTCTCTCACTCACCGCCCAGAGCGGGCTCCAGACTGTCTCATTAATATTGAATACTAGCCCCTTAATACTGTGTATGACACACAAATACACACACGTTTGTACAGATATACTTGTGAGGACACTCACTGACATAATACAATCCCTAGCCCCATCCCCTAGGCCTAACAATCACAACTAAATGCCTAACCTTAACCTTTCTCTAACCCTAACCCTAGAACCCAGTCTTGACCCTCCAAAATCACTTTGAAATTATGGGGACCGGTCAAAATGTCTTCACTTCCCAAATAAGTCCTCACTCTGTTGGTTAAAAGCGTGATTTAGTACAGGCACAGCCACACACACATAGGAAACTAATAATTTTGTAATTTGTTGCATTATATCAATATGTAGACTGTACAGAATCTAAAGTGCACTCAACAGATGAGTCTGAAAAACACAACAAAGTGGGAACAGGTGTGACTGCAACAACAGACAGGTATTACTAAAAAGAAACCTATACACAAACTCACAACAACACAAAAAACTTACTATGCTATGTTGGCAGAGGCAGACAGCAATGATCCTTTTTGCAGAACATCCTCTTAAAGGAACTCTCCATTCTATTTATAGTAACACAGCAAGATACCAAGACTTGTTCTCCACAACAAACCACTGCTGCCATTTGCAAGAGTTATTAGTTGGTTTTAGAACATGTAAGTCTTTATAATCATATTTAAAACATACAGTATATCAGGACTGTTATGCACACATTTAACTGCTGCCTCAGTGTGTCTACAATCAGCCTCAAATGTATTCCTAAAAAATGATTTTTGTGTATGTAAAGAGGACAGGTCCCTGGAGGACAACCAGCTATTCACCAATTCTACTGCAAAAAAGAGAAATTTCTCCTTTCTTTCATTCCTGCGCTCTTTTTCCCGAGGTCCCATATCCTCCCACAGTTTCTTGCCCATTTGTATTACTAAAGCAGATATCCACTACACTGTGTTTCAGCAGCCGGAATGAGATGCAGCTACACAGCTAGGGATGATGCAGTACTGATCTGAACAGACCCCAAACATTAAACCAGAGGGAAAACTGGAAAAACGAAAAGATTTTTTAAAAGATTCTTAGTTAAATATCTTTTTACTAACATTTACATTATTTGGAAAACAGTTAGCTTGTTTGTCTCACATCCAGTGCAATTTCCAGTTAAAACAAGAACATAAAACAGCCTGTCTATCAAATTAGCCTGTCTATCAATAAAAATTCAAAACAGAAATTATATTTGCATATGTGACTATTGTTGCATTCTGGTTGGAAAAAAACAAAATTGCTGATAACTACTGGCTGGAGTAATTGGGTCTATTGTGCCAGTTCTGCTCTAATAAAACTGATAAAACTTTCACTAGCCATAAGATTTAATTTAAAATCAATGCTTGATTTTCTACCCTGAAATTTTGTCTCACCGCCAGCAGGTCTGACATTCCCCTGAGTGTGTCTTTGTCCACATGGATGCAGTGACTCTCCATAGCTGAAATAGCACACATAAACACTGACTTATATTAAAGACACTCAACAGCGAGAACTAGTGAAAATAATCAGAGACTTAATGTTTATGCAGAGACGTGCTTTGAATGTTAAATAAAAGAATAGGGCTATATGAAACAAAGCAGATTTTTTATTACCTTGAATTTGAGATGTGTTCGGTGTTGACAATATTTTTACTATTGCATTATCTCAGTCACAGCTTCAACAAACCCATCAACACGATTTCATGCATTCAAATATAAATTATAGATTTATTTATCCAATGCTGCATCACAATTTTCAAGACAAATGCATTTCTTTAGGATTATTATCATTTTATATCCTATGTTATCTACAGAATAAAATAATGTGTTGATAATAAAAGAGATTAAAGTGGTCATTACCTGCCAAAACAGGAATCATGTTGAGCTCCATGTTTGAGTACAAATCCCACAACCCCTGGTTCTGGAAACACAAGAGTCAGCTATGAAAATCTGGGTCTACTTAAATTACAGTTGTGTGTTTGTGTGTATGTGTGTATGTATCAGCTAACCTGTAGTTTACAACATAGCTCCATGTTAAGCCAGTACAGCAAAGAGAGATCTGAGATGACCTGAGAAACCTGAGAAAGCAACAATGAAACAGCAAAAGAGAGAAAGTGGAGAGTGGAAGACGTTGTAGATTTACTTCCTTCCTGTACCAGTGAACTGGTGTTTATATGGAGTATGAACTCTCTTAAAAGGCTTGTTATCATTTCAAGTACTACGATGTGTGAAATAGGAAGTCCATCCAGTTTCTATCAATTAGGATTTTAAGGCACAGTGTTGACTAGCTTTGTCTATGAACCAGATTGCCTGACTACTAAATAACTAACCTCCTTGGCACCCAGGGCAGGTGGTTGATGGAACTGTTTGCAGTGTTTACTGAGAAGATCCTGATAGCAAGATGAGGGATCTGTGGGATCCAGTAGCCACCCTGACACCTGTGGGTCCTGGATATGACAGCCTGCCACTGGCGGGACAGGTAATCTCTTTTTATTCAATGTGATGTACAGTATGTTAACAAGATATAGACAACAGTTATTTTAGAGAAATTGGAGATTACAGCACAATTATAAAAGCAAACATACAATTTGTAGTATGATTGATAAAATATGCTCCACATATTTGTGTGCATGCTATACCTTGTTTCCAGGTGAGTTCTTGTTTGTAAGACTGCAAAGCTGTACGAAGGAAATCTTTTGCTTTATAGCATACCACCAGTTTAGATCTTGAAAGCACCTGTAGCAGCACATCTCTGTGAGATACAGACACATGTACATCTAAGTTTGAAACACCGACATACATATGTGTATTCATGGATGTAAAACCACAAATGTTAACTCAAACTTCATATTTAAAATCTTAATAATCTTTCACTTGCACACCTTGTAAAAAGAGTCTGTTTCTCGTGTTCACGTTGCTGGGCCCATGTTGGTGTTTGGTCTAGTTTTAAGTAGACCAGACTGTCATTTGGTTTTAACAGGTCTTCTGGTGTGCTGCAGTCAAGATTGTTTTTCATCAGTACAAGGAGGCCGCTCACTCGAGGATTGAGCTTCTAGGATCAGGAAAGGAAATTAACATGAGCAGCTGGCTATTGAGGCACTAACTAGGCTACACTAATCTTAAAACAAATGGGACAAATATAAAGTACAAAGTAAAGATTTTCTTTCCTTCACAGAAGCTACTTTTACCCAACAGATAAATAAAATCATAATATCTGTATATATACATAAATACCTGTGATATTTAATTGTAGCATGTTGTACCAAAGCTGTAAATGCACCTGATCCAATCAAAACAAAAGACCTGACATGCTGTATTTTGTAATAAATATATTTATTTTATCTTATTTTAAGATTATTATTTTAAGCTTTTGTAATAATTTCCAGACTGAACTGAATTCGTTTGCCACCTCTGCTCACCTTTTCTTGGTCGAACTGAGTGGTTCCATCCTGGTACAGCATGGTTAGCACCAGAGCCTCAGTCTGCCTAGCCTCCTGAAGCAGTTGCCTCTTCTCATTTGTGTTCAGCTTTTCAAAATCCTTTATTCTAGCATCAGACATCAGTTTTGCAGTCAGACAGCCACCGGTGGACTGGGGCTGAGTTACAGTAGTATTAATACTTTCATAAGGCATTTGTGTCATATTTGTGTCCTGGCCAGGCCTACATTTGGCTTGGTTATTCTTTGGTAATTTGCAAGTCATAGAACATAGAGTCTGTTTGAAAGTATTTCTCTCAAATCCACGACCCGTTTCTTCCATCCTACTCGGCCTTTGTTGAGTTTTCCCTGGCAAGTGTGGTTCTGTATGTACCCCTCTCCCAACTGCTCGGGTTACAGCTTGGTGTTTGGGAAAAAAGGTTTTGGGCCTGGCTATCTTCCTCTCCTCGACTTCTCCCTCTGCAATCTTTCGTTGCAAGGAATAAGGTGGCTCAAATTTTAGTGGATGCCTGTTTAGGCAGATATTGTGAGGACAGTTCAAATTTTGGTCCTGAAGAAGTTCAAACTTCCTCTTTAGAGGAGGAATGTGTGAATGAGTTTCGGAAGAACATAGGTGGCTGTTTTCCGGTTTTTCTCTTGGTTTTACTGCAGTTGAGGTCAAATCCTCTAGCGATGAGTTCTGTCGTAATACAAAAGTGCTTGCTCGGGCAAGTGCCACGCTTGAGCTACTCCCTCTGATGCAGTCATTAACAGTCTGCCCCGACAGAAACAGTGAACAGCAGGCAGTCAGACAGGGACATGGAAAAAGAGAGAAACTGGGGAGCAAGAATTTAGAAGGACCCATTCTGCAACATCAGAAGGCACTTGAAAAGAGACTCTCACTTCAATGTATATAGATAATCAGTTTAGAAAAAAATTATTTCCTTATAGCCATTTTGAAATTTTGCTAGTTGCATAATGCAAAATTTATAAAATAGTAAATAAAGGCCAAAAAGTGATTGGGTAAGCAGGTGGGTGAACAAGAAAAAAGATGCATAGAGGCAAAGCAAGCAAGCAGGAGAAAGAAGAAAAGGAGGCAAAGAAAGGAGTGGTGCGCCTTTAGCACTGTGTCCCAGACACAAACAAAGACAGTCAAGACACTGTTTGTCTGACAAGTCTGCCTGGAGCTGGGACAGGGTCGGAGAGGCAGACAGACTTGTTCATTCTCATTAATTCATCATGAAGAAAAATAATTTAGAACGGTTATTCTATGGCTGCATTAAAATAAATATGAGGCACAATCCAATTAAATCTGGAAGAATTCTATAACAATCTGATGAATTACATGTGTACGACAATGAATACATGAAGTAAGCGCTGTGGTAGGTACAAGACGCAGAGTTGATGACACATGGTGGACCAACATTTTACATACAAGGTAATCAACTCAGAGAAATGTTAAGATATCACAGTTGCTAGTTGACATGTGGGTGAAAAAAGTAAAAGTAAGGAATTAAAAAGTAGGCAGGAAAAATGAAAGAACAAAATAAGCAGAAATTTGAGAACCATTTCCCAAAAGCATACCCTCACCTCACCATAGCATTGCCAACATCTCCATTATTCATACAACTCCCTTCTCAGTTTATGCAAAGAGCAAAAAGTGTATGCAGTTGGCTCTGATAGGAATTACTGTGATTCAGCTCCCTAAGGAGAGTCTTCCTTATTTCCCTGTAAACACAACCCGTTTTCCTGCTGACAATGTCATGAACCCCCCTAGGGTGCTGTGCTACAGGATATAGATAGAAAATCGAGGCAGGCCATGGCCCGCAGCCCAGTACTGGGTGCAGGAGAGTGTGATAGAGTGAATGAGAGGATAGAGAGAATGGATTGGTGTGTTTACTGCTGACAGTAAAACTGAGTAAAAAAGACTGCCTCATGTTACATTGAAATGGCAAAAAGACTAAAATATGTATACTAAATGCACATTTAACTTAGATTATAGTAATATACTAAAAATTATATCAGTGTTAAAGTTTGCATTTCCATTTATAAATCCTTTAGATAATTAACTTCAATATGTAAAATCTAGTGTCAGATCTTTAAACAACACTGCCAAAACTTAATGCTTGTTAACTGGCAAACAAGACAAAGAGGAACACCCACAGTCAAACATGGTGGCGGTTTGTTGATGTTTTGGGGTTGTATGTCTACATAAGACACTGGAGTTCTGCATAAAATGGAAGGAAGAATTGTTACAGCTTAATAAGAAGATTTTAAAGCTAAGCCTCCTACCATCAGTCAAAAAGCTAAAAATGAAGAGGCAGTGGATCCTTCAACAAGACAGTGATGCAAAGCACAAAGTCAATTGAGGAATGTTTTAAATAATGCCAGTGGTTTACCATGGTATTCCTAGTCTCCACGCCGAAATATAATTAAAACCTGTGAATAGATTTGGAGAAGGCTGTACATGGCAGAAAACCCAGCAATCTGGAAGACTTGGTAAGATTATGCTATAAGGTCTGGGCTAAAATTACACCTGACAGGATACAAAAGGTGCTCAGTGGGTACCTAAAGAGGTTGGAAGGGGGAAAAATGTCATCGAATGGAACTCAAAAGTATTATAGATCTCTAAATGTTTCACAAAGAGATGCAAACTTTTGCACTGCTACAGTACATTTCATTTTATTGGAATTTTCTTTTTTTTACACTCCTTGACTATTCTGTTACATCTGATGATAGAGAAATATGAGTACAAGCTGAATGTGTGATAATTATTAGGCCTTTGTTTTATTTATTTAGTTTTTAGTTTTGCACTTAATTGTAGTCAAAGAGTGAAGTCCAACACTGCCTTTTGTCTTATTATATTTTAGCCTCTTCCACTCTTCTTCCCCAACTGTCCCACTTTATATGTATCTCTCCACATCTCTTTCTCACTTTAACATTTTCTTATGCTGATTTATTTACCTATATGTATCATGGACTACATTGTGAGGGCATATTTGACTTTACAAACAAGCGGGGGACTATCCTTTGTCAGCAGCAAACCACTTCACACAAGCCAGACTGATTTCTATGTGCATCTGGGAAATGTAAGCATAACCCTTTAAAATAACATACATTTGTGTTGCTGCTGTACACACCATTGCCTCTGTGTCCAGGAGATTATGGGGGTAAAGGATACAGACTCAAACAGGAAAATAAAGAATCTCTATTTCTGCACAAAGAAATAAAACTGTTCACTTTGTGTGGATGATTGTGTTTAAATGAAGTTTCAAAACAAGGTTTATGTTTTTTAACTTGCTGTACACTCACTTGGCCATTTCCTGGGTCCTGCTGGTTCCCACCATCACAGAGCTCTTTGAACACTGATCTCCTTGACCTGCAAGTATCTAAAGGGGAATGGGCAAGAGCATTTGTAAGTGATCATCACTTTTCCAGACTTGTCAGTCAATAAACCAATTCTGTGTGTTTGAGTATAACGTCTATAGATGCTTACACAGTGTGTGCATGGGACCTCACCAGAGTGTGACCGGATAAGGTCAGCCAAAACATAACTCTTGTTTTGTTACACACACAGCCCAACTCATAACTTGTTTCTGTTTCTTGCTGAGAGTGTCTGGAGAGGTGTATGTGTGAGGTGACTCAGCATTGTCTCAGCATAAGACTCAAGCTCCTATCCTTTGGCTGTAATGTGAGCAGGCATTCAACACCCCTTGTCAGTGCTGATTCTCTAAAGCACTGCTCCGTCGCTGCTACTACTCTGAATATAGAAATATTAAAGCCACTGGTAAATGTTTGCTTTGAAATGCTTCAACACACCCTAGTAGTGATCTCCCTAACTTAGCAACTGGCATCAAAACAGTCTACATAGTTTAAATCTAAGAATAAATTAATAACATTTATCTCTGGGGCTGAAAAAAGAGCCTGTTTTAACAGTTTTTGTATTTCAACTACAATTTAAGTTGGTTTGATGGACACTTGGCTTCAATAAATTAATGCTGTAACTGAAATGAGAATGGTACACAAAGATGAAAGATTACACTATTTAATAAGAATGCACTCTGCTGGCATATTTGTCATGCAAAAATCCACATTATTAATATAATATAGGCCTAGTACACTGGTAATGTGTAGTCTTGTCTATGATTGTCTCTTTCATTTACACTGGTAGAAATAATACTACTGTAGTCTTCGGTGACTTATCCTGTAGTTAACTAATTTTTAAAAAAAGGGTTCTGGCACTCTCTAGTGGTGAATGCTGAAATATTGTTTTTAATAACACAGGCACAACATTATGACCACCTGTGCAATTTAACACAATCCAATACAGTGGCTTTGCAATGAATTTTACAAAGTTAACATTTCTCGTTTTCTTAGTTGAAACTATTGGAAAGGTGATTATTACACTATGTGTTTATTATTAAGGTAGTAGTGGGTGGTGGAGTCATTTTAAGAAGAGGCAGTTCTAATGTTTTGGCCACCACATTCATATTAAACAGGGTGGCATTTTTTTCAGTTCTTAAAAATCTGATTTAGTGATAAGACCCACATGGGCTTTAAATTCAGATCAGACTCAAATACAACAAGGATTCTTACCTGCTGGCTTGGTGTACAACCTTGAGAATTTAATTGAATCCTTAAGAGTTGCACTCAGATCAAGAACCAAAGCAGTCAAAACAGTTCATTTGCATCTAGATTTAACCTAAAATAATCAACAACATTCACTAAGGCTGTCTCTATATTATGATAGACTGGATAACCAGACTGAAAAGGTTCTAGAGTATTATTAAAGTTATTAAACTAATTTATTGTAAGCACAATAAGATAACTGCACATCTATGAGAGGTACATCACAATGGACATTCAAATGACACTTATCATGTATTTACCAGTAGATGGACTCTTATCTTCATTTTTCACAGGAAACATCAGTGACTCATCTCTGTCGTTTTCATTTACTCCGGGCTCACACAGTCTCTCACTTAACTGGGCATAAGAACAATGTGGCCGTTCTGTCTTCATTTTATCTTTACTGCCAGTATCGGTGCCTGCCTTAGTTCTGCTCTTTGACTCCAGTCCCTTGTTGTTCTCCATCATTTCAATTCTTTCCTTTTTGGTTCTCTCCAAGTTATAAGGAGTGGGGACGACCAGGACTACCTTGGTGGGCTCACACTGCACCAGTGTTTCTTCTGTAGGATCTTTCTCTGATGTCTGATTAGAAACTTGAGGGTTTTCAGCTTGGCACAGGCTTACCCTATGATCTCCCCCTGTTCCTGATAGTGAGATCTTTGAAGAACTGCCAAAATGACATGCTGTTGATACTGGTGTCTTCTCACTGCCATGTTTAACTTCTTTGATTTCACATTCACTGGTGTTGCACTGAATTTGTTCTTTCCTCTCAAGCTTGGCACCCCCACCACTACAGTCAACCTTCTTGTCTATGATACTTGTATTTGTTGAATTGGTCTCTGAATTGGTGTCCTCACTGGGTTTCAGGCGTAGACCTCTTTCCATTTCACTGGTTGATCTTTTCTCAGTATGTAGAAATCTATTAATCTCCTGTCCCACATCTGTAATTATTCTAAAGTCCATTTCTTTTTCAGTGTCTGACATCTGGCCTACAAACGAGTCAGTCTTGCTTTCTGAGTCCACAATATGCTCTTCCCCTTCCTGCCCTTCTGCATTTCTTATTGGCTCAGGTAAACTTGCATCACTGTTTGTGTCCTCTCTTCTCACGTGTGTACTTACAATTTTTATTGGTGCAAAATTTGATTGATTACTTACTATGCTTCCATATGCTGCTCCACTAATGATCTGTTCACTGTGATTAGACAGAGGTTTTATGTACTTTAATTGACTATCTGAAGCTACAGTGTCCTCTACCTTGTTCCTGGGGATATTCCAGCAGGGTGTAAGTTTCGCTCTGTTCTGTGCACCTGCTGTACCATAATTTGTCTCAGTTACTTCAGGCCAGGAGGAAAATGGATGCTGAGCCAAAGGAGGGTTCTTTTTACAGATACTTGAAGGTTCCGATGGGGGGAACAATATCTCATTTGGAACCTCGACATCTGGTGAGTGGGTGAAACATGGCCTGATTTCTTCAGCTGAACTAAATAATAAAAAAATAATTAAGCACGTACATTTTAAATTTCTACTTTTCAGAAAATAAGCAGAAGATGATACTTTTAGCTTAAGACTGCTTTCTTTTGTTATCCAAAATTTTACAGTACATGAGCAAGTTAAAGAGCTAACATCAAAAGAATTTTAATAAAGATGCAAAGATCTTTCATTACCTCTGTCAGAACACATTGCTTTATTGTATAATAGACTACATTTTTCCTTTGACACTTACTTTGTCCATAGCGTAGCCTGACTAGCAAGTCTCTTTAGTGGTAAGGGTTGGAGGGACAAAGGCTGCCTATCTCCTTGGGAGAATGATGCTGCTGTCTCAGAGACCCCACACTGACGAAACGACAAAGCTCGGCTGCACTGGCGAGCTGGAGGTTCAGAGTACTTTCTGTGGGAATCCATCTGTGAGTGCTGATAATAGCCTTTATTTGGAGACATGTGCCTTTGGAGTGAGGAATTCCAGCAGGAGGACGAATGGGATAACAGAGAGCTGCCTGGTGTCTGCAAGTCCTGATAGTAGGCCACAGCTTGAATGTTCTGGCTCTGGATGGAGGGGCCATGGTCAGAAATGGACACCTGGGGTCTGGGCCATGTGTGAGCAATATTAGAAAAGGGAGCCCCTGAGACATTTTACATTTTACATATGCATTTAATACATACAGGAATTGGATTTTTAGCATCGAGGTCGTATATGAATTCTACACTGTTTCAATACTTAAAATGTATAAATTTGCCTACCTTAAAACAATCCATCCAACACAACTACAAATGTCTGTGATGTCTTACCCTTGTACAGAACAGATAAGACCTAAAGGTTTGCCATGTCACTGTGCAGGCCAAGGTGCCTTTGCATCCATCCCTACTGGTAAAAAAAGTTTTCATAATTGCTGTATGTATTGTATATAATCTACCTAAATTGACTTACTGGTTTGTGTTTCTGTCTTTCCTCTCCTCCTGACTCATACTCTTGCTGCTTTGTGCCCAAGGCTCCCTCTGGCTGCCATTACATTCTTCCACTAGCACGTGCACACACAAACACACACATCAATGCCATAAACTTTCTAAGTGACAAATTATCAATTTTCACGGGACACCTACTTAAAAAGTACAAGTAAAACAAAACACGTGTACATTAATAATTCTAACTCCTCCTTCTTTAGAAACGTTTTACTTTTCTTTTGCCATTTTTCTTCACAAGTTATTTGCTGAATTACTGCATTCCAAAATAAGAGTGGATTAGAATTTCACATTAATCTAAAGTGTAACAATTCTGCAACACTGCATCAGTGTGCTACTCACAAGCAGCATCAGCTGACATAAGCCATGCCTCACAAAAAAAAGAGAGGTTTGTTGATCTGCATTTAGCTGGAACAGGTTACAGAGTAATCTCAAATATTTTAGATATTCATCAGTCCAGAGACATATTGTTAAAGTGAGGCAATTTGGTAACGTGGCTTATTCTCCACTGAACTGGGCGTTCAGCCAAGATGACTCAATTGGCATAATAAAATAAAGTAGCAGCTAAAGACTTGAAGGCTTTGTTAGAGTTGGTGAACAATGTTCATCAGTTAACCATACGCAAAACAACCATGACATGGATTACAGGACACCCCAGAGGAAGCTACTGCTCTCCAAAAGCAACATTAGAAAATTTTCAACGTGTCGCAAACACTCAACACTACTAGGAAAATGTACTGTGGACCGATAAGGATAATGTCAGAGTGACCGTCTGTAATCTGAAGATCAGAATAAGATCAATGATGTAGCACAACAATGATCTTTAAACATTGAAGTAAATCTACTACATAATGGCAAACTAAACCTCCATTTTGGAGTGGGCCAGTCGGAGCACAGACCTCAGCATAATACAGGTGCTGTGGAACGGCCTTTTACACCAGAAGTCTTAAGAATATTGTTGAGATGAAGCAATTCTCTAAGAGGTCATGGTCCAAAATTACTCCTGAATGGGGTGTCGGTCCACTCCACAGCTACAGTAAGTGCCTGCTTGAGATTAAACCTGTTAGAACACGTCTTCACTTTAACTATCACTTTGTATTTTTAATGAGTGTGTTCAATATATGACAGCCTGTGACTGCATGTATTTTATGAGCTTAGAAATATTTGTTGATATGGCATTGGTAAAAATCAGATCACATTTCACGACCAAGTTATGTAGAAAACAAAAAACGTAAAAGTATCATTACTTGTTCCTGTGACTGTATGTTAATAATATACGTCATTATCTACTATGTATTTAAGATTTTCTAACTCACTTTGCCTCTGATTATTGGAATAGCTGCAGTTGTATCTAGCTGCATGTAAACTCTGGGCACACAGAACAACCAGGATCTTCTGGGCCGCCTCAGACAGAGGTCCTAATTGCATCCTGCTGCTAGAATACTCCATGCCCTCAGTGTCAGAATTCTTGCTTCTCTCTATACTGGAAAAAACTGACTCATTAATCATCAATGGCCTACACAAGTCAAAGATGAAGAGTTACATAAGTTACAAGAAATGGTTAATATGCTGTCTAAAATAAATATCAGAAAATATCCAGAACAAGCTGCCCAAGGTCTCTTGTACAACAGAGAACAAAGATATTATTTTTCTTTATTTTTTAGATGATTTTAGACAACAAGGAAACAAGAAAATTTAGAACTTCATACAATAGAACAAGACAATAATTTGTGAAGGGTTTTTGTAAAAATCTGTATGCAACTGTATGAAACAAATCTACTAAAATGAATCCCAATTATCAAAAAACAAAGGTTGTTTTCTTAAACTGAGTGTTTTCCCACATGTAACTGTTGTGTTAAGACTTCTGCAGAAAATACGTGGTGGTCTAGATATTTGTTCAGCAGGTTCACACTTAATAGCTGCTGAAATAATGACTTAGTCTCTTCTGCTGAAAGTGCTGTGTTTAAAACTGGCAGCTATTTAAGCTTTAGTAACACAGGTTGATTCCATCAGCTTTCCATCAGGTTCGGTTGATTATTGTTGCCCTTTCTTCACTGCCGTTTTGCTCTCCAGCTCTTCAATTATTTTCTGCAGTAGTCTGGCATCCAAGTGAAAATATGTGTACAACTCCCTTTCCCGCCGGAGTAGAGCACTGCGCTCTAGCTGAGAACGCTTGATTTTAACCTCCCCCAAGATTTCTTGCATTACATGCTGCAAACTTTGCAGTTGAGTCTCTGCTTCCAACAGTTTCATAGTCAGCTCCTGTAGACAGAAATAGGACAATGAGCCTGTTGCTAATTATTTTCCATGTTTCATATTTATCCAATTATAACATAAAATATAATTACTCATATAAATGTAATACTGTTACAAGCAAATTAGTAATGTTATTTGAAAGTATTCCTACAATCTCCCACTGGGTGTAATTTACATGTGTAAAACAAGAATTTGGGCAATATCTGGATTCAATTAGTTTATACGTGGACAAGGCTACTCTGACAGTGAAATTGTGCCAAAGAAAAGAATAGGTGTTACCACTTTCCTTCACCAATAGTGATAAGTAATTTAAAAGTCAACTGACTTGCATTAAGGACTGCTGATGACTGTGCATAAAAGAACAGTAAACAAACCCACCTGTGCGTTGCGGCAGAGGAGCTCCTGATCAGTGCTGGCTGTTGGACGTACCTGTGGCCTTAAGACCAGCTGCTGGAGCTCTGTATATGTTGCCCTGTGGAGCGCCTCACAGTCGCCGTAAAGTCGGGCAGCTGTATAGTGCTGTTCTTTGGCAGCACCGCCTAGAGCATCTCGGGTCATTTGAAGGTTGCATGCAAGGTCACGAGCAGCCTGATCCAAAGCCTCATATGTCCGAAAAGGCTCTGATCTACTGTCATCTGAATCATGGTCAAGGATCTGAAGCAGTCTGAGGGAAGGGTGAGATAAAATACTAAATTGCATTCCTAAATAAGACAGTCTGCACTTGAAAAACAATTTTAAACTAGGATATGTTTTTTTTGGGGGATGTTTTAAATGATGGTGGTGTGAGTCGATGGGAGAAGAAGTACAAGAACCTGTAATGGAGCTACGATATGCTGAAAATAAAAATATTGAAACATCTGTCATTGTGCTGAACACATCCTAAACGTAGCCACTTTTTTCACAGATCTGGGTGCAGCAAACAAACTAACAAAAAAAACAAACATTTTGGCCCATAAAGCTAAGGTAAATGCACAATAATCACAGCTAAGGTTTGAATAATTACTGATGTTACCAATACGGCTATGTGTATAACATGACACGTCCTTTGAACTTGAAGATAATGATGATGATGATCCAGTTGATGCTCCCAGCAATTAAAAAACATTATAATAATAATAAAAAAGTCAAACAAGCAAAGTTACATTCTACATTTGTTTGTAGTAAGCAACAGTGCAGCCAGTACTGTTCAGTGAGTCTGCGTCACAGGACACTTCCACTGCACCTCCTTGAAAACATCTTAGCACTTTCAGATCTAAAACAGTTCTGTAGTATGAAGAGTTTAGTTCTTCTTACCTGCTGAAGGCTGCATCCCTACAGTTGATTATAGGATTGGGCCTGGGGTTGATTGTCAGGTCAGGGTGTGCCAGGGATTCAGTCCTCAAGGTAGCAGCTTTAACTTCCTCAACCATTCTACGGTTTACATCTTCTAGCTGTTTCTGACATGTCCTCCACCTCCTCAACTCCATCTCCTGAGCCAAGAGGACCAGATCAAAGGATGCCTTCTGGCGGAGTAAACAGTCACGAACCTAGGTGGAGAGATATTACATTTTACATTGCCATTTACTTCCATATGGCGAATGATGACACATGACATTCACACTTCAACAAGCAATATGATGCAGAAAAAAAAAAAATCTGACTAATAGATGATATTTAATTTATTTTATTATGAATATTACTGAAAAAGACTTCACCCACTAACCTGATCCTGTCTGGAGGTGTAATAGTCTTGTCTGGCTACTTGTAGCGCCAGGTCTCCCCTTACTACTGGCACATTGAGGAGCCTGGCAGACTCCCTAAGGGCAGCAGGTACTGGTCCATGAAGCAGAGCCTCAAGCTCAGCCTCAACAGTCTGCAGCTCCTTCCTGGATAAGACGTCACGCACATGCAGTGAGGAGGAGGTGGAAATGCTCTGGTGATATGATAAGATAAATATAAGGGAGAGCTTGAGAGAATGATTTAGGAGTAATTACTGAACAAACAACAAAAACAATGCTACCAATTATGAAAGACAAGAAAACAACATTATTGAATATGTCTGCTTTACCTTGGTGTGAGAGGACTTCTCAGATAGCCAATCCAGTCCAGCCTTGACACTCGCCTCCTCTGCTATTGCCTGCATCACTTGGTGTTGGGTCACAATATGAGACCACTGAAGTCTGGCCATCTCTGTTCTCTTATGCTCCACCACCTGTTCCTCCCGCTTTGTTCCATCATGTTCATGCTCTTCCTTTTCTCCATCTTCACAAGAACTGAGGTCACGGACATGGAAACGCTCCGAGCAAGAAGTCTCAACAATGTCAGAGATTCCCTGGAAAAAGTGCTGCTGAGTGAAGACAGCTAGGGTTTTAGTGTTCAGCTCCTCTTGGTGCAAATAGGCATCCAAGCATAGCTGTGAGAGAAGGACAGTACGCCTTTTGAAAATAGATGGGTTTGATGGGTGGTAAGAAGCAAGTTTCTTCAGCTCATCTGTTAGATCTTGTAACAGAGTGTTGGTGTCAGCATTTTCAGCCCCAATGGCAGCACTAGTCTCCTTTAGCTTGCATACTGCACTCTCCAGCTCAACAGTGAGTCGTAGGTCAACATCTGCACGGGATGTGGCTAAAACCTGCAACCTGTTGTGGCGTCGTTGCTTTAGCTCTTTCTCTTTACGCAGTGCCAAGAGCTCAGCTTCCAAATCCTCTATAGATGCATCCCCATCAGCTGAAAACACAGAGGCTGATGATAAGGACGTCACCCCTAAGATGTTTTCATTGGTCCCATCTGAAGGTCCAACTGTTTTAAGAACCTCGCCCAAAGCAGCTTCATCCAGAATTGGCTTGCCGGACTTCTGTAATTCCTTAAAGGCACGTGCCTCCTCAGGAGTGATAACGTTGTTTTGATTTAAGGTCCGACAGACAAAGCGCAAGAAGTGAGGGTTCTCTTGGGTGCAGTGAAACAGCCAGTCAAAGTCCGAGGCCTTCAGTGAGGATGCACTAGGATAGCCTAGACGGCCCAGGGCCTCCACAAACTGGCCACCATTTAACATAGTGATTCAGGATTGTATTCTCCTTGTTACTGTGCTAGTCTTTACACAGCAGCACTATGTGGTTCATAAAGAATTAGGTTAAAGCAAAAACAATAAGACATGACAATCATTCAATGCAATTATCAGCTTTTTGAAACTTTATACACGTCTACACTTTTTTTACTTACTTAATGTACCATAAGCAAATCTACTGCAGGCTACAACAGTGGAAACATTTGTGTAAAGATGAGAGTGACAAAACTTTTCAACGTAAATAACATGAACAGTCTAAGTGAACTATAACCCATTAGTTATACTATTATGGAATTTGCTGTTTCAACATTATAGTTATAGTTCAAACTTTGTTCTAAACTATTCTAGAGTGAGACTATGACCTCAATATCATTAGTACACAAAAAAACATAGGAAACCAATTAGGAAAACGACTTACATGAATATTTTAACCCATTTGATATAAATCTAGTCAGATACTTAAAATTAGGATGCTTAGTTTCAGTGTCTAAGAAGAAACATCAATAAAGACTACACAGAGTAATACCACATATTAGTGCATTATAATAATTAACATTTAGCAACAGTTATAATAAAAAAACAGATGGATCCACTAAGTGAAACAAAATAATCGCACTGCACAAGTCTACTGCAACTGCAGTAGTGAAAGACCGTAATAGACAAAAGACTTTTAGCTAGCGGAAGTTAAGCTAACTAACGCAAAGTTAAATGTTAAAAGGAATGTTCTTGAATTTCCCTCAGGAGCAAAAAAATATCTGTCTACCCAACGAACCATTAAGTTGCAGTTGACCACTTAATACAGAATTTAATGTAATTTACTGTACTTGGCTCAAAAAAAGACCTGAAGGTGGACAAATTTATCCTTTTATCGTTAGGTGAAGGTAACGTTACCGTCCCACTGCGGACGTGTCCCCCCTTCGTCGGATTGTGACAACAGCTAGCATGACTACGTTAACGTTCTTTGCTATCAACAACTAGCTATACAGTTAAAAAAAACTCGTAACTACCATCTATCTTGTTACTTGCGTCGAGCCCAATATTTCGTGTGATTTCAACAAGCATAAAAATTATTATAAATCTCACACAACATTACTTACAATTTAGTTCCGGAACTCCATTTTGTTTACACCGAGCGGTTAGCAATACGCGCCAATTATACAAACTGACCGTACGTCAGCACGCAAAGACGTTGTGACGTCTTCCGTCATACGTCCGAGGCCGTGCAAATATCTCGGCCAATCGGATTTAAGGATTGAAGCTCGTCTCCCGCCTTCTCTCCTCCCATATATCCTTTGCCGCCTCCGTGTCTGAGCTTACAGCTTATACATTAATAGAAGAGATCGAGAAGTGGTAAGTTAAGTTATATAAAGTCGATAGATCAATATCTGAGACAGGATGCTTAAAGAAACTTGATTACCAGCTATTTTTGCAATGTGGATGTCAGTAAATGTATCATAATTACCGGAGAAGGAAATAGTTAAAAGAAAATGTCAACTATTTCTTCTTCCTGTTTTCATGTATGGTGAAAAGTGTTTCTAATGCTGCCTTGTTGGGACACTATTAAGAAAAAGTTAAATAAAAAAAATAATAAATCGAACCCTATAGTCTCCCCACTCAATGCATACGTTAAATTCACCCACATATTATTTAGTTGTATTAAAGTTGCATCAGATCTTTTGAGGAGTTCTTGAGAATTCATTTCGTTTCAGTTTTTTGACTGAAATGGGCTTTATTGAGGAAGTGATAGCGTAACTTTCAGACACGAAGCCTTTTGTTTTTTGCATCACATTGGTATGCAGTGCCATACCTTTCATCATATATGAAACAACTTCTTTATCTCTCACAGCTGCCTCGAACAAACAATGGTTCAAGCCAAGACGTGGATTCTGAAAAAGCACTTTGATGGCTTCCCAGAGGCCAGTAACTTTGAGCTCAAGGTGGAAGAGCTTTCTGAGCCCAAAGATGGAGGTAAGATTATTAGTCTGTTAATTTGCTTCATTTATTATTTTAAAAAATGTGGTTTTGTTTGTATACATTTTAATCATTAAACACCAAGCGCTTAAATAAATCTAAAATAAGTTTATTTTACTGACTCCCATACGTTTGTGCTAAAACATTGCTTCTTTGTTCTGATCTATTTTTGTTTCAGAGATGCTTTTGGAGTCAGTCTTTCTTAGTGTTGACCCATACATGAGGTAAGCACAGAGTAATTCCATGCAAATACCTACAATTTCAAAGTATGTTAAGCAAATATTTCAAATATTATGTAGCACCCTGTTTATCTCTTCAGGCTGTTGAGTAGTTTTGGCATGAAAAACGGCAGTGTGATGGATGGAACTCAAGTGGCAAAGTAAGGAACAAACACAGGAGTGCCTTTATCTTGTAGTATGAACTGTGTATGTATGCACCTGCAACCTTTGTTGCCTGAGTTCTTGACTGAGTGATAAGATATTTTCAGTGTCTGATATTGGTTTTATTATTCACCCTTATTATGTAATTTTTTTGGGATGTCCATTTGTAAAAAAAAATTAACACATGAAAAAAGCATTCTGACAATCAAAGTTTCTCTCAGGTTTCCATCTCAGTTACATAGTTACAAAGATAGATTTAGTTATGTGTCACTTTTTATTGTTCAACAGGCAACTCAATGTAGTTCACCAGAATATTATTTTTCCTTAGGGTCATCCAAAGTAAGAATCCAGCATTTCCTATTGGAAGCCATGTTATTGCTCCTTGTGGATGGAGAACCCATACGGTCTGCAATGGGGCAGACCTTATTCCAATCATACCTGATTGGCCTCAAGGCATTTCTTTGTCTCTGGCTTTGGGTACCATTGGCATGCCAGGGTAAGACAAATGTTAAAGCGGGTAAAAGATGACTGCAGATGAGTAAAATCTGGCTGGCATACAGACTTTAGCAGGACAGCTATAGTTGATTTTCTTATAGATGTTATACTGTGAATGGCTGTTTCACTTCTTCTACAACTAAAAACGTCATGACATGGTGTCATTGCTAAAATTAATTAATAATAAAATTAATTAAGAAATGGGCATATTGAGTCTGTTACTATGTATTGTGAATGCCTGGTGTTTTTTTATTTTTTAGGTGAAGACTGTTGTTTCTCAGTGATTTTTTAAGACTCTCCCCTTAGAGCAACAGTTGGGCTTTCTTTTCCTTTGGAAAAACAAAGGCTCCAGAAATGTATAGGTTGTGGTAAACTTGCTATGGAAGCGATTAAAGAGAGTTTACAATTAAAAAAATCAAAGAATAGAAAGCATATACTTTTGCTTTCCTGCTTTAACAGGTGAATTTTACTTTTTCCATTGTTTCAGACTGACTGCTCTGTATGGGATCGAGGAGGTCCTGGGACTGCAGAGAGGTGAGACCCTGCTGTTAAATGCCGCTGCTGGAGCTGTGGGCTCAGTGGTTGGCCAGATTGCCAAAATCAAGGGCTGCAAGGTGGTGGGTTCAGCAGGCTCTGATGCGAAGGTGGCGTTCCTTAAAGAGCTGGGTTTTGACCACGCCTTCAACTACAAGACTGTTGGTTCACTGGAGAAAGAGCTGAAACAGGCTTCTCCAGAAGGATATGACTGCTACTTTGACAATGTGAGCAGTTATGATGTAGTTCCAAGAATGAAGAGTTTCTCTGAGTATGTGTGCCTTTTTTATCATTTCTCCTGTGGTTTTCTTTGAAGAAATTGCTTTTTTTTTTCAAATAGCTGTTTGTTTTTTATTCTTACATAGTTATTGCTGTCCTAGCAACTTTTGGCAAATGTGCCTAATTCAACCTTCCAGCTTACTACTAACAATATTTAAACCAAATAGTATTTTTATTTGCTCCTCTGTCTTGGTTGCAGGTGGGAGGATTCTTCTCCAGTGTTGCCTTGCAACAAATGAAGAATTTGGGAAGAATAGCTGTGTGTGGAAGTATTTCTGTGTACAATGACACCACCCCCCAAACAGGTATGTTGCTATTTTCTACTACTATATATCCACCTATATATCCACTTTCTTTACCTTGATTCCTGCTTATGAATAACATAGGTGAATTAAAGTTAGAACTGCATGTAAAAAGATTTATATCATATACTCCTTGTACTGTATTTGTCCACCAAACTGTCTTGCTGAAGTGCAGGCTGAGAACCCTTTGCTTGATACAATTTGTTTGCTTGGGCTAGTATTGAAAATTACTTAATATATTTCTTGAATATTTTTCCTGTGTCAGGTCCATATCCCTATCTAACCATGATCTTCAAGCAGCTTAAGATGGAGGGCTTCATGGAGAACAGGTGGAAGCACAAGCACCCAGAATCCCTCAAAAGACTGATGGGATGGTTGAAAGAGGTAGATGATTATGATGCTTGATCTTATTTTAAATACTCAGTATTTAAGGTTAACTTATTTATTCTTAATTATTCTGTATCAACAGGGCAAACTGCGTTGTCCCGAACACATCACAAAAGGCTTTGAAAACATGCCAGCTGCTTTTATGGGGATGCTGAAGGGAGAAAACATTGGCAAGGCAATTGTCGCAGTGTGATGACTTGATCAACAGAGAAGAATCCAGATTATTAGTAATAGTAATGTGTAACATTAGTATAGAAGTCAAAAAAGGACTAAGTAATAGAAACATAATTAATCAAAATTTTTATAATAATTTGTTGGTTATTAGAAACAGCCTGTCTGAGTTCTGAACCCTTTTGTAATGATACACCAGGATAAGCTACACAGCCCAGGGCCTCCCCAAACTGGCCACTAATACCATGTTAACACGGTGGATCAGTTAAATGTGTCCTCTTTGCTACTGGGCTGAGCTGTTTAAAGCTTTATCTATATATGTAGTCTTGTTTATTTTTTAAAGTGGATGTGGTAATCTACTGAAAGCTTGAAAGACCCCTTCCTGACAGTACAGAGTAGGGGGCACAGCATAAACATGTTAATGTACCACATTCATTATCTTAGAGAGGTGTTGCTTCAATATTATTGTGGCTGTGTTCCTGAATAATATGCAGAAATTTAATTCATTATGTTGTATACCCAAATGTTTAGTTTACAGTTTAACAGCACCACAATTACTTCCTCCAGATTAACCACAATGTTGATTCTATGCCTTCCTTAAATGGTTTCAAAGCAATCTTAAACCTCCTGGAGCTATGTAGCACTATAACGGAGTGCAGTCCTTCTAAAGCCTAACCAAAATGTTTTGCCATAACTGCTCCAGAATGACAATACTATCTTCTTGCCAAAAAAATACAGTATGTGTATTATGTATCTAATGCATCTTATGTCTGTTCATGCAGAGATGTTGAACTGACAAAGATTTGAATTGTTCAGTAACTTTTATTTGAGCTTTTGTATAAACTGCATTCTACTGCTGTATGTTGGGGAAATAAAACATGAATACCATATTACTATCAGACCCATTATTAAAGTAGTTAGGTAGGCAATGTACTAAATGTACAACAACCAAAGTGAACCAGCGAAAAGGAACATATCTTTGAATCTAGCTATAAAGTTAAAGTTATGATGCAGGGGACATTTAATTCTGGTGTTAAAGGTAAAACTAAGGAACGGAAACTAGACAGTGTCTGTTGTAACGCTGTTGCAACGTAAATCCGTCACAGCAATGAATGATCGAGTAAACTTAAAGGTTACTATCTATGCCACCTGCCATAAAACATCAACGCTTATGAACGTTAACAGATGCTTCACGTGCTACAATTTAATCCCTCACGTTACGTCACAGTCACAGTTCCACGCGCCAACTTTTTCAAAAGGGCAGCATGTCGATGCGCAAGAATGCCGTGACGTCACACAAACCCGCGGCTGAGCCAACGTTCCAGCCAATGAGAGTGACCGACTGAAGCGTGTCTCCCGCCCTTTCCCCTCCCTTTCTTTAAATTACCTGCTGCAGCCTGCGTCCGTCCGACTCACAGTCAGTCACAGCCTCGTCTCCTCCTTTGTGGGAAGTCGACAACTAGTAAGTTACGCGGATAAAGCTTGTAGAATATTTTTTTAGTTTCCAGTTTTCTTGCTTCTTTAGAACAATTGGTGTAAACGAACAATGCGCCGCCTACAGACGGTATGTTACTTGTGACTTTTAAACTTTATCTTCACGCTGTTTGACTTTCCAAACCAAAGCCAGCGTCGTCCTAAGGTGGGACGGTCCGTCTTCTTGTATAGTATTTATCATTCCCTTGTTTGCTAAAAGCATTGATCTATGACAATGTCCTGGCATAACTGGGTTTCAAAATATTACGATTATTGGACGTTCTTCTTCCTGTTTTCTCTCTCTCTCTCTCTGTATATACAGGCATGTGCGTATAAGGTGACTGCGTTTTTCTTGAAATGCTTTTATTTACATTTAGTCATTAAGCCATTCCACGCTTGTGCCTAATGGATAGGAGCTCTGTGATAACAAGACAAAGTAAAGAAATTGAAAATATTAACCAGCATCCCCTGAAGTTAATTTTCACATACCTAAGAGAAACAGAGAGACTGATGTTTTCACTTTTAGCTGCCTCAGATAATACAATATGTCAGATAATTGCTGTACTGTATGTTTTTGTCTGATCTAAAACATCTGATCTGGTCTCCTTACACAAGGAACCATGGTTCAAGCTAAGACATGGATCCTGAAAAAGCACTTCGATGGATTCCCAGAGCACAGCAACTTTGAGCTCAAGGTGGAGGAGCTTCCTGAGCCTAAAGATGGGGGTAAGGAGCTTTTTGCCTTTTAGTCAAATTAAACAGGTTATTTTATGTTATTTTACTTTATTTTTCCACTGAACGTCAAGCACTTAAAATGAGTCAGTGTTTGCGGACCAGCAGACAGAAGATAAGTTTACACATAAACACAGTCGCTTGGTCCGACATCTGTTTTTGTTTCAGAGGTGCTTTTGGAGGCAGTCTTTCTCAGTGTTGACCCATACATGAGGTGAGCAGAGACTAGGATCGTGCAGTGGTAAAATGGATGGGAATCATCATTGTGAACACTTTGACATCATATATTTTGCTAAACAAATGCTTTTAAAATGTAAAGTAATGCAGTGTTTGTCTCTTCAGGCCGTTTAGCAGGGCTCGCATGAAAGAAGGCGATGTGATGATTGGGACTCAAGTGGCCAAGTAAGGAACACCAGCACACACCCAGAGTAAAGTTGTTTATCTGTCACCGTGTGCGTATGTCTGGTGTTTACTGAAACAGAACACAGCCTGCACCTGCTAATAATTACAGCAGCCTTTGATTTACAGTGGCTTGAATGAAAATGGACAATTGGAATGTTCTTGGCGGAGTGTTCTGATGCTCAGTCTGTTTTATTTGGAATGTTTTGGTTGATAAAGCGCACAATTACTCTTTGACCAAACTTTCCAAAAAACCTCAAAATAATTAGTTTCAGACCATGTTGCATATTTTCTTTACTAAGTAGGAAGGAACTTATTTGCCACATGGTTTGACCTAATGCAGTACATCCAGTGTATGACATCAAACCATGTGGATACAATATGTCAAGCCATCCATGATACAATAACACACTTGTATGATGTACATGTACACAGAGTCATCTACAGGTTTTGTGGGTATGCAACACATATGGTCGTATTCACCATTCTCACCAAGGACACAGATGACTTTTTTTCTGCTTCTGAGATAATTTGTTTTTCTCTAGGGTGATTCAAAGTAATAGTCCAACATTTCCCGTGGGAACCCATGCTGTTGCTCGTTGTGGATGGAGAACCCACACAGTCTGTGATGGGTCAGGCCTCATTCCTATCATGCCTGATTGGCCTCGAGACATCTCTTTGTCGCTGGCTTTAGGTGCAATCGGCATGCCAGGGTAAGACAGGGTTATGTTAATGTTAATAAGATCCTGTGAGTACAGTGAATGCAGAGGAGTTATATCTAGCAACCTTGCTTTCCAATATGTCTGTTGGAATTAACTGGTTTTTAGAGGTACACATACAATACATTTTCAAGTGGATAGCATACCAAGACCAGTTTTCCCAGCTCCTGCATAGTTATTGTCTTTACTGAAACATAGATGCAAATGCTCAAGATAAATCCAGGAATATTATTTTCAATAGCACAGATGAAATTCATAACAGCTTTAGGTGGGGCAGGAAATTATCAATGTGTGCCAAGAAGCAGAACACTAAGAAACTAAGAAAACTTGATGAACTAAAAGTACCCTTTGGTAATCTTGAGCAGCTCCCATCTGTTTATTATTATGCAATAAAGAATACAGTGTGCCTGAGTAAATGTTAGATAAGACCACTAAAATGAAAGACACTGTGCTATTCTTGTACTAGAAAAAGGCTAGTTTCTCTCTTTGTTTTTCAACCGTTTTAGAGACCCTCAGATTGTAAATAAGACTGACTTTTCTCTTTCTTTAAAAAAAAAATAAACTGTCCGGTGAGCTGCATTCACATTTGAGCTTGTAATGTAAACTCTGTAAATGCTTCCACAGAGAGTTTTCAAAGAGGCACACCTCTATGAATTTACTGTTTCTCCCTTCTCTCCAGACTGACAGCTCTGTATGGGATCGAGGAGGTCCTGGGACTGCAGAGAGGTGAGACCCTGCTGGTAAATGCCGCTGCTGGAGCTGTGGGCTCAGTGGTTGGCCAGATTGCCAAAATCAAGGGCTGCAAAGTGGTGGGTTCAGCAGGCTCTGATGCAAAGGTGGCGTTCCTTAAAGAGCTGGGTTTTGACCACGCCTTCAACTACAAGACTGTTGTTTCACTGGAGGAAGAGCTGAAAAAGGCTTCTCCAGAAGGATATGACTGCTACTTTGACAATGTGAGCAGTTATGATGTAGTTCCAAGAATAAAAAGTGTCTTTGAGCATAACAATATTTACTTTGTTATTGTTGAGAAAATGTAGTTAATCCACTAACTCTAACTGTGCTATTTGTCTCTTTTGTCACGGTTGCAGGTGGGAGGCCTCTTCTCCAGTGTTGCCTTGCAACAAATGAAGAATTTGGGAAGGATAGCTGTGTGTGGAAGTATTTCTTTGTACAATGACACAACGCCCCAGACAGGTATGTAATTACCTATGATCTGTATTGCAGGTAGTTTTACTTGTTTCAACCTGAAACAAATGTAAAATACAGTTATACAATATTCACATTCAGCTCTAGTATTCACCCTTTCTACTTCGCATGTTTTAATTTCTTTGTTCACTAGAGGGCGATGACGTGTTATTCAAATGCTGGCCAACATATAAACAGACTAATCTTAAAACGTATTGTTACCTTTACATTTATTCAGTTACCTTAGATTAGCATTGAAAATTAATTAATGTATTCCTTCAACAATCTTTCTGTGCCAGGCCCATATCCCTATCTGACCATGATTTTCAAGCAGCTTAAGATGGAGGGCTTCCTGCAGAGTAGGTGGGAGCACAAGCACCCCGAATCCCTCAAGAGACTTATGGAATGGTTGAAAGAGGTTGGTAATTTAGAAAAAATATATTATATTATGATGCTTAATTTAATTTTAAATATTTGCATGTGCCCAAAAATATTGTTACACCTCTTTCTGCTTCAGTATAATTTTTTCATTTATTTATTCTGCACCCACAGGGCAAACTGCAGAGCCGGGAGCACATCACAAAAGGCTTTGAAAACATGCCGGCTGCTTTTATGGGGATTCTGAAGGGAGAAAACATCGGCAAGGCTGTTGTAACAGTTTGATATGAAACACGGCATCAACAGAGCAATCACCTGAATTATTAGTTACTTTAACATAGAATTCATACATGAAGGACTGAAAATGCATAACAAATAAGCAAAGGTTGATATTAATGTTTATGTTGGCAATTTTAATAATTTTGTAGTGATGAATCTGCTTCTGATACATTCATCCATAAACTGTAAGAATTAATCAGTTGCTTTGTATTTAGTAGGAACATTGTATACATTTAAAAATGTTTTTTACATGTTCTGTGTTGCGTGAATTTTTCTTGTGTGTCAGGCTTTAAATTGGAGTTTATCTATACAGTGTTAATCATACAAGTCCTGCTTTAAGAACTGAGCAGAAGAGGGAGGAAAAATCAATGAGACATGTTCTCCTTTTTTTTTTTCAATTCTAAAATGAGTGGATGCTGCATAATTCAGTGGGCACTGTTACTGGTAGCCTCCTGCTCCCAAATGGAGCATTTCTTTTTATCAGGAAATAGATTGTGGTTGTTAATTTGAATTTCAGAAGGTTGTGGAGAGCCCAAGCTCCATGGGTACACATAGGATGCTTTTAGTGTGCAGGTACAACACTTAGTTCACCCACTGTAAAGTGGAAATGCAAGAGTCTGTAAACCTATAGGAGGATTTTCTATTTCGTGTTTGTGATGCTGGAGAAATTATTAGAAATTTAAATACTAATTAAGTAAAATTAATAAAATAGTATTGGCCAAAAAGACACAAATATCAAGTGTAAGAATATGATCTATTGTTTTTACTTTAGGCTTTATCTAAGATTGTCCTAACACTAATCACCAAGTTTTATTATTATCTACTGCTAGTATTGAGCCCCGAAGACTAAGTTTAAATAAACAATGTCAGGGGTAATTTATCCAAAAATATGTAAAAACACTTATAACACATTTAGGGAGGTGGATTAACGCTGCAGCCAGCAATTGCAGGCTCTTATTCTTTAAAGGCGGGTGACTTCCGCCGGCAGAACGACGGTTGACCAGGTTGACGCAGCTGCGGTAAAAACACGGTGCGTCTCGTCCGGAGAGGCCATTCATAAACCTGCCTGTCGCTGTCCGGCCCCGGGAGCCTTCATCCAGCGGTAATCATGGTTCGTTCAGTGGTGGATATGGTAAGTGGCGTGTTATTAATTGTGCAGTGCTCGGTAGTTTAAAAAGCCGCCGTTGTGGTACGTTGTGTGCTGGACGTCCGATGCCGGGCTGCGTCCACCCGCCGGGCGGCTGCCCGCGCGTTCCCACCCTGCGGCCCTTCCTCTGGATTGGAGCCGAAGTTCTTTTCCCAGCTTGTTTCCGTATTTTACAGAAAATGTCCGTGGAAGGATGAAACGCGAGTATAACGGTTCGGTCGGTGAACGGGTGAATTGCCATGAAGCGAGCTTGTCATTCATGCTTTCACCGACGTGAACTTGGTTTGTCTCAGTGGGTTTTATGTTTTCGGGTCTGATGTGGCCGGTTACTGGAAAAGAAGCGTGTCCAAAACGGATCTTACTAGATTTAAGAATGTGGATGTTTAACTATTATTAATGAATGGAAAAGGCTTTCAAAAATAAAATGACCGTTTAATGAATCGAACTCGTCTGACATCCTCCAACATTAAAAATGATTTGATTTCATTTTGTGATTAAAGCTTCTTCTTAAGAGCTGAATCGGATACGAACTTCAGCCTTGTTGCTGAGAGCCATCCCCGTGTGTGTGCGTGCGTGCGTGTGCGTGCGTGTGTGTGGACTTTGCCATCTTGTGGCCATGCTGGTTTTTACACGCTTTGTTTTAGTAGAAAAAACAGCTTTAGACGTTTTCTCGGGGCGACATCACGCTACTGCACGATGAAAATGAAGCTCATTAGCTCGTTGGCTAATGGTTGCGCAGGCTGATGTAATGGGTCGGGGGCTAACAGCATGTAGCAACCTGCAGCTAACACTCGTCCCTGCGCTGGGAGCTACATGCTGCTGTGTAGCAGGCCACACACAGGCCGTTCATTATGCAAAAGCTGCTCTTCTATTTCAAATATGACACTTAACCACAGTTCCGGAAGTGAACCGATTTATGTTAACTTCTGAATATATGATCTAACTATATGAATATTTCGTGTATAATAATATAGTTAAGAAAATAACTCACTAAATAAATAGGTTATCGTGAGACAAACAGGCAGCAAATGGTAAAACAAGCTGCATATCAGCAACATTACCAAATATAAGCTCAGGTCACAGTCTTTAATCCTGTCACAGATTAATGAGTTGCAGATATTGATTTGTGTTTGCTGTAGGATGACTTCAGTGCCATCCTGAAGGAAGCAGGGGGGAAGCTTGTAGTGGTGGACTTCACAGCGACGTGGTGTGGCCCCTGCAAACAGATTGGGCCAGTATTTGAAGTAAGTCAATGGTCGGGACACGAAAATCTGTCAAAATTAGAGCTGAAGGTTTGATTAAATTGGCTGAGAAACGAAGGCACTGCTACAAAATCTAAGTAAAATTGTGTTTATAAAGAATTAAGTTCCAATTAAATGCATTTATGGGAAAGGAAGTGAAATAAAGAGCTCAAATGATCCTTTCTGAACAGAAACTAGTTTAGGCTAACAAGATATTTCTAGAAACCATGGTACAAATTATCGTAAATTTGTTGATATTGGGTATTTAACTTTTAGACATACAGTAGTTGTATTCTTTTTGAAGCTCTTTTGGTTGTCTGAAGAAGCCGTTTCTTGAGGGACACATGTTGTTCAGGGATCATCTCTGGAGAGGGAGATTGTTGCTTAGGCAACCCTGTTATCAAGTCCCTCCCACCATGAAATGCTTGCTTCACTGAAAAATGTGTTAGTTGTACTGATATATATTTGTAGTTTTGCCTTTTAAACTTATTTTGTTATATGAGAACTCAGAAAAGCATCAATAAATTAATTGAAGTGTATAATAAGTATCCTGTTCTTCACTGATTTACTCGCTTGCAGAAACTGTCAGAAGATCCTGACAACAAGAACGTAGTTTTCCTGAAGGTGGATGTGGATGAGGCTGAGGTAGGTGTTTGCCTTTATAACAATTGCATATTTTTAAGTCTTTAGTGCCAGTATATTTACTACAATTCCTGTTTGTACAAAGATTCCTAAAGCACATCACACACAGTGTGACTCGTCTATAGGCAACAACAGGGGAACATTGAAAAAACTTTACTGCTTCTCAGAGCATTTCAGAAAATAAAATGGCAACAATAACTTCAAAGTTTTCTGTTTGTTTTCAGTTTTCTTCTGCTCAGTCACCCTAATCCTGAAGTACTGACTGTTTACCACATAAATGAGAACACTACTGCAGTTCTAGACAATTAAAAACAATCTTCTTCATAATTATTGCAATTAAAATTTTCCTCGTTAAGGATGGTAAACTGATGTATACTTGTTTGGGGTAAATGTTCTGCATCATCAGTTTAAACATTAGTAACTGTGTTATGAAGCTGACGTGTGCTCAACTCTGACTGTTTTGCTGAAACATTAAGGTAAATATTCAGCTAGCAGTTTTTCATTTTAATTGAAAGGCATAGTAACGAAATGCTCCACCTTGTGTTTTGTTTGACTACCTTTGCTGGTGTTAGATGGTTCAGCTGTCACTAAGAAGTATTTCACTGTGTTGGTTAAAGTGCTCTCCATAGCCGACCGGCATTTGTATACAGCCAAAGATTGTGTGTGAGGGAAGATGCTCCAATTTGTTACACTGTTTTGTTACTTCAAGTGAACTGAATATCTGTATTTAAAAAATCTAAGTCAAATGTAAAAAGTTACTTTTATAATAACTATGATGATTGATGATTAATTTAAGGTAATGGATTAATAATTAATAAATAATGAATCTATAGCAGAATCCGAAGCAGATTTTGCTATGTAAGATAATTATATAATTCAGTAAATATAAGTGTCAAATTAGACTGTTCATATATTAATGTAAAGGGTCTATATTAGGCTAAAAAATATAAATGTGAAATCCCTATAAAGTGTTAGGCTACTCTCTAATATACATGGTATGTATCTTGGCTCGGGCATTGGCATTCATATCACTCCAAAGACTGCTGTGCTGAAACGTATGCTATTTATACTGAAAGCATTGTGGACTAGTCACAAAATACTTTTACACCATTTACACCACATGTGGTTTTTTCAGCCACATATGGTAATGTGGTGACACATATTCTAACATAAACATATTCTAACATAAGCACTGTGTTGCCCAAACTCTAGCTGATCCTAGCAGATTACCACAAACCTTTGACACCATGTTTGATCCCCCCAATAAACTAGCACAGTGTTCTCAGACTGAACCTCGATCAATGTTTGCTGTGTTTATCCGCCAATTATTTTCTCACACATTAATCTGATAACTTATAAAATAAAAAGTGTGATTTTCACTGCAAATAAATCACATGGTACAGAAACAGAGGTGGTCGTGTTTAGTTGATAACAAAGTCTGATCACAAATCTAGACAATCAGAATGAGATAAAACAAAGAATTCTCACCTTTCATGCCTCTACTGAACACACCCAGTAAACCAGTGTTAAGTAGCTGTGGAAAAAGTGAGTGAACCCTTAAATTTGCAGCTACAAAAAGCATCTGCTGATGTGACTCATGCCTTGCAAAAAGAGTTTAAGGTAGACAGGTGTTTTTAAAGCTTTAGTGTGATTTCTATTCACTACTTTAATCCTAAATCCCAGTATTCACAACAAGTGATGTTTTTACTCATATTTGTATATATTTTTATGCTTTTTGTGTATGTTTGATTTGTGCATATTAGCTTGAGCAGTCCTCAGTCTAACGTAGTGATGTTTTGGACTGAGTGCAGCCATCTGACCCTTTGACGCTTTGCTTTTGACAGGACGTGAGTTCATCCTGCGGGATTTCATGTATGCCCACATTCCAGTTTTACAAGAATGGAGCGAAGGTAAGTTAAACTGTACATATTATCATATCATATATGAATCATATTCCCAGGAGGACAACAAACAGTCCTATGTAGCTTTTTTTAAGGGTGTTGATAACACATATTTACACCTCTGGGTGGCATTATTAAGACTTAAACAAGACAAAAGCAGATTTTAGTGAAAGTACTGTAGTTCATCACCATGAGTGATACCTAGTTCTCTTAATTTTCTAACTAAAGCATTTCTTGAACTCTGTGTTCTGTCTTTCAGGTGTTCGAGTTCTCTGGTGCTAATGTAAAAACTCTGACTGAGAAACTGGAAGAGCTGAGATCATAAGTCCCACCAACCAATCCACATAATCTTATTGTACAAAAAAACACAATAGCCAGTGATTCCCTCTGTACATGCCTCACAAATTCCTGTTTCATTGTACAATAACCATCAGGTGTCCTCTTCCACACAGGCAATAATTTATTCCTCTCATTGCACATTTGGTGGCATATTCCTGCCAGCTCAGTGTATGTGTCAGCTCTCCTAACAACAGGCTGAACTTTGAATTCAACATCATGTTATGACCACTTTTAATTCTCTTTTGTAAGAAGAGTTGTATTTGCTCCTAACTCCTGAACCTTTATTTGTATGTGTTCAAGAAGTGGGCTTAAATAAATGAAGATAAATTCCACAAATGTTGTTCTCATACTTCACACTTAAGGTCTGTCATTACTGAAGCTTTTAATACACAACTCATTGTATAAGAGCAAAGAAACTGGACAAAAGAATATAAATTTAAATACATTAGCATATTTTTGCTGAATACAAATTTGAGAATAATTTAGTACAAAAAAGGCTGAGACAAGGAGTGTGATGGCAGGGTTTAATGGACCAATGAACAAGGTGCACAGTCAAACTAAAGATCATTCCAACAAGGAAGAACAAAACCTCCACCACCTGACAAAACGTGAATGTAACAAAGGGAAACTAGAGAAGCTAAACACGACCGTGACTAAGGGAAACCAGAGAAGCTAAACAAGGGCAAACACCTGAAACTAGAGAAGCTAAATGCACAGGAAAGGGCATGCGAACATGACTAGAAGCAACGAACTAAACCTCAGTCAAAGAGCCAAGTCACAATAAAAACCTGAATCAAACACTTAGAACTTTTGTGTGTGGTAGAAACTATGATCTGACGGATCGTGATGCACTGGACAATCTCAACAATCACATCCATAGTTTTTGCACATTGCACATGTGTATGTTTAATACTGTTAAACTATACAAGATGATTTACATGCATCTAAGTGGAAACTTTAGAAATTACTATTCTGATTTACTTTTGCAAACAGAAGGAGGAAGAAACTATATTTAGTTTTCATTATGTTTGATTGATTCTTTTATTTTCTTACTTTTTCAATAGATGACAAGGATACGGCACATTAAAAAACATTGATAGTAAATGTGTCATGGTAAGCAATTTTTTTAAAACCCTTATAAAAGTTACATTTAAATAACCGTAGTTTACTATAAGGCATAGTTTATTGCATATACAAATATGAAAAATATAAATTTCAATAAAAACATACAGGACATCTTTATGCTGCTTTGTTATTCATATAAAAATGTTTTTACCAGTAATATATAAATTGATAAATAATGAAAAAGAACAAAAGTGTCACAATTCTCTTAAGAGAAAGTGCTGTCATGGTAATAATGATGCTGACATCACTGATTACTGGACTATTATTACACACAGTAGGTGTGCAGGTTGACTCACACTGGCAGTCATCACGGCCAGCTGTGGTAGGATTCCCCACAGCAGCCTCCGTTCAGACACAGCAGGGTGCAGATAGTTTTAAAGAAGGTGAAAAAGGAAGGAGGAAGCTCTAAAGCTGAGAACTCTGCTGAAGCAGCAGATAGATGCTGACAATTCAACAGGGCTGCAGTTGCAGACGGTACAAACACAGGATTTCACCTTGTCTTTAGTTTTGGTTGTGGATTTAGTAGATATGATCTAAAGTTCCAGCCAAGAGGAGCAGAGTCTCCAGCTCGGGGTCTTCATCATTACTTGTCTTGGTTTTTGCAGATAATGTTGTTTGTTTCACTGGGGTAGTGAAGTGGCTGGGATGGACGTCGGTACATTCACATCTGAGGCCTTGGTTCTCTGTCAGAAAGTCGATTGTTCCCTTTGGAACTGACATGCTACAGCAAGTGTCTTGGGGTCTTGTTCATTAGAGTAAAACAGCATGACACTGATTGTTTGAACTGCAGGAAATGCTCTTCAGGACTGTGGATTTCTTTCTGAGGTATTTTCTTGCTTGAAAACAGTTTCCATACACAGACAGTTTCTACACTTCACATAAAGAGGAGAGCAAAATACTAAACAGATTTAATTTATGGGTATTTCCTTTTAGAAAAGGGAACACTAGTTGCAAATGTCTAAGGACAAACAGGAATATTTGATTTGAACTAAGGGATAAATTTGTTTTCAAATCATATGTGGCCCACTATTGTATGTGGTCCAACATGTGATTTATATCTGATTGCTGTCAAAGTGGTCAGCTTAGAATTAGTTTTTTTAACATCTCACTTGTTTGTGCATTCACAAATTGAATGTCATTGTTGGCAGCTCCCAGTCTGGTAAAAAAATGCATAAAGCAAGAGAGACGTGACTGGAGGTGACTGGAGAGATGAAGAAATTTCAAACATGTTCACATCTGGAAAGAATTTACTAAAGTCAAGCAGTTTTTGTTGAAACTGTACAATTTGACAGAAATTTTCAGCACATTTCAAATTTTGCATGCCTGACATATTAGCACTGTAACAATGGTCACAAAGGAGTTGGATACATGCTACGTAAAGAATTGTAGTTGTTTTTAATGTTTAGAAAATATGCACAAAAAAGAATCATGTTAGAATCAAGTAGAAATGGATCCCTGCAAACAAAAAATAAAATAAAATATAAAACTAAAAATAAATAATTAATAAAATAAACAATTTCATTCATTAAAGTGTGACTTTAAATCTCAATTTTCAAGTTCCTTTCTATTGCTTTAGTTTAATAACTGTCTGTTATCTTACTGCTTTTAATCTTTCCTATGACTTTCTTATATTAAACGTTTTCTCTCCTTCTAGCTGAAAACACCTCCAGTTGACACCATTATCATTACAAGTTCACATTATTTTATCTGGAGGAGCTCTGAAAAAGCAGGTTGACTATGATTACAAACTTCATAGTCGGAGCAAGGAAATGAGATAGTAAGAACTGAAGGTTCCTCACCAATTTGGAATTCTATGTTGCATGAAACAGGCATGTACATCAGAGAATGAACACCTTGCAATTGCAACACTGAGCCATAGCAACATAAGCACCACGGTGCTGCATATAAGAAAGATCAGAGGATAATCTGACAAAGGTTGCCATAGAAGCTGCAGAGGTGGTCATAATTAGTCCAGCATACAGGAAACCAACAGTGTTTCATGCAGCCTCATTTGTTTTTACAAAGGCTCAGGGAGACAAATGACAACAGAGAGGCAGAGACAGTACTCAAGAGAACAGGGAAATACACGTGAAGCATGCAGTTACAGAGCAACGCTTGGCACAAGACAAAAGGAGCATGCAGAGGTGCAAATCCAGGATTTTACTTATTCATTTGTTTATCTAATGTATGATTTACTATTTGGAGTAGTGAAACTAGATCTGTCATTTCTCTAAAACAAATGCAATAAAAACATTTTTAAAAATAAATAAACTTGGCTAGGCCACTGTGGCTGCACTTGAGCCATCAAATATAACATCCATACATCTGATTTTATAGTCTGTTAGTTCCTGTGTGTAAATTAGAATTTAACAACTTCTTAAGAGCATCCTGCTTGAGAAAATACATACCTCACTCCTCCTGAATATGCTGCATCTGTCACAATAATTTAATAGTTGTGGACCAGAAATAGCAGAAAACCTGAAGGAGAGTGTAGACAGCTTTTATTTAATAAAGTAAACAAAACAAAGGAAACTAAAAATAACTCTGAAAGGAGAGGACAGAATCAGCAGAACTAAAGAAGTAAAACAATAAAGTGTTAACCTCACGGTAACACACGGGAAACAGATGAAGGCAAAGAAACAGAGAAATGAACAACAAACTATCTAAGATTTGGCTGATGAACTAAAGACTAAACACACACAGGAGAGGGAGGGACCAGGAGGAAACAAAAATAACAAAAAAGGAATACAAAAATAACGGACGAAGCAAAACTAAATGTGAAGGCAAGTGAAAGGAGATCATAAACTATTCACAACAATAAAGTGAGAATAACTAAACTAAGGAGGGTGAACATGAAGTACACTAGGGAAACAAAACAAACAGGAAGTAGTGAAAACTAATGCTTGAGAAACAAACTAAACGACAGTCCGATAAACCAACTCACAATGAACACAAAGTACAGGAGATCCAGGAAACAGAGCAAAGAAGATCGCTGGGAGCACAACGGGGAAACCAAGTAGTGTGAATGTTAATGTAGGCAGGGGCACAGGTGCAGACAAATAGGGTTATTGAGGTGGGTAAAGTGAGTGGTGTGACTAGAGACAGGAAGCAAAATTGAGGGATTACTAAAAAAAAGCTGGGAAACAGGAAGCAGGGCTTGGGGAAACAGTGAGGGACAAAGCGAGAGTGTAAGTCAGACACTGATGGGTGGAGAGAAGGAGACAGAAGAGGAGTGCTGGACAGGGACAATGCTGACCCAGGCTTGGAAATGATTGGTTGTTAGTTTTTTGAGTGTCGTTATCCATTTCGAACCATTTGATTGAATAAAACCACCAAAAGATAATAAAAATACGAAAGTGTATTTGTACAGTAAATGACACTTTATACAGAGTAAAACACAGCAACATTATGAAAACAACATTTTAACCTTCCTGATTTTAGCAGGAAACAACGTGCGGTGAGTGTAACAGTCAGTATGGGCTGAGTGACAGACAGGCAATTAGACTAACACTCTGTGGACGCTGAGTAGTTAGTTTCTGTTTTTCTATTAGAAAATGTGGCTCAGAGCCAAGATAAAACTGCTGTGGTGGTCAGGCCTTTCAGCCCACGGCCCAGTGGAAAACAGCTGCATCTATAATCACCCGAGCACTGATAAACTGCATAATGTGTGTGTGCTGAGTGCACATGCATATGTATTAGTGTCTGTATATGTGTAATTTTGATTATACTCTTGCTTTAAGTGTATTAGTTATCTGCATATCAAGACGGATTACAGCTGGGCAATTTCAGTTGTGTTACTCAGCTCAGTTTTTGCCATCTCCACTGTACGGGTGAAAACAAGTGCAGGTATAAGAGCCGTCTGTGTTCTGACATTTGGCATGATCATCACAATCGGATCCCAGAGCACACTCATGCACATCTGAACACACACAAATACATAGCACACAGATATAATCTCTATACTTTGACATGTTACTGATTTTTTATTGCACGTTCCCCCCTTGTTTTTCTAAAGATCACGATCACAGAGCTTCAAATTAGATAAAAACAAAAACAAAGAAAGAAAGTAAAAATAACTCACATGATTAGTGCAGATCATGTTTTTGCCTCACGTTCACAGGACTGCAGCACTGGCTCCCCCACCAGGTAGAAACCAGGATCCCAGGAAAGCTGGGGCTGAGAACCAGGACTCACTTCCACAGAGGAAGCATGCAGGCTACGCCCTGTGTTCTCCAGCTCGGGGCAGGAGTGAAGAAATGGAGGAATGGTGGAAGGAATCAGCTCACTTACATACATCAGGGCAGGTTTAAGGAGCCAGACTGCAAACAGCAATGACTAAATGCTGAACACAGTGAAGGATTTATACATTTTGTTCACTTTGAGACTCACAGAAACAGACTTTATTAGACTAAGTGTTGCTCTAGCATTCTATCTGCAGAGGGCAGTATTGTTTGTGCGACAGTTTCCAATGAGTCATTTCTGGTAATCCACGGAGCTTATGAATCAGAATCATATTTACACAGAGAGTACTGTGTAGGCACAGGAGGGGGACTTTGTTTGTGCATAGGTTTCTAAACACACATACAAACACACCAGCTGCCCTATTTATGTGTGTGTACTGTTTATGGATCTAGAGCAAGCGAATTACATGGGCCTGGCTGTGGGCAGGAGCCATGAAAAAGTCTGGTTTGTTGTCTGTCACCACCATGGCTTAGGAAACGGTTAAAGGAGCAGGAGAAAGCCAGGCAGCTCTACAAGACTGAGTCTGTTTGGCACAGTGACCTTGATGCATTGTTTATAGAAAATATTAAAAAGTAGTAAGTGTAGGAAGGGGACTGAGGCTGAAGAGAAAGGACGACAGGTTGCACAACAGCCACTATGTCTCATCCAAACAAGAAATTCTGCCTATAAAAACCTTTAAATGTATTGTCATTTTTTAGCGGAGTGTTTGGTGTCCCTTGTGTCATTTCCCCTTTAGTTTAATCTTGTTCAGGAAGTAAATCTGGTTTCACAAAGTGTGATTGTATATAGCTTAAAATGTCGTACACAATCTGTCCCACAAAACGTGACTGTGAGCTGTTGCAATCGCCTGTCTCCTGATGCTTCACTCTGTAGAGACCTGATTGAGGTTTGCGACCATGATGTCATCCTGAAACTGAAGACATTTGATCTGTAACAAAATTCTTCAACCCCATCTTATACATCCTCAGATCCCCATCCTCTGTCCACATTTGTACACAAAAAAGAAAACCACCCAGCAATAAATAGACCAGGGATTCATTTTCCAAATATATCAAACTGAAAGTGAACTACACTGTGTATCTTAGGCAGCCTGAAAGGTAACGCGATAACTAAAAGTTAGAAATATGTGGCATATCCACATCCAGTCATTGTAGATTGGAAATAATTCTTAGGCAGTGGCCCATAATGACATATTTTAATAATGAACAGAGAATTTACTGAGGTCCAATAAAACTCTCCCCACCCACAGAATGGAGCTGATCTGTGGGCGATGATGGGAAATGATTTTCCCACCAGCAGATGGCTCCGTGTAATAAAGCTGTGAGATGGATCCGCCAGTTTCACTGTGAGTTTAAACGTTTCAAGTGTTTAAAGGGCGCGTTTTTTCTGAGGCTCCTCATGCAAAACCCAGATTTCCATAACACGTACAATCACATCAGGATCTGAGTCTCCATGAAGAAATCCAACTTTTTGTTACAAAATATGAAAACTAATGTTGAACGAGTGTGTAAGTTAGACACAGTAAAATATATACATTTATCCAGTAAAGACGTTTGTACATGGTTAAACAAAAAGCGACGTTTTAAAATGTCGTGAACGTCAAAGAGACGAAGTCACGTTCGGCGACGCTCGGTATCGCTGCGCTGACGGTCGTTTACGGTAAACCATAATTTTGTCAAGTCATTGTGACTTGAATTAATGGAAATACAGGAATTACGGTCGGGCTGGGGTGGGAAATAACACCACATCATATTTCATCACAATGACCGAAACTCTGCAGGAAATTTAATGCCTAAATCTGGACTGTGGTGGTCTATCCAAAAAGAATAAAATACACCGACGGGAACTAATATAAAGTCGATTCTTCAGTCATACATGTCCTGAAGAATGAAAACTACAACCATCAAAAAATCCACCATAGTCAGATGAACACATTTTTTCTCGATTGCATTTCTTCGACAGTTTTAGCTCCTTTGCAACATAAGATTCTTAAAACAAAATACAACTATGATAATAACTAGCTCCACGCCAGAGCTGCATTTGATAACGAATTATGATTTCTCGCGATTAGACTTATAGACTTAATACACAGAAATAGTGTTTTTCCTCATAGACAACATGCACTTTATCCTGACACTGAACTTCCGACGCTGCTCAACGTGAATGTGGGGAAATACAAGCGGAAGTGCGGCGTCATTCGCCGCTGCTTGACTTATAACTGGGCGGTGAATCTTCGGGGAGACGATCATTCCGAAACCGAGCGTCCCGTCGTCGGCTCCTGCATCATGGTTCGTCAAGTTAAGGACAAGGTGAGTTGTTTGGGCAGTTTTTCACCGTTTGAAAGCGGCTGCGAGCTGTTGTTATGGCAACACATTAGTATTAGTATATTCACTTAAAGCTAAATTATGGAACTTTACGTATTTACATATTTATTGTTGTTACTTCTCGGGCGCCGCTTCCTGGTCAGCGGCTTCTCTCCACGTCAACTTTTTTTTTTTTAGCATCTTTGACATTCACGTCCTAAAGTTTGTAAGCGAGACTTGATCTTTACAGGAAACAAAAATCACCAAATTCAAAATATTTCTGCCAAACCGGTAAGTTTAGCATTGTTCTGTTGATGTAAACGAATCCGGGATGAGGCCGGACTGGGTGGAGAACCGCGGCTTATTAGAGCCCGAGCGTCTTTAAAACACCGAACACGTGTTGAAACTCTGAACTTCCGCCTGACAAACCGTCCACAAAGCAGCAGATGCGCACTATGTATTTTAGCCATGATCCTAATAGTAGATATGTTACATTGTAGCTACTAGTCGAAATATATTTTTGCTTATTAAAAAAAACATTAACGAAAGTTGAATTTGGATGTCTGAAATTATAGTTATGACTAGAAACAATTCGATTATTGAATATATATTTTTTAGTAAAAATTCTATTGCAGATCAGTAACAACATGGTGCATATCTGACGTCATTTGGAAGAATGGCGTGAATATAAATGATTGAGTCTGTGTGTGAAAATCTTTCCACTATAGTGAACTCAAAACCTTCACTACTGGGCGACAAAAGTTGTGTATATTAGTTTTGCTAAAAATCCCACAATGCAACGCTGCCTCATGTGTAGGTCATAAAAAACAAAAAACAGTTGCATGTCTCAAAAAGAAACTGAGACAGATTTTGAATATTTGGGTGAGGCAACTTTCACTGTTTTGAAACGCAGTATTCCGCCCACATTTCTTTGGGCGTGTGACAGATGCATATGCATAGCCAGAGCATTTGTATTTACATTTAGTCATTTGGCAAATGTTTTCTTTTTTCCAAAGTAACTTACAAGATATGTTTAACAAGACTTCATTACAATATGTTTCACTACATCAGAGATATTAAATGTCTCTTATTCTCCAGTGTCAGCCATATCACATACGCAAAACCATATGACGTACCAGACTTCACCGAACACTGCTGGTCTAGACTAACTCTTACCTTTTAACCTCACTAACTATTTGCTATTACTAGGGTTAATAATAAAAAATGATTGTTAATACTTCTAGCTCATCGACATCTTCAGAAAAAACACATTCTTATTGATGTGTTTTGTGGCCATAAGTGTGTGTTTGTGTTTCCAGACAGGTCCTATTCAAAATGATATTTGTGGATTGTCTTTGTAGAATTGTCTAAAATCTTCTCTTTGATAGAGTCAACTGAATTCCACATCTGCAACTCATATATAGTCTAGCAGTCAGTCAAGATGGCCAGTCATACATTTTAAGAAGTTTTAGATGTCATAGTTTTCACTGGTGAAATCATATGTGCATATCTTAAAATATAAGTTCTGCTACTAATAATGTGATAGTGACTTTAACGACTATTTTGACAAAGTAAAAATATTTTATTTTAAGTTTCATTCTATACAGTGTAACTCATGAAGTAGCCAGTAGTTGTTAAAAGGCGACTTTGTTACATAGGTGTGTTTTGAAAGATTATTCTGTAAAGGAAACAAATTTTACAACATGTAACTGATAAGAAACTTCACACCTGGATCTCTGCTGGAACTGTAAAGGTCAGACATATTTACTCAACCCAAAACAAGTTAGATATGTTGCTGCTTTTCATATTCCTCAGGCTGATTTCGATAACCTCCTGAAGGAGGCCGGAGACAAGCTGGTGGTGGTGGACTTCACAGCGACATGGTGCGGACCCTGCAGATTCATCGGCCCGATCTTCCAGGTAAGTATACTCCACTGAAAATTTGGAAGAAAATTGCAGCTAAATGATAAGATTACTTAATAAAAAAGAGGCACTAGTACAAAACCAAAGTATGCGTTCATGAAGTTTGTCAATACTAATGTAAATAATTTTTTTTAAGTTCAGAAAGAGAAACGCTCCAGTAGATGAATCAGTCACTTACCTACAGTAATTGCCTTCAATTTTTTAAAGGGAGCATATTTTTGGAGATTGTCAGTACATGACTTTTGGATTCAGAGTTAGGTAGTTAAATTTCACTAGAAAAATGTAAAATACCAGTGTCTTCTGCAGTCGTCATGTCTTTCCTATGTATCGCACGCATTTTGAATCGCACTGAACAACTCTCTTACAGAAAATGTCGGAAGACCCTGAGAACAAAAACGTGGTTTTCCTGAAGGTGGATGTGGATGAGGCTGATGTAAGTGTTTTGAAGTTTGTTTACAACAGAGGATGCTGTGCCATTAATGTTAAAAAAGCCGTTTAGGACACGTGGAACCACAGCTGGGTCACGGTTGTTCCTCTTTCAGTGATAAAACATAGTGAAACTGGTTTATTGTCACCAAATGTGGTAATATTGTCACTTGCCTATGAACAGTAATCAAACCAATTTTGCAAGTTGATGCATGTTCTAAAAATAAAAAATGAAATGCAGACTAAACTGCCTTTTCCACAAAAAGCACTTAAAGCAGTGAGGACAGAAGTTGAGCTTTGTATCGAGTATAAAGGTGGAATTCCACATTTTACACATAACCTGAAGTTCATGTTTTCTTGAGGCTGGGGTCTAGCACCTGTTAAGTTTCAGCTGCATATATTCATTCCGTGCTCGTGTCTTTTTCTAACTGTAGTTGTTCACATGCATTAGCTTGAGCAGACCTCAGGATGTCTCTGTGTGTGACCGTCTGCAGCGGTCTGACATTGTTTTCACTCTTTGCAGGATGTGAGTTCTGCCTGCAAGATTTCTTGCATGCCCACATTCCAATTCTACAAGAGTGGTGAGAAGGTGAGTTCAAATATACAACAAATTTGGAAACATGAATATTATCTCTGTTGTCTCAACAGTCAATTGTTTGATTTGACTATCACGCAACATGAAGTTGTGATTGCCCACACAGCTTATTTTACCATTAAATGTTTAAAAAAAATTATTTTTCATGTTTGTTATTCGTGACTTTTGTCGTATAAATAAGTGAAGATGGTTCCAGACTTGGTGTACAAACTGTAAAGAAAATCTGCCTTTCTTCACAGTAGAAAATGCATTTATTCGATTTCAGAATGATCAAAATGAAACTGAAAATTCAAATATGAAATGTATTTATAATTTAATATTAACTTTGCAATGTTCTGATTAAATCTGTCTTTTATCCTGTTTTCTGTCTTTCAGGTGGATGAGTTCTCTGGTGCTGATGCAGAAAAACTGAAAGAAACTCTAGAAAAGAATAGATAAGTCAAACCAACCAATCCACACACAGTCTTTGTGTATGAAAAGGACTATAGCCACAGTTTGCCTTTAAACCTGCTTTATAAATTCCCGTTTTATTGTTTGTACAGTAATGATCAGGTCTTTTGTGCCATACAGCCAATAATCTATTCCAATAATGTACGAAGTGATGCATTCTGGTCAGCTGAGTGTGTCATGTTTTGAACAATTTATATGAAGGGTTGAATTTGGTCCCAACTCCTGAACCTCTATTTGCATGCTGTTCAACATGTGGATTTAAATAAATGGATATAAATAACACGAATGTTGTACTCATGTTTCACACTTCATCGCACAAAAAACTACTCTACAATGAATCAATGGAGTCAAAAGAACATATTTTATGCTTTAATAAAAACGTGAGAATAGTTTACACATATACATTGGACAATCACATCAATAGTTTTTTTACACATCGTACACATGTATAGCAGCATATGTTTAATACTGTTGAGTCTCTATATGAAAAAATACAGCTTTAATTTACAAAATGGTTCTTACTTTGCCTCTGCAGAGATCACTGATGTACAAGTGTCAATTAAACTATACAAGATGATTCACGTGGAGCTGATGGAAACTTAAAAGTGATAGTATCCTGATTTTCTTTTCCTGCAAACAGAAGAAAGAAGTAGTGATGTTTGGTGTGAAAATTACGACACATTTCTAAACTGTATATTCATATACAAAACTGGGCATTGAGGCTGATTGCAAGGACACAGCAGAAATTTACACATTTTGCTAAAACATTTCATCCTCTATTAAAGTAATAAATGCCTTTTTTTTTTTTTTTTTTTTTTTTGGTTTTTCCTACATTTACCAGAATACTTTATCTTACCATATGAAGACGAGTAGTATCATATGGTTAGGACTCGGGCAGTTTACGCGGAACATACAGGAAACCGGATCATAAATTTGACTGTACGCATGAAAATATCAAACTGTTCAGATTCCTGATGACGCTAATGAGAAATTCACACAGATCACATTTTGGATAAGTGGCTACCACAATTCCATACATGCTCTTTTCCAGTAGTTTTCTTCTATTACTATTCAACAGGGATATTCACACATCATGTAAAACTCTCCACTAAAGATCCCCTTATAATGATGAACTGGACCTTAAAAACCTGAGATATTTTTATTTACACTTGAAAACATTCTTGTTAATAATCAGAAAGTAAGGACACAACAAGATCAAGATGTTTGATGGTCAAATTTAATCAAATTATTGTCAACCACAGACAACTCTGACAAAAATCATATCTCCTTCAGTTTTATCCACTGCAGCACAAATTCATAAGACACCCAGTTGGATCTGATGAACTTATCAGAGCTCAAATTAAAAAACAAACCTGTATCATATTTATGGTAAGAATATTGTTTACTAAGTAGTATTGCGATCATGGAAAAAATGCATTAGAACTAATCATTTTTATTCCTGAGAAATGGTTTAGAGATTTTATTTACTGAAAAATTAAAATCACACTGGTTACATTTTAACATTTACTAAATGTTTCAATTGTTTGATGTTTTTTTCTGGAATGGGATTTATAAAACTTAACACTGGCTTTATTTAACTGTGGATGGAGGTTAGTCTACCACCTAAAAATTGACGTCGTATCACTCATTGTCTTCCGAGGAAGAACTGTAATAGTTTTCGGTTTTCTGACTCCCCCCTCTACCACCACAATCTGTCAGACTCACACAGAGTTATCTTTGGTTTTTTACCTCTCTGTTCCCTCTGGTTGACTTTTCTGATTAATGGCACATATTACTGGAACTATTGCTTGTTGTGAGTCATACAGTCTTTGGTGTCCCCACTGCCAGATTCAGATTTGTTCATATAACAATTGATTTGGTTCATGTAACAAAAAAGGTATTTTTTATTGCTATTAATGAAAATCCTTACATTAAAACAGATTTATAATGATTTTTTTTATAAAATTCCTAATAAATATAAAAAATCTTTAAAAAAAAAGAATTCTGTTTTGATATGTGTGAGTATGTGTGTCTGGTCACCTGGAGCAGTCGTGTCCGCTCCACCCAGAACTGCAGTGACATCTGTTTGGCCTGATGCATCTGCCTCCATTCAGACAAGGTGAGGAACACACAGCTGTGAAGGTGACAAACGCAGAAAAAAACAAAACAGCACAGTCATCAGTAACTTAACAACAGCCATTTTCCCGTTTCAAAGATTAGCACAACAAATCACACTGTGGACTCCTCTAACACAGTGATTCTGGCTTTGGTGCAGCATGAACCAAACCTGAAACACTGTCACGACACAACAGTAATTTACTCAATAAATCAAATATAAAAACTTATAGACATAAAACACTGTCTGTGGAAACACAAAGAAATGGGTGGTAAAAGGTTTTCTTTTTCAGAAAGCAACATATAGATTGTATGATAGAATGATAAATTATTAGAATAATTTCTAAATTTAGTCATTTGTCAGTGAAAAGATACTGAACGTGTGAAGGGACCAATAAATGCTTTTGACTGACAGATCAAGTGTTTCAGTAAGAAAGTGCTGTTGGGTTAATCACTTTGTATGATTATTGTTAAACTGGATTCAGGAAGTGAAGACAAAAAATGGGGTGTGGTTACTTAATTCCTGGTTCAGAACCTGTTAACCAGAAACAAGGAGTGCACACCAGCACATAGAAAACATAAACAAAAATTTAATTTCTCTTTAGATATTGGTCTTAGAAAACAACTACCGTAAATTCTGGACTATAGAGCGCACCTAAATTTAAGCCGCACCCACTAAAATTTAAAAGAAATATATATTTTGTCACATATAAACCGCATCGGACTATAAGCCGCCAATATCCAGGCTGAGAAATAATATTTACATAGAAAGATGTTAAGATCTGTATGTCTGTTGTATGCGCTCCTACTCATTGTTCACAGTAGGCATGAGGATGTTCTGTGCGCTGTTTTACCAGCATTACGGTAAAGAGTGCGTTTACGTGTATGTGTGGCTGGTATAACACATGTCGAATGTACAGAGCCGACAAAAACGTCCTTGTTATAAATAAACGGCTTGTTCCATAGCCAAAGGAGAAGACGTCTCTTATTCTTCATGAATTACGCAGGAGTTGCTGCGCTCAACAAAAGATTTTGTACCATAAGTGTTTATTCATACACCTGAACCTGAATGGTGCCTGTAACACGGCAGTAAAAGTGCTGATGTTTGCTGTTGTGCGTCTTGGGTTGCATGTGCCAAGAATAAAAACTGGCGCTTTTTTGTTTGCACTGACTTCCACCGACAGCGCCCATCTGAGGGCTGCAGAAAAATTCATAGAAAAGCCGCATCTCTGTAAAAGCCGCATGGTTCAAAACGTCGGAAAAAAGTAGCGGCTTATGGTCCGGAAAATACGGTACTCGTTTTAAGTATTTTATAAAGTTTTAATACCTCATTCTGTATTTCCAATAACTTTTAATGCACAACTGACTCAAACATGAACTTACCACTGTGACACCGTGTGCCTGTCCACCCCGTGGGACACTCGCATTGGTAGGGCGCCACGCAGCGGCCTCCATTCAGGCACGGCAGGATGCAGATAGCTGTTATTAAAGAAGAGAATTAGAGAGACTGGTAAAAACGGGTCTTCATTTCCCCGAAACATCTGCGGCACATCACACTCACACAAAATAACGGGAATCAAACTTTTCTGTAGTGATGGAGAAGCGTTATATAAGCGTTTCAATGGTCAAGGACTTATTAGTCAAGGATTTATTGGTTAATTGGTTAATATAGTCATGTCTTCAAAAAACTCCACATAACTCTTCAGCTCAATGTTGGAATGAGCTTCCACTTCAAAAAAACTTCTAAAACTGAACTTTTCCACATCTTCCTATGCACATGAAAAAAATCCATTCTTTCAGCTCTTTCTTGTACTTGCCTACCATGAAACGCTTTGCTTTGATGTTTTTCCTCGACTTTGAAGCGTCTTTGAAATAACTAAATGTAAATGTCTTGAAGAATATTTAATATAAAATAATGTAAAACAAAGAAATTAAGCACTTCCTAACATGTGAAAACCTAGAATCAGCGAACGTGCTTAGCTGGACAGTTTAACAACTGGTTGATTATCACTGTTAGAAAAACAACCCCAGCACACAAAGAGCCTGGATTTAGCTGATGACTCGTGTTTATCTGAGTAATCAAAGGCCGTCCAATCAGAGTCGGAAGATTAGCAGCTCCTGATCTCGTTTTCTCGGACTATTGTTCCCTTAACTTGTGTGATGAAAGAGACAAAATGACTATGAGCTGTTGACGTTGTTCTGCTGAAGTAGAGAGAATGTATGAAAATAACAGTCCTAACTTTCCTGCACAAAACAACCTTTGCCTCTGTTATCTCTGCCACTGTCTGTTTAAACCTGCTTTACAAGCTTATTTGTGATGATTAAATACTTACGCTCCTCACAAAGTCGGCCCATCCAGCCCTCGGGGCAGGAGCATGTGTTGGGCCTCTGACATACGCCTCCGTTCTGACACTGCAGCCAACACACAGCTGAGGGAGACACACACACAGACAAAGAGAATGCTGTCTGAAAGACAATTTATGTTGACAGACACATTTTATATTCCACTTTTTCCTATGTGCTTATACTGGGGAGACCAAGATGTTAAGTACATTCAATCCAAGGGCAGCACAATTAGAAAATGAAACTCTGTTACTTCTCTGCAACAGCTTTCAGAGCATCTGGTGCAGCTCTTGGCCATGCAACAACATGCAACAAGAAAAACACTGGATCCAGCCCTTGTTGCCAATATGAAAAACATTAGAGTGTGACAACATGAGATGGATTTAGAGGTCAACCACTGATTTGAAATAGTCTTAACTTAATGTTGTGGAGCTGAAACACAGACAGGAAACTAACATATACGCATGCTACATTTGTTTCCTGTACAAACTGCAGCTCTGTTTAAACTGTGATTATACATAGTGTAGTTTATATGTTATAGTTATATTTTTTAGTTTTGTCTTTGCGCTGGCTTGCGCCAACTGTGAAGCACAAAATTTCCAGTCATCCGTGAGTGCTGTCAGTTGAAAAAGTGAATAAAGTGGTTTTCTCACTACGGCAGATGAAGGAACAGAAAATGTTGACTTTGCTTCACTGACTGGATCCAGTTGAGAAAAAGTGCGTGAGTCATGTGTCGGACATAGAAGGAAAGTGCTGATCACAGTACAGCCGGGATAGAAGAGGTTTTAGGGTGAAGCTGTCCTTCATGACATGAGAAAAGTAAATTTTTCCCTCAGAGCACAGAATCTGTTGGAGATGAGCAGTCCAGGAAAGAGGTAAAAAGTTCAGAAGCAGCTCTGCATCTTGTGTGAAGAGGAAGGAAGTGTCCTGCAATAGCGAAAAGTCCCTTCTGTGTTTGCTCTACCTCTGCATGTGGGAGGTGGCGTCCAGGTGCCGTTCTCTAGACACCTGCTCCTTCCAACGCCCTCCATGACGTAGCCGCCAAAACATGAGTACGCAGCCACGTCACCGAACTGGAACACTGCCCCCCGTACTACCCCATTGGCCACGTGGAGGGGAGGGCCACAGGACACCCCTGTACAACAGCCCAGATGGAACGACCCACGAGTTACTCACTACACTAATTAATTCATCCACCTGAATATGCTGCAGCTGCCTCGACCATGTTTTCCATCATAACCAGAAGTTTACAGGACATGCTCGAAAGAGAAGAAGTATCATACAAAACAGTACAAAAGATGCTTGTGTTTGTCAGTGTCAGTCTGAGGTATTCTTTTAACTCGTATGCATTTTAAAATCTGACCATGGTTTCTCCTTTCCCAGAGAACTAGTGTTTGCTATTTTGTCAGTTGGTGTGTATTTCCTCACCTCATTGCATCTATTTCAAGTGTCTGATATTTATGAACCAACAAAGGAGGAAGTAAGACTTTTTAGAGGATATGCTAAAAAACAACCTTTCAATGGACGAGCAGACCTTATATTAGCTCCACACAGTCAACATTTACTAAAGAATAACTATTTTGTATTGTAGATGTTTCTATTTTTTGTCCAGCCCGTGTATTACACGCAAAATCCAACTATTGCAGAGAGAAATTAAATTTGATCAAGTGTCTTTCAGGCTTCTCCCATTAAACAACAAAGGTTAATTGAACCACAGGACACAGTAAATTTAAGGCAAAATTTTCAAATGTGCCACTTTATCACTGTCTGTGAACGTTTCCTTTAGAACTAAAACATGACTGAAACAATAACAGTACACGTGCGCATTAGGGAAAAAAAAACATGCAATTACAAACACTGAGCCATAGAAACATATGCACTGTTGTTTTGCACTTTCAGAACAACTGTGCATAGGAAAAGTTGGCATGGAGTCCACACAGTGTTTGATGCAGCCTGATTTTTTTTCATAAAGCTCAGTGAGAGAAAGAGAGTACTCAAGCTAACAGGAGCAACGCTTGGCTTAAGACAAATGGAGCATGCAGAAATGTGCAAGTTTTTTTTTTTTATGATTATCTCATTATTTATAGAGACACAAATATTTGGAGTACTGAAAACATAGTACTCACAAAACATAACTAATCTAAATAGGGATAATAAAATTGGGTTAGAAAAAAATATGACAAGGCAGTTTATTTTAAGACCAGTAACCATAGACTTTTTCACTAATATAAATACAAAAACATTATAGATATAATTGTTGTAAAAAACACACACACAAAAACAACAAAGCTATTCAAAATCTGAAATGGAATTAAGGAACATTAGGGTAAATAATAAGCAAAATGACTTTGGGTTTTAAACATTATATAAGCAGTTGTGAATCTAGATAGATGTTTACACCTACTTTCACACACAGAGCTGGTGGGGGTCCAGGTCTGGTCGGGCCTGCAGGTGATGGTGCCACTGCCTTTCACCTGCTGACCTTTGGGGCAGGTGATACGGACTGACTGACCAACATGAAACACCTGCTGGGACGCGTTCCCGCTACTGTCCTCCTTCCAACCTGGAGGAGTCGGGCAAGACTTTGCTGTGAAGAACAAAAAGTATTGATATATTTTTGACTAGTTTAGGTTTAACACAGTTGACAGTTAGGAACATAAATGTATAATTTGTTTGAAAATAACATCTTCTCTAATCCTAATCCATATTTAAACCGACGTTTGCATTTTTTGAAATAAACCTCTAGTATAGCTGTGTATAGATGGATATTGATTTGTACTTAAGTTTGTGTTATCATAAAATACAGTAAATAGCTCTACTTTGTATTATATTAGTTTTTTCCATGGTAATTGAGATGCAGCTCTCGTTCACGAGAACCTTTTACTTTATTGTAAACTGCATTTGAAGTTTTTGCCCATTAATCTACAAACTATACCCATAACCAACAGAGTGAAAACATATTTTTAACAAATGCTGTGCTTGTTGTGTTTCAAATTCGCCTAAGATAAGTGTAGTTTAGAAAGGTACAGGCCTGGAAAGCTACTAAATGTACTAAAGTCCAAGAAACTCTCTGTAAACCTCCACAATGACATGCAGTGAGGCAGAGACATAAAACTATTGGAAAATACAAAACAATGACTAAAGCCTCTGAGAACTGTGACCCCATTTTCTGTGAAAAGGTGTAAGTCTGGAATCACCAGGACTCATCCTTGATTTGTCTGTCCATCCAAGCTAAGTTACTGGACATGAATGTCCTTGGCCTTGAAGCTGACCAGGAACCAGGAAATGAGCATCTTAAACTTCTACAGTGTGTGTTCATTGCTGGAATCACACTAAACACCATGACACTGTCGAGAATTAGTAGATAAACACAGAACTGAAGAATGTCTAATCCCATGAACTGCTTATATTTAAACCAGACCTCTTTGTCTTGTCACAGTTTTTTACGAGCACCTAAGGACTCAGGTTACTCCGAGAAATCAGCTTTCTCGAGTAATGGGTGAACGAAGTTACATGCGCTTAAGAAACCTGGTTACTGGAAATGCCCGTGTACATGCAGCAGATTTCTCCTGCACTGTTTTTGGAAATATTTTAACTACAAAATAAATTTGCTCTGCAGAATACGGCAGATTGACAAGGCAGAGAGAGAAAATGTGTGTGTAAGGGACAAAGTTTCTCACGTTGGCAGGTGGGGAAAGCGGAGCTCCAGGTGTTGCCGTCCATACACACCACCATAGGATCTCCCATCAGAGTGTAGCCCTTTTCACAATGAAACTCCACGGCATGTCCTGTGGTTAATTTGTGTTCTTGGACTTTACCATGCAGCAGCTGTTTCGGGCTGTCGCAACCTCTGGCCACTGACAGAAAAGAAAATGATAAAGAGTCTTTATTGAAGAACTATTCCACTAGCTACTCTTAGTTTTCCCATATCTATTTAAAATGTTTACGGCTTCCTGTAAAGTAAAATGCATCGACTTCCTCCTATAATCACATGATCTTTTTTCCTGACTGTCCTTTATACCTTCACATGAAGGAGTTGGCAGGCTCCATGTGCCATTGGCCAGACAGATGAGTGTCTTTGGGCCAACCAGCTGCAGGCCAACATTACATACATAAGTGGCATTGTGTCGGTCAGTCTCTCCAGTTACATGGACCTGAGCATTTGTTACTGTGGGAGGAGGCCCACAGAACTGTCCTGAGAAGACAATACAGCGCGTCAAAGGTGTGGCTGGGTTGATGTCTGTGTTAATAATGAACAGGTCGCATAACATCAAGGTTACACCCTAAATCATATCCAGTTCCTTCTGTTTCGCTTTGCTGTAAGTTATGTGCTTTCTCTTCTGCACAGTTATAGCATGCACTAACAAATAAATTATACTTGATGTTTTATTGTCTACCTTTTATATACAGAACATGAAATCCGAATTTGTTTCTTTCAAATTAGTGCATTTTTCTACAGGGAGTAAACATTAAAAACATCTCCCATTCTGTTTCATTTGTACAAATACCCACCAACACAAACGGGCTGAGTGCCACTCCATGTTCTGTCTCCCTGGCAGGTCTGGACAGAGTCGCCCTGTGACACAGAGAGCAAAGTGTGAAGAAGATTGAACAGAACAAAGTGTGGCCTGTATTTATTGATTGTATCAATAGCAAAAATCATTATATAATTAGAAAAAACTTTTTAACACAATTGTTAAAAATAATGTTTATTTAAACATAATTTTTTAACTTTTAATAGTGTCAGAAAGTTGTCCTCTTTGTCACGACGTGAACATTGTGTTGCAGAGAGAAGAATGTTAGAGAAAAGTGATGCTATATGAAGGCACAATCAAACACAAACTACACATTTTAGGGATCTTGATAATTGAAAAGGCCTCTGACGAGCAGTACCTTCAAGTCAAAGCCAGGTAAGCAGGAGTGTATGACAAAGTCTCCATAGTTGTAGCTGTCCCCCTCTGTGATGCCGTGGAGAACAGGTGGGGGTTTCTCACACACTACTAGCTCACAGGAAACAGTCGAGAAGCTTGAAGACCAGCCTCCACCCAGCTTAGCACACAAAAGACCAGACAGAAAAGCTTTCATATTCATAACTTAAGCAGAAAAGAGGAGAGATGTATAACATGTTATCAAACTTTTAAGGAAATTTAGTACAAATCAGTGTAAATCTATAATGACAGCCTCTTTGGATCCCAGCAATTAAGCCCAATGTTTTAAATAATGTAATTAAACATACATATATGCCATCTGCTCTTTCCAAATCTCTGACTAGCATGTCAAGTCACTGAGCAGCATGTTTCCTACCTGACACTCTGCTACTGGTGGCCCCTGCAGGTAGAAGCCGGGAGGGCAGGAGAGGCTGATTGTGCCTCCAACAGGGGTGTGGTCCTTCCCGGAGATAATCAGATGGGGGATGGAAAAGTTGGTGGGTAGCTGGCAGGGTGCGGGGCGGCACCGAATACTGTGTTTGGACCATGTGCCGTCACTCTGGCAGGACAAAGACGCTGTCTGCGAGGCTTGTTCATACCCATCCTCACACCTGGACAACCACAGAAAGAAAGATGGAAAATACATGAGGAAAACTCCCCTTTCTACGACAGAGCAATTTATCTAGAAAAGGTTTAAATATGTACACACAACAGATAAACAAACATAGATGTCAACCAACGGTAAAAAAAAAATTAAGCAGAGATTACGGTTAACAGACATTCATGTTTTTATAAAGTATGATGGAGGTTAGGTGATGGAGGGGTTTATAGCTAATGTAATGTAACTATTTCAACTGATCACACATTTATGGGGAAATTTTTAAGAGAGGCCAAGTCTCAAGTTTAGCCACAGCCAGTTGCTGTCCCCATATGCCAGTGGGCTTCCCTATAGCTGTTGCTTTAGCTACAGCCATAACCACAGGCAGGGCCATAGCCATAGCTGTTGCTGTAGCCATAGGCACAGCTACAGATTAGTTGGTCATTCATTAATGCAGTAAAGATAAATATTAACATGCGCATATTCGCACATTTAGCAAATTGCTGTTAAGTTGCATTTCATAGCAAAACACAAAAACTATGATAGTGAAATTACAATGCTGCTGGCTAACCCTAACACACAGCACACCAGCATGGCCAATGGATCTATTAAAATTGCTGTTATGATAAAGCCATAGCACGGCCAAAAAGAACACAACTATTCATTTATTTCATTGTGAGACAAGGACATGAATTTACTTTCTTGAGTTTAGGCAGATATCTAGAAGAATTGCCATAAAAGGAGGAATTAATTTTGGTAAAAACTGTATTGGCTTTTTGCTAACTGGGAAATACACATTTGTTCAACTTTAGCTGAAGTCATTTAATAAATTACAGGTTTATGTTTATGTCTATGTCAAAATTAAAACATGCCATTAAAATAAGATTTAAAATTGAAGTAAATATTAAGGTATTTACCTGTATGTAATTTGGTTTGGGAAGGTGAAGGTTTCTCCCACAACCAGAGCATGGGCTACAGCCGGAGGCGTTCCACAACTCACAGGCTCACAGCTAATCCTAGGCTCCCCCCACCTGCCGTCTCTTCCACAGGAGAGGTGTGGGTACCCCTTCGGCTGGTAGCCGGGCCGACACCTGTATACCACTGTGTCTGGGAAGGTAGCACTGCCGCCCTGCAGGACAGCATTAGGAACTGCAGGCGGGGCGACACTGCACCTCCCCCGGCCACAAACAGGGACCCCGGGGCTCCACACCCCTCCCTTTTCACAGACTGCCTCAGAGGGACCAAGCAACTTGTAGCCTTCAGAACACTGGAAATGCAGTCGAGCCCCACAGGTGCGCTCACGCCCAAGAACAACCCCAAACTTCACTATGGGCAGGGAACAGATGCATGGTCGGCACTGGGGCACGGTGCCCACCCAGAAGCCTTGAGCAGAGCATCGCAGGAGAGGATTTCCAACCACCTCATAGCCATCGAAGCAGACGTACTCCACCACATCATCGTAGTTGAAGCTGGTGCCGTTCAAGAAGCCGTGACTGATATCTTCAGGTGGATCACAACTGATGACGTCGCACCGAGGTGGTGGTTTGTCCCAAAGTCCATCTGACTGACAAACACATGTGGAGTCTCCGATAAGCGTGTACCCCTCATCACATTCATACTCTATCTTGCCGTTAAAGCCAAACTCTGAGCCAATCACGTGCCCGTTGGTTATTGGTGAGGGTGTCCCACAACGGGCAGGGACGCAGCTAGGAGAGTGATGGCTCCAAGTGCCATCAGCCTGGCAAACACTGATAGATTTCCCTTGTAAGACAAAACCAGGCTGACAGCTTAGTTCTATCTCATCATTGTAAGTGTGCAACTCTCCTTTAAAGGTTATGTCACTAGGAACATTAGGAGGTCCACAAGACACAGGTTCACACTGTGGCTTCTGACCATTCCACTTTCCATTTGCCTGACAGGCAATAGTGTCAACTCCCTTCAGTACAAATCCAGGATTACATTCATAATGCAAAACCATCGGATAGACAAAAGGACCTCCATGAGTTCTGCCATTAGCAACAGTTCCTGGGTCACCGCAGGAAACAGGCCGACAAACTGGGGCATCATTAGTCCACAGCTGACCTGATACACACTGCCTCATAGGCTCCCCCTCTAGCTCATATCCATACTCACAGGTATACCTGACCATGCTGCCGCCGGAGGTATCATTTACATTCACCCAGCCGTGCTCTGGATTCGGTGGCGTCACACATTCTGCTGGTACACAAGATGGAGCCGTCCCATTCCAGCCCCCATCCTCCTGACACACCAACGTGGTGTGTCTTGTGAGGTCGTAACCTTTGTGGCATCGGTATTTAATCAATGTCCCGTGAAGGAAGCTTAAGTTCGTAGGTGAGGTTAATGTCCCCGTGTCTTTAGAAATTGCCACAGAGCCTCCTCCCTGCTCCGTCACTCTGACATATTCCCCAAAGTCTACGTGAGGAGGTAAGCCGCAGTCTGAGAGCACGCAGGCAGGAACAGAACTAGACCAGCCAAACTCTTCACAGGTTAGATGGTCCTGGCCCATTAACTGGTAACCAGGAAAACAACTATAGAAAATAGTGACACCAAAACTGTGATCCTGGCCCTCTACAAATCCATTTTCAATGGGTTGAGGTGGGGTGCAGGATATCTGCACACAAACAGGAGGTTCAGCATTCCACCCCCCACTGGCAAGGCACTTCAGAGTCTCCGGGCCCTCAATGCGGTAACCACGTCGACAGGAGTACGTGGCGCTATGTCCAAACTGAAGTTTTGTGTAAACCACTTTTCCATTTGCTATTTGTTTAGGGGCTGAACATTCAACTGGGCGACAAGTAGGCACCCCTCCAATCCAAAGTCCATTCTCACCACAGAGGACAGTAGAGTTGCCCACCAAATTATATCCAGTCTTACAACTGTAAAGGGCTTTGCTGAGGTACATCAGACCCTGGACGTCAACTATACCATTAGAAATCTCCACAGGCTGAGGGCATTCAACTGGTATACACTCTGGGTAAGGGCTGCTCCACTGTCCGCTGGCTAGACAAGATAGAGAGCCTTGTTTTTTTAATGTGAATCCATTCATGCACGTGTAGGCCACCACTGAGCCAAAAGGAAACTGGGTACCGGACAAAGCAGGACTACTGAACAACACATCAGGCAGTGGGCCGCAAAACACCTGCTTACACACTGGGAATGTGTCGTTCCACTCCTGAGATGGGGTGCAACGGAGGATCTGGGCCCCCTCAAGGACATAGCCATCCTCACAGGATAATTCCACTGTTCCAGATTCAGAGTCTAGGCCCTTCAGGACAAGGTGGTTCTCCTCCAGCGGTGGCTCTGGACACTGCACAGGTGAACAGCGTGGACGCCTTGTCTTATCCCACTTTCCGTATTTCAGACAGGTCCAGATGGGATCTCCGGCCAGCTCGTAACCTTCATCGCAGACATACTCCACTTTTTGGCCCACTTGGAACTCAGAGCCCCTGTAATGTCCGTGGACGATGTCAGGAGGGGGGTCACAGGTCAAAAGGACACAGGTGGGAGGGTCGCTCCACTGGCGATTGGATTGACAAACGCGATCTGGACGGCCAACCAGTCTGTAGCCTGCATTACAGCCATACGTCACCTTGCTGTTGTAGGTGTATCGACCTCGAACCTGCAGTGCGTCAAACAGTGGATTATATCATTTAAACATTCTTGTACTTAATCATGTGACAAATTTCAAAATATGAAAAACACATTTATCTATGGGATGGTAAAACAAAAACTTTCAAATTTATTATAAAGGTCTTTCTCCTGGTGGAGTTTTTTTGCATCATCTTTGCATCAGATTAATGGTTTAATTCCAGGCAGGCCGGTGGGCAGTTTGCATGCTCAGCCCTTGTTTTTAGTTTTTGGTTAAAGACTGAATTGTCTTTATTGATTATCATGTTTTGACTAACCTGGATATATCCATTCTCAAGAGGAGGAGGATGGGGACAAGACACAGGTACACAAGTGGGCAGCATTCCTCCCCATTCTCCGTTGGCCTTGCAGGTTCTCCTCTTCTCGCCTCGGATCACGAAGCCTGGATTGCAGCTGTATGCGACCACAGCTCCAAAACTATAGTTTGTCCCGCTTACATATCCCCGGTCTATGCTCTCAGGTTTGGAGCACCTCACTGGAACACAACTGATATCATACGGCGAAGGCTCCCACTCTCCTCCCATCAAACACTTGAGTGTGGCTGTGGTGTTGAGCATGAAGCCCTCCTCACATTTATAGCTGACTTCAGTGTTGCTGGCATACTTGGGTTTGTTAACTGAATCTAAAATTGCATGGGGGAGGTCGGGTGGACGTAGGCAGAAATTTGCAATGCAGCTAGGGATTTCCATGCCATCAGGAGGTGCCCACACACCCTGAGCATTACACACCATCTTGGAGTTGTTGCCAGCAGTGTATCCATCAGCACAGTAGTAGTTAGCGGTGTCTCCGAACAGCTGGTGGCTTTCGAAAGGCTCGGCGTGGTCGATGTTGGGAGGGGGTCCACAGGAGCGAGGGACACACTGAGCAGAGGTCTCACTCCATTGACCACTTGGCAGACATTCTCTGATCTCCGGGCCAATCAGAGTGTAGCTACAGTTGGAAAACACCAAGAGAGTTTAGCAAATGGCAAAAGATGTTGCAGAAAAATATCATCAGCTTGTAAGTACATCCTTGCTAAACCCAAGTTTTAGGCACTACAAATTTACATACTTATTTATCACTGAGGATAATTTTAGGCATTTTCTGACCTCTCCATTCCTCAAACTGAAGAAGCTACTTGGATGAGTAATGAAATGTTTCAGTGTAAGGACTTTCATAATTGTATCCTACACAAGCTATACAGAGAACAACATTTCCAGCTATCCTGGCAGGGTGTGAAAAGTACTTGCTTAGCAAAACATGTTCTAACAGGATCCAACACAACCATACATTTAATATGCTTAGTTTACGGGACAATAACTATTTACAGTCTAAGTAAAACATTAAATGCTATTTGGCAGGTAGTGATGGATGATAATTATGTTAAATGGGGCAGTGTTGTCTATTCTTATAATAAAACATACCAAATTACCTTCAGTCATTTTATCCATAGTCATATTAAATGTAAAGGAGCATTCTCAGCCTCTCTTTTTCTTTTGGCAGTGGTGATTTAGTGGAAGCAATTTCAGGCAGCTGTTTTTCAGGTAGACTTTTCACAGATATTCTCAAAGCATTATTTGGAATACATCCCCAAATAAATGTTAGTGCCTAAACTTTTGCACAGTTATTCAAGGCTGATGATCCAGAGAAGTAAGCCAAACGAAGTAAAAAACAGAAGAATAATATCTCTTCCTTAAAATCTTCAGTACACATCTGTGATTTTATCCTGTTTCAATTTCAAGCAACCAAACAGAACAAAAACTGAGTAGACTTCAACCACATTTACCCTTCTTTGCAGACATAGTGCACCTTGTTTCCCAGTTCATAGTTATCTCCTACAGTCACGGCATCTTTCAGGGCAGGAGGCTCGCTGCACAGGACCGTCGCACAGCGGCCGACAGGTCTGCTCCACTCTGCTGTAGCTTGACAAAAAGCTTCCATCGAGCCCTGTGGTCTTCACAGAAGCATAATACAACGTTCAAACACTTTTAAATTGCTTAAAACGGATGACATCATACCGGTATAAAAAGCTTATAATGTCACTGCAGTTGAAAGCCAAACCAATAAAAAGCATGGATGAAATTAACATTTAACCACATAATTAATAAGTAAAGTAATTATCAGATGGGACTGTAAACAGCATAGAAAACATATTTTATCCAAACCTGTATCCCTCAGCACAGGTATATATGACTTTGGACAGATATGTGTTTGTGTTGAGGGTGTAATCTGCGTTCTCGACAGCTGGTGGCCCCCCACAAGTCACTGGGTGACAGACAGGTGGCGTCCCGCTCCACCTCAGACTGACGAGACACTGGAACTCATAAAGGATTTGAGGCAGGAAGCCCCTTTTACAGCTGGGGAAGAGGAAAACATGCATGTTTGCAGTGATCTAATCCAGCTCATTTGAATAGCTAAAAATTTTTTATTCAAGATGTACTATATACAATTACAGCAGGGTGTTGTAGTAGATGCAAATGATACCTGAAAGTCACCTTGCTTCCATAGGTGTAGTTGTCTCCTTTCATGATGGAGTTTTCTGGAACAGCTGGTTGGGGGCAGGAGAGGGCTATAAAAAAATACAGTAGCATTATTAGTAATTTTGTTTTCTTACATCTGATATGTCACTGAAACCTAAATGACTAAAGGCAGCTCCAATCATCATCAGATTAAAGGTGGTCAAGTCTGTAGGTGCCTGTTATTGTTATTAATAACAGGCACAGTAGATTGGATTTTGCCAAATAATAATACTCTAATATATTTTAAATTGACAGGTTATTAAGGGAAACAGAGGAAAGCATGTAAATGCAACGAGAATAAAATAGTAACATCTTGCAACGAGAGAAGGCAAAACCAAAGCAGCAGAGACCAAAATACAATAGCGTAACCTGACTCTCCCCTCAGCGACACTAGTACACCAAAACCCACCTGCTTTCAATATTCACAAAACACTGCTGTACCTATGATCTTTATTAACAGAGAAAGATGAAAGCTTTCTGACATGCAGTGATGATTTTTTGCTGTTTATGTGGCAGAAATGATGAGCAATTATTGTGACTGAAAACAACTTTAATAGTTATCTCTATAGGAAAACTGTAAAAATAGAAAAAAATGATTGTGGCAGTTTTTTTTTTTTTACTATATTTGTGTAACATATTTCAAAAGTGTAACAGTCAGTATGGGCTGAAAAACAGGAAGTCAAACTAACAGTCTGTGGACGCTGAGTAATTAGTTTGTGTTTTTGTTAAAGAAACTGTGGCTTAGAGCCAAGATAAAACTGCCGTGGTCGTCAGGCTTTCAGCCCACGGCCCAGTGGAAAACAGCTGTATGTGTAATCACCATTGCACAGTCAGACACATTGCATAATGTGTGTGTGCTGAAAGTGTACAAGCGTATTTGGAATATGGGAAAATATATTTTTCACTTCTACGGCACGCTCAGCCTTCACCTCTGCAGTATGGGACGGGGTTATCCCATTTTCCGGTCTCCAGGCAGTTAAGTCTTGACGAGCCAATCAGCTCATAGCCATTCTCACAGCCAAACACAACCTCGCTGCCCATCAAGAAGTTGCTGCCTTCTCTGTGACCAAACTCTGGTGACCCAGGGTTCTCACACTTTACTGGCTCTGGTGTAAACATGTACACACACAAAAAATGGTGTTTCTATGTTAGCAGACCTCAAACGATTCATAGTGTTATTATGAGTGCACATTTACGCTCATAAAAATATTTGTTTCATGAATAATGGGGATTTCATTTATCCTTTATTATGAACTTACTAGAAGTGTCTCATCTCTACTGTTAGAATGCTTGTGAGGCCTCCTACCTGTGCAGTTTTTGCCATCTCCACTGTACGGGTGAAAACAAGTGCAGGTATAAGAGCCGTCTGTGTTCTGACATTTGGCATGAGCATCACAATCGGATCCCAGAGCACACTCATCCACATCTGAAAACACACAAATACATAGCACACAGATATAATCTCTATACTTTGACATGTCACTGATACAAAAACCAATGTGGTCTGTGTTTATGCCTTTTGCATATACAGTAAATTGTAAGAATACCAAGGCAGGCCGGTGGACTTCTACTCCATTTGCCACTGTTGGTGCAGTGCACCTTGGCATCTCCCAGCAGGTAAAAGCCGATGTTACACTGATAGACCGCAGAGCTGCCAGCGTGAAAGTCTGTCCCCTGAAATAAGCCATTGTCCAGAGGAAGAGGAGGGCCACAGGATACACCTGTAACACACACAGAGGAATAGTATCCATGATCGCACTCGCTACAGCTTTCTACCTTTAACAGTATGATTCATATACTGTATATATACAGTATAATGAGTACAATAACTCTAGAGTCTTATTTCAACTTTGTTTTTCTTTTTTAAAATTAATTCAGAGTCAAGCAAAAAAACAAATATGGCTCCTGGTGATTTACAATACGAAGCTGAATTCATGTTTTGGCCTTACGTTCACAGCTAGGCAAGGGGTGGCTCCACTCTCCTTTATTTTGGCACTGCAGCACTGGCTCCCCCACCAGGTAGAAACCAGGATCACAGGACAGCTGAACTTGAGTCCCAGGACTCACTTCTACAGTGGAAGCATGAAGCTGAGGCCCTGCGTTTTCGAGCTTGGGGCAGTCTGGAGAAATATAGACAGCGGAGTCAGCTTACTTATATACGTCAGGGCAGGGTTAAGGAGCCAAACTATTGTTGTTGTGGTTGCAAACTGCAAAGGCTGGGAGCTGCATACAGTGTAGTATTCTTTTCCAATCCAGAACATTGGATAAATCTATTTTAAATTATTATTAATAATTATTTAATTATTTAAGGTAATGTATTGATGATACTTAAGAGGCTTGTTAACCTGCACAAAAAATGCTGTTGAGGTTTACTTTGACTCGTCCCACCACTCCACTGAGAAAGTCGGGCCAGGCAAGAACATTCCCTCTATGGGTCACATGGGAGGCTGGACAACTGCTGGCCAGGACCTTAATCTGGCGAGAGACAGTAGAGGTCAGACATGTAAAAACCTTCTACAGTACAGCCATGACATAACATTAAAAAATAGGTGAAAGACATAATAAATCAATTAACATTAAAAATCCAGCTAAAATTTTGTATTTTGTTATCCAGGCTGAGAAATAGTTGTGCTCCTACTCAAAGTACATGAGGATGTTCTGTGCGCTGTTTTCCCAAGCAGTCCTAAATAGTACTTCGAATGTACAAAAAAACCACCACCAGGAGTTGCTGCGCTCAACAAAAGATTTTGTACCATAAGTGTTTATTCATACATGAATAATAAAAGTGCTAACCATCCAGAAAAAGCATAGAAAATGCACATGGTTCAAAACGTCGGGAAAAAGTAGCGGCTTATGGTCCGGAAAATACGGTACTTCTAGAAAACCACCACCAACAATAATAATTTTCAACCAGCTACTGACTCTGAATCTTGGACACTGTACTACATGTGTACAGTACAGTGGAGCATTTTTCATTCTTACCTGCTGTGGTGTGAGAACACGATCCCAGATGTTGAGTTGGCTGATGGAGCCAACAAATGATTCAACGGGGTTGAAACCCTCACCCCTCTGGTCTTGGTCTTGACCCAGTACTAGCGCCCCACCTCCTACAGGACAGATGTTCAAAGGTTAACCACAACTCAGTGAGAAAGTATTAGTTTACTGAGCTACTGTGTTAAACAATACAGCATGTAACACAAGAAAGTTAAACACTTCATTGAATTAATTAATCTTGCCATTTCTGGACACTGAAAACATTTGTCATGACAGGATATTAACAAGGCCGAGGATAGCACTACACCTGGGATAGTGGTGCCAACTGACAGGCCTTTGCCTCCATCTGAAGGCTTTCCGTTGATATAGATCCTCCAGTCACCATCCCAGCTCCTCCAGGACACCCCAATGTGGTACCAATGTCCCGTATTCACTGCAGGACAGTCAGTAATCCGCTCTTTACCATTCACATACAACACCCACCTGTGACGAAAAAGAGCAGCAAAAATGCAGAAAGACAAACATGAAGGCATTAGGAGGATGATAAAACCCCCACATACAGAAGCAGACAACATATTGCAAACACTGTGAAATTTAGGTCATGTGACGGATAGTGTTTGTCTATGTGCTCAGTACTCAGGGTATCACACTGACCCATTGTAGTCTATCAAAAGAAAAGCATTGTCGCTGTCCTCCACAGCATAGGAGATGGGAGTCCCATAATTGGTGGTGTCTGATGACCTCATCCAGAAGGTGCAGGTGATCTCTGTTAACGCTGGCATCACCCCATCCATCATTACGTAACCATGGATACCTGACACCTCAAAGTCCAAGTTGAAGGCTGATGACATCTCTGTTAAGACAGAGAAGTATTTATATATTTAGCCAGTAATCTTTCATTAAACTACATTTAATTAAATTTCAAATTTATGTTTTTCTATCAAATGTCTTTATAATTAATTTTAAAGAATTTACATATAAATATGTTGCCATTCTTTCTTAAATCATTTGTTAACCTAAAAACTATTTAGAAGACATCTGTTAGTACACGTTTTATGTTTTATAAGTAAAGACCAAAGCATAAAAGAAAAATTGCTAGCTAGCTCCTGTCTAGATGAATAGAAAGTATGAATGGGAATCTACAGTGAGGGGTAAACGACAGTTAGATAACATCTGCATTGTTGTTGCTTTTTCTGTCTTCGGATTTGTGGTGGCCATGGTAACATATCATCTGTCCTATAGTACCTGTCTCACACCTGGTTCCGTTGAACCCAGGGAGGCAGCGGCAGGTGTACGACCCCAGGCCATCGAGACAGCTAGCTCCATTAACGCAGGGGTTTGGATCACACTCGTCCACATCTACCTCACACAACCGGCCACGGTAGCCCTCCACACACTGACACCTGGGAGAGTAACAACATATGTGACAAAATGAGAAGAAGAAAACACAAAATGAAATATCTTATTTTTCCACACTGACCAGAGCAAGTCAAATTAAGCTAAGATTGACTTCATAGTTTATTGTACCTTAAATGTGTCTTGATAAAAAGAAATAAGCTTTTTCTCTGTAAAACCAGCTGACCAGCATCTTTATTACCTGTAACTGTTAACAGCATCCAGACACGAGCCTCCGTTCAGACAGGGGGCGCTGTAACATTCATCAACGTTGACCTCACAGTGATCCCCTGAGAAACCCACGGCACAGTTACAAGTGTAACCACCTGTTAAGTCCTCACACACACCTCCGTTCAGACAGGGGTTGGAATGGCACTCATTTATTTCCAGCTCACAACGTGATCCTGTAGAAATGTGAAAAAGACCGTAGACATCACATCGTTTACACAGTTTTCTTTAGAAGTAATAGTACAAATACATATATTATGTGCTTCACATGCAAATTATGCAATAAATTTAAAGTCCAAAATGCCCGAGGAGGAAATCAACTGAAAATGCAACATTCTCCTGTCATCTAACCTGTGAAGCCACTGGCACAACTGCAGGTGAACTTGTTGACCTCGTCCACACACACCCCTTTATTCAGGCAGGGGGAGGAGATGCACTCGTTCACCTCTGCCTCACACAGAGACCCTTTCACAACCGAGGACAAATATCAAGAGGTAGATGAGGAACACAAATATGAAATGTGATGTAGTTTGTGCTTAAGTGGATTCCAAACACAATACATTGAACAATAAACAATTCCCATTAAATGTTATACTTTAATTTTCTGTGGTGTACCATGAGGCAGATATTTACACATTAAAGTCAGCAAAACGACAACTGTAATCTATATCAGCATTTTGTACACATAACTGTAAAATAAATCATCAAATTCTCCTACATTCTCCATTTACTACAGTATAGTACTGTAAGAGTGAGATGTAAAAGCAGGATTGAGGAATTCTTCTATACCTAAAAATCCAGGCTTGCACTGACACTGAAAGTCTCCCATGCCGTCTTTACACAGGCCTCCATTCTGGCACGGAGCAGAGCCACACTCATCTACATCAATCTCACACTTGGCACCTGAGGAAGCAACGTCAGAGACAAATATTCAAACACTCAACAAAGTCATAAAACCACAAGTGAACATCGTGTGGTGGCACAGAAGCAAAACGCTCACAGTGAGGGAAAGATGATGATGGAGAACATGATGCAAGGAAATAAAGTAGAAAAGAGTAAAGAAATATAGCTTAAAGAAACACGTGTCAATTTTAAAAGTGACAGTCACTAGTATTTGGCAAACGTTAAGAACTGATTCTAAGTAGACATGAGGTGGATTTACATTAATTTCCAAACAGGTCTGCTGTGTAGTAAAGCTTTCATGATTAATCAATAAAACTATATATTGTTATATGTATCTGACGCAGCGTGAAAATATGGCAGTTTACTTAGTAAAACAAAAGGCGATTTGCATTTATCCATCCATTATCTGTAACCTCTTATGACTGCTGATGGTTTACCTGTGAACCCAGGCATGCAGGTGCAGACATATCCTGCCCCAACCTCCTCACATGTCCCCTTATTCTGACAAGGATTCAGGAAACACTCATGGAAAACCTGCAGAAAATCAGCAGCAAATCAGATCATTCAGTCTCACACAGATTTTAAACAAATCTATGAAAACTCACCTTCACAACAAAAAGTTTAGTAAAACTCACTCGTAAATTAAATCTCTCTATCTCTAATTTCAATTTTTTTTGTAATGCTATTGCAAATGTAAATGTTTAACAACAACAAATTTCTTTTAATAAATCTGTGTAACGACTCTCAAAGTGCTGATTTTAGTTTCGACATTTCTGGACAGTAAAGCGCTTGACTGACTCAAAAATTCAATGAAGATTCCAAAACATGATGTCAATGTTTCTTTTACCATATTAAGTGGAAATTCTAATAAAAAACCAAGGCATTAGATATAAAAATAGAAAAAAATATGAACTTTTACAAGTGTGAGTTTAGAAAAAGTAAACTAACCTGACTGCTTGCTTGGTAGTCCTCACTGACCTCCACCTGTGGAGCTGCAGTTACACTCTCCTCTTTCGGAAGAAAGCTGGAGCCAAAACCTGACAATGGCATCCAGAGAAAATACAGACAATGTAAGCAAGGACAAGTTGGAAAAACGCAGCAAAGATCTTTCCCCCTGCAACTAGACTGGCAGACAGTTGTTGTTCCGCTGAACAAAAGCCGGTGTTCTTATAAAAGACTGGCAGAAGCTCCTCACCACTGTTCATTTCCATTCTGCTGTGAACCAATAAAAGTAATATTATTTCCATTTTCCCCAATCCCAGGCAGTAATCCCTTTTCCAACTGGATTGAGCTGTCACACAGATCAGACACAATACAACTAGGGTTACGGGTCCAAGTTTCTACAAAAACTCAGAGCGACTGACACAGTCCAATTTCATATATTTTGCCCTAGTTTGACGTCACATTCTGTAGAAATGTAAAATAAGTCATTTTACTTGCCACCTCTACACAGCAGAAGTTAAGACAGAACTAAGCTCTGTGAAAAATCATTATTTACACCAGACTCTTAGTGTTTAAGTGAGCTAGGGTATACTCAAATTTAAAATAATATAATTTTCTCAGTCAATAGATCACACGAACTAAGGAGGAGTCATTTCACAACCCCATAAGAAATAAAAAATATGCCATAAGTGCCTATGTTTAAACTTAAAGCATCTCAGTGTGATGTAAAACAATAAAACACAAACATTTCCACAGACAAATCAACCTTAAAGGTATAGATTTATCATTTATTGTATATATCATATTATTATTTTTTTATAATATTAAGTCTTTTTTTGAACGTCATCATCACTGATGTTTTATTTCTGAAACAATTTGGATACAAAAACTACAAAAAGATGTTGCTGATTTCACAAAAACTATGTCAGATTTAGATTTAAGAATATGTGTGTTTCACCTACTGGAGCAGTGCTGTATTGTGGTGGCCCCGGTAACTGTGGTGGTTCCGTAGAAAGGGCAGGAAAGGCAGTAGGAGCGGCCATGTTCAGGCTGGTAGTAATCCCTAGGACAGGGGTAGCAGGGAACCAGACCGGTGCGGGAGAAGTGACCTGCTGAACAGGGCACTGCAGGAAAGGAGACCAGAAAAGAGGCAAACGATGGACAGAAGAAAGACACTAATGAATATCAGGGAGCAGAAATTGCCAGAATTATGTGAAATTTTGTATTATCTAGGAACTAAAAAGTCAAACTTTTTAAGGCTTAAGGGTTGTTTCTATGTTTGTGAGCCTTCTGAATAGGTATTAACCTTTCTGATATCACTGATCATAATTAACAAAAACAGTTTTCAAGATTTCAAAGTTAGAGTAAGCAAGTAAATAGGAACGGTCAAACTGTATCACCTCCACACTCTTTCTCATCCACTGCTCCTCTAGTGACGGTGGACGTGTCATCAGGACAGACCAGACACTCCCTGGCACCATATCCAGGCTGGAAATGACCCAGAGGGCATGACTCACAGATCTCCAAGCCATTCAGAGAGTGACTACCAGGTTTACATTGTCCTGCAAACAAATTCAAATCACCACATCAAGAGTCACATGCATCAAATACAAACTAGTTCTATAATCAACAGATATTTAATATTTACTTAACTGTGGATGGAAAGGATGGTTTTACAATACTTTTAAAGTCTGACTATATATTTGTTTGCATCATACCTTTGCACTCAGCCACACTACGGGAGTGCAGATAGGCTGTGGAAGTTCCTTCAGGGCACGACTTACACTCCAGCTGACCCTCCTCGTCCTGGTAGGAGCCCAGCCAGCAGCTCTCACATTCATTATATTCCAGAGAGAAGTACGTTCCAACTGGACATTGGACTGAGAGAGCACTCACAATTAGTAATTTAATAGGAAACATTAACATATTGTTAGCCTTGTTGAAAATCTCATAAATGTTTGAATGATTATAAAGGTGAGTAAACCCTATGAAAAAAATTCAAAAGAGGTTCAGTGATTTTGGTTTTGGTGGGTGCACCCTCCACACGGACCTCTCCTACTCACCACACATCCTGCCTTTGAGCACTGAGCCTGGCCTGCAGAACAGAGAGGCCCTCTTGCTCTCTAGAGACTTGGGATCAGCGACAATCATTTCTGAGGACACATGGAAGCTGGACAGCGGTTGCTTGGCCAACGTTCGTTTCAGTCGATTAGTCAGTTGCTCCAGGGTTCGCAGAAGCCTCTTCTGATTGGCCACTTCTATAGAGTCATTCCTTGACAGGGGCAGAGGGATGCTTGCTGGGAGAATGGACATAGTTTAAAGGACTGACAACTCATGGTATTACAGAAAAATAGAAGACAATGCAATACTGTGTCATAATGGAAAAACTGTACATATAAGTAACCTATGAGAAAAGCAAGTTGACTGCTAGACTGGTAAAAATAAAATGTTAACACAGAAAACTAAAACTTGACTTATATACTCATATACTGACCAGCTACAACATTAATACTGGTGGTTTTAATAATTTCACGGAGGACAAGTGTCAGCATGGAACCTCTAAGCAATCTGCTGCTACACAGCCAAATGATACACTCTGTGTGCAGAGGTGGTAGAAGTTGTAGTAAAAGGGCAACATTTGGCCTAATAATTTGTATGTATTTGTGACTATAAGTATCCTTTCAAATTTTTTACTCAAGCAAAAGCACTATTCAGATTTTCTACTGTATATTTTTTACTGTGTATGGCAAAACATCTACAGTAGTTAATAAAAAATAAGCATCAACCACTTTATGTGCTGACAGGTGACAGGTGAAACCATAATGATTTCTAATGATAATCATTCATAATTCCTTTTTATAAAAACATATGTTTTATATTTAGACCACTAGGTGGGGTTATTGTTGAGGCTGGTGTAGAATCATGGCAAATATTTCTATTGCATAGACACATTAAAGTCAAACTTATTCTACCTGTGATGTTAAAAAAGATCTGGATCTTCTGGTCTCTGGTTGGGCCTGTAATCTTTCTGTGCCTTTTGGTGCGGTGTTGTGGCGCCGTACCCCTGTCTTGCTTTCGGCTGGAAAGTTGCAGAGCGCCCGTGACAAAGCCTGATTCAAAGTAAGCATAATCCTGTGCACCTTGAGGACCCCAGCTGCTGCCCCAACCCCCTGGTGCTGATGAATATAAGAGGGAAAAATAATAAGCTTCTGAGATAACACTAACAAAATCAAGATGGAAAATTAAATGTCAGTATTTGTTTGTGTTACCAATAGAAAACCCATTCTCGTAGTCATAGTTGTATTCCAGACAGTTTCCCTGTGACAGGACCTCCAATTTGCAGGTGACATCATCACTGCTACAAATGTTAGGGAGCTTTGGAGAATACAAAAAATAAACTGTGAGTGTTTAACAGCACATTAGTCGGTTTTGTTAGCGTGTGCGTAAGCCCTCACCATGCCTCCCAGTTTGGTGTTGAACTCCCCAGTAAATGACTTGACAAGGTCCACATCATCGCAGCGAGATGCTTTAAACAGCATTTCAAAAGGTTTAAATCCACTGTTTGCTATACGGTTCACTGAGAAGACAAAAATGGTACAAAAAATGTATAGTGTTGCACATGCACATGAATGTTATGAATCATTAATGCAGCCAAAACCTCCTCAATAGGACTTAAAATTGTGCGTACATCTTACAGCTGGGTAAAAATACTGCATGTACATCTCACATACATCTCTACAGGATGTACATCTCATTATTCGCAGCAATGATGGAGCACACAGAAAACTCTAGCACAGCGTAAACAGTAGGTGAATAAATACCTGAAAAGTAACAGAAGACCTGAGCTGCACTTACCTGAGCAGTCGGGCCTGTCTGGAGAGTAGGGCGGTTGCCAGACTCCATTATAGGCGCAGAAGTAGCTGTGTACTGCGTCCTGAGTGAAGCTGTAGCCGTCCTTACAGTGAAGAGTACAGTTAACACCCTCCTCTTCTTCAGAACAAATGAACTCTCCATTCACTGGCACATATGGCTGGTCACAGGTTGTCCCTTTGCAAACAAATACACTTACTTTCATGGTTTGGTCATATTGACTTACAGGTTTTGACACGACCGATACACAACATAAAAGAAATCTACAGTCATATTCTTGTATGTAAATATTGCAAATATGATTTTGTGCTACTTTGTAGAGAAGAGACATTCCTAGATTTACTAATAATTGGAAGTATATTTATTTAAATTTGTGCCTAGACAATGCTCTGCTGTGAATACATATGCTCAAGCACATAAAAGACACTGACATACTGTAAATAATGGTTGGAATATATTATTTAAGATATACAGTTCTCTGTATATTATCTTCCACATTAAAAACAATAAAACACTAGTAAATAAACAGAACACATTACTGAAGAAGACAATTAATAGTGGACCTTTATGAAACTGACATTTAAAGAAAGCACAATAATTAGACAAATTTAAATTCAACTAATGTCAAGATGCTAACGTGTGTCTGTCACTTTGCTACCTTGTACAGTGATGGTGAGGTTGCAAGTGCGGCTGTTTCCTGCAGCATCAGTAGCAGTATACTGGACCACAGTTTCTCCTACTTGGAACAAAGAACCTGGAGTATGGCTACTAGTCACTGTGAGGCGACCACCTGTGGAAGATAGACTCAATAAAAAAGTGCAACCCATACACAAAAAACACATTAATAAACTCTATGCGTAATACTTATTCTCTGAAACTGTGGTGCGGAATTTGTAACACATGCTCAGCAGACAAAACATAATCCTATATTAATCAGAAATCCCAAATTACTACCAAGGTGAAACAGGTATTATTAGTAACCTTAAAGATTGCAAAGTCCAGCAGACCAGACGTGTGTGTTTAGTTTGCTTTCGTATTTCCTTCGAAAATAACCGAATTTTTCCACATGAAAAAAGTTCAGGAGTGAAAAGTGTTCCTCCAGTCATCCTGCAGAGGGCAGACAGGTTGTGTGCCAGTTTCCAACACTTCATGAGTCATTCTTGCTAAAACGTGGAGGTTATGTTAAACAATGATATGTGGAGATGGAAATCGTTTTTCTGGGTAACTCATAGCAACAGAAAAATCCACCTCTGGGACTGAAGAGGAAAAATTGTTGCAGTCTGGTTGTGTTAAAAAAACTGAATGTTCAGATGATGGGTTGAGGTATGGAAGAGTCAAATGTGATGACAGAGGTGTATAGGAATGACTGTTGGTCTTGCCTGCAGCTGATACAGAAGTAATTCTGTAGAAACGGTGAAATCATCTGTGCCACGTGTGAGTGAGACAGACAGTCATAAAAATGTGAAAAAGCTGGCGAAAGTGAATGATTGACCTTTAGTGTAACTCTGGTCCACCTTCATTAACAGTAGCAATATCGTTCCAACGGGTCTGACACACGTCTGGTCTGCTGGACTCTGGTGTCTCTGTGTATACATAAATGTGTGCGCTTTTCTACATGTGTTTACGTGTGTGTCTACCGAGTTGTGACTATATATAGCCCTGGCATCAGGGTGTGGGCCTGGAAAAACAAAACACTGACGTCGAAGCAGTGCCGGGCTGACGTCGGTCAGCCCCGAAGCAGCCGCACCAGCCTGTTATTACAGTGATTGCGTGTGATTGAGTGTGTGTGAGTGTGTTTCTGTGCGTGCGTGTCTATGACTGCATTTTAAGGGGGCGCACCTCTGCAACCAGGTGGGGAGTGAGTCTATACCTTAATAGACATAAACACCCATATGAGCAATGTTAGTTCTGTAATGTGCGTGTACTGCGTATGGTTCCAGAGCCAGTGGCTGTGGGCTGGAACCCTGAAGATGTCTGGTTTGTTGCCTGTCACCACCACAAGTATTTGCGTAAGGCAAGAGCACCAGGAGAAAGCCAACCACCGTTATTTGGCAGAGCGGCCTTGATAAACTCATTTATTTATATAAAGCAAATCTTTAAACACTGTGAGTGTAGCAAGGTGACCTAGACTGAAAAAAAACAATAATGGATATAATATACAGTATGCATACAGTAGCAAAGAGGTAAATGTCTAAATATTCAGTAAAAATACCTTTGACTGCAAACCTAAAAGGACAGGTGAAACTAAATCTGTGTGAAAATTACCATTGAAAGTTGGGTCAGAAAAGATTTTGCACACTGTTGTTTGTACGTTACGTTAATGTGACAGCTGTTAATAGTTACTAGAAATATGTGACAAAAATCGAGGGATAAACTCTTTAGTACGGTATTATATCCCACTAATAAATTAAAAGACAGGTCACCTGTGTCCGATTTGAACAAGGTGTCACTTGTAATCATCATTCTTTTGCTCTACCTTTAAAAGACCTCTACTCCTCCTTGAATGCTGTCACTTCAAAAGCTTAAGCGTTTTCGCACCGAGTAACCTGTTTTATTTCTACCCTTCTATTATACCGCAGCAGAAAAACATTGGGAAAGACACATAGGTCAAACTGATTTAAAAAGGCTCTAACTTTGGAAGACACACAATTGGTTTGATAAGATGCAGAAGCCTCATTTTGAGTTCAGATAAAGCTTTAAAACATTTTTGCACAACACTTCCAACAAAATCAGGGAATGTGCATCAAGAAGTAATCTTTTAACACCGGGGATAAATATGATGAATGTGAACCCTTTCTTCATATTAGCAACATATGCCAATTAAAAACTCTTCTTACACAATCATTTTTCATCAGTATAACACTATGATAAAGATTGAAAAGGGCTGTCCATTTTAGCAGCACTCGAAATCTCAGTGAAGTATTTAAAAAGAGTCTCTTTTGAGCAGTATTTCACTTTTACTGAAAGTGATAATAGGACAGTTAGAAAGGAGTCAACAAACTATTTGAAGAAATATCAGCAGCACAATTGTGAATGAAAAAGTAAACATATTTTGTTTACCTTACCATGCCTACTTTAACAAGAAAGTTATTAATACCTATGTATCTTGTATGTAGGGTATTCACTCTCATTAAGAAAACAAAGGATGATTTGACAAGTAATTTAAACACTTTAAATGGCCATATCAGTAAAGTACTGCAGGGTTGTATACCTGACTGTGTAAAAATGGATGGAATTAGTGTGCAATCCTACAGAAGGACATTTATATTGCAAAAACACCTGCCTTTTTCTGCTGCCTCTGTCAGTTTTAACATTAATGACAAAAACAGGCACTGTATTCACTTCATCTGTCCACCAGTCTAGCCGTTCCCAAGCCTGGTCCTCAGGGATCCCTGCCTTGCTTGTTTTCCAACTGTCCCTGTCCAACAAGTGCCCAACCCACTGCGTATTCCTTGGATCAGGTCTTCGGTCAATCAGACGTTGGAATTTACCAGTTGATTTGTCTTCCCCACCCTAACCTTATCTAAGATTGAATATTCCAGCTTCTGATTGACTGCACACAACTAATTTAGATAATATGCAGTGGGCAGCCCAGGAAAAAGGAAAATAGCGAGAGCAGGGGCCCCTGAGAACCAGGATCAAGAATCCCTGAGGAAGACCTTAGTCTTAGGCACAGATACACAATGAGGCATTCACGCACATAATTTTAAGCCATCTTCTTTGTCCATTTTCTCTCAGTCTTACACAAATACACATGGACATACAAAAGCTCAGAGATCTCTGCTGATCTCCTTTTTCCAGTCAACGAACGGAAAAGATCCTGTTTAGCCATCATCTGTGGAGGAAGCGGGTGGAGCAGACTGGAACAGAATAGAAAAAGAATAAACTCAACGTAGCTGACATCTGAGAACAGCAACCAGACATACCTGAGTTGTCGGAAAACTGTGGCACCTCCCAAACGACTGCTGTCTCTGTGTCTGTGGCCTGGACTGTGGGAGGAGACCTGCACCTGTCAATCACTGGTGGCTCCGTATCTAGAAAGGGATTTACAGCTTTTAATGGTGGCTGTCATGGCTAATCATAGAGAACAGATTGTATGCAAGAAATGTTTGTCTAAGAAAGTGGAATACAATATTATAACAAAGAGAACAGTTGGAAGCTGAGCTGCAGTGTGATTGAACTTTTTCAATGCAGCAGCACAGAGTGTCAGAGGGCACCAGTTAAACACATGTCTCTAATAAAAAACCACAACGTTCCACCGCCATAATAACATATGGAAATGTTCACCATGCTTGAGGTTTTTCCCCCTGACTGCTGTGATTATGGAGCGGTTGACACGGGACACCCGTGTTTTTCACTCTCTACAGTAACACTGTTGGCACCTGCTGGGGTGGATGGACTCCTAACTAGTCAGTATGTGAATTAAATTACAGATTTACATTAAATGATAGAAATAAACTGTAACACAGAGGTGAATGAATGAAGTAACAAATGCACTGAGATGTAGGCTCTGCCAGCTGGGTTCATAAGCTAAAAAAACTCTTTATCTCCATTCTCTATCCGAAGTTTTACAGATACTAATGAAGTGGATATAAAGTTATTTTAGATCCTTTTTGAGTTAAAAAAGTTTACAGTCTCCACAACGCTGTAGTGTTACTGTTACATCTGTGTGTGAAGGTTCTTAGTCGTCCAGATTCAGTAACCAGAAGTGGAATCATATAAACTGCATTCCATTCTTTCTGAGGACACTTTTCCTCAGACTGAGAAGCTACTCAGAAGAGTAGTGGTATTTCCAACTAAGAAGAAAGAAGTTTAGTTGACATGACTCAACTTCCAGATCTTACTTAGTAATCTACTGAAATACATGTACTGTACAAAATAGCATCAGTTAAAGCCAATACATTTGAGGACCGAACACATTTAGTTGTACAAAATCAACCAAGGACATGCAGCCTACATATACTTGTTTTTGAATGATTAAATTGGAATTTGTCGACACTGCCTTTTATATTAGTTTCAAAAAGAAAAAAGCAACTATGCTGTGTGTACTGGAGCCAGTGTCAGCAAAGAGAAAAACAAGACCAGAAAAAGAAGAAAGCCAAAAAGCTGACATCATTGCTATTAGGGAGACGCCTTGTTTAGTCAGTTAAGATATCTTGATGACTTTTAACAATAAATGCTAAATGGACGGCATTTAAATAGCACTAATTTACCTTGACACGCAAAGTGCTGTGAAATTTGCTTCTTATTTAAACACTCACACGCATAGTAGCAAAGCTGCCAGACAAGATGTGAACAATCATTCAAAAAGGTTATTAAAAAACAGGTGGATGTGTGCAGGAGTGGGCTACATTGTGAACAAATCTTCCCTCTCCCTCACTGAAATATGCAAGAGGGACCATAAATGCCATTCGTTGTTGGCTCTGATGCAGCTTACCAATGACAGTGACTGTGAAGGAGCAGTTGGCCTGGTTCCCAGAGCGGTCGGTCGCAATGTAGGTGATGGTTTCCTTTCCGATGGGCAACAGCTGGGGAGGACTGTAGACTGGCTTCACTTGCACCACTATCTGGAGGAATAAGAGACGAGAGACAGCGTTATTCTGTTCTTAAATTAACCTAGTGAATGAAGCTGTGTGAACTGTAGATTTAAACACCAATATATTTATGATAACCAATTAACAGATCCAGGTTCTCAGGTGTGAGGAGTTTCTGTTTTTCTCAGTTTGCTATGTAGAGACATCGCCTTAGGTTGTGAGATGAGTATTTCTAACAGTCTAAACTATTGCAGTTGATCAAGCAAATATCTGACATTTTAAAAATTAAATAAATGTTAGATATCCAACCTCCCCTTTGGAGTTGTCAGTAGCATTTGGGACATTCCAGCTGACACTGGCAGTGCCGCGGCGCTCATCTGTCTCTGCGAAAATATCTCCAGGACACTGGATCCAGGGTGGTTCAGCATCTGGGAGAAGGGGGATGGCAAGATCATTGAGAGAAGGAAGAGAATCCGATCAGAGTCTGCACCCAGCAAAAGCTTTATCTGAATAAAAAAAATAGAATTTGAATTTATCCATCCATCCATTATCTGTAACTTTCATCCTGTGTAAGGTCATGGGAGCGTGTCACAGCTATCATAGGGGGAGAGGTGGGGTACACCCTGGACAGGTCACCAGTGTATCTCAGAAACACAAGCACTCCACACAGAAAGGCCACAGACAGCTGGGAATGCAAAGCTACCTTCTATGTAGCTGTAAGGCAGCAGCACTAACCACTGCAATGTTTGTGTATGAGACTCAAATATTGCTGATGTTCACCTCAGTCTGTTTGTTTCTGAAGTAGAAGATTTGTGATGTCTGACTGACCCCTGCCCTCTTTAATCAAAACATGTCTCACGCACTCCTCATTGGTCAGTAGCTAGTCTCTGCTCCAACAAGATCAAACCCCATTAAATCAACATCCAGCCATAGTGGTAAAGATCAGAGAGTAGAAGAGACCAGAGGTCAAATGATGCCTGAAAACATACTTTATCTTATGTCAAAATATTTAGGTTCCTGGGAAAGTCCAGCTCCATCTTGAATAGGTTACACTTGTGTTAATAATTAGTAGAGACTGCTACTGAAATGCAGCTGAATCATAAATATGAACAAGTCTACGTCCAGTGTTAGTAGTAGTCCTTAGAGCTGAAATAAATATCATAATTATCACATAATCATTGCGTTTTGGGCATTGCACAGGGTATTGCTCTTTCATGATCTACTTGCAGTTTAAATGTTGACCCCTAGCCCCTCTAAGGTCAGGTTAGGAAGTCCAGAAAGCCTAGATAACGTTTCCTCTGTTGCTGTTTTTACAAAGTTTTAGTTTGCATTGTTTATAAGTTTTTTAGGTGGCTGTAAGCATGTGACTATTGTCCGTTTCACTATAACACTGCACTGCAGCACTTACTGTGTCATGAGCTTGTGTGAGAAATAGTTTTTTTTTCAAATTCTGCACATTTAAACAATCCTGGTTATCACTAAAAGAATGTACACTGCATCCATATTTAAAACTTTGGAATTTTGAAGGGAATAAGACTGAGAAAACTGTTTTGTGTGCAAGGTCCGCCTGTATAAAAGTAAATGACGATGGTGGTAAGTCACCAGCCACCATGACCTTAGTTGGATGAAACAGTTTCTTCCTTTGTCTTACTCTTCATACAGCATGCTGAAATGATGTGAAGCCAGCACACTTCAGTTCAAATCAGTTTAAGCCTGCAATAAAAGAGCAAAGCCTCAAGGAGCTGAATCACGATTCAAAAGACCATCAAAAGTGGTCATGCCTGTTGTGTTGTGTAAGAGAGCTATTCCCATCTGGACCTGATGACCCATCCACTTAGGCATCCATCTCTGCTAAACACTAACACACTTAGCTCCAATTGGCTCCATTCATCTTCATAACAAGGGAGGAATATTTCACTTTGGGTGTCATCAACATGAAGTGAGAGACGAAAGAAGCCAGAAGCTTACGAAAAGCACTTTCAACTTTGTGACAACTTTCTTTGTTTTAATCTCATCCTAATGTTCCGCCCTTATTGCAGTTCTCTCGTTTCATTCCTTGAATCTCATCTACATTTTATATTTAATAACGCTTCTCTTGTACATCTCTTAGTTCTTTCAGCTCATTTGTGCCTGAGGGGATCAGAAAAAATCATCTCCTCCTTCCATTTCATTATAAAACTATAAAACCCTACTTCCTTCTCACCACCCCATATGACTTACACCTCCACCAGCTTTTATCTTTATGGCTCCTCTTCCTCTTATAATTAAAGGAGTTCCTTCGTTAGCAAACTTTCTCTGTGAGGAAATGAGGGAATTGGAGACATTTAAAGGAAAGCAGGCACAGCCGCTCTCCACCACCTGTTTCACCTGCCAGGCATTGGGAGGGCTGCGCTCCATTAAAATTATCTCCAGAACGCATTTGGAGCAGCGTGGGGAGTAGACATGAGAGCTCAGTGGTGGTATGGTTTGAGTTAGCGATCTGAAGCCTGCTTTAATACAAGGTTAGTCTTGTTCTTGCTGTTCAACAAAAATGCAGACATTGAATCGGAAATGGAAACCAAATTTCCCTCCTGATGTTTTCTTGTCTACATATTTCGACGTCTCTACATACTGTTCTGCATAGAATTTTAATTCTCTTTGTCTGCTTTATAAATACATTACAACTAATATTCATCCTAGTTCTGTAATACTGTAATAAATGTAATTGTCCAAGCCTCAATTTTAAAGTACACACAACTTAATCATGCAAAACTCTCTGACAGCAGAAATCCAGGCAAACTGGGGCAGTGAAGTTTTAAGTCCATGTATCTGTCCTTAAAAAACCTAGTCTGCTTTAGGGTCACTGATACTGATTTTAAAGAAACTTTTAATATATTTAGAAATCATTTATTATGTAAAGAGAGCAAGGATAGCTTTTTGCCCATTCCTCTACTCTGTTTACATGATCCCTACTCTACTTATCTCTTATTGCATAAATATTTCAGTAATTCTCACTCTTTTTAAAAGTGGAAACATTAAAATTTTAAAAGATGTTAAAAAATTATAAAAACTATTCCTTTAAATGTATCCTACTTAAATTAATTACCAAATTAATGGAACAAAATACACCTCACCTGCCTTAGGGGTGTATTCATGTATTTCACATCCTTGTTTTGGCGCTTTGTGTATGAGGATGTTGGGACAGGTCAATGAGGACAGGTGTTGTCCATCCAACCACCACACTATAAAGCTTTGACCAGTCCTCAATGTATAGGCATGCAATAACACACACACACACACACACACACGTACCTGTACAGCTGGCTTTAAATACATTAGCTGTCCAGTTCCCTGAACCCAGGCACACCGCCTTCCTGTTCCCTTGGAGACTGTAACCTTGACGACAGGTAAGCAGGCAAACAGATCCCTGTGACGCTGCCCTCTTCACACAAGCAGGAGGCGACAGCAAGATGTTTGCCATGGCCACAATGGGGGGACAACGCACCTCTGGGGAGAGAGAGTGACATGAATCTGGTATCCGATAGAGTTAATTTTGTTTCTTTAGAGAGATTTGCACACAAAAATGGGTTTTGGTCTCACGATTCCACATCATGACTTTTTAAAAGCACCTAAACATTTTTGTATCTTTTAATTAAATGATGTTAAACTTTACTTTCACCAAAAAAGGCCTTTATAGCCAAAAACTGTTGCACTCATCACATTACTACTAATCACTTTGAATTTATCGGTAAAACTCCTCCTGCACCAGCTGGATGGAGTTCAGATCTGGTGATTGAGCTAGCAATTTGTTGGAAAGGCATAATACCTCTTCAGTATAGTGTAGTATCCATTCTGATTGAAGATACCTTACACACAATGTAGATTGCCTATTCCCTCATTGTCAATGGATCCCCAGATCATGATGTTTCCACCACTTAATGGTTTTAGGCAGGCATCTATCAACTGCTCATGAGCCTTGCGTATGACATATGTTTTTTGCTTGGATATAAAAACATCAAACTTTGACTCAGCATTCCATAACACTGTTTGTGTATATGACCAACTAGAACCTTTACTTTTCTTATGATTTGCAAATTTAAATAGTGTTTTTTCTTGACAACTGACCTGAGTCTCCTTTCTACAGTGTCTGTGCACACTGGTTTCTCTCTTGTTTTATTCAACAGCGCTGCTAGGAGCAGTGACGCATTTATTTTTCAGGCACAAAGAACTACTTGTCCCCTAGGGCATATTTGCCCTTGGGCTGGTTACATCCAGTTGCAGTATGTGCCTGAAGACTAATGTGTACACCCTTTAAACAAGTTTGATATTGGCTACATCAGGTTGAGAACCGTAGTAAGTATAGATTAAGTAGAAAAGCTGTTTTTGTTTGGTCATTTTTAGTTCTAATTTAACACCAAAGAGAGATATGCATAATCAATTTAAGAACACCCACACTTAAAATTCTGAAAAATTTATCGGAAGAATTCCATGGATTGGAGAAGTAGTAACTATTGAACGTAAAGTTTAACATGCAAATTTCATCATAATTTTACTGTGCTCAAATATGCTTAAGGTTTAAGCATTAGGATTAAGCATATTAAGCATTTTTTTTATCTTTTGTGATCATTTATTACTAACATTTAACTGAATAAAGCCAACAAAATATAATACAAACATAATACAAAAGTAAGTTTGTGTTTTTAAACACTTTCTTGACAATCTACTTGTGGTACCACAAGGTACCACAAGGTTTTTCAGTTTAACGTCAGTCTGAGCAGAAGTAACAGGTTTGAAAAAAAACGCAGGTTTCCTGGAGGCTTTTTAGCCATTTTTGGGATGCAGACTAGTTTGGCTTTTACTTGAAGATGGATATATCATTTTCATTGCTTTCCTTTTCAACTCATGCTTCATTGGCTTTTACTGTTGAACTACTGTATAAAGGGAAAAATGAATGACAAGAAGATGAAAAAAGATATCTGCATTCACGGAGGCAATCCTGTTTCGCCACCGCGTAAACAAACACTAAAACAAAACACTCGGCCGCAACAGCAGCCTTTAGAGCCCTCTTTGCTGCGTTAAAGAGGTAAAGACAGACTGCGGGGAAGCACTGGGATGGTCAAACAAACAAGCTGTAACTCAGTCCGAGCACAGGGGGATAGAGATGGTAGTTATCAATAAACGGAGGGAGTTTTCCGGAAACACACTAGGCGAGTGTTTTAAATAGAGCAGCCAGCTGGTTGGTTGGCAGTGAGTCAAAGCAGACTGGAGTGATCACCGGAGGTTTGTGGCTAAATACTCTCACAATGTCCCTTTCTTGTGTGTTGCTGTGCCTGACCTGAGTACTCTCTGTGGCAGGCAAGAGAATGTGTGACTATTTTAACTTGACCATCACTTTTGAAGTATGCGGTCAATCCTGTGTACATGTGTTTATGTGGTGAGTATAGTGAAGTTATGAGAAAGCAGATGCATCTTGATGATGATGTAGTGGGGTTTTGCACAAATGCAAACCATATTTAACCACTGTGTAAGTGTATGTTCACGTGTGTTTACATATGCATTTAAAACCATGTCTTTACACTGTAATGTTCACATTATACAGTATGTTATTTTTGAATCGTGATAAATTATCTAGTTGTGTCTTCAGCTAGGCCAGATTCAGCAAGCAGAATTAAACAGATAATGTACCTTAAACATATTTTAGCCATGTTGCAACTGCTGCTGGAAAGAGCGATTCTGTGTGTTTGATTGAACAACTGATTATGCAAAATAATGCATATGGAATAGCCAAAAAAAGAATTCAAATTTCACTCCACATTTAACAAAAGGGAAGGACCTAGGAAAGGACATAACTAGTGTAACTGCACAGTTGAAACAGTGACCCAGTGTTTTCTAGCAAATATCTACTATTATATTTGCCAGACTGGACATATATGGTAAATATGTTACTCAGAGCCACAGAGTACTTGCAAAAAACAAGATATACACTATATCACCTGTTTTCCAAAGGCCTTTTGCACAGAAACGTTTGTCACACTTAAGAAACCAATACTGCTGTTCTCCACCAGTCAGGATGTTTGTCCCTTTTGTGGTGTCATAATTGTAAAACCATAACATCATTTTTAATTAAGCCAGAAATATGACTAACAACAAACATTATTTAAACAAATGCTTATACACTAAAAACAAATGCAAATATCCTACATGCCTTTTTTTACATGCTTTCTTGAGTTCAGTTTACGGGTCTTAGCTTTTCATATCTACTGGCAGATGGTGAAGAGGGTGAAGTTCTTAAGGCTTACCAACACACCGAGGTTGGGCTCCACTCCACTGGGAGTTGGCCTGGCAGATCAGTCGGGATTCTCCTTCTAGCCTGTAGCCTCGTTCACAGCTCACCTGACATTCTGCCCTGTAGGAAGCGCTGCCATCATTGCACCTCAGGAAGCCATGTTGGGGACGAGAAAGGGGCAGGCAGGAGCGCACTGTGGTTTGGAAAAAAATCACGTTTGTGTTACTTTAAGATCTGTCTTGTGTTCTTTTTGTTTATTTCCTTACTTATTTGAATTACTGTGTGTTTAATTCCTTATAAGTGCTTTTCTATGATTCAGAAACAATACAACAACAGAGAGGGAAAGCCTGGAAGTCATAAAACAGATGAGACACAGATCCAAAAGCAATAAACAGTCCTAAAAAAACATTAGCAAATACAATATTATTGTTTGTTTCAGTCAACTTAGTGGCTTTTAGCAATATGACAAAAGAAACATAAATTGTACATTATTACACAGTACATTTGACAGCAATTTTCAACTAATCTAAATCTAGATTAGTGTAACTCAGCAAACCCCACCTGTGTGTTTCTTCCAGACTATTAAAACAAACCCTACCTATGACAATACAGATCATAAGCGAAGAGGACAGCACTTGATCATCTTTAGCTATAACCTGGGGGCTCATCATCATTTAAGCCCTAAGTGTTAAAGTGCACAAGAAAATAAAAAATCCTGTCTGTGTCTGTTTTGTGTTATACCAAAGTCTAAAAAAAGTTGTACAGCGTGTTGTTTCTCATCACAACCCATAAACAGATGGGCGCTTCAGAGGATCTCCCCTCCTTCAAGGCTTAACTAGCCGGGAGGTCCTTCTGTACATCACATGGCAAAGACTAGACGAAGTTCACCACAAACTAGCACATGTACGCTCATAAATTCAGGAAATACAGTATGTACCCAAAGCCCACTGTTTATAAATATTTGAGATTTACCCTTGAAGATTCACTGTCTTTCTGTTCAACAGGCATTTTTTCCGATAATTTCCTGACCTCTTCAATTCCACTTTCTATTCTTCTTTGCCGTCTGCTTTTTTGGTACCCCCCACACTCTTGCTCTCTTGAAAACCCGCTCTCTTTAACTAATTTGTGCCTACCTTAACATCTGGTCTGGCAGAGAGCAGTAGCCTTCAGTAAATGTTGATTTCTTTCTCAGTCTAAACACATATGGTTTCAATACACAGCAAAAATCTTGCATGGTGGTAAATCCTGCTTGGACATCAGGCAACAGGTTAAGTCTTGTCCTTCACCTCAATATGTTTATTTAATGTAGCAAAATTTTTATGAAGATTGAAAACACTTAAAGAGAGGCAGTAGTTTTTAAGTGTTTGATAAAGGTCACCTGTATGAGACAGGTGGTGTGGATACACCTGCTGCTATTAATCACACACAGTTATATATTTGTATATTATGACTATACAACCAGCAGCACTATTTCGTAAGACATTGCTTTCATTATTCAAGCTACTAAAAAATCTATGATCAAATACAATATGCAAAATGTGTATAATTTGCATAGACTACATAGGCTACAAGTGGAGCTGGAACAAAGTTTTGCATTTAGCAACCTTGCATTTAAATGGCATACAGGGAGCTAAGTAATCAAGGGGTTTGGCAGAAACTGGGATAAATAACAACCTAGAAAATACAGACTCTTTGCAATCAGAAACCAACCACATTTCTACGCTTATGTTCTTTCCTAAGCAATTCAATGTTCTATGTAACGTCAAGTCAGTAGGTAGAATGAACGGAGGAATAAAAAAAAAAAAATGGAGAGAGGAATAAGAGAAGGTCCCTTAAGTTCAAAATCTTAAGGTTTGAGTTAAGCGTTCTCACAATACATCCATGTCCTTTCCCCAGATGTAGATAACGTCATCTTTTTGAAAATGAAATTGAAGGTCTGTTTTGTTTCTCTTTTTACTTTTTTAAATGATGTGGCTATTTTTTCCATTGTGAATTACTCAACGGAGGAAAAACATCATCTTGCCTCATTCTGCACTCAAATTTAGCAATTATGCATTTAATATTATACATTAAGATTTTATTTTAACACAGGGCATCATAATTTGGTCTGAATCAAAATAGGTGCATCAAGCCTTAGTCCCATCCAAAATTTGGTCCTCCCAAAAAAGGTCAGGGTGCAGCTCAAACATTTATTTCTGGTGTGAAAACATAAAACCTGCATTAACACAGGATTAACCACATGCTCTGTGAGCCAAAAGTTATAAACTGAACTGATTTGTTGTTTTTGTGAAGTTGTTGCTCCCATACTTATGACCACTTGCTCCAACACCTACAGGATTTTAGTAAAAACTTGGGTTCCAGTTTTTCAAATTTGATATTTTCAATATAGCAACTGAATATCTTTGAGCTTTGGACTTGTGTTTCTGAAGATGTTCATTTGGACTCTTGTAAATAAAATAATTGTGAATCTAAATCAAGATTATCAAAGATCAACATTCATTAATCAAAACAATTGTTAGCTGGAACTCTGCTCTTAATAAATTCAAACATTACAGACAGTGTGAATGTTTGATTCTGTAACCACCAAACCTCCTCACCTGTGCAGGTGGCAGGTGACCCTGACCAGGTGCCATCAGCCTGGCACAGTCTGATGCTGGTTCCCTGGAGGTCAAAACCTGGTTGGCATCTCACACCACAGGCTGCATCAAAGTGGTTGTTACAAACATTTTGAACAAAAAAGCCATTTTCTGGGGGAGATAGTGCCGGACAGTGAACCACTGGGAGGAAGAGAAGAGAGGAGAAGACCAGGTTTACAAAAACAACAATGATGGAAACTTACAGTAATTGACAGTAATTCGAAACGAAAATAACAGGCTCTCAAATATGAAAGGGAGGAAGAAAAAAATCCAGTGTATGAATTGAATCGTTAAAGAATGATGGTGTTTAGATGAACTGCTGTGTGGAAATCACAGGCTTTTTCTTCAGAAAGGCCAAAGACATTACTGGAAGCAAAATCATGATAAAGGATGATCCAGTCTCACCTTTCTTCACCCAGTGTTTTTTGTTCCAGTTGACTCATCACATATCACTACATTTACCAACCCTCCTGGTTTTCTTGGCAGCCTGTGATTTTCACGGACCTTACTTAATGGTCTTATTGGCCACAAATCCCACCACATTTCTTCTTGTATACAGCAGTACATTATTTCCAGCATCTAGCGGGATCACTACAAAACTGTTTGTGATTTCACTGACTTTTTGGTCAAGAAGATGAATTGCCACATTTTATAAGTGAAAGGAATATTTTTATTTCCTAACACAGAGTATTAGAACATGTCTGTAGAGGCCAGTGTGATTTCTCTATCTTTCCTGCCAGGGGCTACTGTTTGTGACTGAGAAAATTGGATACACTTAGTCCAACTGAGAGTATTTTCCCTCTGCATTAGTAACATTCCAGCTGATTAGGTGTGTTGAAAGTCACCCTCTATTGCCCCGAGGTCAAGAGTAGCAGCAACAACCCAAGCATTAACCATGTGACTTTAAAAGCCCTCTCATGCTTTAAGAGGCTAAAGCCCATTTTGCTATAGCCAAAACATCAATATTTCTGTACATACAGAGCATTAGTTCAATGTTTTGCATGACTTCTAACTGTGTTCTTAAAGAGTCATCAAGCATTTATAAATCAAAAGGTAAATATTTAAGCACAGTATTGAATGTAAGCTATTTTGTGTGAAGCTGGCAAGCTCGTTTCTCTTAATGTCAGCTTTAATATAAAGCTGTTACTGATATTATTAGAGACAACATTTACCAGAGTGCATTTGTCAAGCTGGTAAGGCCAGTAATGTGAGGCTTGAAATTGCTCTTTGAAATGTGACAATTTTCCATTTTCGGCCAAGAGGACAATTTTTGCTGGTTCTAATAGTTACTAACCGCAGAGTTCACATCATGCTACCTATAGTTAGAAAACAACTTATTGCGTAACAGCAGACATTAATGTATATATTTATTGTGAGCTTGTCTGTCAATTCACAGTAGGTGAAGGTGTCACAAATACTTTCTACAGACATGAACACACTCTGGGGATAAAACCCATTAGTCTAGATGTGCTCTAGCTGATGGTGTGGTGAAGAGATCAGTTCATGTCTTACCCTGACAGGTCCTGGCTACTGGCTGATAGCCCGACTTGCAGACACAGTCACTGAGAGAGGTGCTGCCGGGCTGAGAGGTGTGCTGAGGGTCAGGGCACGACAGGCAAGTGCTTAAACCTCCTGGTGTTCCCTCAGGTTTGTAGGTGCCAGATGGACATGCTGGTAAAAGGCGAGCAGATTTAGTTTGAAATCACAAAGTTGTTCAGTATAAATATATGTTACATGAAAAGATGACAGCTGAATGGAAAGTTTGAATGATAGTAATAGACTGAAGTCTTTGCTATTGCCCCAGAAAGCTTCATGACTGAAACTGAAAAACACTTTTACAGATTTATGAGGAAACTTTGATCATATTTATGTCTGGAAATTTAGTGCTGGAAAATGTGTCAAAGGGTTCACTGGCTACTGTAGGTAAAAAAAAAAAAAGACAACCTCAGTTAAGCAACTTAAGTATTCTGAGCAGGGAAAACTTTTTGTGGCAGCAAGCATCCTTGAGTCTTGTCAATACAGATAAATGTTTGTTAATTTGTTTGTTGTTTATGATGATCTAAAACCAGATTTAGTTCACGTGTAAAACCAAATGAGCTATAGTAGATCAATTCCATGCACACACAGGCAAAATACAGTGGTTCCCCTACCAGCACCACCTGCATCTGGGCTTCTATGGGCGGGAGAACACATGATTGCATCTATCACACGGTTTATCTAGGTTTAAAGGTTACTTTCACATGGGAATGGTGGTTAATTATAGATTACCTGATTAAAACTGCAATCAGTGCTGTAATTTGGTAATGTAGATTTCTGGTGTTTAAATTCGCTCTAAAATGCAGATTATAATGTTGGAATTATGTTGTTATCAAGGACAACACCCCCTATCAACCATTATATGGACAGTTTCACACAAGCAATTTTCTGTGCTGAAAATCCCCCAAAATTCACAGCAATTACTGGTGAACTTAGAAGGGTAAAACCGAGTCAGTAGCTTCCCAAACTCCAAGCAATTATGTTTATACCACTTTAAACAAAACATTTAAAAATGGCATATACACATTACAGATGCTGCATCTAAGATGACAACTGTTCTTATCTATATCTGCAATAGAGAACACATGATTCACAGTAACTGTTTTACAATCAAGTTCCTAGTAATGATTAAAAAAAAAACCTTCTCAGTAATTACAGCAGAATTGTTTGGTTGAATTATGTTTATAAAGTGGTGTTCACATTATCTATGATGACTCAACGTGACTGCATGTTACTCTCAAACACTTTTGAAAAACAGCTAGTGTGAAGCAGTAAGTCAAGTTTACACTTTTTGTTCACACACAGACACACAGTGTTGTCACAGACTGGCTGCTACACTGTTGCTCATATCATATTCAAGCTCATTATCATTAAGAAGAACTTTTAAGCCTTACTACTTTTTTAGCATATGAAAGAAATAGAATATCACTTTTATCATCGCTTCAATTTGTTAACATTTTAATAAACCAAACTTCAACATTTAATGAGCAGGTTCAATTATAAGCTCTACAATATTGTGTGACAGAAAATCAAAAGTACTAATACGCTTCACGACTCATTTAGTTGCTGCTAAGCCGGAGGCCAGGTGTGAATTTCCACTGCTGAGCCAATGCCAGCTTGGCCCCTGACCACACTCCCTCTCTGTGTTTCCCTCCCCCTTAGCTGCAGCAGGTCAGCCAAGAGATGTTAACTGACTGTAAAGCAAGTGCTGGCTGCTGGCACTGAAATGCACCCAGTAACCCACATCTAACACACATGCACACTATACTTGGTATACCTGTTCTGGTTTAGTGTGTGTGATAGACCGTCTGCACTTCTCATCTAATAACAAAAGCGGCAATTTCACCATCGCGTGTCTTTTAAACTTGGAGGAGGCATATTACGTAAGACAGAACGGTGACAAGTGTCCTTACTGTTCAAGTCCCCAGGAATCCGTTTTTAAGGTTTACAGGAAGCCTACTTATTTTTTAATTTGAATAATAATTCACCCGGGGTGCAACAGTGGAAATACTGTATTGAAAAAATATATAAAATGTCAATTCCTGGCAGGTTAAATGTGCTGGCAAACTGTAATGTACACAGACAGATGCATGGTCACATACACAAACACACTCACAGAGAGTGTGCAGATCTGGTTTCTGAATTAGGGCGAAGGAGGAAGGGGGTGATGACTAGGAAAGGATAAATGATGAAACAACAAGCATCCATGAATGTATAATAAAACGGAAAAGCTGGAAGGTGAACATGGAGAAAACTGTGTGAATTTCCTTTAAAATGTATTACTGCTCCATGCTTTCAGCCAGAAGACAGACCCCATACTGAAACGAGCTGCTTGGATCCTGCACTGGTTATGAGATGTGCAGCAGCCAATAGTCTTGTTTTGGGAACTTACTGCCTATGGCTGTGTAGCTAACTCTGCTGCACAATACCCTTCACTTAGAGACGAAGTGGACCGTCAGCAGCCAGATGACCATAAAACAGAAAGAGTCTTCTGTCTGGACTGGCCATGACCATATGTCCAGACAGAAGCCGGTTAAAGAGAACCACTGTATGGAGTAATGGTCTTAGAGAAGGAAATGAAGAAACTCCTGATCTTGGGATATATTTATTTAAATTACAGAAATATGTGAACAATCCTGAAAACTAGTAGGGCTTTCATGCCTTCTAAATTACTAATGCAAATATTTATAACGTCTAATACAAAATAATGTCTTTAAAATATTTCCTAACGTGCTAAATCCTAAAACAATATGTGCTTATGACTCTTCACACATCCTTTAGCACAACCCAATACCTGAAAACTGAAAAAATAAAAACATAACTTATGATAAAGATAATTTACTTGAAAGTCTTAGCTGTTACTGATATTAAAAAAAGGAAAAACACTCTCAGGATTAAAGAGGAAGTTACAGTAAAAAGTAAAGAAAATTAAATAACCAAGAACAGACCAGTTCATCTGTTAAACTTCTTGCTCCTAGAACGAAGCAAATCTTTGAAACTGGCAACTGTGACTGGTCCAGGAGCCAAAGTTACTATCACACGAGAATCTCATGTCTCTGGGGGGACGCTGGGTTCGATTAGCCAGGCCTAAAAACAGACTGGGATGGAAACGATGAAAGGGGATCCAGCAAGAGAGCAAGAACATCTGCCTGCTTAGCCACAATGACAAACAGAAAGAGAGGGAGAGAGGTTTTTTTTTTTTTTATCATTTTATGGGGACATACTCTACATAGTCTAACAAATGCAAAGACAAAAAGCAATCTATACTGTAAACAACTTATGCACAGACTGCTTCTTATTTTATTTTATAAACCGCGTTAACAAAAGGAATAATCAACTGATAAACATATCTTTATTTCATTCCAGCTTGAAACAAATTGAAACTTGAAAATAATTTAGCAAATCAAAAATCTGACAAAACTCGGGAATCAAAACTGTCATATACTAAAAGGATGCGCTGAACATTTGATCAGATTCCTTATCCTGTTGATTTTCTTTAATCAATCAGAGTCCCTCCTTTCAATGAAGCTTTGGAAAAGTTCAGACTATTTTAAAAGGGCAAAGTGTTTTCATGGCTGGTTGTGTTTGAAGTCTATTTTCTTTTATTCCACTGAAAGCCCATGCAGTTAAAATATCAGTTAATGTCCAATGTTCTGTGCCAATATGCCAGAATGTCTGTGTTGTTTCCAAAACAATGTAGTTTTAATACCTTACTTTGGACGGTAACATTTTATAACTTTTTTCTTATTCAACAAGCTTTGCAAAACTGCTCAATGCATCAGCTTCTTCGGGAGGCATGGGGGTTCAGTGTCTTGCTCAAGGGCACATCGACATATGACTAGAGAAGAAAAACCAAACACTGTAGGATTGGTGGACAACCGCTCTCCCTACTACACAGTAACCCCGACTCTAGAATGTTGTCATAATATAACATAAGAATAACCCCAGTTACTGAGGCCCATACCATGTGTTTACAAACTTTGACAATTAAAACAATATGCAAAGCGGGAAAGATCTTATTATCAGCAGCACAACTCTTTTCTAGATCAGTCCACTAGTAGTAAATTTTAAGAGAGCATAAGTGTTGCTGTCAAAACAAATAGATATCATTATGAGTATTATATGCAAAGCAGACAATAAACCTTAGAAATATTTGTGCAACCCTAGTTTACTTGTGATGGCGTGAGCCATCAAAGCCAACCAATGGAGAAACTGGAAGTCCAGCAATACCGTAAACAGGCTGCTGAACTAAGGCCAGGCCACTTGTGGTTGAAGGCCCACTCACACAAAAAATGAAAAAAGTCCAACAATAAATTCCAGGGGTTTCACTGAGAAAGTCATGTTCACTTGCAAAGAAATGTTCTACTTTTTACAGAGACTTCTCAAGCACATTTGAGGTGCAAAATTGGAAAAAATTGGAAAGGGACCACTGAAATGTATAGTCTAGGACACAAAAAGACTCGTCTATTCATGCAAGAGGTTGACATGAAGAATCTGATGCCCAGTTTTAATAATTCATTTTAGCTAAACACAGAATTTAAATATATTTATTCTGAGCCAGCACACTAAATGCATTTCACGCTGGACCACCAGGAAGGAATGTAAAAAACACATACAAGAGACCAAGTTGGACGATTTAATGTAGTTAGTGTTAGAGGCCCAAACACATTAAACTTTAAGAGCAGCGAATGAAAACCACGTCTGCCTCCAGCTATAGACCCCCCCAGTTATTACATATTTGGTTGCCTCAGTGGTGAACCTCTATGACAAGTGCACTAACGTCTACCAAAATGCAGGACAAGCACCAAACTATCGAATCAAACCAGCATGTGCAATGGGAGTGATGCGGCATGCTGCATTGCTGTGAATATACACAGCTACCACGAGACGGGAAAGAGACCCTCAAGGACCCCCCATTTCAAAGAATTCTGTTCTGTGATGCAAGGCGGTCTTTGGATAGGAAACTAAGAAAGTCAAACGGCTGTCCCTCTGCTGCTTGCCTCCTTATTATTCAAACTTACTCCTAAAGCAGAATGACATCACCAAAATTGCTAGATATCTCTCATAGATTCTCAAGGACAAGGAGACAGTCCTATTTGCTAATTACAGACTCCAGAAACAGTGGAAATCAGTGGGAAATTCTGAACATCTGTATATACACAGGTTGGTCTCCAGTCTGGTGTGCTTGATTACAGATCTCAGTTTGCTGGGATACAAGGCTGTGGTATGATCTCAGTGCACTTGGAACAACGTAGCATAACATTGGGAGTGTTAACATGTATTAAAAAAAGAGAATCCTGCTTTCCTGTCCTTTATTGTATACCTATATTCTTTCCCGTTGATACACTACTGTTTTACAGTGTTTTTTACATTTGCTGACATGATGTGAAAGTTTTTTTTTTTTCCAGTATGATCAATCACAAATTTGCATCACAGATCTTAAGATTCTGTACATGATGACACGATCTGAGGATTACATTACTAGACATGCATGCACATGTACAGTGCAATTAAACACCCCACCAGATGTGCACACACACATGTAAGCTCATATACATATCCTATTTCATGGTGGGAGTTCAGTGAGTTATCGTGATAAACAGATTTACTGGCAGGATGCAGGCCCACCCATTTTGTATGTTTGCGTGCTTTCGTATTGCTTTTTATTATACCATATCCACATAAAACAGAAAAATATGACATTTTACAATCATAGAGACTCAGAAAAATGTCTGTTCTGTCTAGTCTTTGTGGTCTTGTTTTGACCAAACAAGAATTTCGGGCATTGACGACACTGTGTCAAAATAGGAGCTCAACAGTAAACTGGCGAGAAAGAGAAGACAGACAGACAGACAGATAGACAGATGTGTCTCTTCCCAAAACCTGGCAGCTGCTGTCTTTCTCCATTCTTAGCCTGTGACTGTTGGTGGTAGCATGTGTCCCTAGTCACCACCTCCCTCCAACTAAAGGGATTTCAGTCAACAGCTCACACACACGTACACCCACACACACACAAACAACACACAAGGTGAGGAGATCATAAAGTTAAAGGACGTACGAGAGTGCTGAAAGACTTTTAAGAGTAATCAAGAGACAAATGAGGGTCACAGAAAGACATAAACATGTTGAATTTGAAAAAGGACAATGGCCTTGTAAAAGGAAGAAAGCACTCCAGATGCTGAAGCAGAAATTCATTCTACCTGTTGCATGTACAGTGTAACTTAGAGAGTTAGTATACTAGTAGTGTACTGTTATGCGGCTAAAAATAAATAAATAAAATTGCAATATTTATCATATTGGTCAATATCTAATGGAACAATATAATCCAAGTCATTATTCTTTAATTTAAAGAATAATGACTTGGATTGAAGGAGTTTCTCCGTTGTTACTCTCCCCTCTTTATATTCTGCTGTTTGAGCTAGTGAAAATGATTTGGAATGAATTATGAATTTAAAACTCATAAAATATTTGACTACCATCTTGTTTTGTTTTTTTAATAAACTCTTATTTTGAAGTAGTTTTTTTTAGAATTAATTCTTCCATATATCCTTACAACATATAAGCTTGGCCTTCCACCATGCTTGTTGTGTTTGTAGGTGATATGACTATGTTATAGCCTATGCAGTACACTCAAATTATCATGATATAACAAATTTTTTTCAGGGAGAAAAAGTTTCATTAAATTCCATACGGGGACAGCACAGTGGTCTAGTGGTTAGCGCTGCTGCCTCACAGCTAGGAAGTCCCTAGTAGAAATATAGCCTTTCCATGTGGAGCATGTTCTCTTTTGGTTTCCTCCCATTACTCCAGTTTCCTCCCACAGTCCAAAGACATACAAGACAGGATGATTGGTGATTGGCTGTAGGTGTAAATGTGAGTGTAAATAGTTGTCTGTCTGTGTCCGTCTCTCTGTGTTGGCCCTGAGATCAACTGGAGACCTGTCCAGACTGTATCCTGTCCCTCGCCTAATAACAGCTGGGATATGCTCCAGCTCCCATGATCCTGAAGAGGATAAGCGCTTACAGATTAATGGATCCATACATTATGGCACAGACCTAAGTTAGACATCCCTAAGTTATATTTGCCATACTTACTATTGCGGGATCTTGTACAATAAAACATGCAACAAATAAGAGGTGACACAGGCAGAAGAAAGCAAGAGGAAAAATTAACCGATAGCATGAAGAAACAGGGATAGGTGGATTCAGAGAGAATAAGTGCTAATGACACAGTAAAGTTCTGCCTCACGCCACTGGCTGTTTCACGGCCCCTTGTTTTTCATGCCTTCCTGTCGAGCAGCGTCTTATTAGGGCCATTTTATAGGCTCTCTGTCTCCTCACTCCTTCATCTTTGCTTCTTTTTTATGCACATGCACAGAGTAGCTTCAGTTTATGACACAAGTCATGTTTTCTTTACAGCCTCCCTGACCTACAAACACAGCAGCAGTAGTCATCAATTAAACCGTTTTACAGACCTATATGTGTCATTTAATGAGGGTGAAGAGAAAGATAAATGAGGCTGAAACATGTGCCGCCGAGGCAGGGACTGAAAGGGATTTCAACCTTGCATTCGACTTTAAAACCGATGTACTGTATACAATCTGCTGTAAAGCAAGAACTTCAAACGCTAAATTACATTAAACATATGAAAAACTGGAACTTTTAAAGACAGCAGTAAAAATCCTTTCCAGGCATTTCTGATGAGCTGCCAAAATTTCTTTCAATTGCTGCACCTCCCGTTGGTTTATGTTCCCCTTCTTTCCATTATTTACTGTATGCTTTTAACAAAGTTGGAGCTTATTTGTCTAATTATTGCTGAGCTATTTCACAGAATAAAGGAAACTTTAAACCTGCTGGTGCTGCATGCCGAAAAGCTGGGGGATCTTAATGATCCATCCTCTGTGATCTACTGTACTGTAGGTAAGAAAGCATCCATCTAATGGCTGAGCCATTTCAATCTGGACAAAAGTGAATGACAGACTGTCACTGCCATCTCTTGAGCCATGTCTGCTACTGTAGACATCTAGTAACAGCTACTGTATAACAATAAATTCCAAACTTTAAAAAAATTAAGTAAATTTAAGAAGTCCTTTACTCTCCGCTGCATCCATTGCTGGCATGAATAGGTCTGAGAAAGAGTCTTACAGTGCCAGAAATACAAAGGAGCTGCAGCTGAGGAACTGCAGCTGTTCAGCTGAAGGTGTAAAGGAAAATTGTTTTAATTAAAAAGACATTTCGCATGTAGGTTTATACAGTACATACAAACTGATTTAAGAATCCATCTTAATTTTTATTGCTTTGTTAATCGTAATAATGTTGTTGCTTTGCCAGGTTTTAATTATTACGCATCAGACTATCTTATAATATGTCCGAGACTGTAAATCATATTACAAATATGTTCTACTGCATATAAACAATATTTATTACTCAGTTTATTAGTTATAGTAATCCCCCCCTCTCTGGCAAAAAGCCAGGCTGATCTTTGCCCAATCTGAAAGCTCTTCATCCCATGCACCACAAAAGATGCATGGCTTTACAGCAAGGACTCCCTCTCTCTTTCCACTCTCTGCTCGCCAAAGAAAAACACAAACCTGAACCTTCATCCAATCAGTTTAGGTAATTTATGGGAGTTAGGGAAGTCGAGTGGGGGGTGGAGGGGGGATTCTTGACCCCATAAACCCCCACTTCTCTCGTCCTCAGGAAATTCAGAAGCATTTGCCCTCTGCTCACAACTTGACTATAACTGAGCCAAAGCTCATGTTGAGCAATCGAAGCTTTTATTTGCCACGAAAACACTGAGAAACAAGGAACTGGATGCAGACACAGCGTAAGCAGACAGTCTGCTGTGGTTATTGATGCTGTGGGGATTAGTATTTATGCAGTTAAGAGGACACAGAGAGTCTTTATAAGAAGGTTTATGTAACATGTTGGAGGAGATGGCTAAATTCACTACTCTGGCAAAAATATATTTACTTTTAAAAACATTTAAGTGCAAGTTTCGACTGATCAAACAGAAAGCCAGTGTTAGGTTACTTTCATCCATCTGTTGGCAGAGGCATTATGCCTCCCACTAACAATTTGGTCGAGAATAAGTAAGGATTTCAGAAACACTTTGACCTTATGTCTAGCCCCACAGTGGGGTTGACATTTACTGCAGAGAAACAAATCTTAGTCCATGGAAATGTAACTTGAAAAACACTGGCTTATCTCTTTGACATGCCGTAAATAATACAGATCCCTCAAAGGATCTTGATATTTGTGATCCCCTGACGTATTTCAAGTGCCATCATCAAGTAATATTTTTATAGTAGTGACATTTATTTGATTGGCCTACACTGAAACATGTCAAAACATTCTGCACACATGTCGTACAGGTATTCCTGGACTTTACAGGTTGACTTTATTTTATTGCACACATTTTGTTAAAGAATATACAAAATCTAAATTAATTCTGCTGGAAACCCTAGTGACCAAGTTAGTAAGGTAACTATCCAATTCACATGTTCTATCTACAAAAAGTGTACTGACACCTAATTTAAACATATCAAAGATTTAGTAGTGAGAGTGTGGTGTGTATGTAATGTCTCAGGTGATATAAACACACTGCACTACTGCCTCCACAGACAGGCATCTGGTATGTGTCAGATCCTTGACTGCGGTATATTTTAATGGCTCAAAAGGCGTGTGCACAAAGCACGCCAAATACCCGTGAATGTGCGCATGTTAATCCCTGCATAGTATATACTAGTATTTGTTTGTAGGTATTAGAGTGACTGTGTAGAGTGAGAAGAGCTTCAGTGTCAAGGACTAAGTAGTAAGTGTGGTATCAAGTTCAGCCATGTTTCTCAGAGTTCACAAAAACATGCATTCTTTATCCCTCTTTTTTATTCTTCCTTTTTTGTATTCTTCCTTTACACAGGGGACCTCTAAAAGGGGTTGAGGTCAGAGTTTGAAAGGAGAGAAGTAAAGATATGATGATCGCAACATTCCTCCCTTTTAACACTTTTCATAGTCCTGCTTATCACTAAACAAGATCCATCTCTCCTTGTGTCATTTCAGTTCCTCTGGTTAATTCATGTCCGGCTTGAGGGCTTCCCCTCCCGGAATCTGTCAGTCTTTCCCATCAAGACCACAAATATTTACAAAGCAGAAGCAGTGAATGCCTCATCTCCAGTCCAGTTCAGCCACAGGGAAATGGATGTTATGTTCTGGGTCAAGTTGAAGTTGCTGCCACGCGTCTCCTCTTGGGATTAAGAGGCTTCTACGAACATAATATTGTAAACATTGTGCAATTCTTCCGCTATCAGTGCTGAGGAAATGTTTTGTTAGTCTCACAACAGTCTGTGTCCTAATAATTGTGTCAAAAACAAAAAGCCATCTAATTATGATAGCTCTCACCCAATCACAAGCATAGCGTGACTCTTGCTTATGTAGCTAGCAAAGCAATATACAAAGGCAAATTATACATTATTTGACTATATATCCAAAAAGAGTAGATGTTGGTAATAAAACCTCAACACTACACCTGCCTTGCTTTACCTTTTCTTTCATTTTCATTCTTTCGGTAAGGCTGTCCATTGCCCTCTTTCTCTCACTCCCTATGCCCTTCATCCCCAGCAGAGCCATCCTGGGCAAAACAAAGTCGGTGCTGATACCATGTTAACACAGTCCAGAGCTCCTGTCACTCTTGCGGGCAACAGAAGAGACTGATAAGCCAGAATGTGTGACAGGAGGAAAACATGTTACCCTCCTGCTCCCCTACTTCTCTTGCCCTCTCTATCTCTTAATACAACTACCCATTCCTTTGGTTATCCTCCGTACCAGAAACTAATCTAGATACTGAGAGCTTTGGTATTTCAACCGAGTAGAATGTAAAAGCAAACTAAACATTGCAGGAACTGAGTTCATCATCTGTTTCTATCTGCTGAGATTCCAGTCATGTTTTGGGGAAGAGACTGTTTCATTTGGCTGTTGACAGATTCATAAGCAACACTGCTGTGCACTGCAGGGATTTGGATAGTGTTTCCAGCAGAGAGCCCATAAGCCAAAGGTAATAATAATCCACTGACATGCCTAAGGTTTGGTCATATTATTTTCCAACGTGTCAAACACTGTTAAATGTGAGATAACAAAGTCCAAAAAGCATAAAACTCCATCTTTTTAGTCTAGACAGTAAGCCTACCTGAGGCCACACATGGACCATCAAGCTTATGAAAACTAGAACAAAAGTGGCAACGTATCTGTCTGGGACTCAAGTATCCTAGCATCACTGAAGCACACAGTGAACTCATAATTCATACAACAACTACAGTTCAGCCAAGCTTCCCGAGGTTAAAGTAACAAATTATAAAAGTGAGTCTCTTGATTATTCTTTAGCAGAAAATGGTTGACTTTACATATACAGTATGTTTCTTGTTTATATACTCCTCTCAACACAAATCCAATTTATTTTAAAGCCACTGTTACTTTAAAAGAGTAAGTTACTAAGTAAAAGAGTGAGTCAGTCATTAAAGAATAAAACATTCAATAACTGTAGTGTTCAAACAACATAAAGGTATTTCACACCATTTAACTAACAGCAAAACTAATGTGAACAGGGCTAAAACTGCCTTGGCTTGCTAATGTTCCCAAAAACAGCAGTTACTCATATTCCTGTCAGGGACTGTTGGCTCATGTCTATTTCATAAGAATGATGATTTACAAATAATCAAATGTCCAAATCAAAACAGCCCACCCCTCTCCAATGAGACCTTGTTATATGAGATAGAAAAGACACACAGAGGAAGCAGTTGCAGTGTCTCACTGTGTCCTTCCTTGCGCCGGTTGACCCGGCTCTGCAGTCCACTCTCTGCAAATAATTAAATCCATTGAAACATATTAATAAGCAGAGAGAGGCTCCAGTCTCGACAACATCTGATGAAAATTAGGGAGGCATGCTTTTTGGCAGAATGACCCTAATGCCCTTTACTTTGGCTCTCGCTTCGCAAATCCCCCTGCTCCTGTTGCTCTCCTTTCCTCTCACTGATCTGAATTATTTAAACCTATAAGTCATTTAAATTTCTCTCTCCCTGTTATCCAATTGTCAACTAAAAAAATAGGTACACAGAGGAAGACCTGCAGGGAAAACAACCAGGACCATGTTGCATTGTGTCTCATTATTAGAGTTAATTGTTATCCTTATTTGTAAGCAGCACACTCAGCACTGATTTTCTTCTTAGTCCCTCGTGTCCTCCCATCTGTTTCCCTTGCACAATGGGTGAACTGTCTAAATCACTGAGGTCTCACACAGAAGTTACTCTAACATAGCAACAAACTCCAGCCATTGCATGTGTTAGTCAGTACACTCTCTCCAAACCCAGACTGCAATTTTCCACTGAGAGTCTGGTGATTGCATATTTAATAAAAAAATAATGTATCAACTCTTAACCTTACACTGACTGTAAATGATGAACACCACCTGCATCAAACTTCAAAATGTCACCGTGTAACTTGTGCATTAACAGATCAAATAGTGAACATTCAAAAGACAAATTCTGTCAAATCTGTCGTTATACAGTACAAGGTCCTGCCATGTGTTTAAACAACACTGCAGATGATCAGGCAAAACATAATTAATGCATTGCCATACAGCTCATCGATCAATGTTGCGGTGGGACCTTTCAAAATAATTTTAGGGTTTCCCAACATAAAGAAGATTCACTGCCTCACCACTTCCCCACTTCCACTCACCAGAGACATGGCCTTGAGCCAAGTTTCTTGAATGGATCACTTCCCATCATTTGCAGAAATTAATTTGTTACTGTAAAAAACACATCAGTAACTGTACTCATAGTGTTCAAATAAGAAAGAGAACTGTGAGAAATGACCCTGAACTTTGATTTAAGCTGTACATATTTTCACAATATTAACATATATAGTCTAAGCAGATGTGAATAAGAATTCTGATTAAATAAGAAACATTTTTGACAGTTCATTATTGTTTTTTTGAGAAAAGGTTTATATCTTTAAAAATTGCATTAATACTTTTCAACTTACATTGCTACAATTCCATCTTAAATTTACAGCTTATGGATCAAAACTTGTGTGTAGACCACATTCATTTATGCACTGGTATGCCTGCATATGAAAACAGATTTTTTTTTTTGGTCTTCAGATGGACGCACATGAAACAGAAGTGGGAGATAAAATAATAAAAGAAGAAAGACAAAACATGCAGTTAGTTTAAAATGACACTACAATTATTACTGAATGTCAAGAAGAAATAATGTGTCAGAGCAGGATGTGGCGTGTCCATATTAGAGTGGGAGAGTCTGTGGTAAAGGGCATCAGTGTCTTGAAAACACACACAAACACATCACTGCTTTAGTCTCCACCCCTGTGGCACATTACATCGTTTTCTGATAGCAATCTGCCCTCTGGACAGCTTACACTGATTTCATTTGGCAGACTGCTTATTTAAATTTCAACAAAAGTGAGCCCAACAGCAACCCAAGGCCAAGTGGTTCTAATCTGAAGTTAGCAATGACAGGTAAATGTAGACAAGATGAAAAGAAAGGGCCTCTAAATATGTCTAACAATAAACATGCTGCTAAAGTTAAAATAAATACTGTAGACTATCAGTATATAGCTGCTGCCCCCTGGCACATCCGACAGTTTTAAGAAGGATCATTCTGTGGTGTTGTATAGATAAACTCATTTAGAGTTAAAAATTAAGTGCTTCAGAGAACTAATAACTGCAAAGACACAAGTTGGTAGGCATGAGACATGGGATGGCTGAGATGATGACTTGTATAGATAAATGAGTGTTATGAGAGTTGTCATAGAGGTACCTGTGCATTCGTGCTGCAGACCCTTGCCGTAGTATCCTTTCTCACAGATGCAGTCGTACTGTCCTGTGTGTGTGCCGCATTTGCAGCTTGCCATAAGGTCACAGCAGTCTCTGCCTGCCTCACACAGAGAGGAGCAGCGTGACAGATCCTCCTGGATGTAGCTACCCGTCGGGAGGTCTAAGGGTAAAACACAGACGCACAGGTTAGAGTAGGATCCGTTTACGTATGCTGGTAGACAACTGAGCTAGGTGCTACTACTCAGGAGGTCAAATGTCACTGTCATATCCATAAAACACACCTGCCTGAGAGAAGACTTGTTTTTAATACCCGCTTTTAATAGTTTTAATAGATTTAATAGATTCTCAGGATGCTGAAATAAAACATAAATACTCCGATTATCTTCAATAAGCTACAGGCAAAGCTGAACAAGCCTTTCCCTTGACTTTTGTCTTTCTTCAATAAATCAAAAACACACCTTAACCATAGAAGTGAAAAAAAATCTGCAGTGCCTGCAAGCCATACATGTAAACCTGTCCAAATCCAAAATCCCTCCAAAAAACAGATGGCACAATTATAACTTCATAAACCGAGTAGACATTTTTCAAAATACATGGATTAGAACTGTAAACCAGGTGCTGAGAAAGTGAGTTTGATGCTACTGCCAATGCTGAAACAAATTTTAATTTTAATTTTAGATCTGTTGCAACATGCTAGCTTTTATTTCACTCCAATAGAGAGAGCAGCAGGGCAAAGAGGGCAAGAGAAAAAGAAGAGAAACAACATGTGGATCCATGTCTGAAAATGTGAATGTGTGCTTTGATGCTGCTGCTTTCAGAAATGTCAGGCAGACTACAAGAAGGCCACGAGAGACAGAACGAAGACCGAGCTGATAATACAGTGTGTTGGCTTTATTATTAAAGCCTTATCCTTCTGTTGTCTTGCTGGTCTCTACTACCGCACTTACTGTCTGGAATTTCAGAAACGATGTATGAACATGCACATCTGCAAATACATGTGCCTGATTTACAACTTTCTACACTGACTGCACTTTACTGTGTTTTATGGTGATATTTTAAGTTTTAAAGCCATGACTGAACCTCCTTTTTCACAAAATTGTGGGAAATCCCCTTCAAGTGTGGGAAAATTGCCTCGCTCTGTCCAATTTCTTTGGAAGTGAGGCCTAATGGCTGTTGGCAGTACATAACAGAGGAGACCATGCAAAATGCACATTGTCAGATACCACTTAAAATATTGTCTGCTTTCTTTTAAGTGTTCATTGAGTTTTAACAGGGTCAAACCTTCATGTAAGAAGTACTGCCACGTGCCAATTTATGATGGTTGGGGCACTGAGGCTTCAAAGAGACATAAGATTAGCTGTAGTAGCTCAAACTTTAATTTCAACAAAAAATATATAGTGTTTGATTAATATTCCTTTATACAACTAAAAGTAGGAAAGGGGTAAAATGCCGTTGTAAATGTAAAGTGAGGTCTTAGGGTTGATCTCCAGAAGCGTGTGATAATGTCTTTAAAAGATGTACAAAAGCAGTTTGGTTTCTCGCATACAGATCAGCCTTCTTACCTTCATGCAGCGCACGACGTGCCAGGGCCTCGAACTCTTCAAAGTTGTGCACAAGGTAGCAGTGCTGGTCCTTAGGATGTGATGCCATGTCATGGAGCTCCTTGATATTACCCTGCCAGATGCCCAGGGTGAAGATCTCAACACCGCGTTCCCTCAGAACCGCTGCAACAGGCCGAGGGTCTCCACCATTAGAGTAACCATCGGTGATCAGGAAAATTACCTTAGTGGCGTTAGCACGGGAGTGGCGCAGTATTTGCTGTTAGAATAGAAAATATGAATTTAGCAAGTAAAGAAGAAACTGGCTAAAAGTTTACATTTAGAAATCAAATCCTACAGTAATCTGATTTGTACCACTTGATGAACAGCAAAGCTATACCACAGAATTGTGATATACAACTCGTTCAACTGTGCTTTTGATTCGACTGAATATTTTTAATAAGCACCTATAAATCTGACTTTTAGATGTGTTGCGTCTTGATTGTTTAATTTTAACCAAAAGCTCAAGGGCAACACACGGAAAGTAAATTGTTGGCATGTCTCCACAATTAAAAACATAAAAAATCCAGTGAACACACAGCTCTGATATAACATGAAACTGATAATAAATAATAACTGCCAGTAATAAAAGAAAAAAGAAAGTACAAGTAATAAAAATTATAAGTTGGATTATAATTATAGTATATAGAAAATAGTTCAAACTCCTTCCTGTAGGCAAAGCACATCATTTATTTTATTTCATTCCATCTTTTTACTGTCAGACATGTACAAGCATAGTTCAACATAAAGGCTGTTTCCAGCCATTATTCAATGCTAAGATGGGCAGATATGCAGTGATATCAATATCTGTATCTAACTCTCAACAAAAAAAAATTTATCTTATTTTATCTTAGAGGTAAGGCCATCAAATATGTAAAAGTATAGTAAATGTAAAGTATAAATAAATATATAGTAAATTTAGCATTTATAGTAAATTTTAAAGGACACTTGCAAAGATTAAGTGGACAAGTGAGACAAAGGGTCTTAGTTAATATATTCATGCTGTTAATGTAAACATATATTATGGAGGTTGATCGCTCAAATACATAAATCACACACTGTTCCGCCTGCCAGATACTACCAATAGCCATACCATAGCTGCAGCTTTAGTAACATGACTAAACTCAATAACAAAGAACGTCACATACAACCACTAAAAACAGCCCTCAATTCTAGGGTTCCACAAAACCCCACATCAGCAAGACAGGCAGGGCAGAACCAGGAGGAGTGACATAAAAAAGGAGAAAGGTCTACAATTGTAATTATTTCTCCTACAAACTACACAGCTGCTTGCCAGTGGTCTGAAACCACCAAAGAACACTGGGCAATGAAGACCAGGCTGCTGTGTCCGCCCCAGACATCGGCTTCAGTTTCCAAACTAACTTTAGCCACCGTTTACAATTTACCAGCTACAATTAAACAGCACATTAAAGTCAGAGAAACATATCTGTATTTTCTGTATGAAAAAAAAATAACAGGATCATCTGCTGTAAGGGTGTTTTAAATGAAGTTGAGAAGTTATGTGGATATGGAAAGTCCAGTGAACAATGGAAGGAAAACTTTTCAAAAAAAAGGTAGAGATAAATCTTAATGAAACTGAAGGACAATGAGCCTAGATGAAGTCAGTAGGATGGATATCCACTTAGTTACTGACTGAAAGCCAATAAGGTAAGAGGCATATCACAGAGAAATGACTGCAGGGAAAAAAAGAATATGTGTTGGATGGATTTGGATGAATCTAATGAATTCGGAGTTCAAAAAGGATGCAAAAGTTACATAACTGTTCATGACTGGCTGCAGAATACAAAAAGCAGAAAAAGAGGAGACATGCAAGGGTGTGACTGCAGAGAAAGGGGAAACAGAGCAGGAGAAAAAGCTCTGGTCTTTATTGTCTAATTGGCTAAACTTCAAGTGGCTCTGGCAGGAGCGGTGTAATTACAGAGTCCGTGCAGTGATGGAGTGAGAGAGGAAAGAAGGCTGAAGAGAGAATAGAGGAGATGGAGAGCTGGGTTTGTCAGATCCTCAAAGCTCCATGCTGCCTGCTGCTCCTCTTTCCAGGACACGGAAGTTTGCCACACCCGCTCCCAGCTCTCACTCCGTCAGACTGCTGCCCTCCCCAGTCGTCCATGGGCAGGTGATGTTAGTGTCTGGGAGTAGATGTTTGAGACCTTTCCATGCCAGACACACAGTGACAGTGACTGCCCTGATCTGTGAATGCATGGTGTACTTAGATGTCTTCTGTTTGTGTGTGCAGGCTTATTGTTTTAGGTGTTTTTAGGTCTTTTATTGGGCATCTGCTTAAAGCGCTGCTGGGCCACAGACGTTTCAGCATTAGCTGTGAGTCAGTGGCTGATGTGAGTGTAGAGATTCATGACGCATGCATAGCCAATAATAACAGCTTCTCTTATAGCTTTGACATACTTGAGGTCAGAGACTTAACATAAAGATGTGTTAGTGTTTGGGAAGGGGCTGCCCTTTACAGTAAACTAGTGCATGTAGCCTATTATTCAAGGCATACAATAGAGTGTAGCAAATAATCATGAAGAAATATAGTTTAGGTACAGTAGCAAGCAAAATTAATAAAATCAGGAAAGAGACACACTTTCTATTAGTGTGCATATAGTCTATACAATATACTGTATATATGATTAACAAAAAAAAACACACGAAGTGAAGAAAAGTCGGCAGTAATCAATATTTAACTTTTAGCTGACTGGGTTCATAAAAACTTCCAGTAAAATTTTATGCATGTATTTTGTCTGTCAGTTCTTCTAAACATAAGGACATCTAATGTTAGGTGAAGTAAAACCATGTGATTAAAGATAGTGGTTATAAATTAGATTTTACTGAAATTAATATTCCATTGACTGGCCCAATGTTTTGATACTGACACATAGCCTAATTAGATTGGTTTAGAGGTAGCTGACAGAAATTGTTAAAGTTTTACTTAATGTTAAGGGTTTTTCTGAGTGTGCATCTGAGGCATCCTGAACAGCTGTACGTCAGCTTAAGGCCTATGTCCTACAATGCTCAAATGCTACAATTTCTCCAATTACACACTTGGCAGAACCTTCAAAGTTGGCAAAGTTCCAAAGAAGGGATAATATACTAGCAGCAATGGGAAAGTTTAATTGTGTCTGTTAGATATTTGTCAGAGGAGGAGTGATAATGCAGGGACCAATAAGCCAGGAGGAATTAGTAGTAAAAGGGTGCAAATCTGTTGGCCAACAATGCCTTAAGCTTTGACAAGGAGCAAAAGTAAAAGTGAAATCGGAGCACTCCATATATGGAGCTGATAACTGTTTTTAATAGATCAGAATCACATTTCGACTGTTCAAACGACAGATGCTTTTTTGTTAAAGTGCCATTAAATCCTTGGTTGGTTGTTGTTGTGAAATCAGGGTCCTTGACCAAAGAGCCAGTTGAGCTGATTTGGGCATCAGATCAGGAAGCGTCTTTTTTCTGGAGGTATCCAGCCATGTAAAACTGGTACGACAACCCAGGATAGACCCACAACATGTTGGGGAAGATTATAGTGTATCTCATCTAATCTGAGAACACCACAGGACACCCAGAGGCAGACGAAAAACTAATCCCCACATGAGATAGAAGATGTATGGGTTGGTGGACTACATGATTGTCGTGTACAGTCTTTAGGGGGAAAATAAAAAGCTAAAACAAATAATTAGATAAGAATTTTTGATCATATTATCAATTCAGAATCAGATTAAAATACTACACTAGCTATAGAAAGCCACATGCACTATAACCTTTCTTAAATTATTTTCTAAAACAATAATGAACAGCCAATATAAGTTAACCATATAAATAAAACATTAAGTGCAGTGATGCAAAAACTTGACTTATACCAATTAAACCTATGCTGGCAGATTCATGACTTTCAAACAGATGCTTGTATGATTCCAACTTCAAAAGTAGGCACCTCGTTGCACCTGGCCTAAGAGACTAGGAAACCTTCCCACACCATGAGGAGCTAATGATGGTGCCAAGCTGCCCCAGCTGCTAATCAAAGGCACAGATATTTGCTTGGAAACTAGTCGGACTGCTAAATGAGGACTCCCAATCACCACAGCGCTCCTGGCCTCTAATAAGCCCCCGCTGTCACTTTGATCACAGCCTGAACCCACCTGGCTCAGAGAAAAGTTGATTAATGATTTGATTCTATCCCTCTTCGCAGAGTGGGCACCGAATTGGAAAAAGCAAGAAAAATAGGATGGAAAGACATATAACGGTAGGAATAATAGATTAATTTTTTAAAATGGGCTCACTGTTACATACATTAATAACATGTGCTTATATTTTTTCAGAGAGAGTATACAGTATGTTTATGTTTACTATTCCAATCATATAGAGTATAACTATGATCCATCTCTAAGACTAAGGCAGGACACATAAAAAACAATGGTGAATGATGTTGTTTTTACAAAACAACTCCCTCTACTCTACAAAACTCCTTCTGTATTTTATCTTCCTGCCAATATGTGGTAAAGTGTGTTTTTGATAAATATATAAAGTAAGTATTAATGTATTTATCTCAGGTTGTGCAGACCTTAGGGAGGGTTTCTGCCAACTTGCTTTGATTTACTAACAGCATCACACAAGGATGTTTTTGTTACAGAAAAAGCTCAATATGAATGTTCCAATTTAAACATTTTGGATTCCTGTATGTTTGGCCCATTTAAAGTCCTCCTTTCAAGTGCTTTATGCTCTGACAAAATCCAGATGCATTTTAATACATAGACCCTTACACAGTATATGACTCCTGGTTTGCACAATCAAAGATCTGATTGCAGTCAGTCTTAGTTTTCAAAGCAACAAAGCTAATCATGATCAGCTCTACTCCAGTTCATAGGCTGGTACCAATGCACCTAAAGTGGTTTTGTAACTACCAAAATAGTCAGGAGAGTAACTAGTACACAGTAGAAGTTGTTTATATTCATAGTTGTAACAATAAACCTAGAAAGCTTATAACTATGCAAAAACATTAAATGAAAGTATAAAATTCCTTTAAGACTCTCTCACTCAGAAATATTCCTGCTCAAAAGTTGACATGCATCATTCATGGGCTGTGCTGATCAGGAACCAGAAGGTGCAAGGGCTGGGTAAACGTATGCCTTATTAATCAGGCTATTTTACTGAGACAGTCGAGTTAATATAATTAGAATAAATATAATGTTAGATTAACTAAGCACTAACAGTGTACAGCATGTGGTGCACGAGCGGCTCTTATACGATTTGTCATTTTTCTGAACTCAACCTTGCAAAAACAAAAACTATTAGCAGACATTCCAGAGTGGATAAAAATTGCAACCCAACTACATCCGTTCAGACTGCTCTCTCGCTGTTGGTCGGAAGTGGGAATGCTTGTTTTAATAGGCTATCTGCTCTTGACTTGGGTGGTAGGAATAACAACAACAGTTCCTCGGGGACCCAACAGAATAACATGCACACATGTACACACAGTTATAGACGTTAAACTCAACTTTAGTATTTTCAAGCAACATCTCAGGGGTGCATACTTTGGATTCTTGAGATAAACCGGGCCACTTGCTGTGATAATTTGTTTCCTGGTTGAATTTGTGATATGCCATCATGTTTTGTGCCACCATCTCATTTCAGTCCCTCACATATTAAAACAAAATACTTGCAGGATATTTTAACTGGCTGGTATCATTTTAAAGGCAAAGAGTCCTTATGTTTGCTTTTTATATTTGCATTCAAGCTTGATTCAGTTTCTTCCATGCTTCTCACATAGTGTTTCATGCCACATCATCTCTGTGACAATGACACAGCAGGGTTTTCCTGGGTCAAAATGAGGCAGAGGCAGTCCCATGTGCACCAGCATACATGCACTGTACTGTGCCTTCTACTTGCTCAAGTGTGAATTTTTACCTGTAGTGTGTAAGATCCACAGCATGAAAGCTTTTAATAGTGGTTTAGATCCACCAAAGGCTGTTCTCAGTCCATGTTAATGAGCTTGCAGAGATTTGAAACTTTAGCCTCAGATACAACAGTCCATCAATCAAATACATGTCATGTTTATCATGTTAAGGGAATGTTATGGTTGTCATCACGTCCTTAAGCAGGTTTCTGTCATGGTGATGCATTCAAGGAAAGCTCCAACACCCATGATTTAGGATTGGCTGCAAACATATACAGATTTCGAAAGTAATGCTGAGAAAATAATTAGGTAGTTCCTCATACTAAAAAAGGACTGATGTTTGTACGGTACAGTTGCATGTAAAACACGTAAGCACACTGATTTTTCTATCCTTTACTTCTTGGCTACAGCCGATAAGACAGATAAACCCACTGTGTTGCTGTCCAGCCTCTGGACAATCATGACAGATTAAGTGTCAACTAAAACACTGAGCCGTGTCTTCACGGTGACACTCTGCAGAAACAACAATAGAAGCAAAAAGCTGATAGCTGATACCACGGTGTCTGTCTGTAGCTTCTGTCCATTATCAGCATTGCGGAGTGACTGCTTCTTCAAACAGCAAACCTGAGCTGTAACCATACACAACGTGACACTTCAGTAAAACAATTGCTTCCAATTATCTTGACTTACGCCTGTTCCAATTCAAAACCACAGCAATGCGTGAATGTGCACCAACATTCTGCACTGTAGGGTTTCTCGTTCTTGGCCCACATGAGTTCAACAAGTCATAAAAACAGTTTGTTATTTTTCATGCTATTATAATAATTTCATTAGAGTCAAATTTGGTCATCTATCATGAGCATTGGAATGGATCTCCTGAGGAATGTCATAATATATATGTATAAAACATACATATAGTGGATTATTGCACATAGTGGATTATTATTAAACTTAGGTTTATTTTCCAATCATATAAAATAGAGATCACGTTTTGGTTCAATATGTATCAGACCTCTTGAAATAAAATCACTTAATCTGACAACTTTTTTTTTCCTTTATACAAATATTGAAAGTCTCAAAATGGGTAGATTTATAGACTTGAATAATCAATGTAATATGAAAAAAAGAATGCATTCAGTAAGCAAACACATTCACATAAGGAGATTCTGAAGACTAAGGATTTGCTGTATTACTCAGAAACAGTTTGTGTTAGGTTGTGCAATGGTGTTACAGAGTGGAGCATGTGTTCTCAAAAACAATCTTTGGCTGTCTCTCTGTTTCCTGCTGAGAGCACTTAAACCAACAAGTTACTCTCAGAATAAATGTTGACTAACGACAATTGAAAAGACCTGAAGTCTTGATGTGATAAATAGGCACTGGAGGTTCTCTACACTGAGAGTCACTCTGCTGTGTGCTCAGATTGTTTTTCACATTGACACCCTTTAATTTCCCCTCTTCTATAAAAAGCTTGGCCCTAACGATGAGCAGCAGTGGTACAGTGCCATCAGACGCCGCTGGACGAAAAAAGTTAAAAGTAAAATAAAGGACTGAATTTTGATCTGCCGTATTTTAGCTGATACTGTTCTTTTATAAGAGTCATATTGTCAATCAGTCTTGGGTATAGTTGGCAAAATTTAGGGATGGAAAAGTATTCCTTGGCCAACCATTACAGCAAAGGCTCCCAATCTGGCAACTTAGTGCTACCTAACGATTAATAAGTCTTCACTATAATCTGTGTAATGTGGATTTGTATTCAGGCCCCAAATGAACTCTGCTTGACTGAGTGTTGCAATGGCATTTAAAGTGTTTAAGAAGAGCATGAAGACAGTCACTCAATTACCCGATGGCTGTGTGTGTGTGTTAGCTTGACGATTGCTGTCACAACACCATTCATCAAACTCCACAACTTAACCAGGGGCAGCAAGAGAGGAAGAGGCAGGGGGAGAGAGGGAGAAAGTAATTCCACAAAGTGATGCCAGGGGAAAAGGCTATCTTGGCTTGCACTGAGCCACTCTTTCAGTTATGCAGCCTCAGTGCTGTGCTGCCGTAACGAAGCGCTGAGACAAACCGTTTTAACCATTGACTATGCTCTTAATTGGACACAGCATTGTGGGTAATTGAAACCAGAAAAGCTGCTATGATTGAGTAGGAGGAAGAAAAAGCAAGTTATGGTCTGTATGCCAGGTGGATGATGGTGGGATCAACTCGATTGGCTCGTCTTCTTCATGTCATGTATCCTGGGTTATTTATATTACCAACTGTACTCAAGCTGATTTCTATGTTCTCGCGTTTGACATTTTCAGTATTTAAAAGCGTGTGTGGATTCTACCAATATTACAACACATGGTACAATATACACACACTGGCCACTTTATTAGGTACACCTCTACATTCTAATGCAATCAAATACAGCAACTCTGCATTCTTCAATATTTATGTTTTGGCCACTCTATTTAAAATAAATGAGGGGGCCAAAACTTTATAAACCACCCCTTATGAAAGTATGACTCCACCACCCACTATGACCTCAATAATAAACACATAGTAGAATTACCACCTACAGATATAAAGTGGCTAGTGAGCATATCGCAAAGTCTCTTTTTTATGATTTGTTTGTATGATTGCTTTACTGACCTGTTTTGTTTCTGTAACATTTAGCAGTCCAAATACTTGCAGCTATTGCTGCATTTTTGTACTATATCGCAAGATATCAGATACATGGATTTAGCCATATTTAAAAAAAAAAAAAAGGTTCTAACCTCAGATTTTATTCCATCGTCAATCAGTGTTATCCATATGTTATTCTGTGATGCAGTGCAACGATAAATTTATTATCTTTTATTTTAATGAGTACTTTATTTCTTCAGTTAATCAGTTTGAATGTTTTCTGGGATTCTGTTGAGCAACTCAAAAAGGCACTTTCAATAATATAGTACCTTTCAGATTTAATAATGAGTAAGTGTTGAGGCTGATTTTGTTTCTTCATCTAAATTCAGCCTACAGCACCTATAAAACCTATTCATCTCTCTTTTACTTGTTTTATAACACTGCTGCTGTATGTGCAGTCTTTCTTCTCGGGCTACTAAAGGCTGGAACTCCATTAAATGATTTATGTATGAGCTATATAGAGTGCAGTAGGCATTATGTTTTTTTTTTGTATACCAAGAAGTTAGCATGGGGATAACACATTAGGAAAAACAATGACATTTGACAAGCTGTTGACATTCAAAGCTCCTGACAAACTCTGTACTGTCATTTAGCAACTGGCTTTTTAAAGACATGTAAAAGCTAGAAAATAATGCAAGGTGGGTATTTACTGGGCAGCATGGTGGTAGTTTGGTTGTGGAGTTTCTACGTTCTCCTGGTTGTGTGGGTTTCTTCCCCATACTCCCGTTTCCCCCCACAGTCAAAAAACCTGCATGTTAGATTAACCGATGACTTCGAATTGCCCGTAGGCATGAATTTCAGTGTGTATGGTTGTGTGTCTGTGTATTGTGTCTCTCTGTGCTGGCTATTAAATAGATTGACACCCTTTCCAGAGGGTACCCCACCTCCTCACTGTGACAGCTGGGAAAGGTTCCAGTCCCCTGCAACCATGAACAGGATAAGCGGATACAGATAATGGATGGGTACTCTACAGATGAAAGTCATAGAAAAAATGTGGTTATTATTGATTTTGTGTGACAGATACTACAGATCCTATTTTAAGTTTTTATCCAAAACCCATTCAAAACTGCTAACTGACTTCCAGATTTTAGGACTCATTCTTAAAGCTCTTAATTAGTTGCCTGCCTCACAGTTATTCAGTTTGCTCTAGGCATATTTATACTTGTGCCATACTCCTTTCACGTCTTAATGATGGATTTAACATTATGCCAAGGGATACTTAGTGACTTGAAAATGTTATTGTATTAACTTCCTGATTTCTGCTTTTAAATAACCTTTTAGAGGAGTTGGTTGAAGCATCTTTTTGTCTGTTAAGTGTTTGGCCAGTTTACTGATTCATCAGTAACTGGGCCCTGCAGATGCAAATGTATTCATTCTACAATCATATAAAACATATGCACTCAGTCCATTTCCACGTAAGTAACAGTTGGTCTTCTAAGGTCAATTGGCTGCACCTGTAATTGTTTAGGCGAGTCTGTACTATACGATATCACTTATCTTCTATTTTATATAACTAATAATTTTGTTTACTTTTTATAGACATAGACTTTTACTTGGGATAAAATAGCTGTGTTTAGTATTTTTTTATAACACTAAGTAGAACATGATCCAACGTTGTAAAAAATTAATGCTGTCAATAGGGAAACTGCACTTAAGTCTCATGTTCAACAGACTGATCCCTTTATGATTAGCCAGCATCAAAATGCAAACACAGTAATATTGAAATGTAAACTACATTTCACTTCTGTTTTAGCAATTATCCACTTATGGTATTAACAGCCCATTTCACCAGAATGACATGAGCGGAAAGAAAGAAATCCATTGAGTTGTGCAATATTTTTGACATTCTTGAGATAATGACCTCCCTACCCACGCACAGAGCTGGCCACAGCATCAGCTTTGATTTAGAAATAAACAAAAGCAACAGTGTGGTGAAGCTCAATGCCTTTCCCGACTCCAGTCTGGCGAGTTGAAAATGCTTATACGCGAGGAATGATTTGGGGACTGTCGCTGGGTTAAAGCATCCATGAAAATGTATCCCATCTTGCTCAGACCACACTGCACAGACAGGCACATCATTTTCCTTTGTTACACAGTGTTGCCGTAGTTGCATTTCTCACTCATGTTTCTCTGGCTCTAAGTTTTCGTGAGGGGATCATTTGTCTTGGCACCAGTTGCTGGTTGAGATTTCACCTAATAGAGCAGGGAATTGAAGAGATGTTAGTGGTTTTAGTACAGATTAATGGAGTGGTTGCAACTTATTGATTCTCCCGTTTCTACTCAGGCCATCTTGGTACTGAAGGTAAATGATATTAGATTTTATATCATCAGGAGAAAGCTCAAGCTGAGAGGTCATTTGAGGAGTGCTGGTTTTGCTCCAAGGTTATATGGACTACATGGTCTGTGTTTCCATGGATTTCTACAAAAGCATTAAACCTCTTCATAAATCAAGAAGAATTTGGAACATACTATGATGTTGCACATACTTTTTGTGTAAAAAAAGACACTCGCATACTAATACAAACACACTGTTGCTGGGAAACACCTGTGTTTAGTGTTTAGACACGATAAACGGAAACTTCAGAGTGTTATTTTTGTATGCTTTTGTGCTTTTCACTCAAAATTGATTTGGGGATTTTGTGCAGAATTGTGTCTTGGGGGATGAGTCTCTTGCCAGTGTGCAACATTTTAACCATGAACTGATTAAAGTTGAACGTGCACTTAAGTCTCTCTATTTGGGAAACTAATTGGAACAGAATCACTGGCTAATGACGAAAACATAACTAAGAGCTTCAGAAATTAAACTCTTACACAATCAGAATCTTATCCCCCCCAAAAAAGAGAAAAAAGAATGATATAGAGTTAACAAAAGCTGTGGGATGATTTTTGGGTTTGCATTCATGTACCAATTACCTTCTTACATTCTACTACTGCCAATACAATCCAATACAAAAGTCACATAATAACCCCCACCTTCATAAAGTTTGATTCAAGTGGACAATGATTTTGCAAGCTTTTATTTTGTGCAGCTGTTAAACTGCACTCCAGAGGCATTTGTGTTATTTAGACTACCCTCACTGATATGAATGGTGTGGACAAATTTGCTGGACTGTTATATTGAACAACACTGGTTTTAATATGTTGTACTTAATAAACTGCAAATGCAGTGTAGTCATTCCTACAAACACTGACAGACAAGCAAACACGTACTCTCACTCACCAAAGAAAACAAGCCAATGGAATCTGGCACTCTCAAACTCTAACCTCAACATAGCAATAACAATGAGGTAATAACAAGTGGTTTACAAATGGACCTACACGCTTTAGCCCATAAAAACATGTTATTTAGTTTGCCACTACTGGCTCTATGAAATACTTTTGGTTTCTTCAGGTGCCAAAGCATGGTGCCTTTGGTAAATCCTAATCTCAAGATGCCAAAATAAATCCATACGCTTAAAGAATTTCTCTAATGTGTCCCTTCAATCACAAAGCTGTGCAGCTTGTATGGTTTTATCACCATGGAGCAGCATTTTAGGGGTATGTGATCATCATACATATTTGATTACTTTATCTGAAATGCATATTTGTTTCTAAGCTAATATTTATAATGTCAAGAATGGATTTTGTGAAGTCAACTTTTGAGCCAAGAAAAAGTATTTCAGTGCTCAACAAAACAGGAAAACCCTGGGGAAGATCAGCTAATTCTGTATGATTAAAGATTGGAGAAAACTATTACAAATTTCATTGAAATAATCAAACAACCTGTAAAAAAACAATACATGGTTCCCCCCCCACACAGTGGCCTAGTGGGAACACAGTTTATACAAGTGGATTAAGAAACCAGTGAATGTAATCATATTCATAGCTTAATATGGTAGTTGAACACAGGCGCCTAAAGCTGCTGACAGTTAGTTCCTGTCCTTGCTGACGCCTCCCTGACCTTTGACTTTGCTGAAAGAGTAATAATCTTCAAAGCCTCCATACATATCATTATGAATCACACATTCCACTACACTTCCAGTCACCCCACCAACTTTCATTTATCGCTTTCTAACACAAACACACACACACACACACACACACACACACAGCTCTATAAAGCTGGTGTCAGCAGCCCCTATCAATCGCTGAGCAGTATTTTAAGTATGAAGGAATCTGTGTGTGTGCGTGTGTTCATGTTCCTGTGTTAATAAGCACTCAGTGGAAAGAATAGTGCGTGAGTTTGAGTGATCTAACATGATACATGCAGGTAACTATGTGTAGATGTGCATAATGGGTAGCATTACAGCTAATCTGTCTGCATTTTTTAAAATTTCTATCAGACATTCACACCTACCTGAACTGTGAATAGCTCTGTGGATGTGACAAAGGAGCCGAGGGTTCAACTCTCCACTCTAGGTCTCTTTTTAGATCCTTTCAAACTAATGAATATCATTGAGGGGAGAAGTCTGAAAATGTGGACCCCTATTACTTTTCATGCTATATTCAAATGTGGCTCTCCAAAACATGCTTATAATCTACCTGGATAAGGTAAAGTCTGTGGCAGTCCACTAATAAACTAAATGGATTAACTCTCATAAAAGTCTACTTTACCACATAAGCTTATGTGAACAGAAGTGTCTGTCTGGATCTTGGTAAGAGTAAGTGAATGGGGCTGAAGGGATGGGATTCGCAGTCTAAAAAAGCTATGGGCACCTCCTGTGCACTCCCCACTTTGTACATCAGATTTTTATGATGGGACTTACAAGCCTAATCTTTGCAATCATTAAAATAAAAACCTTTTCTCTGAGGAGCAGTTAATTGAACGGGCAAAAATGCAAAAAGTGACAGTGACAAATGTGTAGGGCAGATGCAAATTGGCCAAAAATTATATGCGTCTGTCAGAGGGGTTTAGTGACATCTGTTTTACAGAGCTGGGAAGTATAAAATTGCCCTATCCGGTCTCCTATGTTGAACTCATTCCAATTCTCTTTTTTTTCAAAATGGGTTAAAATAAGGGGGTTATTTTGACTTGTGCCTTGCAAGTAGCCAGTTAATAATTCCTTTTGGGACTGGGTCAAAAGACAAGGTGGTGTGTGGTCATTTCCACTCTGGCAAAGTGATTGACTCATGATGCATGTAATAGAAGCAAAGTGGATAAGAAGGAATGCCTGTAGAAAAAGCAGTGAAATGTATTTATGACTTATTTATTCTCTCTTGTTCTCACTGGCTTTAATATATTATTGCTACTTTCTTGCTGCTTGCATTTTCACCCATTTAATTATGACTTAAATCCCAGTTTCACATGTACAGTGACAACACTGAAGACTAATGCTTGACACATATCAATAGTCACAGAGCCACAGTAATTTCCACTGAGAATTTGGCCAAGGGTCTGTCCTTGTGATGAGTTGTAGTGTGGTAAATGTAGTGGTTCTGGATGTGTTTTCCGCCTTTAAACATACAAATAAACACTTTCCACTGGTTTCACATAAGCATGTTCAAAAACATAGCCACATTTTTTTTATTTTCTCTATTAAAAGTATTATATTAGTAACATATGCATTTATTAATGTATTTATTTATAGTTAATGAATTTGGTACAGTGGGAGAAGGGAGAAAGAAACAAGATGAGTGGTCTGGGATCAGTAGCCGAGCTCTGATTCCATCAATCAGAAATAGAGCCTGGAGAGAAAAGGTTACACTCATGCACAAATATGTAAATACTTGCTTAAACAGACAGACAGACAGACAGACACACACACACACACTTGTTTCGAGTGGCCTCAGTCACATCATTTTCATTGTCTAATTTTTTCTCTAAGTGGGGTCAGAGGTTTAGCCAGAACAAAGCTATTTAACGGCAGCAGTTTTAGCCTGAGGCAAAGTGGGGGACACTCCACAACATCCAAACCAGTACCACTCCTGTATAGTCAAAAATGCTGAAGCATACCCAGAAGACAAATAAAAACAAAAGTGGTATGGCGTGAAATCTATTGAGACCATGTATCTTTCCAAATCTTCCCTCCTAATAATTAATCACCAAGAATTTTCTGACAAAGAGGTGAAGATTAAAGATTTTTTACTGTATAATTTATATAATCCTAATAATCTTAGCTTAGAGTAAGTATCCTATTTACTCTTCTGTCCAAATCTGTATAAAATTGGATTTTTGTTTCTCACTGATTTTTATCTAAGGTCTTACATCAGCCCTGAGTGCATAGAACACAAAGTGTCTGCATGAGATAATGGTGAATGAGGCTTCAGGGTCTTCTAGACATTCAGAGGGTGGAAAGTGCTTCTGGAAAATATTCAGTATCCATTTCAAAGAGGAGAGCAAGGGTGAGCAGAGTGTGACTAGAGGAGCCACAGGCTGCTCTTTAGTAACAAAGGCATAAACTGATTACAAAAAGATTATTTTTTTAACAATTTTGTTGAGCAATATATAAACCAGAACTTTAGTACAGTAATTTTATTACAGCATTAACTTAACAAAAGTTTAAGTAAATAAATAACAAGCTACTACAAGGTTTTAGAGAATAAATAAATAAATAATAGACATAGTTCTTAAGAATGAAACACCTAGATTCCTGGATCAGTGCTTATTCAATGAAAAGCCAAGAATTTCTTGAAATATCGGTTCAAAGCCTACAGTACATTTTCTTTCAGAAACAGAACAAAGAACAGCTCAGTCAAAATATTTTTTGCATATTTGAGGTTGATGGACAAAGCAATGAGAGAAAGAACGGAGAATATTTCTTGGCATGTTCAGTACAAAGACGCCCAGTGGAGCAGAGCCCAAGACGAATGCTGTTGTTCCTCCTAAACCCAAAACACACATATACATGCTGGAGCAAACACAGTTATGTTAAGTCTATTCTGTGTGTGTGTGTGTGTGTGTGTGTCTGTAGCGATTGGACTGTTAGATGAACTCTTGAAAAAGATTATTTTGAGTCAAGTTCTTAATTTATTCAGTATTTCTGTCATTTGTTTTTAAAAATAAAACTTAATATTAAGAAGTAATTCTGCAACCAAATGGACAATTGCGAGTCAAAAATGGAAAAAGAAAAGTGCTATACAATCTGGAGGTCCTGACCCCAAATGTGTTCAAAGATAAATTTGAGGCATGCTCATCATAAATCACATGAGGTGGAGCACTAGAGTAACCCCCCTGAGACTACTATCATTTAGAGAATCACAGAGGTCAGGTGGCCAGGTCTACCACTCCTGCACGAGAAACTCTGGCTACATCTTGCAGCAACCAAAGTGTATGGAAATTTCAGAGAATGGTATAAAGATGTTGTTGGTTCTGTTTATTTTAAAACAGTGAGTAATTGGTAATACGTTTCAAGCCAATCAAAAATGTGTTACTAGCGTCTCTGGTACAGGGACTGTAAGATAAGTCATTACACACATACAGTAACAGACAGAGGAGGTTCCTGAGAATTAGAACAACCTCACCCGTAATGTGCTCAAATTGACAAAAAATGCTACATTTGACGTAAAATAAGCTGTATTTAGGCATGATGTGAATTTTGTCAAAAAATAAATCTGTAAAAATCTGGTTATTGTATTAACAAAACATAATGGAATGATACTGAATGTACAACAGTAAATCTAGTGTTAGAACAACTAGACATTTTTAACCGGATACAAATCAAAAAGTTTGGAAACTACAGATCTAAATGATTAACAACATGCACTTAAAAGTTTCAAGCTAAAATTAGATAATTTTATCCATCCAATAAAACAATTTAAAAGTATGCACTCCCTTTCACCATTCACTGCTTTGCCACCATTCTGTCATTGTTTTAACTGTGTGTCTGGTAGGTGAAGTGTTCTGTCTGCTCCATCCTGTGGTCTCGCCCATCCCTGCTGCAGACACCCTGATGCTGAGGAGGAGGGTGAATAGAGGAAAAAAGCAGACAGACTGAAGGGGAGGAAATATTTATGGGTGAGAAGGAGGGAAGTGTCAGTCGCACAGACAAGAAACAGATCCGTTTCTTATCGTCTTATCATGATGGGGTTCAGCTAGGGACTGGATCAAACACAGGCACCTTGCTTTAATTTGTTGGAGAGTGCCCTCATTTGCGTCAGCACTTTCACTTAAATAGCCACCTAACTACGTTTTATCCTTAAAAGTCTTTCTTCCAACCCCCAGTGTTTAGTTCAAATAAAATGATTCTTTTTAAAAAATCAAGTAAAGTAAATACAAAAAGTGATAATGAGAATTTAAATATGCCCTGTGACTAAGCCTGGAGAACAAACAAGAAAATGCTTCAGCGAGCAAACAGGTTTTCTGCAAATGAAAAGGCCTCTAGAACCCAACATGCCATGCACAACATTTTCCAGCATTCAGGTGATGGATGGTGTTCATTTCCCACCTTAATTTGCTGCGGTCTACATCGCATTGCTGGTTTTTCAGAACTTCAGGCAAAGCCTCAGACTCTCAAACACTCACATCAAGTGTGTGTGTGCTTGCTAAAGTTTTAAACAGGCTAAGAATGTACAGTTCATCTCCAAAGGCCAAATATAAGCAACTTGTACAAGCCTCATTTAATCTAATAGACAGTGTTTTGAAAAACACGTCCCTATTTTGACTGTAATGCGTCAAAGCTGACGACGATTCCCTTGCATGCAGCTCTGGAGAAGTCCGTGATGAAAAGACAGAGATGGGAAAAAATGGTAGAAATGATGCTGATCCACTGGAATATGACAGAGGTTTTACAAACCCAACCCATAGTATTTTTCACTTAGTGTGGTGTGGAAAGGCTCAGTAAAAAAAGACATTAACTGACATGCTGCTGAATAAAGTGTGATTGACAATGTTCTCCTTTCAGGGACAAATGCAGGCTGGTATTCCATTTCTTAAATTGGAAAAACATTGTGGCTATACTCAAAAAGCTGCAAAGTTGCCCCTAAACCATCAAGAAAAATGTGTTTTTACATCATACAGAGAGAAAAATAGAACTTCTGTTTAAATTCAGTATTGAAAACTTAAAAAAGCTTCACAAAGGTTTCTGATTGGGTCAGTATGAAAGACTTTGGTTGACTTTACATGTGAAAGGACATAATGCACCAAACACTGTATAGCAAGTCAAGAACAAACATTATATGCACACACTCTCACTTTGGTTTACAGCCTATGCTATGACCTCTCTGACTTATATATAATGACAAGCGTGTAAAGACATGCAGCTGCTCCATGAACTTTGTGTTTGAGTGAATTTGTGTGTGAATAATGAGCGTGAGAGTGTGTGTTTTCCTATTGAGCTGGACGTATTAGGAGTAAGTGGAATTTTTCACTGAGGATGCAGAGGAAAATAAACTACCTACTGGTCCAATCTATACAGATTTGAGACCAAAAAATGAACTGGTTGGCTGAGCAGAAAGCTCCTTTTATTAAGTGGGTAACGCTGGTAAACTACTCCAATATCTGTTTTGACCCAGATTCAGGCAAAGTAGCACACCACTAACCAAATGTCAGGTAAAAACATTACTGTGAATAACCACCAGTAAGAGCCACATTCTTTCTCTCAAGTGCTCAAGCCAGGGCTTTTCCGCCCTCTTTCTTCTACTTTTTCCTCTCATTCTTCCATCTTTCTCCCACTCCTTTCCTTTCATCATCTTTCTTCACACGCTGCCCATCTGTCTGTGTTTTATGCAACTGTGAAAGCAGATTGACACAGTGAGACCGCCAAGTCCAGTTTAGTGCTCAGTGTTTCTGTGCCAAGGCTGGGCCTGCCGGCAAAGAGCAAGATGGGATTTTATCTGGCAATACATGGTAACCCAGAGGCAAATCTTCAGGCTGGAGACAAATGATGAGACACAAAACAAGTGACGGTGAGGCTTTTTTTCTGGTTGATACAGATAATCCTTTCAGTCCCTGTATTTTTATGGCTGAAACTTCTAACCAAAGCAAGCTAAAATAAAAGCAACAATGGAAAAAGCCATAATTCATGGATCACCAACGTTACCAGCAATTCATACAACAAAATTAAAAGCAACGAGAGATATTTGCTTGAAGATATTTGGTCACGGAAAAGGCAAAAGCATGGAGAAAAAAAATAGAAAGAGTAATTAAGAGATGTTGAAGGATGGTTCAGTTAGGAGATGCTGATGTGAACTTCCGTCTTAGGTTTAGTGTAGCAGGTTTTGGTTATGCAAGAGGTGAGCGATCGAAAGCATCATTCAGTATCAGTATCTTTTACAAAAGAATCATGACCTTCTTTAGATATCAATAAATATGTGCAAACGATGAAGTGCCGGCCTCTACTTAAGCACCTGAAACCAGTTACTGAAAGTGATCAATCAGCTCCTTTTTCCAGGGGTCAGCAAAGCGCTAGAAAACTAGAAGCTGGGAAATACAAGCAGGCATCAGTTTATAATGTCTGACACAGGGTTGGAAAGAGACAGAGTCTGAAATAAGGCACTATGACAAAGATCTGAACTCGTAATTACCTCATTGTGTATAACATTCATTTTAGAGTGACGCACCATGACATGCTGGTTTTTAAGTAAATTAGGGAGAAATGTGCTGGGATTTGAACCCAATTCCTTTTTAAATACCAAAGTATCCAGCTGTAGGGTCTGAATGTTTAGTTGGACCTTTAGTCTTGTTAACGTGTTGTTATAGTGGTTAGTGCTGCCTCACAGATACAAGATTGCGGGTTTGCAAAGGAGCATCTTACCTGTGCTAATATTAAAACAGTACTGGAATGTTGCTTATTGGTCTTCTTTTCAGATGAAAATAAATTTAGCATGTAGTTTAATTTCAGTGTGAACATTCTACAGTTAGTGATGATTTGGTGAGCCAATTCAGGGTGCACATCTACTTGTAATTCCTCATATTTCCAAAAGTAGAGTGGGAGGCAGCATCAAATTGGTTATCAAGTCTTTCTTGTTAAATAGCAGCTCCTAGGTCAGATATGGGAGGCAGAAACGTCTTTACCTGCAAGACTAGGGTTAAAACCCTTCTTATTTGATAAAGCTAATAGTTGGGGCTATGACTTAGACTATTGTCCTCTCTGATGCACCGAACGCCCCTCCTCTTCTATCCTCTCCATGCATGAAAATGCCACCATTGCATGAAATTAACTGTGTGTCCTATTTCTCTCATAGTGCATCTCCCTCTTGGTCTCCCTCTCTCTGTACCTGTATGCAGGTATTTCTGGCTTTGGAGCTGTGTTGTGAGAGTCTAGTTGCTGGTTCTTTAACCTGGCAAATGTTTAGTTGTGGTATCTTATTGCTCCTCTTTTCTTTTCACTCTCCACTTTCCATTCACCCCAACCAGTTGGGACAGATGGCCACCCACCCTGAGCGTGGTTTTATTGGAGGTTTCTTCCGTTAAAGGGAGTTTTTCCTCTCCACCGTCAACTTGGTGCTTGCTCAAGGGGGATTTGCTGGGTTTTCTCTAAAACTCTGTATAGTCTTGACTTTATTATGTAAAGTGCCCTGAGATCATTTTAGTTGTGTATTATTACTATATAAACAAAGTCGAAAAACCTACTGTGTACAGAAATGAATTGCATGTATTAGGTGAAAAGAGACACAACAACAGACAGACAGCAGAGACAAAAAAGAAGACTGCTGGAGCACAGCCCTGTCTCTACATGCACAAGTACTGGAAAAATGCCTCTCCTAATGGATCCTAGCTTTTGACAGCTCTTAAAACAACCAGGACTAGCCAAAGGAATATAATATGGCACTGTTGTGATTATTATAGAGCAATTATCAATTAGCTTATTCTCTAACTATGTTAATTTCACTGCTTCTCTCTCTTTATAACACAGCTACACAATAACGTTGCCCTGAAGGCTTAGATAAATACATGGGAGGAGAAATATACAAAGACAAGGCACATATAAGAGCAGAAGCAAAAACTCACTAAATACTGTTCATGTTCTCACACACAATGGAACATTCCCAATTTAACACACTCATATACTGAGACAGTTGGCCAACACTTCAGTCTCTGTACAATGACAGAGAAATATGAGTCTTGTAAATTAGTGTTAGCAGACTCATCCTTTCTGTAGCTAATAAAACAGATGACAAATGCTTTTTTCTATTTCCAGTCAGATTCAGACCGAAGATAAAAATCCAAGTAATCAGGTGATAAATCACAGACAGCCTGCTTTGTTTTTTTAAATGATCATGTGAAGAAACAGACTAAATGTCAGACTAAATGTATCAGGTGTGGGGCCATTTCTGGATTACTATGTCTGTATCTGCTAGGCTCATTTATGTTTCCAAAAAAAACGTCATCTCTATGTAGGCTGCACGTACCTTTCCCATTACTCATACATTGCTTGCCCTGCGGACTTACGCTATGCAGATGCAATACTGGAAAGAAATGTTTTATTGGCTATGATACATGAGTTTTAATCGTTTAATTTGACTTTTAATCACTTAAAGTTAACTTTAAAGTCTGATCAGCCGTATATTTGTCTTTGTGTAATTCAGACAACTACATCACTTAGTAAAATTCCAAAAACGTTCTCCTTTTATTGAGTAAAGATGAGGCAGTAAAGCTCCCCCAGAAAGCCTTTACTTGGTGCTGTGGTCTTTAGCAGCTGGGATGCAACCGGTATTCTCCTTATCAGCACTTTACTAAGGAGGGCAAGCGGAAAAGCTTTCCTGAGGGCCAATATTTCAGTGCTAAACCAGGGAACATGGTCCAAGGCTATCAGATTTAAATAGGGATCGAGAAGAAAGTAAACCTGCCAAAACTCAGCTTGCCTACCTTTTTTTCATGAACCAGGTTGATGCAATGATTTTATGATCTTTAAATGATTCATGGAAAGTTAAGAATTAAGCACTGAAGTGACTGGATGTACTCACTCTCACACTTAAACCTCTTTTTTATAAAAAACTACATCACTAACTTTAATAGCCTAATACTGCAGCAATGAAAAAGATGGAGTTGCTGCATGTAGATATCTATTAACCCTGCCTTGATGTGTTACTCCACGTCAGTGAGACGTTTGAGTCTATTTTCAGACTTTGTTGCATCCAACCATAACATCTGTGCCATGATTTTAAGCATTTATCCTTTACACTGCAAATTATCTGAAGCTACATAACAGGTTGCAGCAATTCATAACATGTTTGCAGTGCTTGAATTTTGCCCAGTATGTACTGACATCAACTCTCAGAGCCTGACAAAACTCCAAACTTTAGGCAGGTTTGAGACATGGGCTGAGGTGTGTGTATTTATACAGGACCAACGCCTTTACCACCAACACAGCTTTTACAGCTCGGCTGTTTGGACTTGACGGGTGAACTGTGCCATATGCCTGTGTGTGTGTGTGTGTGTGTGTGTGTGTGTGTGTGTGGGGATGGATGGGGGTGTCTTTATAGCCCTCTATAGACAAATATTATTTCAGTACTATTGTTGTGAGAACATTTTGGCTCGTCCACACAACTTCAAAAGGTTCTTGAGGGTTAAGACAGGGTTTTAGATTACAATTAGGTTTTGGTTAGGGTAAGGGGTTAGGGATTATATTATGTCAATGAGCGTCTTCACAAGTACAGAAAGACAAACGTGTGTGTGTTTGTGTGTTCATGCAGTTGGACGTCAGGCAATTCAAACCTACAAACTATAAACATGCTAACATCTTTACCCTGTAAAATGCCACAAAATCTAATTTTCTTTTCATTTACAACAAATCTCTACCACATACATCTACATTACACAATGCAACTCTTCAGTATTTAGGAGACAAAACTATCGGGATGAATGAAAGTAGGTAAAAGGAGTGTTTGACAAAATCCTTGCAGAGAAGTCATAAATATTCTTCCAGAAACCTCATCTAAGTCACGTTGCTCATGCTTCACATACAAAAACACAAAATTCCTGATAGATTTATGTATGTCTTGCTATCTCTTCCAATTTTCCAAAGTGTCTTGGGTATCATGCGTTTGCTTCATGGTAATTTTATCACTGGAAACTCCTGAACAATTAGCTGGCAAGGGGCTTCCCCTTAGTATTGGCTGATGTGTAATTTAGAGGAAGTAAGAACAGCAATAGCAGGGCCACACGGGGCCTCATTAACATCAACCTTGCTGAGCTACATTCACTCCCTGCACACACAGCAGGATAGAGATGACCTGGCACATACAGACACTATGTAAACCATATATATCTTTTTTGCAAAATCAAGTCCAGGGTCATTATTAGGAAAATAAGTTAAAAAAAAAAATCTATATACACATGCAATTGGACACAGCTACATACTATACTGGTATCATTAGCCAACACAAGCCAATTTGAGCCAATCGTTCAGTATGACTCACCGCTGCCCTCTGGAAGGCTCCTTTTGTGTAGGTGCCCCCTCCTCTGTAGTTGATAGCCGGAATCTCCTGATTGAAGAGCGAACACTTGTGCTGGTGGGATTTGGGAGCTGAGATGTGGTCCACCCTTGTCACTACGTGGGTCTTTGATGAGAAGGTGACCAGTGCAACCCGTGTGTTCTCCGGGGCAACAGGGAAGTCGGACAGCATCTTCCGTACAAACCTAAGTTCGCTCAGGAAATTATTTGCCCCCACACTGGAAGACTCATCCACCAGGAACACAAGGTCCAAGCAGGAGCTTTTCTCACGCAATTCACGGACATTTCGCTTGAATGCCTGGCCGAGACGTTCAACTTTGCTCTCAGCCCTTTCTGACAGGTTGCCGGCTGACGAAGAGGATGTTAGTGGTGACATCTGCCTGGAGCGGCGGAACTGTTGCTGGGCTTGGGATTGCTGGGCAGCTGGCCAGGCAGTGGTCCATACATCTAGGATGCAGACGACCAGAAGAAAAGTAGTCCATGATACTGTTAAAGAGTACCTTTGAGGATACATACTAACAGTCAGCACAACACCTGTCCTCAAAAAGAAAATTGGTGAAGAGAAACAAAAACAAAATAGTGATCCCCTTCTTAAGAGGTATTCAGTTAAGATAAGTGTGTCCTATGCCTGCGTTCAGGAATGTAACAAACAGCAACAGTTCAGTGCAGTTCCTCAAAAGCATTGCTGGTGGAGGATTCTCTCCATTCAAAATGTGTCTATGTCCATTTGCTTCTTTCTCTCTCCAGTGGAAGAAAACTACAGTGCCGTCTGGAATAATGTTTGGGCTTGCTCGCAAGGTCTCTGCCTGCCTGTCTTTTCTACGAAAACAGATCAGTATATCTGGCGTTTTTCTTGCTTTTTGTACATGCTGCATGTGTAAAAGTATTGTTTAAAGCTGGTTAGAAACTTGTATTAATCTATATGTCCTTTCTTTCCCCTTCTTTTTTCCTCTTGTCAGTCAATGTTTTAGTTTGTTCATCAGATCCAAAATCTCCCAAGCCTCTTCAGTCCTCTTTAGTCCCCGTGTGCTGCCCCTCAGGCTCCTGTTTGCCTATGTGCCGTCAGCCAAGCTCCGACTGCTTGTTCCCCTCTTTTCCCCAAATCATTAAAAAAAAAAAAAAACCTACAGGAGGAGGTGGGAGGGAAAAAGTTGAGAGACAGAGAGAGGCTGAGGGGAAAAAAAGGGGGTAGTCCAGTCATGACCGAGAAGTCTTTGCTCCTCCCCCTTTTCATTCACCTCCCCCCTTTCCCTATCTGTGGCTCTCCCTCTCCCCCTCCCCCTCACTTTCCCTTCTTCTTTCTCGCTGTCTTTCTCTCCCTCTATCTTTCTATCTCTCTTGTCGTGACAGTGGTGTAAGGTTTGATGGCAGTGCAGTGCCTGTCAACTCGTCAACCATTCCCAAAGAAAATATCAGCAACAGGAGCTGTGATCAGCTTCATATGTCACCACGTGCACACACACGCACACACACACTTCACACGAGATAACATCAGAATATTAAACTAAATAAAAATAAAAGGTGGCAGAAAAGGGGGGAACAGGAATAAAAGCTCAGCCAAACCTTAAGAAGTGATATCAGATAGATGCACAGTTTAGACGAAATACTGAAATGTCAATCAGTAGCTCTGTAATTAAGTGTGATATAAATAACTGCCAAGTCATCGTTCCTTTAGTAGCTATCATTTACTCTCTCTTCTTTCCTGACTTTCTTTGTGCATCTTGTTCCAGAAATAAAAATGAGTCAGCAAGAATTACCTTTGCATTCACTGGATGTGTCTATTTCTTCTTGCACCACATCGCTTCAATCTCTTTTACATTTTCTCCTTCTTTCTTTTGGCCATGTTTTCCTTTAGTCATTTTATCTGTAACCAAAACAAAGGCAGTTGGTGTTAGAGACGCAGTGACACAGTGCACCTATTGAACCGATGGCCTGACACTTGCAGAAAAGATCAAGCTACAAAAGAATCTGCTGAGGCTCAAGAAAGAATCAAAATGTACAGCAGGAGAGACACTGGCCAAAAGAAAAAGGAGGGAGAAGAAGAAAAGGATAAAAAAAAAGGCTGAAAAAGATAAGGGAGAAATACAGGAACACAAGTATGTTTTCATCCAACCATTAAACCCATAGGTGTCTGTTAAACATCTAGTACCAAAGCCAAGATTCTTCTGTGAAAGCAACATTTTGGACCTGGATGCAATCCTCTGTTCTAAGTCAGCCACAAGTGCCAAACGGTAGACCAATATTGACGTGGGGCCTAATGTCAGCATTCAAATTCATCCCAAAGGTGACGGATGGGGCGGAGGTCCGGCCTCTGTAAAGGCAAGTTGAGTTCTTCTACAACAAACTAGGGATGCAGTACCATTTAGGGCTAGATGACACGGGAAGAAAATCTGTCCATAGTAAGTACAATATAATTCAAGTCATTATTATTTACTTAAAGATACTGAACAACCCTTCAAAACTAAAGTGATGGTTTTTTCGGAATCCAAACTGACACCTATTGACGTCTTGTGTCCAACCAACTGTCCAGCTTGCAATGATGTTCAATTTGCAGGACAACTTGATTAACAGATTCGACTTGAGACAAATGAACCAAAACCTCAAAAGTTCTAACCTATTACTGTTTGAAAGATACTTTAATAAAGAATATACAACTTTTCTAATATGAACTAAGGAGTCAAACCATAAAGACAAAAAACAGCCCTGTACAATCAAATGTCGACATATTTTTGGCTATGTAGTGTAAGAAACAAAATGATACACAGAGGGACAGAAATAAATACAGAAGTAATAAAATGCAAAGGAAAAAGGATAAACAATAAAAAAGCAGAGAGTTCACAGAGGGTGTGTGTGTGCGTTTCCACCACAGCAGTCCAGTACAGTCAGCCTTATACTATTAGCCACACTGACACACAGCTCAGGCACACTTAGTGTTTATTGGGTTGTTTAAGTCCGCCTCTCTCTTTCTATTACTCTCATTTAACGGCACTGGAAACTTCTGCACTAAAAAGAGGGAATAGAAAGTAGCGTCATACTGGCCAGATAAACTGGATGGGAGCGCAGCTGAGACACAAACACAGACATATAGAGACTAAAAAAACAGACACCCTGACCCAGATCTACACACACAGATGGAGATGGAGACAAGAAAACACACATTCTCTCTCTCGTACACACGCTGAAAGGGGAATAAGCACAGCTGTGACTTCCTGCTTTTTGGCCATGGAAGACCCCTCACCAGTCTTTGGTGGGGGTCCCAAGGGAGGCTTGGGGGTGGTGGATGAAGAGGAGGTTTGTGAGCATGTGTGTGGAAGGGGGGTTGTGTGTTGGTCAGACTAGTATTAGTAAACAAAATGTAAATGGGCACACTTGGTATATTGTTTACTATAAGCGCTCTGATAGTTCAAGTGCGTGAGCCATGATTTTAACACATTTTATTATTACAGACAGATAAGTAAATATAACTGTATGATAGAAAGTGTCAAAATTAAAACCACAAAGGTTTTTATTGCCTTCAATGAGCTCACAAGAATCATAAAACAAACATTTCTCTTTAGGTTCAAGCATGACCATCCTGTTTAAAATCACCATTAAAAAGTGGAAATATTCGTTGTCGGACATAAAATTAACAACATACATAAAGACAGAACAAATAACTAGAGAGACTTGTTCAGTCTGTCATGGATCAAATTTAATATCTGCCTTCCTTTGAATCCCAGCAATTTAAGGCTCTTATTTTAGACTCTCACTTTCAAAAACAAAAATTAAGGCATCTGTGGGATTACTGTTAGCACACTATGCTAGACTTATGCTGTAAATACAGGTGCATACACACAAAAACATAAAAACCAAAGCTATATTGGTCTAAACAAAAAAAGGAGAAACTTTGGCATAAAATAGCATTTGCAGAGTGGAAGTTCCTGACTGAAAACAACTAAGGATTCTGAAAATAAGTATAGTCTAAAAATAATTGGCTTAGGATCATGAGACAAAGGGAAAATATTATTAATGTAAATTATTAGAGGAAATAGATCCAACATCAAAGAAAAATATTTACTAATATTTTGAAGAAACAAAATGATAAGGATTATCAGAATCACAACTGATAAAGGATCCAACAGTAATGATATGGGACCTACTTTACCACACAAAATTAAGCAGGACAGCAATTAACCAACACTGTGGACAAAAACATTTAATGTTTGTTTCTATAAAGAAACAAATGAGACTGAAAATATCTGACTGAGGATTGTAATGGATTTGAATGGACTTTCATTTAGAGCAATATTAAATGTACTATAACACCCCTTTATGTGTCATTTATCCATGCCAAAGGGTGTCGTTCCTACAATAATTTAAATTAGCTAAGGTGATACCAGTTTACAAAAGCACAGATGTTTTCATATTACAGATATGTTTCCCTGTTTGCTTAATTCTCTAAAATATATATTGGAAAATATTACATTTTTATTCATAAATATAACATTTTGACAACATGTTTTTGCTCTCTCACAAATCTTAAACAGCTTTTGGAGGTAGTTCAGAGGGAGTTGGCAGATTTGAAAAATGGTTTTATCACCAAATCTAGATAAAACTAAGTATGTCATTTTTGGAAAACGTCTCCATATTTCTTGACATTTCTGGCGTAAATGAAACAAATCTCAGATGGATACCCGCATTTCTAAAACACTCTCTCACTACTTAGTTTGAACTGAGAACACAAAGAAAAAAATCTATCCATCTATACAGCTCAGACATGAACTATTTTCATACTAACTATAAATTTATCTAATGTAGTAGTTATTTAGAACATTTGCCAAGCAATACCGTTCTCTTTTCAGCTTTTCCATATTTCTTTGTTCTTTGCTTTCATTCTCTCTATTTAAGTCGTTCTAAATTAAATCATTATCATGGGTTTGGAGTAGTACTCTCCGTTTCACCCAATGACAGCTAGGAAGGGCTCCAGCACCCCCATGACCCAAAGCAGCTGTTTGGATAATAGATTGAATCTGTGGTTTGGAGTAGTGCTCAGATAAAACATGCCATTTGCAGAGGTTACTTGGGGTGTCACTAACCCAATCTGCCGTGGCCTGCTATGATCCCTGATCTTAATCCTATTGACAGTCGTAGAAAATGCTGAACCTCAGTCAAGAGAAAGTGCCCATGACATCCAAGTGAGCTGGCATATCTAGCATAAGAGATCCAGGTAATAAGTTAAGCAGCATGTGTCGACATGTGTCTGAGAAAACTTTTGAAAGTGTTTTTTTCTTTTTCAGGTAGAACGTTTTTAGCACCCTTGGGTCTGGATGACTTGACCTGCAATGGCAAACCCGATTGCCTGTGTATGCTTGCATTAAAAAAAATGACAAAAGCCCTCAAATTCAGCAGTTTCTAAAGGCTTGGATGGCCAAACATCCTTCTCGAGTTGAAGTGTGCAAAATCCTCACAGGAATGAAGCTGCAACACACATGTAGTTTTTAATCTCTTTGAGGCACAGTGGGTCCTACTACTGTTCCTACTTGTTCCAACCTCCCCACTTCTGATTCCACGTGTGTTCAGTCAGGAGGTTTTAGGTTCCAGCTTCTCGGATCACACCTGATCCAGGTGATCAGCAGTGGGACTAACATAAAATCATCATTAAAATCCATCATTAATGCGATGACCTTTAAGACATGTTAAACACTGTTTAGTCCCACGTGTCCCTCGGAGACACCTGCTTTAATCCGTTAGCCGTTTGGCTAACTTTTAACGCGGCTATTAGCTAACCAACGGATAAAACTCAAATTGCTTTTAAAGTGTAATTTAGCAGAAAGGGAACCGCTTGTAATATATCTTTAGGGTCAATGTCATCATTTGGAAACGTTACAGAGCGTTTAAACTAACCAAAGTGGAGCCACAACAGACTGGGAACAGCAAACATTTCACTTTTTAACGAGCAACTGGAGGCGTTTAGCTAGCTTCACAGTCCTAAAAGCGTTAATCAGCACCAGCGCTGTAATGTCGTGAAACCCGACAACAGCCTCTTTAACTGGCGGCATCGCAGATCCAAAATAAAACACTTTTAATAACTTAATCCCTGTTAATTAAGTGTATTAAAACTATTAAAATGTGTATAAAAGCTCAGTTACCTCTTTACTGCCAGCTGGACTGTGGCCTGCTCAGTCAGTTGTGTTACACCGACCCCTGCAGGCGACTGCGTGTTATTACACCCTGCAACGTGTCTCTGTGTGTGTGTGTGTGTGGTTTGACACTGTATTGCCGCTAGGTGGCGCATTAGCTCCAGTCTGTGGCACTGCTTCATCTTTACACTGACATACACCTGTACAAAGGTCATAATTCAAAAGTCAAAAGTCATACTGGAGTTAATTATGTGAAGAGGTTCTAATGTTTTGGGCACATGAATGAGGGGGCACAACCTGACATTTGATGATCAGCATCAGATGAGCATCTGCCTTTATGAGTCACACATTCTGGCAGCTGTTATCAGGCAGATCATTAGTATTTTAATGAGTTCTTTATTCAGACGTGGAATATTATTGATATATTGACACTTTTGATTTATAAATTTAGTAAAGACCATTAAAAGTGTGTCAATATATCAAAAGTGTCAATATATCAGTAATTTAAATGTATCAATAGGACATGTACTCTGAACGCATAACATGCCTAGAATTAGGCATGTTAGGCATGTGTTAAGCATGAGAATTAGTTCAGTAATACAACTTGGATATGATCATGGGTTTCGGAATAGGTGTTTGCATGCGTCCATGTCTGAGTAAGTAAATGCTGTAAAGTTTCCCAAAGGTGAGCTGTAGAATTGCACAATGAAATTATGTCAACTCAACACCCAGACTTACATTTTGCTCTGGTTGGTAGTTTTATAGACAACACCTCAGCAACTGTCTCAGCACTATTTTCTAAACGTTAGAGGTCTGCTTGTCTGCGACTGATCGTCATTTCCTGCACTATTCTAAACTTCCCTAGAGTCTGTTGAGTTGATGCATGGGTTATAGAAAATTAACTATATGTAAAATAATAGCATTTATTTTGAATTGTGTTCCTGGGCACATGATGAATTTGTTGTTGTATCAGTTCTGGCTTCAAATGAGGTTGATGAAAATAGTGCTTTACGAACTAAAAGAACAAACTGAGAGCAGGAAAATTCTACATAGGCATTACACAGGCATGCACAGTGTTAATTTTCTGTAAGTGATTCAGGTGAGACATACATAAGCAATTTTTTCTACCCCAGATAAAATATTGATTAGTCCAGCTTTTTGAACTGCACCTTTTGAAAAACTTGAAAACAAGCACAAACACTCACGAAACGCTGTCACTGCTTTTGAGCAATGCTTCCTTTGCTCAGCACTTGTAGAAACCCTGCCCTGTCATCATGGCACTCACAGGGAGAGCAGGGAAAATGGATTGGTTGTTCACCTGCCCTACTTTATTAGTCTTTGATATTTTTACTCATACCGTAACTCACATAGTATATTGTTTACTGTAAATAGTTTGCAGTAAACAAATAAATCAGTAAACAACTGATTTATTTGCAGTTCAGGCACATCAGATACTACTAATCAATAAGCTTGCTCCAGTTCTTTCTTTTCCAACCTGCTGTCCTTGTTCTGAGAAGCATGATTCAGTTTCTCATTGTTGTAACCTATATATATGTGTGTGTGTGTGTGTGTGTGTGTGTGTGTGTGTCTAGGGGGGCCTAGTATAGATAATGGTTTAGCTGAGACTATTTATAGCCTGGGCTGCACTAACGTGCCGCATAAATATTTTACCACTGCAACGAGCTTGCAAGAAATTGATGTTCCTGAGGAAGACAGCTCACAGATTTATCGTTAGTGAAAAACCTCAAAGATCCTAGTATATAGTAGTGTTCTTTTGTGTGATCAGGTGATACTCCGGACGAATACGAAGTACAGAGTAATATGTCAGGTTTTGTTGGGCACCAGGGTTACAGCCAATCAACACACATATACACATTTCTATATTCTATAGAAATACTGCAATATGTTTGTCATTTATCTTGTCATTTAAATTATGCTGCTTCCAGAAACACTGAACTTGTGACCCTCATCCCTTGAGATTTCCCCTAGCATGCATGCAATGCGTCCTTCAGTCATCAACAAAGCCAAACCTGAGCACTAATTAAAATACGCAAATGTGTGTAGACCTACACATGCTCACTCAGCGTTAATTTGTATTCAGAAAGCCCCTTGCTGTACATTTACACAGTGTAGCTCAACAGCTATACCTGAGCTGTGAAATTCATTCAAACACACACACACATTATAGAGTTCGAGACTGAAAGGACGCATCATCGAGGGAAATGTCCACATAGAAGTAAAGTGTTAAATTCTACACATCCACTATACACATAGATCGTGTAGTAGGCTACACACTCACACACACAGGCTCCCTGACATAATGCATTCCCTCGCCTTTAGCCTAACCTCCACCATCACACCCAAGTGATTAACTCCAGCCCTTGTTTATTTTACACATGTGTAGTGGTCAGACGTTGCTTCAGTGGAGTGGTTAAGGGCACAGCGGTATACAGAACACTTACAGACAAAAGGAAAAAACAAGCTGGGGCAGTTAAAGGGTAGCTATAAGGCATTATGCAAATATCACCATGATCAATAGGCAATTTTACATTCAGACACTAGGATGTGGAGGAGGAGAGTGATGAAATCTGGGAAGGAAAACAAAACAACTTCTGATAAAAAGTTTCTGCTGATACATCAAATTGTCTGCAGTAAACTGGGCTTCTGCATTATTTGTTGTTTTTTATTAGAGCTTGAAGTGATGCTTTCGCTGGTTTGACAAACAAAGCACAAATATTCACCATATCAATATAACATCACATAAAAGTCTTACTAGGTATTTTTTTTTCACGAGTGTGTGTGTGTGTGTGTGTTTGTGCATGCATGTGTACTTGAAAGATTTCAGACTTGGATTTGGATACTGAGACCGTATATGAGACAGAGTGTGACTAAAGAGTATGAATACAGGTGCTGTTTCTGTTACAGATACATTTATAGACATATTTCACAAAAGCAAAGCTTTTTGTTTGTTAAAACTACTTATTTTACTGCTCTTGTACTTCTTTCTTTAGACAGTTTCTCAAGCACGTGCACAAGTTGGAGACAAAAGACAAAGCAGCATAACAGAGGAGAAAAGACAGCTGGAGAGAGGAAGAGAAGAAGGAAGGAAAAATTTGAGGACTGAGAAATGAGAGAGAGAGAAAGGAGAAGGAAAGACAGAAGACAAAGGGGGTAGTGAAGGAAAGAAAAAAATTATAGCGACAGTGGGCAAAAAGATGAAAGAAAAGAAACCAGTGGCATAAACAATATGAGCAGAAACAACACGTGAGGCAGAAAGAGGAGGGGGAGAGAATGGGAGACGCTGAGAGAGTAAAACGAGGAGCAGAGTAAACTGGATTCAGCCAGACTTCGATAAAACAGCCTAGACCGAGGAGGGAAGAGGAAAATTAACACACAGGCACACACACACATACACACACACACCCACACACACACACACACACACTCGTGAAAAAGAGGATACTTGAAAACACCCCAGCCAGTACAAATCACTGTGACTTTGAGGAAGTCGGTTGTGGGGTTATTTTCGTGCATCCACACCAACACTCCCAGTGCTGCTGGCTCAGCTGATCTGGATTATTGCACATTTCAAATCCCTTGTTATTGTCAAGGAGTTGCCTGTTTTGGATACTGAAGAGAGCTGTGGGCAAGGAAATCAGCTGTGTTAGACTTTTGGACATTTCTTTTTGCCTGTGTCTTTTATTTTCTTTTTAAAGTGTAAATTTTTTTTTTTTGAAAGACCTGTTAACATGACACTGAGGCAAAGCACCAATGTGGTGTCCTTTGCCATGAAGTGAATATTTATTCTAAGTGTGAGCAGTAACTTAAGAAGCGGAAGAGAAACACTATGTAGGCTGCGCATTTGGAGGCGTGGCTGAAAAGTGATAAGAAGTTCAGACTAGGTCAAGCAGATTGGAAATCATGAACATATATGTCTACAAAAGATGCTTAAATGTTTTATTTATAGCAGCTGACCAACCCTGACCTTTTTCTTTTAGTTTAAACCGGGAGCAACTACACATAAATACTATATTAAGCAGCTATAGCCTCAAATTTGAATTAAAATTTATATTAGAACTGTAACAACATAACACTAACACAAAAAGATATTATCTATTTCACAACAACACAAACAACAGGGACGTGAGGATGTGTGACCTTTAACCTCTAACTCTTTAATTCAGAAGGGGATTATTTGGTATTTCCTGTATTGAGAGAGCCAGTAAATCAAACTAATTAAATGAGTTCATCAAGTTTAAAGCAGACTTGCCTTAGTTTAAAGGAAGCATTCTGCATTACACAATTTACTTAATTTTTCTTTGCCATTTTGGTGCAACACTATGAGCACCTGTTGGCTCATGGTTGGCTCAAGGTTTTATGTTGAACTTGTTTTGCAGAGACATGAAAACATGAATATGAAAATACTGTTTTGTGCACGTTTCGTGACACGACTGGTGTAGAAATGGCTGCACTGTCCTGTCCTGCACTGTCTGTGCTGGTCATGCCCCCGTTACACCATTTTTGGCTGATTAAACCTCGGTTGGCAACGACCGTCTGTAAAAGAGATGAGGAGATTAAGGATGGCGGTACAATTTGTGCTGTTACTCTAACTAAAGCTGACGGCCGTTTGTTTACAGTTTGTACACGAGGTCCCAGATCTTCCACTTTGTCTCCCTCTCGCTCAGGAGCAGCACATGCAGTGTTCTAGTTTGTGCTTATTGTGAGCCAACATTGGTGACAGTGGTTTGACATCAACTCATCAGAGACAGAAGCTTAAACTGATGGTTAAAGAGACAAAGCTGGACATAGCTGTTAACCTAATATCGACGGTACGTCTTATTGTTGATAATAAATAATAAGTTAGTTTTTACTCTTCATTGTTTACAACTTACTTCCTCTCTGTTCAGTGTTAAGTTTCAAAGCGAATCAACTTGTTTCGTCCCAATCTCTGCGTGTGCTTCGGGACACATTATTCCGAGAGCTCGTATGTTTCTGGGAACATGGTAAACATATGGCTCAGATTACTCTCCTCACTCCCGTGCTCACACGGCCCCTTCCCCATTCCCTCCTCCTCCTCCTCCTCCTCCTTCTCTGCTTTTCTATTCCCCTTTTCACTTCCCTTCCCCTCTTGATCTTCTATCCACTTCTCACTGTAGTCGTTTCTCTTCCCTCCACTTCTCACTGTAGCCCCTCTCTCAAACATTCTGGCCATTCTTTGCACCCTCCTCTCGCATACTTCATATCTGTCTTCCATTAACTTGCCCTCTCGTCCCCCGGTTGGGTAATGCCATCTTATGTTTCTATAAATATGTGTTTACGGACAAGTCGGTGTGAATAAATAGGACATCCCATTTCTAGCCCACATGTTGCTGAATGAACCTTTGCTCTGGCTCCCACAGGACTGGAAGACACAGAGGTTTCTAGGAAAGTAATATGCAGTGCTCTCCATCACTCTTTATAACTCTCTAACTATTTATTTCTAATGCATACAGTGGGCCTATTGCTTATATACCTAAAAACATACAAAACACTCACCATGTTTACATTAATCCATATATATTTCAGCACAAAGAAGTCTGTTTTTTAACTTCAGAAACTGCATTATTTTAAGATGTAGGTTACTATATGGTTTCTATAGTCAGACATTTCATACTCAAGTGCAGCTGGAGGTTTTTAGATCTTTTAGGCATTGAAATTAACGAGCTGTTTACACATTTAGGATTAAAAATATTACACCATGTTCCCTGACATAGATGGAAACAGCTTGTTTTTATGCCAATATGGCTACGCCTCCTCGGCCTCCTGCTCCTCCTCCTTCTCCTCAACACAGCCATCATTCCTCAGTCTAAGCAGCACTGGTTTTTACTTGCAGGCTTCTCCAGGTCGATCAGCTAATGCTGGAACTTGCAAAGATTAGTGCTGAAATTGCTTTGTTCTCCTGGCATGACTCCAACAATTTTCAGAACAGTCTGCAACCTTTAGGCTAACCCAGGTGGAGAATGTAATTTACTGAAGAAACTAATCAGCAATCTGCACTGTTAAATGAGTTTTAAAAGAGGACAATACCCTAATCAGACAACAAAAGATTTGCAAAATGCCCTCCCATTAACAACCTATCTCACCTCATTAAAACCATCACAGTTTAACAGCTCTGACCCTATCACCAAAGTAAAACTTTGATGGATAAGTAGCAGCACATTGTACTATCCTTAACATAGTCAAATTCTTTTTGTTTGTGAATAATTGCAAATAGTAAAACACATCACTGCTCGTATCTTAGCAATGAGAACAATTCACACATTTGATGCTGTGAAACATAATATGAAAATTTCTACAAGATAACCCAGATGTACACACAATTTAAAAAGGAGTTAGAGCAGAGGAGCTCAGCTCAGTGCATCACTGAGATGAACTCTGGCCCACTGCCAGCTTCTCTGGTCCTACTTTACCAAAATCAATGTCAACACAATTCATCACCCATGTTTCTTTTAAGGGAATGAGCCAGTGTGTCATTTTTGGTTTTTCGACAGATAATCTAAGACAGATGAAAGAGGTTTCTGGAACTGGCTCCTGCAGCAGCTGACTGACTAAGATTCTGGCCTTTCAAATGTGTTCGACTTGATCTCAGATTTCATCGTGTGATCACAAAGCTGAAATATTATGAATTATCGACATAATAAGCATCACAGAACATCAGCTTTAGCTCTCTGAACACGTCTACACAGACCCAAATGTTTTGATGCACTAATCTGATACACATCAAATGATGTTTTCTAGTAATGTGTTATAATAAGAATGTTTTGTTAATTATAATAAATGGCATGTTGCAAATATGTTAAATATGACCATTTCAGAAATTGGTCATATTTCTTGTTGTAAGGTGACATATGAGCCTGCTGCCAGGTCATCTTTAAGTCTTCAAGAACAATGATTGTTTTTTCCGGAAAAAGGAAATAAGCCAATTTCTTAAAACGTTAAACTGTCTAATTTAGCTCATTCAGACCTTCACAATGAGCATGTTGTTTCGTATTCCTCATCGTATCTCCTTTAATGCAAGTTTAGTTTTGAGCTCCAATGATCACCATCAGTATGTCTGTTAGTACATATGTGCTTTCAGAGGCTTTTAAACTCGGGTACACAAGCCATTACTGTTGCCGATTCTTGCTGGAGACCTGCTCCGTGGGCTTCCTGCCTGGCACCACAGTCATTACCTTGATGTTTACATATTATTGTTCCAATTTTCCAGTCACTGAGCAGCAAACAACCTGAAACAGCAGTTACTCATTAACAGTGTTATCTAGAGAATCTCTATGCCCCTTCACTACCTGGTTTGTCACCTGCCGGGGACATGCAGCGGACGTTTGTGCATGTTTGTTTGCTAGTGTGTGTGTGTGTGTGTGTGAGGTGTATCCTATTAAGAAATGTGCCTTCTGAAAAGTAATTCCATTTTAGGTGTATTAAATGAAGCAGACAAATCTCACAGTGGATCTGTGCTGCTGAGAACATCATGCAGCCCTCACATTTGGATGTATTTAAAGCACAGCAGTTAACCTGAAAGCAGATTTCTGCATGACATGTGAACCTGCGTGTCTATTTAGAGTATTGGAGCTGTGTGTGTGCACGTCTCTCACACACAGCAGTGCAAAAGGGGGTGGTACTATCGGAGTAACGTCTCAGGGTCAGGTTTATCTCAGAGATAAAGTCTCAGTAAAAGCTGACTCAGGACATGCCGTCCTCTGTCCAGACCACTCACACTCCTCAGCGATATTAGCATTTCTTGGAATGTTTCCCTGAGAACATTGATTTTTTTACATGAAGTCTCTTGCTCAGTTATATCAAATGAATCTGCAGGCTCCACAGTGATTCAGCATCAGGGTGTCATTAAGCTTTAGGACAGTTTTGTATGTGCAGCACATTGGAATACAGCAATCATCATGAGGCTAAAGTGCTGATGTTCAGCTTTGATTGGGCCCATGCTGGGTGAACAATATGGACATCCCTCAATTTTATGATGTTGTAGCAGAAAGCAAGTGACATAATTGAACAGGTATAAAACAAGCAGTTGTTTTAGGTCAAGCTCAGTGTTTGTTCTCATCTGGCCAAATGAGTCAGTGACGTCAATCCCACTGATCATGTGTTTCACTTACTGAGAAGCAGACGGAAGGCGAAACAGCCTCAGAACACACAGTAAGTGAAGACAGGTGCAGGACAAAAGAGTTGGTGTCGGTTGTATGTCAGCAAAGGGTTTATAATTTATGAAATATTGTTGTTTATATTTAGCTTATTATGATTTGTCCATTTGACATTTCTGTCTTTCCAGCACAATGGAAGACTGTCGATTTCATTGTAACATGTAAGATGATTTTGGCTCTGCTCTCCATGTCCGACTCTGCACCCCAATCTGCCCAATCAGCAACCATGTGCCTTATCTCCTTGCTCGATTGGTTCCCTAAGCTGTTCAAACACACACACACTTACAGAAGAACACACACATCGAACAAAACAAAAGGCTTTTATTGATGGGGATACCTGTGATCTCTGCAAACAATGACGTCTCCTCTAAGCTGCTAAGTGCTTACAGGCCACATGACGTGTGTGCTCGGTGAATATTCCCAAATACTATAACCTTGTGGGCTGGGGCACGAGTTTGCTTTTTAATCACCTCCACTGACCAATAAGTAGGAATTTCACAGCATGTTAAAAACAATGAAGCCAGACACAAAAACTAAAAGGAATGTCCACCTGAGATAATATGGTTTATGTTAAAATGTATTCAAAGGCAAAAGGACATAGTTTTGGTTTTTTGGGAATGTTGGGTTATACTGTAGTTCCTATTTTTTAAAGCATTTGCTGAAATATAAAGGTTTCAGCAAGGCTCAGGTCAGCTTTTAAACCTAGTGCTATAAAAGCACTTGGACAGTGACTGGAATATTTCTAGACTCAAAATATTACAAATTCTGGCCAATAAACAAATAAGAATTTGCCATCAGGAGAAAACTCTAAAATATGACTCAGGTCTTTTGGGAAAGAAACATTGTTGGAAATATGTTGGGAACATTACCTGCGGATAATTTAAACAGGAGTACTCTGGAAATTTCAGTATTTGGGAAGTGCTTGCTCTGTGTCTTTCCTACCTGCAGAATTTCCTCACCTTCCCAAGCTCAAATTAATGTGATGGGTTCCATTTTCCATGGTGATTATCTCCACATTATTTGAACACAGCTCTTTAATCTGCTCTAATTAGTAATGATGTAATTAAAAACAATGTAAACTCATCAAGCAAACAATGCCAAATGGCTTTTTTGGATTCAATCAGTGAGTGGGGAAGATGACCAAAGACGTCTTCGACACTATCAGAACCCAAACAATAAGCTCATTATATCTGATCAACAAAGATCTGCAACCTAAACAGCTGTTGATATCGTCTGATACTACCCATGAAAATGTGCTGTAGACCACACTATTAAAGATATGAGAACATCTTTACAGTGGGAAACAAACTGTTAAAATTATGTGTTGTTGTTGCTTCTTAATTATAATATATCCTAACACTAAGCTGCAATTATGAGTCATAATCATAATAACCTCACTGCTGCTCGTCATTAAGGCGATGAGTCTCTGCATCCACCATGTTGATATGCCACCTCAGTTTCAAAGCATAATTTTAATTGCATTGCAAAATATATAAAAGTATGTCATTTAATACAGTCCTTCTAGCCTTTCTACTTACAAACCTGTTTTATGAATAGCTGTTTGTAAAAACCCAGAAAGGGTTTCACTTCCAGCACCCTTCTAATGGGGTTTTGGTTTGGTGGTTGAATAAGGCCTGTGGTTAATACAAGGTCAGACGATTTTCATGTTTTAACAGAACCTGTGGCTGCAGTGAAACAGACTGAAGGTCTGGTGGTCACTCTCCAAGAACTATGATCATTAACAAACATTATCTTGCTAAAAAATGCATGTAGCTCTAATAAACTTTTGTTTGTCCCCGACGTTATTCTCTGCAACAATCTAAAAGATAGAAGCACAATCCTACTGGCCTCCAAGAATACTTTATCCCCATGCTAGTCTATAGAATATTAGCAGTGGTACATGAAACATAAGTTCAGTAGTTTGACTCCTGGTTCCATGTCAAAATTTCTAGGCAAGACACTGAACCCAAAGTTGCTTTTGGTGGGTCAGGTGAGCTCCTAGTTTGGTATGTATGTAAAGCACTTTGGATGAAAGCACTATAAGCAGACCCTTTACCTTGTGCAGGGACAAGGGTGGTACACAAGAATCTGGGTGAGAGGTGGCAGAGGTGCTGCTAAACTTTCCGGGAAGGGACAGAGGCACATGAGCACTATTTCTGTTCAGTCAACCTATATGCCGAGGAGATTAAGGTTCCCTCGTTCTGTCTACTCAGCAGATAGAAACACTGGCTTGCTCAGTTTTGGAGAGAGAGCTCAGTTTTTGTTACATAACTCCTGCCCTTAACAGTTCCTGAGGAAGCACTGGGGTATCTCAGGTGAATCTGAGGTTTCCTATGAAGTCACAGGACATGCTACAAAAAAATGAAAAAATAAAAACAATTGTTGAACTTCACTAGAAGAATTTAACTCATTGTCCTTTACCTCAGACTTCAGTCCAGCAGTTCTTTGATCTCTCTTAGATAAAAGAAAATAGATATTAGTGATGGTTGCTGAAAAGGACTGATATGAAAAGTTGGATGGACACTCTTGGACGTTCTTTTGACCTTTTGAAGAGACATGATCTTGTTTTACTTGACAATTTTGAAAATAAGGAGAGGCTTAAAAAAGCACCAGCATATTTAGTGTAAGGTTTCCAAAGGGCACTTGTCACTTGGCAGATACAGTAGAATATGATTAGAAAGATTGGTAGATTTATGGGCAGTATACTAGCTTCAAAAGAAAACCTTCACAGTGTGTACCATAAGAATAATAGCAGTGATAGCAGGTCGATAGTATTGATATGGTTTGACATCAATACCAGAATTTCTCAGGAAAAAACGTACAGATCACAAAGGCTATATTTGGTGTAAAATAACAGTTTCCTATTGCTCAGTATGAGGTACCCCAGAGCTCTGTATTGGGCCCTCTGCTTTTCTAATTTTATATTCCTTGCTAAAAAGGAATACAGTCATGCACATCATTTCTATTACTACACAGTGCCAAACAGAGAAAAACCCTCATGTGTCTGGCCAGGAGATGAGGTCCACAGTGGACACAAAAAACTGGACAATCCAACAGCAAATAGGAAGGAACCTGGAAACAGCAATGTGGTTGTCCAAAGGAGGTCAGGTGATAGCAGGCGGAAGTGAATTCCGAGGACATCATGTGGCTGGGTGCAAAAGAAAGAATGTGCAGATAACAGAGACAGAGGTCGAACAACATGGACATTGGTCCAGTCTGAACCTCACTTTACACCAAGCATACATGGAGAGTTGTTGAGCACTATTTTCTTCGAGAAGCCTGCAAGAAGACATGAAAAACGTGACATGAGAGGAGGATATGGATGGACTCTGCGTTCTTTGACCTTTTAAAGGAAAAGATCCTGTTCTGGGCTGCTACAGGTGCCCACAGCCTTCGCTGGTGCGAGACTGTAAGCCCCTGAACACTTTCGAAGTGAAAACACGTAAAAGAAAAATGTTTTTACATATTTGCAGTTTCATAACGCTCCATCAGGTGGCTGTTGAAGAACTTTGGAGCTGAGATTTGAAGCACTGACTAGTTTAAAAATGAAAAAAAATGATAAAAACCTTTGCAGGTCCACAATTGAAACTGAAGGCATTGAACACTTTGGAACCGCCTGACTTTATGTCTTACATGTGTGTTTTCACACATAAAAGACATAATAGCCTCCCTTAGAGTCGCTTTCAGCAATCACACTAATACACAGGGAGGCTAAAAAAAGCATTGGTGCTCAGATCCCTGCTCATACAGACAACAAACGCAAAATGACAGTGTTTAAACATAAACCAAAGTGTAGGCATGTATGAACTATATATAGCGGGTTCTCTATCAAGAAGTGTTGACACAGCAAAATATTTTATAAGTCAAAGAAAAAAAATATATATATACTGGATATTGATCATCATGAAGAAATAACTTCCTCTTTCACGACATATTGAAATATGAGGAGACACTGAAGCTTTGGCATTAAACCTATGTAAGGTAGGCAGAGCGATTTTACTAGAAAAAGCAAACAATTTGAAAAAAGGCACAAGATAAATTCATTCTCACACTGAAATAACAAAAATAGTCATGTTACTGCTTTGTGCTCAGAACAGTTGGTCTCCCAAATCTTTTTCTTCATTTTGACAGCGTACATTTTTGTGGAGACATATAGGCTGGTGTTCTTTTTTGTGTTAATGTTGGGTCAATGTTCAGCTCCTCTCAAAAGGTACATTAGAGATTACATGTATTTTTGGAAGAAAAACAAAACATTAATGCACTGGGAGTTCCTCTGCTGTGCAATGTTTCCACACACACCAGGATGGAGACACAGTGGCAGTCTTGCAGTACACAGAGTGAGTAGTGACGTCTTGGTGAAAGGGTCTAAATTTAGACCCTGGCTTCTGCTGCAGCTTGAATAATAAGTGTGAATGAATGAATGAGTGAGTGTGTGTGTGTGTGTGTTGCTTGTGGAAAAATGCAGTGATCGTGAGAGGCAGCTGCTGGAGCTCCAGGAGGAAACAGACAAAGAAGGGACAGCGTGTCTGAGCCCTGATGTTCGGAGGGGCTGTGGAAGCAGCAGCAGTGGATGTGGAGCAGCTGATCGTTGGGGGGGGGGAGGAAGGTGGAGGGTTCGTTTAGCGACAACAACAACTTAGCTCCGGGTGGATGAGGGGAGGAACGAGGGGCGGTGCTACTGTACTCACATGTATATTTACCCAAATCCAGCCTGTCTCCGTCCAGCTGAGCACTGCTCGTATTTTAAGGAGACAGACCAGAACAACTCCACAGTACGTGTCTCTTCATCTGAGGATGCTTTCGTGTCTTCATCTCATACCTGGGACGAGGAAACAGTGACAGCTTTCAGTCGTTTTCGTTGCTGTTGATCAGGACTAAGTTTTTTTTCCTCCTCTGATTTTAGGAAATGTCAGTGGAATATGTGTTTTTGATGTGCAGTGAGACTGTGGCCTGTAGTTCCACCTGTGACTTTGCACAAACCAGCCCAACACAACTGTTTGCTCAGATGCTGCGATCCTGAAGACGCCTGACAACTACTCACATATATATATATTTATTTATTATATATACACACGTTTCCGGCTTTGTTTTGTTTTGCACAGTTTTTGGAAACTGCTGTTGTCACAAGTTGCTGACTGCGCAGCGACAATCAGTCTCTACACAAAGGTTTGAGAGAATCGGAGAAGCTCAGGCGGAGCGATGACAGACGGTCCGCGGAAACGGAGCAGCGCGTCAGGCTCGTCCCAGGATGATGCTGCTGCTGCTGCCGGAGCTGGAGGTGGGCAGGGGTCCGGAGGGGGGGTCGCCCTCAAGAAGGAAATCGGACTGGTGAGCGCCTGCGGAATCATTGTGGGTAAGTGGCTGCGAGGAAAGCATCTGTTCATAGACTCCCAGAAACCGGGTGACGTGGTTGGACCTTTAGGGATGCGAGGGTTGCTCAGGCTGGTCCCTTTAGAAACCACCCTTGGTTTGTACCACTTTAGTGCATATATGCCTATGATATTTATGCAAATTAAATGCAAAATCGACAAATCTACTTAAAACAGACTATGGCACTAATATATCCACCTTTTGCTTCTTGGAAGGGTCAAAAACATACATTACCTTGTAGGACTCCTGTTGTCCCCCCCATTTTTGAAAATATATGGTGGTGGCAACTGTCTGATTATTGTTGATTACAACTCCTCAGCTTTCTCTTCATTTAGTGTCAGCCCACAGATAAATATAGAATAACTGTCAGGCAGCCTGCATGTGTCTGAGAAAGCATGAAAATTGATTGTGAGAGTCACCTGTGGTGCCACACGTGTTTCATTTATTCTCTGCTGGGTGCAAAAACTACACTGGGATCAGAGTGTGCTGCTTAATAATTGAGGAGCATAAAGTTTAGGTTTGTACTTTCCCAAAACTGGACAAACTGGACTTGTGATCATAATACACAACCTGCTTTGTTTGTAACAAGAAGTTAGTGTAAAACAAAACCAGATCCCTCTGGGTAAATGTCTTGCAACAGTCTTGTGCCCTGTGTCACCACAGCGGTCGTTAATCAGTGCAGCTTTCATCATGTTTCTATGAGCTCGCCTGTGAGGATGATGATGATGATGATGATGGTGATAGCACCACCCTCATTTATCTCTGATTCTCCGACGATTAGCCCATTCACAGATATTTGTTGGCTCACGTGACTTTCCTGGTCTCAGTGAGGGGCTTGAGATAATGAAGGTACTCGTTCTAACGTTCATTGGTTACTTACACGCATGGCATTTTTATAAGAGCTTCAAATCTGTGCAAGAGGCAGTGCTAACATTATTAAAATGTCTCAAAGTAAATGTTTTCTAAAGTTCTTTGTACTTACAGCATGTAAAACATGCAAACAGGAGCAGTTAGACACCCAGATGCCTTATTCTAGAACCTAATATGATCTGAATAGCTCACTGATCTCATTTGGTTAGCAAGACAAGAAAATCTACTCTTTGACCAAATGTCAAAAAATTAAAATAAAATCATCTAGCAGCAGTTAAGATGCTTAAATACAATTTGCATTTCTAAGAAATCTAACAGCATATAAAAGTCCTTTCCCAAGTTGCACTGGTGATTATTAACAAATCTGCAGTGACAGGACTGTAGTGATTTAGTCAAAGGCGGCGAGGTGTCATTTTCACTCAGTGCAGACATGAAGCGACACCACCATCGCACCACAGATGGATCGATGCACACACAGGGACAAAACACGACACAGCTTGTCCAGGTGGGCCTGAGGAGTGTGCTGGTCTTTGCGTTGACCTTGACAGGATGACTAGAAGGGCAGAGTGTTTCCACGGTAACAGGAAAAGAGGAGAGTGATAGAGAGGGTTCAAACACATGAGAAATCCCACGGGTAGACAGGCAGAGATGAAGAACAACCTTGGCTCTGAAATGTTGACTTTGTTCCTTCTCACTTTGTACCACGCTCCCTAAGTCGTTGTGGCTTCGCTGAACGTGACTCATTTGTGCTCTGCTGTTTATAGCGCAGAACTCGAGTTACACACATAGAACAGTGTTTTCACTTTCCACGGAAATAAGCATGTTCTCGTGTGATTGCAAATATTGACACATCACTAAAAATCGATAAAATGCCTCAGTACGATCAGTTTACAAGGCAGGATATACTGGAATAAGCTGCCAGTGTCTCTTCTCTGTGGCCACACACGACTTAATCTGTGCAGTGACTTTAGATAACTTAGAAATTTCATTTATGACCTTCCATTCTTCAGTCGACCTTTAAGAAAGCGCCTGAGAGCCAGGTTGGAGTATTTTGGAGGTTGGAGACTTTTATCCTTGACCAAGTCACCCATTCATGCTCGTTCAGCTCTCATTGTCATGCGCCAGAGGGACGTGGAGTCAGGTGACTTGTCTGATCCTTCGGTTGTGAACATGCCCCGCTGGGTTTCCATGAAAAGGGCTGAGCACACGAGGACTTCAGACAGTTTTATGGCCTATTGTACAGTACAGGCATTTATCACTGACTCACACACACATAAGTCCAGAAATGTACAAAGCCAAGAATTGGGATTAGAAATGAACTTTTGGCCACTTGGAACTAGGCCTCGCCCTGATAATGCTTTTTTATTAGTTCTGGCTTAGACATGTCTGAGCTGGACTCCAGTCTGTATGTTTTCTAATAGCATTGCTGCATAGACTCACATTGGCAATTATTGATTAAATATTGAGTTCAGTTTTATTTTGTCCATCCATCCAAATATTATCTAAACCACTTATCCTGATAAGGGTCACAGGGGTGGGGGCTGGAGCTCAGCTGGCACTAAGGGGGCACATTCTGGACTGGGCCCCCCATTGAGACAGACCACCATTTACTCTCATGCTCACACCTCCGGTCACGTTCCAGTCGTCATTTACTCCAACTGCGTGTCTTTGGGCTCTGGGAGGAAACCAGAGGATCTGGAGGAAAACATGAAAACTCTACACTGAAAAGCTGAACTTGTGGCCTTGTGAATACTTACCAAGCAACACCAGAGCAGCTGCATCTTTTTTCTTGTGTTTTAAAATAAAATGAAACTGCAGAGCCTAATTTCTTAATTGGCAAGACTATTGATTACTGTACATCTACAACACAAAGACGCCAGAGTTGACACCGGTTTGGAATAATTCCCCTAATGCACTACTAACATTTGCGGGTCTCTGTCTGTGTCTCATAAATTACTTTAGTGCAATAGATGCTTAGACGCAGTACTGCAGGATCTATGAGGCACTGGCTGGGGGCCAAGCAGCAGGTTGCCTCAGCTTGGTGTCTGTTTGAACAAGGATTTAACGCTGAGAGGAAATGCAAGAACTAATCCTACAGGTCCTTAAAAAGGCTGATTAGTGTTATTAGTGCAGCGCAAACATGTGTGTTAGTAGTTATAGCCCAATGTTGGTGTTAATAGTGGCTCCTGTCGTGTGTCAGGCACGAGCAGTGTTTGCGTCACCAAATGACTGTGCAGCACGTTTCCATGTAGGTGTGTTGGTTCTGCAGCAAAAGTTCTAACACACAAATAATCATTTGTTTTGAAAAGTAGAATTACAATTCACAGTTGTACAGTCTTATTTAACTCCTGTTTAACAAGGAAATACTAATTGAACGTCCCCCTTCTGTACTGTGAGCATGTCAGTTGTGATGAGTTGTAAAAATTGCTTTGTGTGTTGGATGAGAGTAATTTGAAAACATTTGTGTTGTAAGACCAAATTATTATTCACTAACTTGGCAAATTATTAATATAGAATTTGCTCGTGGCCTAAGGCGTTGTCCAGATAATGAGTTTCAGACACCAACAAACAGATAACACAAAACTGTCACTGGTTCCTAAAGTTGATTCAGAGCCACAGTTGTTCCTTGTTAGTTGAGATCAAGTGAGAGCCAGCAGTTTTGCAGCAGTACTTAAAAAAACTTCCCCCTTTCGCCTGGCTGAAGACAAAAGGATGTAAGAACAGGAAAACTGAAGATTCCACATTAGTCAGCATTAGTTTCGCACACTGACGTGTAGTGATGCACATGACACAATATGGACATTTGCACCCATTCACCTTTCATTAAAACAGTCAAAACAGGAACTCATCCAGTGCTAGAACTTTGCCTTTATTTATCTTTACAAAGTTTTTCAAAGCTTATGCTGCAGAAAAAACCAGGGAGGTTGCAACAGAGACCACTGCAAGATGTGTGCATCCAATCCTGCTTTTCTCAGATGTTAAAGGTCACACACCGAAGACCACTGCTGCCATAATGATAACATAATCAGGGGAGGGGTGGTTTGTTTGTGGTCTTTTTACCTTTTACCTGCAATTGTAGGTACATGTCAGCGCTGTCCTCGCCACTTGCACGTGATACTGATGGAATCTGTTAATGATAATTTGCATGTCCTCCTGCTTTCAGCTCAGCACAGCGGTTTTCATGTGCTCAGTTCTTGCCTTTCAGTTAAACTGATCTCTTGAAGTTTTCATTTGTGAGAATGAGAACAGTGGGTTTGAATTAATTATCGTTTAAACGGATAATATTAATTTATCATTACTTACAACTAGTTTTGTTTAGTGAATCATGAGCTTTTTGCCTTGTTTCTCCTTAAAAGGATGTTATGTACCAGTCACTGATCAACATGCAACATGAGTTCCAATACTAATTTTTCTAATCTCTGACTGTTACATGTGATTTTTGGACGTTTAAAGCTACAACAGAATTCAGAATATCTTGTCACCTCTTGAAGGGTCCAAACCTCCAGTCTGATAACAAATGGTTTATTCTAACATGTTAGGAAACAGTGGAATTCAGTTTTCAAAGGATATAAATCTTCACAAACTGGACAAACCACAGCATGTACAGTATCAATCTCTATATGTAGCTGTAAACTGTAGTACACTGACAGTGACAGTGTCGCTGAACCTTTGACTTTTGTACCCTCATTCATCCTATCACCCAATCAGCCTGTTATGATTCACAACCTTCAACCTCTGATGCTGACACCTTTTATTGGCTGGAGCAGGAGACTTCTGACCCCTCAGCCCTAAGTGAATCTCTGACTCTCAGGCGGCTTCTTTCATGTGGGACCTGGACGTCTCCATCTTTCATCGTCTGTGCAAACTGCGTGCCGCTCTGATGCTCATTGGCTATGTCAGGAAATCCACCTGTGATCCCTCCTCCCTCTTTGCACTCGTTCACCCGGCTCCATCTCCTCCTGTGCTGAGGCAGCAGATTGCCCACTTTGTCTGCTTCATCACTGTTCAAACTGTGCTCACTCCCACTCTCACATTCTAGCTCGGAAACTAATTCACACTCTCCACTACGTCACGACCTCCACTACTAACTCTTGAGTAAAAAACATATTTTGCACAATTTTGCTCAGTTTTTTGTGTAGTCGTGCAGGTTACGTGCTACTTTAGATGTCATACTCAAATGAATGGATGCTAACTGATGCCCTGAAAAAGCAATAACATTTATAAAAAAAATTATAAAAGACGAGGTCTGTGTGTTCCCACAGTATACAGAAAGCAGAATTGTTAATTATATTCAGGCGTTTAGCAATTAATTTGCACTCTCATAAAGTCAAAAGGTTTTTTAAGACTCACATTAACAAAGCGGTCTTATTTAATGATAAACTCCCTGCCTGATGAATGTCTACATGTCTTGCATTAACTAATTTCTATCATTTGTGCTGAAACCTGAAACCTCTCTCTGCTCCATCCTCTCTTCACCAGGCAACATTATTGGCTCAGGTATCTTCGTCAGTCCGAAGGGAGTGTTGGAAAACGCCAGCTCTGTGGGTGTGGCCCTAATAGTCTGGATCATCACAGGCCTCATCACTGCCATCGGGGCGCTGTGCTACGCTGAGCTGGGTGTCACCATTCCAAAATCGGGAGGAGACTACTCCTACGTCAAAGACATTTTTGGAGGACTGGCTGGGTGAGCAAATACCAGGCTTTTGTAAAGACACCCCAGTGATGTAAATTATCCAAAACAGCTGAAAAATGACTGGAAATAGACACAAAAATGCAGACACACAGACATACATCCACAAACACACAGCAAATGACAGAGGTTATAAGAGATTTAACTACAAAAACAAAATTACCCAAAAGCCTAACGTTCACAAATATAATAGTTATAAAATAACAACAAACAAACACAAATCCTCTAAAGATTAAACATTAAATCACTAAAAACAGATTAATGATCGGTAACCTACAAAATTACTCAAAACAGAGAATGATGTCAAAAATGAATGTAGAATTACGAAACACAGGCTTTAATAAATCCAAATTGTGGGTGGTTGTGGGGGTCTTCCTCTGTTTGTGCAGGAAGCAGGAGGAGGCCTGTAATGGGTTCGCAGTGTTTGGTCGTGCAGTTTTTGTTGCACTGTACAAGATTTGACCTATAATTCAGAACTAACAGCAAAAACACATTATTTACTCTATGTTTTTAACATGTAAAAGCACCAGAGGTTTTTTAGCTCAGTGATTTACTTTTGCACAAAACTTTCTTTGTCCTGACTGTTAGATAAGTAAGATTTGAGAAAACCCAATTTCACCTTGGCAAAAGTGCTATTATGTTGAAGGCCCATATTTACAGTATGTCAGTTAATATTCTTCTCTTTATCTTTGTGAATGACCTTTCAAATGTAAGTGAGAGATCTTGATCCTAAGCAGGGGAACACGAGCTGGCAGTCACACACAGAATGTAGTAATAAGATATGTAATAACCCAAATACAGTATGTGCAAAATATACACACTTAAAAAACAAAGTGACTCACTGGGATTTCACTTCACTCAAATTGTCCTCAATTTACCTCCAGCCCACAGCCGCGATCCGTGCATCCATGAATGGTCAGCTTTAAGGTGTCGCCGCTAACAGTAAATGCTTGGGAACCACATTATGGTGATTTCCCCTAATTTCCCAGTAAAACAATATTGTTTGTTAGCGTATACTTAACACACACTGTGCTTCTGCGCCGACTGTAAACACAGATTGGACCATTGTTTTTTCTACTATCACAAGAATAGATATAATCGGGGTATTTCGAGAGAGGAATTCAACCAGACAAAACAGTCAGTGATTATTTTTGCGTCTTTGTACAGTAGCTATCAATACACATCAATGAAATGAACATTCAGAGACTTTGTAGTTTATGGCTAGTCCTGGTTTGAAGTGTCGGGGCCACACCGCTTCCTTGTGCCCTCTATCTAGGATAAATAAGCCGTGTTCAAGGGGTGTTTATTTTTGTTGTCCTGCACCTTTTATCCCTGTATATGTGTGTGGGAGGGCGAGTGGGGGTGGGGGGTGCAGTTGTGTTTGCATGTCAATAACTGGAATAACGGAAACGCTTCCATCACCTTCAAGTTCGACTTTATTCGCTTTGCAACAGCCAGAGAATGTCCCTGGAGACATACAAAGACATACAGCGAGCCATAAAATGCAATAAGGACTTTAGACAGTGTACAGATGTTGTCACAGCTGGGCCGAGCCATGTCTGTAGTGAAGGGATCGCTTGTAAGTTGTGCATTGACTTAGTGAAGCTGATAGGACAATGTTTCAAGTACAAAGCACAATGAGGGTGTGTTACACCCGGAATCTGCTGTAAGGACACAACTGACCAACGGGTTACAGGAGGTCAATGAACGTAATTTGTTAGAGCAGGACGTAAATGGACACTACAGGAGAAGTGATTTTATTATTTTAAAAACAGTTTGCTTAATGGCAAATGTCTGAGTATTTATGCATGTCTTACACCAAGTTTATTACTACTGATTTGAGCATGTCACTGGTAAACGTAATATCCAGATCATTTACTTACTTACTATTTTTACATTATACTAAAAACAACTAGTTAATAGTATATAATAGTTAATCAATTCAAAAGTTATTCATTCATAAATTCATTCAAAAGTTACAAACAACTAAGTCAAAGTCTTATCAGCTGGTTTACTGAAGTATCACTAGGGGCCTGTTCACTTCAAAGTCTGTGTTAAGCAGCCGGAACGCCTTTCATCATCTATTTTAATGTTGTAGCTCCTCCCCGTCCTTTAGCATTGATAATTTTTATTTGATTCAATCTAGAATTGTTAATAATTCATCAAACCGTATGTTCAGCCTGAATAAATGTAATAAATTTCCCTTTATGATGAAGTGGGCTTAGAAGTGAAAACTCACACATATTGTGAAATTACAATAACTTCAGTTTGGGACAAAGTACCTCAGTAAGTACAGAGATAATGTACTTACAGTTCATTGGCAAATGTCAATTTCACCACTGATGTTTAATTAAACATTGACGTACATTTTAACTTTTACATGAACACATACAGTACATTCCTGTGAGACACTGTCCATGTGGACTAATCTGTCTTTCATATCTGACAATGATTAATATTAGTACTTGAACACAGTGGCAGCTTTTACAGTTTAAAAGGTTGAATAGGTCACCTCAGTTAAACCTGCTGCCCAACAGACATTTTATTAGTCTTGTTTCCAGCTGATTGAGCTTAATGCAGTTTCACTGCACCTACAAAGAAAACAATCTGGGGGGGAAATTAAAGGTTGGTTGTTGGTACTGAGCGGCCTGTTAAAAACAGCTTATGATTCTCCCTTCATCTTCAGGGCATAAGGAATAAATAAATGAGCAAACATTGTTTCTATAATGCCAATATATATGTGTGTGTGTGTGTGTGTGTGTGTGTATATATACATATTTATGTACACACACACACACACACTATATACATATATATTTACACATGTATAAACATAAATCTAGATTTATAATGCATATATTCTATTTACTGTCTTATAACAGAGACAGAAGGTGGCAAAACCTCTTATTTTATAAATGAAATGACCCAAATAATTATTTACAAAAACCCTTCTATTCACAATTTTTTCAGTACCACAAGGTTCCACCTCTTTTGCACTTGTATTACCAAAGAAAAGTGCATTCAAAGTAAATAAAGACAGTGGATTTAGCTTGCAGGATCAATGGAGCCTAAGAATAGTAAGAAAGAGAGTTTACTTTTGGGCTGTATTCAACAAAACAGCCTCGCTTGAATGGGAGGATGTACAGTTTACGGTACGTGTTGTATTTTCCTGGGTTTTTCCTGCTGTGTCTCCCATGCCTCTGTGTTTGTAATCGAACCACGCTGTCTCCTCTGTCTCTCAGGTTCCTGCGTCTGTGGATCGCCGTGCTGGTCATCTACCCAACCAACCAAGCTGTGATCGCTCTCACGTTCTCCAACTACGTCCTGCAGCCATTATTCCCCACCTGCTTCCCGCCAGAGAACGGCCTGCGCCTGCTGGCAGCCGTCTGCCTCTGTAAGTACCACGTGCAGGCACAAAAACAATTAAGATATTATCTTAACTTATTTAAGATATTTGCTTTTAAAAACATAATGACTTTTTTCCTTAATGGATTCATTTAATTGTGGAGACATGATCAAAACTTGCAATGTCAACATCTGCATGTGAATAATTACACAGAACATGCACATATGGGCTGTTTATCACGTTCATGACATGAATATTAACCACAAGGTCAAAAATATTCCTCTATTCGCTAGTCTCACTTTTGTCAAATCGGCAGTATTTACTTCATCCATTTAAGGGAAACTGTTCTCCCTTAGTTAATGTCAATGCCGCTATATGAACAGGCTTTGCAGGCCAGTGTGCTGTTACGAGTGTGAAGGCAGAAGAACACAATGACCTGAAGAAATCAACAACACAAACATCTGTTAGAATGTGCTTGTTGAGGCAGTTCTAGATATTCAAAAACTCCCAGCGCATCATCAAAGTTGTCTACGATATCACAAGCTGGCTGAGTTATGGCATGACATATCCAGTTTATGTCTCTTACTGTGCACTTCCTCTTTTTATGGACCTCCTCTATTACAGGTCATGAAGAAGAAAATGAGAACAAAAAAAGAAAAAGTAGCTCAAGTGGAAGTGTGAACTTGTGAAGACAACTTGATGGATGTGTTGCTGCTGAAATGACAGAGGTTGATGTGAATCTCTCAGGGAGGTTCACATACTGTGGTCAAATACTGCAGGTAGCTCTCAGACAGTGAGAGAGACAAGCGTGTGTGTGTGTGTGTGTGTGTATTTGTTACCTAGTTAGTACCAAAAAAGATTTCTTCTAAATGAGCCAGGAGGTTTTGGTTAAGTGAGGACATGTAGCGTGTCCTAACAAGCTTGAAGGCCTTTTCGAGGCCTAACACTTGGTTTTAGAGTTAGAATTAGCTTTAAGTTCGGATGAGGAATTGGGGTTAGGTGTTTAGTTCTGGGGGTTAGGGAAAATGATGACTCTTCCTACTTTTGCTTCACAGTTTGGAGTAGAACTACGAATCTGTGTGTATGTTCAAGTGGTCTGTGCATGAAGCAAACCTTGCAGAAAAATACAAACCACAGTTGTTGTCTCTCAATGTCTGTCCTCATTTGACCTGTCAAACACAAACTAATTTACGATTTCCAATAATATTTGAAAATCCCTGAGTTTTGGTCTGGCAACCGTATTAATATTCACTGGAGGACCATCAGTGCGAAAATTTACTTACTCGTCTCTTCATTTTCCACGAAGAGAGACATGCACAAACAAATTCATACTGAGACAACAAGAAAATCCACTACTTAATCTCCTCTCCTGAAGGAGTTAGGCTTCATGTTTGTCAGGATTGCAAAAACAAAAACCTTTAAAGGGATTTCATATGTCATCTGAATGCACGATGCATTCAACGTTTAGCATATATCAGAAAAACTGTGGATGAAGTTAAACATAACATAAAAAGGCAAGAGCGGTTCTCTTTGTTTGTCTCCGAATCTGTTATGCTTAAAATGTGGGAAGGTTAGGATGAAACACAGTACTTAGAGTTATGGATCAGACAACAACAAGGTATTTTCTGATAAATGAATCTGATTATCTTTTGTATGAGTTTTGGTAAAGACGAAAACTGCAGGATATTCGAAAATCTGTAAAGGAGTAAAGTCCACTTTGAGCGCTGTTTTCCAGAAATGAAAGGAACATTTCATTATGTGCGTCATTGGAAGCTACAGCAGCTAACTATTGGCTCCAGTCTGCACCAACAAACAAAACAATGAAATCAAATCAGGTTTTGTTTATATAGACTAAAATCTACATCAAGGAATTTCACAGTGTGTACAACGTGTGATGACTCATGATATGTGTCCTTTGGAAGTGACCTTTTTAGCAAACATTAGAAAAACCTCCTGTGTTTTTTAGATGCACCCCACACACTAACAAACTGAGAAAAACTTTTTTGGGGGCAGAATTAATACATTTACAGGATCTTCAACTTTGGCAGAAATCTGCAGTCTCTAAATGCTTTCAGTGTTTTTTCGGAATTCGAGGATTGACCTACTTCCGTGTTCCATGTGTACCTTGAAGCAAACACAAGAAGTGCTTGCAGCTGATTAGCTCATTGCCTAACTCTGCTTGTTTTTCGCTGATTTTGAACGGCTTAGACAGCAGACTGGTGGAGGGTCTCTGTTGAGTCAGTTAAAACACAGAGCAAAAAAATTGCTGAGTCTTTTTTATATCGATAATTTGTCCTTGTTTTTCAGTCATTCAGTAGAAAAGTGGGTGAGAGGTTAGCTGTTTCCCCCTTAACCCTGATGTCACCCATGTTGTTTATGGGGGCAGCGTCCATGTGTTTATCTGTTTCAGCGTTGAGACATTTTTGTGACATCTGAAATCTGGCTCCTTGCATATATATATATATATATCTGAAAGTCCAGCCATAACCAGAATCAAACCAGATCCCACCAGTTGCTCACCCCTCTGGTCATTCCATCCTGCCCGGCGAAAGCCTTTCCGAGGTGTACGCTTTCACAAACACGAGGGGGGGCTCCTCCCTGCAGCCTGTCTTTACTCCAGATGACAAAACACGCGGGCATGTTTTCCAGCAAGTGTATAGTTACTTCAGCAGGTTTTCACAGACATGCACAACACGTTTCGAATCCTCCGCTTACAGACAGCTGAGCGGCCCCTGAGAATGTGCCGTCAGGTGTTTACTTGCAGCTTGTCAATCAAAGACGGCGATGAGTAGATAACGTGTGTTGTTATTGTATTTCAGTTCCTGAAAGAACGGAGTGAAAAAGTGTGTTCAGGGGTTCAGTCGCTTGTGGTTGAGTTTGGCTTTAAGTGTGTATGTGTGTCAATACAGGAAAGAGCGTTAACATGATCCAGTATGCATCATTTCCTGGGGGTTGAACAGCAGCAGCTGCTCTTTTGTCTGCTGCATTTTGTTTTTGAGCGTACCCAGTCAGTTTTAATCCAGATGCTTTTTCTATTTTCCCCCTTTTAGAAAACCCACACCTGTCCCTAAAAACCCCATTAACTTCTACAAACAAGCTGAGAGTGCCAACGCTGGTCTGTGTGTGTCTTACACACATTTACAGTGCAGACCCATGCAGGTCTGGTCATGTGCATCTGCCTTTGTTCCCCGCGGTGGCAGCTGAGCCCAGAGTTATTTAATGTGATGAGTCCCACAGAGTCAGACCCGGCCTATTATTTAATGGCACCCTATTGGCCTGAACCCACTGGCCTGGTAAACCCAGCAGGACTGATCAAACCTGTTATCATTGCATAAGCTCAGCTAATAAGTTGGTTTGAGTCGAACAGCATTTCCAGACTTGGCTCATTTTGTTCTCTCTAGATGCCCTATGATATATGTGGATTTCATTTGAGTACTTTATGAAAATCATAAATGAAACTTACTCTAACTAAAAACATTAAATTAACATGGCTTATGTTTAAACAAAATAAACAAACTCACACTTGAGGTTGTCAGAAATGTAACAACCATACTCAGAATGTGTTAACTGTATATATTATTATATGAATGGAGAGAGTTTGTTCAAACCATGTAACAAGTTTGTCAGTGCAAGTGTAATAACATGGAATTATTAACCAGAAGTGATTATGTGATTATGACATGAGTTTATCAACAAGCAATCCGAAGGTTGTTAGCTTTATCAGCGACACTAACCATTTTTATAACTTCTTCTCTTGGGCAACTTTACAATCATTGCTTCTACAAAAAATGCAGTGACAGCTTTTTATGCAAACCACATTTTATGTCACTGACTAATTTTTACTGAATGACTGTACACCCTCAATTTCACATGATATCTTGTATGATAAACTAGTGCTACTGTCAGCACAGTCCGTTTTAAGTCAGAATATGCAGCCAGACAATCAAGCCTGGAGTTTCTGGAGACATAAAGAGTTCAAGTTAAATTTAATGGAAATATTTCACTCTGTAAAATGTTCATAGCTTTATTGAAAAAGTGCAATTACTTGACAAATAAGCTAGAATGTGATAGTGTTGGACACTGTGGTAGGAGGTGAGAATGGGATTCCTAATTTAATAAACTGGATTTTAATGAGTGAGGGAAATAATTGCTAAACTAACTATCTGGTTTATTGTTTTTTTTAATGTTTAGTGCTCTTGACATGGGTGAACTGCTCCAGCGTGAGGTGGGCAACCAGAGTGCAGGACTTCTTCACTGCTGGCAAGCTGCTGGCCCTCGGCCTCATCATCATCATGGGCATCGTGCAGATCTGCAAGGGTAAGCTCGTCTGTGCGTCCACATCTGCGGTCACTGGGGACATTATGGGTCATTTGGGACACGGGTCAGTTGTTGGGGCCCCTTTTTAGTTTAAACTCACATGGCTAACAGCAGTGCACGCCTGTGTGGATTTAGTGTCCAAACAGGACTGAGGGACAGTTTTGACAGGGGCCACAGAGAGCGGGCCCCTGAAACAACATAATGGGGAATTCTGTATGTGTGTGTGATGATAATGAAAAGCTCAGTGGCTGATTTGATCTGATATGTGGGACAGTTTGTGAAAGCGCAAAGCAGACATTGTGAAGGGATCTAATGAAAACATTTAATGACAAATGGAAAAATGGGTGTGAATGTTTTACACGTTGAAGTGAAAGTCAGGGTCTTCAGTAAAAGTTATTTTACAGCAAAATGTGTTACAACTTGCTTTTACACACACTGTATTAGATGATAGTTTTCATATGGATTTCCAAACACCAAGACCAGACTGTTTACCCCCCTCGGCAAAACAACATAATCAGAAACAGAGGAAAGAAAAAACATTTCATAGTTAACATAAGAGCCAAAGGAAATACCCTCTAGTCTAAATAGACGACGTCCTCATAGAAAACTAGTAGGACTTCCTGTGATTGCAATGTAAAACAATCCCCGACCTCTGCACCAATTAAAAATGTTGCTATGTATTTGTCATCTTCTCCATCTGTAGGAGAGTATTACTGGTTGGAGCCAGCCAATGCCTTTGAGCCCTTCCAAGATTATGATGTGGGCTTGATAGCCTTAGCCTTTCTTCAAGGGTCCTTCGCCTACGGAGGGTGGAACTTCCTCAACTACGTCACAGAGGAGCTGGTGGACCCCTACGTGTAAGACACTTCCTTGCATATATTCAAAAAACACCTCTGTGCCACGGTTCAGAGTCACTCATTTGAATGGAAATGCAGTGCAGGTGATTTAAAAGGTGCTCATAGACGTTTCAGTGATTAGCAGTCACACACCAACTAAGCTTTCTAGATTAATCCCTAATCACTTTTGTTAAAGCTCTGAGATTTATTAAACTTTGCATGGGAGAAATTCTTCATGTCATTCTAAATGCCTGGCCTCTGTTCTCAAACCCTGTGCATAAAATTGTTTATGGTTTTTAACAATGGGCTATTTTAATAACCTTGGTCTTTTTCAATATGTCTACATATTTTTTATTTCCCCTACAAGTGCCCCGTGCCTCCTTTTCTTTTTCACATCTAAAAACTGCTTTTTAATCGCCTCCAGGAACCTTCCTCGTGCCATATTCATCTCCATCCCCCTTGTGACATTCGTGTACGTCTTTGCCAACATCGCCTACGTCACGGCCATGAGCCCCCAGGAGCTTCTTGCTTCAAATGCTGTTGCCGTGGTGAGTAGCTCTGAGTGTGACACAGGGTGGTGCCTGTGACTTCATCCAGACACACACCATGGTTGTAGAAAGACTATGTCGCCCTCTACTGCTCATGTTGGTCAGTGTTGAAGTCAAATTTAGACCTCCCTTATTTAAAACATGATGAAATTCCAAACATGAATCTGTACGTCTGTTTTTTTCCTCCATCCCTCCCTGTCCTTTGAACTCTAACCTTCACCTTTCTCCGTCACAGACCTTTGGTGAGAAGCTGCTGGGAGTCATGGCGTGGATCATGCCCATTTCTGTGGCTCTCTCCACATTCGGCGGCGTCAACGGTTCCCTCTTCACCTCATCCCGGTGGGTCGTCTCAACATTGATGCTACTCTCCTTTCCTGTGAACCTTTTCTCCTCTAAACCTGGCAACCAAATGCAGCAGTAAATTTAACACTGCAATTCATGAAAGGAATATGTGGGTCCTAAGATGATTAGAAAGAGAAGAACCATTACCCCTGCCCATAAACAAACATTTCATTTACTTTATCGGTTATATTTCAGACGTTCTATGCCATCTTTTGTTTTGTGTTTTTGTTAAAGAAAGAAAAGTTGTACGTCTTCTGGATTATAAAAAATGTTAAAACAACCCATGAACAGGGAAACACCACTCTTCAGTTAAACGGTTCATAGATTTAGTTCATAGATTTGTAGTCCATAGAGAGGAAGCACTTAATCATTTTTAAAAGGACCGGCCGAATATAGTTAAGATTAAATCTAAAAAATCTGTTGTGCCCCATATAAAAGGCAGCAACTGATACCAATCAGCTACATCGTGCAGATACTATTTAATCTGTGCATTTGTAAAACATTAAACTCACAGCTGTTGCTGGCTTGAAGCAAACAATCTTCTAATCAGATGCTTTGTGTCTCCTTTTATAAAGAAATATATGCTACATCTTTTGTCTAAGAACGTCCATGTTAATACATTTCCTTCCTCACTTTCATCCTTCTCTAAACTGAATCCATAAGCCACAGTTGTAATGTGGATATGCTGCAGACTTCTGTAAATGCTTTAAGTGACTAATTTGTATTTTTCCATTGTGTCGTCATCTTTCACAGATTGTTCTTTGCTGGAGCCAGGGAGGGCCACCTCCCCAGCCTGCTGGCCATGATTCACGTTTTACGCTGCACTCCCATCCCTGCTCTGCTCTTCACTGTGAGTAATAGGATTCTCTTCATCAGATATGTCAGAGTTTGTCATCAGTTGCAGTAAGATCTCAACAAACACAAACAGAACTCTGTCGCAATTTGCACTTAAATCTTAAAAAAAATTCTTATCTGTTCTTTTTTACACTTGCTTCTCATGAAACCAAAGCACTGAGGTAGCTGTAGCTCAGTTGTCAAAGTGTCCCCGCATGGCAGTTATTGCCATTGGTGTGTAATTGTGTGTGTGTGTGTGTGTGTGTGTGTGTGTGAATGGGAACTACACAGATCTATAGAAGTGAGCATCTACCAAAACACTTCTTCCTATACAGCACTTTGCTTTAATGTTTTCTACATGCCTTGCCTACCTCACTTGTAAGTCACTTTGGTGTCTAAATGGAAGAAAGCATTGCTCTGACAAACTAAAACCGATCCAGCATCATCTTCCTGTCCTTTTTTCTTCTTATCATTTTCCAGTGCCTGTCCACCCTGCTGATGCTGTGCACCAGTGACATGTACACTCTCATCAACTACGTCGGGTTCATCAACTACCTCTTCTACGGAGTCACCGTCGCTGGGCAGATCGTGCTGCGTATTAAACAGCCAGACATGCACCGGCCAATCAAGGTGGGTTTATGTTGTTTGTTTTTTTATATATTACTTACCATATACTTTTGACACACCAGAAGAGCACCTGATTTTTTTTTTATCTTTATTACAAATCTTTTCTGAAATTATTTATAACTTAAAGAAGAACTTTCCTAGTGCTCTATTTGGCATGAAAACAAAGTTGGAGTACACACTGATATCTGATCATAAACCTGTTTCAAAAGTGGAAACTCTCCATCTGGAGGGATTTTGTTTCCAGAAGTCGCTGTACTAACAAGGCGAGTGTTGAAACGCTCTGGAAAAACAAGGAAAGTGTTTGACTGAGTTTGAAGCCAAAGATGTCTGCTTTAAGAGTTCGTGTTTAGTTGTGGAAAGAGGTGTATTATCGGGGAATGTCTGCCCAAAGAGGAATATGAAAAAACAATCACAGATATCAGTGTTAGCTTAAACAGCTGTGGAAACACTGACACATTGCACAAAGTCTGCTTTAAAAGACGTAAAATCCCAGTCTGCTGCATCACATCTGTTAAAATCACACAGGTGCTGTCAAGAGTGCACTGAATTGTTGATATTATCATAATATTTCTCAAAGATTAAATGACTAGTGCTACTGTATTGGTATGTATAGTGGATTCGCATGTCAGGGTAAAATGTCTTGTTGCATGTAAATATTGAAAAGCGTCTGTTTTCTCTTGCAGATCAGCCTGATTTGGCCCGTCATTTACCTCATCTTCTGGGCTTTCTTGCTTATCTTCTCCCTTTACTCTGAGCCCGTGGTGTGCGGCATCGGCCTGGCCATCATGTTGACTGGCGTCCCCGTCTATTTCCTGGGAGTCTACTGGGACAATAAACCACAGTGCTTTCACACTTTTGTTGGTAAGTTAGCTTTTCACGGGTGGGATGTGTTAGGACAGTCGGTTTAATTAAATGTGTTATTTTTAAGATTTATTCCCTCACCAATTAAAAGTTATGTTTAATCTTTACCCAAACTGAAATGTAAAACTGAAAATGTAGAAGTCTAAAGAGATTGATTTGGTGGTTATTCTTGTATTGATCTTTTATATAGTTTTTTTTTTATTTTGGCTATGCTTCATTTTAAATGTGGAGCGTCGCTAGAAATTCGGACATATTTGCATGAAATTTCATTTAATTAAATGATAAAAGAACTCTGCTAGGAAGTCAAAATTTCAATATTTAAATTCCAAAATGCTACAAATCTGAGAAAAACCTTGCATATTTTTCACGTGTGCTAATAAAGTTATTTCCTTTCCCATGTCCTAAAACTTTTTTGTCGCTCTGTTCTTCCAGGCAAAATGACATACTATGGCCAGAAGTTCTGTGTTGTTGTTTATCCAGCTGAAAGTGACAGCGGCAGCAGCGGCGGAAGTGGCGAGGAAGGAGAGGAAATGAAGGAGGCCAGGTCTCCTCTGTCTAATGGGGACGAAGACAACCACAAGTCAGCAGACTGCTGAAGTATTATATCTTCCCTGAAATAAACAGACATGTGCAGATGAACATGTGGGTGTGCACACACACATACACACACACAAAGACACATTCAGTCATGTACCATGGTTTGTAGTGGATTTGCTGATCAACACTGGCGCCCCAGCATCTTGCCTTTAATATTTGTATTTTGGTCTTAACAGCTTATAAATCAATAATTTATGCCAAACATAGTATGAGATATTTAGAGTATGTCACCTCAAACTTTCCTGTCTTGGGTCCCTCAAAAGTGAAATAAAGAAAGAGTAAGACCTTCCAACGCCTCCACATTTAACCATTTTTTACTTTTCATCGTCACAATCACCCAGCTCCACACACTCCCTGCACACTGTAAGAGCATTATTTTTTAGTATTTTTTATTATTATTACAAGACTCTTACTGTACTGTGATGGCAACAGAAACACTTTGTTTTATTGTTCTTTTTGTTTGCCACATTGTACATTTTGCTTTGTCATACTTTCAAGACACCAAAGCTGTATTATGATTGTCAAAGCAGAAAATCACATTCAGATCAAGTCATGTCATGTTATGAAATACACAAAGTAGTATTTTCTTTTTAAAAGTGACTGTAATTTCAAAATGTTTCCCTTTTTTGTAATTGTAATAATTGTTTATATAATTTGCCTTTGTTGTTATTTTAGTTTTAATATGTTAATTTTGGTTTGGTTAATATTCTTTTTTTCTATACAACATCATAATGAAACTGCAAAGCTGATATGTGATGTGCATTGTGTAGTGATAAATTTGCTGGTTAATGGTGAACAGTTTTTGTTAACTGGTTTATTATGAATACATTCTGCGCTTTGATGTTATTACAGCTATTTTTGACTGCTGCAGAGAGATTGTTAGTCATACTTTTGACTAGTCTTTCATTTTTATGAAAGCAACAAAAACTGTTTTGAAAGTCTTGATAAGTTCTTGTATGGACACTACTAAAGTAATTAACCCGTCAAACTGCAAGTCCAGCCTGGACAATGATAACTAGAGAGAATAAATAGAAAAGACGTTTTCACCACCAGGGTTGCATTGTTATGCAAATCCTTACACCGACACATGAATGCCTGTATGTTTAAAAAAACACTGATTGTCTTACATGTTTTACAGCAGTTGAAGTATTTTTGTAGCTTTCAGTTTCATCTAGTTGTGTTTAACTATGTTTATGCTTTGTTAAGGCTGTAAAAATAGGAGCTTCACAAAAAATATGTTTTGAGTCATACATCTCACTAGAAGATTTTAGTGCAATATTCATAGACGCACCAGCAAAACTTAAACATGCACCCCTGAACTTACCCATTCTGCATTGTATGGTAAAAAGAACAGAAACACATTATATGCTTAAATGTCCTTTTTCTTTCTGTAAACCGTTAGTCTCAGGGCATCCCCACTGCCTTTTTCCCTACATACACTGCCTATAACCTCCAGTCCGTGAAATCTCAACAGATCTGACTGCTGCCTTTGACATCCAGTCGGTTAGTGCTTACTGGTGCTGGTGCTTACTTTATTTCCTCAGGAGATTAAATCGTACAAGAAAATCCCCCAAAACTCACACATAGTGACAGATGCTGAATCACTGTAACTGAAGTTGTGCCAGTATTGTAAAGGTTGCCCGTTAAACTGTGTGGAACTGTGTGGGTGATTTGGAAGTCTTTATGTACAATCTGTATGGTTAGTGTATTTACAGTATACACAGATGTCATGAAAGTCTGTATGTTGTCTCTTAGTAATAAAAACCACTGACTAATATTCAAATTTGTAATTCAGGGCCTCATTTACACACAGAATTTTCTCTGTTCTTTAGCTTTATTCTACTGTGAAATCGTTTCATAAAATGTGATTACACCTGACATTTTTTTTTGCTGGCAAGTTTTGTCTCAATTTTAACAAAAACCTCAAAATATCTTCGCACCAGTACATAAACGAAGCCTAAATATATTTGCACCTAAGAAATGAAATAAATGCTGCAATTCTGTGTCATGTGACGATGTAAACTGTGCAGGCTGCACCATGCGTTCAGTTTAAGTCTGTTTCTGCACGAATGACTGCTTAAATCTAAAGAAACATTATCACTACTCATTTTTATTTTCTTTATGCTCAGTAAACCCTGAAAAACTGCACGGTGGTGGATGTTCTTGTTGTTGCAACAGGCACTATGTATAACTGATAATCTCAACAGTTCATTTCCTAGCAATAAATTAAAGCACCACAATCAATTGCCTGCATTCAACATCATTTTTGTACACACTGGTCTCTATGTTGCCTTTTGCAGTGTTCCCATTGAACTGAGAGCCATTTTAACTGACATGTCTCTCAAACTTATGTCTCTCAAACTTATGTCTATTTTTGTCTTTAAAATGTTAATGTAAATATATATGCTGACAGTAGGTGTGGTGAAAATAAAAAATAAACATGAATGAACGACACTTTTTACATCTCCTTCTTTTATCTTTTACAGGAATTTACACAGAATGGCAAATGTGCTGTACTTTCAGATGTTTATTCTACAGACAACTTAATCCAGAAGGAGTGACCATGTTTGTGCTGACACAGCAGTGTCAAAAGTTTTAAGTTGCTTCTGAGAGCATACAAATATAACAGTAAACTGAAGCCACTGTAAAACAAGGCTATAGTTAATAAACTGCATATCTTGTAAAATAGTAAAATATGCAGTCAGCACAAAAACTAATTAGTCTTTACATATTCCTATCATCAAATACATATCAAATTATGTTGGACATTATCCTACTGAATAGACTGACTAAATCCATTTCTGAAGCAAACGCGTGTCACATGATTTAAAAGTAGCTTGGAATTTTTCCAACATGCAGAGCAAACAAAACACATTAACATTTGGGAAAATGGGCTTATTTGTTTTCTAAAGGATAGTTCGTGAGTACCTGCCAAGAGCCAAGAAATAGTCCTACACATAACCCTCCCTAACCTTATCCTGTACTTGGAAGACATAACTTAAGTTGGCAGAATCTGTAGACAACACATTAAAATATGACTCAAGCCAAAAAAGCAAACAATAGAAGCCAAGAATGTGTTTCCTTATAGCATCTTTATGCTACAGCTATTCCTGCCTCATTGGGAGTTAGTGGAGCAGAGATACCATCTGTGCATCAATGCTTCGAGAAAACCAGCCCTGTCAACTTGAGAGCTGTAGAAATGAACACAAAAAGCCATGAAAGATTACTATAGCAGCCAAATTACCTCTGGGTGGTAAATTAGCCAAAGCTTGTTTAATTTTAAAAGCCTTTCCCACAAACCCAGATTTAACATGGTGCATCACTTACTAACAGTGCAGGTGTGTTTGCAGCCAAGACATGTTTACCTGTAGGGGAAAGGCTGCAATAAGTACAACCTAAGTCTCTATACGACAATGTCTGTATGCTGCCAGGTGACTCCACAACTGGTGGCCATGTGTCTTCAGTGTATCCGCTTAGAATAGGCATCACAAGAGCTGTATTGATGTCTACAACGCAGGATTGGAGGGGAGGCTTCTGGGAGTGTAGAACACCTGTCCTCCTCGTAGAGCAAGAACCAAATGAAGAACAGAGCCTCCCTGGATTTTATAGTCTGCTGCGGTTTTTTCATCATTCCTGAGAACCAAGGAAAGGCATGCACGGTAAAAATGTTATTTTTCGCAGTAATAGAACAGTTATAATTATATCCCCTATTATGTCATACTCACACATAAATAGACTATTTGAAGGTTTCAAGTATTGTTAAGGAGAATAAAGACATACACTTGTTTAATGACAATGCCTGTGTTGCATTTTTCTTACGGTCAGCAAATCAAAACATAAACAAACAGAAAATAAAATGCGGGTGATGTTGATTTTAGTAATGATCGAGTTGCATATTAATTTCTCAGTGTATTCTTATTGTACATCTTGTAGTTACTTTGTGCTATTTGAGATTGTGTGGTGTAGACCAAATTTGTAGCTCATTGAACTGAAATTAAACTAGTCGTCTAATAATTTAAAAATGGCAATTCCTACTGAGTTCATGAATTATTTTAAAGTCAACACTTGAATTGGTTCAGATCGGCAGGCTATGAAAACACAGGAAGCACTTGTCGGCATTGTTGGTTTTGGTCTTTGTTGACAGTAAGAAAAATACAGAGCATATCCCCAGGTTATTGTGAAAGTCTATCTTGTATCGGCCTACATTTGTTTTCCGCTGTAGATCAGCCTCTGCTGTTGAGGAGGGATCCCCTCCTTCTCCTCCACCCTTTCTTTAATCCGCTCCACCTAGATACAAATCAACGCAAAACATGTTGTTCAATAACACAAACTGAATATGTTTCTGTAAACACACCGCGCAACTGTGGAGACAATTATGAAGACAAACCTTATCTGTGGGCTCTATGTCAATCTCTATCTCTTTGCCAGTGAGCGTCTGTGATAAAGTTATAAGTTATGGTTAGAAGATTACATCATTCAGAAATAATGATCGGCATATTGTTGACTATACACCGCGCTCATTCATGCTGTGACTTACCTTAACTTTAATCAGCATCTTTGCTTTTTTCAAGGAACTCGAGGAGGAATCAGCAGCACAACTATGTGTGAAGGTGATATTTACTTAGACAACCCACGGGATGAAAAATTATGTTTTATATAAGTATACGGAAAAATAAGTCGCTATTTCTTCCTTTCTAAAAATTCAATGGGTGTTTCCTGTGTGTTTCGGCGAATCCCCACGCATCTTTGTCTGTATGACAACGGTTCCGCTTCAGCTTCTTTCCGATCAAAAAACACAGATCTCTCCCTAAAATAATAGATATATCACGTAGCGAGGGCGATGACTTTCGTCCCAACCAAGTGAAACCAAATTATGTGTCCCAAAGACACAAAATTCATAGAATAACATTTACGACATCGGCGCAACGAGGCGTAAAGCGAGACTCGCATTTGTAGTTTTTACTTGGGTTTTCCTACAGGCTGCAGACTCTCAAGAACTACAAAGCGGCTGGAAGTCCGTGTCCGCCTATAAAAATCTTCCCGACCACACAGTGGAAAAGGAAACAGTTGCACAGAAAAAAACCCATCATACTTTTGAAAGGTAAACTCTTTGTTTTGATACATATAGATAGTAACTGCTTCGTTGCCATATTTAGCAGCGTTAGTTTAAGATCAGACAAATGCTGCGTTGAATAACCGGATTCAATGTTGACTTTCTTCTGCGGTGTAACCTTGGATTTGGACGGAGAGCTAACGCTCCTCTGATCTTTGGGCTCTGGGTAACAGCGGCGTTTCCAGCAGCATGTGAACAGCTGGCAACGAAACACAGCCTCATTACATGAACGCGGAGTAGTAGTTCCAGCTCTGGGTAATGCTGAGTCGTATTCTAAAGGAGAGACAGGTGTTTAATAGCTTTTTTTTTCAGGCCAGATGTCATGTCTGCTTGTAGTAACTGACATTTTATTGCCACATGTTTGTGTATGACTTCATGAACTTGAGGACAAAAATGCAAAGTTGAAAAAACGAAAACAACAACCCTGAATCTTCCCTTTCAGGAAGGCTTGCTCCTGGACGAAGTGCTTCACATCTTTTACATTTCCCCCCACACTTCCTGTACACCCATTTTCTTCTAAAATGCCTCGCATCGAGAATGACATCAAGCTGGACTTCAAGGATGTGCTCCTTCGTCCAAAGCGAAGCACATTAAAGTCCCGGAGCGAGGTAAGTATACAGCTGCATGTTTCTTCTATATGAAACCCTAGTAGCAGATGAATCATGAGGGTAATTTCAAATCACTAAAATATCTATTTTTACAGCTGGTTGAACAAATTTATAAAAGTATCAAACGCCCTAAGGTCCTGTTGTCATGGTTGTCTCATTCAGGTGGACCTGATGAGAAGCTTCACCTTCAGGAACTCTAAGCGCAGCTACAGAGGGATCCCCATCATCGCTGCTAACATGGACACTGTGGGGACCTTTGAGATGGCTGTGGCTATGCACCAGGTACGTCTATGATTTCACAAAGAAACACACACCGCAAATACAGTGTTTGATTTAGTGTTAGTTGTACCTTTTTCTCATATAAAGATGAACTTGTCAGTTATTTGATTCAAAGAAGACAAAGTGACAAATGTAGTCCAAAGAAAGCTAAATTTAGTATAAGCTGTTATCAACATGATAATAATTCATATATTACATAACAAGCTAATAAATGAGGACAAGCCCTAGTTCCCTTATCGCCCTTCTGCAAATGCCAAATTAAAACTAGAACTAGAACATCATGGTGGTATCCCTCTGCAGTGAATTTAAGAGTTTACACGGATGTGCCCTGCAAGCACAATGTAAATGAAATTAATTCATTATTCTATGATTTATTTTTATATTTATGTGTCGGTGTGTCCTTGTTGCAGTAAATTGTATGAATATATTATTGTGTTTTGTTTTGGCCACTAGTTTTCTCTCTTCACCACGATTCACAAGCATTACTCCGTGGATGACTGGTTGGAGTTTGCAGCAAAGCATCCTGAATGTCTTGAGGTACTCAAAGGGTTGTTTACTATGCAATCACTTATATCTAAAGAGTTTATTATTGATGGTATTGTGATATTAATTGTAACACAACCCTGTCTCTATGTTCTAGAGCTTAGCGGTCAGCACAGGCACTGGTGATGGTGATTTTGAGAAGATTTCCGCTGTTTTGGCAGCAGTGCCACAGCTACAGTACATCTGTGTAGATGTGGCAAATGGCTACTCAGAACACTTTGTTCACTTTGTCAAAGACGTCAGGGAGAAGTTCCCCTCTCACACTATAGTGGTCAGTAGGTGTCTGTTTAACGCTTGTAATACCACGTAAGGCCGAATAAGGAGATGGATAATCACTGGGAAACATTTTTGGTAATAATAATTTGCTCAGGCAGGAAACGTGGTGACAGGAGAAATGGTAGAAGAGCTGATCCTGGCTGGTGCAGACATCATCAAAGTCGGCATTGGACCAGGTGATCACAGCAAAACTCTTATTCACATGTTGCCACGTCAACATAGAACATTGTGACTTTGTAGACTGTACTTTGACTCTTACGTTAACCCCTCCCAAAAAAGTCCTTCAATAATCATGGCATAAATGTGTAAATGCATCTCACAATGTATAAGAGACCAGTTTATACATTAGAAATGTTTTTAAAAATAAGTAGACCCACATATCACATTTAGACAGTATTATCTGGCACCCTCAGTGCTTGCTGTTTCCTCTTTGAAAATTCATGACTGCAAATAAAACTTGAATAATGTCATGACTTATGTGTCTTCTTCTCCAGGCTCTGTGTGTACCACCCGCAAGAAGACAGGGGTGGGCTACCCCCAGCTTAGTGCTGTAATTGAATGTGCAGATGCAGCCCATGGCTTGGGTGGCCACATCATCTCTGTGAGTGACCTTTTTCTATAACAATCCATTAATGTAATCAGGATTTTTTTAGGGGAAGTATTTACAGACTTTTTTGCTTTCTTTTGAAATTACAGGTGATGATTCCACTTTTTTGTCTGTGCCAACATCTTTGAAAGTAACAAATCCTGGGGTTCACTAGCACCTCTAAAACTCACAATGTGTTGTAGCTGTTTTTTTACTGGGCACAGGGTCTTACCACAGTTTTGTACGAGAGCATATGGAGAAATGTATGCTATGAATGTGTCGTTACCTACGGACACCAGCAATTTTGTTTCCCTCTTTTTCCAGTCTTATGTTGAGCTAAGTTACTGGCTGCTGCCTCCAGTTTAATATTTGCCAAGTGTAAAGGGTCTTATCTTAATCAGCTAGATTGTAAAATGCTGTGTACACTGTGTTGCTTCCTCTAATTCTACTCGCTTTTGTCTTCCCACGATCCGTGGTTAGACACGTATTTCACCCTGAGAATACGTAAACTTACCTTTTGCTCCAGGCTGTACACACAGCCATGACAAACATTCGTAACAGAACATTTGTTTTGTCTTTCCCCTTTCTTCTCTTTCATGCAGGATGGGGGATGTACTTGCCCAGGAGATGTCTCAAAGGCTTTTGGTTAGTTTCTTATTTGATTCTAACCTCAGTAAGAATTCTGTCTGTTGCATTGGCTTCTGACCATTTCTTTGGCTGTTTAGGTGCAGGAGCAGACTTTGTGATGCTGGGTGGGATGCTTGCTGGCCACTCAGAGAGTGGGGGTGAGATTATCGAGAAAAATGGCAAGAAATACAAACTGTTTTATGGAATGAGCTCTGACACGGCGATGAAGAAGCATGCAGGAGGTGTGGCTGAGTACAGGTCAGAGTCAGTTATTTTAGGATATGACAGTAAATGTGATTTTGCCTCAGTGTGGATATTTTTGCTGTAAGGTTTGATCACTTCTCTCAAGATGTTACCATTGTGTGTTGTTCCTCCAGAGCATCTGAGGGGAAAACAGTGGAAGTTCTTTACAAAGGTCCAGTGGACGAGACAATACGAGACATCTTGGGTGGGGTTCGCTCCACCTGCACCTATGTTGGGGCAGCCAAGCTGAAGGAGCTGAGCCGCAGAACCACTTTCATTAGGGTCACCCAGCAGCTCAACACTGTCTTTGGCAGTGACAGCTGAAGGTCCAGCTTGACTGAAGGATAAATCTGCAACGCTGTCTGCCTGACCCCAGATGCTGATTGTACACTGAGTAAAGCATATTAATACCTAAATTATGTTTTATCCTTGTCTAGCCCTTCTTTTGACATAACTGAAGGCCTACATGTACTCTTTGAGTCCCTTCAGATTTTTAAAGTCCATTATTTAATACCAGCCACCAAGCATTTTAGAGGCAAGTTTGCCTATACCTCTTTGCAAGTCTGCTGTCTTATTATTCCAGTGTAAGGACCATAGTTTTCTGCAGTTTTTACATGTATGCAATTCATTGGCTGTTCATAAACAGTACCTTGTAAAAATTTTTCACCCACATCCAAAATTCCAGCAAATGTCTTAAAATGTTTAGAAAAACCTAAAAATTTATGCAACTGTCTTACTTTTTAAGATTTGCACTTAATGATTTTGGTTTTTAGCAGCCAATGTATAGTTTCTGTTACTGACTATAGTGTCATATGTTGTTTCCAGCATCCAGTATTTCATACAGTAGATAACAGTAGGTATTTTTCATAATTGTTTTTGTGTTTTGTTTTTTGGACCAAAGTCTGTTGTAAACTAGTGGACTGAGAGTACAGTATACACTCAAGAAGTATTGGAATTCATACTAACCTTTGATTGGGTTTATTTTAGTGACAGTCAAATTATTTTATAGCCTTAAAAGTAAGTCATTCCTTCAAATTGTTCAAGAAAATGTTTTATTATCAGTATTTGGTATTGTTTTACCTCACAGTGTCTGTAGTTGCTTCATTTCAGGCTGCATTTAGTTTTATTTTGATTTCCCAAATGATAATTTTGGTGTGAAAATAAGTTGTATGTTGGCAGAACATAAAGTGAAAATCCAGTTTTACTTTCAATTGTCACTTCAAATTTTCTCACTCAATAAAAACATTCCACATCTCTAACACTTTATCTATTTTTATTATTATGATATTACATTAAGAGGTGGTTTTGACAACACAATTAAAAAATAATGAGGAGGGCAAACATAGGAAGCCCCTCTTAATATCCACTCCAGTATGATTATACCCCTATGACCTCACCACATATAAAAATGATTACCCTTTTTACAGTTTCAACATAAAAACTTGTGATTATAAAATTATAAACATTTAAAAGTTGGACTGAATTAGATAGTATGGATGTACCTAATGAACTGATCAGTGAGGGTATAAGGTCCCTTAGCGATGGAACATTTACTACCAGTAGATGGAGACAAACCCTTTGGAAGCAAAGAAAAGCTTGTTGCACACATTAGAAGCTGCTTCATTAGCAAAATCTTTGACATAACTAATAGTAATCTAGTTGAAGATATTACATTACGTAATTGTATAATGTGTTTTTTATACCCTGAACAGTCACATAATAGGCTTTTAATTTAACATTTTCAACTAGTACCATTATTGGATAAAAGCATCTGCCAAATAACTAAATGTAAATGTAAATGTAAATGTGAACATGTAACTGATATATGTCAATAAAAGAGAAAGATGGTAACATAAGACATATCTAGCCATGCACAATTGGCTTTGTATAATGTTTAGCCATGATCTGGGTGCCATACATTACCGAAGTTCACAAATCATCTCTGTGATGCACCGGTTTCCAATAATTTCTCCACAGGAACATTTATTCCTGTTAGAGGATTGGCAGACGTTATATCTATTTGTTTCTTTGGTGTGAACCATCCCACAGGGGCACTTCCATTGGTGCTGGGGCCAATCTGAACCACTATGGACATTTTTTTTCCCAAGTTGGACAAAGGGGGCGAGGTCCCAGTTATTAAGGCTCATATTAATTGTGAGTATTTCCTCTCTTTGGTACTGTCCCGTTCTTCTGAAGAAAGACAGAGAGGAAGCAACAAAGTTCCAAAAGACTTCTACCAGTTCAGGTTGTGTCACAGTCTCACTTCCCTGCTCAAATGCAATAGTTTTAGAGGAAACTCTACACTGCTTCTTTGTTTGAGGAAGACAAAGTTTCTTCGAACTGGTTGATGCCTCAGAACCACCATCATACCCTGTGGTGAGAAAGCTGAGCTGGTTATCTTCACAGCACAGACCGTACACTGTCCATCCTTCAAGTTCTGTGCAGATTGTTTGTCACATAAACCAAGAGTCCAGTCATACTCTTTGGGAAGACTGACCAGAAGCCTCTGAAAGTTCGGAACTGAATTGGTACTACGGATTAGAAGTGTGGCAGAGCATTCCCCCATCCAACTACTGTAGAACACCTTCCTGTTGTCTTTGGACAGTGACATGCCTGGGCCAAAGATCTGGGGGTCAAAGATCAGATCTGAACCAGTGGCAAAGAGCTTCTGGTGGTTTTCAGGATCAACCAGAGTCAACAAGGATCCGAAGAATTGGTCTGTTTGCTTCACAAAATTTTTCACTATTTTGTCTGATTTCCTGAACGAGTTTGTCACGATCACTCCCGGGCTCTAACCCTTTTCTCAAATCCACAGCTTTGGCCTTCTCCACATCCTGGTGCACCTGAGAATACATCTGCAGGAACCTAAAGGTGTCCTTTTCTTTCTGTGCTGCTTTTATGCTGCTCTTACTGGTTTTTATTGCTACCATACGAGCAGAGACTGAACTTTGGACACTGGTCAAAGATATGTCTAGATAGTCACAGCCTCAATAAGACGCACACTGGAGCGACCCAGCTTCTCTCTTTCACTCTTCTCCCATTTTTCCAGACTCACGTTCTCATCATCGGTTTTCACCATTAAGGCCTTCTGCTCAGTGTTGAGCTTCTCCATGAGCTCTTTGTGGGCTGTGGAGAAGGTCTTCATGTTATGAAGGCGGTGCTGGTCTTCAATTGCACAGGACACACACACACAGGTCTTGTCATCCAAGCAGTAGTACTCCAGGAGTTTACCATGCTGGTGGCACTTAGTGGTGCCGCATAAAGCCATAGGTTCAGTCAGAGGATGAGTTTGTAGTAACACAGGTGTGGTCAGATGGACCTGCAGGTGCTGGACACACATGGAGATCTCACATTTCATGCAGGTCTTGCGTGCTGGTTTCCTGTTCTCCTCTGTGCACATGTCGCAGAGAATAACTTCTGCATCTTTCTGGATGGCAGACATCTTTTCAAAAAGTAAGTCCTGATTTTGTTGAATTTTGTTGTTCGCTTGTTTTTAGTTTTTTTCTCTGTCAATGCCCCGCTGTACAACAGTTTCGATTCTTGGACAGAAGTCCCTTACTGCAATGACTACTGAACAAACAGTTGGGTGGAGTCAGAAACTTGTGACAACAGCCTTTTGTGAGGTTTATACGCTTTTTGTGTGGTGGGCAGGGGGGCAGCATGGACAGAGACAGCAACAGACTTAACAAGACCCGGCTCTGTCCTGGGCTGCACACTGGACTCCATTGAGGAGATGGAGGACAGATGGATGTTGACCAAACTAACATCCATCACGGATAATAACCCCTCCCGCCCCCTGCACCACACTGTGGAGGCTCTGAGCAGCTGCTTCAGCACAGGATTCTTACACCCCCAGTGCAGGAAGGAGGCTACCGACGATCATTCCTCCCCACAGACCATAACAATGTGTAATTACACTGTATTTTATTGTTGTGCTTTTAACCAGAAGATTATATTTATGTTATATTTTTCCACTGTTAAATATGTACATAAACAGAATACAAGATTCTTTATTTGTTAATACATTGTTTGCACAGTTAATGTTTTTTTCTTATCGTAGAAGGAGCTTAATCGATCAGTAATCGTGTGATTACAGTATTTTTTTTACTATAGACTCCCTTAACCGCTTATGAAGCATGGAACTGAATACAATTGGAAAAAAACGACATCCTTCGCTTTTCCGTGGTCAAGCTAGCCGCACTAGAAATTCACGTGCACCCGTATACTTACCTTTATGGTAAAGGAAATGAAGTGAACCAAAGCACACTGACTACATCCGGTTTTCAAAATAAAATAACTTAATAATATGGGCAATTAACACCAGTTTAACTTTTTGTAATTTATGGCTTTATACTTATTCATTCATTATATATTTTTATTTTCACTGTACTATTTGGGAGAAATGTCAAATGTAAAGAATATAAATATAAATCTAGAATATGAATATGAGATCCTTGAATCCTGGAATTGTGCGCAAGAGTATTTTATTAAGCTGCAAAGTTCATAATAAATTTGTTATTGTAGTTCAATTGTTGGGACTTTACAACTTACATTTCTTCCAAATAGTGGAGTAAAAAGACATGATTCTTTGTCTACTAATAGTCTGGGTGATGTAGGATATCTTGTCCTGGAATTATGTTCCAAAGTGTTTTATTAAGCTTCAAAATTAATAGAAGATGCATTATTTTCAAATACATGTTGGACTTGAAAATCTGATATTTCTCCCAAATAGTACAGAAAAAATAAAAATATATAATGTATGAAGAAGTATAAAGCCATTAATGACAAAAAAGTTTGGTGCGTTAGTTGCCCTTTTTTTTATTATTTTTACGATATTTTTTTTTGAAAACCGGATGTAGTCAGTGTGCTTTGGCTCGCTTCAATACTTTTACCATAGGTAAGTATACGGGCGCACCTGAATTTCCAGCGCGGATAACTTGATATCGCGGGTAGTTCACGGAAAGGCGAACGACGGCCGCAGTGATTCGCTCCACGTGTCTGACGTTAACGTCGTCGGAGTTCGCTACTAACGCAGCTAGTAAAAATAACGGCAGATCCATATGCTGATTCAATGTGTTCAACCGTGAGGTGGGATCATATGTAAAGTTAGGCAACTCTCCGTTGGTGTGACACTTGGTAATAATTTAGGGTAATTTACACTATACTAGCTGTGATTGATAGCAAGATAAGCAATATATATTTCATTTCTTATGAACCAACAATTCCCCATCTCAGCACCAAGTCATTTCTTTGCAGACAAAACACTTTTGATGCTGTAGACTTTATCATAATGTATGTGGGAGGGATTTCCTATTTGCATATGTTATTCAACCACATATGGTATAATGAGACTGTTATCTACATATATAGCATATAGCTGCTGTAGCAGATTATCTTGGTGTTATGAATACTAAGAAAAAGATGAAATTACCTTTGAAATGTAGCCTTTCTATTCAAATGCAAGGTTCCTCAGAAATGTAAAGATGGATCATGAGATCAACTCTGTTTGTTTGCTCTTTGTAGGCATCATTGTAAAAGCTGGAAAAGATGAGACACATAGCTAATCAAGAAGACCCCAGGCTCAGTCAAGCAACACCCAACGCTTGTGGAGAAACTAGTATTGCCCCAGAAGCTTTCAGTCTGAACCAGAACAGTGCAGTGTGTCTTCCCGTGGTCTCTGGCAGTTGGAAGCTTATATGGGTGCACTCAAACCAGATCAATCTACAACTAGGTGGCAGAGCAGAGCTGGAAAATGCCTTCAACAGGTTGCCTCCATCCAGACCAGGTGAAGGTGTGGTTTATGTTACAGAGGCTCCACTATGGCATCAGCTGGGACTACAAAGACATCTGTGACATCCGGCGGAAGGTCACTCAAAGTCAGGGAAAGGGTACGATGCAAAAGAGGATGAGGGAAGAGATTAAGGAAGATATTAGAGAGATGAAACTGAAGAGGGAGGTAACTGAATCTGATTCAAATGTGGTTAAGATGACAGGAGAAAATGTGAAGGCCAATGACCAGTTGAAGGGAAAGATGAAACAGAAGAAACAAGTGAAGAAAGGGAAGGACAGAAATCTAGACAGTAAAGAGGAAGACAAAAACAAAAACTAAGAAAAAGCACCAAAGGATTAGAGGAACAAACGCGGTGGAAAAGAGACTGAAGCAAGTTGATAAGGGTGCTGTAAAGAGAGCAGGAAAAGTAGAAATAAAAGGTGATCGAGAGAAGGGGCAGCAACAATCTATCCTGTCAAAGACAAAAATATCCACCAGAAAGAGGATGGTAAAAACAAACGAAAGGTTAATGCCTGTCCAGGAGGCTGCTGTCAAGATCTTTGAGCCGCCTGATGAGATGCTGGAAATGAATCCTGTGGTGTTTTCCCAGCCTCAAAATCAAGCCTTTAATATAGACTCCCATCTCCCAACAAGCTCAGACAATCACAGTATGGAAACGGAGGAAACGGAGGCAAGAGTGGAGGAAGAACCACATCTGGACGCAAAGCACGATGTTGTCTTCACTGATGTTTCTAAACTGAAGGAGCTAATTAAAATGAATAATTATGTTGCAGAAAGTTCACCCATCTTCCCCCCACACCAGGTTTCTTACGTGGGAGACCAGTGCCCCCTCACCACCCAGACCAGCTGCAATACAAAGACACAGAACCAGTTGATGATGATGAGGTTTGGCTTTCTCTCACTGCCAGTATCCAGGCAGCAAGGACTTCGACCAACTGGCAATGGTAATTGTATCCCTCGCTACGTGTTGGTACATTGGTTTGGTGACATGCGTTCTTACGTCAAGAAAGCAAGGCCGCGCTGGATGACAAAGGAGCGGCACAGCCAGGTACAGGCCAACATCAAGTACCAGCAGGGTCTCAACGCGCTGCAAAAGATTCAACCTACCGAAAACACTGGAAATACAACCTAGAGGATAGTTCTTAAGGAAAACTGATGAGAATAAAAGGGTGAACATGGTTCCATAGTAAAAATATTGTTTGCAATTTTCTGCAAGAGGAAATTAAGACATTCATCAAGAAAAGATGCCTCAGAAGCAGTTTTGTCTTTCAAGTTGTGCCTTCTTGGTCATTTAGACTTCAGCTGTTTTATTTCGCAGCGTTTTTTAAACCAGATGGTTATAAAAGTTCATAAATTTCCACTGTTATACAGTTTTTTGTGTGTTGATTACTTGACATGTACCTACACTATTTCAGATTTCAGTTCTGATTTACACTCCAGGTGCAGTTTTATACAAATCAGTCACTTTGTGCTGTGAAATTTTTATTGTCAGTTGTGTAAAACACTTTTGTTCCTGTTTGAACATGACCATTGTATGATTAATTACATCAAAAACAAACTAAATCCTAGATTCATAAACATGTCCTTTTTCTAAAAAGACGCAAAAATAACTGCATCCTTTCAGGAAGTGTGATCATTTGTGATCTCTGAGCAACCTGAGAGACTGAACCTCACACATAATCCACACAAAATGAACAAAAAGATAATACAATTGTAGGATATTATGTAGAACATATTGCACAGAAAGCAATTATAGAGGTTTTCCAGCTACACAACTGAGCTTCCTGTGTTTGGTTTAGTTTTTTCTTTACAGTTATTAAAGACTATTAAAGAATTTTCTTTTGTCTTCTCAATTTACTGTTTGTATAGGTAAAGGTAGGAGAAAAGGCCACGCTGTCACACTGTAGATTGATGTATAACATAACATTTACAGATACTACTTAAGATATGCTCATTTCAAAAAAAAAGAAAGTAAACACTAGAAGAGTTACGTACAGTACCAACCCAATCAGATGCCTAATGATAGGAATAAACCCAGGGAATTTTAGACAAGCCTACCAATCTCCTTTTAAACAAATCTGGTACCTGATGAAGCCTGTGTTACATAGAGTTAGGTTTGCCTCGGCTCGGTCAGTTCCAGCCTTCTATGTACTCTGCCCTCTGTGGCTGCCAAAATTCAGCACCCTCAATAATGCGGCGGATCACGGAGGCAGAAGTGATAAGCAGGTGTCCGGCAGCGTGTAGGAGGGTGGAGGCAACACGCAGGGCTTCTCTGAAAAACAGAGCCAAGACAAAGTGTCATCAGCTTGATTTTATACGTGACTGCAAGCTGCTCTAAATTTGGACTTCAACTTATTTATTTCTCATCCTGGAAAAGATCTTGTCTGATAAAAGTAGCTATCAATAAAAAATTAGTATGGAAACATTACATATTACATCTAATACATACGTTTGTAAAATTATTAAGTTATGTTTACTTGGGTATTTTAGTTGCTTTAGACTATACCACATTTAAGAGGGGAAAATTGTACCTTTTACCATTTAATTATGCTATAGTCATACATAAAACTAGTTTTAACATTCAGTTTCACATTAAAATGTGTAATAAGATATGAAAATGTATATTTCAGTGTTTGAATTAAACCAGTCGTTTTCTAACATCTTGGCTGGTAACCCTGTAAATATAATGCTGTTGGTTTTAGATATGTATTATTTGCAGCTCTACAAAGAATTTATTTTCTAAACTGAGATTGTTTTTTTTTACAGTTTAAACTATTTGAAGAGGTACAAACAGCCAATGTTATAAGTAATGGAACATTTTCTGACAGATTCTTGAAATAAACCAATATCATGTTTGTCTTGCTTGACAGTTTTGTAGATACTAATAACAGATTGACTTCAGACTAAAAATGGTGGCTCAGGTTGTGAACATCAATTAAAAAAGAGGAATGCCATAGAAAAACATATATACAGTCAAATCAAAAGAAAGTTTTGATTGAATTATATTTTGATCTGATAGGAAAATATTCCCCATTTCATCTAGGTCAAATCTAGGTAAAAAAACTCCCTGTCCTGGAATTGTCGCAGAGTTTATTTGTGTGTAGAACAAGTACTTCTTTCTTTTTTATATTTAAGTTCTATTTTTTCTTTGAAATGCTAAACTTATATATGTTATGGAGTACCTTAGAACTTTCTTGGGCCCAAGACACTGGAAGTCAGCGCTCACAGAGTACAGGCCTTGAAACGTTGCCTTCACACTTAGAGATCCAAACACATCCTTTGGGCTCAGCTTGTAAAGGTCAAAGGTGACACGAGCGATGTCTTTCCCAGTTCGTGGTTTATCTTGAGATTTGTACACAACTGCGCCCTGGGTGAATTAGAGACAACAACATACAGCAAGTGTTATTATAGTATATTAAGCAAGGCATAAAGCATGATTAAAAACTGCAGGAGTAGGAGGAGCCTGTTTAAGGCATAAACTTTTTAGCCAAACATACAGGCCGTGGTCTCCATGTCTGTCCAGGCTCCAGGGTCATGAGGATAGTGTTGTCGGGCAGGGTCATGAGGAACTCCTCAGAGTCTACCTCTGTGCCGTCCTCCTCACAAACCAGAGACAAAGACATGGCAGACAACGACAGCAGCAAAGCCTGGCATACCTACAGCAGAGATTCAAGACACTGTCACACCAAAAGCATCATTTTGGATTAAAGCAAGCTTAAAGGTCTTAATTGATTATAATTTATAGCATACTTACCTGCGATTATAGAAAGTAAAAGAACAAGATTGAGATACCAGAGAAAGGACCTGTGAGGCTCAGAAATGAAAACTTCGCCTTTCATCCCACCTCATTATTGGTGCATCACTATCATAGTGACAATTTCTACGACCTTTAACAACTTCACCGTAAATCGTCAAACTTTCAGTCAAAATTCAATCTGGCTCTGGGCAACAGAGCAGAGATCTTGTTTTCATGGCACTGTGAGTACAGCCATGAGTCATAATTTCATGTTATCGTGTTTCACATTATCAGGGCCTTGCGATAATGTGACATGTTGTCAGCAGATTTAAAATCATTATCTTGTTTAAATCCAGTTGTTGAAATATATTTTATTGACTGCTGTCATTGTTACTAACTTTTAAGGAAATAAAATGTTATGCCTCTTTCTTTGTTGTGTTTTTTTTTTGGTACTGTGTCATTCTCTCTCTTAGCTTTGTTTTGTCCCTGTTATTTTTCCTGTTGTGTACATCTATTAAATAGCTGAACCTTGATCCATTTCTCTTATTTATATATTTATTTTTGTTTTACAGTCACTCTCACCCTCTCTTTCAGCTCCTCCAGGGTCCCAGCTGTGACTCCCTTCCTGGTCTCCCTGTTGTGACAGCACACTCTGAAAGGTCGCTGTGGCGGTGACCACACTCGCCTGGTTACTGTCCTGATGACACACACACAACAGAAAAACAATTAAATAGTCTGCTTTTCTCAAATTTCACAAATGTTCGACCAGACAGTCTGTGGGAGTCACAGGATGAATTTTCACTTATCATAGCAAGAAAAGTATAGGTGTTACTAGTAATGCTGACACTGGCTTTGTTCTGTTGAATTGTTCCAATAAATAACAGTAAAAAGTACAAGGACCATGAAACACAAAAAGTCAAACAGAATTTGTCATTTTTATTTACATCTGATTTTTTCATAATGACATGACATTACTATATAAAGTGTGATGATATTTATTATCTATAGATCCAAACTGATTGGATTGTATAGTAACTTTATTTTTGTAGAGATGTTTTTGCTGATTTTGAGCTTAAACAAGTTGCAGTCATATCATCATACCCATAGTTTAATTCTATATCATAGGTTGCAATTCTGTTACATTACTGAGTACATTTTAAATTAAATCAAAACTAGCCAAAATTAAGTTGGGGGATCAAAAAGCTGGACAGTGTTCAGCTGTGCATCACAAAGTAAAAACGAAAAAAATAATTCTTCACTTACTTGATAAATGAAGATGTGGAATCCATTCTGCTTAGTTTTGTCTCGTCTCTTCTCACAGCCTTGGGTCTGTAGCGTGTTTTGGTGGGATAAACTCTAACAATCTAACAGTCTGTACTGGTTGCGTTTGACCTAGCTGCTGGACTTTGCCACAGTCCTGGTGATAATTCAAATAGAGAACAGCACAGGGCAAAGTTCACCTGGCCTGAATGAGTGTGTATGTGTGTGTGTGTGTGTTTGTGTGTGACTGACAGACTTCTTCATCTGGCAAATAGAATAACTACTTCTAAATCTTGATTAATAATGTATTCTTAGGGGGAATCATTTTATTAATATTTGATAATATACATATATATGTATACATAAATATATAACAAATCATTTTTACAAGGATTCCTCAGAATTGTTTTCTTTTTAAAATTATGACCACAATGTGTATTGTGTAGGCATTTTAAATTTGATAAATAAAGGCATTAGTGCTCTGAGGTTACAACCTTCATTCCAGGTGCATTTGAACATCAAAGAAATAAAATAAATGAATAGTTTATTGCAATTTCTTGTTCTTCACTGACTGACAACATACACAGCAATAAGCTGAAATAAGTGCTGATATACCAGTAAGACATTGTCAGAACATCCTAAGGCCATCTGCACAACATAAAGTACCCAGACATCAATAGTATGTTAAAGCTCATATAATAAGTTTATTAAATCATGATTTGATGGCAGGAAAATAACTTATTACTAAAAATATTTGCTCCATGATATAAATAAACAATGATATTTTAACACATCATTGACAGTTTTTTTACTTTATTGATTTATGTTTACATACATAATTAGATCAGCCATTTTGTAGAGAAAACAAGTTTAAATTTTGTTACATATTTCGTCATAGAAGGCATTAGTTTGATGGGATTTTTAGTTAGCAGATTTAATGCAGTGATCAGTTTCAGTGAATGGTTAAAGGATGGTAGGTCTTTGGAGAACTTGGATCTGTGGACGTGAAATTTACCATCAGGATAAATAAGTTATTATTGACAGAAAGCAACTGGCGGGTCACGTCAGTGCGTCATATCCCGGAAGTAGGACTAGGTGCGCTTGTTTAAGTTACCCCAGTGCAGGCGTTGGCGGAGTTTCTTCTTCGATCCTGTGTGTTCTACCACCAAGTCGCGAAGCACCGCTAAGCCGGCACCGCCCGCGGACAGCTTGGAGCAAACGCTGTTATTCTGTGAAACTGAAGGCGGGAGGTTGTCAGGAAGAAGAAGGTTTAGAGTCGGTTTGTGTCTGAACCTGTCAACAAACATATCCCGGATTCGGGTCAGTAATTCGCTAACGTCAGCCACCGCCGGTGTTCGGAAATAGAATCGCAGCGTTTTTGACAAACACCTTCGCGTTGTTCAGTTGCTAAGATACGGTAACATCAATAGGTCCGTGTCACCGGGATGGCAACAGGAAAAAGTAAGGAAAAAGGTGAGTGTTAACCTCAAACATGGACAGGAAGCTTATAATTCCCACCCATCTTGGACCAGTGAATAAGCCCCAAACAGACACGTTAATGTGTCCTAATCGAAAGGCAGGATTTGTCAACCCAGTGTGGTTTAGACTCAGAGGAATGATTTGCTTTGTGTGCGCCCTGTTCTTTCCCTCCTGCACAGATGCCAGTCTTCCTTTCGCAGCGCTCCAGCTCCTGGCCCCTCCTGTGCGACTGGTGTCTGCAGCTCTTTGGAAAGTGATGAAGCAGAGGGATGTGATGCAGTATGGGATGTTGGAGGAGTTCATCACTTCGGCCTGTGAGACCGTCCCTGGGCTGCTCACTGTGAGACACCAGGGCAGGTTGACACTGGGCCTGAGAGCACGCGTGAGTCTTTAAATTGTCCTGTGCGATCCCTGTGTCACAGTGCATCGTTTTTCCTGCATCACACTGTACATTTCACATTTGTTTTTCTGCCCTGAACTGTATTCATAATCCATAGCTCATTGTCCTTCACCTTCTTTACAGCTGATATTAGAGCTGTGCAACACGCAGCCTGATGTTAAGGTGGTGGAGCCTCATCTGAAGAGGATCCGTGTTCCTGCGTTGTCCTCCACTGCTCCTGCTGCGGTAAACAAGATCAAAATCTTATAACAAATAGCAATTGTCACTGTAAATCGTTGTCTTACAAAGACTCAACCAGATGATAATTTCTGATTTAAAACAACTTTAAACTTGTATTTATAACCTGACATGCCATAAGATTAGCACAAAGATTTCTTCATTGATATTGATTGAGTGTTTGTGTGATAGAAAGTGTAACAAAATGCTTTTTTGTGTCCTAGAAGAAAGACGTGAAAATCGTGAAAACTGTGGAAAATTTTCAGTCTTTGGTCCACACACTGCTAACAGACCCAGCAGAGAGAGAACAGTTCTTTAAGGTGAGTTCTTCTCCAAAGTCACACAACAATAGTGGATGGGAATATTTCTTGCTAGTTGATCTAAAAAGGAATAGTAAACAGCCATCTTTATCCTCTGTTTTAATAGGAAGAATTTGCCATGTTGTATGGTCCAAAGTTTGACCAGGAACTGGAGAAACTGCTGTGGGAATTTTTGATCCGAGTGGACCAGTTGCTTCCTGTTCCCAACTTAGCACAGGTATTGAATCCTTGTGACATTAGCATCCTTTGGTTTGTTAGGATTTATTCATGTTTACATTACAGCTTTAACACAGTGTCTATTATTCTGTAAAAATTCAGCTAATGTCAGTGTATGCCTTGTTCAGCTGTTTTAAGGATATTGTTTGAATACAATAATTTGCCATCAGACAGTGTCGTGGCTCAGTGACACCCCCCCTGTCCTGGAGGTGTGTGCACAAGCAGCCACCCAACCCCAGCTTCTTAAGACTTTGCTTCAGCATCAGACCTGCCTCGGTCATCTTGAGCCAGCAGGTAGAATTAGATAACTTGGGAACTTCGTGATAGATGATTGTTACAGTGAGACCTTTTGTGTGGATTCCTAATATTTTTGTTCACATTTTTGCAGCATCCCTCCCTCCAAACATGGGGGAGACTGTCCTAGATTCACTCTCCTTGCCACCATCTGGAAGAGTACATTCAAATCAACCAAGAGACTCAAAAACATCTGCTTTGGACCACTCAGATGGTGAAAAGACAAGAGACAGTACACCATTTATCACACCTGTTTTTGGACTAATGTCTAATGACGATGTACCAATTATGATTTCTGCCAGTAAAAGGATGGTCAGCTCTGAAGATGCAACAGACCCAAAGGAGAATGTAAAATTCACTGTGGTCAAAAGGAAACAAAAATCCAAAATTGGAGTGCAAGAATGTCAAGTAAAGCTGGATGAAGAGCGGAACGTCTCTAAAAAAAGCATCAGCAAGAAACGCAAACATCCTGAGCAAAGACAAGGTGAATCAGATGAGGAGGAGCAAGAAGTGTGGAGTACGCTTAAGCAGGCCAGAGCTAACCCGAGACCAAAAGAGAGCAAAGACAACGGAACAACAACTGTAGGAAAGGAGCAGTTAAACACAGCAGGACTGGAAACCTATATGACTAAGCTGGGTGTCGGTACGCTCCAGCTACCTGCAGATCCCTCCCTCTGCTCTGTCTTTTTGTCTTGTCTGAACAGCCAACCCAGAGTTATTATCGAAAAACTGTCAGTGGCTTCTGCTAGTGCTCACAGCACTGGAAGAGGAGAAAAATCCTTGCAGAAGGAGCAGCAAGATGAACGGAGGATGTCACCAGTCAAAAGTGCAGCACATAAAAGCATGACTAACCAACGACAAAAGCCTGGCTCACATCTGCCTGCCTTGGATGATAAAGAGTAAGAGACACAGTGCAAAATTTGCCTTTGTAATGCAAGAATGAAAAATCCTGCAAATGTTACATAGCTTTTCCTTATTTCTGCCTTTGAAACTGTATTTTCATGAACAGTTGAATGTAACTATATTTAACATATCAGTGATAACTCCATTTATAAGGAGCTTAGAGTACAGTCGTTCTAGTCCATAAGTTTTTTTATAGTTAATATATTTCAAGTTGACCCTGCAGGAAAAGCACTATTGTATGGAGGAAGTTCAGTTAGTTTGTCAAACTTAATAACAGCACTGTGCTTAAAACAATAAAATCAAATTGTTGTAGTTCTGGTTTCCAGTTTCATTTTTGTCTTTATGTGAGATATTCTCCATTTTTTAAATATGTATAGATTTAAAATTATGTAGTCCTGTTACAACTGCAGGCCACATGAAAAGCAGCATTACCCTTTTTTTCTTTTTATCCTCACACTTGAATATTAAATACACATTAGTAGGTAGTAATTATGTTACTGTCTTTTTCCATTATATGTAGAACTATCACACAAAATGGTTTAATTATGTTCTTTCTTCTTGACAGAAATCAACCTTTATTACCAAGCAACTCTCCCCCTCAGCAGCAGATTAACACAGGTGATTGGAAAAAATTTAAATAATGTTTAACTAGTAAGTAACTATGAAGAGCTACTTGTGTTTTAGTTAACTGTCTTTACTTTTCTATTTAGCCACATCAGGACCTCCAGGTGATGGTGAAGACTATGTAGCAGATTCTGAGGACGAGGGGACAAAGAACTTCAAAGGCAGGGTAAATGAAAGTTTCAAAATTTTAAATTGTATGTTTAAAATGTATTAAATTCTCCACGAGAGGTGAAGGTCTTTAAGGAGGCTCGTCTCAAATGTCTCAGGAGACAGTGGGTGAGTCATCTCTTAATTATTCTATTAAATGAAGCCTGCCATTCACTTTTACTCTGAAAAACATTTGTTAAAGTGATGATTTGACCAAGCCTGCAACACACAGAATTTAAGTCCAGAATTTTAGGTTTTATGCAAATATTTCAGTCAGATTCGGGTTTTCATTGGGTAATACGTGCAGAATTACAATGACAAGCTGCACAGAGAACATGATAAAGACTGACTGAGCTATAAATACTGACACCTTGGTGAAGTCCTTGGATGTTTTCTAACTAACTTTATCTTTATCAGCTGTTCATGAAGCGCTACTACAAGACAAAACATGGCACATATGTTCCCACTCTGAGGGAGTTCTGGAAACCTAGGATGAAACGGCAAGACTTTTTGTCTTGTAGCAGTAAACACAGATGACAAAATGGATTATTACTGCAAGTTTGGTAAACACCAGAGGACTGTGACTATCGGTACGTTACATGGACTGAAAAGCACATTTACGTGTTTTTCCTGTTTTAGATTTTCATTCCAGTTGACTGACATGGAGTGGACTTCAGTGTTTTGGCATCATAGAAAATGAATCCTGCACTGTCACTGATTATGACCATTGTCGTGCAAATTATATATGAAAGTTTGTACAGTGTGTTTTTCCTTTTTATAATAATTTTTAATAGTTAATAAAGATTTTTCACATTGCAGTCTTATAATGCATCACTTTGTAATTCCTTGTTTGATACCCACACACTAGTGGCAAAAAGACCTGTTTTGTTTGTGTTTCACACACTATATAAACATATATGTTTTAGCTGACGCAGTGTAAAATTGCTGAAAACCATTGGAAAGCTTCCCATTTATTTAGAAATTGCAAGTTTATCAAAAAGAACACAAGAAAAAAATTGTTACAGCTTTGGAATAGTAATTGTTTCTACTCTGTATTGTCTTATTTAGGATAAGCAGTTTGTGTACATATTATCTTCATTAGAAATTCTTTCACAGAAAAATTCTAATATCACAGAGGAAACTTAAGCTGTAACACAGAATTTTTAATATTGGTTGGTGTCATAGTATCCTGGCTATTATCACATTTAGTTTGCTTTTTAAAACATCTCATTGTATGAAAAGGTGTCAATAATTCATAGGATTAGTGGATGTAGCCTAATTAGAGTAAAAGCACAACTAATATTTAAAGAAACATACACAATTAGGTGTATATTTGTTTTGTTGCTTCGTGATGTTCAGAGTCGACAGCCCATTCCTCCGCTCACTGTGATGGTCTCTCCTGTGATGTACGATGCTTCTTGTGTGCACAGGAAGGCAATCATTCCACCAATTTCCTCTGGCTCTCCAGCTCTGGATAAAAGAGCATATAATATGTTTTGTTATTATTACACTTTTATTATAATGATACATTATGCAGCATATTACTTGCATGTTAATATGAACTGTACCTTTTGATGCTGAGTTGCTTTTTAAATTCGTCTAGAATGGCTTCATTTTTCCATAACTGGGACCAAAAACAACATTTAGGACCAAATTAACAGATAAAATGCATATGTGTGTCGAACACAAGAAAATACTTGAAAATTTTTGAATATACTGTATTTAAGTTTTTCCTCCTCACCGCAGCGCTGAAGCGAGTCTTAATAATTCCAGGGGCCACGCAGTTTACTCTTATGTTACTTTGAGCCAGCTCAGGAGCCAGTGCTCGAGTCAGACCGAGCAAGGCTGTCTTACTCACACTGTAAGGACCCAGAGCCTGCAGAGACATGAAAATGTCACAAATGTACAGTTCACATGTACATAACTAGTATTTGGATTACCTGGATAAAAATGGTATGCCCTGTCTAAAAAACTGCATTGTTGATCCTACATTCTCCTACATTCTCAGTCTCTCCTCATTAACTGGCTTTTGCTGTTTTTAATTCTGTTTGATGAAGCCACAGTTTTACATGTTAGACACAACCATGTCATTTCAGCTCTTACTGACCTGCATTGGTTGGTATCCAGCCACAGATGACACAAATACTACATTTCCTCCTCTAAAAAGAAAACACAAACACATCTAAAATTTGCGGTTAAATATACATTGGACAGGTTTACATTATTGTTTGATATGTGCATCTCGTGGAGCTCATGTATAAAACTATACTGTCACTTACCCCCTCTTTTCCATATGAGGCACCACTAACTTAGTCATGAGGAAGGCTGCTTTCACATTTACGGAAAGGATCTAGAAAAAAAATAGAGAGACAGTGTCAATGCCAACGCTGCAACTTTTTTTGAAATGGCAATAATAAATAATGCAGCATGAGGGTAAATGAAAGGTAGAAGAGTTGTATTCCATGGACAGGAGCCACAGACAAATGTGAGCAATGCTTAATATTTTCTGACTTTATAGATGAATTCTTGAGCCTTGTATTAGGTACCTTGTCCCAGACATCCTCTGTGGAGTCCATGATGTTTCCAAAAAAAGGGTTGACTGCTGCATTGGATACAAGAATATCAATGCCCCCACACTCATCCAGAGTCTGTCAGAAGCAAACAAAAAAAATATCACTGGCTGCCTCATAGGTTTGCAGTAACATAACACAAACTTGTTTGAGACACACCATTTGAACCAGTTTTTCTCTGTCCTCTCCACTGCCAACATTACAGGTGGTCCCAGTCACTTGGATGCTCTGGCTCTGCAGCAGTGCCACAGCCTTGTCCACGTTGGCCTGTTTCCGGCTGCTCACAACCACATGGGCTCCTCTCTTGCCCAGAGCCTGAGCTGCAGCCAGACCAATTCTGAGGAGAAGAGCACCCGAGCAGGGTGTCTCTTAATGGATTAAGCCTATGGAAACTGTTATTAACTCTTTTTTATATATTATAAATCTCTTGTATAATGTGAGGATTTTTTTGAAAGGCATATTATGCAGGATAGAGTGAAGTGGAAAAAATGATTCATCCAGTAGTAGTAGGCAAATATTCATCCATAGACTGGTAATTGCCAGTTCCTGGGTCACTACATTGTGTTGTTTTTTAGAGCAGTGAAAAGAAAATCTTAAATTCTTACCCATCTGTAGAAGCAGTGACTATGGCTACCTTTCCAGCAAGACTGCTTTGAGACATTCTTCTTAGACCAGCAACAGGATCGGTCTTAAGGTACCTGAGAACACTTCTTAGCATGACCTGTGAAGAGAGAACAGTCAACGTGTTTTCTGAAACTAGGGCAGAGGTCACATGAATTATTGCAGCCATTGTGGGACAATCTGAATGCTGAGTGATAACAGTGAAGACTGAATGCTCAAATCCATCGGTCACTTTAACCAATAATACACGTATTTATCCATTGTGTTCCAGTAGTAATGGTCCAATGCTAAGTATATAAAAAGTAATCTCAGACATCACAGTACAGTATTGCAATTATGCAAACGCATCAAAAGCATTGTCTCACCCCGACGTTCATGCAAAATTGAACGAAGCTGTGAAGTTGTGCAGATGAAAGATTTGTAAAAACTGTATTGCCAGGACATTTGACTAAAGACAATTCATGTGTCGCTACTGATTGTTTTCCGGGGTAAAAGTCCAGCTGTCAAAATAAAAGCCTTCTGCAGGCCAGCCATTAGCAATGAGGTGCTATTTAACTCAAAATTTTTCCACGTAGTTGTAGTCATTTAATTTTTAAAGAAATTTATGAAATTTGCTGCTGGTTACACGTTTGTTTTTTTCTGCATTTACAGCAGAGTTGTCCGATTAGTGACTATACCGATTCGGCCATAAACGCAACCCATAAATAACGAGCCAATCACACAAGCCGTGTCTTCCATGCTGCGGAAATTCACACGATTTCAAACCAGCTGGATTGGTCTAAGACGTTCACCGATTGTGGCGCTGATATCTCTGTGATGCTTACAGACCATCGCACCGCGCAGCAACTGCGCGAGGAGGCGGAGACAAATTTGTTGTCATCGCCAAAGATGATTGAACGCCGATGGCCTCAGATTTTTCACGCCTGAAAAGAAGTGATTCTCCGTATCAGAGATTGTACGCCGACCTGAAGTTTATGGGAGATGCAAAAACGGAAGGTAATTGTTTTAATACCACGGGATTGTGTGTCGACGTTGGCCGGTAAACACCAAATTCTTGGCGGGTATACCTTGCTGTTCCATTGTTGTTTTGAACTAAAGGTTAGCATTAGCAGCGAGATGTGATGGAGATAGTCAGTATTAACGTAGCTTACGTTGTATAGCTGTTAGCTCCTGTTAACTAGACCGCGGCTATATTGCTTATTTTAATTACCCACTGATCCAATTAAACAGCTTTTATTAAACACTGCTAGCATTTACATACTTGAGTGTGTTCGATAGCGAATGCACAATGCTGGTGTAGCCACGATGCTAAGCTAGCGTTAGCTCTCGCTGAATGGGCTGCAATAACGTAACGCTATTGGGCGTGGAAATGATAGACAGGTGTTGTCGCTGCCTGCCTATCTTTCATTTCACATGTGTCTTGTAACGTACGCGTCAAGGTTAAGTGAGGTTGGGCACAGTGCCTCGGTCGTGGTTTATCCTCGGTCGTGGAAAACAACGTTTCTAAGTGGATTACAGGGTTTTTTCTTCAGTGAAGGTGGACGACCAGGCACCCGGGCTTTGAGATGAGCCCAGAGCAGACCCAGCTGTGCCTCAGCACCGAGGATCTCCGGCGACTACTACATCTCTGAGAAGGACATCTGACGTAGATGGATGACCCCGACTGACCAGGACACTTGAGATATAGTTTCTCTGAGACATCACCGTTATCAATCATGTCTGTCTCTGTGAGTACATAATGTTATTTTTTTTAAATGCATTTGCTTTTAATCTTGTAAACGTATCGCGATGGACAAGTGGGATCAAAACTACTTATGGTTGTATAATTAGCGGGACTTTTCTTCGTGTTCCTATATAATCTCACGTTATCTAGATATGGTGTCTGGACACTCATTACCTCCATCACAGTTTTAGGGAGGTCCCACGTGGCTCAGTTGAGCCTAGTAGTCCCCAGGGGGTTGGTTTAGAAAATGTAAGGGGGCCTGACTCTGTGGCTTTGGGTTGGCAATTAAACCCTAAACGGCAAGGGACAGATGTGCCTCTCATCCCTTCCCCCACCCTCTCATCTTGCTCATTACCATTAGGCCTTGTGTCCATTCAATCAGTGATCCTCCCTGAATGTACCCCTCTTTCTCTCTTCTTCACAGCTTCTGACGCAGATGTGAATTTTGAGTTAATTCTTAGTTTTTCCATCGCTTTTTGATCACAGGGACATTTAATGAGACATTCCCTAATTACTCCTATTTACTTTCCATTCAACTGTTCTAAACAGCCAACCTTTTTGTTTTCTTTACTTGGTATGCCAAGCCATGGATATCAATGTACTTGTGTGTTTATGGCGTACAGACGTGAAAGACTGGGCTGTCTTAATTTCGGTTGTCTATTAAAATCTACTTTTGTGTGTCTGAATCACTATATCTGTGGAACTGTGTTTTTGATTTGTACACTTTCTACCCTCTGTTTCTTAGACGATATTAGCTAAGGCGCTGTTTGACAACACTGCAGAGAGCCCAGAGGAGCTGGCTTTCCGGAAGGGTGATATCCTAATGGTTCTTGAACAGGAGCAGAGTGGTGGGCCTGGCTGGTGGCTCTGCTCCCTTCATGGCAGACAGGGCATTGCTCCTGCCAACCGCCTCCGTCTTCTCCAGACTGCCCCACCCCCAGGCTCTGATCTCCATTATGGGTCCAGTGAGGACTCTGTTTACCTGTCACCCGGTCCCCCTTTGGCAAGGACTGCTGTCAGTAGTAGTGCAGAGGACATAGATGGAGTGTATCGTTCCCCCCCATGTGTGGGGGAGGGGCGAGGAGCTGGGGCAGTCTCAAGGCCTGGGGAGCTTCGTAGAGTTGAAGGTGGACGCCCGCGCTCTCACTCCAGCTCTGGCACTCGCCCTAGGCCTGACTGGGATATTGGGTTGGCAGGGCGTCCACGTTCTCCCTCTCTGAGAGGCCGAGGCACAGAAATGGCAGGAACACTTTATCAGACTCCAGTAAGTCCACTACCTTCAGCAGCTCAGCATGCTCGGCAGCCTGGAGCACTCATGGTTTCAGACTCTGTGTATCTATCCCCTGGTGGAGTGCCAAGAGTGGCTGATGAGCCTGAAGACACTACATATCTAGTCCCTAGAGAAACACTAACAGAGTCAGAAGACTGTTACTTGGTGCCCAAAGGTACACCACTTGCAGGTGATGATGTTTACCAGTCTCCAACAGGCGGAGTTGTAACCACCACTGTCTGCTCTAATGGCCCATCTGTGCTCAGTGGAACACCTGTTACCCCACAGACCAAAGTGAGCCAGGACACACCTGGGATGTACCAGACACCCACTCCTGTGGGAGCAAACCTTCATATGACGTCAGCCATGGTTTTGGCCCACCAGCACCCATCTCCATTATCCCCTGCTCAAGCATCTCCTAGAGCTTTGCCCAAGGGAGTTTCACCCAACTCTGTTGTTGCCAGAGGCAAATCCAGCCTGGCCTGTCATCGGGGATCCCCTTTGCTGGGCAGAGCAGGGCAGGTCAGGGTTCCCGGATCACCAAATTTTGCCCGTAAACCTCCTCCACCAGCGCCCCCAGTGAGGGGGGTCACTAGGAAAGATGCTCCACAAACAGCACAATCTACAGCTGATTTTCACCCTGTGGCCAAAGTCACTGCTCAGACATCCTCGGCAAGTCTTCAGAAGAGAGAGCAAGAACAGAGCAAACAGTGGGGAAGTCCGCAGTGTAAAGATCAAAGAATAAATAATAGTCTGGAGAAAAGTGCCAATGTGCAGAATAAAAAAGAAGGAAATCAGGATCACCCAGACACAGGGGATGACCAGGTGTGTGATGGTTGCTTAATTTACCACAGTGTTGAAACTATTGTTCTGCCTCAAGGTGTTATGTCATAGGGTTCATGTTATTGTTGTAGGCATATTTTCCATATACTCAGGCACTGTCATCATTTATTAAGTGGTGCTTTTGCTTTTTTGGTAGGTATATGATACTCCTCCCAGTGGCAGATGGCAGCGTCCAGTCCCATCTTCCAATGGGGTTGATGATGACATCTATGACACTCCCCGCAGTGTTCCACCACAAGCTGACTCTGAGACAGAGGTAATGATAACACTGTTCACTATGCAGTCATTACTGAGCAACACACACATCTCTTGTTGTGTATTAACTACTCTAACACTAGGCAACGTTTTGTGACATTATTGTTTAGTTGGAATTTTTCTGTCAACTTTTGAATTGTTAAATATCCACTTAGTCTGTCAAAGTAAAAGTTTTGATTTGGAGGCATTACTCTTTCATGTCTGTTGTTTTTCATTGCTTTTTGCACCTTTATGAGACAGGCATGCATGTAACTATCCTTTATCATTTACCAGTTACCAGATATTTTTTGATAGCTGGTAACTGGGGACAGACTGGTGTGTTCACAGTCATGTCTGTACATGTGAAGCGATTCAACAACAAGAGATGACTATCAAATAGCTTGTCACCATTTCTTCCCACATTCCACTATTAGCATGTTACCCTGCCCCCCATCCAAGCAATGCTACACCTGTCTCTGCCTGCTGTGGGAGCCTGTTGATCCAGTCCAAATGCTGCTTCTATTTTTTTTCTCAGGCACACCCATTTGTCCCGGCCATGCCAAGGCCATACTGTCACTACCCTGCCCCCACTGGTATCCCCTTTAGTCTTCTTAAACATGTCTGCCAGCTGTTCTGATTCTTCCTTGCCTGCACTTACTGTATGTGGGCTGCAAACTCACTATTTTTATACCTTGACGTAAAGGTCCTATCATAATTTATGCAAACCCTTCTTCTTTACATGCTCACTGCAAAACACGATTGGGTCTTTGGTGTGCAAGTATTTAGTGTCAAGGACAACAAAATGTTTCTTAAATTTGATGTAAGTAACCAGCGGCTGAGTAACTTTTGTAGCACATGTGCAGTTCGTACACTAGGCCGCCTGCACAGGCACAAATTTTTGGCTTGTCAGTGATGGTCCACAGAGAATCTATCCAGACCTTAGCAGACTAGGGAGATAACAAAATTTATGTCATGCATACAGATATAGACACAGACACACAGGAAGTATCATTGGGCCCTTAAGTGTTTTGCTCCTGCTGGTGGTCAGTGCATCAATTTGCAGATAACGGATACCGTATTTTTCGGACCATAAGCCGCTACTTTTTTCCGACGTTTTGAACCATGCGGCTTTTACAGAGATGCGGCTTTTCTATAAATTTTTCTGCAGCCCTCAGATGGGCGCTGTAGATGGAATTTTTAAAGAATTTTTACACCCTCACCCCTCATAATGGAAAACACGAAGAAATTCCTATGATGCAGCTTTTAATTTGAAGCCATCGATCTGGCTATCCGTGAAGGAAATCGAGTGTGACAGTGGTTTCAATGCTCAGGAGGAAGATGAATAGCGATTTGTGGTTTCAGTGCACGGGAGAATGAAGCGACTTTAATAGTTGCGCAGTTGCGCTTTAACAGTGCGCAGGAAGAAAAAGTGACAGTGGTTTGGTGTTCAGTGGTTTCAGTTCGCAGGAGGAAGAAAGATAAAGCAACTTGGTTTTAGTGCACAGGAGGAAGATTAATAAAACCATGACTTTTCTGTTGTGTGATCAGCACTTTTACTGCCGTGTTACAGGCACCATTCAGGTTCAGGTGTATGAATAAAGACTTATGGTAGAAAATCTTTTGTTGAGCGCAGCAACTCCTGCGTAATTCTGTGAAGAATAAGAGACGTCTTCTCCTTTGGCTATGGAACAAGCCGTTTATTTATAACAGGACGTTTTTGTCGGCTCTGTACATTCGACATGTGTTATACCAGCCACACATACACGTAAACGCACTCTTTACCGTAATGCCGGTAAAACAGCGCACAGAACATCCTCATGCCTACTGTGAACAATGAGTAGGAGCGCATACAACAGATATCATTTCTCAGCCTGGATATTGGCGGCTTATAGTCCGATGCGGTTTATATGTGACAAAATATATATTTCTTTTAAATTTTAGCGGGTGCGGCTTAAACTTAGGTGCGCACTATAGTCCAGAATTTACGGTAGTTTTACTTTTTCAGATCTAGTGGGGTCACCTACACAGATTCAAACATTCCCTCTGTCTTCTCCTCCCCATGTAGGTCTACAATGTGCCTGCCATCAGTTTCAATGTGTCCACCTCAGATGTCCAGCCAGATGAAGTTGATGACGAGGTCTATAGTGTACCTACACTTCCAGGTGTACCTCTAGAATCAGGGGAGGCCACCATCAGCCTCTCTATTGAGGATGTTACCCAGGTTGGAAAGGTCTATTGTGTTCCTGGATCTGAAAAACAAGCCAGTGTTGAAGATCACATCAGAGACACCTCTGAGCATGACTGTGGCATCTATGATATGCCTGCACTGACCATTGAAGTCCTCCCTCACTCTTGCTCATCCTCCTCCACCTCCACTCGTCGCCTATCTGTTTCTAGTAACGGATCAGGCGATGTGCAGTGGAGAGCTTCACTTTCCGGTCTTGTCCAGTCAGTGCTGAGCACAGCCTCCTGTTCAGCCTCCAGTCTGTCATCCAGGAACCTGGCCACATCATTGGCTGAAATCCTGTCCAATTGGAAAGCCAGTCATACAGGTGATCCTCCACCACCTCTTCAGCAGGCTTGGGCTCGACTGTCAGACCTGCTACCAGCATTATCTGCTATTGGCAATGCTCCTCCGTCTGAGGGTCTCCTATCACTGGTCCAGCGGTCCCTCGAGGAGTGTGCTCTCCTCCTGCAGGCTCAGGGACGACCGCGTTTGCCTTCCCAAGAATCCCTCTCTCGCAGGCCATTGCCTGCACTCCCAGTGCCTGATGGGAAGTCATCTGGAGGTGGAATGGGCTCCCGTAAAGGTAGCTGGATCCAAGAAAGGCCCCTTCCCCCAACCCCTCAGCCTTCCTTCCCTTTGCCTCCCGTTCCCTCCACTTTAACCCTTACAGTCACCCCGGTCGATGGAGAAGAAGACCCCAGCAATGAGTACGCTGGGATTGGTTTGACTCCCATCCCAGCTCCAGTACCTTCTGGAGACAGTGTAGGATATGTTAAGCTGCAGGTCAGTTTTAAAGCTGAATTTTTCTTCCCACACAATAAGCATAGAAAAGTAACTTTAACTTTGATTACCCTTTAGTACATCTTTACTGTCTTTTACATTTGCAGTTACAATATAATAAAACCCACTGACCATGTCTATTAAAATGCCTGTGCTTTCCTTCCTGCACTAGGGTAAACCTGAGCCTTCTCCTGATGCCCTGCTTGAGAATGAACATACACAAACTATCACTGCAGAGCCAAGGGTGAGGCCCCAAAAATAATCCTTTGCTACCACACTATACAGGCTGTTACTGTTGGGCAATTTTCACAGTACAGAAACACATACAGCAAGTCTGCACAGATAAGTCATTGATTCACTCAGTGTTCGGAGTGTGCTCTGTTTACTAATGAGTGCTGTGACTCATGAATCCAGCCTGCAGCAGCTCGGTGGATTCTGATGTGGTGGTAACTCTTCTTTAGTCTGTACTCGTCATGTTTAGCCTGCATTAGCTAACTTTGTCAAAATTGCCCTCGTGGATTTCTGATTCATGCATCTGTACGTCATAGTGTGACAGAGTGTGTTTAGAATGTCAGTGCTTTTGTGTGTTTTTCTGTGAATCAAACGTCAAGGCCTGCAGTTAGACATGCAACAACACTGATACCGTCTAGGCAAAATAACAATGTATTGCCTTATTTTATCTCCTAAGCTGCTTCTGTTTTCTCTCGAGGCTGAAGTCATGTCTGTTTATAACTCAGTCTGCATTTTTTTCCAACTCCTAACTACATTCCTTGGTTACACCATAAATAACCAACAAAAGATCATTTGTAAAGCTTAACAGTCTTGCCTTATTTTGAATGGAGGCTGTAAGACAATTGGTGACAGAAAAGCAGTCATTCTTTCAACAGTGCCACTTGCTACGTATCTGACTTTCTCTGACTTATAGCTTAGTGTGACATGACCTAAAAAGAGCTGACTGTAAGAGTCCTGCATTATTTCGATGCAGATCTACATCTTCTGTAGTTCTTGCTGTTCTATTTTAGTGGTTACTCTTGATGTAATGTTGCAAAAGAATAGAATTGATCTTTTTATCTTATGGATTATTTTTTTCTGTTGACATTTGCTGAAAGCAGCGCAAATTTATTACTTGTAATCTTCAGCTGTCCACGAGCTGTGCACCTCTACTAAAGAGGAATTTAACTGTAATGTAGTTCACTAAAGAAAAAGTCTGTGCAGTACACCCAATACCTCTAGTGCCATGGGCAGGTTTGAAACTGTTGTTGGGCATTGACTTACAAAAATCTATTTTGTCTTTCCTTGCACAGTTGACTCCATCCCCTCCTCTGCCGGTGTCCCTCTCCCTGGAGGACTCCGAACTGCTGTCTTTTTACTCCTCTCAGAGCCTCGCCCACCTCTCATGCCTGGCAGACGCTATCGATGTGCTCTTCAGCAGTGTGCAGGGGAACCAGCCGCCCCGCATCTTTGTCGCCAGAGGAAAGAGTCTCATTGTCACTGCGCACAAATTGGTGTTTATTGGGGACACGCTCTCCCGCCTGCTCACCTCTGCCGACCTCCGGGCTAAGGTATGTGGATCAAACAAGAATGTGAGAAGTATTTCATATATTAAGAGACAATGATAAACCTAGGTTCAGGAGTTTTGTAAACAGTCCTGGTCAGTAATAGACATTTTAGGCTTTCGCACAGAGTTTGAAAATAATATCTCTCTTCCCAATTTCAGATCACAACCTCCGGAGGACGACTCTGCCAGGCCTTGAAAGCAGTTGTTATGGCAACAAAGGGTGCTGCACAAAACTACCCCTCAGTATCTGCCACCCAGGAGATGGTGGACCGCGTTGCTGAGCTCTCACAGCAAGCAGCTGGCTTCTCCACTCTGCTTCAGCGTCTGGCAGAAATATCCTCATGATAGTTAATCAATTATGTAAAATTTTGCTTACACTACACATATATTTTAAAATGCCTTATTTGTTGTTACATTTTAATTGTCTTTGGTTTAAATGGGATTGGAGCAAATGAAGTCAAACCTGTTTAGCTTCGCTGCAGCTGTTACTAAGCTGGATTTAGACTGTTGGGTTTTGTCCTCCAAGTGCTTGTTGGTATGTTTATATACTGACCTCTGTGCTGTTATGCCAGGCACATTTGTCTTTTTGAGTGTTAACTTATTGAATATGTGAAGACCCTTTGTGGCTGAAAGTATATGTGTGGACTGTGTATCTTGGGAGTATTGTTTTTTTTTTTAATGTTTGCAGTTTTTTCTTTTCACCCATGATAGCCGTTTTCTTCCTTTTTATTTATTTAGCCAACCCCCCAATCCAAAAATAGCACAGAAGGAGGCCTGACATCCTGGCTCTGGCCTACTTTCTGCTGAAATACCTGAAAGGCCTTTTGTGATTATTATTCTGAGGCTGTTGAAGCAGTTTTGATGATCTGAATCTAAAAAAAACATTTTTTTGTAATGCTCATTTCCACTAGTAAGATCTCACTATTTCTTAATTTACCATTTATGCAGTCTCATGTAGACATATGAAAATCCTCTTTTTAGCTGAAAGAGATGTTTCAGAGCTGATGCAGCAACTGAGAGTGAGTAACGACACTTGTGAGATAGGGTGAGAAATTGCATAATGCTATTTTTTTTCCCACAGTCCCATGGCAGCCTGGCCATAGATAGGAAACCTGTTGATCAAGTTCTCCTGTTGCCACATGTCCCATTTATTGTCTGGATGGTTACTTTTCTTTGACTTTTTATGCTTTTCATATCAATTTCCCAAAATATGCTTGTCAACTGTGCTTATTCTGACTTACTAGTTTAAAGTCAGCAACCTCTCTGAATGAGAACAGGAGAAACCAAGTTAGAAATTATGTACATAATTAATTGTTAATGAAAAGCATAGCAGTGGAACTGGACTTTTGTTAGATTGGTAAATTCTTGTGCATTTATTTTACACATGCCAAATCAATGTATAAATCCATTCTCTAAAACTTTTTAAATACCAAGTGATTTTAATCATCACTATATTGTCCCTACATTGTATACACTATAAAGCAAGCATGGATATGTTTTTGCTTTAAAAATTGGTGCTATTTGAAATCAGTGAAGTACATAGTTATAGAAAACAGGCTATTATAAGACCTACTGTCTAACACCCTGTTACAATTTGCATCAATCATAAGCACAATCAGAAGCACATCAGAAACATGTTCAATGTTAAGCTGGGGGAAACATTTACACTACAGGTCCTAACTGAAATCTAAACAGTTTTGCTACATCTTTGGCATGCTAGGTTAAATTAGATTGCAGCAGTTGCTGTGCTTTATTTTACTTTACCAAATATTCAGCTTTATTTTTCTGATCCAAATGATCATCATCAGGCATTGCCTACTTATTTTCCACATTGTGTAGTTGAGTTATATAATTGTTTGAGGAATCTGTGTTGTCCTGTATTGTTTTTCCTCTGCTGCAGTGCCACGTTGTGGAGGTTTGAAGTATTACCTAATGAATACCTGCCTGCCTAAACAGACAATACTTTATGTATAAGGAGAGCATGATGGCAAGTAACATTTATATATTTATTGTCATCGGTTTGTATGTACTTTGCTTTACAATTTGCATGGCTTTAATTTGCTTACATTTTATATATGCAAATCCTTCTCCAGGGTGACTTTACAACATTATTTACAAGGAACAAAAATGTCTTCAGAAAAACATGTTACAGTTCAAAGATGTGGCTGTATTTCTTTTGTACAAGAAAGTTTTTTTTTTCTTTTTTGCACTACGTGAATTGATTTGAGCTGGTTATCTTTACATTTCTTCCACAGTACTCTAGACCTATTTTAACACTACATTTGATGTCTGTCTTGTATTCCTGTTCAGGATGCACAAATACATCTTTTGCAATTAAACAAATGTGTTTTGATTTCTGACAGTTTTAGTGTGTCAAAATATTGTTGTTGTACAAGATATTACGGTTTTCCCTACCATAAATAACTGGTGCATTTTCTACTCGGAATAAATTCACTTAAAAAAATGGTAAATATAAATGGCAATAAACTCGGAAGGCCCTTATTTATTTCGTTGTACTGTAATATAGTTCGGGCAACCCGAGCTTGCCCGGAAACGGCCGAACTGTGACGCCGAGCAGCAGCCGTAGCGACGCTGGAGTTTAGACAAGCGGAGGGATCAAAATGGCGGACGAAGATATTACGCTTGATGGAAAACCTCTACAATCGCTCCGAGTCGCGGATTTAAAAGCGGCTCTGGAGCAGAGGAACCTCCCAAAAAGCGGGCAGAAAAACACACTCATCAAGCGACTGAAAGGGGTAAGTGTTGGCTAATGTTACGTAAACCTGTGCCGAGTCTCGCTAAGTTCATGAGGGGAGAAACGGTTGGGGGGGGTTGACATTAGAGGCCGTAACGGTGTATGGTCTCGGAAGCGGGAATGCATAAACCGTCTAGCACGTATTACTAACAAATAAGTAACGTTGAAACAGTTGTAGTCTGTTTGGGAATTGGCGGTGAAACGGAACTGTCCGTCGTGCTCGGACTCCATTCGTAAGTGCTCGTAGTGCACCGTGTTGCACAGTTGAACTGTGCACCTGTCAAGTCGAGGCCTAAGCTGCCAACAGCCGCTCATACTGTAGCGTACAGCGCTGTGCCCGCGCTCGTGTGTGTGTGTGTGTGTGTTGGGAGCGCGCCTCGCCAAGTAAACACCAACGTTATTTTATGAGCTTCGCTAAAGACGGAGTTATGCATTTTACATTGTTTTAAATGTTAGCTTTGAATGAGGGATTCAGAACTCAATAAAAAAGCTTCCTTTGGTGGTGTGCTCGCACTGGTAGATTTCTAATAATGTCCGCTTCTTAAAGTGGGGGTTGCCAATACAAAAGTGAGCTCTGGAAATACATTCATCGTGACTTGCATGTCATTTATCATAACAAAACACAACACTGTGACAAACGTACTGTGTAAGTAAGGTGATTAAAAGTAGCAATTTTTAGTTTGATCATCGAGTTGTGGTTTGTCATAAAGTCACTATGAAGTACTACTGTGAACATCTCTTAAGTTTGTGTTGGTCATTTGCATGATGCAGAACACTGAAACCAAACCAAGCTTTATTGTGTGTTAATGAGGGCACTCAGGCTAATACTGTTGTGACTTTATTTTTTATAGATTTTTTTAATAGAAACATATTCTAAATTAAATAAATCTACACACACATACACTGTTTTCTATTATGGCACACAACTTTTATATATATATACTGCCAAAAATAGCTTGGAACACACACGTTTCTATTTTCTGTTATGCACTGCACTCTTCTATTTCTATTATGTTTTGTTGGCTTTTTTTCAATACAAAACAAAAAAATGAAAAAGCAATTCTCTGCTGCCTGTACTCAAATGCATATTTCACTATTATCTAATATATTTTAAATAATTCTGTTAATTTCCTACAGGCTCTGATGCTGGAAAACCTACAGAAGTCATCGTCGTCCTCTCATTGTGGGCTGCAACCCAATTCTCAGGTAGAGAGATTTTGAAAGAAGAGTAGTTTGTTAATCTTTTGGCAACATGTGATGTCATTTGAAGTGTTGTTTTTTTTTCTTTATAGATAGGAGAGGAGATGTGTCAGAACAGCTTCATAAAACAGTATCTAGCTAAGCAACAGGAACTCCTTCGCCAGAGACTTGAGAGAGAGGCCAAGCAAGGGGAGGAGGCTGATGGTATGACTCAAATCGACTCTCATCACCCAATTCAATTCAGTTTATGTTCTCAGTTCAGAATTGCTTCAATTGATTTGATTTAAGTTTTGATGACTCTGCATCATTAGATGAATTCCAATTTTCTAAGCTTAAAGGAACTGGGTAATGTCCTATCTTCTACTCCTTTCGCTTTGTTAGTTTGTTATTCTACCATCTCTACTTACTTGTTTTCACGAACATTTGCCTGAATAGACTTAATATTTATTGAAACAAATTTATTATATCTTTAAAAGTTAAAAGGTAATACATTTCAGGAAAAATAATAAAATTAACTTCATGTTTATATATTTGGTCATAAGAATTATTTGTTAAAATTAGTTCAAAACAGGTGAAAAATTAAATGGTGACTTACATCTGAGGAAGAATACCTTTAAAATGTAACTTATTCTTTTTTTGATTCAATGAAAAGTTGTCCTGTGTAGGAGTTTGGGTAAAGAGACCTCTAACCCCTGCCTCGTGTTCCTCTCTGACAGAAAGCCCAACAGTGCCAGAGGAGGATGAAGAGCACTCAGAGGACAATGACAGCTCCTGCTATGCCTCCGACAAGGTGAATAACCTTCACGTGCTGAATAATCAACTCACAGCTGGTTATTTATGCCACAACAATGCCACACACTGATTGGCTAATGTTCAAAATCCCATATTCCACATTTTAGTATTCTACTGCTCACTCCAAATTGTAGTGAGTGTTTTTTATTATTATACTAATTTATTATTATAATAATTTTTTGTCTACGTGAAGGTTATGGAGCTCGAACAATAATAATATTTTAAAATAAGTCTGTTAAATTCTACAAAATGTATTAGAACAAATACAAAAAGTGAAGTTACTCACTCAAACATGCTCAAACTGACAGCATTACTTGTGCCCTGTAGCATCACCCTGTACCCTCTCAGCCCACACTTTTCAGGGCAGAGGAGAGAGGAGCAGCTTCAGTGGGCATGAGCCATGGCCCTGCCACCCACCACCAGGAGACTTCTGAGGCTCCAGATGGTAGGATACAACATGCAACCTTTCATCAAGGACATAAAGAGCCACCAACACCCTCGCCTCCCCGCGCCGTAGCCTCCTTGTCAGTTCGCGTCCTTGGCCAGCCAGACCAACAGGGACTGCCCCCCACTGTGTCCCGAGCCCAGGAGAAGGAGGGGGCTGCACCTAGCGACCTGGGATCAGATCATCCTGTGCTCCACCTAAGCCGATCTGCCGGAGTACCAGGAGGAAGTAACATCAATGAGGAAAGTGATGAAAATGATGACGACGATGATGAGAGTGAGGATGACGAGGATTGGGGACCAGGTCCCGGTGGCGCACGAAGGGTCAACAAAGTTCCTCCCCAGCCACACCAGATGCCCAGCAGTGTCCCATCTGCAGTTGCAAGGTCCAAACGCAAGCTTCAGCTGCCGCAGCACATCCCACCACCACAAGTACACCACACTTCTATGCAGCTGCGCCACCCCACTCCTCCTCCCTCTCCACCCCCCAATCTGTTCCCCCTACCTGACACTCCCAAGCAAAGCCCACCAGACACAGATGACCAAGAGGGCCCAAGGGTGGCATCTTTTCCACCTCCCACTATGCAGACGCAAGACTCTGATTCAAGCTCTCGTTCCAGCAGTCCAGAGCCCCCCATGAAGCGCAGGCCAGGACCCCTCTCTCTGCTCATACACAAAATGGAGTCAGAAGGGGCTTTCCGAGCCAAGGGGCATACTTCGGCTGGTGAAATGTCTGAAGAGACAGCACACTGCACTGCTGGGTCTTCTAGTGAATCTCCACTTCAAAGATTGGAGAGAGAGGGGCAACAAAAAAACACAGAGATGGATGAGGAGAGGCAGCTTAAGGAGGAGAAGGACAGAGAACGACAGCAGGGGCAAGAAAGAGAACTCAGGAAGACACAAGAACAGGAGACAGAAAAGATAAGTGTGGAAGAACAGATGGAAAAGGAGAAGGACGAGAAACAACATCAGAATGAAAAGCAAGAAAAAAGAAAATGTCAAGAGGAGCAAAAAGAAAAAGGGAGAAGATACCAAGATGAGGAGAATAAATGCAAGGAGAAACAGAGAAACATCAATAAAGACAGCGTGGATGTGACTGATGAGCAAGATTCAGGTTCCTCATCAGATTCTGACTCCAAATCAGACTCCTCTTCACAATCCACCTCTTCATCCTCTAGGGATAAATTTGGCCCTGCCAGGCAGCTGAAGGTCAGTAATCTAACTGTTTTCTGTGCGCTTTCTTTCTGAAATTCTTTGTGATATTAGTGATTGTGCACCAGATTGACATGTTATATCAGTGATTTTTGTACCAAGTTGTTGCTGTTGATAGTAGGAAATATGAGCATGTTTTCTTAAAGTTTTTTACTCTTTATGTTATTGCAGCGTTTTGTTGTATTTTTCAAAACAACAGAGCTGTAATCAGCCTTAAATACCTATACTGACATACACTTTAAAGCTTAAAGCTCTAAAGGAAATTTATTCTGTCTTTTAATTGATTTTACTTTGAATAATTTCACAGATAGCAGACCAAGGACAGGAGGCAGTGGATGTGAAAAAGAGTAAACAGACAGAGAAGCAATATCTTTTAAAAAGGTTAGTAAACCCTTATAAAATTACAGATAACCTTAATGACATTGGTGTGGCTTACACCAACAAAATGAACAGTTGTTTTTTTGTACCCTACATACACCTCTAACTCACTATAAAATACTTTGTGCAACTGTGTGCTGTTTAGCAATGTGCTAAAATGCATCTCGATCTCAATGGAGTCCCATAACATTTTGAACATTTTAACATTTGATTTCAGATTCATTTAAATTTTGTTCTGCTTCCCTTTTTAGTTAATTCAGCTGATTAAACTATGGTTCTGCATCAATTTACACTGCTGTATCCCCCTTAAACTCAACTGCATTTGGTACCATGTGTCAGCTATTTGAATTTATTCAGGCAGTTAATCTGTGGTTTGCAAGACATTTGTGATCCAATTTAGGAATATCTCAATGTGCTTTTGACTTTCCTGTTGGGGTGATTATAGCATTTTAGAATTAACCTTCCTGAGAAAACTAAAATCGCAAAATGATGCTTGTTCCCAAATGACTTGTTGCCAGATCTGCATGAAATGTAGACAGCAGCACACAGCAGGATTTTTTTAAGATAGATAGTGTGATAGGTGGGTGTGTTATACATTTGTTATAAATACTTTTATTAGAAATATTAACGTAACACAGTATGCATGTTTTTACACAGTTTTGGTTCTATGATTTTTACTTGATGGGCATCATGGTTTAATAACTTTTAATATTTACAGTAACTACCAAAAAGAGAATCTGCAATGACAAGGGTAAATAAATTCATCACCCCTATTTGGGTTATGCCAAGTTTTAGAAAAGACTGTCAATTTCAAAATCAATTTCTCCTTGGCTTTGCAGTTTTAGTGGCGTATAGAAATTGGTATCATCTTTCAGCATAGAAAGGCAGAGGAAAGTATCAAATTAAAAGCAGTGGTCGGAGAGTTGACAAAATCCCTGTTCGGTTTTCACGGTCTGGCATGCTCGGCTTTGGTTTTCATATATATGCCTAAAATTGAATGTGTGTCATTTGTAGCAGTAGCAGAAATCAAGTTTCTAATCAACAAAGCTCTCGGAGTTAGTTCTACGTCCGCAGCAGCATTTTTGAATGCGTCACGTCTGCGTGTCTAACGGGGCTTTTGTTTTGGAAATCTTTGAGCGGAAAGTCGTTCTTTCTCCGCTCGCAGCGGACTTGACGCTGCTCACTGTAGCCAACATGGCCGCCATGCATGCATTGCATCCCTGATACCGACGCAGTGTACAGCTAATCAGCAGTGAAAACAACCGCAACTGGATTTTTTTAAAAATTATTTCGCGTCCCTGAGTTCAATCCACGCCTGACCGGAAAAGACAGTGTGTCATTTATTTATCCCCGGGGTTCCCTTTGAAGGCCGGCCAGAATGCTGTCCGAAGGAAACAAAAACGGGTAAGACTGAGCCAGAGGGCGACTGAAGGCTTCAGGTTGCGGGTTCTACTTTTACTCCCCTTATTAAGAAAGTAGCTGGGATGTTGTAGCCGAGCTCAGCGTGTAGTTTTGTCCCGTGAAGCCGGTCGTACATTACGCTACTGGTTAGCCAGCGGCACCTTCTTGCCTCTCAATATCATGTCATCAGTTCACGTTGGCCTGGTCATGAGCGCGTTCCATGTTCGCCCATGTGAGGAGAAACCGGGGGTGGGGATGTCGATGAGTCTTTTGTTGGCTGGAGGGGTAGAGAATAATTTTGGGGGGAAGGGGCCTCCTTTCTTTGATTAGTGCCGAAAATAGCTTAACGTGGAAAGAACACAATGATTAATAAATAATGGGCTCAGATTTCATGGTGAGATGAGGCATGTGGGCACTGACCTATCCCTTACTCTGTCTTTGCTCTTGGCTTCTACAAGCCAAGCCAGGTATCTGAGAGTTGAGATTTTGTTCTTGTAAAAGACCATACATTGTGTTTCAAAAGGAGGATAGCCAGGTTTTGTTGCCCATGATGGCTCAGTAATGGTCATACTGTGTAGCCCACTGAGGACTATATTTGTATTTTGGGATTTGTGTGGCTGTAATGATCTCACTTTTGTCGAGGGAGATCATTAAAACAGACATCTGTTAGCTGTACAGTCAGTGTGAATGGGTCCTTATGGTGTGATATAATTCTCCCAGCTGGCATGTGTGATTTGATCTGTAACAGTGCTGTGGGCAGTTTCATCTGTCCAGTGTGTTAATTGGGACACGATAGGGTTAATTCTGTTGAGCAAATGCACATTTTTTTTCTCATATTTTAAGTACTTTAAACAAAAGTAAAGCTTTCATTTTATAGAAGTTTTCCCAGATTGTGCTTCCTCATTCTAGCCTTATGAATAGAAAGATGTTTTAAAAGAAGCTTTGCAGCTGATATGTGAGAAGGAAAAGCCATGCAATCAAGCAGTCATTCAGTCAATCTTTCTTTCAATAAGCATTACATCACCTCAGCCTGGCCTTTCCTCCTTTCCTGATCCCAAAGGGGATGTGTTTCTAGTTGACATCTGTCTCCCTTTAGTGTACATGCAGGTGTGGGTCTGGTTTTGCCCATTGGCCACACACACAGAAACATGTGTGTGTATGCTTAGTGTATATACGGGCTCTCCTAAACAACTGGGTAGATTTCACCAGGTCCTCTTAAAGAAACTTCTCAAGGGTGTTACATATGAGGAAAAAAAGGTTAGGGTTTGCCGACATGTGCCAGCTAACTTTTAGCTAGCTAAATTACTAGCGGTCTGAACAGGGAATAACGAAGAAATAGCTTTTATTGTTGAAGTACAAAACAAAAGGTTTCTTATATGTTTTGTTACGAGATTTGAGTGACAAAATTCTTTCTAGGGTCAAATTGGGGAACTAAAACACCCATCCTGAATTTAGGTGCTCAAGTTAGAATTATGTGAATAAATGGAAATTAATTAGTATTTTTGTTTTCTTAGAAATTTCTGCTTTCTCTTCTTGTGACAAACAAGATAAAAATTGCTATTTTCTATGTTTTGTAAATCCCCACTAATTCATGTAATGCTGAATAAATTCTTAAAATGAATTCTGAATGTTGCATTTAATTGACATATTTTTCTATCATGTCTAATAAAAATATCACAGTTGAACCAGAGGCAGTCTTTTTTTAAAGATTGGCAAAAAGTATTTTTGAATATCTTATTCAATTCCTTCTACTTTTAAATGATAGTTTGAAAAAAAAACAATAAAGAAGATGCACACTGTGAAGGGGATCCTAGAGGATATTTGTGTCCCACCTACAGGGTGCTGCCTGTGTTGTCACAAGGAGCCAGCGTAGGAGGTTTTTGTGATTGTGCATGTAGGGAAGTTGAGGGTGTAGCTATAAATATAGTAATGACATAATAATGACATCTGCTTTTTTTGCTATGGCTTGGATAATGATAAAATAAAACAACAGAAATTAAGTTTACGTGTTAGTAACCCAAAGAATGTCTTTCAGTGGCTGAATTAGAGCCGGATCTTTTCAGTAATGACCCTGCTTGGTTCTGATGAAAAGCATGCACGTGGAGTCAGCTGTGAGTTTATGTCTTTGGACTATGAGTTAGGTTGAGGAGTGTTTGTGACCCTGAGTGTCAGTTAGCTGGTGAGTTATTTATAGTAGGAGTGACCCAGATCACTGGACTCCAGCATGATTCCTCTAGCTCTTCCAGTGTTGTCCTCTCTCTTCTCCTACGCATCATTTTGTCTTCACTTGCACTAACACTCACTAGCCCTCAAGAGCTGAGCTGGAAGCCAGTGCCATTTGTTTTTGCATGTGCTGTCTATGATTAGGATTGCATCTAACAATTGTTTTCTCCACTGAATTAGCTCATTATTTTCTTGATTACTCAGTTGTTTTTCAAAAATGTCAGATGATTGTAATAAATATTCTAAAGCCCCTGGTAATACCATTAAATACAGTAGCTGGTTTTGTCTGACCAGCGCTCCAAAACCTGAAGATAATTCATTTGTTTTACATTAGACAAGAAGAGCAGCAAATACTCAGCTAAGCAGTAGGTCATGTTTTGTCAATTTAGTTTGAATAATAAATCATTATTTAGTCAGTATTTTGAGTTAATTCTTCCATAGCTAAACTGATGAGTAATGGTCTGTGACCATCATTTTGGTGCTGTCTTTTGTCACTATTGATATGTTTATGCTTTGATTGTGTTTGGCATTAATCTGTCAAAGTCAGTGTAAGGAGTTTTCCACTAACCCAGCTAGACCAGTTAGTCAGAGTTTATCTCACGCTTAGTATTATTGATCCAGCTAGCAGCCCTAAAACAGAATCAAAATGTTGTAAATTTTGATATACAGTGTGTAAATATAAAAAAAACAGTACGTCACTGCTGTCATTCTTCCTTCAACACGAGCCATATTGAGAGGTTTCCAGGTATTGACAGTACACACGTAACATCGTGCCAGGCCTTGTCATTATAGTGTATACTGTATAGCCCTTGAAATTCTGACATTCCATTGACCTTGTTAGGAGGGGGCGTATGTGTAAACGTAAATATCTGATTGACACGCTTCTGACGTTATCCTGACTTTATTCTTAGAGCCCCCTAGTACATGTCCGTATCGTGTGTGAGCTCTTGCGTGTAGCATGCTGCTCTCTTCCAAACTGTCAGGCAGATTACAAGCGGCTTCAGATGTATATAGTAAAAGTAACACAAGGGCTGTCCAAAAAAAAAGCTTTCATCATATGCTGTGAAAACTAAAGACCAGACACATTCCCCCGACAGTTACATAATCAAAGTCAGAATGATATTGACTTTGTATCATTGGTCTTCAACATCAAAGCTTATTCTCTTTTGCCCCAATCGCTTCTTTTCTGTAGGGAGGTATCGGAGCCCAGTGCGGCTGCAGTGACAGAAGTGGAACCAGACTCGGAGAGCTCCTTGGCCCAGCAACCGGCATCTGGGGCTGAGCCAGAAAATACTGAGGGTCGCCTGGAAGAGGTAGGGTTAATGAGAGGGTGTGGGTTGCACTGGGTCTTTTCTCTGTCTCCCACTAACCTTCATCCTTATTCATATAAATGCATGACTACTTGGTAGCGCAGGTTGAGAGGGTCACTCAAAACCAACACAACCTCAATGCTTGTGCAAGTATTATAATGGCTTTTGCACCAGGGGAGATTTTATCTTTTCACTCCTGACTCGGTATAGATTTTCTGCATCCTGTTAACCCCCTGAAGGCTCCAGTACTTAATCATTTGGATACTAAGACAACTACTTTTCGGTGAACAAACATGGGTTGAGTTGGTGTTGGGTCTTGGGGTAAATAGGTATTAGGTAGTCCATTTTTAATGTTTAATGCAGCTAATATTTCATAAGTATACAAGATAATCTCTCATGTCCATTGTCTGTTTGGCCTTGTGGATGCTGATACAGTCCAACTAGTGATGGACTAATGTGGTAAACTCCATGCTATTTCACTGTTGTTGCTTGTTAGAGAGAGAAAGTTACAACAATAACCTCTAAGGCCCTGACACACCAAGGTGACCATAAACTATAAGTTAGTGACATTGTTTAACTACGGCTCACGATTTTTGTGCTGTAATCCGTGATATTAATGGTTTTCAGCACATTTTGACAGCAGTACAAAACAGTGAGAATATTGAATAGCAGAGATAGTTTGTAAAAACATTCTTGGTTCGTTTCTAATCACAGTGGCAGTTTAAAAAATTTATCAAACATATTTTGAGTTGCCCATTTATATACTATGTTTATACATTAATGATAACATTTTTTGCTTTAGTTTGGAAGATGAATAGAGACAAAGTTTTTTCCATTCACGTACAGCTTTTCCGAAAGTGTTTGATCAGTCTGCCTTTATCGGGACAAGTTACATAAATGTATCTATTCTTTACTTGGTCAGCCCTCACCTACATACTTAGGCATAGAGAATGCAGCTTTATACTTGTAAAAATATTCATTTAAATTAAACAATTTTTTCAACAGGTATATTAAGTGTTTTTTAAGGACAGTATTCGTTTGGATTTTTCTTGCAGATAGTGTTGACATTGAGTATATCCTTATGGTACAGCACACCATTAATTTTTTTACTTCTTTGTAAATTGTTATAAATGTGTGTATCTGTAGTTACCTATAGATTAGTTCTAATGTGGTGTGTCAGGGTCTAAGGAGTCAAACGTTTAGACCAGAGCATTGGCATTTTTAAAGTTTCATAGCTAGCCATTACATAGCTCCTGCTTGTCTAGTCTTTGCACTCCTGGTGAAATCAGTTGAAGAGCAGTTTCAGAGGATGTTCACAATCCTACGTTGCATTTTAAGCATTGAGCTTCTGATGTACTTATCTAGAGCACCAAAATTAGATTTACTGGTGAGGATCTATGCAGTTGAAGTTATCAGCATATGTCTTTTTACTGTGTCTACATGTACGTGCAAGAGTCTCTGTGTTTATGGGTTTTGGGTTTGCATGAGTAATGGGCCCTGACACTTTAAGTAGAGATGCATCAGGGCTTGTTTCTGCTCTTTCTTTCACCCTGTTTTCATGCTCTCTGCTCTCTGGCTTGCTCCTTTCACACTGCCTCTCTCTGTCACTGCCTCTCTTCCCCTGTGTCCCTTTACTATCTATCTTATTACTTTGTATCCCATCATGAACGCTTCTCTATATATATTTATGGTGTGATTGCTGTTTAAAACCCCATTGATTGCTTTGTTATGAAGGTGCCCATGCCTCTTCCATTGCCCCTAATGGTACCTGCTGAGTACTACTACTACTACCACCAACAACACCTCCTCCACTTCTCCTACTCTTCCTACATCTCCTGTCCCGCTATGCCCAAGTGCGTCGCTGGCACCTGAATTAGGCCTGAGCCTGCAAGGCCTTCCCTCTAGCCCTCCAGTGACTCGCTGAACCAGCACGAACTGGCGCTTGCATCAGACCACCACCTACAGCAGTGGCAGCCATGGTAACTGCAGCAGCACACAATTGTCATAGCAACCCAGCCTCAGGGGTTGCTATCCTGCTCACTAATCTGAATTGGACTGGACTGTACTGCATGGTGCAGTGATGAATGACAAGGCAAGGCAAGGGAAAGAGAGGGCATTTACAATGATCTGTATCTCCTCCCTCTTTTTCCACCTTTACCAATTGCCATTTTGAGGATACGCAGTCTGTATGTGTCATCTTCCAACTTCTAAATGCCAGATGCATATCAAAGAGAAGACAAAACTCTTCAGCTCTTTTCCCACTTCTACATTTCATTCCACACTGCCCTCTGCTTGTGGGGTAGGAGTAATGACTTTGAACTGAGAACTGCTGCAGTAGCCCAGAAACCCCAGGTTGTTGTGCGGTTGGGCCATAATCACAACATTATCATCATTTGGACTTTAAGCTTTGAAAAACAACACAATGGAGCAACTAAAATCTACTTAGAAGAGATGTTTGTGGGGCTTTATGGACAAGACAATTGTGTATGGATGTGACACAATGATGTGGACCTTAACTTACACGTTGAATCATCTGGAACTCTGAGCTTGGAAGGCTAAACGTCATCTCCTGCCTTGACAAGCTCTAGAGACAGTTCAGATGGATTTATTATTCCGGTGTGCATGTAAAAGATTCCACTTTTTGACTGTCACCATGCCTAATACGAACTGTTCCACTGAACTCTGCAACATTTGCACCAGAGACTTTCAAAGGACATGATGCCAAGGACAAGTAATCTGACACACCGTAGCTTTTTATGGATAAACAGCAACATTGATAATCCACGCCTGCGCCAAGACAGCTGGATATACCTAAAATGTTCACCTCCCGTTTCCCTGCCACCACACTGTTGATGAACTAAAATGTGATTCATGATCTGCTGTGGAGCTGGCAGATGGATAGCTGCAGTTGCTTCTGTTTGTTTGTTTATTTATAAATCCATCACTTCAATACACCCACAGCTTAGCCCTCGCATCTCATATGATTTCATTGGTATGCAGAAGCATTTGTGCCAGCAATGCCATAAGCCCTCTGATTTTGACTGCTTCTGTGGATTGTAATTGAACTAACATATATGCTCATGGATTATTTTTTTACACCATTCTCATTAAGAGACTTGAGAAACACCATACGTTTTTGATAAAACTTGAAGAACAAACTCAAGGATTCTTCATCAAACTTTCTGACTATCCAAACCTCATGAACCCATTCGGACAACAAACGGATGTCCCGCAAATGTCAGAAAGACTTAAATGAATGAATATTGGACATTATGGACATTAAAAGACAATAGATTCAAGCTTCAGAAAATGGATATTTTAACCTTTCAGATGTACTTCACAAATTGAGGACCAAGTACACCCCACCCCTCTCCCCTCTCAGACTCTGTGGCAAAACAGTTTGAATCTACTTTCCAAAAAGACTTAACACGTGACTCTATGATCATCAGTATTTCAAGGAAGGTTCTCCTCAGCCCAGTTCAAGAAAAAAAGTCTAATCCAGTGATCAGTTCCTGCCTGGTGGCTAATCTGCACACTCAAATCGAGCCATGCCCTCACTCCTCTGCCTTCTTTGATTGGATCCTTGTTGCCCAATACAGTACACACTGTTGTGCGGTTGGGCCATAGTCGAGCCAGTAAGGAATCAGGTGTTAAATGGTACCAGGAAATGACTTGTCCTTATTCGTCTTTTTTAAATGCATAAAAATTTTTAATGGGTACTGTAAAGAAAGATTTCTTTTACCTTTTGAACTTTTTGTGAATAAGAGGAGTAAATTAAATACCTCTTTGTAGCTGAATACAAAATTTTGAGCTGTCACACAAACTGCAGTATTAATTTGATACTTTAATGCGAAGCTGACAGCATTCATCGTACATTTAAAATTTGACTTTTACAATATGTTGTGTGATAAGTATGTTAAATCTCATTTCAGCTGCAGTTTTGATAGTGATGTAGGCCTCTTCAGCACTTGGTTCTCCAGCTCTGCTCATCTGCACTAATGCACAATTTAACATGGTTATCTAAATACAACTTTTTTTTAAAAAACTATACTGTTACCTTAATGTCCACAGCAGTGTTAAAATCACACAGTTATTATTACAAAAGAATTCTGAAGTATAACTATTGATTTAAACACTAAGGTGCCCCCCCCCATTCTATTTCAAAGTCCTTGCAATAACTTTGCATTTACATAAGTAAGATCCAGTTTTGATTTTCACACAGGTCTATTCATGTCCTAATTCTTTTTTTTTTTTTTTTTTTTTTTACTTACACTTACTCAAGCCCATTTGTATACATACAGGAGCAAAGTGATTTACCGGTGTCTTTGAGCAGAGGTGGAAGGTGCAAAAGTGTCTGTAGTCTATTGACCAAAAAGCCATTTCTTATTGTGGTACAATTGGAACCTCCAGGTCTTTGTTATGTTAACCCCCTGCCCCTACCCCCCTCCACTTTTCCTGTTTCACCTTCTCTGTGTTGATGTCTGATTGAGACTAAATTCTTGGTTCTCATCTCGCCCCACACCCCTGGGGTTTCTGTATGTTCTCTCTCGTCTCTCTCTCTTTTCAGAGCACCACTCCTAAGGCTTTTGCTGCTCGCAAGATTTCCCTGACCAGTGAGTATCCCAGTTACATGCTCTTCTAACTCCTCAAGCTCAATATCCTATATCAAGCAGTTACAAGAAATAGTAGTGGAACAACGACAATGAAATTTACTCATTCTTAGCATTAAATAATTAAGAAAAATGTCCTTTGTATGTTAATGTTAACAAATTCAAATTAACCAAAATATGTGAAATAAAAAGTCAGCTGTGAGTGGAAAAATGTTTTAGTAGTCACATGGAGGAATCTTTGGGAACATGAATGTTATATCAGTGTCATGCTAAATAAGAATGAAGGTGTTGATCTAGAGCCACGATACACAGATTTTGCACTTAATTAGAGAATAAAGTTGCTTTATTTTTGTTTAAATGTTTTGATTTGATTATAGGATCCTACATGTGACCACCTATAAGAGACTCAAACCAAAGGATTCCCAGTTTTAAATCTGATCGTGTTGTAGGTAGTGTCGAAAAAAACATCACCTTCATAGAGATTTTCACATATTTTTGTTATTGTTGCTCATCACTGATTTCAAAAGATTTTTAGCAGATTGATATATTTTTGTTTGATGTTATCTTTATCTTTCCACTTACATCTGTTCTTTGGCATACAAAGTTATTTTGTTGTAAACCTACTAAAAGCTGAAACTAAACACTTGTATGTAATATTCATTATTTTATTTTTAAATTGAATGTGTTTAAACACAGTCTGAAGAACAAAATGTGTCTATAACCAAATAACTAGGGTCACCTAGCTATGTTATTTCCAGCTGTTTTATTATTCTGTGGTCAGGATTCCTGTTCATACTTGAGATCTTAGCCAGTTTGTCCTTTTAAACAAGTGCACATTATATTTCTATCTTCCATAAGCTCTTTATGCTGCAGAACATTTTGTATAAAGAATAGTGATTAGATGCCAACTTGTCAAAGAGCAAATTATTCTTTTTAGAATTCATAGTATATCCTGTCATTGAGAAACTAATTTTTTTTTTCTCCTCCTTAGGTAGTAAGATGTCTCCTGCCACCACAGATGGAGGAGCAGGGGAGCACGAAATGGGAGCTGCAGCGGGGAGAAAGAGACGGTGGGGCTCCAGCACTGCAGTCACAGCTAAGAAACCATCAATCAGCATCACCACTGAATCACTGAAGGTAATGACAGAGCACTGGTGTCCTGGAACAGGTGTCCATCAGATTTGGGAAGATGTGGAAAATTGATTTTATAAAAACATTTTTTGGGAGACTTTTTTGCTTTCGAACTGGCATTTTTTATAGTTCAGTGTCTTTTGTCTGTCTTTTGGTTCCTCAGTCTTTGATTCCAGATATCAAGGTAAACCAGGAGGCAGTGGTAGACCTTCACCCAGAGGAGCTGCAACTATCTGGGGATGAGGAGAACCTGGACACCAGCCGTGGTGACCAGGACAAAGGACTTAAGATCCAACGCACTGTCACACAGGTAAAGAGTGACGTTGGCTGAACATGGATGTATTCCATTGAAGACGTTAAGAACGTTGTTTTCACACCAACTCATACAAAAATACTAATAAAAGCTTAAATATTTGTCTTCGATGCTGTTTCAAACTGTCACATTAATGTGTGTGTGTTTCGTTTTTCTTTATATTATCTGTATTTTAACACTAGGTTGTATTGGGCGACAGCCAGGAAAATGGACAGACAAATGAAGAGGAAGATGCAGAACTAACAGAGGAAAAACAACGCAGGACCTCTAGCGATAAAAGGAAGAACAGTCTTTCTGAGGAAGCCTTGGAAACACAGACATCTGTAAAGCTTGATGGAGAGGCAAAGAAAGGTAAACTCCCTCAGTGAAAGGTTTGTGGCCTTTTAATTGCTGTAGATTGTTGGGTACACATCTCTTTGCCACTTATTTTTTCCATTATCCCTCAGGCAGTACTTCTTTTCCTCTTTTCTTGATTATAGGCATTACAGTTTTGTTGTTTTTTTTAGCCAGCCCACTTACTCATCTCACCTCTTCCTTATCTTTCTCACAGTTACTCCAAATGACAGCCTGGTGCGTCGCTCCATCAGTCAGCAGAAGTCTGGTGTATCTGTCACTATTGATGACCCTGTCCGCACATCCAAGGAGCCCTCACCTCCTCGTGGCAAAATTTCAAATATCATTCATGTGACCAACCTGGTGTGTGTACAGTTCATTGTCAATATTATAGTGTAATAATGTCTATTTGAAAGTATTTGAATTTGGAGCCTTGAACTTCCCCCATGGACTAGGAATTTTTCGGTGAAAATGTTCACACACAAAAAAAAGCTGCATTCCCAAGTTTTAACATACATGTTTTTCATGAATGAGGCATATTATGTTGATGCCAGTGGAAACCACTATATAACCATAATTATATAAAGCAACATTTACCCAGGTATTACGACTGTAGGTAAGCATCACCTTAAGTTCGGGGCAAACTGCATGACTAAACAGACTAAGACAAGGAGGGACGCGACACATTAAATTACTTGCATCTAGAGATTTTTTTTTACTTTGGCGGATAGAAGCAAGTTTTATACATGGATCAAAGACTATCAGGCGACTAATGACACTCAGCCGTACAGCAGGCTCTCGGAAAACTGAGTTCTTAAACTACATTGTCTAATTTACTAAAACCAAAAACTTTTTATATGAGAAACGTAAAAGTAACTTGGCTATTTTTATCTTAAAAACTAGTTGAATGAAAACATGACATTTAGCCTCAGGGTGGCACCAAAGGAAAGACCATGTCATTAACTGAATTAAATAAGATTATCCTCTTAACTATGACCATTGTAAGACTAGTCTCCCTTTGATCCTTCAAAAAAAAAAAAAAAGCTGTATACAAGTTGAGCTGAACCCAGCGAAAAATTCTTTTAGTCCTAGTTTGGGCAGTACATTTGCATAAATGCCATTAAACTCACCTTTGACTTCAAACTAAATTAAATATCTTACTAGTTCTAGCTGGAAAATGCCTCCAGATGACATCACTCGGAGGAACCTTCAGTTATATCAAGTCATCTCATTGCTCAGACTATTAAGTTTGTAATTAAGATCAACCTGTTTTTCTAGAGCTCCCTCAGATGACATCATCTGAACTCCTGATAATTAAAAACTCGGATGATGTCATCTGGAGGGGTTTTTCAACTAGAAGCAGAAAAATATTTTAACACAGGGAAGTTTAATAGCATTAATGTGCAATTTATACCCTAAGCCATAGAAAGAATGTTGACAATTGATATTAAAAAAACCCGACATTTTCATAAACATGTCTTAACAAAGTAAACAGGCCCCATCCATTAAGGAGGTCAAACGTCTATTCCAGATTTCATTAAAATCCTTTTTACCAGAGTCACTTTTTCCAGAAATCAAGTGTGAACTAACCTTAAATTACATAGGTTAACATAGGTTTACAAGAATTTGAATGCAACCTACATGACATAAGGCCCTAATCTGTTTGTCAAGGTCTTTCACTTGGGATTAATGTGTTGGACTGACAACTGTGGCTGTCCATTCTTATCCTACAGGTCCGACCCTTTACTCTAGGCCAACTGAAAGAACTCCTGAACCGGACAGGCAGCGTGGTGGAAGAGGGCTTCTGGATTGACAAGATCAAGTCTCATTGCTTTGTTACAGTAAGTACAAAAAATATATATAAAATTGTTTTGAGAATCTTTGCAAGCATGATGAACCTGTCATACATGACCAATTTGAAGCGTATTGTCTTTATATTGAAAGCTTTTTACCATTGGTTCATTGTGCAGCACTGTTATGAAAGGTGGACCACTAGAAATAGTTTACTGCTTGTCTTTTATTACCGCTGAATACAGTGTATTATATTTGACTGTATCGTTGCAAACTGTTCAGTGTGTCCCCTGCTGACCCTTGTCATTGATAACATTAAGTCCGCCATGTTGTTCATGTTGTAGATGATTGGTTTACACTGCTTTCTGTCCTGTAGCTGTTCCTAAAATGCTGATTTTGCAGTGAGTTTTGATTATGATAAGATGACATCTAACAGAACCTTTCTTTTCCTCATAGTACGCTACAACAGAGGAGGCCGTTGCCACCAGGAATACCCTCCATGGGGTCAAATGGCCTCCAAGCAATCCCAAGGTCCTTAGCGTCAACTTTTGTGAGCAGGCAGAGGTAATGAGCACCTAAAATGTCTCAGTAAAAATGCCAATGTTACCCAAAAGGTTAATATTCAGTTAAAGCAAAGGTTAGATAATATTTGGCAAACTCTCTATTTGTTTCATTGTGGTTGCAGTTCTTGGTGTCCACACTTGATTCATAACCAAGAGTAAATAAGTGTGTCGCTTTGGGTAAAAGCATCTACCAAATGACTAAATGTATGCAGTATCTTAAATTCATTTTTTAAAAACTGTAATTAACTGAATTAAATTAACGTTAATATACAGTGGAACAGTAATTGTTTAAAAAAATGTAAATATTCTTTAAATTATATTGTAATGAAAAGTTTAATATACAGTCACTAACATTTGTGTAACATCAAATGTTGCTCAAATGTTTTTATTAACAATTTGACCAGTTGGCCTATTTGTCTTTAAATAAGTGGGAGGAAGAAAGTCAAGTGCTCTGGTGTGAGGTTGTCAGTGTTAAAGCTGCAGCAAAGTCTGTTCCCCACTGCTGCACATATAAGGAGTCATCATTATCCAAAGCACGGAATGGGTGCAAGTATTTTAAGATAGGATTGTGTATTTACTTTATTACAATTGACTAAAGTTTTGTAAAGTCCGGCTTTGTGTGGTGCTGAGCTGCTTGTTTTTTGTTTTTGGCACCACAGTTTGTAGGTCTGCTTTGCTAATGTAAGTCTGATAGTGATTGGGTACAGAGGCTTTACAAAAGTCTCAAAAGCCATCCTGCGAAACTTATAAAGGCATTAGAATGGGCTCAGATTTTCACTCTGAATATAGTGATTAACTACAAGCTCACAGTTATGTGTGTGCTGTATATTGTGTTATTACGAAAAGATAATAGATATAAACTTTACTGATTACATACCGAAGTCGTGGTTGTTTTGCAGGACACAAATACAATTATAATTAAAGTCATTATTAAATGGTTAATGGTACTTAAAACAGTCCAACAAACCATTGCAATATCAAGCAAGTGATGTATGAAACAGGCAACCAGTGCTCTTCAATATAAAGATGATAAATAAATTAACAGATTTATTAGAGCCATATCAGATGGGTTTTTGTTTCATTTTATTTTAAAGCTGTAGCCAATGTCAAGACCAGGAACCTGCTTTATAATTTATACAAGGAACCATCTCTGTATCTGTATCAACCATTATCTCTGTATAAAAATGTCAGCAACTTTTTTATCTAAGCCATCACATTTAACTATTTTTGCCTCACACTCTTGTTTCCTTCAGCTGGACTTTCACAAAGGTGTGCTGAAAACAGACAAGGAAGAGGACCATGTTGTGCAGCCGGCGGCTCCTCAGAACCGTCTGCCCCCTTTAATGCCTGAGCGAGAGAAGGACAGAGAAAGAGATCGCGACAGAGAGAGAGACAGGGACAGGGAGCGAGAACGAGACCGGGAACGGGACCGTGGAGTGGGAGGAGTGCGGGATCTGTGGGCAGAGCGGGAAAAAGAGATGGAGCGCCGCGAGCGAGCCCGTGGTGAGCGAGAGTGGGACCGAGATAAGGTCAGAGAATTTGCAAGACCAGGAGAGGAGGGACGACGGTCTCGATCTAGAGACAGAGAACGGAGGAGGAGGGAGAGGGCAAGGAGCAAAGAAAGGAAGACCGATAAGAAGGGTAGGAGAATAACAAAGCAAATGTTGTTAAAAAATAATTCAAAATAAAAGTGGCTGGAATATGATATACTCATGAAGTAGACCCTCACAGAAAATATGTAAATTAAAAACCATATTAACCATATTGATAATTCAAAACCATATTGATCCCAGCAGGGTAATTGCATTTTGTTCATTACATGTTGTCAGCCTGTTGGCAAATGGGCTGCATTACAGGCTCCACCCTGTTAATGCTATATTTAATGGATTTGAATCGTCCTCCCTTGTTGCCCGAAAGCACTACTAATACAGTTACAGCATAGTCTCAAAGAAACCTGTCAGTGCTGGAGGTTGCACAAAAATGACTCTCCTCCTGTAGTTGCCAGTGTGAGATTGCACATGGAGCATACCGAAAAAAATGGAAAAATATACTGTGAACACATTAACAATTAGTAGAAGTCTCAGTAAATACGGACCAAATCTTGTCAAGGCACTGTGTTTTAATCGCTTGATTCTTTGCCCTACAGTGTTGGTTACTCATGATTCTGTACAGACTTGGGTGCATTGGTTAAAAGCTTAAATGAGGACACTAATGGCAACATATTAATTATCGTATTTATGCACAGATTACTTTCCCAAATGATCATTCTGTCTTTAAACTGGTAATAGGTAAAATGTTCCTTTTCGTATTTCTCTGAGTGATGTATTCAGCTTTTTAAAGTAGCCAGCATTAAAACATTTTTGGATCTTTGGTGTAAGTAATTGATAAGATTTAATTTCCAGTAATCATGTGAGTTTCTGGCAGCAGAGGCTGAAACTGCTCTTTCTATTAATCTTCACATAAGAAAATAACTCAACTTCTTAACTTTTCTCACTAACAGAGAAGGGAGACGAGCCTCCGGCCAAACTTTTAGATGACTTGTTTCTCAAGACTAAAGCAGCTCCGTGTATATACTGGCTTCCCCTCACTGAAGAGCAGGTTTGTTCCTACTCTCACTTTTATATTTTTGAGTCAATCTGCGTTTGAGATTTTAATTATAATTAACTTGTGCTTTGTGTCCACCAGGCGGCTCAGAGGCTTTTGGACCGCACAGAGCGGCAAAAGGAACGTGAGAGAAGACGAAAGGAGCAAGAGGAGGAGGACAAGAAGCGGGAAGAGGAGAAGAAAGAGAGGCTGAAGGGTCGTGAGAAGGATGCCGGCGTGACAGTAAGCAGTGGAGTAGGCGGGCGAGGAGCTGACGGAGATAGAGAGCGAGACCGTGGCCGCGATAGAGAGGGGGACAAAAAGAGGGACGGCGGCCATCGACCCAGACGACCCTCGGCTGGTGATGGCAGTGGACGGCGTACTCGTAGTTGTAGCAACAACAGGGACAGACGTCGCTGAGGGGTGGGCGGCCGCAGGGAAAGCTGATAGCAGCGTAGCAGAGGACGCAACAGACAGGAAATCTTGGGAGGGTGTGTTTGTACGGAGTAAAATTCAGGACTTGTCTGCTCCTCACTACCTGCCCCGCCGTGCTTTACTTTGCCCTCTTTGACGCCACCGTTGTCTTCCACACACTTCTGCCATTTCCCCATTTCTCCTTAATGTCAGTTTACATCAAGAAATACTCATTACATGTTTGTTTTAGAGTAAAGCAAAGTTTCTAGCTCCACTTCCCACTCTTCTGTTGAGCCTTGCAGAAGCAAAGTCCTGCCCCCACCATAGGGAATAGAGTTCCTTGTCTCCTTTTAGTGTGTTAATTCTCCGCCATTAAAAAGAAACTAGGAGGAGGTTGGTGATGTGATTTTTTTTTTTTTTTTTTTGGCTGGCCTCAGCATTTTGTCCCACTGAGGTTTGGGAGCCCGCCTCTTTATTTTAGTTCTGCGGGTGCACAGTTCCTTCCTGCTCCGAGCCCTGTAATAAAACCAGACCAAAATAGATCCCTGACCTTCAGATATTTTCTAGGATCAGTTTTAGTGTTCCACTCTTCAGCAGTAAGATATGACTGCATTTACTGTCCTCCTTTGTCAGTGTGAGAAGGGTTATTTTGTCAGGTTTTTTTTTTTTTAGCTTTTGAAGGGTTTGCTGCGTGTTACAGCAGGGGATCTTTGTGTGAGTAATAACCATCTCCCACACGGTTACAACTGGTGCTGAAGTCTCGACACTGTAACAAAAGTGTGATAGGAAGATAAATGGTGAACGGGTGGTGCAGGAGAAATGCACATGCCCAGGTTTGTCTTTACTTTATGTATTTAGGGAAGTGGAGGATGTGAAATCCTTTGCTCTGTAATTATTACAGGGAGCTGATATTCCCTGCAATAACACCTGTTTGCAAACACCTCTTGTGATCTTTCAATCATATATATATTTAAGAGGTTAAAAATAAAGAAATTCTAATAGAGTAATGGTTCCAATTTTAATATTTTTAATTTTGTTTTTAGTTCAGTTTGATTTTGTAGTTTTTCCCTCTTTCTGCAAGTGCTGAATGTACCAAGAATAAAAAAGGAATAAATTTAAATTGGTTATCAGCTGTCTGCTTCAGTGTTTATTAGACAGTTTCAAAAACATCGCCTGGTTGTGAGCTCTTAAGCTGATGTGTTTTGATCTTCATCTGTTAAGACAAATATATTGGGAAAAGATTTTAACTGAGGGAGTTGCAGTGTATATGAAAACATTTAAAGGGGTTTTTAAGTTTGTTCTACTGAGCATATTTATTTCCTGACATTTGAGTTGTATATTCAAGTAAGCGATTATTGGAGCACGACAGAATTTATTTTACAACAGAGAACTTAATGTTCCATCCCCAATTTGTACAGATTCACGTTACAAATTTCTTAAAGACAAATTTAAGTGCAAAATGTTTGCTAGCGATATGTACAAAAAACAGTTAAGGAAAAATCTTTGTTCTTCTACAGCAAACAGTAGCCACATTGGGGTTTGAAAAAAAATACAACAGTAGTTCCTTTCCCATTCCCTTTAAAACTATGATACAGTAATAGTACAAGTAATACAGCAGGCATGTACATGTGACAGAAGTAACTGATCCAGGTCACCATCTTAATATTAACGGTTTCATCCTGGAGAAAGCGTGACAGAACTAAAGCACATGAGGAAGAGATGGCATGTTATTACCACCTTTCTCTGACACCTAGAGCTGCATGCGTGATGCTGATCAGTGTGTGTTGTGAGGGGAAACGTTATGAGTGGCACACACTCTGCTCATGTGACAGGAGTGACAGAGGAGATGAGAGTCCAGGGGGAAGCATTGTGACCCAGGCTTATCAGAGAGCTGCTTACCACACTCCTGAGGAGAGGGGGGGAGACAGAAAGTAAGGTCAGCTACCAAGATATTTCTTAATAGGTGTCACAGAACAATATGTAGCTCTTGTATCAGTGCGATATTGTAGGCTTCATTAGCCAGTGATGACTCACCTCACAGTGGTAGCACTCAAAGTGATAGTCTTTGTTCATAGACACGACCCTGAGGATCTCTTCACTGCCCTGAGACGCAGCAGGAGAATGGGAGACGTTAAAAAAAACTATAGGATTTCCTAATAAGCCTAACCTTGTTTTACTCTTAACAGTTTCAGGAAAAATCAATCACCAGAAATATGCCATACAAATAGATTTTGAAATGGCGGAAACTGCTTTCACATACAAATGTGTAAGAAAAACTGAATAATGAAAAGTAAGTGAATTTAAAGTTCAAAATGTAGAAGTTCTCCACTTTTGGGGGCAAGCAACACACCACAGAAACTTTACTGGTAATAAAAAAAAGTGCCTGATAATAAATGCATAACTTTTATGCTTTTGAATTGTCTCCACCTGGAACTACAAAAACAAGTTTGTATGCATCATTCTAGTTCTCTGGCTTCCATTACTACGATGATGATTATGACTACTGCACATGATATGCCAGTTTTCTGTTCAAGAAAAAGAAACAGCCACCGTGTGGATGGATGGAGAAGAAAAAAAACACTACTGCTCACCTCAGTGGGTAAGATGGGTTGTAAACAGGCAGCGCACTTTGGAGCAAAAGTCCTGTGGGACGACAGGAGAAAGTTTCATGTAGACATTAAGATCCGACAGCAACACAAGTAAAATCTTAATGTTTGTGCATCCAGATGTGGGCTTTATTTACATTAGTGGATAAATATAACTTTACCAGCTGTGTGTTCTCTGTTTTACTGAAGCATTTAAAGAGCTTCCAGAACCATGCATCTGAAAAGGTCTGGTGTTAGATATGAGCAAATATTAAGCCTGTTTCTTACTTGTTATAGTCTGCAACACAGTAAATGTTGCTGTGCTGGTCCACGGTGAAAGGCACCCCATCTAGAGCCTTGGAGCACACCACGCAGCGGAAACACCCGGGGTGGTACGAGTTTCCGAGAGCCTGCAGGATCTGAGAATAAGACCAACTATTAATTTAGGTCATTATGAGGATTTTATTGTCTGCCCCATTTTCTTTTTGATTGGTGCACCCCCTCACCCCACCTTGGCTTTTATAATTGTGTGCATACATAAAAGCATTTAATGATTACATGTTATTAAAATAAAGTTTTAAAATAAATGTTGACACCCAATAAACAAAAACCAAAAAAAACTGTTTTAGAAAAATCCTTTAATTTGACTAATGTAAATCCAGCACAGACCAAAAATGGTCAATGAGAGAAAAATAAATGTATCATTTTAAGTTCTTATAAACCTGGATGTAGTTAAGCCACTGAAGTCATGCCAGTAGATTCACAGACTCACTGGTAGCTTTCTATTTATATTATGGGTATTATGTGGTTCAAATATGGTAATGCATTTTAAGCTAATCACTACAGAGTCTCAATTCTTTATTTATCAAAAATCCAAGACAAACATTCCATCGAAATCTGCCGTGGGAACCAGAAGAGGAGCCAACCAAAAGGCGTCACTGAATTTTTCTATTCTCTGGGGGGGGTTCTTGAAAGGAATTCTCCGAAACATAGGGCACAAATAGCTAAAATTACCCCAGGCAAAGTTGAGGGTTAGAGTATATTCCTTTAAATCTACTGTAAGTCCCGTAGTCTAGAGGCATCAAACATCTCACCTGTTCGAGAATAAGGTGGCCACACACACTGCACTTCTCAGCAGCCGCCTGGAATCCTGAGAACTGTTATTAAAACAAAGAGATTACCATTAGCAGAAAATCAATCTCTGAACATGTCTGTGTGTGAAATTGATGACAAAACATGACCTCAACTCTCACCATGTAATCCTCTTTACAGTACACAGAGCCATTGACATTGTAAAAGTCCTTGTTTCTCAGGGTGCGCCCTGCAAGGAGACAGGGAGACGAAGACAACTGACTCAGCACAGTGAACACAGGGCATTTTAATAGACAATGGTTAAAAGTGGAGTTTACTTAAGGTGCAGCAGTGATTAAAAAAAAAGAAATTCTTCAAACAATCACTGTTGTGTTTTTGGATGTGATGGTACTCACCACAAGACACACAGGTGAAGCAGCGGGTGTGATAGAGACTGTCCAAAGCCTGGCAGGCATTATCCGCCCCGTACACGCCTTTCCCACACTTCACACAGGTTCCTGCCAGCACAATGGGGGAAAACACAAATGTGCATTTAGTCGAGTAATCGCTCGGCGGGTCTTAGCACTTCGTTTACGACGCATTCCAAGAGGATGTGTCTGAAATCCAACTCCACACAAAGTGTCAACACTTGTAAATCCTCTCGTTCACACCACCTAGGGGATTTTCACACAGTTAAAACCCAGCTACCCATGCCAGCCTGTTTGCTCATCCACTCCAGAGCCTCTGTTCAGGCTCTGTTATTAAAGGGAAACTCCACCGGATCCAACTTTTTGGCAGTTGTTCCAGAAAAAAAGGCAGACTCTTTCTTCTGGAGGTTTTCAGCTGAGACCTTCCATTAAATTTTACTTTAAACCCAACAATTGGAGCAATTTGGAGATTATAAAAGATTGCACTTTTTCTTTAAGTTACAAACCTCAGGAAACAGAAGGCAGTAAATTATACAATTCACCACTTTTGCTGAAGTCCTTCAGCAAAAGTGGATTATCATTTTCCACATGTTAAGTTAATGGAAGAGATGGAGCATTTCCTAACAAAACCAAACCACAAAGAAACTATTCTGTTCCGTTTTTTAACTTACAGTGGAAGAGTCTCTATTGACATTACTATCAGGTACAAGAAGATTAGCTCAAGTTCACGGCACAAAAACATCTAGGTCACCAACTTATATCCAGTCAACTTTACAGTAACTATCCCATGTGTTTTTCCTCTAACAAAATACTCTTCTTGCCAAGTATATGTTTAGCACTTGTCATGGCACTAAATGTCAAGTGGAAAAATGGCGTGGTGGTCCAGCTTCGGTCTTCCTGTGATATTTAGGAGCCTGCTTGCATTTTTTCCCCCTTTCTAATGTGGCTGAGGGAGTGCCACACAAAACAAGTATTCCTACGCGCTGTTGCTACAATCCTGGACAGTCCCTTCAGTATTTAGGAACAGGCACCGGTGTCTGCCAAAGCCAGAAACCAGAGGGGCCAAGAATTCAACTTTAAATATCATGTCTGAAGCTGCTGCATATAAAAACTTTTAAAAATAGTAAAGCTCTTACAAACAATAGTTTTGAAGAAAAAAATGTAGAGAAAATAAACAGAACTGCACTAAAGCCACAAACAAAGGGGTTTGGCAAATTTTCTATGGCAACATTCGTAGTTTGTTTTCAGTTTCACACTGAAGAATAATTAAAGAGATATAACTAAATTTGCCTGCTCCACTGCTCCAAAAAAAAAAAAAAAAAAAAAGAATTGTTTTGGCTGTGCCATCAATCACTTTCTTTATTAAAGAGAAGTATTTTTCATTTTTACTTTCTGTTTTAATTAGAGAGGGGTTTTCCTAATGGTGCTCAGCGTATAAAGGTGAGTGTGTGTCGACTGAGCTCAGAGCGTCAGTATTCACGGCTCAGAGCCTCTGATTTCTTCCTAATGGCTGAGAGGAGTACAGTATTGTATGTCCCCTCCGGGCACACATACCTGAAGAGAAAAACAGGCTACAGCACACCACCCCTGCACACGCCAAGGCAGCATTACACACCAGCTCGCACACACATGACTCACACACTGCGTTACTGTGGCCTGAAGTCACTCAGGGGAAACACACCCTGCCACAGAGAAACAAAAGTCACACACACACACACTCATCTAGCCACTGTAATACACATGCATACACACTCGAGTCGTAATCTTCAGTGACTCAAAATAATGGTCGGAGCTGTGTTTATCTGGAACCGTGTAATTTGTGTGTTACAGCAGATTTTTGCATTTTAATGGTCAAGCAGATATGCTGTGGCAAACTGGCAGCGCCTGCCTGTAACATCAGCTGACATCACCTGATGTTTTGGACACAGGTATGAAAGATCCTATGCAGATGTGTGGGGCTCTACAACTTTCATTTTTTTGGCAACAATGTGTGTATTAGTGTTTTCTTTTAGTGTGTCCTACATTACCCCCACCCCCCCCAACTAAACACATCTACTTGTCTGGATCGGTTTCTGAAGCCAGAGTACTTTTTTTTTCTCCTTTATCCTTTGCGTGTAACAATTCTGCATGTCACTGCAGGTTCCAAGACACCATCTATCCATCCATAAACTCTTTCAACTATTAATCTGTCCATCCATCCCCACAACCCTTTCATTTAAAGACAAACCTGTGATCTGACACAAGGCAGAGAAGAGGACAATAATAACACAGTGAGGGCAGATGCTGGGTGACCCACCGCTCCACTGTGCATGAACAGTGGTGGCACCAGCTAAAACTGCTAATATGATTTTACCATTTGTGTTAAATGCAGTTCTTTAGAAGCTGTATCCTGACTACCTGCACGTTGCTTTCCTGCTGCCACTAAGTAGCCTGAAAACTACTGTTTAAAAAAAAAAAGGGTCTCACCAAAGAACTCCTGGCGGTTCTCTGCAGTCTCTCTTCCACTTCGGACTCCTGGATCCTCTTGAGGTTTGACCGGCCGACTGGCTGATGAAGGCCCTAGTGTTGTGCTGGGTTTAGAGACTGCTAGCGATTGCTCCTTCAGCATCAGGCCCCCCAGGAGCCCTTCACCTTCTAGTGCTGCATCTCTCAGTAGAAGTCTGGTGAGCTCTTCCTGATACAAGGTGCCAGGCAGGTCTGAGTAGCGGGTCCTCTCACCCATTATAACCCCGTCTTTGACTCGAACCCCTGCATGCTCATCCCACCACTCTGAGCCACCCTGGTAGCACACTGCTCCTGGACTTCCAACAGCAGGTGGGTATGAATGTCGACTATCATGAGCCCCTGGACGCATCCCTCCCTCCATGTACTGAGTCCAGGCCTCTGCTGATGTTATCCCAGCTCTGCCGGGACCACTGTAACCTGCCACGGACCCTCCTGCCTGCACTGATTGCGACTGCTGCTGTGGAGGGAAGCCTCCAGAGGCGGAGTAGCGGGAATCGTAACCCAGACTGATGCCGCTGGTCCGGTTGCTGCTGCATCGGCTGCCCATGGGGCTCCCTCCCCTCCACCGCTGGCTGTGCTGGAGGCAAAGCTGGACCTGGGGCTGACCAGCACTGACTCCTGGAGACTGAATGACGAACATGGGCTTAGAGTTGGTCCCGGGGGGTAAAAGAAGCCTCCCCCACACCTCCTCCAGTCACATCAGATGGCCGATGTGGTGGATGAGACAGTGATGCAGGCCTGGTGCTCTCCCACAGTTCACTACCGGTACTCAGGCGTTTGTAAAACAGAGCCTCCTGGAGAGAGAGGCGCTTGTGTCTCTCAGGCTCAGACAGGTAACCCGGCTCTACCAGACCACCTCCGCTACCTCTGGGAGCCGACCCATAGGCCGTGGCCGTGGGGTATGGTGGGGGGACAGAAAGAGGGGGTGGCTGGGAGAGGAGCTGCTGTCGTCTGACCAGCTGCTGCAGCTCCAGCGAATAGCGACGTTGATTGAGGGACGCCTTGGAGCCAAATGCCCCTGTTGGGTCACACTCAGGACCTAGGCCAGACTCACGTCTCAGGTGGGAATCCACACCTTCAGCCAGGTACCAGGAAGCTCGTTGCTGAGGGGAGCGACGCCTCAGTGGTGCCAAGGTGGAAGGGTGAATTGGTTGGTCACTCTCTGAAGGTAAAGTACCCACAGTGGACGAAGTTGATGGCTGAGAGGGAGGCATCGCCATGCCTCCACCACCTCCTGTTCCGCCGCCGCCTCCTCCTCCTCCTCTCCCACTCACTGGAACACATGTATCGCTTGTGGTTGCAGAGGCAAGCGAGAACTGGCTTGGTCTGGAGGGCGAGGCAGCTGCAGAGCTGGGAGCTGGCGGCAGACCGCTGCCCCCACTGCTGCCTCCGATGATGCCACTGTTGGCATTGCTGTTATTGGAGTTGGCAGAGTCGTGTTTTTTCTTTGAACTGTTAAATTTTACACTGCCCGAGTCCGTTAGCTTCAACTTCCCCAATAACTTGCTTATTGGCCTGTCCATGACAAAGCCTTTTTGTATTTTTACCTGTGTAGGCAAAGTCTTACAGCACCCGCTTCAAGTTAAAGATCAATATGCTCATATACAGTGCGGGCAGATGTACAGCAGAACACAGATGTTCAAGTAAATCGACAGTTTTCGCCACAAATGAAATGTCAGCTTTTAAATGTAGTAACAAGAAATGTAAATCTGGGCTCGAAACTATGTCAAAGCTAAAAAAAAGGACCCTGTATTTATATTTATATATATATAAATATATATATAAATATATACACACACACAATAAATAAAGAACAGATAAATAAGACCTTTAAGACATTTCAGGGTGGTTACATGACTTCAGTTCTCTGAGTCATCTGATTTGCTCTCGTGTGGAAAGTCCACAGGCACAGGTAGACTGTGGTGAGCAAGAATCCATTGGATTATTAGACAGTTACTAACAATTCAAGTCAATCCAGACAGGAAACAGAGGAAACACGCAGCCAGGACACTTCAGCGTGACCTATGGTCGTGGAGGGCCTCCTTTGTGGACCCTCATGTGGTTCCACATCTGCATCTCCTCTGTGGATTCCGCTGTGTGTTTGATTCCGGGCTCGTCCACTGCGGTGTGGGGGCGTCCCTCCGTTTGAACTTTCTTTTTAAAACACACAAAGCCTTGAGGTTCAGCAGGATGCAGGACTATCGCCGCTTCGTGCGGGTCCAGTGTAGACAATGAAATAAATCCGTCCGTGCACAGAGAGTCGCCTCAGCCGACGTCTGCCATTCATCCCAGGATGAACCGTCCTCGGAAAAGTTCAAAGAACATGATTTACTTGAACTCGGGGAGCGAGAAAACCGACGTGCGGCGCCCGCTGGACTCCTCGGTGCGTCCGTCCATCCGCCGGAGCTCGGCTGCTTTTCTCATCCCCGTTTTCAAAGGACAAATCCAGCCCAGGACTCGCAGAAACAGTAGTGGACAAGTTTTTGGGGACAGAGAGGGAAGCGGGGGAAAGCGGTGCGCCGTTACAATCCCGTCCGAGAGAAGCGGCGCTGGACGAAACGAGCGTCTCCGGATAATAAAATCCCTCCCCGTGTGCACTGCACGGTCGACAACTTTGCTTCTTTCTTTCTTCCCCCTGAATAATGACTTTCCTCCCCCCGCTTTTCTAACAGAGTCGAGTTAGCCTCGGCAGGGGGGCCAGTTCCGGTTACAGTTTTTCAAAATAAGCTTCACTGGCTTTTAGTGTCACTTATTTAAAACGTGTTTGAAAGCGATGCAGGAAGCGTTTGGATAGATTTTTTCCTTTAAATACACTTTTATACACATACAGGTTCTGTATTGTCTTACTTAAGTATAAGTATGAGCTTTAATAAACAAACGTATTTACGTTGAACTACTTTTATGACTGGGTTATAGGTTAATCTGTTGTCTGGTATGGTGTGGTAAACTACTTCATCGAGGGTAAATAATCTGTTATGTGTCATAGTTTATTTACTTACAGTAATATTTAAAATCTGCAAGGTGACTAGAAGCAAAAGCTGTATGTAGCTGCGTTTCACTTTTACTTTGAAGGTGGAACTTGTAGAAATTACTCCGCGCTCTATGACTGTGTCCGACTTGACGTATCACGGCTCCTTTATCAGTGAGCGGCGGTTCGTTTCCCAACAGACCGGAACACCTTTCCACCAGCCATGTCCGTTCGTCATTCAAACTTAAAACTCACTCAGAGGTCGTCCGCCGGAACCTGGTCCTCACAGATGACAAATAAAGAAATACAAATGTATTAAAAATAATAATCTATTTAAATAGAGCCTGCGCATTGGTTGTTCAATAAAAATGTGATGTAGCCTTTATAACAAAAATACTTTCACTAATGTTTATAATACGACTTGTTTTACCGGCGTTTAAGCACGTGTAAGCCTAATCGTTGTTTTTGTCACACAATAAATCGCGTTAAATTGCGTCGTTTAAGCAGCGGTACTAGTTTATTGTACCACCAGCCTGTGGAATGTGCGGAGGGACACGGCGGAGGGAGACAGCTGGTGGATTTTTTCGGCGTGTCTGAGTTCTCCAAGGACGATGCAGAGTAAACACGCCGACGCTGTTCCAGAGTTGGCTGGCGCTAGTCAGCGCGGATTCCGGACGTTCGGTGGCAGCGAACGGACACAGCACAGCGCGGCCAGGCCCGATAAAGTGCCACTCAGTTTAGCCCGTTGTGTGTGGGCAGCTCCGTGGGCTTTCTGCGTGCCGCGGAGCCCCCCTCCAGGCGGAGCCCTTCACGGCCCCTGCGGTTCAGCGGAGTCCCTGCAGCAGCCTCTGCAGACTCTGGCGTTTACCTCACAGGCTGCGAGTGGGAACTTGTCTGAAAAGCTAACAGAGAAATTCTTCGGGGCTTAGTGTCGGAGCAGTTCATACAAAAACAACACTTTGAAGAGATGCTGTCTGCCTCCTCTTCAACGCGGTCACGTCGACAACAAACGAAGTGGAGCTGCTCTCCATCCATCGCCATGTTACTCACCGTGTGGGCTAATTACAGCAGCACCGTGCACGGCATTACTTTGATCTGTTTATAGAGAAGTTTTATTATTGCACATCCTTTGTGAAAGACATTGTAAAGAATGGTTAGAAAACTACAAAGGCTTTGATGTTTCTAGAACTGGCCACGATCAAAAACCTCAACTGGCTCCACACTAATGCCACATCAGTAATTAGACCAACAGTTCCTAATAGAGGCTGAGATCAAGCGCTCCTACAATGAACTGGAAGGACCTCAAGATGATAACACTTATTTTTGTGTGGTTTTTTTTTTTTTTAGAAAATGTTTCTTTCCTGAGATGTTTTTTTTAGAAAAAAATCTTAGGAAGTCATGTTTGCCTGAGCGATAACCTGTAGAAAGGGGAGTCAAATTATTATAAGAGATCACAAGCAAAACTCTTGCTAGAAAAAGACATATTGCTATGTAAAGCTATTTTTATAGTCTTCCAACTCCAAACATCTGGAAGCCTTTTCTCTTTAACATGTCCAACCCTCAAACCAAGATTACCCCGATGACCAGCCTGGGCAAAGCTCCCCCTGAGTACATGTTTTCACATGCAAAACAGTTCTCATTTTGCGACTAAAGTGATTTTGACATGTAAAATAACGTTTTTATGAAGTCCCTATAATTTTTTTTATTTTATATTAGCCTAGTTGCAGAATCAGCACCACATTTTATTAATGCATGATTTAATGCAAACAACAAATTAACAAGAAAAATACATCTCAAAGCATTGAGTCGATCAGCATACACAAACTGTTGTCTGTGTATGCTGTTTATGAAGCACCTTATGCCAACTTGATTGGATTTTGGACCATATTAATACAATTTGATGTGATTTGTGAAAGATTGAAGGAGGAGCCTTAGCATTAAATTGGATAGTAAACAGTTCAGACATGATGTGAGCTTAAAAGAAAAAGGGAACAAGTCAACATTAAGTCTGCTAAACATTTCAGAAAAGTGTAACAGCTTATTGGATGTCTGTAATAGGCCATCACTGTCAACAATACTTAGTAACTAGATCAGAAACACAAGGCCTTTCTCTTCCCCCTGGCATTTTGAGTTTAGCATATGCCAGGAAAGTATGTAATGTATGTAATGATTTATAATGACAGTGACTGTATATACAGTACACAAATGTTCCACTCAGTCATACTAGTTAACCTGCTTGCACAATAACTGGTTTACCAACATGGAACACAGACATATTAATATTATTAGTTACACCTGCCCGTTTCCTGCCCGGACATGCCAAGATGTCTGGCGAAAAAGTGTGTTCCATTCATATAATACAACACAATATACTTTATTGTCCCCTTAGGGAAAATTTCTTTATAGTGCTCCTGCAATGACATGGAAATAAAACATTTTGCCATATCAACAATTGAAGGCATGTATACAAGGATTGCACTTAATAACATGTTTTAGTACCTACTTATAATGTGCAGGTGAATTCCCTGAAGGTGAAATAATTAGTAAAATGTTCATAGAAATATAAATTAAACTAGGTTTTGACAAATGCGCTCCCTCCAAATATAACCAATAGCCATCTGGGACATTAGGTGCTCACTACCAAAGGCAGTTTTCCCAGAGCCAAGAACATTTTGTGGAACCTAGTTTGTCTACCTGCACTTCCATCTGAGTCTAAATTAATTCTAGACTGTATTTCTACCCTCTAAAAAAAGTCCCTGATTGGGGAGTAATACTTTCTGAAGATTTAGGAGCTTTTAGGGTGGTTCCTGTAGGGCTAAATGTATTGAATGGTTAGACAACACTAAGTATTTCATGTGTATGGCCGAACAAGAGCTTTGTTTTGTTTTACTTTAAACAGCAAAAACCAGAGTACAGACTATAGATTTAATGGCCATTTGTACAGAAAGGTAGATAATGAGTGAATGTTGAGAGTGAAGTGAGCTGGGACAGTAGTAGTGCAATGTGCCAGGGACTTTAGTCCCTTGTAAAAGAAAGTACCAAAGACATTCTGGTGAAAAGCTAAAGTGATTCAAGTTAGTTTTGACAAACACCTGACTAGTGAATAATCATGCAGCAAATATTAGTGTTCAGAGAGCTAAAAAGTTTTTAAACCATATCCTATTTATACAATAGATACTATGTTTTTGACTGCAAATACTGGGTCCAAGAGTTCAGGTAATATAGCCCAGACCATCTGTATGAAGGGAGTGTACACTGCGTTTGAAAGTCACAAAGCTTGGTTAAAGATGCAAAACGGCCACACGGCGACACAAATAGTATTAAATTAACTAAAATAAGTCATATGAAAGCCACAATAGACACAAATAAAATAGAAATGATCAAAAAAATCTTAGACACATGTAAAGCACGACAATAACGTTTTTAAAACCAAAATGCACGGAACTAAAAGACTTAAGCCAGATGATTAAAATCATAAGACGGAGCGTTTTTTTACATGTCCATAGATTTGTTTTATTTTGTAGTCGCCACCTAATTTTCTTCTTCTTCTCTGGACACCAGTCGGGTTATTTTTCTGCTCCAGCACAGTAGGTGGCGGTAATGTATCGATACGATGGATGCCGCCGCTGTTAAAGAAGAAGACAAATAAAAAGCGGCGGAAGTCGCTGTCACTTCACTGTCTTTAGCGCCTCCTCGTGGTCAGCGAGGTGAACTACGGGCAAGATGGCGGCCGCCGTGAGGACCCTGTGCTGTTCAGGTGAGACGGAGGTTATTGACTAATTGTCAGAGACACGTTGGATACTTAAAGTTGAGTCTTGTAGCTGAAAATATCTAAACCACTTGCTGCCTTTGATACAGTGTCTGTGTGAATAAACATCAAATTTCAGTAGTGTCGACTAGCAAGGTTAATGCTAACATGTAAACTAAGCTACGTACAGCTTGACGCTGCTAATTGCCTAAGTGAGCACTTTACTTACTCCAACAACATTCTTAGGACACAGTGATGTTATAACTAGATCCAGTTGATCCCACTGAATACAAATCACCGCCTGTTATTTGGAACCTGCAGCATTTTGGGGCTGTTGGTGCTCGAATGTGACTTCAGAGATGCTGATGTTTGTGTTCCTCGTATCCTCCAGTGTTGAAAAAGTCCAGTAGACAGTTCACCACGACGTGTGGAGCACAAGCTGGGGACAAATGGAGGAAAGAGTAAGTCTAATCAGCTACAAGATAATACCTTCGATTAGGGTTGCAAGGGGCAAGACATAGCATATTAGTCTTTTCCAAGTTCTGATTGACAGAACACACCTGATCCAAGTAAAGAGCAGTGGGTAGGGAACACAAGGAGTGGAAGGGTTCCTGGCGATTTAGGACTGAGAACCTAAACAGTAATCGACCAAGTAATTTCCACTGTTTAATGCACCACAGCTGATTTTTTTCCCCCAATTTATATGACACAAAGAGTGATTTCAGTTTGTGGCTCTTTTATTCATGTTTAACCACATTACTAGACATGGTACCTTTGGCCAACTAAGAAATATCAGCTTGTTAGAAAAGGGTGGAAGAACAGTGAGTTAATGGCTTATTAGTTTAATATACTTTTCTTGGATATTAACTTAAAAATAGTATAATTATGGAAATTATTACACAGTAGTGTGTTGTTAGTATGTAGTGTGGAAACTGGATACAGCCACAGGCTATTTTGGGCAAATGTCCATCAGTTTGAACAATAATTAATTGACTGGTAGTAACTTGTACAGATGTACTGTGTTTAAACAGTAAATATCCAAACATATCCAAACCAAGAATTGAGGACAATGCTAAAAAATAAAAGATATCATTTGAAGTGGTCACATTTGATTGATAGTATTTTACTGATTGAAGGAAACTGCAAAATTACACAAACCAAAAATAAATAAATAAATAAATAAACTAAAGTGTGAAGATTACTTAATGTATAAAGTGCAATTTGGGTGACCATCACCCCAAGAATTTCTATAAAGCAACTGCATATGTAAAGGGTCAAGTGTTGGTAAAATTATATATATATAACTAGGTTTTGAAGGCTTGGAGGGATGATTGTATATATATTTAATAACCCCTGGTCATAAAACACTAGAAATATCACCAGTTGTCTTTATCATTGCAGAGAGACTTTTCCAGTCTCTTCTCTCACATATTTTAGCTTTTTATAATTTCTTCAGATGCAGATGCAGCATTATCAGCACAGGCAAAGTCACATTAAATTAAATCATATCATTCATTGCAATATTTTATAACATGCATATTTGTCTGCAGACACGGACTTGCTCGAAGTGGCACAGAATATGGACCTCTGACGGATCTGCCTGACTGGTCATTTGCAGGTGTCTTATACTGAGTTAATAAATAAATCTTGGGAACTTTACTGGTTTTACTTTAAGTTATTGCAAGCAGTTTATGTCTAGTTCAGACCATACTGTCTACAGTTCTGCAATACTTCAGATTTACGTTAGATTTCCATATAATTTTAACACAGTTGATGTTGATTCATTTAGTTTGGGCTGTGAGCATTTCTCCAAAAATGTTGCATACTTTTAGGACGTTAAAATTGTAATTTGTGGTCCCACCAGTTTGTATTGTGTTGAATTTTATCTTTGTTGTTGGCAGATGGAAGACTAGCTCCACCAATGAAGGGCCAGCTGAAAAGAAGGCAAGAGAGAGAAACCTTAGCAGTGAGTATCAAACATTAATCATTTGTGCACATCTCTTATTTTGAGATACATTATTTGGGTCACATCTTTAAACCTGTAACCTTGGCGTGTTTTCCCGCAGAGACGTATCGTGATGTTGAACTCAGAGGTGGACAAAGGAATGGAGAGGTGGAGCCAGAAACAGGAAGAGGCCAAAAGAATGGAGGAGCACCAAAAGTCTCTTTTACTTAAGCCTAAAGGAAAACTATTGATGAAGAAAAAATCTCAAAGCTAGATATGTTATTATAATTACATTATGATATCCTTATCCTGAACAGTATGTTGATGTTTTCAGCCTGCCTATAAGGTTTCGTCCTGCTTTATATTTTGTTTTTCAGTATATATTGATTACTTAAATAAATTTCATATCTCAGTTATAAAAGTTAAAATAAGTGATCTGTGGTTGTAATTTTGCTTGTAAAATAAGCAGATAAGCTCTATCCAGTGGGTCACTGGATGGCTTTTATGGATATTTGTACTGATATAAAGTTGAGTCCTTATCTCTTAGTTCCACTAGAATGCAGCATTTCCCCTTTTACAGAGCTGAAGGACTTAAACACCATTTTGTCTCGTTGTGAACTTAGAGAGGAGTGGGCAGAGGAAGGGAGGAGCTGGAAAACATAAAGTAGCACTGATTCAGGACCTTAGTGCATATGAATGTGTTACACAGGGGTTAATACTTTGGTTTACTGGCTAAATTCAGCATTATTGCTTGAAATACCAGTCAGCACTGATTTACTGACATTTAGAAGCAAGATCGAAATTCAGCATGTCCTTGGAAACAAATTTAGACACAGCTCTTATACTGGATGATGTTTGTGAGCAGATGAGCTTTTGACAACATTTTTTTCTCATATTGCATTGCATCATCTCAAAGCAACATTGATTTTTCTGTTGGGCATCTCTACCAACATAAAAAGCTGGAGCCCTTCTGCAGCCCGGAGTCTGAAAAGGTGATTAGTCAGCTGCAGCCAAGTTGGCAGCAGGTTTTGTGCCACATAAAGTGAATTTCTGGTATCAGCTCGCAATTTAAGCTCAGTGGACGCCTTAATAAACCACAGAAATGTCGTTTACATCAACTCTTTTTAAAGAAGAAAAACGTAATCAGTTGTGCGTGTGAGTTGTGCAGGGTGTCTGTAGCTCAGTTGGAAAGGCAGTCATCCAAGCATCACAAGGTCACCAGCTCGGTCCCTGGTGCTTCGTGTCAAAGTGTCCTTGGGCACGACACCAAACCCCAAGCTGCCCCCAGTGGGCCAGATGAGCACCCTGCATGGCAGCCACCACCATCGTGTGTGTAAAAAATTACTCTGTGATTTGCTTTAGATAAAAGCATCTGCTAAATGTAAATGTGAGGAGCCGGCATAAAGTTGGATTCCAGTTTGACACTTTGAAGTTGTGTTTCTTTTTTTCCAGGGACATAAATCTTTTGTGAGTAATGTTGATGTTGGAACCTTGTGTTAAAATGTTACTTGTTGTCTTACGCGTTTATGGTGTAGAGAGACATTTAGCAGAGCCGCTGGGCAGCTGTGCATTTGTACAGTCAGCACTAATTTACTGTGACTCTGACTTATAAACACACTGTATAAAATGAGGTAAGCTTCTCCTCTCTGCCCCCTCCAGTTGCCCTCACTTTTGCTTTCTTCTCCTTTTTTTTTGCCCAGGTCTTGTTGCAGACTTCAGCAAAGCCTCACTGTAATTAGGGCTGCTAGCCGCTGAATTGCAGATTCTTTTCTGTGGAGATGGGAGTTTTCTCCCCCCTCCTCCCCTCCTTGTCTTAAAGTTTTTTTATACAGTTGACCGGAGGAGCTGACTGTTTGTGGTGTTACAGACTTGTAGGAGGACATTGAACAAACCACAATGGGTGTCAAAAAAAACTAAACACAAGAAATGTCAAAGTGACTAACAAGGCGTCAGAATTCATCCTATTCACACACACATCCTCACACCTGGGTCATCAAAGACCCCCGACTGCAATGGGAAATGCAACCCCTCATTCTTCACTCCTCTTCTCACATCCTGCTTTTCTCCCAATGTCTTTCTCCCCAACAACCCCCACCCCCACCCCCACCCCCGACTCCTCCCACTCTGCCCCATCTCTCCCTTCCTCTCCTTCTCATGTTGTGTTGGTTTTTTGGGGGAAACGAGAACCAGATGTTGCTTATTGTGCAGAAGTCAGCGATGAAGGGAGGGTGGGATATTTGGGGGGGGTTGCACTTTGCGAGGGGAGTCTGCTGGGAGGGGAGGATAGTGGAACGAGGGAGGGCAAAGAATGAGACAGATTTTTAAGGATTAGCTGACAGGCATCTGTAGTTTCACCCATGGACTAGACACAGGGAGGGTTTCCTGGCAGGTATGACTGGGTGTGGGTGGATGTGCAGAACACTGGGAAGAGTAGTGTGTGTGTGTGTGTGTGTGTGTGTGTGTGTGTGTGTGTGTGTGTCTGATTCAGCGACTCATTCCCAAAGACCGCTTCCTGACCTAGTGAGGGTGTTTCTGGGCTATGGAGAACAGTATTTGAACTGCTCATGACTGTATGAGAACTGGCTGAGCCGACTGCAATTATCTTAGTTTGTTGTTAGTTGGGCAGTAAACTGCGGTCTCCTTGTGTTAGGCATGTTTATTTGCTTTATATCCAGCTGAATATGCATTTCTTTCACATCAGCACAGATTTTTTCTGACTTGGTTTATTTCAGTTTGTCAAAATGCTTCTGCTTAAGTAGGAATTTATTTGGATTTGAGATAGAGGCTGGTCAGCAGAATTGGAGAAATCTCTCAAATTATGATAAATATCTGCACTAATGTAAAAGTCCTGCATTAAAAATGAATGTACAGCAGTATTATTGAGAAAATACCTCTCAAAATTTTACTTTTCTTAACGCAGAAAAAGAAATTTTAACAACTTTATTGTGTGTCGATTAGTAAAACACATATTTATATACTAATAAACACTATATAACTATAAATTGAAAAATGATGAGTGTAGTTCTATTAACAGAGAGTAAATTCATGTATGTTAATTTTGGTTGTGTGACCTTACATCAATGAGGTCTTGACCACTTCCTGCCTGGTGTGGACAACCAGTGCTGAGCCCAAAAGTTGATGCTGCACCACCCACCCGAACTGTATGAGTTCAGCAATAAAATGGCTGACAAAGGAAGGTTGAGGGGGGTTTGGGTAGAAGTGGAAGTGGGGGTGGGGGTGGAATGGAGGCCAGCATGTCAGCTAAAGGTCTCAGATGTCTGTCTCAGATTATCTGTCTGTTTTGGGCAGATAAACATGGCACCTCCAAATACACAAGTGGAAAAATAGGATTCTTCTTCTTCCTCATCCTGAACAGTAACATCTTTCACAGACAGAAAACATTGTTGTGTCATTTCCACGCTCTAACACGGCACTGCCAGGACAATTCAGGTCCCGCAGCTTCCCGTAGAAAAGAAGCGTAAATTTACCAAATACTCAGTGATGAACGCTTGATGCAATATTGCGTTACTGTAACTATTGCACACTAAATGAATCAGTGGAGCAATGTCAGTTTGTTTAGAAATGTGGATTTTAAAAAATGGTTATTGTGCATGTGAGACATTTGTTGACACAGAAAGAAAACCCCAGATGACACACGCACACACAGTTTGACAATCAAAGGAGGAAAACAGAGAAGTTCATGTTGTGTTTATGCACAAAGTTACCAGTCCTCTTCAAAATCATTTCCAGCTTTGGGGTTCTACTTCCCTACCTATGACATCTCCAGAGATTTGGGTCTTTTTCTTATTTTTTTTAAAGGAAACATATTAAAGCGTGTCTTAAAGTAGGAACTGAACCGAGCTGCAGGGGTCCCACATACTGGAAAAACAAGAGTGGGCCGAGTTTATCCTGGAATGTATTTGAAAATTTCACCGGAAATCCGTTGTGCCCATGGGCTTCTTTCTTTTGCAGATTCTCCAAGGCAAGAACAGCTACATCATGTCAAAGTCATGATATGGGGCATCTGGGTTTAAGACTTGTCATACAGAAAAACGGAACTCTGTAAGTGTGAGTTGTAATAAACAATTTTTCAGCAGTGGTGCTAAGGTTAATTTAACTCATTAAGTCCTAGTTTTTTTTTTAATACCACCTGAAAAAAGTCATTAAATTTGATAAAATTTTGTTTTGATTTCTCTATGTTTATTTAGGCATAATGAAAATTCTAAACTAGAGTGACTGACTGGAAGTCTACCAACTTCTCACAGTAGTACTAGGTGCACTGTTCATTTTAGCCACCTGGAGACTGTTGAAGAACCAGCATACACAAGTTTTTTGTGTCTCCTGACAAGAAAGTTACTTTAAAATGATGTGTTGGATCTTTTTAGTGAACAAGTGAATCTTTGCAATATACTTTCCAAATAACACATCACTTTTACCCCAATATTATTTTCAGGGTAATGGAGTCATAATAGAGTGCAATATATTAAAAGATGGTTCTAATTTTTTGCCAGTGGTCTCTCTAAATATTTAAAGTAGAGGGACTGAATTTAAGGTGGGATCTCAGATTGTTTATGTTGTAATGTAAATGTGTTAATATAGGGAAACATACACTGTTGGAGACATTCACTTGAGGTGAATCTCGGAAAAATTTTAAAATTACGTATTAAAGTATGAAATTAATCTGGTAAGATACAAGGAGCAAGCTTAGATTTATACTTAAACTAGGCAAATCAAACAAACTGATAAAGACTGTTTGCCTCTGCAACTAACTGCAGTTTGCAATGGCAAACAGACGCACCCACTTTTGTCTCCTTCTACAGCGTAGAAGTATCAGCTGGTCAGTAGAGTCTTGCTTCAGGATGTTTGTCAGGCTTGGAAGTGAATCACAAAGTTCTTCCTACTTCTTAAGAAAATTTAAAATAGGCAAAGTTCCTACCCGGGCAGTCTGTGGCTGCACTGCCCCGTCCACAGCGGAATGTGATACCACCTTCAACTGTTTACTCAACTAAAAGTAGAAAGCAGATTAACTACAAAGAAAATGTATTTCCAACAATACTAACTATGGTAATTGAGGCAAAATGTGTACACTAATCAATTTATTAGTATTATTAATGATATATTGTTTTGTGTTAATACAAATCACAGCATGTATTTCTACTAAAACCACCAGTTGGTATTAATTTTGTGGCCTATCATTATGGAGCTTTGTGGCCTATTGGTGGTTGATAATTCACATTAAAATGCCTGAAACATAAAACTGCAGTATTGTTGACGGTTGACTGGGATGGCAACATAAAAACAGACAAGAAGAAAAACAGTGACGAGAACATAGAGGGTCATTTTTCATGTCTTGAGACAAAGTCAGTTCACACACAGAAAAGTGAATGACCGAGTAGAAGGTAGAAATGTGTTACAGGGGCCGTGGTCCGGGCTAAAGCTTTACATGTTTCAGTTTGTTCAACTCCAAGATGCTTGTGAACACCATTAAACACCATTAAACCTTCATAAAAGCACAACATACCAAGGTTGGTTAACTATATTTATCTATATTATGTGAGAGCATAATTTAGCTAACAGCGTAAAACCATTATTATACAATATACTTTGTTCTAATTATTCATTATTTTGATAGTTAGCATCCAAAAGCAAGTACAGTTTCTTACCTAATACAAAAGATGATGTTATGGAACTAAGCAGCAGTTACAAATTATTTTGGTAGGAAACTCAAATACTTTAGTAAAACCCCACAAGACTGGGCGATGCTATTGCTGACAATTAAAAACCTCAACTCCGGATGGTTGTGTTTAGGAACTTAAGGCACTTGATTGAGGTCAGACAAAGATCATCAGCCGAGATCTGGCTTCATAGAGAAAAATGTAACTTCACCCACAACAAGTTTATTTGCTCTGACACAAAACCACCAGGGCTGGTCCAAGCAGATGATGAACTCTTGGTTCATATCAAAACATTCATTTGCTGCAAAACAAAAGTGTTGGAAAGCATGTTGTTTGCTTGGGACGATTACATCATCGGCTGCAACATCTGCAGTTGCTCTTCCCTCTGTCCAAAGTCTGCAGTCACATGCGGCCAATATGTTCATTGTTTATGTGGGGGCCCATTACTGTTCCAACAGTGAAGCACGTCATAATCTGCAAACATTTAAAGTACCTGAAGCAACTTCTACCTAATCAAACTATTTAAAAAAGCATCAAAGATTTAATTGTTTCTTGAAGCTTTTTTTTTCTAGAATTTTGAGATGTATTGGCTGATGTTTCAATTACAATGTGGCTCTCTATGTTTGTCTGTCTTTTCTCTCAGGATCAGTCCTTGGATAAGATGATAGTTTTTTTATTTAACACTGGAGACTGATTCTGACTGCTATGTTCAGAAGGAATTGAGATTTCTGTGCAAAGACAAAGAGAATTAAAAGAGTTTATATGTGTCAAAGGTCAAGATCTTCACCTTCTGACACACCAAGACTGACCAGTTTTTTTTTTTTTTTTGCTGAATTGCCACAGATGGAGCAGTCGGGATACAGTTTCACCAACTGGTTGTTTTTGGACATGGAGCCAGCAGTCATGTGTCAGGGACCGAGTCGGAAAAAATGATGGAGCGGTCACATTTTTCACAGACGTGCGTTCCAACTGAGCATCTGGTATTCTTAAAACATCTGAGCCTCTCTGGCCAGAACCGGCTACATCTGTGAATGTGTGTGTTTACTGTATGAGTTTACATGTGTGTTCAGGATTATAGACAGGAAGGTTTGGAATCTGGATCTCTCCTTTTAAAATTAACAGTAAAGAGTGTGTGAAGAAAAAAAAACTGGGGAAAGGAAGTGAGAGGTAGAAAGGTGAGGTGAGAGATGAGAAAGGCAGTAACGTATTTGATGCCGTAGGTTTTCCTCTGGATATCTTAAAAAAATCCTTTTTTTAAGCCTCCCCCTCCCTCACGTCCTCGCGGACTGTAAAATTGTTCCTTTTATGAGGCTTCAGTCTCAGACCACTCCTTCTCTCACCACAAGTATCTCTGGTCTGTTTTTGCTGTTTTCTTTCTTTCCCCTCTTCCCTCACGCTCTCTGCTTTAACTCTTCACATCCTGTACACAAGGCACATCGAGGCAAACAAAGAGGATCATAAAAGGAGGGATTACTGAAAATACAGTTAGTATAAAAAACATATTTGCATGTAATTTATTCAAAATCCTTGAAAAAGTTGTATCATCGTATCACCTTTTGATAGGACTATTTCCATTTCAGTCTTTCGGTTACAAAATTCTCTTTGAAATGTGAATGCTATGTGCTACATTTATTGAACACATTTAGATACAGAAAATAAGCTACTGGTTATATCCAGCTGCAACAAGTGACAAATCTTGTAATGAGATTGTGTTACTTTGTTTTTGTTGGGTTTCAATGATCCAGTGATCTCACACACATTTTATTTTTTAGCAGAACATGCTGGACAACCTTCTCCGATTGCAGTCATGACCTATGGCACAAAAACAGAGGCAGCAGATCCCAGTCCCTGGATTAGAGTAACAATTCAATTCATTTGGGATTTACATCATTATTTTAAAGTTCTATTACCTGACTTTTTTTGCCCACTTGGTTACAGCAGAAAAAAAACGTAAAAAACCACTCCACTGACACTTCATCGTTTTGAATGATTATTTTGACCGTATAAACATACATAAAAACTGCTGTAGGCTGGAAAACAAGGGTATGACATGCAGCACTGACCGGGACTCAAATCATTGTGATTATATTTACGTGACTTAACCACTCGACTACCAGATGCCACATAGTGTCACTTTGACGTGATGTAGCTGTTTTTGCCTTGAAGAATGTGCAAAATAACACAATAACAGAATTCTGATTGAATTTGAAAATATCGACATATCCGGACTCACTGCAGCTCTGTTCATTTCCTTTAATATGAGTTTCCATATGTCTGCTTTTAGAAAAAGACAAAGACCCACATCTCTACAGATGCAGGCCTCTTGCCTCTTGATAAAAGGGATGCAAAGTTCTCTTCTTTAGTTTGGAAAGTATTTTTCCAACTGATGCTTCACTCAACGACTCAGTTCATACACTAGGTTTTTGCATTAAAAAATTTCAAGGTAATATTTTTTACCTGTGACAAGCTATTCGACCTTGTCCCCGGGGCACTTGACAAGGATTTCAATAATTCTAATTATTATTTGCAGTAGCAAACAATGAACATGAACCCACCTTTGTCTGCTGCAGTGTGAAGGTTTCAGCTTGTTGGTACTTCAAGATGTTTATCAGGATTAGATGATAATCATAACAGGCAAAGGTCAGTACATTTTCTTTTTAGATGGACTGACTCAAAGTCTCCGTTACTGTGGACAATTTTTGCAATAGGTATTTCTGCTTTAGCTTTTAATGACTAATCTACGCAGTTAAAGACATGAAAAAAATAAAAACATGAATGTTTGAAAAAAAATAGTTTAATTTGGCTTTATTTTCTGAAATCTAAAAGTGAAAACAAGCAGGTAAAATCCTTATTCCTTTTATTGATATGATCATCATTATAAATATCATTACCATTATCATTGTTATGAAATCAATTCACCTTCAATTTTGATTTGTGTAAAAAAGAAAGAACAATGAGCACCACTTGTGTTCATAAATATTATTTGTTGCTCTGTGCCTACCCTGGTATAAATTCCTTTTTTTTCAGAACTAAAGAAAATCAACTCCCATTTCTTCTTGTGACCTTATCCAATTTACTACATATTGGTGTAAACTTGGATTCATTTCCATCATTGTCACATTATGCCTCTGTCCAGCAGGACTCCAAATGACAATGTACAACACCAAACAAAAAGAACTTTACCAGATGAACAATAATAACAATAACCATACTTATAATAACAAAAAAATCCCACAAGAAAAATAGTTACAAATTGCACCAAATTATTGGAAACTGTACCGCTTACTGACCCATGTGGACAAGTAGCTCTGCTCACGACTTGGAATGTTTTTTGAAAATGGTCATTTGTTAGAAAAAAAACATCACGTTAAAAATACATTGTTCCTGTCTGACTGGTTGCACTAAAAACATTGTGGCTGTAGGTTTGGACAAGGTGGAGTCAGCATTATGCAAATCTATATATATAAAAAAAAGATTTGTAGGAGAAGGACCATCTTTGATTTCACAGGGGAGCAGTTTGACACTTCAATCATGCCCAACAATCTAATGCTATTTTGACTGACTTGGATTTCAGATAAAAATACATGCACCAGTCCATAAACTAGGCAAAAATAACTAAAATGCAACATGTAGCAGATGGCAGAGAATCCTCATAAATGTAGAGCTGGATATTTTTTTTATGCAAATGCCAATAAGATACCAAAAAAATACATTTTCAGTGTCTTTAACAAATATTAAAATTTTTTTTGCAAATAGCCTAAATCTTCCCAGTTTAAAACACATTAATCCAATTTTTTAAATTCAGCTAAATTGTAATTTAAATCTGGTACTGTTTGTTACCACCCGATGCTGTGGACTGGTGTGTAAGTGTGATACCTGACTAAACTCAGTATAAGGGAAAATATCAAAAAACACAGGAAGATACTGCATGGTTGGATTACAAAACGTTGCCAAAGCTTGGGAACATGTCACATAAAAACAATAACTTTTAGAGTAAAATTTCCAAGAAGTCCTAACAGATTTAGCAGAAAATGTTGTCTAGGGCAACACATTTTAATAGAGATGATGAATGTCTGAGCAAAACAGATTTCTGAGACACAGATTTCTCTGAAAAAGAAGTTTCCTGTGTTGAAGCTAATGAATCACACAGCAGTTCCGCTGAAGTCGTCCAGTTAAAGTAGAGGAAGGAAGGAGGGATGCTTTTTTTAAAAACCTGGTAAAAACAGGAGAGATGGGGAGGAAGTCATTGATGAAGATGACCGAATGTGAATAGTTAACATACAAATACACATTTCCTGATTTCAGTTTCTGGGGCACCTCATTTGTTTTTCTCTTTCGTGGCACATACAAACCACGCAAAACTTAGCACATCCTCTTTTTATCTGTCTCTTCGCTGGTTGATCTCTCCTCCTCTTTCTTTTCACCTCCTTCTCAGTTTCCATCTACCCCCAGTCCTCCTTCTCTCTCCCCTCCTCTATGTTCCTCTGTGAGTCTGTCAATCACCCGTCTCTGTCTACACCTTGTCCAGGAGGGATCTCTGGCAGTATAGGAGGCGTCGAGGCGTTCCGTACTTCCTGAAGAACAAAAGGGCTCCCAGAGTGACCACCACCAGCACCAATAGGAGGAGAGGGATCACCACAGCCACGACACCTGTGCCGCCGTCTTGTTCCTCCACCACGGTGACGAACACCTCCTCCTCCTGGCCCTTCTTGGGCTCCTCGCTCTCGCAGCCCATCCAGTCCTTGAGCACAGACTTGGGGTAGCCAGACTCCACCTTTATGTACTGGTTGTTGAACTTCCAGTACTTGTTGGCTTTGTAGAAGTAGGTGTAAGCTGAGGATTGTGATAGATAAAAAACAAGTTAGATGACATCAACAAAAAATCTGAGTACGCACAACCAGAAGATCTGTTTAATTCAGAGGCAAACTCACATCCATCTGCACTCATGATGGCAGCTTTGATGTTGTCGGGTGCTCCGCTCCACATGCTGATGAGTTTTGGATAACCGCTGTCCACGGTGCGAGTCTGCTCATTAAACCGGTAGTACCTACACAAGACATACAAATACACAAAACATTTTAATACACTTTTTCTAAAAATGACTAAAAAGTTTTCACTTTATATAATTCTGTAGTTCTCCTGTAAACCAGCATTGATATGTGAGTAACTACAATCTACCAAAAACAAAAGTGAAAATATACTGTAACTGAAGACTACTTGGAAAAATCTACTGGGCCCCGGGGAATTTTTGACCAGAAACGTTTATCCGTTTACAGAGTACAAGGATGTGGTTTAGCGGTTGACTCTGTAATATAAACGGTTTGACCTTAGTTTAAAGTCGCCCTCTCATCTGGAGGAGTTCATTGCATCTCTGCAAATAATACCTATGTAAAAGCAAAACTTTCCAAACAGTATACGAATAATGAAAGTGTACTTCTGTGAGAAGTGATTCTCAGGGAAGCTGTCGCTGTTGATTGAGCAAGGAAAAACACAGTGTGAGTACGACAAGTGCAACGAAAAGCATGAAACACAATGAGTTATGACAGCTTACTACAACTGCACAAAAAGTTCAAACACTGGGCAAATTGAGAGACAATCTAAGCATGAATTCTTCAGTAATGTGAATGATGTACAATGAATGTAACAGTTCAGGTTGACTGTGCTGTAACTTTTTTTTAAATCCCAGTTTGAGTATGGACTCACTTGTTGCCTCTGAAGAAGTATGTCTGTCCTGTCGGTGTGTAGAATAGAGCAGCATCCAGCTTGTCTTTTGGTAGGCCAGTGCCCAGGTCTGCCAGGCTCTTGGGTGAATCCTTGTCCATGCTGGACTCACTGAAAAGCCAGTAGCTATCACCTAGAGATGGAAGAAAAACACAGAATGATAACAAGGAGTGAGATTGAAAACAGAAGAGGGACTGAAAAAAGCACAAATAGTCTGGTTCCAATCTCATCTCAGACGGGAACTCACCTTTGAAGAAGACAAATTTCCCATCATTCCTCTCGTAAGCGGCGTTGATGTTTGAAGGAAGGCCTTTCCAGAAGTGACTGATGAGCATCGGGTAATTTGGCAGCACCTTGTTATTACGCAAGCGCCAAAACCACTTGTCCTGCGAACACACACACAGATAGAAGAGAACACATTATACCACGATGGGAGATTCTTTATTGATTGGTTATAGGTTCACAATTTGAAGCACCAGCACAGAGATTCTGAAATAGTTTTCTTAGTGGGCTAACGTAAGTACCACTGACATGCCTGTGGGCCAACATCAGACTGCCACTGGGGGTCCTGCACTAGCCTGTACTTAGCCCAAAACCAGCATATCTAAAGATATTGTCCAAATAAAGCAGTTAGATTGTTAAGCCCTTTACCTGTTGCAGCCTTTTTTGTGCAAATAAGTAAGTGAGAAAAGTTTAAAGGGCCACTGCACATATTCACCTACTTCCTGTGGTCCCAGTTTAGAGATTACATGTTTACATGTCCACAAATGTTTACATGTCCACAAATGGCCTCATACTTCTCTCTAACTTATTATACATAATATATTATTATCACTCTGCTTTTATCTGAAAAACTCCTACATATGACATCATCTGGAGTTTTTTCACTTATTCGGATAAAAAGATACGTATAAGTATAAACTCAAGGGGATTTATCTTTATGCTGCGATTTATGTCCACCAGTCACTGTCACCTGGGAGAGTTTGTTGGTTATAACGATGTCATCCGGAGGTTTTCTATTCATATGATCTGGAGGAGTTTTTTTTATTCATGACGATAACTGGGGGAGTTCCGGGCAAATATCTGAACCAGGACTACAACCTCTGTTGCATAAACAACCAGATAACTTCATGTGGATGGAAAAACTCAGCTGACCTTGACAGGTGACGTCAGTTCTTTTTTTAATAAAAGCAGAGCCATATTTAACATATAGAAGACATGAGGATGTTTGATACCAATCAAAAATAGAAGTGTAACCATGACACGTTGTGGTTTTGCAAGGGGGTTTCAGGAGGATTCGTGTCAGCACAAAAATAAGCTGCCGGCCACAGCCTCATTATTATCAGTCCTCTAAGATTAGGTAAACTGGACTGTATCAGATCTTCTCAAATATGAGGTATTGTACCTTAAAGACAAACTTTTCCCCTCTGAGTACAGCAATGGTGTCAAAGTGTCCCTCACAGATGTCTGGGCCATGATTCGGTCTGTCAGGTATGAATGGTTTTGTCGGTCGGGGAGGAGGAGGAGGAGCCCCAGACTTGGTTCCTGTGGTAAAAAAATTGGTGAGAAGTTTCTAGACTACAAGTACATTTATTCAACATGCAATAGTATTTACAGTAAGTACTAATGAATTGTAAATGAGATCAGGAAACTATTTTAAGCTTGTACATCATTAATTACAGGCTTGTTGAACATCACTTCAAATATCTGTTCATCCAATTTTTTAAAGGAGAACCAACCATAGATTGTCTGGATTCCTCTGCGGTCGTCATCAGGGAGCTGAAAGTTTTCAGTGTCAAACCACTGGTAGAAGGGGGCCATGATAGCAGAGGGGTTGTTGGAGTGCTCCAGACCAAGAGCATGACCCAGCTCATGGACGGCCACCAGGAAGACATCATTACCTTCAGAGAAAGCACAAACTTATAGCCGAGTTTGTTGTAGTTTCTATCAGCACGTACATTTCATCGTTTAACCTTCTTCTCTTACCCCCTTGGTCAACGTTCCCCGTGGTCCAGGGCTCAGCCAGGTCAAAGTGTGTGTCTCCCCCGATGCCGTTTCCAGGAAAGTAAGCGTGAGCCAGAAAGCCGCCCTCGCCATCGAATGGCGTGCTGTCACCGTGGAAACCCTCAGAGAAGGAGAGCATGATGTCTGCATACTTGTCGACTTTGCCTCTGATATTGCTGAAGGGGATCTCTCTGAAGGTGAGGGGGATCACGCTCTCCCACACATTGAAAGCCTTCCTGATGGCTTCGAACGTGGCACGTTGGCCAATTTTAGGGGTGTAGTTCTCTATGCTGTCAAAGAAGATGAAAAGTCAACAGAGTCAACTCAAAACAAAACACAATAGCATTTATTAGCTGCTTTTCCTCTGAGGTATTAAAAACGCGAAGTTAAAGAAAGTTTAACTGGTGGAGTGTGAGTTTTGATTTTCTGTCATGATTCTGTGGAAATTTGCTGCCTTGACCTTGTGAGAACATTTTTTATAAGCAGATCTTGTATCGAGCCATTAGAAAACTGTTTGTATTTAACATGTTAAGTTTGTGTGCTGTTGTAGCTTTATTACTCTAGTTAGGCTCCTTTTTCTTCCTCTTCATCTCTTAACATCTCCAGCAAAATTGGACGATTTAAACAACCAAACTAAAGACATTTGGTAACCCATTTTGAGAGGTAAACACGCACTGAGTAGATCACAAGATAGTGCCAACATCCCCCAGTGCTAAACACAGCGTGATACAACTTCACATTCTGTATCTATGAAGCTATATCATCACCATGAACACAATAATTCACATGTGAAACTCTAGAAGGGCAAGACACTGAGCCGTCCCCATCGTGTGTGTGTACCAATTGTGTAAAACGCTTTGGATTAAAAAAAAAAGCAAGCGACTAAAGGTAAAATGTTAATGTAAATTTGTAGTGAGTGTGTGTCCTCACCTGAACGTCACCTCAGATTTGTCCCACTTCAGTCCCTGCACAGCATATCTCTTCCTCCTCAGGTTAGTTTTCAGTTCTGGACCAAACTTATCTGGGACACCACACCGTGGACGATTCATTGCCCTAACAACAAGAAATTGTATTTTGCAATGTCAACTATATGACATATTTTGACTGAAACCCTGTTGTCTGAATTGTAACATTGTTTTGTAGCCATCAAATGATCTCCAGACTTTGATTTAATAAGAATTTGCCTGTAAAGTTTGATACGGTTATGTGTTGTTAAGTCTTTGGTGCCAGTCAGGACTCACTCTAAGGTGTTGGAGTCTATGGAGCCGGTGACGGTTAAACCGTAAAACCTCTGCATGGCTGCTATCGCTGTTTGGATGGACTTTGGCGAGCGGATAGCCTGGGCTCTGACATCACCTGGAGGCAGGTAGCCATACTTCTGCAGCCAACCCTATGAGAAAGAACAGAATGTCAATGTAAAGTACATGTATATATTCTTGTATTTTCATTGATTATAGTTATTAGACTGTGTTTGGTGTTGACAACTGTTTCCTATTCTATGCACTATTAGAATAGTGAGACATTATAATCAAAAGTTAAATGTGGACAGTCACTGGTCATTTAGAGCTGGGCAGTTTCCTTCGCCAATGAAATAATGTCATTGTCTTTTCAAGGTCAAATGTCCCCTAAGACATTTAACTGTTGTTTTAAATGGTTTAGGATCACTGCAGTCTTATCTGATTTCTGGAAAATCAAAACCACACACACACGCTGTTACGCTGAGTATGCAATCAAATCAACATACAAACTATTTCAATTATTAGGGAAGAATTATAAATGACGATTGATATTTATTAGTATAAATGCGACACTATATGAGCCAATTGACCTTTATATTCTATATAAAACTCTTTATATTCGAGTTTTCCAACTTATAATTATTATTTACTTCTTTTCTCTTTCTGTGTGAGTTTCTCACTTACTCAGACGAGTCTTGGTCAGATATGCCAGAAACAACAGAAAAACCAGCTGAAAACATCTTAGAAAACAACTTAGTCAACAAAAATGAAGGGATTGGCCACATGTGGGAGCTTGTAGGTGTTTTTCTACTTCCATTCAACGTAGGAGCCTGTTTGGACTTGTTTCTCAAATGTATAATACAAATTGTATGCCGTGTGTGTCTACATATAACAGAGATTTGTGCACCAGCCTGACACACACTGAGCTAAATCTTCACGTTACATTTTTTTTTGTCTTTTTTTCATGTGACTGAGATATTATCTCATTTAGGAGCTCTTAAAATAACTACTACTTAAAAATACCAACCAATCACGTCCTCTTTATTGAGGCTGAATTTGTTACGGGAAAGTGTGTTGTGGGTTCACGAGGGGGGGGTGGGAGAGGAACTGAAAGCCAAATAAAACACACAAACCAAAAACAGTGATGTCATATAAGTCACAATGACCCAGAACTCTGTCTAGACGATGGCCGACAAACACAACTGGTGGCCATAACACTGGAAAAAGTAACATTTTCAGCAACACTTGGGTTCCTTGAAGTTTAGGATCTTCCTGCCACTGTCTATGTCTGTCCTCCTCACTCTGTCTGTCCTCATGTCAACTAAAACCACCAGTTATTTATCTTCACACAAGAAAGGCCAACATACTCTTTCCACTGCCTACTGCTGGTGGTCTAACACTGAGTTGAGACACTGGTAAAGGAATAGTTCAACACTTTGGGAATTAGACTTATTTAAAATATTGTCTAACTAATAAGTTAAATTAGAACATTGGTGCTAATTGACATGTAATTTCCATCTGTTAACATAAATTAACCTGGCCCGACCTTAAACATGACTGGAATAAAAAAAAAAGAGATGTTAATTAATGAACTCCAGGTTCTCTTTCCTTTAAACATAGCTCTTTCTACTTGTTTCCTTCTTTATGCGTAGTCTGTCTCTATCTTACAGTAATAAGAAGCATTTCTCCTTCAATATATCCTCCTACAGGCCCCTTGTGCATCTCGAAGCGTGTGTTTCCAATTATGTATCTGCTCACGGAGCGTTAAAGCGTGTTTTCAAGGCCACCACATAATAATTTTGGTGGAATTACCCCAGATTCCTTCGTTAGCCTCATCTAAACCTCAGATATCTCTCTTGTTCCACCATTACTGCTGGATTTCTCTTCAATCCTCCATCCAACAAGTTAAGGGAAAAGAAGGTGGGAGGGATGGAAATGTAAGAACCTGGGCCGGACTACCAGGCCATATACTGGCTGTACACACACGGCTACTGTTAGTCAAGCAGTGGGCAGAGAGGCCACAGAACAAGGTTCGATTATGACGACCCGCAGTGAGGCAACTCATGCCCCTTTTCTCCCATCTCTGCATATTCCTCCTCAAAATGTCTTCAAGATTTCTCTGAATTATTCCAGTTTCTAGTTAAGGTAATTTATCCATGACTCTTTCTTGGTAAACCTGCCTCTAACAACAACCAAATTTACTTTCTCCGCTCTCTGCTGACTGCTGCTAGTGTGTCCTGTGGCTCCAGTGTGGTGACGCGTCTGCTTCTATAAAAACACTCCCATGAAAAGTCTCCCCCACACTGTCAAGACATTTGCTTTTCTACTACAGTCCCAAACTACTCCACACACCACCACCACCTCCGGTTGGGACGCCAGCTATCCCAGCATGCACCTTTCCATCGTGGAACTCCCAGCAGCCACCATCAAAGCTTCTATTTATTGAGACTTGTACATGGCTAGTATTGTTGGCCCCGGGGTAGCTCGGTAGCTTGCTCCACAGCCATGTGTGGTCAAAGGGGTGGCTGCTGGTTTGGTAAACACACTCCTGGCTCTGTGCAGCGTGTGTGTGTGTGTGTGTGCAATGACGCCAGGTCTAAATGTACAATGCACAGAGCCCGAGACACAACAGGATATAAATGAGGTGGAAGAAGTAGCTTTGGTGAAGATGTGAGTTATGATACATGGATTCTGTGACCCCACACTGACCTCATTGTGCTATGTAGCATTTACATTTACACCACTAACTGTCCTGATTTTTAAAAACCCAATAATGATCTATGCCTTATTTACAGCAAAAAACCAAGGATTTGCTGCTTTTCTTGACTTACATTTTATTAAACAGAATATCTGCAGGTTTTTGAAGTTTGAGTTTGTCAAAACAGGTAGTCTGACTATGTAACTTTGTTCTCTGGGAAATAGTGATGGGCATTTTTCACAATTTTCTCTCTATACAGCAAATGACCTCTTGAATAACTGTTAAAACCGTGTTCTTGAAAATTATGTTTTGTAGGCCTAAATTTTATAAAGCTGTATTATCACATGCACAATAAATTTGACTTATAAGTGAAATGTCAGTATTAAAACCGACAGGTTTTAATTTTTGTTGACCCGCTGGCAAAGGAAATCCATTACGTTCAGGGAAGTTTTAAGATTCTTTACTGCCATCTTAATCTCTTTAAATATACAGAAACTGAGGTCTACTGACTCTGCATACTGCTGCCTTCACAACTGGATATCAAAACAGCAAAATCTAAAAAAGATTAGGAAATCTAGATTGCTCTAAATGTGTTTTATCTAAAAATGGTTACTACAGTTTAACCCCAGTTCCTCCCACTCTTTGTGCATTGTTATTTTAAATAAGTCTACCTGACCCCAGATTAGTTCTGTGGGAAATGTTGAACGCATCATTCTAGGAATATGCAAAACACAAGTACAAAAGTGAACTAATTAAGGTTTTAAAACTAGATGTAGACACAGACGCTCCTCGACACCAAGTTATGATCACATAATACAACAGGACCCGTCATGTGGCTTTAAAGTGTGTTTTAATGGTGCACAAATCTGTTGAAATATTCAAATAACCCAGGCATGTCACATCTCATCGTCTCATCACAGGACACATTCCTGTGACTTATTACTTGTTTTCCGGTTGGACTTAAAATAACACAACCACAAGTTCCTACAACAACTAAAAACAAGATTTAAAAGAAAGATCCCCTTTGCATTATGTCTTAGGAAACGAAGGAAGTTGACAGTCTTATGGGAAGTGAAACCGATAATAAATAAGTCATTGTGCTGTTTCTATATTATTGAAATATTCAAAATTAAATCAATGAGCATACCCAAAACCCCCCATGTTTGACCATGCATTTATTTTGTTGCCCAGTAATTTGCCTGATAAATAGTCTTTTCTGTATAACAGTTTACCCTGAGCTGCCTCATGAAAACCAGTCTTTACAGAGTAAGTCTGCTTTTCTTCTGTCAGAGACATTAACTGGATACTTTATCTCCCCTCGCCAGGACCGAGGTATGAAAAAGGACAGACGAGAGTCCTGAAGACTGCGGAGGATGATCTAAAGTGCAGAATTACATTAGTGCAGGAGAGGCAAAGACATTAGAAAGACGAGCGGTAACAGAAAAGTGTGGAGAGAGACGGAGGGAGGTTGGAAGTTTGGCTGAATTTAAATTTGAAGGACTGACTCAGTTGTTCCTCTTGCTTAGTGCCAACGGAAAAAACTAAGAATTGAGCTCATGAGTGGCTGAATCTCACATTGCCTTCATTTCTTGCTGTCTCTGACCCAGTTAGCACTCACACCAGTGCTGTGCTTTCACATTTCTGCTGGGTCAAACTTATTAAATAATATGAGTGGTTGCTTACTAAGAACTTAGTCCAAAAATTCCTGCATCCAGTTCAGTGATATATAATCAATTCATTCTGGACAATATTCCAGTTTATTTACAAAGGTGTTTATATTTTACTTAAGTATTTCCATCTAATGTTACTTATACTTCTATTGCACCCCATGTCAGACGGAGATTCTATATAGGAATTTCTTATGTCGGCTCTAAATACAAACAATTGTGTTAGAAAATGTGTAAAAACATGTCTGGGTGTATTTAGCAAAATAGATACTTTCTACATTTTATAAACAGTTTGTTATTTTATGAGCTTTAATTTCATATTTGAAACCCCCAAAATAACAAAATATGTCAAAAATGTACCTCTTTACAAGTCTTAAGTAAGTGTACTCAATGACTTTCCACTGCTGTTAGTTAGAAAGTTGGCCAGGCCTTTATGTGTCATCTGGCCCTCTACTTTATTCAACTCCAACCAGCCAAGACAAAAACAACAGGAAATAAATCTCGGTCAAAACAGTGATAAAAATGTATCTGTCAAAGACAAAGCCTCTCAGCCCTGCACTCGGGAAACTTTCTGTCTTTAGGGTTTCCTGTTATATTGAGATAGACCATTTTCTTAGCTGCAGAGCAAAGACAGACTCCATTTCTTCCTCCAACTCCGTCAGTTTCTCATTAAATCCGATCCAGCTGATTGTTTTGACGTATTAAGTGACGGCTGCTGCGTTTCAGAGCAGCACGCACCAGATTTCGACTGAGGCTTTTCTTTGATGCTACATCAACAGTAACTTTAGTCAAGATAAAGAGAACTGAACCCAGATGTGTTTGGACCAGATCTGTAACCCTCCGCTGGGATCACGAGACATGTGTCTACAGATGGCAAGGGGGAAACTACAGATTTAATTTTTTAGCCAGATGTGGACAGACCCTGTTTTAGACCTTGTTGTTTTCATTGCGGCTCACTTCCTGCGCTCACAATGTCCAACTAAGCATTTTATTAAGTAAACAAAAGTTAGACGATGCAAGAAATGGTGACTGAAAACAGATGCTGGAGGCCAAAAAGGTACTCCACTTCAGAAGCAGTTTGATTTCAGAGAAAAGTTTTTCCTTGGATTAAGTGGGCTCAGTTTGTCCGAGTGAAGCAAGTGAGGGATGTTTAGATGTTGAGCAACACTGATAAACCACAAAATTCCTCTAACTCGAGTCCTCGGACTGAGATCTACTTTTTTGATCCTCCCAGCCCCCTAAGAGCGAGCTGCATCCACTTTAATTAAACTTTTGTCACTCAGTTGTTGTTCTGCCTTTGCTGCTCCAGTTTTGTCTACTTTCTCCACACGCAGACGAGTCTAGCTTTTGATCACAGGGTACATACAGCTCTCAGGTGAGGCAACGCTGAGCCTGTAATTAACGCTTAGCCTCTTTTTGCATCAGGACTGACAGTTACATCTGACTCCATTACAGCATCTTGCTGTGGATAGATCATGAGTACATGGTATCTATCAGCAGACGAGACACCCACTTTTCATTTGATGTTCATGAAAAAGACCCTCACTGATGTTCATTGTGATGTCAGTTCTAAACGCATATTGCCATGATACTGCAGAAGATAGTTTTCTCCCTTTGCCGGCCGACATTCATTACTGTGTTTGCCACAGGAGGGAGGCTGCCTGTGGCCTCTTATAAACAGTCTTACTCTGAGTTATCCTCCATGTCTGGCTTGACTCATATGCCAGCGACTTGCGGTCAGTGACTAAGGTCCTCCTTCACTCCTTCCTGCATCCTCGGTTCTCTCATACAGCTCAAAGATCTAAGGGGCTTTTTAACCTCAACAGTGATCCAGTAACAAAAGTCACTTTTTACAATCTTCTGGCAGTATGATCTAACTGTGACCAAACGCAGATGTGACTGTCTAAATGGTCACTTCAAACACAGTTTATTTATGACTGGGGATGACAAACTACCTTCAGTGTATCTAACGTGGGTCGAGACCAGAGGTGCCCAGTGTGCATGGATAAACAGTCATTTACAAAGCTGTGCAAGACCTGATGACAAAATATGTTGTTTAGATCAGACTAAACTACCTGAGGCATAAACAGGCAGAGCACCTCAAGTCCAGGTTCTTGTGAATGCAGACCAGCTTTGTGGCCTGCTGTCTGTGCAGTCTACAAAGCAGATGAAAACCATTAACCCCCTCCCCCGTACCACCACCACCGCTGCTGCCCCTTTTTTGTCAGAACAAAGCAGCTCAGCAGAACTTTTCTAAACTGTGCACAAACCCTGCAAATCTGGATCTCTCTCTTCACAAACCACAGACCTTCAGACTCGGGATTTTCATGATTCAGGTTTCGGCTCTTGTAACTTTTAAACGGCTCTCAGCACAGAACAAAGGTGTGTTTGAGGGAGGGAGAATAAACATGTTGGACACATAAACAGTCTCTCTGTTCCTGTTGCAAAAAGACAGAAATCCTATTCTAGAAAAACTCTGCACACGTCAATAAAACTACAACACTGTGGTGATAAAATTGGAGGATAGAACCCAATGATGTAATGAGATTGTGAAATGCAGAATTGCAAAACACAGTAAATTACATGAATACTGTAGAAACATCATTAATGGGAACCACATTTGAGAATATAAAAAAAGAGAAAACCCATTGTTGACACACAATAAGCTGTAAAATAAAGCCCTGTATATGTATGTGTGTGTGTGTGTGTGTGTGTGTGTATGTGTGTGTGTGTATATATATATGTATATATATATATATATATATATATATATATATATATATATATATATATATATATATACTTTGATTGAAGTAAATTCAGCATTTTCCATGCCTCCTACCTCGGCTTGTAGTACATTTGCAGTGATATACCCAAAGCAGCAGAGAGCACAGGCTAGGCTGAGGAGCTGGGGCAGCATTCTCGAGTCTGCAAACTGCCTCCTCCCAAAAAACAAGCTCAGGAAAAAAGAGTCTCGACACTGTCCTGATAAAAAATGGGGAATAAACTAATGAAAACCGAATGGATCGATGCTACTCCGCTATGCCTTTGAAACCAGGCATGGAACTTAATCGTACCCGCACGGACGACTTGAACAGCAGCGGACACTTTCTTCTTCTCTGCACAAAAGTTTTGTCAGCGTCCAAACGGAAGTAAACGGAACAAAACGGCAGAAATCATCAGGTGCTCAGCTGTTGTGGACTAAAGCTTCATGGTCTGACTTCCTCTTCTCTCGGTGGGATTGTCTGTAGGAGTGTGTGGACGTGGTTGGAGAGGGGGAAAAGGAGGGCGACAGCGCGTCTGATGAGCCCCTGGGTCCTGCAGATGACTGGATTCATCAATCCAACGGCACAGACACTGAGGAATGGCAAGTGGTGGCTGGAAGTCCACAGAAACATACAAAAACATTCACGAGAATGAGAAAAAAAAAAGTAAAATAAACTAAAATTCAATGGAGGTTAATGTGGTAGGATGAGGTCAGTGACGTACTGACAATGCTGTTTCCGTGTAAAATCGTAATATTAAAAATAATTGCTGTGAAATAAATGGAGCGTAGTGTATGCTTACATGTGTTTCTGAAATAAAGAATAGTAGAAATGTATAGAGTAGGACATAATCTATAGCGCAGAAATAAATGTTTAATTACCCAAAAATATGTACTGTAATGGACTAAATGTCCTTTATATTCCACCAGTGGATATATGCCATATTGAAAATATTTTCTTTAAATAAATGTTAGTCCTTACAGGCAGCACTTCACTTATTTTGACTCTGTTTGTTGTTAAAACATTTCTGAAATCACTTGAGAAACTCAAATAGTTTTATATAATAGCACGACTTGAAATCTCTATCCTAAAAAGAAAGAAGAAATAAAGAAAGAACAAGAAGAAAATATAAAAATAAACCTATAATATGAAGAATATTATACAATAAGCCCTGAAGAAAGGAGGAAGGTACAGGAAATATATGCAGGCAGTAAGTAGACTGTATAACACAATGTAACGGCAGTTAATTAATGTGTGACACAAGCAGTGCAGAATTTAAATTATAATTTAATAAAATACATGGTGTAATAGTAAAGGTGAAATGCACTGTACAGTTGTAAACATAACATTATGGAAAAAAAATGCATTCATTATAAATAATAAAATTGTGGTTTTTACATTTTTGTGAATTGGAATTGATGATGGACACTGACACCTTGTGTTAAGAAATAAATATTTTCCATTTGATTCTTCTAGTATTTAGCCGCAGCCTTTGTGATAATATAATTTCACACTTTTCACAGATCGGGGCGAATAACTTAATTATTTTTTTTAGGTTGTAGGTTAAGTTTGTGAATGAAACAAAACAATTTTAATTGATTGCGTAAGGCCCCGCCTCCTGACGTCATGAACATGAAAATATACGGAAGCTGCAGCTCAGAACTTGTCAACAAGAGAGGCCGATTGACGTGGTAACGTACTCAGCTCTTGTTCTTTTCTTCATCGTTTTAGCCTCTTGTTTTCGTCTCTGAGCCGCATTTTATGACATCTTTGGGTGACATAGTCGTCCGTGTCTTTGTCAAAACCTTTACTTTCAGTGTTACGGCCTAGATAAAGCGACAAAACGAAGAAGGAAGTGAGGATGTTAGCAGTTAGCTTTTCAGGAAGCTAGCTAGCTATTAAAGCTCTTGTGACTAAAAAAGGTGAGCAGCTGCTCCCTCCTCCTTTAAACCGAAACTATGCGGTAAAATTATCTCCCGACATTGTCCAGACTTGTAGATCACAAAATAGGGCGTTCATTTACTGTAACTTTGAATCATATTGGTTGTACTTTAGTGGGGATAGTAAAAAGACTTTGGCTAAGGATTTAACCTCGCAAGTGCTAGCGTGTCTGGCGTCATTGCTGCGAAGTCTAACGTTACGGGAAGGAAACTGGTGCGTGTGTGTGCGCGTAAACATTGTCTTAGGAATTTAAAATATCCTTTGGGGTTTTGAAGCATTGCAGAGGAAGGACTATCTTTACTCATGCACTAGTTAGCTGCTATTTAACAGTATTGAGTTGATAGAAGAATTATTAGGGCTCATATAGTGTATAATACAGTTTTTTTTTTTTGAACCACAACGGTTTCTCAATAATATTGCAAGCATATTGTTATGAAATGTTGAGCATGAGGAAATAACTGAAAACAGGCAGAGTGTTAATAAAAATTGCAAAATAAGAATTTAGCTTTTTTTTCTCAAAATGCACTTCTTGCTACTTTAATTATTAATTTATTATCACAATGCTGGATAATTAGAGTTATGAGGATAAAGATCTGACTAACCAGGTCAAAAATATCTCATATTTTAATTTTTTTTCTAGGTGAAGTCTTCCTGAGCAAAACCTCCTAAGATGACCCTTTTCTGAGTCTATGTCTTCAAGTTTTTTTTGTTTTAATTTTCAACTTTTTGGTGGAGAAGCGTTGCTACAATGACAGTCGCTTACAATCTCAGTGTCCTCCTGGTTTTCACTGTAACTGGTGAGTTCAACTGCTAATCTTTTTAGTGTGTCTGCTGCACAAGTTTATCAAGCAAAGGTCGTGTTTGCACTTTTTATGTCATATAATATTTATTCTCCACCAGCCATGGTGATAAAATATCTTTGTTTTTTCTTTCTGCAGCATGCAGTCACTTTCAGTTTGCCCTCTGCGCTGGTAAGGGGACAAACTAGACAGCATTTTATCTTATGTTGTGTCTGTAACAGATCATATTTAACAGTATGTTCATATCATTCACATTTTAATGGAACATAACTTCTGCAAAAACCTATCTTTGACTGTAGAGTGAAAACATGACGCTAATCCTCTGCTGCTCTCGTCCTGTTTCTTAGCCCACTGTGGGCATTCACCCCAAGTGTTAGACGACAATGTGGGTGAGATCAGGAGTTCAGCTTACCACAGCTGGTCCTACCGCTTTGGCTCCACCTACGACTGCTGGGTCATCAAGGGTTTGGAAGGGGAACCCATTGTTCTCAGGTACAGACGCTCAGAGAATTTGAAAACAATAGCCTTTCTTTCCTGTACTTTAGATTCTATTTATATAATGGGATTGCAATTATTTGATGCATATCAAATGAACTCTTAAATAACAATATACTGAATTAAAATAAGTATCATGCAAACATTCGTTAAAAAGTTTATAAATTTGTTTGTTTTTTTTTGCTTTATTGAAAATTCTGGAACGCTTAATCTTTTGTGATCATCAGCTGTGATTTAGGATATGGTTTTATATTTTGCCAAGAAGTGGGTGATTTATTTACAGTATTCATGAGAGTACATTTACTGGAAAAATACATTGAGAAATTACTAATAGAATAAAATAATCAGAAAGCGCTGTGCAGATCAAATAATAAAAAAACCCAAACATACTACACCTCTTATTATTTAACCCTTTTTTTTCATGTTATATTCTTTTCTCAGCTTTTCACAGTTTTCGACACGTTGTAGAAAAGAATGGGTGTCAATAAAGTCATCAGCTGGTGGTGAGCCAGTTGTCCTTTGTGGCTCAGAGTTGCCACAGCCCATTGAATTCCCAGGTGGCAATATTACAGTGATGCACCATTTCCTCCCACATCTGTTTCCTGTGTCATCTTTTCTGTTGAGCTATGCCAGAGGTATGATGGTGTGGTGTGTTTAAAACATGTAACGTGTCATCCCCATTTAGCTTGTTGTGGAAACAGATGAAAGAGTTTTGCTGCAAATTCAAGTTTTTTAGCCCAAAGAAATCCCCAAATTTCAAATGTTTCTTTGTGGTCTTTCAGACTCTGGCAACTGCCCAGTGACTTCCTTTGAATGCCTGGGAGGCCGATGCCTCCCCCTCTCCTGGCGATGTAATGGTCGAGTGGAGTGTCTTAATGAAGGCCCTGGCCTTGGCACAGATGAACAGGCCTGCAATCTAGAAATGGAAATGGAAACTGAACCCCCAACATATGACATCACGCAGGTGAAAGAGACCAAGGGGGAGATGTCTTTAGAGAAAAATAACATAATAGAAGAATATCCACGATCAAATAGGTCAACTGAGCGAGACCTTGACAGCCACCTGTGGGATTTGTTAAGTGACACAGCCAAAGAGGAAGACCAGGTGATTCAAAAGCAGCCTGAGACATACGAGGAGCTCGCTGTGACACCCTCTCCTATAGAGTGGCCCTGTGGAGGTCTCCTTCAGACTTTTTATGGGACCTTCTCCCCTCCTGCCATTCGGGGTCCTGCAATGAACTGTGTCTGGACTCTGGACCCTCAGGACTCTAGACCACTGAGACTGGACCTGCACCAGCTAGTACTGGGTTCTGATGATAGACTCATCATCCACAATGGAGGGCAAGGGAAAGGAGATATTCTTAAAATCGTGAGTTTCTTGAATGTTGTCTCATTCAAATTACCTTCTTTTTTTTGTTTAAACAGAAACTATTAGAAATTACCTTTTGATAACAAGATTTTCATTTTCTGCATTTTCAAAGATAACTGGCACCTCCAATGTCAAATCAGTCCAAGTTGTGTCCCATACTGGTCTGATGTCATTGACATATGAGACACAAGTTGGCTCACTGGGGAGCGGCTTCAATGCAACATTCCACGTGGGGAGCTATTGCCCTCCATGGGAAGGTCGGTGTGGTGGGGCAGCAGGAGGTTGCTTCACCCAGGAGCAGCGCTGTGATGGCAAATGGGACTGTCCTGAGACTGGAAAGGATGAGGAGGGATGTAGGGGCTGCAGTTTGAATCAATTTTCCTGTGGTATGACAGTAGTATCCGGTAAATTTGCTGGCAGGCCAGTGTGTTACCCAGTGACAGAAAGATGCAACTACCAGCTGTACTGTGCTGATGGCAGCGATGAGAGGGACTGCACTGTGTGCCAGCCAGGGACCTTTCATTGTGACAGTGAGAGGTTAGTGAGCATGACTGATATATCTACAGACTCATTTTCTTTTGCCTGCTTTTTTTGATGTCCTAGAAATAGTAAAAAAAAAAAATTCAAAGTCAGTTTACTATCTGTTGTGGAGCTTTAGGCTGTAACAGAGGTATACTTTCATTGTGAGGCACTTTAGCACTGTGAGGTACTTTGTCATTTGTCAAGTGCTATACCAATAAGCATTTACATAGATTTTCAAACATCCGTAATCCTTGGCATCTCATGGTGTCTCTATCCATGATGTGGCAGTTGATTATGTTCTCAAGGTATATGTAGTAGCTTTTCAACTGCCATTGAGTTTTGTGCCTTTTTATTGTGGTCATATTTTTAGTATCAGGGCAAGATGTGTCTTGGCTATGTAAGGTGAGTCATAGGGTGTATGCAGAAAAATTGCCATCTGACTGTTTAAAATAGATTTTTCAAGAATATATTTATCACATTGAACAGTAATTATAAAAAAAACTGCACAGTGTACATTATAGGCAGTACGTTGCAGTGTGTTCTGTAATACTGCCAGATAATGTGTATGCGTTTTCAGTTTATTGTTCAGCATAAGATTTGTAGTCAGCAGCATGCATAAGACCTAAATTGTTATACTTTTCCAAAAAATAACCAAACATCCTGACAAAACTTAATTATCTCGGCTCAATAGATACAACATTGTATTGTGAACAAGATATGAATACCTGTGATACTATTTTCTTGGTTTACAATCTTTTGCTCTTCTTGTTAATCAGACAAATTAAACAAAATCTTATATTTCTGCATACTTTAACACACAGAGGCCTATTGTCTAATTTTTCAGGTGTGTTTTTGAGAGTTGGCGCTGTGATGGTCAGGTGGACTGTAAGGACGGCACAGATGAGCTCAACTGCACTGTCATCCTGCCCCGCAAGGTCATCACTGCAGCAACAGTGGGCAGCCTGGTCTGTGGACTCTTGCTGGTCATTGCCATGGGCTGCACTTGCAAACTGTACTCGCTCAGAACCAGGGAGTATAGGTAAATACAATCCTACAATTTTAAGCACAAGTCTAAATAAATAAATCTACGGTTTCTTTAATTTCTAACTGCTAGTGTTAATTGCTAAAAGCCCTACCAGACAGCGCCTCTCAAAATCAGCAGAATTTACCACAACCCATTCTTTAGACATCATGCTTGTCTTGCAAAAGACACAAAATACAGTTTTTTTAAGAACTTCTTGTATGTCATTTAACTTGGGTCACATCATGCGTGTTCTAACATTTCAACTGTTAAGTCAAAACTAAAATATACAGTATAGTGTATAGTAAATACTCTATGTGAATCTGTTAGAAAACCCCAGTTTCAGTGTGTGAAGGTAACTGTATATGTCTGTCTTTGCAGTATGTTTGCTCCAATCAGCCGCCAGGAAGCAGAATTGATCCAGCAGCAGGCTCCTCCGTCCTATGGTCAGCTGATTGCACAGGGCATCATCCCCCCTGTGGAGGACTTTCCCACAGAAAACCCTAATGAGGTGAGAGGGAAGGGCAGAATACGAGCTGCAGCAGTAGCTGCTTTCAGGGTGAATCTGAAAGATATTTGAAGCCATATTTTTCACATAATCCCCAGCTCAGTTCACCCACTTTGAATCAAGGTTTGATAATCCTTCCAGGTGTTTTAACATGTAAATTATGATGCCTGAAAAACATGTAAATCTTGATCAGTGGCACCTGGTGTGTTTAACTGGACTTACATTTTAAATTTGCAACTGGGAAGATTTCCAGGGGCAGTATAGTGTTTAGAGATAATAGGACCAACTGTAAAGACCATAATCCAAAAAAAAGAAAGAAACATAGTAAAACACTTACACTTTTCCAAGACTAATACAAATAACTATAAGAGGTGCTAGGGAACTCACTTGAACTACCTAAGAAACTGACAGAGTTGCAAAAGGCAACTGGAAATGTCAATAAAGAGTCCACATCTCCACAGTCAAACATAATCTGTACAAATCTGAACTGTTTGGGAGAAAAGCATGCAAGCCATTGACTACTTTTAGACATAACGCAGCATGCTTAGAATAGAACATGGTTATGTGGTCTGGTCAGACTAGAAGTTAATTATTATGATAATTTGCACCGGTATGTGTGGCAAGACAAAGCTCTGCCTATGAGGATAGGAACACCTTTCGCCTAGTCAAACATAGTGGAGGTTTAACTGCGTAAACTGGAAGAAAGATTGAATGCAGCACAATATCATTTTTAGGCAAAGCCAAGCAACAAGGTAAAAATACAGGAGTGGATCCTTTAACAAGACAGTAATCCAAATAAAAGCAAAGTCAACTTAGCAATGCACTAATAAAATTAATAATTATGTGAATGTTTTAACATGGCCTTCTAAACCCTCCTGATCTAATTATCACTGAAAACCTGTAAATAAATTTTAAGAAGGATGTACATGGTCGACTTATGCTGTTATGCAATGAAGAATAGGCCGAAATGACACCAGCTACAAACACTGGTAAGAGTGTAAGAGGCTGGAGGAGGTTATAAAGGCTAAAGGACGACGTGCAGAATATTGGAGAACAATTAATAAAGGGGAATGAATGTTTTTTCACTGATTTAAATTTATATAATTTTACTATGACTTTATTGTTACTTCTGATGATTATGGAACATTTCTTTTGGCAGAATGTGCATTAAATATTATGTTAATGGAAAAAAATGTTTTGCCTTATGCTGTCTGCCATTTCATTGCAACGGATTGCAAATGTTTTCAGTCAACTGTTACACAAACATATTTATCAAGCATTTGACAGTCGGTAAAAACAACCCACTCTGGAAACATAATTTCGGAGTACTCAACAAAATGAGTGCTCTGAAGACTGAAAGAAACAAGTGAAACCTTAAAGACGTCAGATCCCATATAAACGGGAACTGACAATAGATTCATTCATGGGAACTAAGGCCACGTTACGGAGTTGTTCATGCTCTGACTCTTCAGCCACTGAGCACAGTGTAATCTACAGTAGTCCTGGTGTCATCTGGCTCCACTGTAGCAGCCTTATTAATCCCCAGCAGGCTGTGGGCTGCAGCAGGAAGAGCGTTAACAAGTTGTGTTACCATGCAGGTTCACACTAAGGTTGTTTATTATTAGCTGGTGAGGACAGCAGAGGTGATGGAGGCGGAGGGATTAACTGTGTAAAACAAAGAGCGCTCTGTCCGATGGGATTTACTCAAGCTGCCTACATGTTTCTTAAAATTGAAGCGTTGAAGTTTCACTGATTTATTTATTTAATTTTTTTAATAGTACTTTTAGAACAGATTTTTAAACTGATTACATTTTTTCCTTTTCTTTTGTCAGACCTCTTCTCTTTCTCTGAGGGGAATTCTCCAGCTCCTTCGTCAGGATCCTAACAACTCTCCGCACCGCAGACGCAGGCCTCGATTTGTCCGCCGGGCAGTTCGCCGCATGAGGAGGTGGGGCCTAATCCCCAGACCTACATCAAGGCCGACTCAGTCCTCAGGCTCCAACCAGCAGCAGTCAGACTCCACTGCTGCTGGTCAGGATCAAGCACACTCAACTCCCACAAGCTCTTCATCGGCAGTGGAGGCAGTCAACCAGCCGGTGCCTCAGAAACTTGGATTGTTGGCTCAGTCAGAGCAACAGCGGCAGGAGTCACCCACTCCTTTACTGCCACTGCTGCCGCCACCACCACCACCTGTTGCCTCCCCACCTCCCCCCCCTTATGCTCCTCCAGCTCCACCGCCTGCCGCTCCCCAAACACCTCCTGTCACTGTCCCCCCAAGTAGCCCGTCCTTGGCCTCCATCTTCCACACTCTGGGCCTGAGTATCTCCCTCTTCAGAGCCTCGCCCTCTTCCTCCTCCTCCAACTCTATGCCCCTGTCTGCCTCCTCTTCTTTCTCGTCGTCCTCTTCAGATGACGAGGTGCTGCTCATCCCCCTGTCTGAAGACACCACCTCAGAGGACGACGTGCCCATGCTCACCTAAATGACTTACTCACCCCCCCAACATCCCACGCCCGATCTTTATGCCCTCACTAAAAACTGAAACCCAGTCTTTCCACATTTGTTTGAACTTAAGCACAGAAGTGGCTCGTGGCGAGACTCAATGTGCAAGTCTGGTGCCTTTTGAAATTGCTTTGAGTTGTTGACTTATGGAATTAAGTATTTGACTATTTTTTTAAAGACTTCCTCAAGAAAGTGTAAGTTTTAGATGAAAAGAGTTTGTTCATGTACATTGGAGAGGAATTGTGAGTTTTAGTTGTGTACTTAATAGGCTGCACAAACTTTTGCACAGAAGAATATTCCCTATCCAGATACTGAGGCAGGCTACTGTCACATTGAATGATTAGAGTTTTTACAAGTGAAATTATTGTATGACTGCAATTGTGTGAATGCATTTGCATTTTAGTCTTACATAGACAGTGGAGTATGTTTGTAGATGTGAGTGTTCTCCACAAACTGGTGTCACTTTCATCCAGTCACTTGTTAATCCACAGATGTGAGAGAAAAAAAAACACTTCCCCTGTTTAAGTGCCTTTTCACTAGTTTTCTGTAGATGGCTCTAGGCGGTTGTGATGATTCCTGAGATGCACACGAGACACACAGAGGCATGTTTTCCCACATCACAGCACGCGTCAGCACATCAGTGACTTTATTGTAACATGAACAAATGCATGTTTACTCTGCAAGCTGGCAATAACTTTTTGGGACTCCTATATTAGTGTTGATTGCGACATAATTTCGATAAATTAAGTACACACATAACCCTAATGAATGTATGTAATCTACAATAGCAAATGTGTCAAATGACAATCTACTTAGTGCCTGATTTAGGTCGTGTGTGTGTAGTGTGCACAGGAACAAGAGGGGCCCTCATGATGGGGGGGAGGGAGGGAAGGGCCTGAAATCACAAGATAACCTCAACTTGAATGTTCAGCCCCTGAGGGGAATCGATTGCATTCTTTCACATTTTGACAAAACAGACTTGTGGTGTGCCATTTGTATTATTGTAAATTGTGTTTTTAGTTCTGCTTTTTCTCCTACGTTGTTGTTTTTGCTTTGTTGAATGTATTAGGTTCCATGTGGAGTGGCCAGAAGTTTCTCACATAGTAAGATAAATAAGAGAGAAAGTAATTTTATGATTTTATTTGGGTCAGCTTCACTGTATATAAGTAAAAATGTGGCTGAGATTAAACAATTTGCACTTTTAGGGTTTTGCATTGTGTTTGTTTCGGGGGTGACGTGTCTGAGCAGCACCCGGCACCTCAGTAGCAGAGATGCTGCATTGTGCTTTGTGTTTGAAACTCTTATCACACAGACTCCTGAGAGAAACTCTTCAGTGGTTTCAGGGCAAAGAAGGCAGAACTTCAGACTGTCACACAGAAGGAAAGGTTAGTTAAATTTAAGCTGCTTCCTTTACAAGTCAATATCAGAGAGTACAGGAAGTCCCGAGTGCTGCCGTCTCCATCTTGGCGGCGCCGCTGCTGGAGGACTCAACCACAGTCCAGATCGACACGGTTACCTTAGGCGGGTACACGGTCAACCTGAGGCATCCTTCTTTTAGAACCAGAGTCAGCCCCATTTGTTCAGCAGCTCTGTGGAGGGCCGCTGTTACAGACAAGTGTATTGGTCTGGACTGGTTCCACATCCAGGTGACCGGTAAACCAGTAAAATATGTACTTTAAACATTTTCTCGACGCGAAAGTCCATCCCCAGAGAATAGAGACAAGTTTAGTTTTCAGGCATTAAATGTCCTGCTCAGTACGTGTAATTGTAAGAATGGTAATTTATTGCACAAGTTGTGTCAACACAATGGATATTGATCATTATAAGGTACCAGACTTTAAAATGATTGTGTGTGGGGCTAAATGTACCTGCAATAGAGAGAATACTATGGTATAGCATTAGCAGTAAAACTCACAGTAGTAATATAAAATTATGTAGCCAGATGAGTCATACAGTGCAAGTATGTAATTAGTGTAACCAGGAACTATGTGCAGGTGTTTCAAGTGCTTTTTACAACCAATATGTTTAGCACATAAGTTATAATCTGTGGCAGTGCAGGGTATTATATATTTTATTAGTAATTAATGTGACAAAATACAGTATTAGTTTTAATAGTGTGTGTCAATAGATGTCTTTTTTCCCCCTCAGTCACATTTTAAACCTAAACGATCATTTTGACATGGAGCAGAAGTCATTTATTCGTTCATTCAATATTTAATTGCAAAGTGAATAAAGTTATGAGCATTTTTTACTACGGGTAGTTTTGACAAAATCCCCTTCATACCCCATAGGTTGAGGTTCCTGAAAACTGCTGTATAAGATGGTCTAACAGAGACCAAGTCTGGCTGGAACCTGATCAACTGGAGGGTCTGAACACACCACCCTGAGACTTAAACGTGATAAACAGACCAATTATTACATAACGCTGAACTGTATGATTGTCCTGTTTCTTTCATTGCCCTGAAGATGAATGAGAGTCTAAAAGCCTAAAACTGGTGAATGACCTCCTGAGCAAAAGCTGTTCAGGACTTTTCACTGACTGTGCATAGATTTAACAAGGTGATGTTTTAACAATTATGCTTTGGACACGACGATATTTCATGTTTTATTCGTAATTTTTTTCTTTCCATCAATTGCACTAATTAAAAACTACCAAAGCAGCATTTCTAAAGACAGATAATACAGGATTATCATTAATTCAACAGAGATTTTAAATGCTATTGATTCACAAGCACAAACAGATTTTAGGCTGCAGTGTATCTGGCTACACTGTGTCTCCAGTGGGTAAAACAAAAGCACATGTTCTCTCTTATGTTCTACGCCACACAGGTATGGAGGTTTGTCTGGGAGCGACACCAGAACTGCAGGGGATGAAGTACGAGCTCGTCTCAAGACACTGAGGAGTGAGCTTCAGACACACAAAGCAGAACTCGACTTGACAGCGAGGACAGATGACGTTCTTGCAGCCCGTTTTGTCGTGCTCCACTATCTCCCCGCAGGTGGGGCAGGCCCGGATAGAGGGACAGGCGCTAACTCCCTGCACCTCAGGAAGGTTGGTGGTCTTGCAGTTTTTGAGAAGCTCAAGGCTGTGGTTGGTGCAGCCGTTATTATCGCAGCGGTCGGATCGAGGGCCTGGACCTTTCCACTGCTTCCGGCACTGCCAGCAGAACTGGTAAGTCTTTTTCTGGTCAGCTGTACATATGGTGCACTGGACACACAGGTTGGAGAGATCCTTCCTCTCTACGTTAGTTTTGCACTGTGGACACTGATGTGTAAAAAACAGAGAGAAATATCGACAAAACGTCAACCCCAATGCACTTGATTTAGATTCACACATCTAAATAAAATAAAATCCAGTGAGAGTCCAAATTCAAACCACTGAACCACTTACAGATTGAATGTCACAGTACTGTGCGGCAGCCAGACGAGCTATGGTCTCTTCAAAGTCTTGCATTTCCTCCACAGTCAGATCAGCCAGTCTGCGCACTTCTTTGTAGGACCACAGCTGGTTGCACAGTTGTGTACCCTGTATCACTGCGGGGCACTTGAATTTGTAATTTCCCTTAAAACAAACCAGAGAAGAATCGTTTATGGACAGTTCGGCAAGAGGATTTTGTGATGGGGTGATAAATTTTGGTCATGATCAGACTTTATCTGGTCACAGAAGCCTCCAGCGTTGCAGACATTTTATTCTTTTTGTTGGATGTTGTTATGTACATGTCACAGAAGTATTTTCTCTGTGCATATTTGCCGATTTGTGAAGTTTTTTAACAGTAACAAATAGGACTTCTAATGTGAATTTGCTTCAGTTACATGTCTCTTACTCACCAGTAGGTGTCATAGAAGATTTGCTGTACATTTAGATTTGCTGTTTTCATGTTGTAATACCTGATCCAGTTGACTCCGACACCACTGCGTTAGAGATCCAGGAGTGACCGCGTGACCACAGGACATCTCTGCTCTGAGACTGTCCTCATCATCGTCTGAACCTGAATGAACGACACAAAAGCTAAAGTAATGAAACTGATCTGGTTGTTGGAAAAGGAAGAAAAGCAGACTGGGAATAAAATTCAGCCCCACTAGTTGTTGCAAATGAAACTTACACACTGGATCTAAGTCGTCGCTCCTGTCCACAAAGCTCAGGGTGGTATCTAGAGGGTCGTATTTCTTCTCCACTTGATCCTGAAGGCTCATTTTTGATTCTTTTGTCGGACAAGTTCTGGCAATATGAATCCTGAAAACTGTCATTTAAAGTCACATTTTATCCTGGTTTACAGATATTAGATAACAGATATTATTAGGTATTAGATAACGTAATAGATAGCAGTTGGATAGTGTGGTACCATTTAATCTTTGCAGTGTACTCATGTACAAACACTGTAGTATCACTGAATTACTTTGATGATGAATAAAACATGATCAGATTCTGGAGTGACAGTATTGGAAATTATTCTGTGTTCACGATTCATGAACGTTTATTGGCAATATATACTGTATAATGAAGATAACAGGAAGTGCAAGCTAAACTGAATATTAACATATGTAAGCCTCCAATATGTAAGCCTGTTTTGAAAGCCTCATTTACAGTGTTGATAAGACAAACATCAGAGGTGTCAGCACATTTTAAGTGCTCGGCTATCATTAGATTTGAGTCATGCACTCACTTCCTGAACTACCCCTGAGGTAAGTGAGTACAGCTGATATGAAAAACAACTTGCCAAAAGAAAGTAATTTTAAGTAATATTATTATTATTATTATTATTATTAAACCCTGCTTATTATGTGAAAGGAAAGAATAACAGTATCCCCACTATTGACCATGGTAGAAGTACTTTACACATTCAGTGGTTACAACTTTATTAAAGTAATGATTAGAATAAACACAAGCTTGGTGTTTTATTTCTCACATTATCCAATAATTTTATGTTGGAGCAGAAATGCCACATAAGAATAAGTCGTCCATGAGGTGTCATAGAATACTGATAGACCAAATATGAAAAGTATTAACAAGAGGAAATGCCATGACTTACCTCAGAGTCTGTTGATCTGTAGCTCGCTTCTTCCGTTCAAACTAAGGAGTTTATATTTATGAGAAAAGCGAACAGCCACATCTGGAAATACAAAACCTGCTGTTGGTTCATTAGTTTAATTTGCTCCGTTGAGTCTCCGTGTGTCCTGCGTGTAACAGTATCTTCCTCTCGCCCACATCGAAAGTGAAACGAGCTCAGTCAGGGTCCCAGAAACATCCTGCAAATCAATTAGGCTATTTCATTTCAATACCCGTTTTTCTTTTCGTTTTATGTGCGACGGGGAAATGACCGCTTCCCGTTGTCGTGTTAAAGTTCGTAATCAAATAAAAAACCTATAATATGACCTATTGTCCTCACTGTGCGCATGCGCAGGACTGATAAGCGCATAACACTCAAACACACCCTGTTTTCTTAAATATTCTAAAGCAAAAGATTAAATGTTGTTTGCTCTGGAACCAAAATCTGGGTGCGCAAAACCACACAATCATTTCTGACCAAACTTTTATTTAATATAACCTGGTTTCTATTTATGAAACCAGATGAAAAAAAAAAATCAATTAATCAAACTGCAAGCATGTCTAAAAGAAATAAAGTCCTGGTTGTCCAACAGTTTACTACTTTTAAACTCAGACAGAACTGAAGTTATTGTGTTTGGGCCTAAAATTCTCAGAAACCTGTTGTCCAACCATATTGTCACTTTAGATGACATAACTCTCGCTCCCAGTTCTACTGCAAGGAATCTCTCAATCATTTTTGACCAGCATTTTTCATTTACCTCACACATAAAAGAAATTTCTAGGACAGCCTTCTTCCGCCTACCGAACATTGCCAAAATTAGGAGCATCCTGTCTCAACGCGATGTTGAAAAACTAGTCCATGCACATGTTACTTAGATTGGACTACTGCAATTCTCTACCTAAAAGCCTTAATTTAACCCAAAATGCTGCAGCAAGACTTCTGACTGGTATTGGTAAGACAAATCATATTATAGCATCAATAGCTTCTCTCCACTGGCTTGCCAATAAATGTAGAATAAAATTGAAAAAAAAATTCTTACAACTAAATCTCTAAATGGTCAAGCTCCATCATACCTAAAAGATCTCCTCGTACCATATCATCCTAATAGACCACTTCAGTCTCAAAATGCAGGCCTACTTGTGGTTTCCAGAATTTCCAAAAAGTAGAATGTTAGGCAGAGCCTTTAGCTATCAAGTTCCTCTCCTTTGGAACCAGCTCCCAGTCCAGATTCGGGAAGCAGACACCCTCACTACTTTTAAGACTAGGCTCAAAACCTTCCTCTTTAATAAAGCTCATTGTTAGTTCTAGTCCTGCTGCTATAGGCTCAGACTGCTGGGGGACCAACCCCTGATGCACTGAGATACTTTTCTCCTCTCAGTCCACATTTATATGTCACCACTGTATTAAGTTAACTCTGTGTCTTCTTTGTCCCGTAGTTGTGCCTCTTTAACCCTGTCTTCTGGTGTCCCCAGCTTTGGCGTTATGTGTCTTCCAGTGTGCAGTTACTTGTCCTATCAACGTGCCCAATGTTTTGTTGTTGCTTTCGTTGCTCTGTTCTTTTCTCTCTTCACTTTCCACTCAGCCCAACCGGTCAAGGCAGATGTCCGCCCATCCTGAACCTGGTTCTGCTGGAGGTTTCTTCTGTTAAATGGAGTTTTTCCTCTCCACCGTCAACTTGGTGTTTGCTCAAGGGGGATTTGTTATGTTTTCTCCAAATGTCTGTACAGTCTTGACTTTATTATGTAAAGTGTCTTGAGATGACTTTGTTGTAAATTGGCGAAATATAAATAAAGTTGTATTGAATTGAAAAGTTAAACACACAGTAACTGTGAAGATGTGGACAGTTGTAATGCTAATGGTGGTGTTTTACTTTTTAATTTATTTACCTGATTTATTTATCAGTTTGACATTTTGTAGATACATTAGGGCTGTTTGAATAAGAAGCAAGCAGTATTATTTATACAAGTGTTTTATTTCTCAATTCTCATTTTCAGCTACATTTTGTTCAGTACATTTTTCAGTGTTTTGCATCATTTGATATGATATTCAGAGTAAATAATGTACTGGGACTTTAAATAGAACTTTATGTACAAAAGTGATATGTGAATAAAACATACTATTATAAACTAAGTAATAATATAGTTTCTGAAATAAAATTAAACATTTTTCAAGAGCAAGTTTTTTTTACTTAAATTCAGCTGTGTACACCACTAATTCCTTACACTCAATATCACACATTTTGATTTAGATTTTCCATTATTTTAACACTGTATTTTAAATATGTGCTATTGCTAAAATATTCTTTAGCTAAAGGCAGGTAAGTTTAATCTCACTTCCTTTGCCACACAGGGATAGACATCTGTCTGGGGGCAACGCCAGTTGGACATATTTCATATGGTGAACCGGTGAGGTTACATTTGCTCTTTAGCTGCAGACAGACAAAACAAAATTCTATGTGGCATCGGGGACACTTGATATTTTTGCAGTATTGTCTGTCATGTTCCACCTTCAAGCCACATGTTGGACAGGCTCTGACAGAGGGGCAGCTGGTGACCCCCTTCACCTGAGGCAGACTTATGTTCTTACACATCTGCAGAAGTTGCAGGTCCTTGTTGGTGCAGCCATTATTATCGCAGCGGTCAGATCGAGGGCCTGGACCTTTCCACTGCTTCAGACACTGCCAGCAGAACTGGTAAGTCTTTTCCTGGTCAGCTGTACATATGGTGCACTGGACACACAGGTTGGAGAGATCCTTCCTCTCTACGTTAGTTTTGCACTGTGGACACTGGTGTAGAAAACAGCAATGTGGAAAAACAGGAAAACTATTATAATCGACATTAATGATTGCATTCGTTTTTGCTAGATATTCCAACCAATGAAACCCCACAGAAAAAGATTTTTTACTGGACCACTTACAGGTTGAATCTCACAGTACTGTGCAGTAGCTAGACTTGCTATGGTCTCTTCAAAGTACTTAATTTCCTCCACAGTCAGATCAGCCAGTCTGCGCACCTCTGTATAGGACCACTCCTTGTTGCACTGTTTCGTACCCTCTACTATTGCAGGGCATCTGAATTTGTATATCCCCTGGAAACAGAAAAACATCTGGATTTTAGAAAAAAATAAGGATGCACTGATAGGATCAATATAGTGATGTCTTTGTAAGATGCTTAAAGTTTGTGGGGGGAATGAGGATGTTCTCAAATAACAAGTAAAATAAAAAAAAAAAAAAATCTCAAAATCTTCTAACAAATATAATGTATAAACAAAGTTAAATGTTTTAACAGGAAGGGTCCAGGGTTGTTTCCTTAAAGGGCAACCTTAACAATTTTCAGTGGCTTGATCCCCAGTCCCTCCTGGTTACTCCCTGTGGATCAGGTGAGCAGTGGAGCACCTTGTATGGCAGCCACTGCCACCGGTGTTTGAGATTGTGTGAATGGGTGAATGAGAAAAAAGCGCTTTTGATAAAAGCTCTATTTAAGCAAACATTTACCATTTAAAACCTCTCATTGCTCCTGTACGATAGCTTTCTCTGTGTTTGTTTTTGCCTACAGTCGTGCTGTGTCTCAATTTAAATTAGGTAAATTAATAAGTTAAGTTTGCCAAGTTGTCAAGAAAACAAATGTTTATATTGCAGTTATTAGTTAGATACGAGCAAACGCTTGAAATGGTGTTTGTAATTAGAGATGGACAGGAACAACAAGTGAGTGTGCAAGGTCAGTGTTTAGCTGTGGAGGTACTCCTCTAGATGATGTCATCCGGTAGAGTGTTTTATCAAGAAGCAAAATTATACAGATTTATATACAGATTTCTATATCGACGTAACGCAGTGGTCCATGGACGACAAGGTCAATGGTTCGATCCCCGGTCCCTCCTTGCTGAGTTTCTAAAGCCTCCTTGGGCAAGACACAGAACCCCAAATTGCTCCCTGTGGGTCAGATGAGCACCCTGCATGGCAGCCATCACATCATGTTTGTGTGCACCAAATAACTTTGGATAAAAGCTTCTGCCAAATGACTAAATTTAAATGTAAATTACGGGTAAGGCACAGAGAAGCTCAATATCATTCGACTCAGTGCGTAGTGGTGTGATTTGGAGTGACAGCTGTGAGGCAATTAGGTGTTTCAAACAGTTTTGTTTTTCAGTTTAGTTACTTTCCCTTTCCACTGTGATTGCACTTCTCTCACACACAAACTGTGTTTTTAAAAGACATGAGATACCTCATCCAGTTGACTGCGACACCATAGTGTTAAAGATTCAGGAGTGACTGCGTGACCACAGGACATCTCTGCTCTGAGACTGTCTTCATCATCACCTGAAGTGCACAGCAGTAAGTAAATTAGCTACAGTGCATGCTAATAAAATTCGAGAAAAGGTAGCAGTTACAATTTAGCAGCAAAAGAAAGTGAAACTTACAGTGCTTACTTGCCAATAACGTCAACGTTTAATAATATTGAGTTATGCACACCAGCGTAAAAAACGAAAACACAAGGAAAATAGTCTTACCCAGTGGATCCAAGTCATCCTTCCTGTCGACAAACTTCAGGGTGGCATCTAGTGGGTCGTATTTCTTCTCCGCATGTTGCTGGAGGCTCATTCTTGTAAATGGAAAAACATCTATCTCTATGAATGCTGAAAATAAGTAAGAATAACTTGTTATCCCAGTTTACAGATGCAGTGTCATTACCATCATTATCATCTAGGGACATTCAGACACCTTAATGAAGGAATAATATTGATGGTAATATTAAATACATATAATACTAACTTGTTTTTCTTGTGCACAGTTTTCTATTACTGGAATTTTTGATTAGGGCATAGGGTAAGGGCATAAATACAGAACAGTCTGGGCACAGAAGCAAACAGGAAGTGTATCCTTCCCATGGTTTCACAAGTTAAGCCCTGTTTTTACATGTATGCAGATTTAGCTATAAGCAGTTCTCCTGTGATGTACGTACACAAACACTGTATTACTCTGACACTGAACAAATCTTAAATAGAAAGTTAAACAGGAAATCACGTTTATGATTGACAAATGGATTTATGAATGTTTACTGGCAATGTACGTGTGAAATGATGATATCTCCAGAAGGGAAAGCCACGCTGTATTTAAAACTAATACAGCGTTGACAAGACACACATCAGCAGGACTCAGGGAGTTTCCAGCTGACGGAGGCTGGAAAACCACACACCACTGTGGGCTGATGAAGGAAAAGTTAAGGAAGACACTAACAGTGTTTACCAGTCACCAAACAGTCTGTTGATTATTATTTAAGAGCAGAAATGACCAAATCAACATAAACACATTTCTGATGAGGCATTTACTGACACTACATTACGAAGAGGACTTAGACATTTCTAGTTGGAGGAAATGTTATGTCCTACCTTAGTGTGACAATCTGTGCAGTTTCTAAGGACTTCCTCTTTGTTTTTGTAAAAACACACACACAGGGACTTTTTTCCTGCGTCGTGTTTTATTCGGTCTGTGGCGTCCAGGCTCCGTCCGTCCCGGGGTTTGAACCTTCAGCTTTAACCCCTGACTCCTCCTCACAGCGAAAGTGAAAGTGCGCAGACTTCCGGCGCACTGACTTCAACACACCCAGGTTCACACGGACTCACCCTCGTGTGTGTGTGTGTGTTTGTGTGTTCGTGTGTGTGTTACGGCCCGAACAGTTACACTGTGTAACTAGCGCTCCGTTTATTATTGTGCGTTATTGTGGACTTCCTGTTTGAAAAGGCGCGTACCGGAAGAGCGCGAGGCGTCCGTTGTTTCCATAACACCGAATGACAACAGTTTGCCCAAAAGTCCGTGAAATCTGTCTCTGCTCGTTGTTTAGACGCCGAATTATTGACTTTCTTTCTGTAGCTGCCTTTTGGAAAATGATAATTCGACCCGTTGCTACTGTCAGGTAAAAACGCAGCTTTATTTAACACTGTGGACACTGCATGTGATGAATCTGTGATGGACTGTGGACATGTTTCTGTGCTGTTTGCCTAAAATGAATGTGGTGCAGTTACAGTGTTACTATTATGATGTAAATTATTCAACGTATTGTTGTGCTGCATTGATCCCATCTGTCTGTTCACTGAATGTTTTCTGCAGGTTTTTGTGACTACATTTCAGTCTTTCTGCATGTGTTCTGTTGTTAATTCTGTTCATTTTTAAATGTGTGGATGCTTGATGTCTGTCCCTTCACCAACACTGTGTCTCTGCATCAACAGGCTGAATCCATCCGTCTGAAAATAAGACCAGCAATGTAAAAATGCCAGCTCTATCATTTGAAGGAAGTCAGTATGAATTCTAAATTTCCAATCTTCGTTAAGAAATTAGACTGCTTAAATTTCACAGGTAATTGACATTAAAACAATGAGGTGAAACTACTCAAACATGTGGCCTCATGTGTTTCTGACTTGTATGATAATTATGTGTCTGTTGTCTCTGTAGATTACTATGGCCTGAACAGTCCAGGTCTCACATGCTACCTGAACAGCGTGCTTCAGGTGCTTTTTATGACCGTGGACTTCCGGGAAGCAATAGAAAGGTTTGTGACATCAGTTTTATAATTGGAGAAAGCTCAAATCAAAGGAAAACCATAATACGTCACTTTATGCAGCTCTTTAAAGTTGAAGCAATGTGACATTTTGGGAAATCTGTTTATTTCCTGCAGAAACACATCTCAACACATAGACAGCCTCTCTCTCTAACCCTCCCATGTTTCACTCAGCGGCTCTATGGCTAAATTACGTAATTAAACATTTTATTTTCCTTGTAGTTTGTAGAGCCATCTATTTCTTGTTAAAGTTTCTGTTTTTCTTATTGACTGCTCCTGGCATTTAATGGTCCATAAGCAAGAAATAATATAGGGTTACTCTTTGACTTTTGGTGGATTGCTTTGGTGGACAAACAATATATAAATGTGTAAATGTTGGTAACTAGATTTTTGTCAGTCTTTCTGTTCAGCTAAGCTGAATGACCTGTCACTCAAGCTTTCTTTCAACGATCAGACTGTTGGCAAGAAAGCTAAATGTGTGTTTTCCCAAATTATTGAGCTTTACCTTTTAATTTGTACGATTTTGGAAGGACTCAAGTAAAGGTACTAAATTATTGTCATTCAAATGCGGGAGAGTTGTTCTCCGTTACCGTACGTCTGACGATTCTTCACTGTTTTTAATTTTTAGTAAATTCTCATGTTTGCACTGTGCCACAGAAGCTGCAGTGACGATCCAACACCTATTGACCTACATCTGCGAAGACTGTTTGAGGATTTATCTAAAAGTACAACCAAAACACACAGCGTTATAGAAAAGCTGGGGATCACAGATGGTGAGTTTGGATTTGACACGTTTTAAAATCCTGTAGACTGGCACTTTCACAGGAAGTCTGCATACAATGTACAGCTTTTATACAGTCCAAAATATTTCTTCTTTTTCAGTATATGAGCAACGTGATGCTGCTGAATATTTTGAGAAAATCCTGCATTTGACCAGTCCGGGAGCATCCAAAGTAGGAACCCGTTGATGTATTTATTTTTGAAGGCAATCCTCATGAACATTGACATTTAAGAACAACAGGTCCGAAGTATCTTGAGTTTGCTCAACAATTAGTTTGCCCTTGTAGAGGCGGGCTTACTTGTGATCAGTGGTCCAACAATTATCAACTCCATAAGTCTTTGTATTATAAGACACTGGTGCTTCATTTAATTTTTGTGTTTCACAATTGAGCTGCTGACAAATAATTGTACAGATCAAATTCAGATGGTAACTAAAATCCCACAGAACACGCATAGAAACTGTGTACCTCCACAGCTACACCGTGGCTTTTCACTACCAACTTGTTGCTACCGTCCATATCTACAAATACAAAAAATTAGTTTCCTTGACAGCTATTTAGGCAAATTTCAAAAGCAATTATGTAATGTTATTGATGATGTACATACACTTGCCTATTGATTGCCAATTAATTGCCTAACCTTTCAAGGCAGCATGACAACAGTAGAACAAATACAGCTGAAAGTTATTGTCGGCTCGCATGTACCCAGGGTCCTAATTGCTATCCAATAGTAGAATTACAATTACTGTCTTAATAGTGGAAACAATTACTAAACAGTTATGAACATTAAAACCAGTTTTTCAAAGTCTTCTTTCTTCCTTCTTCCAGCGTCAGAGGTCACTAGTACTTGACCAATCGTAGGAGAACAGTGTTGCCACTGTCTCATTCTGATTCTTGGAGAAGACAGACCTTGGTTACAGGTCTGTCGAGCTCGTTAGTCCTTCGTCTTGATATGAACCTGGTGATGAACATGGTCTGGATGATATTGCCTATCACCCATGTGTTTTGAGGTTCTCATTCATCGACAATCAACACAATGTCCCCAGGAACAAAATTTCGATTTGCATGTGTCCATTTTGGTATCTTTGGATCTCAGGCAGATATTCTTTTATCTGTTTCCCAAAGATGTCTGCCATAGACTTGGAAGGTGTAATTATTTCGTCTTGAAAATTCTTTCGCTAACAGTGAGGAATTATTTCCACTTCTCCTTCCTTGAGTTCACGAACTGTTAGGTTTCTTTTAACAACAGTTGTTTTGTAGTTTAGGATTTTTCCTCAAAGGTGATGGCATTGCTTAGTTTCATCTTTCATTTTGGGCAATACCTAACAACAGCTCCTTTCTTTTTCTGGACAAAGTTAGAAGTGGTATTGTCTGGGATTTCTTTAGCTACACGAACATTGACTGAGATTTCCTTTTACCACAGGATCAGCAATTTCAAGCTTTTCCAGTTGGTCTGGATTTTTTGGTCTTTTCTCAATTGAAACCCATTTGTTTCGCAGAAAGGCGTTTACAATCTGACCCCTTGATACACAGTGTGCAGGATTAAATTGAGACTTGAAGTAGAGCCACTGAGAGACTGTGGAGCTCTGCTGAATCACTGTCACCCTGTTAGTTACAAATGTCCGAAACCTTGATGTATCTTAGCACTGCTGTACTATCAGTCCATTATATGGAGTCCTCTAATGGCAGCTGCAAATCCTCCCTTAACATTCTGTCCACACGGACTACTGCACTGAGCTCCAAACGAGGAATGGTCATGGGCTTTAGGGGATGCAACTCTTGCCTTTCCCAACACAAAGACAGTGTGAGCGTGATTACAGCTGTTTCACGTATGTTACTGTCCCATAGCCCACTTCACTTGCATCTGCAAAATTATGCAGGTGAGCAGACAGAGGCTGAGCAAAGTTTTTTGGCTTGAAACATCGGTCAGTTCCAAAGTTACTTAACTGCTGTAGACTTAGTACCCAATGGAACCACTTTTGGGCAAGATGTTCAGGCACAGTCTTATCCCATCCCAAATTCATCCAGAAAAGTTCTTGTGTAATGTGCCTGGCAGATAAATTTACAGCTGCAAGTATTTCCAATGGATCATATACTAAGCTCAGCATGAAAATTACAGCAATCATCATCCATTAAATGAGATGTCTTGTTTTTTTCTTTGTCAAATGGCCTAACTAGGCCTTTCTTGATTTTATCTGTCTTCTCAAAGCATTCTCCGTGGCCTGTTGAGTTGGCTTTGCCTGATGTTTTTCCACTCTAGCTGGATCTCTTTTCTCTTCCATCATTCACTCAACTTTTAATCCAAGCATTTAGTCTGTGTAGAGATGGTTTCTTACTAACATAGAGGCAGGTTTACTCTTGTCCAATGGTCTAACAATTATACACTCCAGAAGTCTTTGTTTTATAGAACTCTGCAGCTTTACAAAATTTTTGTGTGCCACAATTGAGCTGACGACAAATAATTCCAAAGAACATCACGTTGGTCAGTGACAAAAATTGTATACAGTTTAGTTAAAATTAAAATAAGAAACAAACAGATTACTTTGTTAATCTTTAACCAACAATACAAACAGACAAATATAAAACATTATTAAAAAATGTGTAACTGTACTTACTGTGTCTGCGTAGATTCGAAGCAAATATTGCAAATTGCACAAACACACTTCCACCACAGATATGAGTTATATAGTAACATTTGTTATTGTGTTGTTGTGTGTAGTATTATAAACCAATTTTAAACTTTGTGACTGTCAGCGAAGTATCCCTTAAGTCTTTACTACATTGCCACCAATGAGACCTCTGCTGTACCTTTGTGTTTGTAGATATTTAAGGGGGAACTGAACCATATAACCAGATGTCTCCATTGTAAGAAGTCCAACGACTCCAGGAGCTTTTTTTGGATGCTGCCTCTCGTAGTAGAAGCCTCAGATCATCATGCCTACAGCGTGGTATTATGTTTTCCTTTAAGAAGACCTATAGTTTTGTATTTCTTTTTTAAGGGAGAAAAAAAACGTACAACATGACTGAATATACAATGTTTACAGAAACAGGGGTTGAAGACATTTTTTAAAAGAGAAACAGTGTCTGAGGACAATAGGATGTACTGCCACCAGTGCAATCAAAAGAGAGAAGCAGAAATTGTGAGTAATAAATCCCAAGCTTTCTCTAGAACAGGTGACTTTGTGTCTCTTATTCATGCAGCTGTTTTCATTATGTGCTGTAGACGTGTGAGATGACACGGAATCCAAAGATTCTGACCCTCCTGCTGAAGAGATTCAGATTTGACTACAAGCAGAAGTGTTTTGTCAAGCTTCACTGCGAAGTTGAAGCACCCCAGACATTAAAGTTTGAGGTAATTTCTATCTATAATTTCTAATCACAATTAAATTGTTTTACTATTTCTGACATGAGCTGACTTTATTTTATTTCCCTCTTAACAGACCTGTATCTATGACCTGTACGCTTTAGTTAACCACTATGGTAATCTAACGGGAGGCCATTATACTGCTGAAATCAAGTCTTTTGAAACCGGGGAGTGGTATAACTTCAATGATGACGTTGTTAACATGGTGAGGAACCTCGGTTTACTATATCCAGTCACATCCTCATTCAACAAAGTAAACGTTAGTGTCTTACTATGATACTCCTTCAATCCTACAGCATAAGCCACTCTTTGGAAAAAACAACACTTTCAGGTAAGTATCATCTTCATTTGAATTAGAAATTGGTTAAATGTTCTTCTTCCTAATTACACACATAACATACAGATAAAATAGCGATCAGGTAGGTATCTGACATAGGAATGTACGGCAGGGCTTTGTCAGCCCCTGTGCCTGAAACACACGTACAAACTAGTTTATTTGAATCAAACTGAACCTTTACTCACACTCTAACCTGCTACATCTTTAGTTTACCTGTACAATCTTGTGATTTTTCCTTTTCAATTTTCTTCTCCTCCCAGGTCCCGTTCAGCATATCTTCTAATGTACAAACAGAGTAAGTTAGAAAATTAAATTCTTCAGTGATATTTAGGTTTGCAGTACCTACTATAAACCAGTTCAATACTAAAACAAAAATGCCTTCTCTATAGTTTAACACCAACATGAAACATATTCTGTCATGTCTCCTGTTTGTGTTTATTGTAGTAATCTTCTTTTTTGTCTTTGGAAAGGGAGAACATGTTCAGAAAGCTCGGATGAAGATAAACTGGAAGCTCAATGTGCACATTCAGATGTCGCAGCTGAGGGAAGATGTGAGGAGACAGCGAGAGACATTCCTCTTCATTTACTGAAGGAGGATACAAAACAAAAAAGAAAGCACTTCAATGGTGGCATGTCAGAGAAAATATATGATGATAAATTTTACCAACACAACAACTCTGCAGGGGCAGCAGGAAAACTACTAAAAGGGACAGTGCCATGTCCAAGTGAACCACATGAAAACATTTATAAACCAGGTTTGCGAACAGAGAAGTCAACAATTTCAACGAGTCCAGCAAATGAAGAACACCATACACCTAACAGACAACAGTGTGATAGAAACTCAAAGGAGTGTCTCACCACTAGAGGGCCCCCCACTAATGATTGGAGGGCACAACACTGTGACGGGAGGTTGGAACAAAACTCCCACTTCCTAAACGAAACACTCAGAACAAATGATATAAACTGGGAAGGAGAGGACAATAGACTGAGAGCAATATGTGTAACCAATAGCAGCCTAACAGGAAACACAGTCAACCCTGCAGCAACTAAAGTTGTAAAAAACAAAGGGGATGGAGCAGCAGAGGTACCGGGTATCACACAGAGGACAAACAATGATATCAGTGGGGGTAACTCCTATGCCACCTCCAATGGCTGCTCTCCCCGATCAAGTTCAACCAGGACGAGGTGCTCACACAGTCGAAGTTGTACGTACGAACCATTTGTGTACAACTTTCCCTGCACATGGGAAGGAAACAGTGCACAAAGAAACAGAAACGATTATGTGACGCCCATGCAGGGAGTGAAAACTGCAAGTCAGAGGAACCAAACGAAGATCAAAAATAAAAGTGGGGTCAATGTAGAAAGGACACCATGGAAATACTAAGGATAGTATCAAGTAATGTTGACTTGTTTTTACTTAAAATAACCAGTTTTATGTCATGTTTAGGCTTTTAAATAATTCTGAATCAATTAGCTGTCTGTACTGTGGTTACCTGTGACTGTGAGGCGTGGTTTTCACATGCAGTAGCAGAGCACTGGCACCCTAGTAGTTAAGGGGGGACAAAATTACTCTGTAAATCGCTTTGGATAAAAGTATCTGCTAAATGAAAATAGATGCAATTATGAACTCATTTGGTTGTTAATTGTTGCAGAAACCTTCAAGCTCACAGTCATTCTACAAATGTGCATCAGCAATATACACAACAAACCAGATTTTAAACTTTTTATTTTAATTTAATGTGAATAGTTAGTTTGATTCTGTTGGTACGTTTGTAGTTGGATGAATGACATTCTTTTTTTACTTAAACAAAACATACAGTCTTTAGCTTTGCAGCTTTGCTTTGGTTTGTATGTTTTTCCTGGCCTGCATGGGTTTCCCTCATTCCAAAGACATGCAGTTAAAGTGACTCCAACCCCACAGGTGTGATTCAGGCTGTGTTTCAGCCCTCTGATACACCCATCCAGTGTGTAGTCTGCCTCTTGCACAATCACTGATCAGATTTTCTTGATGAATGTGTGGATTTACATTCTAAAGTATAAAGAAATCTATAAAACTAATTTTATTCAGTTACTAAAAAGTTTAGTGGAGCATGTTACCAGTACCATCATTCTGAACAGATGGTGCTACAGTTACAATATGCCTCTGTAAAACTTAAACTTTTATCAGGTTTGGTGCAGCTAAAAAAAGAAAATGTGCCTGGGAAGTTGGGAGGCCAGAGCCTAACACCTGACCTCAGAGGAGTCTCGGGGAACACGTTGCTAGTCCATCACAGGGCCTACCTGCAGGGATGTCAGAGCCAACATATAACAGTACTGAGCACTAATAATATAGTTAAAACATTTGTGAACAATAAAGAAGAGTTGAAGATGAACACTAATTATGTGACATTTCTTTTTAATTAGCGTTAAACACTTTATGTGGGTTCATGGAACCTCACTTGACTCAGAAAGACCTACAGAAATGTTATTTTTTACGTAACGTTTGTTTCCATTTATTCACTGTTCTTTTGCGGGTAGCCTGTTGTGAGTGCTACACCCTCTCATCGCTATGTATTAATTACATGTTTATAACATGGTGTTATACTTTGAAATCATATGCGATTGCATGTCGGTGTTAGATTTCGCATGTAGTTTATATAAGAACTAATTGTGGTCTTCAGTATGAACGTATCTATCTTCAGATATGAGGTATCTATCTGTTTTAAAAACACAAAGCACCAATCAAACATGACGTGTCACTGGAACCTTTTCAGCTTTCGGTAACGTACTTTCAGTTTCTTCTCACTTAGAAGAAGTCACCTGCTTAAAAAGAATAAAAATTCATATTTTATTTACTTTTATCAAAACTCAGATTGCATCAGACTGCTTCATTTTAATTCTTCTTTATAATAGTATTTGTATTATTGCATTGATGTGTTGCAATGTTTTGAATTTTATCACACAAGCTTTAACTGAAAGCACCATGTTTGGTAACAGGAAATGGATTGGTCCCACACCAAAAACTGCTGAACATCAGGGGACTTTCCACAGTGATATCTGAGTGATTTGGTAATGTTTTGTGCTCTTGAATAAGGAAATACATTCACACAGAAAAACTGCCCACTAATTATCACGCGAGCTACTGGCAAACTCCAGAGTCTATTATTAGGCTTTATTCAGTGCTGTGGCGACACTTTCAGTTTGGTCTCAACCAGAATTTGGTTTTGGTTTGTTCATGTTGGCTGGCTGTGTTTTCCTTGTATTCCATGTAGTCAGATGGTGGAGCTGGAGATTTAGACATGCGTTACATCGGTGTCAGCGTGGTTGACATTCCCGTAAAGGAGGCCTCAAAGATCCTCTCTGTCTGTTGAATTGATTCTTTGTATTGTCTTACATCTTTATAAAACTCCTTTCACACTGCCCAACCCTGCATTCAACACTGACTCCCTTACAAGCCTAATTTGTATCTTTATGTACAGTATTTAATTAGAACATAACTTGAGAATTGAGAATCAAAGAATTGTGTTTGCCCTTCCTCTTTGTCACATACTGTTGAACCAGGTTGTGACAGTTTATAATGTAGTAAATATAAACTCAACTACTAATACTATGATCTGGGCATGTTTCATAAAATAGTTTATTTGCTTTTTGAGCATCATTTATCTTTAAGCATCATGTGTGTTTCTGTGCATTTACTGCTAGAATGTTCTTTGCTCAAGTCACAGCAGAGGAACTCCACAGGGGATTTTCTTTGGTGAGCAAATTTCTAATTACAAATCCTAAATATTATATCTTAATCCTGAATCTACTTATAAATTCTAAATGTTATATTTAAATGTTAAATCTAAATATCAACCCTAAATGAATAAATGTACCTTTGTGGAGTAGCCTATTGCAGTAAGTTTGTGACTGACTTACATTGAAATTTCCACAAAAAACACAATAATTTCAAAATGATGTTTAGCCACTATTAAAATTATAATAAAATAAGCATTTTGTAAGACTGAGGATTCATTTTTCATAGGCTAACAAAGGTGTGAAAAGGTCCCACACCCGACTTTTGTTTTAGAACTTAGCCCAGGGGGCCTGACATTTTGGTACTTTCCTCGTTGGCTATTATTCAGAACAAGGCTGATACGACTAGTTAGAACGAAAGTGGAAGCACTGGCCAAAAAAGCCACAGTTATAGACACGTCTTCCTCAGCATAACCCTCAACAGAGCAGACCAGAGAGGAGCCTTCCAAAACAAAGGGAACAAAATGACAACCCAGGTGTTGGTGCCCAGACAATCAACACTAAATATATTTAATTTGTGTAACGCTCCAAACACTGGACCTGAAGCGTGCCCCGTTAAAGTGTGGAGTCCTCAGGGTCACTTGAAGACGATCCCAGTGAGAGCCAATGCTACGGTTCAGGAGCTGGAGGAAAGAGCAGCGATGGAGTTACCCGAGATCCAAGGTAACAAACACTGAAAACTGATCTTATAAACTGCATTAAGATAAAATAATATAAAGTTAAAAAGTATTTTTGTTTTGTTCTAGTTAGGTGCCATCTTGCAAGAATATTTTTTTCTTTGCTGTGAGGTTTTCTTCACTAAACCCTCCTATTCAACTTTCCACGTGTAACTTGAGTCGTTGTCGTTGAAAGACATGTGTTTCCTCTATGACTCTCTCCTCTGCCTCTGTGTCTGTGTAGGACAATCTGTACAAGTAACATCAAATGGACAGACGCTGGAAAAGTCCAAGCAGCTGTTTCAGTGTGTCCTGCCGTCTGACACCATTCAGCTGGTGTTAAAGGTTCGAGGGGGTTAAACAGAGACCATCTCCTCATCATCACCATGGCAACTTAAGATAGCTCCTTATTATGTTTACTGTATGGGGGATAGGGATGTGCTACTTTAATAATCTATGGTGTTGTTTCTGTGTTACACATTTAAAGATTCTTTAAAATAAATTATATTATATTTCTGCTTTACATCGTGTCATGATTGGTTTTTGTGTTCCGGTCAAATCTGACCGATTTGCAAGTTTCATCTTTAAAAAAGTGCCCTAAATTTCATCTGACCTTGTTCCATGGCTTTGATTACACAAAGGGTTTGATCACACAAAATAAGTTTAAAATATTTTTATACAGATGGGTTTGTTTTATCCAACTTGTATACAACCATAGTGTTTCTTTCATTGGAAATGAATGGACTCAGAGACGAGGGGCCAAGATCGGAGCCGACCCTTCTCTCCCGGGTCTTATTTTTAATTTTTTTTTGTATTATACTATTTCTGTACATTTCATGGTGTTTCACACCTTTGTACTTATCATCCTTCTGTAGATTTTGTACCGGACACCAAATTAATTCCTAGTACTGTCAAGTGTTCTTAACTGTGCCTGCCAATAAACAGTTTTCTGATTCTGAAGACTACAGTTAGTGTATGAAACAGAGTCCTGGCACATTTCTGCAATCCTCTCCTTTCTTATTTCCCAAACCTCAGCAAGCAGGTGTCTTTGAGCAAATACACATCTTATGCCCCTATTTGGCCTCCATGGCAACCCCTCACGGAACCTATCAACAATATATTTTTTACCCCACAGGAACCACACCTGTGGAAAACAAAATTGAAGCATTATTGAAATCATGAGACTTTCTTACAGGTCCGGTATATGAAGCTTGTTTGAGGCCTAGCTCACAGATCAGTCTGTGGCAGCACAATGGCCAAGAGAAATACTGCATGTGAAGCTCTGGAATTCATATTTGACCATGAGAATGATCAGAAGGGAAAAAGCCAGATTGACAATGAGGAGGCTTTAGAGAAGGAAGCGTCAGATGTTGAAGAAGTTACAAAGTACAACCCAAAGGTTGTGTGCCACAGATGTGCTGTATTTATTTGCAAATAGCAACGACCTCAGTATATTGCCCAAGATGCTCAAATGGAAAAAAACTGAGGAAACTGGGATGACACTATGGTACTGTCTTTGTAGATCAACATAAAAATGGAAAAGGTGTTCATATTGCGGATAGGTTCAATTGGGCTTTTGTTTCCATTAAATAAATACTGGTCAGTTTTGAGTTTAGAAAGTTTAACTTTTTCAAAATAATGACTTTGGTAAACATTTCAGTGAAGTACTCTGTGATAAATATTACAGAAGGTTTCATCTTATTATTTTTAGTCTCTATATATTATTTTTCTCTGAAAAAACAAGTGGCCTGCAGGAAATGCACAGCAAAAACAAGTTCCAAACTTGTAATGTTCACAAGAGCTCAAGTTGATAAAAAAGATCTAATACAACATTATGTGATAATATATGGATTGTTGTGGATTTATATTGGAATAAAATGATCCTAGAAAAGCTATCAGTGTTTTCTGAAACAAACACAACAAGAGGGTTGTGCAGTATTTACATGAGTTTTTTCATCAACTATAATTAAAATAACACTGCTCTTGTGTCATGACATTAAGTTGCATTTTTTCCATTTATCATAATAAAATTGGTTTTACTAGTGATCACGTGTAGTTTGCGCGCAGTCACAATATTCATACACTTAAAGTCACAGAGACAGCCTCACATGTTTCTTTGTTGAAAGTTAACAGTTAAGTTAAGTTAGTTTTCAAAATTGGACTTCAGAGACAAACAATATGTGAAAACATCCTGCTCCAATTTCCTGGTAAGCTGGCAAACCCTGATCCAGCTGTTGGATATTTTCCAATAATCATGACGTTGATGTGTTGAGAATAAAAGTGAAAGTTCTTCCCTGAAGGGGGAGGGATACAATTAATAATCCGAGAATGCAGTCTTCAGCTCTCATAACTCTCTTGACAGTGAATCTGTGAGAAGCCACAAGAACCAAACAAATAAAATGTGCAAAGGAAGTGTATTGGTGTACGGGCCTGCAGGTGAGGCCACCAGGACCGAGCTGAAAAACAACATGACAGTCAAGGAGCTGAAGGAGACGGCTGTGACTGAGCTGCACAAGATCCCAGGTATATATAACAACATTAATACTTACTAAAATATATGGACTTATATATAGGATCAAATAATTAGAAAGCTTAATCTCTGGTAAAATGTGATGTTGTCATGTTTTTTTAGTCTATGATCTTTAAGAATGTACTTTTTGTAGCCATCTCTAATTTTCCATGTTGCCCACTGTTACAATCCAAACTATGTGCAACAATAATAAGAACAGAGAATATTGAGAATATTTACCCCATCTTTTTCTGCTGTCTCTGCAGCAAAGTCTATCACTGATGTGCGTGTGACCTTTAAAGGAAAGATGCTGGACGACTCATCTCTTTTGTCTAAATGTGGAGTCCTGTCCTGTTCAATTATCCACCTCGTGCTGAAGGTCCGTGGAGGATAGACAGGAACATGTCCTTTTCTCCCTTCTTGTCATCACCATCACCACAGCTACTTTATTTCTGATCTTACAGCACTTTATAAACCTTTTACTTTCACTTTATGTTGTATTATATGTAAATTATTCTTCAATGTTATGTTGTTGATTGTAATCATCACCTCACTATTCTTCTGTTGCTTTGTAAATTGTATTTTCATGACCACCTTTACAAAAACCACCCCACAGGTTGTTTCTGCATTATCAATAAAAATTATTGTTAGTACAGAAAATAAAATCTTGTCTAAACAAACTCTGCTCTGTTGTCATGATAAACACCTGGGCCATCACTGGGTAAAATAACAAATAGGATACCTGTGTGGAACAGCTTAGTAATTATCATGCAAACATATAAACAAATCCTATTCAGACTCTAAAAATGTGTCTAGATAAGTATTGTTGAAGGTTTTGCATAAAGAGTTATTAATTTGATCCAAATCTGTTTAACGTTTCAGCAAAGTGTACAAATAACACAGCTTTACTAATTCAAGTAATAATAATAATAATAATCATTTGTAAACAAAGCACTCTCAAGTGTCCTGTATTATTTGTCCAGCATGTGAGTGGGCTGAGAGGGTCCTACAGCTTCTTTTACACATTAGATGGACATTTAGTCTATATCAGGTTTTGTTCTATTGTAGAGAAACACAATCACTTATTTGTAGTAATGTTAGTGTCCACCAGATAACAAGATAAAATAAAATAAGATAAACCTTTATTCATCCCACATGGGACGTGTTACACATGCACATGTTACAGCAGCAGGGAATGTGCAGAGTATGGCAAGAAAAAAAAAATTATTAGAACACTGTATATACAATCTAAAAAATATATTTATATCAAATATGTAAACAATCATACAAGTATTTGCACAATGAGTCATTTGCATTGCACAGTTTTAAACATGATTGTAAAAATGATTGTAAAGTTAATAATAAAAGTCAAATTTTTGGGAACTTTTAAGATATACAGTTACAGTTTAAATCTTTTGTCACATGTTCAGTCAAGTCATCTCATCTCATTGTACTGTTGACATAGGCAAGAAGTTCATCTTAAAGAGTGATGGATGACACATTTTTTAATAATTTAAATGTTTTTAATGAATTTTGTATCACTCAAATGTCAACATCCATTTTATTTTTGTCACTAAAACACTTTCACAAGTTTGATACATAATTATATACAGCTCTGCCACCTCAGAGCTAGAAGATTGTGGGTTCGAGTCCCCGGCTGACCTTGGCCTTTCTGAGTCGGGATCTTGTCTTTGTGCTTGTGTGGGATTCCAGTTTCCTCCTCCAGTCCAAAGACATCATGTTAGGTTAGCTGGGATAATCTCAAGCCCCCAGCGACCCGGGGTGTGATTCAATCATGTGGCCTTCTTCTTCCAAAACCAACGTTCCCATTGAGCATCACTCCCCCTGAGAGGTTACAGATAATACATTTCTATTAATAACCAGACATTCCTATATAGACACATGTACTATGACCACATGGTTTTAGTTTTTGATGTGCAGTTACAAAATTGTTGCAAAATTTTCATGGGGATTTGCAATCTGTAATGTACAACATCCTCTGTCTGCAGACCCTGGAATCAGAACCAGCCCAACGTCCAGAAAAGCCTTCAACCTTGAGCCGTGATGTGTGTAAACAGTTTGTTAGCACAATGCTGATGCAGAGCTTGCTGGGACTTTTTTTAAACGGTCTGTTGCTCACTTTCAGTTTCTCTTTCTACGATTAATAAGAAGTCACGTGAGTGCAGAAAAACTGTTGACCTACCAATGTTATTTTTAAACATGTGTTTATCGATGTATTTATGGTTATTATCATTTATTTTCTGGAATTTGTTTTTGGATTGTTTTGTTCACAGTAATTTGGACTGATGGTTTGTTTCACATCAGATGCCTGTTCTGATAGTATGGGGTTGGTTGATGCATGAAAACCTATAGGCCTGATAGCAGCTCCCCAACAACAGGATGAGAAACAGGTGTTAAATCAATTAATAGTTCAACTGTTAACCAATTTTTTTTTCTTCTATAGTAAAGTGTTAAAGAACTTAATTAAAACAACCATAGTAAAGTGTTGTTTGGGAACAATTGAATTTAAAAACATGCAATTAAGTAAGACTTTACATGTTAGATTTAAACCAGGAATATAAAATGAATTAAATGGGAATTTTTTAACCTAAAAAAATTGCATTTGTAATAACTGTACCTTTCCCTGCCACGTCCATCCCTCCACCCCACAAATAAAGATAAAGGCTACCAATGAAATAGGTAAAAGAAAAAAGTCCCGAAAACACAAAAAAAGAAACTGATACTAGTAATAATAACAACAATAATAGGAGAGTAGCGCTGTGTTCCAGTGGCACACTATGCTTCCTAATGCAGGCTTTAAAAGTGATCATAAGAAAACCTTTTACAATTATAATTGCACAGCTGGATCCGGATTAATGCTACGTGGCACAATTTTCAGCCTTATATATATAGGCAGAAATAGAACTTGTTAAAGTCTTATTTATTTCTTCTGCCACACAGGTATGGACGTCTGTCTGGGGGCGACACCACTGACGCATTGTGTGTAATAGTCACTTGTTGGCAAACACTCTTCAGTGAGCCTCAGGCACACAAAGCAGAACTCTGTCTTACAACGGGGACAAGTGATATTTTTACATCTCTTTTTGTCTCGCTCCAGCAGTATGCCACAGGTGGGACAGGCACGGATGGAGGGACATGCACTGACACCTTCCACATATTTAAGGTTGATGTCTGGACAGTTTTTGAGTGTTTCTAGAGATTCATTGGAGCAGCCAGGGTTTCCACAGCAGTCTGAACGTGGAGCTGGACCCTTCCATTTCCTCAAACACTGCCAGCAGAATTCACATTTTTCTCCTTCTTGAGAATGCAGACTGTGCAACGAACATTTAGATTTGATTGGTCCGTTCTTCCCACAGAAGATTTGCATCCAGGACACTGAAGTGGTGAAAAAAACTGTTAAAAAAAGTTTTACCTTTCACAAAAAATAATGAATAACAAATAGTGCTGATAATTAATCTTATAGTCCTAATGAGACACTTACTATTCTGGTATCCGAGTAAAGCCTCATGGCATTGGAGATAATTTTATTTTCAAACTCCTCCTTTTCTTTAGGGGTCAGAAGAGCCATTTTGCAAACCTCAGCGTAGGACCACTCGATGTTACAGCCATTTTGGCCACACACCCATTTGCTTTCGCCCTTCAGTAAAATATAGAAACGCAAAGTGGTAATGTAGTAGATTATTTATAATCCAAAAAGATTTGGAAAACTGGGAAAAAAACACAGACACAGCACATATTTAGTGTGTGAGCCCACATGTGAGCTGACAATTTGTTTCACCTACTGAAACTAATTGTCTCCTAGTGTGCACTGTCAAATTAAATGTACGTCCAGCAATAATCGCTTTATGAATCAGCATGTCGAAGTCTTTCAAGATAAACTGTTTTTGTCACTTCCTACTCTCTACTCTAATGCATTGCCTGAATTAGGAGCTAGAAATTGGCTGGAGATGTGTCACAGACAAAAATCCTTCATATTTTTTTTTTTGAAAAAAAATAACACTAGTGTAACAGTAAAAGTTTAGGCACGAAACAACCTGGTTAGATTTGAGTTAAAGAAAATCTTCAGAGGACCTTTGAGAGTGTACTTTGTTTTTTTTTCTTTAGTATTGCATTGCATTTTAATTATTGTGCCCTCTAAATTTCTCAGATCCAGTTGAGTCAAATAATCACTAAAAGCAAATATTAGACAAGCTCCAAACAGAACAGAACCATTTATCCCAAGATTGTTTGCTGACAGATTGAACCTGGACATGAACTGTTTAAATGTGCATAATGATGGTGTTTTTAACAGACTGTATTTAACATTAATTTGAGGTTATTGGAAGGTCCCTCCCACTGCTCCATCTCCCAATAACCTACCTCATCCAACAGCCTGCGACACCAGTTGGTGAGAGACGTCGGTGTGACAGCATGTCCACAGGACATCAGAGCTCTGCGAGACGGGAAACCTTCACACAAAACTGAGAGAAACACACAAACCAACAAAGAATTTTAACCAAAAGCAAACACAATGCTATATAACATTACATTTTAATACATTTCCATAATCTCTACTTCTGAACATTTGAAATGAATGATCGAGGCCACATTCAGCTACTTATAATCCAGCTCATCCTCTCTGTCCACAAATGTAAGGGTGGAGTCCTGAGGGTCAAAACACTTCTCTTGTGCAGTTGTCAAATTTGAGCCCATATTGTATCGCTGCCTTTTTTTCTCCTGTAAAACAAACAGTGAGTGAGTCAGGACAGAAGCTTTTGGTTTCACCTTGATTGTTCTAGTTTTCACAGGCTGATTGGTCTGTCTACTGAAAGTGCATGAGTAGCAGCCTATCATATAACAGACATACCAGAGATGCCTGACACAGTCAAACAGTACCAACCTGAAAATGAAAAAGTAGTCTACCAAACTATGGAAACATGTACAACTCTACATCTACATACTGTAAATATCGCAACAGTGCTTTATTGGGGTTCTTGAGAAGTAATGTGGCCTTTCATTTTTTGCCATTTTTGAGAAAAAACTAGAAAACCCTAGAAGCCAATCACATCGCTTGATGCCAGAACTGCTGATCCATTTTTGAGCATATTTTTTAACTTTATTTAAACTGTAGTTGTGTGAGTTCCCATTAGGTCTTAATATATACACTCACATTTTAATCTCTATTTACTTTTATGCACAACCCTGATTTATTGCAGATTATTTCACAGCAGTTTTTAATAAAGTCAAAAGGTGATTCTGATAAAGTCCAGAAGGTGATTAACTGCTGCTCACGTGGGTGGAGGAACTTCAGGTGATTTCCTGCTGTCATTTGTGTGAAGATAAATAATAAGACTGTGAACTTTGTGACTTGACTTTTATTTGTGTATTACTTTTTCACAAGAAAAAATATATTTATCAGGAGAACAGTGCTGGCTGCAGTTTCATACACTAAGAACGTGAACAGAAACAACTTCATAATCGGAAATTATGGACAACCTGGACAAGTCACCAGTTTATCTCAGGGCCAACACAGAGACAAACACAGACAGAAAACCATGACCACCATAAATTAAAAGCTGACATTATGAACAAATATTTGAAAATCTATATGTTGTGGTGCTCTGTTTAATTCACTTTATGATTAAAGTGTAAATACTCACATTATCAGTACTGGTACTAAAGAAAGTACCAGCTGGTTAAAGTTATTAGTTAGTTCATAACTATTATTGGATAATTTATTGTATTTTCCAGACAAATCTTTCTACGAAGGAAAAAAAGATTTGAAATTTTACTTTACAAACGACTTAGGGGAAACCGAAGACGACTGCTGTTGTTAGCGTTATTTTTTCTTCCACACTGGTACAGACGTCTGTCTAGGGGCGAGACCACTGGAGCAGGGTCCGTATGGAGAACTGGTTTTCAAGCACACTTCAGTGAGCTTCAGGCACACAAAACAGAACCCCACCTTACAACGGGGACAGACCACCTTTTTACAGTGGTTGTTGTCATGCTGCAACATTATGCCGCAGGTGGGACAGACTCGCATGGAGGGGCATCCAGTGACCCCTTCACAGCATCAAGGCTGATTTCTGGACACGTACTCAGTGTTTTCAGTAACTGATTGTTGAAGCTCACAGCTGGAGCCTTCGGTTTCTTCAAACACCCCCAGCATAAATCACTGGCCCGTCCTTTCTGGGCAGGGGAGCGAACTCTCAGACTGTATCGATTTGTTCCCACCACAGAAGATTTACATTCAAGACACTGTGATGTGAAAAATCACAAGTAAATATGAGAGAGAAGTTTACAAGCGTGCAGATAAATGACATATCTAAAAAATAATTAGACGTAATTAGAGGAATGTTAAAGTTTTGATTAAACACTTACTATTCTGGTATTGTTGGAGAACATGGTTTCTTCAAAGTTCTTCCTTTCTTCTGGGGTCAGAAGAGCCATTTTACAAACTTCTGTGTAAGGCCACTGCACTTTACAGCCAGTCTTGCCACATACAAATTTGCTTTCACCCTTTATGGAAATATTCAAAACAATTCTGTCATTAGGTTGAAAACAAACCGCTGAACACTAATTTGTGAGTCACTGCAATGACAGACGTCAGTATCAACATCAAATATGTGCATCTTGGATGTTTAGTGCAGCTTTTTGCACATTTTTTCAGATCTGCCCCCCAACTGTGTGTCTTATTAAAATACACAGATAATTGGGTGGTAATTGGGTGGAGGTGACACCCAGGGATTGTATTAGGGGACAATCATTTATTTGGATTATAGTTAATATGTAAAGCGCCTACTTTTGCAGCACATAATCCATATTCAGCAGATAAGAGTTCATGCTATTTGTTTAGATTACATCTTATATTTAGTTACCTGTACATCAAAGACCGTGTTTTACCGTGACATATTGTTGATGATGATATATAAATAACCATAACCGACCTGGTCCAGCAAAGTGCGACACCATTTGGTGAGAGACATGGGTGTGACAGCATGACCACAGGACATCAGAGCTCTGCCGAGACGGGAAACCTTCACACAAAACTGACACACACACACACACACACACACACACGTTAACAAAGTGTGAGCTGTGTGTCACTCGGATCCATTCTGCGCTGCTCGGACACACTCACAGTCCAGATCATCCTCTCTGTCCACAAAGGAAAGCGAGGAGTCCCCAGGGTCGTAACGCTTCTCCCTCAGATCTGAGTTCATCTCAACTCGCTGTCTTCGTGAAACAACCACAAACGACATCGAGCGAGGCGCTTTCGCTTTTCATCTGGATTGTTTTTAAAATCACAAACGTGTTTTTTTCTTTATTCTCAGTCACGTGGTTGGTTCACGAAAACCAGAAGTGGGCTCCGCAATGGAAGACAACATGACTGACACAGTCACACAGGTAATAATAATAACAACAACAATAATAATAATAATAATAATAATAATAATAATAATAATAATAATAATAATAATAATAATAATGGATGAGCATTAATGACAAACGTGTTCTCTACTCGACCTTATAATTTACACCCACTATAAACTCTACTTTGCGTTTGTGTCTTTTTTTGTGGCTTCTTTCTTTTGATTTAATAATAGGGTTAAAAAAGTTTCTGGAATAAAATCATGTGACGTCACAGAGCTATAACTCTATAGTGACAGAAAATGTTGACTCTTGATTGTGTGTGTGTGACAGGCCAGAGAAAGGGATAAAAAGGGAGACACACAGCTGATGCACAACAGGAAGTGTGGGGGGAAAATGTGACTTCTACAAGGCGTTAGACTTTGTGTTAGAATTGTTTTGTAAAAACAACGTGTTCATGGCTGTGGCTTTTAAGAAATTAAAATATTGTTTTTAGTCATTCTGCCTTCATTTCTAACTGAGTGTCCACATGTGATGAGTCTATTACAGGACTTCAGACTGATGACGCACAAAACCAAAAACAGCGTGTGTATTACAACCATCCACCACTGACAGAGAAATAACTTACTTTCGGTCATGATTCAGCCCCTCATCTCTGGACTTTAATTTTTGTTTCCATCTTTCCCCCATATCCTGTTCCTGCTTTATAGTTAACTCTGCCAACTTCACCACCAATCACCACCTGGTCCCTTCCTGTTTACACCTGGCCTTCACCACAGCTCTCTGACAGATCACCGCTCTACAATGCAACACAACAGTGAGTTTTTCCTCAGCCATTCCTGCATTCTGTTCTGGACCTTGGTGCCCTGTTTTCCTTCTGATCTGTCTTCTGGGAAATAGATATATAAATAAAGATATAAATAAGCTCCTCTGCTAACCTGCCTGCTCATCTGGTATCTGCCTATTTGTCTGTTCCCTACCCGTTCATCCGGTAACCTGACTACTGCAATGAACCCGTCCACCTGTGCACTGATGGCTGCAGAACTCAGCCCCGGCCTCCCTTCTAGTGATCTCTGTGTTGTAAGTCCCAGTTACCTGTGCATTCTGTGGGATTGTTTATTCTGGTTGTTGTTGTTTGAGAGCTGTATGCTTCTCTCCCTGCTATTTACCAGAGTTCTCCAGCTTGTAAATTCTCACCTCTATCCTAACCTCACCTGGATCACAGTGTACTCACCTGCAACCTGCCACTCCTCTCCAGTTCTCTGTTATTGCCATTCCCAATTGTCATTCTGCGCTGGTATTCACATACAGTATCAATAAACTTCCTCAACCTTCCATCTGTGTCCTGTATTTTATGGGTCCATAGAACAAAACCCTCACACTTTTACTTTACATTATTTAATTTGATGCTAATAAACAACTTTTTACTGTAAATTACTACAAGGACATAGTCCCTTCCTCTTTTACTCCTGTATGTCCCCATACAGCAACACTAAAACAGTTTATGTCATAATAATGTTTAGGCAACCAACTCCTGTCCTTTAAATCCACTCTGCATATTACTGTTGCCCTTTTTCAGCAAAACAGTATTTTCAGATGGTCTATTACGCAATGTGAAGGAATTGTTTTTAATGAAAGGTGCAATATGCAAATGTATGAAGAGTCTCAGACGAAATCAATTGAGTCTCCACCCACACCAAACAAAGTACACCACACCGAGTGTCAGGTACTTTCCAGGGAAGTCGTTTGTAGAAAAACGGGGAATCTCTTCTCCAACGTCAGACATTATAAATGCCACTATGAACTAGAAAACGAGGCATTCAGCTTCCACAACTCTCAAGAGACTAAAAAAAAGAGGCTCATCACCAACAAAGCAAATCAACATGTCGGTGGCGGTGTTTTTGCCCACAGGTGAGGCCACAAGGATTCCAACGAACAGCAACATGACGGTGCAGCAGCTCAGGGATGAAGTTGTAAATGAGACTCACAAGATCCCAGGTAAGGAAGAAAAAAGGAAAAACCAAATTAAATTATATCAAGTTTGTAATCTTAAGTAAGACTAAATTTGTAATCTTCTCACACTGTGGAGCTTTCATTTCTTTATCCCAATCTTCTAAGAATATTTGGTTTTGTTTTGAACTGTTTAATATTCTCTTATTGTTAATGTGTAACTTTCTACATGCAACTAAACAACTTTCTTTAATGCAATTGTAAAAGGGCAATTTGTCACTTGTCTTTTCTTTGCTTCAGGCTTTAAATGTGTCCGTGCAGATGATATACGTCTAACACTGGAAGGCAGCCCGCTGGACAACTCGTCCCCGCTGTCTAAGTTGAGGATCCTGCCCTCTTCTGTGATCCACCTGGTGCTGAGGGTTCACGGAGGCTAGACAGCTGCACACAGACAATTGTCATGTGCTATTGTTATTCTTATACGTTAATCATTTCAAATCTGTTTTGAGAATCAATAACCTTTAACAACAGTCTTTCCTAACCCAGCTGCTTTTTATTACACGGTTGTTTTAACTGGCTGCAGATAAAAACCTGTGAATTCTGTGATTAATAGTAAGAACTTAAGGTTGTTGGAAACATTTGTTGTTTGACACTTTTTATGGCTTCATCGTTGGACTCAGAAAAACTTTGAGACATGTTTAGAATGTGTCATTTATTTAGTCTGAAGAATATGTTGTTTTAATCTAGAATTGTAAAAAAATCTGATTTTCTTCACATGTTAAAACGTTTTCCAGTCTTATGGGTCTTCTGTATTTGTTCTGTGTTAACCCAGAGATGGTGACACTTGCATTTACTCCTTTGTGTATCAATATCAATGTTTTATACTGTTTAACAATGTGCATATGGGTGTTGACTTTGGCTTTTTACAAAGTTCATCTCATAAGCACATTTGAGTGTTGTATTTTGAACATGGATATTTAATTTTTATCTCAACTTTTTATCTCTGCTCTTGGGAAACAGACAGATTTGTTATTCATGGTGTAGATACAGTTTCTTTCTGGGCCTAAAAATTGACTCTCTAAGATTTTGTTGAGGTCATATTTTTTATACTACACAGGGACTAACCAGAATCAGTGCATGATGTTTGTCCGTGATGTAATAGTGTTAAAATAAATAATCTCTGCTACAATCGTGTCTTGCTTATGTTACAGATGATTTCAGGAAACATGTAGTATTACGTAGCAGGTACTGTGATGTTCTCTTCAAAGTACTGCATCACTTCAGCTGTCAGTACTACCAGCCCGCTCCTTCACCTAATAGGTGGCATCTCTTACATGTAAACTTAAACCTGCCAAATGATTTGATTCTTTCTGGAGCAACCGAAAAAAGTTATGAGCATCATATTTAAAGTTACTATGGTGAACTTGTCACATGCTTGTTTCCACCTGATGAATGAAAGTCTAATATAAGCTCTCTACTTCTCTTTTTGATTAAAGTTAGCATCATTGTTTTTCACAGAAAACACCTCGATATGTCTAGATCAGCTTCTCTGATTGACAAAGTTGTCTCTGTCTGCTCTTGGGAAAAGTGCATTGGGCCTAATAAAGACGACACTGTATTTACAGACAAAGTATACGTCATATCAATTATGTAGGAGACATGTATGTATTATGTAAATATGTATTGTGCCATGAGTGGATTAGCTGAAGTAAATGACGTGTACAAACTGAAGAAGTCTTTTAAAAACATAAGCAAGTCTTGGGATATTTAGTAAATCTTTAGCGGCCTGGTAGCTCAGTGGGTAGAGCAACTGGATGGTTTTATGGGTTTATGAACCCATAAAAAAAATAAAAATCCCCAGCCTACCTTGGTGACGGCTGCCCACCACTCCCCCAAGAGGGATGGGTCAAATGCAAAGGACAATTTTCACTGTAACAATATGTGATGAGTAAAGGTTCTTCTAAATCCACATCCTTTTATTTTGATAAATCACTTTTACAAGTTAATCATCTATAACTAAACATAACTAACATCTCTGTGCTAATCCAAACTTGATCCAACCACAAAACCTGATGCTGAAACTGCTGAATTTGTTTTTACATGGAATAAACACACTCCCATGGGACTTTTTTAACTTGCTCACTTTCACTTTCTCCCTGCCAGTTGAAACTGGATACATGAATGTAGTATAAGTTTGAAATATTATTTTCAGATTTTATTTTTACCTTATTTGTGTGCATTGTTTTGTTTTGTGTGTGGTAAACTGTTTCACAGCAGCTCCTAAAACACTCTCAGAACAATAACTGGGCCAGTTAGAAACACTGGCAGTGAAAATTAGGTAATTTCCTGCTGTAATTTCTGAACAAATAAACAATAATACTTTGTGACTTTAAGGAAATGCTCTCCTATCTTAAATGCCTTATCATCCTGGACAAACCCTGGACTTTTCATGATGTTAAGTGAGGAAAACCAGAAAATTCCAAAAGCTCTGTGGACTTTTTCTAACTACTGTACACATGTACACTGAGTATGGCGGTTATCAATCCTGTATACACCATTTCTTAAATCTGAAAGAGCTGGAGGAGGTTATAAATGTCAACCTGAACCCTTCTGTAGTGTAGCAATGACTTTACAGTTTCATAAAGACACATGCACACTGTGTTTTATTCTTTATCTCATATGTAAAGGATCTCAACAGACTTCATTTACAATAAGACAATAATCCCAACTCTGTGTTTAAAGAATAAACACGTTGTGAGCAAAGCTGAGGTGTCTCACACACTGAGGACAAAGGAGCAAAAAAGAAAAGAAGCATATTTATAGCACAAGATGGAAACAGAGAGTGAACACTTAGTAAGTAAGTGAATGGAGATTAGAGCAGCCTAATAACACTGACGCACAATTCCAAACATTCAGTGGCAGATACATATTTACACATGTGAGTGCTCGATTCAATTTAAAATTGACAGATTTGTTCTGAGAAAAATGCTACAGCAGACTCAAAACAAAGTAAAGAACTTAGACTGCTTCCTTTTTTCTTATGTTGTTTCTTCCTCCACAAAGGGATGGACGTCTGTCTGGGGGCGACACCACTGGAACATTCTATGTATTCATCACTTGTTCTCAGACACTTATGGGTGAGCTTCAGGCACACAAAGCAGAACTCCCTAGCACAGCGGGGACAGAGGACATTTTTACACCCAGTGTTGCCATGTTCCAACAGGAGGCCACAGGTGGGACAGGCTCGCATGGAGGGACATCCAGTGACCCCCTCAACAGACTTAAAGATGACGTCTGGGCAGTATTTCAGTGCTCGCAGTGACCCGTTGGTACAGTTATAGTTTTCACAGCGGTCTGAACGTGGAAATGCTGCTTTCCATTTCTTCAGACACTGCCAGCAGAATTTATAGGTGTGTCCTTTGTTAGCGGGACACAGTACGCAGCGGACTCTCAGATTAGATGGATTCTTTCTCACCACAGGAGATTTGCATTTGGGACACTGTGATGAGGCAGATGGGGAAAGAAGAGAGATTCTTTTACTACTGTATTAGCCTTTAAAGTAACAAATTCTGTGTCGAGGTGCAGATGATAAGTTTATTGATTTCACTTACTGATTTGGTATCAAAGTAACGACTGTTGGCATTGGAGGCCATGGTCTTTTCAAAGTACTCCTTTTCTTCAGGGGTCAGAAGAGCCATTTTACAAACCTCAGCGAAAGGCCACTCAACGTTACAGCCACTTTGGCCACACACAAATGTGCTTTTACCCTTTATGAAAACATTAAAAAACAAAGTATTAGTGTAAGTGTAGTACAGTAATGAAACATGTTAGACGTTATATTCAAATTATACTCTACTTTATTTAAATTTTACAAAGACAGTCAGCTTAGATTTATTTCTTGTTGTTGTTTTCCTATTGAGTTAAATACATTTTATAACATGTCGTTATTACTTTGTTGCTGAAGACTGGTGCTCGCACTTTTATATAGTTTATGGGTCCACATCCTAAAAAAATGTAGCCTGACCAATACACTTTGAAATTAATCACTATGGATATATCATAATTATGGTTAATTTATAAAGATAAAAAAAAAAACTGGATGTGGCAAAAAAAGGCAAAGGGTTGGTTCTGTTAAACCAGAACAACTTGGTAAGTTTAAGGCAAGATTAAATAAGTTTAATTATAGAGGACATTTGTTGTCATGGATACAGTTGTTCACTGCTGGTCAATGTCAACATGGGACAGAAGGTGTCACTGTGCAGTTTAGAGTCTTTTACTAAATGTAAATCACATTTATTTCAGCTCCTTGCAGGATCTGGTCATATTCGTATTAGTATTAATATTAGTTCGGTCTCATTATGTATTTATTATACCTTTGTCTTCAGCCACGCTACACTGACCTTATATTTATTGTTTTTGATAAATACGTGACACTGTGACATGTTAAAATGTTTCTTTTGGAAAATATGTGTAGATTTACAGTTAATAAATAACAAAAACCTACCTGACCCAACAGCCTGCGGCACCAGTTGGTGAGAGACATGGGTGTGACAGCATGTCCACAGGACATCAGAGCTCTGCGAGACTGGAAACCTTCACAGTAAACTTCAAAAACAGGCAACAAAATGTGACACACTCAAACGACATTCAATAAATTACCTAAAATATCATATTTGTTTCTTTTGTGGTTAATCCAAATGGACTAAGTCACTTCGCTACTTACAGTCCAGCTCATCCTGTCTGTCCACAAACTTGAGAGAGTGGTCGTGAGGGTCATAACACTTTTCCTGTGTGACCTTCATATTTGATGCCATTTTCTTCGGTGGCTGTGTGGACTGTGTGTGTGTCCCACCGGTAACAGCCGAGGCAGACACACGCTTTCGGTTCCCTATGGCAACGCCCACACCACGTGAGCAGACAGACACAGGACACAGACAATGTCTTCAAAAATATGGATAATCATTTTTAGTCTCATATGAAACAAACAGCAGCCTACAAACAAGATGAAGACTCACTGCAAACCAGTCTCTAAATATCTGATATGTTTTTTTACACACGTTGTCGGCTCAAAATCAGTCGTTCCTGTCATTTTTTGTGTCTCTATTTTATTTAAGCAAACAGTTAATATGTGTAATAGCTCGACTATGCAATTAAACATATTTATTTTTTAAACCAATGTTAGCAAAAGTTACATCCACTTAAATAATTTCAAAAGGCGGAAACGAATGTAGGACGTGGAGAACGTGCTGGCAAAAATACTCGCGCACGGGAAATATGTGACGTTCAATATTTTCAGAGGGTAAATTAATAAAACAAAAGCTGCTGTTTGTTGGTTTCACTTTCACCATAGTTACGGGAAATGGCACAATTTATAATTTCAAGCCACAAACAAATAATTGTTCTCTTCTCTATTGTCTGCGGGAGAAGGGAGTGAATGTTCTATAGGTCGCGCCCAGCTGTTCATATTAGATATTAGGTCACTGTTTTTTGACATGAAAATCATACTATGGATATGAAAAAAAAACCAGAATCAATGTATTTTTAAAGGTGATTAAATATTGTCTGATAATACAAAAGACAGGATATAATAATTAACCGGGTCACGTTGATCAGGAGTCAGGTACTTTCCGCCTATATTCTATAAATTTAAATGAAAATGAAAGCCCCAGCACTGTTGTTCATGAACCACAGGGACGTTGTCATCTCCCATAAGCTTTGAGAGAAAGAACGCGAGCAGATCATTATCTTTTTTATCATCATCATCATAAGCAGCAGAGACATTAAGGATGTCGGTGGCAGTGATTTTGCCCACGGGTGAGGCCACGAGGATTCCCACGAGCAGCGGCATGACGGTTCAGCAGCTCAGGGATGAAGTTGTGGACAAGACGCGGGGGATCTCAGGTAAAGGGAAATCACGCAGATTAACCAGTGACGACAAATGTCATGTCCTAAAATGTTCATATTGTGGTGTGTTGTATTTTAGTATAGCCATAAGATACATGGAGATGTTTTATGATCAGCCCACGCAGACGCTGCATTCAAGTTACTCACAACAACAATATAGTTTTTAACGCAGCTCAGCTGGAGCGAACAGACTTTCGAGTTTTGGCCCATGGTCGAATCTGAATGATGAGCTGATTCTCCCGCTCTTTCTCTCTCTCCACTTGACTTGTCTCCGCTTCAGGCTTCAAATGTGTCCGTGCGGATGACGTGCGTCTCACACTCAAAGGCAGCCCGCTGGACAACTCCTCGCCACTGTCGAAGTTCCGGATCCGGAACTCTTCTGTGATCCACCTGGTTCTGAGGGTTCACGGAGGCTAGACAGCAGCGCACAGACCGTCTCTTCATGTCACCGCTTCTGCTGCTTCATAGGAGCTTTTAATATTTACCGAAATCAGTCACAGACAGGGTATCAGAAACACTGAGGTCTTTGTTAATTTATACATGGGGTTATGTTTTTATGCTTAGATATTCATCCTCTTATTTTTCGTCTGTTGCTTTGTTTCATACGAGGCTTTACATGCACAGCAATGTATTTCAACACCACTAATTGTTGTTTCAAAAAATAAATTTTTTTCATTGTACTGTTGAATTAACCATTCTTAATTAACTACTGTTTGACAGATGAAAAGATAAAAAATTACTGGGCACAGCTAATGGAGATAAATGAATCTCTATTCCGTCTGATATCTAAAGGGATGAATGTACCCCTACCAACAGTCATGATTTTCAATTGTCCTTTTATTGCTTAATATTTTAAACCATTTTTCTAGACTTAATATCTACAAACTTCTGTTATTTTGGAGTTTATCTATGGAATTTACATGTATTTGATGTAGCATTGCCAACTGTGGAGATGCAGTCAGCGTGTTCTTTTTATTTCAACCTTTGTCACATCTGTGCTCTCACACTGTCTAGCTGAGCTGTGTGAGTGTGATAGGAACGTGCTGTAGACCCTTTAATTACAAAACTGACCTCAAAACTGTCAAAACTGACATCAGATTTTGTTTTGTGTGAAAGCTCATACTTTTACAGGCAAAACTGACCAGCTTCCAGATTGGGCTTCATATCCATTGTTATCCTACATAAACTTTATAACAAACTCTGCAATTGTGCAGTGAAGAAATCAAATGCATGTTTCCTTAAGAACACTAGGAAAACTCAGAACGTCTAAATATCAAAACTTTCTCTCAAACATGGGCCTGGACCTTCAAAGTATTTTTTATTTTATTTACTTTGACATACAGTAATTAACCTTTTGTTGCTTTATTTTGTAGTTTGGATCACAGTGGTTTGGATTGATACATAGTTTTATTTAATCCACCAAGATCGAAGCAGAAACTAAACACTGGACTGATCTCATTCCAAACAATGGTGGTGGCAGTTTGGGTAATTTCCCGCTTTCGTTTCTGGATTATTAGATAACAAGAGCTTGTAAAGGGAGGATTGTTCATGATATAGAATTGAAGCTTTGGTGTAATATGCAAACTACTGTATTGGCTCAAACATCATTTATGTTGTGTATGTTAAATTCATTTACATTTATTTACATGATTACACAACCTAGAATTACTGTGTTACTTAATAACTAATGGCACGTTTCTTCATAAGCAAATGCATTGTTACAATGAATGCCACAATCCCTAGGGTTCAGTAACCATGTCCCCAAAATTATGAACATGCATCACACAACTATATTTTTTCAGACTAACTGCACTAATTTTAATTGCTCAGGTTTATTTTTAATAAATATTACGTTACCCCAATCTCAGTTTTATTAGTGCACACTGGAAACATCCTATAATACAGAAATAAAGTTTATCTACAGCTCTTCTAACCTCAACCAGGTGTGCCTTGCTGATCCATTTAAATCCATGATTCAGCCATGAAATCTTTAAGTGACTCTGAGATCCAGCAATAAATATGTTAATGAAAAACGAACAGCTGACAATCAGTATGTAGCAAATAGCAAAAGCAGGACATGCGTACTGAGCTACAGCTGAAGATGAACACAGCTGAGAGCAATGACCTAAAAATGCTGAAAAGACTATGGACGACAGAATTCATCTAACACCTCTTGGCTATGTAAAATCTCCATGATTTCAAATGGTAATTGAGTTAAAAGTAACATACAAGCTAATACCTGCATATTTGAATCTATCTAAGTGCTTGTAGCAGTGAATTGGCACAATGACAACATAAGACAAATAAACAGATCATGGAGATTACAAGCATTAGCGATCTGGTATTACTCAATGAAAGATTAACAAATAACTAAACGTGATATGCAAGGAAGTGTGCAGTATAAATGTAATCTGTAAATCAATAATGTTTTAAGTCTGTCAACAATATAATATAAGGCATATAACTGCAAATTTCTCATTAGCCACAGCGTTAAAATATTTGATAGAAATAAAAGGTTTCATTTGAACGTAAGCTGCTGTTGTCCCCATTATTTCTTCTGCCACACAGGTATAGACGTCTGCCTTGGGGCGACACCACTTTTACACATTAAACACTTGTTCTTCAAGCACAGAAAACAGAACCTCACTTTACAACGGAGACACTCAACCTTTTCACAGGACTTGTTGTCATGCTGCAGCAGTATGCCACAGGTGGGACAGGCTCGGATGGAGGGACACAGAGTAGGCCCCTGTACAGTATGAAAGACAATATTTGGACAGGTTTTCAAAGTTTTTAGTGACTCATTGGTGCAGCCATCGTTTCCACATTGGTCTGAACGTGGAGCTGGACCCTTCCACTCCCTCAAACACTGCCAGCAGAATTCAAAGATCCGTCCTCTGTTTGCTGTGCACACTGTGCAGTGAACGTTCAGAACAGACTGATTCTGTCTCACCACAGATGTTTTACACACAGGGCACTGTGATGTGGTGGGTGGGGAATAAGGAGGCAAAACAGTGTTACTACAATTTTAACAGCACACAGACATATAATTAATTTACACCCAAAAAATTTGAACCATCTCTTCTTGTAATGGTCTCCAGTACAACTCTTATAACCACTTTGACCTCAGTCATAAACGCATATTAGAATCATCAACTTTGTGAGAGTTCCAACTTAAAAACTGACAAATTAGAATTTTGTAAATTCAGAATTCATGGTAGAGCTCCTGTACTGGATTGCATTAGAATGTACAGGTGTACCTAATAAAGTGGTCAGTGAGTGTAGTTTCAATGAGACACTTACTAATTTGGTAGAATCCCTGGTGGCATTGGAGGCCATGGTTTTGTCAAAATACTCCTTTTCTTCAGGGGTCAGAAGAGCCATTTTACAAACCTCAGCATAAGGCCACTCAACATCACAGCCACTCTGACCACACACAAACCTGCTTTCTCCCTAGTTGAAATATTCAAAAGATCTTTATTTATACATAATGTAAAAGGTTGGAAACAAACATGTTTGGAAACAGGACCGATATAAAGCCTACGCACGTTTATTTTAAATGAAGGATTTGTAACTGTATGATTTAGTAACTTGCAATTTAATATTATCTTACCAAAACTGTCAGTGCTTACGCTGGGGCTGGATTCAGACCCAGCAGTCATTAGGTGACAGGCGGAGTACGCTCAGGACAGATTCAATAAGGTTCTAATCTAGATTAGTCCACAGTGCTGGTGTTAATCACTCCACCACCGTGCTGACCTGTCTCAGTTCCTAAACCACTGCTGTTTGGTTATCGTAATTCCTTACATAAATTAATGCAAACACTTTTCTTACATCGTACCTGCTCCAACAGCCTGCGACACCAGTTAGTGAGAGACATCGGAGTCACAGCATGTCCACAGGACATCAGAGCTCTGCGAGACTGGAAATCTTCATACAAAACTGAGAGAAACACACAGAGAGAAATCAACTGTGCCACATACAAACAAATGACAATAATATTAGAGATGAAATGTCAGCAGCCTGTGTTTTCTTAATGGCCTGTGATCTTATTCTTATTCCATAACACTGTAACACATGATCAGAAGAGAATTAAAACATACACTTTTCTGCTTACAATCTAAATCATCATCTCTGTCCACAAATTTCAGTGTGGGGTCATCAGGGTCATAACATTTCTCCTGTGTAGATGTCGAACCGAGGCCCCTTGTTTCTGTGAAATAACAACAAAAACAGCATGTGATTCCCAACTGGACAAACGCTTCCCAGTCTGTTTGCAGTTACTTTCAATATGAAGTCAGGTGACTTTCTGTCAACTGGGATGTGATTCTCTTCTTTCCTTCCACTTTTGCTTCTGTGTCTGTTTTGTTTTGTTGAATCTGCACCTTCAGCACAGTCTTTCCGATGGTCTTCCTCACATCTTCCTCATCTCTCTTACCAACTTAGTATTTCTCAAGAAAATATTTGAACACATTTGTCCATCGTCATCTAATAATGTATAATTATTATAAACCTTAATTATGTGTTCTCTAATCCGTCACTCAGCTGATGCTCCCCATTAAATTATTCTCTTAATGGATTTTTAAACAATTACAGATACTGTAATTGACTTTTTACAAGGACTCTTACCCCGATTATGTAAACGTCGAAGTACATTTCGTAACAACCGCCTTTCAAGCAGGAGGTCGTCCAGTGTCATGTCCTCGAAATCCAACCCCAAACCATCCATGTTATGTCCTGCACAGACGTGAGAGAAAATCCAATATGTGCAAAGAACAATGAAAAATCATGTCACCTACAATGCTGCTAAAATTGTTAATTTGCACCTGGACAGTTGCACAAGGGTTCGGAGAATAGAGTGAACAATGGAAATTATGGCTATGAGAAACAGTTTAAAGCTTCAGAAAAAAAACTGTGAGATGCACCACAGGGAAACTAACAGATCACAGGGCTGATCGTGGAAAAGTCGATCCGCTGTGTGTTTCAGGCTCTTTATTACCTGGGATCCTGGGCAACCGCGCCGCCGTCTCCTGCGTCGACGCAGTGTGTCTTTCAGGGATCACCTGGTCATATCCCAACCAGCCAATAATTCTGCGAAACATTTTATTGACTTAGTACGTGAGGATCCTTTCAGCTTCAATTTCTCCGGGGTTATGGGAGGTGAACACGCACTTTCTGTCTATAAACACTACCCGCCCTCAGAGAAGGACTTCCACTTTCGTTATCTCAGGGACGAATCTAGAAAGATTTTATTTGGGTGACCGGACTGATTTATGCTCAAAATATGGTGGCACGTTTTGAAAAACTATATAAAAGGTTTTAAAATCAAATCATATCATAGGCGGAATGAATTAGGTCCAGGAAAAATATTTTTTGTTTAAACATGTGCGCTTGTTTTCAGTGATACAATAAAATAAAACGACTGTAAGAAATAATTCTTAATCCTTATATACTGCTTCTGTAATACATTTATTTTAGTTTTTCTGCAAGGAGGGGGAATTCAGAGCTGGCTGTGATCAACGATATAAGAATTAAGGTTTTCTTCAGTTGCTGTTCTTTACATTGAGGACGAAACAACTGCAACCTGTGACCAGTAAAGACAGTGGACATATATGCAGGACACAATTCAATATCATCATTTTGCAACCATCTTGTAACAGGCGACAGGACTTAACATTTTCTGAAGTTTCGTGTGTGCATCGTTCTGCACGTTTGATATGAGTGAATGTCCATATTTCATAGTTTAAAATTGAACACATGTACACTAACGTTTTCAAAACATCATGATTTAGTGCTTGGAAAATTAAAGCCTATAAATGTGATAGAAATAAATTGCTACTTCACATTTGCCTGACTTTAAATGTATGGTTGACACTGTGCTTCATTTGGATGTGCTCAAAAATAAGTTTTGGTGGTCCTTAAGAAATGTGCTGCAAAAAGCTACAACATAACAGAAATGTCTCTGGGAGCAGCTAAAAACACAATAGTTCCAGCGCATGTTTTTTTTGTGGTTCTGTTTTGGCTTTTGCAGTGCGTTTCTCATTGCTGCACCTGTGTTGTCAAATTGATCAAGTTGTTTTTTTAATTTGCTTGTGTCTTCTTCAATTGCAGAAGCGTGAGCTCTCAGGGCCACTGTAATGATGATTCGCTCAATACATTTGCTTGTAGTTGTTAAGGAATGTCATTTTTAGGAGACAGGGTTGCCTCTGCAGCACAATGGCAGCTGTCTGAAGATCACCAAGTGCTTCGTGGAGGAGGATCAGCACATCTACCATGATGTGGAGGATGATGCCCTGGAGTATTTCTCCTTGTAGTATCCTTTCTCCTTCCAACTAAAACATTTTTCTGGGGCAACTGTCTCTAGCTCAAAGCATGAAAAGTGCCAAGCTCAATATTTGAATTCTAATCACAGTCAGATCTTAAAGGGTTTTGAGCCATCTTTGACTTTTATTTGTTGCAGATGCCAACCTAACTCACAGATTCTGGCAGATAATTTGCTGCATATATGACAGATGTTTTCCCATTTCAGATGTAAACTGTGATCCCGAGAAGACCTTTAGGCTGTTGAGTTTAGCTTCAGTTCCTGTTTTCACTGCTCACACTTCAATTGTGGTTAAGCCTATGTCTGGAAAAAAGACGTTAACCATCTGTCGTGTTTGGTTATGGGAGGTGACAGAGGTGAAACAAAGTTTAACCAATTAAAGGGAAAAAAACTCAGAGCTTTGCCTCACATATTAAACTGTCAGTTAGCAGCTTTGTCATTTTGTGTGGATCAAACCTGTGTTTTATGTAATGCAGTACTCTCATGCTGTGGCGGAAGAAGTGTTTATATACTTATATATCATATACTAACAGTAATGCCACAAAAACAAGACAAAGGAAACCAAGTACTAAACAAACAAATTACATTATTGGGCTTTTTATAGGAAAACTAAAACTTCCACAATTGCAAAAGTCTCCACTTAAATTAAAAAGTTATTTTTTTGGAAAGATAGTGGATTGACTGACCTCAGGGATCATGGCAATAGAAAGGAATACACACGGCTGTAGGGAAAAAACTCAAGTATGTAAACTGTCAGTTAGCAGTGTCATTGTGTGGATGTGTCGAGAGGGAGCGTTGTCCAGCACAAAAACAAGACAAAGGAAACCAACAAACAAACTACATTAAGGGATAGGAGCCCACAAAAAGTCAGATCCTGAAGGAAGACAAGTGACCTGTCATGCCTTCAGGAAATAAGATAAGATCCTGAAGGAAGACAAGTACACAGGTAAGATAAACCTACAACCCTCAGCAGAGCCAGAAGGCCGTCATGGCCCCAACGCGCCTTTACAACTGGTTTACAAATGATACACTGGAAACATAGCAACAAGTTAAATATTTTTTTAAAAACTATGGAAATCTAACAATTTTCCAATACTGTTCAAAAATAACACTTCACTATAACATTGTACAGATTTGATATTCCATTCTTTCAAGAAGAACCAACGACAAACCATCAATTCTTTATGGCAGTAAACACTTGAAAAAGTAATTGCTAGATAAATTTAAACTATGGAACAATTTGTTAACCTCATCTGTGGGAACAAGACAAAGTTTTCCTGCAAACCATGTGAGGACAAAACAGCTCATAGATCACAGACTTGCACAACAACAACCACTAAGCAGAACCAGAATGTTTTATTTCATTTTGTCAACCCATCTGACAGATCAGTATGTAGTCACTTGGCATGTCATTAAATAAACAGAACAAACGCTGTGTAAATATATGCACACACACATCCTGTGGTTTGAGTTTGAGCAGACATTTACAAGAAATCAAATGAGAAAACCAGAAGTTTGTCACCATAACCCATCACTCTTTGCCTTCAAAAATCAAAAGAAATTTTTTAAAACTTTCCCAAAGCGTTAAACTGTCACAAAAATGTCCCAATGTTCTTTTGGTCAACCAGCAACAATGAACACAACAGCTGTTCTCTACTCCACAGATTAAATACAGCCGGTTTAAAATGCAGCAAGTCTTATGTTAAATATAAATTCTGTTACTGCTTGATTGTTACACCAACACATGCGCTCATAAGTGGATAGTCCGTGCACCTGACACACTGTCAGGACAGACATGCACAACACAGTCAACAGGGATTTAGATAAGTATTGTATTTAATAAAACACAAACCGTTATTAGTGTGTGTGTTAATAACTTTGCAAAGGTTAAGTGTTTACAGTTAACATTGAAAGTGTAGAACAAATGTGGCCACTCGGCCATTTTTAAAAGATGCTTATCAGTCAGTGAACAATAGTTTTTATGCTGATCTGAAATGAACTGTTTCCTCTTATCTGTCTTTTGTCGAGAGAAACTTTAGAAATGGGAAAAGATAAAGACGAGATGACATCAAAAGTGAATTGATCATTTAAAAAGGTAATTATACATTTACTATGTTAGTATATACATTTCTACATGATAAATATGTATGTGTGTAATATGAGATGTGCTCAAAACTGAAAGACATAAATGACATCTCTTGTGTTTTCTCTCTACTGTTTACTTTTATAATTTATAAATGTGTTGTTATAGTGTCACAGAAGAACTGAAAACTGTTCACTATATCTGATTATTAGTCTTTGATTTATTAGTCTTTGTTTTACAGTTTCATACTGTGCTTGTTTGGTCCAAAGCTATTTTTTTCTTTTTAATTTAGAAAGTGCTATATTTAAAAATTACTATTTGTTAGTACAAATAATTCCTAATATATGGAATTAATATTTCTTGTGCATTGAAAACACATAAAGCTACAACAGCATCACCTAGAGGAATGAAAAACAATTAACAAGTTACTCCCCTCAACATTTTTCCACATGGTTTTCTCCACTTCCCTGTACTTCTACACAGGTTTGACATCAATATATGATTTAGAAGGCTCTAAGTTGGATGTATTCATCAAGAAAATTAAGAAATGTAAAATTTTAGAATCAGATATTTTGTTAAATAATAAAAGAAAAAGAAACATATTAGTGACTGCTTGGTTTCATTAAGAAATGCCATATGTTTGGGTAAAAATGACAAGGGAGATTCTTGATTTAAAAAATATTTAAAAAATATTTGTATTGGGGACTTTAATTGATCATGTATGGGTTTTTCAAACATTTATTCATGTCCGTGTGGTGTTAAATTATATTACGATATTGTTGAGGAATCATGAAAAATGACTATACCTAACTCAATATAGAATTATTTCTATAGAAAAAACTGGAAAATAATAAAGAACACAACTTCCTGTTCTATAAAGTAGAAAACTACTTATCGTTTTCCAGGTAAAGATCTTTTTAGATTAAATGGCTGACACCACAAAAACCAAACAAACCACAAGTTCACTTTTACTAAACTGACTTTTATGGATTTATCAATTCAATTTTTGAATGATTTAATGTGATTCAGTGTGTGGAATCAGCTCCCATTATTCAGTTTTTTTGTTTCGATTTGAACTATTTGTTGTTGTTTTTTTGGCTTGTTCCGTGTTGTTTAATTAATGGACAGATGTGTAACTGTTGTATTTAGTAGTGACCCATTTAGTTCTTAAACTTGCCATAACTTTAATACAGCCAAAGAACTTAACATGCATAGCTTATTGTGACGGCATTGTTTTGAACATGTAACCCAGCAATTTCAAAAGTAATGGTGCAATCACTGTTTAATTAAAGCAATAGGTTTAGGCAATAAGCAGGTAAAGTAATATTAAAGTGGATTTAAACATTTTGAAAAACAGGAAGCAAATGAACATGCTGGTGCTGCCCACATTTTTTATCATGGCGCTCATGAGGGGATAGTGAAAGCAAAAGTTAGTGCAGTTGATAACCAAATAAAACATTCCCCCTCGTCATAACCCTGAACACAGCGAACCTGAAAGGAGCCTCTCGAACAGAGCAGAGAAAATGAGTGACGGACCGGTCCAGATGTACAGGTCACTCCCGACCTACGGACCCACAGGTGAGAAGACGTTGATTCAACTGAGCCCAGACGTCAAGACGGCAAAGCAACTGCGGGAGAAAGCGGTGAAAGATGTTACCCTGGACTCCAGGTAAGAAATAAGACACAATGAACAAGACAAGAACAGTCTATGAAGAGTGATATCAGAGACAGAAATGTGATTGAATTTACCGGAAGTCTTATATTATAAATCACTTTAATATGTTTATTATCACCCTATGAAACACGTGCTGAGTGGAGATTTAGTGTAAAGTTTCTTAACAACATCCTCTAAAAATGATTTTATCCTCTTAGTGTAATACTAATGTTCTTGTTATGGCACATATCTGACTCTTTCCTTTCCATCTCTGTGTTTTCTCCACTGTATCTGTGTGTAGGACAGACTCAGGACAATGTCTGTCTGACCTTAGATGGAAAGACCCTGGAAGACTCCACCCCGCTGTTTGAATGTAATTTCCTGCCAACTTCTGCTATTCATCTGGTCGTGAAGGTTCATGGAGGTTAAACAACTTGACCGAGGCTCTTCGTGTCAACATCTGCTCCCCACCACTTAACGGAAAAACTCTGGCTCTTCATAAATCAAAGAACTCTACTCTTGATCATTTCCTTGTTCTTCTGTTGCCTCCTGCCATTGTATAATTCATCACCAACTTTTCACACTTGTAAACGACAACCATAACAGGAAATAAAACCATGATTTCCATCAAACACTGTTCTGGTCTCATGATATAGAATATTGCTGACAACACTGTAAATTAAATAAAATTTTTTCATTAAAGTAAAAGATGTGTTTCTTTAACCTGGTTGATGTCCACAACAAATAAAAGCTATGTGGACATGTAAAGTCACTTAAAGCTGATGTATTTTGTTCAGGAGGTATTTCCCCCATCCTACCCTCTGCTCAGCTGTGTCATTGTCTTGGCTAATGTGGTAAAATCTTAGTTGAAGTTATAAACCGGTCCTACCAGATAATCTGCTGCTGCTGCTGATCGGCAAGATGTATTTCTGATTCAGATGTGGGAAATAACATTTTGGCTGCAAACTTTCAGTTTCACTTTGGCGGTTAAAAGAAACCACGTGAATACCGGATCCATCAGAATTCCCCATCATTATATTTTTTATTTCATTTTTTAAATTTGTATCTTTCACTATAATGCTGTTAACAACCCAGGTTTGTATCATTTATTGAACTGTTGTATTGGGCATTTTCATACTTTTTCAACTACATTATTTTCAATACACAGAACCAATACATACACTTCAAAATACTGTAAATATTTAATTCGCTTTCTTATTGAATTTTATTGTTAAAGTCTCACAAAGCTTTTAATAAAATCGACTGGGAACTGAGAAGTTGTTTGGCAAACTGTTGACTGGTCACTTGACAAACAAAGGTGCTGGAACATCAGGTAATTTCCCACTTTATTGTTTTTATACTTGGTACAGTCTAATAAGGAAATGTGTTCACACAGAAATGCTGCCCAGGCCTTATGATGTAAGCTATTGAATAAACTCCAATCTGTCGATTATGTAAGTGGTAAGTGATGTTTTGGTTTGATAGGATTTAGTTTGTTTGTGACACTTTCAGTTGTTATTAAGGAACTCTTGTTTTAAATTTACCCAGACTGTAACAGCTGAATTTGTGCTTTAAATCTGTACAAGTACATTAGCTGGTTCCAACAATATTACTTCAAATACTGCAGGTTTTGAATATGGTTATAGGGTCAGTAGACAGAACAAAAGGACAAAGGAGCAAAAAAACATAATTTAAAAAAAGACAAAAGATGGTTGTCAATATAGAGTTTACAGTGGTTAATAATAATGATCTGACATTACATAACACAGGATTGACAAACAAGTAAATGTTACATAAAAGGATATTAAAAGTATAAATACATTATATGTTCCAACTTAATTAAAATGTATAAACTGATAAATGCTTCAACACATGGCTGACCATTTCCCACTAATGCAAAGAATTAAATATTATAAAGAAGTAAATATTTTTCTCAAGAAAAAACATTTCAGATTTGACAACAAATAAACATAGTTTACTGTTGTTATTATTATTTCTTCTTCCACACAGGTATAGTCGTCTGTCTTGGGGCGACACCACTTTTACACATTAAACACTTTTGCTTCAGGCACAGAAAACAGAACCTCACTTTACAACGGAGACATGTAACCTTTTCACAGGACTTGTCGTCATGCTGCAGCAGTATGCCACAGGTGGGACAGGCTCGGATGGATGGACACGGAGTACGCCCCTGTACAGTATGAAAGATGATATTTGGACAGGTTTTCAAAGTTTTTAGTGACTCATTGGTGCAGCCATCGTTTCCACAGTGGTCTGAACGTGAAGCTGGAGCCTTCCACTCCCTCAAACACTGCCAGCAGAATTTGTATGTTCGTCGTTTGTTAGTCGGACACACTGTGCAGCTGACTCTCAGATTAGATGGATTCTTTCTCGTGACAGAAGATTTGCATTTGGGACACTGGTGATGTACATGGAAAAAGAATATTCTTTTTTTTTTTTGTACTATTTTTTCTTAGCATGCAAACAAATTTACAGGTAATACATTTTGTAATTTCAAGAAGACCCTTACTAATTTAGTAGATCCTCTGGCAGCATTGAAGGCCATGGTTTTTTCAAAATACTTCTTTTCTTTAGGGGTCAGAAGAGCCATTTTACAAACCTCAGTGAAAGGCCACTCAACATCACAGCCACTCTGACCACACACAAACGTGCTTTTACCCTTTATGAAAACAGTGAAAAATAAATTATTCCTATGGAGTCAAAGGCTGGAAACAAGATGATAGAAACAAGTTACAAGTGGAACATGTCTCAACCCAAGACAGGTATACCACTGTAAATGTCTAAATACGTAAAGCAGCTGCCATTGTACAGTCCACCAACAGATTGGACTTTGTTACTGTCACATTTCAAAATGACTTTATAAAATCAACATAAGCTTTTACTGTGAAATGCTGATCACACCATTCATTAATAACAACCTACCTCATCCAATAACCTGCGACACCAGTTGGTAAGAGACATGGGTGTGACAGCATGTCCACAGGACATCAGAGCTCTGCGAGACTGGAAATCTTCACACAAAACTGAGAAAAACCCACACAAAGAAATAAACCATGCAACACAAAAACAGAATATTGATTGAGACTAAATGTCAGTAGCTGGAGATTTTATTTTAAAATAGTTTAATCAATCAAAATCACTGTAATACATGATCTATATCGTGGACATTTTGAAAACACTCGTCTACTTACAATCTAAATCATCGTCAGCATCCACAAATTTCAGTGTGGGGTCATGAGGGTTGTAACATTTCTCCTTAGCAGGTTTCACAATGACGTCTCTTATCCCTGTGTGGATTTCTATGTTGAAAGGACAAAATTAGGAGCTGCAGGTAAAACACACTGGGTTAATTAACATTAGATCAATATTGAATGAAATTTCTTCCATTGTAACTTGCTTGTTATAATATTTTCAACTAAGTTAAACAAACTGGGATGTTTCCCTGATGTATTAAATAAACCACTATAACAAAACATGTTTGCAGCTGGGTGTGTTATTAAAATGTTTCCCATAGGTAACAGGTGTAAAATATATTTGAAAAACATAAAGCATTAAGCTATTTGCCCTTCTTGTAACCATCATATCAGCTCTCTTACCGCCATCAGTTCTTCTCGGGGAAAGAGGTTGTACTAAGGGAAGGACAGGCAGAGGTGGGACTCTACAGTCAGGTTGAAGTTGTGGTGGGTTGTTCGGTGTCCTGTGTCCTACAATCATCTGCACATCATCCACACGCTGTCCTACGCCGAAACGTAAAGGAAGGATAGAGTTAGAGAGAGAAAGACAATCAAATATGTGCAGCAATAAACTACTATCACAAAATATGTTTGCAGGTGGGTGTGTTATTAAAATCTGTCCCAGTTGGTAATAGGTATAAAATATATTTTAAAAACATAAAGCATTACGGTGTTTGCCCTTCTTGTAACCATCATATCAGCTCTCTTACCCCCATCAGGTCTTCTCGGGTACAGAGGTTGGACATAAGGAAAGACTGGTTGAGGTGGGACTCTGATGTCAGTTAGAAGCTGTGGGGGTTGTTCAATGTCCTGTGTCCTAAGATCATTGGCATGTCATCCACACGCTGTCCTACACCGAAACGTAAAGAAAGGATAGAGTTAGAGAGAGAGAGACAATCAAATATGTGCAGAAATGAACATTTATAAAACTTAACATGCAGTTACAGAAAAAAGCTAAACACAGTGAAAATCATGACAGATGCAACACAAAAGCTCCACGTCATGATTTATCATAGCTCCATCATATCCTACTTTATCTTCTATGTTTAAAAAACTAAAATGTGAACATTTACTTTAATCAATACATAGGGAAAGACTGGCAAAGACGGGACTCTAACTTCAGACAGTCGTGGGGAGTTGTTCATTGTCCTGTGTCCTACAGTCATCAGCATTATCATCACATTTAGTCATTTTGCAGACGCTTTTATCCAAAGCAATTTACAAGCGAGGAACAGGCAAGCAATAGAATCTAAGTCAAGGAGGAATCTCAGTCACACTCTGTCCTACACAAAAATGTAGGACATCATTCCTTCACCTGATGCTTTACACATTCGCTGCAGTATATTTCTGTTATTTCCATTGTTCTGTTTTCATTTTGGGTTAATTGACGACTAAGTTATAATGATTTCAGTTTAGTTTCCCTGATGTATTGAATAAACCACTATAACAAAACATGTTTGTAGCTGTGTTTGTTATTAAATTATGTCCCAGTAGGTAACAGGTATAAAATATATTTTAAAAACATAAAGCATTAAGGTATTTGCCCTTCGCCCAAACATCATATCAGCTCTCTTACCCCCATCAGGTCTTCTCTGGTACAGAGGTTGGACATAATGAAAGACTGGTTGAGGCTGGACTCTAACGTCAGTTAGAAGTTGTGGTGGGTCGTTCAGTGTCCTGTGTCCTAAGATCATAGACACGTCATCCACATACTGTCCTACACCGAAACGTAAAGGAAGGATAGAGTTGGAGAGAGAAAGACAATCAAATATGTGCAGCAATGAACATTTATAAAACTTAACATGCAGTTAAGGAAAAAAGCTAAACACAGTTATAATGATCACAGACGCAACACAAAAACTGCATGTCATGGTTCATCATAGCTTTATGATATCCTGCCTTATCTTCTACATTTAAAAAATAAAAATTTAAACATTTACTTTAATCTAATACATAGGGAAAGACTGGCAAAGGAGGGACTCTAACGTCAGGTAGAAGTTGGGGGGAGTCGTTCAGTGTCCTGCTTCCTACAATCATCACCACATCATCCACACACACTGTCCATCATTCCTTACCTGATGCCCCACTCAGGTCTTCCATTTTGGGTTAATTGACGACTAAGTTATAATAATTTCAGTTTAGGCTGACATTGAATGACAAAAGACTGGTTGAGTGTGTCCATAGGTAACAGGGGACTCTTGATCAGCTCTCTTACCCCCATCAGTTAGAGGCTGGTTGTGAGGTGGGACTCTGACGTCAGTTAGAAGTTGTGGGTCGTTCAATGTCCTGTGTCCTAAGATCATAGACACGTCATCCATATACTGTCCTACACAAAAACGTAAAGGAAGGATCGAGTTAGAGAGAGAGAGACAATCAAATATGTGCAGCAATGAACATTTATAAAACTTAACATGCAGTTAAGGAAAAAAGCTAAACACAGTGATAATCATCACGGAAGCAACACAAAAACTGCACAGCTTCATCATATCGTACCTTATGTTCTACTTTTAAAACATGAAATGAAAATGTACTTTAGTCTAATAGTTGAACACGTGTGTTCGCCCAGTGAGCAGTAACTTTAACGTTAATCGTGTGTCAGTGTTTGTCTCCAAGGATCCGGATCAACTCCGTCCCTGTTCCCACGTGGTTGTGCAGGTGGATCTTCTCACCTGTCGATCCGTTTCCCGTCAACAACGATCTGTTCCACATGTTCTTTGCTTTGTCCGTGAGGCTCCTTTCAGCTTCTCTCTCCTGACGATTATTCTTACAGCTGAACGTTTGTTTCTGTTTCTGTTCGACGGCGTCTCCGCCTCAGAGGCGCGTCCCCGTCTGTTCGAAACACATCGGTCCATGTTAAGTCCATCCGGTTCTGACTGTGACAGGCTCAAACACAAGAAAAGAAGACAATTGTATTTATTTAATATTGACATATTTTTGTATGTTTTAGGTGGAATTTTGAATCATCCTATATCCACAATTTAAGTGAGGCGTCACAAGAGGCAGTAACACCTCTTCATTATGATGTGACGATTTTTAGTAATTTGCATAAACGATATATCCTATTGTATGTTGTTGTATTGCTTCTTTTGTAAAACTTCTTAGGAAAGGTTGTTTTTAGATTCAATTTTACATTTAGACAGAATATTTAGACAGACATTTGTGATTATTTGTAAATGTAAAGAAGATCTACAAATGATTTGTTATGCATGTACAAGGAGATGAATGATGGATGCACATCATTTTGAACAAATGAGAAAGATTCATTTTTGCACGAAGCCCATTTTTAATCTGCAGCTGTCTGTTAATACTGTAAACAGTCACCAACCACTTCACCTGTAGGCAATGAAGCTCACTGGGTGGTTATTCATCCACATTTATAGCACATCCACCAATCTGTAGTGAAATCATTGAAACGCTGTACAGACATCTTTTCAACTTCTTCGACTTGAATAATTGAATATGAACAATTTATTTGTTATACACGCACTAATGATTGGTCAATTATTATTGTATGACTTACAGGTGTCTTAGAATTCATTTGTAAAATTTTAAAAAAATAAAACATTTACAAATGTTCTGTTAATGATTAGTTCATTATTACATAATGGGTTCTAAATAAATTACAACTTATGGTTATTATAAGGTGCGAAAGCATTTATTACAGAAATACTAATACAGATTTGCCTCACATTGTATTAGACTTTTCTACCTCTAAAGAAAATGAAAATCTGGTTTATGCTTTGAAAATTATTATATTATTATAACACATTTCTACTTCTACATCAAACCTGTTTTATGTAGTGTGATACTCTCATGCTGTGGTGGAAGAAGTATTCATATACTTACATATACTAACAGTCAAATTGTTACATGAGCAGTGTACTAAAGTATTAGCTCAAAGATTATACCAAAAATATATTGGTGAAGAGACACTCAGATTCCTCCATATTTATCTCTATACAGAGAAATTCCAATTTATTTCTATGCATCAGTACGCCAGGGCAGTTGAAGATGATGTAAAACACGTCATTTTCAGCTGCCCTGGCGGATTGACAGACTACAGCTAGTGTTTCCTGGGTTTTGTTGTACGTGCCACCAGGAACAGTCAGGCTGAGAGGGAGGCGGAGCCAATCTGCTGCAGCTCCACCCACTGGGTCCCTCCGCCATATTTTATCCTCTCATGCACGTACAACACTAATACTAATATATAGATTATTTGGAAGACATGAGTTCTCCAGTGTGTTAGCACAGTTTCATATTTGTTGTTACTTGTAAAAGCCGGAGCACAGGGCAGACGGGTTACACCGTACGGAGGAGGACGAGGCTGCGCAAAGGCAACCACAAGGATCCGGGGAGGACAGCAGAGCGGCTGCGTTCAGGGACAGCTGGTGGTGTCTCTGCTGTAGGTGTGTGCCGAGTGAAACAGAACTTGAATATCTGTGTGCAATGAATTTCACTGCTGCCAGTTTTCTCTTGGATGAAGCTGCGGATTCTACTGCTGAGGGGAACATACATGTTACGGGTCATCAAACTTTTGGACCACATATTGACAGACGAGTGCTAGACACTGACTTCAGAATCCCAAAAAGAAACTGGAACCTGCAAATTTTGAGTAAAGTTATGAGCTGATGGCTGTTTGGTGTAGCATTAGCTTACGTTGCTAATGTTAGCTTGTGCGTTAGCATTGAGTAAAGTTACTGCACATCACCAGCCACGTCTGTTCCTCAAGTGTTTTACCTTTGAGCAATCAGCATTACGGTTTCAGGCTTACAAAACTTTCTAGGATTGGCTTTAGAGATTTGCTTTGTGCTGGTAAAGACTTCAGTTTGTAAAATCAATCACCTGTTACATTATAGTCACAGTATATTGCAGAATGCCTTGTATATTGTGACTGTGCACCATCACCTTGGTCTTTATTTTTATAGTACAAGTATAATTAGACTATTTCAATTGATAAGTTGTCATACAGAAAGTACTTTATGGTCATACATTTATGACCATAAAAGTTTATGGTCATACCCATTTACAAGAAACACATCTATCATCTAACAGCAAAAGTGGGACAAGACTTCTTCCAATAGGTTTGTCACGACAGTAACAACCAGGGAGTGTTTATGCCCTTCTTACCGTCACGTTATGATCAATTTGTGGTTGAAGTAATACCATGTACTGTATTAGAAGATGACATTCTGACTCAAATTAGTAGAAGAATATTTTTATTTTCAATAGTTTATGTCACAGTCATCACCAATATGGTGTACAGTGAGTTAAAAGTGCAGTTTCAAGTTGTGTATTTTAAAAGTGCCTTTTGAACTGTAACATATCATCTTTAGAGGGTTCAGGTACAGCTCCTGTGTTTGGTGGCAGAGCAGGTTAGGGAAGTGCAGCTGTAGATGTCAGTGCCCTGCACGGGACTTCTGGGTCTCGCCGTCTGTCTAAAACACTTTGGACAATGAACATGAATTGTGTAGTGTGAGGCTTGTCCAACACCCACTGTTTGGACCTTCTGCAGAACACCTGATTGAATCATAGTTCTCCTAAAAATCGAACAAAAAGACATTATCAAAAACAAGCTGCTAAATTAACACTGACTGCATTTGCTGCAAAAAAAAAAAAAAATTCAGGCGTCCAGTAGCTTATAGAAAAGAGCCACTTTCATACACACTCTCATTTTGCTTAATAACAATGGAAATAAAACAAGTAAAAAAAAACAACATAATTTCCTTAAACTGCTGGATGATGCAATCAGTTACTGCCTGAAATCTGGAACCTATGGACACAAAGGACATAAAAAGTTTCCTTTCTTGAGATGCAATCCAACTGATTGTCAGCCATTCCTTCCACTATGAGCTGTGTGTACAGCTGTAATTCCTAAATGTTTAAAGCCACTGTTTTGTTTGTCTGATGATTTGAATTAAAGCTGAAAGTCTTGACTGGCTCACACCTTCATTGTTTGATTTCAAATTAAATGCGGTGGTGGACACAGGCCTATATTAATTCAAAGTAAATGTAGCTCAAATGTTGCGAGTTGTCTTTAATCTTGCTCATTACCCTACTTCAACATTTAAAGTAGACTTGTAGCCCAGACATTTGTATTTATTCTTTACACTTACCACAGACATTTGTATTCAGAATGCAGTTTACATGTGGAGGTCAGCTGAATGTTGCCTGCCCTCTGGCTGTAGCCTAATGAACCAATCCCTGCGAAGCATTATAGTCCACGCCCACCAGTGAGTGGGCCCAAAAAGCTGCTACTTTATGGCTCTCATGGTGCGCTCAATTACGTCCGCAGTCGCAACATAAAAGAGAGGGAGCAGCGGCACTTGTCTATTTAACTCAGCGCGAAGACAGAGCAATTTAAAGAGCGAAGATGGAAGGATCGAAGGACAAGACTTTAGGCGGCGACATCAGCGGTACCTGGAGGAAGCAGGGTGCCGTCAGAATCAGCGGTTCCTGCCAAGTGGGCAATACAGAACCCGGCGATCCTCACCCCGGCTGCACGGGCTGCCTGCGGCACACTTCTCCCGGAGGTACCTTCTCTCCGTGATTCGGGATCTTCAGCGCCGCTGCCCATTATAGTTTAGCTGCTGCAAGAACTGCCGGACATTTGAAAATCGCCATCGCCCGCGGCGACCTTTCTGTGCCCGAGGACACTGCCTTGCCGCCACAGGAAGCCACCTTCGGCCGCTACAACCCTGGGCGGGCGTCCCGGCCTGTTCCTACCTGGCCGCTCTTCCCCACGGTAACCGCCTATTTACATGAGTCTGCTGCCGAGCCAGCAAAGCTCAGGGCGCCAGTCTCCACGTTCCTGCCCATCACCAAGGTGAAAGGACTTACTGAAGACGGCTTTCCTCCAGTCACCGCCCTGGAGCCCAGTCTCCCGGCTCTCTTCGAGGTCAGGTGTGATCTGAGAGCTGGGCGTGTCTCGCAGCGGGCATAGAGGTCGTGTGGCAGGATGTAGCCGGTGTTGCTTGAGGGACAGCTCCTGGATCCTCCAGCGGAAGGAAGAAAGGAACTTGTCATCTTGTCTTCACGGGGTGGCCGCTTCATATGCTGAAGTAAGAAGGGGGCGGAGCTCTGGTCACGCAGGTATTATATACTCTGGATGCGGACCTGAGGGAGTCAACCCGGCACCCGCGCCGGGCGCAAAAGGGAATCTTCACGAGCTCTTAGGTGGCTCCGCCTATACTCAGAATCCAACCCTGCGCAACTGAAGCAGTATAATCCACGCCCACCGGTGAGAGTGCCCAAACACCTGCTACAGCCAGAGGCCAAGCGCAACATAGTCATAGAAGCCAGGGTTACAGCACGTAACCATCGTTGTTTTGTTCGGAGGAAGATGGTCCCACAAGTGACGCTGATGTAGTTGCTGAAACAGCAACTGGCTGAAGTCAACGCAAGTGTGGCTTTAAAAACTTTTTCAGACAGAAAAATAAGGCATTAAATGAAGTTATACAACCTGTCTCCTTTAAAAGATCAGTATGTAGACACTTGGCATGTTATTAAATCAACAGAATAATAGCTGTGTAAATATATGCACACACACATCCTGTGGTTTGAGTTTGAGCAGACATTTACAAGAAATCAAATGATAAAACCGGAACTTTGTCACCGTGACCCGTCACTCTTTCCCCTCAATAACCAAAAGAAAAAAATGTTCTTTGAACTGTCACAAAAATGTCCCAACGTTCTTTGGGCTGTTCCTGCTTCATGCTGGTCAACCAGCAACAATGAACACAACAGCTGTTCTCTACTAAATAGATTAAATACAGCCGGTTTAAAATGCAGCAACTCTTATGTTAAATATAAATTCTGTTACTGCTTGATTGTTACACTAACACTCACTCACGTGTGGATAGTCTGTGCACCTGACACACTGTCAGGACAGACATGCATAAAAGGTCACTGCACACGTGCTGACATTTGCACAAATGCCCAAAGCAAATGTGAGCTATATGTCAGACATTTTCATTTTAATATTTTAATTCTGACAACGTTTCTGTTTTAAAATCAATTTGGTCACGGTTGATTTTTGCAGATTGACTGGACATCTTGTCATGAAACAAAAAACCAAAATAACTTTCTGAAATAGGTGAAATGTATAAATCTATCATTGTGACTTTTGAAGCAGTTATTACATTATTTTCTGGTCAGTGGTGAAATATGAAAAAAGTACAGTAACTTGAAAGTAGTAACCAATGTGTTTAGTTATCTGAAATGAACACTGAAATGAGTGTTACACAAAGGCACTCAAATAAAAGTGAATATGCTCTGTTTTAAAAGTAGATCCTGATCAGGGAGAGGGACAGAGACAGCTTGACATTAGATTGGCAGGTGTTTGAATATGTCTCTTCTCTCTAGTGTTCACTTTTATAATGCATACATTTCTTGTTTTGACATGATACAAATAATGATATTTAAAGATCATGTAATCCATTTCAAAACACTTTAAAGTTACTTTGTTGATACAATACAAGAAAAGTGACTACACATAGAACATTTACAGTAATGTCTGCTTTCCTATTTCATCCTATTTCTCTGAATTTTACTTTTTGCCATCTGCTTCAGAGCTCTTTATGTCACACCTCATATTTGGATGTGGGTGTAGATTTTCCTTTGGGCTAAGATCACTACAACGCATAGCAATTACGTAAAAGCATAAGGTGAGAAGAAGTGTACATGTGACATTCTTATGTAAATGATATTTATGTGGTTAATGACATACAGCCAGGTTCATAAATACTGAAACAATACCAAAGCTTTTTGGCATGTGGCTATTGTAAACAACCACATTGAATTTGGAATGAAGCATTCAAGCCAATACAAGACCTAGAGGTGGCTCTGAATTTGGCTTGGTGACTGTAAACTGAAACTTTCAACATCAGGCCTAAAAAGGTCTATGGCTACAGTGGATAGGTGCAGAATTCTGTCCATGGTGAAGAAGAACTTTTTCAGACAAATTTTCCCCATAAAACTGATTTAAGTTTTAAAGGGGGAATGAAGATACAGACTCTACAACTTTCTGTGACTATTAGTCTCTTGAACCTGGGTGTTTAACAAATTTTATTATATGACTTTTATTTTCAGTGTATTTATTTACTTACTCATAGAGCAATGAGACCTTATTGTAATATTTTGCGTATGATGCTCACAGTCGTTTGTATTGTTAAATTGTTTCACACAAGCTTTAAATAAGAACAAGCAGGTGGTAAGAAGGTGAAAACTGGGCTGGTCACATTTCAACTCCAGAAACTTCAAGTGATTTCCCATCATCCTTCCTGAATTAAATGTCAATGCAATGAGCAAATAAATTCACACAGAAGTATTACCCATGCACAGTGTTGCTGGTTTGAATCCTATGATAACACGGTTTTTAATCCAGCCTTTGTGGTTTGTTCTCTATGCTTCCTTTGCAGTATATAATAATCACAAAGATGGTATCTTTTTTCACTGCACACATATTTACTTATCACAGAGGCACAACCATATTAACAAGTCAACCAAGACTTTATTGGCCTGACATCAAGGCGTGGACGTCAATTTTCTTAAACGAAAACAAAACTAAGATTGTGGCCTTTGGACCTGCCAAACTTGCTTGATGCAAGTACCTGATGCAAGTAACAGCGACTTTAAATTTGATTAAAACCCTACATCTGTCAGCTTCTCTTACATCATCTTCTACTGCATTTTGGCCTTATGCTTTTGATTATACTCAGATGAAGGACCAATTTTTTCTCCTTTACTTTGAAAGCTGGTGGAGATTTCTCTCTTATACTTTTTGTTAAATGTGCTCTTGTCGTTGAAATTCTGTGTTTGAAATAATTCTAATTTCAATTTTATTTTCAACTTTAGCAGTACTTTGTTAGTACTGCTGAGCTCTTGCTTTTAAATGTGCTCAGAAATACATTTGACTTTGACTTTGAAGTGAGTCTTTGTTGTTATATGATAGTGCAGTTGTAAACCTTTTCAAAGAAACTTTCTGGTACAGACATCATTCCTTTAACAACTGTATGTGCTTCAAAACAACAACCAGAAACACATTAAATGAACAGTGGCTAACCATACCAATACCATACCAACAACAATAACAACAATAATAAACCAAAAACCTGAGATATGTTAAATCTAAGTGGATAATATATACAGCACTTAAACACTGCAAATAACTGGTTTCTATACAACATCGTCTAGGTGTTATTCTCTGGTCGGTGGAGATTCAGGACTGAGCCCTGAAATCTCTGAACGTCAGTTACTGAATATATGAGATAATAATAATAATAATAATAATAATTAATCATTTACGAGAGAGAAGATTGGTTATTAACTGATGTAACACCACAAAGATGCTAAATATAAGTGTGCTGCAGCTAAAGATGAAAATAGCAGAGTAAAGAAAAAGAATATGCAGAAAATAAAAATAAAAAAAACATAATGCACTGTGTTGTGTGTCAAACCCTTTGAAAATATAAAAAATACAGTGTGGTTCTTAAGAAGAAAAAGGGCAGTTTTATTAGGAGAACATTGGGAAGTACAGAAGTTTCTCATGCAGTGACGACAAAGGAGCAGCAAAATAGCATCATGATATACAACAACTGAGCAATCAACTAAAAATTGGGTGACATTTTGATGGTTTCAATTGCCAATCAACTGTCTGACAGTATAGAGATTAACAAATAAGCAAGCACACAGATAGATGCTTCTAACCCATCACAAAGATGATCATGTTTGCCAAACACTGTAGATGCTTATGTGAAGAATTAAGATTAAGACTTATCATAAATATCTGCTTTATCTTTCTAAAAGTTATGTTATAGTACGTTTATCTTCTTTGACTTGTTGTAACTATCTCTGCCACACAGGTATAGACGTCTGTCTAGGTGCGACACCATCAAAACATCGTATGTATTCGTCACTTGTTCTCAAACAGTCGTCACTGAGTTTTAGACACGCAAAACAGAATTCCACCTTACAACGGGGACAGACAACATGCTTAGCCTGATGATTTTCATGATATAGCATTATGCCACAGGTTGGACAGGCTCGGATGGAGGGACATCCTGTGACCCATTCTACAGACTCAGAGACGGCATCTGGACAGGTTTGCAAAGTTTTGAGTGACTCGTTGCAGCAGCCAAAGTTTCCGCATTGGTCTGAACGTGGAGCTGGACCCTTCCACTCCCTCAAACACTGCCAGCAGAATTCAAAGATCTGTCCTCTGTTTGCTGTGCACACTGTGCAGTGAACATTCAGAACAGACTGATTCTGTCTCACCACAGGAGATTGGCATCCAGGACACTTATGTGGGTTAGAGAAAGAGAAAGCAAAAGAGATGTTTTATATTTATTTATTTATTAGCTGCAATTCTGATTAAAAGCTTAGTTTCCAAACACAGATAATAAAAATTATACTTTCAATAAGAGCCACTTACTAATTTAGTAGAACCTCTGGCAGCATTGGAGGCCATGTTTTTTTCAAAATACTCTTTTTCTTCAGGGGTGAGAAGAGCCATTTTACAAACCTCAGTGAAAGGCCACTCAACATCACAGCCACTTTGACCGCACACAAATCTGCTTTCACCCTTTATGAAAACATATAAACATTAATTATTATTATTGTAGACTAAAAAGTTGGACACAAACCACTGAAAATGCAGCATTTACGGTACATGAAACACAAGTTAAAGTGGGAACAGGAACAGACAACAGGTGTCAACACAAGACAGGAATAAAACTCTGAGAGACCAGATCAGGAGATAATTTTTTTTATTTTTAATGCCTGTGTATGTTTGGACTTATTGTGTTGCTTTATTTGGTTCAAAACTGTCCATTGTCTATAATTTGGCAACACGTGGACTTTGTTGATGTGACATTGAAGCTTTTATTGTGAAAAGAAGAACTTACCACTTATTAATAAAAACCTACCTGCTCCAACAGCCTGCGACACCAGTTGGTGAGAGACATGGGTGTGACAGCATGTCCACAGGACATCAGAGCTCTGAGAGACTGGAAACCTTCACACAAAACTGACAGAAACAAAACAAAAAACAAACAGAGAACAACTAAATAAACTGACACATACAACATAAAACACTGTTACATGACACTGACACTGGTACCATGTGTTTTCTTTACTGCCCTTTTAAAAAATGTGATTTAATGATCAGATAGTTTGACAATCCATTTCCTACAACTTAGTCTGTATTGGTGTGACTCATTAATATGGACATTTTGAAAACACTCTTCTACTTACAATCTAAATCATCGTCAGCATCCACAAATCTCAGTGTGAGATCATGAGGGTTGTAACATTTCTGCTGAGCAGGTGCCAAACTGACGTTTTTATCACTGTGTGGATTTCCATGGAGAAAGGACACAATGAAGAAGAGCAGGTGAGTTTGGACAAACACCAACACATCCCTGGTTTGTTTGGTGTAACATCATCTATTGTTTTCACTTCCTGATCTTTGATTATTTAATTATTTATGATCACTGTATTCTTTCAGTGGCTGCAGTCTCATTAAAATCATGCTGTCCTCTAATCTATCATTCATCCAGCATGCATACATCCAAGTTACATGGTTCATTAGAAGCATCAAATTACAGCATTTACATTTCTGTTAGAACATTTTTAATTAAGTGCTTTAGCCCACTTACAATGAAAATGAGAAAAATGACGTCAGTGACGTGGTTTAGCTGCGTCAACACGTATCGCATCATTGGGCGGAGCAGCCACTCACTCACATTGCAAAATAGCAGTAATGTTTTTTTACATCATGAAGCATAACTACATGAGCTCATCATACCAGCTGTTTTGCCCTCGTCAAGTCTTCCGCGGCGAGCACGTGGAGTCGAGGGCAGGGCTCTGTACACCTGCCTCCGACTGTCGGAGAGTCCTGCAATGAGGGAAAGTCATCACACACGTTTAAAACATATGAATAATACGAACATCGTCAGGCCACATTCACTGTAACACTGGTTCCACCGCGTCACTGCAGCAACTTTAACCATTTAAACTTTAACTCCCATCAGCTGTTCCCACGTTGTTGTGCAGGTTGATCTTCTCACCTGTCGGTCCGTTTCCCGTCATCAACGATCTGTTCCACATGTTCTTCGCTTTGTCCGTGAGGCTCCTTTCAGCTTCTCTCTCCTGACGATTATTCTTACAGATGGACGTTTGTTTCTGTTTCTGTATCGACGGCGTCTCCGCCTCAGAGGCGCGTCACCGTCTGTTCACATCAACAACAAACGCCAGGATAATTTTTTTTGGCCTATTTATTATATGCTTTGTATTATTGTTATTGCATTGTTTTTGGAAAACCCAACGATTTCGTAAGTAATGGTGCAGTCACTATTTAAATGTATTGCAGGTCAATATTAAAGTGGAGTTAAAAATTTTGACAAGCAGGAAGCAAATCAACATCCTGGTGCTGTCCACACTTTTTTATAACGGCGGTGATAATGAAAGCAAAAGTTCGTGCAGTTGATAAACAAATAAAACATTTCCCCTCGTCATAACCCTGAACACAGCGAACCTGAAAGGAGCCTCTCGAACAGAGCAGAGAAAATGAGTGATGGACCGGTCCAGATGTACAGGTCACTCCCGACCTACGGACCCACAGGTGAGAAGACGTTGATCCAACTGAACCCAGACGTCAAGACTGTGAAGCAGCTGAAGGAGAAAGCGGTGAAGGAGTTACCGAGGATCCCAGGTAAGAAATAAGACACAACATAAAAACAGTCTATGAAGAGTGATATCAGACACACATGAAATGTGATAACATTTACCAGATGTCTTATATTATAAATCATTTTGATGTTTATTATCACCCTGCGAACCACGTGCTGGGTGGAGATTTAGTGTGAAGTTTCTTAACAACATCCTCTAAAAATGATTTTATGCTTTTTAGGTAATACTAATGTTGTTATGGCACATATCTGACTCTTTCCTTTCCGTCTTTAGGACAGACTGAGGACAATTTCCGTCTGACCTTAGATGGAAAGACCCTGGAAGACTCCAGCCTGCTGTTTGATTGTAAATTCCTGCCAGCTTCTGCTATTCACCTGGTCCTGAAGGTTCATGGAGGTTAGAAAGCTTGACCGAGGCTCTTCGTGTCAACATCACCTCCCCACCACTTCACATAAGAACTCTGGCTCTTCATAAATTAAAAAAATTTACAAAGCTGTAAGCCTCTTTAAATGAAATTATTTTTTATATTATATTACCTTCTACTTCTGAAAATGTTTAAACAATCAGTTGTTGTTGATAATCATCATCTCCTTGTTCTTCTGTTGCCTCCTTCCATCGTATGAATCATGACCTGCTTTACACACAGTTTGTAAACAACAACCATAACAGGAAATAAAACCATGTTCTTCAAACAAACACTGTTCTGGTCTCATGATATAGAATATTACTGACAACACTGTGAAGTTAAAGACATTTTTATTAAAGTAAAAGATGTGTTTTTTAATCTGGTTGATGTCCACAACAAATAAAAGCTATGTGGACATGTAAAGTCACTTAAAGCTGATGTATTTTGTTCAGGAGGTATTTCCCCCGTCCTACCCTCTGCTCAGCTGTGTCATTGTCTTGGCTAATGTGGTAAAATGTTAGTTGAAGTTATAAACCGGTCCTACCAGATAATCTGCTGATCGGCAAGATGTAAACACTGTCAGTCTGCAGAAACTTTATCAGGTTCTGTTTGTAGCTTGAAAATGAAATGAAAACATTTTGGCAGAGATAAGTTGCTGGCAATGCATGGAATATTTTTTAAAGTAAATAGCTGGTCTAATATCCTATATGATAATTTCATTGTCTTGTGCTACGTGCAGTTTTTATAAATTAAATCCTCAACTGCACATTAACATGCTAACATATGCATAAGATAAACATAAGGATCATCCTTTCTGTAAAGAATATAGTATGTGATACATTAAGGACACCCCAACGTGTCCTTCAACCTTAATGACCATAGAGTTTATAGTTTCTACTCTAGAAAACAGCTTGATATAACCTACTTCAATATCACAAATCACAAATCTGCCTCAAAGCTTTACAACCCGACAACATATTATATTATCTGTATATAGTAAAAAGTCTTGACCAACACGAATATGATCGTGGTAGGAGAAAGACGCCACAAAGAGATATTCACATACTTGGCACTGAACTTCTGATTCAGATGTGGGACATAAAATTGTGGCTGCAAACTTTCAGTTTCTCTCTAGCAATTAAAAGAAATCACGTGAATACTGGATCCATCAGAATTCCCCATCATTATATTTCTATCAATTATTTTTTAATTTTTATCTTTTACTATAATGCTGTTAATAACCCAGGTTTTTATCACTTATTGAACTGTTTAATTGGGCATTTTCATAACTGCATTATTTTCAATAAACAAGACCAATACATACACTTCAAAATAGTGTAAATATTCAGTTGATTTTCTTATTCAATTTTATTGTTAAAGTCTCACAAAGCTTTTAATAATAAAATTGACTGGGCACTGAGAGGGTGTTAGGGAAACAGTTGACTGGTCACTTGACAAACAAAGTTGCTGGAACATCAGGTAATTTCCCACTTTATGGTTTTTATACTTGGTACAGTCTAATAAGTGTAGCGTCCGGGACCACAATCCAAGACACTAAATAAATCACTAACGCTCAAACATAAACTCACAGTATTTATTTTAATTACATCAAATACAAATGATTTAAAATCCTTGTCACAATCATATGCGGTCAATCATACACTCTTCAATGAGCCTCCGGTCAAATGACAAATACGCACACGTGAGGATTAGACTAGCCACCACACACTTTGTGTTAAACACAGCACTCCACTCCACTCGTGAACACAACCAAAAAGTTATATGTTAGTCACGGGGGAGAATTGAGACTCTTGATTCCCGCGACGGGTCATGACAGGGAAGTCACATACAACACAAAACAAACAAACAAACAAACAAAAGAAAAAAGATAGTTAGTCCGCCCTTACAAGACAAGCTCCCAGATCTTTTTGTCTACAGGCCATGCAAAGCTGGGCGGACCAACTTAACACAAAAACCTAACAGGAGGACAGCAGGAAACAGTGCTGCAACTGCTCCAGCAACCACTGCAACAAAAATAAAAACATCAGATTTTTACACAAAAAAAAATCATTTATTTTAATCTTATTACTTAAAAATCATGTCTCCATAATAAAACAAAGCCTGTACCTGCTACAGTCTTCCTCATACACAGGAGACTTACAACTTCAGTAAGTGCCCCCTTAAAGTGCTGCGTGGCCACACAAGCACCTTGGTCTCACTTGGTACAGCACAAGGCCAGCGTTCCCTCTAGCCTCCTATCCAAAGTACCACCTCCCCACAAACACACCTGACTCCTTTATCTACTCTCCCTCCAGCCAATGAGCAGGCAGCAGGGAGATCAACAGGTCGCACTGATTACATAAGGAAATGTGTTGAGAGAAATATTGCCCAGACCTTATGATGTAAGCTATGGAATAAACTCCAACCTGTCGATTATGCAAGTGGTAAGTGATGTTTTTGTGTGACTTAGTGCTGCTGTGACACTTTCAGTTATTATTAAGGAACCCTTGTTTCAAATGTACCCAGACTGTAACAGCTGTATTTGTGCTTTAAATCTGCACTAGTACATTAGCTGGATTCAACAATATTAGTTCAAATACTGTAAACATCAGGCCTCTAATATGGTTATAGGGTCAGTAAATATCCAACACTTAGCTCTGAAAGCTTTGAATCAGTCTGGGCTCACACTTTACCAAAAATAATTGCTACTTAATTAATAACGTAAAGACAACAATGACATTGTTATATAATGTCAGGATTAACACATAATTAAATGTTATATAAAAGTATATCAAAACATATCAGGTAAATATTTTTCTCAAGAAAAACATTTCAGATGACAACAAATATTGTTATTGTTATTATTTTTTCCACACAGGTATAGTCGTCTGTCTTGGAGCGACACCACTTAAACAGTTTATGTAATCATTACTTATTTTCATACACATGTCAGTGCTTTTCAGGCACACAAAACAAAACTTCACCTTACAGCGGGGACAGACGATGTTTTTACAGCCAGTGTTGGCATACTGCAGCAGTACGCCACAGGTGGGACAGGCTCGGATGGATGGACATGCAGTGACACTGCTCACAAATATAGGGTTAATATCTGGACAGTCTCTCAGTGTTTTTAGTGACTCATTGGTGCAGCCATCGTTTCTGCATTGGTCTGAACGTGGAGCTGGACCCTTCCACTCCCTCAGACACTGCCAGCAGAGTTCATACATCTTTCCTTTGTTTGCTGTGCACACTGTGCAGTGAACGTTCAGAACAGACTGATTCTGTCTCACCACAGGAGATTTGCATCCAGGGCACTGATGTGAGAAAGAAAAGGCAAAACAGAGGTTTGATATTTATTTATTTTTTTAAATGCATTTGGGACACTGATATGGTCAATGAAGAGAAACAATTTTATTTCAAATTAAATTTACCTTTTTCTACACACTTAGTTTCCAAGTACTTCTAATAAGTGTTGTAATTTCAACGAGACACTTACTAATTTAGTAGAACCTCTGGCAGCATTGGAGGCCATGGTTTTTTCAAAATACATCCTTTTCTTCAGGGGTCAGAAGAGCCATTTTACAAACCTCAGCAAAAGGCCACTCAACATCACAGCCACTTTGACCACACACAAATCTGCTTTCACCCTTTATGAAAACATTGAAACATTAATTATTATTATTATAGACTCAAAAGTTGGACACAAACCATTGAAAATGCAGCATTTACAGTACATGAAACACAAGTTAAAGTGGGAACAGGAACAGTCAACAGGTGTCAACATAAGACAGGAATAAAACTCTGGAAGACCAGATCAGGAGATGGTTTAAATTTAATGCCTGTGTATGTTTAGAATAATTGTGTTGCTTTATTCGGTTCAAAACTGTCAATATTCTACAATTTGCAACACGTGGACTTTGTTGATGTGACATTGAAGCCTTTATAGTGAAATGAAGAACTTACCACTTATTAATAACAACCTACCAATGTTACATGAGACTGACACGGGACCAAGACTTTTTAAAAAAAAATGATAATTAAAATGCTAATGATAAAATATTTTAATGATCTTTAACATGCTCCAACAGTCTGCGGCACCAGTTGGTAAGAGACATCGGAGTCACAGCATGTCCACAGGACATCAGCGCTCTGAGAGACTGGAAACCTTCACACAAAACTGACAGAAACAAACAAAAAAAATCCCTCAATAAATTGTGACATAAGACAATGTTACATGAGACTGACACCGGGACCATATGTTTTGTCTAGTGCCCTTTTAAAAAATGTAATTTAATGATAATTAAATGCTAATGATAATGATATTATGCACGATCTTTAACATGCACATTTTGAAAACACTTACAATCCAAAACATCATCTGCATCCACAAATTTCAGTGTGAGGTCATGAGGGTTGTAACATTTCTGCTGAGCAGATGTCCAACTGACGTCTCTTATTACTAGGTTGAAAGGACAAAATAAAAAGCAGCAGGTGAGTTTGAACAAACACGAACACATCCATGGTCTGTTTGGACTAACATCACATAATATTTGTTGTCTTAAAATCTGTTTAAGTATGATCATGCTGTCCTGATCCTGTGACCACTTTACAAGTTGAATTTCTTCTGTTAATGTTTCCTGTTATCAGTAATAGCTGTAAACCTGGTGGACCCCTCCCTCATCTATTGAATGAATACACCAACACGATTCTGGCCCCGCTAAAATCAGCTGTGTCTCAGTAGGGAACAGATATAAACATCATAAAGCATAACAATATGAGCCCATCATTCCAGCTGTATGATGAGCTAATTACCTTCGCCGTGTCTTCTCCGGCGAGCCGAGAGCAAGGCTCTGAACACCTCACTCCGACTGTCTGAGAGTCCTGCAATTAGTGAAAATCATTACAGAAAAAATTTCCATATATAATAATTCTTCGTGGGTTGATCCTAATTTATCTGCTACGTTTCAAACAAGAAAATGCCAACATTGTCAGGGCACTTTTACTTCAATACCAGTTCAAGTCAGTCAGGTGTGTTTACCCCCATTAAATGATAATTTTCTTAGAGTTTTGTCTCCAAGGATCCAGATCAACTCCGTCCCTGTTCCCACGTTGTTGTCCAGGTTGATCTTCTCACCTGTTGGTCTGTGTCCCGTCAACAAGGATCTGTTCCACATGTTCTTTGCTTTGTCCGTGAGGCTCCTTTCAGCTTCTCTCTCCTGACGATTATTCTTACCGATGATTGTTTGTTTTTGTTTCTGTATCGACGGCGTCTCCGCCCTCAGAGGCGCGTCACCGTCTGTTCACATCATCAACAAACGCCAGGATAATTTTTTGGCCTATTTATTATATGCTTTGTATTATTGTTATTGCATTGTTTTTGGAAAACCCAACGATTTCGTAAGTAATGGTGCAGTCACTATTTAAATATATTGCAGGTCAATATTAAAGTGGAGTTAAAAATTTTGACAAGCAGGAAGCAAATCAACATCCTGGTGCTGTCCACACTTTTTAGCACGGCGCTGATAGTGAAAGCAAAAGTTCGTGCAGTTGATAAAAAAATAAAACATTTCCCCTCGTCATAACCCTGAACACAGCGAACCTGAAAGGAGCCTCTCGAACAGAGCAGAGAAAATGAGTGACGGACCGGTCCAGATGTACAGGTCACTCCCGACCTACGGACCCACAGGTGAGAAGACGTTGATTCAACTGAACCCAGACGTCAAGACTGTGAAGCAGCTGAAGGAGAAAGCGGTGAAGGAGTTACCGAGGATCCCAGGTAAGAAATAAGACACAACATAAAAACAGTCTATGAAGAGTGATATCAGACACACATGAAATGTGATAACATTTACCATAAGTCTTATATTATAAATCATTTTGATGTTTATTATCACCCTGCGAAAAACGTGCTGGGTGGAGATTTAGTGTGAAGTTTCTTAACAACATCCTCTAAAAATGATTTTATGCTTTTTAGGTAATACTAATGTTGTTATGGCACATATCTGACTCTTTCCTTTCCGTCTTTAGGACAGACTGAGGACAATGTCCGTCTGACCTTAGATGGAAAGACCCTGGAAGACTCCAGCCTGCTGTTTGAGTGTAAATTCCTGCCAGCTTCTGCTATTCACCTGGTTGTGAAGGTTCATGGAGGTTAGAAAGCTTGACTGAGGTTCTTTGTGTCACCATCATCTCTGCACCACTTCACATAAGAACTCTGGCTCTTCATAAATTAAAAAACTTTACTATGCTGTAAGCCTAATGAAATTATTTTTTATATTATATTACCTTCCAAATGTTTGAACAATCAGTTGTTGTTGATAATCATCATCTCCTTGTTCTTCTGTTGCCTCGTTCCCTCGTATGAATCATGAGCAGCTCTACACACAGTTTGTTTGTAAACAACAACCATAACAGAAAATAAAACCATGTTCTTCAAACAAACACTGTTCTGGTCTCATGATATACAATATTGCTGAGTAAACTGTGAAGTTAAAGACATTTGGGAAAGCTCAGAGTAAAAGACAAGTTTATTTAACCTGGTTGGTGTCCTGTCATGATTCAGTCCCTCACTTCCACTTCCTCCCCTGCACTTTTATTTTGTTACCCGTTTTTCTCCACATCCTGTCCTGCTCTACAATTACTCTGGCAACTTCACCACCCTTGATTGACCTCAATTGGTTTCACCTGTTCCCCCCTGTCTGTTTATACCTGGACTTCACCACAGCTTGCTGCCAGAATGTCTTTCTTCATGACTCTGCGCCAGTTCCCCAGGAAGCTTTATAGCCACACTGGGTTATTTCATGTTGGCACTCTGTTGCCTGCCTGCATAGCCACCACTTTAAGCTTCTTCAAGCCGTCTTTTGCCACCACCCGTCTACAAGCCAACCTCCTGGTAACCTGCACATCCACAACTCACCTTCAAGCCGTCTATAGTTAACCTCTGCGCTGAGCTGTTACTCGCCTGCTATTCGGTCTAGTACCTGGTCTATCTGTCTGCTCATCCTCGTTGCCTAAAGCCCTCTCTCCCCTACCTGTCTGGGCATTCCCCATCCTGCCTCTCCTTGTTCTCCCATATATCTAGTCCCGCAACACATTCCCTACCTCCCTATTCACTGTATTTGTTCTGTTCTATTTCCATAAACATTCACAATCTTCCTCCTGTGTCCTCTACTTCTGGGTCCAAAGCAAAATATATGCATATCCTGCTCCTGCTGCTGTCCCTCATGCTGGACCTGCTCGTCCAGCTTCGATTCCTGCGCTGAGTTCATCAAACACCCTGCCTTCTCCAGTACTCAAGTCTGCTGACCATAGGCCAGATTATATCCCTCTACCCAGGCTCAGTATGACCGAATCACCTCCTCCTTCACCTGCTCCAGCTCCTGCTACGGCTTTCTGATCTCCTCAGCCTGTCCTTGTTTACAATGTTTCCGAGCCACAACCCAACTATACCCCCACACAAAGAAAAAGACCAGACAAACGCCATAACTCCCACCACACCAGGTCTCCTAGCCCTCAACCTCCCTCTGACTGTACTCCCAGTCCCCTGCCCCAGTACTAGTAGAACTTGCTCTTGACTCCACCCAACACCAGCAGTGTCCTATTATCTGTCAGTTAATGTTAGGACTTTGGGAGGCTATTGTGACTCCAGGAGACCTCGAGGCTCGCTGTGCAGCAGCTGGCCAGTTGGAGGGCCTTTTTAAATCCAGGCCCTGGTTGTTTGGATCTGACTGGGGTGTACCGGGTCTCGGAAGGTGTGAGTGCTTTAGGGGGGATATTTCTGCCCTGATTCCACCACCTGATTCTGAATCGGCCAACAACTTTCCTGACCCAGGTTTGGTCTCAGAGCCTCCTAACCACCTACCAGAACCTGCTGATGCTCCCGTTCCAGCCCTGGCATCTGCTCACACCTCAGCCTCATGTTCACCTGTGGTCCTGCCTGATCCGGTTTGCGAGGGGCCGTCAAATGCACCAGCTCCCCACCTGGTCCTGATCGGGGCTCCGAGGGGGTCGTCGTCTGCACCTGTTCCTTGTCCTGTTTTTGAGGGGGCTGTTGAATGCACTGGCTCCACTTCTGGCTCTGATCCAGTCTCCGAGAGGGTCGTCAACTGCACCGACCTCGCACCTGGTTCTGATCCAGTCTCCGAGGGTGTTGCCGACTGCACCGGCTCTGCACCAGTCCCTAGTCCTGTTTCCATGGGGGCCATGGGATGCACTGGTCCCGCACCTGTTCCTTGTCCAGTTTTTTAGGGGGCCATCTACTGCACCAGCCCTGCATCGTGTCCTGGTCCTGTTTTCGTGGGGGCCGTCGACTGCATCGGTCCCGCACCTGTTCCTTGTCTTGGTTCTGAGGGGGTCGTTGACTGCACAGACCCTGCACCAGTTCCTGCGCGGAGGTCAGGTGCGGCTCATTCAGTTCCTGACCCTGTGCAGAAGTTATCCGATGCTCTGGCACCTGCTCACTCAGTTCGCTCCCCAAGGGGCTTCAGACGCCATCTCCCAGAGGGAGCCCGGAGGGCTTTTCTCGTCGACGTTGGCCTCCTGCTCGGTCCCATGCCTCTTCTGCAAAGAGGTTCTGTAGACTGAGCTGGCATCTGCTTCCTCAGCCTCAGGAGGTTTTCTGTCATCAGTGTCAAGCTGGCTCTCCAGAGGGGTTCTTTCGTCACTGACCGCCCCTGGTTTGGCATCCTGGTCCACAGAGGGCTTCTTCCGGCCTCCTGCTCTGTTCCCTACCTCATCTGCCAAGAGGTTCTGTCACCTGAGCTGACATAGGTCTCCGGCTCGATCTCCAGAGCGCTTCGCCCATTGTCACCGACTCCAGCCCAACCTCCAGTCTCAATCTCATCCTGCTCATCCTCGCCGCCCGAAGCCCTCCTCTCCCCTACTGGTCTGGGCATTCCCCATCCTGCCTCTCCTGGTTCTCCCATTATATCTGGTCTCGCAACACATCCCCCACCTCCCTATTCACTGTATTTATTCTGTTCTATTTCAATAAACATTCACAATCTTCCTCGTGTGTCCTGTACTTCTGGGTCCAAAGAAAAACATATTTCTGATATGTCCACAACAAATAAAAGCTACGTGGACATGTAAAGGCAGTTAAACCTGATGATTTTGTTCAGGAGGTATTTCCCCCATCCTACCCTCTGCTCAGCTGTGTCATTGTCTTGGCTAATGTGGTAAAATGTTAGTTGAAGTTATAAACCGGTCCTACCAGATAATCTGCTTCTGCTGCTGATCGGCAAGATGTAAACACTGTGTCAGTCTGCAGAAACTTTATCAGGTTCTGTTTGTAGCTTGAAAATGAAATGACAATATCCTACGTGATCATTTCATTGTCTTGTGCTACGTGCAGTTTTTATACAATCATCAACTGCACGTTGACATGCTAACCTATGCATAAGATAAACATAAGGATCATCCTTTCTGTAAAGAATATAGTATGTGATACATTAAGGACACCCCAATGTGTCCTTCAACCTTATTGACCATAGAGTTTAGTTTCTACAATAGAAAACAGCTTGACTGGTCATGTGACAAACAAAGTTGCTGGAACATCAGGTAATTTCCCACTTTATTGTTTTATACTTGGTACAGTCTAATATGGAAATGTGTTGACACAGAAATACTGCCCAGGCCTTATGATGTAAGCTATGGAATAAACTCCAATCTGTCTATCATGTAAGTGGTAAGTGATGTTTTTGCATGACATGATTTATTGCTGCTGTGACCCTTTCAGTTGTTATTAAGGAACCCTTGTTTCAAATGTAGCCAGACTGTAACAGCTGCATTTGTGCTTTAAATCTGCACTAGTACATTAGCTGGTTCCAACAATATTACTTCAAATACTGCAAACATCAGGCCTTTAATATGTTTCTAGGGTCAGTAAATAGCCAACACTTAGCTCTTATATAGTAAGATAATAATTGCTACTTAATTAATAACGTAAAGACAACAATTACACTGTTATGTAATGTCAGAATGAATGCGTAATAGTTATATAAAATCACAAATACACAGTATATTCCATCTACATTCAAATGTTTGAACTGATAAATGCTTCAACATGTTATGATAATGACACATTGCTGAAAGATTCCCCCTAAAACAAAAACGATTTTTAAATTATACACATACGACAAGCAGTCTGCTGTTATTGTTTTTTCCACACAGGTATAGTCGTCTGTCTTGGGGCCACACCACTTAAACAGTTCATGTAATTATTACTTATTTTCATACACATGTCAGTGCGCTTCAGGCACACAAAACAAAACTTCACCTTACAGCGGGGACAGACAATGTTTTTACAGCCAGTGTTGGCATACTGCAGCAGTACGCCACAGGTGGGACAGGCTCGGATGGAGGGACATGCACTGACACTGCTCACAAATTTAGGTTTGATATTTGGACAGGTTTTCAAAGTTTTTAGTGACTCATTGGTGCAGCCATCGTTTCCACAGTGGTCCGAACATGGAGCTGGACCCTTCCACTCCCTCAAACACTGCCAGCAGAATTTGTAGGTTCGTCCTTTGGTAGTTGGACACACCGCGCAGCGGACTCTCAGATTAGATGGATTCTTTCTTACCACAGAAGATTTGCATTTGGGACACTGATGTGGTGCACAGAGAGAGACGATTTCATTTCAAATTAAATTTGCCATTTTCTTAGCATGCAGAAGACTTTTGAGCAACACATTTAGATTCCGAGTACAGCTAATAAGTGTTGTAATTTCAACGAGACACTTACTAATTTAGCAGAACCTCTGGCAGCATTGGAGGCCATGGTTTTTTCAAAATACTTCTTTTCTTCAGGGGTCAGAAGAGCCATTTTACAAACCTCAGAGAAAGGCCACTCAACATCACAGCCACTTTGGCCACACACAAATCTGCTTTTACCCTTTATGAAAACATTAAAAGATAAATTATTCCTATGGAGTCAAAGGCTGGAAACAAACCACTGGACATGAAACACAAGTTAATGTAAGATTAATTCATCTCAGTGGGGAACATATATCAACCCAAGACAGGTATAAAACTGTGAATAATAGGAAAAGGAGAGAATCCATTTGGTTTTTGATATACTGCTTGTGTATGTTTAGCCCAGTTAATGGATTAAGTGGAATAATTTCTAACTGCTGTATTTAGTAGTTTACACTTAGTTACTTAGTTCTTAAACTTTTGCACAGTAACGGGACAAAAAGCAGCTGTTGTTTTACAAAATTTGTTTCTGTTACAAAATGTCTTACATACATACAGTCAATATGGGCTTTTATTTTAATGTGTTGATCACACCCTCTAATAATTAGTTGTTAAACCTTTGTATAATATTGGACTCAAAACTGTCATTATTATACAATTTGGCAACACATGGGCTTTGTTACTGTCACATTAAGATGAGAATGGAATTGAATGAAGCTCACCACTTATTATTAACAACCTACCTCATCCAACAGCCTGCGACACCAGTTGGTCAGAGACATGGGTGTGACAGCATGTCCGCAGGACATCAGAGCTCTGCGAGACTGGAAATCTTCACACAAAACTGAGAAAAACACACAACACACTGTGACGCATAGAAATGACTATTGAATATGAATATTAAATGAGCCTTTGATTTTTCTGTGATTCAAATCCAAAAGCTATGCAAGATCTTTAACATGGACATTTTGAAAACACTTACAATCTAAATCATCGTCTGCATCCACAAATGTCATTGTGGGGTCATGAGGATTGTAACATTTCTCCTGAGCAGCTGTGTGGATTTCTATGGTGAAAGGAAAAAATAAAAAGCAGCAGGTGAGTGTGAACAAACACATTCGTGTTCTCTTTGGTTTATCATCATCTAAGGATTTGTTGTCTAAAAGTGTGTTTTAAGCTGTTACCAAGTTCAGTTTTCACTTCCTGATCATTAATGTATTTAATTATTTAACAATTAATTTAAATCAATTCATTTCTTTCATTTTGACTTTGAATTGTTCCATCACCTCTTCACTTGATGCTTTACTCACCACAGTATATTACTGTAATTAACCTGAAAATCAATTTTAAGCAATTATCGTCTCCAGCTTTCAGTCCTCGATCTTTAGTTTTTTCCTGTATAACATCGAATTCTTCACTGAGCAGATGTTCTGGTTTCCGGACTGATGCAGTCTGATTTAGATCATTCTGTCGTGAAACCTCCACAGACGAACCCCTCCCTGATGACTTTAATGCACCACTGTGCTGATCACGTCTGTCCCATTAGGTATCAGTATATGTTATATCATATGGAATTACTTTGATGACGTTTTATTCCCGTTCTTGTAACCCACCTGCTCTCTCACCCTCATCACGTCGATCTGAGGGCGGCACTTTAACTCCAGACAGTTCGGGGGAGTCGCTCTGTGTCCGGACGGGCAGCGGCGCAATAGACTCACTCTGTCCTATAGAGAAACGTGAAGGACGCATAGAGTTGAAATGCAGTTATTAAACAGAGGGCATTTATGAAAATCATCAAAGACGTCATGGTTCTTATCTGCTGTGTTTAAAAACATAAAAATGCGAACATTTCCACGCATTTACTGAAATCTACTAGTTCAGATGAAGTGACTAAGTCAAGACTTTTGTCCTATTGAATTCTCTCTAGTTGTGAGTGTGTTCAAACAGAGACGTGGCTTCCATAATTAATTTTTTCATGCTTGTCACATATCCGCCTCACCCAGACCAGGTCTTCCTCCACCTAGGGCGAAGTGAAAGGCACAAGATGGCAGGAATTTGCATTCAGACAACGGAAGGGATTGGTCCATCATATTTCCATTTAAAGTCACACGGACATTGTCCATAATCGGTCCTACACACAGACACAGAGACAGAGACAGAGAGGAAGGAGTCAGACACCGGCCATTACAAGGAACATTAGTTTCACTTTTACAGCATGTTGGTGACAAACTCTGCACTAAAAATATTAAATCATAAGACTTTTGGTAAATTGAGTTAACTTTCTGGGACAATGTCCTATATGTGGATGATTCATTACCTGGGATCCTGGCTAACTGCTCCACCAGTTTCTCTTTCAGCTGCTTCACCGTCATGTTGTCGCGCAGGTGGATCCACGTCCTCTCACCTGCGGGTCCGAAAACCGGGACTAGTCTGTCTCCGTCGCACATATTGTTCGCAGTGTTTGTGAGGCTCCTTTCACGTCCGTTGAGCAAAAGCTTGTGGGAGCTGAATATGATTTCTATGCTTTATTAACAACGCAGTCAGTGAAGTACTTGCACTTTCGTTTTTGCCTTCTCAGTCTCATGATGACTGAATAAAGACCTGCATGCAACATAAAATCCAAATAAACCTGTTTTTTCTCTTTTGAGCTGTTTTATTCAGCATGTCTGTTTTATCCATCTTTATCTCATTTTTATGTATCCTTATTTATTAACATCCTTAATTTTATTTTATGAATATTGTGCATTAGTGTTGTTGTTTTTTTCCCCTGTTTGGTGTGTTTTTGTGAAAAATGCATGTATTGTTTGTACATACAGCATAACTTGTCTCCAACAGAAATACATCAGTATTATCCAGAAACTATGGGCCGTTGAGTTTTCATCTAACTTCAACTTCTCTGTTGAGGCAATGTATGAATAAACATTTGATTTATATTTTGAAATTCTTACAAAATGTCACAATAAAATTTTAAAATTATTTTTGTAATTTTAGTCTGATGCATGTAGAGGAGAAACGTGGAGTGGAACTGCTAGTATGTTCTAGGACCCAGGGTGGCGACAACAAAGGTGTGTAAAATATTAAAAGTTTACAGAACACAAACTAACAAAACTCACTCCAAAAGTGAGGACAAGAAACACACAAACAAACCCGACAACCTATGGAAGAGAATTAAATAACAAATTAGAACTGAGGGAAAAATACGAGTTTTCAAGAACAGAAGAACTGAGGGAGAAATAAACTAAACAGGACTGCAAACATAGAAACACACTAATCATATATCAAATTAAGTGACTGAACTAAAACAAAGGATAAGGGAAAACAAAGAAACAAATTGGAAAGAATATTAACAAACCAAAACTCAACTATGACACAAAACTTGACTAGCAGGGAGGGGACTAAACAGTGAGGGGAGAACAATATCAAGAATTGATAAGGATAAACAAGGTAAGAAAAGGAACTCCCATGGAACCAACAGGAAAGAAAAGGAACACTACAAAATAAATGTCCAAGTGCCGACAAGCAAAGAGATTATGTTAAGAAGGTGGAAGGAGAACTTTGAGGGGCTGATAAATGTAGAAAACGAGAGAGATAAAGAAGGTCAGAGGTGTCAGACACGGTGTAGTATGATGTGTGGACAATTAGTATATAGTTAGGAAATCAGTGAAGGGGATAAAAACAGGAAAGGCATTTGGTCCACATGACACTGGTGGAGGCATGGAAATGCTTAAACAGCAAATTGTTTAATGGAATTCTACAAAGAGAGAGCATGTCTGAGGAGGAGAAGAAGTAAACTTGTTCAGATTTCCAAGACTAAGGGAGGAGCTACAGAGGCATAAAGTGGATTAGTCAAACCATGAAGCTGTGGGACGGGAGAGGAGAGGTGACCACCAGTGAGCAGCAGCATGGTTTCATGTGCACCACAAATGCCATTTTTGCTTTGCGGGTGTTGAAGGAGAAGTACAGGGAGTGACGAGGCAAGAGTTGTGCTAATAAAGTCTGTAAACCAGGGGTCTCAGACTCGCGGCCCGCGGGCCAATTGCGGCCCGCGAGCCGATAGTTTGTGGCCCCCACCCTATTATTAAAGTTTAATGTTAGTGCGGATCGCGAGTTTTTTGAACGGAACGGAAATGACGCATTCGGAAATGAAATTGAGGAAATAACGTTCTTTGTGTGTGGCTAAACACTTGATTGAAACTTGGAACTTAAAGAAATTTAAAGAACTGTTAATACAGACATTTGAATCCTAATTATTATAATTATTGTTTTATTTACTTATTACTGATTGATTGATTGATTTTCTTATTAATTTCTTATTTATTTTCTTCTAATTTGTTTATTTATTTTTTCATATTATTTTGTGTTAAAAATAAAAAATAAAGACATTTGAGAAGATTAAAATTTAAAAGTTTTTCTTGTGGAAACCTGATGCGGCCCAGCCTCACCCACTCTGACCACATAAATTGAGTTTGAGACTCCTGCTGTAAACAGTATCTGCCGTCAGAAAAGGGCTTCCACTTTCGCTCTCTAAGGGGCGGATCTAGAAAGTTTTTACAGGCTCAAAATATGCTGGCACATGTGGAACAAGATTTAATTTTTTTTGTAATATAATAAACATTATTAATATTAAGTACGATGTGCAACAATAGAACGATAATATGTAACTTATGCTGTAACGTGTATGTTCTAAGGCCTCTCAGACCACATAAAGGTTACAAGGTTATAATTTCTCATATTTTAAGTTGAAATTGACAGAACCATGATAATTCTACTATGTGTTTATTACTGAGGTTATTGTGGGTGGTGGTGTGCATAATAAGAAGAGTTTTGGCCACCTCATTCATTTTAAATAAGGTGGCCACCACCTCCCATCACTCACTGCAACAAAGGAGTTATGACTAGGAGTCCTGATGACTCCTTGTGGGGGTGGGCCAAATAACATCCCCACCTCCATGGAAGCCAAAAAAAAAGGAAGACAGGCAGCTGAGGACAACTGACAAGACCTGTGGTTTTCCTAAGTGGACCCTAAATAAAACAACATCTAGATTCAGCAGTGAGACTCAGAGCAGGTCCTGAGTTAAAGTAAAAAACATTATGTTAGTTTCAAAGCCACTGACACACTGAGACACGAGAAGAACATAGTGTTTGCACTGTCCAATGCAGTAACGGGTTTACACCTCTACAACGGAAGAGCTAAAGAGCCTCTGAACAGTTGAAACAATTCCTCAAGACCAGAATCAGCAGTAGACGTTCACCTCTGACATTTTCTGTGGCTTACTTTTATTTTCTCCTTGACATTTATAGTGAATATATATATCAAGTTTACTGGATCTAGATGTATAAATATATACTTTATTTTATTTACCTTTATGTTCAGTGTATTTGTTTCCCTACTCAAAGAGCAATGACCCCTTACTGAAATATTTTTCTATTGCATTGTTTTATTGTGCTCACAGTCTTTTGCATTGTTACATAATAAGAACAACAAGGTGGTAAGAAGGTGATAAACTGGGCTGATCAAATTCCAGCTTCAGGAACTCCAGGTGATTTCCCATCGTCCTTTCTGAAGTAAATGTCAATGCAATGAGGAAATAAACTCACACAGAATTACTACCCATGCACAATGATGCAAACTACTGGAGACAATCTGCAGTGTCTATGATCTAGACTAGCGAGTTTTCTGTGATCTTTCACTAATAACTGACTCTCGGGTTTTTGATCTAGTGGACCACAGCATGCTTCTCTCCTACGTTGAAAGGTTCTGTGCTATCTAGTGATCTGCTCGAAACTAGTGTGAATCCTATGATAAACACAACAACTAAGGCAACCTTTGTGGTTTCCTCTATGCGTCCTTTACAGTTTACAATAATCACAGTGATGGCATAAAATATGTCATCTTTCACTGCAGACATATTTACTTATCACAGAGGCACAACCATATTAACAAGTCTATCATGGCATCAAGGCGTGGACGTCAATGTTCTTGAACAAAAACAAGACTGAGATTTTTGCCTTTGGACCTGCCAAACTTGCTTGGTTCTCTGGATGGTCTGAAGCTTAAATATGAATAATATTATTACTTATTTAAAAGAAGTGTCAAGTCGAATTTGTGTCAATCGAACACATTGAATTTATAGAAATACAATTGCTATTAGTTCTATTGGTGGCTCTGTAATTGGACTTTTGTAAGAATATTCAATGCTGTGGGCAGTGTAAAAATGTCTCATGCAGAGGACATAAAGTAGCATAATGATATACAAAAACTAAACAGATAACTAAACATTGGAAGACAATTTTGAAATTTTCAACCGACTGTCTGGTTTAATAGCATCCTGTGACCCATTCTACAGACTCAGAGACGGCATCTGGACAGTTTGCAAAGTTTTGAGTGACTCATTGAAGCAGCAAAAGTTTCCGCATTGGTCTGAACATGGAGCTGGACCCTTCCACTCCCTCAAACACTGCCAGCAGACTTGCTGTGCACACTGTGAAGGGAAAATTCAGAACAGACTGATTCTGTCTCACCACAGGAGATTGGCATCCAGGGCACTGATGTGAGTTAGAGAAAGAAAAGGCAAAACAGAGTTTTGTCTTTTATTTATTTGTTCATTAGCAGACAGCGGTAATTATGATTAAAAGCTTAGTTTCCAAACACAGATAATGAAAAATATAGTTTCAATAAGAGCCACTTACTAATTTGGCAGCATTTGAGGCCACGGTTTTATCAAAATACTCTTTTTCTTCAGAGGTCAGAAGAGCCATTTACAAACCTCAGTGAAAGGCCACTCAACGTTACAGCCACTTTGGCCACACACAAATCTGCTTTCAGCCTTTATGAAAACAGTAAAAAAAAAAATTCCTATATAGTCAAAGGTTGGAAACAAACCACCACAAACAGATATCAACACAAGACAGGTATAAAACACTGAAGGAGACAAGAGGTTTATCTTTGACATAATGCCTGTGTCAAAGGCTAGAAACAAACCACTGGACATGAAACACAAGTTAATGTAAGTGGAACTCATCTCAGTGGGGAACATATATCAACCCAAGACAGTTATAAAACTGTGAATAACAGGAAAAGGAGAGAAACCATTTGGTTTTTGATGTAATGCCTGTGTATGTTTAGCCCAGTTAATGGATGAAGTGGAATGATTTCTAACTGCTGTATTTAGTAGTTTACACTTAGTTACTTAGTTCTTAAACTTTTGCACAGTAACAGAACCTAAAACAGCTGTTATTTTTCACAAAATTAGTTTCTGATCACACCTTCCAATAATTAGTTGTTAAACCTTTGTATTATATTGGACTCAAAACTGTCATTATTATACAATTTGGCAACACATGGGCTTTGTTACTGCCACATTAAGATGAGAATGGAACTGAATGAAGCTCACCACTTATTATTAACAACCTACCTCATCCAACAGCCTGCGACACCAGTTGGTGAGAGACATGGGTGTGACAGCATGTCCACAGGACATCAGAGCTCTGAAAGACTGGAAATCTTCACACAAAACTGAGAGAAACACACAACGCTGTGACACATAGAAATGACTATTGAATATGAATATTAAATGAGACTAAATGTCAGTAACCTTTGATTTTTCTGTGATTCAAATCCAAAAGCTATGCAAGATCTTTGACATGGACATTTTGATCATGGACATCTAAATCATCGTCAGCATCCACAAATGTCAGTGTGGGGTCAAGAGGGTTGTACAATTTCTCCTGAGAAGGTGCCAAATTGAAGTCTCTTATTACTGTGTGGATTTAGATGGTTAAATGAGAAAGGAAAGATCCGCAGGTGAGTTAGGACAAACACGTCCGTGTTCTGTTTGGTTTATCATCATCTAATGATTTGTTGTCTAAAAGTGTGTTTTAAGTTGTTACCAAGTTCAGTTGTCACTTCTGGTCATTCATTTATTTAATAATTTTTAGTTAATTACTTTAGTTTTTTTTTTGTATAACATCGAATTCTTCACTGAGTAGATATTCTGGATGTCCTGATCCTCTAACCTCTCTGAGACTTGAATTTCTCCACCAGCTCTCTCACCCTCATCACGTTGATCTGAGGAGGGCACTTTATCTTCAGACAGTTGGGGGGAGTCGCTCTGTGTCCGGACGGGCAGCGGCGCAATAGACTCACTCTGTCCTATAGAGAAACGTGAAGGACGCATAGAGTTGAAATGCAGTTATTAAATGCATCCTATGACAGAGGGCATTTATGAAAATCATCAAACACATCATGGTTCTTATCTGCTGTGCAGGGGTGCTGCTATGTAAAAAACACATAATTCATTCAGTACGTGTCTAGATCTTCTTTACTACAGTATTCTGTTACTTTGGAAATACAAAAACACAAAATACACAATTTTATTTATCATTACTCATTTTATTATATGAGTTTAATAAGACCATGACAGAGATTAAGATCATATGATAGTGAAATTAATTCTTACAATCAGAATGTGATGCACACACGATTCTTAAATGCAGGATTTCAGTGACATACTGATGACCTGCTTCCTCAACTTGGACAACATCATGTGGACGAGCAGGTGAGGCCGATGCTGCATCTGTATATGAGGTGCACAGACCTCATCACAAACTAACTATCATACATGTTACTGAATGACATTATTGTCATTTTCAGTGGTGAAAGACATAAACTAGTGAATTATAGAGTGTCAGCTATGGAAGTAGCCCTTACTGCGCTTCCACTTGGTCTCTTGTACACACAGTACGGGGTGGCTGTGGCTCAGTTGGTAAGGCAAGTTGTCCATGGACCCCAGGGTCAGTTGTTTGATCCCCCATCCCTGCTTGCTACATGTCAAAGTGTCCTTGGGCAAGACACTGAATCCCCAGTTGCTCCCAGTGGTGATGAGCACCCTGTGTGGCAGCCATTACCATGTGTGTATGTATGTACCAAATTACTCTGTAAGTTGCTGTGGATAAAAGCGTCTGCTAAATAAATGATGAAATACTGCATTTCTCTTCTTCATCTAACTCTCTCCCTTTTTCTGTCACTAACGTTCAAGCTTCCTACTTCCTACTCTCAGCTCGACTCTTCTGCTTTCTCCTCTGTTGCCTTCCCCCACTCTTTCTCCTCCTTTACCTAACAGTTGCACATTTTCCACTGGTAATCTGTTGGTTAACAGTACTGGCTATCGTTTGTAACCCTGACCTCAACTGATCCAGTGTAGAAATATGATTATATTTCCTGGATACTATACATTTCTGACAGGATTATGGATTTTTGTTGGTTGCTTTCATGTAAGTTCCTTTTCTTACCTTGTTTATCCTTATCGATTCTTGATATTGTTTTCCCCTCACTGTTTAGTCCCCTCCCTGCAAGTCAAGTTTTGTGTCATAGTTGAGTTTTGGTTTGTTAATATTCTTTACAATTAGGTTCTCTGTTTTCCCTTATCCATTTGTTTTAGTTCAGTCACTTAATTTTATATATGATTTGTGTGTTTGTATGTTTGCAGTCCTGTTTAGTTTATTTCTCCCTCAGTTCTTCTGTTCTTGAAAACTCTTATTTTGCCCTTAGCTTGTTATTGTCGGGTTTGTTTGTATGTTTCTTGTCCTCACTTTTGGAGTGAGTTTTGTCAATTTGTGTTCTGTAAATCTTTAAAATTTTACACGCCTGTGTTGTCGCCACCCTGGGTCCTAGAACATACTAGCAGTTCCACTACACGTTTCTCCTCTACATGCATCTGACTAAAATTACAAAAATAATTTTAAAAATTTATTGTGACATTTTGTAAGAATTTAAAAATATAAATCAAATGTTTATCCATACATTGCATCAACAAGGAAGTTGCAGTTAAATAAAAAACTCAGTGGCCCATAGTTTTCTAGATAATACTGATGTATTTCTTTTAGAGACAAGTTATGCTGTACGTACACAAAAACCCTGCATTTTTCACAAAAACACAGCAAACAGGGCAAAAGAACAACAACACTAATGCACACTATTCATAAAATCTAATTAAGGATATTAGTAAATAAGGATACATAAAAATGAGATAAAGATGGATAAAACAGATATGCTGAATAAAACAACAAATTACAAAAGAGAATAAAACAAAGATCCATATGCCAACAAATAGGTTTTGCTGAATTTTATTTTCCACGCAGGTCTTTATTCAGTCATCACAGGGGCGCCACTAGCAGTTTTGGGCCCTATGAAAAAATCTGTAGTTGGGCCCTTTACTTCACCCATTCTACACCAAACATTCAAACCAAGGTAGAGCTTAGCCATACTGACCACAGCTGTGTTCATGTGGCTCAGTGTCCACTGTGTCCCTCTGTCCCTTAAACTGTGAGCTCCTCTCTTCTTCCTCTTCCTCATCTGAGCTGCTGCTTCTACTGATTCTCTCTTGAGCTCCATCTGCTGTTTTAAAAGCTCTTTCTACGTCCTCCCTGACAGACTGGCTTGATGAGGATCCTGGTTCTGGCATATCTAAAAAAAAAATTATATACATATTTCATTTAGAACGCATCTAGATGTTCTGTACTTCAGTATTCTGTTAATAGGAAATAGGAAAAATAAAACTGACATGTTTTTTTTAATCAATACTCATTTCGTTATGAGTTGAGTAAGACCAAGACAGAGATTAAAATTATATGAAAGTGAAATTAATTCTTACAATCAAAATGTGAATTACGCACGATTTTTAAAGGCAGGATTTCTGTGATATACTGATGACCCGCTTCCTCAACTTGGAGAGGAACTCAGACTCGGGCCATTACAAGGACGGACGGAACCTTGCGCTAAATGGGAGGAGGGGTGTAATTTAACCGGAGAGGCAGAGATAAGCCGAAATTTAGCCTTATTTGTAATTCTTTCATAGATACATTTATGATATCTCATATATTACTGCTTATAATTTTATTATTAAAAAAGCTAGTCTCTGTGGGCCCCAAAAGTTCGTGGGCTCTTAGAATCGTCCTAACCACCCCCCCCCCAATGGCGGGCGTGAGTCATCATAAGACTGAGAAGGCAAGAACGAAAGTGCAAGTACTGCGCTGTTAATAAAGCATAGAAATCATATTCAGCTCCCACAAGCTTTTGCACAACGGACGTGAAAGGAGCCTCACAAACACTGCGAACAATATGTGCGACGGAGACAGACTAGTCCCGGTTTTTGGACCCGCAGGTGATAGGGCGTGGATCCACCTGCGCGACAACATGACGGTGAAGCAGCTGAAAGAGAAACTGGCGGGGCAGTTAGCCGGGATCCAAGGTAATAAATCATCCACATATAGGACATTGTCCCAGAAAGTTAACTCAATTTAGTCTAAAAATATTATATATATATGTATATATATATATACATATATATATTGTCACCAACATGCTCTAAAAGTGAAACTGATGTTCCTTGTAATGGCCCGAGTCTGACTCCTTCCTCTCTGTGTCTGTGTCTGTGTGTAGGACCGATTATGGACAATGTCAGTGTGGCTTTTAATGGAAAGATTCTGGACGACTCCCTTCCGTTGTCTGAATACAAATACCTGCCATCTTGTGCCTTTCACATCGTGCTACGTGCACACGGGGGAGGAACACCTGGTCTGGGTAAGGCAGATATGTGACAAGAATGAAAAAATTAATTATGGAAGCGACCTCGTTGTTTAAACACACTCACACATTTTAACAACAACCAGAGAGAATTAAATGGGACAGAATGGCCCGAGTCTGAGTTCCTCTCCAAGTTGAGGAAGCGGGTCATCAGTATATCACAGAAATCCTGCCTTTAAAAATCGTGTGTAATTCACATTCTGATTGTAAGAATTAATTTCACTTTCATATAATTTTAATCTCTGTCATGGTCTTACTTAACTCATAATGAAATGAGTATTGATTAAAAAAAACATGTCAATTTAATTTTTTCTATTTCCTATTAACAGAATACTGAAGTACAGAACATCTAGATGCGTTCTGAATGAATTATGTATTTTTTTTTTTTTTAGATATGCCAGAACCAGGATCCTTGTCAATCAGCCAGTCAGGGAGGACGTAGAAAGAGCTTTTAAAACAGCAGATGAAGATCAAGAGAGAATCAGTAGAAGATGCAGCACAGATGAGGAAGAGGAAGAAGAGAGGAGCTCACAGTTTAAGGGACAGAGGGACACAGTGGACACTGAGCCACATGAACACAGCTGTGGTCAGTACTATGGCTAAACTGCGAAGATTTTGGATCTAGCTTGTTTTGAATGTTTGGTGCAGAATGGGTGAAGTAAAGGGCCCAACTTCAAATTTTTCATAGGGCCCAAAACTCCTAGTGGCGCCCCTGTGATGACCTGCGTGGCAAATAAAATTCAGCAAAACCTCTTTGTTGGCATATGGATCTTTGTTTTATTCTCTTTTGTAATTTGTTGTTTTATTCAGCATATCTGTTTTATCCATCTTTATCTCATTTTTATGTATCCTTATTTACTAATATCCTTAATTAGATTTTATGAATAGTGTGCATTAGTGTTGTTGTTCTTTTGCCCTGTTTGCTGTGTTTTTGTGAAAAATGCAGGGTTTTTGTGTACGTACAGCATAACTTGTCTCTAAAAGAAATACATCAGTATTATCTAGAAAACTATGGGCCACTGAGTTTTTTATTTAACTGCAACTTCCTTGTTGATGCAATGTATGAATAAACATTTGATTTATATTTTTAAATTCTTACAAAATGTCACAATAAATTTTTAAAATTATTTTTGTAATTTTAGTCAGATGCATGTAGAGGAGAAACGTGTAGTGGAACTGCTAGTATGTTCTAGGACCCAGGGTGGCGACAACACAGGCGTGTAAAATTTTAAAGAATTTTAAAAGTGAGGACAAGAAACATACAAACAAACCCGACAATAACAAGCTAAGGGCAAAATAAGAGTTTTCAAGAACATAGGAACTGAGGGAGAAATAAACTAAACAGGACTGCAAACATACAAACACACTAATCATATATCGAATTAAGTGACTGAACTAAAACAAATGGATAAGGGAAAACAGAGAACCTAATTTTAAAGAATATTAACAAACCAAAACTCAAGTATGACACAAAACTTGACTAACAGCGAGGGGAAAACAATATCAAGAATTGATAAGGATAAACAAGGTAAGAAAAGGAACTTACATGAAAGCAACCAACAAAAATCCATAATCCTGTCAGAAATGTATAGTATCCAGGAAATATAATCACATTTCTACACTGGATCAGTTGAGGTCAGGGTTACAAACGACAGCCAGTACTGTTAACCAACAGATTACCAGTGGAAAATATGCAACTGTTAGGTAAAGGAGGAGAAAGAGTGGGGGAAGGCCTGGCCAGAGGCAGCAGCAGAGGAGAAAGCAGAAGAGTCGAGCTGAGAGTAGGAAGCTTGAACGTTAGCACAGTGACAGAAAAATAGCTGATATGATGGAAAAGAGAAATGCAGTACTGTGTGTACAAGAGACCAAGTGGAAGGGCAGTAAGGCCAGGAACAGTGGAGGTGGGTTTAGTGCTATAACCCACCATGGCATGAATAGGAAGAGATAATTCTGTCTGATAGGATCATGACTATGAAACTGGAAGTTGAAATAATTAATGATAAACATCATTGGTGCCTATTCCCAACAAGTCTGGTGTTAGATGGGTGAGGAAGAAAGTTTTTGGAGTAAGTTAGATGAAGTGAAGACTATTGGTAGGTAGGAATAGTAGTGATTGAAGGAGTCTTCAATGGACATGTTGATAAGGAGGATAGAGGTGATAAGGAGATCATGGGTAGGTTTGGTGTGAAAGACAGGAATGTGGAAGGGCAGATGGTGGGAAATAACACAAACACAACGAAGCAGAAAGATAATTTTATATCGACTGGTCATAAAGGACAGAGACATGTAATGCAGGTTAAATGTGCTGACAAGCCAAGAGATTGTGTTAAGAAGGTGGAAGGAGAACTTTGAGGGGTTTGATGAATGTAGAAAATGAGAGAAAAAAAGAAGGTCAGAGGTGTCAGACACAGTGCAGTAGGATGTGCAGTGCAGTATATATGTAGTTAGGAAATCAAAGAAGGGGATGAAGACAGGAAAGGCAGTTGGTCCAAATGCTTAAACAGCAGATTGTTCAACAGAAATTCTGCAAAGAGAAAGGATGTCTGAGGAGGAGAAGAACTAAACTTGTTCAGCTCTTCAAGACTAAGGGAGGAGCTGCAGAGGCATAAAGTGGATCAGTCAAACCATGAAGCTGTGGGACGGGAGAGGAGAGGTGACCACCAGTGAGCAGCAGCATGTTTTCATGTGCACCACAAATGCCATTTTTGCTTTTGCTTTTTTACTAAGGTTAGTGTGGATGGTGTGCATAACAAGAAGAGTTTTGGCCACCTCATTCATTTTAAACAAGGTGGCCACCACCTCCCATCACTCACTGCAACAAAGGAGTTATGACTAGGAGTCCTGATGACTCCTTGTGGGGGTGGGCCAAATAACATCCCCTCCTCCATGGAAGCCTAAAAAAAAGGAAGACAGGCAGCTGAGGACAACTGTCAAGTCCTGTGGTTTTCCTAAGTGGACCCTAAATAAAACAACATCTAGATTCAGCAGAAGAGACTCAGAGCAGGTCCTGAGTTAAAGTAAAAACCATTATGTTAGTTTCAAAGCCACTGACACACTGAAACACGAGAAGAACATAGTGTTTGCACTGTCCAATGCAGTAACGGGTTTACACCTCTACAACGGAAGAGCTAAAGAGCCTCTGAACAGGTGAAACAATTCCTCAAGACCAGAATCAGCAGTAGACGTTCACCTCTGACATTTTCTGTGGCTTACTTTTATTTTCTCCTTGACATTTATAGTGAATATATATATCAAGTTTACTGGATCTAGATGTATAAATATATACTTTCTTTTATTTACCTTTATGTTCAGTGTATTTGTTTCCCTACTCAAAGAGCAATGACCCCTTACTGAAATATTTTTCTATTGCATTGTTTTATTGTGCTCACAGTCTTTTGCATTGTTACATAATAAGAACAACAAGGTGGTAAGAAGGTGATAAACTGGGCTGATCAAATTCCAGCTTCAGGAACTCCAGGTGATTTCCCATCGTCCTTTCTGAAGTAAATGTCAATACAATGAGGAAATAAATTCACACAGAATTACTACCCATGCACAATGATGCAAACTACTGGAGACAATCTGCAGTGTCTATGATCTAGACTATAATGGAGTTTTCTGTGATCTTTCATTAATAACTGACTCTCGGGTTTTTGATCTAGTGGACCACAGCATGCTTCTCTCCTACGTTGAAAAGTTCTGTGCTATCTAGTGATCTGCTCGAAACTAGTGTGAATCCTATGATAAACACAACAACTAAGGCAACCTTTGTGGTTTCCTCTATGCGTCCTTTACAGTTTACAATAATCACAGTGATGGCATAAAATATGTCATCTTTCACTGCAGACATATTTACTTATCACAGAGGCACAACCATATTAACAAGTCTATCTTTTGGTATATTTATATTCTTTGACTTGTTTTAACAATTCTGTCTCTGCCACACAGGTATAGATGTCTGTCTAGGTGCGACACCATCAAAACATTGTATGTATTCGTCACTTATTTCCAAACAGTCGTCACTGAGTTTCAGACACACAAAACAGAATTCCTCCTTACAACGGGGACAGACAACATGTTTACACTGAGTGTTGTCATGTTGCAGCAGTATGCCACAGGTGGGACAGGCTCGGATGGAGGGACATCCTGTGACCCATTCTACAGACTCGAAAACGGCATCTGGACAGGTTTGCAAAGTTTTGAGTGACTCGTTGCAGCAGCCAACATTTCCACATCGATCTGAACATGGATGTGGACCCTTCCACTGCCTCAAACACTGCCAGCAGAATTCAAAGATCCGTCCTTTGTTTGCTGTGCACACTGTGCAGGGAACGTTCAGAACAGACTGATTCTGTCTCACCACAGGAGATTGGCATCCAGGACACTTATGTGGGTTAGAGAAAGAGAAAGCAAAACAGATGTTTTATTTATTTATTTATTTGTTAGCAGACAGCTGCAATTCTGATTAAAAGTTAGTTTCCAAACACAGAAAATAAAAATGATACTTTCAATAAGAGACACTTACTGATTTAGTAGAACCTCTGGCAGCATTGGAGGCCATGGTTTTTTCAAAATACTCTTTTTCTTCAGGGGTGAGAAGAGCCATTTTACAAACCTCAGCAAAAGGCCACTCAACATCACAGCCACTTTGACCGCACACAAATCTTCTTTCACCCTTTATGAAAACATATAAACATTAATTATTATTATTGTAGACTCAAAAGCTGGACACAAACCATTGAAAATGCAGCATTTACGGTACATGAAACACAAGTTAAACAGGAACAGGAACAGACAACAGGTGTCAACACAAGACAGGAATAAAACTCTGGAAGACCAGATCAGGAGATGTTTTTTAATTAAAGCCTGTGTACATTTAACCTAATTAATAATTTTATATTCATTTTAAACAGTTGCATTTATACCTAATTACTTGTTAACCTTCGCATTCAAAACTGTCAAATTCTACAATAGTCTTTGCTAATGTGACATTAAAACATTTATTGTGAAATGAAGAACTTATCACTTATTAATAACAACCTACCTCATCCAACAATCTGCGACACCAGTTGGTGAGAGACATCGGAGTCACAGCATGTCCACAGGACATCAGCGCTCTGAGAGACTGGAAACCTTCACACAAAACTGACAGAAACAAACAAACAAACAAACAAAAATCCCTCAATAAACTGTGACACAGCATAAAAAAATGTTACATGAGACTGACACCGGGACCATGTGTTTTGTCTAGTGCCCTTTTAAAAAATGTAATTTAATGATAATTAAATGCTAATGATAATGATATTATGCATGATCTTTAACATGAACATTTTAAAAACACTTACAATCCAAAGCATCATCACCATCCACAAATTTCAGTGTGAGGTCATGAGGGTTGTAACATTTCTGCTGAGCAGATTTCAAAATGGAGTTTCTTATTACTAGGGAGAAATGACAAAAGAAAGAGCAGCAGGTGAGTTTGAACAAACAAACACATCCACATTTGGTCTAACATCACATAATATTTGTTGTCTTAAAATCTGTTTAAGTATGATCATGCTGTCCTGATCCTGTGACCACTTTACAAGTTGAATTTCTTCTTGTAATATTTCCTATTATCAGTAATAGCTGTAAACCTGGTGGACCCCTCCCTCATCTATTGAATGAATACACCAACACGATTCTGGCCCCGCTGAAAGCAGCTGTGTCTCAGTAGGGAACAGATATAAACATCATAAAGCATAACAATATGAGCCCATCATTCCAGCTGTATAATGAGCTAATTACCTTCGCCGTGTCTTCTCCGGCGAGCCGAGAGCAAGGCTCTGAACACCTCACTCCGACTGCAATTAGTGAAAATCATTACAGAAAAAATTTCCATATATAAAATTCTTCGTGGGTTGATCCTAATTTAACAATAAAATTCGACCATTGTCAGGGCATTTTTACTTCAATACCAGTTCAAGTTAGTCAGGTGTGCTTTCCCCCATTAAATGATAATTTTCTTAGAGTTTTTTCTCCAAGGATCCGGATCAACTCCGTCCCTGTTCCCACGTGGTTGTGCAGGTGGATCTTCTCACCTGTCGGTCCGTTTCCCGTCAACAACGATCTGTTCCACATGTTCTTCGCTTTGTCCGTGAGGCTCCTTTCAGCTTCTCTCTCCTGACGATTATTCTTACAGATGGACGTTTGTTTCTGTTTCTGTTTCGACGTCTCCGCCTCAGAGGGCGTCACCGTCTTTCGAAACACATCGGTCCATGTTGAGTCCACCCGGTTCTGACTGTGACAGGCTCAAACACAGTTAAAATCCATTTTCCACCGTGGCAAGAATTAGTTTGGAGAAACTGTACGCAAATAATTTTAATAGATATTTGAACACAAAATAATATTGCATGTTGTGACTTTCTTCTGGTTTGCAGCAATATCTGCCTGACGTTGTGCGTCATTCTACTGATCAGTTTTGGGAGCTGTTCAGTTGTGAAAATATAAAAAGCCTGCCGTGATGCATATGAGAATGCGCAGTAATGAGAACATTCTGGGTTAAAGTTTTGGAAAATCTGAGCCACTGATTTGGATCAACGATTCCTTTGCTTACTGGGAGATAATTCTTTAATTCCAGGGATATAAAGAAATACATATTCTGTTATTATTTTGGTATGTTTACAGCTTCCAGGATTATACGGAGACATTGGAATACAGCTAAGGCTCCAGGGTTGATGGACAGATGCAATGGTAGAAGATGCTTCTTTTGAAGCCATGTTGAGCAAATTGAAAGGCAGCACAGGTGACGAAATCTTCATATGGGTCCTGTTTTGGAATTATGTTAAATTAACATAATAACACATGGCCTTCCAAATCCTGATTTACCTTTAACAGTTTTCATTTAGTAATTATGATACTCTTATTTTATTTTACTTATTTATTAATTTGTTTTCCATGCCAACTTGTGTTATGCTGTTGCAAACAGAATTTACTCTGTTGCCCTTTGTCTCTTTTTTTCTCATTTCTGATGTTGCCATGTAGCATCTCTTATCTCTTACTCCAAAAAAACAATAAAGATTTAAATGGCAAAAAAACAAAAATTGCTGTGCTGGATGAGTTGTGTTTTTGAACTCTTTGGTCCAGCTTCTCCCACAGCTGCTCAGTGAAGTTTCGATCTGGTGACTGAGCTGACAGTGATCCAACAGTTACAATCCTGTCCATATGATTCCCACACAGCCAGGAAGATTCTTTCAGGGTCTTGCTGAAGTTTTGTGACATGTGATATCACAGAGGTGCTGGTGTTCAGTACAACAGGAATCCCTCTAGTGTGAGGATGTTTATCACCCTATATTTCTAACCCTATTCTAATAGATTGTATCAACAACCCACATTTCCAGGATAAAAAACAACATTGTTTTAAAGTGAATTCAGTTGAACAGCTTGTGTGCTTTGTAACTTTTATGTTAACTGGACAAAAGGACAAAAAAGTAGTAAAATAGCACAATACAAAAAATAGTACAAAAACATGGCGATATGGAGATCTATTGTCTGTATCTGTCGCGGGGGTTGGAGTCTATGATGCTGAAGACTCCACTCTGATGTTTGAATGTAAATTCCTGTCCTCTTCTATGATCCATCTGGTCTTGATGGTTCGTGGAGGTTAGACAGTGTGAATGAGACCCTTAGTTCCACCATCACTGCTGCTTCACATAAGAACTCTGGCACTTCATAAATCTTGAAGCTTTACTATGCTGTGAGCCTCTATTATTGAAATATTTTTTTATTATTATATTAACTATATTGTCCAGAAGATATTTTCCCTGCCTTCTCTTCTGCTCAACTGGGTGATTGTGCTGGCTTAATGTATGAAGGAGACATCTCTTTCCTGGATCAGCAGCTTCTTGACTGACAGAAGTCAGCAGGTGCCATAACATCTGGCCCCCGCAGCATCAGCACCGGTGCACCGCAGTGGTGTGTCCTCTCCTCACTGGTCTTTTCCCTGTACACTAACGACTGTACCTCAGGAGACCCATTTGTGAAACTCTGAAATATGCAGACAACATGACTGGCTGATCCAGGGTGGTGATCAGTCTGCATACAGTCGGGAGGTGGAGCAGCTGGCTTAGAGGTGTAGTTAGAACCACCTGGAGCTCAACACGCTCAAGACTGTGGAGATGATGGTGGACTTTAGGAACCGCCTACCCCCTCCGCATCATCATCCACAACAACACAGTGATTACAGTGGACTCATTCAGGTTTCTAGGATCCACATTCTCCCTGGACCTGAAGTGGTCCCCCAAGTAGATACTGCCAACAAAAGGCCCAGCAGAGGCTGCACTTCCTGGGCTGCCTGAGCTGCTGAACGCCTTCTACACTGCCACCAGCCAGACTGTCCTCTGCAGCTCCATCACTGTGTGGTTTGGTTCAGCCACCAAGCAAGACAGGCACGGACTGCAGCGGGTGGCCTTGAACAAACATTGTGAATATAGTTTATTGTGATTCTGATTCTAATGTGGTAATATGTGAATTCAAGCTTAGACATAGTCTTATTATATTATTTATTCTACCACACAGGTATAGACTTCTTTCTGAGAGCAGCACATTTGCATGTGGACCACAAATACACTCTGGTGAGCTTCAAACACACAAAACTGAACTGCCCCCAACATCGAGGACACTGAACATTTTTACATGAAGTGTTATTATGTTGCAACAATATGCTACAAATGGGACAGGCACTGATTGAGGGACATTTAAAAGACTCAATGTACATATCTGGACAATCTCTCAGTGTTTCTCTTAAAGTTTTGAATGAGTCATTGCAGCAGTGCAGGTTTGCACAGTGGTCAAAATGGAGCTGGACCCTTCACTCCATCAAACACTGCCAGCAGAATAAGTTCTTATTTTAAAATAGATAATTATTTAAACTTTTTGCAATTTGTGTTTTAATAACAAGAAAACAATTAGGTTGTATTATAAGAACATTTGGTTTTGCTTGAACAGTGGATGAGTAGAGTAAAATAATAAGTAAAAAAATAAAATATTGTAAATTGAATAAAAATACTCTTCATAAATTCCATTAAATGCAAAATTTGAATCAATTAGTTCTTAAAAGCTTAAGACTTACACAGCTGTCATTCTTAAAACTCAGGTAGGCAACAGTTATGATGATTCCACTTGGCTGCCATTTCTAATACAATGCAGTGATAGATGTTTTAATTAGAAAATAGGATGTGAGGAAAGACACTTATGATTAGATTTTTTTCTCTCTGAGGTGTGGACATACTGTACCTCTGTTTTCCTTTTTACAGGAAGCTACAACCTGTCCACCCCCTTTCTTGTAAATAAGAAATTTTAACAAACAAAAATTTACCTGGATGTGCATGGTGGCTAATGTTTCTCACTGCACACCGATAGGGTTTATTAAATAATTTGGAAATCAGAGTGCATCCATCCATTATCTATTGCTGCTCATCCTGTTTCGGGTTGCAGGATGCTGGAGCTGGCGCAGTTTGGGAATTAGAATCCATACTAACAGTCCTTCATTGTGCAAGTATCAATGTATATTTTATTAATAAACATAGTCTGTTGGTGTTTCAATTATTTCTTTTGCCACAGAGGTATGGACGTCTGCCTCGGGGCGACACCACTGGAGCATTTGTTGTACGGAGAACTTGTTTTCAAACACGCTTCAGTGAGTTTCAGACAGACAAAACAGAACCCGACCTTACAACGGGGGCAGACCACCTTTTTGCAGTTATTGTTGTCATGTTGCAGCAGTATGCCACAGGTGGGACAAGCACGGATGGAGGGACATCCTGTGACCCCCTTTACAGCCCCAAGGTTGATATCAGGACAGGTTTTCAGAGTTTTTAGTGACTCGTTGCAGCAGCCAACGTTCCCACATCGATCTGAACGTGGACCTGGACCCTTCCACTCTCTCAAACACTGCCAGCAGAATTCAAAGATCCGTCCTTTCTTAGCTGTGCACAGTGTGCAGTGAACGTTCAGAACAGACTGATTCTGTCTTACTACAGATGATTTGCATCCGGGACACTGATGTGAGTTAGAGAAAGAAAAAGGTAAAGCAGAGATTTTTTAAACTGTATTTTTTATTAACAGGCAGAGAAAAATAGAGTAAAAAATTTAGGTACCAAACAAAATTAATAAAAATTAAAGTTTAAATAAGGGACACGTACTAATTTGGTGGAACCTCTGGCAGCATTGGAGGCCATGGTTCTTTCAAAATACTTCTTTTCTTCAGGGGTGAGAAGAGCCATTTTACAAACCTCAGCAAAAGGCCACTCAACGTTACAGCCACTTTGACCGCACACAAATCTGCTTTCACCCTTTATGAAAACATATAAACATTAACTATTATTATTGTAGACTCAAAAGTTGGACACAAACCACTGAACATGCAGCATTTACGGTACATGAAACACAAGTTAAACAGGAACAGGAACAGACAACAGGTGTCAACACAAGACAGGAATAAAACTCTGAGAGACCAGATCAGGAGATGGTTTTCTATTTAATGCCTGTGTACGTTTAGTCTAATTAATAATTGTAATTGACATGAAAGCTTTTAGTGTGAAATGAAGAACTTACCACTTATTAATAACAACCTACCTCATCCAACAGCCTGCGACACCAGTTGGTCAGAGACATGGGTGTGACAGCATGTCCACAGGACATCAGAGCTCTGCGAGACTGGAAACCTTCACACAAAACTGAGAGAAACACACAAACAAACAAACAAACTGTGACACATACAACATAAAACACTGTTACATTAGACTGACACCGGTACCCCCACCATGTGTTTGCCCATGATCAGATAGTTTGACAATCCATATTCTACAACTTAGTCTGTATTGGTGTGACTCATTAATATGGACATTTTGAAAACGCTACTTACAATCTAAATCATCGTCAGCATCCACAAATCTCAGTGTGGGGTCATGAGGGTTGTAACATTTCTCCTGGGCAGGTGTCAAACTGAGGTCTCTTATTATTGTGTGGATTTCTGTGGTGAAAGGACAAAATGAAGTGCAGCAGGTGAGTTTGGACGAACACGAACACATTCATGGTTTGTTTGGTCTAACATCATCTGATATTTGTAGTCTTAAAGGATGCCATCACTCATTTTATACTTGGGTCTTTTGGTTCCAGTTTAGTACATAAATGCCATTGAACTCACCTTTGACTTCACTACATTAAAATATTTCTCTACTTCTAGCTAAAATTGCCTCCAGACGACATCACCTGGAGGAACCTTCAGTTCAGATTATATCATCTTTTTGCTCATACTATGAAGTTTGTAATCATGGTCAACCTGCCAACCTGCTTCCGAACTTTACAGAAAAGCATTTATGTAAATATAAAAGAAAGCTATAGAAAGCAAGTTGGAAGAAGCTGAAGTCGCCCTTTAAAATGTGTTTCAAGTAATGAATGATTGAGTCCAGTTTTCACTGTTTCTTTAATTATTTAGTTATTCAACATTCACTGAGCTGATGTTTCCTGTATTCTGTCAGTGGCTTCAGTCTTAATAAAGTTCATGCTGTCCTGATCCTGTGAACTCTTTACAAGTTGAATTTCTTCTTATAATATTTCCTGTTATCAATAGTAGCCGGCTGTAAACTGGTGGACACCTCCCTCATCTTTTGAATAATCGCGCTAACACGATTCTGACCCGCTGAAATCAGCTGTGTCTCAGTAGTTAATATGTATGTTTTGCATCATAAATCATCATGAGCAGCTCTCCTACCCTCATCAAGTCTTATCCGGTGTCCACGTTGATCCAGGGCTTTGAAAAACTCCGTCCGAACACTGTCTGAAAATCCTGCAATTAGTGAAAATCGTCATAAACAAACCTCCAAACATTTGTTTCTGCAACTTTAACTTTAACCATTTAAACTTTAACTCTAATCACTTCCTCCCACGTGGTTGTGCAGGTGGATCTTCTCACCTGTTGGTCCGTTTCCACACAAAAACTGCACAGCTTCATCATATCCTACCTTATGTTCTATGTTTAAAACATGAAATGAAAATGTACTTTAATCTAATAGTTGAACACGTGTGTTCGCCCAGTGCGCACTAACTTTAACGTTAATCATGTGTCAGTGTTTGTCTCCAAGGATCCGGATCAACTCCGTCCCTGTTCCCACGTGGTTGTGCAGGTGGATCTTCTCACCTGTCGGTCCGTTTCCCGTCAACAACGATCTGTTCCACATGTTCTTCGCTTTGTCCGTGAGGCTCCTTTCAGCTTCTCTCTCCTGACGATTATTCTTACAGATGGACGTTTGTTTCTGTTTCTGTTCGACGGCGTCTCCGCCTCAGAGGCGCGTCACACATCGGTCCGTGTTGAGTCCACCCGGTTCTGACTGTGACAGTGAAAGTCCAAAGTGTTCAAAATTAATTAGTTAATAGGATATGATATTGATGATTAATAGTCCATGGAAGGATTTGTAACTACCCAATCAATTACTGAATTCATTAGCTTTAACTGATCGTGTTTCTCCTTCGATCAAATTTGAAGCCAATATATGTTGTTATGTTGTTTTTCTGAAAAATAACATCGAATATTAGAATTAAGCAGGACAAAAATATTGGGTTAAATATTTTGACAAGCAGGAAGCAAACGAACATATTTTTTATCCCGACGCTGATGACGCGATTATGAAAGTGAAATTTAATGCAGTTAATAAACAAATAAAAAAAAAAATCCCTCCTCATAACCCTGAAGACAGTGAACCTGAAAAGAGCCTCTCGAACAGAGCAGAGAAAATGAGGGACGAAACGGTCAAGATTCACTCACCCACGGGTGAGAGGACGTGGATCAAACTGAGCCCAGACGTCAAGACGGTAAAGCAGCTGAAGGAGAAAGCGGTGAAGGAGTTACCGTGGATCCCAGGTAAGAAATAAACCTCCGTGAACAAGATTAAAAAACAAAAACAGATTCCTACTTAACAGAAACACTCTGAAATGAAATTTCATTTACCAAAAGTCTCACAATATGAATCATATCTAATCATGTCAACTATTATGAGCGTACAAATAAACCTGATCTTATGTCTTAGTGTAAAGTTTGTCACCAACACTCTCTAAAAATTATTTTCATCCTTTTTAAGTGATACTATTATTTATTTAAACATATCTGATTCCTTCCTCTCCATCTCTGTCTTTTCTCCACTGTATCTGTGTATAGGACAAGGTGAGGACAATGTCCGTCTGACCTTGGATGGAAAGACCCTGGAAGACTCCACTTCTGCAAAATTTAACATCTGTTTTTGATAATCATCATCTCCCTGTTGCTTTTTATAATTACCTGCTTTACATGCGCTGAAATTTTCACCTGTTTGTAAACAAAAACTGTAAAAGGAAATAAAATCATATGTGCTGACAACATTGTGAAGTTAAAGACATTTGTTATTTAGATAAGAGAGACAAGACAAGATATGACTTTATTTATCCCACAGTGGGGGGATTCTTGTGATTCAGCAGCAATAGGAACCGAGAACAAAGAACCTACACAGAACAATGTACAATTGTGTTTAACTTTAAACAAGATAAAGGAAAAACAACCGTGCTAACTGTGCAAACAAGATATTAAAAAATTAAGAATAAAGAATCTTGTGATCTGCATCTTCTGTGACAGTGGAAAAAATAAAACAGGTGAATATTGCACATCTGGTTAATTGCACAACAATAAAATACACTGTGTAATTACACACTGTGTATCACAAAGTCAGTGATGAAGAAGTCAAATAACATGACCCTCACAGTGCTCCTAGGGAACTCCCGGTGAGAGCCTCAGGACATGGTTCCACAACCAGGATCATATGCATAAGAAAAACATTAGGACAATTAAAATTGTGGCTGCAAACTTTCAGTTTCTCTCTGGCAGTTAAAAGAAGTCATGTGATACAGGATCCATCTGAATTCCCCATCTGTATATTTATATTTTGTTCTATCTACCTTTAAGCACTACAATGTTGTAAATATTTGACTTTTTTAAATTTCACTGACAAATTGTTTTACAGAAGCTTTCAGTAAACCAACAGGGTGTTAAGTCGATGTTAGACAAACAGTTGACCGGTCACAAGCCAAAATAAAGGTGGCGAAAAATCAGGTAATTCAAAAATCAGGTCAGTGATTATAGACAACAAAACTCAAATAAGGAAATGTTCTTACACAGAAATACCGCCCAGGCATTATGATGTGGACAAACTCCAATGTGTCTATTATGTAAGTGGTAAGTGATGTTTTTGTGTGACTTAGTGCTGCTGTGACACTTTTAGAAGTTATAAGAAACTTTTGTTTTAAATGTACCTGGACTGTAACAGTGCTTTAAATCAGCACTAGTGCATTGGCTGGTTCCAGCACTATTATAAGATACTGCAAATATCAGGCCTCTAACATGGTCATAGGGTCAATAAATATCCAACACCTAGCTCTGAAATCTTTGAATAAGTTTGTGCTCACACTTTGATCAGCATAGATAATTGTTACTTAATTATTAATTTAAAAAGCTTAGAACACTCTCAGAAATGGGCATGGGAACAGTAGGAGTCCAATTCTTCCCCGAAGGTACAATTTTGCACCCCCTAGGGCAAATTTTTGCTGTAGACAAGATTTTTACATTATAATTTTCTTTTCCAAGCAAATATTTTTTTCCATGAAAAATATTTTTGATTTTACTCAGAAAACAACTTAGTCTGCTGCTGTTTCGATTATTTCTTGTGCCACACAGGTATAGACGTCTGTCTTGGAGCCGCCACACTGCATTCGTAACAAAAACACAGCTTCAAGCACACAAAACAGAACTCCTTATGACAACGAGGACAGTCAACATTTTTACATAAAGTGTTGTCATGTTGCAACAATATGCCACAGGTGGGACATGCACGGATGGAGGGACATTTGACAGACCCGAGGTACATATCTGGACAGTGTCTCAGTGTTTTTAGTGACTCGTTGTTGCAGCCGTCATTTCCACAATGCTCCAAACGTGGAGCCGGACCCTTCCACTCCCTCAAGCACTGCCAGCAGAATGAGTAGTACCGTCCTTTCTTGATGGGACACGTTGTGCAGTGGACTTTCAGATTAGATGGATTCTTTCTCACAACTGAAGATTTGCATTTAGGACACTGATGTGGTGCATGGAGAAAGAAGAGGAAAAAGTGTTTTTTTGTATAGTAAAACAGTATTTTTAGTATGCAGAACAACTTTTGTTGAAATTTTTCATTTCCAAGTACAGATAATAAATCTTATCATTTCAACAAGACACTTACTAATTTAGTAGAACCTCTGGCAGCATTGGAGGCCATGGTTTTTTCAAAATACTTCTTTTCTTCAGGGGTCAGAAGAGCCATTTTACAAACCTCAGCGAAAGGCCACTCAACATTACAGCCACTTTGGCCACACACAAACCTGCTTTCACCCTTTATGAAAATAGTAAAAAATAAATTAATCCTAGAGTCAAAGTTTGGAAACAATCCACTGAACATGCAACATGCTACAGGAACAGGAAAAGGAGACAAACCATTTGGTTTTCGAAATAATGCCTTTGTATGTTTAGCCCAGTTAATGGATTAAGTGGAATGATTTCTAACTGCTGTATTTAGTAGTTTACACTTAGTTAATTAGTTCTTAAACTTTTGCACAGTAAAGGGACATAAAGGAGCTGTTGTTTTACAAAATTTGTTTCTGTTACATGTCAAAATGTCGTTATGCAGGCAATATAGGCTTTTATTTTGAAATGCTGATTACACCATTTAATGATTAGTTGTTAAAACTTTGTATTATATTGGACTTAAAACTGTCATTATTTTACACATGGGCTTTGTTACGGTCACATTAAGATGAGAATTATTGGGAAATGAAGAGCTCACTGCTTATTAATAATAACCTACCTCATCCAACAGCCTGCGACACCAGTTGGTCAGAGACATCGGAGTCACAGCATGTCCACAGGACATCAGAGCTCTGCGAGACTGGAAACCTTCACACAAAACTGACAGAAACACACACAAAGAAATACGCTGTGAAACCTACAAATGACAGAATATTAAATTAGACTAAATGTCAGTAGCCTTTGATTTACCTGTGATTTGCTTTTAAAATGGTTTAATCATTAATATCACTGTAATACACTTTGAAAACACTTGTCTACTTACAATCTAAATCATCGTCTGCATCCACAAATGTCAGTGTGAGATCATGAGGGTTGTAACATTTCTGCTGAGGAGGTGTCAGACTGACGTCTCTTATCACTGTGTGGATTTCCATGGTGAGAGGACAAAAGAAAGAGCAGGTGAATGTGAACAAACATGAACACACTGGTTAAAACGTTGGATCAATACTGAATGTCCGTCCTTTCACCTTCACTTGTTCCTCTATACCAGGATCTTCATGTGTGATTTCATGCTTCAGTTGCTCTGTCTGACACCTGCTGCTTCACACATTCACTACAGTATATTACTGTAATTCCCTGTTGAACTTTTTTAACCTTTTTTTTCATTTTTCACTCTTTGAACTTTAGTTATATTATCTATTTATTTACTGAGTTGATGCTTGGCCTTTTTCTGATTTACATCATGCTTTCCCGATCCTCTTAGCTCTGTTCAAGGTGAATTTTGTCATGTAAGGCATCGAAAAGTGCAGCTTTGTTCAGTCCAGTAGAATAGAAACCCCACGGCTTTGACATTTGACTCCTAAAGCTGTGTTTGTGCCTAAAGTTACAAAACCAGATGCATCCACAACTGTAGCAGAGCATGTAATGGCAATAGGTCTGACAAGGAGACACGATCCTGGGGTGTGTAAAAAGATGAGAAACTACTAGTTGTAATTCATACCAGGTTGAAACGTCCTCAGGTGGACCTCCCCCTGATAAATGTAATGCACCAGTGTTACAATCCAACTGTGGTCCTTTGTTGTTGAACTGTGTCTCAGTAGGTAAGAGTTTGTGTTATCTCACACAGCATTACTTTATTCCGTTTTATTCCCTTTCTTGTAACCCACCGGCTCTCTTACCCTCATCAGGTCTTCTCAAGTACATACGTCGCAGTGAGGGCAGGACTCTACTTTCAGCCAGTCTGTGGGAGTCAGTCAGTGTCCTGTGTTCTAAGCGTAAAGGAAGGATAGAGTTAAAATGCAGTTATTGAATGTATCTGACAGTTAACGGACAGAGAACTTTAACGAAAATCATCACAGATGAAACACAAACACTGTTGTGGTGCTTATCTGCCGTGTTTAAAACATAAAAAATCAAGCATTTATTTAAATCTACTACGGTACTTCAACAATGTCACACACTCACTGTCCTGTGCCGTCAATGATCAGTGCAAGTCAGTGTCTAGTACCTACTTCTGCTTCTTCGCTATTGCTACTAACTAGTCCCTCTTCGTCACACGTGGATAATATATGACACAATACACTACAAAAAGCACAAAATAAGAAATATTCTGTTTTACCTGATGAATCTAATCTAATTTAATTAAGCCTGTGTGTTCACACATATCACACTGTATATTTTTATTAAATTCTTTATTGTGGCTTATTTATTACCTGGGGCCCAGAGTAACTGCTCCTCTTCTTTTTCCTGCAGTGGCTTCATCGACGTCATGTTGTCGCGAAAGTGGATCCAAGTCTCACTTGTGAGTCCATACATCCATATACTTGTTCTGTCTCTTTCACCCATATTGCTTGCAGTGTTTGTGAGGCTCCTTTCACATGCACTTAAGGGTTATGAGTATGAGTCAATATGTTCTATTTGCTTTATAAACAGTAGCTAAGCACTTACACTTTCGTTTTTTCGTCTCAGTCTCATGATCACTGAGTAAAGTGAAAAAAAATCTAAAAAACAACTTCCTATTTATCTTTGTTAGCATATGGGTCTCATTTTGTTTTTTAGCTAATGTTTGATTTATCATTGTTTGTCTTTGTTTTATCTATATGTATATATTTATTTAAAAAAGGTTTTCGATGTGTTAGATGGAGTGAAGACTATTAGGAGGTGATTGAAGCAGGGGTCAATTGGCATGTTGTTACGGTGTGAAGGAGAAGAATGTGGAAGTGCAGATGGCAGAGGAGGATAAGATAAAGGCATATAATGAGATGTGATGACATGAGACAAGCAGCTGAACAGGACTTGCCACCAGTCATAGAAAACTTGACAATGTCTGGTACCCACGCACAGACAATCAAGTGTAATCAATAAAGAAGCTTGAACATCCAAGATGTCTTTAAGGGATTTATTATCTTGCAAGAGAGAAAGTCACCAACAGAGTTTCATGCCTCTGTCCGGCACGGTTTGGGCTACGGTTGTAAACAGTTTTTGCAAGAGTTTCTAGTTAGATAGTAGATAACGTTGGAGTGGTTCTGCAAACACTTCTGCAATAACTACTAAAGACAAAACATGTATATAGGACAAAGTTAGTTATATCCTTTAAGCATTCTTCATGAATACACTTTGCCACTACAAATAGACTTAAGCATTAAAATTTAATCATACTTAATTTTTCCATCACTGTTGACTAGATAGACAGCTCGGCTGAGCTGGGAGTCCTGTGGTGGGAGGTCATGGTGGTAAAGGATGCAGATGTAAATGTGCTGATAAGCAAAGGGATTGTGTTAAGAAGGTGGAAGGTGGAGAAAGGAGGTCAGAGGTATCAGACACAGTGCACAGAATGTGCAGACAATTAGTAAAAAGTTAGAAAAACAATGAAGGGGATGAAGACAGGAAAGGCAGTTGGCCCACATGACACTAGTGGAGGCATGGAAATGCTTAAACAGCAGATTGGTTGCATCTTTCATGTTTTCATGTGCACCACAAATGCCATTTTTGCTTTGAGGGTGTTGAAGGAGAAGTACAGGGAGTGACGAGGCAAGAGTCTGTAAACAGTATCTGCAAACAGAGAAGAGCTTCCACTTTCGATCTCTAAGAAAGTTTTTACACGCTCAGAATATGGTGGCACATGTAGAACAAACGTTTTTTTACCTACTATGTGCAACAATACAACAAAAAATGTAACTTATGTTGTGACGTGTTTTTCTATGTAAAAAATGACAAAAATGAAACGGTGGATTAGCGGGTACAACAACCTAGTGAGTTCGATTCCCAGCTCCTTCTGGCCACATGTTGAAGTTCCTCCAACAACACAGTAGTAGCACCATCACTTATGGACAGCTCAACATTTCAGGTCTTCCAGGACTGTGCAGTCAGGGACCTGTGGGAACGTAATCTACAGCAAACCCACACACACTGACCAGCTGCTGCAGTTTGACTCTCACAACAAAAACTGGGAGTCATGAGGACAAATCTGAGGACCTGTGGTTATCCTGATTGGGCAGAATCATCCAGCATAAGGACACTGGACAAAGCAGAGACTCAGAGTCGCAGGAAAAACCTTTCTGTTAGTTTCAAACCCACTGACACGCCGAGATAGAGAGTTGTCTACATAAAAAACAGGACACGAAAACACAAGAAGAGTAACATAATGTATGCACTGTCCAAATCAGTGAAGTTTAGAGCCCGACACTGGAGAAACTAAACAACCTCTACAATGGAGGATGGAGGAGCAACACCTCAGGACCAGAATCAGCAACGTGAGGACAATGTCTACATTTTGGACAGAGCAAACAAGTACTATATTTTTACATGGGAACATCCTTCTCTCAGACACAACCTATGTTTTATGGGCCTGTGTAGCTGCAGTGGTCATGCTGACCTTTGTCCCCCATGACAATATTAGGACCACCAGTATTGCTATATGCTGTGTCATATTAAAATATTTCACATGTCACAATCATACAGTAATATAAAGAAAACATGGAATGGATGTTTTTATTGCAAACAAAATCGTGCAGCTTGTTGCCTTTAGACAATCAGTATTTTGACATGGTTATAAGCAAACAGGAAAAAAGCTGAGTTCATATGCAGGGACACATCACGTGGTTTGACTTTCACCAAACAATTACAGGAAATCACATGGGGATGAAATCAAAAAGGAAAAAAAACAACCAGCAACGACATTGTGTAAAAATAGACTTGTTCAGCATATTATTTTACAGTTCTCTAACTTAACGTCATGTGGTGTTGTTGCTCTATCAGGTAATAAATGATGATAGTAAAGATGTTTTCCTTCATTTTTATGTAAACACAAGATAGCATTCTCACATTTTATTTTATTTACTCTTGTTCGTGTAGATTTTATTATTATTGCGACTGTGTTGCTTTGAAATATGTAAGTGTGTTAAATGCGACAAACTGGGTTTTTCCGCTGCTTTCCACGCCTCCATTGAGTCATCATCAGTCCACAAAGCGAAAGTATTTCTCTCTTTATGAATCTGCGCCTGTTTAACTCTCACCCCAGTGAAGACAGCGACCAGGAAAAGAGCAGAGACGATGAGTGACGGACCTCTCAAGATTCTTGGACTCACGGGTTCGCCAACGTGGATCCAAACAATGGACAACATGCTCACGGTGAAGCAGCTGAAGGCGAAAGCAGTGAAGGAGTTCCCCTGGACCCCAGGTAAGACATGAGGCCACAACAGTCAAGATGAAAACCAAAACTGCAGATGTCGAACAAGAGGGAACGTGTCAGACACACTCAGAAAAAATAACGTTACTTTTACCAAAAGTCTTATAATATGTATGTTTACATAGCTGATCATGTTTTCTATTATCAATCTTTGGACATTTAGTGTGAAGTTTGTGTCGAAAATGATTTCCCATCCTCTTTAAGTGATGTTAATGTTCTTGTTATGGCACATTTCTGACTGTTTCCTCCACTGTATCTGTCTATAGGACAGACTGAGGACAATGTCCGTCTGACCTTAGATGGAAAGGCCCTGGAAGACTCCACCCCGCTGTTGGAGTGTAAATTCCTTCCATCTTCTGCTCTTCACCTGGTCATGAAGGTTCATGGAGGTTAAACAGCTTGACCGAGGATGCTGCTTCACATAAGAACTCTGGCCCTTCACAAATTGCAAAGCTTCACTGCGCTGTTTTTTACATCATGTTACAAACATGATGTAAATCCAAACATGTTTTAAAAAATTACTTGTTTTTGTTTTTGATCATCTTGTTCTTCCAATGCCAAATAAATCAAAACCAGCTTTACACATACAGCTCATTGTTTATTTATAAACAGTCAACAACAATATTTGTAATATAAAATAAAAGCATGTTTTGATCTCATGATAAACATGAAATTAAAGATATCCGTTATTTAGGACACGCAAATAGAAAACGCATCCTAGTTAGTGTCCATACGTAAAAACTACGTGGACAAGTAAAGACGCTTAGCTTGGATTGTGGCCTTTATCACCTTGTGTCTGTGGCAGTAATTAAAGTCCCTGGTGTTAAAACGCCTGGTCCTCAGGACAGTGTAAGATTGTGTCAGTTGCTGTAATCTTACTCAGTAAATTGTCAATCTCCAGTACAGAAATATTCTCAGGTTCTGTTGTTCTGTTGAAAAGTTAGCAAAGGCAAAATTATCAAAGCCGGGCAGACGTAAGTTGCTGCAGTACATGAAATACTTTTTGGGAATAAGTAGCTGGTCTCATATAATTTATGGACACTCTCACCTACTCTACATTAACATGCTCAATAATAATGCAAAACGATTGGAGGTTAGAAAACTAGGATCATATGCATAAACAAATCCATCAGGATGTTACTAACTTTAAAGAACATACAATATGTGATACATTAAGTACAACCCAACGTGTTCTCCAACCTTAATCACCATAAAGTTTTTAGTTTCTACTTTAATACCACAAATCATAAATCTGCCTCAAAAGCTTTAGAATCTGTGCAACATATTATATGATGTTGTATATTGTAGGAGAAAGAGGACACAAAAACTCAACCACATACACATGAACTCCTGATTCAGGAGTACAAGATCCATCTGAATTCCCCATTTCTATTTTATTTTATTTACATTTAAGCACTAAAATGCTGTTAAAGACCTAGGTTATCACCCTTTATTAAACTATACTTTTGGCAATTTCATAACTGAATTGTCTTCAAAATACAAGACCAATACTTGCATAGTGTGAATATTTAACGGATTTTATTTTTCATTTTCATTGATAAATTGCTTCTTGGAAGTTTTTTAAAAAACCCAACAGGATGTTAAGACCGTTTTAGACAAACAGTTGAGTGGTCACATGACAAAAAAGTTGGTGGAACATTAGGTAATTTCCCAATATTACGTCAGTGATTATAGACAACAATACACTCAAATAAGTAAATGTGTTCACACAGAAATACTGCCCTATGACTGACACTATGATTGAGCACAACCTCCAATATGTCTATTATATAAGCGGTAAGAGAAGTTTTGGTGTGACATGATTTACTGGGCTATAATATGGTCATAAGATCAGTAGATATTAACCACTTAGTTCTGAAATCTTTGGATCAGTCTGGGGTTGATTAACATAAATAATTGTAAGTTAATCAATAACTTAAAGAGGGTAGTCGTTAAATGCACAGCAGCAGTCAAAATTATATGCAGAGTTAAATATAATTTTAATATGAATTCAGATGAATATTAAGTTTTCATTGTAACTTTTATGTAATTCTGCCATAAACAGAACAAAAGGACAAATGAGCAAAACAAAAAAAAATCATAACGATAAAACAAGACAAAAAACAATGATCTGACATTCCATAAAATATTAACAAACATAAAAAGTTATATAAACGGATATTAAAGTATAAGTATGTTCCATCTAAATTCAAATGTACAAACTTATGCTTTAAACATACATGCTGCTAAGGTGATGCGATACGGCTGAAAATTTCCAACTAATACAAAGGCGGTTTTTGGAGTATTATTATTCTCAGGCAAATACTTTTCTCAAAGAAAACGATTCTGATTTGACTTGAAAAAGGAGTCAGCCAGAGAAACTGAAGGACATAGTCTTATACTATTTCTTGTGCCACACAGGTATAGACGTCTGTCTGGGGGCAGCCCCACTGCATTTATGACCCAAACACATCTTCAAGCACACAAAACAGAACTGCTTATGACAACGAGGACAGTCAACATTTTTGCAAAGAGTGTTGTCATGTTGCAACAATATGCCACAGGTGGGGCATGCACGGATGGAGGGACATTTCACAGACTTGAGATACATATCTGGACAGTGTCTCAGTGTTTTTAGTGACTCATTGGTGCAGCCATCGTTTCCACATTGATCTGAACGTGGAGCTGGACCCTTCCACTCTCTCAAACACTGCCAGCAGAATTCAAATATCCGTCCTTTGTTGAAGGGACACAATGGGCAGCGGACTTTCAGATTAGATGGATTCGTTCTCACCACAGAAGATTTGCATTTGGGACACTGGTGTGGCACAAGGAAAAAGAAGAGGAAAATAATTTTTTTTAAATGTGCTATTTTTTGTATGCAGAAGATTTTTAAGTAACAAATTTATTTTCTACCTACAGTAATAACTGTTGTAATTTAAATGAGACACTTACTAATTTGGTAGAATCCCTGGCGGCATTTGAGGCCAAGGTTTTTTCAAAGTACCGCTTTTCTTCAGGGGTCAGAAGAGCCATTTTACAAACCTCAGAGAAAGGCCACTCAACGTTACAGCCACTCTGACCACAAACAAACCTGCTTTTACCCTTTATGAAAACAGTAAAAAAATAAATTATTCCTATGGAGGGAAAGGTTGGAAACAAACCACCACAAAGGTGGAACATCTCTCAACAGATATCAACACAAGACAGGTATAAAACTCTAAAGGAGACAAGACATTTTTCTTTGACATAATGCCTGTGTATGTTTAGCCCAGTTAATGGATTAAGTGGAATAATTTCTAACTGCTGTATTTAGTAGTTTACACTAAGTTATTTAGTTCTTAAACTTTTGCACAGTGACGGGACACAAAGCAGCTGTTGTTTTACAATCCAGCGACACTTGGACTTTGTTTCTGTTACATGTCAAAATGTCTTTGTACAGGCAATATAGGCTTTTATTGTGAAATGCTGATCACACCACTTATTAATAATAACCTACCTCATCCAACAGCCTGCGACACCAGTTGGTGAGAGACATGGGTGTGACAGCATGTCCACAGGACATCAGAGCTCTGTGAGACTGGAAACCTTCACACAAAACTGAGAGAAACACACAAACAATAAAATTTGTAACATACAAATATCAGAATATTAAATGAGAATAAATGTCAGTAGCCTGGGATTTATCTGTGATTTGTTTTTAAAATTGTTTAATCATTAATATCACTCTAATACATGATCTTTAACATGGACATTTTGAAAACACTCGTCTACTTACAATCTAAATCATCGTCAGCATCCACAAATTTCAGTGTGGGGTCATGAGGGTTGTAACATTTCTCCTGAGCAGGTGTCAAACTGACGTTTCTTATCCCTGTGTGGATTTATATGTTGAAATGACAAAAGAAAGAGCAGCAGGTGAAACACACTTGGTTAACTAACATTAGATCAATATTGAATGTAATTTTTTTCTTTCCTTCTACTGTAACTTGTGGGGCCCTGGTTTAATCATCGCATTACCAGGATCTTTATGACTCATTTTCTGCTGCAGTTGCTCTGCTCTGTTTTGTCCAACATTGTTTTTTTGAACTGATGCTTTACACATTCACTGCAGTATATTTTTGTATTTTCCATTGTACTGTTTTCATTTTGTGTTAATTATTACAAGTTATAATAACTTCTGTTTAGTTTCCCTCATGTATTCAATAAACAACTATAACAAAGTGTGTTTGCAGCTGTGTGTGTTTTTTAAAAGTGTCCCAGTAGGTAACAGGTACAAAATATGTTTTAAAAGCATAAATGCTAAATAGTCTGCACTTTTCTACTCAAAGCGCTTTACACTGCTTCTTCTCTACCCATTCATACTCACAATTACACACACGCTCATACACCAATGGGGAAGCTGATCTTCAGCTGCCCGATGCTCATCTGGAGCAACTAAGCGAGGTTTAGCATTTTGCTCAAGGACACATTGACATGTGACCAGAGGAGCCAGGGATCGAACCAACAACTGTAGGATTGGTGGACCAACTGCACCACAATCACATAAAGCATTAAGGTGTTTGCCCTTCTTGTAACCATCATATCAGCTCTCTTACCCCCATCAGGTCTTCTCGGGTACAGAGGTTGGACATAGGGAAAGACTGGTTGAGGCTGGACTCTAACGTCAGTTAGAAGTTGTGGGGGTGTCCTTTGTCCTGCGATCATAGACACGTCATCTACATACTGTCCTACACCGAAACGTAAAGGAAGGATAGAGTTAGAGAGAGAGAGACAATCAAATATGTGCAGCAATGAACAATTATAAAACTTAACATGCAGTTACAGAAATAAGCTTAAACACAGTGAAAATCATCATAGCTTCATCATATCCTGCCTTATCTTCTACGCTTAAAAAATAAAAATGTAAACATTTACTTTAATCTAATACATAGGGAAAGACTGGCAAAGGTGGGACTCTAACTTCAGGTAGAAGTTAGGGGGCGTCATTCAGTGTCTTGCTTCCTATGATAATAGACAAATCATCCACACACTGTCCTACACCGAAATGTAGGACATTATTCCTTCACCTGATGCTTTACACATACACTGCAGTATATTTCTGTTATTTCCATTGTTCTGTTTTCATTTTGTTTTAATTGCAGATTAAGTTAATAATTTCAGTTTAGTTTCCCTGATGTATTGAACAAACAACTGTAACAAAACATGTTTGTAGCTGTGTGTGTTATTAAAATGTGTCCCAGTTGGTAACAGGCATAAAATATATTTTAAAAACATAAAGCATTAAGCTATTTGCCCTTCTTGTAACCATCATATCAGCTCTCTTACCCCCATCAGGTCTTCTCGGGTACAGAGGCTGGACATAGTGAAAGACTGGTTGAGGTGGGACTCTAACGTCAGGTAGAAGTTGTGGTGGGTCGTTCAGTGTCCTGTGTCCTAAAATCATAGACACGTCATCCATATACTGTCCTACACCGAAACGTAGGACATCAATTCTTGATCTTATGCTTTACACATTCACTGCAGTATATTTCTTTTATTTATTTTGTTCTGTTTTCATTTTGTGTTAATTGACAACTAAGTTATGATAATTTCAGTTTAGTTTCCCTGATGTATGGAATAAACCACTTTAACAAAACATGTTTGCAGCTGTGTGTGTTATTAATTGTGTCCCAGTTGGTAACAGTTATAAAATATATTTAAAAAACATAAAGCATTAAGGTATTTGCCCTTCTTGTGACCATCATATCAGCTCTCTTACCCCCATCAGGTCTTCCCGGGTACAGAGGTTGGACATAGGGAAAGACTGGTTGAGGTGGGACTCTGACGTCAGTTAGAAGTTGTGGTGGGTCGTTCAAGTGTCCTGTGTCCTACAATCATAGACACGTCATCCACACACTGTCATACACAAAAACGTAGGACATAATTTCTTGACCTTATGCTTTACACATTCACTGCAGTATATTTATGTTTTTGCCATTGTTCTGTTTTCATTTTGTGTTAATTGCATATTAACTTATAATAATTTCAGTTTAGTTTCCCTGATGTATTGAATAAACAACTATAAAAAAACATGTTTGTAGCTGTGTGTGTTATTAAACTGTGTCCCAGTAGGTAACAGGTATAAAATATATATATTAAGGATTAATGTGTTTGCCTTTCTTGTAACCATCATATCAGCTCTCTTACCCCCATCAGGTCTTCTCGGGTACAGAGGCTGGACATAGTGAAAGACTGGTTGAGGCTGGACTCTAACGTCAGTTAGAAGTTGTGGTGGGTCGTTCAATGTCCTGTGTCCTAAGATCATTGGTACGTCATCTACATACTGTCCTACACCGAAACGTAAAGGAAGGATAGAGTTAGAGAGAGAGAGAGACAATCAAATATGTGCAGCAACGAACATTTATAAAACTTAACATGCAGTTACAGAAAAAAGCTTAAGACACAGTGAAAATTGTGACAGATGCAACACAAAAACTCCACGTCATGGTTTATCATCGCTTCATCATATACATTATCTTCTACGCTTAAAAAATAAAAATGTGAACATTTACTCTAATCTAATACATAGGGAAAGACTGGCAAAGACGGGACTCTAACTTCAGGTAGAAGTTAGGGGGGAGTCGTTCAGTGTCCTGTGTCCTACCATCATCTGCACATCATCCACACACTGTCCTACGCCGAACCGAAGGACATCAATTTTTTGACCTGAGTATATTTCTGTTATTGCCATTGTTCTGTTTTCATTTTGGGTTAATTGACAACCAAGTTATAATAATTTCAGTTTAGTTTCCCTGATGTATTGAATAAACCACTATCACAAAACATGTTTGCAGCTTGCGTGTTATTAAAATCTGTCCCAGTAGGTAACGGGTATAAAATATATTTTAAAAACATAAAGCATTAATGTATTTGCCCTTCTTGTAACCATCATATCAGCTCTCTTACCCCCATCAGGTCTTCTCGGGTACAGAGGCTGGACATAGTGAAAGACTGGTTGAGGTGGGACTCTGACGTCAGTTAGAAGTTGTGGTGGGTCGTTCAATGTCCTGTGTCCTACGATCATAGACACGTCATCCATATACTGTCCTACACAAAAACGTAAAGGAAGGATCGAGTTAGAGAGAGAAAGACAATCAAATATGTGCAGCAATGAACATTTATAAAACTTAACATGCAGTTAAGGAAAAAAGCTAAACACAGTGATAATCATCACGGAAGCAACACAAAAACTGCACAGCTTCATCATATCCTACCTTATGATCTACGTTTAAAACATGAAATGAAAATGTACTTTAATCTAATAGTTGAACACGTGTGTTCGCCCAGTGAGCAGTAACTTTAACGTTAATCATGTGTCAGTGTTTGTCTCCAAGGATCCGGATCAACTCCGTCCCTGTTCCCACGTTGTTGTGCAGGTGGATCTTCTCACCTGTCGGTCCGTTTCCCGTCAACAACGATCTGTTCCACATGTTCTTTGCTTTGTCCGTGAGGCTCCTTTCAGCTTCTCTCTCCTGACGATTATTCTTACAGATGGACGTTTGTTTCTGTTTCTGTTTCGACGGCGTCTCCGCCTCAGAGGCGCGTCACACATCGGTCCGTGTTGAGTCCACCCGGTTCTGACTGTGACATCCTCAAACAGAATTCAAAATAATAATAAAATTCATTTTAAAGGATATTGGAACACAGAATAATTTTGCAGGTTAAACGTAACTTTTATCAAGTTATTTGGAACAACTTCCTGACAAATGTGCGTCATTCTACCAATCAGGTTTTTGCAGCTATTCAGTTGCGATTTCCTCCCAGGACTTCTACAGAATTTCTCTCCCACACAGCCGTGAAGAATGTTTGGAATCATTGTCTTGCGGAAAAATGAAGTTTTGTGACATGTGATATCACAGTTGACTCCCTCTAGTGTGGGGATGTTTATATTTATTCTTAATCTTGTTCTAATATATTGTATCAACAGCCTAGATTTTAAGGACATAGAAGCAGTAAAATAGCACAATAAGACAAAAACATAACAAAACATTAAAAACGCTGGATGGCGATATGAGGATCCATGTGTATTCTGTAATCATTTGTCTTGTTTAGAGTTGTGGTGGGCTGGAGTACATCCCAGCTGTCATGGAGCTAATTTGTAGAGTGTAGTAATTTTGTGACTGCATTGTTTTAACACTTTACTGAAACCCCAATAATTTAAAAACTAATGGTGCACACAGACTGTCTTTTGTCTTTAAAAATATTGCAGATAAAACAATAGTAAAGTGGGGATGAATTGTTTAATCTCTCTCTACGTCCTCCCTGACAGGCTGATTGACAAGGATCCTGGATCTGACATGTCTAAAAAACACAGAATTCATTCAGAACGTGTCTAGATCTTCTGTACTACAGTATTCTGTTAATATGGAAACTGAAAAAATAAAACTGACATGTTTTTTTTTATCATTGATCATTTTATTATATGAGTTAAGTAAGACCATGACAGAGATTAAAATCATATCATGGTGAAATAAATCCTTACAATAAGAATGTGATGTACACACGATTTTTAAAGGCAGGATTTCAGTGACATGCTGATGACCTGCTTCCTGTATCTGTATATGAGGTCAATATATAGAGATCTCATCATAAGTCAACTAACTATCATGTTACTAAATGACATTGTCATTTTCAGTGGTGAGAAACATAAGTTAGCGAATTATAGAGTGTCAGCTATGGAGGTAGCACTAACATTACACTGCAAAGGAAGCTCCATCCTCCGTGAACACACGAAGGAGGGGTGTAATTTGACCGGAGAGGCAGAAATAATCCGAAATTTTGCCTTATTTGTAATTCTTTCATAGATAAATTTATGATATTGTATATATTACTGCTAATAATTTTATTATTAAAAAAGCTAGTCTCTGTGAGCCCCCAACGTTCGTTGGCCCTTAGAATCGTCCTAAGCCCCCCCCAACAGAGCCCGTGCACGGTCTTGCTCATAAAAGACATGTTCTTCAACCTGGTTGGTGTCCACAACCACAACAATAAACTATGAGTACAAGTAATGGCAGTTAAATCTGATTGATGATATTTTTTTCTGAAAGTACTTCCCCTGCTCAGATACGTCATTGTGCTGGCTTATTTGGTAAAATGTTAGTTCAGGTTTATAAACCGGTCCTGCCAGATAAATACAGCTACTCACACCTTTATAGCCAGAATTATGGCCTTTATATAACAGTGTCTGTGGCAGTGAATAAAGCCTGATCTTCATGACTGAAGAAGACTCAGTTCTTGCAGCCTTAATCAGCAAAACATGAACACTGTGTCAGTCTTCAATACAGAAACTTTATCAGGTTCTGTTTTTTGATTGGAAATAGGCAAACTTGGGCAGACTTAAGTTGCTGGAGTACATGAAGTTTTATTTTAACTAAAAAGTTGGTCCAATATTATATGTGGGTGCATGTCATTGTCTTAATTCAATCACCCACTGTACATTAACATGCTCAACAATAATGCAAAACAGTTAGACGTTACAAAAACAGCATCATATCCATCCATTATTTGTAACCGCTTATCCTAATTGGGTTGTGGGGGGCTGGAGCCTTTTCCAGTTGTTATAGGGCGAGAGGCTGGGCACACCCTGTTCAGGTCAGCAGTCTATCTCAGACCAGGATCATAAACAGATGGAAAACAGCAGTATGATACCTACTTTAAAGAACATACAGTATGTGATAAGTTAAGGACACCCCAACATGTCCTTCAACATTAATGAACACAGAGTTTTTAGTTTTTACTTTAGAAAACAGCTTGATATAACCCTAAACTTTCTGTTTCTCTAGGGCAGTTAAAAGAAATCATGTGAATACAGGATCCATCTGAATTTCCCCATCTGCCATATTTCTATTTTATTTTTTATTTTTATCTTTTACCATATTGAACTGTTGTATTGGGCATTTTCATAACTGCATTATTTTCAATACACAAGACCCATACATACACTTCAAAATACTGTAAATATTCAATTCACTTTCTTAATCAATTTTATTGATAAAGTCTCACAAAGCTTTTAATAAAAGTAAGTGGGTGCTGAGAAGGTGAAACAGTTCACTGGTCACATGAAAAACAAATGTTGCTAGAACATCAGGTAATTTCCCACTTTATTGTTTTTATACTTTGTACAGTCTAATAAGGAAATGTATTCACACAGAAATACTGCCCAATCATTATGATGTAAGCTATTGAATAAACGCCAATCTTTCTATCATGTAAGTGATAGGGGATGTTTTGGTTTGATATGATTCAGTGCTGCTGTGAAACTGCAGTCATCATAAGGAACATTTGTTTTACATTTACTCAGAGCTAAATTAGCACCAATACATTGGTTGTTTCTAGTAATATTATTATCCAAATACTGCAACCATCAGGCCTCTAATATGGTCATAGGGTCAGTAGATATTAACCATTTAGCTCTGGAATCTTTGAATCTGGCTTGGGTCAAATTGTGAATAATATAAATAATCGTCACTTAATTAATTATTTAAAGAGGTAAAGAGGTAAATGCACAGCAGCAGACAAAATTTCCAGAGTTAAAATAATTTTTTAAACCTTTTCTGCTGTGAACAGAACAAATAAACAAATAAACAAAAAAAAGCATGCAGTAAAAAAAAAACAGGCAGCAATATGGAGATCACAGTGTCTAATAAACAATGAGCTGACACTACATAACAAAAATTAATGTTGATATTATTTCTTATGCCACAAAGGTATAGACGTCTGTCTGGGAGCAACCACACTGCATTTATAACACAAACACATCTCCAAGCACACAAAACAGAACTGCTTATGACAACGCGGACAATTAATATTTTTACATGAAATGTTGTCATGTTGCAACAATATGCCACAGGTGGGACATGCACGGATGGAGGGACATTTCGCACAGTCAATATAAATTTCTGGACAGTCTCTCAGTGTTTTTAGTGACTCGTTGTTACAGCCGTCATTTCCACAATGGTCTGAATGTGGAGCTGGACCCTTCCACTCCCTCAAGCACTGCCAGCAGAATGAGTATGTCCGTCCTTTGTTGATGGGACATGCTGTGCAGTGGACTCTCATGTTAGATGGATTCTTTCTCACCACAGAAGACTTGCATTTGGGACACTGAAGATGTACATGGACATTTTTTTCAATAATTTTATCAATTATAACAAACAATTTTCTTGGCATGTTGAGGACTTTAAGTGACAAATTTAGTTTCCAAGTACACGTAATAAATGTGGTTATTTCAAGGAGAAACTTACAGGTCTAGTAGAACCTCTGGCAGCATTGGATGCCATGTTTTTTTCAAAATACTTCTTTTCTTCGGGGGTCAGAAGAGCCATTTTACAAACCTCAGCGAAAGGCCACTCAACGTTACAGCCACTTTGGCCACACACAAACCTGCTTTTACCCTTTATGAAAACATTGAAAAGTAAAATATTCATCACTGTCAATGAATGGAAACAGATCACTAAAAAATTTAAAAATGTTTTAATACTTTAATGCAAGACAAATGAGCATTTGGACTGCTCCCAAGCAGCAATGTCAACATCAGTCTGGATCCTAGATATCTGGATGAGCTTTGGAGGAGTTAATATTGTTTTTTGTTTGTATTAATCTGATTCTGGTATACAATATAATTGTTTATTATAATTTAATTACTCAAATAAATGTGCTTGCTAACTTCAGTAATAGACCCATTTAAGCTGCTGCAGGACCCTGAAACTATATTATTTTGCAAATTACAACTTTTTGTAAAACATCTCTTGTAAAATACATAGCCCAGTGTTAATTAGCAATAATCTACCTCATCCAACAACCTGCGACACCAGTTGGTGAGAGACGTCGGTGTGACAGCATGTCCACAGGACATCAGAGCTCTGCGAGACTGGAAACCTTCACACAAAACTGACAGAAACAAAGAAATAAAAACTTTGAATTATAAAACTAAACAAAACGGAACGAGTTTTCCTCATTGTTAGAAAGTCAAAGCTCATAAAAGAATCCATAAATCGTTGAAGCAGATCTACTGAAAATATTGGCACTTCAGCGGAACTTAGAAAGGAGTCAAAACTTACAGTCCAGCTCATCTTCTCTGTCCACAAATGTGAGTGTGGGGTCCCGGGGGTTATAACACTTCTCCTGCGCAGCTGAGACAGTTGAGCCCATGTTATGTCGCTGTCTTTATTTCTCCCGTGAAACAACAACAAAAACAGAACTTTCACTTTCATCTGGATGAGTTTTTATCATGAACAGTCTGGTTTTTTTTTTTTGTCTTCCGTCACGTGACCATTATACGCAACATAACGAGAGATAAATGCCAGCCGTGGAAATTTAATAAAAAACTTTATTTGCCTTATGAGCATCATGTGCATCGTGTGTTGTGTGAATTTGCTGCTGAATGTCTGATGCGTGAATCATAAATGAGACTCGGAGATGAAGGGGGTTGTTACAATCCGCAGCATCAGTAGATGCAATGGTGAAATAATAAGATATGGGAATGAACCTCGAAAATATTGAACGAAACTCTGAGTGGATTGAAGGCAAAGCACAAGTCATCAAACGCAGATGTGTAACATTTGCAAACATCCAGAAGTTTAATATTTTTTTCAAAAAACAAAAGCGCAGTCCGTCTGTGGTATTTACGTTTACATTTAGTCATTTGGCGTACGTGCACACACTTCCTGTTTGTTAGATTTCTCTATCACTAATGTGGAAGGAAGTATGAAAAACACTGAGATAAATCATCTACAAAACCCTTTCATTTAGGTTTTACTTTTACTTTACTAGAGAAAACAGGGAGAAACGGCAGTATTATCTGCTGGGGCTGAAAACAGTCATATCCTACAATACCCAGAATTCATTGCTCTCTGACGAACCCGAGCCATTCCGCAGTTACCGCAATTGGTCGCACCTGTGCAACTTCCTGTCGGGATTTGCATTTGCAATTAGTGTAACTTCTCTGGTTTACAGAGAAACGTTCAGACATTGCTAGTTTACTTTTTTAATCCTTTACTTTTTGCTAGGAATATATTTCAAGGTACAATGGTGCCAAGCTGCATTGTACCAGGATGCAAATCAGCGACTGAAAAAAGGCAGTGGAATTAACTATTAGCGTTTGATAACAACGGATGCTAAGCGCTGTAAGTTGTGACCAGCTCCAGTGGATGGAGAGAACAGTGTGACGTAAAACGTGAAAAACCTACGAGTTCGTAGCCTACACTTCAAACGGGAGGACGTTCATGCAGTTTTGTCATTTGGGAGAAACAAAGGTTACGTACTGTAACCGAGCTTCTGGGACGGTTTTGCGCAGCCCTCTGGCTGTAGAATATTGAACCAATCCCTGCACGATGCACCAACTCAACAGTACAGTCCATGCCCATCGGTGAGTGGGTCAAAAGTTGCTAATTTACCCAGTCTGTAAGGCAAGGGAGTTCCCAGGGCTGGCCTGCCAGCATCTGTTAGAGAGGCGGAAACCAACCGTTCGCTTTGGGGCCACAATGATGACACAGAGACACTCCTTCCTCAGTCTGTCCACCGTGAGAGCTGGCGGAGCCAATGCTATCTCCAGACACTTGGAGAAGGTGTGCAGGGTGAGAGACTAGCCAAGTGGTAGGCAGTTGTACTGGCACCGTATTCCCAGGAAGGAGAAACACAGGATCTTCCAGTGTTGCATGGCAATGGGAATGTGAAATTAGGTGGCCTTCAGTTCCACTGAGGACAGCCATCCGCCCAGGCGCAAACTGTACAGCGGCTGTAGTTAATATGTGAAAGCTGCGGACCACTTTGAACTGATTAAACGGTGAAAGTACCAGAATAGGTCTCGTTTCCCCCGACTTCTGGGCAACCAGGAAGTAGCAGGAATAAAACCTCCGGCTCTCCTCTCCCAGGGGAACCACGCTGATGGCTTGTTTCACCAGGAGATGGGACAGCTCTGTTGAGGGTGCATTCATCTGCGCCAGGAATGGAAGCCGAGTTTCAAGGATCCTTGTGAAACTCGGCAGTGGGGATACGAACTGGAGAGAATAATCTTTGAGTATTATTCTGTTCATCCATTTGTTCTCCACACACAGCCACCTCCACTGGATGCGAAGGAGACGGGAGGCTGTGACTCTCCGTCGGGGAGAGGTCACAGCATCACAGAGGGCTCATGAACAAACGGCCGCTACAGCTAGCAGATATGCTAGTGAGGAGGAACACGACAGGGTGCCCAGAGGAAGTGTGTGTGGCTTCCTGTAAAGCAGCATAGTGTTAGCACGGTAACAACAACAAGCGGGCTGTCATGGGTGGGGGATGTGTGATGCAGGCATCGCTGACTGTGGTAACTCAGCGATGCCTGCAACATTGCATCACTCAGTTTTCACGCTCTGTCAACGGGTGGGACAGAGAGTGGCTACTGCCTGCTTGCCTGGTGTCTAGCCAAAACTCTGCCCTCTCCACCGCTACTCGGGGTCACAGTGTCACAGAGGGCTCATGAACAAAGATATATGTTCCCCCTCAGCAGTGGAATCCATAACTTCATCCAATAGAAACTTCATGGCAGCACAGGGATTCCAGTTGTGTTTCCATCAGTGCGGAGACACCACCAGCTGTCCACTGCACGCAGGTGTTCCTCTCTGCTGTCTTATCCGGCTCCTTGTGTTTTCCTTTCAGCTGCAGCAGCCTTGTCCTCCTCCATACGGTGTAAGTCGTCTGCAGTGTGCTTTGCCTCGTACAAGCAACTACGAATATTAGACTGTGTAACACACTGTAGAACCCGCCGTCTTCCATGTAATTTATAGCAGGACCTTCGACCATTGAATATTGTATGTCCATTTACAATACTACGTCGTGTGACGTGTTTTACATCATCTTCAACTGCCCCGGCAGATTGATGCCGTGGAATAATTGGAATTTCACTGCATAGAAAATATGGAGGAATCTGAGTGTCAACTATCATCTCCTCTTAATCAATTTGTTGCTTTACATAATATGCCAGGAGTGGCTTTACGCACTCGTCCATATTTAAAACCTGTTGTTTCTAAACAATCATCAATAAATCTTTGCAGTAAATTAAATCACCTCAAAATAACGTTGCTTTGCTCTCATGTCAAACATATGGGAAATGACTATCAGTAGATTGAACATCATCTGTTGATATAGTTGATGAATGTCCTCAGCCCATAGCACAGCAATTCACACATCAAAAACAGCCAAAATGTTGTATAATCTACAGTGCAACCATTGTTTGGAAAAGTAGTAATATTATAAATGTATTTGGTTTATATCAGGAGCCCAAGTGTAAAGGAAAAACTTTAGACAATCAGGAGCGAGCTGTGTTTATAGTGTTATAGGGTGTTAAATGTTGTATTAACTGCTGTGTGACCAACTGACTTGGCTGCAAAGGAAGTGATAATCCATTTGAGTATGATCCACCACATATGTTTGTAATAACCTAAATAAATAAAAGTTGTTTGACCCCCAGTTTCTTTAAATAATTTACAGCCAGGCTGTATGTGTTTAGAAAACATAATCTCTTTTGGCATTTCTATTAAGGATGAACAGTTGCTCTATAGGACATAGGTGCATTGGTCCAATTCCTGGTCCCCCTGGCTCAGTGTCAAAGTGTCATTGGGCAAAACACTGTGCCCCAAGTTGCTCCCGGTGGGTCAGGTGAGCACCTTTCATGGCAGCTACTGCCATCCGTGTGTGAGTGTGTGTGAATTACAAGCAACATTGTAAAGTGCTTTGGATAAGTGATATATTTATATAAGTGCCTATTTACCAATAACAAAACAAACTATTATCTGTGTTTTGTGAAATTCTATGCCATTACGTGTTCATGTTAAAGCTAATGTTTTTGTCCTAGAATGAATAAAAATATCTTTTCTTCCCTTTCCTTTAGTTTGTCGAACATTAAATCACTTTTCCACTTTATGAAAGGTCTGGGCATCATCATGGTGTGGGGGTATTTTGGGATCAAGCTCTAGATGGCGCTATAGATCATGTCAGGTCATATTCCATTTTATGTTGCCTGGATAAATGTAACTTAGATGGACTTTTCCCACAGACATACATATCAAACAGAAATTCAGGAAGAATTTAAACTGAAGTTTTATTAGATGATGCAGATAGTAATGATCATAATCTCTAAGCAGAGATCAATTCTGTGAAGCAAGCAATGAAAAATCTATGTAAAGGTATGATAGTGTGTGATAGATATTTTCAAGACTATCAGAGAACAAGAACTAATAGAACATGACAGAATAAGGCTGGTAACATACAAGTTAGGAAGTAAATGTGTGTTTTCGCATTCATCTTAGTTTCTGTGCCACACAGGTATAGAGGTTTGTCTGGGAGCCACACCAGCACTGCAGGGATGAAGTGAGAGCTGGTCCTCAGACACTCGGGGGTGAGCTTCAGACACACAAAGCAGAACTCGACCTGACAGCGAGGACAAAGGATGTTCTTGCAGCCCGTTTTGTCGTGCTCCACTTTCTGACCGCAGGTGGGACAGGCCCGGATGGACGGACACTTGTCCACCCCCTCGACCTGATGGAGGGTGGTGTCCTTACAGTTTTTCAAAAGCTCGAGGTCATGGTTGATGCAGCCATCATTGTCACAGCGGTTAGAGCGTGGGGCTGGACCTTTCCACTCCTTCAGACACTGCCAGCAGAAGTGGTAAGCGCTCTTCTTATCTGCAGTACAGATGATGCACTCCACATTGAGGTTCGTCAGGTCCTCTCTCTCCACATAGGTTTTGCACCCAGGACACTGTTGGAAAAAGGTGTAAGAAACAGTAAAGGAATAGTGACCGGACAGAAATATAATCAGTGGTTTCATCAATCAGTGCTGCTACAAATTTGATTTCGTCACTACTTCTGCATAAACCACTCTGTTCTTGTCTTGTTTATTTGGGTTTCTTTTCTCTAACAGGTGCATATTATTTTTGTAAAAATAAGGTAAGATAACATAAAATAAACCGGCGTTCGTCCCCCTGCATCAGCAGACAATGTGCATTGTGCAGCAACAGAATATCAAAATAGAGTATATGCAATCTAAAATTGAAAAATAAAAATAAGAATACAAAATATGAGATATGTACACAATCATACAGGTAATTGCACCATGGGTCATTAAGAGTAAATAAGAGTAAATGCTAAAGGCTTGAGAAAGTTTCAAGGAGGAGAATAGATGGAATATTTCACCGCTCTCTTATCATATTTGGAGATAATATTAGTGAGGATAAAGATCTAAAACTTACAATGTATCTGTAACTTCTTAAGACCAGCCACCGGGGGCCCTGCTACACCAGCAAGCCATAGGCAACACTTATTAAATCCACCACAACCCACACATGACTTCCTATTCTGCGAATTTCCTTCCATAAATCACTACTGACTCCCCAGTGAAACAGATTAATATTACCAACATAACAATCTTTACGCTTTACATGTATGGATTTAATAAACAAGAAACCTGGGCATATGATGTTGGCTGATGTGGGGAGGGTTTGATATCTTTTGAACGAGCCAGTTATTAGTGTTTGTAAGATAAAAGCTGCTGGCTCCAGCTACGCATTTACTCCACAGATTCAAGTGGGTTTTAATCTTTTCATCTAGCTCTACGCAAGAAAGTGAACAAGTACATTCCTCAGTATATTATTTTACTGTATATATATGCACACAAATATACTCTGCTCATCTTTTAACTGAACCAGTTTGTAATTTTTGACAGCAGAGGCGACACTCGGACACTCACAGTTTTAAATTCACAGTATTCAGTAATCGCCAGACGTGCGATGTTTTCTTCAAAGTACTGCATCTCTTCCGTCGTCAGCACTGCCAGTCTGCGCACCTCTTGGTAAGACCACACTTCATTACACTTCTGCAAGGTGCCCTCCTTCAGAGCAGGACATTTAAACTTGTACTGGCCCTGAAATTAAAAGCAAATATTGTTTTGTAGTTTAGTATAAAATTTGATGAACTCTTTACTTTATTACTATACTATTAATATTAATACTATTTATTTTTATATTTTTGACATGTCTGTAACTGCATTGGAGTCTCAGTATTTGAGCCAAATCGAGTAACCAGTTGGCTGTGGTTAAAGATGTAACTGCAATGATTTCAATAGATTTTTTAAAAAGATTTTAAATTCAACAGGATTAATTCCCTAAATTTGGTGTGAGGCCAAAGTAATGATTTATTGTCAATTTACATTTACATTCAGTCATTTGGCAGATGCTTTTATCCAAAGCAATTTACAAGTGAGGTAAAAAAAATGCAAACAATCTAATTCTTTTTAAGTTTTTTAACCTGGAAGAGTCATAAAGACAAACCATGAAGATTCAAAGGATTCTGGAAAAATCTAGTGATTTGATTGATTCTGTTTTGAAGGGCTCCTGAGGTGTGCTGATTAAGGAAGCTGTAGGTGTGAGTTTGAGGACAAACCTCTCTACATTTTGACATTGGGCACAGATGCAATTACCTGGTCCACCAGACTGCGGCACCACCCGGTGAGAGACTCCGGGCTGACAGCGTGGCCGCAGGACATCTCTGCTCGGAGACCCTGGTCTCCGTCCACCGGGGCTGAGGACAACAACAGTGAACACAACAGAAACTGTGTTACAGACAGGAGACATACATGTTATGTGAAATTATCCACATTCACAAAGCCTCGATTATATAAAGGTTTCACAGTCAAGCGTTCACTCACGGAGCGGATCCAGATCATCCGGTCTGTTGACGAATTTCAGAGTCGTGTCTCTGGGGTCGTACCTCTTCTCGTTCTGACCCTGGGTGGTCATGTTGTTTCTGAACGGTTCTTCTCTCCGACCTCAAACCTCTCGATGAGCAGGAAACACTGAACCTTCACATTTGTTTTCCAACACTTTCAGTTTTGCACCCAGTAATTACAAGAAGTCACGTGAGTGCACACTGGCAGATGTGTATTCCTATGATTTATTCTGTTTATTTCATTGTGTAGATCTTTGTTGTAGTGATTTCACAAAATCACAACCTGCAACAGGGTATCGACAAAAAAACCCTCAACCAGTTACAGAAAAACAATCCTGGCATTTGATAATAAGGACGGTAATAATAAATCGTAAAAAGTAAATAGGAAGTGAAAGTATCCTGAGCCCTGACGTCAGAACCCGATTTCCCCAAACAGCGAGGCACAAACAGCTGAAGCGTCCTCACTCCCGTCCAACGCTCGGCAGCGGAGCGGGCACAGAAAGTCTCACAATGGGGAAACTCTTCCAGGTGGTTATTAATGGTTTTCGAGGTGAGAAGATGATCATCGACCTGTGCAACACAGAGGAGCAGATGCAGCAAATGACAGTGCTGCAGCTGAAGGAGAAGATCCTACCGAGGCTTCCGGCCAGCACAGGTACAGGCAGCGAGAAACTCCAACAACCATAACTGTCTGACAAACCTAAAATAATCAGGGACAAATATGTCCATATGTTCAGCCCATGATGGAGCTACGTGCAGCCGTTGAAACTTTGAAAGATGTTATTCCATTGAACGAAGACGGTTTTGATCATTTTTGGAGAGGAAAGGAATTAAATACTTCACTAGATACCTAACTGCTACCAGTAGCTTTATGATTTCACAAAAAATGTGTAATAACACTGTTGGAAGTCAAAGTTCGCCCTTTAAACGAGTTTTCAAAAGTGAAACTATGCAGAATGGTTCCTTCATGGCTGTTAGTTTGTTATAAATAAGCTGCCAAGTAATTTATTAGAGTGTGTAACTACATTAGTCTGTTAGCACTGACATTTCTAGAAACTGCAATTGAATGCAACGTTCTTTGTTGAAATGGAATGAATACTTGAGTATTGCTTTACTTAGTTTCGCTTCTCCACTGTTGAGTTGAAAGAATGAAAAGATTAAACCAACTCCCTGTGTCCCTGTGTGTTTTAGGAGAAGAGTCTCTGCGGCTGATCTTCACAGACAAGGAGCTCAATGAAAACACCAAGCTGCTTTCTGAATATGGAATCCAACACATGTCTGTCATCCACATGGTGGTGAGAGTTCCTGGAGGACTCACTGTTTTATAGAGACCGTCTCCTTCTGTTGCCACTGGTGCCTCCTGTAAAAGCACATGAAGAAGTCTGACAATGTTTACATATTTGACCCAACTGTTGTTCAGACTCCCAGAAAAGGACATACAGTACATCATATGTACTTCATCATCATTATTGTACTTCAATAAATAATGCATGCTGTGTAAACTTTTGTCTTCTTCAGTTGATTTAGATGTTTTATTTTTTTACAGTTATCAAATTACTTGTTATATGTCTTAGCTTATATTTCTGTGGTGTCAGTTTAATAAAAATCTGTATTTGAAAAAAATGTTGATTTAACAACAATATTCTTTATTTGAAACCCAAGACATCATGTTAATCTTCTGCCAATTACTTTAATAAAACTGTAGGTTTGGTGGTAGGAAATAAAACACTAATTACATAATTATTTAATTTTAATTTTAATATAACTTTTTTTGCACATTACATTGCACAATTCATTACTTTAGTAAGTGCATTACAGTGCAATTAATCTTTCTTACTTTTCTTACTTTTATTGCCTTGTACTTGTGAGCTGTGTAAAAGTACATTTCCCTGTTGCGGGATCAATAAAGATTTATCTTATCTTATTTTGTTAAAAAAAAACAATACAAACAGAACATGTAATAAAGACAACAAGTTTTGTCACTGAGCTACAAAGGGAAGATTCTGTAGAGACACACAATGCATCAAAGGAAATCTTCTAATACTGTACTGTTGTTAATTTAAAAACTTATAATTAGTTGAATGAGATTTCATTCAAATTAATAATTCAGCAGGACAATAAAAACAGCATCTTGGTCATTTTAACAAAAACTGTTAAAAATAAGATGAAACAGAAATAAGGTGCTGACCAGCCAGGTATTTATTCACCCACAAAGAACGTTATTGAACGACATTCACGCTAAATACAGTATATCCCTGAGGGATCTTCTTTGAATATAACATCAGTAGAATTCCGACCTGAAAATTACTGTACAGCTGTTGGTGTTATTTTTTATTTTGAAGCCCGACCTGAAAGGGGTGTACAACTTTTGAGCCCACTAATTATCACTTGAAGTTTGTGAATATGTTTAAAACTACGTAAATGTCAAAATATGTCATATTTTACCGTTTCTGAACTATATAGAAGAAGTATCTTTTTGCAGATGTAATTATCTTGCAAATAGCTCAGTCAGTTATAGAGATAACATAAATTATATTTTGTTTAGTTGTTAGCCGTGTGACCTCTTCACTTAATATTTCCCACACACCGTGAATGCAGCACTCCAACAGCTGATTGTGTGATAAGTGAAAGAGAAAGTATTACGAGGATAAAGCGCAGCGGATAGAGACTTTGTGTGTTTGTGTCCACACGAAACACAGAGAATCTATTTATCACAAATCTACAGCAATGTTGAGAAATTCTTCTTCAGGTACGTGCTTTTTTGCCTGTTTATGACCCAGAATAGATGTGTTTGCAACCTAAATTAATTATTGCCAGTCTCCTCCCTGTAGGAAATATTAAATACCATGGCTTGTTTAACCAAGGAGCGACATGCTACCTGAACAGTGTCCTGCAGGTGCTGTTCATGACCAAAGAGTTCAGAGAGGCTGTGGGAAGGTTCGGTACCAAATAACAGACATAAATTCAGTTGAGGCTATAAACTGCTCATCAATATTCTTACCAATATGCCTTCACTTTTTTTAGGTGCGCCTGTGACAACTTTGACAATCTGGATTTTCATCTGAAAACCTTGTTTGCTGAATTACAGAGAGGCACAACAAACACTTATGACATCACAAAGAAGCTGGGCATCAACACAGGTACAGTATGTTAGGACATACCTACAGAACAACACGAGTTCTCTGAAGGAGCTCAACAAAATAGATTTTTGGGATAATGAAGTCGAGTGGAAGTGTTAAAATGCAGTCATAAAGATGGAGAGTAAACACAGTATTTTATATTTTACCTCATACCAAAATTCATATGGTAATTTTCCATGGTGAATGTACATGATGATTTCTGTTCTTCTCATTTTAGTGTATGAACAACGTGATGCTGCTGAGTACTTGGAGAAGATTTTAACTCTGACGGGTCCTGAAGCTTCAAAGGTAAAGAGATCAGTATCAAAGTGAATCTGTGAATTATGAAAAAAAGAACGTGTTTATCATTCTCTATATTTCTCTGTTTTCAGATATTTCATGTACAGCTGACGCACACAACCGTCTGTTCTCAATGTAAAACAGAGAAATCCACCAATGCACCAATGTGGCATCTTCCTCTATCACTGACTGATTCCCACAGCCAAGAATACAGTGTGGTAAGATCTGACAACCTGCAAACCTCTCAGCATTTTTCTCTTGCCATGAAATATTAACATGCTATTTGCAGATAGCAGCATTTCAGTCACTTATCTTATCAGTTGAACAATACAGATATACAGTATCAGCTAATTTCTAGCTGATATCCCAACTCCAAAAAAAGGTGGGAGGTTGGGTAAACATAATTAAAAACTGTTATCACTGTATTATAATGTTGCTTTAAATGGAGATTAGACTAAGCACATGATCCTTTTTACATTCTCTGGACTCTGTCTCATTATACATTCAATTGTTAAATGATTCCCACATTACTGACTCTTCCTCATCCATACCCTCAAGAGCTGATTATTCAACATTTACAGAAAAAAAAAAAGTTTCAGATTTCTGCATAGACCTCCTGTATTCCTTTTTTTGAGATTTCATACTCACTTGAAATTGTGTAAGTTTGCCTAATCATATTTCTTTCAGACCTGTTTATTACACTGTATTAAACACTCATGGTGTTCATTTAAATCCCACAAATACAGTATGTGATCCAGTACTTCAGATGACCAGATGTGCGACCATTAGTTTTTGCATTTGACTAATTTTAGAACTGTGTACCTTCTCAAGAGAATTTACTCCACTTTCCATTTAAAGTTTTTATTGTGTCGTTATATGGATTTTCAAAAGGGTTTTTCTGTATTGTTGGCAAAAATGTATACATCAATATACCGCTATGCTTACAATATGGAAAATAAACACCACACTGCAGAGTAACTTACAAACTTCTTTGCATTATGTACTTAATGTGTACTTTTCAGATAGATGGCATTGAGGAATATTTCAGAGACATTCATTTCAGTGGACTAGACCAGATGTACTGTGACCAGTGTGATGCCAAAGTTGATGCTACTATTGTGAGTAATGAGATTGTTTCTGATTTGTCTATATTAACTGGTTAAATAATGACAGCATTAAGTTGTGAATTTGTTATCTGGGAATCAAACCAATACATTTACATGTGTGTACTTGTGTGTTTCATTCAGAAATGTGAAGTGAAGCATCATTCAGAAGTTTTGATTCTGCTGTTGAAGCGGTTTGGCTTTGACTACGATTACATGGGATATGTCAAAAACAACCGTTTTGTGGATCTTCCCCGCACTCTACAGATTCCAAAGGTATATTTACTGTACAAACGGTATTTTATACTTTTTCATTCCTAATCCTAATACATAATTGTCATTTTTCATGTGGTGATCAGAATGAGACATATGAACTGTACGCAGTTGTGAATCACTTTGGAGATCTTAGAGGTGGACATTATACCGCAACAATCAAGTCCCAGGATGATAATAATGAGCTGTGGTATGACTTCAATGATATCAGTGTCACATTGGTAAGAATGACCAGTTTTGCAATAGTGATGTCATAGAAGGTTGTCAATGACAACCAGTTAACACTTAATGACAACTTTAAATGCATAAAAATATGTAATTATACTAATATGTATTTATTTATTTCATCAACAGAGTCGTTACCAGCAGCCAACCAAGTCAAACAGCACTGAGAAGTAAGGTTTTATCAGTCTTTTCTTACCCCAGTATTTTTGAATGGAAAGTAAAATTTCTTTGTTTTCACATTTTCCCACTAGATCCTGTAGTGCTTATCTTCTTTTCTACAGGAAAAGTAAGAGACAAACATTTTTTAAGCTTAATCACTTGTGGAGAGAATGATTAAAACAACTCTTATTGGGACTTTATCTTAATTAATTTTATACTTATACTTACTATAACTTTTATTCCTAGCTACAGACATTTGCACCGAAAACATCAGGAACGTGTCCATGAGTGGAGGCTCCCTGCCTGCTACTAGTGACAATGAGCAAAGTCAAGATGCTGAAGAGATTGTAAATGAAGTGGGAGGCACTGCAGAGTCTGTTTCGGTTGACAGACATGAAGAAACAGGAATTAGAGAAGTGGAGCCGTCATCTGATCTCTGTCATAATGTAAATGATCAGAGCAGTGGAGCTAATGTCAGACACAGAGAATCACACGCTCCTCAGGAGTGTAATGAGGGAATTAATGATTTGTATGATTATCATCCACATACTCATGAAGAACAGACAGATCAGGGGGAAATAATAGGAGATACTGAAGACATGGAAGGACATAAAGAAACTGGTGACCAGAAATTAGAGGGAGAAACTTTACCGCAAACTCATCTTGAAGGAAAAGCAGAGAATCAGCACAATGCCAGTACAGAACTAGATGGTGATGGACAGAGGAGAATGGATAATGTGCTTGAAATACATGACCCTCTTGATAAACCAGATGAGCTGAATGATACACAGAGGAAATTAATGGATCCAAAGACAGTCACAAATGGACAGACTGGAGGAGATGAACTGTCAGAAAAGCCTTTGACAGAAAATTTCAACAGGAACCCAGAGCATCAGGTCAGTGAGAGATTACAAGATGCTAGAAAGAGCACAAATAACGGTGATGATAATCAGGACCAGAAACTAGAAATCAGTGACACATTAAGAGAATTAGATTTAGAACAATGTGGAGAAGAAAATGGAGAAGGTGGTAAACGGGGGAGAAAACCAGAGAAAACTCAATCAGATGCACAATCCACATCAAGCTGTGTGACAAAGCACAAACGTAAGAGCATCTTTGAGGAGAATGACACAAGTATATTAAATTTAAATGAAATGTCTGATGTACAAGAACAAGATGCTGGAACAAAACATCCAAGTGACACAGGAGGTAATAAAAAGAGGAAATGGTGGCAAATCAAGCATGGCCCACAGCTCAGCAAAAAGAGAAAAAACAGCAAAGAAAAAATGAGAAAAACAGAGAAACAAAAGAAATTTGCCGGGTGTTTTCCTCTAAAGAGAAGACAAAAAAAATTAAAAAGAGAATAATAACCACATATTTACTGAACAATTGATCAACAATTGATGTACTCTGTGTAATTTCGATTATGTTCCTTTTCAGTTGTTCAGAGGATATTAAATAGATGTTAATGAATGTATGTAATATGATTACAGACAATAAATTGTGTAACCAAATAAAATGTATGTTAGTGTTCTAAATTAAATTAACTTAACTCTCATAAAATCCGTCTGTTGATCTGTTTTTACCTGCAATGTACGCTGCCTGTGGTTTCACTAATACCACTGTCTACATGATTTTGTAGATTAGATTTTCCTTCAAAAATAATCCCTGATGTGTGGAATAAAAACTATAAATGAGGCCTCAGACACCCTGTTAATGTTGAAGGTCATAGGTCATGAATGCCATACTTTGTGAAACATTCTGCTAGAAAAACTGAGAAATTAGTCACACAGATGTAGCTGCTTTAAAACATCTGTGCACTTTTATGAAAAGTTTAATACGGTTGCCCTGCGCTTGCTGCATGATCTTTTTTTGATGGTTCTCCAGCCATCCTCATTATCAGAGCTCTGTTCTTGTTCCTTCTTTCCTTGATTGTTGGTTTTCATTCTCTCTTTTCCATGTTCACCAGGTGGGTTCACTTTTTCCACCATGGCAGCAGAAGGTTTCCTTCCCATCTTCTGGCTTACGCTCATACACTGGGATATCGTGGTATTTCCTCTGTGTTACAACACACACTCGATCGTCCCAGAATTACACTAGTATCCGGGACCTCCTTTTTCATTTAACTTTCTGACCAACACTCTGCGAATAGGATGCACCGCAGGCCTTTTTGTCTTAGGATTTTTCTTCTCACGGCCTCTTTTCAACAACATAGGGTGGGTCTATCTGCTTCTCTAACAGATGTTCAATCACATTGTAACCAATGACTGGCTTGTCAGCCACGCCATTTTCATTAGCTACTAGCACTGGGACTAAGAGCTCCAGCTGTGTGGTGTGATCTGAGGATAATAAAATTGGTGTCAAGTTTGAAGCTTTTCCATCTGATGTTTCCGATCCAAGAATCTCTGCAACACTTTTGACGATGGTAAAGATCAGTGGAGCTATCCTTCTTGTAACGTCCCTTTTAATACTGGGCAGTTGTGAAAGAGTGAGGTCTGTCTTTATCTCCAGCATGTCGCAGAGGTTTAGATTTAGGCTTATAGTTCTGACAGCTGCCTCCATGATTTCCGCTTCACTGTGGTTTTTCTTTCGTGCCGTGTCGATCTAGTTAGAATAAGACAGATTGTCCCCTGGCCTCTTTCTCTAATTTGTCCATTACTTTTAGATTATCTCCGTATAGTTGGTTCAGGTGGATCTGTATCAGTGGAAATGGCTGGTTGGTTGGGGGGGAACCTGTGTTGTCTGTGCAGAAGGCTGAAGTGTAGATATCTCACAATAAATTAAACTAGTAACTCAAATTTCCCCCCAAAAAAAGAATGTCTACAATATGAACTGAAGTTACAATGGAGTTAAACAATAAATATTGTGTGTTGGGGGGGTGTTTTAATTTACTGTCCTTAAACTTTGAAATATATCTCCACAATAAACACAGACAGCTGGGAATCAGAGAGTAGCTCAGAATACCTTAAAAACACCAAAATGGCTTCGCTGCAAATGAACGTGTTTCTTTTGGATCATGTTTAAGTTGTATACATAAATAAATGCCGTAAAACTTCCCTCTGACTGGCCTGTATCAAATAATCTTTCCATTTTAGTGGAAAAAATGCCTACACATTAAATCACATGAAACTTCAGTTCCTTCCTTCAGAGCTCCTCCAGATGACATCATCTGAACTGGACTAATGATGAAAATGATGAGGAGCAGTTTGAGCAGAGAAATATTTAATACAGTCAGAAGGAGGTTTAAACTAATTAATGTACATTTGCACCTAAACTAAAGCCATGGAAAGCATGTTGAAAACTGGTGGTCACCCTTTAAGACGTTTAGTCAAGTGTTGTTTCCGGAGTTCGCCACAAGAGGGAGATTTGCGAGAGACGCAATGACAGAAACATGTTGACATGTTCTGGCTGCGTTTAAAACCATTTTATTTGACCTTTGAAAGAAAGGTAAAGTAGGGCTACACAAAGATAATAAGAAATTAAATAAACAATTGTCTATGTGCTGGTATCACTATCTCTCAATTTGCATATGGTAAACTGAATTAGTAAGTGGGTAGTGGACTCATCTTTTGATTTCTTCACACTGTTAACACTGTTTCTGTGGACTGTAAGATGGACGATGTTTCAGCACGTTTAATCATTACGTTTAATCAAGGAATTAATTTAAACTCAATGTTTAAATTTAATTTAAACTCAATTTAAACTGTAATGTCTAGAGACTTTTGCAAAACATCAAACATAATACAGAACTAAAAACTACAGAATAATGAAAGTCTGTCTGATGGTGTGTTATTCAAAGCGTTTTAATATGTTGTTTCTCATTTTCTCATTCACACAACGATGACAGCGGCTGCAAGATGCTCATCTGACCCACCCGGAGCAACTTTTGCCCTTTGAACCATAGTCAAACCACCGAGCCTATGATTCCTGGACGACAGTCTTACCGTTATTATTATAGCTATTATTGCTATTATTATTTTATTTTTATTAATTTTATTGCTCAGGACCCGGGGGGCTGAATCCTATCCCATATATATGTGTGTGTGTCCCACCTTATTTCAAATGTATCAGTTGTTAAGTGTTATAGACCTAAACTGTGTCCATTTAATGTCCGTATAATTCAGGCAAGAACAGTTAATGATAACTTAAATTGGCTGCAAAATTCTCACAAACTAAACACAACAGGCACGTTTCTGCTAAGACATTTCGGAATTTCAAAACCTAAGAGAACATTGCAAACACCTAAAATGTCCATTTGTATCGCTAAAGAAAAAGACTAAAACTCATTTCAGGTTATTTTTTTTATGCCACACAGGTATAGAGGTCTGTCTAGGTGCGACGCCACTGGTGCAAGGTACGAAGTAGCTGCTCGTTTTCAGACACTCCTCGGTGAGCTTCAGGCACACAAAGCAGAACTCCACCTTACACCGGGGGCACACAACATTCTTACATTTAGTTTTGTCATGTTCCACCAGTGACCCGCAGGTTGGACACGCACGGATAGAGGGACATCCTGTGACATTTTTCACAGACTCAAAGATGATATCTTGGCAAGTCTTGAGCGCTCTTAGTGCCTCGTTGCAGCAGCCCTCATTGTCACAGCGGTCCGAACGTGGATGTGGACCCGTCCATTCCCTCAGACACTGCCAGCAGAACTCGTAGGTCCGTTTTCTGATTACTGAGCACACTGTGCAGCGAACACTCAGATCAGATCCATCTTTCTCGTCACAGAGGATTTGCATTCAGGACACTGGGATGTGGTAGTTATAGAAAGAAGAGGAGAAAACTTTTTTACTTAACAGTGTTATGCAGAGAAAAAAACTTTAAAAGCAGCTGATTTAATTAAAACTTACAGATTTGGTATCAAAGTAACCCTTGGCAGCATTGGAAGCCATGGTTTTTTCAAAGTACTCCATTTCTTCAGGGGTGAGAAGAGCCATTTTTCGAACCTCAGTGTAAGGCCACTCGACTTTGCAGCCATTAATGCAGCACTCAAATCTGCTTTTACCCTGATTTAAATAATAGAAATCAAGTTAATTATTCATTAGAATAAAAGGTTGAAAACAAAACACTACAGCAGAACAGCAGAGGTCATGTTCACCACTTTCTTATTATTCAACCTTATTTTATTTTCAAAGTTGTAGATGAATAATAACCTACCTCATCCAACAGCCTGTGGCACCAGTTTGTGAGAGACATCGGAGTCACAACATGTCCACAGGACATCAGAGCTCTGCGAGACGGGAAATCTTCACACAAAACTGAGAACACATCGAAAGTGTCAACACACGCGATGTTATATAGTCAGCACAATAATCATATTTTTCACGTAACATGTAATAGCTCACTGCTTTGAAATGTTGCAAATAATTGCTCCAGGACTTCGGCTACTTACAATCAAAGTCATCGTCTTTATCCGTAAATCTAAATGTTCTGTCGAAAACGTTGTAACATTTCTCCTGCGTAGTCTTCAAATTCGACAGCATTTTCTAATCCTGTCTCGATTTGTCCTGCGAAATAACGAGGAACAGCAGTAGTAGTCGAGCCCAAATGTGGCGAACGCTTTCGATTTTGTAACTTTCGTTTTATGAAATGTCACGTGAGAAGTGGGTCTTCCTTGTCCATAGAAAAAAAAGGAAAAACAACATCAAACAAAGCAGTAGTTACCCTGTCGTTTTTTAAATACATAATAATGCCAATAAACTGTAACGTTAAACATACGATTACGTTTCCACAGCAGGTCCAAATATGACTTTAGGACCTACCGGACAGTCTCATTCATCGGTATTGTTAATGTATGATCTGACTATGTAGTACACATTAATAAACAATGCAGTGATTTCATCTGTCTGTATTTTCCGTAGACTTTGATTTATACTGCAAAAGGAAAAACACCGACACTGACAAAATCAATTACCCCATTGTGTCGCGAGGAAAAATTGTTCCTGCAAATAAGATGGAGTAATTTATGATGAGCGGCGTTGGCAGTGCAGCCTGAAGGGGGACAGATGTTCCACGGACCATTGAGTTGGGGCTCTGAAACAAGCCATTTCTATTTCTAGTCTAATTCTAATGAATTCTGATGAATTCATACTCGACAAAACAAAGTCAGCTGCCTTTCATAACCCACAGAACTGGATTTGCACTTTTTTTCAAATGCGGTGTTTTACTGTTTAAGTTAAAAATGGAACCTTAATGTAAAAAAAATATTTTAGCCCAACGTTACATAATTATTGTGACATTTAATGTTTGTAATAAGTACTTTAAAATAAAGAGAGTATGGAAGAAATACGATATTTACCGACTTCTGGTACTTTTGCAGCAGATTAATTTCGATCCAGAAACGGAACGAAAGCTCATTGGTGCAAACTGAAAGGGAAGTCGAGGAGGTGAACGTGTTTACAAAAATGTGCGTATGTGTCAATGGCAAGTTTAAGAAATATGACGAGGGAACATACGTTCGCATTACAGCTCCAATGCTTTGTTACAAGATGTCATGAAACAAATGTTTTAAATTTTTTTCCTCCTCTCTCTGATGAGTTTGTTGTTGAGTTTCATTCCACCCTTCACGGTTATAATGAAAGTAACGGCCCATTGCTGACGTCAGTTCGGCTCCCGGATAAGAAATAGAAACTTCAACTGTCTTTACTGTGGAAGGAGAGAATTGAAAGTGCAGTGTGGCCGCTAGCACGAACGAAGCCAACAGTCTGCCAACATGGGTAAAATCTATCAGGTCAAGGTGTTCGGGATCTCAGGTGAAATGAAGTTAATCGACCTGTGCAGCAGCGAGGAGGAAATGCAGCAAATGACTGTGGGCGAGATGAAGAAAAAAATAGAGGAGAAGTTTTTCAAGACCCAGGTAAGAAATATCCTCGAATTGAGTGTCATGGTCGAGCCAATTGACACATGTACATTAGCAAGTTAAACTATGTACTTCATACACATATGAAGTCAGTCAATACGGTAATGCTTTTATGGTATTTTAATTTTACAATATTTTTTATTTGTGAAAACGTGGCCGCTGAATTACACAAATCAACACTGTTGCCACTAACTTTCATTAATTATCGTATTTACCAGCAACAAGAATAAATCAGTTCAGTTGTTTGGTGCATTGTGCCCTTAACTTTTAGGAAATAGAAATTATATTTCATATATTTTAATCATCTCTCCCACACTCGTCTGTGCGTTTAGGACATGGGACAGAGATGATCTTCACCAACATAAGGCTGGACAACAATGCTTCCCTGCTGTCTAAATATGGAATCCAACACTTGTCTGTCATCCAGCTGGTCGTGAAGGTTCCTGGAGGACGCGCCATCTGACAGAAGCTGACGGAGGCTCTGGACAAAATTGCAAACGTGTATTATATTTGTTAACTGTTAATATGTTAAAAAAAGAAATTGAAATCCAGGAATGCATGATATCTCTTTTGTGTGTGTGTGTTTTTAAGCATTAAAGTAATAACTAGGGCTTTTTGTCTTATGTGAGTATGGATGGTCTTTATACTGCCTTAACTGCCTTAACATTATGTTTGGAATTGTATTGTGTAGAATTAGTACGCTTTACATTTTATATTAAAAAAGTGTAATCATACAATTTGTTTTCACATTTTTTAATGCGACAAATAAAATGTAAAACAGCAGATAAACAAGCGCTGATCTGATCACGTGCCAGACAATGACGCTGCAGTGGTAATTCTTTCATAATTTCACTAACAACAATTTAAAGCCACTAATTAACCTGGCATGTGTGTCCTGTGGGAGGAAAGGGGAGTATCTGGAGGAAACCCACGCAAGCCCAGGGAGAATATCCAAACGTCTCACAGAAAGGCCACAGTGGAGAGATTATAAGCTCGTTTATTAAATATGTGGGTACAATTAAAATGTGCATTTACCATATTGAAAAAAAAATTATGACTTCTTAGTGAGTGAACTATTATGTCAAGCCCTGTGTCACATGCCTGCTTGAAAACATATGTTTAGAATAGATGATTAGATTAGATTCAACTTTATTGTCATTACACATGTACAAGTACAAGGCAACGAAATGCAGTGTTGTTGTTCATAATCATACACATAAGCTATAAAACACGATGCAATAAAGTAAGGAAAACTGGGACTTAAAGAGACAGCAAAGCGAAACCAAAGCTGTTGAGGTGGGAGTCACACCCCGTGTCCTTCTGCATCCCAACCGAATGCTGCCAAATGGGATGGACATCCTGCTGTGGCAGCGATAAACCTCTGTGGAACTGACTTGATCCATTTCACACAGGCAAGATCCAGGGTGGCCAAAAACTAACGAGCACCGACTCGGAGAACATCCATGTTGTAAATCAGACGGAAGTAGAAGCCAAATCACACCAATCTCAGTTTTTACAGTGAAATGGGATATTTAAGCCAAATCCTTTAGTGTGCTTATGATGATCTAGCTTTGATAAGGTTCGGTTTCTGATTTTTTTAGGGGTTTGTCCTGACATTGGAAGACAGACAAAGTGCACGTTGCTTGCCAGCCATTCTTTTTATAGCGTAATAACAAATGTCGGTGGAAAAACATGCAACGCTTCCGGTGGGTGTGGCCTTCAGTGAAACCGAAATTAGTTCCAGGTTGTTTTAAGATCGACGGCGATACTTTACCAGAACTTACACGGGAAACGGAGAGAAGACCGCGTCCCCCTAAGATGGACAGCAGCGTGTGCCAAGCGTGAACCCTGACACTTCAGGTATTCTTACATTTTGTGTCTGTCCTGCCTCGTCTTTCCATTTACAATCCGACATAACAATTTCTCCGCATTCCTTTTTTGCAATAAATGAAGTGACTGAACAGCTATGAATTGCAGAAGTAACTCCAGTCCTACAGGTAAGGCCAGTCTTACCTACACAACACTGATTCAAAGACAGTTGTGATTTAGGGCACATGACTAATTCTCCTCTTCTTCTAACAGTCTACCATGGCTTGTGGAACCAGGGGGCCACATGTTACCTGAACAGTGTGCTGCAGGTGCTGTTTATGACCAAAGAGTTCAGAGAAGCCTTGAGGTTTGTCACACATAGTATGTCACATCGTGCCATGCTTATCTTTATGACTCTGTATTGCTCATAGCCTCTATGTTCCTTTTGTTTAGGGAAACGGCTGTAAATCCTGGCAGTGATTTTATCGATCACCAGCTGAGATCTCTGTTTGAGGAATTAAGTTCCAACACAGCTCGGACATGTAAAATCACAAGCAAGCTGGGCATCAAAGGTACATCAGGTGTGTTAGCAAGGACACTTACATGAATAGATGTTTGAACCACACATAGCTTTAAAAAATGTTTTAGTTGACTTAAGGGTACATAGTCATTTTTTTGATGTTTGAAATGTCATACTGTAAAAATAGTATCAACTTAACATTTAGCTTCAGTTTAAGTCTTTGTTAGATGGTGTAAAAATATAAGCATTTAATTTATTTTCAGTAAGTATTTTCAGTCAGTTAAACAAAAGTTTACTGCAAAAAAGTTCAATTTTGCAACTTTAGCCCTAAAGTAAATAAACATACATTTGATTTGCACTCAATCTCAAATCTCCATGCAGTTAACGAACAACGTGATGCTGCTGAGTACTTCGAGAAGATTTTAAGTAAAACCAGTCCAGAGGCTTCACAGGTAAGGACATCTGGACTATAGCAGGCACTGACTTAAAAGAAGGCACCACAAATATGTTCAACAATTCCACTTTAGCCATTACTGTGTTTTTGCACCTTTAAAAATTTAGATTTTTCAAGGAAACTTGACACACAAGAATATCTGTGTGTGTGGCACTGAGACAAACACTGATGGGCCGTTTTGGAGTCTGCCTCTTCCACTGGTGGATTCTGACAATAAGGATTACCGTGTGGTAAGGTCACAACTGCCAGTTGTGCCAACAATTTTTTTTTAATTATGGCTATTTCCTCTAGCAGACAACATATTTGTCCAGAATGTGTTAAAAGAAGTGAAATGTTGAGAACACAGGTAATTTTCAATTCATGTGGCATAAATTCTTTTTTCAGGTGGATGGAATTAAAAACATTTTCAAACCTCTAGATGCCACTGGGGATAACCAGATGTATTGTGACCACTGTGATGACAAAGCTGATGCTACTGTTGTAAGTTATGATAAAATGCCTTTTTAATTTGTGCACAATGTCCAAAGGGCTCAAATTACAAGGTGATAAAAGAAATTTAATGGCTGCCATCATGCTTGATCTTTAATCTTATAAGTCTTACAGTCTTATGTAGTCTAATAAGTCTTATGAATATTTCAAATTATCTTTCATGTCTTTAGTATGCACAGTTGCTCAGTCCCTTACAACCTGGTCATATAAGATATGTTTAATGCTACAATGTGCAACATTTTCCACATTGTTTTTGAATAGTAATATGATATTAAAACTGTGTTTTTCTAGATACAGATATTTTCTCTTTTAGAAGTGTTTTCTCCTGAAGTTCGCCCTTTACTTATCAACCAGACAGGCTCCTTGTTCATAATTTGCAACCCATGACTTCCTGAAAGACTGCACAGAGCACGGTGGAGCGTTAAGAATGAGGAAAACTATTTCCAAGCAAGAAGAGGGAGAATTGGAGAGAACAGGAAGGACTGATTCGTAGTTTCACATTAGCATTAGCTTCAGTTACATGCTGTATTAAACAGAATCCTCTCATTACTTACCCTTGGCCATATATATAAAAATGTAAAATCCACTTCAAGTGAATCTAAAGTATGATCAGGCACAAACAAGTGGTTAGGGACTACAAAGAAGATCAATACCCTAAATATTCAATAATCAGTGTTCACTGTGAGATAGATAACCAACTTCACCTGGAGTCAATATATGTCTGTCTATCCCATTGTTTTAAATGCAATATTTTAGGAACAAACAACATAAACTTGGACATTTGGAATAGGAGTCTGGACAGAAATGCATGAAAACCTCAATCTGACTGTTTAGTGGAGGCTCACAATGACTAGTTAACATAAGTTCATATTGAATTGCTTTATTAATAAACGTTAACATGGTATCTTCCTATGAAAGTGCTTTGCCCTTTACCTCTTTCAACGTTTGTTGTTATGTTTCCATTAGAAATGTGTAATAAATCACCATCCAGACGTTCTGATGCTGCTTTTGAAGAGATTCAAGTTTGACTTCCGTTACATGGAAAATGTGAAAATTCACTGCAGAGTGGATGTTCCCTACAAAATACAAATACCAGAGGTACACTACATATTTTACAATTTAATCTAAAAAAAAGTATTTGCATTTAATGATTTCTGTCACATATTCTTTTTGTTGTCAGAATCAGATGTATGAGCTGTATGCTTTTGTGGAGCATTTTGGAAGTCTGGGGGGTGGACATTACACAGCAACAATCAAGGATGATGAGAGCTGGTATAACTTTAATGATGATACAGTCACACCAGTAAGTTTTTGTTATTTCCAAAGCATCTGTACTTTAAAACATACTCTAACTGTGCTACTTAAATTGTATTGAAAACAACAAAAGAATAATTGTGGAACACCTTTTCATTCTTTTCATTAACAGCTTAACTGCAATCCATTTCAAGAAAAGTAAGTTTTCATTTATTTCCTTTTCAATGGCACAACACTCTATAACAACAGTAAAAAATAGATATTTACTGTAAGTAATGTTTATCTGATGCATGACTCATTTAAACTATTAATTATTACACAATGTATCATTAATTCTTCTTAGCATTAACAAAAGATCATTTTACTGTTGCTTTGTGGGATTACTTCATACTAAATAATTAGTTAATGGATGTAATTTCTAGTTACTGAATACATATTACAAACCCCAGTTGCAGTGAAGTTGTGTAAAACACAAATAACGACAGAAAACAATCACTTGTAAATCATTTTTTACCCATATTCAATTAAATACACCACAAAGACAAGACATGTAATTTTGAAACTACTAAACTGTATTGTTTTTTGCAAACATTCATTAATTTTATATTTGATGCCTGAAAGACTTGAAAAATAAAAAGCTTGGATAGAGGAAACAGGAGACTGGGAAAGTTGAGGAATGCTCACAAAACACCTATTTGGAACATTCAGGTGAACAAGTTAACTGGAAACAGGTGAATGTCGTGATTGGGCGTAAAAAGAGCAGCCGCGAAAGGCTCAGTCATTTAACAAGAAGGAATGATGCGCGGTTCACCACATTGTGAACAACTGCACAAGCAAATAGTTCAACGGTTTAAGAACATTTCTTAAGGTATTTCATCATCTATAGTCCATAATATCATCAAAATGTTTCAGAGAATCTGGGGAAATCTCTGCAAGTTAGCAGCAAAGCCATAAACCAACACTGAATGCCCATAACCTGCAAAGTGAAAAAGTGTGTTCTGGTCTCACAATTCCACATTTCCAAAATTTGGGGGGAAACGTGGACGTCATGTCCGCCAGGCTAAAGAGGGAAAGGACCATCCAGATTGTTCTCTCAAGTTCAAAGCCAGCATGTGTGATGTGTGGGGGTGGGCTGGTGGCCATGACATGTGTAACTTGCACATCTTTGAAGGCACATTAATGCTGAAATGCAAATACAGCTGTTGGAGGTAAATATGCCGCTTCCACCAACATCTTTTTCAGGGACGTCCCCGCTTATTTCAGCAAGACAATGACAAGCCACATTCTGCCCAAGTCATTGTACATTTTACACAACCTCCCATCTTCAAATTACATCTATTGACTAGTTATTTAGTATGGACTAATCCCACGAAGCCATAGTAATATGATAATTTGTTAATGCTGAGAAGAATTCATGATACATTTTGTATTATTTATAGTTTAAATGAGTCATACATTATAAAAACATCACTAACAGTATCTGATTTCTACTGATATTATATAGTGTTAACTGGCCACATTTAGAAGCTATGCAAGGCAAGTTATTATTTATTTATTTAGTTTTTGTTTGTTTCTTTGTTTAAATTATGTTTTTTGTTCTGAGAAGTGGTATGTGTTAGAGAATGCTGCAAAATTGACAAATTAAATCAACATGAGTCATGCATTACTTTCAGGTGTGTCAGTTATTAAATGACTTAACATTCTTTTGACATTGTTCCCACTAGATCCAAGAGTGCTTATCTTCTTTTCTACAGGAAAAAGACAGGTAAGATGAGTCTTTTCATTAGATATTCTGAGCTGTTTTCTAAATGATTTTTTAGCACTGACTGTTTGAATTGATTTTATCTCTGCTTTGTTTTATCATTCTGCAGTGCCTTCTGCAGAAACTCCTGAAGACTTCCAGCTAAATAACTCTAAGAACTGTCAAGATGCAGAAAAGATTTACAACGACAGAAATAATGGAACACAGAAACAGAGAAAAAAAAAGCAGTCAAGAAAGGATGAGTTTAGTGAGGGTGGGGATTATCCAAATAATCACAGTGTTGGTAAAGTGCCACAGAAGAGGCCAGCAGATTATGAGGACGGTGAACACGGAATCACTGACAAGTCTATGAGACATGAGAACCCCCAACATAATGTTGGACAGAATGACAAAGTGGAACATGAAAAAGGCAATCAGAAACACCGTTGCCCAGGTGAAAATAGGGTGGGGAAAGATGTTGAGGGAGAAGAGAAAATCAGAACTGAAGTTGATGAAATGGACAAGTCAGAAAGTGAAATAACCAATCTCCGCAAAGTTAATAGAGATAAAGGAAATTACCAGGAGATTAGAAGAGGTGGTGAAATCCAACAGAGCAAATCAGATGATCAGTGCCAAAAGAAAATCAGTGCAAAGGAAAGATATCCAGAAAACTGTGTCAAAAGAAACAGCGATGAGAAGATGGATAGTACAATACTCCGACAGCCATCAGCAGGAAGCAGAGGCCTGACAGAGAATCAGACAGTAGACAATTATGTCCTCGCAAGACCATGTGATCAATACAAAGGAAACAGAGTTACTCAAGCAGAAAGAAGATCTGGAGAGTCTAGTGCTGAGAAAACTGTGAGGGGAGGTATCAGTCACACAGAGACAGTAAGACAGATAACCCATAGTGGCAGCAAGACAAAGATGACACCAAGAACAGATGATGAAGCATATACTAAAATAGAACGTGATCCAAAGGCAGAGGATCAGTCCACTTTTCCGAGGACAAGTTTTCATAGTTCAGTGAAGGATTCACCTGCTTCAAAGGCTCAGCACAACAGGACAACAGACTACTACCCTGGGAGTGTAGAAAAGGATAATGGGGAAAAGAGCTCAGCGGGGTCAAAACCTGAACAAATGTCATATGACAAACAAGTACAGCATGAACAAACTGAGGGGGAAAGAAGGAAACACGGTCAGGTTGAGAATGAACCGAACACATTTGAACGTTTTTTAAGTAGTGTGTTTTGTATACCCTGTAAAAGAAGAGAAGACAAGAGAAGATAATGAAAATTAATTTTTAGATTCATATTCTAGACAAAACACTGAAATTACTGGATCTGAATAATATATTTTTGTCAGTCTGCCTTGTACTGTTTACATGCAGATGCACCATTGATTTTTGTTATTTAAGATGCTTAAAATTTTGTTAACAATTTTTTGTTTTATTTTTATCCTGTAATAATCTTAGTAAAATTCTCAGAATTTATTAATTATGTTTCAAAGATTTAAATCTGGGTAGAATGAAATACACAAAGAAAACGCTGAAATGTATGATAAATGAATAACTGTGTTTGTGACTGGAATCAAAATATTTCTCATCAAATATTTGTTTTTCTTCTTCTTTTTCTTCTTCTGTGGTCAGAATGTTGTTATTTTTACCTCAAAATTATAAACCTAGCCTTAGTCCCAATTAATATATTACGTGATAGCAATCATATCAACAAACGAAAAATGAGACAGTTTGCAAACCCATCCCGATTTGGGTGCAGACATAAAACAACAACAGCTGCACATCTATTATTTCTGTACATTTCATGGTGTGTCAAACCTTTGCACTTTAACTTCCTTCTGTAGATTTTGTGTTTGCATCTGATACCAAGACAAATTCCTAGTACTGTTAACTGTTCTTACCTGTGCCTGATAATAAACAGTTTTATGATTCTGATTCTGATTCTGATTCTGAAGCTGAATGCAATGTAATGCGGGAGAAGGCAACCCAGCTTTTTATTTCTGGTCCATCTCTTCACAGTTTTAACTACAGGCTTTGTAAATTTTATTTTGCTTATAAGTCGGCAGGAGATGAACCATGCAGTGATCAGGGTGACCCGGAGCTGCCCTGAGAACACAGCAATGTGTGTCTTTCACAACAGTGTAGCAGTATTCAAGTGTATTATTGTCTCTGGTGGGGCAGTTTATGGGCTGTCTATCTTTAGGCAGTTTATTGCTCAGATTCCCAAGTACAATAAAAAAATAGTTTGGGTGTCTCGTCTAATTGCTGCAGTTTGTCTGTTACCCTGGCCTGCAGTGAGATGAAACTATTCTGTATAAATGAGGAAAACTGTAAGAAATGGTTTACAGTTAACAAATTCCAGGTTCAGGCCGCAGGATTTACTTAACACAGTTACATTAGCACAACCTCTACTGATATAGAAGCAGATTCTGCTTTCTTTGATTTTTCCCCGATAGCTTATTTACACGGTGTGCTTGGTGAAGCCTGGCAGCTGCACTGTGTTATCCAGGGTAGACAAAACAAAGAGGCAGACTGTCAGAAGAGGCAAACCAAAAAGAGACCCCAAAAATTACTAGTATTAGCACATTTTCCTATGTCAACTATAAAGTTTCTCAAACCAGTCATCACTGCAATATACAGTGAACTGCCACTAACCCAAAAAACTACCCAGGTGGGAACCTCCTAACTACTGGGGGCCTCAATGGACTTCTTTCCCTGGGCCACACCACAGTCTAGGATCACCACCGGCCATAGATCCTGTACCCTTTGTTATTGCACAAATACTAGATTTTGCATCTTTCCCAGCAACTTAATTATTTTTTACTGATTGATTCTTTAGGTAACAAAATGTTAATATTGGGTTATGTAAAAAAAAAAACCCAGCTGTTAGTTTTTTTCCCGTCTCATTTAGGATTTTTCAAGATGACAGGTCAGGATGGAGGATACTATCATCACCCCAACAATTGGAGATTGAGCTTAAAGCCCCAATGATAACAAATAAGCTTAACGCAAGAGCTGCTGAACTGAGATTAAAGTTTCATATATATTACATGACGTCAATTCAATTGCATTCACTTTGTTTATATGGAACCATCTCGAGGCACTTGATCACAGAAAAGTACAGAGAAATCCAACAAACTGGCCTTAAGTGTCAGGCAAAGGTGGAGTGGAGAAAAACCCCCTTAACACAACAAAACCACAACAAAACCTGAACCAGGTTTTGGGTCTAAGGCGTCTGCCGCAGTGGATACACTTGCAATAAATATTTGTCCACTGTATGAAAGCTGACATACAAGGATTGAATTTCATCATGAGGTTCCTTTGTTTTTTGGGGGATCAGCATTGAATAACACTGAGGCACATGGTAAAAACGTACATGAGTACAAATATATTTGTGCTCCTGTCATGTCATGTCATGTCATGTCTACCAGACAAAAGAGAAAAGGAGAGATTGTTTAAACCATGTCCACCTATGACTTACAGCTACTCCTGCAGGTTGTACTTACTACTACTAGAGACTTATTTGAGTGTGACTTTACTAAAACTACAAATTACATTACGATTCCCTGCTTTGCATTCTAAATCCTTGTTTTATGATTGTTTTAGTTAGTTTTGGAAGTATTGTTTCACTTTTGTTTTAGTGGCTTAGGTAAGTTTTGTTTTAAAACTTGTTTGTTTTGGGAAATTAATTTCAGTTTTGGTTAACTATTATAACCTTGGTGTCCGGAGCTACAAGAGGGAAAGGGGGGATTCTGCCCTGCCTGTGTAGGGTATGCCCCTAACTTTGAGCTGATTTGATTATTCCTTATTATAGAACCTGGAGACACAGACTGCTTTAACAGCTGAGATCCTGTGACCTTTCAGTCGCATAAACACTACCTCTATGATCAAAGTAACTGTTGGCTTTTTATTGTGCTTGTTATTATTATAACACAGGCTGTTTCCCAGTGTTCAATGTTTTATCGGTTCATCATCCCATGAAATATGTCAGATACCCCTGATGTTTCCATAACATTATCTGGCCAAAGGTCAGTCTGATGTTTACGAGTTGGTACTCTAAAGGAAAAAAAGTCTAAGGAAATTTGAGTTTCATTTTCAGTCTGTGCCTCCCATTTACAGGAATTCCCATGACTGTAGCAGAGATGTGTGTGCCACTAACTGACTCCTGGGAGGCAAAATAAGGACACACAGGTACGACATGTTTGTGCCTCTGACTCAAACATAAGACTGACAGTTATTGAGAATTCATGCACATCAAGCTCTGCCCTAAGTTTCATTTGCACTCTGTGCCTCACCTTTACAGGAATTTATTATCAACATCATAGTCCTGCTCTAGAAATTTTTGTGCTGGGTTACAGTTACGTCCACACCTATTTAAACACTGACCCAATTTTCGTCAGGTATTTGTTGAAAGACGACTTTGCACCAGGAAACAGTCATGGGGAAAAACATACACCCAGATAAGAAAAATAAGACTGACAGTTATTGAGAATTCATGCACATCAATTCATGCGCTAAGTTTCATTTACCTTTTTTTACACACATTTTGTACATATACCTCTTTTTTCATGAGTCGTAAATATTTGAACAAACAAACACAATGCACAAGACAAAGTGAAATTGAAACCCATGGACATTGCAAGATGCCAGGTTCCTCCTCTGGTCGTGCCCTGCCAGGACTTTGCTGTCTTCACTTCCTGCTTATTTTGGGGTGTTTTGTCTTTGGCATGTGAAGTACAAGATTAACTGAATTCAGGTCAGATGATTGAACATTGTAGAACACTAAACTGCATTACATGGTTTCTGGGCCTGATGTATTCAAATATTCAAGATGCCTACAGCTCTTCTGTCGTCCCCTCAGGCAAGTCAAACCACAACCTCATCCTCCTCCTCCTCCTCCAAGATGCTCCTGGGGTGCCGCACATGCCCTGCAGGGGGTTTTCGAGGCCATGGATTGGAAGACAAATGTTGAGGACTGACAGGCTATTACAGATTACATCCACTTCTGTGTTGACATCTGTGTAACATGAAAAACAGTCTGCTTCTTCCCAAACAACAAGCCACATTAAAGTAATCATGATTGTGAAGAAGGCAGCATTCAGGTCAGGTGACAGGGAAGCAGTGAGGGAGGTCCAGAGACGGCTGTTGGTGAAGCTCAAAGAGGGGAAGGAGGCTTACAGGAGGAAACCAGAACAAAGGCTCCTCCAGAAGGCATTCTGGGGTGGGACGAAGAGGGCAGTGTGGATAGAGTTAAGGATTTTAACACCCTTTTCAATACATTTTAATCAGAATCAGTCTCAAGTTATTGAAAACCCCCAGAGCCCCAGAGTTATGTGGCATCCTGCAGCACATCATTAACCTGAGCTTGCAGCTGGTCCTGGACTTCCTCCCGCCCCGGGTGAAAAGCCTTGGGGGGATCTATAAGGATTATGTGCTTTGACTTCTCCAGCACTTTTAACACAGTCCAGCCTGTTCGGCTTGGGGAGAAATTAAAAAGCATGCTCATTGACACACATGGTTTCTGTTCATAGAGTTACTTTGGAACAAATATTAATTCTGACGTCATTCGGCATTAATTCATATTACATAACATAAACAGGAGCTTTGTATGGAATGTATTCTTTTATATTATACGATTATGATGGTCTAAATGCATTCCCTTTATTCTTTGGGCAGGGGAGCGATCTGCTCTTACTGACCATGTTTTCGAACAACTTGAACGCAGCACAGTAGTGGGCGTGGCTTCAATGGAAACAGAAAGTAATTCGAGGTTTGATCTGCGCTGACAGGCTGTTGTATGTTTGCAGTTATTTATCCAACAATACATAAAAAATTTGAATTTTTCTGGGGGTAAGCTCAGGTTTATCTTCTGCCGGTCATTTCTATTTGTCTGATCGTAGTGTCAAACTGTAAAACATCTGCTGCAGTGAACGATGCCTGTGTGGACGGAAAATTAGGAAACAGAAATGAATCTCATTGAAAATGGTCGACAGTTTTTCAGTAATATGTTACTGAAAGGTAAGACATACATGCTCTTTATCCAGCTTATTGTCCAGACCAATTGCATAAAAGTGCACGTTAAGTTAATTTTAAACGTTGATTTTATTCTTTCTTTCAGCTAATATTAAGTATCATGGTTTTGTAAACCCAGGAGCAACAAGTCACCTGAACAGTGTTCTGCAGGTGCTGTTCATGACCAACGAGTTCAGGGAGGCTGTGGAAAGGTTGGTCACAATAGTTGGACTATAGATGGTTTTGGCTTTTATTTCTAGAGAAGTGAAGTGAAACTACATTTCTGTATGACTCATGGCAAATCCATGTTACCTCCTGTAGGAACAGCTATGACACTGAGTGCATTGACAGTCATCTGAAAACCTTGTTTGGTGAATTAAAGAAATATGTACCGTCCATCTATTACATCAGAAAGCAGCTGGGAATCAATACAGGTATATTGAACACCGCCTCCACTAAACTAATAGACTTCTATGGGAGATTAGTTCAGTTTATTTTTTAAGTTACAGTACATGTAAAATTAGTCCAATGTAATATTTTGTAATTTACACCTAGTTTTGTACACCATCTTACAGCCTATATGTTTAATTGTATCCAATTTTGCAGAATGTATGATAAATTTTGGTGTTTCTCTATGAAAGAAGAGACACAACTGTGCAGTTTAGTGCAATTGAACAACAGCAAAGGCTTAAACCTCTACCACAGGGGTCCCAAATCCCCGGGCCACGGACCGGTACCAGTCCGGATTACCGGATTCTCTTCATTACAGTCTATGACTCACTCTTGATGTCAAGATGCTTTCCTCTGTCACATGTGTTACCTTTTGTAAATCTACACAAACACACAGAGATAGGGGCAGAGAGAGAGTTTTTTTAGCCTGCGAGCCAGCACTTTATTTCTCTCCAAGCTGAGAGTGTGGGGCTAAGAGGCCGTTACTCATGTTATGATGTTGGTGCGATGTTACGATTAGGCTGCTAATAAAGTTGCATACACAGTGCATTCATGTTTATTATTATATTTAGAAAATACCAGTTGTTATGCCGGGCGTATCATTGTATTTTTTTGTATTTATCTGCCACACCTTAAAGTCTGGTCCGTGAAAATATTGTCTGACATTAAAATGGTCCGTGGCGCAAAAAAGATTGGGGACAACTACTCTACAATATCAAATAGTTGCACTTTTCCTCTTAACTGTTCAAGTAAAATCTAAAAATGATCACAGTCTTGATTGGAGGATGTATTATTAAACAGCTGTTAGAGAATCTAGATAAAAGTTGGTCAGAAGCCAGGTTAATACAATAAATTCACCTAAAAATACCACATACATTTATCTTTTTCTTACCCTCAGGTTATCAAGAACGTGATGCTGCTGAGTGTCTTGGGAAGATTCTGTCCAGTCTGACCAGTCCTGAGGCTTCACAGGTACAGACCTAATGTTGAATATAACAGTGATTGGAGAAACTGAAGCATTTTGGCTTTAATGAAAAACAGTGTTAAAGTGTCTGTGTTGTTCTTAAAGATATTCCAGGGACATCTGATACACAAGCACACGTGTTCTACATGTGGTAAAGACACAAACACAGATGGTCCATTTTGGTTTCTTCCTCTTGAACTGGATGAATCTGACAGGAAAGAATACAATGTGGTAAGGACAGACATCTTCTAGTCTGCCATATGTAATTCATATGTAATTCATTCAGGTTTTAGCAGCATGGTTGAAACTGTAAAAACACACAGTCAGAGGCAGAGCAGCAACGTTTCTCCGTTAATTTCAGGAAAACTAATTACCAAAGACTAATGGGACTGTACAAGTTCAAATATTAAACCATGCTGCACTCCTTGACGGTACTTTATGAAGAAGTATGTGAAACTAACCTGTTGAGTAAAGTTCAGCAATAAAACACATTCCAAACTTTGTACAGGTGGATGGAATTGAGAAGTATTTCAGAGCAAGAGAAATCAGTGGGGAAAACCAGATGTACTGTGAGAACTGTGATAAAAAATCTAATGCTACCATGGTAGGTATGAATAACACGGTTGTCAATTTATGAAAAGAGGAGGAGAGTGTCTCAGTGCATCAGGGGTTGATCCCCCAGCAGTCTAAGCATATATGCAGAAAACCAGGAAACTTTTTCTTGCAACTACATCTTACATATAGACGGAATGAATTTCTACCACGTGTTATGCAGTACGCCCAAATAAGAAGTAAAGCAGGATGTAACTGCCATAACCACAACTAGCTTTACATCATCACCCTCCATGTCTCCTACAACACTGTTTACAATCAGGGTGGGGTTGGTTCGGTCCACTTTAGTCCTTGGACCATAATTATATCTACATTTGATCATGTCCTTGATGACTCCCGGTCCATAGATAGCACTTCAGGAGTTACAGTACAGTATTCCTGCTTAAATTGTGCTTTATTGTAGAGTTACATGTACATATACATTTTCAAATTAATACTCCATGAATAACAAAGTAATCATTAATTAGCCATTCCAGAAGGTCTCTGAATTATGGATTATTTACCAAGAACGATTACTAGATAAATTAGGTAATAATACCCAATTTTAATTAGGTAATATTTAGTTTGTCCTTGTCCATGTCCTTGATAATAATACCCAGTTTCATTAATAATTAGGTAATGTTTAGTTCTTGGATATATATGAATTTTCATGCTTAACAGGTTTTTCACATTATTCAGTTATTCATATCTCTGAACCAAATGCTGAGTACTTTCCATTTACTGTACGCTGTACACTGATTGTGTCATGTTCTCATGTGGTATTACTCTATTGATCAACTTGAGCTATAAATATTATTTCAATTAGTCGAATTTGTTTGTTCATTTAGAAATATGTCATGAATCAGCATCCAGAAGTTCTGACTGTGCAGTTGAAGAGATTTAAGTTTGACCACCGTTGTCGCTCACCAAGACGCAGTGTGGACATTCCCTCCACTCTGCAGATACCAGAGGTACAATATTATTTACTGTTTTACCATAACTCTTTATTTTGTGTTTCCTGATCCTGATTTTTGTCAATTTTTCCCACTGGTAACAGGATCAGACCTATGAGCTGTATGCCTCTGTGGAGCAATCGGAAAGTGGAAATTACACTGCAACAATCAAGTCTCAGGATGATGAGAACTGGTATGAATTCAATGACACCAGGGTCACATCGGTAAGACTGTCCACCTCTACTTCAGTATTTTTGTTCCCAAAGTATCAGTTTCACATTGTGCAATTTGTACATTGAGCAAAAAAAGAAAACAAAAGAATCATGGAGACACTTTTCATTCTAAATCATTCTTTTAAATGTAATTTTATTCTTTTTATCAACAGCGTGGCAACATGCCATACAATGAAATAAAATTCCAGATGTAAGTTTTTGTCTTTCTCTTTGTTCCCTAACATACATTCCCCCGATTAGCTCCACGACGTCATCTTCTTTTCACATTTCTCCCAATAGATCCAGAAGTCCTTATCTTCTTTTCTACAAGAAAAAGAAAAGTAAGACAGAAAATATTTTCTTATTGTATATGTTTCTGATGTGTTATATGAATAATTAAATTGATTTTTATCTGTGCTTTGGTTCATCTTTGCAGTGCATGCAGCAGATACTGTGACTCAAAACACCAGTGACACTTTGTCTGGAGGTGTCCATCAGGATCATGGTGGCACCTCTGAGCAGCATCAAGCTGCTGTAACGACCAGAAAGACAAAGGACGGTGAGGAAAGGCAGCAGAAAAGGACAATGACACTATAGAGATTTGGCAAGATGAAAATCAGAGTCAAGTAGTGAAAAAAGTCTGGAAATAAGTAAGGAAAGGCAGTGAAAGACCAAAAGATATCAGAGAAAACACATCACACACTGGAGGGTGACGTGCAAACACACAGTTAGGAACATGTGCAGTGTGTGTGATGGTGTTTCACTAGTTTGTGTGGACATGCAGAGAAATCAGAACTAAGTGAGTAAATAGAGACAAGGATGGAATCAAAGGAAATAATAAACTGCTTTCATCTACATCCATCATTCATCTACATATGAAAATCTGATAATGATCCTATTGTTTACTGGGCATTTCATTAACATTAAAATTTACATTTACATTTAGTCTTTTGGCAGATGCTTTTATCCGAAGCGACTTACAAGTGAGGAACAGGCAAGAAATAAAATCTAAGTTAAGGAGAAAAACATCACAGTAAAGTGCTATCAAAGAAGTGTTTCGGTTTCAAGAGATGCAAGTACAGGATTAATTTTTTATTTTTTTAATGAAGAAACAGAAGAGTTCTGTTTTCAGCAGTGTTTTAAATGTAGTGAGTGAGGTCGCTGAGCGCACAGAGTTTGGCAGCTCATTCCACCACCGTGGGATCCCTGAGATTAACGGTTTTCATTGGTGTCTTCCGTGTGTTACTGGAACCAGACGTCGTTCGCTGGCCGAGCGCAGCGGATGGGAGGGATTGTAGACCTCAATGAATGTGTCTAAGTAAGCCAGAGCTGTGGGGTTGACCACTCTCTGGACAAGAGACAGAGCTTTGAACTTAATCCTTGCAGCCACAGGAAGTCAGTGCAGAGTTCTGAAGAGTGGAGTGACCTGAGTCCTTTTTGGCTGGTTGAAGATGAGGCGTGCTGCCGCATGTTGAAAATAATTGGATAATCTTTGTTTTACAGTAAGGACCAGTGGTGCCAGTGTCAGGACGTACCATGGTTTGACGAACCAAGGAGCAACAAGTTGCTTGAACAGTGTCCTGCAGGTGCTGTTCATGACCAAAGAGTTCAGAGAGGCTGTGGGAAGGTTTGTTCATGTCACAAAAGGCTTGTCTTTATTATAGTGATGTATATTTCATTAATAATGCATGTTTGTATCAACCATGGCCATTCTGTCTTTACTTGCTGTAGGTCCATCTGTGACAGTCCTACCACTAAGTGTATTGATCATCATCTTAACACCTTGTTTGATAAATTAGAGAAAAACACAGCTGACACATATGTAATTACAAAGGAGTTGGGCATCACCACAGGTACAGTAAACACTTTCTGATGTGGAAGCAGCAAAATACTAAATATGTTGGAAATTGTCCCAGCTTCTGTTTCAGGTTGGTCGTTGTAGTAGCATTAAATGACATTTTTAATTAACGCTCGATTGTACATTTACCAAGTACACCAGTTGTACGGTCATTTTTGAGTATGTAATTTGTGCTGTTGCTCTGTAAATACGAGAAACACCTCTGCAGAATAATGCAATTAACCAGCAGCAAAAACTACATCCTCCAAAATGATGAAACAGTTGAATCAACTTTTTATTAAAACTCTTAAAGTAAAATCAAAAAATGATTACAGTCATGATTGGAAGATGTTTGATAGGACAAGTGATGAGGTTGGTCAGAAAGTCAGTTTCCCAAAGGTCAATTCAGTCATTTTACCTTTGACAATAAAAATACCACATACATTTATCTTTTTCTTACCCTCAGGTTATCAAGAACGTGATGCTGCTGAGTGTCTTGAGAAGATTCTGTCCAGTCTGACCAGTCCTGAGGCTTCACAGGTACAGACCTAATGTTGAAAATAACAGGGATTGGAGAAACTGAAGCATCTTGGCTTTAATGAAAAACAGTGTTAAAGTGTCTGTGTTGTTCTTAAAGATATTCCAGGGACAGCAGATACACAAGAACACGTGTTCTACATGTGGTAAAGACACAAACACAGATGGTCCGCTTTGGTTTCTTCCTCTTGAACTGGATGAATCTGACAGGAAAGACTACAGTGTGGTAAGGACAGACATCTTCTAGTCTGCCATATGTAATTCATTCAGGATTTAGCAGCATGGTTGAAACTGTAAAAACATACAGTCAGAGGCAGAGCAGCAACGTTTCTCTGTAGATTTTGGGAAAGCTAATTACCAAAGCCTAATGGGACTGTACAAGTTCAAATATTAAACCATGCTGCACTCCTTGACTGTACTTTATGAAGAAGTGTGTGAAATTAACCTGTTGAATAAAGTTTCAGGATAAAACACATTCCAAACTTTGTACAGGTGGATGGAATTGAGAAGTATTTCAGAGCAAGAGAAATCAGTGGGGAAAACCAGATGTACTTTGAGAACTGTGATGCCAAATCTAATGCTACCATGGTAGGTATGAATAACACGGTTGTCAATTTATGAAAAGAGGAGGAAAGTGTCTCAGTGCATCAGCGGTTGATCCCCCAGCAGTCTAAGCATATATGCAGAAAATCAGGAAACTTTTTCTTGCACCAATATCTTACATATAGACGGAATGAATTTCTACCACGTGTTATGCAGTACGCCCAAATAAGAAGTAAAGCAGGATGTAACTGCCATAACCACAACTAGCTTTACATCATCACCCTACATGTCTCCTACAACACTGTTTACAATCAGGGTGGGGTTGGTTCGGTCCACTTTAGTCCTTGGACCATAATTATATCTACATTTGATCATGTCCTTGATAATAATACCCAGTTTCATTAATAATTAGGTAATGTTTAGTTCTTGGATATATATGAATTTTCATGCTTAACAGGTTTTTCACATTATTCAGTTATTCATATCTCTGAACCAAATGCTGAGTACTTTCCATTTACTGTATGCTGTACACTGATTGTGTCATGTTCTCATGTGGTATTACTCTATTGATCAACTTGAGCTATAAATATTATTTCAATTAGTCGAATTTGTTTGTTCATTTAGAAATATGTCATGAATCAGCATCCAGAAGTTCTGACTGTGCAGTTGAAGAGATTTAAGTTTGACCACTGCCGTCGCTCACCAAGATGCAGTGTGGACATTCCCTCCACTCTGCAGATACCAGAGGTACAATATTATTTACTGTTTTACCATAACTCTTTATTTTGTGTTTCCTGATCCTGATTTTTGTCATTTTTTCCCACTGGTAACAGGATCAGACCTATGAGCTGTATGCCTCTGTGGAGCAATCGGAAAGTGGAAATTACACTGCAACAATCAAGTCTCAGGATGATGAGAACTGGTATGAATTCAATGACGCCAGGGTCACATCGGTAAGACTGTCCACCTCTACCTCTCAAAGTATCAGTTTCACATTGTGCAATTTGTACATTGAGCAAAAAAAAGAAAACAAAAGAATCATGGAGACACTTTTCATTCTAAATCATTCTTTTAAATGTAATTTTATTCTTTTTATCAACAGCATGGCAACATGCCATACAATGAAATAAAATTCCAGATGTAAGTTTTTGTCTTTCTCTTTGTTCCCTAACATACATTCCCCCGATTAGCTCCACGACGTCATCTTCTTTTCACATTTCTCCCAATAGATCCAGAAGTCCTTATCTTCTTTTCTACAAGAAAAAGAAAAGTAAGACAGAAAATATTTTCTTATTGTATATGTTTTTCTGATGTGTTATCTGAATAATTAAATTGATTTTATCTGTGCTTTGGTTCATCTTTGCAGTGCACGCAGCAGATACTGTGACTCAAAACACCAGTGACATGTTGTCTGGAGGTGTCCATCAGGATCATGGTGGCACCTCTGAGCAGCATCAAGCTGCTGTAACGACCAGAAACACAAAGGACGGTGAGGAAAGGCAGCAGAAAAGGACAATGACACTATAGAGATTTGGCAAGATGAAAATCAGAGTCAAGTAGTGAAAAAAGTCTGGAAATAAGGGAGGAAAGGCAGTGAAAGACAAGAAGATATCAGTGTGTACAGTGTGTGTGATGTGATTATTTTCAGTAGGTTTGTGTGGAAGTTAGAACGAACTGCACATAAAGAAAATAATGGAAAGACTGGAAAGGATGGAAACAATCAGAAATGTTCATTAATCCCAACCTTTATCTATATATCACATTCTTCTCTTTGTTCTTTATTCACATTCAGAAATCTGACAAAGGGATCATGTTATGTACCTGGTCTATTATTAACCTTCCTAAAAGATTATGTGCATGATCTGCTTTTATTTGAAGTGTTTCCAAAATGTGGGATGCAGCAGTTTATTGAATGTGGCATCAAGGGCACAGAAAAGTACTTTTGTATATGTAGGTAACTGCAGCATTTTAATGATATACTCTATCTGATGATGTCACAGTGGAGCGCAGTAGTTGTGGAGTAAAATAAATAATTGGATAATCTTTGTTTTACAGTAAGGACCAGTGGTGCCAGTGTCAGGACGTACCATGGTTTGAGGAACCAAGGAGCGACATGCTACCTGAACAGTGTCCTGCAGGTGCTGTTCATGACCAAAGAGTTCAGAGAGGCTGTGGGAAGGTTTGTTCATGTCACGAAAGGCTTGTCTTTATTATAGTGATGTATATTTCAGTAATAATACATGTTTGTATCAACCATGGCCATTCTGTCTTTACTTGCTGTAGGTCCATCTGTGACAGTCCTACCACTAAGTGTATTGATCATCATCTTAACACCTTGTTTAATAAATTAGAGAAAAACACAGCTGACACATATGCAATTACAAAGGAGTTGGGCATCACCAGAGGTACAGTAAACACTTTCTGATGTGGAAGCAGCAAAATACTAAATATGTTGGAAATTGTCCCAGCTTCTGTTTCAGGTTGGTCGTTGTAGTAGCATTAAATGACATTTCTAATTAACACTTGATTGTACATTTACAAAGTACACCAGTGGTACGGTCATTTTTGAGTATGTAATTTGTGCTGTTGCTCTGTAAATAAGAGAAACACCTCTGCAGAATAATGCAATTAACCAGCAGCAAAAACGACATCCTCCTAAATGATGAAACAGTTGAATCAACTTTTTAGCAAAACTGTAAAATCTAAAAATGATTACAGTCATGACAGGAAGATGTATGATAGGACAAGTGATGAGGTTGGTCAGACAGTCAGTTTTTCTCTTGTTCTTACTCTCAGTGTATGAACAATGTGATGCTGCTGAGTGTCTTGAGAAGATTCTGTCCAGTCTGACCAGTCCTGAGGCTTCACAGGTACAGACCTAATGTTGAAAATAACTGAAGCAGAAACTGAAGCATCTTGGCTTTAATGAAAAACAGTGTTAAAGTGTCTGTGTTGTTCTTAAAGATATTCCAGGGACAGCAGATACACAAGAACACGTGTTCTACATGTTGTAAAGAGGCAGACACAGATGGTCCATTTTGGTTTCTTCCTCTTGAATTTGACCAAACTCTCAAAAAATACTACAGTGTGGTAAGGACAAGATGGCTTTCTGTCTTCTATAATAAATACATTCAGTTCTTAGTAGGAGATATTTTTGTATTATTTGTGTATGACGTGCCTGTGCTAGCATAGAGAGAGTTAACACATTAACTGTATCACTCTTGAGCGAAAATGAAAGCTAAAAATGTTAAAAACTGTAAAAGAAGCTGGTCTTTCTAGACGCCAGCCACTAAACTAATATATTGTTCTGAGATTGTTCTAAAGTGTCGACGAACATTCATTTTAAACAGGGTGGCCAAAACATTATAACCATACATTAATATAATGCACTTCAGTACTCAGTATGACCCCAATAATAAAGAGAGAGTAGAAATTCAACTTTCCTGATGGTTTCAAGCTAAAAACAGAGAAATTATAAGTAGAATTCATGGCAGAGCTGCTGTGTTGAATTTTATTAGATTGTAAAGTTTGTACCTAAGAAAGTGACCATTCAGTGTATGTCAACCTTTAAAACACATTCCAACATTTCCAAATCATAATCCACCAAGGAGAGACTGGATGTACATTTTGTCAATTCATAAAATTATCTAGGTTTGTGTAAATTTATGTATATTTTTGCAGAAATTGGATATTCACAAGCAATATTTAATACATTTAAATACAATATAAAAAATAATTTTAAAAAGTGATTAACAGCACTCTGACAATGGTCAGAAAGGTATCAATTTTTCGATGCTTTTGTTGGACTAAAACATAAAAACTGTTCAATAGTGGAAGTTTAAGATGTGAACACATACAGGTCAATTTGTATGTGCTGAAACATTCTGAACCTTAGTGGAGTGACAGCAAGTGAACTTAAATATACTTTTTGAAGGGTGTGTGAAATGAATGTGTTGAGAAAGGTTCAAGGATAAGACACAATACATTTTTACAGGTGGATGGAATTGAGAAGTATTTCAGAGCAACACATATCAGTGGGGAAAACCAGATGTACTGTGAGAATTGTGATGCCAAATCTAATGCCACCATGGTAAGTATGATTTTCAGTCTGTTTCAAATACATTTTGAATATGTTGTACAACTAGTGTAATTTAATATTTTGACACATGTTAAATTGGTCGTATATTGATACCAAGCCTGCTAGCGCCCAAGCTAGCCGCTAGTTAGCTGCACCAGTTAGGCTAGGCTAGCGTAGCTCAAGCTCCACCACATGTGGTTGCTGCCACACGCCTCGCCACGGTGTGTCCGACTTTTGGTTTTTTGGGTTTAAGTTTAAGTAGGGTGTCAAGGTTAATATCACAGTTGTGACTAAATAAGATTTTTGCACAAAAACAATGTCAAAATAGCAGTAAAGCAGAAAAAAATGTATATCCTTCTCTTTTTATTGTTGTGTGTGTTTTTTCAGCAATGTAAAGTAAAGCACCATCCAGAGATTTTGATGCTGCTGCTGAAGAGGTTCAAGTTTAACTACAGTTACATGACATTTGTCAAAAACAACCATGTAGTAGATGTTCCCTGCATCCTGCAGATACCAGATGTATGTATTTAGCATATTTCATTAATTCTTAATATAGTTGTGATTAAATCCTGATTTAATCTTTTCTGATGCCACTGTTCAGAACCACACATATGAACTGTACGCAGTTGTGGATCATGTTGGTGGTCTTAGAGGTGGACATTACACTGCAACAATCAAGTCCCAGGATAATGACAAATGGTATCATTTCAATGACACCCAGGTCACACTGGTAAGACTGATCATCTTTGTTTTAGTGATTTTTTAGGAATCGTCCAAAAACAACTCATTCGTTAAAAAGTAGCTGTTAAGTTAAGTGTTTGAATGCAGAAATATATTAATCTTCGATTGTTTATTCTCTTCATCAACAGCTTGATTACCAGACATTCCAGGTGGATAACAATGAAATGTGAGGTTTCATCTGTGTTTTCCTCCAACCATATATTTTCCTGACAATGAAAATTACTTACCTATGATTTTATAGTTTTCATATTAGATCGTGGACAGCTTATCTTCTTTTCTACAGAAAACAGAAAAGTAAGAGAATAGAATTGTCATTATTGTTACTCACATGTAGAGTCAATTTTTTTTCATGAGAGTTTTTGACATTTGGTCTGAATTCATTTTGCACTTTCTTTTTAGCCCATGCTGCTAATAGCTGTGCTAACAACATCAGGGAGGTTTCCACCAGTGGAGATGTTCCACCTGTTCCAACTGACAATTATGATCAGAATCTAGATGATGGAAAGATTAAACAGAGAAATGAAGATGAGGAGAAAACCTCACCAGGTAATATAACTGACAGACATGAAGAAACAGGCACCATCATCCACACAAATGGTTAAAAACAGTTCTGCTTTTCGCAGTCAGTACTAACAGTCTCCTCCCAACAGCTCCCAACATTAAATACTATAATGTGACAAACTATGGACGAACAAGTTACCTGGGCAGTGTGCTGCAGGTGCTGTTCATGACCAAAGACTTCAGAGAGGCTGTGGAAAGGTTTGTCACAGTCCAACTTAATACTACAGTGAATAACTGGGTGTTTCACTCATGGTCACTGTGTTTTAATGTTGTTTAGAAAAACCAGTGAAACTGCTGACACTGGGTATCTCGACCATGGACTTAAAGAATTATTTGGTTGCTTAAAGAAACAGGAAGCATCAAACAAGGAAATCATAGAGATGCTGGGCATCAGCTCAGGTACAGTATGTCAGCACACACCATTTGATCAGTTTACATCATATCAAATAGGATCCTAATATCATATCTTGATTTTAAGCTCTGAATCCAGTTTATTTATTATTTATTTATTTTATATATTAATCACAATAATTTCTGCTCTTCTACCCCTCAGTTTATGAAGAACGTGATGCTGCTGAGTACTTTAAAAATATTTTAAATCTAACCAGTCCTGAGGCCTCACAGGTAAAATATCATCAATGTCAAAGTGAATCTAAAATTTAAAAAAACTGAAACTTATTTATCAGACTCTGCAGAGACAAACATACATGTATTTTTATGTTTTCAGATCTTCCACATGACACTGACATACAAGACCTTCTGTTACAAATGTCATACAGAAAAAGACATAGACAAGACATTACAGCTTCTGTCTCTTACACTGATGGACTCCTACATTAAAGATTATCATGTGGTAAGGATCTGAAAAACCTGCAGCATCTACAAGACTTAATACTTACTACTAACATCTTGGTCAGAAATTTATGAACATTTGTGATGTAACGTATAACAAATGAAGAATTACTGGGTGTAAGTCCATCTCAAAGTTAAAATAAAACTTTCAATGAATTATCCATCACATCATACTGTGTATCAAAATGTCAACACTTTTAAACAGTCTGCAAACCTGCAACAATTTTGCTTTCAAATCCATGGTTGACAGATTTTTTAACCTAGTTGAGACTAAATGTTTTATAAGAACACTGAATCATACCAGAGAGAAATTCTTTATATAAATTATTATTAACCATGTTGCTTATGTTGCTGACCCACAGAAAAATGTAATTGTACTGTTCACTAATGTGTGTTGAAACATTGTAGCATGTTGTTGCTGATCAGTGATGTCAGGAGCTGTTTTAAGGAAATTATTACGAGACTGTTCATACTGTTCAACATGGATTATAAAATACTCCGTATGTTGGCTGATAGTACTGAAGCTCTTTCAGCAGTAGTCAGTAGCATGGTGCCACATGGGTCTGTTACTGTTTGTCTGCTGTGTCCTTTGCTGTTGCTTAATAAGATTACTGAAGTGTGATGTGTTTAAACTGTCCTATCTGACAAGACTTTTGTGATATTTTATACCCAACTAGTTGTGTCATCAGTGTCACAATTATATAATTAACTTAGTTGCATTTTTTTAGGTGGATGGCATAACTGAGTTTTTCAGAGATTCACAGTACGCGTTGTCACAGTATAAGAAGAACTGTGACGAGTGTGGAACCAAAGACACTATTAAAGTTAATGTAAGTAACATTTCTGATGAACATTAACTGATTTTGTTAGCAGGAGAATCAATAATTTATGATTTTATGAGATAATTAATAACATATTTGACAAACTTTGGAAACGTTTGTTTTCCAGAAATGTGAAGTGAAGCATCATCCAGAGGTTTTAGTGCTGCTGCTAAAGAGGTTTGAAAATCACAGGATGTTCAAAAACAGCCGTGTTGTCAATGTTCCCTACACCCTCCAGGTGCCAGAGGTATGTCCATTTTAGTATTTTTCACATAGCATTTCTTTTTCATTTTTAAAGTTTGATAATGTTTGTTACTTTTCCTCTAATCATCAGAATCAGACATATGGACTGTACGCAGTCGTGGATCATGTTGATAGTTTTAGTAGACAATATACTGCAACAATCAAGTCCCAGGATAATGAGAAATGGTATAAATTTACTGACACCAGTGTCACATTGGTAAGACTGATCATCTTTCTTTTAGTAGTAGAAAAATCAATAATTCCACAATTATTTGTCTGAATGCATAGAAAATGATTTATCATGTAACGTTTGATTATTCTGTTCACAGCTCAGTGACCAGCGATATCAAGCGGATAGCACTGAGAAGTAAGTTTGGATCTTTTCATCCCTTGAAACATTTTGCTGAATATGGAAATGACCTTTGTGTTTTACATTTCTCCTACTAGATCCAGCACTGCCTACATTCTGTTCTACAGGAAACAGAAAAGTAGGAGACAAATATTTTTTTTCAGTGTAGTAACGTGTAATAAGAAAAAAGATTAACACCTGTCTTATTTTGCCTGAATTTATGGTTTACCTACTTTTTAACTTTAGCTGCTGATACCTGGAAACAAGACATCAGGGAAATTCCCAACAGTGGCAGTTTTCCACACGCCACCAACAATGAGCAGATTCAAGATGCTGAGGAAATCAAAAATAAAGAGCAGAGTGAGGAAACAACAAAAGTGGATAATGACACTTCTAAGGATGCTTCAGTTGACAGAGATGAAGGCAGCATTGAAGTCTGGTCCATCACAAAATAAGGAAGAGGAGGAGAAGATGGGGATACATGTGCCAGATGAGCAGGCAGCAAAGACTAGAGGTGATAATACAACATCAGACAGTTGTACACGTGAAATATCCACAGCAAAGCCTTTGCTGAATGAAAGTAAAACTGTAGAGGATCGGGACACCAGAGAATTAGATGACGTTAGACAAAACAGACCACAACAAGAATTTAATTTTGCACATACATCACATAAAGATGCTAGTGGGGAGACAGAAACAGAAGAGCAGGAAAAGAAATCAAATACTAAGCTCTTAAAAAACAAAGAGGAGCCTTCTCTCACACAGGCAAGATCAGAACGAAGTGGAAGTTTGCACGAAGATTACAGTAAAAATACAAGTCTGCAGCCAAGAATAAATTGCAAGATAATTGAAGAAGAATTTAAGAAAACTCTAGTGGTTTTCAAGAAACTACAGAGATAACGAAAACATTAAAATTATTGCAGGAAGATGTTCACAAAGAAAATCTGATACAATAGATGAACAGGACCCTTTGTCAGAGGGTCTTTCCAAAATGAAGCTGAATGAGTCAGAGAAACACGGCACCAAGAGATTAAATAAAAGCATGGAAGAGGGTTGTGCAAAGAAGCAGAAAGACTCACATGACACATAAATACAGGCTGCTTTTATTTTAAAAAATGCAATAAAAAAAATCAATTAATTCAACAAAGTGCATATCAAAAAAAGGATGGTAACTTTATTTTGCCCCTCTGAAGCAGCAGAGAAAAAAAATGTATTTTTATATTTTGCAGAAAAGCTAGAAAACATAGACAAGCAATTGGACTAAGATGAAACACACACAGGACAGCACAAATTACCTGAAAATATTGTATTGGTAATGCTTAAGTGTTTGATTGTCACTGATACTCAACATCAGTGAATGAGCAATACTTACTGTAAATTCTTTATCTTTATTTCTATAATTTTTTCCATGAAGTTGCTTTTTTTTTTCATGTTATTGATAGTATTTGTACCACATTAACACTAAACAAAACAATACATAATCCATTTCAGTAGGTATGGGCTGTATTACTTATGTGTAACATTAATGTACAGTAATGAACTGTTCCTCAGAAAGAAAATATTGCTGGAAGTTTTCAATTGTCTCTGTTTTGGCCTCAATTATGTATTTGTTTAGTTTTATGTCATAAAAACAAATTTGAGGGCAAATAAACAAACATATTATATTTACAGATTTGAGGTGCTTTGTGTTTGTATTCTTTGTTTTCTTTGTCTGTATTATCAGTAAACCTGAAACAAAATGGCATAACATTCTATTAAAGTACTACAGTAATCATACAGCAGTTATGAAACCAGCAAATACTTTAAACTTGAAGAAAATTACAAAACTACTACTGATTAATACTACGAAACACCTTATTTACTTCACATTTGAGTGTTTAATGAGTAATTAAAAGGTGCTGAATCAGCAGAAGCGGTGGAGAGTATGGGAAGATAAATGAGTGCAATCAAGTTAGTAGGAGGTCAAAAGATAAGATCAATGAGACAGCTGGGTGACATAAGGTGAAGGAGGAGAGGGAGAGAAGAAGGAGATAAATAAATTGTGTGGTATTGAGATTTTAGGGAGAGGAAGGAGTTAAGAAGAAGAGCCTGACTTTAATTTAGTACAAAATACATATGAACTAATTTTATATGCTTCATTGAACCTCAATAATAAGTTTGGTTATAATCTAAAGGAAATTAGAAAATATAATATTTTGCTGAAAGAATTTGCAAGCATATGATGGAACCACAGTGGCACCGAGGAGTAAAAATGGTCATCAAACCCATGACTAATCTGACCTTGGAGTTTAAACCCTCGAGGCCTTGGACTTTGACTCATATTATTGACTTCATGACTTTGTCAAGAAAGATGAGAACACGGCTTGGTTGTCAAATAATCTTTTTGTGGAAGAAGTGGCCCGAACACCAATTTATTTAGATTTACATATAAGCTGGTGAGCTCAAATTTGACCAATTAAGTTAGCAAATATATGTAGGATTGATTAACCCTTTGGGGACGATATCGCCTGTGTTAGAGAACCATGCTGTAGAAAACTAGACCGTTTTTCTTACGTTGCATTTAGTGAATCATTCAGGCTCTTGTCCATCTGAACACTAAAGTACCATCCATCGACTTTAAAGCAATTTATCTTAATCTAACCACGTAAAACCTCTCTAAACACTAAAGAAACAAGTTGAAAGCAGTAAAAGCAGTACTGAGTAACCCTAGGGAGGTTGCAGTATTATGATAATATTATTAAAATTAAAAAAAAGAATTCCATTAAATTTCTTTGGTACAAACTTCTTCTAATGCCATATTTCCAAAAAATTGAACGCAGCACGTCAGTAGGCGTGGCATCAAGAGAAAGAGAAAGTATCCGACTGCTGTGAATTTCAGTTTTTTTACGATACACAGAGAACTTCACATTTATCACTGGAATGTTTTTAACCTCCGGCTGAGAGTAAGCTCATAATTGTCTTCTCTATATGTATTTGTCTTCTGATTACTGGTATAAAATGATTACAAATCGATTGCATTGAGCAATCGTCACGTGAAGTGAAAATTAGGGAAATAAAAATGAATCGCCAGTTTTCTTGCAGTTTTTTTAACTCACCAGGTAAGAAATACACGTTCCTAATTCATCTCATTGTCTAACCAAATTGTATAAAAATATACTGCAATTTGTATTAATTTAAACGTTGTTGTTGTTTTTTTATCCTTTCTCTCAGCTAATATTAAGTATCATGGTTTGGAAAACCCAGGAGCAACAAGTCACCTGAACAGTGTTCTGCAGGTGCTGTTCATGACCGACGAGTTCAGGGAGGCTGTGGAAAGGTTGGTCACAATAGTTGGACTATTGATGGTTTTGGCTTTTATTTCTAGTGAAGTGAAACTACTTTTCTGTATGACTCCTGTAGGAACAGCTATGACACTGAGTGCATTGACAGTCATCTGAAAACCTTGTTTGGTGAATTAAAGAAACGTAAAGCATCCACCTATAACATCAGAAAGCAGCTGGGAATCGATACAGGTATATTGAACACCGCCTCCACTAAACTAGATCTACACAAATCTTTGTGAAGTGGGTTTAGTTTATCTTTAAAAGTCATATGTTATAGTAGCCTGAAGCAATATTCTGAAACCCAACTGTGTGATCATTTTGGAGTATGTAGTTAGTGCTGTTGTTAAATATGAGAACACCTGTGTCATATAATGCAATTCATAAGCAGCACAAACTACATTCACCAAAATTATCCAACAATTGAATCAATTCTTCTCTGCAATTGTTACAAATTTTATGAATAAAAGATATAATGCAAGACAGCTGTTATTATATCTAAATGAGGTTAGTCAGAAAGTCAATTTTCCAAAGGTCAATTCAGTCAATTTACCTTTGACAATAAAAATACCACATACATTTCTTATTTTCCTACCCTCAGATAAAGAACAACGTGATGCTGCTGAGTGTCTTAAGAAGATTCTGTCCAGTCTGACCAGTCCTGAGGCTTCACAGGTACAGACCTAATGTTGAATATAACAGGGACTGGAGAAACTGAAGGATCTTGGCTTTAAAGAAAAACAGTGTTAAAGTGTCTGTGTTGTTCTTAAAGATATTCCTGGGACATCTGATACACAAGAACACGTGCTCTACATGTGGTAAAGAGACAGACACAGATCATCCATTTTGGTTTCTTACCTCTTGAATTGGTCAAATCTGAGAGAAAAGACTACAGTGTGGTAAGGAAAGACATCTTCAATTCCTCTATGTGCATTTCATTCAATCTTCTTATTAAAGGAAAACTAATTAAAAATATTGATATTTACTAGTCACGTTGTATGTTATTGCTGGCATGAACTGTATTTCAGTACTACACTGCGTTACTATGGTCAGAGGCTTGTTGATGTTTCATTCCTGTCGTTGGACTAAAACATAAGAACTGTTGACCACCAGCATGGTTAAGATGTGAACACGTACAGGTCCAGTCATGTGTTCAAACATTCCACCAGTCTTACTGAAGTGACAGCAGATGTTTTTTCTATGAGTATAATTTTTAAGGGAGTGTGTAAAAATATCATGTTGAGCAGATTTCAGGGATAATCACATTTTTATAATACATTTTTATAGGTGGATGGAATTGAGAAGTATTTTGGGGCAACACATACCACTGGGAAAAAACAGATGTACTGTGAGAATTGTGATGCCAAATCTAATGTTACCATGGTAAGTATGAATAACTTTGGTGTAAATTTATTTGAAAAACACTTGATAATATTGTGGTGAAGTTTATATTGTTAATGTTGTAGATTTGTTTTATAGTGGCAGTTACAAGGATATTCATAGAATCTGTACAAATCAATTCCATAAGTGGTCCACTGCACATTTGCAGTATGGTGGAGCAGCAAGACTAATTCACGTCTTTCTTTTGTACAATGAAAACATGATGTAACATGAGAACGTTGATTTGAGATAAAAGTTCAGAATTGTCGCTTTTATTTTAGACTAGACTTTAACCCATTTTAACATGTATTTAATGAAGAGGAGAGTGAAGCGAGAACAAAGGACAGCAGTGACGCCTGGAAAGGCATATCAAAATAAGAAACCAACAATTTGGTGACATAGTGAATCACAGCCTTCATGCAGTTTGTACAAACAAGGGATTGGCAGACGATAAGTAGGTTTTACTTTATCCAAACCATATATTTCCGGTATTTCTGCCCACTTTAAATGTGGGCCCTCTCATACATCTGGTATGAGTGCATGCATTCACAGATGTCCATGTGCTGCAGTTCCCCCTTCTGGTCAGCCAGCGGCAGCTGCAGGTCCAGTTTCTGAAGCATTGACTTTTCCTTGGACATTATTTGTCCTTAAGTATTTATCTTATCACCTTTTTAGATGCTGTCAACATATTATAGTTGCTGCATTGTTATTTTACTTCAAATTTGTGGTAAAATATAGATAAATAATATAAATAACAATGTATAAAAAATATATTATAAATATATAATACATCCTGTGATTATATTGCAGTTGTTACTCAGCATATTCTTATTGTTGTAATGCCGTGTGTTTATTGTAGGACTTCACACTCGTGTTAGCTAACTGTCTATCATGGAACAAGGTCAACTCGTTGCAAAGACAGTGTAGTATTGTTAGGTTGTTTAATGCGTGCCTGTGTAAATTCGAGACACAGGCTAAAATTCCAAAACGTTTTAGGTTCCTATCAAGTTTTTTGGTCTCAAACCCTAAAATCTTATGTGTATAGAGAAGCCCTTGCTGTTTCAATACTTTTTATTTCGATGTGTCTCTGCCCTTAGATAGTACTTTAGCTTTTTAAACACTATCTAAAGTTGAGTTGATAAATTTATGTGAATTGACATTGTCAGCAATTTCTTTGTGATTCATTCATAATTATCTTCGATCCAAATGCTGAGTAGTTTTAGAGTTACTGTCTAAATTGCCCAACATTTTCATACAACTGTACAGTGTGTCATGTTGTTTTCTATGAATGTGTGGTATTACTCTATTGATAAACGTGAGCTCTAAATTGTATTTCAATTAGTTGAATTTGTTTGTTCATGTAGAAATGTGTCATGAATCAGCATCCAGAAGTTCTAACAGTGCAGTTGAAGAGATCTAAGTTTGTCCACCGTCGTCGCACACCAAGACGCAGTGCAGACATTCCCTCCACTCTGCAGATACCAGAGGTACAATATTATTTACTGTTTTACCATAACTCTTTATTCTGTGTTTCCTGATCCTGATTTCTGTCATTTTTTCCCACTGGTAACAGGATCAGACCTATGAGCTGTATGCCTCTGTGGAGCAATCGGAAAGTGGAAATTACACTGCAACAATCAAGTCTCAGGATGATGAGAACTGGTATGAATTCAATGACACCAGGGTCACATTGGTAAGACTGTCCACCTCTACTTCAGTATTTTTGTTCCCAAAGTATCAGTTTCACATTGTGCAATGCTTGCGGACAAAAAAATATATATATATTGAAAATCATGAAGACACTTTTCCTTCTAAACCATACTTTTAAATTTAATTCTAGACCAAGGAAGAAAAATTTCAGAAGTAAGTTCTTATCTTTCTCTTTGTTCCCTAAAATACATTCCCCCGATTAGCTCCATGACCTCATCTTCTTTTCACATTTCTCCCAATAGATCCAAAAGTCCTTATCTTCTTTTCTACAAGAAAAAGAAAAGTAAGACAGAAAACATTTTATTTTTTCATGTGTTTCTGATGTGTTATCTGAATAATTAAATTGATCTTTATCTGTGCTTTGGTTCATCTTTGCAGTGCACGCAGCAGATACTGTGACTCAAAACACCAGTGACATGTTGCTTGGAGGTGTCCATCAGGATCATGGTGGCACCTCTGAGCAGCATCAAGCTGCTGTAACGACCAGAAACACAAAGGACGGTGAGGAAAGGCAGCAGAAAAGGACAATGACACTATAGAGATTTGGCAAGATGAAAATCAGAGTCAAGTGGGAGAAAAAGTGGGGAAATAAGTAGGAAAGGCAGTGAAAGACAAGAAGATATCAGAGAAAACACATCACACACTGGAGGGTGACGTGCAAACACACAGTTAGGAACATGTGCAGTGTGTGTGGTGTGATTGTGTTTAACTAGTTTGTGTGGACATGCAGAGAAATCAGAACTAAGTGAGTAAATAGAGACAAGAATGGAATGACAGGAAATAATAAACTGTTAGAAGATAAATGCGTTTTAAAGCCCAAGTTTTCATCTACATCCATCATTCATCTCCAAAAGGAAAATCTGACAGTGATCTTATTGTATTGATCGTATTGCATTGTCAGACAGACAGTCTTTTATATTTAGAAACTTGCAGCATTTTAATGATATACTCTATCTGATGATTTTACAGTGGAGCGCAGTAGATGTGGAGTAAAATAAATAATTTGATAATCTTTGTTTTACAGTAAGGACCAGTGGTGCCAGTGTCAGGACGTACCATGGTTTGAAGAACCAAGGAGCGACATGCTACCTGAACAGTGTCCTGCAGGTGCTGTTCATGACCAAAGAGTTCAAAGAGGCTGTGGGAAGGTTTGTTCATGTCACATAAGTCTTGTCTTTATTATAGTGATGTATATTTCAGTAATAATGCATGTTTGTATCAACCATGGCCATTATGTCTTTACCTGCTGTAGGTCCATCCGTGACAGTCCTACCACTGAGTGTATTGATCATCATCTTAACACCTTGTTTAATAAATTAGAGAAAAACACAGCTCAAACATGCCAAATTACAAAGACTTTGGGCATTAACAGAGGTACAGTAAACAATTTCTGATGTGGATGGTCCAATCTATATATCTCGGAAATGTGCTTCGTTTTCATTTTAGGTTCTTTATAGTATTAGCCTAAAATATCGTTTTCTAGTTCATGCTCAGTTACCTACGGCTGACCTGAAAGTGGACGAAACCAGGAGGCAGCTATAGTGACAAAAGGCTGTAGTCAAGACAAACAGTGTCCCAACTTTCTATAAAGAGTACAACTAATGAAAGAGACACTTAAAAACTATACAGGTGATCTGGGTTTATGGTTTGTCCACCATATAACTCATTCATTTCATTTAACATGAAAAGGATAAAAGTAATTTTTATCCTTTTACCAAATGCATCTCAGTTTGCTGCTGTATTTAAATGATTTGATTGATTTAAAATGAAACTACGTAAATGCTAAACAATCAGGCAAAAATAACAGAGAGAAACAAAGCATAAAACCATTCAGCTGTTAGATCAAGTGTGTGCAAAAAACTAGAGCCCTTCATCTTATGAGTTTACTGTTGCCTACATGGAATGAGTCAGAGCAAGTTGGGATGTATACAGATGCATTTACTCAAAATATGAATTAAATGTGTGACTTTGACAAGAGCGGGTAATGTGGTTCCTGCCCTCAACATCTATCATAACTAGAAGCAACCACCTACGCATTCAGAACAGAGTCGCCATGGAGACACGAGTAAATTTGAAACTACAAACGCCATTTCAGTAAGAACATCAACTTGTCAACAACCATGTAAAGCTGTTTAAAGGAAGGTCTATGACTGATAACTGTATGCAGTTATTGCTGTGGCCCTGTAAATAAAAGAACGCCTGTTTACTATAATGCAATTCAGAAGCAGCACAATTTACATCCACTAAAATTACCCAACATTTAAATCAAATCTTAAATTGTTACAGATGTTATCAATAACAGATATATTGCACATTTCACACATTTCACTTCCTCCTACCCTCAGTGTATGAACAAAGTGATGCTGCTGAGTGTCTTGAAAAGATTCTGTCCAGTCTGGCCAGTCCTGAAGCTTCACAGGTACAGACCTAATGTTGAAAATAACAGCGATTGGAGAAACTCTAGAATCTTTTAGTAAAATGTAAAAAAGTGCTACCAGTGTGTGTGTTGTTCTTAAAGATATTCCGTGGACATCTGATACACAAGAACACGTGCTCTACATGTGGTGAAGACACAAACACAGATGATCCATTTTGGTTTCTTCCTCTTGAATTGGACGAATCTGACAGAAAAGACTACAGTGTGGTAAGGACAGACCTCTATTATTTAAACACTTATGCCATGTTGATGCTGTATACCATACCTATGGTGTAGATTCATTACAGAAGCATAAATGAGTCCTGGCTGAAACTTGTAAAAAAGCTTTTTCATTAATAAATTAAGTAGTAACTTTTTTAAAAATGCTGGTCAGTAAATGTGCATCCTTGCATATTCATAATTTATAAATTGACAGTAATTGATGCTAATGTGTTGATGTTTCAGTCCTTCTGTTGGACTAAAAAATACAAACAGGTCCAGCATATGTGTTTAAACATTCTGCCAGTCTGTGGCAGCAGATGTTTTTCATATAAGTATAATTTTAAGGAAGTGTGTAAAAACATTATGTTGAGAAGATTTCAGGGAAAATCTCATTTTTATAATACACTTTTATAGGTGGACGGAATTGAAAAGTATTTCAGAGCAACACATATCAGTGGGGAAAACCAGATGTACTGTGAGAATTGTGATGCCAAATCTGATGCTACCATGGTAAGTATGAATTACATTGGTGTCAAATTCTTTTTTAAGTAATTAGACATTTTCAAATTATATTATCCTCTATGGCTGTTATTGTTTCATAATGTAGCATTGCGTTTTACTTTTTTTATAAATAAAAAAAATAATAAATTATTTTTATATTGCAATTTAAATAAATGTACACAGTCAACGAATTTTAAAGGTTGCCTATGGCATGCCACTTATTTACTGCTATAATTTTAAAGTTTTCTTAAGCTGTCAAAGTTCATGTTTCATTTAAAAAGAGTATTTTTGTACGTTGACAAGGATTTTTTAGTGATAGCAGTATTGAAGCAAATAATGTTTCGCTTCTTATTCTTTTTCAGCAATGTAAAGTAAAGCACCATCCAGAGATTTTGATACTGCTGCTGAAGAGGTTCAAGTTTAACTACAGTTACATGACATTTGTCAAAAACAACAATGTAGTAGATGTTCCCTGCATCCTGCAGATACCAGATGTATGTATTTAGCATATTTAATTAATTCTTAATATATTTGTGATTAAATCCTGATTTAATCTTTTCTGATGCCACTGTTCAGAACCACACATATGAACTGTACGCATTTGTGGATCATGTTGGTGATCTTAGAGGTGGACATTACACTGCAACAATCAAGTCCCAGGATAATGACAAATGGTATAAATTCAACGATACCCGGGTCACACTGGTAAGACTGATCATCTTTGTTTTAGTGATTTTTTTAGGAAGTCGTCCAAAAACAACTCATTCGTAAAAAAGTAGTTGTTTAGTTAAGTGTTGGAACGCAGAAATATATTCATCTTGTAATGTTTATTCTTTTCATCAACAGCTTGATTACCAGATACTCCAGGTGGATAACAATGAAATGTGAGTTTTCGTCTGTGTTTTCCTCCAACCATATATTTTCCTGACAATGAAAATTACTTATTTATGATTTTATATTTTTCAAATTAGATTGCAGCATGCTTATCTTCTTTTCTACAGGAAACAGAAAAGTAAGAAAATAAAATTGTCATTATTGTTACTCACATGTAGAGTCAATTTTTTTCCTGAAAGTTTTTGACATTTGGTCTGAATTCATTTCGCACTTTCTTTTTAGCCCATGCTGCTAATAGCTGTGCTAACAACATCAGGGAGGTTTCCACCATTGGAGATGTTCCACCTGTTCCAACTGACAACTATGATCAGAATCTAGATGATGGAAAGATCAAACAGAGAAATGAGGATGAGGAGAAAACCTCACCAGGTAACTAACAGACATGAAGAAACAGGCACCATCATCCACACAAATGGTTAAAAACAGTTCTGCTTTTCGTAGTCGATATTAACAGTCTCCTCCCAACAGCTCCCAACATTAAATACTATAATGTGATAAACTATGGACAAACAAGTTACCTGGGCAGTGTGCTGCAGGTGCTGTTCATGACCAAAGACTTCAGAGAGGCTGTGGAAAGGTTTGTCACAGTGCAACTTAATACTACAGTAAATAGCAGATTTATTCATAACTGGGTGTTTCACTCATGGTCACTGTGTTTTAACGCTGTTTTGAAAAACTCCTAGGGATCTCGACCATCGACTTAAAGACTTATTTGGTTGCTTAAAGACACGACCAGCATCCAACAAGGAAATCATAGAGATGCTGGGCATCGACAGAGGTACAGTATGTCAGCACACACGATTTGATCAGTTTACATCATATGAAATAGGATCCTAATATCATATCTTGATTTTAAGCTCTGAATCCAGTGTCTATAATTGCTAACATACACTCATAAATTGCCACAGATAGAAAATCTGATAAGCGTGTATAACTTGTTATTGTAATTTATTTATTTATTTATTTTATATATTAATCACAATAATTTCTGCTCTTCTACCCCTCAGCTTATGAAGAATGTGATGCTGAGTACTTTGAAATTATTTTAAATCTAACCAGTCCTGAGGCCTCACAGGTAAAATATCACCAATATCAAATTTAAAGGAAAATTTAAACTTATTTATCAGACTCGGCAGAGACAAACATACATGTATTTTTATGTTTTCAGATCTTCCACATGACACTGACATACAAGACCTTCTGTTACACATGTCGTACAGAAAAAGACATAGACAAGAAATTACAGCTTCTGTCTCTCACACTGATGGAGTCCTACACTAAAGACTATCATGTGGTAAGGATCTAAAAACCTGCAGCATCTACAAGACAAAATACTTACTACCAACATCTTGGTCAGAAATTTGTAGTGTGAAGTATAACATATGGAGGATCACTGGGTGACCCCAAGTCCATCTTAAAGTTAAAATAAAACTTTAAATGAATCATAAGTAAATATCACCCATCAACATAATACTGTGTATCAAAATGTCAACCGCCTTAAACTCACTGCAAAGCAGCAAAGCAGCAATAGTCAGCAAAAGGGTTTTATAGAATAGAATAGAACTTTATTAATCCCACAGTGGGGAAATTATTGTGAATTCTTCACCTGCGTCTGTAATTTGTTTTTCACCATGAAAGGTTCAGGTTTTGTGAATATTCTAAAGTAGTTAAAGATATTTGTGTCATCTTTGTCACAATTTCTGATATAATTAACTTAGGTGCATTTTTTTTTAGGTGGATGGCATTAGTGAGTGTTTCAGAGAGTCACAGTACGTGTTGCCACAGTATAAGATGGACTGTGACGACTGTGGAACCAAAGACACGTTTGTTAATGTAATTAACATTTCTGATGAACATTAACTGATTTTGTAACAGAAGCATCAATAATTTATGAGTTTATGAGAGATTAATAACATATTGATGAACTTTGGAAACTTTTGTGCCTCATCCAGAAATGTGAAGTGAAGCATCATCCAGAGGTTTTAGTGCTGCTGCTAAAGAGGTTTGAGTTTAATGAACCTCACAAAATGTATGTCAAAAACAACCGTGTCGTCAATGCTCCCTACACCCTCCAGGTACCAGGGGTATGTACAATTTACTGTTTATTTTAGTATTTTATCACATAGCATTTTTTTTTTCAATTCTAAACATAATGTTGGTCACTTTTCCTCTGATCATCAGAATCGAACATACCAACTGTACGCAGTCGTGGATCATGTTGATGATCTGAAAGGTGGACAATATACTGCAACAATCAAGTCCCAGGATAATGAGAAATTGTGTAAATTTAGTGACACCAGTGTCACATTGGTAAGACTGATCATCTTTCATTCAGATTCCAAATGAGCTTTATTGGCCATGACACAAATAAAGCCAACCCAGATTCAATGTGTGAGGTAGTTCAACACAATTCCTTGTATAAAAGTGCAGTGTGTGTGTGTGCCTGCATTTAGGTATTGTGTGAGGATGTCGCTGTTGTGTATTTGTATGTGCAGTCTGTAGCATGGATAACAACAAAGTAGCAGGGCCAGCTGTTAATGAGTGTGATGGCCTGAGGTATGAAACTGCTCTGGTGTGTGATGAACTTGACAGACAGAGCTCTGTAGTACCTGCAAGATGGTAGTAACAGGAAGAGGTTGTGTCCAGGGTCAGAGGGGTCAGAGGGGTCAGAGGGGATTTTTTTCGCAAACCTTTCCTGATGTGTACAAGTCATGGAGAATGGGCAGGGAAGCACCAATGATTCGTTCTTCAGTTCTCACTGTCATAAAACTGCTGCAGTTTGTTTTTGTCCTGCTTGGATTCCTGTTCTAAACCACACTGACAGAAAAGCACAGGACAGGACTCCTTCTTCAGCTGCTGCTGAGTCTTATTAGGAATAGTCATGATGTTCTCCCAACTCACGTCTTGGGGGATGGTGGATCCTTCAAAAATTAAAGGTTTCTACAATTGACACATGGCTGGATGATATGAGGAGGGGAGGAAGTTTGGGTGAGCTCCTCCTGAAATCCACTGTCATCACTACAGCCTTCAGCATGTTCAGCTCCAGGTTGGTTTGACTCCACCACTGAGCCAGCCAATCAACTGTGCCAGACAGTGAACTTCGTCGCAGTATAGAGTCATCATCTTGGATAAGGCTGAGATTATGGAGGTGCAGTCATTTTTGTAGAGGTAGAAGAGCAGAAGGCGAGAGGACATGTTCCTGGGGAGCACCAGTTTGTCGTGTACGGGACCTTTCTCATCATTACATACTGTGTGCTGTTGGCAAGGAAGCTGGTGATCCACTGACGGATGGATGGGAATAAAGAGAGCTGGGAGAGTTTGGAGGATAGAATTTCTTCACCCCCAAAACTTGGGTAGCAGGCTACTGAATGGTAATCCCTTCAGTGGTCTTCTGAATGCAGAGTGCACGCTCCTGAGAGCCAGACACATCTGTTACTGGCCATATATGTCTTGTGATATTCACACAAACAGTTTTTTGCTGAGTGCTCTCCATGTCAAAAGCGAGGTTCTCTCATTCAGCCCCATTACAGCTGATTCAGGGAGAGAGGTCATTCAAAAAGACTGTGGCAGACTTCACTGAGCTGCCTCATCGAATCCGATCTCATTAAGCATCTCAGCTCCTTACTTCATCACCAAAACACACACATTACCCTAACAAGCCCAGTCAGATGGTACAGTAGACAAACTGAAAGCAAGATCAGCTTTCTAAGTACATTGCACACACTGGAGGTGAATAGGATCAATACTTGCCACGAGAGCTTGGAGACCTGGTGCAAAAGCACAATAAGTTTACTCCCAGATCGAAGTGGCCATTTGTGGTCCAGCGGCGGTTGAGCAGAGATGGACACCCAAGTGTTACCTATGAGATTCCAGATTCCAGCTAGCCACAGTCACGGACATGCTTGTTAACCGCGCCCCTCCCCACAAAATTAATGAAGGTGCAATACTATTGTAACAATACTACATTATACCACAATATTATGGTATTATATACTACACTACTAGGGTAAATAAACCCCCACCCTCCCAGCCCTTCCATCTAAGAGCACTTCTTTTTGTCAATTAGCAGTAATTATCTAGTGTTATCAGATCAGTCCCACATATTATTTACATATTGTGTGGACAATTTAATGGTTTAATGTGTCATTTGGTTAAAAGTAACTGTAGTTGCTACCTGCCCTGGGTTACCGGGGGACAGTTGTAGAGGTTACGTCAGTCAAGCAGAGAGGTGCATGTAGACTCAGTGAAAAGTTCGTTCTGTACTGCCTCGCTGTGTTGGAGTTTATTAAAGATTGTTAACCAGAAGAAACTGTAGCCCACTTCTTACCACAGCCCGGAGATACTGGAGAGTACCACATTATCCATAAAGTAGGGTTACATATGTAATTGGATTTGAACAGCCTGATACTCACAAAATTTATTAAAACAGCAACAAACCAGGAAAGCCTTGGAACAGGGCGGCCATCCAAGCTACAATCTTGGATGTGTTACACCCAGGTGGTTTTATAAAATGTGGAAGAATGTTGTTTCTACCAAATTACTCTGTAATTCGCTTTGGATAAAAGCGTCTGCCAAATGACTAAATGTAAATGTTCTTGAACAATCACTAATTCAACAATTAGTTGTATAGTTCATAAAAAATATTCATCATGTAATGTTTGATTTTTCTCTTCACAGCTCGATGACCAGCGATTCCAAGTGGATTACACTGAGAAGTAAGTTTGGAACTTTTCATCCAATTAAAAATTTTGTTGAAGATGAAACTTACCTTTGTCTTTTACATTTCTCCTTTTAGATCCCGAACTGCCTACATTCTTTTCTACAGGAAACAAAAAAGTAGGAGTCACGTTTTTTTAATAACATGAATGAATGCTTTAACATCTGTAGTGTTTTGCCAGTATTTATCATATACCTACTTTGTAACTTTAGCTGCTGAAACCTGGACTCAACCTGCCAACTACAACTATGAGCCGATTCCAGATGCTGAGCAGATCAAAATTAAGCAGACTGAGGAAGTGGGTAATGAGACATCTGAGGCTGCTTCCATTGACAGAAAGGAGAAGAAGATGGGGATGGATGTTCCAGCTGACTGGGCAGCAAAAACTGGAGCTGATAAAGCAACATCAGGGACACGTACATCACAGAAAGATGCTGGTGTGGAGAAAAAAAGAGCAAAAAAGAGAAAACATAGAAAATAATGTAGATAAATCCTCTGCAGGAACATGTGGTTCTAAAATAGATGTGCAACACTATTTGTCAGAACGTTTTGACAAAATAAACCTAAGTGGCACCAATAGATCATTCCAAAGTGTAGAGAAAGGACATAACACAAATGCAAAAAAAGAAGCAGAAGCAAACTTTATTTGACAATGGTGATGTCTAAGCCTTGATTTGACTTCCCTTTTCATAGTCAACATCAGTGAATGGAAGATATTGTTAGTTCGTTCTTCCTTGTAGTCAATTTGTTAGGTTTACTTTTTTTCTTTTATTTTAGTTGCCTAAATTATGTCACATTAACAATATATAATCAATTACAATAGTGAACTGAACTGTGTTATTGCGCTTTGGGATTAATGTACAGTATATGTGCATATAGGAATCTGTTCTTAAGAAAGAACATATTGCTGGAAGTTGTCAGTTGTCTTTGTTTTAGGCTCATAATTTGCTGCTTTTATGTGATAAAAACTAATTGAAGATAAAGGCAAATACATACAAATTGTCAGTACATACAGTGTGTGTGGTGCTTTGTGTGTATTCTTTGTCTATATTTCGACACAATCATTAAACCTGACACAAAAAGGCACAATATGCTGTGTCTGCAATGATATAATAAAATAAATTATGAAATAAAGTAGTAGACTAAAGTGCCATTACATGGAATGTTTTTGCCTTACAGCAGGTATAAAACCAGAAATTTCCATTGGATTTTCTACTTCAAAGTTGCACTAAAACAAAGTTCTATTAATCTATTAATCTATTAATAGTCCTACTAAACTTGAGTATTTAGTGAGTTATTAAAAGGCATTGAATCAAACAGTTTTGATCAGAACAGACTGAGGTATTAAAACAAATGCAAGTTCTGTAGCAGATACCTGTATCAGCATGGAGTTCAGTGTTGAGGAGGGAAGGGGCCCTTTCTGAAACCCCACTAGGAGCAAATAGGAGCTAACGGAGCATCTGAGGGTGCAGAAAATTACAGGTAAGAGTAGTTTGAGGGGTGTGGAGAAATTTAAAATAGGTATAAATATAATGTAAGGGAGCATCACATGCCATGACCTATGAAAGTAAAAACTCAGCAGATTAGAGTGAATGACAAAATACTGTTCACAGAACCAGTAAAAATTGCTAGAAGAATATGAGAGGAACATTTAGAATTAGGATAGAAGGAAAGGCAGCAGGAAAGGCTGAATGAGAGCCATTTTAGGTTTAAAACTTAAACAATTCATTAATAAAGCAACAGTATATAATCTGGACTTGAATGAGTTAAAGTGTTAAAAAATAAAGGATTCAGCATGATTGGGATGGTAAAAGTCCTTACTCTACCTTAAGACCTGTCTGAAAAATCAAGAGGGAAGCACCTAATGTGAATTTGTAATCTTCGATTCAGGATTGGAGTGGTTAGTGCTACAGCCTCAGAGTTAAAAGGTCTATGGTTCGAATCCTGGCTGGCTATAGCCTTTCCATGTGCCTGGGTTTCCTCTGGTTTCCTCCCACAGTCCAAAGACCTGTACAGTATGTAAGGATAACTGGTGTATCTAAATTGTCTTTGAGCGTGAATGGTTGTCTGTTTCTGTTTTTTGTGTTGGCCCTGAGACAGACCAGAGAACTGTGCATGGTTTATCCTGCATGTAACCTGTAAAATGTCATACCAGGCTTAATAAAACAGGAAGTTAGTCAGGCAGAGATGCATTCTGGATGCAGTCACAAACTTGCTTGCATAATGCTTCAAAAAAAAGCAAGTAGAAAATTTTAAACGTGGTTTACCGAGAAAAAGAGTCAATACATGTTCAAACCTCTGGCTTAATCATATTGTTTTCTGGGCTGTATCATATCTCATCCTAAGAGGATATGACTTTTTTATTTAATCCAACAATGAAAGATTTTATTTTAAGATTATTTCATATTCTGGCATACGACTTTCCCAAAGTAAATGAGCATGATTTCTCCTAGAATTAGTAAATCCCAAAAACAGGAAGACCAGGTTAGAGTAAATAATAATAATAATAATAATAATAATGAACACTAGACCTGTCATCTGCTTAATTGTAAATGATTTAAATAGGAAATAACATACACCAGGCTGTGAAACAGCTGAACACCCAGCTTTCCAAATATTTATCCTATATTGCCATATTTTTGACCAAGCTTTTCTATTAAAGCTAAAAGTTTGCTATTTCATTTCAAATCAATTGTAGTAGTGTAGGAAGAAACGGGGCAGTGCAGAACCGCTCTGGAGGTTTGACTGGAGGTAGTTAAGCTGGAGGCAGGACAGATGCAGGATGGGTGCTGGCCAACTCAGGAAGCGGAAGAGTGGCATTTTTTTTTTCAGGGGCAGGAACCGGAGGAGCATTGACCAACTCTGGAGCAAGTATCACACCAGCCAACCCAAAGCCAGAAGCAGGAACAGAAGCAGGATGGATGTAAACCAACTCAGGAACAGGATTCAAGGGCAGACTGGTAGGTCGACTCAGAAACAGAAGAGGTGTCGGCTGACCCCGGGAAAGGACCAAGAGGGACATCAGCCAACCCAGGAACTGGCAAGATGTTGAAAGCAGGGGAAGCCACAGGAACAGGGTTCGACTCATGCAAACCAGGGATAGGAACTGTTTGTGTAACAGCAGTGCCAGATGCACTACGGGTAATGGCCAACTTTGCAGGAGTCAGCTTACTCAGAAACAGGTGCAGAACAAGGTGATTTGAAGGTGCAGGTGAGATGCAAGGTCACTCTTCATCCTTAAGCATTTCAATTCCTCCTGCACCTTGGCCACTCCTGGCAGATCAAAAAAACATGCTTTCCAACTGAAAGGTTGCAGCAAACTGACTGACTTTGCAGGCTTTTTTTTCCATTATTTTTTTTACATAGAAGGAATACAAGTAATGGTACTTATGGCCATTTCCTTTTTTTTGCTTAAATTGGTCATGAAATTTGATCTGATATTTTATCTTATCTCTCATCTTATCCCTGCAATAAAAAACAAGGCATCGAAGTCACATCTCATTCAAGTCTCTGCACAGTTCTCTCTACCTGTCATATGTTAATGTACCCGTGACTGAGGCAAACCAGAAGTGTGAAGTGATATGTGATCAAACAAACATATTTAGTCATAGACAAAACAAAAATGCTTATGTTCTCATTATAACATTTTGTTGTCTTAGATGAAGCAGAAACAAATATCTCTTAGTCAAACTGTCTCACATGAAAGCCCCCCAACTGCATCACTGCAACTCTGTGTTAGGTGTTAATATAATGTCAGCTGATTGTTTCCCAAACTATAGGGAAATAATGTAATTTCATTTTTAAACATTTATAGTTGGTGGCCTATGAAGTACATTAGTTAGTAGAAACCATGCACTAATTAGCTCTATGAACCCAGTATTTGGATTAATGTACTTTTAATTTAATTAATGTGTTTGTGTGTTTAGCATGTCTTGAAAAGATTGATAGAACATTTCGTATTAACAGATTCCACGGCCCCAACAATCCGCGCATCCTGTGGCGGTGGGAATTGACTCCCCGCGCTTCCCGTAGCACGTCACTCTCCCTGTCAACATGGCTGCCATCAGGAGCGGGGTGACTCCGGGCAGCTTAGTGCGGTGCTTCTTCAGACAGACGGGGAAACCGGGCCGAGGCAGTCGTGCTCCAGCAGACGCCTGGAACCACGTAAGTGTCCTCTGTAGTTTCACGCACGGTGTTTTACGGCTGCTCCTGAAGCAGAGACGCAAACGGAGACTTTCTGCGGCTAACGCGCTAGCCGGCTAGCAGCCTGAACGTGCGTTTCAGAGTGACTTTGACAGCAACAGCCACCACAGGAAAAACTGTCAGGTGTCACTGTTAAACCCATGTTTCTGTACCACAGAACAATGAAATATGTATTTAGGATCAGCGGGAGTTTTTAAAGATGTCGAAGTGTGTGTCCATAAGCCATCAGGGCTCTGCCAGCAGCTACAGCACTACGACATTTCTCCTGGAGTAAAGACTCAGGAAAAGCTCTTCCTCTGCCAGAGATTTAGATTTTTTTGCATTCAGATTAATTCCTAAAGTTACAAATCATTCTTGCTGTATTTTAATTATGAAAGTAACACTAAAAATATAACTGTTTAACTTGTATAATTTTTATAACTTCTAAAATGTTGTGTAATGAATTCCTTACAGTTGGGAGAAAGAGGCCTTGGGAAATATTTTAGCAACAGTGTTTTAATTACTGCAGTTTGGTGCTAATTTTCTTCAGTAATGAAGACACCTGTATAATCTGTGTATTCAGATATATGATATAATAAATAAAATACTGTAAGAGAGCTTGACACTGCAAACCTACCTGCAATAAGTAAATGGTTAGTGTTATTCAGTTGTGGGACAAAATGTTTCTGTGTATAATTTTCATTCGCATTACATGTTTTATAAAATGGTGTTTCTGGAAAGTCAGCATGCAACTAGACTAGTTATTTTATTTTCATTTAGTGCATTATCATAAATGTCAAATTTCCCTCATATCTGATCTGTGCTTCACCAAAGTCACAAGCACAGTATTTCTAAGTTGATTACAAACAGTGATGATCTTTGACGGCTGTATTTGACTCACCCATTAAACATAGAAAGCCATGGTGGAAAAAGTACCACCGTACTGCATTGTTGGGATGACGTTCTCTTTTTATTCCTTCAGTATGGCTGTGTGTTCTCTCCAAATGATTCAACCTTTGTTTTAGCTGTACATAAGACATTTTTCCAGTAGTGTTGTGAAGTGTCAGGGTGGTCTGTAATCCTTTCCAGCTACATGCAAATCAGAAACTCTTGATTCTAAGTCATATGAGATCTCTCTTTTTACTTGTGAGTTGGACCGATACACTGAGTGTTTCACTTTCCATAACTTTGTCACCTCTACTGTTGAATAATTGCTTAATTAATATGATTTCTACTCCAACACGGTTGAAGGCAGCTTTGATTTAAGTCCCCTAATTCCTGTTTAGCAGAACTGTTGCTATCTGCTGCTTAACAATATGACACAGCTACAAACCCTCATGTTAGTTTATTGTGTGGTTATTGTGTGGGATTACTTTTGATTCTCTGTCCTTCTGTATCCACACAGCAGTCGCTTCAGAGGTCTCATCTGCACACAGTGTTCGAGTGCCGCAGTCATGCCACCCGGAGTCTGCTGGGCCATAGACAGTGTGGAAAGTTCCTGTGGGTAAACGCTGTGGCGGTGAGGCACAACAGTGCACAAGTGAGTTAACATTTAGGTGAACAACTTGGTTTAATTTGTAGAAGAAAGAAATTTGAACCCTGTTGTTTTACTGCAATGTTTATATTTAATAATTATGTTAATATATTTTATACTGCATCAGAAAACTTTATTACCTTAGATGAGTTGTCTCTTTCAAACACCTGCTAACCAATTTGTGTTTTCAGGAACAGATTTTAACACAGATTTTTAATTTAAAATGTTTAATCACCCTCTTATTCTTCTATCCTTCCCTCTGCCCACTAACTCCACCCTTGTAATAACACAACCAATTACTAAACAGGTGACTGAGAGTATGTCTGAGGGTAAATTATCTGTGTAAAAACCCAGTTAAATTCTAACCTGCCATTTTCATTGATAATTTCAGATCACAAATGAAACTGTTTCAGCAGCTGCCCCAGTAGCAGACAGCTCTGGTCCTCCTTCAGGCTCAGAATCCTCCCCTGAACTTGTGTCAGCTGACCCCACCCCTATTTTAACACAGCCAGTCGTTGAGCAGGTGACTGATGTTGTACCAACTGCATTGGACGTCCTGCAGGCTGCAGCTACAGAACCCAGTTTAGCAGAGCTGGGGTTGGCTGGTTACACGCCAGTAGGACTGATCCAGAACTGCTTAGAGTTCATGCACATCGATCTCGGTTTGCCCTGGTGGGGAGCCATTGTTGTAGGTAAGCACAAATTAACAAAAGCAGTTAAACCAGTATATAAGAAATGCGCTATAAATGAAAGTAGCTGGCAGGCTATGTTGTTATTATGTGGGTGATATTGTCTATGACTCTCATTTTAATCAGTACATACCTTGATAATTCAATTTCCCATTTTGCTCCTCCTCACTGTATGTACTGTTAATGTGTTCCATTGAAATAGGAACAGTTTTGGCTCGTCTGGCTGTGTTTCCAGTCATAGTCAAGGGCCAGAGAGAGGCGGCCAAGCTGAACAATGTGATGCCTGAAATGACCAAGTTAACAAACAGGATGACCGAGGCCAAACAGAGTGGAAATAAGTTTGAATGTAACCTTCTTCTTTTTTCTTGTTTTTTTCCCTATTACACTACAGCTATAGAAGTCTAATCTTGTCTTGGGCTGCTGTTTCTATGTTGCAGTTGCTAAAGCCTACTCTGAGCTGAACTTGTTCCAGAAGAAACATGATGTGAATCCTCTCCGTGGCTTCCTGGTTCCTTTGGTTCAGGTCAGATTGTCAGTTAATGTGGATTTTGCAAATCAGATCAAAACACAGTGTGACTAATTAGCTGTAGCATAGTTAATGTTCAGGTCTGTGCTATTTATATTGTCTTTTTTGGGCTCAAACCTTAGTTAAAGAAAACTAGCCTGATGTATGGATGCATTTTTTTGCATGTTTTGTGTTGCTTTAGCAATAAAACACCAGATGATTAGCTGAGTTAGTGTTGATAAGGTTTAAGTTCCTCGTATGAGTGATGTTCCTTTTTTTTTGCTAATTAGCACTTCATACCAGTTAAAAATTCCATATTATTTCATTCTGAAATTATCTTGAGCAGTTTATATCTGGTCTTTGTATCTTTATGTTTATATTTTAATGATCAAGTCAAATGTTAAATTTTCTCCAGGCACCAATCTTCATCTCGTTTTTCATCGCACTGAGGAAGATGGCCTATCTGCCAGTGCCCAGCATGCAGACAGGAGGTGTGCTGTGGTTTCCAGATCTCACCTTAGCAGATCCTTTTATATTCTGCCTCTGGCCGTCACTGGAACCATGTTTTTTATCCTGGAGGTATGGCAGATGCTTGTCAGATAGTCATAGTAACAACAAAACACTGTTGTTATCATTCTGGACAGAATAGAGTACCAACAGAAAGTCTTTAATTATGAGAATAATTTGAACATATTTGTCAGACAGAAATTCCATAAACTGTTGTTATGCTTTTGTTAGGAGCTTTTGCACATAATAATAAGTTGTAATCACTACATTTAATATAATAAAATGTCTAAAAAAAAGCAGTCACCACACTGTCGCTTTTCCTCTTTCAGCTGGGAGCAGAGTCCGGTATCGACAACCCCAATCTGCGAGCCATGAAGACTGTGTTCAGGATCATGCCCCTTGTCATCCTCCCACTCACTATTAACTTCCCCACGGTCAGTCACACATTCACTCATGTTTGGATTTCTTCTTGTTTATTTTTCTAATTTCACGCAATACTAAAAGCACCTGCTGGTGCAGATTCTGATTAAAATTCACATCTGTCCTCCCATCTGTCTTCAGGCCGTGTTCACCTATTGGTTGACTTCCAACTGCTTCTCCTTGGTTCAAGTTGCTCTTCTCAGACACCCTCTGATTAGAGAGAGACTAAAGATCCAAGAAAGGATCAAACACCCAGCCTCTGCCCTGCCTCAAAATGATGGCTTCATCACAAGCATAAAGAAGGGTTAGTGGATAAGGACACTGATTGAGTGACTGTCAGTAGTAACATTGTAGAGAGATTTATCTATTGAGTAGCTCAACAAATTAATTTTGTCTTTCTCTCTGTTTTAAATTTGGCCTTCAGGCTGGAAAAATGCTCAGCTGGCTCAGCAGCTGGAAGAGAGGGAAAAGAGGATCAAAAGCCATCTAGAACTTGCTTCTAAAGGTCAGTTCCACAATTAATTTTTTCTTTTTAATTTTAATATATTCAAACGAAAGAGCTGGGCCCAGGAAGAAAATGAAAAAAGAGAAGAAAAATATATTATATATATAAGTATAAATATCACGGTTGGATTTAAATTAACCCAAAAAATACAATCTTAAAGTAAAAACGGATAATAATTGAATGATCCTGAATATCAGAATTCATAATGTGAAAAAATCAGGTAGTATTAAAATGGAATTTTAGCTTTTAACGGCTTTCTTTAGCGTTCTTGTTTGCTGTTGACCCATTTGCACTAAAGACAATGAGCAAATTAAATGAGCAGATTTAACAGAATTCTTAAGTCACAGTATATGCAGTATTATGACTGTTATGTTTTTACTGCACTGTTTTGTTTTTATGCCTTTGCCCTAGTAGCATCCATGGTCAAAGTCATAATGTTGTCATCCCATTCTCATCAACACATAATCTCAGGAACTTGTGGGAATGTGTTTAAATTTGGCACAAACGTTGGACCTCTGGATGAACTCATTAGATAATTAGAGCTACAACAGTAATGTGTTAATTGTTTTCAAAATAGTACTGAAATTATTAGTTGGGGCCTTATACAAAGTAACATTTGTTTAAAAAAGGAAAGAAATCTGATTTCAAAATTTAAACAGTTGGTGGATAATTTGTCAACTTGTAATGGGTATTACTTTTGCAGACCAAAGAACTGATCATTTAGAAAAAATATAATATCAATTAGGTACAGATTTTCACCATGTATTATATGACAGCTCGCATATGGTAAAGGAGACCAGTTTTTATAAAACGTACTGTCACATCCTGATCACTAGGCGGAGCTGTAAGATTTACACATTTTTCAGCTGCCTGTAAAAGCTTGAAGCCTCCTTAAGCAATTGTGTTTACAACAAACACTGTAATACATATATCAGGTTCATTTCATTATTTCTGAAAGTCATTATTTATGTTTTTTTTTCCTGCAGGTCCACTTAGGCAAACTTTTACCCACAATCCTGTGCAGCAGTCCCCTCCTACTGCATCAGCATCAGCTAAAAACAAGAGTGCTGGGGACAAGGCAAGGCCATGGAAGGACACTGTTGTATAAATCATACAGCTTCACATTAAAATGATCTATGTACATATTTATGAATGGTAAAGTGGTAGTAAGGGAAAGGGTTGTGATAATGTGTTATTCTTATTAAAGGGTAAAATCTGCCTTGTAACATCTATTTCAGAGTCTATGTTGTTATTTTAAATCCACTTCCACAGAACCATGTTGGAGCAAATTGAAAGAAAGCAGTCGATTTAATTTTGTCCACAAATCATTTTATTATAAATATGTTTGCAAAACTCTTTTGCCTTTAAAAGCCAGTGTTTGAGTCAGCTACTGCTTAAAAAAAGTGAGTTTGTGTAAAAAAAGCCCTTTACTTTGTTAGACCTTGTAGCTGACAGTATAAAACTTTTTATGATCTTTACCCTCCCTATGTGTGTATCTAATCTCCTTTACTATATTTATTTGTGCAAATAATATCAAGGTTTTTTAATAAGGTCAGCAGTGTTTTCACTCTCACAGAAACCCTCTTAAACCACAATTACAGTTTGCCACCTTGCATTAAAATCAGTATGCATTCATGTAATTTCACACAAAAATACTTGGCTTTACATATAAATTAAATCTACTCATAGATACAGTTCTGTATTTAAATCGGTTGTTGATTTCTTCAGCTCTGCATCAGAATGTTCTCTCTGAAGTTGCTAACCAAAGGGAAAACTTGCCATTAAGCACCTGGGAGTCATCTTTCAATTATTCATTAACATTAGCTCCATGGGGATAGTTGACTGGTCAGAGAAGGTCCAGGTTAAGCCCAAATGCTCTTCCTTTGCGGCCTTGTAGCAACAGTGATGAGCCAGGAGGAGGTAAGGTTGAGCCTCTGTTTGTGCATCATCTGTCTTCTACAATGTGTTAAAGCCAAACGTCGCTACTCTGCTTTGTCAACGTCCATTTCAGTCAGAACGGAGAAGCACACCTTCTGAATCAGCACTCCAGATTTAGCTGAGAGAGAGAGAAAAGTTAAATTTGCATCCAACAAAAAAGAAACAACTCTGCACTGGATCCAGTTGACTAAAACTTCATTTTACCAAATTCACATCAAATTGTTTTTGTGAATAGGTGACTTCTAAATCTGTTTTTATGTAGGCTTTTGTGCATTTAATTTATGTTAATAAATTAATGTATATATTCAATATTTGTCAGAGGAGCAGTTTTAGATAAAAAAAAATCAAGCTCATAAAAAACATTTTAGACTTTAGACATACCCATTAATATATGGTGCATTAGTAATAGAATTATATAATATTACAATATATGCTGTAAGGTTTACAATTGGTCTTGTGTGATAATACAGAATAAAATACATTCTACAGTGAATATATCCACAAAGGTTAGCAAACAGGTAGCTGAATACAAGGAAAACATTTCGTGCTGATGACAAGTACTACTCCATTAAAAAAATGTATAACTGCTGAATCCATCAAAATCAATGAGGAATTTTTTCAGGTGTCTTACCAATGAAACTCCGTAGCCACACTGGCCTCTTGTGAGCAGGAGTGTAGCAGCAGAGGAAGTAAACGGGGACTCCTGAGAGGGCGATGGCTACGCCGATCAGCGAGTTGATGGTGTCACTGTAGAGCGGCACCACCACCAGGAAGATGGTGAGGAGGCAGAAAATGATGGGGTAGAAGAGACTGAGCTGTGTGAGGAAGAGAAAGAAAAGAGGTGAGATGAAAGGAAGAACATTTAATGTTAAGTACAGTCATTTTTCAGTAAAAACTTTGAACATAGGTGCTTCAATCAATTACAACAAACATAAACAAATTTAAGACCATTTACATGCAAAGTTTTTGTAAAAAAATGGAAATATATTTTTTTTCCACCGTTGCTGCATCAGAGTTATAGTGTTACAGGAGTGCAGTTCTAAATCATTGGAATACTTTCATAACCATAAATGTTATTGTAATATCGAAGCTCTAGAATATTTAACTGATTTACCTTTAGAGGTCTCTTTCTGTCTGGCTGCTTCCACCGCAGGTACAGTTGCCCCAGAATGGACAGACCTACAAACAACCAGTAGCTAAAGCTGTAGTAGTTTATCAACCTGAAGACGTCTTCCACACACAGGTAGATCAGCGCCATGATGCCCTGCATCGGAATATGAGACATCGTGATTAAGGTGGAATGGAAAGACAGGATCTATGACAGCTAAATAACACATTCAGACAACAGAAATGAAAAGGATGTTAAGTGCTGACTGACATTGAAGAGCAGGGCTGGGATGGGAGTGTAGCGATGGACATGGATCATGCACAGGTAGTCGGGCAGGTGTCCCTCTCTGGAGCCCACGAAGAACAGCCTTTAGAGACACAAAGATATGCAGCAGAGTGGTGAAGACGGGGCTTGGTGATGGACGGAGTGGGGGGTTTTATGCAAAAAAAAGCAGAATCACTCACCTGGAGGCTGCCAAGATGGAGGCGTTTAGTCCTCCGAAGCAGGACAGAGCCACAGCAAGAGGGATAGTCCAGTTCATCACCCCAAACACCTGGTCTGCAAACGTCTGGAATGACAAGATGGAAGAAACTGTAGCAAAAACTGCACTTTGTGAAAATACTGTTAGTTTGTCAGAGCTAAAGATATGCGACTTAACGATGATGAAGGGCTCTTACCACAGCAACAGCATCGCTGTCCAAGATTGCGTTGATGGGGAGGATGGTGTAGTAGGCCACGTTGGTCAGAATGTAGATCACTGTCACTATGGGCATGGAGATAGCAATGGCCAGAGGCAGGTTCCTGTCATTCACACAAACAACCAGCAGAGGGAAACAAAACTGATGAGAAATGGAGCCGGAGTGTTTAATAGGAGAATAATGAAGTTAAAGGTTTGTCAGGAGTCAATGGGTCAACAACTGATTTACTCCGTGGGTGGGGGAAGGACGGGGACTGGGGTAAGGTGAGAGAGATAATCTCCCTGGGAACTCCTGTGATCCAATCACATGATCAGTGATTGGCTGCACACACACACACAGCAAACAGCTCACACACACACTCCCACACACATATTCAGCCTGCAAACATCCCAACCAAGCTCTTTGTGCACTGCAGAGGGAGTGCACAGCTTTAATCCACACCAAAATGTAGCAGCCACTACTGGATGGATTTTGACACTGGTTCAGTACAGACACACAGCTGCAACATGGCTGCAGACTTGTTTTTTTGCTGTTCTGACATACGTCAATAGAGACAGTTTAGTTGAAAACATCCTAGTAGTTTAGCTGAATTGGTCAATTAAAGAGGAAAAGATGTTCAACCAAAGAGAAAAAATTTAGAACATGTTTCAAAATCGAATATGCTGAAATTCATGGGCAGAACCATTCACTCAGTATCTTTTGTAAACTTTAGCTGCCGGCTTCCTCACCTCTCTGGGTTTTTAATTTCCTCTGTGACAAAGTTGAGAGTGTCCCAGCCAGAGTAGGAGAACAGAGCCGAGTACAGAGCCAGAGCAATGTCCCCAGGGTCCTGAGATGAGCCATCGAACAGACCCTCAAAGTTCTGTGTGTGACCTGGAAAACATCAACAGAGTTATTAAGACCAGCCCACCGTAATTCACTCCTCACTGTCCAGCATCAGGTGATTTGTTTATGTCATGTAATTTTAATATCTTGTCACTCCTAGCACCTATACATTCACTTTAATGTTCTTTTCAAACATAAGACTAGATTTAGGGACGGCTTGAGCACCTTGGCCGATTTTCACCAGGCCTGTGATGATGACAGCAATGAGAGCGATGACTTTTGCGTAGGTGAAGATGTCCTGGACCCTGGTGCCCCACTTTACATAAGCACAGTTCACAAAGGTCAGCAGACCTGAAAGAAACAGATCATAAATACACAGGTATTACTCTCACACACACACAAGCTATTCAACAGTCTCAGTGGTGACATTTGCTCAGTAAACTGTGTGTGCCAGCTTGTTTCCGTGTGACACTTTGGCTGATTTAAGGAAACGCTGCTGCTGACTCAAGCACACTGGCCTGTTGTTTTTCAGACGAGGAAACAGCTGAGTGCAGCACATACAATGTCTCACACACACGCGCGCATACAAACACACACACAAGGCCACGCAGGTACATTAAGTTGAGGCAAAACTTGAAAGAAGTGAAGTGGAGTTGTGAAACCGGCACTGATTTGATGAACTTGTGTGTTTCTCTTATGAAGTTGGGGATTTATGACTCTTTTAACTTTTGACCCACTGCCTAAACAAAACGTGGTCTCTGCTTCTGCTTCTTTGCTTATTGAACTCCTTCCGTTTGAGCAGCATCGATGTCCTTGGAAAACATGTTTATCTCTCCCTGAGCTCTTATCAGCACATGATCCCTTATAGTTCATCCGTGTGGACACACTAGGGTGCAGGATTTCACTTCTTTTGAAGACACAGTTATTAAGGTTCAGCACATATAATCAAGTGTGATTACTTTTTCTCATTTCTGTCAAGAACCTTCTCGAGATTAAAGTAATTTAATTTTGTAAATCTTGCTCCTAACTCCAAACAAGCCGAGCGCTACAGTAGCATCAAATTCATAGCCCCCCCACTCGTACACTAATCACCTCACACTGACTTCCACATCACCCAGACTAAGAACAGGATTACGTCACCCTCTCCATGCTGGCCACTGGCCGCAGTGAGGGGACAAATCATAACAATATCATCTTCTGCTGCATTGACAGGTCGGGGATCATAACAAGCTCGTTCCCTGCAGGAGACTCGCTCAAACACAACAAAACATAAGGCGTCAGATGGAGGCGATGAGCGATGGAGAAGGAGACGGTGCCACACAGAAGTAGATGTGTGGTGTGTTGACAGTGAAAGGTTAGAAGGGTGGGAGGTGTGAGAGAGTGTGAGAAACATAGTCCAGATGTGAGGTGAAATAGAAATCCTCAAAAACACTCTGGATGTCGATTGAATTTATGTGTAGTTGTTGTTGATTTGGTTCCTTCTGGATTCTGGCTTAAATTTCCATCCTCCTTTCCTGGCATTAATGAGCTTCTGCACACATGAACCAACTTCATTGTTGTGATAATTTGACCCTACAGTTAACTTTTAACAGCAGCAATAACAAAAAGCAGCCTAATTTTAACTAAAATAAGGTAAATATTTACTGGAGGTCAAAGTGGAACTCAAATTTGTCTAATTGTTTAACGAGTACAGGGTTCTAGTCTCAGAAAAAAGCTTTTCTACATGAGACAGAAAAGATGCAGGTTTAATTTTCAGCTCGTTCCTGTGCTGCTGAGCTGTCAGTGGCCTGCTTGTGTCTCAGGTCAGAGTCTCCCTGCACTGAGGACTTTATCTCTCGGCTATCAGCACTTTTAGTCCTCCTCTGAGCGCTGCTTATCGGTGCATGGCACAAGTGCGTATTCATGTGCATTTAGGTGCGCATTCGTACATTTACGGCTTTCAAGGCGGCCCGCGAATAAATGAATAGATGACTAATGTTTATTGCAAATCAGGACATTATGTGTATTTTTTATCTTGAATACGGCGGCTTATCTGAGAGATGCTGCCTGAATACGCTCTGCTTCTTTGTGGCTTCTTGTCTCAGTGTCAGGTTGCCTGAGTGTTAGTATGTCTTTGCTTCTAAAGTTGCCTTCCGTTGCCTCTGTGAGCAGTTTTTCAAAGTGTTTGTTAGTTTAATTTAGTTTGACAGCTTTGCTCTTTCCCAGTGACATTGTGTTCTAGTTACCTCGGTAATCTGGGCCACATCCACACAGAGAGGCTAGCTCTACATGACTAAATCAGTGCTCTGAGATTGAGTAAAATGGCTTTTTCCCTTACTCCTCCTCAGTTCCTCTTTCAGCTGAGACTTGCTGCTGCAGGTCTGCTGACCTCAGTTGTAGTGTCACCATTTTTCACTTCTCTTGTCTCTACAGCTCATGTGACTTACCCATCATTTTTTACTTTCTTATTGTCACACACTTGTCACACACATTCAGCAATTCCACATTTCCACACACTGTTGTGTACTTACATATGCAAGCAGCAGCCAACAACCTGTTGGCCAGATATGGAGCTATACAGGTGGGAAATATGGGCTGCATCATGTAGTTCGAGAACGTGATGGCTATGACGGCCTGGCTGGTCGGCTCAATGATCAGCAGCGACGTCCACAAACGAATGAAGGCCAGGAAACCCCCGAAGGCCTCCAGGATGTAAGCGTAGGAAGCCCCTGACTTGGTGATAGTGGTCCCCAGCTCAGCGTAGCACAGGGCCCCAAACACAGAAAAGATACCCCCAATTGTCCACACGACCAGAGAAAGGCCGTAGGAAGCGCTGTGTATGAGGACGCCCTTGGGCGAGACGAAGATCCCTGAGCCGATCATGTTGCCCACGATCAGGCAGACCCCATTCAGGAGGGAGATCTCCTTCTTCAGCTTCATGGACTCCTGAGAGCCTTCAGACTTCGCAGATGGGGGGCCACCATTGGCTGTCTCGTGTGTTGGTGCAGAGGTGTAGGATGCCATTGTTCGTTTTTTTATGCTTAGGAATTATTTAACTGTTTTCACAATAAAAGGTGTATTTTTTTGTCTTGAATGGACACTGAAGATTAGGCTTTTCCCCGAGTTATCTATGGTAATCTCCTGCCATCTGTGGAGGCAACACACAAGATTATATTAGTAACGTTACTATGGAAACTAATTTGTCATCAACAAATTGAGCTGTTTCATTCCTGTCCAAATGTAGTTACACAAAAAACATATTTACATGCTAAACACTAACGCAGGAGTAGTAGTGGACACTGCTGTTGGAAATGGGAGCATTTTTTTGGATTGGGGAGCCATTAGGCTGCACAGCAAATGGCTTTTTATTGACAGAGAGTGAGGGAGAGGAGCAAACACGCCACATGCCTGAAAACACCGGCTCTTCATTAGTAACCGGACGCTAAGAAAGAATTACCGACACACATTTGGACTGATAGACGCCCACTAACTGGCTCACATACGCAGAGTTAGAGTGTGTCAGCATAGTGGCTGGTCACATGTTTTCCAAAGTTCAGTATCCTCCGCATGTATGGAGTTTAATGATGAGACAGACAAATATTAAGGTTACATGTTCCTTCACCTTCCTGCATGACTGGCCTCAAGGAGGTAATGTCACTCTGAATCAATAGGCTCCACTTTCCACAATGTAACGTATAAAAACACATACATTTACAGACAAATCTCCTTAAATTCAGCTAATTGTTAAGTTTGAAATGAAAAAGTAAGCGCCATTATTATTTTTTCTGACTAAAAACATGTTTGATTGAAAAGTTCAGAGGTAGCTCCTGTTTCAAGGTGATTTCAATGACAACCTCTGCCATGTATGTGCTGAGACTTTTTACCTACTGACTGTTTCTTATCGTACAACTAACAAAAATGGCTTCTAGTCTGCTCAAGCATTTCTGGTTGACCAAAGAAGTGAGACAGTGATTAAATAGCTGAGAATTGTGACGGTAGACAAAACAGCAAAGAAATATTTCATAAGGAGGAGAATGATGTGTGGTCTGTATATTCCAGCATAGTAAGATAAGTAATAATTAGGCTACTGTAAGTCACTCAAAGTGATATAACAGAGACAGTCGGACACAGACAAAATGAAAAATGACAAACTGTACTGCACGTTTGCACAGATTTTAACGTGGCGTTTTGAAGTTCATGAGGAGAAGGTAAGAGAGACAGGGAAGCAGATACCTTTAGATGGTGGCAGCAGCAGAAGCAGATCAGCAACACGTGGGTTCCTGAAGGAGTGACTGCAAAAGGAGAAGCAGAGGAGTCTGAGTGTCCCTGCATGTGATCAAACGCCTGCCACAGACACTGAGAGGCGAGGCTCTAACAGACACAAAGTACAAGGTCCAAATCCTGCTGATAAATATTCCTTCGTGTGTTACTCAAGGTTACATCCCGGATCTAGAATGTCCTCTCCAATCAAGTGTTTAGTGTGGGTGAAATGATGACGCCTGGATCGATGCCCCTTACATTTTATTATTATGAGCATTCAGTTTCTTATATTAAAGTTTGATTTACAAAGTGAAATATCAGCTCCTACCTCCAATAAAAATGTATTATTATTTTTTAAATATTTGGACTAAACACAACAAACTTCCCCTGGAAAGTTTTGTAAGTTTGGACAGAGCTCTCACTCTCACAGGCACGTGTGAAATGACAGTGCAGGTCATAAATGATCCGTGTTGTAAACCGGGCTATAACTGTCATGTGTCGCTTAGATTAATCAGCAGGAAAAAGCGGTGTTGAGAAATAGAGGGAAGCAGCTGTTTAAAGCCTCGTTGGGGGACTCACCTTCTCCACACGTTGGGATCCTCCTGACAGCAGCTCCTCACTGACGTCTTCAAACGTTAAATCCAGCTCTCATCCCAACTTTGCACTGGCTGTTTCCCTCGGTAAAAGGTAAAACGCCTCCTGCAGCGTCTCCCTCGTCCGTCTTTCAACCTCTGCGCTCATCAGCTGATGAACTTGAGGTTTTTATGTTGCCCACTTCTGGTTTCCAGCGCTTTACTACCAAGGAAACCAGTCAGAGGTGGGGACGAGGAGGTGGGGGACGTGGTTTCCTCGCATTGTGTCAAGTTGGTGAGTTTCGCCGGGAAATCAAAGGGTTTTGATTCAATTATGCCGCAGATCAAACAGCTGTCATCATCTCAGAGTAACTGGGCTGTTAGGACATTATTATGTAAAAGCAGATTGAGTCTGTTTAATAGTGAAGTTCAAAGAGAAACTGGCCAGCAGGAATCTCTGTAAGTACGTCTGAGTTTTAAACAAATACACTGATGAAGTGATCTGCTTTCTTAAAAAAAACGGCGACTTTCAAGATTGATTAGTTCAAATTATACACAACATCACAGAAAAGCACACAAATAAAAACAAACAAATATACCGATTTCTATTCATTATAATAGAAATATAGTGGCAGCAGCTTCTGTATGTTAATTATTTCTGGTGTGTGTTAGACATAATGACATGTTCATATATTTAAGGCTAAAAGGATTTAAAAAAATGCGTCAAATAAACTCTGGAGCTATGGCTCCCTCTTGTGGATTTAACAGTACTAAAGCACATGTAGTGATGATTGATTGATGCCTGCCAAAGAACAGCCAGTTCATTATAACATTATTTACTCACTGAGATCCTAATTTTTTTACCTGAGAACAGACTCAGAAAATGACAAACAGATGAAAGATGCACTGAATATAACCTTTATTATTATAAGGCCAGACAGGAGTGTTTTTTTAATGTATCTACCTGTTGAGGAATGTTATTCTTTACTGAAGTATTTGTGATATATCTGTATAAAAGTTTAAATGGGAAAAGTTGCATATTAGTACCTCATATTGGTATCATGTGCAGTCTGCACTATTACACAGAATGTACACAAAAGGATGCGTTCACTGAACTTGTTTTTTTGATTCCCGTTTGAATAGTATGTGAACTAAAAGCCATTAAAGTCCCTACTGATTTCCTTACATTCAAATACATCTTTACTTCCAGGTGGCATCACTTGGAGGAACATTTAGTTCACATTATGTCATCAATGGTGAAAAACTCGTCCAGATGATGTCACCTGGACGAGTTTTTCAGTAAAAAGCAGAGAAATATTTTTATCGGGAAGTCAGAGGGATGTTTAAATGCATGTGAAGTCGGCCTTTAAATACCTACTTTGTAAATTTCTCCCATAGAGAAACAAAACAACTGTGTGATGCATTAGTATAATATATAATTCAAAGAAAGTCCCACTATTTAGAACTTATAAGCACAAGCATTTAATAACGTATTCATAACACACTATTGTTTATATACTTTATTAATGAGCAACATTACTATTGTTAACACCTGAGACATGAGTTTTACTGTATCATTCGTTTTGCAGCAGCCGTCACATTCGGTTGCCCACAGATGGAGTTACATGTGTTGCTTTGTTACAGACAGAGGGTCCCTACTGAACATACTGCATTACTTGTTAGATTTGAAAGTCTTTTTAAAGCCCCATTGTATGTATTGAGGTCTACTCCAAAACAAATCACCCTAATCAATTATTGATTTGTCATTAATGTTAGATTATGTGAACGTTAACACCTTTAAAAACGTCTGTGCCTCTCAACAAAGATGACTGATGTCTACAGAGTTGATGGATTCTTACTGATTGGTGATAAATGGATTACATGTGATCAATGTCTGCAAACATCACCATCACACCTGTGGACTTTTGTATGCACCCCCATTGCTTTGCTTCTTTCTTAAAATGAAAACTATTAAAATGACTTTTCTTTGTCTTGTTTTGTTTTTTTGATTGAGACACGTCCCTTGTCGCTTCACAAACGCTTGTGGACAAACTTCTCACACATGGCTCCTTTCACTCCTTTTGTCCTTCTCTCTGCCCTGGGCATTCTTTTCCTTGGTTACCGGTTGTCATGGTTTCAGCAGCCCCTGTAGGCTAAAAAACTGAAGGGATTAAAGGCGGCCATTTTGGGGACAGCTGGGCCAGGTTGGTCCTTGTTGCCCCCTGTCCCGTTCCCAGTCACTCTGGGGGGAAGAGGGGTGGCATTGTGTGAGGATTAGAGCTTCCTGTGTGTCAGCTCATTACATGGGGTGGAAGGAGGGGGGGTGAGTACAGGGGTGAGGGAGTGAGTAGAAAGAGTGAGGGAGAGAAATGAAAGAGAAAATGAAAGAGAGTGCGTATGAAAGAGAGTATGACACAGAAAGGGGAGGGAGATGCAGCGGAGGGAGGGATGGAGGTGGTGGCCTCTACAGCTGCACTCTCAATCTCACTCATACAGGCTCTGATTATCCTTTTCACACACACACACACGCCCGCACACACACACACACACACACACACACACACACAGTACTGTGGAAACATATTAAAAGACACTGAGGCCAAAAAAAGGCAGAATTAGGAGACAGCTAGCCCAGCGTCTCAAACAAAAGACCCCCAATTCACACACAGAGGGCTGAGAAAACTCACCAACAGTGTACATGCAGGCGCACACAGAATACGAGTCATGCAAACAGAATACCTAACAGATACAGAATACTAAACAGTTAAATTAAGTCACAGAGAAACAGGCAAAAAAGGAACCCAGACCCCAAAAAAACAGGCTCTAAATACAAACAGGCAACAAACAGGTCTCCGCTTCACATTACTGTTGTTTTATTCAACTTTTATACACTGCATGGGAAGCGTCGGAACATATTTTGTCATTGCTACAAAAGAGTTTACAGGGTAGAGCAAAGCATACAAATACTAAACTGGGCTAAGCAGGAATGCAGTGAGTGCAGACAATTTCTGCAGGAGCAGAAAACTCTCAAGTGCTTTGAGAGAGGAGAGCAAGGCGAAGGTTGGAGGGGGATAAAGGAGGAGGAGGGGGGGGTATAACGGACAGGGCTCATCCTTGTTGTTGGTTTGACTCTGCAGATCAGCAACAAGAAAAACAGTCATTACAAATAAGGTCATTCTGCTAGCACAGTTCACAGCTATAAGTACAGACTTGCTGACATATTTACGGAAAACCTAAGACAATTATTTCCAACATTATTGTTATTGATATCATCATTGTTGTTATCATTGCTAGCTTTGTTTCAGTAGATGTTTCGGCGGCACAGGACGCAGCGCAACTCACAGTGCAACTCAACACGCCAGAAACATGCGTTCAGCAGCATCACATTTTAAAAGGAGGAAAGAAAAAAGTAATAATTAAAAGAGATAAAATGTTACTGCAGCTCATACTGTATTTGTAAACACTGGCCATTACTAATTTGGCCTGTTTTGGTATGTAAAATTCTGGACCATCATCATATTCAAATCAGCTTATGCTTCTTATGTGAAGTTTTACAGTATGTGCTGAAATGGGTGTCAGCAAAACATAAAAGCACGTAAATTATTTCTCACCATGATAATGCTGTGAAGTGTGTAAGATAAGGCCTCACTGTGGTCTTTAAAATACAAAAATATGTAGCTAAAATACTACATTGACAGATCTCTTGTAATGGTACTATAATATAGCTAGATCTATCATCCTAATACAAAGGGTAAACATGAACTTCATTTAATAACTATAAAAAAAACTAATCTTGTTCTATTAAGAAAATACATTCCCATGTCAGGATCATTTAAAAACTGACAGCAGTTATTCAACAAAACTAACTTTCTACACAGTAGTGTCCATAGGCTCGCCTGCCATTTGAGAACCAACACTGATTGGTAGGGGATCCGTGTTGTCTCCCTTCCTGGGGGACTTGACCAGGCCCTGTCCTTCTTCCTGTTGTCCCAGGTTCTTATTGGCTGAATGTGTGCTGCGATCCACAGCGTCACTGTCACTGGTTTGAGCCTTGGAGGTGTTGGTTGGTGCTCCAGGGTGAGTTTTCATATGTCCCTGTTAATAAGACACACAAAACATTTGTTATTTACTACTAAATTACAAAATCCCCTCTCCAATTGTTTGACTCAGTCCTCAATACCTTTCACTCTTACCTTAAGTCCACTTCGGCTGGCATATGCCTTTCCACATTCAGAGCAGCTGTATGGTTTGTCTGGGCGGGGAGCCTGGATCAGAGGTGCTGGGACACAGGGCTCTGGCTCTTCTGAGGGTTTTTCTGGAGTGTTCTTCACCATCTCTGGATTCAATACTGGCAAAGCCTCTCTGGGTGCAGTCTCACTCTTCTCGATTCTTTGGGCAGCATCTCTCTCCTGTGGTTCCTGTGGCAAACTGCCAGAGGCCTCTTTTGCTGAGATAGCTTTGGGGCTAGCAGGGGAGGTCAGAGCAGGCAAGGGATTTGGAGCTGGGGAATTAAGGTTAGAATGTCGGCTAGCAGTGGGCTCATCTGTGGAGCAGGTGTCATCATTTAGCCCCCGGTGTAGCATATTGTTTTCTACCACAGGCTTCGAAACACAGAGGGAGAGAGGTGTGTCCTCTGCCTCTGCATCCTCATTCATTACAGCTGAATAAGAATTAGCCAAGGGTGCTTTGAAAGGGCTGGTGCTGCCCAGGTCAGCGTGGGTCTCCTCCTCAGAGTATACGGAGCCGTTCATGGGGCTGCCATCAGCTAGGGTGTTTTCTCCCAGATGCAGGGGGTCCTTGGCTCCTGCTGAGGGGCCATTACGGTTCAAGGGTGGGCTTACACTGGGTGTTGAACCCTCAGATTCTTCAGCATTTGCAGAAGCGGCATCAGCAGTTGTAACGTCCGTAAAAGCGGACCCTGAGATGAGTGTGTCATTTTGAGACTTGGAACCTGTTGTTAAAGCCAATGGAAGAAGCTGTTGGGATTTAGATGGGGAGCTGATGGAGTCATTTTCACCATCATCAAACACAGCCGTTTCTGTTTCTGCACCATCTTCAGGTGGAAGTTCTTCATCTGGTGGTATTTGTCCTCCGAGGTGCAAGCGAATGTGGTGCTGAAGAACCAAGGCATTTGTGAATTTACGTGGGCACAGTGGGCAGGAGTTCAGGGCACGTGCATTGGCTGGTCTTGCACGATGTGTGGCCAAGTGGGCCCTAAGGCTACCTTTTGTGGAGAAGGAGCGACCGCACAGCTTACAAGGGAACGGGCGCTCTCCCAGATGTGTGGCCTGGTGCAGTCGCAGGGCTCTGGGACAGCTAAGGACACGCAGGCACACTCCACACTGATTGGCGACCTGAGCAGTAGGCAGAGAAGGGGTTGTTGTGGTAGTTGTAGTGCCTAAACCTGAGACTCCTTGGCTGGATACTAGTCCTCCAGTATTGACACTTGGGCTGAGGCCAAGAGCAGCCAACATTTCCCTGCGATAGGCACTGGACGTGGTGGACAAGTCATGACCATGTGTGTCACCATTGGCTTCAGCAGTTGATTGGGAGGATGTGGATGGAGAAGAGGCAGAGGAAGATGTCGAGGCACCTCCTTGTGGTTGCTTTTCAAGTTTCTGTACTAACCGCTGCAACTTAGAAGTATCTGAGGTCTGGGTAGAGGTAGTAGGAGAGGATGAGGAGGGAGAGGAGGTGGATGGTTTAGGGAAAGGCGGAAAAGGGAAGGTGAGCTGATGAGGGGAAGTAAGGTGTGAGGTGGATGGGTGGCCTGTTGGTCTGAGAAGTGCTAGGTGATGGGGAGAGGCACCTCCAGGAAAGAGAATCTTGGGGAGGTGAGCCAGTTGGGAGTATGGCGAGGTTGTATGGAGCGTGGCATGAGGAGGTGTGTTTTCATCAAAACGCTGCTGTTTTGCTCCTTTAAACTGGCTTCCCATGGAGGAGGAAGAAGATGAGGATGAAGAGGAAGAAGGCAATCCAGTGCTGGGTGCACTAGCAGCAGCTGCAACTGAGGCTCGGTTCAGCTGTAGCAGTGAATGGGCTGTGGACAGCAGCGCCATGTCCACGGAGGGGGGTAGAGGTAGAGACGAGGGCGAGGGCCGAGCAGATGCACCAGACAGGAATCCTAATGCCATATTGTCTGTCATCCCAGGAATGCTTCCCTTCACTCCATTAAAAGTCTCATCGTCATCAGCCCTTCGTTTTCTCCTTCTGTGGATAGTACCATGAGCAGATCCACTCTGTGTTTGCTCGGACAGTGCTGGGGGCAGCAGTGAGAGGGACAGCTCTGGGTTCTGCTCTCTGTGTCGGAGGAAATGAGCTTTCAGGTTGCCTCTTGTTGTAAAACGGCTCAGGCAGACTGGACATTGATAGGGCCTTTCACCTGTATGTGAACGCAGATGGATCTGAAGTGATGAGTCACTGCTTAGTACTTTCCCACAGAAACGGCAGACATGCTGAGGGCGTCCTGATAAAGAGGCAGAGGTGAGAGAGGAGCTGGCCTGGCTGTCCTGGGAATGGCTGGTGGTAGGAAGGGATGGAGCAGGAAAACTGACACCATTACTATGACCAAATGAGGAGGTGGTATTAGATGATTTCTCATGGAGGTAGCGTGCCGGTAGCCCCAGTGACAAGGACAGTGGGTGTAGAGAGGCAACTGAGGAGTTGACAGCGGATGAAATAGATGAGGAAGAAGAAGACAGCGATGCAGAGGTAGAGGAGGATGGAGCCCTGCTGCCGTTTACATGTGAAGCAGCTGATTTGGAGACAGCTGGCTGTGGGAAGAGGGAAGATGGAAGGCCCGTCAAAAGTGATGAGGCTGTGGTTACTGGAGTGGCAGTGGAAGGGTGAGTGGGCGACAAAGATGCTGGTCCTGTAGACTTCTGGTTGGTGTCTGCACCACTGGTCTGAGTGTCATTATCTTGGCCCAGGACAGCACCACCAAGCCTCAGAACGTGTCTGCAGATCTCTTCTGTTATTTGCATCTGGTGGATTTGCCTTTGCTGTAAAACCCTGAGCTCCTCTAGCAGTACTGCCAGTGTTGGAGACACTGGGATCTGTCCCTGCTGCCCCGGGGAGTTGGACGGCTGCTGCTGACCCGGACTGGAACTGTCCCTGTGAGGTGGCACACACTGAGAAGACAAGGAAGAGGAAGTAGTGGTGGTGGCTGAACTGCCCACAGGTGGGGATGTCATGGTGGAGTGAGAGTTTCCTTGGTGGGAATCTGAGGTTTGACTTGAAGGAGGAGGTGAATGAGTCTGGGAAGAGAGCGAGGGATGAGGAAAGTCTGGGGAGAGGGATGAGTGTGTGTTGGGGAGAGAGGTGGTGAAGGGAGCAATATGGCTGGGCCAGTGGGGAGGAGGCGAGCTCTCGCTGGGTAAAGAGGGCGCGTGGAGCCCACCAGGGGATGGGCGAGGGGCCAGAGGTGGCTGGCAGTCTTGGAGAGAGGTGGGGGACGAGGAGGAAGACCCCGATGAGGTCACTTCTGAGCCTAGAGATGTGGAAGGTGACTTCATTCCCAGGTGGTCATCTGGAAAGTGAGAGAATAAGAAGAATGCTTTTTAAAACCTGTGAGTTTGTTTACTGGGGTGTTATTAAGCGACACACAATCGCCAGACATCCATGTAAATTCATTTAACTTTTCTGCTTCAGTTATAGAATGTGTTTATTGTCATTGTTTCTAGTTACTGTTTACAAACTTAGGTTTCCAATTGGTGTGCATACCAAGAGATTCTGTTACAACTTCAGAAGGAATTCCTGCTGGGAAGTGGACTTGAACAAGCAAATAAACAAGTGGAAGAAACTCTGCAGTCCATGAGGCTTTGTAATGTCTTGTCTCAATCTGTGCTGTCCAGAGCAAAACTCCTCAAACATCTTGCACGCACAAAAAAGCTTGCAGACCACCTTGCTGCTATAGCAACACATTTTAGAGGACAATGGGAATCACCAAGGCAACCCATAACCCCTCTTAACCCAACCCCTCCCTACAGCAGCTACGTCTTTCATCTCCTTATTCACCCTTCCCCCCTTACGTCACAGTAGAGGTCAAGGGTCAGGCCATGCTAAGGGTTTGGGGCACTGTCCAGACCCTCCGATTGGTCAGCTAATCTGACCTCTGCCACTCATAGGTCAAATTCTTTCAGAATCTTGAATACAGAGTGGGAAAGAGTAAAAAGAAAGAGAAGGGGGGAGGGTAAGAACAATGGAGAGACAAACTAACTATTCCCACCTGGAGAGATATAGTGATGGAATGAAAGACTGTACCTCTGTGAAAATCCCTCCCCTATGACTTACACACAAACCTGAATCGGCAGGCAGCACATTTATAACTCTAAACTGAAACTTCCACTTTTACCTGTCGAGATTTTAAGGTGCATGCACTTGAAGATTCAAGCCATTGCAACACAGTAAAAGTGTGAGACCAATCTCTCTATACCCTCTGAGTCTTTTTTCTCATCATTCTGAACCCCCTCCCCAACTGTTTCAGAGTATACAGTCAATAGGACTGGGAGATGAGGGGGGGGGGGGAGTGGAGTTGGGAAACGGGGTAGGAGGGGTGCATAAGGGAGAAAAGCATGGGTGAAGAGCAAAAGGAGAAGAGAATAGAAGAGTGGAAGATTAATCTTTACCAAAAACACTGCATTCCCTTCCCCCCACCCAGGCACTCTATTGTTAACAAATAAGAGAGTGCTCTTTACTAGTCAAAGACCTCCAGCAGTCAGCGCTGAGCAGCCTGTTGGTTTCCTTGAGGACGCACAGCACATGAAAATGGCCACAGATGTATGTTAGTTAATCCTCGTCTATTCACTTCGCAGGGAAAAGTTTATTGGCCTCAGCCAGAGTGTCCAAGGCCCCCATTTAGTAGGAGCCATTAAAGTGAAAGAGTAAACAGGAGGGTTTTTTTAGTTAGCAAACTTAGACCTTTAGTGTTTAATCTGGTACATCAGGTGCATTTGTAGGAATGCAGTTATGCATGCAAAAAGATTATAAACAACAAGTAAAAAATATACTTTTTTTTCCTAATGTATATACAATGTAAAACATTAAAGTCAAAGATTTTCTTTGGTAAAATATTGGTTGCACATGCAGTGATGAGCACCAATAAGCAATGTGTTATAGAGCATCATCCTCTTCATGCCAACTAATTCAGGAGAAAATCATATGCACAGTGGTAAGGATGTTTTCTCACCGTGAGATAGCAGCCTTGGGCCCCCTGGATCCGAGTTAACGAGATGCTGGGGCCGCTTCTGTTTCCGGCGTGACATGATTCACGGCGAGTCAGACGGAGAGGGGGGCATCAGCCGCTTGAATGGCGGTAGGCACGTTTTGTGTACTTGTCCTCAAAACATCCAAGCATCCAAAGGTCAGGTTTCGTGCAATTCCCGCAAGTCCTTGGAAATAAAAAAAGTCAAATTGTATAATCAATTTTAAATGTTGAAAAATGGGGCAGGAAAGTCAACAAAAGATGGCACAGGTTTTTTGGAAATCCGCAGGTCTGCACTGTGTCATATGAAGCTGTCGCCAGTGCGTGTGTGTGGCTGATTTCTAAAGTCTCTTCTCCCCCCAAAACTTGTCCAATTTGCGCCCCTCCTCTCACACTGCTAGCCTGCTGCATGCACATACAGGGACACACACACACACACACACACGCCGTACACACTCATACAAACAGAACCACTCCTTGTTCTTCGATAATATTTGCATTTCAATGGCGTGTAACACACAGCATCCCTGGTTCTCTCTTTCTCTTTCTCCCCAGCTTTATTTTTTCTTTACACACTCCCGCAGCAGCTATAAACTTTCAATAAAACCAGACAAAGAGGTGTCAAAGTCGTTGGGTGCCAAAAAAACAGATTAAAGTGGGCGTAAGAAGTGTTTTTGTTTTAAACGTTTTAATCATTGCTGGGAGTGAAAAAAAAAACATTGTGGGTTAAATTAAGACGCAGTAATGTGTCTTAAAAAGTGACTGATCAATCATGTGACGTGTGTTTGGGACCCACAGGTGTGCTGCACCCAGGCTCGTTCATTTTCCCCAGCAAGGTGCCCGAAGAATAAATTCATATTTGCAGTAAGTGAGAACAGGTGTTTGCAACAACAAAAGTCACACATTTGTTGCCCCGGTGTTGTTACTGTGCCTCGCGATGAGCGGACAGGCCATATTTCTGCTCTCTGATTTCTATAGGGCCAATTATCGACAACAGCGGAGTGAGTGGCTGTTGTGTGCAAGTGGGGCCACGCATCCATTCCACATGCATGCATGTGTTTCGTGTGTTATCGCCAAGCGCATAATGCCCCATCCCACCCCCCCTGCCCCACATCCCCCCAAAAGCATCTTACACTGGAGCTCTATTTAAAAAGCGGAGAATAGATGGGAATCTGTGACAATGGCGTGCTGGACACAGTTGAGTGAGCATCTCCCTTCTCTCACTATGAACCCCCGGATCCACGGCTGCACAGCACAATGCCTCTCTTTCACCCCCTCCTTTACTCCTGTACCACGTGGAGAAATGGATAAAAGGGAGAGAAAAAAAAGTGGGAGGAGGTGGAGGGGGGGCGTATTTAAGTAGGTGTCTCACATTATACATATATCCACTCAGAAGCTGCTAAGAATATAGGACGTTATTTAATGTGGTGGGAATAACTGTCCATCTACTAGTGACCATCTATGACTTAGATGGTCAGTAGGTCTGACGTGTCATTTCCAACCCCTGAAACAACAAAAAAAATAATGCACATGTAAAGTCAAAGTCCAAGAGAGTGTTTTAAGTCTCTAGAAGGGACTGGGGCAGTTAGTGTCAGTAATCTTGCAGTGGTATATTACAGCACTTCAAAGTTTGAAAGTATTGATTTAAAGTTTCACAAATAAAGTTCCGTTCAGCTACACAAGCATAATTTATATAAAGGCATTTTCAAATTGAAGAAAATCTACTTATTTTATTAAACTACCTTATTCAGGGTCAGATTTATTTTGTGCCACTTTTGATTAAAGCGTACATGTAACTTCGACTATTTACTTTTTTAGGCTATTGAAACATATAAGCATGTTAATATTAGCTCTGTGATTGAAAGTTTTAACCTTCTTGTGCAATTTTAACTATACAATGCATCATGTTTGTATGATTGTGTGTATGTAAGACTTTTATATGAAAGTAATGGACTAAAAAATACATCAGCCACAACATTAGTAAATTGGTAGTGTTAATTAAAAACTAATACATATGTTGGGTTATTTACCTGTCAGCACACAATACTTAGTTTTATTAGTGGAGTAATTTTACTTTTATCTTATTAGTAATTTTACTTTTAAAGATTTTAAGTGGCATTTTGCTTTTACTCGAGTATTCAGTCTGCGTACATTTATTTCCTCTGCATATCACATTTTGCTGCACAGCTGCATTGTTTACATCTATCAGGTCTACAGTAAATTGCATTACAAGAATAAAATTATTTAGGTTTTAAAGACTTATAAATTAAGTCTTATGGAAGTGTTTTTATTCATTTATTTTATTATTACTAGTTTTATTTATTTATTTATTTTGCATATTGAATTTCTAAACTTTCGAAGTCAGCATTTGGTATCACTGTGATTGCAAGTTGCAATCGGCCAATCAGATTACAGTACGATTGTTGCGTCACCAGCTGCTACCTGCAGAGGGAAGAACTACCTGGTAAACTGCGTTTATCTGAATTTACTGTATGTTAAATAGAAACAACCATGTTTAATAATGACGCTATTTAGTGTAAAATTTGCAGAAAGTTTATTTTAAAAGTTACACTCGTTCTGAAAGCAGTTATTCGACAAAAAGCGCACATGAAAAAAAGACGGAATACTCTATAATATGATAACATAAGTTGAAATAACATTAAGCTAGCTCTTTTGCTAGCTCTTTTAGAGCAGCACCCGCTTAATTAAAATGACAAAATTAGAAGTAGTTAGTATTTTCTTTTTCAATAAATTTAATCTAATACAGATTAGAAGTGTAAAATAAAAACAGTTTGAAAATGCTACAGTTTATGAAATTGTCGTCAGTTAATACAGCTAGGCTAATTGGCTAGTTATAGAGCTACAGTTGAACAAATTTAACTCGTTAAGTGCGACACCAACAAACACGGTGGATGGCGTTAAAATATATGGCCCTGAAAAAATATATAACCGAGCAAAAGGAGAAGAGAATAGAAGAGTCATGTTCACTCTGGTTAATTTTTAGGATTAACACTAAGATGTTCCAATCTGTTGGTAAAAGAACTCATCCATCCATCCAATATCTGTACAGGGTGTCTCCAGTCTATTCCAGGGCCAACACAGACAGACATTCACAGACAGACAACCATTCACACGCAATTTACAGTCGGGTCTACACATAGTTATTTTTTGTTTTGTTTGTTTGGTTTTTTTTTGTTTTGTTTTGTTTTTTTGCTAATTTCCAGCAATATTATAATTTCTTACCTCAAGTACAATAGCTGTGGGGGCAGGATTATTCACGTCCGGTGGTCCAACAATTATAACCTCCAGATGATGCTGTGTGATAGAACACTGAGCATTTATGACATGTTACGGTCCACAACAACTGAACCGAACATTTCCACAGAACACCATGAGAAATCTTGCAGCTCCACTAATCAAATTTTTGCTCACGTCAGTCCGTTCGCTCAAAGCTGCAGAACCAAAAGTCGCTTCCTTGACAACTCGTCGGGCAAACTTTAAAGCCTCATAACTTTAAAGGGCAAAACTTCCAAACAAGTGATGCGACATCACCGATGATGTCATCGTTACGCTCATAATCATAACAGAGTGACTGTTGACTCATGCAATAACGATAACGTTGTTGACTGTCCTGTTTCAGTTATGGCCATGTCTGTTTGTGACGACACACTCCTTTGTAACTTTGCCAAGTGTCGGACCAAGTTGAGCGGCTTCGCCTGGGTCACAGCCTGCTCCCATGTTTTCTGTGATCAGCACGGGTCCGGTGAGTTCAGTCGCTCTCCTGCCATCTGCCCGGCCTGCTCCTCAGCACTGTCTGGGAAGTTGGACATTGTGAGGACAGAGCTGTCCCCATCTGAGGAGTACAAAGCCATGGTGCTGGCAGGATTGCGACCAGACATAGTCCTGGACATCAGTACCCGTGCTCTGGCCTTCTGGAGCTATCAGGTTAAAGATATTTCTGTCTTTATGTGTATAAGCTATAGCTCTGAATACATATGCAAACCTTAGATTGTGTATATGCTTGTCTTCTTTTTTATTATGTGTCTCATGTACAGGTCCATCAGGAGCGTATGTACCAAGAGTACAGTTTATCACGGGCCGAGTCACAGCTGAAGCAGATGGAGAAGGTCTTGACTCAGCAGAACCAGAGCAGAGAACTGGAGCTCACTGCAATGAGGGGAGAGATCAACTCTTTAAAAAAAGTAAAGCACATGTCAAGAGCATATTCGTGACACTCGTATTGCAAATTGTAAGACTGTTATTAGTGTCAAAAGTATTTTCTTTGTGTAAACAGCTTTAAAAGAGTGTGTGACCTGCTAAGGATTACTGTTTCCATATTTCATATGTTGTGTTCCTGAGATACGTGTCCAGAAGAGAGAGGTGACAGATGAGTACTGCATAAACAAATATCTGTCACTCTTAGATCCTAGCTGATGAAAAAAGCAATATGACTAATACAGCTTGTAAATTAAATGTTTTCAACCTGTAATGAACCTTTAATCATTTATGTCTTAGCATTTATCCTATAATCCATAAAAAACACTTTTTTCCCATTAATTTTAGTTAAGGTAAATCCTTTAATTGTGTCCTGGACCCTGGTACTGAAATCAATTTAATCAAATCATACTTTTTTTAAAATTTCCTTCAGGTGATGGAGGAGTATAAAAGAAAATACAGTGAAGTGTCTGAAAGACTGATGGAGAGGAACAGACAGTACCAGAAGCTACAGGGACTGTATGACTCTCTGAGGCTTCGTAACATGGTAGTGGGTGTTGGAGAAAGAGACACATTGCCACAACCCGGACATCACAACTACAAAATTGGTGAGAGCAACAGACTGAACTTTGGCTAATGTCTATACAAACGTATAGTCATTCGAAGAGAGATTAATATTACACTATAAGAGAGAGAATTTACAATTACAGTTAGTAATTTAGCGTCTTACATGTAAGTAGTCGACAATAGGGGCAACTTTGGGGTTTAGGTTTAACTTTTTGGGGTCTGTTTACAATGAAACCCAGTACTGTAGTAAAAAGTATGACAACACAGAAATGTTTCAAATATTAAACATTGTGTTCTGCAGAAAAATAAAAGAACTTAATCCAGTACAGGTTAGTGAGCAAAGTGTTTTTCTCTCTATGCCTGAGGATGTTAAGCTTTAAAAAAAATCAGTTGTCATGTTGTGTCGACACTGATTAATGAGAAGAGGAAGGAAGCACAGAGAGAATATTGTTTATTGGCACAAAGGAAGACATGGCAGTAGGTGTTCTGTTGAGAAGTGGTCATCAAAAAAAACAGTGGGAGTAATGAGCTGATTGTCTATGTAAGGAAATTTTACTTGGTGTAACAATGAGGGACCTCCATCACTCTCTTGTGTGTCACCCAGGGGCGGCTCAGCAGGCAACGCCCAATATAAGCCCTCAGTTTCCGTCCATGGGCCATGATGGGGACAGTCGATTCTTCTCCTGCTTGGAGACTGACGGAGCAAAGACCTTCTTCCAGTTCAGCTCCCCCACAACAGAAAGGGGCCGGTCCTTCATTAAGAAGCACTGAGAGGAACAGGTTTACAAAGGGACTTTACCTTTTAACCACAGCACCACCGTTTACTGGGTTAATACTAATTTAGCTGTAGTTTGACTTAAGTACATTTTAGTTGTATTTATTGTAAATTTGAACCAAATGTGTTGAGGTTAAAGTAAATTTATATGTTAGTCTAAAAACTGGACTAGTTAGTCAATGAATGTTAACATATGAATTTGGATTTTTGTTTGTGTTATTAGTATAGTCAAAGAAAGCATAATACAACATAAACTCACCTGAGTCACATACTTCTTTGTAATGTTAACTGTTTAAGATTAACCAAACTTTTTCAACTTCACCTGTGCTTGTCAAAAATGACATCAGGAAATAAAGTAAATAACACAGTAATGTTTTTGTGTTTGATAAAATAATAATCCTAAGCAAAAAAACTGTCAACACACTGACCTGGCTTGGCTTTTGGGTCAGCTGTGTGGCTACTGTTATTTTAAAAATACTGTTTTGTTAAACGTTTCACTTTTTAATAGCATAATTCCTGTAGAATAATGCAGATTTATGGACCAAAACATGTAGTTACTGAATTCTGCCTTTGTAGGGTAGAATATAGATCATTTTGACTGGAGTAATTAACAGGATCTTTAACTTTGATGTACAGTAGCTGTATCAGTTTAAGAGTCCTTGTATTGTGCACATTAGTTTATTTTCACACATAGTTTCCATCCATGCCCCTCATCCTGTTTGGGTTGCAGGAGTGCTGGAGCCCATCCCAGCTGTCATCTAGCAAGAGGTACACTCTGAACACGTAGCCAGTCAATCACAGGGAAACACACGGCCAGACAACTAAATGCACTTACACGCACACCTACAAAAAAATTACAGTCACCAAATAACGTAAATGTACTTTCAAACCAGGGACCTTCTAGCAGTATTAACCCACTGCCAAAGCTAAGTAAACAGATGGAAATATTGCTACTTTATTTTAACACCAGTGCTTTTCTTACTGTCCTGTGTTAATATCTCCACTCTGAAAAGGCCTGTTCATAAATAAATGAAATACCACTGTGGTAAATTTCAATCAGATGGGGACCCCTGGTGGATATAAGAACCCTCCAGTAAACAGCAGTTTGAAGACACCACACAAACAAAATTTTCAGGGGGGGAAAGGGTTTTTTTTTTTAGGTTAAAGTCATTCATTTATAAAAAAAAAAACTTCATGTTGTCCACACAACAAAAGAATACAAAAATGAGAACTTTATAAATATAAACAAACTGTCTCTGAAAGACATGATGACCCCTATTTACATAACAACACAAAAAACAGGCACAAAAGGAATTTCCACGCTTCCATACTTATTCAAACGTTTCTCAAACATCCAGCATAAAAATGGTTGTCTTGCACGTTGCTTGGTTCATTCACTCTGGGGCTTGTAGCTGACAGAAGCAGCAATCTGACTTTGAATGTTTTGTTTCTTTCCGTTGACGATGAGCAACAGAGGAGAGTCCACTCGTATACTTCGGAAGTCAAACGACTAAGAGTTAAAAACAAAGAAAAAAAGTCAGACAAGGAGACAGACATTCAGTAAATTCTGGGGTCCACATATGAAACACTGACCTTATCTTTATGTGTGATACTGTGTCGCTTGACCTGAGGTTCAGGAATGACTACAGTGTCTCCTATTAGGACGCCCCAACTGTCCGCTGTGTTATATACCATCACAACCATACATGTCTCCTCGCTGTCCACCATGCCGAATGTACTGGGGGGATAAAAATGTAATATTTTAAACCAAAATTAAATAAATAAAACATAATACATGACTGTATTGATGCCACGGGGGGGAATACTTATGTTACTGCAGTAAGATAAAAAAAAACAAGATAAAAAACAACAGTATTAACTGTTAAAATTTTAAAAAATTAAGTATAAAGCATCTATCCATCTATCTATATATAGATAAGTCTTTGTCCACTTTTACAGACTAAAGAAAACGGAAGGAAACTGCACATGGATAACCCAATGATAAAACAAGCTGCACTTACAAGGCCATGCGACCCTCAGAAGCCAGGCTGAACACCACCTTGCCCAGAGCAGCCACCCCTGCATTGTGACCGTGTGTGAGGGCGGAAAGAGTTCGAGGCTCCAGGCTGCCAACACGGCCTGTGGGGGAGCGAAACTGAGGGGAGGAGCAGGGGCCCAAAGCTGAAGTGCTGAGGTTAGAAAGCATCGTCCGTAACCTACGTGCCTTCACCTTCCCCTGAGGAGAAGGAGCAACTGACGTTAGGAGGGTGCAGAAAGAGACAAGGCAGGCCTTTACTGCCTCCATGTGGTGAAACATGAAATCATTAAACAAGTTTCTAAAAAAACACATAAGTTAAACATAAACTAGCTGTCATGAGGTAAAGGCAAAAGTATAATTTACATACACTTCTTAGGACAAACGATTCACCTTTCCCCACCCTCTAATTTTATTGGCCATTCTTAAATGCAAGAGCATGATTATCATGACCATAATTTAGTTAAAAGTTTTAAATTTGAGATCTTTATGGCTTCCTGTAAAAATATAACTTTCAAAAACAATATGTGAAGAGGTCAGCTTGGGCTCTGACGAAAATAAAATGAACGTAGTGGTTAATGAATTATTGAGTTTTGATCAGCCACAAAGGACACATTTTAAACCACTCGTTAGATCTTTGTACTGCCCCACCCGGTTCAAATTTCTGACTCTCGTCTACAGACAGGTTAACATAACAACACCTGCCTACCTCAACTCCCTCATCCCGCCCACTGCATTCTGCCAACGAATGGCATCTAGTGGCCCCATCAACAAACAAAGGATCCCAAACTCTTCAGCTCAGGGGTCCCGCTATGGTGAAACATGCTAGCTAACTTGGCACACTCAGCAACCTCACACTTAATATAACCTTGCAATTGCTTCTTTTTTATTTGTTATCTCCTTTCTGATATTTGCTGCCTTGCATCTTACTCTTAATTTGCTTTGCATAGAATCCATCTGTCAAATGACACTGTTGCTGAGATGTCCCACCTTGTTCTGTATAAGTTCTGTGACTTTCTCCAGATACTCCAGTAGCTGCTTTTCTCTCTCTGGGGGCTCTTCCCAGTTTGGATCCAGTGCTGCTGCTCGGCTGTAGCCCCCAAGCGCAGACCCGAACATCTCCTCGTACTGGAACAGAGTGGCTCTGTTGAAATGTAGCTCTGGATAACAGGAAGCAGCTCTGTCCACCTTTTCCTGAACAAGGGAAGAAAAAAATATGCATAAATTGATTTTACCTGTGCAAACATGTCCGCTGCTTAAACGTGCGTGTGTTTAGGTGTACTCACAGATTGTGCATAAGCACTTAGAGCTTGCTGAGACAACTGTGGATTTTGTCCACATGTGAAAAACAAGGACACGTTGGCATTACCCAGAATATCTGTAAAAACAAGAAAAGAACTATAGGACACACATTACATGTACAATAAGTGGTTGAACTTTCCTCAAAATAGAGTAAAGCATATTTTTCGCTTAACATAATATTTTGCAGACATTGCGTTAGTTAACAGTTCCCTTGATACAGATGGAAAAAGCAGCTTCCATCTATATCTACATAATCAACCAGACTGTGTACTTACACCAGGATGTCCCGTCTGTGACATCTAGCTGGACAGCTTGTCGAGCCATGTCAACACTTTCCAGCACCTGCTTCCCATGTGCATCTGCATCAGCTGCTGGCAGCTGCCTCAGCACCATGGACAGGTTGCGTAGCGACACTTTGTTCTTGCTCTGCGGTATAAGAAAATAATTCAGAAAGAGCTGAAATCTAGCACTGGGAGTATTTTAAGTACTTTCAGTGCAGTACATAAATGATCTGCAAGTTAAATGGACAGTGGACATTTCACGTTTTATTTCACATCTTCCTATGGGATTCTTGAATTGTGGCTTTTTATGTAAAGTCAAGGCTATATAATGGAAAAGAGGAAAAGCTTTTTCCTTTCAATTGCACCTGCTGCAAGGCTCCAGTGAAGCAGTTCTTGGCACCAATCAAGTCTCCTTTTTTCCAGTACTGCTCCCCTAACGTGTTCCAGCCTTCAACCAGGCTAGGCTCCAGCTTCACGGCCCTGGAAAGACACTCTTCTGCTACACTACTGAAGTACGGAGCTGCATTCAGACACCTGCCCTTCTGCAGTAGAAACTCTGCTTTGTGTTTATATTGCTCTGCGGCAAATCAGAAATACAAGATGAATTAGAGATCAAGTTAAAGACCAAACAGCTGTGGTTTAAAGACAAACCTCACCTTCTTTCTCTTCCAGCCTTTTTAAAGTCTTCTCTATTTCCTGTGCGACATCACTTTGTTTCCTTCCAGCTTCCTCAACACTGTGGGTCTCAAAGTAGCAATCTCTGAAATGATACAGTTCATCCACAAGCTCCTGCAATGGGAAGGTAAAGAGAGGGAGGTATGCATTCTTTAAAAATGTAGTTTCAATATTCTTAACAGCTTTCTAATTTGATTAAAGCTAAATTTGCCTGTACCAAATTGGTGTAAATCTAGGAAGATCTTGTGTCATAAAAGACACACAAATTCACCTGAATTTTAGTGATCTTGTGTTTTTAGGTTTAAAACCTGAAAATCAGGCATTTTTAAAAGCAGCAACAGATTAATACATTAAGATAGGTTTATTCATCATGACATGTATTAATTTTATACTGTATTATGTGGCTCTAAAAGCATGATAAAATACCTGCTAATATATTATCTTGAACAAAAGGTCTGTGATACGAACTGGTAGTGTAGTAAGAGTTTGAAAGAGGTGTTTTACCAAACAGAGTTGGGCTTGTGCAGGTAACTGGTGAGTTGTAGGAATTATAGAGGCTAGTATATTCCACATTTAGAATTAAATATCTGGATGTTTGACCCACTTTTGCTTCGATTTGATTTGATTTTGCCAAAGTTGCAATACTAATTTATCCCTGTTATCAGTTACAGTTTTTAATGAGAAGCCTTTGTGACAGAAGGAGTTAATGGATAGTTTTTCCTATTTCATGACAAAAACATGTGTTTTTATTCTGAATTACTCGTCTACTCTCTCACTTTTTGTCTTTCTGTAGATTGGGGTGGTTTTATTAATGCCGCTATTTATAACCTTAAGACAAGGGTCATATCTGCAAGAAATAATTACAACATCCTAAGAGACAGAGCTGTGTGAAAAAACAGTGTAACCTAGATTTGCACTCATGTCATTGTGCAGTCACTTGGTGCATGAAGCCTTAGGGCAAACTGACAATGCCGCCGTGATTCAGCAAGAAGTGGATTAATGCGAGTTAAGAGCGCATATAGAAATTAATTTATCTGGCGGCTGTGGTAAAATAAAATACACCTTTTTTTACGGATACAGTAGGAAGTACAGTATGTATAAATCAATACAATGATCGGAAACAAGTGAAACCATGTATGCATGCCTCAGTTGTTATGGGAACAAGTCGCCCTGCAAGCTAAGCTATAAGCAACACAGCTATGTTATAGCTATATTATAGCAATATGATAGTCAACAAAACCCTCGGTTGACTTGGGCAATCGTGAGGTTATGATATAACGGTCACGGGGTTTACCTTCATAATTTGCAGCTCGCTTTTGGTTGCCACTGGCTCTCCACTCTTCTCGTCCTCCGCCATCTTTGGCTTTGGCAGCAACAGACTAAGAACGTAGCGGGGGGAGAAGCCGCCGGAGTTTTACAAAAATGCAGCACGTTAGAAAGAAAGGAATGAATAACGGCACCTGCTCTTAACGGGACCACAAAGAGATATGACAAATATGATGCGTTTCAGCACAGAGGAAACTGGCTTTTAATTTCAGTGACACCGGAAGTTGGAGTGGTCCATACTCAAAATGACTCCGACGACGAAGCACTTCAAATATTAACAATAGCGTTAAAACTTTTATCGTGAATAGGTAGCGAAATAACATTTATAATTTGATAAAGATAAACAAAATTATTATGATTTATGTAATATCATTGAAATAAATAACTCAATAACTCTTGAACAAAACGTGATTGAGCCGAGAATTTCCAATCCAGTTTCTGCTCCGACAGTGTTTCGCCGCGGACCACAGAGTCCTCGCTCCTTGCACAGCGGTCGATGCTCCGCTTATTGTGCTAAATCCAGGTTCTGCTGGTGTTGGTGTTTTTGTTGCTTCGTTGCTGAAACCAGCTCGTCATGTCGGACACCTGGAGCAACATCCAGGCGCACAAGAAGCAGCTGGACTCGCTGCGGGAGAGGCTGCAGCGACGGCGAAAGGACCCAGCACAACTGTCCGCGGGTACGTCCACAAAAAGCAGCAGGGCGGTTCAGTTTTATCTGAATTTAGAAGAAGGAAATTGTTTGACATCCAGGCCTTTATGTCTTTGACATGCTTGTAGTTTGATTAATTGATTTGTTTCATTGGGTTTCATAGATATAACTGGGTGTTATCACCGTAGCAGTAGGAATTTATGGAGTGTTTTCTACTGCTGTAAAGTGGAAATTTCCCCACTGTTGGACGAATAAAGCTTTGCTTTATCTTATCTTATCTTATCTTATCTTATCTTATCTTATCTTATTGCCTAGAGGAGATATATAGAGTAAAAAGTATTGGTCCTAACACGGCGTCTTGTGGAACTCCATAACTAACTTTTGTGATCATTAACATGGTCAAATTAGAATCTATCTGATAGATAAGATTTAAGCCACTTTAGTGCAGTTCCTTTAATTCCAATTACCTGTTCTAGTCTCTGTAATAAAATTTTGTGGTCATTAGTGTCAAATGCAGCACTAAGATGTAACAGAACTAGTATAGACTTGTCCATTATCTGAAACCAAGAGTCATTGTTGGTGATTTTAGTACAGTTTCTATGCTATGATGAACTCTAAATCCTGATTGAAATTCTTCAATCAAGTTGTTATTGTGCAGGTGATCACATAATTGCTTTGCAATTACTTTTTCAAGTATTTTAGAAATAAAGGGAGGATTGGATATTGGTCTGTGAGTGGCTAAAACACCTGGATCAAGACAAGGTTTTTTAAGTAGCAGCTTATTTACTGCTACCTTGTAAATCGTTGGTACATAGCCTGTTTCTAAAGATAGATTAATTATCTCTAATAGGAGGGTAATAAGTGTAGAGCATCTTTGAGCAATTTAACTGGAATAGGGTCTAGCAGACATGTTGTTGGTTTTGATGACATACGTAATAGTTTATGTCTAAAAGGGATTGGAGCCTTACTGACGATTCTAATTCTCCTGCATTTATGGGGAGAGTTTTGTAAATTTTAACTCTAATAGATTCAATTTTATTCGCGAAGAAAGTCATTGCTTCAGTAGACTGTATTTTGTCTATTTATGAATCAACTAATGGATTCAGGTCTAATAATTTGTTGTGATACTGCCTAATTGCAGTGAGTTGTTATTTAAAGTAGAAAGGCATTCACCTTCACACAACACTCTTCATTTATGGAAAGAAAATCCAAATTTATATAAAAAGAAGTTTTTTTAATTTTTAAAATTACATTTTTATTACATTTTCTTGTTTTTTTTCCTCATTTAACTCTATTCTCACAACCGTATTCTGAGCAGATGGCGGCAGTAGCACAGATGGTTCCACAGCCAGGAGTGACAGCCCAGCTCCGTCAGGTCCCTTCACCTCTCAGGAGGAAACGGAGAAGCCACCAGATCCTGAATTAGAGAAGAGGCTTTTGGGATATCTGTCTGATCTGAGTCTTTCTTTACCTACAGACTCCCTCGCTATCACAAATGAACTCAACAGTGTGAGTCTGTGCTTCTATTTCCTTCTTTCTATGGAATAGTAATGCTCTTTGATCATTTTTAATGTTTGACGTTAAAGAGGTAATATTTGTTTCAAACTCATAAATCTGTCTTTAATTCTCACTCACAGTCTGAATCAGCTGTAAGTCATGGGTGCATCCAGAGTCTGCTGCTCAAATTCTCTGCTCAGGAGCTCATTGAGGTTCGGAAGCCCGTCTCAGCTTCTTCTACTTCCTCCTCCACCTCCTCTTCCACAGTTGTTATAGCAGTGGATCATACAAAACTGTGGGCTATGATTGGGTCTGCGACTGGAGCCCAAAGGAGTGGAGTCAAGAGAAAAGCAGATGATCAAGCCCACAACAAAAGAGCTGCCGGCTTTTCACCCTCGCTGCAGAGCTCTGCTTCTCCTCCACACTCGTCCTCCACCTCTATAACGTTGGCTTCCTCCTCACAGCTGGCAGGGCCATCAGCATCAGGTAGTGGGGCTGACAAGAAGGGGAGGAGCAGTAAAGGCCAGTCGTCTCATGTGGACATGGAGATCGAGAGCCTCCTCAACCAACAATCCACCAAGGAGCAGCAGAGCAAAAAGGTACAAAAGACATTTATTAGAACACTTTATTTGCAACCTGTTAAAATGAGGCAGGTAGTTTTTGTAATACAAATTGTGTAAAAAAAAAATTTGTAAATTTGTAATTTGTGTGCAGGTGAGCAGAGAGATTCTCGAGCTGCTGAACACCAGCACTGCCAAGGAGCAGTCGATCGTGGAAAAGTTCCGCTCCCGTGGCCGAGCTCAGGTCCAAGAGTTCTGTGACCATGGGACCAAAGAGGAGTGTATACGCTCTGGAGACACACCTCAGCCCTGCACCAAGCTACACTTCCGGTCAGTACATGCTTTTTCGTCTATATTCTGTGTATATAAATGTCAACCAGAAACAAGTTAGTTACATTTTGATTAGATGGAAATCATTACTGCATATTGCTTTCTCTTTTTTAATTATTTAACTTTTGGATTTCTCCTCATATAAAACACAGTTTCCATAGTCGCAAGTTCACAACTTTTTAATCAGGATAAAGTCTGATGAGTAACGGTGGTATAAAAAAGAAAAGAAAATTTCATAGTTTAGTTTTTTATCTTTTATCCAGCTATAGCAATGTGGCAGACATAGATTTTGTTTGTTTGATGGGGCAACAATGGAAAAAGGTTGGTGGGTTGCACTGCACAAACTGTGATACCTAATGTCTTATTCAGTCGCATCATCAACAAGCACACAGATGAGAGCCTCGGCGACTGCTCCTTCCTCAACACGTGTTTTCACATGGACACCTGCAAATACGTTCACTACGAGATCGACAGCCCTCCAGAAGCTGAAGGGAGCCTGCTGGGGCCGCAGGCTGGGACCGCAGAGCTTGGCCTCCACGCAGGAGATGCAGACAGCAACGTGGGCAAACTTTTCCCTTCACAGGTGAGGGAGACAGAGAAGGGAGGAAAAGATAAGGTGCGACAGGATAGCAAGAAACTGTGATATTTATGATTCAAAATGTCTTGTTTTAATTCCCAGTGGATCTGCTGTGATATTCGCTACTTGGATGTTTCCATTCTGGGTAAGTTTGCTGTGGTGATGGCAGATCCTCCATGGGATATCCACATGGAGCTGCCCTATGGTACCCTGACGGACGACGAGATGAGAAAACTCAACATCCCCATGCTGCAGGATGATGGCTTCCTCTTCCTGTGGGTCACTGGCAGGTAACTAAAACGACTCTTTAACAGTTCTTAACGGGATGTGAAGGAAGTTAATAGGAAGTTATATTATGTTCCAGAAACATAGAGGAGAATTCTCTGTTTTAGCACGTTTGGAAAGCTGTAAGGGAAATTAACATCTACTGGATATAATTTTAGTCAAGTTCTAAGCACAAGTTAGTGACAACTGTATGCAAAACTAAGTAAATACTAAGGTTGTAATTGTTTTGCAACCAACTAACCTGCCAGCCTCATCAAATCTAAAAAAGCCCCCCGTTGTTTTGCCTGACAGTACATATTGTACTATATATGTGTTTCTCCCAGAAAATGAATGTGTTGGGAGACTTATATGTAAAATATTTACTCAAAAAGAAGCGGTGTTCTGGTTCTGCATATTTATATGCCCATTAAAATAACATTACATTTATCTTTACCACAGAGCTATGGAGCTGGGAAGAGAGTGTCTTAGTCTATGGGGGTAGGTTCTCCCTTCTTGAAAACGTCATGTCATTTTGTGAGGATACCATTTAATTTAATATTTACAGTATTTATGTTTTTAATTTTATTTTTCTCTTTTAGCTACGAGCGTGTCGATGAAATAATTTGGGTGAAAACCAACCAGCTTCAAAGAATCATTCGCACCGGTCGGACAGGTCATTGGCTGAACCACGGGAAAGAGCACTGTCTGGTATGTTCACATGTCTGTTTCCTTAGATATCATCATATTTTTATAAATCTTAATCAACCTCTATAATATGTAGACAGACCTGTAAGCTTCAGGCTTGAGTAATTTGCCAAAAGGAGTTTCTGTTTTTTATTTATGTATTTTTATTCATGCTTGGAAGTTAAAGAGGCTGTTGCATAGCTGGAAGGAAAATACTGAGCTGCTACTGGGTTGTGAAATAGCATGTGCTTTGTTTCTGTTCAGGTGGGTGTAAAGGGAAACCCTCAGGGATTCAACAGAGGTTTGGACTGCGATGTCATTGTGGCTGAGGTAAAAGACTAATGTTGCATGATCATTGTACTGTTGTTAATAAAACATAATTCCTGAACGCTAGCTTTCATTACACTTTAGGTTCGCTCCACCAGTCATAAACCAGATGAGATCTATGGTATGATAGAGAGGCTCTCGCCTGGCACCAGGAAGATCGAGCTGTTCGGTCGACCACATAACGTCCAGCCCAACTGGTAACTTTTAGCTACTGCTGTCTGTTCACACACTGTTCTACATATTTTCAAATATGTTAAGGTTTTATTTTTCCTGTTTGTCTTTCAGGATTACTCTGGGAAACCAACTCGATGGCATTCATCTCTTGGATCCGGAGGTCGTGGCTCGGTTTAAGAAGCGATATCCAGACGGAGTCATCTCCAAACCCAAAACCATGCAGTGACGTCATTAGTTGTCTGAAGCTGTTTGTACATAGACTATTTTTTTATTTTTTTTTATATCCGTGATCTCATTTTTAAATAAATATTCTTAACAAGATACATTGTTTGTGTCTTGGTTAAGAAATTATTAAAACTGCGGTGTGGATTACTTTTGGAGCAATGTTTGCGTTGATAATGTTCATTACTGTGTGTGCACTTTCATTTTTAATGCTGCAAAGCTTCGCGTTCACCATTAATAAAAACACAGAAGCCATTTTAATTTTAATTTTGTTATTATATTAGTAAAGAATAAAGGAGGGTTGAATCTCTGATAATTTGGGTATGCATTAAAGGACAAATTGTTTGACAAAGTTTAACATTTCAGCAAATTTTTCACAGTCAGTTTTTGGATCAGCACTTTACATTCATATCTGTTCATAACAGGCAAATACAGAACCCTGTTAGGGTTTGTGTAATGTCTAGACAATTAAACATTAAATACAACAAGTATTTTTTTTATAAAAATAGTAACAAAAAAAAAAGAGCTGGAAAGAGTAGAAGCCAAGCATCACTCACAAAACATGTAATAGATATGCAGAAAAATACCCGGACATCCACAAACCTCTACGGCATTGTAGCTAGTCCAATAGCGCAATCATCTATGAACTATAGAGTCAGTGGTTAGACTCTCTGTTCCACCTGCTACATGTCGAAATATCCCTAAGTTGCTCCCGGTGGGTCAGATGAGCACCTTGCATGGCAGCCGGCATTATTGGCGTGAGAGTGAGAATGAGAATATGATGCCACATTTTAAGGCCCTTTGCATAAAAATGCTATTTAAGCAGACTATTTACAGACCCGGCCTTGCACTTCTGCTAAGATTAGAGTGAATTCAGTTCTTTTGTAAGCGTGTCAGTGTTATTACGAAGGTCACATTTTTATTTTTGACATCATGATGATGATTACTAGTGATCAAGTGTAGATACTTATGATCATACTTTGCTATTTCTGAATAATTAGCCACTCTAGTTTAAAATGGGCCACAACATCATCACGAAAAAAGTGATTTTTTTCCCCCCACAATTTAAAGTCAGTAGAAAAAAAAGCAAAAGAGAATGCACTTGTGGTTAGTAAAAGCTGTAAACAAGTCTCTTCTTTTACATCACTACTGTGTCCAGTTGGGCAGTGGGCTCCACTCCATTTAGTCTTCTTGGAAAACTAAAACCCGGAGACTGAAAACCAAGTCTGTTTCAGTCACTTTTTCCTGTCCCTCGTTGAATCTGATTAGTCGAGTGGTTAAAAGGTGAGCTGTGGCTGTGCACAACTACTTTTGATCACATCTAAAGGTGACAATAGATGCTCAGCTACCAACTTCCACGTCTGGCACACAGGATCTGAGCACGGCAAGTAGGAATCTGGAAACTTTCTGTCCTCAACAGCCCTGTCGTCCTCCTCAGTAGGTGGCATCCACTGCGTTGATGTTGCTGTCCAGCTGATGTCTGAAAGACAGCCTGGCCTTGGTAGAGAAATAAATTTGGGAGCCCCGGCTGAGACTTCCCGTCCCCTCGCTGTCACTGCCCCAGGATGTTGTGGAGGACAGCCGTGGCTTTGTCTCCTCTGTGGGAACTAAAGGATAAAAGAGTGCATGTATGTAAGCCACTGGTTCTTCATCTACACTTGCTTTTGATCACTTTAGTCACTGGCCCTCACCTGCCTCTGGGGGGCACTGCCTGCTCTTGCAGCGCTCTTTGCTGCGCCTGTAGAAAGGGAAACACTGCAGCATCTTCACACCCATGACGGACGTCTGTAGAGAAAAGAATGCACACAGACATGAGGATATGGTCCAAAATCAACAGAACATGGACGTTGGAAGCGCAGTGTAAACAAAGAGCTAAAGTGTTCCCTAACTCCAGCAGTAATGGCTTTTCTTTCAAATATTACGGAAACTTCTCTGAGAACCCTCTCAAAGCTTAAGCTGCTTTAACACACTGCCTGAAGCCTGACAGCTCCTTGTCTCTTCAGCAGGTCACAGTTTAATAGAATTATGATCCAGCACTTCAACGACATGATAGCCTAATGAAAGCTGACAATATCACTGACAATGGCATGGTGTCCCAGCAACCAGCCAATCAGTGGGTATTTACAGTGCCATCACCATCATCATCATCATCATCATCATCATCATCCTGCACACCGTCTAATCCTGAGAATGGACGTCAATTGGCTACAGCAGCCAGAGAAACTCATAAGCCTCCTGTCAACTGTACACAGATTACACAGAGCGAGTTATGACTCATAACCAGAGAAGTGGACATTTGAACTGAAGTTTCCATCTAAATTCTGCAAATCGTCTAGCATTTCTGAACTTTTCCCTCAGCCAGCAATAATTCATTACATTGTGCAGGTTTATAGAAACCACACATTCAGGCAGGATTTAAGCCTGTAGCTGATTTGCATTTGTTTGGCAGTACAACTTGAATCGGCTGTGACCTATCCTAATGTGGACCTGCAATAGATTTGCTCCTAAACAATCTTTGATTTATGCTGCAGGTACTGTATCTTATTCAGGTATATTCACAGTTCCCCTGAGAAATGATTTACTATCTGTGGTGCCCTTGGGTAGTAAGATACAATCAGGGCCACATGCCAGAGACAAGCTGTGTTTGCTCAGAATTTTAAAAAGGTAGCTTTTTTTGTCAAATTTTCTGTTTTTTTTTTTCTGCAACAGCTGCTCAAACTTCAAAATGTTGAGTCTCTTGAATCCCGCAGCCTACTTCTGCACTCTACTATGGAATCATCTGTCTGCCCTTATGTTTGTTTTCCATCTCCCCAAAAAACACCTCCCTTTCTACTAGTAACCAGTCCTGTTCTTCTCAATCATTACTATCAATATATTTCCCCCCTTTCTCCCACAAACCCTGTGTTTCACGCTCTGTTCATTGCCTGTTCCGTCCAAGTTCAACCTCACGCTTTTAGCCTAAGCAGGTTAAAGTTAGTCATGCAAAAATGGCCAAACATTTATCTTTAATTGATCACGCGTTAGTTGTCAGCAGATATTAGTGTTGCTGCAGTTGACCACTAGGTCTATCAAGAAATAATACATAAAAAGTATCATTCAGAGATGTAAACTGCATAATGGATAATGACGACAAAATGCCAACACAAAATAAGCACCGTGTGAAGCAAGATGACTACGAAGATGCTGAAAATGCCTACAAAGACACAAAAAAAGCAAAGTCAATCTAAGTCTTTGTCATCTGTAGGAGGGTTGATATTATCATGACATTCTTTGCCATCTTAGTTAATTACACAGAATAGACACTGTAGCTATTAATAATGTCATAAATAGGGCTTTAAGCACAAGTCAATTATATTTCATTTCATAATTGAGCCACCTTCTTCAAAGCTGGGGTCCTGCTAAACTTTATTAACCCATTTAAAATGCATTAGGTGAAAAAAATGACTGGCCACTTTGTCAGAAACAGTTAAACCAAACACGAGAGCGGGGGCGTTTTCATTCTAGCAGAAATGAACCGCCTCTCTGGCCGGTCTGATAATCCACTGAGCCCCATTGTTCGTTACTCACAAGATTTGGATATCTGATGGTAAACAGTAAACCGTGATTGCAACATGAAGCAGAACAGTCCTGGGCTAACATCTTTGTGTTTTTTTCACTGTTTACTGTTGAGTCCTCGAGCTGTTTGACTCAGTCAGTCAGTATCACAGGGACGTGACAGCTCACGCATACGCACACAGAGCTCACCGAGTGAAAATCGAAGACTGATTCCACAGCCCCTCTAGTTTGGCAAAGTCACACAGACCAGAAGAATCTGCCTGTTCTACTCCTCCTCTCCTTAACCATCTAATGCACCTCCCCTCTCTGTTCCACTAAGGTGTAACTGTGAAATCCTAACCCATGTACAGACACAGTGAGTCCATTATGGTGAGGTCAATTAAGATGATCTCCCTGTGAGACGAGAACTCACAGCGTAGCACATGTTGTAAAGAAGAAAGAACTGAAACAGGACAGACTGACCAGCCTAGTTTCATGCTTGCACAGAGATTCTACATTTTTTGTGTATTAATAACTCACACTTCTTCACTATCAGAACTAGTTTGTATGCTTGGTGCCAGAAAGCACAATAATAAAGCCGTGGTCAGTGGTGAGGAATTTTGGACCATGATCATGATTGGTTGTGGGGATCTGGCAACAGCCTGGGAGCCTGGAGGAGGAAAACAACCTCAGATGGAACATGCACACAAACTCAGAAAGCACATACAGCACACACACACGTACCGACCACACAAAAATAACATAATATGAAATATGAAAAGCAGAGGACAGAGAAGATTAAGAAAACATTGAGGAATGATGAAAACAAGGCTGTGGAACATAAAAATGAAGGAGTAAGTAAGTGGGCAGAAATTGAAAAACATACTGGTCTGAACTTGTGCCTTGACCTGTTTTTTTTCTCGTTTCACATTTTCCTCTAACCGGAGCCTGCCGGCAGCTGACATGACTGACGTGCAGCCCCTCAGTAATGCAGTTTCCTCTTTTCCATCAGCGCTAACCTCCCAACAGGGCCGAATTGCGCAATCTCGCCAGTGAAACATTAGCAAGTAGCTTCTGGCTCATGATTTATCGCCTGTGCCGTGTCACATGTCACAAGGTTTTCATCATGCTGAGTCCATGTTTGTCCGGGTGTGTTTACAGAGATATTCAATGCTAATGAGCTGAGCTACTTCCATCTGTTTGTGTTTCTATTTTTAATCATCAATCCAACTTTTCTGTCATCAGACCTCCTCCCCAGTCCCCTCTGTCCACGCTCACCTCCCTATCTGCTTTGTAAACAGCGTGAACACAAGCAGAGCATATACTGTGTGATTACAGTAACACGATAACTATCTTCCCACAGGTTTTTCAGTCTGTCCCCGAGGGCTTTATGAATAAAGTGCAGTCCTGTGTCACTACCCTCGGCACAAAGCCTCACACAGGCCCACCAGGCTGCATGACGCACGGACTCTATACAAGTTTGTTTGTCAATTTAAAAAGTAATATATATATATATGTGTATATATGTATATGGACGATTGCGTCCAACTTCCTGTCATTGCAGCCAGCGCATAACGCAGCTTTTAAGATGTTTGCAGCTCTTTAACGTGACACACAGATAAATAGTGGTAATATTGCAGGTGAAAGTCGGTTGTGGAAAGTATTTTCATTTAATGCTACTTTATTATGCTACTTCACTGCATTTCGGATGCACATTTTACACTTATACTTCACTGTATTGAACACCTGCAGCAGTTTTTACTAATTATAAAATATGATGCGCCTGTTATCTCACTAAATCATTAGTTTGTCCCAGCCATGACCAGCTACATAATTAAAATGCAGTTTTTCTAATAATGCGGCATGTTTCTGTTTTAAACAAAAACTATTGTGCAACTAAAACATTATCCCAACAGCATTTCAACGTAACATGGCGTTGTTAACATGGTACTTGTATTTGCACCCAAATTTATGTCTTAATATTCTAGTTTAGTAGAACTTGTTGCTTGTACTCATTAAAGTTGTCAATAACACTTTATGTAATTCTATTATAGACTGAAATAAAACTTCCCAACTATAGTTCCTCACCTATAACTGAGCAGGCGTACACTTTTGTCAGGTTTGTTCAGGTATATTTGAAAAAACATTGAGTTTACATATTTATCACTGCAAATGTCTCTTTTAACGTCACCTTTTAACTTTTGAACAAATTATTTATCTGGGCGATGTGTGAACAGCTTGTGCACTGAGGTGGAGGCTTGTGTGCGCGCACACGTTTGAGGCTGAATGAAAAGCTGTGCCAGACATTTAATCCGAGCCCTCGTCTCCTCTGTCTCCCTTAATTACCTACAGGTTAACTATGGGAGAGTAATCCACTATTAAAAACTATCAAAATGAACTGTCACTGACGTCCCCATGAAGTTGGTGGTAATTTCACCGGAATCACTGGGCAGCTAATGAAAACAATAGGTGACTTATTCCGCCTTGTAGAATAGAATTTGTCAAGTGTGTGTCTGTGTTTTTTAAAAAAATTTTAAATAAAGTTGTCGACAAACAAGCCTGCTGTGACCAGGAACCCTCCCACTGACACACCTCCCAGCACTACAAACAGCAACCCTTAAACACTTAAGGTGTTTTGATAAGAGAGGCTTCCATGTTAAATATTATATTTATCCTGACCCTTTACTTCACCTAGTCTGATATTTTAAGGATTCTGAGCTTCACTCAAATGCTAATAAGCACCTTCAACCCCTATAAATGACATCACCTACCTGGCGGAGAAAACTTGAAGACGCTTGACTGGGAATAAAAAAGTGGAATTTCTTAATAAATGTCCAGTTATTTTCACTTGATCTGCGCCGTCACGTCGTGTCCCATTCAAATGTGGTTCACTGTGCGTCCTGGGAACGGTGCCCGGTCTCTCTGTGACAGTATGGAAAGGTTTGTGAGACTGAACTTTAAATAGCTGATCCCCAGAGCGTGGTGTAGGAGCGGACACGCCTGCTTTCTCTCTGCCTCCCTCCTCCCTTTCCTCCTCCCTGGCTGCCCTCCCTCCCCCTGAGCTCCTCTCCTCATTCAGTGCCCCCCCTGCCAACCCATCCACTCACGTACAGCAGCCTCACCCCTCCTCTGTTTCCATCTTTCTTCTCCACATATTTGTTGATACAGACAAAAACTAAAAAATGACAATTACAAATTCATAAATAACTTCTCTTTCTTGGCGCACACAACTCATGATGAATTCAGTGGACCAATGAACCTAGTGTCTTAAATCATGAATTAACAAGGAGGAGATGACATTTGAACAATAGACTCATTTGTTTTTTGTTTGCTGTCAAAGTGCATGAATCACAGATGAGATCATTTTTTCTTATTTAGATTCATGTAAGAGAGATCAGTGGTCAGCATCAGCAGAAGGTTTCTGACTCTGGCTCAGATATCATTTCTTTTTTTACTTAAAGCTACAGAAATAGAAAACTTTTCAGAATATTATATTTGGAAAAATATGCTCCAGCTTTCTTCTAACCACTTGTATTTTATTTTGTCTTATAATTTGATAGCAGTAAAACTTGAAGGACTGGGTGGAGTCTCATGCTACCACCAGCTTCTTTGCCAAACGTTACATGTTGCAGATTAAACTGTTAAGTTATAGGGTTAATTTATCTAATTTCCAAACACACAATAGCTGTTTTTTAAGTTTTGAAGCACACACATGTTTGAATATTTCTAAATTATCTAAAATTAGATGCACATTTATCATTTGTTGGTACTGAAGCTACACTAAACATCTTTTGGGATCCAGTTTATAGCTCTTGCGTGACACTCTGATTAGTCCATCCAGGGCGTCATAAATCTCCATGGTGTCAAAGTGCATTTTTGCAAAAATATTCTGCTGCTGCAAAGATATTTTATCGTTAAACGTTTGTACTTCTAGTTCAGGACTCTCACTGGTAAGAGTGTATTTCTTGACTGTGCTCATGGTGTTTCTAGTTAAACAGTATTATTACAGTATTTCCTCCACAAACACAGAGATGGTAAATACAAGTATTTCCCTTCCTGTCACTTGATAGCTGCTGTCAATAAGGGTTAATATTTTAATACTAGAATTTTTCTGCCATAGTCTTCACCTTTAAACGTTTGTCGTCTACAGCACAAACATTCAGTACAATGAACTGAAATATATATATTTATTTAAAACATTTCGCTTTACTGGTGTGTGTAAAGTACATGATTGTAGTACTTGTACGTTTGCTCTTTTTTGGACCATTCACTTATTCACATTCACATTCACCTCTGTGCAATTTGCCAAAATACACATCCACACCATGAACAAACAATAACACAACAGCAGAAACAGACATTTCCTCAGTGAAAGGGGAAAGGATCAGACATAATTTGATATTTAATGATGTGTATATTAATGTCAGAAGGTTGAGACTGCCATGTACTTCACCTGAAGTCACTTAAAATCCTCATTTTCTTTCTTGTTTAACCACAAACTATTTCTGTGTGATCTCGACTACGATGCCTATTTATTGTTTTGTTCCAAAATCTTAAATGTCACATGCGTATTTGTGTCCTCAACCCATGATACACCTTCTGAAGATGGGAAAATGTGAGAGAGCGGTGCTGAGCATTGAGAACAAGAGAGACCTACAGCCGTGGAGGAAATCCTCACCTATCCTCATCTATCCTGTTAGATTGAGACGGTTTTAGTCTGAAGTGGATCCAACTTACTGGGAAGAATTAACAGTGGACGCTTATTTTCTGCCTCCCACTGTCTGTCTCTTAAGTAACACCCACCTTTACTGAACACATCTCGCTCAGAAACACACACACACACTCACAATCTAATGGCAGAAGCCAACATCTGGATCAGCTCTGACATGTTGTCACCGGTTTCTTGGCCCATGTTCGTTGTGTTTCAATGAAACCTGTTCAGCATATTGTGAACCGCACAGCGTCACAGCAGGCATAAACATACGTTTCTTGGTAGAATTATGTTTTCACAGAATAAAGGTGTGGCCACATGTTTCCTTGTCACATGAACAAATGAGTCACTTACTGTAGCTGGTTGCAGCCTGCTGGTTGAGATTCTTTTAAATTTAGATCTACATGACATGTACAGTACATGTGAACACAGGCTGCTTCCAAACACCCTAGACCAGGGGTCTCAGACTCGTGGCCCGCGGGCCAATTGCGGCCCGCGGGCCGATAGTTTGTGGCCCCCACCTTATTATTAAAGTTTAATGTTAGTGCGGCCCGCGAGTTTGTTATGAACGGCACGGAACGGAAATGACGTACATTGCGGAAATGACGTTTTGAGGAAATGACGTTCTTTGTGCGTCGGCTAAAGTCCAAGTTCAGGTGCAGAATTACTGATGATCATCTTCAAGCCATACTGAGGGTCTCAACTGCTTCCTCCCTCAAGCCAAATGTGGCTCAGTTATGCGAGAAGAAGCGCTGCCAGGTCTCTAGCAGCAAGATGTAGGCAAGAGAGGCCATGTTCAGAAGAGCAGTTCATGTTCTTCAATGTTCCACTTATGTTCAGGACAATTCATGTTCAGAAGAAAGCTTAAAGAACTGTTAATACAGACATTTGAATCCTAATTATTATAATTATTATTATTATTTTATTTACTTATTACTGATTGATTGATTGATTTTCTTATTAATTTCTTATTTATTTTCTTCTAATTTGTTTATTTATTTTTTCATATTATTTTGTGTTAAAAATAAAAAATAAAGACATTTGAGAAGATTAAAATTATTTAAAAGTTTTTCTTGTGGAAACCTGATGCGGCCCAGCCTCACCCCGACTCTGCCTCCAGCGGCCCCCAAGTAAATTGAGTTTGAGACCCCTGCCCTAGACTAACTCACCATCAGGGTAGATTGCACTGAAGTCGCACCCAAAAACCAGATTTCCAGCGAGACACACACAAGTCAGTGGACGTGAGCCAACATGAAGCATGTGTCATGTTTTCAAGAGCCACAACCTGCCAAATAAACTAAACCCTGGATTTGTAGATGGTTCTGAGCACATACCCGCTCTATAAAGACAGATATACAGATATGTTCTTGGCCAAGAAGATGGTTTATTGCTGTTTATTAGCTTTCGGGCCTGTGTTTAAGGCTTATTGAGGGCAGTTCACTGGCTGCAGGGATTTGTCCTGGTGGAAATTTACCCGGAGGAGTTCTCAGAGTGAGCCTGCTGGTCAGAAAATCACCCAGGAAACAGTCTGTGCAGCAGCAGGCACATTTCTAAAGAGGGTCCTCTACTGCCAAATGCAACAGGGACAAGCCCATGAGTAGATGAGACATTTTCATATTCAGTTCATGTGAAATATAAACGTTGCCCAATGAAGTGTGATAAATGATGATGATATTAACAGGTTGTAACTAGATCAGGGTGACAGCTCCAGTCAGTCCAACAACAGTCATAATCCAAGTAATGAGTTGTTGTGACTGGTTATATGTCTCACAAACACACCACACTCATAATTAGATTGGATTTTTTATTCCCCAGTCACTTTACTGCTCTAAATGGTGCAGTCATGTGAGTTTGGAAGTCCTGGCGTTTCAACAGGTACCAAAAATTCGTGGTAAAAAATGAAGAGAGGCCTTTTGCGGTGAGCTGTTTATATGTCTGTCCAGTGTGTCTTACAAAGACGTGCACACTCACATGATCAGATTTACACCTGCGGATGTGGGTGAAGGACAGACATACTTTGGTGGGACATCTCCAATTTCAAATTCACTGATTAATAGCAGGGCAGCAGTCTTGCCTTACAGTAGTTTTATTTAGTTGCAGTGTTAAACATTCATTTAACGGCATCTAAAACTTGACATAACATTCATTTCATTTTTCCACGTTGTTCATCTCCTAAACTGAAAGCTGTGATTTATGTGTGTGCATTAAAGAAACAGCACTTTCCTGTTTGTGCAACAAATTCCAAGCCTTCACAGAAAGTCACCTCCATGCACACACACTCATTCCTCTCCTTGTAAGGTGTCCAGACAGGCTGCTGGTGGCCCAAATATGAGTACGAGGCAGCAGAGTAGCTCCGTGTGAGCTTTCAAGGGGGCTCGGATATCAGGAGCTGAACCACTCCCACTCTTTTCTGAACCGTTGCTCTCAAGTGCTGCCATGATATCAGATGCTTTCAGCGGGGATTGGGGGGTTGGTGGGGGGGGTCTGACGGGGTGATGGGTGGAAACAACAAATCATTACTTTTTTTGCCTCTCTGGTAATTTAATCCCACATTACTCCACAGAAGGCACCGGAATAGCAGGACTGTGAACCTGGAGGGATGAAGAAACACACTTTTTGTCAGTCACTGACTTTAAGTGTGTGTGTTATTGTGTTGTTAAATACATGCTTCTCCCAAAAAAGGGTTCCAAACTGTCATTTAAAAAAAAAGATTTTTTTGGACACATTTGTGGTTTCCAACATTTTACATTATTTATAGACGCCACCCACGTTCCTACCTCATAATAGCCAAGTATTATGAGAAACATCTTCTAAATTTTAACTTTGGCTTAAATGTTTTCATTTATATTTTATTATCATTGCACAACCCCACTAATTAAGGATGATTTATTGGCTCTGGTAACTTGATCTTGCATTGCATCCAAAAAGGATGAGTTATTCATGCATTTTACATGAGTTTATGAGTTACAGAGTCATACTGTCATACTCATCTAACATCTTCTAAATCCAGGCCAATTCAATTTTAAATTGCTTCTATTCCTCAGAGACAAATGTATTAATAACTTCTTGACACTAAATTGATTTTTAAAAATGTTGCTTCAGTCTTGCTGCAGAAGACTAAAAATAATAAATACTAAGATTTTAAGTTACTATTAGCGCCTAACATTTTTAATAGTAATAAGAAAAACTCTGTAAACAAATGGAGATTATTTCATTGCAGGATCAAACCGGTCTAGTCCTCTGTGTGCGTGTGTACTGCTCCCCACCCCAAGTCTTCCCCTCCTGTCCCTTCCTTTAGACCTCCTGACATTCCCACACGCAGAGTTTGTTGATTTTCTGTCGATGCTGTACAGCCACAGCCGGGGCCGACCGGCTGGGTTCGCTCGTGGCTGGTTTCAGCAACTGTCACCCTCCTTTCTTCTCCCCCATCACTATACATTATGTCGCTCATCTCACTCTCCCCCAACCCACCCTGTTCTTACACGAGCACGAGACATTCTGTACATTTGCTGTTCTCAGTGCTCACATTAATCATAAAGTGCAGTAGGCGACAACAAACTGCAGTACAAAAAGGCAATAAATCAGCATTCTGGAGTCATGGAGCAGCAGGTTTATTTCGCTGCATACCTTTTCAGAGCCTCTAATTTGACATAAAACAGTCCTTTAAAATCACCAGACGGGCCCTTTGTTCATTTCTTGACAAGCAGACAGCAGTTAGCCAAAGAGGTGGAGGAATAAACTGGTTAAATTAAGTTGGCTGTTAAATGAAAAACAAATACAAATGTGTTTTTTAACAATAAACACATATTATGTGTAAGCAAAATGCAGATACTGAACTCTGCCTTTAAATAATCTTAAATAATTTCCAACAAAATGTTTTCTTTTACTTTTTTGGGTCAATCGCTTTTCATCTGTTTTGCTGCTCTGTCTACTGCGACATCTCATTTTGAAATCATTACAACTTCAAAAGCAGCGCAAAGCCATAAAATTACGCAATATAGGTTGGCTTATCCAAACCTGAAGACATCTAAAGCTGTGTTAAGCTATTGCAGCAAACAACAAGTTGAGCTGGGGCTTTTTTTTCTCTGCTATGATTGGAATTGGCTGTTGCCTTGTTTTGTTTTGTGAATTAATAAAGAGAATTTTAAACATCGTCATGGATATAGTCATAAGAGCAGAGACTATCCTCCTTTAGCTTTCTACTTTTGACCAAAAACTCTGAACTTAATTGTACAGCTCCATGCAGTTTGGACTTGTGATCTCTTTTCAGGACGACAATACTTCCTCTAGTTCATTTCACATGTATTTTGACATTCAGTGAAAAAGTGGCATTATATCCTGTTGGTGACGTCTGGTCTGAATCTTATCGGGGATGTTCAAGAGTTTGTGATAAATAACACAGTTGCTGTCACCAACTTTAAACAACTATTTGATAGAAAATCCATTAAGAACAAAGATCTTCACACATGGTAACATCTGACTTGTTTGCGATGCTGTTTAAAGTGTAATTTTTTGCTGGAATCATCACAGTATTTATTACACATCTAAAAACAAATAGTGTTTAAACACGCCTCAGAGAACTGTTTACTATTAGAAAGATATGATGTTGAAGAATTAATAAATAATGGAGATACGATGTTAGGTGCTTGCAGAGCTGCTGTTTGTGCATGACAGACTGTTTTGTGGCTGGATTTAGGTCATTCACTGTGCGGTTGACATAATTATTGGGTGGTGGACACTGCTGAGTTATCAGCTACGTGTCTGAGTTGACATTTGATTTTGGTCAACGCTTAAAGCATGACTGTTGCTTTTAAATGAGGCTGTGGTTGTGAGCCTTCTGCAAAGATTTCAAAACAGATGAGAAAGTGGAAGAGGAGCAGAGGCGCACTGTGTACGGGCAGTTTGATTTAATATAATATAATTAACATCACGCTCACTGATTTGTGCTCTTGTCTCCCAACTCTGCTCAAATTTAGTTTCTGGTCCATACTGGCCAGTTCTGCTTCCCTGTCCTGTGCTACAGTTGAGAGGAGGGGCTCATTGTAGGAACGGGGGCACATTTCTAAATAATGGCCTCACTCCAGGGTCTAAATGAGTGCACAAGGCATGTATAACACAGGAATTTTTAGCTCAACAACAGTCGTTTTAATTAATCCTTTGAAAATTTCTGTTTTTCAGCAACGTCTCTCTGAGGGAAAGTCTTCTTCAATGCCTGTGCGCACTGACATCAGTGTTTGGCCACCACACCATTAAAAAGCACTTTCTTTGCCTCTCTGGATTCTTTCAGTTTGGCTGTGATTTGCATGAGAAGTGGCTGAGAACGGGCCCCCTTCCCATTTCCCTGCCTTTGTCCCACCGTTCTTTTATTCCAGATTCGTCTCACTTATGCTCCTTCCTCGCTTTGTGTTGAGCATTATATAAGAGAGCTGCACAACACTGGCCAATCAGTTAGCTATGATGACCACAGTGTTGGGCACAGGCCTCACAAATAATTCCCCCTCCCTGTCCTGAAAGTTTGTGAACAAAAAAACAGCATGAGAGTAATGTGCCACACAATGATGTAATGCTTAACAGTGCGTACAGCAACTGAAAGACATAACTGCGATTCACCTGGCTGCTCATTCTGGTCGTAGCTCTAAAAGTGTAAGGCAGACATTATTAATGAGGCCACTGAAGCAGCTCTAAATGTATTTATCTGTACAGCCAAGGAGGCTTTGAACCGTGCAGCTTTGGGATCCGTGGACTCTCTCAAGAGACTGTGTCTATATTTAACAAGATGCAGCTCTGCAACAGGCTTTTAACTTGCAAGTTAGGTAACAATTACCATGAAGCTGCTCCATGGCAACAAAAGATTATGAGCTTAACCTGCACCTATGCTAACAGGCACTGGGACAGATTGTGCAGTTCATGCAGCTGCAGTGTCCACAGCGTCCACAGGGGACAGAGTGATCTTTGACCGTGTCTCAGTGCATGGTGATCTGTCTGTCTGCAAAGGACAGCGGGACGTACATACCAGACCAAGATCTAAGCAGTGACTGTGGAGAACAGCTGAAGAGTAAATGTCACAGTTAGTGCAGAGTTGTGCATTAATATCAGTAATTTGACAAACCAGCAAAGTTTTAATATTATTCTTTCATTCACCAACTCATACTTTTTGCTTTTGACATATTATAAGGATTTCAAAACAACAACCTCAAAGATTAGTAAAGGAAAATTTCCAACATCCCTCATTGAGACATAATCTCTTAAAGTGAAGTGCAGATGTGTCTTCAGGCCTTTGTGATGGCAGGTCACAGCAGGACGACCTTCACTTTTACAATCCAGCGTCGTCCTGCAACAGAACAGAAATCACATGTTTATGTCATGTACTTACAGAAAGTGAGCTGTCAGATGACTGACAGGACCTGTGATCAATGTGTGAGCCTGAATATAACAAATACGCCTTCTTTTCCTTTTTAACCAGTCACTATTGAATTGTGACCTGGGAGCTTAACTAAGATAAAAAGAATAGTTTCATATTTTACCTTATCGTTGACTTTTTATTAGAAAATCAATACCACTCTTGTGCCTGAATGCTAAATTGAAGCCATAAATTTAGCACACACAGTTTAAAGAGGTAAAACAGATTAAAGTGGAGAACCAACACATCATGGTTCCCAAATGTCAAACTTCTTAATCACTGCGACTCTCCTAATGAGTTTATGTTAAGAGGCACAGCTCTGTCTTCAGTCCCATAAGAGCCGATCTCCCCTCTTCCTTGCTCACATATTATCAACATGGAATCTAATCCACAAGCCCTCTTCCTGTTCCTGTTTTCCATCAGTACTAGACTTGATAGAAATCCATCATAGCACTGAAAACAGCACTGAATCAACACAGTGGGAGGCTACAAGTGCAGCTCATACCACAGCTAAGAAAAGCTGGTTCACATGCTGTGATCCGGTTGATGAAGTTGATTAATAATTTATTGCTTTCCCCTTTTTGTGTCAACTCCAGATCCTCTGTGTGGGCTTCATGATCTGCCAGACAATCACATTTCCTACACGTGTGCTCTCCTCACTCACGCCACTTTTTTAAAGAGATATAGTTTGAGGATTTGTACACCTACATCTTTGCTGTCGCGACAGTCACCGCAGATGCATCCCAAGCAGCCGTTGACCACCTGGATGCCACAGAGCACAAACTGCAGCACACTCATGGACAGCAGGATGGAGAAGAGAACCACGTGCCACAGAACTATGTTTTCAGGAAATATGCATGTCGTCCACAGGGTCTGGTTGATAAGGTAGCTGCCATTACCCCTGCGAAGGAGACCACGCAGAAATCAAACAGCATGAGAGTAAAAGTGAGCGTGAGTTAGGCCAAAAAAAGACGACTGAGGGGAGAAAAGTGTGTCAGTAAGGAGGTAAATGGAACAAGTGAGGAGAAAGCATGTGGAAAAGAAACTCCGACAAGAGTTTAAAATGATTTATAGTGGTAATTAAAGCAATAGTTCAACATTTTGGAAATTCACTTTCTTGCCAAGAGTCAGATGGGAAAATTCATACTGCTTCATGCCTGTACAGTAAATATGAAGCTGCCGTCAGCAGCCTGTCGGCTTCACTCGGCATAAAGGCTGGAAACAGGAAACAGTGTCTTTACCAGCAGGGCCTCAGCTCACTGCAAACAGGTTATATCTCATTGATTTCATCCGTACTGAAACCGAAGGGTTGAGGCAAAGCAGAGCCAGGTTAGTCATTTTTAGTTAGTGAACCAGCTGCTGGTTATATTTACTGTACAAACATGAGGCTGGTCTTGTCTCTGCACCGACAAATTTCAAAAAGTTATTATCAGTATTAAGGATTTCTGGCCAAACTCTACTGGCTGATGTGGGTTTTGCAAAAACTGGAAGAAAATTTTGTTTAGTTACTACTGACACAAGTGAGCAAATAACTATCTAAATATACTGAATAACCTTGAACAGACTGTTATCAAAGAAAGTAAAGACCTGCAGAGAAACACATAGAAAAACAGAAACACAAAAGGGGAACTTGACGTTTGTCAGAGAAAGGAAAAACTGAAGTGGAATATTAATATCCCAACATGCGCATGGTAATTAAACGTGCTTCTCTCCATGTAAACATGTGGTGCTCTTTAAAGAGCTGTTAGTCCACATGTCAACAACATGTTTTAATAACTGGTCAGCTGATCGGCCTCTATCAGCTGATTGAATTAACCTTGTTTCAAAGGGGCCAGTTGCATATTTTTGTTGCATAGTCACATTGTTCAAGTACCGTGACATCACAACAGAAATAACAAAAACCATATGATTCAACATAACCTCTGATCAAGCTGAATAGAAAATTCCTCTTCAGGCATTAGTCGCTTTTGGCATTACTGTGTTATACACACAAACTGAAAAGGGCAGGTTCAGTCTGCCACCTGCAGGATTTAAAGCACATTACTATGTTTTTTTTTTAAAGAAATGAAAATGTTGGTCCTCAGACAACAGATAAAGAAGTAAAATATCACAGATAAGAAGATAAAACAGAGAAGAGCAGATACATAGCAGCATAAACCTAAAAGAATCAGGCAAGTGTTGAAGGTGCAGGATACTTGTCAGCAGGAGTTCTTCTAAGGTTGTGACATCATTAAACAGCAGAAGAATTTCATTGAGTGATAATGGGAGAAACACTCACGTGCCGAAGTCTTCAAAGGGATAAACCCATTCACCGCTGTCCACTTGACACTTGGGTCCTATAGCCAGACCAGCTGATGCCACACTGATGCAGTAAGTCGCTCCAGCCAGACCAAAAGCAGAGGAAAACACAGAGTTCAACATCTGGAGGAAAGTTGGAAACACACTGTATTGTTATTTTGATATTACACAAAGATGAGTTTCAATAATGGACATTTATGATGTTTTTTAACGCTCAACAGTAGAATTATTGATGCTTGTTGATAATTTAAATGGCAGGATAAGTTTTTTTTTACTTCCTTAATATGAAAGTGTCTCCAAGAAACAAGTGTAAAAACATATAAAATCATATATATGTTTTATAGTTGTGTTAAAATAAACTTTATAAAATGAGAGAGCATTCATTAAAAAAAAAGCTGCATAACAACTGAATAATAACGATAAAACAATCTTTACGATGGGCTTATTCATTATGAAATTTAAAAACTGTCCTTGTAATTAGCGAGAAGTAAATAGGAGTCATGAGCTGTACTTGTGCAAAACGTATTTAACTAAACATGGCTTCACTTACTCGGCAACGGTTGCCACAGCAACCTTTGCCCCCCGCTCTGATAGCCGAACAGCTGGGACACAGCATCTGAAATGTTACAGAAATGGACTTAATTTTCACAGGCTTCACGTGAATCCATTAGCTTGAGTGATAGATTTGTGTTCTTCAGCAAAACACAAAGGTCTCTCTAAACCAACTATCAGATTAAACATGAGATAGCAATGGTGGAAGCTCACATAGTCTGATCTTTGTGTTTTTCTTTGTTGAGGAAGTTCAAAAGTTTGGACATTATATTCATCTATCATCAGTTCTCCGATATGGTTCAGTTCTCAGAGATGGAGGAAATGTTTAGATTCTCCATCTAAGCCAAATATTACAATGCATCTATGGTTTCATGTAATTTGTGCTGAAATGTTTTATTATAGTATGAATTGCTCATGATATGGACAAAAGTTAAAGTTCTTCAAGTTATGTTTTTTTATTATTGCTGCTAAACACACGCTGTAAATGAAAACCCATTTGTGATACAGGTACAATGTCAGATCTATCTAAACGATGAAGATTGAGGCTGTGAGATCACATGAAGTTAAAAACAAGAAAACATACAGATTAAAGGTTAAATTATAGTAAATAATAGCCAAAAATTATCAAAATAAATAAAATGTTGAGATGGTATTGTGTTGAAATTATAGTTATTCCTATAAATAAATGCTACTGAGTAAAACTCAATAAAAGGGAGCGATGAGGTTTTACAATAAAACATCCGAGCACCCTGCGCAGATCATAATCCATTACTCACAAAGAGGCCTCCTCCGATGATTCCCCCCATGAGCCAAACCTGGAGGGAGATCTGATCATTTTCCAGACGTTTTCCATCAGGAAAGAACAGCAGCAGGTTGGAGATCATGCACACAAAGGCTGAAGGCAGCAGGATCAGGCCCACCAGGCGGGCGCACTTCCCCGTACATTATTCTGTGAAACTCAAACATGAGCCGGGACAGTTTCAGGAAGGAACAAAGACCACATCCTGGTGAGGCTGATTTCAGACCTGTGTGTCACCACGTCTCCCAATAAAAACTTGAATTGTCAGTAGCGAAAGTGAAGGACATAGAAAGTGATTGTGTGTGTGTGTGTGTGTGTGTGTGTGTGTGTGTGTGTGTGTGTGTGTGTGTGTGTGTGTGTGTGTGTGTGTATGTGTGTGTGTGTGTGTCATGCTAGATGCCGTTTGATATCTGCTGCTGCTGGTATCAGTCTGTTTGTTCTATTTATGGCCTTTTCACAAGTATATTAAGGGGCTCAGCCCACAAGACAGTTTATTAAGAAGATACAATAACTAACCAACTGTTTGAGTATGAGGGGTAAATTATTGGGCTAATAATAAATAATTCAAGAGATAAAATATCTCAAGAAAATGTAAAAATAAATAAATCCTCAATTTAATGGTAAACTGAAGAATTTAGCAGCTTAGAACCAGTCAGTTTTTAAAATACAGCTGGGCAAAAAATCCCAATCAACTTTTAGCATTTACGCATTTTTGCTCACTACAAATGAATGACATACACCAACCTGCTTAACACAATGAGTCTTTTATATTTGTTGGTTTTGTTTTGGTTGATATTTGCACTGCAGTAAATGCAACATGCCATTCCCATTATTATCCTATATATTTATAAGCAGATTTTGATTTAAAAAGCTGTTTTCAAAGCAATACTAGTAGAAGGTTAAACAACCAGACAACACATGCCTATCATTACTATACTATAACCTATCAATAGAGTCTACAGAAATACAATAAAGCTGTTGTGTCCTCAGCCTGTCTGATCTGGACTTGACTCTGGTGACAAGAAATGTGCACAGCACATCAGGAAATGTGGGCAGAGAGTGTAAAAGAGGCCCACAGCTCAGTTTTATCTGTCAGTGTAATTCACAGATGTAGATTCTGGGTAAAGATACGATAAGACTTTACTGATGCCACAATGGGGAAATTCAACTGGTAAAACAATGATAATATCAATTATTGCAATTATTACTTGTGGATAAAAAAAAAAATCTGTGGTGTTACTCAGGCTGCAACAGTCATCGAGCATAGGCATGTTCTCTTACAATAACAAAGGTTTTGTGTAGAAAAGTCAACGCAGTTATGTGCAGTGACTGCTTGGGTTTGTGTTACCATGCCATGATAATGATTCATAATTCATTCATAACTTTTGCATATAATTTACATTCCAATGATGTGGACATGGCAGGACGTGCCATCCTATGGTATGACACTCTATAACAGGTTTGTCTTGTTACACAGTAGTTCCTGTAAAAAATTATAAAAGCATCTTCAGTGCACTTGTGAAGTCACTGGACAGAGCATTCAGGACAGGAAGGTTGTTACGAAGCAATGGCAGGCAAGTGTTTTCTTTTATGACTTCATAACAATATACTGTATATAATGTGTGTTAGGTATTTCAGCTTATTCATGCTAGATTTGAGCAAAATACAATGTTTTTTTTATGTCCTGGAGTATTGACATGCCCTGCATTTATTTATCAGTCTAAATGAGCAGTGCACGATTTGTACATTTAAGCTCTTTGATTGGATAATAAATCTTAAAAAATGTAACATTAAACCAGCTGAACAGTCTGATGCGATACTTACGAACCCACTGTTACTAGCTCATCTGTAGTAACAGTCGGATTAATGAGTTAACCTCCATCTACGGTACATGAGCTGACCTCTTTGAGAATGTTAGTCTCCCTATCCTTTATCCTCCCATATTCCTATACACCTCTCTTCAATTCATGCTCTTTTTATAATATTGAGCCTTAAAAAATAAAATAAGTCTTAAAATAAGTTAGCGACAATCATACTTTTTTTTGTGAAGTGTGCACTTGTGTTCAGTATTAATCTGCATTAATAATGTTGCTAAGGCACCATTTCATAATGAAATACTGTTCGTGTTGTTGAAAAGAACTACAATTATTTTTTTATTAGACAAACAGTGAATCCCCAAAGACATTTTTGCAAAGTTTGTATTGTTCACACTGCAGTGCAAAGCTTGAATGTGTAAAAATTACATGTAATTCATGAAAACAAAAGTAAACCGTGAAATATTTGTTATTTTTCACAAAACAATTATCAATGAAATAGCTGCCATTCAATTTTCCTTCTGTCATATTAAGATAAAGTTAAAAAGTTCATTTCAAAGTGCAACTCACACACTTTAATCTCTATTATGCACATACCACACATCTTTTGAATACTTTTTGATGTTGGCCATTGCAAATGTGAACTACCTGTACTATTAAATTTAATTCTGGTGGTTTCTCTCATGTGTAGATAAAGTTAAAGAACTCGTTGAAAAGTGCCTGCAGGCCCGGGACATGGCCTACTGCCCCTACAGCAAGTTTTCTGTCGGTGCCGCCATATTAACAGCAGACGGCACCATACTCACAGGTAATAACAGGTGATTTGTTAAGTATATTCAATGTAATAATAACATATTAAAAGCAGTTTTGCTTCTGGCGATTAGTTTAATCCTCCAACTTTATTGTCTACAGTCACACACTTATTTATGTGCTAAATAAAGTCAAAACAAGTGTATATTTGTGATGAAGATACACAGTTTGCTCATTTAAGATTCCAGACACCAAAAAATGTGAGTTTTTAAGGTTTGGCATATTTTCAGGCTGTAATGTGGAGAATATCTCCTATGGTCTGACAACGTGTGCTGAGCGCGTGGCCATCCAGAGGGCTGTGGTGGAAGGACACACAAAGTTCAAGGCCATCGCTGTGGCTGGGTGAGACTCACTGTATGATGACGACACGTTTTTTTTTTTTTTTTTTACATATTCCAATGCATTTATCCTTTCTGCTCTCTGCAGTGACACACAGGAAGAGTTTATTAAACCATGTGGGGCCTGTCGTCAGGTTCTCCAGGAGGTGAGACTCTTTTATGACTGATAAAGTAATAATGATAAAAACATTTCTGTTGCCTAAACAATCCACCGGTGCAATGAAGAAATTTCAAAGAAATCAACTAGATACTTGTGCCTGTATTTTCAAACAACAATCACAAGAAGTGAAGGAAGATTTTTGGGGATTGTTCCAAAAGATGATCACTTGATTTTTGCAGTAAAAATAAACCAAATTAAACAAATTATATGTTATATAACAGCACCACCACCAACAAGTGGTGGTGGTGTGTATTTTACAGGCATGTGAGACATTAATAAAATGCTACAACTTAGATAGATACATAACAGATGTATGGAAGAAAACACAGAAGGAAATGTGCTTCAGAGGACGTGCAGCCTGAGAGTTGACCTGAAGCACAAAGCTAAAATTGATAAGGAAAAAGGACATTTTTAAAATTTAATTCATAACACAATAAAATTTGCAAAAACATGAAGGGGTCTTAATACTTTCTAAAGCAACTGTATTTAAAACAGCATGTTTATGAAACTGTCTGTGTCTTGCACATTGCTGTTTTCTCTCTCTCACCAGTTTGGATCAGACTGGACTGTGTACTTGGTAAAGCCTGATGGATCCTACAAACAAATGATTCTCAGTGAACTGCTGCCTCAGGCGTTTTTCCCACCACACCTCGCAAAGTAATGACGAAGCTTCAGCAGCATCTTTAGTCAGCATCAGTGTAATTGATCCTACTCCAACAAATCAAAGACAAGAAATGAAACTCTTACTTTGTACAGCTGACATTTTCTTTTGATGGGAAATAACAGATATAACAGAGATTTTGGTTTCAAGATTCACCTAAATACTCCATAAAATGTTCAAAATAAAGTTTTTTTCCTTTAGCATGAGTAAATGCTTTTCCTGTGTATTATTATTGTCATTGTTGCTAGAGCTGACGCTAAAGATGATGTTGGAATGTGTTGTGACGTTATTGAACGTGGGTGTTAATGCTAATGAACGTGTTTGTGACTGAGAGCTGCTCACTGTCACGTCATGGCAGGTTAATGTCAACTGCAGTTTGGAAGTGACATATATCGATCACTCTTCATAAGGTTACTCTCGTCCTCTTCCTTTGTCCCCATGTCGGATGTGGCTGGGTGGGGACTGTGTTTTGTCTTTTCTGCCCACATCTTTCCATTGCCTCAATAACATGATTTTGGAGTTTGAGCCGCCCTCCATGTGTCTCTTCATATGTGGCATGACAACCTCCTTGTTGATTACCCAGAATGCATTGTTCACACGACCCATACAATCAGGGCGCTCTGTGTGAGACTGGGGGTAGGAACTGAGGGTCAACAGCAGGGTTGCTAATAGGAACTACTCTCTGACAAGTAACGTACTGTAATCACTCTCAGGTAACCTAAACCTAATCAAATATTGTCCCACAACTGTCATCAAATATTTTCTAAAGTAAGATTAGACAGTTGAAAATAACATGTTTAACAGGTATTGTACAAAGGAGCTGGGCTGAGCTGTAAAATGTCTGAAACAAACATTTCACAATTTTTACGTAAAATACTAGTAAATGCGTGTGGCTCGTTTCTGACCCACGTGATGTAGAAAAAAAAGCAGTGTTTGTTCAGAAAGTGATAAAGGAAAAATAAAAATGATTTGTTCCAAACAAAAACAAGATATTTACTTCATACTTGGGACAGTAAATGATAAAATGTATTTCAGAGATATGTCACAGAAACACAAAATGGATATGGATCATTTTTGACCCATGTTGCGCATCAAAGGGTTAAGAAGGGATTTGATGCTGTCATGAGTCCACTCCGGCCACTGTTGCCCTGGTTACCTTAGTTTATTTTTTCTCCGCATTTTCTGTCTCACACGGCTCCTCCCCGCTGCTACTAATCAACCTAACTCTGATCACCTGTTGTCTCCCTGTCTTAAGCCCCTCTCACCTGTTTCTCGTCGCTGGATCAACTTCACTCATTCTTCGACACACGCTCTTGTAAGTTTTGCTGTTGCCTGATTCCCTTGTCGCCTTGTGTTTTTTCGGGTCAGAAGATTCTTGTATTTTTGTTGACTTTTGAGTTTTGGTTCCCAGGTTTCTATTTTTGATGATTTTGCATACCCGGCAGATTTTGTGTTTTCCCGGTGCACGGTGATCTGTCTGTCTGCAAAGGACAGCGGGACGTACATAGCAGACCAAGATCTAAGCAGTGACTGTGGAGAACAGCTGAAGAGTAAATGTCACAGTTAGTGCAGAGTTGTGCATTAATATCAGTAATTTGACAAACCAGCAAAGTTTTAATATTATTCTTTCAGTCACCAACTCATACTAGTCTGTTACATTCAACAGATGCACAAGATGGAGAGCAGACAGCTATTTACAATCACATGTTGAGTTATATTTGTCCCCCGTGGAGTTGGAAGTGATTAATATTGTATTTTTTTTATGTAGAAATCAGGAAGTGCACACATCACCTGTAATAAAATTCTTAAAATAAGAAGTGGCTTTTGACATATTAAAAGGATTTCAAAACAAAAACCTCAAAAATTAGTAAAGGAAAATTTCCAACATCCCTCATTGAGACATAATCTCTTAAAGTGAAGTGCAGATGTGTCTTCAGGCCTTTGTGATGGCAGGTCACAGCAGGACGACCTTCACTTTTACAATCCAGCGTCGTCCTGCAACAGAACAGAAGTCACATGTTTATGTCATGTACTTACAGAAAGTGAGCTGTCAGATGACTGACAGGACCTGTGATCAATGTGTGAGCCTGAATATAACAAATACGCCTTCTTTTCCTTTTTAACCAGCAACAACTATTGAATGGTGAAATAAAAGGAATAGTTTCATATTTTAGAAAATCAATACCACTCTTGTGCCTGAATGCTAAATTGAAGCTATAAATTTAGCACACACAGTTTAAAGAGGTAAAACAGATTAAATTGGAGAACCAACACATCATGGTTCCCAAATGTCAAACTTCTTAATCACTGCGACTCTCCTAATGAGTTTTTGTTAAGAGGCACAGCTCTGTCTTCAGTCCCATAAGAGCCGATCTCCCCTCTTCCTTGCTCACATATTATCAACATGGAATCTAATCCACAAGCCCTCTTCCTGTTCCTGTTTTCCATCAGTACTAGACTTGATAGAAATCCATCATAGCACTGAAAACAGCACTGAATCAACACAGTGGGAGGCTACAAGTGCAGCTCATACCACAGCTAAGAATAGCTGGTTCACATGCTGTGATCCGGTTGATGAAGTTGATTAATAATTTATTGCTTTCCCCTTTTTGTGTCAACTCCAGATCCTCTGTGTGGGCTTCATGATCTGCCAGACAATCACATTTCCTACACGTGTGCTCTCCTCACTCACGCCACTATTTTAAAGAGATATAGTTTGAGGATTTGTACACCTACATCTTTGCTGTCGCGACAGTCACCGCAGATGCATCCCAAGCAGCCGTTGACCACCTGGATGCCGCAGAGCACAAACTGCAGCACACTCATGGACAGCAGGATGGAGAAGAGAACCACGTGCCACAGAACTATGTTTTCAGGAAATACGCATGTCGTCCACAGGGTCTGGTTGATAAGGTAGCTGCCATTACCCCTGCGAAGGAGACCACACAGAAACACACAGCATGAGAGTAAAAGTGAGTGTGAATTAGGCCAAAAAAAGACGACTGGGGGGAGAAAAGTGTGTCAGTAAGGAGGTAAATGGAACAAGTGAGGAGAAAGCATGTGGAAAAGAAACTCCGACAAGAGTTTAAAATGGTTTATAGTGGTAATTAAAGCAATAGTTCAACATTTTGGAAATTCACTTTCTTGCCAAGAGTCAGATGGGAAAATTCATACTGCTTCATGCCTGTACAGTAAATATGAAGCTGCCGTCAGCAGCCTGTCGGCTTCACTCGGCATAAAGGCTGGAAACAGGAAACAGTGTCTTTACCAGCAGGGCCTCAGCTCACTGCAAACAGGTTATATCTCATTGATTTCATCCGTACTGAAACCGAAGGGTTGAGGCAAAGCAGAGCCAGGTAGGTCATTTTTAGTTAGTGAACCAGCTGCTGGTTATATTTACTGTACAAACATGAGGCTGGTCTTGTCTCTGCACCGACAAATTTCAAAAAGTTATTATCAGTATTAAGGATTTCTGGCCAAACTCTACTGGCTGATGAGGGTTTTGCAAAAACTGGAAGAAAATTTTGTTTAGTTACTACTGACACAAGTGAGCAAATAACTATCTAAATATACTGAATAACCTTGAACAGGCTGTTATCAAAGAAAGTAAAGACCTGCAGAGAAACACATAGAAAAACAGAAACACAAAAGGGGAACTTGACGTTTGTCAGAGAAAGGAAAAACTGAAGTGGAATATTAATATCCCAACATGCGCATGGTAATTAAACGTGCTTCTCTCCATGTAAATATCCACATGTCAACAACATGTTTTAATATCTGGTCAGCTGATTGAATTAACCTTGTTTCAAAGGGGCCAGTTGCATATTTTTGTTGCATAGTCACATTGTTCAAGTATCGTGACATCACAACTGAAATAACAAAAACCATATGATTCAACATAACCTCTGATCAAGCTGAAAAGAAAATTCCTCTTCAGGCATTAGTCGCTTTTGGCATTACTGTGTTTTATACACAAACTGAAAAGGTCAGGTTCAGTCTGCCACCCGCAGGATTTAAAGCACATTACTATGTTTTTTTTTTTTTTTAAGAAATGAAAATGTTGGTCCTCAGACAACAGATAAAGAAGTAAAAAATCACAGATAAGAAGATAAAACAGAGAAGAGCAGATACACAGCAGCATAAACCTTAAAAGTAAAGAAGAATCAGGCAAGTGTTGAAGGTGCAGGATACTTGTCAGCAGGAGTTCTTCTAAGGTTGTGACATCATTAAACAGCACGTCTGAAGAATTTCATTGAGTCATAATGGGAGAAACACTCACGTGCCGAAGTCTTCAAAGGGATAAACCCATTCACCGCTGTCCACTTGACACTTGGGTCCTATAGCCAGACCAGCTGATGCCACACTGATGCAGTAAGTCGCTCCAGCCAGACCAAAAGCAGAGGAAAACACAGAGTTCAACATCTGGAGGAAAGATGGAAACACACTGTATTGTTATTTTAATATTACACAAAGATGAGTTTCAATAATGGACATTTATGATGTTTTTTAACGCTCAACTGTACAATTATTGATGCTTGTTGATAGTTTAAATGGCAGGATAATTTTTTTTTTACTTCTTTAATATGAAAGTGTCTCCAAGAAACAAGTGTAAAAACATATAAAATCATATATATGTTTTATAGTTGTGTTAAAATAAACTTTATAAAATGAGAGAGCATTCATTAAAAAAAGCTACATAACAACTGAATAATAACAATAAAACAATCTTTACGATGGGCTTATTCATTATGAAATTTAAAAACTGTCTTTGTAATTACCGAGAAGTAAATAGGAGTCATGAGCTGTACTTGTGCAAAACGTATTTAACTAAACATGGCTTCACTTACTCGGCAACGGTTGCCACAGCAACCTGTCCCGCAGCAACCTTTGCCCCCCGCTCTGATAGCCGAACAGCTCGGACACAGCATCTGAAACAGACATGGACTTAATTTTCACGGGCTTCAAAGCATTAATGCTTGTGTGTGTTTGTGTCCACATTCAGTGAAGGTTAGACATTCGGTCGTGATGGTTTGGGAAAGGGGCTGGGGACGGAATTACGTCAGTGAGCGTCCCAACAAGTATAGAGAGACACAAGTATGTGTGTGGGTGTCTTATCTCTTAAAGCAAATATTTGTGAATCCTGAATCGAGTTTCACTCGTCCCAACAGGCTGTGACATCCACACAGTTAGTCCAAAGAAGAAGACAAAATAACTTCACGACTGATTCAAACTACATTTCCAAGGTGATAGATTTTGTGTTCATTAGCAAAACACAAAGGTCTCTCTGATCCATCTATCAGATTAAATATTTGTGACATATTTATTGTCCTTGTAAAAGGACATTGTCCTCAAGATAGCGATGGTGGAAACTCACATAGTCTGATCTTTGTGTTTGTCTTAGTTGAGGAAGTTCAAAGTTCGGACAATATATTAATCTGTCATCAGTTCTCCAAAAGTTCGCTTATATGTTTTTTTATGGAATAACACACCGTCACATGTGTGCAGAGATGGAGGAAGTGTTTAGATTCTTTATCTAAGCCAAATACTACCATTTTTACACAAGTAAAAAGTATTAAAGTAAAATTAGTAGTAAAGCAAAACTATCAAGATTCAAAGTACTCAAGCAAAATAAATGTGTCACCGCATACTTTCGGAAATTATAAAGTTATTACATTGTGGAAGTGGCACCAATAATTATCTGTTCAATTTATAATAACTTTTTAGCCTCATCACATGTTTTCTGTGTAAAAGAAATCGTAAAGTAAATTTAGCCAACTATTGAATACAATATTTGTCTGCTTATTTCTTTGGATTTCATTAGATTGCCATTAATATTCAGTTTAAAGATGATCATTCAGTCAAATAATTATTCTGCATACAAAGTACATCTATGGTTTCATGGAATTTGTGATGAAATGTTTTATAATAGTATGAATTGCTCATGATATAGATATAAGTTAAAGTGCTTCAAGTTATGTTTTTTATTATTGCTGCTAAAACACGCTGTAAATTAAAACCCATTTGTGATACGGGTACAATGTCAGATCTATTTAAACGATAAAGATTCAGGCTGTGAGATCACATGAAGTTAAAAGCAAGAAAACATACAGATTAAAGGTTAAATTATAGTAAATAATAGCAAAAATGATCAAATAAAATAAAATCTAATAAAATTAAATTGTGATATTATAAATTAATGCTGCTCAGTAAAACTCAATAAAAGCGAGCGGTGAGGTTTTACGGGTTTACACAAGGCTGAGTAAATGTCTGAAAAACCCAATAAAATCCACAATAAAACATCCGGCACCCTGCGCAGATCATAATCCATTACTCACAAAGAGGCCTCCTCCGATGATTCCCCCCATGAGCCAAACCTGGAGGGAGATCTGATCATTTTCCAGACGTTTTCCGTCAGGAAAGAACAGCAGCAGGTTGGAGATCATGCACACAAAGGCTGAAGGCAGCAGGATCAGGCCCACCAGGCGGGCGCACTTCCCCGTACAACACATGCTTTTACCTTTTATCTTTCGTGCTCCTAAAGTCAGAAGGAAATAATTTAAAAGTGACTGAAGCAGGAAAGAAAAGAGGAGAATGAGACTGTCTCAGTCTGTTACACTGTGACACTCAAACGCGAGCAAGGAACAAAGACCACATCCTGGTGTGGCTGATTTCAGACCTGTGTGTCACCACATGTCTCCCAATAAAAATTTAAATTGTCAGTAGGTATAAAAAAAAAAGTAAAGAACACAGAAGGTGATTGTGTGTGTGTGTGTGTGTGTGTCATGCTAGATGCCCTTTGATATCTGCTGCTGCTGGTATCAGTCTGTTTGTTCTATTTATGGCCTTTTCGCAAACATAATAAAGGGCTCGGCCCACAGGACACTTTAAGAGGAAGATACAGTAACTAACCAGCTGTGTGAGTATGAGGGGTAAATTATTATCATTTAAAATACAGCTGGGCAAAAAAATCTGCATCATTATTTGCACCAACCAAGCTGCTTAACATAATAAGTCACTTTTATTTCTTGGTTTTGTTTCGTAACATAGTAAATGCAACATTCCCATTATAATCCTGTAATTTATTTTTTTTAATAAAGCTGTTTTTAAATCAATACTGAGAAGAGATTCAACCACCAGACATCACATAACCACTAATAAAGTCATTACTATAATTTATCAGTACAGTCCTCTAAAAGGTGATGTGCTGCTATGTGCACTGTGTTCAATCAAATCACCACAAAGGAACGGCTCAGTTGCAGAAACACAATAAAGCTGTTGTCTCCTGCTACTGTGTGAACTGGACTTGACTCTGGTGAAACATTCAGTACACGGCAAATCAAATGTGGGCACAGAGCGTGAAAGAGGCCCACAGCTCAGTTCTATCAGTCAGTGTAATTCACAGATGTCGATTCTGGGTAAAACACTAATAATATGAAGAATTAGTACTCGTAGATAAATTAAAAAGAGCGGTGTTACTCTGAATCCAAGGCTGCCACATCATCATGGAATCTATACATTTGAACAGAAAACAGTTGATATTCCCACGGTAACAGAAAGTTTAATTTACCTGAACTTGTTTTAGGGTTTTTTCGTCTCACAATCTGGACTTCAGGTGTGATTGTTACCTTTGGTGATAATGAACATTGTTGTCAAAAATAAAATGTTGCAGAAATAAAATTAAAATCTCTTTGTATTAAGTTTTGTATATATCATTTTTATTTATTTATTCTACACTTAAGTAGGAGTTCACATGGTTTCTTGGTTGCTTTAAATGTCGTTTTTTATGTAAATGGTCTGTGTTTTATTTGAGATTCTGTAAAAACTGTTGGCAATCAGCTTACTTTTACTTTCAGCGCTGTGATGTGCCGGCATGTGCCATCCTACCGCATGCCATGCTGTGACAGGTTCATCTTGTTTAATGCCAACAAGCCTCTAGAAATCCCCAGGAGTTCTTGTAAATCTCTAAAAAGCCTCTTCAGTGCACTTTGTCACTGGGCAAAGCATTCAGGAGAGGAAGGTTGTTCAGAAGCAATGGCAGGCAAGTGTCTTCCCATATGAATGCATAACAATATACTGTATATAATGAGTGTGTTGGGTATTTCAGGTGATTTATGATAGATTTGAATGAAATGCTGTCATTTATTCAAGATGAAAAACCAATGTTTTTTACGCACTGCAGTATTTAACCGCACTGCATTTCTTTATGAGTCTACATGAGCAGGGCACAGTTTGCACAATTCTTTTAGTAGAAAATAATGTTTAAAAAATGTAAAATTAAACCATCAAAACTGTCCGATGCGATATTTTAACCCATTGTTACAACACTGCCAGTGTTCCACCTCACTTTCACTTTTGGTTTGAGCATGAAAACAATATAAGCAAATAATACTGAAGACGAGTTGATACTTTTTAAAAATATAAATGATATTAAATAACTGGACTCTAACCTCGACCTGCATTAGATGAGGTAGACCACTTCGATAATATTAGCATCCCTATCCTCTAATCTTCCATTTGACACACATCTCTCTTTAATTCATGCTCTTTTTATTATATTAAGCCTTGAAAATAAAATAAACACTATTTTAATTATAACTCACAAGTCGTAATTTCAGGTACAATTTCACTTTTCATAATGCTTCTTGTTAGATTATATTATTAGATATAATTAATAGATATTTGAAAAAAAAAAACCTGTCAACCAAACTTCTTCTTGCACTTTTAATGCAGTTTAATGAGTTTCCTGTTTGTGAGGTTTGCACTTATGTATTTATTCTCACTCACGTATTAGTATTTTCTCGAGTCTGCATAATAATCTTATGCTGACATTCATTTATTCATTCATTCAGTTGCAGGAGAAATCCAGACAATAATCATGTTTTCTATTTAGCTCCATCTACAGGCCATCCAGTGACCATAACAGTGGGGGCCATATGGAGGTTTCGAGTGGAGCCTCAACCACCCAGACCCCTAAGAATATCAGGTGAGTATTGGGTTAATAACAGACACTAACGTAAATAAAATAATATCAAAGTATAATTTTTCACAATCTACCCCCTTTAGCCGCAGCCACAGTAGTGCACGTTTTCCTAATTCTGACCCGAGTCATCTTTGGTCAGTATTCTTCCTTCAACATAATGTCTGACTTGTCTTTGAGGCACTTTTTAAATGTTGCTCTTGCCACCATCTGCCCACAGGTGTTGTGTATTTTAAGGAGTGCCCCCAGCAGCCAAACATCCCCAACTATTTGCTGGGACTGGCCTTGGCATCTCTGATGATGATACCATTTGTGACCCTGCCCTTTGAGAGCAATGCAGCGCAGCCGCAGGAAAACCCCACGGGTTTGAAAGTCTGTCTGATGTGTTTATTAGGGGTGTTTACCCACATCTGGATCCTGGCAGGTACAGATGATAAATATTAGAGATGTGGAATTACTGTATTTGTTACACTTGAAATAATGACCAAAAATAAGTGTTCTGCAGCCCTGGTCCACTATGTTTATTTCACGAAAAAGAGAAAAGGTATATGACCAAATACTTTTGTCCCATGAACCATAGGTGATGTGTGGGTCTTCTCAATTTATCAGCCTAACTACGACACAGCAGCACCTGATGGTCTCTACTGTAACAGGACCCTCTACACGTTCGCCCTCTGGAACGCAGTGTGGGAGACCTTTGTGGTCTGGGTCCTCCTGGCCAAATTCTGCAAAGGACTAATGTGCTGTGTGATGATGAGTCCTGTGCCTACAGACACACAGTTTTACAGGAATGTATGAGACCTGGATTAAGCAGACGTTGACACATAAACCAGTATCAGTTGTGTGTAGAAAAACAGAAATTATTGCATTGTGTACCGGGATTTGTAGGGAAAATAAGTTTTATACGTGTCATTTATGTAAAGATTGTATGTTTTTCTAATGTAGAACTGCAGCTAACAATTATGTTTGTGATTGAGATTATTAAGATGCATCTTTGCAATAAGTTAAAGGTCTGTTAAATGACTTATGTAATTTATGTAATATAAATACACCAATCAGCCACAATGATTTTATTATTGTAGTGGACAGATCTGCAGCTACACATCAAACTGTGATGCACAGTGCGTTTTCTGACATCTACACATCATGGCAGCATTTGCCTGTGCTGACCTCTGTCTAGCAACAGATAACAACATTTATAAAATATTATGTAATAGGAAGGATAAAGACTTCTTCAGGAAAATGATAAAATCATTAAAATTATTGTTATCGTTAGGTGTTGTTTTACAAAAAAAAGCAGGCACAGCGAGCAACAGCATGTGAATCTTTCAACTCAGTCAAAATGTTATTCATAATGTTAAACTGTCTGGGTTGACCTTTCACCTAGTAACACTCTGACCTGCCACAAAGGTCTGACCTGCTACAAAGCTGCTCTGCTCTTTTTTTTAGCTTGCTTGCTACACCTGGACCTGCTATTACAAATGTTTATTTTACACAGTTTGTCAAGACATCTTTCAAAAAAGGGGCCAAGGCCAGAAGCTAATGCTGTCAGGGGGCCTGGACATGGAAATGTTTGGATCCTGTGTGTTACATGTAGCATGCACAAATGCCTTGGCAGCTTATAACAGTTATGTACTCTCTGTATACTCTCTTTCTTTTTAAAATTATGTATATATGCATTATATATAGAGAGAGAGGGAGAGAGAGAGAGGGATAGACAAATAGTCCACAAAGACCTTTCTTTTACAATATTTGAGTAAAATAAAAAAATTTAATAAAATTCCCAAAAGCAGCAAAGTCTTGTTCGTAAATTATAAAATATTTGTTATTTTTGCACAAAATGATGATTAAATCATCATTTCTTTGTGGGTTGATAAAAAGTATGAGATTCAACTCTCAACTGTGGAATGACAAGAAACTACCCAAAACAGTCTAGAGGCCCCTCAGCGGTACCTGAGTAATTACAGTGGTTGAGTAGAAGTACTTCGGTACATTCCACCACTTCACTCGTTGCCCATAAAGTTTAACAAATCTGGATCCATCTGGTCCTTAAAATCATGACGCTGCGTCCAAGCAGCCAATGACTTGAGGGTAAACAGTGCACATGCAGCTGTGCTGAACCCCGCTGCTCTCCTGTCTGCAAACCCGCTAACCTCAGTCAGAATCCCTTTTAAAACATTAACTGTCCTCTCATGCATCTGATGACCACATGACGGTCCAGCTGTAAAACATTGTCCAAAACTGACCAAAAAGCTGCGAGCAGTCCTTTTCTGCAATGACAGGCAAGTCACACACTTCAATCTTTATTATAAACACACACCACACACCTTTTGAATACTGTTTGATGTCGTGCATTGTAAATGTTAACTACCTCTGTTAAATTTAATCCTGGTGGTTTCTCTCATGTGCAGATAAAGTTAAGGAACTCGTTAAAAAGTGTCTGCAGGCCCGGGACATGGCCTACTGCCCCTACAGCCGGTTTCCTGTCGGTGCCGCCATATTAACAGCAGGTGGCGCCATACTCACAGGTAATAACAGGTGAAACACGCTGATGGAAATATGGAAAGCAAAAATGTCAGTTTACTCACATGCACTTTAATTTTAAGCCACTTGCAGGTAATTAGAGTACGTTTATGTTGTGCTTCTATACATCACTCTCACTATATAGAGAGAAATAATTCACTTTTCGCTGCATTAATTGTGAAGCTGATGTTGAATATTGCAAAGATGAAAAACCAAGTACTTGTACTACTAATGCTTTAAAAAACCTTTTGGTGATAAATTTTACTTTTTCAACTTGATTGTCTTGGTTTAAGGTACAGTCACACAATTATTTATATACTGAAAAATGTGGATGCAGTATATTTGTGATGATACGCACAGTGTAACCAATGAAAGCACAGAAGCTCTTCCTGAACTTCATTGCAGGTACACAGTTTGTTCAATAAAGATTCCAGGCACCAAAAGTAAAGACTTTGGCCTTGTTTGCATTTCTGATAAGTAGTTTGGAGACACCAACACATCCTCTGAGATGACTAATACTTTTCTTTCCCAGTAGTCTTGTTGATTGGAGTCTTTAAACTTTAATGTGACCACTTTTGCTCATAGTAAACACAGAACACACTTTTTCTGTTGGTTTGTCTTGGAAGCATTTTCAATGTTTTAGATCCACACAATGTATGTATAATTTATTAATCTATTGCTCTATAGATTGAGGTCTCTGGATTCAATAAATGTAGTTAATTAAGAAAAACCCAAGAACAAAGATGTAAGATGTGATTATTTTTCAAAATCTTCTTCTGCCTAAATAGAAAAAATAGAGTTTTTAAGGTTTGGCGTTTTTCAGGCTGTAATGTGGAGAATGCCTCATATGGTCTGACAGTGTGTGCTGAGCGCACGGCCATCCAGAGGGCTGTGGTGGAAGGACACACGCAGTTCACGGCCATCGCTGTGACTTGGTGAGACTCTCAATATAATGACGACACCTTTTTTTACATATTCCAGTGCATTTATCTGTTTTGCTCTCTGCAGTGACCTCAAAGACAAGTTTGTTGGACCATGTGGAGCCTGTCGCCAGGTTCTCATGGAGGTGAGATAAAGTAGACAATAGAAATCCTGTGAGCACCACATGATGTACAGCAAAACTTCTCAGCTTATCATGTCATGTCTGTTAATAATTATACCTTAAGGATGTAGTGATGATAAAAACATTTCTGTTGCATAAACAATCCACCAGTGCAACGAAGACATTGCACGGAAATCAACTAAAAAGTTGTGCCTGTATTTTCAAACAACAATCACAAGAAAAGTTTTTAAAATTGAGTTTAATATCATTTTACTCCACTTGTTCTAAAGGGCGATTTTTTTTCGCTTGTTCTAAAAGACGAATGAATGTGCAAAAACATGATGGGCTTTTCATACTTTCTAATGCATTTAAAATAGCATGTTTGTGTCTTGCACATTGCGGTTTTCTCTCTCTCACCAGTTTGGATCAGACTGGATTGTGTACTTGGTAAAGCCGGATGGATCCTACAAAGAAACGAGCCTCAGTGAACTGCTGCCTCTGGCGTTTTCCCCAGCACACCTCGCAAAGTAATGACGAAGCTTCAGCAGCATCTTTAGTCAGCATCAGTGTAATTGATCCTACTCCAACAAATCAAAGACAAGAAATGAAACTCTTACTTTATACAGCTGACATTTGCTTTTGACTTATTTTATGGGAAAAGACAGAGATTCAGCTAAATAAACCATAAAATGTTTACAATAAAGTATTTTTTCCTTTAACATGAGTGTGTGTTATTATTCTCATTGTTGACGTTGATATTAAGAAGCTGACGCTGAAGATGACGTCGCCACGTATGTTTACGTCATTAAACGTGGGCGGGGTGAGAAGCTGTTTCCGGAAACATGGAGGCTGTGCTGAGTGATGTGGTAGCTCCTGAAGACCTTTTAGTAAGTATTTGCTTTTTAAAAACCCTTTCTCTTGAATAAAAATCAGCCCAGACGTGGATGAAACCAAAGTTCCCCATAACGTGTGTTGCGTTGGTGAAACATATTTGAAAGAAATTTCGATTTGTCAAGACGCACTTCGTCACGTCATGAAGCAAGCTAATGCTAATGCTAACGCTAAAGATCGTGTTTGTGACTGAAAGCTGGAAAATTCGGATAATGTCAGCAGCAGTTTGGAGGTGACATGTATTAGAGTGAACTCATTGAATCGATCCCGGAGACTGACGGCTCGTATTGCTCTACAATACCACAGTAAATTAGTGTTCATAATCTAAAACATAACCCGAATCATATGACCACCTTTTGTGTTATTGTGACAGAAATTTGAGAAGAAATACAACAACGAGCTGGTGAAAGGAGCTGTCTCGAAAGACACAAAGTTTGAGTATGCTTGGTGTCTAATCAGGAGCAAATACTCAGATGATATTAAGAAGGGCATTGCACTCTTGGAAGGTAAGTTAATGCAATATTTATATTTGTTGTTAGTTTATTATTCAAGGGTTGGAGTTATGAGGATGATGCTGACGTTTTGGACCTTGACAGTTTGTTTCTGACGTCACCGTTTATTATGCTCAAAACCTGATTTAATAGAAATTTGATTTTCTAAGACGTGCTATAGTTGAGGGATACAGTTTAGACAATGGGTCGACAAAGGTGACAGGTGTGCTAAATTACCCCATTTGTGCCATTTTTGTGTTGTCAAATATTAAAACATATTAACCAACATATATTGCAATACTTATCGCTTTGTCATATTATTGATTGTTGCTATCCAAATATTGTCACAGAACTTCAGAAAGTCTTACTAAAAAAAAAAAATACTGTCTGCAAAACGATGATTATTGTAATACATTCTCCACTGTATTTTCAGTTTTCATGTTGATTTGGTTCATTTTTGTGTCTTGTAGAGCTTGTTCAGAAAGCATCAAAGGACGACTCGCGGGATTTTTTGTTCTACCTTGCTGTGGCCAACTACAGACTCAAAGTAAGTAGCATTTTTTAAGTCTTACCAGTACTAACATTGTCAAATGTATTGTTGTTTTTACCCGAAATCGCTTTTGAACATGTTGTAATTAACATAATATTTCTCATCTTTCTTGTTCTAGGAATATGAAAAAGCCCTAAAGTACATTCGAACTCTTTTAAGGAATGAGCCAGGAAACAAGCAGGCTCTTGAGATGGAAAAACTCATTGACAAGGCTTTAAAGAAAGGTACAAGATATCCAATTTAAGAGTAAACCTTTTCTTGTTGTTGTTCTTATAAATCCCCAATCTGATGTTCACATATTCTCATCTAGATGGTTTGGTCGGCATGGCGATCGTTGGGGGAATAGGTCTTGGCGTGGCTGGTTTAGCGGGCCTCATCGGGTTGGCTGTGTCGAAGGGAGCTGCCAAATCCTAACATGGAAGTGTGTGTTTTTTCCAGACTAACACAATGACCTTTTCCTCTCCATTAAAAATTTAAACTTTGTGGAGAAACCTTGAAGAATGTAACATTTTGGTTTATAAATGAGTATTACTGCATCACAAAGGTTTTGAATAATGCCAGTAAATAACCTGTCTTTATATTTTAACAGGACTGAAATTCACCATACATGGGACATTTACAGCTTTCTATTCACACACTATAGCATGACACTTTCTAGCTATTTGTTTAAGTTAATTTTAAAAAACACAGGGTGTTGCTCAGATTATTGAAATTGCTTGGTGTTCACCTTAGCCTGAACCTCTTAAGTTGACATTTACATTTTGTAAAAATATATTTAAGTTTGTGGGTCTGTAACTGTTTTATTTTCAGTTGTTAAAGAAAGTGTTGTTGGTGCAGTGAGAAGTGTCGCTTGTAATGCCAAAAGCCACCGTGAAATGAGGGACTTTATCCACCTGCTGTCGAACTAATGAGCAGATGTTTCTTTTAACTTCAGACATTCTAAATGTAAGTTACGGGAGGCAACAGACTTATAAATGCATTTCCTATCATTTACCCCTGCTCTGCCTGGAGGTTTGTGGTTTCTTCCATCTTGTTAAATAAAAATAATTATTTTTTAACTCAAACAAGATTTGAATTATCCAGGAATTATTGTCATGCTGTTAAACTACAGCTGCTTCAGCCTATTAATTTTAGTGTGATCAAAAAAAAAAAAGTTGAAGCAGAAAAAGAGACCAAGTATAAGCAGATCTCTAGAGATCTGTCTAATAGTTAAAGGTCCTGCCAAATTTAGTTTTTCATCCTTGGGTAACCTGTAGATTGTTGTTGCTTGGGTTGTTTAGACTAATGTGTTTATTCAAAAAATACATAGAGACAGGAACAATATGTTTCTCCTCAGTGTATTGGAGTTTGCGAAGGTAATTTATATATAGAACGTCATTTTATATATAGAATGGAATGGGGATCATGTGAGTAAAGGCCATCTATGAAGAATACATGTGATTGTTGATTATACAGAAATCTTCTTTATTCTTGTGAAATAACTCATAACAGTACGAAATTTTAATAAACTGTGAATTGATATATAGTCATGTATTTGTTACAATTCAAATATATTTTAGTATAAAAAAGCTGCAATGAAAATGACCTGCATTAAACTTCTAAAGCATATTCATTTAAAATGTAAAATTCAACTGATTTAAGTAAAATTTTATAAATTGCATATGCTATTGTTCATTTTACAATATTACTTGCAAAATATTTATTCCCGTTGTAACAGGAACCATCCAAAAAAAAAAAGTAAACAGACTAATTTCATTTATGGTAGTTAGAAATGAAAAAAACTCAATAATGTGGTGACATGTGACACTCTTGGTAAATTTATGAGAATCTTTAAAAACCTCATTGAGAAATGCAATGTGGTTTGGATTGAATGAAGGATGTAAATCACAGGATGGTGAAGTGAGGTAAGTTTTGTGGTTTAGTTAATTTGACAAATTTTATTCAGCCGGTGGAGTAATGTCAGTCAGAAGGACGGTTAAACAAGCAATCGGCTCTAGCTACACTTTGATTTATGTGTATATAACTGATTTTTGCTAACTTATAATCACGAAATTCAGTTAAATGTAAGAAAAAGATTTCATTTATGGACATTCTCCACAGCTAATACATTTATGGCGTGTCATCCTCGTTATAATCAAATAATGTAGCAAAGTCCAGAATTGGATCAATTCCTTATCACAGTCATTTATTGACTCCTAAATTTACGGAAAAGTTGTTAACACTTTGGCCTAATTATTAATTACTTACTGTTTCAGGTTTTTTTTTAATTATATGACTGAGTTGTAGATTTTTATTTTTAAACCAAAATTTTGTTATAATTCACCTGCTGATAATCACCCACACAATGACCCCCGGAAAGATTAATGTCAAAGCCTTGTTTTACAAGAGGAATTCTTATGGAGGCTGCCAGTTGTGTGCGGTGGTATCAGCCTTGTAAGATGTTACAAATTAACCTACGTGACATGACCGAAACTCTGCAGGGACACATCAGTGAAAACAATAATCATCTTTAGCATGAATGAGATAAATGACAAAAACCTACAGAAATCCACTTCAACTGTAAAAGTATACTTTAAACGTAAATGACTCTGAAAATGTAACTGTATTCAGAATTTTCCAGTCGGTCAGAGTTAGTTTAAAAACCCTCGAGCATTAATGATTCATCGAAACAGTATAATTCAGATCAGCTTCAGTGGGTTTGAGTTACGAGGGCCAATGTTCGTTGAGTGTCCGTTGAGTTTGACACTTGGCGGGGGGACATTAATGTGTAATCACTATGAAGAAAGGGAAAAGGCCTGTGAACACGCTGTAGTTACACCCTGCATACATGCCATAACACAATAATTTAAAGTTATTGTATAATCCAGTAAAAGAGCAGTTTATTGCCTGTCATTATACCTTATAGTCTGCAAAACAGAGGCTGTAAAATTCTGATTTTTTTCCACAGTCTTTTGTGCAGTTTCTGTGTCATGTTCTTCCCTGACCTTGATTAATCATCGCACTGATCAGTCTTAAGTTTTGTGAATTATTGAAGATTAAATGCACAAATTAACACCACATAAAAGATCTTTTAAAAGTATGTCATGGTCCTTGCTGGGTCCAGTTTTTTTCAGACACCATATTTTACATCTGCCACTTATTAGTTTTCCACCACAACTGAATGAAAATGGATTTTAGCTTGAAAGAGTCCATGGCAACAAGGATAAATATCTGATGAGTATGCCAACATTTGATAATTTATACATATATTAAGTATTTGACTAACTATATTTGACTAATATAGCAACAAGTTAAGGTAAAAATAATCTAAATGTGTTTTATACAGTTTTTTTATGTAACGAGTAATCTAACGCGTTAAGTCTGCCGTTAAAGTACTCCTTTGTTTAGTTTCATTTTCAAATATGTAATCAATTACTTTTAACTACAGATTTTGTCAAAATAACAGAAATATGCCATGAATTTAGTGTTTTTGGCAGGCAGCACTGACTGTCCATACATGGAGCATATTCACTTGAAGTAATTCATGTGTGTGTTTAAACGGCCTATAACATTAATTTGAGAGCGATGTATGTGTTTGTGTTCAGGTATGTGATTTAGACCTACAGGATATGTCTGTCAGTAAGACTTCAGTAAATCACTGGTATCTCTGTGTTTAGTAAAACATTTTTACATTTCTAAAAATGTTTAACGGAAAAATCATTATGTGAGTATGGTCAAATAGATACTGTATAATCTACATAACAGCTCAAACATTTACAAAAACAACACATGATATGCAACATAACAATGCAGAAACAAATACATGCAAAATATAAAAATTGTTACTGCAGTAACAAGAAATACATAAAATTTAAAGTGTTATGCAAAATTACTGCTAATATTCCTCAAAAAATACATTTGAATTTTAAATCAGAAGTTATAACATCTAATAAAAAGTGAAAGTATATGATAGATAGGTAATTATGTCTCCACAAAAAAGCTTACCACGTTTTTTAAAGACACGGGAAACCTTGAAGGGAGGCTGGTCGGAGAACCAAAATGTTAATACTACCCAACATTTTCATTAAGCAAGATGGATGTTCACAGTAAATACATTTGAAGATGAACTGATATCAGGGTAGTTTCCGTCTTGTAACAAGAATTATTCAGATACGCTTAAAGAAGGAGCAACACACTGAGCATGTTACAGTATATTTGACATGAACAGGAGTAAATGAAAATAAATCTACTGACACAGATGCTGTATCTGATTAATCTAATCTGTGGAGGTTCTCTGTGTTTTCTGTGCACACAAATGATTGAGGATTTATAATAGGAATAATTAAAAACCACAGAATTGTAGACATAATGTTCACATCAAACAACATAAACTCAGCAGCAGCTGATAGTGCTGCCCGTAGATCTGTATAGCAATAATGAGCTTTCCAAACAGCTCGGCCATAAAATGAGACGTTTATGACGAGGCAGGATCGTTCTGGAGAGCCTTAGGTGGACGTGAAGGTAGGGCAGGTTACCGAGATTTAACTGGGATTTGTTTTTAAGCTTTTGTTGTAAAGGAACTACTTTTTCTTTACAGTCACAACAAAACTAAGACACGTGGATTTTTTGGTCTATAGGACCAAAAAATGAACCCAATAACTCTAAGTATTCTTAATAAAGGGTGACTTTACCAATTCTCAACTCCTAGATAGACTCCTATTATCTAGATGGACTTTATTTAACTTTAGTTAACGTGAACTTTATTTAACAACTGCAAAACTAGGATTTAGATAATTTCTCATTGCAAATGTGCATAAAATATGATGCAAAATCCTGGCATGCATTTTTTTTTTTTTTGTATTTTCTATAGCATTTAGCTTTGTAGCACTATAGTTGTGAGTACCTTTTGTCACCAGGATTGAGAATAGATTTTAATCAAAATGAAATTTTACAACCAGTCAATTTACAATGTGAAACACTTAGTCTGCAGAAAATTTGCAATTTGCATGGATCATGTTCATTGTTGAGACATCTGTTTCCGGAACCTAATTCTTGACCTTCACACAAATTAGTTTGTTGCCTCACCTTCACCTCTGCAAACGTTTTGGCTTTGTCTGAAATGTACATGAGGTTTTATCTTAATATTATCAGGATAGTAAACTCCATGCCCTGGGTGTTGCAGCAATTAGGAAGATTATTTATGAAGATGTAATAACTGGGGCAACATTAAGTAGCTTGAGACCTTTTCCTGTGGCTGGTAGCTGTGACTTTGGACCTTAAATTGAACCAGTCGAATAGTGATATTTATAATGGGTGTGCATGCTTCATGAATGTGACCTTGTGAATTGTGGCCTTTAGATGTTGAAACCAAAGCAATAAAACTAACCGGAAGCAGCGGGCCTTATTTAAAAAGTACTGATTTATTTTAATTTTGTGCAATGTACATGACACTTAAAGGTTCAGATATATACTAATTACCACCATTTTATGAAACACCCGTAACATTTCTTATATTGCACTGAACATTTAGTTTTGTTTATATAAAATATCTAAATGTCTGTCTAAAAATGTCTAATCATGACTATTAAGCGTGACGGAAAACTTCCTGTATCATTAACAACAACGCATGACCATTGGACTCTGCGAGTGAGCAGATAAACACCTGTTAAGTTTCAGGGGTGTAAAATGCAAAAAAAAAAAAAAAGAGAGAGAGAGTGTGTGTGTGTGTGTGTTAGCAGATGGGGGAGGATAGAAAGCAAGTCATATAAATGATTATACATATCTGCTGAGCTGGACACATCTCAGTGGCAGAGCAGACACCACACAACCTCACCGAGGTTCACGTCACGGCAAAATCACAAGCTCTGACTTTCTGTTCAGTTTCACCGAATGCTGAACCTGACATCTGGATTTACATCTGGTTAATTGCTGGCCTGAGTCATGGATCCAATAGTGGAAGTAGTGGCTTTGATTTTGGCGTTCATTGGGTGGGTGATGGTGGGGGTCGCCCTGCCAAACCGATACTGGAGGACCTCCACTGTTGATGGGAGCGTCATCACCACCTCCACCATCTACGAAAACTTGTGGATGTCATGTGCGACTGATTCAACCGGGGTTCATAACTGCAGAGAGTTCCCTTCGCTGCTCGCGCTGAGTGGTATGTTGACAACTGTTATAAAATTCCTATATAGAAACATTTTATATAATTTAAACATATTTTCTATTGTAAAGAAATTAAAAAAATAAAAGCCTGCTAAAGGAATATTTCAACATAGTTTTGGAGGAATATAAAACGTCTTTTTTGTTGGACATTTAATGTTCAGCTTATTGCAAAAGCTGACTGATATAAAATCTTACAAACTGGCCAAAGTCTCATCACAATTCCCAAGGCAGATATTGAGAAAAAGTCGAACAAGGTGGATTCAGAGGCTGATTGTTTTGAATCTCCAGGTTACATCCAGGCGTCTCGTGCCCTAATGATCGCATCAATAGTGTTGGGCTCCTTTGGACTGGTGGCGGCTCTCATAGGAATACAGTGTTCGAAGGCTGGAGGGGAAAACTATGTTCTCAAAGGAAGGATTGCTGGCACAGCTGGAGTCCTTTTTATACTTCAAGGTAAAATAAAACACGGATTTAAGTAGAAGGCAAATAAGTGAGAATAAAATCAAGAAAACTGTTCTATTTGACCTGTTTAATATTAATGGCTTCTTAATATACAACCATATAAATAGTTACAGGAACTTCTCCAGAAAGCTAATAAATCATGATCATGTGTTATTTCAAATTTAAAACAATACTTGCATAAATTTTTTTCCGGACTTCCTGCAAGACTTTGGGCCTGTAACGCTGTCAGCTTCCCCACGTCTTTCTCAATGATTAAATAATATTTGTTGGCTCTTCTTCTGTCTAAAGGTTTGTGCACAATGATCTCAGTGTCCTGGTACGCCTTCAACATCACTCAGGACTTCTTCGACCCCTTCTATCCTGGGATAAGGTGAGGCGCAGTTGATGGCGGTGGAGAGGAATAATCAAGCCTAAAATGCAGCTCATGTGACTTCAGGCTGTTGACACTGGGCTGTGTGTTGCAGGTATGAAATAGGCGAAGGCCTTTACATTGGCTGGTGCTCCGCTGTGCTCGCCATCGCTGGAGGAGCCTGTCTCACCTGCTCCTGCAAAATGGGCACAGAGGAAAAATAGTGAGTTCTCTCTTTCAGCATAAAATTTCCTATTAATTTGTTCACTGATAACATGTTGGATTTCACAACCATTTGAATTGCTCTCATAGTTAAGCCATAAAGATGATGCGATATTCAATTCAAGATGAACATTAATGACGTAAACTATAATTTCTTAATAGAAATCACACAGTATTATTATGTCAATATAAAAAATTTATTACTGAAAAAAACAAATAAAATAATACACTCACCGTCCTCTCAATTTAGTACAACATTATAATCTACTCTGTTATAAATTCTACTTTTACAAAGTTAGATTTTCTTAGTTTTTAGGTTAAAACTGTAACAAAGGTGATAATTGTATAATTTGATAATTTTTGGCCTGTAATGTGAGTTTTCAGTGCACATTATCACCTCAATTTATTGGTATTGCCCTTGTCTCTGACAAATTGAAACTCTATTAGGGTGCAAAATCCTAGCTTTAGTCATATGAGAGTTGAGCGTAGTCAAAACCCAGAGCACTTCAACGATTTGTAAATGTATTAATGTACAAATGGAGGGGTTGTAAGTGGTATTTATATTCGTATTTAGTCAACAGTTTTATTTTCACCACTTGAAAGTGACATATAGGAAAGAATGTTACTTTTTATTTGGTAATTGATGCTCTAACTGCCTGTTTGATAAGTTTTTTTTTTATATAAAAATGTTTTCCATTCGGAAAGTACTTGTGTACCTCTGTGCATTGGGAGTCATGTTAAAGAACCTATATGTAGAATATTAAGTTGGCTGTGACACCCCCCAGTGGTAGGACACATACACAATGCTGAATTTAAAAGAAAACAGACTCCACCAAGTTAAACTTTAGACACAGCTAATGTAGATATCTAACCAGTGTGACTCATGCTTCCATATAACCGTCTTGTTTTGCAGCCCTTTGCCTTATCAAACCAGGGGAACTGTATATTCTGGACCTGCACCGACCAGAAGCGTTGTTGCCAGTACTACTTATGGCCGAAATGCCTATGTTTGAGCACGATTTGAAATCAGAACTTTATTGATGGTAAACCTCTTGCCGCTGGCTGCAGAAAAGTTTTTCATGACTTTGGTTTTCGTTGAAATGTCTAACATAAGCTTTTACATTTTACATTTTCGTCTACAACTGTGTGGAAAAAGCTTAATGTTGATGAAATGTTCACTGATGGAGGTTGCAAGGTATCACTGAATTGTATATAATCACAAAATGTGTGTATACTGTAACATTTTCTGCGGCGTGATAGCACTGATGTTGTAAAGGTTGTACAAAGCTAAGCCACTTACCCCCCACATGTAATGACTTTATTTATGTTTCCCTGATGATGTTAACACAATTACATTTACACACGGCCCCTACAAAATTCAGTCATTTGATGATCTGCACACACACTTCTAGACATTTGTAAATAGAAGGTCAAAAGTGTGATAATCTAAATATTTTACGTGCTTTGTACAGTTTTATAGGTAGCAAGCATGTAACACAATAGATGAAAAGTTGTCTTTGTTTTTTTTACAATTGCGCACAATAAAAAGTGTGATTTCCATTTTGAAATGGTACATTTTATCAAGAGAATAAGTCCTAACGGTGAAGATGTATCATAAATGTGAGATAGTATTATCAGAAACAATCCGAAATTTAAAAAACATACTGATAAAATCAATGATAACTAATGAGACTTGAATCTAGAACTTTAACAAGTGATGTGAAAATGCGAAGCCTCATTTTAACCACTGTAATTCCTAAGGTCTGTCTGATCTCCTAATCAAAAAGTAAAACAGACATTATTTAATAGTGTTAATCATATAAAACTGGTCAATGTCATTATTTATTTCCTGTTTATCATTACTTAACAAGAATGGTTCAACCCGATGCAATTTCTACTGCTGTTGAACTATCATGTTGTACAGAAAAGTGTCTCTGTTATTTATTCTGACCTCAGTGATATAAATGGAGTGGACAAATTAATAGAAACACTTGTTAGTATAACACTAGACAGCACCACACACACACCCATTCATATGAAAAATTACTGATGAGAGCGGCACAAGAAGCAGGAGGCTGTTGAAAGTACACTACGCTCTGTGTCACAGAGCAGGTCCTGCAACCCTGAATCAAGTTTAGAGCTTTTAACCATCAATCAGTTCTATCACACTTATGCATAAGGTGCATTATACAATTTGTACGAATCCAGCTAAAGGTGACAAAAGGCTGGAAATATATTCACACTGCACTCTCAAGCAGCTCTACCATAAGAAAACTAAAAGAAAATACCAGTTTAACACAAATATTTGAATTTTGTAATATTTAGAAAGTCAATGTCCACATTCAAGAAAGAATGAAAGAGCAAAAAAAAAATGGCTTTGGGAAGGTTTGCATCACTTCACAAAACTGATGAATGGATCCAGCACTTCCCAAAAAAATCAGGGAATCTTTTTTCACCAAAAATACAATTTCATCTTCAATTTTTATCTTTGCCTATAAACTATGTCTGTGTGACTTTATGTCGGGGAAACAGCGTGGAACGCTCCAATGAGAGCGGCCCACGTCTGCGGAGCCACGCGGATGTGCGCGATGTGGACCAACCACGGAAATGTGGGGCAGACCGAAACCGGAGGCAGAGACGCTTCGTTCACACGGCCAACACGCCGTCAGCTGTTCATCTCCTCCATCATCATGCCGCTGGAAGTTGTTTGCGCTTCAAAAAAGCCTCGTAATTACTGTTTTAAGGGTGAACGCTCTGAGTTAACGGTTAGTTTTTGGGGTGGAACTTTAAATTGGCGAGTCTCATTTCCACACGGAGAAGTGTCAGACCGGGACCGTAAATACACCGTCGTAGCTGCTCGTTGGGTTCGGCAGAGGCGAGAAACGATGCGGATTTCACCCAAGAACCTCCCGAATTCAATGAGACGCTTCAGCTGTTTTCACCTGTCGTGAAATCAGAGCCGACGAGTTCCAGGTTCCGGTGTGAAAGCGTGAAGACGTTCAGAAATGGAGTCGTGTCGGCGGACGGGACTGAACGGGGTCCTGTGCTCCCTGTCTCTGCTGTGCGTCGTCCTGGACATTCAGCTGGACGGTAAGACCGGCTCCACGCTCCAGAACAGCGCGACCAACGACACACAAACTCCGACAGTTGTGGCTTGTTTCCAGCAGTTAGCTGCTGATGCTAATTACTTTCCCAAACGGTAGCGGTTTCCAGCCAGTACGTCCGTCCCTCCAAAATAAAAGTCGCTGTCATCAGCGCTGTTTTAGAAACTGGACTTAGCAAAACTACGATGACAACAATGGGTTGTGGAAATAGTTATTTAATGTGTGTAAGAAAGGGGGCATTCACAAGTGTATACAAAAAAGCATAAATGAAATCAATTGTTTATCATAGAAATATTAAAATCAGGTACAAAGAGACTGTATTGTGGTAAAGTTAGTATGCTGACTGACAGTTGACACAAGCATTTATTCAAATTGTTTAACCCTATATAATATAATAATTTGAATTATACTTTTTAATTAAGTCAGCATAAGTTTTAATCACAGGATTGTTCGCTTTCCTGATTGTAGAGTTGAATCCGAATGATCTTGGTTTTGTAAGCTTGTCTAAAATCATTTGGCCATGTGTAGATGGCCAAATGATTTAAATTTGTTTTGTCTAAAACTTGTCTGAGCCATAAATTCATGGAATTTGCAGTTTAAATACTGTGTTTAAATTATTAATGGAACTGACTACTTGAGCGTGTTTTGTGTTACTGACATGAAATCTGTGAAAACAGAATTATAGGTAAGGTGAAACTCATAATTGTGTGTTCTTAGCGTAACTTAATTCTGGTCATACCAGACCGTAAGTGATATTGTAAATCTTAAAACATTAGATGGCTTCTATGAAAAATGAGCTACATCATGTTTTAAGTTTGGTGTCTGGTGTTTTAATTTTGGCAGTGATGTATTTATGTCTAGTGAGGCTCAAGCACAGTTTTGTGTTACAGGTGTCTTAGCAGCGACTCATGTCGAGATTGAGCACCACTTGGAGATGGGCCGCAAACTTTTGGCAGCTGGTCAGCTGGCTGAAGCGTTGTCCCACTACCACTCTGCAGTGGGTAAGGTTACACACACACACACACACCGACCCAAGCAGACAGAGTGGCACTCACACATGCTTGTATTTTCACCACTGGCACCACTTTCAGTCACTATCTTTAATCTAAAAAAATCCTATAATCTCTCATACCTGTACTGCTAAAATGCCTTTTAGTACACACAAGACAGGAGTATCTGGTTGTTTGAAATCTGATCCTAGATTAAAAAAAGGTAAACTTAGGAAAGTGTTTTTCACATTTTTTAGAGGGGGACTCTAAGAATTACCTGACCTACTACAAGCGAGCTGCGGTGTTTTTGGCCATGGGAAAATCCAAATCTGCCCTGCCAGATCTGACCAAAGCCATCCAGCTAAAGCCTGACTTCCTTGCGGTAACTTCTCCTGATTACAACCATGAAAACATGTAGTCTAAATATTATTTATCACTGCTATAATCTGTCTCTCCTAAAACACACCTTTTTGTCATCCTGTCTTTTCACATCCCTGCATTTTCAGGCCAGGTTGCAGAGAGGAAATATTCTTTTAAAGCAGGGCATCACCCAGGAGGCCAGACAGGACTTTGAAGCAGTGGTAAGTTTTTACCCTTCTGCTTCTGTCTTAAGTGTTTTGTCAGAATAAAAACAAAGCATTAAAGGACAAATTTTATCATTTAGCTACAGCGCTCTCCCGACCATGAAGAGGCTCGTGACCAGCTGATGAAAGCAAACCAGCTGGAGGAGATGCAGGAGGAGGCCCAGGGTTTATACCACCAAGGGGACTACAGCACTACCATCAATGTGCTTGAGAAAGTAATAGAGGTGCGTGTCAGCTCTGCATCAGGGCCTACAGATAGGGTCAGTTAGTGGAAGCTGGCTCAGCGGAGAATCCTATTAATAGTGTTATTTTGCAACATTATGTTGGGTTTTTTGGATTTTTCAATGCGATCTGTATATGTTCTGTTAGTCTTCTGATTTCCTCCTTCATGAAGTGTATTTTGCAGTTGTTGGATGTGATACTTATTCACTCTGTAGCCATTGTTTTTCTATGTGTTTAAATATGTATTTTACAAAACAAACATGCATTGCTGGATGTAATGTGTAAACACTTTCTTCAGATCTCTCCCTGGGATCCTGAGTCGCGTGAGCTTCGCGCAGATTGTTACATCCGAATGGGAGAACCACAGAAAGCCATCCAGGATCTGACACCAGCCACGAGGCTACGAAACGACAACCGAGCTGCCTTCCTGAAGGTCAGCATGCTGCACTACAGCCTCGGAGAACACCACGAGTCACTCAAGTGAGCTCTTACACTGGAATACACTAACTGGCCAGAGCAGAGACATGCAAATTAAGTTGATTTTCATCTTGTAAACATCTGTTCCACCACAGTCATTCTTCTTCTTCTCTTCCTGTGCAGTCACATCAGAGAGTGTCTGAAGCTCGACCAGGATGACAAGGAGTGTTTCAGCCACTACAAGCAGGTGAAGAAGCTCAGCAAACAGCTGGACTCTGCAGAAGAGCTCATACAAGTGGAGAGGTCAGTACTTCTGTAGAATTTAGATTGCTTTAAAATATGTGTCAGTTTCAAAATTAAATTATCCAACTTTTCAGATTTGTAAGAATTCATAGATCCTTGTGCAGTTTCACAGGTAGAATGGATCCTGGTGTTTTGAATCCAGGCATATACTGTACTTTATTCCACATTCAAATCTTATTCACTCACATAATGTTGACTCTGACCATTTTTTTTTTATTTCATTTAATTTATTTTCATTGTTCTGACATTAACAAAAGAAAAATGTGAGAAACCATATCCAACTTGTAACTAATAGTAATACTCCTACAATTAGATACCAGGAAGCCATTGATAAGTATGAATCCGTTATGAAGACTGAGCCTAATGTACCATTCTACACCAACCTGGCCAAAGGGAGGATCTGCTTCTGCCTTGTCAAGGTGAGAGAAATGTGGATGATTTAAATGTGATAAATGGTCCTGAAGATACCTTTACCTAATTTAGGTATGAGGTTTACGATAGCACAAGTTTACAGTAAAACAAATGCACATATCCAAAGCAATAGCTAGATTGTCACCTCAGCTAATCTCTGCCCTACCAATACAATTCATGTTAAATTCCTGTGTTTCCTCCTAAAGCATCTTGTGCTTTTTGTTGATTCTAGCTTAAGCTGGCTTTGGAAGCAATAGACGTGTGCTCAGAGGCGCACCAGAGAGATCCACACAATGCCAACATCCTCAGAGATAGAGCAGAGGCTTATATCCTAAACCAGGACTATGAGAAAGGTAAGAAGATTCGGACTTCTCAGTGACAATCGACAGAAGTGAACTGACCTGAATCTTAAAGCATCTTTGTTGCAGTCCATGATTCTAGGGCTAGACAACAACACATCTATAGAAAAACTAATCGAGCATTTGTATATATGTAAACTTGTCCAATTTAGCTGCTGCTCCATGGTTTAGGATGACATCAATTTAGAAGATCAGCTAATTGAGGTTTTGTCTTAAGAAAACAAATCTATACTGGAAAAAAGTCATTCTAAAACTAAAGGTATTGTCTGGATACAATCAGAGCAAATAATTGTTCTTCTTTTAATATTTTTTTTTTTACTTACTACAGCTGTGGAGGACTACCAGGAGGCAAGAGAGTTTGATAGTGACAGCAACGATATTAGAGAAGGACTTGAAAGAGCACAGAAACTGCTCAAAATCTCTCGTAAGAGGGATTACTATAAGATCCTGGGTGTCAATAGGTAACCAGTTCTGCTTTTTGTATCATAGTATTTACTTCCTTTAAACTGACATCTAACAAATCTGTCTTTTGGGTAAATCTTTAAGGAGTAGATCCCGCTAACTAACCTTTTTCCCTCAGGAATGCCAATAAGCAGGAAATCATCAAGGCGTACAGGAAGTTGGCACAGCAGTGGCACCCAGACAACTTCCAGTCAGAGGCTGAGAAGAAGGAAGCCGAAAAGAAGTTTATTGACATTGCTTCAGCTAAAGAGGTCCTCACTGACCCAGGTCAGCAGCTGATTATTCCCTCTGATTTTATAAACGGAGCAAAATACTTTTTTAGTGTAGATGAGGAGATTGAGCTTTAGTGGTTTTACGCCAACCTCAGTGAGGCAGGAATTGATTGTCTGTGAAAACATGCTTCATGGCAGCTTGTACTTGTAGTGATGTACTTTAACTGTCATATTTTTACATTGCTAAATGCGTGATGTTTAAAGAATATTAAAGCATCTGTGATTCCACTCTAATGGCTTCACTAAACAAAGCTGGGAACCATAGCAGAGCATAAAGTTAGAATCAGCAGCTAAAACCAAAGTAACGAAAACACTTACCAACACCAAAAGCATATTACACCTCATTTAATTAATTTGAATAAAAAGCTGAAGAATTAAAAAGAAAAGTGTACTTGACTTTGCTTAGATATGCTAAGTTAACAAGGTGCTGGTTTGGATACTTGGGTTCGAAAACAACATAGCAGAACACAAGCAGGATATTGAAACAAATCTCAGCTAATTATGCATTTCTTCAAGTTAAATATTTGATCTGCTTTTTTTGACATAATTCAACATATGCTCAATATTAAACAGCAGTTCAGCTTTCACTGCATTAAATGTTGCCCCTGCTTTCTCTTGTCTTGCCAGAAATGAGGCAGAAGTTTGATGCAGGTGAAGATCCCCTGGATCCAGAAAATCAGCAAGGTGGAGGTGGAGGACAGCAGGGCTGGCCTTTCCACTTCAACCCCTTCGAGTCTGGTGGGAGCTTCCACTTTAAGTTTCAGTACAACTAGAAGGGAAGATTTGCCAAAAAAGGAGGGGGTGATGGGACATTTTCGAGTGGACATGTCGGCTCTACAGAGGAATCCTCTGCAGAACTTGCATTTCAGTTTGGACACAGTTTTGTGGCTTATCCGAACTTTTGATTTTTAATGTCAGGACAGCAGAGACTTGAGCTATAAAATCTGGAGTTCTTACAACAAGAAACTAAGGACTGACCTATAGCTACTGTTAAACGGACTTGTAGCTGTGGCTGAACATGAAGTCTTGTGTCAACTATTCAGATCCTTAGAACGGCAGGTTTACATTTAAATCAGTCATTATGGGAGTTCTCTCTTAGGGAAGCCTGCTCTTATCACACATCTTTACTTTGTGCCATTTTTTTTTTTTGAACCTGTAGAGAGAGCTTTTTCTTTGTTCTGTTTGTGTTTTAAGGACAGTAGCTCCTCCCCAGACAAGTCATAGGAACACTGTCAAATTTGATGTTTGCAGTATTCCTTAAAGGAATTCTCTCTATTCTGTTTTGACAGTGTCTCGCTTCTGTACACTAGCGATCCAGAAGTTAAAATTCTATGGATCTTGAATAAGTGTCAGCGCTTTTTATTGTTTTTGAATAACCACTGAGTTTTTGCAGTTATCTAATTGGGGAAAATGTGTGGATTCTGCATTTAGATGATATTTTCAAAGGCTGAATATCCATTTGCAAACAATATGGATGTACCTGAAATTGAAGACTGGTTAAAAGGCACAAAATTACCAACAATTTACCCTTCAGTGAATCTGACAACATAGGAGCTAATGACTGAACCATGAGTTTTAGTATTTCTGTCCTTCTTTTCAGTCCTCCAAACGCACGTGTTTTTGTAAAACTTGAAGTTTTATCTTTTGTTTAATACCACTCCTGGAATGTTACAGCAGCCTTTATAAAACCTCTTAAGACTCTTGACAAACAAAGTGTCTTCAGTAGTGGCCCAACAGCCTAGTTTCTGAAAAGTGCACGTCGAATGTTAGACTAAGTTGCAGAAAACTATGTACTGTAACTGGAAACTATTACACTGCAGCAAAAAAACAACTGTGCAACTTTGTTAATGGGGTTCCTCTATTTCTGCCATAAAGACAGTTCGACATTCTTTTGAATTTTTGTTTTTTTGAGCACAACTTTTAAGTTATTTTCTCAACAGTAGCTTAAGGAAATGGTGGCTGTAGCTGCTTTTAATCCTGTCTACTGCTCGAATGTGTGAACAAAAAGCCACAGGCTCTTTATTTAAATTGACAGAGTAAGACGGGTTTTGTTGTGGATTTTGTTTGTTTTTTAGTGGCATCAAATTTTCTGTTGTCAAACTGAATCAGCTGACATGCTCAAGTGTATTAAAATACTGAAACAATCCCGTTTGTGTTCATTTGCTCTGCAAAACAAACTAATAAAGTGTAGCAGAGATAACTACACAAAATATACCTCAAATGCAGCTATTTTAATCCAAAACACACATTTACTGTACACAGCACTAAACATTATTTCAACACACATCCAGGTACATGAACAGTGCAGATCGACACCTCTTCAAGCATGGGTACAAATCCAGCAAGTGGAGATACTGATAAGTTGCTCCAGTCAAGCTGTCTATTGTTCTTTAGGCTCCATCTCAGCCTTACTCCTGGCTCGATGAGAGTCAGTCACATGAATGCTAAGTGTCGTCCAATAGTAGGAGCTTCGTCAATGGTTTGCTCCAAATCCTTGTGTATCATCCAAACTGTCTGCCTCCACCTCGATGGATACCACATGGTGTCCGGGGATCATGGCTAGCCCTAGGACTCTGGGTTCACCCTGAGAGAAAGTGTCTGGGGAAAAAAAAAAAACTTATTATTTGTGGAAGATTTTCTACACAGAGAAGTTTTATACAAATTGTACTGGCTTTCGAATTGCAAGTGTGTATATTCCTCTAATTGGACACACTAAGAAAATTTAGTCAACAATGTTTTTAATTTAAACCTAAAATTTTCCTTACTGCTTCAGGAAATAGTGGGAAAAGACATCTCGCATCTCAAGTCATTTTGATTTTAAATTATTATGATTTGGCGGTTAAAGTGAGACTACAAGTCTGGAAAAAACTAATCAACATTGCACAAGAATGACCTCCCAATGTTTTTTTTTTTTTGCAGGTTAAATTTTAGAGGCTATGGTACAGGCCCAACTCATGGAACAGCCAAAGTTATTTTCTACAAAGTGATATGGTGCAGACCTGTGTTTTACCTCTGATTGAAGTTGCATGAGATTCATGGTAGCCATGTAAGTGTTCTTAGAAAAGTTCTTTAGGCAAAACCATTACTCTAATCAGAAATCTTATGATACAGACAAATGATGCAGCTTTTTGTATTTCAAACTAATTACTTGTGCCATTTCAGGCAACAAGTTGAAGGAGGTGAGGAAAGTAGGAGAGGAAGTTTAATGAAAAATGCAGACAGCAGAATTGGGACAGATGTTTGCTGAGGACAGAGAGCTGAAATTAGTTAATTAAACTGGTGAGAATATTTGATGTTCAGATTGTGGATTAGACAAGACTAGACATTTAATCAATCTCAACTGGGTCTGTCACAAGTTCAGATGAGATGTTTTATTATTTAACAATGAATACAGAAAGTATGCAGATTCATCATTTAACATAGGAGAATGATTTTTACTATCCTATAGAACTTAACACTACAACATGCAACTTAAGATAGCTCTTAATCACTCATTCTGCTCCACCAAGCCTTCCGTCTCCCTGCTCTATGCTCTACTACCATTTGATACAATATGCTTTCACAGGGCTCCAGATATTAAAGTTAGCATTAAATTAAACAAGAAGGCCTTTTTACAATATCAACCTATACAATTTTTTTCTTACAGTTTAAACTTTTAAAAGCAAATGTTTGCACAGTAAATGTGTATACATAGCAAACATTATTTTCAGTTAGGCTGACCTACATAATATAACCTCAAATATTAAAGTGTCAGGATTCTTTGGTGACACACACATCACTTACGTCTATTTGTTCTTTATTCAGTTACCTGTGGATTTAAGGAATTCCTGAGCCGAGCCGAGGATGACATTGCAGTCCCGGTCTGTGCAAAGGAAAAGTCCCACTAAAGTCCGGCCGTCTGTCATGCGGATCCTCATGTTCTTGTTCAGGAGCCCTTCTAGTTTCTGCCTGGCCTGAGAGGATGAGGACACTTCGGGCTGCTCCTGTGTGTGAACAGAATGAAACCGATCAAAATATTGCAGATCTTTAATCTGAAATATTTAGTGATCTTGTCCATCAACAAAAAACAAACAAACATCTGATTACAACTGTGTATATAATTTGTACCGACACATCTCCTGGTTACAGTGAAGATATGCTTGTGCTTTGCTCTTTTACTTCAAGCTCACTGGCTATTTTGCAGATCAGATTAGATCAAATGAGCAACAGAAAAACAAGAAAGGTTTTGCGTGTAAACTGTTCGATAATCAGTACCAACATCAATCATATAGCGTAAAGTTTGAATGATTTATACATGATTTATACGAGAGTTATACAAGCTAATTCGTTAGCCGCCTGTTAAAGTTAGGCTACGCTGAAACAAAGATAATGTTGGAATATGTGAATAGGCAGATCGTTTTTTCTTCTCAGTTATAATAAGCTAGACAGCATAAACAGTTATGTTAAATAATAACACATAACCTACATGGGTCGAAGGACCGTTTTCCTCAATCATTGTGGCCATATCACCTTCTTTTTCTTCTACTACATCTGTCTACGGAAGATTTTGTCTGACGGACCAGCTAAACCGGAAACTCGTTGTGCTGCTTTTAAAGGGAACGACACCCCAAACGTGCTGGTACGGTGACATTCACAGAATTTAAATATAAGTGAGATATATGTAATATTGGCAAAAACAACGTCAATACAATATAAAGAAACAGTCTGAAATTCATGTTAAGAATTTATTGCTACAGTAAATACATATTCATCTTTAGCATCGTTTCAGGCAGCTAAGCCTCTTAGCCCCCTGAAAACTGTTAGCCGCCGTAACAAGGCCATAAAATGGGAAAATAATATTATATGTAGTTATGGTTTAATTACTTTTTACGGCGATATTTAACGTCGGGAAATAACTTTTTTATGAACAGCGACCCCAAGTGGCCCTTAGTAGAAAATGTCACGTTTAATTTCCCTTCAATTCTCCAGGCGACACTATTACATAATCTAAAGTTAAAGTACCAGACGGGAAAGAAACTATTATAATACAGTGGAAAAATAATGAATCAAAAAAAAAAAAAAATAATGAATATGTATATATAAAAATATGTATTGGACAGTTCTTTTGTTTTATCCTCTGCCATTTTGATGTAAAAATGATGTAAAATGTAAGGCAGCTGCTCAGACCCGTAGGAGTAATTTCATGCATAGATAAGAAAAGAAACGTTATGATAAGGCAAGGAAAAACAAGCAATGTAAGCGAGAAAAACTCAGATGTCAGCCTAAACACACAACTGGATACAAATCTTAATAGAGGTATTATTTTACAGTAATAAAGGTTATATACAGTAATAAAAACATGATCTACCAATATACATAGTTTTACTCCTACAAATGCCGGATCTCAGTACTGAAAGTGTTCACAGTATGTGAAGTCCCGCGGAAATGAAGCAGAGCATAAGTCTTTGTTGTATATTTTTCTTCCCTGAGTAAATAGGAAATGACACCCATCTATAGTTTAACTCTGAAACTAAAGATGTGTGAATTGATTAGTCTTAAATGATCAAAAATACATCTTCTTTCCACATTTATAGATCCACATGACCTACAGACCTTTGGGCAGGTTTTGTCAGTTCCTGCTCACTTTGGCCACTGACATTGGTGATCACTGGCAGCATAAATGGTGAGTAGTGATACTGCTTTGGATATAAATCAAATGAGCTACAGCTGGTGGTGAATAATATTTCACAAATACATATACAGTGTTGGTTGGTATTATTGGGGGTAGTTTTCATGGCTTGTGTTGGCATGATTTCTTCTGGAACATTCTCAATGATTAAAATTGGTGATATAACTTATATTGGTAGCAGTAGAATGAATTTAGACGCGTAAAGAAAAATGTTTCCTAGAAATTGAGAGACAAATCATCAAACGTAATTGGGGGAGGGGTTAATGATGCAACAAGACAGTGATTAAAAACTCACCAAGAAACTCAATCACAGGGAGAAAGTACAAGGTTTTACAGGGTACTATGACTAGTTTGTTTCCTTTATTTCTAAAGGTCAGAAAGCAAAAAAATATATAGTCGTTTACAAGAAGAACAGATTAAGCGTCAGTGAAATTCCTCTAGAAGATATTAATCTCAGAAGGCAGGAAACCCATAGCTGTAATTATTAACAGACTCATGCAAGGCTAAACACTAAAACAATATGTCACACTTTCACATTGTTGGGTTAAGTGTAGCTAACATTTTTCTCCACAACCCCCACTGCATGAATGTTATTTTAGCTTTGTCAGCTCTCTGGGTTGCCTCGATTTAGACAGCTCAGCTCTGAATGGAGCACAGGAGCCGGTGTCTTTTTCTGTGTGTCACACTGCATAAAATCTGGGTTAGCAAGAGCACAGCACCCAGGGGAGGCGCTTCTTCCTCCCATCCTCGAAATGTCTCCCTGCCAAGGGGACCAGGGACATACACACATACACACTGCAACCATCTCTCAAGCTACCCAGTCTGGCAGCAGGAGAAACCTCAGTGTCCAGAGGCTTAGTGGGGGGCTCTAGTCGCAGACTTAGATGCACTTTCCCTACACACACACATACACACACACACACACACCACCTCCCCCTCCCTGTGTGTCTTGCATCACACCGTCTTTCTTTCCCCCTCTCTCTCTCTCTCTCTCTTGGCAGATGTGGCCATTGGATCAGCCACTAACAAATTCCTCTTGTCTCATTTGTGGGTGCAGGGAAGCCGAGCTGGAGCAGCTCAGGCACCTGTTGCAGTGAAGAGAGAAAGCGTGCACAGCAGATGAGGCATAATTGAAAAGCTCATTTACATGATGTCCAGTTATTGGTGTGAAAGTTACAGCTGCTAGAGTTGCACATGCTGTGCAGACAGAATGCAGGGAAGATAAAAAGAAAAAAAGAAAAAATAACATGCATGGTCTTGTGGTCTTGTGGTAGGCTGGGTAGGCAACAGGTACAGTCAGTGGTGGCATTTGTTGTGGGACCTGTTTATTAACTGTAACATTTGAAATGACTAAATGTCTGACAAATTAAGACACAAAAGGTGTTACCACAAGTACAGTGTAGCAGCAAGTTTATGCTTTTTACAGGCTCATTAACATTTTAACAAGAACCAGCTCTGTACAATTAATTAATTGTGTTGTTGGTTGATTTAGTGACAGTTTGGGCCTAAATGTGTATTGGCTGTGCACATAAAAGTAAATTTATAGAAATATGAATATTCAGTGGCCATATTTTAGTAATTATGAGCAAGATCAACAACATGGAGCCTGTCACCTCTTCACCCTCAACAACGTGCATTGTCCATATAAGAGAAGCATAGCTGCTGGAATGCTATTCAAGCATCTGGGTAAGTCATGAGTTGTGGCACTGAGCCCGAAAAATAAATGGAATTCAGGCGTTTTTCATTTTGTAATTGCTGTGGCATGTGTTTAAGATCTTTTTGATAAAGAAATAAACTGTTGACCTTTGTGCTGACCCATGGGCGTCATCACCAGAAAGAAAACAAAAAAACCTTTTCAACCATATTTCACACTTTGCTGTAGATGTTAGATGCTAGTTAAAAATCTGATTCCAAGTATTAATAGATTAGGATTTTTGTCCTAATTTTTTCTTTAACTGGGGTTAAAACACAATTTTAAATGAAAAGACATTGAAATATTGTAGTTTTTAAAAATAAAGTACTATTGTTGCAATTGGGCTTATTTTGTTGTTGCCTTTCTCTCACAGTGCAAGTGGAATAAAATGAGTTGAATTCATTAAAAGCAAGGCACTAGCAAGTTGCATACATTTTAACACTGACCTTTACTCACAGTGTTCCATAAACTCATGCAGATGTTTCCCTACAACACATCTTATTTTTCAAGGTTTTACGTTCAGTGGTGCAGCACTTTCTCCTGTCTGACCCCTATTTTGCTGTGAGGTTTGAATGTGAAAGGCAAATCAAAATTCCTTTTGTCAAAACAAAAGTGCCCTGAGCAGCCACTGAGGGGCTGGCCGGGGTCTAGGGATTCCCATGGCCTTACTGCCATCCAGTTGACTCAGCCTGCTGCTTGCCAGAGGCTGATTTTACAGTAAGAGCACAGAAACGGCCTGGGTTGGTTTTAAATCTCTGTATTAGAGATGGATTGTGCGTTTTGAGCTGTATAATATGGTGGTTTATGAAGTGGAAAGAGTAGTTTGCATATTCTGAATTGTTTTCATCCCCACCACAAGTAGTTAATTTTTAAGCAATACAATCTGATGTAAGTCTGGGCATGGCTGCGGCAGATTTTCCCAACCCCCCTCTCTCAATCCCTCCCCAGCACTCACACACACACACACACACACAACCCTGCTGCTGCTCCAAAATAATTTTTATACTACGGTGGGGGCTCCGGAGAATATAAAGTGGCCATATTTGATAGATCTGTGTCGGGCTCTGCAATGCAGAAAGCGCGAGTTGTTGCGTGTGATCTTTGTAGTGACAGTGACACCAGGCAAGTCTGTCGGATTCGTGACTGATCCGGACTTGGACAGAGAGAGAGAGGGAGAGGGAGAGAGAGCGAGAGGGAGAGAAAAAGAGGGGGGAGACAGAAAAGAAACAAACAAGTAACAATGTAACTTACATGCAGTCACACACCCCTTTTTCTTGTAACAATGTGTACGTTTTTAAGGAGGGAGGGGGCGCGCACAGGGAGAAAGAGAGACGGAGAGAGATAGAGAAAGGAGGAGGGGGGTGCGTTCTGAAATAATATAGTCAGCCATTTTTTATGTAAGGGGATTTTTTTCTTATTGGGGGGGTTGTTAAAAAATAAATATAAGAGGGCGGCCATCTTTGTTGCTCTGCCTAGTGTAAAATATTCCAAAACGCCCCCCACTTTTTTCTGTGCCGATTTGAATATTAAATAAATATCATATAATCGGGCAAGAATACGCTTTTTTTGAATACGAGGACGGATCCAATGACAGGAATATAATGTCCTCTCCTCTCCGGTCTTGTGAGGAAGACGAGGGCATGGTGGTTAATTCCGAGGGAGGAGATTTTGATGAAGAAGACGACGACGGAGACCTAGACGAGAACGCAAGCGACATAAACTCGCCGGCGGCGCCTCGGGAAACTGCAACACCAGCCGCGCCAGGTACAGTAAAAAGAAAAGTGGCTGACAAGTCGGGAGCGCGCACACCGAATCCAAAAAGCCCCGTACTAGCACAAAAATCGCGGAGAAGCGGCGTGTTCGAAGTGGCCGAAAGCGGCGGTTCGCGTCCCATCCTGCAGCTCCGGTTCCGTACAGTAGAGCCCAGCGAGGACTCGGCTGCGCGCACGAAAAACAGGAACACACTTCTCAGTTTTTCAAAAAAAGGAGGCACATGTTCCAACTCTAAAACCGCTATGTAGTCTGCAGCTACGGGACCCGTGTGTTGCTCTGGGTGCCGGAGTTGCAGCTATGAGACAGGTTGGGAAAGAAATAAGCACAAACTCTAGTTTCCCCCCAAAAATATATACATAAAAAAAATAAATGCACAAACACCCAGCCGGCCAGACGTGTTTCTACGTTTGTTTCGTGTGCTCATTTTCCCCTACTCCACTTCCTCTTCGCCTCCAGCTCATCCCAACAAAGTTTAAGCTAACTTGTCGCAGCTGCTTTTCGTCGCGAGCCCTTCGTCGTCTCCTTCTTCTTCTCCTCCGTCAAAAGTTGCAGCCCGTTTGTCCTGTGAGTCCCCCTGACAGGTCGCGGACATGCGTGACATGTAAATGAGCTCGGTGTGCGGGGTACAAAAGGTCGCCCTGAAGGCGAAGAAGCTCACGGCAACAAAGCCTGGCAAAAACATGGAGTCCCCCCCGTGGCCGCGGGCTATGTATATTTGACACTCGTGTCGGGAGGAGATGGAGCGTTTTGCTGTGCAGACGCGAAAGCCGGGTGATAACGTGGACCCGCGGCGGGAGATAGACACATGCCCCCTGCCCCATTGTGGCTCTGACAGGTCAAAATCAGACCCCCCCTCCCTCAGCCGCTGCTGCTGCATGCTGCTCACTGTCAGCACAGAGGTGTGACTTTAGCATAAAGTCCATGCTCACTAATTAGCCGAGTGATAATAATGACATTAAATGTGTATTATTAATCCAGCAGAAGTGGATGTGCTTGCTGCGGGTTGCACCTCTCCGTGCATCGCTCGTCGTGGTGAAAGGTGACAGCCTGAAGTGCATATGACATTCTGGAAGTTTCTGACAGCGAAGTTGCAGTGAAAGTGAAGGGTGCAGGAAAGTGGTGGTTGGTTAACCACACCGCTAACGTTACAGTACCAATCCGAAATAGCAGCGCTCTGGCCTCATGGTGAGCACAACCAGGAATAGTTCAGAGGCAGATGTGAAGGGCACACTTAAAAGTCACCGTGCAGATGTGGAAAGGGAGGAAATGAAACATTATTCAAGATCAACGGAATACGTGATTTCCTGTGTGAACAGCAAAGTAATGTCCCACTGCTTTGTGTTTAGACTCATTAGCCTGATTCCACACCCGCCGCCATGCCGTGCCGTGCCGTGCCGTGCCAGACAGATTAAATTAGTGTCGGGCTTCCCTGTGAGGACCTTATCACCCCTGCTCGACCTGCAGCGACGGTCGCAGCGGTGGTCCCGGTGCGGGAATTGTGGAACTGAAGAAGTCGTTCCAGTTCACCGCACCGTCCCACTGACTGGCGGCCTCTGAATCACCGAGTCCTGCGTGCGTGCTGCTGCCGCCCCCGGCGTGTCTTCGGCGGCGGCACGCTGCACCAATACGCGGGAAACGGGGTTGGTGGATGCTGTTGGAGTGAGGAGGAGGAGGAGGAGGTGGTGGAGGTGGGGGCTATTGCTGCTGCTGCTGCTGCTGCTGGGAGCGCGCACCAACAAAGGCAGGCAGACAATAAAAGCCAACAAAATATAGCCTATCAAAGTGGATGGTTGCACAGCGGAGACCGCAGCCCATATTTTGGTTCCGCTTTAATGCTTTGCTGCAATTTATGTGAAGCTGAGGCTGCAGCTATCTCTTTGCTTCTATTATTTTTACTCCATGCCAGGCCAGGTTGCAGGTTAAATAGCTTTCCTTGGTAGTTCTGTTCTTGCACAGGTATAACTGGCCTCAAATTTCGACATGATTTCAAAGCAGTCATGAATTTTAGATGGACTTTTTCAATAATAGAACACAAAAGGAAGCTTTAAAACCACACTTCTGCTATTTCTGTTCCCCTAAAGTTTTTATTCAAAAAACATTTATGCAAAACACATCAGTGATAGTTTTTTGACAAAGTGCCATGGCATAAACCATTTATTCCTGCAGTATGCTATAGGACCACCAGCACCAGCTGTCAAATCTGCTTATGCCACTCTGACAAACTGTATCTAATTTAGCATGTGTCACAACTCAGGCAAGGTCAGAGGTCGCTGAAGCCACAGTGGTTGATCATGCAGCTTTTGTTATCTGTTCAGCGGGGATTAGCTGGCTTGTTGGGAAGCGTTACATGAAGATTATTGTTCATCTGCGTCTCATAGCTGTCTTCTCTTTCATGCTATTCTTTGACCCTAAGTGGTGTTTTGTCCTAGACGACGAGGCTGAGCTATCGGAGAGAGAGGTCCCGTGCAGAAAGAAAGGGCGGCCAAAGAAAAAGAAGGACACAAAGAAGAAAGATAAAGAGGGGAAACCTGTAAAAGCAAAAAAACGGAAGAAGATTGTAAGTTTGTTAAGCTTGTCATACTGTAGATTTTTCTTCTCTACTGTCATATTTTTCCAGTTTGTTCTTGTCTTTTTTCCTTTTTAGGATAGTGATGTAGAGCGAGATTCGGATAGAGAGAGGGATTATGGCGAGAACTCAGACAGCATTGCCAGCGACTATGGAACTAGTGAGAAAAAGAAAAAGAAGAAACATAAAGAAAGAAAAGAGAAGAAAACCAAGAAGAAGAAAAAAGATGATGCGGACCGTGACAGCAGCCAGGAGGAAACAACAAAGGTGAAGAATTTGTCTCATTCTCTTCCATTATCATAACTTATATTTTATTGTTCGGACAAAATCATTGAGCATCTTTCTCACCTGATTGGTTCTTTGTTCTCAGCAACCAATAGAGCAGAAGACCTCGGCTCAGCTGGCAAAGGACTGGGGTCTGGAAGATGTTGATCATACCTTCACAGAGGAAGACTACAGGGAGCTCACCAACTATAAAGCCTTCAGCCAGTTCATGAGGTTCAGTATTTTTCTCTTGTTTACATGTGCTGTAATGAGCTGATGTAGTAATGACTGCCGGACTGCAGCTGTGGGTCAAACATCACATACAGTGTTTCAAACTTCTTGTTGTAAGTTATCTTATTTTTTGTAATGCTATGTAACACCCAACATCCCCACTGAATTATTGATGGCATCCTTATTGTTTTCCGAAAGCTCTGTCTTCCTAGTGCACATTAAAATCTGCCGTTTAAGATTTTTCCACTCTTCTGTCTGTTTTAAAAAAACGTCAGAAACCCTGGCTTAGTTCAGAAAGAGGAAAAGGAAACCATATTCTTACGTGTTCTCAAGAAACCCTCTAAGCCTTTGTTGAGACTAACATGCAATATTTCAACAGTTTTTAGTTAAATGTGCAGTTGCTGAGAACAGGATTAGGTGGTGTTTCTGTGTGCAGACAAATATGACCTGAAACCTTATTGAGTAATTGGAAGCAGTTCAAAAATATAAGAAACGTTTGCTTCTGTTTCAATTTTAAGAGACAAGCAGCTCACAAGCAGCTCACAAGACGGTTAAGACTTGCTAACATCTTTGACACTGAAACCTTTAACAGTGTTTCAAAGTCCCTCCAAAAAGAACAGACTGAAGAACTCCTTTGTATATCAGTATGTATTATTCTGTAATAAAAATTGAGTCAAGCTTTGGGAAACTCGAGTCCAGAGAATGTCTTCTGGTGTGTAGAATTGGTGTTGGTGTGTTGTATTTTTGATGGAGCAACACTGTGACGCAAAGTGAATTCCAGTAGTTCTTAATGTTATTTTGTATGTATTTTCAGTCTGTAATTGTCACGTGCACCATTTGGGTGTTTCCTAGCTTAAGGTAATCTTGTTAAGTTTAATTTACAAAATGCAATGCAATGCATTGGTGAGTGGTCTTCACCTAAAAAGCTCTTTTCTGTTTTATCCATACCAAAAGCACTTACAATTTTGGTTTATATTTATTGTCAGTGCCCAACTTACAAGACAGTCTTAGTGACCCTTTTTAAGGGCCTGCATTTTTAAGCTCTGCTCACTAGTGACTACTGTTAGCAAACCAGTTGCCCATTCAGCAATCACCAAAATCAAAACATCACCAAATCATCTTATTGCTTGTTTGTTATAATAATGTTAGTGATGAGCAGGGACATAAGTTAAATGGTCACATAAGCTTGCGAGGGTTTTCTGCTTAAACCTTCACAATGCTTCACACACCAGGGGCTTTACACACAAGCATTACCATTCCACAAAACTCTCTATGGTGAAACCACCAGCATATTAAAATAGACACAGGTGTCACTGGTCGAGAACAAAAGGACAAGAACTAATTCCTCAGTTTTCCTTGGCAGTTTTGTTTTTATCTTCCCAGCTGGTTGTGATGTGGAGGCAGAAGTTCAGAAGAGTGTGTCAGTGGTAGCTTGAGCCTCTGCCTCCGCTACTGACTCACAGCTGCTTTGACTCTGGTAGCATGAAGTAATCCTTAATACCCAAGGCGTGTGTGCTGGGCAGTGATTTGGTTGTCAGGTTTAGCTTTTCTCTACTCCACTGACAGACTGAGCAGTAGCCCTTAGGCCATTCCAGTGACTTCACCTAAATGACCTATTCTTAAATTCTTGAGACTTTGTATCCAGACCATTCATTTAACTAATTCAAACATTTATTTAACTTTTAATTTTTCATTTACAACATTTACTTTTACAACTTACAAGTGAGGAACAAACAAGCAATAAAATCTAAGTTTAGGAGAAAAACATCAAAGTAAAGTGCTATCAAAACACTTTAAGCATCATAAGTTAACAAATTATACTAAAAAGAGTTTCGCAGATCTCAGAATTAGGTGAAAATTTAAACAGATTTTAGTTTTTTGCTTCTGTATTTTCTTTCTCAGTAACTTAAAAACTTTTTTTGTTTCCAGGCCGATGATAGCTAAGAAGAACCCTAAGATCCCCATGTCCAAGATGATGACCATGCTTGGGGTCAAGTGGAGGGAGTTCAGCTCCAACAACCCGTTCAAAGGAAATGCTGCTGCTGTTGCCGCAGCTGCTGCAGCTGCCGCCATCGCTGTCGCCGAGCAGGTCTCTGCAGCGACCGCCTCGCCTGAGCCACCCCACAGCCGCCCCCAATCAGAAAAGCCAAGACGAAAGAGGGAAAAGGTCAGTGTTTGGATTTAGGGTTGTGTCTTTACCTTCCCTGTATCGTTTCGCTTTAGATTCAGGTTGTAAACCACTCAAGTAGACATATTAGTAAAATTAACCAACTTGACACACAACTGATCATACGAAAACAGTTTCCACTAAAACTTGCCCCTGACTTTGTGCAGTTTTTTGAAGCTCAGGGTACAATCATTTAAATTCTTTAGTTCTTTAACAAATGCTGGTGTTTGCTTATATTGAAGTTGAATTGCTAATATTAAATCACAAATGTAGCTTGCCGTAGGCCATAAATACCTTTCTCTGTTGTTCTTCTGCCAATACAGTATACATACTGCTTTGCTCTTTTATGTAAATGTGGCTCAAGATTTTATTGTCTGTTCAGGTCCAGGCTATAAGAAGCGGAGTAAAAGTCCTCGCATCCCAGATAAGAAGAAGGCTTCAGCTCTTGCAAAGGCCAAAAAGATGGCACCCATTCGTATCAAACTGTCTCCTATAGGTGCCAAGAGGAAGAAGAGCTGCTCAGTGAGTATAAAGTTGATGCTGAAAATAGTGAAAAGACGATGATGATAAATGAGCCTCTATTCTTCAACCTGTTTCCTCAAGCATTTTGTTTCTCTCTTTCAGAGCGAGGATATGGACGAAGATGAGTCTGAGCAGGAGGACTCAAGCGTTCACAGCTCCTCGGTTCGTTCTGACAGCTCTGGCCGTGTCAAAAAGAACAAGCGAGGAAGGCCTTCCAAAAAAAAGAAGAAAAGTAAGCAAAGTCTGTTTGTTATATATGTGGCACATAAAGATAAATTATGTATTTCAGGATCTGTATTTATATAATGCAGATAAGTTTTTGTTTTCTGAAACAAAAATCAAAAAAGTTCTGTTTCAGAAAATAAAAAGCTTATATGTGGACATGTCTGTAGGCATTCTTCTGATTTTTATCCAGATTTAGACTTTTGATGGGGTTGGACTTTACAAATAAACATTTATAATTGTTCTGTTTGAGGAAATCTGCATTGATATAAGATGATGATGTTTCCAGCTTTCCCTTGTGACATACGAAGCACTTGTTGCTCTTTGTCTGCTCAGGTTTCATTTGTCACTTCCTGTGTCCATGCCTGACACCTGAATTTCAATTTGCCAACCAGGGCCAAACCTAATTAGGAAGATTGAGCACCCTTGTCTTTTGCAGAGTTGCAATGTAGTTTATGGTGTGTCCACACATCATTTCAGCTGCATTCTCCAGCTGTCTGTCTCACCTGTGTCTGATGGAACACGCAAACACACCGCTTTTTTAATCAGACCAGCTGTCTACACAAGCTGCGTCATGTCTGTTTTTTTAATTTAATCTATGCAGTGACGTCCCAAAAGAGAGTAATGCACAGAGCAAAAAATGTGTCCTTACTGCTTTTGCAAAAAGACGATTGTTATTATTGTGTTTTCTGGAATCACTCTTTTTATGGGCTTTACTTACACAATTAAAGTTGCAAACAAAGTCAGATTCTTACAGCACAAAGTCCTGTAAATGGTTTTAGAAAGTGATCGAAAGCTTATTTACTAGGATCTTGTAAAATAGCAGACACTGTGTTGTTTCTTCTTCACTTATACTGAGAGAAAGATAAATGTATATTTACATAAAAACAATACAGATTTTTTCAGTGTATGTATATGAACATTAAGTAATTTGTGTGTGCTGTCTTTCTGTGCTTGTCATCACCTTCTCCCCTCTCAAGTCTCAGGTGAAGAGGAAGGGGACGGCTATGAGACAGATCATCAGGACTACTGCGAAGTGTGTCAGCAGGGTGGAGAGATCATTCTCTGTGACACTTGTCCTCGAGCCTACCACCTTGTCTGCCTTGAGCCTGAGCTGGACAAGGCCCCAGAGGGCAAATGGAGCTGCCCGCACTGCGTAAGTACATCTGCACCGGTCTGTTCCTGCCTTCTGTGCATTCATATTCACATTTATCTCCAGGCAACGTGGTCCTTTTGGAAATCAAAGTGAAAAATGGTTAAAAGTGGTTTATTTTTACTTACTTGGAGGAAGCGATGAATAGAGACTTTGTAGTTGCATCACAAATCAGAATGGAGGGCTGGCTGCATGCAGACACACATAAACCTGCCCAGACAAAGACAGACACCTAAAGCGGTGCCAAATCCCTTTTCATTTTATTTTATTATTTATTTTTTTCCTGCTATGACACAGTACGCTGTCTTCATACTGAAAATGTGCTGCAACACTTGCTGGATTATTAAAATCTGTTATGGTGATGTACAGTAAATCAGCACTGCAGGAAATTGAGTTTTTTTTTATTCGTTTAATGTGTTTATTTGATGGCAAATTTTCTTCAGTGATGAAAATTGAGCCAGTCTCACAAAACTATTGGTGCCAGGTTAAATTTATGTCTATCCTGACAGCAGTGTTATTCACTGTCTACAACAAAGATGTGAAGTTACTAGTTCTCAGATTCTCCACAGAGTGGATTTGGTTTGCTGGACTTGCATGTGTGTGCATGTGGGTAGCATTTTGTTTAATTTCTTTGTGGCATCTTACTCACGGACGGATTATGAAAACAAGGGGCATGGACAGGGGGAGGGCACCTCACCCTTTGTTTTTAGTCAGTTTGTGGTCATTTTACAGTTGGTTTTGAAAGTGTTGTGTGTTTTCGGTCAGTAAGCACTTCTTTAAGATATTTTCCACTTTTTATTTATTATTTAGGAATTGTCTTGCGTCATTTGTGGTTATTTTGTGTCTATTAACTGAACATTCTCAAACAAGGCTTTCCATTAACTCCCCATGAGCCCCCTGCCCTCTTAGGCCCCTGGACCTGTGCCCGGTATAATCTCAATAATCCATCCATGATTTTGCTCCATAGAGTTTACAATAAATTTTGTCAAGAGCCTTGTAAAATCTATTCTTTTTTAACATGCCTGAATAATTACCTACTGTGAGGGGCTTTTCATCACTTCTTTATACAATAGCTTTAAATAAGGTGCGTGTAATGCTGTTATATCTGCAATATGTGTGTTGTTTTCCACTGAGAGATAATTTCTCTTTTCACTCATTTTAAACCTTTCATCTGTAACATAAAATCACATACCTACAACCCATGAAAGAACAAGAGACAAGCTGCTCATTAATACGCTGAATCATTTGTGTGTTGGTAGCTTACAATTCATATTTGCAAAGAAGCCTAATAAATAACTTTAATGCACATTTTTTCTTCGCAGCAGAGGAAATGTCCGTCAGGTGCCACAGCTTCGTTTCCTTAGAGACATATCGTTCTTTGCCTGTCAGCAGGCAGATTTAGCAATTTAGCAGTTTTAAAATATCACCACTGACTTTCATTAATTCTGAATTCTGCCAGATAGTTCAGCTCTTTTTTCATTTGTTCACTTATGACTGAGAAGCCCATTTTGTTTTACCCAGTAATACTCATTTATTAACAGCCATTCTTTTCCAAAAAATATTAGGGCCTGGTCTTTTTGATACATTCAAGCCTTCTACTTTAACAAGCCCCCTTTATTCACTCTTGTAGTCCTGGGACTGAACCTTCCTATCACAAGCTGTCTCAAAAATGTCCTCCTTTACATATAGTTCTCTTACTCAGAGGTTACTTAGAGCCCAGAATAGAACATGGCAGTTTATTTGATAGAAAAACTGAAATTTAAAATTAATTATTGTAAAAATCTCTCATATTCGCGACTTAAATAGATTAAGTGATTCTCTGTCGTTCGTTCTTTCCCAGGAAAAAGAGGGAATCCAGTGGGAGGCGAAAGATGAAGACTTTGAAGACTTTGAGGAGGACAGCGAGGACAGAGTGATTTCAGAGGTTGGGGTTGGCATCCACACTGGGGCGGACGAGGAGGATGATGACCACATGGAGTTCTGTCGGGTGTGTAAAGATGGAGGTGAACTGTTGTGCTGTGACACCTGCACCTCATCTTACCACATCCACTGTCTAAACCCGCCGCTGCCGGAGATCCCCAACGGAGAGTGGCTGTGTCCACGGTGCACGGTTAGTCCCTCTCCTGTTCTTTGTTTGATTTTATTGGCATTTATATCTGATTTAGGACTGTGTACTCAGTCTGGTTTAATTGTTTTATTGCTTATATAATGATGATTCACCCTTTTTATAGTCCTGAATATTTAGGATTTATGAGTCATGAATGCATAATAAAGGGAGATTCTCACCATGCTTTTATATTGAGAATATCACTAAAGGGACATGAAAAACTTTTTCAAATGAATGGCAGAGCAAAGTAAAAATCTAATTATTTCATAATGTTATACACACCAAAGCATGGAGTCAATACAAAATGCTCTTCCAGAATGCACTTTTCCCCACATACCAACCTGTTTTTGTATTTCATTCTTGTTTGCATAGCTTTATTTTGAAAAAGAATGTTCATAGTCACTTCAATCTAAATCAAAATGTCATTTATGCCCCCTAGTGTTTTATTTTGTTTGGAAAACTATACCACATGGAGAACCACGTCACATCACACAGAGTTTTGACTTTTACAAATCATGTCTGTTATACACCATTTCCAAGACTATGTATTGCCATGAAAACTGTTGCAATTATTAAGGACTGTTGTGTATATCAATAACAAATCACAGCTTATTTATTGTGTGTATTGTTTTCAGTAAGCTTGTTCAAATAATTTCCACCATATTTAGAAGTGTTTTCTTGCTGTAGTGCCCACCAATCAAAGGACGCGTACAAAAGATTCTTCACTGGCGATGGGGTGAACCCCCGCCTCCCATTCCTGTCCCCCTTGCTCCTGACGCTCCACCTGATGCCCCGCTGCCGCCACCCATGAAGGGCAGAGCCGAGAGGGAGTTCTTTGTCAAGTTTGCTGGGCAGTCATTCTGGCACTGTACATGGATCACTGAGCTGCAGGTTTGAAAACAGATCAGTGGAGGGATGAGTGTAAAGTTTAAAGTAAAGTCAAATCAATGAAAAAATGAAACGAAGAGTGGAGATGATTCACTGTGTTTTAAAGGGAGCACAGTCAGAACCTGATGAATGATGTAACTTCTTTTACTTTCAGAAATAGATGTTGTATGTGTTTGCTCAAGAATACACATTGAACAAGCTTCAGCAGAAGCCAGAGGAAAATCAATGTCGTATTTATTTTAAAACCTTTGCAGAGAAAATTCTGTCTAGTAATGCTTTGACGAAAAATAACTTTTGCTTGCATCTCCTTTCACTCATTCCTCCAGCTGGAGATCTTCCATTCCGTGATGTACAGGAACTACCAAAGGAAGACGGACATGGACGAGCCTCCCAGTTTAGACTATGGGTCGGGCGGAGAGGATGAGAACGGAGTAGGAAAGAGTGAGAAGAGGAGGGCCAAGGACCCCGAGTATGCCATCCTGGAAGACAAGTACTACAAATATGGAATCAAACCAGAGTGGATGATGATCCACCGCATCATCAATCACAGGTAAAGAAATGTGTTACTTAGTTATAAAGTTTACAATTATTTATTAACAACATTTTGGAGTACTTTATTTTTTTTTACAATGTGATAAAAACTAAAAAATTAACTTATTACATTTTGCATAAAACAGAAACATAATCTGTGCACTTACTGTACTCTTTGTGTCATCCTGCCAGTGTGGACAAAAAAGGAATATACCACTACCTGGTGAAATGGAGAGACCTGACCTATGACCAGTGTACTTGGGAGAGAGATGATCTGGAGATCCCTGACTTTGCAATTTACAAGGCCACCTACTGGAGACACAGGTGGGACTACAAGGAACATATTCACACTGACTTTGAAACGACGGATCTTTGATTGTAAGAGCTGCTCTCAAACTGTACTCATTCCATGGTCCTTAAACTTTTTCCTTTCCTACACCGTCAAAAAATATATACTATTGCACATATTGTAATGTAATGTACAAATGTTGTTTATTTAAGGACAAGAGAGCCTCACTACGTATGTAAAATACTGTAGATAATTCTGTGTAAAACTCTGCCCATATATATCTTTACTTATACAGTTCTGCATTTATAAAACTGTTTGACTGCTTTCTTGCTTGGCCGATTCATTTTATCCTCTCTGGGATAACCTTCTGTCCTCCAGGGACGCAATAATGAAGGAGGATCCAGACAAACCAAGAAAGATAAGGAGTAAGAACCCGGATGGTGACGAGGAATCTCCTGCTGCCTCACCGGTCACTGATGTGAGTTGAATCAAGCTTTAGACTGAGTCCTCAAAGTCTCGGTTGTTGCCACTGGCTTATTCTCTTCCGTGATGAACATATGAGTTTATGTTTTAGTTTTTTTTTGCTGTCACATTGTTTGGAACTTAGTTCTTTATTACTAGATCTTCTCTGTACATAGTTTTATTACTGCTATTTATTTACTATTCAAAAAGAGACCTGTTACCCATATAAACTTTTTTCTGTTATACAGTACCTATTTTTCTTTACACTTTTTAGTACTTTGCTTTATAAACCTGGACCTTAGCTGTAGTTTAGATATTTTTGTAGATTTGTCAAAATGTATTTGTTTTGTTGAAACTATTATTTTTATCCTGAATTGACTAAAGTTCTTTATTTATTTACTGCACCACCTGGATATAACAAATCAAGTAGATAAGAGACTTCCTGTGGATAATTACAGTGATTAATATGTATCAGCTGGCAACAAGTTATTCAGCTCCCACTGATCCAGTGAGAAGCTTCATATCTCTAAATATGTCAGGACTTATCCCTTGGTCATTGAAGATAAACTATTTGCCTACATCAAGCAAATGGCTAAGTGTTTGCTGGACTTGCATGTGTGTGCGTGTGGTTAGCATTTTTTAATTTTATTATTTTGGCATTTTGCTCACGGGCGGATTATGAAAAAAAGGTGCATGGACAATCACAATTTCAGTCAGTTTGTGGTCATTTTACAGTTGGTTTTCAAAGTGTTGTGTGTTTTTGGTCAGTAAGGACTTCTTTAAGATATTTTCCAGTTTTTATTTATTATTTAGGAATGGTCTTGCGGTCTTGTGGTTATTTTGTGTCTATTAACTGAACATTCTCAAACAGGACTTCCCATTAACTCCCCATGACCTGTGCCCGGTATAATCTCAATAATCCATCCATGATTTTGCTCCATAGATTTTATAATAAAATGTTGTGAGGAGCCTTGTAAAATATATCCTTTTTTAATATGCCTGAATAATTACCTACTGTGAGGGGATTTTTATCACTTCTTTATACAATAGCTTTAAATAAGGTGCGTGTAATGCTGTTATATCTGCAATATGTGTGTTGTTTTCCACTGAGAGATAATTTCCCTTTTCACTCATTTTAAACCTTTCATCATAAAATCACATACCTACAACCCATAATAGACCAAGAGACAAACTGCCCATTAATACGCTGAATCATTTGTGTGTTGGTAGCTTACAATTCATATTTGCTAAATAAATCATTTTCATGCACATTTTTTCTTTAGTGCAACAGCTTCATTTCCTTAGAGACATATAGTTATAAGGGATAAACTATTTGCCTACATCAAGCAAAGAAAACAACCAAGCTGATTAATGAAACAATTAAAATTTGGTAAGAAGCTTTCCAATATCCTGTTAAAACCCCAATGGTGGTTGTGAACCATCATATCAGAGCAAGAAATGTGGTCAGAAAAAAATCTTAAATGATCAGCCTTAAGAAAACCACTCAACAGTGAGGCTAATATGGAAAAATTAGGTGTCAATTTGCTAGAGGGCATAAGTATTGAACTTTGAGCAACAGAAAAAGGTCATGTGGCCTGATGAGATTTACCGTGTTCCAGAGTGATGGACACATCAGGGTTAGAAGCGAGGTGCATGAAGTAATGTACTCATCATGCCTAGTGTCTACTGTACATGCGTGTGGGGGCAGTGTTATGATATGGGGTTGCTTTGGTTGATCAGGCTTACGTTCAGCAACAGTTCCTCTTTTCTGACAATCTACAGCTGGTAATAATGTTGTGACAATGCACAGGAAGAGATGCTGCAGCTAATGCATATTTTAAAATGATATGAGTTATAAATAATATACATTCTGAAGCAGAACTTAGCAATCACAATATAACAGTGACCTGTTATTGCTATTATTGTTTAATGTTTCGCAATCACAACTCTTATCTCTGTTCTGTTTTTGTTCTGTTCTATTTTCTCAGCCTACAATAAAATACGAGGAGCAGCCAGACTTTGTCACATCGACGGGTGGCACACTGCATCTGTACCAGCTGGAGGGTCTGAACTGGTTGCGGTTTTCTTGGGCGCAAGGCACAGATACCATTCTGGCAGATGAGATGGGCCTTGGCAAGACCATCCAGACCATTGTCTTCCTCTACTCTCTATTTAAAGAGGTACTGGAGCTTCTTACCTCTGTTATTGTCTTGTTCCTCAACCTTGAAAGTGGACAGTGTGGATTTTCCTCTCTCTGTTCCTCAGGGTCACACTAAGGGCCCATTCCTGGTCAGCGCTCCACTTTCCACCATCATCAACTGGGAGAGGGAGTTTGAAATGTGGGCACCTGACTTCTATGTGGTGACGTACACGGGAGACAAGGACAGTCGAGCCATCATCAGAGAGAATGAGTTCACCTTCGATGATACCGCTGTCAAGGGAGGAAAGAAGGCTTTTAAATTGAGGGTGAGGATAAAGGGAGGACAGGGAAGTGAATATGACACCATAAGATAGGAGTGGGAAGGAAAATGTAAAGCAATAACCTGACAGAAACATTAACCTCTGTAATTTAAGAAGACAGTGGCGTAATGACAGCCCATCATGCTTCCTCCTTTATGTCCTCTCCTGCAGAGAGAGGCTCCCATCAAATTTCACGTCCTGCTGACCTCCTATGAGTTGGTCACCATTGACCAGACGGCACTCAAATCCATCGACTGGGCCTGCTTAGTGGTGGATGAAGCGCACCGCCTTAAGAACAACCAATCCAAGGTACAGTAGGTAGCCCATGTGTGCCAAAATATACTTTAATATATAAAATTTTTAATAAAGAACTTTTCATAAACACAATTTGTACTGTTCATAAGAAATTCCAGTGTGTGATTTTACCTCCGATATTTAAAAAGTATTTTGGCCCTCTCCACTGCAGGCTCTTCTTACTTAAACCTGAAAAGACCACTTAGTGTTAGTGCAACATTTTGTGGAGTCCAGAGTATATTACCTTAAATGAACATGCAGTAGATATCTGCAAGGTCTGTTTATCACATGTATAAATATTGGAACAATGATATGTTTTTTGGCATTTGGTCTCTGTACACCACATCGAATTTGAAATAAAAAACTCACAATGTGAGAAAAGTTATTCAGACTTCAACTTTCATTCAAGGAGCTTGACAAAAGTTTGGCATTAACTGCTCAGTTATTAGAGCATTTTTAATGCACACACAATGCAATGAAAATCTCCTGCATTCAATAACTGCCTTTACTGCGGCTGCCTTGAGCTGTTGCTTGTTTGTGGCTTTTTCTGCCTTTAGATTTGTCTTTTGTCAGTGAAAAGCTACTCTGTTGGGTTCAAAAAAGGTGACTTGACATTTCTTTTCCTTGAGAAACTTTTGGTTAGCTTTCACTGCATCGTTATCATCTGCAATAAGACACACTGTCGTATTAGTGTTGCAATAATTGGCTGAATCTGAGCAGAGAGTATAGCCCTATACAGTTTTATAGTTTTTTCTACTACTTTTACCAATAGTCATCATAAAACACCAATGAACTGATTTCCTTGGTGGCCATACATACTCATGCCATAACACCTCCACCATGTTTGACAGATTATGTGCATGTAATGCTTTGGATCACAGGCTGTTCCTTTCCTTCCCCAAAGATTTCACTCGCTATCCTTCTGGAACAGGTTTAATCACTTCAGTCTTTTTCCAGAAGTGTCCATGCTTTTTTTGGTGCTTTCTGGCAAAGTCTAGTGTGGGCTTTTTGTCTTTTTTTAAGTTTTACCAGTGGTATTTTACTCAGTATTTTATTCACAAAGCCGTCTCTTGACCGTTGACTTTGACAGTGATACATCTACCTCCCCTAAGAGTCTTCTTGACTTGGCAGGTTGTTATGAAAGGGTTCTTTGTGGTCTTCCAGGCTTTTTTCTTTTGCTGTGCCGCCAGTTACTTCTTTCTTTTTAATAATGTTTCAGACTGTTGTATTGACCACTCCCAGTATGTTTTGCTCTCTCTCTGGTTGGATGATTCAGTTTTTTCATCGTAATGACAACCTCCTTTACTTGCATAGAAACCACTTAGACCCTTGTATTCAGAGTTTGAATAAACAGCTACAAAATGCAAATGTACACAAATAACCAACCACTTCCAGGACTTTTATCTGCTTGATTAGTCATAGAATAATAAGGGAAACGACCATAGTTGGCCATGTAGCTAACTTTTGAAACATTTGTTCTATTACTTATTAGCCAACAAAAATGGGTGTATGTGTGAAAATGGCTGTAATTCCTAAGTCATTAATGCCACACTTTTGTCAAACCCCTTAAAATGTTCATAAACTTAGCGTTAGAACATTTACTCATCTTTGCTCACAGTTTTTCAGGCGTCTGAACGACTATAAGATCGACCACAAGCTGCTGTTGACAGGAACACCTCTACAAAACAACCTGGAGGAGCTGTTTCATCTGCTTAACTTCCTCACACCCAACCGCTTCAAGTAGGAAAGATTTGATATTCTCCTGACAAGTTTGGTGAACTTAACAATTATGTTTGGTCCAGACCTAAAAATGTTATTTTATATTAAATATTTGGTAATTCTAAGGAGCAAGACATTCTTGCCAGTGTATTCCTAAATATTTTTAAGCTACAGACGGATTTTATCAGTCCTGACCTAGTCCCACTCTCTGCAGTAATCTTGAGGGCTTCCTGGAAGAGTTTGCTGACATCTCCAAGGAGGACCAGATCAAGAAGCTCCACGACCTGCTGGGGCCTCACATGCTGCGGAGGCTAAAAGCTGACGTCTTCAAGAACATGCCTGCCAAAACCGAGCTGATTGTCAGAGTGGAGCTGAGCCCTATGCAGAAGTATGACACTGTGGGGGGTGTCACGGGGACGTGTGGACAGTAATGAGAAGATGGAAAACATTCACCTCTACAGCTGCCTTGTTGACCACCCAGCTGGGGGACATTTAAATTATAAATGATAAAAAAGACTAATAGGAATAGGATTAAAAATTAATAAGATCAGTGAAAAAATGCTGTTTGCCACTGATAACTAAATCTGAAAGATAGGCATTGCAATGTATCTATTCTGTTTTGCACCAGTCAAACAATCTTTGTGTTTAATTTCTAGCTCTATAAAATGTTATTTTCTTTACTCTAATGTAAATTTAATATTTAATGCTTAATTAAGAACATAAGACAGCGAAGCAACAATAACGGAACATGAACTCTTTAGATTGTATTCATAAAAATGATACAATATGGTAGAAGAAAAAATTAAGGACACCTGTTATAATTTTTGTCTTACATGCGGTTTACAGTGAGTTTATGTAGAGTTGAGGTTATCATTTTTTCATTGTCTTTATGTGTGTTTTTTTGCAACAGGAAATACTACAAGCTGATTCTGACCAAGAATTTTGAGGCTCTAAACTCAAAAGGTGGAGGAAACCAGGTCTCCCTCCTTAACATCATGATGGATCTAAAGAAGTGCTGCAACCACCCCTACCTCTTCCCTGTAGCCTCTATGGTGAGAGGACACAAACAAAGACATTTCATTTCATACATTGCTCCATAAGTTTCTCCATTATTTGATGTTTTCCTTCTTTGCTTCATTCTTTGAGTGACTGTTAAATTGCACAACATTGACACCTTGTGGTGATATGGTGAAGGTGCCTTTTTTATATTTGGCTACATTTGAGATGCTTTTATTCATTATTATGAGATCTTAAATAATGTTTTCTTTAATATATTATCGTGGCATTGTCATCGGATGGTTTGTTTGTACATGTAGGAGGCTCAAAAAACACCCAGCGGTGCTTATGAGGGGTCAGCCCTCACTAAGGCTTCTGGCAAACTGATGCTGTTGCAGAAGATGCTGAGGAAGCTAAAAGAACAGGGACATCGAGTACTGGTCTTCTCACAGGTACACCATCATTAACACAGGCACACACTGCTCCCATGACACCTGCAGAAGGCTCAGCAGCCAGCTGTGATTCCAGCTGTTTGTGTGTATGTGTGTGAAGTCTGGCACAGATGGAAACATAGTCACCAACTCCCTCTCCATTTCTCTGTCCTCTGTTTTTTTAGATGACTAAAATGCTGGATTTATTAGAAGATTTCCTGGACTACGAAGGTTATAAGTATGAGAGAATTGATGGAGGCATCACAGGAGCGCTGAGACAAGAGGCCATCGATCGCTTCAATGGTGAGATACTGGATACTGAAAAGCCATAGAAAGTTGGCTAATAATGCTGAAATTCAAGAAATGTGTAATGACACATCACAATACATCACAATACAAAACGCTGTCACAATGTTGTGTTGCTTTTTACGTTTTGGGCTTGAGAACCCGTTTTTTGACTTTGCAGCTCATTGGTTGATGATGTTCATAGTAGGGGTGGGATTAACTATTAAACATTACATGTTTATCAAATTTAAACATTTTGGAATGCATTAAGCAATTTGTAAATGAGGCTAAATTACATATTTCATATACTTTTTTCATCAGTGGGGTGAAGTCAAATAATGGATGAATCTGCTAAAAACTGACATTTTTTCAAAGAAACTTCTTATGTCATTTTTCCAGAAAATGTGTCATATGTGGATATATAATAATGTATTGGTATTGTATTATATATAAAGGGTTGGGGATTTGAACAATTGCACATTTGTAGTTTAAGCCCCATCTCTTGCTGAGTGGGTCTAAATACAGTGTGGATGGTGACAGGAGATTGAGAGAATGACTTGCTGTTGATGAACTGGTGTCAAAAGGCTTTTAACTGTGACACCAGTGGATATGTCTACTAAGGATGGCAGGCAGGTTGAGTTGCATGGGGAGTTTGTTTTCATGTAGTAAAGTAAAATCATACAGTATGAATTACAGCCTGCAGGGTAGTGATAAGTACATTTGCCAAAGGTAAGCACTTTTGTAGTATTAAAATGCAACAAGCACAAATGCCTAAACAGAAAATGAAATGCATATGGTTTGGAAGATTTTTGTATTAATTAAAATGTTTGCTTTGCCATAGTTAGATAATTTTCAATGTTGAAGATTTAGTATTCTTAAAGGTTTCGTATACTGTATATGATAGTGTATACTGTAGATGTTTAAAGGCGACATAATTGTTTTGTTTATCATTGTGAGATTGTAGTTGTGTATGGCAGCACTAACCACTCCACCACCCTGTTGTGATTTCATTCCCTAATTTATAAATACCTAGAATGTTGCAATTTTTGTCACCGGTATTAATAAATTCGGGTATGAAATTGTCCTCCCCATGCTTGCGTGGGTTTCCTCTGGTTTCCAAAGGCTTCCTGTCAAATTAAAGGCATGGGTTTTCACTGAATGTTAATGTTAATAAATGAAAACATGTATACAGCAACCCTAACAAAATGACTAACCAAGTATATTTAAAGATTTGACTGTATATAGAAATGGTTCATATACTGTTCATATACTCTTAACTATACACAATGATAATGAGGAGGAAAATGCTCTCTTTGGCCTCGTATTAAAATTAAATGAGACTGGTCACTATCCTGGGAAGCCACAACTGTTTTACTTTATCTTAAAATAATTAAATGTTTTAATGGGGCTTTGTTTAAGTAATTATTATATTTACTGAGTAAATTTTGTTGACACATTCTCTGTTTTTTTTCCAGCTCCTGGTGCTTGTCAGTTTTGTTTTTTGCTCTCCACCAGAGCGGGAGGTTTGGGCATCAACTTGGCCACAGCAGACACCGTCATCATCTTCGACTCTGACTGGAACCCTCACAATGACATACAGGTAGTATCAGACCGATACCTGATGTGGGACAGAACCATGATCGACTTTGGTACTTGCTTGTATCAAAATTCTAATCTTTGGGCTGTATTCAGGCATTCAGTCGAGCTCATCGAATCGGACAGGCCAACAAGGTGATGATCTACCGATTTGTGACGCGAGCCAGCGTGGAGGAGCGCATCACTCAGGTGGCGAAGAGAAAGATGATGTTGACCCACCTGGTGGTCCGGCCAGGCCTGGGATCCAAAGCTGGGTCCATGACCAAACAGGAACTGGACGACATCCTGAAGTTTGGAACAGAAGAGCTCTTTAAGGACGAGGGAGAAGGTGACAACAGATATTAGTCAGTGTGAAAATTACGTTTCATGACAATATGTGTATAAATGTGGAGTCAATTGCAAATTAGGACGGGACTGACTGTAATGAGAAGGAATTAGACGTAACTAAACAACAAGAAAAATCCTATTAATACAAAGGACAGGTCAATTCACTTCCACTTTCTTTTCTTTCCACATGTCACAGGTATGAAGAATAATTCAGGGGATAAAGTAGAAGACGAGGGCAACGTGATCCACTACGACAGTACGGCCATCGAGAGGCTGCTAGACCGGAGTCAAGACGCCACAGACGACTCAGACGTTCAAAACATGAATGAGTACCTCAGCTCCTTCAAAGTGGCCCAGTACATGGTTCGAGAGGAGGATAAGGTGAGCAGGAGGAGGGCAGCAAGCTGGAAAATGAACAGAATGGAGTATAAAGTAGACAGGAAGAGGCCTTGCAGATTGTTTGCAGGTTCACACACGTTCACAAATTCATAGGTGAAGTACGAAGAATTTGTCTTGATAACAGTTTAAAAAAATGAAAGAAAAAAATAACTTCTTCTTAAGAGGTGTCAACCTTTAAGTGGTGTTGTCACAGACATTTTTATGTACGTTTGGCTGAAGCTAAAAGGACAGTCTTTAAAACGGTTCCAATAATTCACTAGTTCCAGGTTTTCCACTGCGGTGATTTGTTGGTTTTATTTGTTTTCAGTGGGACTGAACTGAATATTTTGAGGTTTTGGACAAAACATGCAGTTTGAGGCTTTGGAAAGTTGCTATTTTATCGTGGGGGGCGGGAGGATTGCTATTTTTTGAAATTTTGCCACATGAAATGATTGTTTGGTTAATCACAACCAGCACATTATGTGATAGTGAAAAAGAATTTGACTGCATGATTAACTTTGTATGTAGTTGTGGAGAAATGTCAGCGTTTGATGTTGAAAGATGCAGCCCAGAGGGAATGTACCAAGTTCAAGGTAGTTACTCGGAAACATTTCAGACCCCCTTCGCTCTTTTCAAGTTTTTTTATGTTGCAGCCTGATACCACGGTTGTTTAAATCATTATACTGTCAACTTTTTTTTTCAAAAATAATGGACAAATATTTGGACAGGCTGCTGCCCAGCTGTTTTATGTGCATACAGTTTGTGTGTTAGTTCCTTGTTAGTTGCTTTATAAGTAAGCAGATACTGTATGTGTAGCATTAAACTTACACTGAAATGCATATTTTACTTTCATAACTAGTAGTCTGCAAATAGCTTTCTGCAGAACTATTGCACATGAGATATTGGGAAAATGTTTAATTCAAAGTCAAATGCTTTTTTTTGGCTATGTGCACATGTAAGCAGATTTCCCCAGGTCCACTTTTGTTTTCTGTGCACTGATTGTGGGGGTGTTTGCAGCAATAAGCATTTAATATGTATCTAATGCAGATTGAAGAGATTGAGCGGGAGATCATCAAACAGGAGGAGAATGTGGATCCAGATTATTGGGAGAAACTATTGCGGCATCATTATGAGCAGCAACAAGAGGACCTGGCGAGTAAACTGGGTAAAGGCAAAAGGAACCGCAAGCCTGTCAACTACAATGATGCCGCACAAGAAGACCAAGGTAGGGAGTTTTTTTTGGAGTGGAATGTTTACCTCTAGACGGTTTGAGTTATCACTAGCTCAGTAGGTGTGAACAGGCCTTGCCTGCTGAACGACAAACAACATCGCTCTCTTTCAGAGTGGCATGCTGACATTTCAGATAACCAGTCTGAGTATTCGGTGGGATCCGAGGAGGAAGATGAGGACTTTGACGATCGGCCAGAAGGTAAGGAGAGGTTAAAAAAGAAACATGTCAAGCAAGGCTTGTCAAGACCGATGAAAGATGTCTGTAACATACACACACACACAGGTCTGTGTTGAATTACAGTTTGAAATTGATTTAGTTGTTACAGTTGCCTGGCAGAGTGAGATTGCCAAAAATGCAAACCGCTGTCCACCTCTTACTCTAGTCAGTTGAAGGAAAACACTCTCAAACTTTTGATTCATGGTTGATGAAGTTCTCTTAACTGTACATTTAGAGTTACAGTTAATTTACTGTACAGGAAGTGCTGTAAGTCTGCAAAGAGAAACCTGACAGAAACATTAAAATTGCCATCTTTTCTCCTACGCACTTTATTCCTATGTGTACTGTCACAGTATTTCTTTTGCCTGCTTTTATTTAAGGTCGAAGGCAGTCACGTCGCCAGTTGAGGAATGAGAAGGATAAACCTCTGCCTCCTCTTCTGGCCAGAGTTGGCGGCAACCTTGAGGTCTGTACATCTCTCTGGAACCTGTATTGCTTTCTTTTTGGTATTTTTTTTGTTGTGATATTACTGGATTACTGGAATCTGTCAGCTTTTATTTAATGTGAAGTAGAATATTGTCTAACAATCTTAAATTGGAGATGGCAGCAGAGCTATTACATCTCGAGCAGCACTAAGCTTTCCAGGCTCATTCATCATCCTGATAGTAGTAGACATGATTATAATGGCCCACGTTGTTCAAGCTAGAATTCAGAGTTTATTTTACTATTATTAGATAGTCAGACATATTCAGAAAGGCCTTGGGAAGTTAAAAAAATACTCTCGTAAATGTTCTCATCCTGGCATTATTTAACGTTTTGATGTACTTTAACAGCCTAACACTGTTTTAAATGTCCAAACAGGGACACTGTCATTTTCACTCAGAAATGTCCATAATGTAATTTCAACATATAGGTGCTGGGCTTTAACACACGACAGAGAAAGGCTTTCCTGAACGCAGTGATGCGCTGGGGGATGCCATCTCAGGATGCTTTCTCCTCTCAGTGGCTGGTCAGAGACCTCAGGGGCAAGACTGAAAAAGAGTTCAAGTAAGTGCCACGTTAAGGAAAATATCAGCTATTCTGTAATGACCTTGTAATCATATATTTCTGTCCTCTGCTTCTTTACTAGAGCATATGTGTCTCTCTTTATGCGTCACTTGTGTGAGCCAGTGGCTGACGGCGCTGAAACGTTTGCGGATGGCGTGCCGAGAGAGGGCTTGTGTCGCCAGCCGGTCCTCACCCGAATTGGCGTCATGTCCCTCGTCAAAAAGAAGGTCAGTAACAAGCTTTTCTTCATTCTAGGGGAAGATAAATATGGTAAATGAAGTAGGTTCTGACCTACAAATCAATCCTGGTTGACTTTGCGATAACTGTGATTACACTGTTACTAACAAGTATGCTTTAATACTCCAGGAAATACTTGGTAAGCAGCTAATTTGTTTGCTCCTCAGCTCCTCTGTTGTGTATTTACAATGCATATAGACAAACTTATGCTGAAATAACGAAGAAACCTTTGGAACTCACTTTGATGAGATTGTACAAAGTACAAAAAGTATAAAGTTTTAAGTACGAAGCACATTATATTCATTAAATTAGAGAAGAAAAGTAAAAGTACTGCACTAACAAAGCAATGTATAAAATATTGTGTAAAATATTTCCAATGCTAATTATGGAAAAACATGTTTAGTAATTAAAAAATAAGGTCAGAGATTATTGGTGGTGAAGGTGGACATGATTCAAATCACTTTATGTGCTTTTTAAATTTAGTTTTCGTAAAAAAACATATTTTCATTTTAAAATCACAAGGTGGTTTTAATGTTATTTATTTATATATTTATTACTGAATGTAAATGCTTTTAGAGGCTACTACTGATATTTTGCCAACTATATTAAAATTAAGTTTGATTTCACACAAATTGCAACTTTAATAGCATCCTCTCATGTCAGCACAAAGTTATCACAAATTCAATAAACAGCAAACACAATTTTGTCTTTGGGTTTTAAATTATATGTTAGTTGTTCACTTGATTTTCTAATGAAGAATAATCAATCATGACATCTTGACAGATGTTGTCATTGCTCCTATTTCCCATTGCCAGTTTAGTTTATCCAAATCCAGTTTTCAGTCCAACTTGTTTAAACCTGCAGACATCCCGATCTGCTCTGTATGCCAAAGGGAATGAATGATATACTGCCAGGCAAACAGGGCATGTGGGTGGTGAGTTGAAATAAGGTGCTATTAGGTGAAGTAAATATGTGCCAGTTTTTGTGAAAGTGAATATGCGGTTGGTGGTTTGTGTTCAGATCCAAGAGTTTGAGCACATCAACGGGCGTTGGAGTCTTCCAGAGCTCAAGCCTGAGGTCAGCATAGACAAGTCCTCCTCCAGGGCCTCTTCTCCTGCCGTGAAGACCGCAACACCCACCCCCGATGCCAGCTATAACAATACACCGTGCACCTCCAAGCCAGGTAGCCGAACATCACTCACAGAATGACACAATCACTTACACACACACACACACACCAGCAGGAGGCTCTCTGTGCTGTGTAAAGACAGTCAGTCAGTTAAAGCTGTTGGCTGTGTCCTCTACTAATGTGTGTGTGTGTGTGTGTGTGTGTGTGTGTATGTTTGTGTGTTGATGTGTTAATTTGTTGCAGCAACCCCTGCTCCAGTCGACAAGCTGGAAAAGAATGGAAAAGAAGGAGAAAAGGGTGAGGATAAAGAGGAAGGGGATGTGCTGTTGGAGAAAGACAAAGTGAAGGAGCAGGATGAGGGAAAAGACTTGGACAGCAACAAGGCTGGAGACAATTCAGAGGTTGGACAGTATCCGCAAAACACAAATGCAAATTTTTGTTTATGCAGGTTTCTGTTTTTGCAGCTTTGCCGATCTTTGGCCTGTTTTCTTAAAATTTTATTGATAAGCTAAGTACATGTTGTAACCTATTGTTAATATATTGTGTCTCTATCCATAGACGACAAAAGAGGCATCACAAAGTGGATCCCCGTGTCAAAAGTCTGAAGGCAAAGATGAGGGCAACCTGAAAGAGGAAGAGAAGAAAGAAACAACTGACACTCCAGCTGCCTCAACAGAGGATAAAAAAGAGGGGAGCAAAGAGGAAAAAAAACAAATATCAAAGCAAGACGCAGACGTCAAAGAAGAGAAATCAGGTAAAAACAAAAGCACTTGATCCTGAAAAGCCATACGTTTGATGAAATCTGACAGAATAAATCAGATGGAGAAGGTTTGTACACAACAATACAACATGCAAATTGCAACATGCCTGAGTTAATTGTATTTTTTTTACCTAAAGAAGGAGAGAAGGCTGGGGAGGACAAGGAAAAAGACAAAGAAAAGCGCGAGGAGACATCCACCGCAACGGAAGCATCAGACGCCAAGGACAAAACCGAAGTGACAGATGTGAAGAAAGGTACATATCAGTGTCTGTGATGCTGTGCTGGCATCAGTACATCAGTGCAAAGGATGTTTTTTGTGAAACTAAATGTTTGCTGTCCTCGTCAATAACAGAGGAGGTCAAAGGTGAAAGGGATGCTGGGAAAGAAGTGGTGCCCAAGGAGTTGCCCAAGGGTATTGGGAAGCCTCAGACTGAGCGGCCACGCTTCATGTTCAACATCGCAGATGGAGGTTTTACTGGTTAGTAGTGATTTGCCTGCAGTGTGGAATGCAGTAGATTTAAATGTTTTGAGTATTGATGTTTCTACATGTTTTTTCTGATTTCAACTCAACTTTAATAGTTTAATAGTCAACTGTTTTTTCTTTAGTATTTTCATCTCTTCAGCTGGTAATCACTTAGTTCGAAATGCACAACGAAAAGAAAGGCAAAAAAATGCTTTTAATTAGGAAATATTCTGTTTGTATGAAAGCCATAAAGTTATTTGGCTGACATCTGATGATGCAGGCCTTTGCACTCAGCTCAGCTCAAGTCTTTAGAAAAAACAATTTGCACTGTCAAAACAATTTGCACTGTACTTTTTCAGTTCCATCCAAAGAATCGAACAGCAAGGCCAGTACATTTTTGGCATTTCAGCTTTTATTTCCTGGTGCTGGTTTCTTCTTCTCACTTGCTTTTCCAGAGGTTTATTGCAGTCTCGTTCAGTTGTTGTTTTGGGTTCAGTTCATCTTCAGCAGGTTGAAATGCATGATCAGTTGGGTATTGTTGTGGGGATTGATGCAGCCAGACTAAAACCTACCACTTATCAGTCTCATCAGTCCATAAAACTTTTTCCCAGGACTCTTTTGGATCATCTCTGAACGTTTTTGTAAATTCCAGCTTTTCTTACGGCTGATGTGGGATTTGCATGTTGTGTGAGGGCATTTTTTAGCTTTGCTCATAAAGTTTTTAAGAATGCTCCTGAGGAATGGTGGATTGTGATACCTTCACCCCTGCTCGTTGGAGGTTGTCATCAGAGGTTGTTTTCCTTGGCCCACCCCCTCTGTGTATGTTGCTCAGTATACCTGTGGTTTTTTTGCTTGTTTGTTTTTTGCCAGTTTTGTTTTCTTGGATATGCTCAATAGTTTTGCAATGTCTTTGTTTTTCTCTATTTTCTAAGATTCAAAATAACCAGCTTTTCTTCCATGGACCACTCTCTTGTTTTCATGTCTCTTTATCTTTTTTAACAACAAATACAGTTTCTGCAGATAAAATCCAGGATTCAAATATCAGCTATTTACTGATAGAAAATCACGGGAAATTCAATGTTGTTTATTATACCTAGATGTAAACATAAGGAAGTAAAACTTAAAATTCTAAACTTTTGTCTCATAGCCATTGTTTGACCTTAAATCAAAATGTGTACAGAAAACAAATGAATTGGTTTCCTATTAAACTTTTAAATTCAGCAAATATTTCCAAGTACTTTCCAGGTGCAAAATCAATTAGATACAGACAGTGCTGCAATATTTAATATAGTATTCATATAGCACAGCAATTAGAAAATGCAAACTGTGCAGATTGTGTAAATTATTCCAAAAACGAATACAAACACGAGGTGTGAAAAGGCGAAAAAACATATTAGCCTGGCCAAACAAGTTACTAAGCAGTCTAAACAGTGTGAGATGTACTGCTCAAACAAAACCTCCTTCCCCTGTCTTTCCATGACTTCTGCACAAAAAAAGTGGAACTGAGCCAAAATGATCTCTACCTTGATCACAAACCCACAAAAGCTCTACATGCTGTGGAGACACCTGCAGCTCCTCCACTAAGAGGATTTGAAACCAGTCTTAATTTTCACCTTGTGCTGGCTTCACCCCACAGAGCTTCACACCCTTTGGCAGAACGAGGAGCGGGCTGCCATCTCCTCGGGGAAGATGAACGAGATCTGGCACCGCAGGCACGACTTCTGGCTGCTGGCGGGAATCGTGGTGTATCCTTGACAGCAGTTGCCCAGGCAGTGACCCTGGCGTGTTTATTTTTCTATCGGCCGGCAGAGACCCAGTGTAATAAGTCGACAAGCCCGCCAGAGCTTAGTAAACAGCAAACTCTGTCTGCTGGAAGCTGATGAAGTGGGTCATTTAGTTCACGTTGTTCCCTCTATTATTCTAATTAAGGCCATCCAGCATTCACATAAAACTCTGTTTTCATTATTTTGCAAGCTAATGCTCTGACCCAGTTAGGCAAAAAAGGGGGAGTGAGACTTGGTTTCAGAAGTGGTCTGAAACTTATTTTGGGCTAAAATAACAGCAATTTTATATTTAAGGAAGATTAGAAATGAAATAAATCATGCAAAAAAAACGTATAATGTTTAGCTCAATATTTAAGAAAGAAACCTATTTGCTTTCTTTTAGCATGAGGTCTGAACATCCAGGTTCGGTCCAAGGTTCAAAATAATCAGTAAAAAATATATGTTTTTATATTCTTGTTTGTGAACTTCAGGCGACGGACTTAAAGTATGTAGGCAGATTTTTTTTACTTTCAGACATAGAATAGCTGTTATATTGAAGTGGTCAGTTAATAAGAATCGTAAGAGTGGTATCTTATTATCTAAGAAAGGCAAATTAATATTTTTTTAATATTGAATCCTAAGCTGGGAAGTGAGTAGTTTAGTTTAGCGCAAACACACAAAGAAACAGTTGACAGCTCTCCTCAAAGTTTTAAAAAGGGCCTGCCAAGACTTCAATAAAAAAACATTAAGGATCCACTTTATTAAATATATAAAAAAACTGAAAAGCAAAAATCACATCTTGTGGCCTGACTCATGAAGCGGCATGTGCTGGAACTCTTCTGCCCAGTGTCCTGACAAACAAACCCATCACTCAAAATGAGCTCACAACAAGATGTGCACATGCAGACACTCCGATAATTTCAAACTGCCAGCTAATTTTATTGTAGAGAGAGAGCAGTATTTAAATTTAAAAACATTTTTTTAGAGAACGTCTGCTGGTTGGGTGCATGTATACAGGCATGTAAGTCAGCTTGATGCAAGATAATATATTATTCACTGGTAATGTCTATTCTAACAGACATTTTCTATTTGACATAATGAGCTATCGTATTTGTTATCTCATCCATATAGGCTGTGTGTGTCCTCTCACTCATATCTAACCCGAATAACTGAACAGTGTTTTTGCTAGGGTGGTTTATTACAAGTGAGACGCTTGGTTCACCACGCTAGTCTGTCTGGGTGAGCTGTTGGTAGCTCATTCAGTTAGAGCACCGGTAATCTTGTTGTCACAGGAACGTTGCCAACATTCAGTCCGTGTTGTCTTTACAGAGGCCTATAATAAAACCTTGTACACATGAATCATATCTGGCAAACCATGCTATAAACTGTTGTAACTTCCCCCTAAAACCATATATTCTTGTTTTTAAGTTTGTGTTTGCATACAGATGAAACAAGGTTGAACTTGTGATTTAGCGTTGGAGGTGCTGGCAGGTAAATTGTTGGAGTTTAACTGTTTAGACTTGCTTCAAGGCTTTATAATAAGTCGGGCTAATTGTGTCCTGGCTGGAGCTCTAAGCACCTACATGAGAACAGAATGAATCCTTTCATCTCACTCTTAGTGAGAAAGCAAATAACCACTTTTTCCAAAGCGGTAAACTAACAACTCCTGTCTTTAAAACTATTCAGAGAACCCTACCTGTTTATTTTTACAATAATGCTATAATTGTAAAGTTTGTTATTAAAGATGAGCCCACAAGAGAGCTGCTTACCGCTGTCTCTTGACTGGCGTTTTATGACCCTTGACCCCCGTGCCAGTCATGGCTATGCTCGGTGGCAGGACATCCAGAATGATCCCCAGTTTGCCATCGTCAATGAGCCTTTCAAGTCGCAGGCGAATAAAGGCAACTTCCTGGAGATGAAAAACAAATTTCTGGCTCGACGCTTCAAGGTGAGAGCACACAGCAGTAGAGACAAACTAGCATTAATAATACTACTTTTACAAACACGTTTCCCTACAATTTAATTTTTTTAAAGGTTTCAAACATAAAGTGTAGGAATGTTTGAAACATAAACTAGTCTTTACTAAGATTACAGCTGTGACCCACTTTCAGCACTCTGCAGACAAGTTCTATATCCATCCCTAATTTTATGCCAACAGTCTATTTTAGTACCATTTCCCAGCATTTCCAATCACCTGACTTGTTTGATGACAGATGCCCCTAGCCCCACATATTGGTTGGATGGTATTGCTGACCACTGCATTTCTGGAAGAGCTCTCATCCTGTTTTTGACCGGTTTCATGTGTTTCAGATCCTGCACTCAACATCCTCATTTACTGTATCTCTTTCTCTGTGTATTTCACTTGCTTTCTCATTATCTCTCTTTATTAAAAAAGTGTTTTTTTTCACACACGTCAAGAATACACAAGCCAACAACAAAATGCAAATGATTTCCCACCAATTTTCCCTGTATTTTAATTTTAATTGCTTGCGTACCACAAAAATCCTCTTTTGCAACATTTTTACACTTACTGAAGATATATCACGTCTTCACAACTTAGCAAATGAACTTTTAGTTTTATGTAAAAATTTCTCTCGCCGGTTTGAGGTTTACTAGGCAATTTTTGCATACGTATTGTCCCTATCACAGTAAATTAGAGTAGTAGATAAAGAATGTCCAAAGCTCTCTTGTTTGTTCCAAATATACTCACTCCTTTTGCCAAAAAGAAACAGCAATGATGAATATTGGTTACATTTTCTGTTCCCAATTCAGCACAACAGCCTAGTTCACACACGTTTTGTTTGTACAGTTGACTGACTGCAAAAGTCAGCATGCCCTACTAAAATACTGGATTTTTGAATCATTTGCAGAGACGAGTGTCCCAGGATGCAGAGAAATCCAAACTGGAGATAACAGAGATGATTGTTTTAGTGATTTATCAAGCAAACCTGCAACACAGTTGTTGTATCTAGCTTTTTAAATGTTAGGATTTTATGCTTTTGTTAAATAAATAATTTTAGGTAGGTTGAACTGTTGGTTGAAAAAATGAAAATTAAAAAGATTACTTTATCCCAAGAGAAACCTTTTGCTGTTTTCATATATTTTTAGACAGAATGATTCATCATTTAATCATAAAACTAATCAGCACATCACACAAAGGTGAGGATTATTCGTTACAAGAATAAATATAAATACATATTTTGTAGTATTGATCTAGGACATAAACTTAAGTGTCCTTTGCACAGGAAAATCTGCACCCACCAGTGTTAGATCTTCCCTAACATATGGTATTATTGGTCAACATGGGCCTGCTGTTATATTTTTATGAAATGTAACTGTATTTGCGTTACAATACAAATCTATCACATAGCTTTTGTTAGATCAAACTGCGCAGGAATACCTACCAAAAATACAGCGTCTGGAAAGACATTAATTTCAGTTAATTTAAATTAATGTCTCTCTTTACTTTTCTCTCCACGCCCCTCGGCGTTCTGCCCCCCCAGCTCTTGGAGCAGGCACTGGTGATAGAGGAGCAGCTGCGACGGGCGGCCTACCTGAACATGACCCAGGACCCGAGCCATCCCGCCATGGCGCTCAACGCACGGTTTGCTGAGGTGGAGTGCCTGGCAGAGTCACACCAGCACCTCAGCAAGGAGTCGCTGGCGGGCAACAAGCCGGCCAATGCTGTCCTGCACAAAGGTCGGCGATGATGGGATGATGCCAGTAATTAGGGCTTAAAACCAAACATTTTGAATATCAATCCATACAGTTAATATAACTAAATATGTGTGAACAAAGTGAAAACATTTACAGAAAGTTGAAAAGATTGGCAGACAGGCAGACAATGAAAGAGAGATAAACATTATCAACGCATCTCACTGTTGTGCAATCTCCACGTTTCCTGCCGCAGTGACCGTATCGCTCTCCCCGGAGCAGACTTCAGTAAAGCCAAGCAGATAAGCTTACACGATGTTAAATGATAGCTCCAAACATTTCCTCACTGGTGCCTGGCAAGTCTATCCATGTTTACATTGTTCTGTTGAAGGCACAACATGCCTAGCACACTACTGTTCTTGTTCTCATTTTTAATGTCTGCGTGCAGTGCCACTGGAGTTATTAAGTGGTGGTAATCATTTCATTCAATGGGCAAAGCTATGCTGCTAGTCTGTTATCAGTGATTAATTCCATGTGATGACAGACTGGTAAGATTAAAAACAAGAATGGGAACAGACATTCCTTGTAAAAACAGAATGATAAATTGAAATTACCTTTTTTAGTTTCTAAAAATCTGCGGTTTATAAACAGTGTTAAGACCATTATTATTTGACCACAAAATTATTACTGTAATACCGTTTAAATACCTTTTTAGTTGATTAGTGCAGAAGCAATCACCTCAAAGGGTTCTTGAATTTAAGTGATTATGAACTTTAAATTATAAAAAAAGATGTAGTCTTCCTATAGGTCTGTAGATATTGATATGTTTGTTGTTATTGCAGTGTTGAACCAGTTGGAGGAGCTGCTGAGCGACATGAAGGCCGATGTGACCCGGCTACCAGCCACACTTTCCAGAGTCCCGCCCATCGCCGCCCGCCTGCAAATGTCCGAGAGGAGCATCCTCAGCAGACTGGCCAGCAAGGGCACGGAGACGCACACACCCCCGGTCAGCAGCGAGCTTTTAAACACAACACACACACACACTTTCACAGCCGCACTCCACAGGTTTGGACCTGCTCAAGCTGCGTGCACTCAGTGGAAAAATAATAGATGGAAAACAGCCAATGAAAATACAGAGCCCATTATGCTGTCACCCACCTGTGCTTCTTCTCTCCACAGCTGCTTAGTCAGCAGATTTTTTGTCAGCTTACGTAACTTAAGAGTTTTGTGCTATTTTATTGACTGTTATTAAAAACCGTATCACTTATCGCCATAATTGCTGAGAAAAAGCTGTTTTCCTTTGTGCAGCCCATACCTCCAGGACCCTACGCCACCCCTCAGAACTACGGAGCCCCCTTCACCCCTGCCCCTCCGAGCGCCCTGCACATGGGAGGGGCCAATTACAGTCAGATGCCGCCTGGATCCTTCATATCAGGTCAGTTCATCTGACACTGTCTCTGCTTCTGTAATCAGCGGTGTGGTCAAAAGTTGGATCCGTCGCTACAAACGTATGTTGTGCAGATGAAAACTGCTCAACTGCTTGTGGGTTTAAAAAATCAAGGGGTAAAAATAAATCAGATGTGTCAGTCTCAATTAAAGGGAGATCTGAACAAAAAGATGCCCTAAATATCTAGAATTTTTCATTTTATAAAGGTGCAGCTATAAAATCCAGCATTTAGGGCTTTAATATATCACAACCACTTTTACTTTGAAGAGCAATACCTCAAGCAGTTCAAATATGAACTGTTTGTGGGTGAAAAATGTTTTGTATTACTTTAAAAGTACTCAAGGGATAGCTTAGAAGAATTAATCTCACCACGGAAAAAGAGTGTGAATCTTTGATTGTGTGAGATAAACAGGTGAATGCGTAACTAAACAGTAATAAAAACTCCAAGGTATTAAAGGATCCATAATTACAGTATCAAGATTAATTTACAGAAGAAGAATAGTGGTTTGTTTGATCTGCTTGATACTTGGCAAGCTGGAGATTTCATCCAGATTTATGCTTCTTTGCGGAGGTGTTATTGCAATAGCTGCCTCTGGCACAGGAACTGATTTACAGTTCAGCAGAGAATTTAACCAGTTGATTGTCATCGTTCATGATACGTTCACACTGTGCTTTCTGTGTGTTCCTGAAGGAAACTTGGGTACATTCTTTGCATTCTGCCTTAAATGAAGCAGTAAGGCTTGAACCCGAACACAATTCTCTACCTAGTGCATAAAACACGTATTTGTAAAGTAATCGTGTTTAAAGGGCCGTCCACTACATTTACACATGAAGATCAGTTTACAACTCACCCCACTCAACCTAAATGCCTTTTTAATAACACTGGAGGAGAAAATCACCATGAATCATAGCGATTTCATGGGATGTCGAGCTAGATAGATACAGACATTCACCTGGCACTAAGGATCTTTCAAATTAGACTGTGGGAGATGTAGGATCTAATTTTATTGACTAACAAGGTATTTGAGCTAAAATTCAGTGACTCTGCTTTTAATCCATCCCCCAACTTTGTTGTACCAAATCTTTAGTTGGAATCTTCAGCAGTGGGACATATGACAAAGTGGGTCCTTGAGATTTAGTTGGATTGCTCAAAAGTGGGCATGCTTTAGCGGGACACAGAACCATTTACCTCCACCTACACCCCCTTCACCCATGTTGACAGATCAGGAGAAGATACACAAAGAAGTAGTTGCCTAATTAGACCTCACACACAATGTTTAGAAATGTAAACCAAGTTTGTGATCTCCAAACACACACCTCCTACTCACTTTGCACCCAAAACAACTTTACTTTTGCACTGTGTAATTTTGTCTAGTGTTGCTGAAAGGAAGAAAATTGCTGAGTATTTCAAACGCTTTCTCTGTGTTTCCTTAAACAGAATTGCATTATTTTCTATCTCTTGTAGCCGAATTTTTGGGATTTTTTGATGCTAGCGCCAGCTAAGATACAGGGGCCCCAAGACAGCGTGATGGAGACTCGCATACAATATCTGGGTTCAAAAGTCTGGCTTTACTTGGCATCTTACACAATGATGGGCAAAACCAGTCCAAATGTAGGTCCTATTTAAAGATATCTGAGGAAGGAATTCCATCTTTATATGGTTATGCTGTTGTGGAAAAACATGTGGCACAAAAATGTTCAGGCTTCATCAAAATTACTGGCTGTGGGAATTGGGTATTTCAGGAAATCTATGCACTGTAGTGATAAAGTGCATTTCAACTCCAGAATTTCAAAATAATCCTTAAATGTTTAGTGCAAAGACCCAACCGGATGACTTATAAAGCAGCTCTGTTTTAAACACTTTGAATGGCCACTCTATCTCCCTTAGCAGCTAAAGTTGTGAAATCTGCAAAATGCAGAAAGTGGGCCATATCGGTAAAAAAACAGCTGTAGCAGAGTTTCTGATGTGGCTGCCAGATAGACACCTGAAATAGGCATTACCCAAATCAAACACAAACGTGCTGAACTGCTATATTAAGGCATTTTCATCTCTTAACATGTCCAGCCTCAGTAGTTGGCTTAGTGGTAATGGCACATTGTGCAACAATAAAGCACAGTCTGTGCTATCAGACCTGTCTGAGGAGTGTTTTCTTTATTAAGCATGTGTATTTTCTCGTATGTTGTGGCTCTCATTACTTACGGAGTTAAAAGCTTTAGAATCCGAGTCATAAAAAAAGAAAAAGACATCGATTTTGTTTTGGCCTCTCGTCCAACTGCCTTCGCCTGCAGTCTGTCAGAGCGCACAGGCAGTTTGTGAATTTATTTTCTCATAATTAGTTTGGTAACAGCATATGCTCACCAGACACACACTGCTCTCTGCATGTCTGTTCATGTTCGGAGATGTTTAGATAGCTGAGATGTGGCGGAGATAACTGGTAAAACTTGATATTCCCCAATAGCTTTGCCCTAAAAACCACAAGAACCAGCTCTCTCAGTGCTGCGCTTGCCTCTCACTCAGTCTATCATGATTTATGTAATTGTAGACTGAGACATCTGTCAAAACCATTGCATTTTAGAGAGCCAGGGCCTATCTCTGAAAATGTCATTATGCTCAGCCTGTCTGAGTCGAGCTGCGCCAAGAAAACATTCGGACTTTGTGCCGAGGTATTTTGAGAGGGACAGAAACCACAGAAGGAGTTTGGTTGTGTAAACGTCGTGTTGTGACTTGTGAACCGGTGGAGGGCAGGGCCGAGCGCTGGCTGTTCAGAAATAGTCACGATTGAATTGTGTTGCCTCGTGGGTTTCTTCTTCTTCTTCTTCTTCTTCTTCTTTTTTTTTTTTTTTTGCTTGCGGGGGCCTCATGGCGAGCAGCTGAGCTGAGCACAGGCCGGGGCTGAGCAGAGTGCAGTCTGAACATCCTGAACTCTGGCAGGGCACAAGCATACAGCAAATGAGGCCGCATTTGTGGTCTTGATTGGGGTCTTGCTGATTCCTGACCTTTTTAGATTCAGGCAGAGAGGAAAAAATGGTGAGTAGAAGAAATAGAAGGAGTTAAAACAACACAATTCTCCGATTTTGTGACCTCCTAGCCTCCCTCCATTAACTGCACTCTCCTGAGAGAAGTTCCCTCACTTGAGTACACAAAACATGTCCAAAAATATGCATGTCTGCCATGGAACTTTCTAACTGCTCATCTACTACTTTAGTTGCACTCTGTGAACCCTGCAACAGAATGTAATGATGCACCCAATGCTCCAGTGAAGGACTGTTTTGTGCTGTCTCACCTATGGCAATGTGTCAGCATTTGTTCAATATCTTGAATCTAGGAATTTGGAAAACCTGTTTCACCCATCAGTACTGCCATGAGGAAGCTACTCATCTGTATTAAATGGAATCCCACATACTAGGCACAGCTTTACCTTTTAGCAGGCTAGGAGTTAGAGAGACGGAGTCGAACACTTGGGTTCAAGCCCTAATGTCTGCAAGCACCTGCCCTGCTGAAGTGTCCCTGAGCAAGACACTGCATCACAATCAGCTCTAGTAGCTCCCCACTCACCTCTGACCTCCCTGCAGAGGAGGAACTCAAGCTAAAAGAATCCCCCACAGGGACCAGTAAAGTGTCACATTATCCTGCTCCCATCTCCGAGTCTCCACTACAGTCTGCCGCTTGTCTGCCCCCACAGAAGCCGCCGCCGCAGCTGGGGCCACCGGGGGAGCTGCTGGTGGAGCCACTGGAGGGCCAACCGCTACCAGTTCTTGCCAGAAGACCAAGGAGCACGATGTGGGGCAGCGGCAGCGAGTGGTGGACCTCTGGAAGGACGGCAAGTCAGAAGGAGCCATTGGGCAGGAGCTGAGGATGCCCAAGTCCACGGTGCACAGCATCATTGTCAAGTACCGGCTCAGCAACACAGTGGAGAACCTGCCACGCAACGGGCGACCAAAGAAACCCTGAGATCAGAGGAGACTCGCCAAAAGGGAAGAAGAAAGGACATTTGGATAAAAGATCCTGGAATTAAACAAAAACATAAACTAAAAAGAAAGACCTTAAGCTGAATGCATGAAGAGGGAGTCCAAGAAACTTTAACACTGTTGGAATGTGAAGAGTAGAAAGGGAGAAGAAAAAGGCTCCCTGGATGGATTGAAGCGGGATGAACAGCATGAAAGCAAAAGAAGAGAGGACACGAAAAGTGAAAAGAAGTGGCAGCACTTTACTCCACAAAAGAAAACAAGCAATCAACTGCAGAGAGAGAAAGACAGAAAGAGGGAGACGGTGGGGGAGAGAGAGGTCCTAAATATGGAGCCAGAGTTAAAAAAACTGGCCTCGAGATCGAGCACTAATGATGAGAATGGAGGCACAGAGACAGAAAAAGAGAAATATGACCTGTCTGCAACAAACAAATCCTCGAGTAAATAATGAAGGCACTACTGAAAAACTCCAGCCTTTGTGAGGAAGAGAAGTCTGGACAAAAGAAGGACAGGGAAAAAAGACAGTACGTGATTGCAATCACAGGTTTTCAAGGATTCCGATACGAGGGCAGAACTGAAGAAAAGTGCAACAAAGGAGGAGTTTTTTATTTCTTCTCAGACAGATTATACTAGACCTCTTTTTCTATTTCTCGCTCTGCGCAGACATACGATTTCCCTACAGATCAATTTTTCATCCGCCAGCTGACTGAACAAGTCTGTCCCCTTGCTTTGACCCTGTACTCCCTCATTCCTCCACAGCCCTCCACTCCTCTGTCTCTCTCTCTCTGTATATCTCACACACACACACACACACATATATATATATATAAATACACTCTAGACCTCACACACAACCTGAAAACCTGCAAAGAACTTGTTTAGGTTCGGATTGCATCTGCTGGCAACAGGCAGGTAAAACCTAAACTTGAAATAGAAAGGGACAAACTGGACTCATTATCTTGCATAAAAAGAAAAGAAAGAAAAAAAAGAAAAACAGTTTTTTTTAATTATAAAACACTACTTCCCATGGACTCGTTTACCCCAGCATTCCTAAGTCCAACCAAGCATAGAAGCAAGAACCATAGATATAAAGACCTGAGACTTTGCCTTTCCTTAACAATCAGTAGCAATGTGGCTCTGGCCCAGTCTCATGGCCAGGTGAGATATGTACTGTATTACAAAGCATATTTACTATTGCACCTTTTTTTTGCAGGGAAGGGGGGGGGGGTCACTTAAAGGGGAATATCACTCCACTGCAGTATTAACATTTCCTGTTTTTAGCAAAAATCTGTATTTATGAGCAGCTCAAAGCTAAAGACTGTAATCTGTCATTGGAAGAAAAAAGGGAGACTCTCTTTGAAGCCTGAAGAGACATTTTTGTTCTTAGAGGTTCTTTATTGTGACAGTGTGATGGATTCCACGCTGGAAAATGCCCCTATTCCCTAAGAAAATAAAACACTCTGGACTCTCTCATCGTTTTTCCAGCTCGGCGCGGTTGTGTGTATGCGCTACATGTGTGACACTCCAGAGCTGGAAACCGAACAAACTCCCCTGTCTCATTTCTGGAAGGAGGACAAGTGGACAGTCAGTTCCACAGTCCAAATGTTCTCTGTGACTTTTGAGCTAAAATCGAGTGGTATTTCCCTTTAAGCGTGTGGCAGTGGTGTGGCCTGCAGTGAAAACATGCTGTACGTGTGCAGGTTGAAGATTTGCTCTATGTATGAATGTGTTTTTGTACGTGTGACTGTGTGCATGATATGACTGCCGTTTTTTATGCAAACTGGATACTGTATTGTTTAACATTCTTGATATTGGTGCCAATGTGATTCTTAAGTTTTTTTTTGCCAATTCCACAATAATACTTTTTTGTATACCTTACTATGTTTTCTAAAAACACCTTTTTCTATTCCGCAAAATAAGCTAAATTACTTAAATGTCTTAAAACTTAGTTTTCCAAGGAGCCCGTCAAAAAATTTTGCCTCAATATAAAAATATTTGTCACGAGTAGCTAAATTTAAACTAATAGCTCCACTGATCGTTTTTTAAATATTTACAATGGCATAAATGACTATGACTAATGTGAAAGGGGTCGCTTATAATGACAAATGCAAACACAATTTTCACTCTACTCTGCATTTCCCCTTCAGCTCTACAAACGTTTTTCTTGTCTTTGAATTCAGTGTTTTGGTTTTATAGGCCACATTTGATTCAATCCCGCCGCTCTCAGCCACCTTGTTTGAAGCTGTTTTCACTGATTAATCTCGGTTCAAACTACAAAGACACTACCTGTCCCACACGATGGTGAACATAGGGAAGCATAGCTGCTAAATAGCCTGATTGGCCTAGACATAAAATAGCTAAAAGAAAAAAGTGATATATCATCAAACGTATCCTTGATTAGCAGTAGCTTTAGAAAATGGTAAACTAATGCTGCTACACGGCCGTCACTAAGGAGACTAAGGAGACCTGAGTAGACGCAGTAGCTGGTCTTTGTCACCACTGGTTCTTTGATGACACCTTGTGTCACGACCCTTATTCCAATTTTATAAAACTTGCTATTTTTAACACTCAGTGCTTCGGACGCTCGTGTACAGAGGTGCATAAATGCAGCCTTAAAATAAAGAATAACACACAGCACTAAAAATTCTGATTGATGTTTCTACCCACCGGTCGATTGAGAAACTCCTGCACCCTGTGGATTTATGATTAGTCTTTTAGACAGGCTCTTAATTCTGTGTTTTTTTAGTTCCTGAACAGTTGACAGTGCAGAGACACACGGTTTTTACTGATGGAAGTTTTTGGCATGGATGCATTCACGCAAAGCTCTTCAGGGAGCAAAAATGCTACGTGTCCTGCCAAGATGGCAGCATTCACCTCTGTCAGATTGTAGGCAGGACCTACAGCAGAGAGGTTCAGGCCGACGTATCGGCCAGAAATGCTTTTTATCGCCTTTCTGGACTTGACTTGTTCCACCCACTGCTGTCCCACAGGTGTCAGACTATTAGTAAAATAGTTTAGTTTTTCCTTCGGTGGTCTGTTGTGTTTCGTGTAAGTGCTCTCAACTATATATGTCATTTCCAGCCTTATTTGGCACCTGTCAGTGTTTCTGTGTGACGACGTTTGCTGCTGCTGTTAAGGTGCATCTGAAGTTACAAAGAGGAGGAGGACAGAGGTGTGCGAAGTGAGTTTGGCAATGGAGGGAAATGTGCAATGTTGCTGAGGAAATCTAATCTTTCGTAAAACAAGTGCTTCATTGAATCCCTCCTCCTGTTTCTTTGCCCTATAACCCTTTAGTGCAGCTCCGTTCGTAGTAGGTTTTGTGAAGAAAAATATGAATACTTAATAGTGAAGTTATATTTCTTAGGATGGGGGCTACACCCATGCTTACTGGTGGAAAAGTGGCTTAATAAAACAACATACAACAAATTCACGTTGTTTCATTAACAAAATCAGTCAGTAAAATTGATCTGCTCTCCAAATATTCTTAAAATGACCATGTCTTATTTTAAAACTCAGTTGCCGTCGGCATCATGAAATAAACATGGTTTTAAAAGTTGGGTTTAGCTTCCCAGAAACCTCAAATAAAATTCAAAATCAGATAAGAGTGCTGTGTTTCATGTAAACTATTTAGGAAATATTTTTGTGAGGATCCCTAAATTAATTTTTTAAACATAATGCGTGATATTTTACAATTATATACTTGCCTTCTCTTCGTTTTCTGCACTTTCTTCCCTTTCACATCTTGTACTGCAGTTTTCTGCTGTTATTTGGCTCACGCCAAAGTATTGCTGTGTGTTTATTGTCTTCCTCCTTCACATCTGTCTTCTGCCTCTGCATCTCTCTCCACTATGCACTCCTGATTTCTCCTGCTCTTTCACCGACTCTTTACCTCGATTTGTTTTGCCTCTTATCAGATTGTCTTCAGCTCACATGCACACTTTCTGACTCTGTCTCTCCTCCGTCTTTTTCTCTCCATCCCCTCTGTTGGCCTCCACTGGCAGAATGCCACAAGTTTTCCCATAAGTGGTCCCTCCTCTGGTTTTACACACACAGTTGCAGCCCCCTCAAAACTTCCTTAGCTCAGTACAGCCCCGTATCGTATCTTTGATCTGCACAGGAGTGTTATGACAGTTTATCTTTCCCCATGGCACGAGTGAGAGAAGTGCGCTGTTAGTCTATTCCTGGCTTTGTTTTGAAAGGAGTGCTAAACTTGCCGTTCCACTCCCCGAGCAGATTCATGATAGTGCACAAATGTGGGAAGCACAAATCTGTGTGCTGGCCAGCTGTGCAGTTGTGTTGAAAGAAGTTAATTTTCATGCATGTGTGCACTTGTGTGTCTGTGTCCTCATGTGCCTGCGTGTGTGTGTGTGCGTGTGTGTGTGTCTGTGGGAGTGTTTGTTTATACTCATTGCCGACCTCACGTTCCATGTTAACAATTATGCATTCTAGGGTTTTATCATTAATGTAAACATGATACTGTATATGTCATATGATATGTTTATGTATTGTAATGTATTATGCAAGTTTGCTCATTAAACTATCAAATATTATCAGGCATGCCTGGACTTGGATTGTTTTCATAATAATGAAAAAACATTATTATGAATTATGACAGTGCTTTACTATTTTTAATTGGTGAGATACAATAATGTAGAAATAACAGCTATTCCCGGTGTAGGTTATCACAAATAAACAAACCTGAATTAAAGAATGTTGACAAGCAATTCATGAGGTGCAGAGATATTTTCATTGGGCAGGAGCTTGTGCTTTTCAAAACCTAGGCCACATTTCCCACAAACAATGTGGCTTCATGTATTTCTTAAAAAAGGGATATTTTGTAGCCTCTTTGTTGGAGCAAATATGTCTGCTCTTCGTACCCATAGTGGATAAACAATTTTGAAATCCTTTCATCATTTGAGAATACTTGATACAAATTTTAAAGATAAATACTTGAAGAAGAAACTGTTTCTTCTTCAAGTCCATTTAAATCCGCCTGGATTTTATGTCACAGAGCAGCGGAAAGTTTCTGCCTTAAAGAAGTCGTTTATTATAATTTGAGCAGTCTTTCAGTCAGCGGCAGTTACTGCAGCTACCACTGTGGAGTTTTTGCCTCGTCATGTGTCATTTTTATACCTCCTTGCTGGCAGCAGCCACAGCTGGAGGCATTCTGTTTTTAGGTCGTCTGACCGTCTGCCCTATTCTTGTAAGCGCGATATCTCGGGAAAACCTTGGGAAAACATCTTCAAGTTTGATACAAACCTTCACTTGGGTTCAGGGACAAACTGATTAGATTGTGGAGGTCAACTGAGTCCTCATGTCTGTCCATTTTTCTGAACATCATATCACAGCAACATCTTTTTTTCAAATTTAGAACAACTGTCCTAACAACTGTCCTGTGTTATCCTGTGTTCAAAGGTCAAAGTTACTGTGTCCACACAATCCCCCTCCTCTGTTTGTCCCATTCTTGTTAATACATCGAAAGACGTCTTGAAACTGGGCTCTAGGATGACCTGGCTTGATTTTTGGGGTCAAAGGTCAATGGGGCCACTGTGGCCTCATGTCCTTTTCATTATTCTGAACACAGTGTCACAGGAGAACCTTTGGGGAATTTCTTCACATTTCAAACAAGCGTCCACTTTTATTCCAGGGTAAAACTCCTCTGGGTTTTCTTGTCTTGGGTCAAAGATCAAGTTGTTGTGCCACCTTCTCGCTTTTGTTCCTCCCATTCTTGTAAACTTGATAGCTCAGGAATGGGTTGAGGGAATTTGTTTAAATTTGCCATAAACTGGACTGAGAGATAAACTGATTACTTTTGGGGGTCAGAGGTCAAGGTCACAGTGAACGCTAAATGTCAGAAATGCCTTTTCTTATATTTTAGGGAGTTTACAATTAAAAACTTTCAATAATAGTTATTTTCCTTATTTCCCTGCAAAAAAAACAAAAACAGTAGAACAGTTGTTATGCAAATTGCATTTTTATATTCACATTGTTCTTTCAAATAGGAAACTGACAAAATTAAACTGTATTTAACAAAGACATTTTACTCATGTCAAGTTAAAATTTTGGCACATTTTCCTCACAGTGGTCTATGGAAAATCCAACAAGATGATTAATCTCATTTGCAACGATACACCATTGTCTGCAACAAATTGCTAGACACAATGCAATGCCTTTAAAACGTTAAATATAATGCTCTTTATAAGAAAGGGCATTTGCCTTTGCGGTCGGGCCTTAAAGATGCTCTGTTTATAGATTTAATGGATACTCACAATTATCCAAAAAGTTGTGAATTTGTGTCACTGCATAATCCATGTATTCCTGTGTGTATGTGCTTGGAATGTTTGTCATTGATGAGTGATGAACATTGTCCTGTTCTGCATATGTGACATGTCTTATATTTCATGACTGACCATAGTAGAAGAGCGATCTTGCTCTGTGGGTTTTACCTTGTCCGATTTTAGGGTATAAGGCCAGAGTCATCACATGTTGTACAGATGAATCTCCTTGACGCTCCTTGATTTGTTTCAGCCATATTCATCATAGCCAACTTTCAGACATCAAAGCTACTCATTGAATCTGAACTACGGTGTCTCCTTCTCCCCCTGCAGTCTTGAACGGGCCTCCCATGTCTGTAAAGAAGGAGCGAGAAGCGGCGGAGCTGCTAATCAACCGGCGGGAGCAGCGCAGCGGAGAGGTCATCTGTATTGACGACTAGACATGCACACGCACACACACTCTTACTCACAGACAGACACACACTGAGACCCATCTGCTGCAAACGTATCTACGATTTCTCTCCAAGAAAGTTGAGTCTCTGCAGTAAACGCTCCTTAAATAGCACCGTTGAACCACACATCCAGTATTAAACCTGATTGACTGACTGAGGGTGAACTTGTTGACCCGCTAGTGATTGTAGTCCCTACATATACACACACACACACACACACACACAGTTTTACACACTCTGCTGACTGGTACTTGCTAAACTCCACAATCACACTTACACACTCACGCACACGTGCACTTGCTGTCCTTGGGCACACACACACACACCTTCAGTGCATACAGTCCATATTGTTTCATAACTTCTTGTGACCTTTTCTTGTCTGCCTCAAACCATTATACTCCTCAAAAGATGGCCTCTTCACACAGGCCTCCTCCTCCTCTAGGGATGCTTCTAACCTCACGTAAACACACAGATACACGCGCTTAAACACACATACGCAAAACTCACCTCAATCCTAAAACCTTTAGATCTTTCAGTAGATCATGTAATTTTTTCTCCTCTGCTCCTTAAACTCTTGACAGGAAGCTGCATGTGAAACTTAAATCATGTCTCCCGCCGCACTCCATCCTCTGAAGCATGCTCTAATCACAATAATGCTGTCTCGTGGAAAGGAAAAAAATGGTATCAAGCTGTGCCTAAAGTCATTTATATACTGTTTTTAATTCAGTCCAAGTTCTCGGTTCGAGCAGCTCCAAGCACAGCTCCAGTTTTATTCGGCCTTAGTTTTCTTTTGTCTGTTTTGTGGTACATTTTCAGATAAAACACACGCAGCACAGTATGATAGTGATAATTATATTCAGGACTTGTTCAGCCACACAAGTATTTACAGACACACCATCCCGGTCCCTGATTTTGAGTTCATGTACAGAGTTTTGAGGTGATTTGGGGGTTTGTTCCAGAAAAGGCCTCACGATGATGCTATTTTTCAAAAACCTCCTGAATGTTTATAACCTTTCATAAGCAAGTCAGTGTTATTAAAACCCATCGACACTCCCCCGGATGCCCTCTCCTTCCTTCCCCTCCCGCCTCTCAATCGATTTTATTTTTCCGTTTTTTTATTTCTTTCTACAAACTCCTGTGATATACTTTGCATATTTAAACAGCTCATTCGTGTTCTCTTGTGTTTTTACTCTCGCGATTATCAGTATTGTTGTCGTCAATGTTGCCGTTGTTCTCGCTGTTGCTATTTGAGAAAGAGCTTCTACCAAAAGAGACACTTTTTTTGTAACAAGAAATTATGAAAAACAGTATGATACAGTATGTGCAACACACGATGCACCTCTTTGCCATGTTTGTCCTATAATTACCAGAGAGTGCAAACGAAGAAGTTAAGCTAACTTCAGACGTAGATATATTACAAGAAAACTAATTTTTCTTGCTTACGTTTTAGATTTGGGGCTTGCAAAAGACATACATATATAGGAAATAGGCCACATGTAACCCTCAATGCTTGTACGGGCAAAAAGAAATGATATACTATCTAACACCAGTGAAAATACATGATTATTATCTGGAAAATCTAAGGCTGGAAATCCACTGTATACACCGCACCATGAAGAAAACGCCTTAATAAACATAGCTGAACAAATGTAAAGTCATTAAATTGAATTATGAACCTGATGTCAACCTGTAAATCCCAGTGGAAGTCTGCTTTAAGTTGAAAAAGAAAAAAAACTTGATAGTTAATTTTTTCCATAACCCAGAACATTTTATGCTGATCTTCCCAGGAAATAGTCCATTTTACAAATTATGTTTCATACAAAACGTTTTGCAACCCCTCAACTAAAATGTTGCATCAAAATCAAGCACTTAGTTCTTTTTTCACTTTTATTTTGTCCTCCTTCAAGATTTTTTGTGATCATTTCTGGGTATTTTTGTGTCACTGTGTATGTAGTGGTGCCAATCAAATGATGAGTGGCAGTAAAAACATGTCAATGATGATGCATCTCCTTTTTTTCTTTCTTTTTTTTTTTGTTTGTAATAAAACTGAATGAAATGATGAACTGCGTGCATTTTATAGTATTTCAGACACATTGTCATCATTCGTCCGGCACCACGAGCATCATGGTTTTGGTCAGCACTGAAATATCTCTACAACTAGAACACAAGACACATAACTACACTAACCATTTCAACCATTTAAACTCTATAAACAGCAGCTGGTTCCACAACTGATAATTACAGAATTATGGTAAATGCTAGAAAAGTTGAGCCCAGTGGAGGGACTATTGTCCAAATCAGGACAAACATCCACGTGTCAGGTTCAAATTTGCTGCCCTGAAAATAAGGTATGAGCAACAAAATGATTCCAACTATAATGTCCGCAAGTGTTAACTGGAGAACAAACTCATAAGCCTGTCAAATCCTATTTTACATCATTTTACTCACTTTTGTGTAAAGACAGACTCACACTGTAAATAACATTTAGTGATGCATCTTAAGTTTACGACATAAATGATTCAGCTGAAGCCCGTAGATTCAAATAGGCTGGGAGATTTAAATTTAATTAATTTCACTCTAGGTGCCAGTACAGCAATATCAGTAAATCTGCAGTTTACCACAGAAAATGATGTATCACATCGTTTTGTGAACAGAGAAAACATTGTGAACTCTTTTTAGCTGTCATTGATAAATGAAGGTAACTAAAACTTGACATCTGACTAAGCCAATCGAGAATTGAGAACAGTCATCCTCAGAGGCTAAAATTTATGTCAGTCTGCTTCGATGACTGAGAATTAGTGTGTGGAAGTAGGAAGATGTCGATGTGGGAGGCTGATAATGTAAATGCGCGCACGCACACAATTGCAACAACAAAGTTCATGATTCATAATGACTAAAGGTGAAGAGTCTTCCTCATCTGTTATTCAGAACACATTGATGCCACACAGTTCACTGTTTACTGTTAGCATTGTGGTTTCTGATGGAGATTACGTCAGCTCCCATTATGTCCACATTCAGATTAAAAACCCTCCTCTATGCTGTGTATGTATTTACATTTACATCAGTCAGTTACAACAATAATTACCAGTGGTTTTCCCAACGTCACAGAGGAAAAGGGTCAGCACGGCCACTCTGAGGGGTCTGCAGCTAAACAGCAAAATGTGACACATTGTGCCGAGGTGGTAAACAAAAAAAAGAAAATAGTGTATGTTAAACAAAATTGACAATGGCAAATATGGCAAAACATGTACAGTAATTCATAGAAAATAAGGGTCAAAGATCACTGTTGTAAATGTGGAGCTGAGTTTAACCACATCATGTGCTCACAGGTGGTTAAAACATAATGATACAGCTTATTCTAATATCCTATTTTTATACTGTAAAACACAGATTTTTTACGTAAACCGACAGGTGGTATTAATGTTGTGGCTGATTGCTTATTGTTTTGGGTGTTTCTTGTAGCTGAACAGAAACTTGCTGGCAGTACTTCAGTTTATTCAGGTGAATGCGGCCTGTTGTTAAAATGTCAAAATGTACTGTAGTAAAACGTAATTGCATCAGTTAATGGAGACTTCAAACATTCCGCAAAATGATGTAATATCCATTCTTCAGTTGCTATTAATTGGTCGTTTTTTTTCCAACAGCACATTAACACACGTTACTGCAATAAACAAACGAAACTACGCAGAGTTAATACGCTTTGGAACAAAATCTGATAACATGACTTTAGAGAAATTCTGGGCCATGTGATTTATGGTTAATGATTTATCATGATTAACCATCCCTTTGCTTTCTTGTTTTTTTGGTTGTTTTGATGGTGCACTGATTATTTTCAGCTCTACACACCCTTTGAATGCCACTAAACTGCACACAAGTCCAAGAATGAATATGCTCAGTTACATGTCATCACCTTTTTAGTTGTTCCTAGTAAGATGCGAGTTAGTTGGTTGAGAGAAGAATTCTTATGATTAAAATATGACAAGGTAAAGTGAGAGATTTGACTGAATTTTAACTGTTATAACTGGTGGAATATGTCTTACATATCATTTTAAATGTTTCTTTAAAGCAATATATTGTGAAATAGTTTCCTATGTGTTAATACTATTATGAAACTGTTAACATTTTATCACCTTATAAACATTTCATCACTTCCTATTTTATCACCTTGTAAAACTAACTTGTTGGCTCACAGTTGTCGCTGACGTGTAAAAAAACAACGTTCACATTCATTTGGTTCATCTTTGATTCTATGTGGCACCTATAAGCTCTGACTTTGGTCTCCACCTTCATCTGCTAAATGCTTCACTATGTTTATTACCATAAACATGTGAGGTTTATCTCCGTGAACGTCATTCTTGCAATGTTTTTGGATATTATCCGTTGAAACACTAAAAAACTTTCAAAATTGCTTTTTGTTTTGATCACTCAAGGAACTTTAAACACGAAACTGGCATATAGTCTTAATAATTGTGGACATATTAGTAAATGCTGAAATTGCCAACCAGTATTACAAGGTAACTAGTGATATTCATTCTCCTCTACCTGTGTTTTGCTCCTCCACTGTGTTCACTAACTAGTTGCTCACTTTTCTGTTGTTTGTTGCTTAGTAAGTAGTATCCAGTGATTTACACATAGTGATTTATCACCACGTGGCTTTAAAACAGATGCCTGAAAACAGCTGGGTGAAACGCTGGTGACAGCGGGAAGAGTGAACCGCAGTATTGTTGGTTGCCATAAAACCAAAATAGTTAACTTAAAAAATGCTTAAATCTGTTGCAGAGAGAAATGTGAGAGGGATAATTACATTCGTGTTCCTCGTTTTTAGCAACTCCTTTCACATTAGCTACACGTGATTAATGGAGCTTTAATTTACTGCATTGGATCATTTAACCCAGGGAACATTTTATGTTCACCTTTTATTTGGGAAACACATGCTAGGGTTTTTCAAGGGTTTTTTATTAAACAAATTTAACTTTTCAAAACCACAAAAGAAATTTACTCAACAATTATGATGAGTGAGTTGACAAGGAAGGAAAAACAAACTTAAAGGCAATGCATACATCATCATTTTAAAGAGAACTTCTTCACATGACTTCACAAGATTTTCCGAGGTGGTAATAAACTTTGACATTTATTAAAAAAAGGAATTGGACGGGGAAGTGGGGGGGGAGGAACGAGGCATGTTTTTCCTCAAAGACTTTTGGCTATGTGGGTTAGGTTCAGATTCAGGAAGTGAAAATTTAGATGGTTGCTAGTGTGTGTGTGTGTGGGTGTGTGTGTCTGGGTGCAGAGGACACTCATGACATTCAGTGTGTGGCGTGTGTGTGTGCGTGTGTGCGGTCTGATTGGTGCTGACGGGGAAATATGAGGTTCACTGGGATGTGGGGGTGGTGAGGGCGGTGGGGTGGATGAGTGAGACACAAAAGGGAAGAGGAAAACGATGAGGAAATCAAACAGGATCCATGTCTGTCTACACTTTTTCCATTTGAAAACAGGAATGTTTGGCTCCAATTTTAAAAAATCTATGTTCGCTGCAGTAAAGTGCTGAAGAGAAACCAATGCGGTCCGTCCACAAAAACTAGTTATAAACAACAGTGGGAGTGCTGAAACCCACTGCTAGAAATACACACTGTTTGTATTGCAGAAGAGATTATTTACAAAAAGCAGCAAAAGCATAGGAAAAGATGAAAGAATTCATGTTCCGAGATAAAGCAAAGGCGAAGAAATTAATCGTACAAAGTGACAGAGAAATAATCATAGCAGAAAAGGGAGCTTGACAAAATGTTGGCAAACCAAAAACTGCGTGACCTGAATAGATATATGACTCTGAATGTTAATCTTTAAAATTTAAGCTGATGCTGTTTCTCCGTCTAGTCAGAAACGTAAGAACCAGAAGTTTCTGGGTATTTTCTGAGGTTATCAAGGTGTTTTTTTTATATATATATATATATATATATATAACTTGACTTGGAGCAGCTCCACTGAAAATGAATCGCAGACCCTTTTGTGTATGTTGGCTCTTTTCCACCCTCGTTCTGCAGAGTTGTGATTTGGTGTCATAGGGCTGATCGGAGTCAGGATTTTACCACAAATGAAGAATGACACTGTTTGAAATGTTTACCACGTTATTTTTAGATATTTGACGTTTATAAGTTTAAAGCTCGGAAGTGCTTAAGACAAAAAGTCACACATCTATTTGTTGTCTGACCTTCTGATGAGAAACATGTGACTTGTATAAATACTGCTGGTCCTGTGATGTGCAGACTGGTGCTAAATGCTAATAGCTGCGTGCTAACATACACTGACTAACATGAGTTGCGCAGCTGTAATTTTTGCAAATTTGCAAATTAGCACTAAACAAAGTGAAGCTGAGCATGTTTTATGTATTGCAGGTTTTTTTCTGCACAAATGAAATGTTTGACCTGCTGCTTGTGCTAAAAGAAAAGACGGTCGATTAGCAAAGGTTCATCCTGAGGGGACCATGAATGTATAACCCTAATTAAATCTGTCAAGCCATTTCACATAAATAATTTGCATATATGTTTATAAATACTTTTTCTTGTTTTGCTATACCTTAATTTTAAAAATATTAATATTTTCCTAGTTAAGTAAGATCTTCACCACTTTTTCTTTTAAACAAAAACTTCAATGTCTAACTTTGAATTACATTTTACATATTCTTACGTGTTAGGGCCTCACTCATGACTGACTCCTTAAGACATTGATGATAACAATCATCAGATGATTTACATATAGGCACTGTGGTGGTGGTGGTGGTTACTGTGTCATGGCAGAAGCAGAACCCAAAGCTATATTTAGAGCTGTATGCATCCATAACTTGAACACACTTTCCAAAATTAAAGCCAAGTATACTATATATAAAAATACCTTACAATCAAAAATGACAATAGAAAAGAGCACAAATTCACAGCCATGATATTAAAAATGTTCCACTTGCATTGCCAGCTCATGACTTGATATGCACATATGTAAAATGAATGTGACGTATATACAAAGTTTCTAAAAAAAAAGGCTTACAGGTGTCTCTCCCTCACACAGCACATTGTATTACGAAGCGTATGAAATCAGTACAAAAACACATAGTTTGATTCATTACATTTCACACGCAGATGCTATATTGTATAAAATATCATTGACAACTCATGTAGGCGTTTTATAGTGTCGTGATCTGACACTTGCAGATGTGCTCTCAGCTTCTCGAGGCATCCGGTGATATAAAAGTGAAAGGTGCATGCACAGCTTTACTGTCAGTCTTCTAAAGAGAATGTAAGCACTATTTATTACATGATAACCAAGGCTAGTATGAACATCCGAATATTTTTATATGAAGCCCTTTAGCTACAAAACAGCTTCCATCACATCTGTTCTCCCGGCAGACATTCATTGAGGCTTTTCCTCCACATTGTCTCTTGGTTTTAATCCAAAGTCTGTGGTTCGGATCCAAAGCAGCACCGGTGTCCAGGAAAAAATTCCACAACAACTTCCACAAATGTCAGGATTGCCTTTGGGAAGAGACTGTAGCAGGATGTGATGCCCTCAACTGCTTATGACTGTTTTACCATGTAGAAAAACCCTCGTCCACACAAAAACAACCTCTGATGCACTCTGGAAAAAGTTTCCAAGTGGGATCATGTGAGCGCTGAGCGTCAGTTGACTTTAAAGATGCTGAAGACATGAGGCGAGGCAGAGGGACTGCCCACAGTGTGGAGTCTGAAGGACGGGCCAGTGATGGCCTGCAGCTCTGTGCCCCTGTCCAGTCGCAGCAGTCCGGACACCTGGCAGGACTTCACAAAATGAAAAGCGTGCGGCCCGGCGGAGGGGGTCGTCGCGTAGCCCTCTATGCACTGCAGCTTCTGGGGCCTCTGGCCAGTGGTCACCACATCCAACTTCACATACTGAGTCTGCTTGTCATTGAACAACACCTGAAAGGAGAGAGAGATCATAAAACCTGTTCTCAGTCTGTCTGCGCAAACAATAAAACCTACCAGACAGTCCTGGGATTTCAAGCTCCCACTTTGAAACAGTGGTGCTTCAAAGTTTGTGAACCTTTTAGAATTTGCTCCATTTCTGTGTATATACGACCGAAGATGTGGTCGGATTTCACTCAATAAACACTGATATTAGTCAAGAGAGGACGTTACTTTCCTAGACATGACTGTGGAGTTGGTTGTTTTCCACAGGTGGACACGGCCACCACATCTCCCACTGCCCTCTAGAAATATTACTGCAGTACTAATTTCTGATCAGAGTAAATGCAGTTATGTGTCAGGAGGTAATTTAGGCTTTTTTCACTTGAACAACTGCAGAATTTTCAGTTTGAACCGGTTTTCTATATTTTACAAATCTAATTTTCGTTAAGTTTTCCTCTCTAAATACCAGTGTTATGCCTGACATTTGACATTTGATTGTGTTCATGAACGATAGTAAACTTCCCCTTCCTTCCCTCTGTAAAAATATCTGTACTTCTAGCTAAAAACTCCTTTTATGACATAATCTGAAGGAGTTTCGCTGAATCATCTTAACCAAAATTACACAGAGGGATTTTTATCAAGAAGCAGGAGGATATTTCAGTACACAATATGTACATGTTACGTAAACTAGAACCATAGAATGCAAATCAGATGGAGAAGTCCATGTTTTTTCCAAACCTATCTACTAAATTTTATAGCTACTGTATAATAACATTAATAGTCAAAATAAAAGTTATTCCCTGACTGAAAGCTGAATTATTATTATTATTTTTGGGGGGGCATCCTGCTGGCAGATGAACCAGTCAAAAAAACTAAAACTTTGAACTTCCTAGCCAGCAGGTCCTTTATTACATATGCAGATTTTATTTATTCACATTTGTGTCCACTTTATGAAAAAATGTATGATATTCACCCTTGTGTCAGCTCTTGTCTCATGTTAGAAAAGTTGCCTCTTCAGCTTTTCATTAAGTTCCTCCGCTCGCTCCTCCCTGTCTCTTTTAGTCATTGTTTTGGCCAGAAAACAAAAACAGTGCTGAAAGATGCTAAAATGCTTTGTAGGGCCAAAAGAAACTGCACGGCGCTGAGAAACTATAAGCTACCTCTTTCACATTAGGCCCATTGATTGAGCGTCTTGTTAGTATCGAAATATGAATCAGGGCGGCTTCAAAGGAAAGCCCAGGCCCAGAAAGAGCTCACCTGGCAGAACAGGAAGTAGACGCCCGCTCTCTCCACAACGAAGGTGCCCTGCTCCTTGTTGTATGTCACCGCTCTACTCATATTCAGCATCCTCTCCTCCCAGCCCTTTATCACACCACCTTCTCCCACTCACACACACAAACACAGGGGAGTCACTGTTATTATTCTAACAGACGACACATTCCCTAATTACGCTTCAGTTTTATGGTTCTTACCTTGTTGAGAGGAGACTTTGGTTACTGGTGGAAAGTAGGAGACACATTGAAAGACAAAGAAAAGGGAAAAGTCAATTAAGATTTTATGAGTGCAATCTTATAGGGGCATATGATTGAAACCACTTCAGCAGATGCTACACGAGACGGCTGTTACGGATCTGCCAAGTCACTTACTCTCAAAATGAGACGCTGCTTTCTTTCCATTTCCATTTCCATTTCCATTTCTCCCTCGTGCCGCCCCCCCTTTTGGAAGGCAAAAGAAAGATAATATTGAGTTTAAATGGCAAAGAAAATAATGTTGGTGGTTTTTGATAAAACAGTAATTCCCTTCTGTGTACGTCTAATAACATGGTGTGTTAATTTGCAGCCGTTTACATTGAACTTGGCTCCGTTTAACGCAGTTAGCAGATGGGCAAAGGATTTCCTTTCACGTGTTTCAATATATTTCCTCATTCTGCTATTTTCAGTCAGATGTGTGTGCCTCTCTTATTTTTTTGAACTGTGAGGGCTAATCTTAGTGCCAGCTGGTCGCAGTCAACTAGAAAAGAAAGAAGAGGAGAGGGCCAGAGTGACGATGGAGTGCTGCAGACAGACAGTGGAAGAGTGGTTGATGAAGGAGTAAATGTAGCCTCAGAGACAAAGCTAAAAATACTAAGTAAGAGAAATGAAGTGCCGGAAGAAGAGAGTCAAAAGGGTCTTTGGCTGCTCTGTGACCAGAAAGAGTTGATTCAGAACAGAGTGAAGCAACAGCCACGGGCCCCGCTCGGATAGAAACAATAAATAAAACACAACGCTGAAAGGCCAGAGTTGAAGAACGCCTGCTCTGGTTACTCACTAACGGTTTATTTTAGCTTCGCCGGCCGGACTACGGGGTGTGATTTCAAGCGTAGATACAGCTTGAATACTGTATGTATGAACTGTGAAAGTCATACTTCACGTTTCTAGATGGAGCGGCCAAACACTGGGCCCCTGTCGTTACACAGCAATATTAGGTCTCGGCTAAAATAACTCGCAGGTGGGTGACCCTGTGGACTTAGGATTTGCTGTGGCCGAGCGTAAAGCCCCCAGGCTGGCCAGCCTTTCCTGACTTGGGCTGTCAGTCTCCAGCAGAGAACATAACTGCTGTGTCCTGCTGAAATGGTGCACCGTGGTGGTCAACGTTCCAAACTGGAAAAAGATGTTTGGTCTTTTCCCCCAACTGATAGCCATGAATTTCTGAACACTGTTTAATGCGTTTTGGAAGACAAAATCAGATATCAGTTACTACGGAGAAAAGCCAATACCTGCAGGACAGCGGTATAGATATTTTGGCCAGACACGCAGTTCTCTAAAGGAATCCTTTTGTGAAATTTGGATTTTTGTTCCTCGACTCAATTCCAGGACTAAAGCGCCTTGAGGGTCACTCTCGGACAAATTGTGAGCAATGCCGTGATGATGACGCAACAGGGGCTATAAATAGAGCAATGATAGGTCGTCAAATATCACTGCTTTTACAACAAATCATAGCCGTGTCAGCCGCAAGACCAGTGAGGGGAAACATCAATTTCGCTGCCCAAAAGCGTGCGACAAGGCCTCGCTCCTGTGCCAGCTGGTTTTCTGGGCTTCGAGGCCGCTCCGGTCAGACCTGTAATTTCTGAACAGACTTGCAGCTGCCTACTTTTTCCTGTGTCAACTTTTAGCAGCGGGTAATGCCTGCGGCCCGCTAGACCCGACCAAAGTGGCATGTGGGCCAAGACTGGCCAACGTTTGTGTTAAATGTTCCTCCCGAAAAAACAAGTGCATTCGGTAAGTATATTGTTTCCGCTGTGATTTGGACAAGCAAAAACCCCGAACCGTTTCTATGCCGGGCTGGGGTTAGGGTGAGTGTGTTGAAGGTAAGCAAAAGCAGCTCAGCTCAGCTCCGACAACATTTGAGTTGCAATACCATCTCTCTTGACCCTCTGGCCCACCAGCAGCTCTCTCTTCTCCAGGATGAGCTGCACAATGGCCTTCCTCTGTGTGTTGACCTGTTGAAAGAGAGAGGGGAAAAAAAAAAGCACTATTAACAAATCTAATAACTTTATTATGACTTTGTGCTGGCACCGGTCCCACGCAGCCACAGGCAGCCTCTTCCAGCCAGCCACATAAACAGGCACGTCTCTTCCAGTATCCTGGCCCTGCTGCCATGCTAGCTTTGGGTCTACCACTTCCTCAGAGACTGGTTGCGACACCTAATGCATGTTTTTAGTGTTTTGCATTCCTCACATGTCTTTACTCCCCTTTTTTTTTTTTTAGTTAGAAATGAGTTTTGTCAAGCCAGCAAAGTTCTAAATCCTTGGCCGGGGGCCCACTGAACCACCAAAGCAGGCTTATATGAAGTAAGAGAGACTCGGGGAAAGTGTGTTTAAATTTACTGCTACTGTGGAAATGAAGGCAGCGGGTTGCTCCTCACTCTCCAGACGTGCACTCACTGGCTCTCATCAGGAGCTGGCAAACGGTCAAATGGACAGAATGGGGCCCCTGGGGAAAGTCTCCAGCATCAACACTCCACGTGTCCAATTTTGGGGTGTTTGAGTGTGTGTGTGAGTGTGTGTGTGTGTGTGTGTGTGTGAGTGAGAGAAGGAGAAAGTGTGTGTGCAGGTCTGTCAGTAAGATCCACAGCCAAACCTGTCCCCCTGATCACAAATCCAGCGCAACCTGGTTTTGTAAATACTGTGAATTGGAAACCAGAAGAATTTCCATCAGCTCCGTTTGGCCGCGTTTAGAAATAATCTGCCTCGTGATGCAACCTCATGCTGGAGTCGAACGAACATCTGCTGCAAGTGCAAGGAGGCTGAAAAAGTGACCGATTTCTGCTAATGTGAGTCAGGCTGGAATCACCCGGGTCTGTGCATGAGAGGAGCAGCGTTCCACTTGCCACACTTTTGTCTCTCGGCCTGTCTCTGCGCTGCAGACGTTGGTCTGCGTCAAATACTTCCAAGGCTTTTCCAGTAAATTGAGATAAAAAACCGGAGCACAAAGTGGCACCGGAGTCATTAAACATGGCGGGGTGGCGGAGGCACTAACTCCTCCAAACTTGACTGCACTCACTGCTGAGCAATAAACGTGCCAAGCGGAGAAGAACGTCCGTGCGATGGGGGGAAGCAGGGGCCGAAACGCGGACTAGAAACGTTCTATTCGCCCCCCGCGATGGTTCCCGTAACCGCAGCCACAAAAGACGTTACACAACGAACGACTGTTAGGAAAAGTTGAAGACGGTGAAATATTTCTGTGGGCACAAATATGCATAGAACCGCAACGACAGGGGCTGCAAGCCCGACACGGGTTAAGGTACGATACAGACCTGGTCCAGTCGGTCCTGCAGGATCTTGAAGGACTGAGACAGGTCCCGCGTCTGCCGCCAGGTCCACGCCGTAAACAGCGCGCTGCATGCGGCCAGAGACAGAGCGAGCAGGGCCAGAGAAGCCCAGACGACCCGCAGCTTGCGCACTCGCCTCCTCTGCAGAATCCGATGCATGTTGGTGCCGACTGCACAGCTACTGACCGCGGCAGAACCTCCGGAAGCCGCACTCCAGCTCCATTCACGCCGAGCGTAGAGTCCCTCCAAACTGCACTGCGGTCCAAATGTCCAACACCAAAAAAAAAAAAAAAAAAAAAAAAAAAAAAAAAAAAAAAAAAGACGCGCAAAGTGGACCGCCTAAGACGAACACCCCGAGCCGATCGGGGGGTTTAATTGTCGCTGTGTGTGTGTCGGTGTGTGTGTGTGTGTGTGACACACATCAGATCACATCAAAGGCGCCATCCTCCGAGCGGCAACTGTTGCATCCGTCTGCTCGGGATTCGTTGACTCAGCTCCGTCGTCTTCCCTTTAAACGGCGCGCTGGGGGGTCACTATTAGACAGCGTGAGTCCGCGCACACACACACACACACACACACACACACGGAGGGGAACTTTTCCAGCGAGCTCCGGTGCAGCAGTGACAGCGGCTGGCATCCGCCTTAAAATCAACAAGGAGAAAAAACTAAATAATAATAATAATTTTAAAAAAATCATACGAGGCGCTTCTGCTTCTGAAATCAGTGTCATCAGGCTGCTCGTCCCGAAACGACAGTTCCGCTTATAACCACGTGGTGGCTGTAGCGGATCGATAAAGGGAGGCCGGGTTCACCGGCACCACCTGTGGCTGGAACCGGCCTTCTTCAAACCCCAAAGAAAAGAAATAACGTTTCCATAAACCATGCAGAGTGGAAGATAACTGATGTCAACATCATCACTTGTAAACGAGTGAAGGAAATATTGCTTTTATAATGTTTTATTATTTTTTTAAAGGGGCAAATTACTGGAAAAACGTTTGACCTTAAGGTCACATAGTGTCCGCTGTGCTCACAAGACAGTTAAGCTTTAAATAGTTCAACTCTCAAAATGTTTATCTGCTCCTAGATGACAGGGACTAAGAGTTTATACTAATCTGACTACTACTTAATCTAACAAAATGAATCTGAGGAAGGGGGGGAGGGTATCACAGGCCCTTTTTTCCATATTGTATCTATTTAGACTTTGAAAGAATTGTAAATCAACTCAATAAATTGGAAGTTTTTACACTTTAGAACAGATGAGTTAGAACAGACCTTGCTCTTCCACTATAATCCAGTGGACGTATTCTTGGCGTTATTAAAACTAACTTTACTTTCCCTGTTTCTCACCAAAATGCATCATCTGCATCTTTGCGGCCTCAAACACTTTAACAAAGCTGTTATGGGGACAGACTTCAAAGTCTTTTCATTTATGTCCACGTTTACTTGCTGGTCTTCCTCTGTCATGCCTTTCTTTGATGGCTTGCTGCTACATTCCTTGGCATGTTACTACCATCAGCTGGCAGTGTGCATGCACAGGCGCCCTGTGTGTGTGTGTGCTTTAAACTATCCAAAACACATTGCTCCATAGTGCTAATAGCAGTCAGAAAAATAAACCCCTCTGGGTAAATTTAAGTCTTGCCAAGACAACGGCTTATCTTCCAAGAATCACTTTAGCCAAATTAGCCTTTGAACATCTGTGCTACTAATTTGTGAAATTGTGGTGCTGATGCACATCTGTGTTGTTTTTCCAATTTCATTTTAACATATACCATTTTATCTTCTTTTCTATGTCTTATAAACCTTCAAGTAGGTTTATATATATATATATATGTATGTATGTTTTGCTTTTAAAAAAGGGTACATGTTCACTGGTTATATATCAAACAAGAGAAGTTACAGTACTAAACATTCACACGTGACTTTTAATTGATTGAATTTGAGTTTTATTCCTCTGATCAATGTCAACTATTGAGACAGAGCAGACAAATAAATAGTAAAACACACTCTCGGTTTTCATGTATGGGTAACATTAGGAAGCCTGACATAATTCTATGAAAATCTCATGCACTTTAATGTAATATGGCTTTCTGTATCTGGTACAACACATATCAACAAGAGACACTTTTGGGGCTGCAGAACATTTGGCTGCTGTCATGTTATAAACATATTAATACATTTTTGACATTTTAACGTCATCTGAGGGATTTCATGCTCCTCTGTTAGTTTAATTGATCCCATGAATGCCATAAAAAATGCAGGGAGTTCAAGAATGTTTTAGTTTTTGGATTAACACAGTGAAGTTTTAAAGCACATAGCAGAAAACCTCTATGATTGCACAGAACATTAGGCCTGTTTGTACCTGTAACACAACCGTACAACACCAAGGGTTTTCTACTTATATCTACAATTACACAGTTTAGTAAATGCACACAGTACAAATCCTGCACATTAAAATCTGAGTAAACATTTCAAACATTTAATTTTTTTGTCTTTTCTATACAGAAATGCTCTTTAAACTAACATGATTTATTGCAAAGATGCCAGTGTATCTGACAGGAATTGATTAGATGTTGAAACAGTCTGAGGAATTCATGTTGGAAACACAGTTATGATTCTTGGTCTGGCACTCTGATGGGAAGTTGCAGACAAGGGAGCATGTAAATATCATTTCATGTTTCCTTGGGCTTGATGCTGATTTCTGGGACATGTACTCTGTCAACAGCATAACGACAGCGCTTTACTTGTAGTTAGTTTTTTATCTTATCCTAGTACCACCGTAATCTACAGCTTTACCTCATCTGTTTAGTAATGATATTACTAGTTGTTATATGCAGTAGTATTACAGTGTTTAAAAACTATAATTTTTTTAACATATTAAATGTTAAATTCCTAATGAAATCAATGCTTTCTGGCTAAAATTATTCTCCTCCAACATCTCATTTGTTTGCAGTGTTTCACATTTACTAGTGAGTCGATAAAACTTAAACTTAAAAACCTTTTTTCTTTGAAGGATCTAAGGCGCCTTGTATGTATTTGGTAAAAAATGTGGGAATAACATCAACAGCAGATTTCCAAAAGACTCATTAGGCTCAATCAGACCAAGCTGACTCAATGCATGAAGATACTTATTAGAGAGATTTATTATATGCTACTGTAGCTGCTCGGGTGCAGCAGAAGAAAAAAATGGAGAAGAAATGCCATAGAAACATGGCAAGTGCTTCAGTGCCTGGGCCTTTAGATTTTTACATTAGGCCAAATGCTGGTTTGTCGGAATGTTTTTGCAAAGTTACTGCCTTGGAAAATAATATTGTAACTTCATGTATTAGTCTTAAAGAACGATAATATGTAATATTTTACTTTTGACAAATAATTTCCCCTTTAGTTTTGATGAAGTCTGTGGATTTCACACAATGAAACACACCAGTTATTTAACACCACAATGTCCAAAGTATGAAAACAATCAATAAAAAGTGCTTCCTTCGTCTTTCTAGTATTTTATAAACAAAGTATGGAAAAAATGCAAATTGTAAAGGTTCTAAAGGAAGGTCAGTGGTTCTCACTAGTTTAGATTGACAGAAAACAAACTAAATACAACCCTCAACTCAGACTGTTTTCATTAAAAGGCTGGAAAGGACACAAGAAGCCCTATGTTTTAAAATCAGACTAGATATAAAACAGAAGTGCAGACCAGCATTGTGCCACTTCGATTTTGCCTGGACAGGTTCAAAGACACAACCTGAGCCCAGTCCAAGATTTTATTTTTCAAAATCCAACAGAAGGATCATTTGGTTTCATCCATTTCTGTGAAACCAGGCCCGCGATCTGGCGGCATAGATGGTGGTTTTAGGTGGAATCCAACCGATTCCTTAAGTGGACAATATAATTGCGAGAACTTGATACTTCTATAGCTCAAAAGGAGGAAAACAGCGCAAATACCAACACTGTGCTTCACAAACAGATCTGCTCAGCTTATGTCTGGAAGATCAGGGCTCATGTGACTGCCTCTGCGCTTCCTGTTGTTCTACAGTTTATCGCGCAAATCTAAAGGGACGGCAAAAACTCATTTTTAAATAGCATCGTGTTCAGTTTTTCGGACTATAAACAATAACAACAATTTCTGGATGATGATGCTAGGATTTTCCCTACAAGCCACATAAACCACAAACATACCTGTATGTAGGCTATGTGGTTTACCTATTGCATGCTGTCTCCCATTTTGAATAAGTCACGCTGCAGGCAGAGAGGGTATTTAATCCAGATATTAAAGGTAAAATATTCCAAGGGAAAAATGTATTTTAGTGTCCTGGTCACATTAATATAAATGTATGCTAATGCCCCATTACTGTATTTAAAACCACATCCTTGACTCTCCAAATATTAAGCCCATGACTGTTTGCTTATCCCCTCTTCCAAAGTTTGATGGCCAAATCCTACCTGTCAAGTTTTGGATTTCCTATGTTGTAATAGTTTTAACAGAGCATTCCTCTAAATATATATTTATATGTAACATGTAAAATGCTTTTTAGCCTTTCTAAAACCACAAACACAAGAGAAAAGTTATAGTGATGAGTTTATGCGTTTACCTACTCTTAACATTAGTATACTACAGAACCAATGGTAACCAATTTTTCTTTTCAAACACATCATTTTGTAGCATGAGATCATTTCAACGACGGGAACATCCACAATATGCCAAGTCAAACTGCTACTGTGAAAAGAACCATTGTAGTTTTCTACATACTGCATATCCTAGACACAAGTAATATTTTTGACTACACTTTTGTTAAAAATGCTATTATTTCTAATGTTGCCTAGCCCTACACTTGATGACTGTGATTGTCAAGTTTTAGAACAGAGCCACTGAGCTGTGCTCTTTCTCTGCACTATGTGGGTTTAACTATTGTTTGCAAAGGTCAAGAGGTCACGACCGTGGTGCTGGGTTAGGGCTGGGCCAGGTGCTTCAGCGCCTCCCCCTCACAGCGCATGCAGTGGTAGCCCATTGTAGTGGTGATATTAAAGCAGCCCTGACTGAGGTAGAAGTCCATAGAGGATTTGTTCCAGTCCAGAATGTTGAAGTTGAGCTGGTTGCAGCCTGCAGCCAGGCCCAGCTACAGACGGAGAAATTAAACAAAAACACGGGTTTGATTACATTTATGCACTGGTGTGCGGACACAACATAAATGCATCGCTGTTAGTTTGCTTCCTATAAATAATCCTAGATAGCTTTGTTTATTGACTTACTTATATGGTAGAAGGCCACTGATGTAGCACTTTTACATGAAACGTGCTCGTCTATCCCACTGGGCACAACTTAGGGTTTCAAAGCATTGCCCAAGGACAATCCAACATGTAGCCAGGACTTTATGAAGAATCTTTGACTTGAGTCTACTGCTTTTTGGTGTTACAAACCCCTGTTCCAGTGAAGTTGGGACGATGGCAAATCCTTTTAGACCCATATTCAACTGAATACTCCAAAAAGTAAAGATGTTTAAAGACATTTATTGTACAAACTGATGAAGTTTTTTTTTTTTTTTTTTGCAAATACTCATTTTCAATTTGATGCCTGCAACACGTTCCAAATGAGCTGGGACGCACAAGCAACTTAACTGATTGGGCAGAAAAAGAGCAGCCCTGAAAGAATGATGCGAGATTCACCACTTTGTGAACAGTTTCTCAACATACAACTGCAAGGAATTTATCATTTTATCATCTATAGTCCATAATATCATCAAAAGATTCAGAGAATCTGGAAAAATCTCTTCATGTAAGCGACAAAGCCAAAAACTAACACTGAATGCCCGTGACCTTCGATCCCTGAGGTGGTTCTATGGTTCGTCACAACATCCCCAAGTGTAAATTAAAACTCTGCTATGCAAAGCGAAAGCCATATATCCATACCATCAACAAGCTCATCTGACATGGACCGATGCAAAGTGGAAAAGTGTGCTGTGGTCTCAAGTCCACATTTCCAACATTTTGGGGGAAACGTGGACGTCATGTCCACCAGACTATAGAGGGAAAGGACCATCCAGATTGTTCTCAGCACAAAGTTCAAAGCCAGCATGTGTGATGTATGGGGGTGGGCTGGTGGCCATGACATGTGTAACTTGCACATCTGTTAAGGTACATTAATGCTGAAATGCACATACAGGTGTTGGAGCTAAATATGCCGCTTCCAAGCAACATCTTTTTCAGGGACGTCCCTGCTTATTTCAGCAAGACACTGACGAGCCACATTCTGCCCCATTATGGGGCAGAATACGACAACACAGATGACAGGTCAGACATCAAGCAAGAATTCTACCTATAAAGCTTCAACACTTAAACTCTGTTTCCATATATCACTGAGTATATACAGTAGATGACTGTGGCGCAGTAGGTAGCGAGGTTGTCCACCAATTGTACAGTTGGTTCAATCCCCAGCTCCCCCAGTCCAAAGTTAGACAGTGAACCCCAGCTCTTTTGGCTCGTGCTTAAGGCATCAAATTTAAAATAAGTAAATACTTGCAAACAACAATAACGTTTATCAGTCTTGTCTTTGGATGAAGAAGGATTTGCAATTCATTGTTTTTGGTTTTCATTTACATTTTATACAACGCCATCATGTGTGTTTGGTTTTACTCACCTGTGCTACCTTGCTCATGAGTGCTTTTCCAATGCCCTTCCCTTGAAGACAGAAAGCAGGTCTTAATTAAGACTTCCTTCACATACTGCAGACATCTGCTTTTGGTTTAAGCTTCAATTCTCCAGGCTACTGTCGGAAATTGTATTTTCTCCATGACTATAATGACGTGTCTACTTACCTCTGAACTCTGGCATCACGTACAAGTCCTCCATGTAAACGGCCCTACCAGACCATGAGCTGTAGGAGTAGAAGTAAAGCGCATAGCCAATCTTTGTATGGCCTGCAAGCAATCAGTCAGAGATCAAAGGTGAAATCAAGGCACCAGGACAACTGGACTTCACTACAGTACTTGTCACATCACAGTTCATGGCCACTCTTAAATTATCACTGTGTGGTTTTTTCAAATCATGTACATTTACATTTTCTGTCTGAAGTTCAATGAATAATCTCAGTCTGCAGTTGTAGACAGATGTGAAAAGGCTCGATCCTGAAGTGTTATCCATTGTTTAAGTCCTGCTACGCACATTTTCGCCCTCTGATGAATTTAAATCCCATTACTCTTGTTTAGGTCTGTTTAGTCTCAAAAATCAGACTGTTTAGCTCCTAAATGTTCCACTGTCAGCTACTGTAGCTGCAACCCTGTGTGTCAGCAGTCTGATGCTTGGCAGGTATAGAACACATCAACAGAGCTGAATATTGATACTAATCTGATTTAATTCAATTTTGATCCAAAATCACATAATTCAATTGACAATCCGTTTTACAACAGGCATCACCCTGCTGTCAGTCTCTTCTTAATGATTCTTTTCTAGAGATAATCTCTGTATAGCAAACACAAACGGAGAGCTCAATTTTTAAAACCTAGATGTGCTAAGTTAATCCATTCAGTATCCATTCACGAGAATATAAAAAGGTGACAGCCTGACATTTGAGCCTGAGCATTATTCAGCAGGAAAATGACGGAATTCTGTACATTCTTGTTGTTCACGTGTTCACTGATATTTGTTTATCTCAGTCATGGGAAATCCATAGTAAGTCGCCACCAGTGGACAGAAGACAGTGATGCCTGTATGGAAAAAGGCCTGTGTCATCGATAAAAAAGGCTGAGCTGGGCGGAAAGCTTGTGTCAGTGGTCTCGTTACTGAATTCTGAGGAAAATCCGGACGTTTGTCTTGTTGTGCCAAGGGAGAGAGGCCACATCAACAGAGTTCTTCTTAGTTCAAAATACGGGTTAGTGACCCGACAACACGGCTGCTCACTCATACACTGTTAAAATATTAGTCATTTAGTAATACCAGTAATTAATAGACATCTTGCGTGCTGAAGACTGAGCCCTCATTACTTAATTAGACCTGATGCAACAAACCAACGTGTCTGCTGTGAGTGAAGTCTAATCAAGTTAATGCAGAACCACAGTCACAAAAGTAGTTGTTCGAAACCAAAACCTAGTGACTAACACACGAGAGCAGATACTGGACTAGAATTAATCAGAGGACCACAAACGCCACTTCAGTTGTTCTCCACATGAGGACAGCTCATCTCAATCAACACGAAGGAACGAGAGTTTGGTGTGTTGTAAAGAGGCTCTTGAACTCAGCACAGCAAATCAACTACTAATGGTCAACAGTTTGTTTTTCCTCCTTTTAGAAGTGATGCAGACGTCAACATTGTTAGTGATGCTTCTCGCTCACCTTCTTCGGTTTTGTGCTGTTCGGGCACCTCCGCGATGATCCCATGAAAAAACGGGTTTTTGGAGAATCCATCCTGCTCCAAGTCTGCACATTAAAAACAGACATCTACAGTATAATGACTCTTTTTTTCTATAAGGGCTGGAGGTAGGTCATGTCTGTATTTCTTTACTGGCATTTGTTGTTTTTGGGAATTAGTCGGTATTATTGATTGTCATTGAGCAATAACGTCCCTGAAAGTGTCCAATGTGTCCCGTCCATTTGGTTAAATAAAAATGTGATGTAATAATTTGTTTTACCATGTTTACCTGTGGCTTTAAGTCAGTATTGACAAGAGCAATATTTGATTTTTTCAGTTGGAATAAAAGGCTAAATGCACAGGTATGATACAATCTATCACATTATATTACTCAATCCTCAGAAACATGGACATTTGAACATCTAATCAACCATAACGGCTACTGAATTGACTTTCCTGAAATGATTTTGTCAACTATTTTACAAATTCTAAAGTTAAAGTATGATAGTTAAATATATTTAAATGTATATTCAGGAGGCGGTGAAGTGTCTTTACTTATTTTTACACAGATATTAATTCAGCATTACCTCTCTGTGTGATTTTCACAAAGTCTGCCATTTTCTCGTATTCAGCCAAATTCTGGAGGTGAGAAAAAAACACACACAGAAATCATTGCTTATGTTGATCATAAATTCAGCATAACAGTGGGTTGAAAGTGTGTGTGTCACAGCAGCACGTCCGGCTTGAAAATGTCTCCGCACCATGATCATCCTCGCGATGTCCCTGCAGTCGTCCACGTTGGCTGCGCGGATGGAGAAATCCATTGTCGGCTGGAGGATCGCGGACGTAACGTCGAGTGCAACCAGCTGGACCAAAGGTGCTTCCAAGGACAGGAGGGCTACGGTGGAACCGACGCCTGTAACATGTGCGTCCTCGTCAGTCCTGTGCTGATGCCTTCTCCCTCCGCCTGCAGGGTCCACATCGATCCTCTAGGGGGCTCCGCGGCGTGCAGCTCCGCTCGTCCGACACCCGGTTAAGTAACGATGCACAGAGCACGTGTCCGTCCGTGAACGCACCACAACACGGGCTGCTGTGGACCTGATAGATTATTGTAAAAAAAAATATGTTTTTTATTTACCTGCTAACATGTGTTTTCATGGAGAGTAGCAGGGGTTTATGGATTTCTGTGAAACGGATTTTTGGGTGATCCTGATCAATGTAAGACAGCAGACAAAGCCTTTGACTGAAAGTTCCTTGTGACCTTTACTCCACATACTGTCCTGTCACTGTACACCCACTGTTTTTTTTTGTGTGGGGTTTAATAAATAGTGATTTTAGGATGATTTTAGTACTGATGTTAAGTAAGGCTGTAAGGCCCTTCAGGAGATGAGTTTAGAGATGTTTGTGTGCACACAAGTGGAAAATGCACATCTCCTCCATTGCTGAGACCTTGCCTTTATTATACCATTAGTGATTTTAATAATTCCAAACAAAACAGACAGTTAAATAGATAATTAGGCTGCCAAGTTGTCCTTAAAGGCAACTTCACCCATTTTCAACTTGCATTCTATCGCTTAGGTTTAGGGTGTAAATGTACATTAATGCTTTTAAACTTCCCTCTGACTTACCTATATTTTAATATTTTTCTGCTTCTGGTAAAAAAACTCCTCCAAATGACATCACCTGGAGTTTTTCATCATTAGGAAGTCAGATGATGTCGCCTGAGGAGTGACTATGATTAGCCATAGTGCAAAAGAAATCATCTTGACAAGTGATGTCATCTGATTTTAGAAACTCCATAGTATTTTATTGATTTTAATTTTAAGTATTTTATCCTCAGACATCCTTTAGAATAACTTTATCCATTTAACATTTTGTGGCTTAACATGGGGAAGAAGTGAACTGAAGTAAGTATGATCTCATAAATTTGCAAAAAGACCTAACGGCAAGTTCCCAACATCGTGAGCATCGTGTTAGAGGAACTGAGGACGCCTTAATGAAGGAAGTGGTCCACAGAAATTCAAGTCCACAAATGAATAAAGTGAAGTTAAAATAGATTTTCGTTGTGGGGGTTGTATTTCCTCTGCCTGTCAAATAAATTTGCCTCCTTCAAGTTGTCATAAAAAAAGAAGTGATCACTGAAAAGTACCTTATCCATGACTTCATCCTTTGGCACCAACCACTAACTGGTGATCTACAGGAGGCACTTTGACCCCTCTGTAAAGCCCCTCTGAGTTTAATTTTAACACAGTCCGGGAAAAAGTTAAAACTAGCTCAAACTCCCATTTAATAGTTTGGGTATGTTTTGAAATCTTTCTAATAAAGATGATCACATACTTTTATATAAGTATTTTACACTGTAATATTGCTACTTTTACTACTAAGTCAACAAACATATCTCTGATTTAGATCATATTACTGGGTGAAAAAAAGCAAATACACAACCCCTGAAATATTATCTCTGTTGATTTATATGTATATAAGATTTAAACTATCACAAAAATGTGTTGGGATTAACAGTTTTAGCACTTTTTCAAAAATGACACTTAAAAACATAGCTTAAATAAAATTTTTAGATTTTCCTGTGCACAAATAAACAGGCTACTTCTTTAGTTACCTTTTATTTTGTAACATAAAATAACCTTAAACATTATAGTAAGTAGAAAAAAGTAATTGGTGCAGTAGCTGTTATCATCAAATCAAACAATTTTACTGTATAATAATCAACAAAAACATCACCTTTTTTTCTTAAAATGCTGCTCAAAAACTAAATTGTAATTGGTGGTTGTGTAGGAGCCAGATTATAACAGAATATTTCAGCCCAACAACGTTTTATAAACTTTTTTATCAGTTAATCACACACTCACTGGCCACTTTAATTGGTTGGTCAAAACACTAGAACCATATCTTAATTTAATGTGCTCCAGCACGACTCCACCCCCCACTTTGGCCTCAATGATAAACAGGGAGTAGAATTATTGACTTTCTGACAGTTTCAACTTAAAAACTGAGAAATTATAACGTTGTGGAAGTAGCATTAATGGCAGAGCTGCTGAATTTGATTGCATTAGATTGTACAGGTGTACCTAATAAAGTGGCCAATGAGTGTACGAGTTAAAGAGTAGTGTAATAATTATCAGTGAAACCAGACGACATAAAAACCACAGTAACGTGAAGTCTGGCTTGAATTAATAATTGATGAATGACTGAAAAGTGAAACATCGTTGTTTAACCTACAGCCCATCAGATATGGTTCAGCGTACAAACATGCTAATAACTCACTCACAGCCTTTGGTTGTTTAAGTCACATTATAAACAGGAGACTGGCTGCTCGGGGCTAAAAATACATTTAGTGAGAGATTTGTCACAGTACACGGCTTTCTGCAGAGCAGTGAGGGTGGGGAGGAAATGAGCAGAGAAAGGGGGGATTTTGCTGGGTTTGCTTTCAAACGCTGTATGGTCAGCTTTCTCCTGAAAAAAAAAAAAAGAAAAGGCTGCCTGTGTGGCTATTAATAGCTCAGATGAGGTGGTGTGGCTCTTTAAGACTGACGAACGCTTTCTTTCAGGCGACGCAAGAGGGGAAAACGGCATTGCCACCGTTTTCATCAGCAGCCTCTGTGCTGGTGACGTGCAAAGAACACCCCTGATAGTTTTTACAGACGCACTCATGAGGCAGAGGCACAGGCAGCGAGGGGCAGAGACGTTAGGCAACATTAGTCAGTGGACTGTGAGTAAGAGACCTCGGGCCTCTCACCGCGCTGTTCACATCAGACAAAGGCTACAAATGTTCATATAAGGAGTGCGCAATTCTCTCTGTTTTTGATATTTACTAGTAAAATGCAACTGTTACGGATGATCGGGAATAGAGTCATATCTGTGATCTGTGGGATGTGGTCAATGTTGCAACTCCAGAAATACCTCAGGTTCAACACAGATGTGTCCAAGGGCACCACAGGGTGCATCTCAAAATGTCAGATGATTTCATGTTTCATGTTATATCTAATTCAAGCTCTTAACCTTAGAAGAAAGGCTCAACATTTTGGGAAAGCCACATATTTCATTTCTGATTTGAAGATCTGCCTGTCCGTACAAGCAGCGCCATGAAAGCTTCGCACACAGCCAGGCCAGCTGTTTCCCTTTGTTTCCAGATGTTATGCTAAGCTAAGCTGTCACCAGGCTGTACCATCATATCTGACATACACATGTGGAATACATCATGCTGACAAAAAAAAGTTTAATTAAGGCATTTTCATGAAAATATGACAAAAAAGTATAGGAGGGTGAGACAGGGAGAGAGGACATAAACATATTAATTACAAATTAGAAAAACACTTAAGTAGTGGCATAGACTTTATTGAGCTAGTGATGCTGAATTTCCTATATATTTTCATTTAGACATATTTTGTAGGAACCAGAGAACAGACAGATACAATTTTAAATACATTTAGGTCAGTGACGCACCAAGCTGACTTTAAAAAAGTAGAGCTGCTGCGTCAGCTCACGTCAGGCCTCTCTGATTAGAAGGACACGTTTGGTTCTATTTTCACCAGGCCCATTCTACAATCCCGCATAGGCACAAATATTTTATCAAATCCACGTGTTATCTCTTAGTTCACCTAGTTCTTTAGCAGTGTACATGTTTGCTCTTTGCTCAGTTTTTTATTAATCTTCTGATGTGTTTTATAAAGTGTGTCATTAATTCAGATCGTTCTTATCCATTTTCACCCTGGATCTTGCTGTAGAGCGCCACGATTCGATCTTGCACGCTTTTATGAGCGTAGCTCGTTGTTGTGTGCTCTTATCGCACGGCTCTTCTCCTCTAAAGCTTGTTCCTTTGACAGTTGTTTCTTCAGCTTCTGAAGCTTTTTATGCAGAATTTCGAGCTATGAAGGCTTTTTCCACAGCTTCCAGTTCTTCATATGTTCTTTTATGTCAGCTTTTTTAATTCGGATCTATTTTGGATTTGCTTTTTCAAGGCGTCATTTTCTTTCATCGATGCATCTCGGCAGGCCTTCTTCTCCCTGCACTTGACCCCCAAAATCTTGATTTCTTCATACTCTTGACTTCCTGCCTTGGGGCCTCATTTTCATGTGTCATTTTTTCATCTTTCGTCACTTTGTTCACCTTAAGCGATGTTGCAAAGCATTATTCTGCTGACTAATAGCTTCATTCTCGGCTTTTGCAACATTGCAAAGCCTTAAAGAGTTCATGCCTCCAGAATATTTTTTTGCAAGGCCAAGGTTTTTGTAGCACATGCCCTCTTTCGGCTTCTTCAATAATATATTCCTCCTGCAAAGCTGTTTCGTGTTGGACTCTAACTCTCTAATAAATATTTAAATTCTTTGTGGAAATGGCTACAATTCACCCTGACAACATTTTCAGCTCTTGGCTAATTGCCTGTATGTTCATTGTGCTGCTTGGTTGCTGAAGGAGGTCCATGCTGTCACTTTCATAGAGCCCAAGGAAAGAAATGATCTCTTAAAGCTAAAGAAATTCCCTTAAACTCGGTTTAAACTGAGTTATATGTCTGAGCAATTAGTGAGAAATGTCTGTGTAGCCAACAGCTGATGACATCACTTTAGATTGGAATCAAAGCACTGGCACGTTGCCATACCAACCCCGATTTTTTAAAACTTTAAAAAAAATCTTACCATGTAAATGTAAGCTAATTAAACAGAATAAATAGATTTTAAAACCCATTTTTCTTTGAATTTACATTTTGTAAAATAGTTATGTAGCTGCACTCTGAGTTGTGCCATTTAGTTTCCACGTTGGAAATCTAAAAATCACCACAGTTGAATATTATAAATCCCACTGCAATTTCTACATGGGTCTCTGTTCTCCACCATGTCCTAAAGTCTCAATGCAGTCGTTTATTTATATAATTCTTATCAAAAAACCTTTCCCATTAACTAACATATAAAATTAAAAATGCAAAAATGGTCAAAATACAGGCAGCACGGTGATGGAGTGGTTAGTGCTGCCATCTCACAGCTAGAAGGTCCCTCTGGGGGCTGCAGCCTTTCTGTGTGGTTTCCTCCAGTTTCCTGCCACAGTCTAAAAACATGCATGTTAGGTTTATTGGTGACTCTAAGGTGTGAATGTAAGTGTGAATGCTTCTCTGTCTGTGTATGGCCCCGGTTTGTAGCCCACCTTATTACCTCCAGCCCCCCTGCATCCTGGCCAGAATACGTGGTTAAGATACACTAATAAATGGATGAATGCATAGGACAAAATATACATTTTATTATCACTATGCAATAAAATGCATGTACTGTACTTTAAATTTGTCTATGGGGAAATATATTGCAATTTACTTGTATGTTTGTGTTAAATGTGTGAAGTGACTAAGATCTGATCAAACCTTTTTAAGGCACCTTACAGGGATTTTCACTTTCAGGTGCTGTAAGCAGCTCACAAACAGTAACATTTGATTTACAATAAGGAGTCTGAAAAAGGCAAGGGCAGAAAAGCAGTCAGAGTAAGAGGGCAAACAGTCAGTCAGATGGAAACACCTGTAGACATGTATTCTGGGGATGTTTAACTTTTATAACAGGAAAAAACCAGAGGTAATGTTTTAACTGCAATATGATTGCATTTTCCTCCAACAGGAGTTTTGTTATTTTGTTACAGGGATGTTTTACACAATAAAGTCGTTTCTTTATGGTTTGAATAGTTTTATATTTTCAAACCTATTTTCCTTTTTTTAGTTAAGTAAAAGTTTATTCTGTGGAAATACAGTACGTGGTTTTCACCCTTCATGACGGGATGTTAAACTCCTGCTCGTCATTTGTCACTTCAGGACAGAATAATACTGTTTGAAATTTGTTGTGCAGACTCATTCCAAATACCTGCAAGCAATAAAAAAGTAAAGCCAAGGCCGCACAAATTTCTATTCAGAACTAATGAATAGACTTATTGCATAACATGGACATGATTCACACCTTAGAATAAATGGAGAAAGCTGGTGTTCTGTGCAGCAACTTTATAAGGCCAAACTGGAAAAAGCTTTACAGCCAAGTCTGTGCTCTGCGTCACTGAAACAAGACAATCTACTGTTGGGTTAATCGTACTGACGTTCTAACAGAAAGCTAAATATTAATTGTGGGTTTTCGAGGTCATTTAACATGTTGTTGTGGTCTGATTTAATGTTCTAATGATCATTAAATGGTAGTAACACTGTGTATGAACAGATGACTGAGTATTGGAGCGTTTACATGACAAACTTTTACGTAACATTTGAGCAACCTTAAACAGGAAACACACAGAAGAAAGTTAAGAAAGTTTTTTTATTTATTAAATGCATGAGAATTTAAAGAATGAGATTTTTAACATGTGTGTGTGTGTGTGTGTGGGTGTGTGTGTGTGTGTGTGTGTGTGTGTGCGCTCACAAACCAAGTGACTTGTTTTAGTAGGGCTTAGAAGGAAAGTGTCATCTGATTTGAGACAATGCCAGAGTGGCCGTTGGCACCCGTCCATTCTTTGTTGTGTGCTAAGCCAACCAGCTGGCTGCAGTGTTACAATTAATGAATTGAGTAAAATCAAACCGTTTTTTGGCGCAAAAGTGAAAAGCTATATACCGTTACCTCGGTTCAGATTCACACTAATCTGACTTGGATTTCTTTTAAAGTTGACAGACTATTGTTTCTCTGACTCCCTGAGAAAGTTGTTTCAGCTCTCTTATTCAGACTCCTATAATGGGAACTCCTTTGGGCCTGTACAGGAAGCTACTTCCTGTTCCTGTTTAGTCTATATTCTGATTGGCCCCTAAGCATAAGAGCATTTCCACAACAATGCAGTGAATACATTCATCAAATTCTTAAAAGAGCTAAAAGTGAGCAAAAACAGGGGCAGTGGAGGAGACTGAAGACAAGCCAAAACAGCCACTGTTGTTTAATCTTCCTCCCGCCCTTATACAACTTCCATAAACTCCATCTTTGGGCATTATTTTGCTGTCAAAATAAGTACACCCCATAATTAGTAAATCTGCCATAATAAACTGCTTCTCTACGTGATAAAAAAAGCAACGCCCAGCTCAGAGAAGGGACTGTGATAAGAGCTATTCAACGCCTTTCAGTCCGGTGCTCATGAATAGCCCACTCTGGGAATACAGAGTCCCAAAAAATGCATCTTTTGATTTATTCTAGGTGATTACATAACTGGTTGGCATCACGTTACTTGTTGCAAAAAGCAGTGTAATAGCCTCCTTTTTCTAAAATCTCCCTATCAGAAAGCCACTGTTCAAATATTGAAAATAAAGCTTGTCATTTAGGTAATTCACACAGACAAACCCTTCCTCTTGTCTGCCCTACTTATGTTATACTTACACTCAACCACTTCCCTCAAATGAAAATGAAGGAAATTAGCTCACCGGTCGACTGATGTAACCGTCATGCAAAGATAACTAGACAAGAAGAAAAAAAGAGCAGACACGTGTCATTCCCTCTGCTGACACAGACCCATTAACACGCCTTATTAGGATATGAGCAGTCATATGAGTGTAGAAGCAGTCGGGCTGGCAGATGTTGCTTTTGTTTTCTGCTTCTCATAACTTCCTTCAGAGTCATGTGATTCCCACGAAGGTCAACACACTTGGCCACTTGCTCACCATGGGACTTTGGCTGAGGCAGAAATTAAACAGTAACACTGAAGGTGAACTTTTTGGTGAACGTAAATAGACAGCCAGTGTTCCCGTAAGGAAAAGAAAAACGGGCGAAGCTCTGTGTCACTGTCCACTTAAATTCTTGGAGGCGGTGCAATTATCTCCGCAGCCTCACTTACCGTAAACTGCTGGCAAACATCAAATGTGTGTTATCAATCTGGGATAAAAACCTCCCTTTCACTTACTACTGTGTGTAAGTGTTATTTACAAGCATCATATTTCTGTTCCACTGATAACAGCTCCACTAACCCTCCAGCTTCCCCTTTCAGTCCCAGATCTGTGCCTTGCAAATGGGACATCTGTCATTCCCTTCAGTGTTCCGTTTATATGGAACACTTACACAAAAACCTGTTGCTCCTGTCAACAAGTATTACTTCTGAAGTTGTTTGTCAAACATCATAATAGTCCTACTAGCCTTGGAGCTACTATGCAAATATTATTCTGTGCTGCATAACTGCACACAGTTAAGTACTGTACACAGAGTACTGTACCACTTCCTTATATAGACCTTATTAGCATTTGGAAAACATGCTTTCTAAATGCACCCAGTTTGCTTGTTGTTGCCCCCATCAGTAGCTGACGGGATGTAAAACTGGAGCCAGCATTTCCCAAGCAGTGAAACTACACTAGGTCCAAACACATCCTAAACATTTGGATGCCTCCAGGAAGTACTGTACCTTTTCAACTGATGCTTTATGTTTCATTTCATAACCACGTCGGCTTATGGGGTCAGGACGGACTCCACGTAGACATCTCGATGAAGCCCAAAAGTGCCATTGCATCCAGTGTGCATGTCCCTAAAAAGCAAACCAGCTGCTTGTTTCATTGAGATATGTTAAACAAACTTGCGGGTGTACGTGTGCAACACGTACAGCACTTGATGTTTTGACAAAGCAGTTACACCCTTTTTTATTTTTTAAGGACTTTTCATGTTTTTCATTCAAATACAATAACAGATCAGTGTTTCTTCTTGCTGCTGCTGCTATTCTCAAGGTTACCATCATAATTTGTAGTGTGCATGTGAGGAACACGGGTGAGCACGTAGCGTGACTGTGTGTATGTCCATAGTACCTGTATGAGTCTGAATGAGGGAAACTACGAACAGTGTTGTACAAGTTCATAAATGTTCAGTTCACAGGAATGCAAATGATTTAGTTCAGGTACATAGTACATAATGTTAAAAGCAGAAACAAAACTGGCATTTACTGCTTTTGAAACACAACTTACCTTCGCTCTGTGCAGTCCCTGAATGCCTCGCGTAGACATCAAGTGAACCGTGAGTGAGATGGGAATGTTTGGATACAGTAACAAAACATGGTGCCTATTAATTCATATGGAAAACAAATCATTCTTCTTCCAGATTCCAGTCTTTAAAATACTTGCCCGTCCTCACACTATCCAATCAGGGACCTCCTCCAGGTGCTTCTTTCAGCTCACCTGACACACAAACGGGGATAAAATTAAATAATACTACAGCTCCTCCAGCCCTTACAAACAACATTGCAAAAATTAATCAAATTACCATGAAGCGGCAATTTGCAGGCTCTGTGATGCTCAACACAGAAGTTGCAATATCACCGTTGGCCAATGAGCCAACATTACTTTAGTGCATGTAGTGTGGCGGGGCCTTTATAGTGTCTCTCTGTCAGGGCCTGTATCCAGGCAAAGTGGTGCTTGAAGTTACATGCTAATGTGCTTGCTACAACAACACCGACATGGTGAACAGATGTGAAGCAGTTGTTGTTTACCATGATTCTGTTTGATTTTAGCGTGTTACTAAATTTTTGCATAACTGTTCTAATAGGTTTAATAGTGGTGGATTGCGATATTTTGGTCTGGAACAGTTTAGTAGGCGTGAATGACTTTGAGCCATGATACTTGCCTGGCTAAAAATAACCAAAATAGAAACAAAAGTGATGAGAAATACAAAAATATGATGATGTTACACTTTTAGACAAGAATTTAATAAACAAACAAAGGGCGGTTCATCAATCCTGCAAGTGCCTGTATTTCTACAAAAGGCAGCAGTTTGTGAAATGCACGTAGTGTATCTAAACTATAAACATACAGTACAGGCGAAGCAAATACGCTACCGGAGCAACATCCTGAGGAAATCGCCTCCCTCTTAAAGCTTTACTGTAATGAAGCTTCAAAGCCTGGGCTGCAGCCAGCAAAAGACAGATGTGTTTTTCAGGTTAATTTTTCGAGAAGCGAGGAACCCCGTTTACTGTAAAGACGCAAAAGCCAGTCTCAAACTGTCAATTCACAATTTCAGACGCAGTTTATTAACAATTTCTGTGTTATCAAATGTAGGTGCAACCCATTTCTCCCCTTTCTCTTTCTTCAGCAATTTCCTCAGATTTGATTCTTTTGAATTTAGGTGAATAACAGGAAAACCTGACTGTGAGGCCAACAGATACAATGAACCCCCACCACTGACATTTCTTTTGAGTAACTGAGCCATTTCCTCTTGAGAAATTAGAGGCCGGTTCTTGTTTAGGAAGGTGTAACCAGGGACTGGATACACACTTGGATTTAAACGCTGGTCACTAAATCCGGTCACTTTCATTGGAAGAGCAGCTATTGTCACTACAACGTATTATTCACATGAAAGCAGGCAAATAGGTGAAGTGGCTGTTCGTGCTCACTCTGTTTCACAGAAAAGCAACATCTCATGTTATCTGTATTCTTCATAACACTAGATATGTCTTATTTCTGCTGATGACCAGCATAAATGTCATGATGAACATTATGCAAGAATAAGTTCCGCATGTGTTTTACATGAACAGAGGATACTTAATTCACTATGAAAAAACATAGTCATGCTTACAATCTAAAGCAACAGTCATGCAATGTATCTCTGCTGCAATTCAAAGACAACAAGCTGGAATGTATGGGAGTGTTGCATCAAGCTACATAACCCAAACTAGTTTGACTAGAAATGACACTGCAGTAACCATCAGATTTGATTTTGACTTTTAGCTCAAATTTGAATTTAGCTGCACATGAGCAACATGCTTTGCTTCCTATTCCTGCTTTTATTTTTGGATTTCTTATTGTCAGATTAATTAATTTGTTTGGAACAATTTCATGGAATTCCTGTTACCAGATATGGATTCTAATGATACATCCCTTGACTATTCTGTAAAATCCGAATGAAGTGAGAGTGGGGATTAAATAACTGTAAGATAAGGCAGCCTATATCTGAGGGACGATAAAGTCTAAAAAATATCAGCTTGTTTGGGATATTTTCTATTCATCCTGTCTCCTATTTTTGCTTAGTGACACAGATTACACACACTCATTCCCAGTCCCATTTATATATTTTTTTCTTCTTTATTCAATGTGCTCATATTGTAATTGTTGTTCTCTTGAACCTAAAAATTTCAAATCAAGTTCAACTGGTAAATAAAATTAATTCTGTGAGAAAACAGGGTTCACACATTTCTTTTCACGATAAACTGAGGAGTAATATCCTACTGTTGACGACTGTTGTCCGAGGTGCGCAAACATGCTCACATGCAACAATATTAGTCCTCACCGCAGGTTATTGTGTTAGTATGCAAATATTTAATACTTAGCTCTAAACACAAGTGCACCTACAACAAACAGAGCCTATTTTTTCAGGGATTTTATGATCATTTAAATTAATAAACAAATCAAAGATGAAAAGTCACTGTACAAAGAGGGCAGGCTCAGAAAAAAGTTGCTGCTTTTTCCCCCATAATACTTAAATTGCCCCTCTCAACCTGATTAAGCCGCAGGGATCTTATCAACGCTTTTCCTTCCTGCTGCTTCAGTCCTCTTGGTACCAGTTCTCTAAGCACAGCGTGGCCCATTCAAATATATTGGAAAATAGTTCACATCAGCTCCATACTGGTAGATGCCCCATTTTTTTTAAAGTTCGTGCCCCTGGGGAACTTTCAGAAAATCTGCGGATTCATATTTTTTACTCAAATACGTACAATATTCTTTTGTTTGAACTGAAGTGATGAACAAACGTGGTCGTCAGGCCTCGCCACTAGTGTGACTCAGCTCTGACAGTCATCCTGTGAAAAGTGCATTCTTTTTATAGCAGAGGATTGTGCCAGGGACAGATTGCTATGTTCTTTTTGCTTTACTAGAACTGCAGCAAACTGGAATGCTGCTTTCATTATTGACAAGCGCAGATACACGTCAGTAAATCACAATGACATACGATTTACAGCAAATTCGAAAAAGGGAACTGAGCATAAAGCATCGAACGGATGGAGATTTACCCTTATTTAACTACCTGAATTTACTATGTTTGCTCTGCTTCTACCTGTAGTAGTTTACATGTTTGTCTTTGTGTGACAGGCAGGTCGCGACTCTGTAAATATGACGGCCTCTTTTCTAAGAAGCTAGATTACCCAAATCCAGTAAACCTGCTTCTTGGAACAGGCCTCTTCACTTTGAGACTTTTTGGTTCATTGTAATATCCTTCCTGTCTGAGTGTATCCGTCCATCCATTATCTATACTGCTTATCCTGGGAAGAGCAAAGGGGGATGAAGCCAGCGTGGGCCCTCATTTGGGGAAAGGAAGTTAGATCACCAGTCTATCACAGAGTCCAGTTATTGTCTAGCTTTAGTGTGAAATAAACGTTGACATCATCAACAAATGTTTCATTTTTCTTTTGTTTGACTTGGGTGATAAATTTTCGGCCTTGAAACTGCCAAACATCCTCAGAGTTTTGAGTAGTCAGATACTGTCTTTGTTTCCCCATAGTGACCTGTAATTATCCTCCAGGGAATTTCAGTCCTAAAAAGCAGTGAAGGCATTTAGCTGCTAATTAGTTTGTGAACTTTTGGGTGTGTCTGCAAAAGCTGCCACACCCACTGATAAAAATGTCACGTTGATAATTGAATAAAAATTGCTCTCTCCAATGCATTTGATAATAACATTTAACAATCATGCTGCCGTAAGTGAAAGACTTACACTGACACGCTCATACTGGAATTACTGGTGATGTTTAGAGACAATACAGCAGAAAACTAATCACCAGGGAACATTATCTAAGAAATCAGTCTGCTGTTACACCATTCACCATCTTACTCTGTGCAAAGGTGTAGCACATGCAGCACGTCAGCAGAGCAGCAGCAGCCGCTCGTAAACACGCTGTTGGAAAAAACCAGCATAGACCAGCATGATTTCTATGCTGGTCTATGCTGGTTTTTCCAACATGTGTGTGTTTACACAGGAGGTGATCAGACACTGTGTTGACTTGTAGGTCATCCCCATTTTGGATGTGCTCAGAGCCCAGTGCTCATCCTTTGTGGTTATAAAACACAAGGAAATGAACATTTAATGTAAAAATATTCTTTAGGTTGCATTTACGAGCTTGTAACGTGAGAAAAATACTGCAAACAAATTGGTATGCTGCCAAGCTGGATTGACGAGACAGCAGCGGTTCTGCACGAGGTACAGCAGATGACTGAACAACATGGTTTTAATGCTTCCTGTGGCAGAAAGCATGTGCCAGTGTGTGACAATTCAAACAGATGCTACCATGAGGAAAAGTCTGTCGCCACAGTCAGTTGCCTTTAGGCTCAAGGGGCCACAGCCATGTACAGATCTGTACATTTGAGTTTCAGCATTGTCACGTTGTGCAGAATTGCATCTTTAGAGCAACTGGCTGAAGATGCGGTGTTGAGCTAAATAGGCCAAAAAACACAAGGCACACGTCAGGCTTATTTTACTCACAGGATTAAAGCTGTGAAGTATGTGGCACTTCCAGTTCCTGCAAAGTGCTTTGATCCGTTCAATGTTTACCAATGAGGAGGGCAATCCGAGACCTAATTCTATGTAAGCAGTCAGTGAATCCTTTTGGACACTGCCTATACCTCCAAAACACAACGCCACACGTTCTCACATACTGCAGCTGCGCGCCACAATTTGGATGCTGACTCTGTTCTTGCTGCGCCTTGTGTGAAACATAGAACGGGTGGGTGCCTGTCTGAGATGGTCCATTATGTCACCGGTGCCCCAAGAATAGTTCCAGTGTGCCCTGCGAGGAACTGAGGCAGGTGTGACGTCCAGAGCTTAACTGTTGTTGGTCCAAACCCAGCAGAAACAGGGGCCCTACTGTTTCCCCGTGTCGGGCACACCCAGCCACACATACACATTCAGACGCGTACACACATGGAACTGTTTAAATTTTCCTCTGCCACTGTTCAACACACCCCAGAATAAACACTTGCAGCAGATCTGAAGCAGCGAGGCCAGTGATCCCCATTAGAGACAGGCTGTGACGCAATGTGAGGGTAATGAGAGGTAGTGGGTTTCAGATGTTTCCCCAGTCTGCTGTTGCAAAAACGCTTAGGACGTTCAGTCGCAGCAGCACGATGTCACAGGCTGGTGTAATGATGTCTGCTAATACGCCGTCATGTGACCTTTACATTGGTTATGTCAGTTCAGAGCTGTATTAAGCGTGTTAGGGTTTTCAAGAAGCTTCCTAATTAGAGGCAGAAAGATTAATTAACAAAAAATCCATCAGTTATGATACATTCAGTAGCTGGTTATTTGTAAAAAGTTAAAATGTTGTGTAAAAGTTCTAGCAAATGTGACATTTTGATGTTTTTCTCTTTTTTCTATCACCGTATATTTAATGTGTAGTTTGCAGGTCCCCCCCACAAAACATACAATTTCAATAAATCACCTTGAACAAAATTATTTGGAAAATAGCTGATAGACACTTTACGCTTGAACATATGTAAATAATAATGAGGAAATTTGATGATCGATTACAAGTGATTATTTCTGCATGTTAACTGGCACTATGACGCAGTCAGCCTGCCTTGCTAAGTTCAGTAGATATGATTTGATAAGGATTCATATGTTTCATTTCTGCACCCAACGCATGGCTGCTAGACCAGTCATTACACTGCTCAAATTAAATCAACATTTTTGCATATTTGCAGCTTCGTGTGCCTCTATCGCTGCTTGCATTCAGACTTGCAGCCCTGAATAATTTTCAAAAGAAAGTCAGGAATATTTTTTTTTTTTTTTTTTTTTTTTTGCTGTTTTTGGTTTTTTTGCACACGTGAAAGACTGATATTGCACTTTCGTCACATTCCAACAGGTGGCACTTTGATGACGACATCAAAGGATTTAAAGGCACCAACGTTGTGACGCGTCGCGCTGACGCCGTTAAATACGTCCGTCCCACGAGCGCAGCGACTCAGTTGGTTCATACACGGTCGGAGTCAGGAGCACGAGCCCGCGTCTGTCTGTCCGTCTGTCTGTCTCACGTCCGTGTCTTCGCATGCACGGGACACGGGACACGGGACACGGAGGACAACCTGGATTCAACAAAATAATAAACCAAAAAAAAAAATCAGGAGATTCTGCGAGTCTCAGTTTGTATGAAACGAACCAGGTAAGACGAACACGCTCGAACATGTTTCTCTAAAGCTCGTGTCAACGGCTCCGAAAAAAAGTCCATCAAGAATTTCATTGTCTCCGGTTTATTTCTGAGGAGAAACTTGCTCAACGCGTTTTTCATTTAGGTTTTTGTAATGGCGAGGTTCTGTTGGCTATTTCGGCGTGTGAAGGAAGAAAGGGAGGAAGGAAGGAGACCAGGGCTGGAGATCGGGTCGTGCCATTGCTTCAACAGTTGCTTTTGATTTTTGCTGGAAGAAGGCGAGAATGTTGCTAATGGGACGTTTCCCCTGATGTGATGCAGCTTCAAATGCAGAAACAGGGTTTTATTAGTTGGCTTTATGTTGAATATGTATTTTTGCCACATGTTTGGAGTAGAATTGTGTCCAAGAACCACTCCATGATTTCCTTAACAGGATGGAGCGTTGGCAGGGAGTTTTGCATCAGTCAGGAAACCGGGGGATTGTTGTCTTGATGTACATTAGATCCTTTCTCCATGTGTTCCATCAAGCATCAAGTGACGGGGACAAAACTGGTTCTACAGTGTCTGCGGTTTTAATGCATCACTGTGGTCGGACTCTCCAAGAGAAAGTTCTAGGTACTTTGTTTGCAATCCACTCATGTAACTGCACACACACACACACACACACACACACACCTGTGTGTGTGTGTGCGTATCCTGGGTCACTCAAGGCTTGGCTTTTGTGATGTGACACACTGTCCGAAGCATGCCATTGTTTGTAGGAGAAATATTTAGGTGGGGGAATGCAAAGCTGTTTCCTGCACAGGGGCTTGACTAACAATGGGCACCGCCTCAGAACAGTCGGCGGTTCTCTCTGCAGCTCACATCTGAAGAGGCAGCTAGGATGTTGAGAGAATGGCCCAGAAAAGAGAACCAGGGAGGGGGGGGAACATAAAGTGTAACACAATGTAGAACAAGCAGTTCTGTGAATTTTGTAGGATGAGAGACAATGGGAGGCCAGACGTAGTTACATAAGTCTCGAGTTAGAGAGGTCACACATGCCTTTATGTGCTGGTATGGGAATAGTTGTAATAATTGATATGGGTGCGAGTTAAACGAAAGCGCTGTGTGATTACCTGTGTGGTGCAGCACACTTCACTGCTGTTTGTACATCTCTTAAAGGTTCATGCTGTGAGCACAAGCCCAAAAAAACCTCACTGTAAATATTTAATGACTGCTGTATCTGGTGAATGAGTCTGGCCTTTTATTTTCCTATGCTGTGGGACAACTTGTGCTGATTTTTTTTTTTTTTTTTTTTTTTTCCCGCTCATCAGAGTTGTTAACAGGAAATTGCATTAACATGTGACAAATCAAGAATTGCTCCATATGTTCTTGGTGTCAAAACTGTCCATTGCTGGGATGTAGCCTTGTCTCCACCTTGTTTTAACTGAACAAAGTTTCAACATTTGTCTCTCTCATTTATTTGTGCATCTTTGAGATGGATCCACTAACGTCACTCTCTTTATCTGCCTCATTTCAGAGCAATCCGTGGATGCTGCTTCACTCTATTTAAAGACGTGAGGTGGAAGAGTGGGAGAGGTTGTAAAGAGAACCCGCTGACCAGCAGCAGTCACGCCTCTGCAGAAATTTCCTTCCAACCCCGCCAGAAACGCACTATGTCTCTCAGCACTTTCCAGCTCATGCAGACCCTCAAGAACTCTCCTGCTGCGTTACGTCGCCGCTTCTGCCGCGACCGCACAGAGTCGTTGTCTCACGGTGATCCTCTCTTCAAAGTTCACTACCTGGGCACGGAAAAATCTTCTCTCTAGATCGAGAACAGGCCCAGGACGCCATCAGCCACTTGCTAGAAGGTATTGCGAATGGGAAGAAACTGAGCAAAGATCACGCTCTGGTGGTGCGCCGCGATACGTCGAGGTCAAGGAGCTGAGTACAGGACGGCAGCTCACTAAGACATACCTGCAGGACATTGCATACTGTGCAGCTGACGCCAATCGACCTAATGTCTTCCTGTACATCTGCAAACATCACGGGCAGCAGCTGCAGTGCCGGGTGTTCTGGTGCAGCCGGGCGGAGCGGGCCCGAGACATGACCGCATGTCTGGCTCACTCCTTCCAGCGGGCGTTAAGCGACTGGCAGCAGGACGGCTCGGCCACCCTGACAGCAGGGGAGGTGAAGGGGAAACGTGCGGAGGAGACGTCAAACTCTCCCGTCAACACAAAGAGCTCCACGCTCCCTGCCAGTCTAGGAAAAGGTGAGACGACAACACAGCCTCACAATTACAGAAACCGTGAGAAAAACGGGCTTCGAGTGTGAAGACCCTGTAAAAAACATCATTGACACAAAGAAAAACATGACCCTTCACTCTGTGCTCATTTGAATCTTTAAGTAAATTAATCTTACAAGAAATGCAAATCTGATTTTAAAAGTCAACCTGACCACTTAAAATCACGTGAACTGAACTTTATTTAGAAGCTGCAGGGCCATTAAAGCGACTCGAAGCATGACCAGTTAATCTTTAGCATGACTAGTTAATCTTTACCTCCCTCATGATTTAATTTAGATGCCACTCTATGTCATAAAATAAACTCGTATGATCTTTTCAGGAATTACATATAAGCTAAAGCCAGGCTAAATTTTCCAGAGTGAAGTTAATGCAGTTAAGGTTTCAATGCTGCTCTCTAGTTCTTCTAATTTTGCATGTTTGCACAAATTACTGTAATTAAAGCTAGATCACAAAGTCAGATAATGGGTCTTGGGTGAATTCAGATTGAAATATAATTACTGCAATTTGGTAGGACAGGATGGAAAATGTTTGTAGATCCACAATGGTCTGTATTGGTTTAGTTATGCAACACTAGTTTGGAAAGTTAACATTAGTAAATGTACCAAGAGCAATAAGTGACAGTATTGAAAACTGAGTGCAGTAGTAGTAAATGAGTAAACTCACTAGGACATTTCTTAATAACTTTAACATTTAAACCCCAGTTTAAATGAAACCACTTTTATTTGCATTTACTAGGCCAATTTACTTATCCATAGTCATTTTATTCTTTCAGTTCGCTGGAAGAAGAGGGACTCTGTGTCTCGCAGCCCCCTCAGGGCCATCACCAGGAGAGGATCCTCTTCTAACAACTGGAACTGAACCCTGGCTTTCCACCTTTAGATGTGGGACCACATTAACACGATGAAAACCTCATGACTGACAGCACTGAAGGGATGAAGGGGACTGAACGGTGACAAGACAAGGGACAAATCTGACATATTTGGAATATGAGGACTCTGCTTGTGGGACTGTTGCCATTCTTAGTGGGTGGACTTGAAGATTGTTTGTTGACTTGTCCAGTGCAGCACAGGTTTTGCTTCACAGCTGCTTTCGTTGACATGTCAAAAGCTTCATGAGGATGTATGACTGAGTCATTTGGGGACTTGACTGGTTCATTTCCATGACTCTTCTTTTGTTGGACTCTTTGTTAGAGTTTGTTGCGTTGTAGAAATTAAATCATTTATGCTGGCTAAATGATCTATACGCAGAACTGGAAAAAGACAAAGTTGTTGTTTTTAATGTCAGATTTTTTTTGACAGTTGTGATAGGTTATGACTTTATTCAAAATTCTAACCGTGTGGCACCAGCAACCAGTTGTTTTTGAATAGGATGGATGAAATCACACCAGTTTTGCAGACTCCTACAAAACTGAAGTATTTTTTTAAGTCTCTGATATCAATTAAAATTCCTACTAAAGGACTTATTTTATCATTTCTTACATTTTTAGGAGTCATTTGCTTCTATGATGTGACAGGCCCAGCACCTGCAATATAAATATAAAAGACCTCTGCTGAATTTGCAGGGTCAACAGAAGCCTCTCTTATGCACTACAGCAACACTGCAAGAAAACAGATTCAGACTGTTCACACATAAATTATTTGTATTATGGGGAGTGAGGGGATGGGGAGGGGGCAGGCAGCAGGCTTGTTTTTATTTGAACACTAGGGTCTGTGTGTTCCCATGTGGAGCCTCTGTGGGGAATGCACGGACATGCACCTGCATTCCAACTGGGGGGGAAATCTGAGACGGAGAATCATGCAAGTCCTAAATTCCTCATGTCCAATCGTGAGTTTGCATTTTGAGCCTTCTCATCATCAGATGCTACGGTGTGCGTTTTAGCTCTTGAACCCTCGGCATGTTCACATTAGCAAAGCCATAAAAGGTGAACTAACTACTTGCAAGTCTATTTAAAGTGGCTATTATAGGCCCAGTTATGTGCGGTATTGCGTAACGCGATTTCTGTCCAAGGTTTACAAACGAGAGATGTTCGTGATCCACCCTGAGGCCACCACTCACTTCTTTTGTTTTCCGACCCAAACTAAGCTACAGCAGTCACCTTTTTTGGTCCCTGTGGTTTTGACTGATGTGCCACATGGTTTTTATAAGTTTTAACTTTTTTGTACTTGTGATCTTACAAACGGCACAACCCTCATCTTAGAGGGTTTTAACGTGCCTGCTTTAAGGTATTTAGTCAGTTTACTGTTTTATGTTATTGTATATATTTAATTAAATGTTTTATGATATATATTAAAGCTTTTTATATAGAACACTCTTATTTGTTGTCTTTACATGTTGTTCTTGTACTATAAGCAGCTTTAATTCCGGCCGCTATGACCCTGATGGATGCGGCCATGCTTGGACTCACTCAACGTTTAAGTTATATTTGGCCTGAAGAAAACAGAATTGCTGCTCAAAGTATGTCTGTGTGGGAGAGATTGAGATTGAAGGGCTCGTGCTGGCAGAGCGGGGTGTTCAGAGAGGTCCTGGGATTTTTAATCTCGCCCATGTGACTCATTTCCCAGGGTTGTTTCGACATTTCAAAAACATTTTGATACATGTGACCATGTTACAGCTGTAAAAAATATGCAGATAAAGCTTCAGCTGGATGGTGACTCCTTGAAACCCATTCAAAAGCAATTTATCCAGCTAGACTTCAATATCTTCTGACTGATGTACAGTTCCTGAGGACTGTGACGAGACTAAAATGTGTTTTACCCATGGAACACAAATCTATAAGGAATAATATTTATACAATACGTTGCACAATGTGATAGTCTGAGATAAACGTAAATGGTTAAAAAACCAGATGCTGTTTTCCATATAAATCTGAAAGTTAAACTTTCTATTTTGGATTTCTTTATTGCCCTGTAATAAATTTGAGATTTAGACCTTTGCATAACTGTGAGTTAAACAATCAGTTTTACTAAATGTAGCTCCATAGTCAAGCTGACACTGTGCTGAATCTACAGGATGAAAATGGGTGAGGTAATTTTCCAGGCCTAACTAATTTTATATCTACTATTTCTTCATAAGAATGTAGCTCATGTGACTCACTGATCCTGCCACGCTACTAAAACAATTATCACCTCCAGTGAAAAGTGATGTTTCAGACACTTATCTTAGATCATTTTTAAATATTGAAATATCACTGGTAGAAGCATGACCAACAGTACTGTAACAGTGTGATTGTGGGAAGAAACCAGAGCACCCAGAGTAAAGCCACAGAGATGACGGGTAGACGGTTTCACACAGAAAAGCAGATGCAGACCCAGACGTCTTTTACTGTGTGTCCATTCTAGTGTGAGTCTTCCTAATTTAATGACACCTTCTCTACGAACATTTACACACTGTCATATCCTTGGGAAGAACAGTTGCAAATGGTCTTAAAATGCTTTTTTGTGGGTTTTTCCTCAACTGTAATTCCTTCTTGTGTTCTGTTTGTATTAGGAGAACCAGACTAAGGTGAAGCGGCCTTCTTCATGCTGAGTGGCTCCTGAGCAGTTCCTGCAGTGGTGCTGACATCTGAGTCTGTTCCCTAGGGGTCGGTCATTGTCAGTTGCACTTCTGTTACATTTGCTTCAGAATCTTCAGCTTCATCTGTGTCTTATGGTTCATGAGTAGTGCGGCAGAAAATAGTTCATCCGTGAGTGTTCCAACTTCTCTGGGTGTTACAAAGGTCTTGAACTCTTCTGACAACTCTTCCAGTTGCTGTAGCAGTCTCACAAAGCAGGAATTAATGTGACCACAAAGGTTTGGTTTGGTTACAAAATTGCAAAAAAGCAGCAAGGGATCACTAGGCTGACCCTGTTTCTTCATAATGACTCATCTGTTCGAAATATTGGGCAAATAAGTGCAGAAGGCTCAAAACACAGCTTGTTAACGCTTGAACACTGAAATGCTTTGCCACGCATCCTTTGGTCCAACCAAAGTGGCCGATCAAAGCAAAATCAATCCGTTTTACCTTGAAGGGATTATACTATTTATGCTGACGTCTGCATGTACCACATCTATTTTCCTGAGGGCAGTCAGAGCCACCAGAATCTGTTGTGTGATCATTTGGGTCTTACAAATATGTGTTGGCTTATAATTTCTTTGTTTCATATAGCCACCAAGGCTCGTGTCCAGCATTTTAAATACCTGAAAATCATATTCATTGTTCAAAAACCCCTCATCAATCCTGTCAAGATTCCTAACTTCATGGATTATTAACATCTCCGTTTTAGCAGTCTTCTATAGTCTTAACCTTCACAGCCACCGTCTCCTTGGAGTCTAATTTTAAGCACTGTGCCACTTTCTCACAGCTCCCCTGACCCAGGAAGTTTCATATCTGGTACTTGCTTAATTTACCAGAGAGAATTTCATCATCTTTGAGGACCTGGGTTTCTTCTGTATATTTATATACTGATGATATTGCCCCATTTTTAAATCCAAAAGTTAACCGGTTGTTAAAGAATTAAGTAAAGTGCAATTAGAGTTTAAAACTAAGCTGTGAACCGTTTTGGTACACAAGTAAAAATGATGTAAGTAAATAAGTAAAATATGACTGTGATATCTTTGATGTGGTAACATTAGAGAAGTGATATCATTAGAACATAAACTAGGAAAACGTTACGCTATGATTGTAACATACCAGAGCAAATCACACATGATTGAAAAATACATTTGCATCTGCAAATGTATTTGATTTTGTGTATTCACAAATAAGTCTTCAGATTTTTTCTAATAAATTAGTATTTCTTATTTTCTGACTCATAGCTTTTGAATATTGTTTAAAATTGTCATTCGGTTTTGTTGGCCTGAAGTTAATTGAATCAGACTGTAGCCCAGTGGCCCACAATTAACAAGATTTTTCACTTTCAAAAAAGAGGTTTTTCATTTGCAAAGTCAGATTCGTGTGCACAATAAGCCAAGCCCTCCCAGTGGAAGCAGTGCAAAACTGCACTCACAACTTAAACCTTGGACACACACTGGGAGTCCGAGGGACGGGAGCACAGGCCTGGTGAACACACTCTATCCAGCATTTAATGAATATTTATATCATTAACTTAATAATTTTATTTGAAGGCTGACACTTACTGGGGGAAAATACAAGCCAGGAAGGAAAAAACGAACAGCTGAATTCCAGAGCCCCTTTTTTGACCATCCAGCCAACAGTCCACACAGTCTTACAAATGACCTGTGTGTCTGAGAATGTTTTAGAAGTTACGCTTTTCTATTTGAACTGTTACCAAAGTCGTTCGTTTCACATGTTTTGGTGACATTTGTAATCAGGACATGTCAAGGTGACGTAACGTGGATGGAATGGGGAAATCCTCAACTTGGCTTTAAAGGAGAAAGCGCACAAAAAAAGAGCCTGACAATAGCCGTACATAACAGAACCAGGGCAGCAGCCACCTTGACACAGAGCGAGGGTAAAACTAGAAAGCCCTTTCACATGTAAACTCCAGACATTACATAGAGATGTTGTTTAATACATGTAACACACAGAAAATGGACTGTCTGAGTCAGAAGTGTTTTCACGTGGCCGTGACAGTCGCCCAACAGAATCCTCATCAACACGCCAGTCAGTTTGCTTTAAATCCTCCGGACAATGCAAATAGAGCAGACGGGCTCCTGTGGGTAAAGTCTTCAGCCGTGCATATGTCAAAACAGTTTCTACTTACGCTTTGTACTGAGAGAGTATCAATTTGATAATGGTTGCGCTGGCAAACTAAAAAAAAAAAAAAACTTATTTGTGTTGTTTATATTTGTTATTCATATGTTTTTTTTATTTCTATGTTGAACTGGTGTAAAGGAGTTTAGGTAAAAAGCGTCATACTGCTTTCTTTAAACATTTCAGTGCTCTCAATCATTTGTTGTTGCCCCTAAAATAAGAGTCATATCTATATGATTTGCTGCTGCATTGATATGTTGAGTTTGATATGTGAACATTTGACATGTGTCAAGTCTAAGGTCACACCAACCTGCTGGGACCCCTGGACTGAAAAGATTTGTTCACCATAACGTTCAATATATGCAGCAGTTAGATTAAGTTACAGCTGTAGTCAACCTGTAGTTTATAGGAACAGGCTTAAGACGTGGAGTGCTGCCTAGGACTTAGAGTCCATCAGTACAGAACAGTATGATATGTGCATGGGGAGATTTGTCTAAAGAGCTTCATTTCAAGCCGTTATTGTCTAGATGAAGAGGCCTTTTGGTAAGCTGTACATTGAACCAGAGTTTTAATTTACTATGACATAAGAAGAACGTATCTGTTGAATGGACCATTACAGTCACATCACTTGTCTTTTTTTTGTACTGGGGGATGTTACGCTTTAGCCATTTAGCATTTTTTTAAATACAGTTCTTTCAGAATTAAATTGAGCAGCAAATCCATTCGTCCATTATCTTAACACCTTATCTTGTTCCCAGTGGCGAGAGGCCGGAGACTATCCCAGCCGTCATCTTCCACAGTTACTGATGACTAAAGGGCCAATGTCATCTGCAGGTGTTTTATCAACTCCAGAGTCAGTGTAGCTGTATTGGTAATGTTGGAAATGTCTGCACTCTAAATCCTTTTTGGACTGATGTTAGGAAATATTTACATATTTTGAGACACTAGATTCTTTACATTCTTTGTTTCAAGGATCTGTAAGCCACAGTCACTAAAATGAAAAGGAAACAAATGCAGAAATAGTTAACTTAAGTGGAATGAATCTCAAATGACTCACTTTTTTAATTTAATTACAAATATTATAATGTAATACAATAATTATATTTACTGCAGATGCACTAGTACAGTACCAAATTACACTTCAGGTTAAATCGATGACATAGTAACTAAGATAGGTTCTACTAAGCATTTCTACCGATCAGCCATGACATTGCGACCACCACCAATCCTACACAGTGGCTCTGCCATGAATTCTAATTTTAGAAGTAGAGGTGGTCCTAATGTTTTGGCCTCCCTGTTTAAAATGAATGAGGTCACAATGTTATGCCTGATCAGTGCACACTCACTCCTCTCCACATGAGTCCTGAACTGTTGTGCTGCTGGCTGCAGCAGGGTTTTCTCGCTGTCGCTGCAACTCCAGCAGGGACTGGACATGCAGACGCCTCAGAGGCTTTACCTCCTCTACAACTGAAAGGAGAAAAAACGAAATCTTGAAACGGACAGACTCCTAACGTTCTATTCAAATTTAGCTCTTTGTGTCCTGTGGGAGAAAGGCTGTGTGTGTACTGCGGCTAAACAGCATCACCTGCTGGTTTCAAAATTACTAGAAATGTTTAAATATCAAACAATATATTGGGAGTCTGATAGTCCCGACCCCACCTGTCCTGAAATCACAAGCCCACCTTTGTCATAGTGCAGCTCATCCCGGTTCCCGTAAACCACGTACATCTCGAGAAAGTTGAGGAGAGCGCCTGTGACGAGGAAACGGTCAGGGAGGGGAAGACTTTTGATGTAACGCATATCTAGGGCAAATGGGTTGGAGGGAGAGGGGACAGTGCACAGGTACACGAGCTCGCTGATGACATCCCACACCCGAATACCTGGGGAAAAAGGACAGAAAGGATTTTCTCCAAAGTCTCAATAACAAATTTGTAGAAGTCCTGAGTATTTTTCCATAAACCTAATCTGCACCAAACAGTAGTCACCGAAACAGTGAAACACAAGCAATGGCATCTGCATCTGATTTAGCTCGTGGAAAATAGTGTAATTATTCAATCTGTGCAGCGAAACAATAACTTTGCCCTGTTTGGATTCCACACAGTTTCCATACCTCGTGTCTGCCAGTCTGCAATGGACTTGAGTTTCATGGGCGTGTCCTTGACCATCGAATCAGTTCCACCGATGTTGACCAAACGCTCGTGATTTGAGCGTATCCAGGCATAGGGACGTCCGTATTTGATGTAGCCAGCCAATAAAAACAGCGTGCAGTTCACCTCCTGTTGAGGGACGAAGTAGCGTGTGTGTGAATGACTTAGCGATGTGGTTCAAAGGTTCTGAGAAGAGAACTGGCTTCCTGAACACGTGTGATACACTTTCAAGCGTCTTTTAGTTGTTAGTTTGTGGTTTTCACTGGCTGAAGCACTTACAGGTACTGCAATTTCTCTTTCACTGGGTGACGCTGGAAGAAGATGCTCCTCACTGCTGGGTTCCCTATGAATTCAAGATGTTTCCCACACAAAGACAATGTGAAGCTCTGACAGGGACAAACAAGTTTCCATGAAACTCTAGGGAACTATGTGATATGTCATAAACATGGAAATATGTCAAACATCACAACCTCCCGTCAAGTTCAACCCACAAAACACACAGGGTGGCATCAGTTACCTGCCCGTGTGTGGCTGGGTCTTGGTGTGTGCGTGTGACTGGGGGTCTCGTGGGCCCGGCGGCTCCCCAGGCAGGGGGGAGCTGCTCCGGCTGTCGAGGCTGGGGGAGCTGCTGCTGGGGGAGACGTCGCTGCTGTTGCAGCTGCTGGTGGAGGAGTAGGACGAGGCTCTGGACACGGCGAAGCCTGGGGAACGCCAACCCTGCAGAACGGGAGCAGGTGCAGTGAGTGAGGTGGGTCATATTTGCATTATTTCATTCCATTAATTTCACTTTGGTAATACACGAGCTGTGTGTTTGTGTGTTTAAATGTGTTTTCTAAAGAGGAAATCACACACAACTGACCAGATCCTCATTGACCACTGTCAGCAGCAACTCCTCTTTCCCTCTGAGCCAAGGCTGGAAGTATTTAAAACCCTGTGAGAAAAACAGATAGTTTGATCATATTACACCCTGAGTCACCTCACAGTTGTGCATGTACTGTGTGTGTGTGTGTGTGTGTGTGTGTGTGTGTGTGTGTCTATTGGCACCTGTAATGATCCAATCAAAGCCATGTCGCCCAGGAAGTGCTGCAGCTTCCTCTTCTGCTCCCTCTCTCTCTTCTGTTCAAGCAGGAAAATACATAAGTTAAAAGAGCATTTTTAGATTATTTGCTTTATCTCTGAACAATAAACGTATCCTTGTATCCTAGCAACCCGTGCAACGCCTCCTCGCAGCATCCTGCATCTGTAACGATAACGGATTCAATCGTGCTAATGCAAATGAAGGACAGCACATAAACTGAGCGATCAATCTGAGTTTCATGCTCCAAATAAAAAAATGCATCAGGTTGTACAAATTAATTCCATCCTGCATCTGATGAAGAAGCACCATCATTACTCACGGTGCCGCTGCTCATCTTGATCCGAATTGCAGAGACGTGTCGTTCCCATTCATTCATTCATTCATTCATGTCATCATTGGGCTCCAGCTGTGCTGTTTAAAGCGCATTTCTTTGTCTCCATGGCTGCGACAGAGGCTCGAGGACGGACGCAGGTTTGCGTTTGCTCGGGTGTCGCCGCGTCTTCGGCGTAAACGTGCTGTCGCTTGCAGGTTCAGTTTTGGCGACGGCCGTGCGGAGCGCGCGGCCTCTAGTGGCCATGTTGGGAACTACCGTTACCCGCAAAAACAAAAACCCTTGTTTCTGATTCATAGAATTCAAATGGTGCACCCTAATGTTTTGAGGCAGTAAAGCCATTCATTTTTACATTTACAAATAGGAAATTACTTTTACAAGATCTTGAGCTTCTTTTTTTGTCCTGGTGTTTGGGCCTGTGCTTTTAATATAACTAGCTTTTAATAGTAATATAAATTTATGTTGCCCACCCACTCTTCTAACCACATAAACTCCCCTCTTCCTAATTTCAGAGCAGGATTGTTGGGGTTCGAATGAAAAAAACCCCACAGCAGACAAAATACAAGGTGGCTCTGGGCTTCAGGACCATCTCTGTAATCTGATCTGACCCCTGAAGACATATAACCCCTAGTCTAGGGGTGGGCAACCCATACTTCTCGAGGGCTGTAGCCCTGCAGGTTTCCCAACTATCCCCACCCTACCCACTGCTCCTCCAGCGTCTGATTGATCCAGCTAATCAGCAGTGGGTAGGCAGGACAGGGTTGGAAAAACTGCAGGGCTGCAGCCCTCGAGGAGCATGGGTTGCCCACCCTGCCCTAGACCAATGTCTGCTCCTCAAGTTAAAGTCAAAGGACATGCCTGATGTCAGCAATGTCACAGTAAGTGTGGATTATTGTGAAAAGAAAATGATCTCAACAGTTATACATACTTGAGTAAATGTTGTTCAAAAAAGGAATTTTCTCGATATTTAGCATCCACAACACAGAACCTTCTTTTGGCAATGTATGTTATCTGTCCTAAACTAAATAAAATATATGCTTGGAAATGCATGTATTTGTTTGCTTTTTGAGTTAGATGAGAAGATACCAGGGCAATAATGTCTGTTGAGATTAAAGGCTAAGAGACAATCAGTTTGGCTTAGCACTAATTTTAAGATTCTGTATAAGATACAAGGAAAAGGTAAACTCCTGTGAATATTAGACAAACGTCGTTGTAGCATTTGTTGATCTGTGTGAGATAAGTCAGATTTTTTAACACACAAAGAAGACAAAAATAATCACTTTATTCAGTGAGAATCAGTTGAGATTTTAAGTGACATTTTCACACTGAGAAAGTGCATTCTCAAATCAATACAATGTGCAAAAAGAGCATTATTAGGCAGCATAGCAGATCTTTACATCCATTTCCGTGTTAGGTCGTTCTTCACTGACGACAGTTGAGCCTAAATGTTTGTGGAGCTGAAGTGAACGAAGAATGTCCTGATCTCCTTGGGTGAGATGGTCACAGTGAAAGCTTCATTTCCACACCTCCCACATGTTTTTTCATCTAAAAATAAAAAAAAATACATAGTATCTAAAGAGATGGGTCGATTGTTTGATTTGATGTACACATGAAATTATATCTGTTACTCAAAAGAGCTTTTCTGTCCAATACAATTGGTTATTTATGCAATAAGAAATCTTGCTGTTTTCTGTTCTCGTATTTAAAAATAATAAGTCTTACTTGTCTCTAATTTATCTACAGTCTTCCACTTCCACCTTTGCATATGAGTGATGTCCCAGGTTCCTGTGAGAGAACGCTCCTCCAGCACTTTTACTTCCCCTATGCCCTGAAGAACGTCCTGTGCAAATATAACATTTCAGTTTGAAAGAAAAAAATAATAATTATGACAGAATTCTTACAAAACTATGCTAATAATGAGATTCTGTTTTTGTATGATTGAATTTTTACAAATACCTTCAAGTTTATGGTAACTGGCTTTGAAAGCTCTGGATCTTCTCCCTCCTCAAAGAGATGCATGATTCTCAACAGGACCCGGTCATAGTCTGGTTCTGAGTGCAGATCCTTACCTAGATGCAGGTCTTATAAAAGATGTATTTGACACATTTTATATATCATGACACTCCACAACACAAACACTGTACGTGAATACATTTTCATGTATCAGGTATGTACATATACAGCATTTCTCCCAGCTGACCTGCATGTAACTGGCTGAGATGAACGTCATGATTAGCGCTGTAGTTCCATCCAGGGATGCTGAGGCTGAGCAGGTGGAGGTTGGGCGGCAGAACAACTGACTGCACAGGAGAACTGCTTCTGGGCTCTTTCTCCGGCCAGGGCTTCTCTGCATGTACAAAAGAGTGGCAAACTTGGTTAACCAGCATCAAATATATACTAAATCAATAAAAATATACAATTATAGAGAAAGAATCATGGACTTTCATGCACCTCTTTACACTGTATTGCTCAAAATACAGTATATAGAAATGTATGAAAGTCCTTGATAAAGGTAATCCCAGATCTGTTTTACTTGTCCAATGTTTCTTTTTACAAATTTATGTTATTTGTGCAATATTTTTTACTAATTCCACTAATTACACTCATGTCACATGTGTAAAAGTGTTTGATGTCATGCAGTATTACAAAAATTGCGCTCACGTGGTTGGTCTATAGGCATGACAACAGGTCTGTGTTGCAGCTCTATTGCCTCCCTCTGGAAAAGCTTATTTGTGGCACTGACGGACCTCAGCATCACCCAGAGTGTGGGGCGTACAACTGAGCTGTCGTTGAGCGTCAGGTTGTAGCCAAGGTTCCAGGCCAAGTTGTTCCAAAGACGTCGATGGAGCATGACCTGGGAAGTCCACGCGATGTTAGCTGAGTACATGCTGAGTGTATTGGATGGTGTATTGATTTTAAATGGATTTTTTTTTTTTGTTTACCTCTAGTTGTCCATCGGCTTGACTGGACACGCCGTGGGCTCTGTCGCTGACCATCACCAGTCTGGAAACGTCATCCTCAATGTAGGCAGCCCGAACCATGGGGAAGTAGTTCTGCAAAACGCCCATTATACATAGATTATTCTGTATATAACAACACTTTACTATTAACAGTACTTCCGTCCGTTTTACCAAAGAACTTACTCTTGCTAAAGTGTTGTTGGTGAACTTCCTGTATGGCCTTTTCATCATCTGGTATCCGTTGTCATCTGTGTACAGGGTCCTGTGGTTCTTCAACGAGGAGCTGGTCCTCAGGACAACTTCCGTGTTGAGTTGGAGGGGGCCCAGAGAGTAGGTCTGCTCCAGCCTGAGACAGTTTAGTTGTCGTCCAAAGCATTTTGGGACACGGGTGATGATTGAGTAAGCATAGTCTTCATCACCTTCTTCTCTGAAAGACAGAACCCATCCAAGGGTAAAAAAAAAAATATCACAGTCAAGGCTGAGAGAAGAAAAGCAGAAAAACCTGCAACAAAAATATCTTAGTAAATGCAAATAATTAAATTAAATTTCCTTTACCCACCGGTAGAAGTATTGCCTGATCTCCCACACAATCTTCCCAGGAATAATTTCCATTTCCACAGCCTTGTAGGCTCGCACAGCTGAACTGTTGGCACTAAAAATGTAGTTATCAGAAATGGGCCCCGCTTTTACATCTCCATTAGCATGGTACTCCCAGAAATCCTGAGTCATCGTTACTGTTGTTTTTTCCTGTCTTCTGAGGAAGACAGACAAGTTTAAAGTCAGAGAGATGTTTTAGCATAAGAGAAAAGCATCAACTGCAAAATAAGCTTTTTGTTTTCTTGACTGAATATTTTGCTCTTTAAAAATAACAATGACTGAAAAATAGTTATTACATATATAAATAGTTATATGTCCACAGGCACAGAATTAAACTTGTTTTTGCAATGCAAAATTTTTAAATCCAAATGTATTAAACTTAATAAAAAACATCAAATTTTTAAGATAAGATGTGTATGATCTCAGATTATCTATTTATTTTCTATCAATTATATACAAATACTAATAATAACAATGTATCATAAGCAGCTTTAAAAGCAACTAATACAAAAGGACAGTTTTTTTAACAAATAAAGAAAAAAAAGCATTACAGAGTAAACAATGTCAGAATAATCTCTATGTAGTGTGCAAATATAAGCGATATAACACTTGAAATCTTACAGATATGTGATGCTGTGCAGTAAATTAGTGTCCTGGTCAAACATGAGCTTGTAACAATCACTCAGAACTGGTAGAAGCCTCCTGCCAGTTTTCCTCCAGTCCTTGACATTCCGTCTCTCAAACAAGACTCCTTTGGTTTTATAAGTCCCGGTACACTTAGAGCTGCCAGAACAAGGTGTCTGAGAGAACCTAATCAAGTACTTCCTGTGCTGAAGGCCTCCGAGTTCCACCACGATGAAAAGGTCATTGGTCACGTTAGACTGCGCAGACCTCTGGATCTAGAATTGAAAGAGTAAATTATTAAGTATTGAAGCATACACTTTGTGTGTGTAAGACAATGTGTAAACATTTATGACATCTCAATATAACACATTTTAGCATTAATCATTTTTTTGACTTAATCAAAATCAGAGTTTTGTTTAAAGACATTTAACCGGTTCCATTAAAAGACAACCTGTGCAGGCACAGCATGTCCCTCCTCATCAAAGACAGCTGCATTCGGGAATGTTACTGTTATGTTGATGATGGTGGTGATGTTCCAAGCCAAAGGGTTGTAAACGATGATATGCTGCTCCGGCACCTGATCAACACCTGGAATGAGGAGATTAACTACAACTTCTACAATCTTCAAATCTTACTTAGGAATGAACAAAATTGCTAATAAATCAACATAAATCAAAAGTCTTGTTTCTTAAACACATACACATAATTTGGGGGGAATTGCTGCTACAATAATAAAAATGACATGTTAACAACCTTTGCTGTGGTAGCGGCTGCTGAGGAAGTTAAGTCTGTCAAGCCGGTGGGGCAGTAGAAACAGTGCAGCTTGAAGCTCCTCTACTCCCATCATGGCCTGCATGAGATGCTGCAGGTACATGTCCGCTACCTTTGGAGATTCTGTTCCAGTGATGCCATCATGGTGCTGCACCTAGAAACACCAACCAAACACTGTTTTGAGTCTAAACCAGACTATCGTTAAATAATAAGTTCATGATCTTTGCTCATCTGAAACTGAAAGTCAAATATAAATAAAACAAGCTTATATACAGCATACTGTGTGTAGGGCATTGCAGCCAATAAATTGGTTTTATAATTATTTTTATAATAAAATAGTTAACTGCCCCTGACATTTTACCTCAGAAACAGCCCAGCGAAGGGCTCTCAGTTTTTCCAGGGCCCAGTCTTTAGTGACTGGTCCATCGGGGTAGCTGATTCGATAGCGGGTGAAAAGAGTCTCTGCTGCATGCAGCTGGGAACTTGCCCGTCGTGCTACTCCTTTTAAAACATTTCTGGAGGCATAGAACCCTGTCCATGCCTGGTACGGTTCTAGGAAATCAAGCACATTAGCCACAGTCAGTGACATGCATAAGAAAACTAAAGCAAGGATAAAGCAAATTATGCCTTAATTGCAGAATAATTTTAGATTCTCACCTGTTGAATATGGTAGAAAATCCTCACTCCCGCGGATGTCCCATGTGAGATTTGACTGGTAGATGGCTTGGAAGTATTCACTTAGAGTAGCATACTGGACCGTCACCCCAAACTCATTGCTGTTCTGGTTGATATACTTCATTAAAGGGTCCATGTTGTTAAACTGCACTGATGAGTTGTAAAACTGTTTGTCACAGCCCTAAAGTACAAGAATTAAAGAATATTTTTTCTTTTCTTTTTTTTAAGGGTTGCACTATAAATGGTTTACCACTAAATGATTCCAGGTTTCTCTCTACTCACCCATGGCCAGAGCACATGGTTAGTTCTAAACCACTCAGCTCTCTGCTTAATGTTCTCAACCATCGTCTGGGCGTAGGCATGGACAGTCTCCTTGGTGACGGGCAGGCTCATATTGGGGTAGACTCCATCTTTAGGGGGGTCTGGGAACAAGGCAACTCCGTTCCAATAGAAACCGGAGCTTAGACATAAGAACATATCTTTAAAGACAGTCTGCTGTTTGTCTATTGTGTGATACTCAAATGTGTATGAATTCATTATGACATTCATTCTGATCACTAAGGAAGTCTTGTTTGTTACAATAATTCCAGTACATTGTCAGTCAGTGTTAATTTGCATCAGATTCGGTTGAATGGTTTTAGGTTAACTATGCTTAACAGGAGATTCTATTAATATTCAAAACGTTTCGTTTGTTTCGTAGCAGACACTGTGGCTAAATTACACTCCACCATGATTCAGCACACCATACACATCAAACAGTATTTCAAATATCTATTACTTAAAAACTGTCTAAACATGGTCTACCTGTTGGAGAATGGCAGATGGGATGGAGTGCAATAGCTAAACTGGTCCATAGTGTGAGTAAAGATCTCTTGCTGGGCTTTCAAAGAAGGAGAACCTCGCCAAACAAACTGGAGATTCTGTACCAAACAAAGAAGCATCAAGACAGATATGCAGAATAAATTATGCCAATTTACTTTTTTGATAAGTGTAGCTCAATTTAACTTGGACTCAGGCATTGACTAATACCTTATTTTTCTGCATTGTGTCCTTCAGGTCATAGTCAATGCGGGAGATGAGGTGGGCGTTGAAACCTGCTAGGGCAAACAGGATTGGCGTGGTGGCAGATGCTCCAAATGGATCGACATGCCAGGAGAACTGAGGACGCACTCCGAACGTCTCATAGAGGAAACCATGGCCCTCTGAAACAGCAGGGAACTTCTGGGTTAATTACTATATAACTCATACCTGGAAATGAGGATCAAAGTAGCAGGAAATGTGTTAAAATACCTGTCATTTGCAAAATCTCGTCATCCAGATCAGTCACAGCCTCATCGTGCATCACTTGGCCCCCAATGATAAACTCAAGTCTGCCTTCTTTGACGAGCTGTCGCACCTAGAAAGCCAATCAAGCAATAAGTTGTTAATTATGAACTAATAAATTGAAGGATCACTTGACAAATTTACACATGAAAGTTTGAATTGTCATACTATTTGGCTGTATGACAGACCTCAGTTTAGGATATACCAGCCACTGCTGCAGATTTTCCACTTGAAAAATACATAATCAGAGTTTGAGTTGCTGAAAGTTTGTTTAACCAGTTTCAAGCTGGAGGCACTGAAGAGAGTTCATAAGGTGAACAATCCTCCATTTTTTTCCTTCAACCATTCCACTGAGACTTTCATTTTCTTGCAATACTTCAGTACATATTATTGAGCCACTATATGTTCTTACTTGTCTCTTGTGGGAGTCACTGGCAACTGTGTCCCACCATAGTCGAAAAAACTCCTGTTCCACAGCGATGAACCTGCGGTCTTTAACCTTTGACAGCTCCTCGGTCACACTGGTGTACACATTGGCTGCATAGGCGTGCATGCTCTCCTGCACATACATATTTAAAGGAAATGCACAATTTTAGTCACATTATATGATCCACAATAATTTAACGAGCAAAGAGAAACCTACCTGGATAGTGTACACCCATCCAACATCCATGTGACTGTGAGGAATGACAAACGTCTGAATTGGCTTGTTTTCGTCTGCAAATCCATCGGAGAAACAGCAACAAAAGAAAAGCGCAATACAGGTTAAAAACACCATCGTTTTGCCCGTAAATTAGTGAACGAGTCCCCGAATCTACACCTGGACTTCCTTATTATTGTTGTGCTGCAGCATGTGACGCTGACGTCACGATTTTAATTTACTACGGAAGCCCGAAGAATTCAAACCAATTTGACCGCGCGCCGCTGTGCCGCTGACCTTTAGTTTTTTTTTCTTTTAACCCGGAAACAATTATTGTAAACACGGCGCAATATTTGGGGTTACGCGTGTCCTCCGGTGCAACAAACATGTCAAAAAATATGAAAATAACACTGATATTTGGAGGCTTTGCAGCGGCTGTGGCTGCTGCGTTTTATCCAATATTTTTCCACCCGCTGACGCATAAAGACGAGTACAGTAAGTGACGTCAAGCTAACGGCTAACGACACACGCGTTCAATGCGTTTAGCTTAATGTCATTGTTCATTTAGCATGTTGGTGCTTATGAATATATTTTACCACACTTATTCATTGTCTCCGCTTACAGATAGGTTAAGGAAAAATAGGTTAATTAGGTAATTTACTCAGTTAGTTTGCGTTTAGCTGTGCTAGCAATAGCTCTTTAAAGTGGATGTGTTACCTAATCACAGGTAACTACTGTCTTTTCCACAGGTGTCAACCAACTTTGTAGAGTAAACTTGATTAGCCTTGTACAGTTATCTTCAACAAATAAGATATTGTCAGTTATTGTAAGATTATTGTCAACAGTAAGAGCACATGCCAAAAATATAGCAACCACAAATAAATATTCAAGATATATTCAAAATGGCCAAGGTGAAAAAAAAGCAATGTAAAGTCGTGTTTAACTAATATTTTCCTGCTGTATACATAGTCAAAAATCGACCTCGAAAGAGTCCTTCCATATGTAAAACGGCAAGATATAGATATTTTTAAATGAAATGTCTGATGTGGACAGTTTGATCTATACTTAGAGTAAATGTAACATTATTCATGTAAAGAAAACAGAAGCAAATATGTTTCATTGAATTGTAACCGTCTTTATCAATATTAGCACATATACAGACCTATAAAGAGATAAACGTGATGAAACACACTGTCAAGCTTTATCACAGTTTCTAGTTTACTGAACAACGTTGCAAGTTTTTAATATACAGCATTTACATGTCACCACATGCCATCCTGTGAGCACTAACAACAATAACCTTTGAACCTAAACAGAAAAAAAACCCACACACGCAAAGAATCAAGACAAGAAGACAAGTATCATGTTTTTTTAGTACACCTCAAGAGGTTTCCTTTCCACAACCTCAAAACCATAAACACGTAGCTAAACCAACTTAGACAAAGAGGAATGCCAGGAAAATTCATTAAGCCACATAACTGCGGTTACGACATATGTCTAGGACAGCCGCTCCAGCTGTTGGACAGTGTCTTTATTCCGAGCCACTTCTGGCCGGCATGGATGGAAAGCTATTGTCAGGGCATACAGGAGATTGTGGATAAACTCCTTCCAGTATTACTGACATACAGTAAAGAGCAATAATAACTAGCAGCAATGTCAAAATATTGTTTATGGCACTAAATAGTGTCATTTTCTTTCAATGTTAGGGGAAGTCCAAAAGACCAACCGGGCAGGAATTAACCAGACAGATGTACAACCTGTTGGTAAGAGCACAAAGAAAGGGGGGATGGTTTTATTACTGTTTTACAACCAATCCAGTGTACTGAATTTGATCTTTTAGAAATACCCTGCATTGTCCTACATACTCATTTAGGACATTGTAAATTAAGATTAAATTTAAATGCACACACTGTTGGAACAGGTGTGGGGACAACAATGACCATTTGTATGTGTGGAATTCAGAGCCTTATCACCAATGTGATTTTTATTTTGAATTTTTTTTCTGTCAAGGTGTAAAGATATGGTCAGATCCCTTCAAGTCTGCCGGAAAATGATGACCCCTGACAGCTGACCTTTATGAATGCCAGACACTGATACTGATGAAGACTTTGACTGGAGAACGTCTTTTCTGATGAGTGCTTGGTGTGCCCGAGTGAGTGATTCCAAGAATGTGTCGAGCGTTAAGTGATTCCTTATAAATAAAAGTTTATAGCTCTAAACACTTAAATTAACACAAAAATTTTTCATTTCAGTTTTGCATGTTATGTATTGTATTTTTTTGTCTCCTAATTTGGATAAAAGCGTCAAAGTGGCAAATGACTGAATGTAAATTTAAAATTTGCTCAGATGATGGTCCTCATTTGTCCACAAGGGGGCATTGCATCCCTGACTGCAAATACAAAAGGCATTGATTGGTGTAATGTTTTGTTTGTGCATCTTAGATATTTTGGAAAAACTTCAGTATTTCCAAAAGCAATGTTCTGGTATGCAGCCTGTAGGAAATTATAATAAAATACACTTGTGGTTTGTTTACCCATCCCATTCACAAGAATCTCTTTTGACATTTTATTATGATTTAGTTGATGTGCGAGTCATAAAAACGGTTTAGCAGATGAGGGACAATGTCCAGTAAGTTGTGGTATCATCTTCCAAAATGGAAACAGTAGAGGCAGAGTTATTCCAGGACACATCACTCCGTATTATCATTTCGCTGTCACAGACAGAGGGTTTAACTGTTGCTCGCCTGTTTAAGTGGCATGTGACTTTAGCTTTTTGCCCATAGGCTGAAAGGACAGGGCACCGCTCCATGGTCGTCTTGTTCAGAATCCCACTCGATGTGATCCAGACTCCCTTTATGAGTACACGGCTGCTGTAAAAGCAGAATTCCAAAACTACCATTTTCTCCCTGTACTTTTGTGGTTTCCTGACACTGACCAGCATCCCCTTTCAGAGTTTGGTTCATCAAAGTCCTCGTGGAGGAAAGATAGATTAAGAAAGAGCTACAGCATGTGTTTATGGCCCTTCGGGGATGGTGCATTTTAAAAGTTGCCCTTAAATCTTTCACGGTCCTCGATATAGCCTGTACTTTGGGCCCTGTAGGAGCATTCGTGAGGCCCGCTACCAGCAAAACCGACTGCACAGGCCAGCAACAGCCACTCTCTTTCTCAACCCCCCAATCAACAAGCCCCATTGTTTATGAGAGGTTGTTATTGTTGGGCTACATTCAGAAACAAGAGAAAACTCAAGAGCCCGGCTGTGCAGAGGCGTCCAAAGTAAAGAGAGCAAGGGGTGAGGGGGTGGTTAAGAAAAAGCGAAAAGCAGAAATTCCTCTCATTCCCCGCTGGTGTTTTCCAGATTCCTCAAGCGACAGCTTCTCGGCTGTGTGAGTGAAGTAAGCAACCAGAGGGGAAATTGAAGCGAACGGAGAGAGGAAGAGAACCACATTCTTGAGGGGACGCGTCACCTACACACAGAATAGAAAGACACTCAATCTCTGTTACTTCGCCTGGCAAAGTATGTAACAGGTTGTGCAGCGTGGCTTTCAGTGTTGCTTTGCCATGAAGCAGCTTCTGAAACACTGACACTTCATGTTAGGCATGCGCTCTCTCCTTACGCCTGTCTTTTCTGAAGCAGGCCTCAGGTCTGCACCAGGCTTTCATGCTTCTGTGTTGTCTTGTCCTCTTTATGTGCCCTTTGTCCCATTCAGCTGAATATGTAGACAGACACGCATCACAATAAAACTTTCAATAGGGTCAAAGCATACTATAAACCAAATGAACTCAACTTTGTCGCCTCCGCAGCACTTTTACCGTCCCCACCATTAACCAATCACACAAATCTCTCCCAGCTATTGAGGAGGTTCTGGAGGGTGGCGGCGAGTCGCCGCTCTGTGCAGTTTGTTAGGCGTGTGTTCAAGAGCACCAGATAATTGGCCAAGGTTTCTAACTAATTGCCATGGGAACGGGGGTTGACAGACAGGCCACAGGGTTGGAGAAACTGCGGAGCGCATTCGGGAAGGGGCGGGATGGGACGTAATATACGAGCGAATGCCTTGCTCCTACTGTGTCAAGTGTGGAAAATAGAAACAGAAAATAACAAGTGAACAAAAACAAGAATTTGGGAGAGCTCCAAAGGGACTGATGACACGCTCGGTAATTGAAGACAGAGTACAGTGGAATTCATTTCTATTTGAGGAAGTGTTTACAGCATAAAGGACCTATTATTTTTTAGGAATCAGTATACAATTAATAAATTGGGTGGATGTACGTCATCGAAGATTGAAGGAATATCTGCACGTTAAGGTGCAATGAACTCCCTGTTGAGATTTCATTCAAGAGGACAAACAGTAAACGGATAAATATCCGAAAGATTGCATTCAGGTTCTGACACAAACCTAAAAATGAATACATATATGTATCTCAATGCAATATGATGAAGCAAAGGTTGAATCAAAATAATATAAATGCTTCTTATGTTTTTTTTTGTGGTCAAGCATCAAACATTGAATTTGAACCAAGCTGAAACTAATCAAAGCTTTAATCCACCGATTTAGAAGGTAACCACGAGTTTCAGGCTTCCGACAAAACAGATGAGATAATACAAACATAAAGCCACTAAAAGTCATAACAGCCACTTGAGTTTCTGGGTGAATTAGCAAAATACAAAACCCTGCGTACTTTCCAAAATTGTTCTGGGGAGTTTTTTATTACGTATAGATAACAAAGGAACTAAAAATGTGTGTGACAAACACTGTGGGGTGAAGCGCTACGGCCAACTAAACCTACAGATAAAACTGTTTACAACTTATTAATATACCCGCAGTGCAACTTGACTGGAGCGCTATGCTTGAGCGAACGTAGTCTCGAGCCTCTGTGCTGAAGCAGAGATGTGAAAGAAGCTCAGTTCTTCCCCCATTACTCTTGCCGTCTTCGATAACCGATGCTGACTCAGGTGTCATCCTATGAGGAAGTGTATCGAATTTTATGCAACTACCTGTACATTGTCAAAAGATTTCACGCATTAGCACTAGTAGTAGAGTTCATTGCAGACCTAAAAGTAGATCCTTCGAAACCCAGTGCAGGACAGAACTGATTCACTTATTACATATATATTTATATACGATATATGATCTTGTGTGCAGGGCTACAGAATGTATAAGATGCTAAACGATGCACTACATTTACCAGAGCAGTGACCGCATTTCACCAAACACGCAAAACAGTTTATCACTTAGGAGCTAATTCATCGCACATGTGCAAAAGTGCAAACAAACACTGTTTATTTTTCTCCACAAAACAGGCAAGAGTCAACGTTTCACATCTCAAATTCATCGCTTCAGTTTGTAAAGCGATGTACAGGAGGGCCGTGGGTCGGTAGGAATATGGCTGTGGAAACGGTACAAGTCTTAAGCAACGTGTAGGAAAAAAGGCACCGGCCAGGTTAATATCATGCGAGGCGAGCTGCCCCAGTGACGGTGTGGTCTGGAGCAGGCTAGTGTTACACTTAATGTGTGCGTGAGTGTGCGTGCGCATGTGTCATTCAGGAAAGAAAGCAAAGAAGTTCAGCTGAGAGGAACCCAGTGTCCCCTGGAGACTAAACTGTGGTCGTGGAATTTACTGGAACTCCAAACATCATGTGTGTGCTTTTGTATTATGTTCCGATTTGCCCCAAGCCGGACCACAAATAGATAATTATGGTTTGTTTTAGGTTGCATCTCTGTTGCCCAGTCGTGAAGGCATTGCAGTTCATTGCTGTGGTGTTCGCCGAGAGCCAGCGAGAAGGGGTGAATGATGCAATGATGATTTGTCTGTTCTCCCCTACTTGGTGACTGGTGTAATTTAGATTTTTACAGGAAGTTTTGGTTATAAACACAGAGCATTGCTGTTTGGCCACCCAGTGATTCACGTGTGAAAACATGTTATGTGGTTTTTATGTCTTAAAATCTGTATTTTTAGCTCATCTCATTATAAACATTCACATGGTAATTACAACTGAACATTCAAAACATAGTCATTTTTACAGCATTTGCAATAGAGATTTGCACAATTCTTGTTTTTTAATTTTTTTAATTTATATTTAAATAAACAGCTATTTAACAGTGACTTTAAAAAATACATATATATGTGAATTTGACCATTTTGGCTCAACGTCATTTGTAAAGTTTAGAAGAACTGTGAGAGATTTTATTTTTGCCACATTGGGGAGCTGAGAGGTATGAATGGAGGCAAACAAAGAAACGCATGGATCTTTGTGTCAACAGTCCAGGACAATGAGGACTTTTGTCTTACTGAGCAACTTTTTGATCCACACGATAAACTGTAAAGTGCCACTATTAGGTCAGACTTTCAGTTTGTCCAGAACTGTGAGACTTGAAGACATGATGGTGTGATCTCGGATTTCGCATTATTCGCTGCATATATTTAACACGTAATCAGTGTAGTTCTCAAAAAAGGGAAAAACAAACTGTCAGCTGTGTTGGTGTGACTGATGGTGACAGATACTTAAAACTGTCCAGGCGTGTCTTTGTCTGTAGGAGGAAAGTACCCTGGAGAGAACCCACAGATCTGTCACATCCATTAAAATTATTTTTTTTGTCAGGTGGGATAACTGATTATGGTTTTAAAATATGTTCACACCTGATGGAGATCTGCAAAGTTGCAGTCTACTGTTCTTACCATTGCAAGAGCAGCAACAAGAAAAAAAATCACCTGACAACAGCAAAACTAGTATTTCCATAAAAGTCTTTTTGCTTCGAATAGAAAATGTGGCAAGTAGGAGACGCGTACGCCATACGCAGTTAATCGTTTCACAAAATACCCCCCAAAAATGTTAAGGGAGCCGTGAATATCCCTACTGTGTTTATGATGAAACTCAATGAGGCCTCAACTCTCTAACAGCTCCGAGTGAGGTGAGTAGAAAATTCTCAAATGTGGCTTGACGACTGCCAAAAGACTGGTGCTTGGCTCGTGTCCACGTGCGGATCCATAGAGGAAATGTTTAAGCAATTAGTTGGTCTTTAAGGTTGGAAAAAAGTAATTATTTCCTCCATCTACTTTTTCAAAGGAGAGGAAAATCTTTGTTATTCACAGACCTCATCACGCAGACCGTCTTCCCCTCTTTTAACATGCTGCCCCGTGTTCCACGGATTCTGTGGAACCAAATTTTCAAAAACCACAATTATGTTTAACTCAGAACTGTTTGATTAACAGAAAAGTGATTGAAATATTATTGTCACTCATCCTAAACACACACCATTACAGCACCGCTGTCTGAGCTCGGGCAAGCCTCGCTCGTCAATCATGCTTGTATAGCCGGTTGAAAGTCCCATTGTAATCTTAAATATTTCGAATGCACTAAAACAGCAGGCCGTCTGAAGATTTAGGCGAGGTCAGTGATGGAGAGCGCAAACCTGCGAGCAGTTACGCTGCTCTCCGATACCTCTCCGAAAGCCTAAGAAAAGAGAGGAACAGAACGTGAGGGAGAGTGATTTATAATCCACCTTAACACTTGACACGTTCATCGGTGAAAATACGTCTGCGACCTATCATGGCTTTTGCTTACATAGAAAAAAAAACATAGAAAGCTCTTTTAAACTACCTCTTTCACTCAATGGGCCAGATTTAATTCATATTTCCTGGCATCGGGATTTACTCCTCCTCTGTCTGACTACATCAAAATAAACAGTTTGACCTCTAGACAGCATTAAAAAATTATATTGTACTGAACAATTTGTGAGATATGCAATTTTACAAAGGTCTTTAACAGCATGTAATGCAATAAGGATTAATAAAATGTGTAATATTATGATTTAATATGATCTTGTTTTAGTTGGACACAATTAGACTGAATGATTCACAACGTAGACTATACTCAGTATCCTGCTATTCCAATGCTGTGAGGTGAACTGTGTCCTGTCATTAGTGGTTTTGCACTGAGCAAATTAATTCAGTCAGTCTGTTCAGCCTATATCCCATATACTAGCAGCTATGTTTGGAATTGTTTTGATGGATAATTAGCATCCACAGTGGTGTGTGATGAGTCATATTCAATGTGTATTTTCATTTCAGTGTCAATGGCGTGTGAGTGAGCAGACATGATCTGCCTCTGTTCCTCGTGGGCTTTCATTAGGGCCTTGTGGATGACAACAGAATATATGACTTGGCTCGGGGCGGGAATTCTGGGAAAGTCATGGAATTTTGGACGCCTTGACGGAACACAGGCTGTCCGCTTTTGGCCCGTTCCGCACCGAGGAGGAGGAGGAGGAGGAGGAGGTGGAGAAAGCCTGCTGTAGTGTGTGTTTGCGTGTGTGGTGGTGGGCCTTAAGGACCTCCTCAGGGAGCTGACCCAGAACAATGACAGGTTTACAGCGCTACACCAGGCAGGCTGGCTCACATGTGGCTAATATCAAACCGAGGCCAGAATGTCTCCGAGCACTATAGCAGCAGTGATACAACCTAATCAGGCTGATGATTAGTAATTAGCTGGTAGTATTAGTCGACCGGTAATCTGTATTTCTGCCTCAGCAGGGAATCTACTGTATCTGTTCGATGCATTTAGCTTCCTCACGCAGACCAAAAGAAAAAAATCATCAAAGCTCATTTAGGAACAGCTGTCTTTTTTAGATTTATCACGAATGCGTAAAATGCTAAGTTGTTTGACTAATTCCTTTAGAATATCTCACGACAAAACTTATTGACGCCTGTATGTTGTATATTATTCCACTGTTATGATTCTCAAGTTCAGACAGTTTTAAAGAAAACATTTTAAGACCTGAGTCCATTTAATTGTCAGCATTATTTGTCAGGGACTCGAAATCGTGAATGATTTGTTATGTGATTAATTCTTAATGACTTCAGAGTTGTTAACTTGCTTCAGAGTGACTGAATCAAGTTAACTTTGCTCGGTCCAAAAGTAGTCACAGGTACAAAACGTGTGACTTAACTTGGGCTTGTCACATGAGTCGGAGTTGTTGTTAAAGACAAAACTTTTTAGGAAGACGTGTGACTTGACTTGATTTGAATTTTTGAACTTCAACTTTTAGATTCATTTTTAAAAGAATCGACTCAGACTTCTAGTCACTTGTGACACAACTTGTGACACAACTTGTTACTTGTGACCCAACTTACGAATGTCAGTCTCTCTGTTAAAAGATTAGAGTCTTTTTTTTTTTTTTTTTTACAAAATCTGAGCTCAGAATCTAATTTCTGTTGCGATGACTTGAATTCACATTTGAAAACCAGGCTTGAGACCCACTTTCACAAAACTAGAGAATCCATTTGCCCTGGTCTCAGATAACATGTTGCTAAGGACTTGACATTTGACTCAGACTTGCTGTCATTAGGCCTTTTGAATTGAGTGATCCACGATGATCCAGGAGGTTTGAATTGACTCGATCTTATCCACTTAAGAATAGTTGAAACTGTCCTTAAAAGACACAAAAACAGACTGATTGTGTGCAGCCTAAGCTGCTGAGGACAGCGTCATAAATTTTATGCTAAGATTGTGGAAATTGTATCATTGTATTGTTTTCAATAGCTTTAAAGCCTTGGAAAGGATTTTCTTTCCACAACTGCTCAAGAACTTCATTATTTCCTACATTTGTTCGCCTGAGCTGTACGTGCAATGGAGGGTCAAAAATAACCTTGGTCATGTCGTGTGCATAACCCTAAACCAAACCACAGGATTAAATAGCACCCATATGCAGTGATGTCAGGAAATTTGCAAAAACGATTGAATTGCATACATAAACCTCATCCTCATATTCTGTCCAAAGGGTATATTTCTGCTATTTAATGCCATCCACAGAAGAAAGCCACCCTGAGATGAAAGCAGAATCGTATCCCACCTGAGCTACAAATGATCCCTCACTTGGGGCTATGAGCTTACTTTGTGGTCTCCCTGCTCCCTCCTCCACGCTCGCCTCATCCATCCATTCCGCAGCTCATGCTCTATTCAGAGAGAGAGAACAAACCACATGTTTCAGGGAGGAATCCCGAATGGGCAGCATCCCAGACCAAAGTACCTCCAGCTCTCCTGCCCCCTGGCATCACTTAGCTCTACCCTGTCATTAAGGACAGGGCTGGATGATTTGTGTTGGACCTCAGCCCTTTGTTAGAGTATGATGGGAGCAGAGGGGGAGAGACAGGGAGCACGGGGAGGGAGGGGGGGTGGCAGTAGAATGATGTCATCTCAGGTCGGTGTTGGAAGTAGGCCAGGACCTGTGGTGGCAGGAACGGTGTTGCCTTTGGGCTTCAGGGCAGGAATAGACAGATGGAGCTGAATGACGTGGAATATGGAGAACAAGAGCTGTGTGTGACTGGCATGTGTGTGTGTGTGTGTGGATGAGTAAATGTCTTTTTTATGTCGTCCTGTGCGTATGCGCAAGGGTGCACAGATTTTCAGTGTGAATGTATGTGGTTGGAAAAGTATAGGCTGTTTTATGTTACATTCATCCTTTGTTTCTGTGTTTCTTTAATGGGTGGATGGTTGAATGAATCATTTGGACAGAGGCTGAGGTATCAGAAAGAGCGGTTTGGCTTAGGGATGATGGGTTGAGACAAGAGAGAAGGAAAACCAGCTTGTACTTGTGGCTTCTGGATTCCTAATGCACACCACTGCACAGTGATGTCTGTCTGCCTGCTGCTACCTACTGTACGTACTAATGAACATGACGGGGTGAAACTACGTGTCCAAGTATTGTGCAGAACTCCATGTATTTTGTTATACTTTATTTATAAAGTACATCGACACACTGGGTTCTGTCCAAAGTAACCGTGCATGTGCTGTGGCAGCGGCTCGATAGTGGGTGGGTGGTTTGTTACATGCCAGCCAGACACAGACAAAGCAATAGTGTTGGAGATATTCCGAGAAAATTTTCTCTTTACATATATAATGAGAGATGTTAATTGGTACTGTTTTTTATTTCAGCTTACTATCAAATGTGTGGTATTAGCTTCCTTCATGAGTGTTGTTAGTGTCGTTGCCACATCATCACCAAAATCAGGTCTGTTTTGTCCCGGCTTGGCAGGAGCCAGATGTTACAACTCAACAAACCAAACTTGACAAAATCTGATCAATCTGACCAAAACAGTAGTTTTCTATGCACAATATACATCTCATTTGCTTGGATGCTATAAAAAAAACTCTGTATAATTATGTGCATGTACAAAAATCAATTTTGCGTGGCCCTGCCTTACCCGCTGCTGCCCCAGCCTCTGATTGACTGAACACACCTGGTGCAGGTGATCAGCAGTGGGTAGGTCAGGGATCACTGAAAACAAACTCAAAGAGTTTTGTGCCTGAGTTGTGTGTTCTGCACTGTAGCTCTCTGTTTTCTCTGTATTTGTGTGTTTCCGCCCCATAAGCACGTTGTTTTCTGGACGGTTTTTATTGGTTCACTGTTTATTTAATTCAAAGAAAACACGCAAAAGTTAACTTACAGTTTTAAGTTACGAGACTGAACTATGGGTGCACCATCGGGCCAATGTTTAAAGTAATGCACATCCACACAGCTGTTTTTAATTTTAATGAGATCTCTAGATTTCCTCTTGGTTTTTTCTTCTAAGGTGTGGACAAAATCAAATTTAAAAAAATCTGATCTGGACCCCTTTTCTATGTGGCCGCTGTCAGAACGATCAGATCAGAATTTATGTGTATTGTTTTTTCTTCTTCTTTTATTTTTTTACAGAACAATGGTTCATTCACGCCTCGTCTCACAAATAAATCTGAGGGTCACAAAATGATACGTCTGGTAAGAATCATTAACAGCCACAGTGGCCAATACCAATATTCAATCCATTATTCAAATCAGTCCACTGCAGCAACAACTTTCAAACATTTGTGTTGGTGGAGGCAAGTATAAGATGAAGGGAATCAGTCACTTCTAAAATAAAACATAGAAATATTATTCCTTAATTAGCTAGGGTAAGTTGTGGGTTACAACAATACACGGGGTTCTTGCAGTAGTATTTGTACAGGTTATGGGCTGCTTTTGTAGTAAATCCTATGTGACTTCTGCGTTAAGATGACTGATGGTTCGAGTCTCGGCCTTCTTTAAATCAAACAATCAGATCGACCGTAAGTGGACAGTGATGATACTCGTCTGTACTTTGAATTACTGTGCAGAGCGCTTTCGCTTTGAGCTACAACTGCTGTAGACCCTCGCTTTTATTTTAACATTCGTTACACGATGCCCCAGCGCCAGTGGTTCCACACACTGTACACACTTCACATATTAACACGTTCATTTCAAATGTAAACTGCTAGGGAAGTGGACTTGCTGTGCACTCTCTGTGTTATTTCACATATTTATTGCAACTTTTTATTATCCCTGCCTCGAATAATATTTAGATGGAAGGGGACTGATAGGAGCAGAGTTCCAATAACAGAGATTAAGTTCTCTGGGGGTGATTGTGCAGCGTTTGAGGAGAGAGGCGTCTGCCTAAGTAAACTCGACCCAACACGGAGGAATTGCGCTCTGGAACGTGGTGGTGTAACCGGAGTGCGGGTTTGGGAATAGCCCAAGGGAACTAAGCTCAGTTTTCCAAAAGCCTCTATCTCCAGCGATATGTAGTGTGATTGGAGGAGAGGCGAGGATTGTGTGTGTGACAGGGGAAGTGGATGGAGGGCTTACAGAACAGCTAAGTCAGGAAAACAAGTCTCAGGAAACCCTATACCTCACTCTGGCACCAACACAGACGTTCTTTCTTTCTCTTCCTCTGTCTCACTCCTGTTGTTCTGTCTCTCTGTCTCTCTCAGCGCGCCTGTCTCACTGGATCGCTCTCGCCCTTCTCTGCCTGCCTGTACTGGTGAAAAGAGGAATGAAAGCAACAGCAGTCAGAACAACAATAAAACAAAAGACACACTTGACACCGAGCGCTGTTAAAGATACAGCCGTGACCTTGTTGAAAGTTCAACTTCCTCCTGCCAAACATCTCTCCCAATGACTTTTTCAATATGTTTTTTATGTGCTGTGCTTTTTTTGAACCATACTTAAGACAAAATTATTATTGGAAGCTCTGACAATAAAAATAGGTACAAGTTCCCCATATTTTATAATATACTGATGGGTGACAAGTTAAATGAAACCCCTAGTGGAAAAGTCAAATGATAGTGTCCTCTTCCTTCAGGCCTGATAACCCAGTAGATAGAGAGGAGTTGAGGATACTGAAGCTGTTTGGGCCCAACAACTAACTAACCAATCAATTTATTTTAAATATGAATATTATTGTTGTCCACAGATCTTTAGAAAATGTGCCAGATATTTCCAAACATGTTAATCATGTGAAATGCTTTACACTCAAAGCCACCTTACACTCGCATGGTCTTTCATCAGCAGTCTGCACCTATAGGATCAATGTGAGCATAAAGCTTGATGAGTTAATTCAAAGAGCCTTTTTGGCAGTTTTTGGACAGTCTCCATCTCCATTCTAGAGCTTGTTATACAGCTAGAAGTCATACCTTTAAATACTATAGCTCAGCTCTTTTTAACTGCTCCCAGTGCTACCCAAAGGCGGACTGCTAACCCAAAGGTTAACTTATGGAACTTTACTTGTTCATGTCTAACTTCTGATGGGAACATCTGGCTAATTTCTCAGCTACATTTTCCAGCTAGATGAGTTTCAGAACACTGTTTGGCACTGTGCAGATAGGATACAGTGGATATTTATAGTTTTGTTTTTGCCAGTAAAATGGCTTTTTGCCCTATAGAGAATATGAAATTACATCGTGCCGTGTTGGACAAGACACTGAACTCCAGTTTGCTCCGGGTGGATCAGGCCAGAGCCTTGCATGGCAGCTCTGCAATCATCAATGTGTGTGAAAATGCGTGAATAAGAAGCAACATTGTAAAGCATTATGTCAGGTAAAGCAGATGAAAGCAAAATAAGTGCAGACTGTTTAATTGGCTGATGGGGGGCCATCTTGTGAGCTATGCTATGATAAAGTATACTTTTTGTTTGTCCAAAAATTTTTTTAAATGCTTCATCTTTTGATAGTTGACACAATGTGATGACAAATCATAACACACAAATGCGGTGAGAACAGTAAAGTTTTGGGCTGAAAGAAACTAAAAGAGAAACACAGATTCATTATAATGTTCTGTCAGGCCATCATTATGAGAGACATATTTCACATTGTACATTTGAAATAAACAATAAAATTCTTGGATGTATTTATTTATTTAAACTAAAATAATTCTAACAAATATACATTACATATATTATTGAGCTGGCACACCATGAAAGCACAGTGATGGCCTTATTATCACACCTACCTCGAATTAAATGCAAACAAAACACAATTGCACAGTTTAAAAATAACCCAACAACAAAAAAATGCAATGATAATAAAACACTTTGATTATAGCAGCTTTGAATATTTTGGTTTCTGAAGAGAAAGATTTTTACCAGCAAGTTAGGTAATGAAACCGAGCACTTTCTCCCAAATACATACATCTTTGAAGCACAAGAGCATAATTAGTGCATGTGTCTGGAATATCAAAGTCGAACAATGCAGCTAGACGGCGTACCATATGTCTGCTTACTCATTTAGACTGTGATAGTTTCAGAATGGGGTATTTCCCTCTGTGAGTTTCAGCTGATGAAATACGCCTTTGATCATCCCACCTTTGCCCGTTTTACAAAAAATATGAGATCATTTCCTTCCTCATTCATTTTGACACTTGACTCATCGCAAACCTTTTACTTGTGACCCACGCATGAGGATGCAAAGTCATCTGCAATTTGTGAGCAATTAGCAGGAATTTAGGAAAACAGATTGCTTTGTGTTGCTTTTTGTGAAGCGGGATGTGCTTCTCCAAGCCTGCAGGATATTTCACGATCGCTCCCCTTTTTTTCCCACTAAATGTAATAAAGACTGTGTATGTTATTTCTGGTATGTTAAATCTCTGTTTTTCTACTCTGTCTCATCCTCTTTCTCTGTATCGTTTCCTTTCTCTAATTTCTTTCCTCACCTTCTCTCTCTTTCTCTCATAGTTCTCAAGTTCTTTCACTCCTCTATCAGTTCAATTAAAGGCTGCTTTGTATTTCCTAAACCACCAGTGTAAATCTCTTTGTTCCACACAAGCACTTCTCCTGGTTGCATTCCTTTATCTTATCCTTTTTCCACTATCCCCAAAGCCCCAGTCTGGGTCTGTCACCCCCCTTTCCTTTTTCAGATACACTTTCCATTGCCTTTCCACTCCTTTCCCATCTTTCCCCCCTTGACTTTCTGTCTCCCGCCCCTTGTTCCACATTTCGGGACCCCTCAGCGCACCTCCTACAACAAACACACCTACCTATGACCCACCCCAATCATCCCATTTCCCTTTTTTCCATTTTATTTTTTCCTTTCCCGGTTGTTCGTTCTCTCCTGACACCTCATGCTGCCTGTCTTTCGTTTTCTGTTTTCCTCCATCTATCATTATCAGCCTCTGTTTCCGTGTCTCTCTCAGTCTCCACCTTATCAGCTTGTCCTCTCTGTCAGGCCTGCCTGCAGGCATCAACAGCACAGGGCCACTGCCTCGGGCTGTGTGTGTGTGTGTGTCTGTGTGTGTGTGTGTGTGTGTGTGTGTGTGTGTGTTACTGTGACTCCGGCTGGCACAGTGCCCAGGCCTACCTCCTGTGGTGAAACTCACTTCTTTTCTTCTCAGCAGTCTGGACTGCTGCCCAGGCTGACCCTCACAAATACACGGACACAGGCGTGTAAACCCATTCACGGACTGGCACACATATATGAGGCACTAATACACACAGAGAGAACTTTATTGAAAAGGCAGAAAGGAGAAAATCATCTCCTCTGTTTCTCTGTCTGTTAGCCTTTTACACTATGTGCTGTTTACAGTGCAGCCATGCAAATATGCCAACTTTTGCCAATTTCCGTTATGCAAATGTTATGTTTAAATAGCTCAGTTTGGGATGTTTTTTATCAGATTCAATCATATCTACAAAAATATGATCTACAATAAAGAAAACATTCACCTTCAAATCATCATTAACAGTCATTAAAGCACAGTGATTTATTTCCAGGTTACTTATTTATTTATATATCTCTAATCTGTCTCTAATCTGATTTATTTTCTTTAACCTAAGTGTTTATTCTTGTCCTTGGAAACATCATAATTTATTTGACAATTTATATGACCTTGACAAAATTCCATTTATCCAGTATGAACATTTTTATTTGTACACTACTGGTCAAATTTTTAGAACATAAGTCCAAGCTATGCCAAAATGAACAAGATGGTGAGGATGACAACACTGAGTAAACCCTGAGCTGGTTTGGGATGAACTGGACAGAAAAGTGAAAGCAAAGCAACCTACAAGTGCCACACATTCATGGGAACTACTGCAACAGAGTTGAATCATTTTAGATTTGAAGATTTATATATGTAGAAAGAATGCCACGAGTGTGTTTAGCGTTCAGATATGAGTCAAAAGTTTAGAACATATTCTGGTTTATAAATTGATTCCATGAATTCTTCTTAAACTTCAATTGTTTCTTTCTTCTATTCTTTATTTTCTGAGTATAACGACACACACGTAAACTGCATAATTTTTAATTAAAAATACTAGAAATATTGGGGTGTTCCAAAACTTTTGACCAGTTGTGTATTTAAGTAGTTATGCTCCGTAACTTTTCTGACCTGGTAAAATACATTACATAACAGACAGGGCTAGACTTCACAGATAAATATTCAATCAGCTGTTTGATTAGCCTGCTCATTAGCATCTGTCACAAAGCATTTGGCTCAGGGCACTAAGGAAAAACAATATCAAGGTGAGCAAAAACTAGTAAAGTCATGTCCAAATATCATAGATGGACCACAAAGTTCTTTAACTTCTCTGTCACAGGCCTGTCTGGTTTCTCTGCCTTGCATGTATGAAGCGACTTGGTAATATACCGTGACGTGATGTTATCTGTTCCAAACACTTAAAATCTTTTAATTTGAAGATTTATTCATCGTTAAAGTCTGTAAAAGTGGATTTTTCCTTCATCTGCCTTGTAAAAGTCAACAGGAACTGGAATTGTAGGAGGAGCAGTTGTTGTATTATCACTCCTCTGGCACATCTTGCAAAGCCGTGTCACTCTTTCCATGTCATGGTCAACTAGTGCGTGGCTGCTGGGCTCCACGCCTTCGTATCTGCTCTTGAGGCCTTTGAGCCAAATTATAAAATGTGAAAAGCTATGTTATTTATTCTTGTGGTCTTAGCGTCCCTGTCTTTCTTCCATTAACGGAGACTCTTTTTCTCCGTTAATGACTTTATAACTGCTTTGCATTTGAAATAGAAATAGACAGATAGAAAGACAGATAGATTGAGATCTACCACAACTTGTCCCAGATCCTTTCCCCAGATGTAATGCAAATGAAGACCAGCGCCAGGCCACTAGCAACCCCGGCTGCTTGTTCCCTGACACTTGGATGCCAGCTCCTTTGTGGTTGCAGCCAATGAGCTCACCCCTCTTGAAAATAACAGCGGTGACATCACTGTTTTGGCCCATGGCAGCTCCCACCCAGTCAGAACTCAGAGGTAACCCACAGCGAAGGGAGGAAGCAGCTAAAAATGAATGGAAAGAAAAATAAAAAGGGGAAAAGATGGGAGGACGGTTTTTATTTTAAGGTAATAAGGTTAGTTTATAGGCACAAGAAGAGGGTGAGACACGTATATAAATAAACGCACATTTGGGCTCGAAAGATGTTTTGGCTCAGTCCTGAAACTTTCACTGGAGTGCGTTGGTTTCAGGATCTGTTGTGTTTTTGTCCTTCCCCTCTTCCTTTTCATCTCGAGGTCATCAGCTGATGAGCCAGCTGCTGTTTATGACACTGCCCCTCACCGATCTTCTGACCTTTCACCTTTAACCTCTCCACAAGCAAACAGGAACACTTTCAATTTAATGGCTCAAAAAATCTAATTTGGATTACGTGATGTGCATTTTCAAATGCAAGCGCATAAAAGTAGGGTCTAACAAGCTTACAGGTCACAAAAACAAGCCCCTGATTGATGTTGAGTCAACCTCGTATCCATACAGGGCACAATTCACTATGCAGAACAATAAAGTTTGCATAACTGCAAAAAAAAACATAAAATAGTGAAAATTAACAAGGGAAATATAATGACTATTTTAAAGAATGATACCAAACAAAGCATCAGTCCAAAACAAGATGTTTGTGCTGTAGTGACAAAGTTAGCACTTGTAGTAATTATGATGTCAGGTGACATTATATAGCAACAAATTCTGCACTTGGAGGAAACTCCAGCTTATACCGCGGAGGCTGTGGCTTCTTTCCGGTTTCCAGCCAACATTTTTGGCTTGACTACAATCATTCCTGAACCAAAGTGGTCCATGATGTTCTCCAAACTCAAACCAAAACATTTTCTACCTAATCGTGAAACTTTATTAATAACAGTGGCAGTTAAATGCTGATGTTCTGCTGTTAGGACGACGTTTTTAACATGGATAAATCCACTGTCGTGATTTAAATTGCCGGCCCTGCGGTCACAACCTCACTTCATTAACCTTGACAGGGTTAATGTCGCCCTCTCCTACCAGTAAAGTCAAGCTTGGTAGTGATGCCTGGAGGGCCTCAGGTGGGAGATGTGTGTGTGGACTTGGTGGCAGGAAGGAGGAGGAGGACCAGGGGGATCCTATTTGTTTGTTTTGCCCTCCAGACGTGTCCGAAAGCAGATTAAGGGATTTAGCATTGGGGGGGCGGGGGGGGGGGCTTAAACTCCTCACCCATCTACAAGTCTGGTTGATGAATGCACATACAAACACAGAGCAGGTCAAAGAAATCCAGAATTTTTCTTCTGTTTTACGTAAAAGCAGCAGCATCAGGGGATGGATGGAGGCTCAGGTTAGGCCAAAGAAAGGAAGAACGAGGAGTCCTGTGTGGACACAGTGATACCTCCTCTAGTCCTCTGATCTTCTCCTATTTTACTGCTAATCCCGACTTTAGGCATCAACAGAATTAGGGACTCACAATGTCGATTTGCCAGCTTTTGCACGCAATCCCTCACTTTAGAGAACAGGAGCTTCTCTGATGTAGAAGCGTTACTGTTGTTACAGCACTGTTCTACAGCAACAATCACATCGTTCATTGTAGCAATATCCCAAGTTGTTGTGATTTTAGGTGCAAGTTTCTCATACATATGAACAATTTGAAGTTCTTTCATTTAACTTCATAGTTTTTACTCATATTTCAGTGGGTAATAAACAAGACTTTTAGAGTGTGTAAAGCATTGTTAGTAAAGTAGTTAACATTTGCTATAGGTGCTCTAACTTTCTGTTGCTGGTACCAAAATCTTTACCTCCTTCACTTCTTCGGGCTTCTGTTCGACACAAACCGCACCTCCACCTAACACCAGCCTGCCACACGCTCGTGTGCGTATGTAATTTTGGTGGAGTTAAGAGGAAAGAGGTGGGGTTGGGGGTGTTGGGATGCGAACTGCAAACAAACGAATGAACGCCAAGCTTAAATTCAACCGCAGGTCATTGAGGCTGTGCCGGGGCCTACTGTGGTGTGGCTCTTTTGTAATGTATATCAAGTTCACCAAGGGCCTTTTCATCTGACAGGCCATTGTTAAGGGAGGCTAGCCGGCGTTCCACTCCCCTCTTAACCCCACCCACCCGACACGGGAGCAGGTTGGCTTGCAATTGTTTTATGGAAATGTGCGCGGGCCTGGCCGGGTGTCTGCCAGGCGAGGATGAAGGGGAGGAGTGTGGTGGCGGGGCGGGGGGGGATCTGTGTATGATTGTGTGTGTAGGTGGGTGGGTTGATGTAGGGGGGTTGATGTGACGCCGACCCCAGCGAATGCCCCTGACCCTGAGCAGATGGCGAGGCAGGGTCTCTCCGCTGAGCCAGAATTAATAGCGTGTGCCATGTCACATTGTCTGAAACGGGCCTGCCTAAACCTCCCCCCACCTCACCCTCTCACTCCCCACTTCTGTCCTGATTTTTGCACCCCCCACCACCCTTTGCCCATCTTTCTCTCATCTTCACCTTCCTTCTAATGCTCCTTCACCATCTTCTTCCTCGTTTTTCTTGCCCCCCTCCTCTTTTTCTTGGCCTTTTTTACTCCCTATACATCACATCACTGCCCCCACTAAATCCACAGTCTCCCCCAGCTTCCCCCTGAGTGCTTACACTTCCAGGCACTCGTTTGCTCATTCATTCACTCATTCACTCATTCATTTATTCACGTGCGCCTCATTCATCCCTCTTTTTAACAGACACTCATTCACAGGTTTGCCCACTCGCCGAGGCTTTACTGGAGGACAATTAAGGCACCTGCATTTCTAAAGCTCCCCCGCTGAATGCCTGCCACCCCATTTCCTCACCCGTCTGTTCACACTACTACTACTGTTCACTCGCTCACTTGTTCTTGTATCCGGCCACGATCGCTTGCTCATGTTCAGAGATGTTGGCTCAGCCCAATCACAATGTCACTCAGCCACGCATGAATCTGAAATGCCCTTTATACTGAGTTTTGTTCTTCTGTTTATATAAACCAGACACTTTCAACTGCTGAAAACTGAGCTTTTCAAAAATGCTCCACAAAGCAAATAAATGTAAAAATGCCTGTCTGTCGACGCAGTATGAACGAGTAGTTTTCCAGAATAGGGGACTTATGATTGCCATGTGATGCATTTTTGAGAATCTTCTCTTTCTGGTGCACATGCTTATAAAGCATTTCTTCAAAATCACTGAAAAGTCACTTGGCAGAAGTGAAGTGAAAGTGCAGGTGCAGACTCAAGAGACCTGCGTGTGGCCAAAAATGGGATTCGCCATTTTGATACGGACTGCAAACACAGATAAAAATATGCACAACACTTCTGACATATAAACTAAGCAGTTGCAGTTAACTTTATTTGCACTTTTTGAAAACATGTACTGTCACTAGTTCATTTTGTTGCCCTGATGTTCTCAATTACATGTTATATTTATTTTTTTTATTGCAATACACATTAATATGCATATAGTAACAAAGATTACATAGGTCTAGTGCTTTTAAGATCTTTAATAATTATCTCCTAGACTTTACATTTATATTTAGTCATTTGTCAGACGCTTTTATCCAAAGTGACTTACAGAGTAATTTGGTGTATACACACACACACACACACACACACACATACAGATGTTTGTCTTTCTATAATTGTAAGGACACTCATGGACATAATACGATCCCTAGCCTAACCAAAACGTAATTCTAACCTGGATCTTAAAACACAGACCTGACCCTCAAAAAGCCTCTTGAAATTGTGTGAACCAGCTAAAATGTCCTCACATCACCAAAATATCCTCATAGCAATAATATTGAAACAAAATGCGTCCACAGAAGTCTACAAAGACACACACACACACACACACACAATGGCAATGGCTGCCATTCGGGGGCTCATCTGACCCACCGGGAGCCCACGTGGGGTTCTGTGGTCCGGGATGACTGCCTTACCAACTGAGCTACAATCGCTCATATCTATATGGAATAGTTCATATATCTGTTTCCAGGGTCAGGAATTAACTTTCAGAGCCGACTGACACCTGTCAAAGACTTTTACTTGGCAAAGTAGTAGTAGTAGTAGTATTGTAATACAAGAATAAGTCAGCATATTTGGAAATGACATCTTGCAATAAACAAAATCAAATTGATCCATTCATTATCTGAACCCCTTATCCTGATAAGGTTTGTGAGGGTGCTGGACCTGATCCCAGCTTACTGGGTGAGAGGAGACACCCTGGACAAATTACCAGTCTGTCACAGAGCAACAGGCAGAGAACACACAGCCACTCTCAAAGTCACACCTACAGGCGATTCAGACACCAGTGAACCTGACGTCATGTCTCTGGACACCGGAGGAACCACAGGAAACCCACACAGGCACAAGTGAAACAGGCAAACCCCAGAGGGAAAGGTCACAACCAGAGGCGGGATTCAGACATTATTAAGGTAAAATAAAATAAAATAAAATAACATTTTATAGCACTGTTACCAAATGACTGATTTGCTGTAGTGAGCTGCACACTTTGTAAAATAACAACATAGTCTGACTTTCAGTCTTCTAATTGGATAAGGAAAAACTCTCCAACTAAATCCATTAACTAAAAAAAACACAACATACCCGAGGATCTGAAATCATGGGAAATGTGCCATTTTGGTTTCACGCTTACACCAGAAGTTCTGAGAAATGTTACAGCTGAGGCTGATGGGAATGTCAGACAGTGGAATTATTCAGATGAATATTTGGGCCACATATTTGTGTTTCTTCTGGCTCGCTATATATACTCCGCTCAAGGCTTGCCAACATACAGTACAATTGTGTGATGCTACTTCCACATCTGGGCCAATTCTGACACTCACACAGAAAGTCTTTCTGGCTGTCAGCCAACATTGGAGGATAACAGCCTGAAAAAGTGCTTTTTTTTACAGGTTATGGTCATAAGACAAAGTGTTGGACAAACTGCAATTGTGATGTGATAATAATAATGATAAACGAAAAATCACCAAAGTTATTACAATTCATACTCAGAAGAAGGTGAAAAAAATGTCCCGCATTTCATAGAAATATACGCATTTACATTTACATTTAGTCATTTGGCCGACGCTTTTATCCAAAGCAACTTAGGCAAGCAAGAAATCAAAGTCAAGGAGAGAACATCAAAGCAAAGTGCTACCAAAGAAGTGTTTCTGTTTCATGAGATGCAAGTACGGGATTTAAATAAGTAAATGTTCTTCAAGTTGTACAGGCTGTTGAAACCGCAAATTATTCTGCTAGAGGAAAAATAATAAGATCGTCAGTATCTGTGGGGTTTAACCTCTGGGCACCAACCAACACTGGCATCGAGCCTTTCGTCTGGCTGAAAAAGCTCTTCATGTATGTGTCCACTATCTAGTCTGTGGGTGTGTAACCATCGCAAATATTTACAAGGCCTCCCTCTCTCACTCAGTATCTCCTCTAGCAGCAGGGTGGCTGCCAGGAATGGGACAGAGGGTCAGGGGTATGTTGGCCCCCCTTCGTGTCCCCCATCCTAATCACCAGTCCTCTTCCTGCCCCTCTACGTCCCTCTCTGACCCCTGCCTCCTCTGCCTCTATCGGCCCCCAGACAGACAGCCTGGGAGGTGGAGGAGGAAAGAGAGAAGGAGAGCGCAAAGGGTCACAATGTTGGCCAGAGAGAGAGAGTGTGTGTGCGTGTGTGTGTGTGTGTTTGCATGCTCCATGTGTGGGCGTGTGTGTGTATCACCTCGTCCCCTTTGCATGTGTGTGTCAAAGAGACTTCTTATTTCTGCGGATGAGAAGATTTCTTAGTGTGTGTCTGTGTGTGTGTGTGTGTGAGGAGAGAGAGAGCGTGTGGGCGTTAAAGAGGCAAAGGTCAAGGTTTAGAGAGGTTCACTTGGCTGAGGTTTGTTCCCTCCGAACCCCCAACAGCCAGAAATGCTGCAATTACACAAAGTGAAGTTGTCTATCTCGACACGATCTCCCAAACAATGGCAAAAACAGCTGAAATGTTTAGAAATCCAGATAAATAGGATGTGTATCATCTTTTACAAGTTCCACATACAAAATAAAAGCTTAACTTTCACAGGAGAATTTTCCGTTTTTCATTTCGTTGTGGATGTCCTTGGGAAACACAAATATAATTCTTTTGCTTTAGGTTGAGCTGACCAAAGTACATGAAACCCTCGAATAACTGTCCATCAATCACGTTGTCACGACATAACTCAGCCTGTCACTCTTGTTAAAAATACGTTAACATTCTGTACTGTAACATTAATAGGCTGCTGTGAGCCTTCACCAAGCTCCGACATTAGAAGTCCTAACTGACAAGGGCGGCAGGCCAAGCTAAACGAGTTATGCTCTTAGTTTACTGGATGTGAATATCCCAGGAGGGTTTTCACAAAGTAGAGCGCTTTACTTTTGTTGGAAGGTTCCATTGTTATGACATTTTTGACCCGGTTCCTGATTAGTCTCCTAAGGGTTTGGATTTTGGATGAGTTTTTGCTCTTTTTTTATTTTGTATTTTTTTTTATACAAAACCTCTCTGAAGACACTGGCTCCCGGCCTAGCCGACCGCGATACCGCTTCTTTAGGCTCAAAAGATGATATTTCACCCACATCCTGACAACAAACAAAATAACTTGTGTTGAGGTCGGAGGACTGTTGCAGCCTATATGTTCCATAAGTCATGCACAGGATTCATGCACATACAGAACGAGCCGAGAAGAGGCTGTAGTTTGGGGCTGCATGCACCGACTCAGATTTTCCGAGGTGGAACGTAGATGTCACTCTCAGCTTCGCGCATCCAGTGAAGCGCTCCAGAACCGAAAGTGACTGGATGCATCACGGCTGAGTCATAAAAGAAATCACAGATGGCGAGAAGGAAACAAATCAACTCAGATTTGATCTTTGCATATTTTATGATTAACATACATATTTTAGATCACTCTCGCTTGTTCTTTCCTCGTAAACGTTCTGATATATTAGAAGAAATGAACTTTAATCATTTAATCATTTCTGGGTTGTTTTTTTTTTTTAAATGCTGACTCATTGAGGGACGGTTGCGTTAAATGAAAGTGCGTGTATTGCAACACCTTGTCAGAAATACAAGTGCTTCAGTTCCTGTGTCTGTGTTCTCTTTACTTAACTTGAAGAGTGGATTTATGCTCAAAATGGTGCTTATGCGAGTCTCAGTGATAGTTGTGGAGTGTTTAGAGAGCATTTGCTCTCCCCACTTATGTCTTCCCATCTTGACTGACATCTGGAACCAACAAACAGCTGTTTGGCTGCATTTGTGTGTTTGTAATGCTCCTGTTAGACTTAACGATAGTTTTAAACACCATTCGAGGGGGGCTGGTTTGCTTTCTTTCACTGAAGAAAATTCTTATCAGTCCCAGGGTGTGTGTTACATACAGAGCTGGAGATGACTTATAAAGCATATGAAGACTGGACCAATAGCAAGCCTAGTAAAAAATAATACACATCACCCACTGATCTAAATAAAAAACATATGGTAAATGAATATGTTAAACTTTCTTTGTTAGTTCCTTACACAAACTGTGGTGTGGATTAGATATTTGTGGTGTTAGGAGGTAATTTTTGACAAAAAGCAGCTTTACAGACACATTAATTAGTTAGTGTTGTTATGATGGCAGCAAACTTGACAAATTCTCTCATGAAGCTCTCTGTTGTTCATATCAATCCTAAAGTAGAAAAGTAGAACAATCCACTAAAACCACAAGTTGTCCAACCAACAATGTTAATTTTTACACTTTACAGTATTTGTCTGTCGTGAGTTTTATGTACATCATTAAGTGGATTACTTGTTGCCATCAGACAAAAAGAGCCTACTAAGAATCTTTATTCCAAAAAGTCTCTGCTAATAAAGTCCAAACATTGTTCTAGATCCAAGGCATTCCACATGAAATCATCATAATCGCATCATCAATCATCAAAAAGCATTGTTTGACAGTAATGTTACTACACCGCTGTTATGACCAAATACATACCTGGGTGCATATTCTTTACATAAGTGTCTCTCCTTGACAAATGTTATTGTTATGGAATTAATGAACACAAACTAAAGCCAAAGAGATGTTGATGAAGGGAACGCTATGATTCTGACAATGCACCTAAATTAATTCTCATTACCGTATATACTTTGGAAATTCTTTTTTTTCAATTACATTTTATGTGTTTCATATAAATAAATGGACAATAGAAAGCATGGCTTGGGGCCCACAAATGTGGTATTTCACTTAATTTAACCCAACCGACTTATTTTAATTCCAAAAATTCCCCTCTGACAATGTCATATGTTTTTCAGGGGACAATTATAAATAAATAAATGAAATAGGCTGCTTTTCAGCTTTCCATTATATAATGCCTTTGACATATTTTCAGATCTCATGATCAGCTCTGCTTTTTTAATCAAGATACAATACCCTGAGGCAAACACTGATTTAAAAAGATTGTGACAAGAAACCGAGCCAAGTCCGCCCAGACCAGCGCTCGTATAACTTTTTATGAAAAGGCTTCCCTCTAGTGAAAAGCAGATTGAAATCGGCCCTGTGTAATTCTCAGATGGACACTAAGAAGTGCTATGGTTAGAGTCAGCGCTGACACCAGAGGACGCATGCAGTTCTTTGTAGTTGTTGTTGTTGTTTTGTATCTATCTGTGCTTGGTATGTCTGTTGATAACATCCCACTGATTAATTTATGGGTCCGTGTAATTACTGGTGAAGCCCATAATCTCGCTCTATTACAACAGTATGAAAGGCTGTAAACGATACATGCTGAATGCTCTTTCTTATAAACGGGCAGGGTTTTTAGTTATCAGACAAACTGAACAGATCATAAATTCTTTCACTGGACCTATAAACTTCTGGAATCTGTTTTTCTAAGGTAGATACCTAAATAGTCCTGGTGCTATGAGCCAATCACATAACCTTACTTATTTTCCATTGTCATACACATACTATGTCAGAGCTGCCAAATAGCGTGCCTTTACAGTTCTCAACCCATATATGTTTTTGCCGCTTGAACTCACTGTGAACTGCACAGGTCCAGGAAAGGGGAAATGTCTCTTTCCTCATGCCTCTGATTCGCCTCTATTTCAAAAGCCCCAGCTTGCAAAACAGACGCTTTAGTTCCCTTGACAGTCTGCAAACTTATCACCCCACCATGTTTTTTTTTTTTTTGTCAAAGTAGTCAGGCTCTGTGATGTCCTTGGAAGCTAATTGCAATGACAGTCATGTGATAAAAGTAGGAGGCTTTGAACAGAGAGTGAGAGGGGAGTAAACCCGTGGCCCTCCCAAACTCATCGTCCTTTCTATTTGTCAGACTGTTTGCCCTCTTCCACCCCTGGGTTTTCCCGTGCGGTTGGATGGCAAGACAGATGGACGTAACGGATGGATGGACAGGGATGCCCTTCCATTGGCTGTGACCTCCTGCATGAGCCAGAGCTGATTAATTTGTGACTTTTAGTCTTGTGATATCAACTCTTATTGCTACTGTGACTGAAAATGAAGTTTACGCACTAAAGTAACTGTATGAGGTGTCAAAGTCTGACTTCCTGTCTCTGTCTGGCACCCAGCTGATCATTCTTGTCCCCGTTTATTGGACTTCCTGCTCACCAGCCCACATTTGACACAATGTCTCTCGACCCACCTTTCTTTTGTCTTTCACTGTTTCTTCACTCTGACTGTGCTTCAGCGTATCTGCTCATTTCAGGAAGTTTCACCATCCTCTGGCTGTATCAAACGACTTTGAGTCAAAGAGCTGTTAATCAGGGAACTTAAACTGAACTTCCTTAATTGGCTCGCTTTCACCCTTGTTCTGTTTTTGCTCCTCGGATCGGCAGATAAAAATAATTCCCTTTCTTTTATTATTATAATAAGTGCTAGTAGTGTTTCAACTTACTGGGATAAGATGACTGTGAAAACTGCCGGGATCAAAACTTGTTAATTTCACAATTTTCGCTCAGAGCTCAAAAGAAAGTAATTATGGGAGTGTACCGTTCGTCTCCATTACACCAGTCACAGTGTTGCTTCATTCAGGAAGCTGTTTACACCTTTCTACAAATACAGTGACAGAAAACACGGGTAACCACTGAATACACACATAGTCAGCAGCTTGTTCAGGGGCCCAATCTATACAGAGACAACAGAGATAGGATGATCTCCTGCTGCTGAGCGGTGTTTCCACATGGGGACAAGGATCTTTCTCTCTGTCTCAATCTTTCTTTGCTTTTGAGCCATGAGCTTAAGCAGTCAAGCGAGTGGATTTATAGACCTGAGGCTTATGACTTAGTCATGATTGCTTAAATTGGCTCGGCCTCTGTTAAAATAAATCGTTTTTACTGCCAATGGGAGAATAGGCCATGGAAGAAGAATTTTGCTTAAATTGCTTTCATTTTTAAAAATTGGGCTACTTTTTAGTTCTTCTTAATATTATTTCATAAATTCAATCTCCTTAATGCGTTCAAGAAGCAGTAGTTCAGAATTTTGGAAAATATTCTTCTTCCTTCCAAAAAGGTAAATGAGAAGATTGATGCTACTGTCATGCCTGTGCAATAAATCTGGAATCAGCAGCCTTAAAACTTAACTTAGCACAAATTCTGGAAACTCCATCCACCTTTGTCCAACGCTAGCAAAATCTGCATACAAAGTCTGTACAAAAAGTAAGATGTACAAATGACAGTCTGGCCTTGACAAGCACACAAGTAAGTGTATTTTCCAAGATGTCAGCTGTTTGTTTACCAATCAATGCAAATGCTTCAAGAAATAAAAATTCAATGCAATGCACTTGGTTGCACTCTGCTATTTATTTTTTTCAGCCACTGTTTCATACAAAACAGCCATAGCCCAGATCACACACACACAGACAACAAACAAATGTGAGCACCGACTTCCCATCAGTGTGGTCTCAGAGGCCTTTGCTTCTTCTTTGAAGTTGGAAAAACTCCCACAAGAAGTCCCTTGTAAGGTGAACAAAGATGCCAAACAGATTTAAATGAAGGCCGTAGAAGGCAACAACACACAAGAGGATGGAAACCTACAGGAAGGTTTACGGCCTTCTAACCCCTCCCAGATAAACAAGGGTGCCTTGACCTGCTTGTAGTGGGGATGATAAAGTTTTAGAAATGCACTGTTGCTGGGGTAGAAAGCTGAGGCAGACACAAACAGAAGGGCCAATAAAGCTTATCCCACATTTCCAAGCATGATCATTCTTAATAATAGCCTCCCTTGTACTTGGCTGAGGTTTGAGCTGTGAGGAGGGTGGTCATGGGACTCCCCAATGTGATGGCAATGCACTAATCTGTCTTGTATGGCCCATTCACATGTGTTTGCACCATTGTTTCCACATTCTAAACAGGAACTGCAATGTCACCCTGGGGAATTGTAAATTTGGTGCACAGAAACCCTCCATTAATTCCTTTCCCCTATAATTTAAAGTCAGCGTCCTTGCAGTCTTATCTCCCATGCTTGTTGTCTCTATGCTTTTGGGAAGCGGGGGGATATCATACAATCAAAAGGTTTATTGTGGCTGTAATTACATGCAGATGTTAATGCTTTATACTGCAGAAGACGAGAGGCACATTACAAAATATGTGTGAGCCTGGGAAAAAAAACTAGAGTCTCCTCGCTGCTGATGTTTTTCACCCCAAACCGATCGGTGCCGTAATTTATTACCCGGTAAACACGTGGGAATACTATTCCAGCGCCACAAGATAAACAACTAGTCCGCTCCACGCACATCTCGCGAGAGGGGACGCTCCCTCAGCGCTCGCCTATTGTGAGAGTTTTTCAACTCTCGCGCGATCTTCTAAGTTTCCCACGCCTGTTGTTGTGGCGTCTGCCCTTTTCGTTCGCTCGCTCGCTCTCTCTCTCTCTCTCTTTCTCTCTCACTCACTCACTCTCTCTCTCACTCTGTGTGTGTGTGTGTGTGAGTGTGTGTGTGTGTTGATGCTGCCCGCCGCCTCCCCTTTTTCTCCGTCTTCCTCACCCACCCCCTTTCTCTCCGTCTCCCTCGTCCCTACACCTCCAGTCTGCTTCTGTTGTCTCGGCGGATTGTTGGGCTGTGGGAGAGAAAAGGATATCGCGAGTATTGGAGTTTTGGTGAGAGTTTGTGGAAGATGGCGCCTGTTGTGACAGGGTGAGTCTGAGATTCGGGGCTGGCGGTGGGGGAGCGGAGTTGAGCAGAATACAAGTTATTGCCATGAAATAGCCTTAATTGTAGTCCGTGCGCCGAGAACCGGACACACTGCGGCGCTCTGTCCACCAGTGGGGCAGCAATAAGTCGTTTCTTTGTCTCGGTGTGTTTGCGTGCGAGTGTTTTTTCTCGGAGCAGTTAACGTTACTTGCCCGAGCGGACTGTTGCTGCAGTGTTTGGCGAGCTAGCACCAGCTAAGCGGCACTTCACCCTCGGTGGTCTCTTTCCCAGACAACGGCGAGCTGAAGGCTAGCAAGCTTAGCCAGCGTGCTAACTAAACACAAGCAATGAGGCATGTTTCGCGAAAACAGTTTGAAGGTTTTACGTGCCGTGTGTTCTTCCTCCCCTGCGTGGCTCAACGTGACACACGAAGCGCCCAGATTTGTGCGGATGGTTTGTGAAACGTGCTCAGCGCCTAGCCGGGCTTCAGGAATCGGATTCTCGGTTTTAACCCAGGCTAGCTGTCCGATAATGGACGTGTGCTAGCGCTGTGTGACTGAAACACGTTGCGGCTTTGTGAGCAGCGCATCCTTTTCGGCAGGGTTTTCTGAAAACGTTTGTTGACGCCGTGAGGCAGCGTTCGATTTACGCGGCGTGTTTGCAGTAAATATCGCAGCTTAGCGCTGCCACACACAGCGAATAGCGATCACAGCTCCTCAAGTAAGACTGTCCAGGAAAACAGTATTTAATAGTGATCTGTGATCATATCGCTAATGAAATACCCACACTAAGTCTGAATATCTGTATATGTGGACAGATCCACAATAAACAACATGGTGTGTTTGACTGTATCATCACTAAATCGTTGTCCGAATCGCCCGAACCATTGATATAGTTTCTCATTTCCAGTCTCCTTTCAGTGACTGTGACTTTTGTTGCTCTGTGGAACTTGTAATTACGTCCCCCGATGACCTCTAAACATCACATGTCCCGCTGCTTAGATGCCAAGTCTTGAAATTTCGTTTTAAGTTTTATCTCTAATATCGCTGCGTTTTCTCCGTTTAAAATAGTTTAATTATGCCTAGCGCACGTTTAGTAATTGCTCCCAGACAAATCTTAAATAAATGTCAACCAAGGCTTATTATGGGAATATAGTTTTTTGTTAACATTTCAAACCGCAGTTGATAGAGTGTGTCACTGATATATTTCCTCTTAAACCAGAGAAGTGTTACTTCCTTTGGTACTCATTGCATCAGTAATATGACTATCTCATTCATCATAAATGGACTATGGTTCTTTTCTTAAGGGACTTACATGACTTCTCTGCTTCAGTCAGACTGTACACTAAACCCTGATTAAAATGATTTGCCTGAACATTAGCTTGATACAAACCTATTTCTGCAGGGCTCAAGCAGTAATGCCCACAGACAGCCCAGTGGGTGACAGACATTTGCTGGGCTTGTTGGAGGTGTGTGTGTGTGTGTCTGTCTGTGTGTGGAAGGGGAGGTGGACCGGGGGGGTTGTTTGCTGTGCATGTTCATTTGGGGCTTTCCAGCAGACCTGAACTGATTTCAGTTGAGGGGGGGATATGGGGGGAGGCAGAGGGAGGGAGCAATCAAGAGGGCAGGCAGGTCAGGTCTGGGTGGCTGGCCACCTGTCCGGATGATATCTCCAGATTCATGTGTTTGGCTGTGCGTTTTTTTTTCTGTGAGTGAGGGTCAGTGTGTGTGAGGAAGATGGGGTGGGTGGGTGACAGGGGTTTAACAGAAAATTAAAGCGCCATAAGGGGTGTTTTTTAGCTGACGGCAGACCGTTTTCACAGCAACGGTCGGTTGCATCAGAGAGACTGACCACAGCCCATGTGCCCATGTACTGTTTAAATGGTTCTGGCTTTACACAGGGAGGGGCTCCATAACCGCAGGCTTGTGAATGGTGTTATAACTCTCTGCTAACAGTATTACTGAAAGGCTTTACTGCACTATTCTTTTTCTGATATGAAAGTAGCATCTTGTTGTGACCTCACTGCCACAGCCTACAAAGCTGTGAGACTCTCAATATTAAGAGTTTTATCGTTAGCCATAATTTCAGTTGTGCTGTTGTGCTGTCTTTCTGAATAATTTAGATTGTGTGAAACCCTATCCTCACCATAGTGTTTGATACTGAAAGTGCAGAATTGCAGGTGGCAGTTACTAATTAATCTGACCTTTCACAATAAACTTATGCTTTTACTACATAGATCGTTTCATTCAAAGTACAGTTATGATTTATAATGCATAACATATATTTAAAGTGTCCAACACTTCCTGCTGAAAAACCATCATAATGTCCCAAAGCCTAAATTACTAATTTTGTTCAACTGAGATTATGAGTGTTAAAGTGCCTAGAATCTCTCTTTCCAGTAGAATAAATAGATTTAATGCTGTCTTACTCCTGTCATCTATTTTAATAAATAAAAAAGTGGATCCATTTTAGGGGTTGAACAGTCCACAAAATTCATTGTCTGGTTCATAGTACAGTTAGATGGTCACATTTTTGGCTTTGTTCAAAGAGAATAAAGGAGGGCTTTTCCCCAATTGGTGATTGGCTTTTCATTCATTCATTCAGCAAAAATATTAAAAACTCTTTGCCTTTAAAAGTTATGATAAAAGCATAAGGGAAGTAAACACTTTTTAATGATCAGAGACTTATTGTCAAACCAAAATGCCTGCAACAAAAATATAGCTTTTTTTTTATAAAATGGCTACAATAAATATTAAGTCACCTAGCCTTTTGTAAATGTTACATAGTTGCATGATTTCATTATCAATAATTATCACAAACAATAATCATTACACATAAATGTGCTTAAAAACATAGTTATTCTCATCGTTGATTTTTATTTTTTTTTAAGGTCAGGGACCACCTTCATGGTTCATCAGGGGCCATCATATTAGAATTATTATTTTTGCCAGCATAAATCACACATATTGTACACAGTCACCGTTTTATCCACCACTCTCCCTCATCACCTGTTCACCACTTCCCCTCGTTGTAACACTGAAGCTGTATCATTCCTATGAAGCAGACCTGACATACAATTGTGAGAAAGACTGAGTGACAATGGCACTTGATGCTTTTACCATGTCAACATTTTGCTAGGTTATTGTTGCTATGTGCAAGACTTTTCCCCAGTAACGTTTTTTTCTCTGCAAGAACGATATACACATGTATGACTAGTAAACTGAAAGCCTTTTTTCTTGAACCATTCCACCCCTAATTGACACTACATTAACTAATAAATAAAATGATGTGACCTAATGTGCAGCCACTGCATGCTAATTACTGTCTAGTATGGCTGTACTTTGCAGTGTAATTAAAATTTGATGATGATTGCATTTGAGAAATATCAAGGTCGTTATTAAAAAGATTGTGATATGTTTTTTTTTTGCCAGATCACCCACCCTATCCAAAACCCTAACAATAATCGTGTTCTCTTTACAATTTAGTTAAAAAGTGAAAAAAAGAAATGGAAATTTCACCATCAACATATATATTTACCATTTGACCTTAAAGTGTGATAGATTTCTAAATTACTTAACATAATAAGATGCTTTTTATTTATCTGTCAGTCATCTGATAAGCTCAGCTCTAGATAATATACTATAGTTGCCGTACTCCTGTGCATTTTTTGGATGCAGTCACATGTGCAATTGAAACCCCCTATCAGTTGCCACAGTACCAAAGTTACCCTCCCCTAAAATAGAATGATCTTACTAAGAACAAAACTTGATAAAAAAACACAAATTGGCAAAAAAACACATCCACTGAGGAGGAAAAACAGTGTTGTTTTCATTATTTTCTTTCCCTTCTGCCAGAGAAACTGACTATGATAGCTGAAAGAGAAGCACTGTTCACCTGGAATGATAAAAGCATGAATCACTTATTTCAACACTGCTCTGCCTTTGCTGCGCCCCTGGGGGACGGGCTTCCATTTAGCTACCCCCCCCTCACACACACACACGCACACTTTCTGGAAAAAAAAAAAGGGGAACGATGAAGTCTTTCAGGCCAAAAGCCAAGCGTCTCTGTGCTGGTGTAATGATACTACTGAGCCTCTTTTTGTGACACAAACCTTGTGTTCTTCTGTTTGTTAGCATGTGCGTGTGTTTTGAGCTTTGCATTGATGGTAATTAATTGAATGTATATAGAAAAAGAGGCAGAGTGGACATAAAAGTTTGTGTGTGTGTGCGTGTGTGCGTGTGCACGCATGTGTATCCTTTCCTAGAGTCCTCTCCTCTTCCCTGCTTCCCTTTATGAAAGGAGAGGTTCAGAGAGAGCAGCAGATGTTGAATCGCTGACCTTTATGGTGGCAAGGGCTCAGGCTAGAGTTAAAAGACATGCCGAGCTGCTGCACTTCCCCGCCTCTCAAAGCAGAAGCCCCATGTACTCCCACGCACACAAGCACATTGACGCACATATTTTCTACCTTAGGTGCAGCATGGATGGATTGGTTAATGATGACGGTGATAGAAGGTATCTGATCGTTGTGTTACCTTAGGATCCTCCAACCTCCAAGGCCACTATGCATCCTGACATAGCTGTGGAAATATTCAAAGTGTGTGGGGTGGGGGGGTTTACTAGCCAGGGGGGATTTACAGAAGTCACAGGCAAAGCACCAAAGCAAATGTCCCAGTGCCAGACGTCTTTAAGGGGAGTTACTCTCATGCGTACAGTAGCCTATTGTTTTGGAAGTTCATGCATATCCATTACTTCACATGACTGAAATATCCCCTGAAGCCTATAGTTTCACCCAGAGTGCAGTTTCAACTTGTTTGGTCAAGTGATTATCGGCCTCTTGAAGCACCACACACCCTAGCTGACTGTGTCTTCATTCTCTTCTTTCCGCTTTTCAGCCTGTTTGTGTTTGTCTGTCTCATGGGAACAACCACAGGAGACACCCAGGGGGATAGAAATGCACATTTTTGCATAATTTATCTTGGATTGCTACCAGCTTGGCACTCAAACACATGTTCACGAATGCACAACCTAGACATACCGATATCATTTTTCCTATACCATTATTTCACTGCTATATAGGAAGTGGTTCTCTTTATTAATAATGATTTTAAACAAGTTTTTTTTTATGTAGGTGTGATGTTTGGATAGGGGGAGACATTATCTAATTTCCCTATCCCAAGAATTCTCATTCAAAAAGCCACAACAAGGGAGAATGTGTTTACTTGTACAAGGCTTGGAATGCATTAGTCTGAACTCATACCTTTTTAATCTGTTGCTCTTCCAAAGAAGTTTTGCTGCTGTTTGCCTCATGGAGGATGGGATGGAACATTCTGATGTAAATCTAAAGCCAATGTGGTTTTGAAAACAGCCCTGGCGTCATGTTTGATAGAGGCCCAAGTCCTCTTGGTGTTGTTGTTGGCCTCAGCTTCGCTGCTTAGCTAAGACAGGGGAGTAGGGAGAAAGCTAACACAAGGCAAAAAGGGCAGGCAGTGTGGAAGTGCGTACCTCTGCGTTGACTCTTGTTTTGGAGGGGTTTGCTGTCTTTCTTGCCTTTACTCTCGTCTTCCAAGAGTATTTCCTCAGCCCCAGCTTTCGCCTTTCCCCCGCCCTTGTTCCTTTTGCTGTTTGTAGTGATTTACAGCTTCGCCAAGGGAATGGTTGTTTCTACTGTGTCAGCAATTTTTGCCCCCACTGTCCCTCTACATTTAGGATGTTTCATTCAGAAAACATGAGCACACTCCCCCCTGTCTGACTCCTGTTTGCTTCATTCATCTACAGTGAACGAACTCTTAGCTACTTCCTTTTATGTAGCAGCTGAAATTGTAAAGGAAAGTATTAGACACACGTGTTTGTTCCACTCTCCCTTTTTGTTTCTTTCTTTTGTGTAATAAAGGGATTGTTCTGATTTTTTTCCTCTTCAGAAATAACAGAGGGGGGTTAGATTTTAAGCTTTGTTTTATCATAAGGCTCATGCCAGGCCCCTGATATACTGCATATATCTTGATGCTGCAGGTCTAAACTTTCAGGAGAGATCTCCAGAGAAACAGGCTTTAAGAGAAAAAATCATTATTTGCTTATTCTATTAGCCTCGATTATTGCTTGTTGTTATTCTCAGTTATAGTAGTGAGGACTCAGAGGCATTGTTTAAATTGTCCTGTTGTCTGTCTGTTCTGACTACTGCACTCTTCTTGTTCATCCATTCAGAGCAAGATTACAAATACACACAGGATCTCCAATGTTGGGAAAGCCCCTACCAGCGCCACCTCACACGGCTGTAAGCAGCTGCCACTATTACTGTATGAGATAAGAAAGGAGTGGCAAGCAGTGAGCCCGCCTGTAGGAAACCTTCCTTAAAAAAAAATGTCGCAACCTTGGGATTGTTAGTTGCATGATATTAAGTGTGCTCATCACCACACGGCAGCTTCTCTCCCAATTCTCTTTAGGTAAATGGCTCGTGGGCTATTGAATGATTTTTTTGCAAGTCTTACAGTTAACATTTTCACATGTGTTCTTGCAGGTTTTAAGAATTCTGGTATACCTTGCAATGATCGTTTAAGTACTAGATGATACCTTGCAGTACATGACATACAGGGTTTATCTCTGTGTTTTGAAAAACCCAAATCTGTGTATCATCTCCTGTTTTCTGCAAGCTAGCATTTAGGGGTAACACAGCTGGCACATGCCCAGCCTACATCCCCCTGTGAGAGGGAGCAAGAAGGGCATCGTGGAGGAGTTGACAGGGAAATGTTGAAGGAAAAAACAAAACAAAGCGAGACAGAGAGGCAAACTGTTATCTTCAAACGCTTCCTTGCGTCGTCTGATTGTTTAACTAAAGCTGCCGGAGAGTTTTGCTGAAGAATCCGCCTGGTGGCATTCCTGTGGCTGTTGATGTCAGGGGGTTTTGGCTTTTCCTTAACATCACAATGAAGTAATAGACGAGTCTTCATGTGGAGCAGGCGATTGATTGTGGTTAAGCAAACAATGCTTTTTTTTCTATAAGAGAGGGTTGTTCATGTTGTGGGTGATCATCTTGCACTTGCGGCAGCAGTTTCATGTTCTCCACCATTGCCATCCTTTTGGAAGCTCTGCTGTGGAATGTACATGAGGTTTCACATGAGCTCATGGAAGGAAACTAACTTTTTTTATATATATCCACTGGTTTATCCTTAAAAAGTCACTAGCACATTTTCTGTGCTTTTCAACTCACTAGGTATGTTAGACTCAGACCTCAAATATTTTACCATCAACACCAACTTGGCTAAGTGTCTTGTAGACAGCTTTGGCAGACTTTGCTGTATTACATGTAAAACCTTCTATTTCAGTAATGTCTTTCTTTGCTCTCCTAGACTTGATCAATGTCAGTATGACTTAAGATTTTTGTTTCACATGTTATCGTGGACTTTATTTATTTTATTGATGGATGGATGGATGGATGATAGATAGATCACTGTCATGACAACACCACTTAAACTAGACAGCAGGCTTGAACTGAAAAAGTCATCGCTGAACTCCACATACATAAACAAGTGTGCTGCGGTCTTGACATTCTGTTTGGTTTCCTGAGGAATCATCTCACAGCATGTGGGCTAAAGGTTATGTCTATCATTCTGTCTATATTAATGCAAGGGGTTAAATTTTTTCTCTTCTTACAGTGTCGGCCTTTGGGTCTTTTGGTTGTTTTGAGGAAAGTGGTTAATTTGCTGACACGTGAGCAGGTTGCACTTAAAGTAATGCACAACAGTCAATCAGTGCAGATCTAGAAGGTAGTCATCAGCTAATATAATGATAATTGTAAGTACTTTGTTTACCTAATTATTTTCCAAGCCAAAATGTAAAACAATTTAATATGTTCTAAGCTTTTCAGATGTAAGCACTGAAATGTTGTCATTTAATTATTTATCTAAAAACAATAATGTATAATGGTTTATAATGAAAATGATTTGCAACCCTACATTACTGGCCTTAGACAAGTGTCCTGGCAAAGTTTTTTTTAATTAAACCCCTTTATTAAGCAAATAATTTATCTAAAAGACCATCCCAAGTTTCTACTTGTAAATATACTGAGTGTCAACCTGGCTTTATGCTACTAAACACCTGTCTGGTCGTGAGGTGTCATTGCCTTCGAATACAAATGCTGGCATATGTCGTTTTATTTTTGATTAATGAAAGCAAAACCCCAAGACCTCCTCTGTAATATGTGATATTTGCCCGGCGAAGATTCAATGAGAACAAAACCCAGCAAGGAGGCAACAGGATAGCATAGTCAGTAAAAGGGGGTTTTCCCCACTTGCCCGGATTGATATGCTTTTTTGTGCCATGCTAAGGTTGTGCCCACCTCCTCCTGTGTCCTAAGTGGCAAAACTCTACTTGAGAATAGAGAGTCTGTCTGTTTACCTTCTACCTGGGTGACTGTGGTTTGGAGTTCATTTTCGCTTGTGTGTCTGCTTGTGTGTGTCTGCTTGTGTGTGTGTGTGTGTGGGGGGGTGTTTGCCTAGATACAAACCTCAGCCTCACGACCACTGCTGTGTAAAGTAACTACTAACATAAATTGACCCTTTCTGCTCTCCAAAAAAAGCTCTCCAATGGTGAACCCATGAACTATGCAGTAGTTACAGAAAATGTACTGTGGCTTCTGCTGTTTTTTGGTGTGAAAGAATAAAATGACTATTAAAATACTTGATGACTCTGTCTGATAAGATTAAATGCCTTGTTGTTCTATATGTTTTAATTGGCCGTTTTGTTTAGTCAGAACATTTTACATGTTGTTTATTTGCTACAGAGACAGTACAGCCAAATATTGTTACATTTAGGTATATTTAGGACATAGAGCTAAAGGCTAAAAGTGAAAAAGTATGTAGGTAGTTTGTTTACTCGTGTAAGAAATCACACTCTTATTTGAGTTAACATCAATCCTGAAGGTGGATATTCTTCAGATTCCATTAGATGACCTTTCTGGACTGTACAGTGGCATAAAAGGGTGTGTGGGGGGGGTGAGTGATTAGTCTGATCACAGCAACGGAGCACTCGTTCTAAAAAAAATAGACAAAAATGTGGTTCTGCAGTAACAGACACAATTTAGCAGGACTTTGCACTTAGAGATTCAGACCTGGAATAAAGACAATTGACTTTTTGACTTATGGTCAGCAGTGCATTTTAGGTGCAATATGTGCAAGTACTTTATCTGCCTCAAGTTTGATTCAGCAACCATCTCCTTTACCAGAACCACTAGCTGCTCCCCCATGGAAGGCTGAATTGCAGAACGTGATCATTAGCCGTGTTGCTTCAGTCGATCTTGACTCCTCATAGTCCCTCTCTCTGGCTTTCCTTATGCTCCAGCAGTGAGTCATCAGCTTAGCAGAGAGTGAGGAGGGGGAGCGGGAAAGGGTGGTTCATTCAGGGTTCAAGGCTCCCTCGCCTTGTCCCCCGCTCTTTTCTTTCTTGACGTTTTCCCCCAAAAGCACATGACCTGCCTCAACCCCAAACCCCCACTGTTGTATGTGGTTCTTTGGCTGCAGTCACACTTGTCATTTCACTGCAGTGTTTTGATCATGAATGTCTAATTTTGTGCATGTCTTTGCAGTTGGCCTGAATATTTTTGTTTCTTATCTCCTGTGACTGTATTTACTTGAAATGGCTTTCACAACTTTCACCCTTTCTTTTCTACATAATGTTAATATCAGTAAGCAGGCTTGTAGGTTCAGGAACTTTTATCTTTTCCACTAGGTACTTTTATTGGATTTATCCTGAAGCTAAATAATGTGGTTGCATTGTGAACTAATGATGTGCACATTCAATATATAAACTTTCTATTTTTGTTTGTGTTCAGACATGTTTTAACCGCAGATGCACAAGTATGTACCGTTAAAAACATGTCGAAGTTCTAGGCCTATTAAATGGATTTTCAAATGTCAGTTTGTAATCCAGTGATCTGTTCACGGGTGTTGCTTCCTGTGCAAGCAACATATTTACTTTCATTAAAAGCTGCATTTAGACACGATAGTAGGTGGATACTTGTCAAAATAGGCGAAGAAAGACATGCGTGTGAATTAGAGAGTAATGTTGTTTGCCTATATTTGGTTTGTGACTATCCCTGTGAAGAAGATACTTTGCTGTCTCTATAACCTGGCTAAGGTGTGATTTTACTACACAGCCTTTGACGGTTTCCTCTGTCACCTGTCCGCCTGAAGAGGGAACAGCAAGCCCACTCAAGAATTTCAGGCTCATAATGCCCCTCTACCAAAACCTCTGTATCTGTACGACTTTCATTTAAATCCCAGATCTTTCTCTATCAAGACTGTGTGAAGTAATTTAACTTTGTCTTCATCGATACCTTGTTTATCGAATTTTTGAAAAAGAAGTAAATCAGTTGACTGATGCTTTTTAGATCGGCTGCGACAGGTCAGAAATGTCTCACCTTAAGGGACATGTTATCTGAGGACAAAACAGAAGCAGGTGGCAGGCAGTGAGTCAGAGCTTGGGGATTCACAAAGGAGACTTCATTAAAGATAGAACAAGCATCACAGCGCACACTGGAAACTTCATTTCTTTGTGTCCAGGACACATTATATCTGCAGAAGTAATGGAGTATGTGCATGCTCGTTGTGCTCCAGCCTCTGAGCCAGATTACACTCGTTAATGTGTAGAATTGGTGTGCAAGCGAGTGTACGTCTAGATGCCTTATTGATTTTGTGCCAGGCCAAGATGAGTTTCAAAAAGTCTGGCCAGAGAGCTCCATATGGAGCATTGATGTTGGAGAGTGCGGTCAAGAGGGAAAGAGATGGAGGGAAGGAAAATGAGGGGAGGGAGGGAGAGAGAGAGACAGAGAGCGGAGGCCTTTTCTTTGGCTTTTCTGCCTCTGTCATTAAGCTCTCCCATGTCAAAGACAGATGGAGCTGGTGCCCTGTGTGTGTGTGTGTGTGTGTGTGTATGTGTGTGTGTGTGTGTGTGTGTGTGTGTGTGTGTGTGTGTGCGCGCACTAGCAAGTGCAGAGTGATGTGACACACCCAAATGCTCACGCTCACACTCAGTCTCACTCTCACTCACTCACACACATTACTGCCCTCGATTCTGCCCCCAGCGGGGCATCTCAGGGCAGTTACCAGACCTCTCCCATCTGCAGTCAGTTGGCCTTGAGGGACAAACAGCTCATCAGCAGTCAGTTAACTTCGGTCGACTCCTTCTTTCTGCCCATGCAAAATTAAAACTTATCTTTCACAGCAGATCATTTACTGGCTGTTAAGATTCTGATCGGGCTGTCCTTCCCTTTTTTATTTAGTCCTTTCTCTCATTACAGTTTTGTATTTAAACAAACCAGAGTGGATGAATGTGAGGTGAAATGTGAAAATTTCATAAAAGTTTCATAAAACTGTACTTCAGCATTTGACTCATTTTTGTTCAGCTATTGCCATGGCAGTGTCATAACAGAAATCTGAATGTTTCATCACATAAGAATGTCAAGCAAGGTCAAGTCAACTAATATGCAGTTTCCTAATGCCAGTAACGAGTAAACACTACAGCAGATCATCAAGGTATTACTTATTTTTGATCCCTTGAGTGATATCAGTAAAACTTGATGCAAATTTTGAGCTGTATAATTGGGCTGGAATAAACTTTTAGTAATTTATACCTCCACCCTTTCTTTAAGGCACTTGACTTAGGATACAAGTTTAGTGCCCAAACTTGGCTGCCTTCACTACATGACAGTTTTGTTTTTTTTTTTGTCAATGATTAAATATGTGTCTGAAAGAAGTGTGTGTGCAATACCCGCACTGCAGGCCACACACAGAATGGCATACTGTTGCTGAGGAAGTGAGTGTGTAGTAAAGGAAAAGGCAGATGTTTATGCTCAGTGTGTGTGTTATAACTGCATAACGCCGTGTGACATCAGTAAGCAGATATTTTCCAATTGGCTGCCAGGGTTAACGTAGCCAGGGGGATCGTATTTCCAAATTTCTCTTATTTAGCCTGAAGTCTCGTCCACAAAAACACATTCACATACTTGGTGAGGCATGTTACTTTACCTTTTTTTTTCTCTCTGTCCAGTCTTGAAAGTTTTGAAACACGTCATGCACAGGTGACTAAAACAAGGAGCATAGTGTCTCAATCTCAGCTTGTTCATGCATATCATGCTGGTTTTTGGCAGTGATTCACAAAGTAAGGTTTGGCTTACAGTTAGAATTCTCTTTAATAATCTTCGAGGCCCATAATTTAGCTTTATTTATTGTACTTGGAAAAATATCGCTGAGCTTGTTGATGGATGTCTGTTTATGGTTATACAATAGATGGCTGAGCACATGAATTCGCATTGCACCTGAGTAGAGTAGATGAATGTAAAACACTTGATATATTCTTTGGCTTATAAAAACAAAATCCCAAAATGTGGGAAAAATGTCTGTCACAGTTTTTTTAGACTCCCAAGTCTTTTTTTGTTTTCTTTTGAAAAATGACATGAAAATAGTTGCTGATTATGCTCCTGTCAATCAGCTTTAGTTAACTGACTAAATGTTGAAGCTGTAATATGCACAATGCTCAGCCTATTGTCCACACTGTAAGATCTGGTAATAATGTGACCTGAACTCTGTTGTCTGAACAGTGTGAAGCTCTACAACGGACATCAACACATAATTTTTGTTAACAAATGTCCCATATCACATGCAGGTGAAAGGTAGCAATATTTAATTTAACTTTAAACACCTTAAATCTATTTATTAATGAGACATTATTTTTCCCATTTTAATTTGGAATACACAGTAATTATCTGTATTTGAAGAAGTAATATTTAAAGCAGGAGTATCTAGGAATTTAGCAGTCACAATACTGAGAAAGTGAAGGCGTTGACTGGCAGTTATTTATAAAAGTCTTGTAGTTTACTTGTTCTCTTTTTTTGTGTCTGTTTTTTCCACTGTAGTGCGGCGTTTTAAAAAAGGATGTGGGAGGGATATCATTAGCAGGGTTAGAAAGCTACACTGCAACTGTTTGCAGGAAAAGCTTGGTTATGTCTTAAAATATGTCAGATTTGTCATTTCATACATACAGAGCCACTGTTAATATTAGGGAAAAGCATAATAAAAACAAACAATTAATAGTCTTGTGTTTCTTTACAGCCAAAGTCCTTTTTATTTAAGTTCCCTAGACTTGCTCACTATGTTTGTATTGTATTTTATCATGTGCACTTTTGGTTTAGCTGTATTAGTCTGTTGTTAGACAGTTTGCTTAAGGTATGTTTATATGGTCGAATGAAATTACCTTTGTTTTCTAGTAACTGTTTTGAGCACATGGTTGTCAGCTGTGATTGGAGGAGGGTTCATATAGTCAGTATGACCGTGGTGCTTGGTGGGAGCTGCGAGGGAGCACGGTGTTGATAATGAGGTGTGCAGCCACTCTGAGGAGTTGTGATATCTGCTATCAGCCCCCCAGGCAGGGAAACCAGACACTTTTTTTTTGGTAGACCTAATCCCTCATCCCATCCCTCCGCCTTTCCCTTTTTGTGTGCACTGTCCCAGAGCTTTGCTGTGTGGGGTGTGTACGTGTATATGTGTGAGAAAAGTGTGTATTTGTAAATGCAAATCCACACAGTCAAATATGTGGTCTCATATTCACACGGGGACTGTGAGTATAGTTGACCCACCCTGAGTGGAACCTTGGTTATGTGGAGGTTATTGCTAGTGTATTTTATGCACATTGTAAAAAGGTATTTGCTTTAAATCGAGGTAAAATAAAGTTAAGTCCAAATGTGTTTTAACGTCAAACACATCTCCATGCATGTTTTTAGATTTTATGTATGAAGTCAGAAAATCTGGAAACTAACCAAAGTTTTGTTTTTAGTAGTCGAGCTATATGTGTTATAATCAGTTTCAGGCCACATCCACATCGCTGCTAGTGCATAAACAACGTGCCTGCCCGTTGACCCTAGAGGTCACCCCCTAACCCTTGACCTTCAGCATATGAATGATGGCGTCTGGTGTCTGATTGTTGTGCTTCAGTTCCCTGGGAATCGGTAGTTCAACTCTATATTTAGTTCAACTATACATCAATCATTCCCTCCTGGATTTCATGGACCTTTTTAGTGATTGTTGCGGCCTAACGTGAGAGTGTGTGTGTTTTTAAATCTAGACAAAACATGAAATTGCTGAGCCAAAGTTGTCACACATTATTAATTTTAAAGCATGAGAGTTGAACTTTTGTAAGTAATGTCATTTTGTGGAGCTTATCAAATAATTGTTTTAGAATTCACGTGTTTTAGAAGATTCCAAGCTGTCTTTTGGTTTTACTCTTCAGTTAAAATGTCATGATCTATACATAGATTATCATCGGACCAGCATTTCCTTTGAACACTTTGGGGAACTTATACATTTTGCAAACATATTCACAGAATTTTTGAGCCCTCCCTCAAAGTCACAACAAAGAATATTCCTGCCACCGGTAATCTGTGTAAAGCTGTGAACACCTTATATTTTACGTGATTGATTAATTTAGCCTCTACTTTTTCCAGTCATATTTCTTTGAAGAATATCAGTGCACATCACCACATGCTTTGTATATTGCCTTTAGGTAGATGCCTTGAGAAATGTAGTCTCCGCAACCTTCATGCTAATATTCTATACTATACTATTTCCTTAGAATTTCAACCATGTGCTTAGAAATTGAAATAAAAACATGAACCAAAAACAGTTCTTTATGGGCTGCTTTATGTTTTTTCCTTTTGATTTGGTTTCCCAACAACATGGTTGTAAGAATTTCTTTTATATATAAAAAGATGTCTTGTTCATTTAGTTTGTTGGATTACTTGGGTGAATTCAGCCTTGCACTGAGTAATAGTTTACCTTCTGCCTGGAATAATTTTGGTTTGTTAACATGATTGCTAGCCTCATCAGTGATCAAACAAAAATCTGTAGCGCATTGTTTCCCAAAGCCAACATTGTCTAATAATTAAAGCTACAATATGCAAATTAAGCTAGTGCAAGCAAAAGACTCAATATTCTGCCTCTCCCTGCTCTTCCCAGATTTGCTGTGCTTCAGGTAGTCGCCATATTAAAATTACAATAAATGAGAAAGTCCCTGATTGGTAGAAGAGTAAAGCAAATGTCTCTGTACCGCTACAAGTGTTCAATGAGTCTGTATCGCAGGACGCGTTGACAGCAGCTCTCCACATTAAGACAATCTTTGGGCGATATTCCTAGTTATAAAAAAAATTAGATGCTGTAGCTTTAATCTGGTGAAATTGCCACACCATGGAAAAGTTTTTGAGGAACAGAAACCTTAACTTTGCTCCTCGTTTGATTTATTAAAGGTGTATCAGATGCATGTCTGAGCAACAGAGCAAATAGCGTACGTGTGTTTGTGCACTCTTCCATTCTGCATGTGTCTTTTCAGTCTGGCACACAGCGCTGAGGACATGTCAGGGTGTGTATTTTGGTCTTGTCTGAGCCTTCGGGTGCTGATGCGTGTTTTTTCATAACACTGTTTGGACTGTCAGTCACAACTGTCAAACGTGTCCTCGTGCGACGACACTCTTTCAATCAACCCCCCCGTGGCTTTGCATGTGTTGATGTGTCCTACATGTGTTTGTGTGTTAGCATGTGGTGGAGGGCGGTCGACACTTTCTATTCATAGTATCTGCCGTCATATTCTGTCACCAATACCTCATATTTCATGCTACCTGATGCGAAAGAATGATGAGAGAGCCCTTCATGCCACACCCTGTTATTTTATCACCACCGTAGCCGTGTATTGCAGAAATAGTTCTTTAGTATATTCAGCCTGAGAAGATGTCAACAAAACCCTCAAGTGGTTGCCACATTTAATTTTTTAATTTAATGAATGAACAATCGAAAATATACTTTGTTGATTGTCATAGAAGAAGCTAAATTGGTGGTAAGTTTAGTAACTTTGTAACATGGTAACAATTACACACATACAAACTTTGTTCATCCATAACGTCTTTTGTTCTGTCTAAAATATTTCAGACAAATGCCTGTTATAATTTTTATGATCTGCAGTTTCAAATGTACTGTGTTTATCATGATTATTGTAGAAAGAAAAGCTCCAAAACATTTGAGAAGTTATGAGTATCTTTTCATAGGAAAAAAAAAAACCTTTTTGTTGTGCAGTTAAACAAACTCAACATGAAGAGGTTTTCATGTTACCAGACTGTATTAACATGTGAAACCACAGGGAAAAATCTTAGGATCCAGTAAGATAAAATGTTAAGAGTAAATGCTTATTAATCCTGATGAGCTAACGATAAAATTCTTCTTCCATCATTTCACTACAAGAACCCCCTTCTGATTTCTATATGACTGGATGTCTGTGTCTTACTGTCAGCCAACTGTGGTCCAGATTTGACTTTTTTTTTTTCTTCATTTCTTTTCTTTTCTTCTTTTCTAAGTGATGCTCAGTATGACTCCAGTGTTTGCGGTTTGCGTATGTATTCTGTGAAACAGGCCTGAGGGGAGGTTTGGTGTAGAGTTTCACTCTGCGTCTTCACTTCATATCTGTTGTTGGTTAGAGGTGTTGGGTTTTAATAAGCTACCACAAAAATATGGTCTGTCACCTTCTGGCTTTTTGTGTGTTCAGGCTCTGAGGAATTAAAGTCTCAGAAATGTCAGTGGACATCTGTGTGTACCCTGAAGCAGGCAAAATGATAACATTTGTATTTTGGGATTTAAGTAGGTGTAATAATAATAATAATTATAATTATCTAAATAAATATTAAAAACATCTATCATATGTTTGCAATTTGAAAAGCAGTATTCATAATATTTCAGTCTTCAGTCCTGAAAAGTCCTGAAACACTATATACAATTTATTTTTCATTGACAGAGTCAGCGTATGTAGAGTATATGTCAGAGTATTGTTGTTAGCCTGATTAAAAAAAAAGAGAAGCTTTTTATAAATTTTCTCAGACTCCCAGGCGTCACTTTGGATCCACACAGCATTAAGAACAATTCGGTTGGTGAACATAATCCATCAGTGTAAAGGAGACGCTGACAACATACACAAAGTTGCAACAGACTGGAAATATGAGGCCCTAAACCTATACACTGCAAATGATGTTGCCTTCATAAAGAGGTGACGGGAATGATTGTGCTACTTCCATGTTTGAATTTTGATGTGTGTGTTTGTCTAAAACTTGCAGACATCAAACCAACAGATGAACTGTGTGTTTCAGCCAGCCACAGTCTGTGAAATACAATGGAAGACTCAGCATAAAATCAGGAATGCCTGTGTTTTGCGCCAATATAGAAAATATGATTTTATTAACATTAAACTGTTTACTGCAGTACTGTTTATTTGCCTTATTAAATATTACTAAATAATATGACTAAATGCATTTAGTTTTTGTGTATGAGTGACGGCTGTAATGGACACCTTATCCTCGGACACCTTATTTTATTCCCAGAAAAACAAGAAGCTATCAACTAACAATCAACTAAGACTGTTTCATTACTGATCATTTTCCCAAATAACCATGAATTGATTTGATTATAAAATCAGAGGAAAAAACTAACGCAATGATTTATTGAAAAGATCTAGGTGACGATATCAGTCTTGTAATAGTTTTTTCTACTAACCGTCGCAGCTCTTGTTGAAACCAAAATGGTGTTCAAATCATTTTTAGTGCTGCTAATTAAAACATAATTTACAAAAATCCTCATAATGTAAACTTCACCCAGACTGTTGCCATGACAGATGGACTTCACTTCACTGCCCGCACTACTGACACACCTCGCAATGACATCATTCTCATCTCCCAGTGGAAGCACAGAGCCAGGACATCCTCTGCCACTGCTCACATGTAAATGCAGTGACTCCTTGTCCCATCCAATAGCACTTCACTGCCCTTGGCACACTTACCCATCTGTGAGCGCGCCAGGGTAAGCTAGCAGTGAGTTTAATGGGCCTATCAGATTCCTAACAGGACACTGGCAAAGTAAAACAAGCCCCATTAATGGGTTCATAGATAGACATGGAAAGGATGAGGAAATTGCAGGAAATTAGCTTGAAAGCAAAGAGACACACAAACATTCGGATTAGTACAGTGTAAGGTGTGTGTGTGTGTGTGTGTGTGTGTGTTTATGCTGCCACTTGACAGCTTGAATGCAATATATTTTAAATACAAGTCTAGTGCCATTTTAGAGGCAGTGATACTGTTATAGAAATACTTACTCAAATGTTCAGGCCCATTCATTTATACTTTTTTTGGGTGGGAGGTTTGGATGAGCCTCCCACGTTCACTGTATTCAGCGGATTCAGTGATGGTGAGCAGCAGGAGGAGAAGGAAGGAAGGAAGGAGGGAAAGGAGAGTAGTCATAGCGGATGAAAAGCAAGTTAGACAGAACTCCATTTCCTCCATTGAGCCTTGGCCTGCACTGAGACTGTCTGCACGTGTTACTGCAGCATACATCATAGGGCATCATCTGCAGAGGAAAACGATGAGACAATTGTTTTCGCGTGGGCACGTATTGAATAACTACTTGGGTTGCAGTTTTGCAGAGGTGGAACCAACATTGCTTCACAAAATGGGATTACTAAGAGCAAGGGTTGGCCGAAGAAGAGAAAAAAAATAGGAAACTTGACTAAAAAGTTTGACAAAATTAAGTGATGATTGCATTTAAAAGAAAATCTGTAACGAGACGATGTGGGAATGCAATTTGCAGATACAACTATCAGCGAGCCTTTTGCCTTTGCAAGTCTACGTTTTGTGGTTTCCTGCGTTTGGTCGTTTTCTTGTTTGTGTTTGTGTCTTGAGTGAGTGTGTTAAAGTTAGCTCGCAGAGGTGATAGGAAATGTGAACGGTGGTTTTTCACAGAACTCATAAACCCAACTTTTTAACACTTGTGACCACCTTCAGCGCTCTTTTTACACATCCCCTTTCAGAGTAATGCTGGTCTTAGTGGCCACAGTCTTTTCATATAACCTGAGCACACGAAGATGGTAGAGATTACAGACGCAGATTTTAATGTGCGTTTACTGTATATAGCTCAAATACAAAAGCATGCGCACTCACAAAAATATCTTTACATTTCTGAATGCCTTTGCTTACATCTTCCTTCATGCAATCAATGTTTAAGCTTTGAAAAAATGGCAGACGTGCCTTCGAGCCTGCCACTCCCTGCTTCACCTTCCTTTTCGATCTCTGTACTGACCTCTGTTTTTCTACCGCATTTTCATCAAATCCCATTTTCTCTTTTCCCACAACACATCGTCCACTACTTCTCGCCTTGCCTTTAATCTCGCTCTACACTTTCCCTTCAGTATCCTGTCCTCCATCTCTCACTGTTCACAGTGGAGGGGTTGAGGTTTAGAAGGGGGTTGGTGGGAGGGGGGCAGAGAGAAGAGAGCCGTCTGGAATCCATTAGCCAGTTGAGGCATCAGTGTTTCTCTGTGGGAACCTTATTGATTGCCCTTCTTTATAATTATTCCACCTCCATTCCCCTTCTTATGGCTCTTGAACCAATCGTGCTTTCAGTTTCTCTCACGTTCTCCTGCCCTCATTCCCCCTCTGCCTCATTCCCTTTTTTTTGCTATTTTGATTTATTTGGTTTGCTTCTTCATGCTGCTGCTTTTTATTTCATAGTGCTCCTGCGTGCCAAAATCTCTAACCAACTGAGTGACACACGATCTGTGTGTTTGATGACTTGTAAGATGTATTGACACACTTATCAGCACGCAAGGGTGCCACATCCTACACGCTGAGAAAATCTGACTCACTCGCGCTTTATGTTGTAGAAGGAAAGTTACTTATGAAAATACAGTGCAAAAAATTAACAGTTCAATATGTACCATGCCTTCGGGGTCAAACCTGAGCATGTTGGTGTTACAGAACATATATCAGTCTTAATACTAAACATACTATTAAAGGTACTGTAAACAAGGAGTAACTTGAGTATAATGTAGTAACTTATCTGCAAAATAACACATAACAGTGAGTTGTTTCAATACCTGATTTACTCCTAAAAATCTGCAGATTAATCGTTATGAAAATAATCGTTAGTTGAACCTCAATCTAGAATCTGTCCTCAAATGAGAAGAAGATTGTCTCTAAGTCTTCACTGACATTTCTCATCCACTGACAAACTGCAACATGAACAAGCAGAACAATAAATAGTGAAATTGTGAAATTAACATTAAAGGTAATACAGAAATAATTAAAAGAGATGATTTGCTTATTGATTTTCTTTACCTGATTATGGTAAGCTTAGTTTCTGTGGTTTTGAAGTTGATACATTTGATTTGAGTTTTTTATTTTTTTAAATTTTAGATCCACATAACACAGGACAGATTTAGTTCTGCCTTCTCATGTTTGCCTCCTGTATGGATGATACTGGCTGTAGGCTAACCTGACTATCAACTGCTGATTCCATGCCAGATTTTTCCAGGTGTAACTCACTGTAACTGTCTCTTTTGAATATATTCTCTGCACATGCCAGGATGTACTGTAGACTGACTGTAATATGACTGCATGAAACTTGACTGTATGTGTTCGGTCAAATGTCATTAACTGAATGATTCATAACATATTGTATGTACCTTGAGTGTAAGAGAAGCTGTAAAAAGGAGGATGCCACAATTTATTTCACTACTCACAGTTTATCCCTTTCACTCTTCTTGTCTCTGATCTTTGGCTTCTGTCAGTGATTCAGACTCAGACGTTGGAACTGTTGTAAACACAGGTTTTTTATTTATTTTATTTATTCATTTATTTTTTAAGGGTCAGCAAAGTTACGTGATTTTTAACTTATGTCATAAGGGACAAAAAACATATTTCAATTTGTTTCAAATTAATAAAGCCTAGCAAATGCTTATTTTTTAAAACATATTCACTACATTTGGTTATTTTGTAGGAGTGAACACTTGTTTTCAAATTTATATTTTGCATTTTTTTAAAATACACAGACATACCTGACCTCGCATGCTTAACATAAAACCTGCAGAGAAAATGTAGTGAAAAATATTAAAAATCAAACACTAAAGCACAATTGCAACATTGCTACAAAAATCTTATAATTTAATAATTTTTCCATTTGTTCAGCATTAGTATGGTCTAATTTGTGTTTCTCACTTTGATGATTTAGGTTGCTTTATTACCGCTAAGGAAGATGTTAAAAGACTGTATTGCCTGTAATCTGCTGCACACGTCAGTGCTTTACACCATTGAAGAAGCTGACCAGAAATTGTCCACATCTGTCATAAGTTACAAGTTTATTGCCTTTTCTGTACACGTGGTCGTGGCAGTGGTTTCCTTTTTACATGAAATGTATGACTAAGAGTTTTCAGGTATGACTCAATCAAAGTTTGGTTCATTAGACTTCAGCAGGTTGAATTTTACAGCAAAACCAGCTAAAGCATCTTTCCATTTTTTTAGGACAGAATCTTTACAGCTTGTGAAGATAAATGATATTGTCAACACAGTGGGAGTTATTAGAAAACAACCTCCAGAACTGGTGAACAAAACATGTTGAAAATACTTTTGATCTGTATATGTCATCTTAGCGACTTGCATGTCATAGATCACCCATCGTGTTTCTGTGGTTTTGAATCTGGCCGGGGCCTTGAAGACACCCTCCACCCGCTGGCAGTCCTAACGCTGAATCTCAAATGGGTTGATTTAAACACTTAGCAGAAAGTTGAACTGCATTTCCTGTGTGTCAGATGTCTGGTTCACCATGAGCACGCTGCAAACTTATTGAGAAAACAGCTCAATTGTTAGTTTCTAAAATATATCAGCTCATTATAGGGCACTTACTCATAGTTTACATTTTTTTTTTGCCTTTGATATAACAGTTTGTACAGTTTGTGTTACTTGATTTTGGTCACCTCAGAACAAATAAACGCGGAGGAAAAAGTTTCTAATGTCCTAGTTTATGCGCCCTGTTTTTACTCACTTAAGTTCAAACATTATTATTTTGTCTGTTTTGGCCCACATCATTCTTAATTCACATAAAAAATCCAGAAGCATATCTCGCGTATCAAGTTTTCAAACCGCTGGTATGCAGCTACGTTGGCTCAGACCAAGTGAAAATTACACTTCTCTGTTATTTGAAGCAGCATCAGGAAATAATCAGATAGACGTGTTCGATTAAAGCAATTCAGATCAGGACTCACGAAGCGTGACATACTGCTGCTGTATCTGTTACATTTGTGTTAGTGTGGTACGCTAGGATTGGTGGAAGCCGAAGCAAGACGAGCCTTTTCTCTTCATGCACAACTTGTTTTGACATGTCATCGACGGGAATTAATTTGATGAAAGTTCAGTGTCTGTACTCCCGCTTTAACCCGCCTGCCGCCATGAAAACTGTCACCTGCTTCTGTGTGAGCACAGCGCCACTAGACACACTGTCAAGGCCACTTGGTTTTGTGCTTGTATGTATGCGCTGCATTGTGTAATGCAGTGTTTACTCTGTGTATTTGTGGTTGATAACCAGCCCACTCATGTTTTCTTCTCACTTTGTGTCTTTGCAGGAAGTTCGGGGAGCGCCCTCAGCCACAGCGCCTAACAAGGTGAGTGTGTGCACACACATGTACACACAAAGCAGTAATGACCTTGTTGTTGTCACAGTTTCTTTTGTGTCTCTACCTGTATAAAGTGTAGGCAAAAGAACAACATATCTGCCGTGGTAAAAAAAAACATCAACATTTTCATAGGATTTAAGGTCTTTTAAAAAAAAAAAAAGTTGTCTTTTCAGAAAACAAAGAAAGAGAGACAGGCCAAACTTGGCCAAATCGTCATCATTGTGGAGTGGAACAGCTCATTTCTGGTAGAGCTTTCCAGAAGTGATGATGGAGATTAAGTTAGAAATACATATTTAAAAACCACAGAGTAAATCAAGCACAAATAGGCTACATGTTGTGGTAACAACAACAATAACAACAGCCACGGTAACACATTGTCTTACCACAGAAACACAATGTAGCGTAAATTCATAGTGTCATGCCAGGCCAATCGTCCGTACTTCTACTGTTGGACAGCTGTTATCTGTTGACCCCCGTGATATTACATCATATTTGTTCTGCTATTGATTTTTTTTTTTTTTTTTGTTTTGTTCTGTGCAATTTTTTTTCTCTAAAGTCCTCTGGGATGTGCGTTTAATATGTTTGTGTTTAAATGACTCCTATGTCTCGCAATTGTTTGTAGAGAAATGAGGCAGAGAGGCAATAATTCACCCTATCCAAGGACTTGCAGGCTGAACTTGCACTCTGTGTGCACTCTGCTGTGCGCTGCATTCGGTACAGCGTTTACTAGCAGCGCTGCAAGTTTTTGATTATTGGGTTACTCTTATGTTTGCTCCAAGTCATTTTGGAGCAACATTTGGGTGAACACAGAGTGTTGATGGATGTTGTGGCTTGCTTATAGAGGTTTGTGTGTGTGTGTGTGTGTCTGTGCACTTGTTTGCTGTAACTTTTCTGTTTCTGGGAAGTGTGTGCGCATGTGCTCATCTTTTGCGTGTGGCACTTCGTAGGAAAAATGAGGGTCTGTATAATGCCTGGAACAGCTAAGCATGGGTTTGGAAAAAGGGGCCCCAGGACCTTTTGATGAGTCCCCCCTCTTCATTCATGGGCTTGTACTTGGCCCCTCTACTTGTCTGATGGTTTCTTAGCCTGTAATACGACGGACAGAAACCACTCTTTAACCAGCAGCCAAAAGGCACAAAGCACAACTCCTTTAGTGTGTGTTTTGCGTGCATGCATATCACGGTGTTTTGTTTTTTGGTGTTTGTCTCTGTAAATCTGCCTCAGTGTCCTCATGTGTGCCTGTTCACTCACCCTCACTCGTCCCCTTTCCTGCAGCACCAACAGCCCCATGATTTTGCCAGGCAGCGGCAAAGACAGCTAAAATAGTGCTCCATCCTGCAGGGGCTTTTTAGGGCAGCTAAAGCTCTGGGTCCTGCAGGGCCGCCCTGTCAGGAAGGCTACTCGACTGGAAATACAATACATGACACACATACGCTGCACGAACATACACACATCCTACAATCGAACAGATACACGCGCATAAATCTGCACACAGACGGACACAACACATGAGCACGCAGCCTGGATAAGCTGCCCGCTCTGTTGGGGGAGCCACCCCTTCAAGGGTTATTCTCGCAAACAACGGAGGGAGGGCCGGCTCTGCAGAATCCATCGCCTCAGATGGAAAAGCTCTATTAAAATCTGCCTTTAGTTGTCCACTTCTTTTGTCTAAACCTCTTAAATTCAGAGAAAAAAAAATGCAGTATGTATGGATTTCACCCCAGTTTCTATTTGGTCCAAAATTGGAAGCTAGCAATTAGAAATGGATTGTTCCTGAATGATTTTCTTTAGTGTCCCTCTTATCTTAATCATAAAAAGTGTGTCGTTTGTTGCAGTGTAAACATTTCAATGTAGTGTTATAAAATCAATCAGTTGCTCACTGTTCACTGTATAAAAGTTTGCACGTGTTAATGTAATTTTAATTCGTGATTTTAATAAGATAACTGTTAACCAAGATATCTACAGAAAATCGTTGCAATTCTTTAAAGCAAACCTCCTGTCAGGGTTTTAGAGGCTCACAAGAACCTTCTGGAGGTCAAACATTGAGCAGGACCTGTCTGTAAGTCACACGCCACAAACTGTGTGTGTGTGTGTGTTTAAATCAAGGCTGCCTGAAGAAGTGGCCGAGAGCAAATGTCTTAAACCAAGCCTGATAATGGGGATGTGTGTAATCTGCCTTTTGTGATGCACAAGGGCACACGCTAATTGCAGTTTGATCATCTTAATTGAGCTATTCCACAGTGCGGATTAGTACGCCGCTCTGTGTATGTGTGCGTTCACAGGGGGGTCTTGTGACAGTCCCACTCTACTGTAGACGTTGTGGCAAATGTGCAGGACAGATGCCTGTCCTCTCCGCTCGGCTGCATCTGTATCCTGGCTTAACCCAGCCCCACCACCACCCCCCCCCATCCTTATTCTCTGTTACTTGCACACACGCCCTCACTCACTCTCGACCCCTGTAGTGCCTGCTATTGAATGTGTGTCTCTTTTTGTAAATCCGTCTGGCACATTTTGGTCTCACATCTCATGTATTTCCTTTTTTGGTGTTATGTCTATCTCACTGTGTTGCTCCTCCCTCATACTTCTTCACTTTTACTGTTTTTTTTTTCTTTGCTTAATTTTATCAATCTAAATAAAGTCTAAAGAAAGCTCAAAGTTCACCAGTCAGTTGCGACTTGTTCAGCACTTTCTTACACCTGCTTTGTCTGGTTGTTTGTGACTTTGCTGTGCTGTACGTTTCTCTTTTAGTATATGTTCATTGCTTAAATGACCTAAATAACTTTGCATGTCATTGAGTGTCGTTAGTCTACTGTAGCAGGGAGGTAAACAACCACCACCATCTGCATCATAAATCTGCTTGAACTGCAGTGTCTGCTGAACAACTAGGTTTCGGAGATGTTTTTTTTAAATGCATGTCTGCATTGTCACTTCTTGCCCGTGGTTGCGTGCCAGTTTTTATATGTGGATGTGGCTTTGTGTGTGTGGTTCAGTTAAGATTATTAAATGACCATTACCCTAACTTCCTGTCTCTGACAAAATCTGATGAAATAAGGCATTGATTTTTCTAGTTTGTTAATCTCTCCTACATGCACAGTATTTGTATAAAAGTGTTTTTAATTTATCAACTCCATAATGGTAAGTGTTATATTCGTAGTTGGTCATTTACATGCACATACAAGTCTTGAGTTTTGTCACTTTGTGCGTCTGCGTGCCACTCTTGCATAGGAAGTTCTGCTGTGCACTGGTCACTGTCTTTCTCACTTCTCCTTCCCGTCTTCAGCTTGCAGGAAGCGGCCTAATCTTGCCAGTGAGCAAGTGTGCGTGCCTCTGTTTCACTATGTGTAAGGGGTGAATGATTACTCAGTCCTCCCTGTTATGCCCTTTAGAGTCACGTTATCATGAGATTCTGAGTGTGTCATTGCCATTAAAGGTGTAGTCCATGATTCTGGTGCAAGTTTGTTGGCATTTTATCACCACCCCCAGTTAGGGTTCAATAACTACGACCACTAGCGTTGTTGCATTACCACTGCAACGACACAAGCGACTGGAGCAGATTTTTTGTTCTGGTTCCATTTTATTCAACTTGATAATGTCAAGTTGAATAAAATGGAACCACATAAGCATAGAACACAACTTTAAGGAAAGTTGGTTGTGCCAAAACAACAATAAGAGTTGACAGAGTTTGTACTAACTACGGAGCTCATCAACAGCAGCTCCAGACTCCAACAACAGCACAATCTCCCTATAAACTATAGCTAAGGGGAATTAAGGAGGCTTAAGGGAAATTTAGCTTGTGTAAACGTTTAGAATCAGGGAATTTAGCTTTGTAAATCATTTTGTCATCCAGAAAATCATTTCTCTTATATTCTGACAAATTCAGTTTCTTTTTACACCTTTGGTTTCCAGGTAGACCTCTGTATAAAACTGTGTAGATCTGAACAACGCTTAGCTACAAAAAAACGAGGAAGCGTCACTCTAATTTTGTTTTTCATTTGTCACGGGCTATACTACTTCATTTGATTGTTGCTACATACAGGGCATCTTTGTTATCTGCAGAGGTTATTTTAGGCCGCTGTGAGCTGAACATAAATGCTGAAGAGGGCTTTGTAGATGACAATACATAAACCACCACTGTGAGTGAAAGCCTAGTTGTCTAGTGAAGTGTTTCTGTCTCGATGGAGAATCATATGTCCACAGCTCAGCCACAGTCATCTGGAAGGGTTTGGTGAGCAGTGAAAGAGTGTTAACCACAAGTGTGAGATTCTGGTGGCATAAAGTAACTATGTGCCAGCGTATGCAAATATATACCCACTGTGTTGTCTCAGTATAAGATGACATTAGATATAGAATCCAATTTATGTGGCTTAAGTTTTAGCTCTTTATTATTAATTGTTTGCCAGATGTTGTCTAATTTGTTCAGAGCGACAAGGGGATGTTTTTGTGTTTGGTTTGTTCGAGTAGCTGTCTACAGTCTCAATAAAGTTTTTGGTGTCACATTAGTAAAACAAAGGCCTCAGTTCCTCATAATTACGAATCTGGAACTAGGTACAGTTTGGCATTTCTGGTTTGAAAATAGCTGCGTCACAGTGGCCTATCGATTACTGCGTGCACCATACAACTGCCCCTGTGCCCAGTGTTATGCTGGCCAGGATATCTGCTCCATGTTGAACCTCTCACACCATGTTTCCTGTCTGGACGTGTCTCAAGTGTTTCGAAGTATCAAGGCAAGAAATGTTAAGAAAAAAGAAAACTGACTTTAAAGTTTTAAAAATAGTCACATTTCCTGTAAATAATTTCAGTGTTTATTTTGAGTGTAATAATCCATCGATCAAAGAACCAAAGCTCTCATGTCACTGATGCACATTGGTGTGTCTGTGTGTAACTTGACATTCTCACGCCAGCATGTCTCATCTATACACATTTTGTTACGCATTTCCATGCTGGCATTCTCTTCAAGTTGGACAAGTGCCAGGCAATGCAGCAACCTCGTACTCTGAGCTCCAGCAGCCAAGAACAATACACAGAACACATGCTTTTTTTTCTTGTGAAACAACTTGTGAATATGGATATATTTTGGCTCTAGATTGATTTAAAAAAAAAAGGATGGGCAGACTAAACCCAGCATAATTGATTGTGTAAAATAGGCAAGAAATCAGAAACAATGTCATATTGTTATTAAATTTGTGATTTCATTATGAATTTATGACTTGTGTTTGCGCTGGGAGTTTCTGCGATATCAGCCTTCCTGCAAGAGCCGCAGGTCACATGCATTCTCCGAGGTGTCTAGGGACACGTGCTCTGCAAATCTGACATCAGCAGGTTTGGACTGTGTCTTCTCCCCATAATCAATTAGAGCTTTCTGTGTATGTGTATAATGCTGATGAGTTCGCTGCTCACTCAAGCACCAGAGGAAGGTTATGTCATTTAATGTAAACACAAATAGAAGAAGGTACTTAAGCACTTCCAGGCAAATAAGTCAGAAATGCTTTAATTAAAATGTGACATTTGACCGTGTTTGGCTTGAGTTGTTGTTGGGCTGGCCTTTTTTCTGGCTCAATATAATTTTCTCCATGTGGTCCTTAAGTGGTATCAGATTGCGTTGGAGCGTTTAAATGTCCTCAAATGTTTGGAATTCTAGGATCGCACCTCCGTCTTTTTCAGTTACAGTTGCTGGCGATCTAGGGAACGCTAAATCAAATCAGGGCATCGTTAGATGTTACCGAGAGGGTCAGATGCCGAGAAAACTAATCATCTCATCACAAATTCGAGTGAGAAATAAAATGAAACATTTCCCCCGTCCATTATGGAACGGATAAACCCCAGTCCCTGTCAGCATCCTTCTCCTCTTCTGAACCCCCTCCCACATGCACTGTGAGGGGCCCCTGGCTTTTCATAACAAAGGCTCTGTCTAACCCGAGCGTGCAGCCCAGTATTGCGTGGCAGAGTGGAAAGCTGTGTGTGTCTGAGTAGGAAGCCTTCTGAGCACCCCCATCGTGTCAGGTGTCACTGACATCTGTGCATGCGAGCATGTCGGGTTGGCTTGTGTTTAATATCCATGCATCTGATGCATCTTAATTGTACGTCTAAGCCAGAACTTTGCTGCCCCCCCCCCATGTAGTTCAGCACAGCATAAACTCTTTTAGCTTGTTTGTGTTAATGAGAAGGAGAGTTGTGTGTGTGTGTGTGTGTTGCGGGGGGGCTTTGGGGGAGATGACAGTAACAATTGGAGTGCGGATCTTGCAACATTTTGATATGAGATGTGGAATCTTTGCTGGTGAGCTCAGCTCTGTTGTTTTTGTTTTTTCAGCTCTGGCGTGTTTCTTTTTTCCCCTTTCTTCCTCCATTAGCCTTCTCTTTTTTTTTTTTTTTTTTTTTTGTCTGCCAGCTCTGTCTTCTCTTCTCTTCTCCCTAATGCTCGTTCAAACCCTTTGCCTCCTTACTGCCCCCCTGAGCTGGTCACTTGTGGTTCAGCTAAACCCCACCTCAAATGGGCCCAGCTAAGGGGTGAAGATAGTTTTCTGGCCTGAGGGTTGCACTGGTTTTCTGGGCCTAGTGGAAGTGTTCTGTGTAAAGTGAAATGCTCCCTTTTAAAACCTCCTCAAAGATAAACCCACAGGGCTGCTCTGCTTCAGCTTAAGGTTTCAGTATCACTCCACCTCATCTGCCACAGTACAAAATGACCTGTTAATGAACCTTGCGCTCACTTTTCTTTTTCCTCTTTTCATCTTGCAGAGAAGCAATGAGGAATTACCTGAAAGAGCGAGGTGACCAAACTGTCATGATCCTGCATGCAAAAGTTGCACAGAAGTCCTATGGCAATGAGAAAAGGTGAGTTACATACAAACAGCAACGTCTTTGCTGGTATTATTTATCGGGATTTCCTCAGGCCTTCCTAAGCTTTGGAAATGCATTAATTGAAAATGTATTGCCTGTTTTTGGCTAATCTCTCTGTACTAGGTGTAGGTACACTAAGCATTCATAGGTTTGCTTTTTTCAAGGACATTTTGGTGCTGTGGGGACACTTTGACTGTTCCACACACCTTCAAAGGGCTTTTTGAGGGTCAAAACTGGGTTTCAAGGTCAGAGTTAGTTTTGGGTTTACGTTAGGGGAAGGGTTAGGGTAAGCCATTGAGTTGTGATGGTCAAGGGAAGGAACTAGGAATTACATTATGTCAATAAATATCCTCAAGTATAGAGAGACCCGAGTGTCTGTGTCGGGATTATATGATTTTTAATAATCACTTACACACACTGACCTCTTGTTTTACGCAGTAGTTACAAAAAGCCGTGCCCTATAAGGATGTGTTAGGATCAACTAAAACAAACTCCTTGTCCCCCAATTCTTGTGATCCTCTAAGAAGTGGACTCCACCAGTGCAAGGATTTATGGACAGGTCACAAATGTCATTGGAGCGGATTAGGCTAAGTAGCGAATGAAAATCACACATTTTAGCTTCCCTCTGTGCTTTGTGGGTATTTTGACCCTTCTGGCCTTCCATATCAACCGAGGTCAGAGCAGGAAATGAACGGCAGCCTCCCCTGTCTGAAGCCGTGCTCACAGAGCCAGAAGGGAAGGGAGCAGGGACTGGGATGATGGAAAGCTCCAGAGGGAATGTCCTGGTAAAACCTTGGAGTGTTTATGTGCAAGGGTTCAAGGACTAAAGTATATAGCTCTCAGAGCGTCACAGGGCAGCACAACCCGCTTCTGCCCTGCTTTAAACATTACAGTCTATTACCAATGCGTAGTGAGTGAGTGCGTGTTTGTGTAGTGATAACTAGCTGTCAAAACCTCTGCTTTTTTTTCTCTCTCTGCCTGCTTGAACTCTGTCAGATCTCTTTTCTTTCATAAACCCTTCCTGTAACTCAGCTTTCACCTTTCTACCTCTCACTCAAACTTTTTTATAGCTTTTTTTTTCCTCCATACCCCTCCCCCACGTACTTACTCATTTTGCAACTCTCTTTCCTCCCCGTTTTCTTGGCCGAGCTGCAGCGCTGCCTGCGATCTCATCAAGCCCTATCTCTTGGTAAATCAGCTGTTGCAAGCCAACTCGGGACACCTCGGAGTGTTGGAGCACAACAGGAAAGAAGGATGGAGAGAGAGGGAGGCTGAGACCGAGATGAATTCCTGAGACAACTTTGTAGCTCTCTCATCTGTTTAAAGAGACACTGTTTAAGAAAATGGAAGTGAGAGGAACCCAATAAGACACATGCGTGCTTGCACAGGATCATCTAGCAGCAGGGGTTTGAACGTCTCACATGATTTGATGCATATCTTAATACATGGGCCTTGGTTTGTTATCTGGCTTCAGCTGACTTCTCAATCATCACTTCACTTTGACTATAAATAATGAGGTTTAGAACCCATGCTAAACTGGATGCTGTCACTGCATGTTTTTCACTTTTTTGTGGTTGTATCAAAAACTGCTTCATTTTTTTTCCCACAAGAAAGTGTGTCTCTCACACATAAATGCACACACACACACGCACACACTGCTGGGAAACAAACCGAGCACCGAGAAGTAACAAGAACTTTGCAAATAATCCGTTTTTGACAGGTGTATCAATTTTAGACCAATTTCTTTTCTCTCTCTCTCTCTTTTTTTTAAATCAATCTACTTATTTACTCTAATTTGATTATTTACTATATTTTGATGCAAATCTCTGATTTTTCTATTGCTTTTCCAATTCGTATCAGTTAATCTTTACACTCCAATCTAGTGTTGCTACTTTTTGAGTTGCTCAATGAAAGGCCGATGCAGGGATTTGCATCAGGGTGTTTGATAAACAAAATATCTGCAACCAATACACCATTCAGCCATGGTGTCTGAATGAGAACTTAATAAATATGGTTCAAAGGATTTTCGGCTGTATCGTAGTCATACTTACCAGTCGGGTTTCTACCACCTTATGTATATTAGTGTTTCGACATCATTTGGCCTGCAGAACCCTGTCGAGTTCATGTTGAGTGCGACTGCTTGTGTCTGTATCGCAACACGGGAGCCACAGAAAGTGGGCGCATGGAGAATGCAAATGTGCCGTCTCCCTTTTTCTAGCTGCCTCGTTCTGTCTGGGCTTTTTATAGGAGGTGAAAGTAGACAAACACCCACAGAGACAGACACTGGTGTTGCAAAATAGGTCGCTTTCCAGTTCCACCCCGATGCACATAAATGTATTTAAACTGTGTTGGTTGGTCTGGTGATGAGATGATCTCATTTTCAACAAGGTTAAAGTTGTCAGTGTTCTCTATGGAAGTTCTTTTCAGGGGAGAAGAGGAGCCAAAGTATGCCATTCTAAAATGTGTGTGTGTGTGGGGACACGGGAGAGTTCTTTTTCACTTGAAGTGCTTGTTTTTATTTCTCAATAGTTGAGTTTTATGTTGGACTGATCATTACAACATCTGCTAAATTAGGCTCAACAGCATGAAGAAAGAGTGTTTAGTTCAGTGTTACTGAATGGAATGTTGAAGTTTCTCACAGTGAGGTTCAAGCTTGGTAAAGGTCTGCCCTCTTCTGGTGGAAAGTCAGAGACGCACGTAGTCGAGCGTGAACTAGTTTTTAGAATGGTTTTGTCCTTGAGCATTGTCTCCCTACAAAGTTATTTCTGTGATTAAAGTGCCTCACCTTTTTCACATGCACAATATAAAATTCAGTTGTAAGAACGCAAGCGTCTTTTTGTCAGATTTGGCCCCAAAAACCATAAATATTTGTCTTTGTGCCCAGGTTCTTCTGCCCTCCACCCTGCGTGTACCTGATGGGCAGTGGCTGGAAGAAAAAGAAGGAACAGATGGAGCGAGACGGTTGCTCTGAGCAGGAGTCGCAGCCTTGCGCCTTCATCGGCATCGGCAACAGTGACCAAGAAATGCAACAGCTAAACTTAGAGGGAAAGGTATGGAACGCCCGGATGCTGACTTTTTCTTATGACAGTTGGAGACAAACATGATTTCGAAACATGTTAAACATTCACTGTTTGGATGGAAACCTGAGCTTTTGTGTGGACACACTGGAGAGAAAACTTCAAATAGAATTTTCTTCTTTGCTTCCTTCCCAGAATTATTGCACAGCCAAAACCTTGTACATATCCGACTCCGACAAGAGAAAGCACTTCATGTTGTCTGTCAAGATGTTCTACGGCAACAGTGCTGACATCGGTGTTTTCCTCAGCAAGAGGATCAAAGTCATCTCCAAGCCATCCAAAAAGAAGCAGTCCCTCAAAAATGCAGACTGTGAGTAGTCTGGGTTTCTTCTTGTTCACTTCAAACTTGGTTTAGCGGCAACTCATCAGAACTCATTCCTAAGAAGTTAATTAGGAAAAAAGGGGCCATTTGAAAAATGTTTTCCCCTCCCGTTTTTTCCTAATTTACCATTGAACCAGTAGAGGGCGATATAGCTGCATTTGATTGCCTTCTAACCCAGTTATGTCCTTGACCTATTGTTAGTTTGGATTCATGTCTGTTTTTTCACTTGTAATCTCCGTGTAAATGCAGCAGACGTGTGAGCAACACGTCATATCTGGGCCTTTGTGTAACCTGCCTGTGTCTGTGCATGTTTTTACTCCTGCTCGTCTAGTATGTATCGCATCAGGGACCAAGGTGGCACTTTTCAACCGGCTGAGGTCGCAAACAGTCAGTACGCGCTACCTGCACGTGGAGGGCGGCAACTTTCATGCCAGCTCCCAGCAGTGGGGAGCTTTTTACATCCACCTGCGTAAGTCTCGCTGAGTCTGAGCTGTTACTGTAACACAGGCACAAACATTATATAACAAAAAAAAGCAAGAGTAAAGTGTGGAAAATCTGATGTAGCTTGACAGCTTGTCATGTTGTCATCTCCACTGAACTCTGTATTATAGTAATTACACAGCTGATGCTTCGAAGACAAAGGAAGTGATTGAATGGGGGTTTGAATGTATGGAAATCAGTCAGTTTTGTGGGTTGCTCATTTTTTTCCCCCTTCTGTTTGTGTTTGCATGCGTGTGTGTTTTCAGTGGATGATGAGGAGTCTGAAGGAGAAGAGTTCACTGTGAGAGACGGTTACATCCACTACGGCCAGACAGTCAAGCTGGTTTGCTCTGTCACTGGCATGGCTCTGCCCAGACTGGTAAAAGAAACACTAAGACTAGAAAAGTCATAAAACTTTAATGAATCAATATTCTTCTTTGCCCATCCTGCTTCCTTACAAATCATCTGACCTTTCTAGTAGCTGTACTCTCTCCTGGCTTAGTTATTTTTAATTCTCCCCCCAACACCTTCTTGCCTTCCACGTGGCTAACGTTTTTCTCTTTTTCTTTCAGATCATCCGAAAGGTTGACAAGCAGACGGCGCTGCTGGACGCCGATGACCCCGTCTCCCAGCTTCACAAGTGTGCCTTCTACTTGAAGGACACAGAACGCATGTACCTGTGCCTTTCCCAAGAAAGGATCATCCAGTTTCAAGTCAGTGTCTCACCCGAGCAACTCACACATTTGTCATATCTCTGCTTGTGGGCATCAACTCACAGTCTAGGTCAACTCAACCTTCTAAAGCTTAGACGATTGAGGATAATTACTTTAGCGCTACTAAGTAGATCCATTTCTCTGAATTGAAAAAAAACTCTAGTTTGATTTTGCATCAATCTTTTCTTATGAAATATGGGGATGTTTTAGAGCAGCATTCCGTTTTACTTTGAAGTACAGTGAGCAGTTCGCTCACCTCTGGCATTTTTACTTGTTCAGACAGTTGTTAAGTTGAAGAGCGACATTTGATTGCGGTAGAGAGTAGCCGTGATTGGAGGTAATTGTTGGTGGTTATCTCTCCCCGACGTGCGTTTAAAGGTCACTTGTCCACATCTTTCTCTTCTGCCAGGCCACTCCATGCCCAAAGGAACCAAACAAGGAGATGATCAACGACGGCGCCTCCTGGACAATCATCAGCACAGACAAGGCAGAATACACTTTCTATGAGGGCATGGGCCCTGTCCACTCGCCTGTCACCCCTGTGCCTGTGGTAGAGAGCTTACAGGTACATGCAAGACACGTTTCTTGACACAGAACAAACGATATCTGGTTTGTGCTTGGTTCCCCACACCCCTGTACAGTGGCTGTGGGAACTTTTTACACCTGTTAAGGTTTTAACATTGTCTTCTTTGTCTGCAGCTGAACGGTGGTGGCGATGTTGCCATGTTGGAGCTGACAGGACAGAACTTCACTCCAAATTTGCGGGTCTGGTTTGGTGATGTTGAGGCTGAGACAATGTACAGGTTTGTCTGTTCTCCTCTTTCTTTTTTCTAGATGTTATCTGAAACTCCCTTAGAATAAGTGTGACGTGATGTTTTCCCTTTTTTCTCCTTTCTCACCTTTTTGGCCTGTACAGTAAAGAACTTTACGTTTAATGAGTGTACTGGAAACTGTTATACCATGGCATTAATGTATTTTTTTATATATAAAAGATTACCGTATTTTCCGGACCATAAGCCGCTACTTTTTTCCGACGTTTTGAACCATGCGGCTTTAACAGAGATGCGGCTTTTCTATGAATTTTTCTGCAGCCCTCAGATGGGCGCTGTAGTTGGAAGTCAGTGCAAACAAAAAGCGCCAGTTTTATTCTTAATGCAACCCAAGACGCACAACAGCAAAATACGGTAATATTTTTACACCCTCACCCCCTCATAATGGAAAACACGCGAAGAAATTCCTATGATGCAGCTTTTAATTTGAAGCCATCGATCTGGCTATCCGTGAAGGAAATCGAGTGTGACAGTGGTTTCAATGCTCAGGAGGAAGATGAATAGCGATTTGTGGTTTCAGTGCACGGGAGAATGAAGCGACTTCAATAGTTGCGCAGTTGCGCTTTAACAGTGCGCAGGAAGAAAAAGTGACAGTGGTTTGGTGTTCAGTGGTTTCAGTTCGCAGGAGGAAGAAAAATAAAGCAACTTGGTTTTAGTGCACAGGAGGAAGATTAATAAAACCATGACTTTTCTGTTTTGTGTGATCAGCACTTTTACTGCCGTGTACAGGCACCATTCAGGTTCAGGTGTATGAATAAAGACTTATGGTACAAAATCTTTTGTTGAGCGCAGCAACTCCTGCGTAATTCGTGAAGAATAAGAGACGTCTTCTCCTTTGGCTATGGAACAAGCCGTTTATTTATAACAAAGACGTTTTTGTCGGCTCTGTACATTCGACATGTGTTATACCAGCCACACATACACGTAAACGCACTCTTTTAATGCGGTAAAACAGCACACAGAACATCCTCATGCCTACTGTGAACAATGAGTAGGAGCGCATACAACAGATATAATTTCTCAGCCTGGATATTGGCGGCTTATAGTCCGATCACGGTTTATATGTGACAAAATATATATTTCTTTTAAATTTTAGCGGGTGCGGCTTAAATTTAGGTGCGCTCTATAGTCCAGAATTTACGGTAAAACGTTCTCTTTCACACTATACGTATCAAGTCAATCAAGTCAGAAAAGACAAAAAATTGCCCCGTCTTTCATTTTGTATCCTTGTATGTTATCATAATCAAACTCAGAAACCTCTGGCCTTATTCAGCTTTGTTTCTTTCTTTGCTGAACACACACTAGGTGTGCAGAGAGCATGCTGTGTGTGGTGCCCGACATCTCCGCCTTCCGTGAGGGCTGGCGCTGGGTGCGGCAGCCCGTCCAGGTGCCTGTCACGCTGGTGAGGAACGATGGCATCATCTACTCCACCACACTGACCTTCACCTACACGCCGGAGCCCGGGCCGCGGCCACACTGCAGCGCCGCTGGCGCCATCCTACGGGCTGGAAACTCCAGCTTGCTGAACAGCAGCAGCCAGGAGTCCGGCCCCGGTGTCTACGGCCCCAACAGCTCCTCCAATGCAGGAGTCACATCTTCATCCTCCACCGCCGCAGCCGTGGTCTCCTAACGCACAAAGGGGCCACTCAATACAATATGCCTTGAGCAAATATACCAGAAGGTATATAAAGACAATGGGAAATAATAAACAAAAACTGACTCACTCTGAAGTGCTGCGTATTAATTCTGGATACAAAGAAGCTGAATGGAAAAATCGGTGGGAAAAAGGAGCAAAGGCAGGGGAAATCTGAAGGACTGACAGCATAAAGTTTGTCAGTCGGCAAGAATAAGTGAAGGCGCTCCTCGACACGCCCCCTCTCCTGTGGTAACTTTAGGGACCCGCCGATCCAGTCCTGCTGTTTGGAATGAGTGACGTCCCTGCAGGCTCAGAGCACCAGCACCTTTCTTCGGCTGTGAGAACGGAAACCACAACAACAATACATCCACCGTGTACGAGACGAAAAATCTCTCAAAAGTATATTTTTGCGCCGGCCTGCTCCCCATACCCTACACCTTGACCCTCCAGCCACTAATTATTCTTTTTGTTTTTGTATTATTTTGCATTAATTTGTGGTTTCCTAAAGGGGGCTGGATGTATTGTTGTTGGAGGGAGCGCAAGGATGCAGAGGGACACACAAAAAACGTGACGATAACATAGTTTTTATGGACCAAGGATCTTGTATAAGCTTTAGTAAAGGTACATTTTTCTCCATACCTTTTTGTATTAAACATATAGTACACTTTTGTTACCAAATAGTTTCTATTCTTCCTCTGAGCTTGGGTTTTGTTTCCCCCCTTTCGAGGTCCAAAATCCCAACTTGTATGTTATTGCAACCTTACTTCAAACGCCTGCTTTTTTCAGTCTTTGGATTGAACTTTTTTGTTTTGATCCTGTTGGGGAAAAATCCGAAGTCTGGGTTGTTTATTTGCATAAGCGAAGGTTGTTGTTGTAACTTTTTTTTTTTTTTTTTTTTTTTTTTTTTAATTGGGAAATAACCTCAGAGGGCCTATTTTTTATCATTGGTTTTTATGAAGTCTTTAAAAAGAAAAGCTTTAAGCAACGCCTCTGCCTTGCCTGCAATACTCTATGTGCGCTATGTCTCCTTAGGAAAGTATACACATCAGTACATCTCATATGGAGCCATAGCAACATTTGCAGAATACATCAAAAACTAGACTTCCGTGGTTACGAAAAAAAGTCAGCTGTCATTTTCAAACTAATGTAATATGCGTAGTCATTGACTTAAAAGGATAGCCTTAGTACTGTATATTCTTACTGTGTACACAGTCAAACCAGTCACATATCTAATATCCTGTATCTGTTGCTCTAATGGTCAATGTATCTGATAACGTAGTGAAACTTGTCTCTCTAAACTGCACCTAGCGAGGTGTCTTCCTGTGTGTGGGTTTTTTTGTGTGAGTGTGGATGTGTGTGTGTGTGTGTGTGAGTGAGTGTGTGTGGTTCTGGTGGCATTCAACTCTAGTTGGTTTCCCAAAAAAAGACGGACACTTGTCAATTTGATGTGGCCTTACTGATTAACGTCAATTACAAAACAGTACTTCTCCATTCTCTTATCTGCTGTTTACTCACCTTGGAAGAACCTGTGCATAGCACAAAAACAAACTAATGCCTCGCTTCTTATCACAGGAGCTCTGCTGTTTTGAGCTCATTGCTGTGGCTCCACCGTGTTGTGCAAAGCAAAGCAGCCTTCTGAGAGATCTCTCAGCCTTCGTTTTAGGAGTACATGTACAATAATCCCTTTTTTTTTTCTTTCATGTGGTGCCAGGCACCTTCTCAATTTTGGTACAATGTGTCACAAGCGCTGTAAACTCTTTCATCCTTAAAAAAAATGGTGTGATTTTTTTTTTTTTTTTTTCCTTCTTCCCGTGTTTGCAGAAACAAGAGTGTGTTCATTGTAAGCTCATTGTCCAAGTAGTTGCACTCATCTGTGTTCATGGCAACCACGTAAAGGCCTTCTAAATGTGTTTTATTGAAGATGTGCATTTCCTAACATTACAGCAATATTGTACAGGTCATTTCATCGTTGTTGTCCGCCTGAGCACTAGTTCACCAGCCAGCAAGTGTGTTTGTGTGTGAGGCTGTCGTATGTTGTTGCTGTAATGGAATAATGAGTCAGACTCGCTCCATTTCAAAACTGCTCTCCCAAACTTACAAAAAACTTGAGATTCATTGGGTTTTTTTGTTTGTTTGTTTTCTTTTTGTCTTCCACCTGAGTCCAAATGTCTGATAATTGTGAACATTCAAAGGCAATACTTGTGATCGTTAATAGTACAGTACAACTGTACACACTTCCGGGAAAAAGAACAATACATAAACTTGAATGTCAATTTTAGACTTTTATCACAAACAAAACTTCGAAACAGGAACAAAAAAGGATTTGCTTGCCCCCCCTTCTCTGTAAAAATTAAGTTATGCTCCCATTTTGATACCTGTCCATCAATGTTAAATGTTTTGTATTGTAATATTGATTTCTTTTTTTAAATTATTGGCATAAAGTCTCCCCTTGTGTAATGTCAAAAGAAAGAAAAGTGCATTATTGCCCGTGCTGCCTAGGTTGGGCCTGGAAGTGTTTTTTAATTTTTGGAGAAAAAAAAAAGGAGCCGCTTCCAGTCTGTCCTGGAGTTGTCTAGTAGTCGGTGCTGCAGCAGTAGTGTAGCATCCAAACCGAATATTTGCGCTTTTTCACACTGAACTCTTGACGTGACGAGCCACAGGCCCATCTGAACCCTTTACTGTGCCGGATGGAGGTCACGGAACCTTAACTGTAGACATTTAACTTGAGTGTTTTCCATGTGTACTAGCTCTAAATTCAGTGCATTTTTAATATAGCCTCTGCATTAGCATCACCCCACCACTGCCCCCCACCCCCCACCCCAGCTTGGATATTTTTGGGTTTGTTGTTTACATGTTGAGTTGCCTCTTTTAGGCCAAACACCCCTGGCTCCTCTTCATCTCCTCCGAGCAGCTTTGTCACATTTACTCAAACTAATAAAGGGGGTGATGCATGCATTAATAAAAAAAAAAAAAAAGTGTCGCCTTGACAATCTGAGCTGGTTTACAGTTTATATCTCTCTTTGAATTTCTGCAGTTTAAAGAGACAGGGAGGATAACTGAATAACTTGATAACACACTTCACTTGTAAAGGGGATGAATTGTCAAAAGGGGTCAAAAATTGTTACACGCCTTCTTAAACACACGCTGTATTAACTTGGCGACAAAGCTTTCAGAGAGGGAAAAAAAAACACACACACTCTCATTAGCATTTGAGATGCTTTTACAAGATATCATTGTAAGCAGTTTCGTTCTCTCTGTGTGTCTGGTCACATTTGTTTTACTCTTCCAAAAGCAGCTGTTCTTGTATGTGTGTTTGTTTTTATATTCAGAGCTCTGAACAATGTATGTATGTAAGTATCCTCTAATATGCCAAAAGTCTTTTATAATGTAGTTTTCATGCACTGCTAAACAAAACAGGGCAGAGTGAGAGGCAGCTTTAAACAAATACAAAAAAAAAGGAGTGTGGAGCCCTTCTCTGTCGCACTCAGCCTTACTTCTCCTTTAGACTATTTGGCTGTTTGCACCGCAGAGTGCTAACTTTTGTTTTTCTCTCTCTCGCATTTCATCCTCACTCTTTGTCACTCATGTTTGTGTATGTACATTTGGAGTTTTCTCATCTTTCTTTTATACTTTTTGTTGTTCGTAACAGCCTGTTAAGCTTAGCTTTGCTGCAGTCAGATCACTTTTTGTTGTCGTCTTCTTTTTCCCCCCCAACTCTTCTTCTCCATGTCCTTTCGCTATCTTTCACTCTCACTGTAACTGTGTTTTATTCTAGTAAATGGTCAGCAGAGGTGTCATTGTGGTAGTATACTCAGTGCTCAAAGGGTTGCTCATGGTAGAAACCTGTGCCGTTTGTAACATTTAGCAATAACGTCAAAACAAAGGGGACGGTTTTTTGATAACATATGTTAGTTTGTTTTTGTACATATTGCAGCTCCAGATCATGCTCAAATCTGTATGTCATTAAAAGTTAAAAAAAGAGAAAAAAACTTGCAATATTGGCATAAAAATGAGAAATAAAGTGATATAAAATCTCACTTTGTGTACATATTTAATTCTGGTTTTGACAAAAAAAAAAAGCAGAAATGAAAAACCCACTTTATTGTTGCTATGAAAAGCATAAACATTTTATCCATGCTATTTTCATTACTCCCTCTCCAGTGACAGTTCATCTCTCAGTGGCTCTGCAGAGAGAAGGCGAGTAGTGCTCTGGGCGTGGAAGGAGTCCCAGCAGATTCCCTCATTTCTTTTTTCACCATGTGTCTGGACCCTAATGCCCCCATGTCCTTTAGATCCACTTTTATTAAAGCCGTTAAAAGCTGCAAATTGCTCTGCCACAAGTCTTTGCCTACACAGCTGCACACGAGCACTCGAGGTCTTTATATGGTCAACCAGCCGATGGGTATTTGTAGACGATTCCATTCCCGGAGCCGCATTCAAATGCAGATAAAAAACCAGTAAAATCACTGAGATTATGGTTTTTTACATTCAAATATGTGCCCTCAAGTTTAACAGAATTTCTATTAAGATAAGCATATAGTCATGCAGTGAAACATATACTTCAACAATTTCTAATAATCCATTAAACTTTTAAAAGTAGAAGTTTTCATAACGATTCTGAAGCCGTGCAAAGAAAACTGCAAAACACTTTTACACGAAAACAAAATGTGCTACATTAAATCTGCTATATTTAACAGTAGGAGTTGGTTTCAAATCAGGTGGGTAATGGCAGGAATCCACTCTTTACAGATGACAAACGCAGGTGTTTAAAGTCCCAGAAAATGATAAGACTCTCAAGTTCCCATGGTACACAAGGTACAACTCCCTTAGATACACAAACGCATGGTGAGTCAAGGTTATTCAAGCAGTGTAGGATTGTTTCGGAGCTAACGAGCGCAGTTAAATCGCAACAAGACACGTAGCAGGTACAGAAAGTGATTAAAACCTTGTTAGAAATGTGGAATTCTCGGCCACTAGCACTGAGGAAAAGATAAAGCATTGTACCATTGTGTTTCTCCTAACTAAGACAGTCATATTTTTCACATACAGGTCTCATGAGTACACGTACAGAAATTACTTTTTGAGCTTATGTTTAGCTACAAATCAAACAAAATAAAAAAGTTTAATTGGCGATCTTTAAAGGTGTTGATCACTGCTGAGCATTGAACAAGCCAGAAATTCCCACGCAGTCTAACTTCAGCTCTTAACTAATGAGATGAAGAGTATGAGAGCAATCGTTTCATCTCAATTTGAAGAAGTAAAACGTGCACGTCCAAACGTGTCCAAAACTGCATTTCAGCCTGTGTTCAGACTGTTCCTGCAAATGTTTGTAGTCTGCTTTAACCTGTAGTACGGAAAATACAAAGTAGTGAAGAAAGTGTCGTACAAGATTTTTTGAACCGAAATGAAGGGGAAAGCGATGCCTGCTTGGTTACGAAGAAATTTACATGTGAGAGATTAATTGTACTATTGTGAGAACCAGTACAGTGTGGTATAAATGACACAGAGGTAGAAAGCAAACACTGGTGGTTGAGTTTCATTCTTGACCTTATAAACAGAAGCTGGAAAAACAATCTCCCCTCGAGGTCCATTTAATGTTTAACAGCTTTAGGCCATATGGTGTGATCTTTATCTGCTGATTTTGTTGGAGGTGTATGTGGACACTCGCAATTTAGTTTTTTATGTTGGTTTAAAAGTTGACTTTCAAAGCCTTTACAAGTTGGACACATCATGGTTCTGGTTGTGTTGATCTGCCCTGAGAGAACTTCTGCTCCACTGCTGTACCCACATCAAACTCCATAAACTAATCCCATAATCCCTGTGAGGTTTTTACGCTAGAAAACGTACCACAGATTCCCTTGAAAAGTGTTTGCAACCTGCCAGCCAGCGCTCTTGCACAGAAGCATCAATCCGGTTCAAGTGAGCTCACTCCAGGCTGATGCTCGGATGCCAGTGTAGGTGAAGTGTGTGCTGGCTCCGCTTGGCGGGTGTGACCACTGTGCTCGTTCGTCTTTGGTCCCGCTCTTGGTTTGGTGCTTTCCCCTTTGGTCGTTCCGCTTCCGGATGACCTCCCTAGGCCACGGCTCGCTCCTCCAGTTGTCCTGGAGCAACTGCAGCAGGTAAAGGTGGACAGCATGCCCTGGCGGAAGCGTTTGTTCATGAAGCAGTAAATGATGGGGTTGACGCAGGCCGAGGTGTAAGACAGCAGGTGAATGAAGGAGATGGGCGCTCCGGTCAGACGGTAGGCTGAGCGCTGGTCGAAGGCCTGCCAGGCGTTGACCACAAAGATGGGGGTCCAGCACAGGAAGAAGAGGAAGACGATGACCAGCAGCATGCGGATCACGCGCTTCTTGGCCATCAGGTTAGCTGTAGAGCTGCTGCTGCACACACGACCCACTGTGGGCTTGCTGCTGGAGTTGGTGAAGCTGCCTGAATTGACTGTGAAGCTCTTCCTTTTAGATGGCTGCAGGTAACAGCCATCGCTGTCACCTGGCTTGATGCTGCCGGTGCTGGATTGTCTGTCTGTCATGGCAGAGTACATAAATTTATTTTAAAAAACTTAGAAATGGTAGATTTAAAACACAAAACACTAGGATTTCATTTAAGATAAATTAGCATATGTTAAAGCAGGATAGGTTAAGGACTAGTATAGTTCTGATGATGTTTAATATTTTCGTTTTGCCAGAAAATGCCATGAAATAACTCTAAACAAAATGAGAAATATGAATTACAGTTCCTTGCGAAAGTATTCAATGTAAATGTATTTTACTGGGATTTTATGTGATAAATCACAAAATGGTACATAGTTGTCAAGTGAAGGGAAAATGATAAATGCTCTCCATCCAATCTGACTGAGCTCGAGCAATTTTTTAAAGAACTGGCAAAAATTTCACTCTCTGGATTTGCAAAACTAGCAGAGACATGCTCCAAAAGACTTTGGTTCTACAAATACCACACTTTTCAGATATTTATTTGTAATCATTTTCCTTTAGTTCACAATTATCTAACACTTTGTGGTGGTCTATCACGTAAAATCCCACTAAAATACATTTACATTTGTTCTTGTAATTTGACAAAATGTGGACAATTTCAACATGTATAAATTCTTGAATATAGCACTGTAATCCTACACACACTACAATGCTCTGCTTTCAATGCTTGTTGAATAATTCCCAACTGGAAACAATCCACAATAAATCCATAATTTAGTCCAGTATAAATAAAATTTCCCTACAATGTTTGAGTAAGAATTAACTTTTAAACTGCAACATGAGTAGAGAAGTTTTGTGTTTTTTTAAAACCTGAACAACTGTAGAATAAAAATATAGCTTTTGAAGTCTTTCTCAGTTTTATTTCCGTACCTCTGCTAGATTTCCTGCTAGACAGCTCATACTTGATGCCCCGGTAGAGCTCTAGGGAGATGAGTCCATAGGCTGTCATCATGACGATCCCGGGGATTAAGAAGAGAAGCAGCAAAAGAGAAACATACCTGCAGGGGAGACATTTGGAAAGTAAGTCCAGCTGACAAAGGAGTCACTGTAAAATTGGTTCTCTTCTGTTAAGGCAGGTAAGCTTGATTGAAAATGATGGGCTTTTATTTTGAAGGGTAGTGGTTGTCTCACACCAGCAGCACCACACTGAGAAAATCAATCAAGGAGCCGTTTGAAATTAAGGATGTTCTACTTCTGCTGCCGTGAGTGTGGAGGAACCCTGGTGGGCCAATAAAGGTCCGACTTTTCCCATTCGCACTTGGCTCACCAGGACTGCTGGATGGTGTTGTTGGGCCACACCAGACGGCACATGTGCCCCGTGCTGTTGTTGAGCCGGTTAAAAGGCTTGAGCTTGCAGAAAATGGGGTAGGGCAGCATCAGGATGAAAGACGCCACCCACGTGGCAGTGATGACCTTGGCGGCGTGCGATTTAGTCTGCCACGTCCTGGAGGTCAGCGGGTTGCAAATGGCACTGTAGCGCTCCAGGGAGATGGCCACCAGGTTGAAGGTGGAAACGCTTACGGATACACCTGCAAAGATCACAACGGGTTTTTCACAATTGTAAGATACCTCAGACTATTAACTAGAAATATCAGAAAATTATGGTTTTTAAAGAAGCACAAAGCTACAGCTACAAGAGGATTAGCTTAGCTTAGCATGGGCCTTGGAAAGCACTTAGCATTTTGCACCTCAGTTCCCTCGTCCTCAGGTCTATGGATTTTTTAAATGAAATATGGTCTGTAACAGCAGGTCACACCAGGTTGTGAGATTTTCAGTGAGTTAATAAGTAGCCCGATTGTGCTATTTTTGAGCTTTTATGTCTCCTAAAACAGAAATTGCTAACAACCTGCTAAATGAGGCTAAAGACGTTACTGGGAACATAAAACATTGTCATGCTGAAAATGGAAACTCATCTACTCAGTAATTTGGCTTTACAGCCTCATTCAGTTCGTTACTTGTGAACACGTAAATCAGGTCATCTCTAAAAGCGTCTAAATCATTCAGTGTTCAAAGCCAAATTCTAAAAATAATACCTGTGTTTATGCGTGGCAATAAAGCTAAGCTAACTAGCTTGTAGCTCCACATTTAATGGCACCGAGACGTGAAAGTGGTTTTGATCTTGTTATAATCATCTCACTGTGACTTGGAAGTACTTTGTCCCTCCTGTTTGATCGAGTCGGATGAAAATATTATAGATAATATTACCACTATGATGTACCCTCTGAAACACATCTAGTCAGGAGCTAGTTAGCGCAGCTAAAACAACATGCCTAATTTTTTGTTTGTTTGTTTGTTTGCTCTAACATAATATCAGTAAGTTTTAGAGGTCGGCATTTTGGACATGCAATAACTTTATAGCTGTTTTTACTGCTTCCTGTCTCTGTGCTAAGCTAAGCTAACTCTGCCTGTACTGTAGCACAGAACTGTGTGAGAAGGCTTTCGTTTTATTAGTCCTTTCATCAAACCGAGCAGAAATAAAGTCACTAATGTAACACTTATGTTTTTTGGGATTGAGCAATCCATTTATTAGGCAGCTTTTCATCTGTGTTTTCTGTCAGCGTCCTGGCAAACTGTCGCAGCGTTTGCTGAAGCGCTGTGTGACGCGGTGGCACATTGTTTTGTCACATTAAATTGAACTGCTGAGCCTGTGACAGAGCACATCCTGCACTGTTACCAGATCACCGCTAACACACTCACCAACAATAACAGGAACCACTATAAATACATTCATATTAGCGTTGTGTACCATCTGAGAGGAGCGATACAGAAACAGATCAACACGTGGACAAATGAGGTAATAATCTGCGAGGACAGTGCTCTGATCTCACTGCAAGGCCCAAACAGAGCAACAGGAAGCGAGGGGGGAAATGGAAATAAGATTTCCTCAGCGGACTTTTAATTGTATGGGAGTGAGATATTAGTAGCGGTGCATCATCTTTAATAACCAACAAAACTCCAAGCAGAGATTTTCAGAGATGTAAAAATAGAGAACTGGGGAATTTATCAAGCTTCGGTGGGAAATAAAGGCGGCGAAGAGCCGATTCACATGTCGGCTGTGACTGACTCATCACCTTTCGATGCCGTCTCGAAAGAAGATTAAATTGGTGAAATGCTTTAAAACAATGCACAGTGTACTGTTTATTGTGTCATGATAAATTTAAAAAACAATTATTTTGTTTCTTAGTCCTTAAAAATGGATAAAGCAAATTTTATTCAGCATTTTCCTCAATACATAATGTCAAAAAGTCATGAAGGCATTTCAAATATTCTTTAGTGTGTTGTCTCATTGTCCACACTAAAAACATTAGAGAGCCTGAAACCACAAATTTCCCTCAAAGAGCTTTATAGTCTGTCCAGGTGAGAAAAAACAAATCCACAAACCCTTTAAAAATTACATGAAATCAGGCAGCAAAGAAGGGATTCCACCAGTTCAAGGCAACTTCACTAGATTGTTCAGTGGAAACATCATCACCCTGCTTCATGGGGGATGGAGTGGTTCATACTACAAAGTTTTACATTAAAAACTTTAATCTGGGACATATTTCCACATTTATGGCTACAGCCCTGCTGGTTTACAGTCCACCATGCCTCATCCCAACTATATTCCAGAGGAGCGATTGGTTTAGCACGCACTATCCATCTTTTAGCTCATTTACTGTACACAGATGAAGAAATGACAGCAAGATTATAAAAATAGAGCATTACCTCATGACATGCCACTTATGTTACTTTTAAAGGTTTAGGCTTTTGTATTAACCCACAATAATTATTATGTTAGGTGTGTCTGTAATATATACCTGTATATTTTTTGGTCATAGTAATGAGAGTCTCCTTTTTTTAGGACTGCTTTTCTCATTTTCTTATTTTATTTATATATTTTGATAGATTCAAACTCTGCACACCAATCATCCTGCTCCTGCAGTTTTAGCATTCAGGTTTAGCCTTACATTCCCCATGTTAATTCCATCATAACAGCAATTATTATGGGGCTTATTATTTATGAACAAGAAACTACAGGCCTAGAGACGAGCAAAACTGGCTTCGGGTGAGTCTACACTTGGTGACATCATGTGACCAAGACCGTTTTTAGTTCATTTTTAGCTCAAGCTCATTAAAGTGCCATGAGGCAGGCAAATGAACTTTGCACAGGACATGGCCTAAGATGACTTCAATTATCATCTGTCTAACATCTAATACAATTACTGGCACAATAAAAAAACAGTAATCGTTCACCATAGACACAGAGTAGACCATTTTTCATGGACATATTAAACATATTAGTAGAAGGAAGAAATAATAATAATAGCATTAGTGTGAAACTTTGACATGTTTAACTCAAACTGGACAAACCGCAAGTTACTGGCATGCTATATAAAAAAAAATTCACAAAACATTAGTCATAAAAAGATTCAATCTGAATCTGAAAAGACACGAGATGAGATAATAAAAATGTCAAAAACAACCTCTAGCCAGCTTTTCACTCACCCATGAAGTACATGACCAGTTTGCATATTCCAGTGCCAAAGATGAAATCCCTCATGAGGTTGGGGATGAGGGTGAAGGGGATGCAGACGAGGGAGACCATCAGATCGCTGACAGCCAGAGACAAGAGGAAGAGGTTTGTGACAGTTCTCATGCGGCGGTTCCTCACCAAGACCGCGATGATGAGGCTGTTGCCCAGAACACTGAGCAGAAAAATGAGGCTGTAGAGGACAATTCGCACTGTCTGGTTGATATCTAAGAGGAGAGGGACACAATATGACACAAACAGTGTAAGACATCAATATTTCCAACCACTGATATCCTCATATAGTAACTCATATAAACTAGTTTACTATTCAGCATATGCAAAGGGTGATATTTTTTTCTTTTATAAAAGGACACAGCAGAAAATGTGCTGAAAATGTGCCTCCATTACAAGCTTCAAGAGTCTAATTCACAGGAAGGTGTAAAGTTGGTGCTTGTAGACTCTGTTTGGTGAAGTATGAGGAGGCAGCTCCGTCCACACTGGCTGAACTACTGTACAGTGACAACAGATGTGTCACACTCAAATCCAGCAGAAGGCATCAGCTTCATGGAGCAGTTGAGCCATATGCGTAATGCGCACAGACGCAAAAAAAAAAAAAACCGCCTCAAGCGCTCTGCGTTTGGATTTAAATCAAATACGAAAAGTAAGAATAAAATCCGTCTTTGATTGTAGTTTGATAGTAATAAAAACGACATTTACTGCACCTTTAGGCTCGGGGGGAGGCTCCTGGTCGCTCTCGCACGAAATATTCTTGATGCCCAAATTACACAAAATCTTACTGAGGTCGGTTGAATTTCGGAGCACGTCCTGAATTGTAAACGTCTCCATGTCGCCGTGCGTCTGCTGGAGCCTCAAGTGAAAGCGGTCATGTTCTTGCAAAAGAGCAAAAACGTCTCAAAAGAGAGATCTGAGAACATTTCGCACGTTTTCCAATCTGTCGATTTTTACAAAGAAGGAGAAAAAATACAGCAATATTCCCGACAAGTTTGCGTGCGCCTCAGCCCGGTCCAGTGACGCTCAGTGTTTCCAGAGACTGACGACGTGCGGACACATTCTTGAGCGCTCAGGCCGCCTTCAGGGTCTGTGCGAGTCAGCAGCTCCTTTTTTATCCGACGCCCGGCCATCAGTCATCGTGGGAGCCCAGCGGAGATGCTGCACTCACTTATGTTGCCTCTGATGGGGCGTCTTTTTTTTTTTTTTTTTTTTTTTTTTTTTTTTTTCTGATTAATTCCTGGTTAATATTCTGAAGGGTCAGACGTGGTTCTGTGGCACACTTTGACGCATGTTGTTGGTGCCTGCTGCAGATTTCATGTGAACATGTCAGCAACAATTAGGCAGATCGTCGACTCAAGCTGTAATTGTTCTGATGGGTGCGGAGACAAGCTGTAACCGCTGTCCAAACGAAGCCAACTCCAATATTTGGGAATCGGTCACGTGTTCAGAACAACGCCGAATGTTGCCCCACGTTCGGCGACAGCCAACTAATATTTTTTATGTTTTTTTAACATGTTGAATAAAGGAAAGCCTTGGCAACAATCTGTTCATTTAAGACTATTGTTTTTGGCTTTAATGTCATTCACTTTAAGTAGATTTCATAGATGCATCACTCAATAGTTTAAACTTGTGCAATTACTCGGACAACACACGAGTTATTGCACATACAGTTACATCCTTGTGCCACAAAATATATAATATATGTTTTAAAATTGTGTCAAAAGCATGTAGCCTGTGAAATGACAAAAAAATGCATATTTAGGAACAAAATTATAGCGATAAATATTCTTTTTTTCTAATACATCTAAAATGATATTTCACTTAATTTGTTCTTGGAACCTATGTTCACGTCGGAACCAAAGTATTCGCTCGTTGTTTCCTCCGTGCGTTCACTGTGTCCGTTGCTAAGTAACCTCTGCAGGGGCGAGTGGCGCATCGCTGGATGCTGCTAGTGTCCAGTGAGTCGAAGTGCGGCGGTTACAGACGCAAAGCGCCGTTTGAAAAGCCTTTGACAGGAAGAATGGACGAGGGCACGGAGTTGTCTGTGACCATCGCCCAGATCGTGCAGCGGCTCAAAGGAAGCCACCTGCACTCTCAGATAGAGAGGCAAGCCAAAGTACGTGAGTTAGCATGTGGCTAACGATGCGGCTTCCGAGATCAGGTCTCAGAAATGTGATGTACAGCTGCATGTGTAGATGTAATTCTAATGTAAAAACACTTCACCCTGCAACTCAGTGTGCTGGACTTTTAACCTTTCCTCCTAAATGTGGTGTAGGAGTGTTTACATCAGCCCGAGGTAAAACTGGAGTCTCTCAAAGAGGACGTCCGCAGTTTCCTCAGGACTTCAGGTGGGTCACTAATTAAAGATCAGTCATTTTCAACTTCTGAAGCAGTTATTAACTCATCTGATGTGGTTGGAGATATAATGATTCTTTTTTTTACAGGCTGGGAGAAAAAGCTACAGAATGCTGTATACAGAGAACTGCACGTGTAAGTGATTTTAAATTCAAAGTGGTACTTGACAGAAACACTGACATGCACAAACAGACACACACAGTCAGACACTGTTTAGCATCCAGAGAAGTTTGGATAAATTAATTCTGTTGGCAAGCCACTTGACAACTGGAGCTATGATGTGTGACTCAGGGTAAAAATGATTTATTGACTCGAAGCAGTTTCCGTAAGAAAAAATACCCATGTTATCTGACTAAACATCTGTGCATGAAAAAGGCTGGACCCCGAATAAATGTGAAGCTAAAGATTCACCTTGTTTAACACGTTGTGGTTTGACAAATGCATGTATAATTCATTAGAATGTTTTTCAGAAACAACATACAAAGTAGAGACTATTACAAAGCTTATACACCTTCTTGCATTTATTTGCATGCTCATATGAAGTGAAATAAAGCCAATTCATTAATATTGATTATCCAACTGCCAATAAAATCGGATTTACCTCACTTGCAAGTTGCTTTGGATAAAAGCGTCTGTCAAATGACTAAATGTAAATGTAAAATGCCGTGAAATTATAAAAGTACAGCTGATGCATATAGATCATAAACTAAATTAACAAAAGTATAACAATCAAGTGTGTCGTATTAGTTCTCTTTATTAATATTTATTTGATGCAAATAACTGAACGGCTGGAATTGTTTAATAGACTGATTTGCAAGGTTTTTTCCCCCAACTGTAAATGCATTCCCTACCTTTGAGGACAGCAGGCCCTGTTTTCACTCTTGAGACTCAAACTGAGGACACTTTATGCTTTGCTTTTAAAGATATGCGTCATCTTTGATGACTAATGGCTCCTTTTTGTTTTTGTTGTCAGCCCTATATGCTCTTATAGGTGTTTAGATTAGGTTGAATGCTGTTTAATGAACTGAGTCATTCAATATGCCCAGGGCACACCTAGCGGGAGGAAAGACATGAGACAATTACTGAATCTCGTGGAGATGGGTTCTGACTCATGAGTTCCATGTGCGATGCACTAATGGCGTCTTGTCTGTTTTTAAGAAGAATCTTAACATTTTATTTGCCTTTTATTTGACTGTGAACTTCTGTTAAGCACTTATTATTTTGAAAAAGGACTTGTTTGTGCCTGCGTTGGCTTAGTCCATCAAAGCTGTCAGCATTTATGTAAAACCTTGTTACATTTTATGTATTTTTTCTGTCAACCCTTCTTCTATTGTATTGTTACCTCCTCTTTTATTTATTTTATAATTCCAGCCAGCTGCTTCCGACTCATCCTGTAGCTCCTCCAGAGCATCTCAAAGAGCCGTTGGCCTACATGCGCAAGGCACAGGTCAGTCTGTCTCCTCTTATCTTCATTGCATCTCACTCTTTCTACCTCTGTAAAGCTTCCCTTTTTTTAAATATTACTGAATTTAGAAATCTGCCTTCAGAACACAGTATCTGAATGTGTTTGCCAAACGTGTGTCTGTGTTCTTTTGTACACAGGCTAGCTGGGAGAAAGCGTGTCCTCAAAAGCCTAAACAGCATGAGCACGGAGCTGGGGGTGCCTCTGGCCCGCAAGGTAGCAAACAGTTTGTTGACCATGGCTCTCATCATACAGTTAAAACAACTTTTACAACAGCAACAGTTGAATTGTGGTTAAACTGTGCGTTAAACTGAGATTGACAGTAGCCAAGAGCTAGTAAAGTCCGTGTTGAGTTGAGTAGTTGAGGTAACAATAATTCTGTTTAAAATGTGTTTTCCGGTATTAATATGTGGCTGTGTACACAAATGACAGTATTTTATGGCTAAAGACGTACATTTCTAAATGTGACATGATCAAGTGGGTTTGTGTTGGCTGTATGTCATTTGTTTGCTGATATCTACTCTTTTCGCCCACTCTACAGCGGCCTGCGGTGGAGCAGATGGAGCTCAGCAACAAATGGAACGAGATGGGCACAGACGAACCAGGTCTCAAGACATTAGCCAGGGGTTTGGCCCTGAGACCAATCCGCCTTTTATGAAAGATTAGTGTTGATGTGTCTGTGCACTCACGGACTAGTCACCATCAGTTATCAGTCACTGGTGTATTTAACATCAGCTTAACACGTCTCAGAACCAGATTGGCCATGTCTATGTTTGCACATTAACCTGTATTTATCCAGGGAAGGTGTTCTTAAGGCTTGTTCTGTCTCTCTGCAACATCTAAAATGTAGATACATTTATACCAGCTTCTATCGGTATATGACATTCCAAATCAGAGCCTTTTGGACAGTATAGAATCAGTATTTACTGAACGACTGTACTAACACATTTACTTTACATTATGACCTGTCTAGAATGAAAGGGGTAGTAGGAATGAAGCTGCTACAGGGGGACATCTCTTAGTTATCGTCCCTGCTCCATGTCAAAAGTACATTATAAAGAGGAAAGTATGCCGCATATTAATATTTCCCTTGGTTTTTATTTCTTAGTAAATCAAACATTTTCACTTCAAACCAATACATGTAAAGGAACACTGTAACTGTGTGTCCTAACAATGCTATCACAGCTTAGTGGCATATATTAACATTTAAGACCGTGCGCTGTCCCCTGGTCTATAAACACTTTGGACTGTGTGTGAGTATAGAAGCAGTCCAGACTCCTTGGAGGGAGTTACATCGCTGCTTCCGCCCCAAACCTTAACATGCCCTCGTTCTGGGGATAACACAGCCCTTAGATTTACTACCGTGCTGCAGAGACGTCAGATGGAAATTCGACTTAAAGCTGGCCGAACGTGCCTGAGCCGTCCCATACTGTTCCTTCTGCTTCTGGAAAAGCCCGAGCTCTGACTGTGCAAATTAAAGTCAACAAAGTTTAAGATGATGATATGAATTTACAGCTGGACACATTTGTGTAGTCTATATTTTAAACTTGTTTTGAAATTGCATATGTAAACATTGTGTACATTTGTCAGCTGGAGAACTGTCTCGGGTAAGTGGCGCGAGCTAATTGTATGTTTATCTCGCTGCAGATTTGAGTCGCTTCAGACCTGTTTATGCCCCTAAAGACTTTCTGGAGGTAAACAGATTTTTTTGTGTTAAAGAAGAGCTGAAATTTTAAGAAAGCAAAATGAACTCCATTATACCAGATGAATGTTTTTATACGTAGGTGTTAATCACTTTGCGGAACCCCAACCACGACAGCAGCGATGACGTGAGTGCCAGGAGCCACTGGGGTCTTATACAGGTTCCCCTCAATGTCAGAGATATCCCAAAGCTGGTAAGGACTCGTGGATTTTTGGGGTTTGTTTTTGTGTGCGCGCTTCTCTTGTCCTTTATCATGTCATGTGTGAATGAATAATATTGTATTCATATTGCCTTACGTGACTGACTCAAACTACACTAAAAGGCTCAACACATACAACAATACAGCACATCATATTGAGCTGCCCTGTCAAATACATAATAGATTTAAAATCTGTGTGTGTGCTTTGGTGTTTTTTTGTTTTAACTGCTCAGAGACAGGCCTACTCAGAGCTGAACCTGACTACTGGGCAGATGGGAATTGACGACCATGCACACATCCATCCAGGTAATTCAGAAAAAAAACATACAAATGCATGTTTCAAAGTACTTAATAAAATAGTTGCAATTTTGGAAAATTCACTTATTTTGTATAAAAACAATACTTGCCCAGACTTTTTCTAAGTGCACTAAGTATTGTTGCCACTGTGAGTTTTCCAGGTAATAAGTCAAGACTTAACGTTTGTGCTAAGCTAAGCTAACCATCTATTGCCTGTGGCTTCATGTTTATTGCAGAAGAATGATACGCATATTTCCCAGAATGATCTATTCCCTCAATAAGCCAGTTATTTCAGTGTTTTCTGCTGATCCGTACCATGTAGCATGAAGAAACTCAAGCTCAATAATTTGACGTTGTGACACTGGTTATGACATTATCCATTATTATTCCACCTGTTTACCTAATGATGACTGGGTCTTAATAGTGCATGAACCACGGTAGTCTCATATCAACGTGTTTTCTTTTCCTGTCCTTTGTGGCTGTCTGGGATTTGTCAAAAAATATCTCTTTAAAGTCCAGATATTGACATTGTTACAGTCTGGTGTTTAGGCTTGAAATAGAATTGGATCTGCTTTCTTTGTGTGTGTAAATCAAAGAGATAGCATTAGTTTGAAAGCTGAGTCACTACCAGACCATTACTGATTAATTTATTTTGTTCTTCCTCTCCTAATCTTGTGCAGACCTGTTTGAAAATGAGTACGTTCAAATCGGGAAAAAAGGTTAGTGTCTGAGTCCTTATTTTTGGATGGTTTGAAGTCAAATTTCCGTCGGGTGATATGTAAATATTTTTCATATGTTTTCACTCTTTAACTGAGATTTTAAAATTTTCTCCACACAATGATGTAAATTAAGTACAAACTAGACCTGCAAGCAAGTATTCTGTGTTCTAAGCACACAAAAGACTAGTATCATTACTTTATCAGTATTTAATACTCATCCTTATTATTGTTGATTTACTCAGCTTCAGTTCAGTTATTCAATATTAGGAAAAGGAACATTTGGCTACAGTTGTAGCCTTGAGTCTCCTGTCTTCTGTAGTTTTTAATTTTCTATTTGTGCTTTTTTTAGACCGCATAAAGGCTTGGCTTTATTTTTACATTAAACAGTCTTTTTCTGGAGATCAGCATCAAATAAACCGATGGCAAATAAAGTATATCCACTGTGAACATTCTTAAAATAATTCAACCTGGAAAAAAGTTGATTTCTGGGATGCTTATTATGAGCACTAAAAAGTAAAGAAAGACACGTGACCCTGCGTGAACAGAAAACTCTACAGTAAGTTAGAAAACAACCTCTGTTATTAATAATTTCTCCTCTTTCCCTCTCATTTGCCATAATCGGTAGGAGGGACACTTCAACTTTTAACTCATTGCTCTTCCAGGAACTCAGTGTAAACACCAAACACATTATGGACACTAATCAGGCCGTATTTTATATACACAACTACAAAACCGCGTCCATGATTTCATCCTCGGTTAACTGTGTGTTGGTTTCCAAGCTGCAAGTTGTGTTCAAGGCCAAGTGTTAAGTGCAGTCAAGTAAGAAATTTAAGAGACAAGGAGTGTGTTGGTTTATGTTATGACTGGCCAGCACCTTAAGTCAAGTGCTGTGTGTTTTTGGCTGCTGTCACAGCAGAGATTTAGGGTAGAATGGACATGCTGGAGAGGTTGTTTCCAGCATTTGAGGATTTTTTTTTTGGGGTGGGGAATGATGCAATAATGGGAATGTTAGGATTTGTTTTGTGTTCACACATTCTCACAAGGATAGAATGACATTATGAACGTGTGAAACTAAGAAGCATAGACTAGTTGGACTGATTCATCTGTCTGATAAATTTGTTTATATTCATTTTTTTTTTTTTACTGGCAATTTCGTGGTGCTTTCTGTGATTTTTATGTATTAACGCGAACAATAAATGATGTTCTGGATCTGTCCAAGTTTCCTTGGAGAAAAAAAAGCTCAGAACAGCTTCAGAGTTGAACTCCCTTCCTGTTGTTGTCAGGACAAGCAGGTGTTTTCAGCTGATTCTGTTAACACACTCTGCTGTTTGTGTATATCATGTCATGCTGTTGGCCGTTGTAAGACTTTCAATTGTTTTTTTGTTGATTTGATTCATCCTTGCTTGGAATTCTTAGTTTGTCCAGTGTTTCACTTTAACCTTCTAAAAACTTTACAAAACACTTATGGGAAAATACTGAATGTGAAATTACCAATAAAGTAGCAATCGCAGAAATAAAGAATAGTCTAAAAGTCAGTATATTACCAGTTAAAGAAAACATTGTCGGAAGATGTTAAAACTATTAACATTAGCCTCTGTAAACTAAAAAACATACTGAACCTGACTAAGTATGACCACTGACAACAGACAACAACACAAATTCAACTTTTAATACTGTGTCTAAGAGATGGAGTGTAATTTATACGATCTCACTTTAAATGATAGGAGAGAACTGGATATGGCAAATTATGATTGCTATCATTATCAGTTATTCAGTTCAAAATATTTTAGATAGGTGTATTAATCATTTTGTCTTTATATATATTCAAAATATCAGTGCCTCTGACAGTTTATGAATTGAAGTTCAAGTTTGAGCCTAATATGAACTTGAATGACTTCATGTGCTGTGTATGGCAGTAAAATATTAATATATGAAGGGTATGCTCTCAGCTATTTCTTGGCCGGGACTTGTGACATCCCGGAGTCTTTTCGTCACTTTGAGCTTTGCCAGGCAACCAGTGGAGACTCCATGAAGACGCTGCAAAGAATTTGTTCCACAGACCTTGTTAGTTTTGGATAGATGCAGGCAGGCCGTTTGTCCTGCTTCAAGTCTGCTTTTAGAAAATGAGACTCGAAGCTAAGGTATTTCTATTTTGTGTACACGCGTCTGTCTCCCCTGTGTCTCTCACTTTTTGTCCCTTTCTTTTCCAGTGGTAACGGAGCAGGACAGTGCAGCAGCACAGCAGTACAGCAGGCAGGGCTGTCCCACAGGTCTCCGCGCAGACCTCTGGGCCCTTATCCTTAACTCCACTAACCAGCCACAGGTACTACAGACACACAGCTGCATGCTGTCAGTATAAAACAAGCGTGTACACACAGCTGCAGCAATTCCCAATTTTAATGTTGGCTGAAGATTTGAATCAGTTAGGAGGTTGTTTTCACTTTTGTTAGTGGACAATCCTAATGATCCTTAGTGAAAACCAACGTATTAAATTCTAGCTGAACCACAAATTTAACATAATCTTTGTGTTAGCCCCTGCACTGTTTATCTTAACTGGCTGTAGCTTGTCCCGTGTGTACAAATGCTAAGATAATCAAATGCCGGCGATTTAGCACAGCTAGCCCAAACAGAGCAGCTGTCTGCCTGTGTGGCAGGGCGCTGTGTAAACGCTGAAGTCCAGAGTCCCCGTTGAGGAATGCCGATAAAACAACGCCTGTGATGGGGAGATTGATTTCTGAGGGAGAGCGAGAAGCACTGACAAAGGTCTGGAGAGTGTCCACACGGATTGCAATGGCATGAGGGCAAACACATTAAACAGTCAGAGTTGGCTGGTGACAGAACGTGCATTCTCTCACTAGTACAATGTGCAGAATTAGAACTATTGCTACACAAAGACATGAAAAGGAACACGTGTAGGAACTCCTATTTGCTTAAATAAACACTGAATTATTCTGCCCTGTTACATCATAGGAACCCTAATATTTACTTAAAAACAGCTGTCAATCATTTATCAATTAATAAACTATTCTTCTTTTTATTCTGTAGAAATCCATCCAAACGTCTAACACACTCAACAACAGCAAGTAATAGTGTAAAAAACTGTTTCAGTAAAAAATGGCTTTTCCACTGAGGCTTTTCAAATGACCAGACTGTTCTCCGTGTCTTTTCTCAGCTGTCAAAATGACCATCTCTCTGCTTCCGCTCTCCTCTCGACTGTAGCACGGGTCACTGCCAAGGTGCTTCAGAGCTGTCGCATCAGGACATTTTTATCACTCCGTCCACTGTGTCCTGTTCTTTTATCCGTTCGTGATAAGCCGTGTCAAGCTGGAGACGTGTTTCCCTTCAACCGTGTTGTCGGAAGCACAATACCATCCACTATGTTACGTTTAAACCTGCTGTCATTACGGTCAGAGCTGATATTTTTTAAATGAAAAATGAGAAAGAGAAAGCAATTTAAAAAAAAATGTTTTATCACAAAACTAGAGCTTAGTAAGTTTGTTCAGAAAAGAGAATTATGGGATTAACACAAGTATTGTACCACCACTATGTTCTTCATGCAAGTCTTTGTCTTTGCAGGATGTGATGCATTATGAGCAGCTAAAGGCTGGAGTTATACAACATGACTTGCTGGTGGACAACCTTATCTATAAGGTAAGATCCTCAATTCTGTCGCCGTTGATGGTTATGAAGCTGCTTAGCCAGGGTGGTGGAGTGGGTTGGAAACACAAACTGCAAGCGTTGGGTTTTCTGTGCTTTGTCACCATAACTATTGTCCACTGTGTGATATTAATATTGTTGCTAACATGTTTATTCATTAATGGAATAATCTTAATTCCAAATGATTTGCCCTCCAGGATGTGAAGCTCACTGCCAGTAATGATGACTACTACTTTGTGTTTGAAGATTTCCTCTATCAGGTGATCTTTCTTGCTTCACAGTTCATCTTTTTATCTCTCATCACTTACCATACCATTACTTTCATATCTTCAGTTTTAATGCATTTAGATGTTTATAACTAAATTAGTTGCAATCATACAAAGTTAAATTAATCCCATCTCATCCCATTTCAGTTAAAAAGTTACAGAATCTTAATTGAGGAAAAACACTTTCAGGACCTTGAAACACACACAGGATTCAACCTTAACTCCCCTATGATTTGCTCTAACTGTTAAGAGCTTTTTAATTAAGCATAATAGTACTTTAACACCTCTAATTTAGTTGTCAGAAATAATAATCCTCTGGCGATGTTTTATGTCTTTCAACATGACATTTAATTTTATTAGAATAAGGAGACTTAGATACAGCCACTGGAAACACGACGCTGATGCTGCTTTTTCCGTCCTCCAGATAAGAGCATAATTCTCAACTGTAACTAGACGAATTATTTAAAGTTGTGTCAGTTCACTGTCACACAAGGACAGTTACTGCAAATTTTTATTTTCCTTTATCTGCAGTTACATTTTCGGCTCAGATAAGGATACCGCCTGTTGTTATTATTAGCTTCCCTGTTACTCACTGCTCTGTTTGCTCTAGGCACTCAGTTAATAAAGATGAGTATATAACGGCAGCTGTTTTTTTTCAGCAGCTATTAACTGTCAACCTTCTCGTGGCTAGCTGAGTACACAGGTGTTGCAAGGACAAAGCTCCAGTGTTGCTGTCAATATTGACTGATGGCAAATTCACTAGGCAGTGAAAGAATCCATTTATTGTGGGACAAGCGTGGAGTAGAGTCTAGGAAGTTCTTAAGAATCGCTGAAAAATACAGTGTCCCAGAAATGTTTGAATGATAAACATAGTATGTCTTCACCTGATTAGTGCCTGGCAAACAGTTTAAACCAGAATAAAAAATTGCTTTTCAAGACTTTCACCCAGACTTTGTAACCGGCAAAATTAAATTTATGGCCAGACAGGAGACAGCCGAGTCACACGCGACAGTCTTCATCGTCGTTTTTCATGTTCTTCTATTAATTTGTCTAAGAATTGCTGCCTGTTTCATTTTTCCCCGGACGGATGATTTTTTCCCCCAATGTAGTCCTTCTCAAGTGGCCAGTGGAAATTAAATCTGTTTTCAGAAAGACAGAAATGGGATTGTAATGGAAAGAGCTCCCACTTAAAAGTCCTTATGTGAAACAAGCTGCCACTTGAGGCTCGGCTATTGTGGCGCTTCAGTACATCCTGAAACACGGGCTCCAGGTGTACTGCTGTAATATAATTTTAACCCAAGAGTACACAAGGCTGCTCAACACCATCAGCAGTTCCTGAAAAAATAACTGTATTAAATACTCTCACATCTCTCTCTCATGTGAAGCAAGAATAGTATCATACAGTGTGTTGTGCATACTGTAGTAGAGTTTGGAAAAGGGCAAAGGCCAAGTACCTTCAACCGTACTTTAGTTTTCTATTTTATGACTATTCATGGAGCTGTGTCAACTGTTATTTATTTTATTTCGATTAATTAAATATGTGTGTGGGTTTTTGCTAATGCCAAGGTTTTGTTTTCTCAGGTGTTGCTTTGTTTCTCCCGGGACACCGCCGTCTTGGAACACTTTAAATACAACAGTGCCACTCCTCCCAGATCCTACATTCAGGGTGAAACATGCACTTAAAACACCATCATCTTCATCATCATCATCACCAGCATCAACACACAAACCTGTCACAGCGCCTGCTTACTCAGATGACTTTATTTCAGGCATCTGCACCCATTTAGAAAATCCAGACTAAGATTGTAGTTATACTGTATGTCTTGGTTATTGATGTTTCTGTGTTTGTCTCACAGGGAAAGTAGGTAATGAGGATTGCGCTGTTGTTTATCCTCCCAATGGTGAGCCTGCACCCTAACATTTACATCATACAGTTTTACATGCACCTTTAGTGAAGGAAAATGGCCACAAATCTTGAACTGTACTAACCTAAATATCTGATTCCACCAGGTGTAATCCCTTTCCACGGGTTTTCAATGTATGGTGAGTACTATTCGCTCAAGTGCTGGCGCTGCTTTTTCAGGAAGAACACAGAATTATAATGTGTGCATGTTGTGGATTTGTGTCTGACCCACAGTGGCACCTTTGTGTTTCTTGTACAATGAGCCATCCAAGCTGTACAGCGTATTCAGAGAAATGTACATTCGACACTTCTTCAGATTACACTCTATCTCCTCTTCTCCTTCGGTAAGACTTGAGATTTATTTGTGTGACTGTTAAACAGAATGGTCAGACGACTTTGTTTCAGTGCCGTGTATTTTAAATTGTTACACATGCACTCCTGCAGGGTATAGTGTCTTTGTGCCTGCAGTTTGAACAGCTGCTTCAGACCCACTTGCCTCAACTTTTCTACCACCTGCGTCAGATTGGTGCACAGCCGTGAGTAGCCTGTACACCACTTCATCACTGTTCTTGGGTAGCTCACCAATCATGTGTGGTACCAGCGGTATTGAATGACACACACATTTAATTTCTATCTACTCAAAACAACAGCAAAAGTGATGCTGAACAGTTTAACATTGGATTCTTTGATTGCGACTTATTCTCAGGAGTATCTTTTTTTTTAAATTTAACATCATAAATGTAAAGAAAAACCCTGCTGTGCAATAAATAATGACAAGCAGGTTAACGACTGTAAAGGATGAGTTAATTTATCAAACAGTGACACAGCAGTCCCTCACACACACACACACACACAGAGTTAATTTTTAGTTTTTTGCAGTTTATTCTTTTGCAGTCCTATAGGCGAGTACTGCCATCTTGTGGCAAACTACTGAAATCACAATTCCCTAGTAAATTTAAACAAAGCTAAGATGCAGTTGTTTTATTCTCATTATGCTGTAAGTATTAAGCTCTAGAACGCCCATTGACCATGTTGACCATGCAAACACTCTAGGTTGCGCATTGCCTTCAAGTGGATGGTGCGGGCTTTTTCTGGCTACCTGTCTACTGACCAGCTGCTTCTTCTCTGGGACCGAATCCTGGGGTACGACTCACTGGAGGTTGTTGCAGGTATTGCACTCTCACTCACTGACTGCAGTCATAGTCTGGATATTTGTACAGAAGCTGTTCTGAACAGTTATTACACTTTTATTTTATTCTTTTTTTCTCTTGTCTTTCTTAATGTCCTTCTTGCAACTGCCCAATGCCTTTTCTCTTTTCTTTTACCTATTCTCTTTCCCTCTCCCTTCTTCACGGCTATTTCAAATCTTTTCTTTGCTTTCTCTGAATATCACCATCTTAGTCCTGGCAGCTGCGGTGTTTGCCTTTCGTGCCGAAAACCTGATGGAGGTGACGTCACTGGCCTCAGCTGAGGTATGCTTGTTTCACATTGGACTTCTGTGTGTGCGTGTTGGTGTGAGTGTGTGTTTGAATCTTTGATTCCAGTCCTCTCCCTTTTCCCCCACATACCCCTGGTAGGCTGTAAATAGCAGTTGATGACTAGCCAGTACCAGTAACCCAGTCTTCTGCATGCACATATCTTAAAAAAATGGACACTTAAGAACCCCTCACCCATGCTCCCCCCCTCCCCCTCCCTCTCCTCCTCCTCTTGCTCTGCCTCCATTATCCCAACACCATTTTGGCAAACACACAACAAAGATGAGTGCATCCATTCGTATCTTCTGCACTGTCACTTGAGTTGCATTATTACAGTAGCTGGTAATGTAATTCCTATGCGTGCATGCGCTGTATACTGCACCTGCTCCAATACTGTGGTCCCGCTATCGTATGTCACAAACTGAGACTAAACCACGCGATGACTCGTTTCACTCGTTCTCCTTTTTACCCTTCCTGAGGGGGGTTAAACTACAATGTGACACATAGGGCGACAGGTTGATCCGCTGCTCTAAAATGCTGGCTCATTTAGCACCTGCCCCAGCAGAGAGAAGATATCATAACATACTGCTCCTTATCTTATATTTAGAACATCAGACCCAGTGCTGAAACATTAAACCCTCTCCCTTGACATGATAGGGTCCCTAAATTTAATCTCCCACCAATCCCAAAAGGAAAGGGTGGGGAGTGGTGTTCTCTTAAGCATGGATTGCCGCGTCTCAGTGATTCTGCATCATCATTGTGCATGTGATTTTGAAGGTGTTCTTTTTTTTCTGCCATTAAATATGTTTATTGACAGGGTTAGGTTTGCCTTATAGCTCCTCTTATGGGCTTAGTTGACTGTGGGCTGTGATACGTGTGAATTTAGATGACAAAATCTTCTTTGTGTTTTGTTTGGCACACACTGCAGGCCGTCCTTGCTGACCTTTCAACTCTAAAGGTCATGCCGCTCATCCAGGTCTTTCTATTTGCCACCGCCATCTAAAGAGCACCAAGACTGCAGTATGAGCCGTGGAACGTACTGTACACACCACTTGGAAGATAAAGAGACACTACACCAAAAAGACCCACAAAACAAGATAAGACACTATAATCACAACAGCATAACTGATAATCTATCAAGAAACACCAAGCTAATGTGCGGGATACACAGAGCAATGAAGGAACATCCAGGCTAGAATTACGCATATTTTTGTTTTGCACTGGCTGAAACAAAAGGCCAAATCCCTGTTTAATATGTTTGCACGAAACATACTGAATACCCTGTAATGTGTCATTAGATATTATACAATGTATAATAATGTAAGTACGACATGCCGGCCATTTAGGTTAAAGCCATATATTTCGCCGAAAATTTGATACGAGTATAAGTTGCATTGTGACTTGAGTACTTGTGTGTCTCCGGTATCTCTAAGCCTGGCTAATGAAGTGTTAATTAGCTCTTCCAATTTATTCTGCTCTGTGGCCTCTGCTTGTTATATTGTTTGATGTTGCTTTTGCTGATGGAGGAAGAGATTTGAAGTGCTATTCTATGCCAGCATGTTGCCAGAAATAGTCAAAAGACACAAACTAATTTAAACTCTATCTATTTATTTATTAGGGATCGTGTATTACTGCACTTTCAGAGATTTTAGCACCTTCAGTGCCACTACATGTAGTTGGTTTAATTCTGAACATTTTATGGTTGTTTTCTAGTTTTAAATTATGCATTTAATTCCTGAATGTATCCACTTACTAATGCAATTAAATTATTTTTTAAATGTTTTATTAACAATTTTCTCATGAGTCTAAAGCCATCGCCACTGTCACTTAAAATAACACATTTCTAAACACAATAAAGTTCGTTGAATCGCTTCCTGTTTATTCTGTAAAACCCTAAAAATCTCAGACCTGGAAATGAAACGTTTGACAACTATACTGCCCGGTCCATCCGTAACTGAACATTTCCTCTTGGTGTATGTGACAGGGTAAATATTTGGACGGGGCGTACTGTACTCTGGAAGCACACCACAGACATTTGTAGAGAAGGCAGAATAGGTAAGTGACAGGTAGCGCTGAGGGACTTGACCGTCTGACCCCTCCCCGCAGCTTTCCTCCTACATGTAGCATCTGCTCCCGTGTTGTTGGCTGCCTTCCTCCCTGCTGCCCCCTCCGTGGGCTCATATCGAATTATGCTGTTCCTCTATTTCGTTTCTCTCTCCCTCTCCCTCTCTCCTGGTTCCTGCTACATCTGCCACCTGTTTACTAAAGCTCCCATGGCTGACCCTTTTAGCACTCATGCGCATCCTCTGGCCCGCAGACGTCTGTTCTTGCAGATACAACTATTACCTTGGTGTTTTGTTCCCTCGTGCAGCGATCTCTCCTGGTGTTACGCCGCAGGGTGAAGTGCCTTCTGTCCATCACCGCTTTAAAGCTAGCCATCGCTGAAAGATTTCTCATTAAAAGTCATATCAAGTACAGTGGACTTAATAAGGGTTTGGACAGCAGTGTGTTGTGTGATGTTTTGGCACCATGCTCTCATTACTGATGATATAAAATAACACAACAGCTATGAGGGTTTCATACCATGTCAAATTGAGCAGTATAATGAGACAGCTCTTTCTTATGAACCTCTCCACTTCCAAGGCTCTAAATAAACTTGTTATGGAGCATATAAAGTCATAAATATTCCTACTCTGCATAGACATTTTAGATTTTCTTAACTGCTAACAATAATGCTACAAAATATTTTAAAAGAAACTTTATAAAAGACTTGGATGAAACCATGAAATAAAAAGTTGGTGCTCATTAATCTTAGTGCCCCATAATGATAAAGTGATAACAGAATATAAGAAATGTCTGTAAATGTAATAAAAAGAAGAAAGTACTGTGAAATACCACTGTACTTTATTAAAGCAACTTTGGGAGCAATTACAGCCTTGAGTTTTTTTGGTATAAAGCAACACGCTTTGCACACCTGGATTGGGAGATTTTATACCATTCTTTTTTGCAAATCAATAGGGTTTATTTCAGGGCTCTGGCTGAGCCACTCCTGTGTTGTCTTGGCTCTGTGCGTTGGATTGTTGTTTGGCCTGGTCTGAGCACTGTGGAACAGGTTTTCATTGAGGATATATCTCTGTAATTTTCTCCATTCAGCCTTGCCTCCGCCCTGATCAGTCTCCCAGTCCTGGCTGTTGAAAACCGATAGCATGATGATGCTGCCACTACCATCCTTCACTGTAGTGACAGCACGGTCTGCCTGGTTTCTTCCAGACATAATGTTTCAGAATGGAGGCCAAACAGTTCTTGTACCTCACAGTGTGGACGTCCTTCTGGTGCTTTTGACAAACCCTAACCCGGCGACATAAAGCCCCGATTGGTGGAGGGCTGGTTGTTTCAAAGCATCTGAATACTCAGTTTGATTTATTTGCAAGCATTTCTAAAATTGTCATTATAGGGTACTGAGTATAGATTATTGAGAAAAAAAAAGAATTTGAAAAACAGTTGTATCAGGCAGCAACTTAACATCAGCTAAACTTAAGGGGATCTAAAAACTTTTTGTGTCCATAGCCCTTTATTAGAAACATGTTTCATGGGAGCAACATCAGTGAACAATCACAGCACTAAATTATGTAGTTCAGTAAACTAGCATTTTCAGAAATGTGGGATCCTAATCCCAATACAGTACATCACATGAAATTGAAATCTAAGACTCTTGTTGGAATCTTGACATGCTGTATGTCATTTAACTTTTTTTTTTTTTTTTTTTTTTAAACAAAAGTTTACTTTTACATTTAGCAGACACTTTTATCCAAAGTGATTTACAGTAATTTGGTACATACACACACGGTGGCTGCCATGCAGGGGGCCCATCTGGCCAACTAGGAGCAACTTGGGGTTCAGTGTCTTGCCCAAGGACACTTCGGCACACAGCAAGGAGGACCAGGGATCGAACTACTGATCCTGTGGATGACTGCCTTACCAACTTAGCTACAGTCAGAAACAGTGCTTTGATCAATATTTAGTAAGTAACTTAGGCGGCTTGTTGAACACCTGAATGTTTATTTGTGCCTCCAAAAATATTATTTCCTTAAAATTTATGCTCCAGAATTAAGGTTCACATGACAAACAACCTGACATTACCGGTTGTATTTGTTTGGTCCTTTCCATGGAAACATCTTGTGTTGTTCTAAAACAAGAATGCAAATAACCTAATAATTTGCATGGGATGGCCCTGATACTGACAGACATAATGGGAAACCCTGACTTTAAACAAAAACACGCATGAATATGAAAGGTCAGTGGTAGTTTGGGTTATAGCGAGAATGTGCAGCACAGGTGTTATATTTTAGTATATAGACTGTAGTACATAACAATTTGCTCCTGCCTTTTTGCATATAGTTTTTGTGTCTGCTATTTAAATTTATAAAGCCATAATGTTGATCCCACCTCTCTGCCGTGTCTATAGCCTACATAGTATTACCTTTGTTTATTCATACTCTTTCAGACCCCATCAACACATATTTGCCAGTGATGTGAATACTAATGTTTTATTTACTGAAGCATACTGAAGCAAATAATATAACAAGCTGAGGAAATAATATAATGTTAAGTGGATATTATTATCTAAGAAAGGACGTGAAGAAAGCACTCAACTCCTTCCCAGAATTGGGGCCAACTCACTGCTTCATTTTGTAGAGGACACCTGTGTGAAGACTGAAATCCATAAGAACAGGTGTTCAAAGACTAAAGGCAGTGGACATAAACTTCATCTGGAAACCAAGAAGAACAGATTGGCCTTTGAGGACTGTGCAGTTAGACTAGGGACCTGCAGCATCCTAGAAACAGAAATGTACAGTAAACACACTGACCAGTTCCTGCAGTTTGACTCTCATCACCCACTGCAACACAAACTAGGAGTCATCAGGACCCTGCACTAAAGGGCAAAAAACATCCCCACTGCCATGTTAGCTAAGGACAACTCTCAAGACCTAAGTGGGGTCTAAACTAGATCAAATCTTGATCCAGAAGAAGAGACTGGGGGTTTGTGTAAAACACCACATAACTATTCACTTTAAACCCACTAAGACAGTGGGTGTTTTACATGGACCTAAGTAACTAGGGTACTCGACAGAGAGTAATCCCCCTGAAAGTCAAGACCCCACGACCCCAAGACCAACGAAGTGTATGGATTCCAATGCAGTGAGAAACTAAACAGCTTCAACAAAGGAGGATGGCCCAGCACAGGAGAAGCAACACCTGCAGACCAGAATCAGCAGTGCACCTTCATCTGGAAGACAAAGGACACTCTGTACAAACAGCTGACAGAGATGTGTCTCTTTCCCTTCTCCCATGCTGCCCTTTCATCCCCCCCTAGGAAGATCAAGACCACTTCACACACCCACCAGGGAGGCATCGCCTAACAATTCCCTCCAAGGGGGATCGGGTGTTAGGAGTCAGGACCACCCCCCTCCCGTCCACTTAACAAGCCTATTAGGCCAGGTGAGAAACCTAGGACCACCCTGGAGGATTTACCTGGGTCTTCAGCCAGATTTCCCCCAGAATGAGAAAGTCCTTGGATTACAGCAAAACTAAGTAAACGTTATAAAGTATGTATAATGTATGTTTTACAGGGGGGGGGCAACATTCATTTCTCATGCTAAGTAGCAAAATATTCTGAAATTTCAAAAATGCAAAAAAATTGTATGAATAAATGTGGGTATTATCCTTTAACATGCATTTATTTCCCGGGCTGAGCGTCTTCAAAAGTGACAGCGCTGACGTGTGAACTGCCCAATCGGGTTCTGCCATGTTGGGAGCGTTCAGCCAATGAGAGCGCTCCGCCTGGAAGAAAACTTGGATTGGGCGGACTCGGGAAGTGGAGAACAATGAGAAGCGAGTATCACTGGGAAATAATAACACGCCAAGTTTCTGTGGCAGCGGTTCAAGAATGTACCACGACACTAAATAAACGAATAACTAAAATAGAAAAAATAAGAAAAGAAAAACCCGGCGCCTTTCTCTTGTCACTAACACATGTGTCGGTCAGGATGTGATGTCTGGCTGAATTTCTCCAAAAACAACAACAGCAGCAGCAGCAGCAGCAGCTCGATCCGGCGTCGGCGCAGCAGCAACAGTCGTCTCCACCTCCTCCTGATGTCAGAAGCGTTTTGCATAGCGACTTCCGGCCCCGCTCGGCTTTCCTTCCCCGCCGCTCCGCATCAGCCGGCGTGCAGCTGGTGTGACAGCAGGACACGGTGTCGCGGCGAGCCGACTTCCAAACTTGATGTAGAAAGTAGGGCCGATGTCGCGAAGGCGGATTAGGAGAAACGGAGGATGAAGCGCTGAACGTCCCTTCGTTTTGACGCAATGGGATTTTTCTACTTTGGCGTGAAGAGGCGGATCTAGGAGAGACGCCGCGAGTTCAGTTATGTTGAGGCTGTTTGCGGACTGTACGTGGAGGGTCCACGGACGATGTTCTTGCGGATCACAGGCCTGCGTGACAACCGAGCGCAGCGCTTGATCACATTCGGAGCTCGTACGTAAAACCCCAACGCTAGAAAACAACCGGGCGGTTTTTTGGTGCCACTTCTGGCTTTGGACGCGGGGGGGATTCCTTCAAAACGGCCGCCCGATCTCTGTGATCCGGTGTTGTTGTTTATTTGTTTGTTTTTGTTTTTTCGCCTTTTCATTGGCTGCTGTCGGTGTTTAAATGTGTCCCATTAGACGTGCGGGGGCTCCCGCTCCGACAGCCCGTAAATCCATTAGAGGCTGTTTGAGTTTTGGGGAAACGGCTCTTCTTTCCAACTAGTTTGTCCGACCCACAATGGTCGGATTTTCTGTGGGCATTTTTCACGCTCCTGTCCGGTTTTGTGACCTGCCTCTGTTTTAGCTCTTAGCCCGCAGCTTTGCGAATCAAGTCCACTGCAGGATTTTTTTTTTTTTTTTTTTGCAACTTGGTGCATTTTTCTTTTTTTTCTTCTTCTCGTGACACCACGATTTCTGTCCCATCTCCTCTAAAGACTGATTATTTTTTTTTTTTTTTTTTTTGGATATTGCTGTGTCGTCCAGTCTCCAGCCGGATTCCTCGGGTTCGGGATTGCCCCCCCTCCCTCCTTCTCGCCCCCCCCCTCTCTGCGCTTTAAATCTCAATCCGGGATTTCTCGATTTTTCACCTCATTTCCACCATGAGTTACATCCACCAGCTGGTGAATGTATTGCTACGTGTCCTCGTCATCTATGCGGTACTGGGCTCGGAGTGGACCCACTCGAACGATCTACCCCGTCACTCTGAGGCTGCGAGTGTGGCCACCACAGGTAAGACACGGTCCGGAACGTCGGATTTACAAGTGTCTCCTTTTTTTAATTCACGCTCCCCTCCTCCTGCTCATCGTCCCCTGTGGTTTTCACGGGGAAAGCCGAGGAATGCCCTGCGCAGGGGGCTTTAAATGGATGGATCTGCGTGCGTGTGTGTGTGTGTGTGTGTGTGTGTGTGTGGGAAGTCACCTTTTTTTTCTCCTCTCTCCCTGTATTGCTGAGGAATGCATGACATGACAGGAATGCAGGGTGCATCCTCACTGGGGATGAGAGCGTTAACTCTTCATGTGTCACCACTGATGTTTTGGAGGATGAAGCACATATCACATTTTTATTTCACCTCATACAAACATTTATGTACTATAAAACAGACATGCAGCATAGTAAGAAATATGACAATTTTGCTGTGACATCCTCAGTACTTCAATGTTTACATTAGTGTCATTGTTCTGAATATTTCTTATGGACATAATCTAATGAGAGGAAGATTTCTACCTATGTGCATCTTGTCTTGTCTTTCACTGGCTGCTACTGACTGGATGTTGATTCAACTGGATTTAGTTCATGGCAGGTGCAGGTTTAATGGAGGCCCCCGCATGAAGAGGCAGTTGTGTAAAAATAAGCTTGTTACATAGATATGTTTTGGGTTTATACAACTAGATGTGTCAGGCTTAAAACCAAAGATAAGCCAAAGTAACATCGTGCAAACGCAGGGTTCTCTGGGTGCATCCACATCCCCCGTGTGACCACAGGATCCATTTAAAACCTTTGTTCACGTCTTTTGTCACTATCTGAGGACTGTTTACTGGTGCTGTGTATCTAATGGACTGAATCAGATGTTATGTGAGGTGAGTAAACTAAGATTTCAGTCTTGTAGTTGGGGTTTCTCTTGTTATCTCGTTCAGATGTTTACAGTTTCCTCCAATTGTGTTTGATGCTCGAGACAACCTCACTGTATTTGAAGGTGACCATGGAGTAAAGTCAAATATTATGTGCAGGGCATGTAACCAGAGAGGGCAGTTATATAAGTATTTTCAAAACGTCATGCCTGTACTGTAGGTTAATCATCTGATAGCATCATATATCATAGGACAGCAGCTGATCGCCATGACAACTGAGCAAACTTCCATCTGCTACTGGAGGCCACGAAATGTGCTCCACAAAATGTGCCGATCTAAGACATTTCTTTGGAACTACTATGGTCAGTAATGAAGCTTTGAGCTCCAACCACGTCCTAGTTTTTACCGTTGTGTGTTAGCGAAGCATTTTTCCTGAAACAGACACCCTTCACTTTCGTCCTGTCGCACATTGTAACAGGCAGATCACCAGGATGAGTCAAAGAATGTGTCACTGAAATGACAAGTTACATTTAATGAAGATCATTTTTATGTATTAATATAACGTTTTCTAACACACATTATGTAACACACACACTTCTAGTTGAGACAGTAATAAACCTCATCCCGGATGGCTGTTATATATTCACGACCGTCTGTTTACAAGTGTTAAGCAGTTCCTGATAAAAAAGCAGGGAAATACTGTATATTGATTAATAAGGCACAAGCTAACTTGCCCTTTTCCACAATAACAACGCAACAGTGTAAAATGGGCCAGTGGGAGATGTCAGCCCTCTCTCCCCTGAACAATGAAGTGCTGGCTGCAGACGCAGCTGTGACTTAGTGCGGTGTCAGTAAACATGACCGCAGCATTACCTGTTTCCCATCCGGCTCCTTGGAAAGGTCAGGTGCCTTTTCACTGGTCTTGGCGTCAGGGGAGGAAGACAAAAGCCTTTGTGTGTGTGGAGGTATTTTCATGTACAAGAGCTACATTATATGCAGTGTTTCCTGCATAGGTTAACGTTTCCCTAAATGAATCTTAAATTGTGATACCAGTACTTTAACTGATATGTTTCATGAAATCTACTTGGAAATAGGTTTACATTTAGACATATAAAGCAAGTTATAGTGGCTAAGGTTAGATGGCTTTAGGTAAATGTTTTTGTATAACTTAAATTGCCGACTTTATGACTCTTCTCTGGTTGTGCCAATATTAAGGTAGTTTAGTATTTTGGCTACATGCTAGATAAGTAATAATTAAGCATAAAGACACGATTTGCAGCTTTTCAATAGCATAGCTGTAAGGATTTGATTCATTGCTTCATTTAGGATGTTTGGCCATTCGGAAATCAGGTTGTAGACGCTTGGCTGTGGAATTGACCATTTGCAGGTTTATTTGCATAGATACACATATTCTTCAGGTTGTGATTGTTGGTAATAAAGGAAATTGACTGTTGTGTGGCAGTTCAAGTTGGAGTGGAGGTGAGTTTAGGGTTCAAAGCTGCCATTTACAGTAGCATGCTGTGTGTAGCTGGGGGGTTATACAGGAGGCGTTTAATATTTGGTGGGCCAGGCCGCTCCCTTGTGATTTAGAATCTTCAAAGACAAGGTCAACAGAGGTTAGGATCCCGTTTTAGAAATACGTTTTTATATAGAAATAAAGCAGAGGATGTTATGAATGTAAATGTGCAGTTTGTAAATGACAAAAGTACATTTGTAAGGTGTTAAAAATGTTATTTAATCATGCATTTATACAGTGGTCTAGAAGTCTAAAATAGAAAGTGACCAATTAACTGGCTGTTTTCTGTCCTCTGGGATTTTCCTCTATGCCTAAGAAAGGCGAAGATGAATCAGGTGCTAAACTAGTAACTGCACACAATTTTATAGATGGCCATAGTCATAGGGGTTGTTTTTATGCTGCTGCTTCACAGTTTTTTCTGAATTGAGGTAATACGATATCTCGATATCTCTTAGTTCTGTCTTCTCACAAGTAAACACGTTTCTCACTGTGGGCCTTTTCAGCTGTATGAAGGTTCCTGATTTATTTCAAATTTGCTTGGATCCATTGCAGTTTACTCTGAGTTACGCATGGTTTTTAAAATATGGGCCTAATTCAGAGTAGGTGTAAACATTAGGGCTCATAAATCATCTTTTTATACCTGTAGCAAGGAAGAGACATGGAAGAGACCTATCATAAAAGGAGGTTGGTCAAGTTGAAAAAAAACAAGATATTTTTTTAAATTTTTGTTGTATAGTTATCTTGTTTAGCATTTCATCAAACAAAGCGCTTCCCTCTGACTGCAAAGAACATCCAGTTCGTGAGATATGTCTGATGTATGATAACTGTCACAGATGGACAGTTTGTGTGTTTTGGGAAACAGTACACATAACTCAAATGTATTAAACATGATCTCTGTCGCTAATATTCAGTTCAAAGCTGGTGCAGGTTTGGAGAGACTTCACTGAGCATTTCTTTGTTTAAATAGGAAAATCAGTGGTGACATTGGCTGCAGTGGAGCAGAGTGACTCCATTAATAAAGCGATTTGTTTGGAAAGGAGGTTCAACATTTGCCTATCATGCCAGTGCTTGCTTAAGTACTGCAGGGAGTAAAAGGATTTGCATTTTGTCAGACTTCTATCAAACGAACGCACGTGAGTGGTTGAGGAAAACCAGGCTTTTGCTTACTGTGGTGTTTGAATGAGTTTTGGGTCGACTCTCTAATGCTGATGGTGACGGAGTGTCACTGTGAAGCTACAGCGAGTTATGATATCCTGGTTCTGTGGAGCACAGGTCAACAGGCAGGGCAGTTTCCAGGGTGACTTTCGATGTTACTTTTTCGCATCCATCCATCAGTTGTCTGTAACTGCGTATTCTTTTGGGTCTTGGGGGGCCTCGGGGCCTATGCCAGCTGTCACAGGGTGAGAGGCGGGGTACACTCTGGACAGGAGCAACCAGTGGAGCATTCATCCGCTAAAGAACCACTTAACCACAACTAAATTTGTCTTGTTACATCCATCTTTAATTTTTTTTTACTAAATTGTTTTTTGTGTGTGTGGGAACTGTTGGTATATTGTTAATATTTTGTATGTAAAGTTTGTGTTGACATTATATACTGCTGCCCCCAAGTGACCAAAAGAAAAAAACTTGGACAACTTTAAAGGACAATTCACTATTTAACTGTCAAATGAGAGCAGAGCTATACATCGTTCATAACCCCAAATAAAATGCCAATTGTTGCATAGCTGCAGTGAGGCCGCTCAGCTGCCCGGTTGGCATCCTCATAATCGGGCAGCTGCAATAAGCAATGACGCCCATTCTCAAACAAACTGACCCCTCCCGTGTATTTATAAAGCCACTGGTGAAATTTTCCACGTGCACTTCCTGTCATGCTCCCTGTTGTAATTGTGGTTGACCCAACACTGAGATCTGGCAGTCTGGCACCAAGCCAGGCTGACTTTCAGCTGGGCTCACCAGGGACATAATGGGGCCTCATTTAATGATTTACTCTGTTGTGCCCACAGTCACCAAACAGCTGAGGATGGAGCCTTGATTTTTCCTTATTCATTGGCATGTCTTATTTAAAGATACAGTCTGTAACTTTCGATAATATTTTTTTATAGAAAAATGCTCCAAAATTGTGTTTTGTTGTGGAGAGATGCTGTCAGAGCCGCTGTCACCCAGGCCGGCAGCAGTGCAGAGAGGAATGGACAGAGTTTAGCAGAGCAGGAAGCGGGACGGCAGGCTGGAGCAGAGTGGATTGACTTTTGTCATGCTGGTGCATCACGTAGCTTTAATGTTGTGTCGTTGACGAAAGTCCTACTGTTGTTCCTCAAACGCCGTATCGCTGAAGTAAATGCTGTTGCAGACGACAGTGGCTGTCAGTAAGATGACTCACTCAGGCAAAACGCACTGTACTTAACTGTACAGTGATTCCCGCTGTGAGTGACCTACAGCAGCAGAACTCGCTGTCCTCAGCGAAGCTTGGGGGTGGCTATTGTTGTCCTGCCCCGACACACTTCACCACAGGTGTTAAACCCTCAGCTGGCATCGCATTTGTTGGTTGAACCCTTTGAAAAGGATGTACACACAGGAAATATTGCTTGTAAACAGACAGTAAAAACAAAATGTAAATATGCAAACAGTTGTAGATGGTATAAGCCTGTCGCATCTGACTCAGAGAAATTATGAAGGACATTTTTTTTGTTTGTTTGACATTTTATAAACTATACAGTAAATTAAGTTCAAAAATCACAAACAAAGCTCAGAAATCTACAGTTTCAGGTCTACACGAGCTGACAGGGGCCACAGCCTATTATGGTTATGAAATCCTACTGATAATAAAAACGTCATTGTAGCTTCCTCATTTGGACATTTGCTGGCTATTTACATTTATTCACTTAAGCAATTATTTTGTTAGTGTTTTTACTGAAATTTTATATGTTGTGCTTCTAAGAGAGTTTGGTTCTTTCTGTTTTTCAGTGTGACACAGCCTGGCCAGACCAGGTACAAAAGCGGGCAGATTTCACGTTTAGGCGACAGACATTTTTATTAAGGGCTCATTCTCCTTTTAAATTTAGCCAAATGGATCTATATAAATATATTTATATTTGGGTGAGAATCTTAAGTAAGAAATTTGACATGAGGAGCAGTCCCCTCTGATTTCAGGGACTTTCCCTTGGCAGAAAGCACGTGATGTGATGGCCTGGGCAGGAGTTTGCAAAGAGCGGTGTGGATTTCTTTGGTATGCTGTCCCTTCTCAAATCTGTCCCCACCAATGTTCAAGTTCTGACCTGTGCTCATAACAAATTAATTTGCAAGAGAGACCAAGACTCAGGTGCAAATGTAATTAATAAATACAGTAAAAACAGTCAAAAGTCGCTCTGTGATTCATGTCTGTCAGTTTCTTTTTGTTGCTCTCGAAAGCAGCACAATGACTTGAGAATTATTCAAAAAAAATGCTTTTATCGTTTTCATCAACTTTGTCGTATTGACTCTGGGCCAGATAAATGCTTGTAATGTGTATGGAGGCACTTATAGTGACAAACTATTAGCTCCCATCTAACTGTGTTATTCGCTGTTTTGGTTTTTCTGCCTAAAACTTTACTGTTCGATTTCCAGATGTTTTAGGAAACCCTTTCAGTGAAAACATCTGTAATTAATCTGTGTTATTGTCGGATACAATTAGCAACTTACTTCGAAACAAAGTGGAACATTTAGCAGCAAAAGAAAAATGGTGAAAAACAGCAAAACAACTTTTGTTCATTAACACTAGGCTTGTGATGTGAAAGGGGTCACATGTAGGTGTAAGAAAATTGATTTGAGAAAACTTCAGGTAAATGCTAATGTTACTAGAGGGATACATGAGTTTTATTCGGACATTTGCAGTATGAAATTGCATGAAATGTAAAACGACAAAATTGGTTCCCAGCGTTTCTGGCAAAAAGTAGTTTGGTTCATGTAAATAAGCTGCTGAAAATACCTAAAATGTAAAGTCAGTGTTGCGTTTATATGTTTGTCTGCAGTTTTTTTTTACAGTTTCTTCAACATGGACAAAATTTTTGTAAGTTTGAATATGCAATTTCCATTCACTGATCGAGCATTAGTTTTTAAATTGCTCACAGAAGCTCAGAAATCATGACAATGGAAAAAAATAAATGTTAGGACCTGTCTTCTGTGTCTCGTGGGCACGAGTTGGCCTCTAATCCGTCTTAGTGCTGCTAACAGTAACCGGTCCGCACCAACAGGTGGCTTCTCCATGGCCATTTGGGTCGTCCTTGATCTTGTCCAAAGTAAACCAGCTTGTATTACACTTCAGAGGACACGAGAACAACAGGATGACTTTCATTGACTTGCTTCTCACTGTCTCTCTGGTGTCAAACTGCTCTGTTGAGTCTTCGCATGATTTGTTCGTGCTCTGCCTTCCATCAGTCTGCAGCTTATGTGCACTCCGTAACCTTTAGAAGCACCTTACTGCCAAAAAGAAAAGTGGCGTGTCACCGTTTGTCTTCATTATGACAAGTGCATCACACGAGGGAACTTAAATTTACGGCTGTTTTTAATAATTTTGCTATTGTCTCATGTTCGTTATCTATGCGAAGCTTCCATACTGGGATCCATATTTAGGAGCGCCGAGTACAAAAGCATCATAATCCCGTCAACCAGGAAGGTGGGAGACATACACAGGAAGCTGGCGGAGAGTCAGACCTGCTGTCTGCTGTCAGTTACACATTGTCCCACCGAGACATTTCCAAGCCGAAAGCAGTGAAGTGCCCCAAAACCATAACATTTATCTTTTAGTGCGACTTTTCAAAATGAAACTAAACCGTGTCCTTGTGAGCTTGTTATTGTCTTAAACAAAACCTGAAGCTTTAAAGGCAGCAGTAAAAGTTCTCAGGTTCTCTATATTTCTCCACTTCACGTAAATCTTTCCGAGTTGTGCACTTTGCCTGTCTGGAATTTCCCAAACAATTTGCACACATCTTTATTGATGTTAGGTCTAAGAGGATGTAAAAATTAGTAGTCATTATGCCACAATGAGATCAGGCTTTTTTTATAGTGTAATATATTTTTTATTACAGTTCACTTGTTTAGATTAATTAAAAACTATACTAAAACAATACTTCTGGATTTTCGAGTTCATTATTATAGGTTTTCAAAGTAAAATATTTTTGTTGTAAAAGAAGTAAAATTGTCTGTTTAGTTTTTAAAAGATTCAAATGAGTATGAGTAGAAATGCTGGTACCATACAGCCCTCCATCCTGCTGTTGTGATGCCCCAACATTATAAAATATATTCAATAAATAAGATTTTTTAAAGCCATGTTAGTCCCAAACCTACAATACTGACAGAGTTAATGACTCTGGTTGTGTAGTTTGCGTGAGCTGTCTGTGTTGTTGCTGCTCAAATCATGAATGGCCGTCTGCACGTTCACCCTCTGTCCTCTTCTGTTGTGGTCCTTTGAACACATCACTCCAGTCTTTACCCTCCTCTTTACTTTCTTGAGGCCGTGACACAGATGAAACACAGCTGTTGCTCAATATACATCTTTTACATTCGATTGAATGATTTATTTTGCGTCGTAATGATCTCTTTTCAAAATAGTCCGAACATCACATCCTGCTGTGACCTGCGATGGGCCCAGTGCACGCTGACGTCTCATCACGCGTTTCATTGTTCATTGTTAGCTTTTAAGACCCTGTCTGTGATCTCTTTCTCGGCCTGGCTCGCTCTATAGACACACGATCCATTAATCTTATATCCAGAAGAGCATGTCAGATGCCGAGCCAGCTAATTAAACGAGCGCTCGGCCTCTCCGTGTCTTTTCATCCTCCAGCTTTTCTTCCCTGGGCCGACTGCATACATCACACATCTCGTGTTCAGGGCTGTTATTGAAACATTCCAAGGACGCCCGAGCACAAGGAGCTTCTCCTTTTCTGGAAGTTTTTAGTTCAGACTTTGTGGGCCTTCACACATTTTGCCCTAGCTGCTGCCCCCCTCCCCCTGTTACCGCTTTCTTTTTTTTTTTTTTTTTTGGTAAAGCCGTGTCCTGAGCCAAGGATTACTGTGGACCATTAAGGTGGTTTAGACTGTTAAGGTATACTGTTGTTGCAGTGGAATGCCTGAGTCCGTGGACCTGTTCATGCATCAAATCAAAGAGTGAAAAAGAGAGTAGGAAGCTGTTTGTGTTGAGCATTAGAGCGATTTTAGATGCTACGTTTGCTGCAGTGCAAATTTGAAGTAGCCCCGTGAGATTTACTTCTAAACAAGCAAGTAGTTTTATTTATAGTGTTTCTTTAAAGCAGAGCATGTGCCCACTCATAAAACATTTCCCCAGCGTGTGTGACGAATGGTCAGAACTCTGCAGGGTTAACTTTAATGCCGCTTCGTAATTTTAGTTGAAGCGGAATCCCATATGTTGAATAAATCACCTAAAAACATATTTAAGGTCTAATGGCTCCCTAACAAAGCTGACTGACACATGTCATACCAACATCCAAACGTCAATCAGAAACCGATGTCCTTTTGAAACGGTGCAGTTTTTGAAATCACCCCAAACTATTTCAGTAGATCCTCAGAAAAACCTGAACTAAAAACATGAAATTCTGGCTAATATAATACCCGAACACAGTCCAGCCTCAGGGAAAATGCAGACGCAGGCAGCTGCAGCTGTATGAGTTGATCTAGCTCCACCGCAACCTATTGTTCTTGCATAATCTATTGTTCTAGTAGCTGTTACGTTGAGCAAGTTACTTAAGTTAGCAAGATAATCCATTACAGGGTGGATCATATTTCGCTGTGATGTTGTTGGGCTGGAAATATGACTGTCTCTGTGTAGGTGGCTGCTGAAAGATATGAATCATGCTTAGAGATGCAAGTGTTTGGGGAAGAAAGGTTGGACTCCCATCTGGGTATGAGGTAATTTTGCAATCGTGTGTGGCGCTGTGCTGTTGTTTGCTCATAAATGATTGTGCGGTAACATATCTTCTGCCATGCCCTGAGGGGAACCTGCTGGAAAACACACCTGTCAGCAGAGCAGTAGCCAATAACAGAAATCTTAAAAAGCTGGCATATAAACAGTGCTTTTATTTTGCAAGAGCATCAATACAGAAAAAATCGCTTATTTGATTTTGAGGGGGAGACAATTGCGGCGATCCATCAGATTCCGTCCCTCCTGCCGGCCAACTTCACTGACGACGTCTCAGGGGTTTTTGTTACCTTTGCCGTTCTCATGCATAAGTAGCCAAAGTGAAATATGTCAGATTTAAACGTGCACTTGTGATGCATCTGTTTCAACAGCTTGTGCAAACTGAGTTAATATACAAACATTTTGTGCATCGTGTTTCTTCATCTTAAACGCTCTCTCTGTCTGATCTCCGGCTCTAGCTGGTGGCATTTGTAGGTGGCTAATGATATTTGTATCTTATTAATGGCTGCTGATGAGCTGAAATGGTAGACTCTCCAGTCGCTTTATTTACTTGCCTTTAATACTGACCTGTCAGCTTGACTTATGACACTGCCATGTGGGCATTGGTTACAGGGAACACGTCTGGGACACTCTGACACTTTTACACAATTTGGAGCATCTGACCTGTGGGTTGAATGCGATTAGGAGTTTCTTTTAGTTTTATTCTCACGGCAGTAATGATGATAGAGGTTCAGGTGTGTGAAGCACAAGTTGTGTAGTTTAACTCCTGTCTACTTTGGGTATCAAAATGCAGGAATGCACAGGAATATCACCATACACTGTATGTCAGCCGTACGATGATTTCCTATATGCTCGTGAAAGTTCACGTGCTGTGGTAACATGAGTAAGGTGTACGAGGGGGTAAACTGGAGAGCTGAGTGATACAGATGGAGAAATTGTTTGAGCAAATAAAAAGGTTTGCCCAAAGGAGGTTTGTGTAGCAAATACAAAGAGCGGAGGAAACAGGTTCAGGTCCGAGGGCCTGCAGCGCTTAAGGGCCCATGAACGGGACTATGGGGTATCAGTTCGAAAGCTGACGTCCTGACATCTGTTTGGCAGTTTCTGTGTCACAATAATAGAAAAAGAGGAAGAAAAAAACGTCAGAAAATAAAAGACGCTTTATGTATTTCTGAATCCTTAGATTCCCCTGCAAGCCGTCGGTTGTTACCGTCGACAGCCGTGTCCTGCCCTGAGGAGGCTGCCGTACTTCAGGGATTTAAAAACGCCCTGTGGAGTTGCAAACAAAAGTCGTTTATACGAAGTGCGAAAATCTGTGTGGCTATTGGTGTTAAACAAACACTGGAAGCATTTGTTCTTATGAAACAATCCATCGGTGCACGCTAAGGAGGTTACAGCGTGTCGTTGTTAGGTACAGTCTGTTTTTGTCACGCCTGAAGCCATAACTCCCTCACTGGTCTGTTCCTAACGTAACAGTTCACTTTATGTGGGCAGTGGATTTATATTCTGGACACTTTTGAAACATCACATATGCAGCATTACACAACAATAATCTAGTATAGACACTATTGTGATGTAAAACTGAAAAGACACGCTGAATGTTGTCCACACGTGTGGCTCCATCTCATTCTTTCTCACTTCCTTCTCTCATCGTAGAATCACAGAAAGTAAATCCACTTGTTTTTTTTTTTTTTTGGTCAACATTGAAGACGTCATCGTGCTTGAATAACCTTTGTTGGAGTTGTCCCTGAACTGAACACACCTGACCAGAGGATGTGCTAAGCTCTTTATTGCAGTTGATCTATAATCTCATGTGAGCAGGGACGTCTCAGGTTCAGGGTGTGTGGGAAGCTTCTGTTTTTTTTTTCTTTCTTTTAATTGTGTTCTGTGCCTAAACACAAATATAGACGATAAATGAAATTCGGAGTGTCTTTATTGGAGTAAGTGGACAGTCAAACACTTCACATGGGTGACGCCCAATGAAGCTGTGTTTGCATGGGATGCAAGGTGGGACAATTCCGCATGATGATTCATTGCTTTTTCAAGGCGAACCCTCGCACATTGTGACCCATTTAGGCTGTCTGACGATCCGAGACGTGGACAATGTCTCAATGGGTGAAATCTAAAGAGGCCAGACTCTTCTGTGTGCATTGTTGTCGAATGTTGCGTATTATATTCCCCTGCTATTATCTGCTTCCTCATTACTTAATCCTGGTCTGCTTGTTGTGCCGGCCGCCACCTGTGCTGCCGTTCAGCCCCACTCGTCTGAGAAGGGCGTGCTGCGTAAAGGCAAGGCGCGGTTGTGTCTGTTCTCGAGAAAGAAACAATGTGTGTCTGTGGGAGAACAGGGACTAGCTGAACACACGGGGACATCTCAAGCAGCGTGTAGGTAAGAACAGACAACTTCAGGCCTCTTGGCTCCCTGGAGACGCATGTCAAACCCATCATATCCTGCTGTCTTAATTCACCGTCAGCTCTGCCCACACCAATCTGGCCCCCTCCCAAAGCTCGTATACTCTTACACTGAGTCTGGTCCTCATCCAAGATTGGGTTTGAAGTGAGATGGGGGTGGGGAGGGTGTGGGGGGTGGAGACGAGCCTCAGCCTCTTCTATGCAGGTAGAAAGCTTATTTATAGGGCAGCCTTTCTTTTTTGTTATCTCCTTTTGTGTGCACAAATGCATTTGGGACTTTTTGCATTAAGGCTGCGATTCATAGCAGCTCCTGTGCTGAAAAAAACAAACTATTCATTTGTTAAACATTTTAATTTTTACTAATACTAAATATTCTGCACACTACCATTGAAAATGCATTTCTTTTAAAACTAAATTGCATCAATTTTCAAATAGCTAAAAAGTCTAGTTTGTTTTCAAGTACTGACATTTTCTGACAGTTTTAAGTAGTGTGGTTGCATATTTGATGCTTTATTTTATTAAATATTTCATGCAGCAGGACGGTGAATAAATGAGCACACTACCCAATACATGATGCAATGCACTGATGTGTGTTTGACAGCTCTTGAAAAACAGTTGAGCTCTGTCAGGCTTTTGTTACTCAGACAACACTTTTTTTTTTCATCTATTCACGGGGTTTGTTTAGTTCGAAATAGAGAATATTACCAATCTTACGCTATCCAACCCAGAAAGTAGAATAAATCATTTTTCTCCCACTGTCGCTTTAGTCACATCAAACCATTGTGAGAGAGAAAGAGAACAGACGCGTGTGACATGTAGTGAAGCCGTCATTTTCATAAAGATTTTCAATGTCATTAACAGGCCGCACACCCATGTTGCAGTGGGGGTTAGTGAGTGAAGTCATATCAACATGATGGTTGAATGTCACAAGGGATCAGATTGAAGGAAGTCCCCAAAAAGTCACTGTGAACACATCAGACACCACACACTCGTTCCTGTCATCTACTTAGCAGCTTTAAAAATAAAAACAGAACCTTCATAATGACATGCATATATATGTACAAAACAAAAAAAAAACATTTTGAAGTGGTGGGATTCACTTTAAAGGAAGCAGCTGACAGCCAAATGCTTTTGTTATCCGAATCTTTTGAAGCAGACCCGCTGCCCTCTGTCACAGCTTGCACGCGTTTGTGAGTTATAGCAAAGTGAATTACTGCAAAACTGCCTTCCTGCTTGTGTTTGCCTGCTGCGAGTGTGTACTTAACATCTGTTTGTGTGTTTCGGTAGGGGAGACCTCTGCCATTGTTGAGCTTTTACATCCTGACAACTGGGAGCCTGATAGGCTAAAAATAACTCCGTGCTTTCCAATTTTGTCATCTTTTGGGACAACTTCACTTGGATGTTTTGAATTTGTGTGCGTCCCCCTGGAACGCTCGGGGTCACCCACGGCCACTTCCTGTCACATGGTTCGTCATTGTAGCGCTCACAACTGTCCCTAAACATACCTCAAACGTACTCAAAAATAGGTCACACGGGAAGGAAAGGCTCGTGCTGTCATGTTTCTGAGTCACACGCCAGGTGGGAGAGCCTCAGTAATGTCAGGGAATGACAGGGGCCCGTTTTGTGTGTTTGTTTAATCTCGGAATTATCGTTTCCCATGTGAGCTTCAGATGATGACGAGACGAAGGGTTCTGCACACATGTAGAATAAAATTAGGCTACTGGTTTAAAAAAAAACATCACGTCATGGAAAGTTGTAATTATTCTGACATTTCTGCAAAACAGAGAATTAAAGTTAAACCGGAGCTCATCACAGAATGCGCAGCCATCTGTGCGTGTGTGTGTGTGTGTGCACGTACGCCTGTGCGTGTGTGTGTGTGTGTATGTAAAACACAAGTAAATTATTTGAGTTTTGTTCCTGTTTAAATAACCAGACAGCCAAATAGATATGCATGCTATGCAAACAGCAGGCAATATAAACTGCCCTGGCAAGCTAAGCAAATGCATTATGTAACTTGTTCTCAAGCATCAGATGCTTTTTGACAGGACACAGATGGACACTGCTAAATGAGGCTTATCTGCAAGAGCTTCATTATGTTGGTAATGCGTCTCGTTCTTAGGCGGCGCCAGAGAGTTTTCCTTGGTGGGACTCGACAGGGATTTTATTCTTAAATGGTGTGGATGAAGGAAATCAAATGGATAAATATGCCATTTATAAAGGCGTCAAATACCATATAAATTTTTCATGCACGTCTTGTTAAGTACCGTGCCCCATACTGCAACTGCACATTTAATAAAAGTAAAGAATAACTTTAAATAACGAGCATCGACAGGAGTGATGGGTGGTGGCGGCACTTTCACTGAAGCCATGTTGAGATCAGAGCTCACAGCCAGACCTGCTGAACCACGTCAGGAGGAAGGTGGAGACTTAAGCAAGCTAAGATGGAATTGAGATGAAATGAAGGCTTGTTTACAGTAATGTACACTCCAATAATTTACGTCCCCTATCGTAGGATTACAATTGTTAATTGTTTAGCAATTTTTGAGACCCCTGTGGTGTGACATTCACAACAGGGAACAGTTTGTGGGCTTTGGCTGAGAAGAGGCGTTATAATCACGTTGCTAGTACAATGGCAGACGATATAATGATTTGATTGAAGTCTTTGCTAAAGAAATGCATATCACATGATGTTGGAGTGAACTTGAGTTAAACCCAGTGGAGTTACGGTACAAGATGAGAGGAATCGGGGAAACGGGTCACAATGTTATGCCATCTTTATTGTAATTCTTCGTGGTTACTGTAATGGAAAATTTCTATTAATGTTTTTGTATCTTGTTTAATGATTGTTAATCATATTAAAAACATATGTTTTACATGCATATGTATGTATGAATGTGTATTTATATATGTATATGCATATATATGTGTGCATGCATACATTCATACATACATATGCATACAAAACATATGTTCTTAATATGATTAACAATCCTTAAACAAGATATTAAAACAGTAATAGAAAATTTCCATTACAGTTACAGTCCCACACATGAACGGCCTGTTTACCTTTTTGTTAATAAAAATACTTGTTCATCATGTTGTATCTTCACGTGCAGGGCAGGTGAAAACTAAAGTGTTTTTTGGAGCTCGGCTGGTTGATTTTTCATTTTCCATTTTTCACTGCATGCTGTTAAAGAGGTACGGTTGCTCCGTCAAAACACAAATGTAATATTTGTCCAATGGCACCACAGCTTCATGTTAACAAGAGAAGATTTAAGGTCACACTGGTTTCATTCATCCAAGCCAACTTACTGTATCTGTTTACACAGAAAAAAATGATCACCGTTATCCAGCCCGCCGGTACAGTGCACTGTTGCCATTCAATAGCCGTGGGGCTCAGTCCACTCACAGCCCCTTTGCCAAGGCTGGTTCCTTCATTTGACACGGACCCCACCCCCACCCCCCAGCGTCCTTTAATCCAAACTTAGCCTGTGCACATGTCCAATCAAACATCCCCCTTTGCCTCTTCTGTAGATTGCCCAGAAGCAACTCTATAACCAACGCACCCAGTCTTGTTTCAGTATATCACATGGTTGCCACATGCTATACATGCTCATGAATATAATTTTGTTTTAGTACATGGATTCAAAATAGCAGTGACAAATTTCAGACTAGTGAATGTTAATTCAAATGAAAAATAAACAGATTATAGCTTTATTTACTTTCCTGGCAAAAAAGTGCCATTAGTTAAGAAAATGAAGATGTGTATTTCCCTAAATTCTGTTATCGGATCATTTTAAAAATAGGGCGGTGACAGGTGACCCGTCACGGGTGTACATCGCCATTGACTGGGATCGGCCACTGCAAGTCTGCAACACTCAACCATAACAGGTTTAACTTATGTGTGCATGTATTTCAGAATATTATTTTTTGAAATGTAGAAAAGGATGAAGCAAAAACCATGAAAACAAAAAGTTTTGAGTATGTGCATATGCAATTAAGATGCAAAAATCGACATCTTAAATTCACAAAGAATGGATATTTTCAACCCTTAAGTATAATTTTCTAGTTTTGAGTAACTTGGAGGAGTGAGTCCCCATAACTTTAAGACTTCTGCCTTTGTGTATCAAGTTTATGAAGAATTCATTTTGTCATTTCAAATTATTGCGATTTTTCAGATTTCTTTGTATATATAATTGTGTAAGAGTTACTGTTGATGTCTGGTTGTGTGTGTGTCTGTTTTTGTGGCTCCCCTGAAACACTTTGGCACCTGTCCAGCTCAACGTGTCCATTGCTTGGAAGCCTGGAAGCAATGGGCTTATTTCCCCACGGGGATGGGAGGGGGCTGAACGATAACAACTAGAGGATTCCAGGGGGACGCTGCAGGAATGACAACAGTACATGACAAAGTGCTATGGAAACGCTGAGCAGCTTTGCCTGCAGCATCTTTATCATATATATATTTTTGTCGCTTAATGTTAAATTAATTGAAGACAAGAGAAGGACAGTAGTTCAGTTGTTCTCAAAAATGAGTCGGTTGAAAAGGGCTAAAACGAGTAAAGGAATCGCTTGAATTTCCAGTAGCCTTGAATTCAGTTCTTCAGTCTGATCACCCTCCACATACACTTGTAGATGTGTGTGTACAAAGGGCAAACAGCAGGTCACGTTGTTGTGACCTAAGCTGATTGGAAGCTGAACTCCCTGATACAAGTTTGCAGTGAAGGGAATGTGTCTAGAATGGCTTGATAAATGCAAATATGTGTGTGGCACAAACATGTTGAGATAAAGTCAGCCAACTTTGGACTATGATGACAAATGTAATAAAAGCAACATATGAACACATCACACTGTATACAACAAGTCACCTTAATAAAGGGCTCGTAGGAATGTGGCAGCAACCAGACTATTTCTGACTCTTCCTGGCAATGAAAAACTAAGCTTGAAAATAAAATTATGAAATATATCTTCAACCTTAGTTTCTTCACATAGTTTTCAACATATGAAGACACCGATCAAGTGACACACAACATATTTATAACAAGCAACATCTGTATTCTTCTATTGGATATCAATTTTTTGATCAGTTTTTTTCTTGCAGTAGAAAGTAACATATTTAGTTTTGTCTGGCTTTAACATGAGCTTGAGTTTGAGTGCTGAGACTACAAACCATTATACGCAGTGAAGTGACAGTGCACAACTACTGAATAAAAATAACATGTTTAGCTGTGAGTTCCTTTTGCGTTAACACCAACATAATTTAAATAAAGGAATATAAAAAGTGGGGGACAGAGTATATGAAGAAACGGTTAAATACATTACAGCAATGTGCTTTGTTCTACTCGTCAACAAGATTGCCCAACCTTTAAAAGTTAACACGGTGCAACTGATGTTGACATTACAACGCAGTCTTTCACAAATGCAAGCTTGCATGCATGGGCGACCAGCATAGTTCCTTTCCAGATGACATCAGGTTCTCCACGGAGCTGCACGATTTTACTAGAGCTCAATGTGGTGTTGGCCCTGGCGGCATTGAAAACACACTCCCCTGTTTGCCTTTTTTTTTTTGCATCTAGTAAAACTAAGTTCTTCTCCTTTTCTTTGACCAGAGCTGCTGCATCCTCTGTGCAGGACAGCGGCTTTGACTGAAAACTTTCCACGTCTCTTGTCGTAATCTTCATGGAGTAATGTAGTCGCTCCTGCAAAGAGCAAAGCTTGAAAACTAATTGTAAACCTGCCTTCACACCTGAAGGTCTGTTGTGCCATTAGCAGTTTCTTATCACACGTAGCTGTAAACTGATTGTGGCGAGTCAGACTGAGAATATTAAGCAAGCGCTGCTTTGGTTAATGTGCTGTTCAGGTCTTCTGCATTCCCTGCCCGGTGTCTCTGCACTAAGGAGGGAATAGAGTCCTCCACTATTCCCCAACGGGAATGGTTATTATGTGATGTGATGTGACATTATGTGCTTAAGGTTCTACAAGTACGTGTTATTATCCCATTTTTACAGTCACGTAAAATCTGATGTTTTAGTTTTGCTGCAAACTTCCTCTCAGCCGCCACTTCATCCAAGCACAAGTGGATTTTCTATTGTTACTAAAGGTGACACAGAAACAAGGATTTAACTGCTCATCGTGTAAAAATCCTTGTGCCGCTGCTTTGCCTCCTCCTGACCTGACTTTTCCCCTCTGTCCCCTGTAGACCCCTGTCTCATAGTGATGCCGCCATGCATGGGCGAGGCAGACCGCTTCAGTCTGGAGGCACTGCGGCACATCCACAAACAACTGGATGACGACAATGACGGGGGAATAGAGGTCAACGAGAGCGTGGAGGTGAGTTATGTCAATGCGTACTTGACAGAGCCTCCAAGATAAAATAGGTTTTTTAAATCACGTAAAGATGGAATTTTCCGACTGGGTTTTTCTGATAGGAGTCTAAAGTAAAGCTGATGTGGTGACCAGAATATTAAAGGGATAAACAAGAAAAAGAATCAGAGCATTACGTGGACTTGTCACTAAATGTCAATGTTAATTTATGAAATATTAAACGCGTCTATCTGACAGAAATCTTCCGTTTAGGGTGTAAATGTATATGAATGCTTGAATGAATTATCTCATTGCTTATACTATGAAGTTTGTAATAATGGTCAACCAGATGATGTCATCTAATGTCCTAATGATGAAAAACTCCTGATGATGTCATCAGGAGGAGTTTCTCAGCTAGAAGCAGGGAAATATTTTACTATAGGGAAGTCAGAGGTAGCTTTCAAAGAATTCATGTACATTTACACCCTAAACAGAAGTAATAGAAAACTGGTGAATTCGCCCTAAGGACCTTTAGGACTGTAAAATTAAAAATCATTTTGTTGTTGGAACATGCCCAAACCACTTGTAAGCGTTTCAAGTGTTGACACAAGAATACTTGTGTGTCACCTCTGAAAGCGGATCACCACACACAATTAAATATTTAGTTTACACCGTAACAGTGAGTGACTCCTTGTGGCAGTGGTCCAGTCTTCGAACGCTAGCTGTCCTAAAAGTCACATAAGTCACACGGGAGGGAGCCCAGTTGGTGTCAGCCTCCCTGACATAGTGTTATGTCAGCAAAAACCGACGGCAACGGCATATTAAAAATGATTCTATATCTGCACGGACATATAACTACATATAAACATATATGTGTTTGGTACGTCACCATATACACTTATTATTAGCTCAGACCAGCCTGTTTGATATTATTTTACTCATAAAGTTGTTATATCAGAAAACCTTGGATGTTTTTCATGCAGTTGAACAGCATCAGCAGTGACATTAATACTATGTCTTTATGAATATGGGGGGGACGTGGAGAGAGAAGGAACCAGTTCCGAGACGGGTAGGAATGACATGTGAGAGCGCTCTGACCTGCTGCACCCCGCACGTCTCTTGGTAATCAACGACCCCTTATGTTCAAAAGAAACCACTCGGGGCCCAGGTCACATTTTCTGTGTGTGTGTGTGTGTGTGTGTGTGTGTTGGCAGGAGTCATGTTTAACTGTCTGAGAAGTGCTAGTGTCAGAAACACTTCTACTCTGCAGAGCTGCGCTGGCGCCTCAGTGGAGAGCTGGATGCTGTGTGCAAAGACCCCTCATGGCCCCCAGCCCACATTAAGTCTGTTTATGTATCACCGATGACTGTATGAACTGTGGAAGTAAAGCGCTTTTGCACTTTGGCCCCAACCGTGGCTTCAACCTCTGTCTTTATAAGGGCAGGGATCCGTGTTTTTGGCTGTCGGCTATTAGTGAGGGTTTCCGTCTCCCTCTCTGGGATCCTGTGGCAGGTGGAGCAGGAGTTTGTAGCATGATGGAAGCCTCCTTCATTAAATTAGCGTCCATCTATTAGTGTGTTTTACGTTGGATGAGTGTTGGCACGTGACCAAGAGTGACAGGTTGAAAAAAGTGGATTTTTCACCCTTGTGTTTAACTGTTACTACGAGAAAAGACCTGTTCTGCAGGAGCGGTGGTTCCAGTTTCCCTTTGGTGCAGATTTATACATCCACCTAACATACACAGTAGCCATTTTACATCAACTTAAAAGTCAGTTTAATAACGGTAAACATTTTTAAATAGCAAACAGAATTTTCTTTTTCTAATAACGGATGGAACCGTTAAAACTAAAAGACGTTTGTTAAATTGTGTCGTGTCAACTGATGAACTGAGAATTTAAAGCATGTGTACACAGGAAACCCCATATTTTCCTTTGAACAATGAGGATGGTTGTCATTGTTTTAGCATTTATAAGGGTTGATGGTTTGATCTCTCGGGTGTTTTTAAGCAAAACACTGAATGCAACATTGCCCCAAGTATTACAGGCAAAAAAAAATTATGATATATATATAAAGACAGATTACCCGACACCGTCATTCATCTCTGCTTCTTCCTGGCAGTGATGAGCTGGGGTGGGAAGTAGATGAGGGTGAGGTGTATTAAATGCCCAAGGATGTCGGGCTTCATCCGGACTTTGGAGGACCAGCTCGTCATCACCCACTCATCCCTCTGCCACCTCGCCGAAACCTTACACTCAGCCAACAAAGATCCCTGTGGCACTTCCTGCTTTTCCTTCTCTACATCTCACCTAGTAAAATTTGAGATGAGAGGGTGATCATATTTGTTCTTCCAGTCTCTGTCGAGACATGTCGTTCTTCATGACACAGAGCCACATAGATGGTAAATATAAGGTGTCAGTGACTCCACATATTTCTATCTACGTCTATAAAGTTTTTGGCCGGTAGTTCAGATTCGTAAAGTGGAAAGGAAATGATTAATATTTTGCAACAAATATCAGAAATATGATTTAATACAGGATAAAAGGACTGGCTTCTCTATTTGTATACGTCTGCACAAAAAGCGCCTGGTTCTCTTAATGCTTGATGTCAGTAAGCTATTCTGAAGTTAACCCACAAATCCATCATTACTTATGTTGTGGGGATTTAAACTTAATTTGTAGAATAATCAATAACGTAAATGGCCGACAAAGCAAAGAAACCGAGCAGATTGTTATGGCAGTAAACTTCTGAAATGGATGCTTGACCGTTTGTGATTCATTACAGTGTCTGTATTCTGCATTGATAAGACCTTAAACTGATCGAATTTTCATACATGGTCTAAAAAAGTTAAATGAAACAAAATCTAGATTTGTTTATTTACTATGGAAATTTTTCCAGTATTAAATATTTTGTTTGGCAAATGTACAGAATGTGGACCTGTGCCTTCAGTAAATCTCCTCCCAGTCACATCAGTTAATGAAGGTTGAAAAACTTTCCCTTGTATGTTACCTGGTAACGCTGTGTTAAAAGTGATTTATCTTTACAGTAACAACAATCAGTGTTGCCAAGTTACCAGGAAATGAGCCCTCGCAGACGTATTAGATGTAGATTGTCCAGACTTAAGCCCCTTTCCACGGTCCATTCAAGGCGGGATTATTGAGCCAATTTGCTGCCACAATAGGTGGTGACATTGGCTCAACCGTTTCCCCTCGCTGTCTGCGTATAAGGAGACGTGATATTGGAGGCTGAAGTGCGTGCAGTTTCCCCGAGAGAATCTCACATGTCACCGAAGGAGAAATGGCGTTTATAACATGATCAATACTCACAGTTGTTTGATTCATGTTTTTGAGCTGTCACACAAACGGTGACTGCGCGGGTGGAGAAATGACGCGCAGAGGACTTCTTTAACATGAAAGCAGTTGACAGACTTTTTTCTTTCTGTTAGCTCTTCCAGATGTGTGTGAAGTTGCTCAACTTAAACCCAATCATTCTTCAACCCAAACCAGTTACCCCTGCCGACTCCTTCAGTTTTCTGCAGCCATAGTCATTTATGGTCACGTACCGAATGCACAGCGACGTTGAGTCTGAATCATAAAAAACTGGCAGCAGATGAAAACACATCAGTGCTAAGGGTCCTGTCTCCAACACCAGGATGAGCGTAGCTGTGGGGCGTTTGAGTGTAAAGACACTGTGTCCTGCAGTTAGTCGAAATAGACCACACACACTTTAAACTATAGTAATTTGCATATGTACTTAAACACACTAACACTTGCTGTGGAGCAGTGAGAGCAAACAAGGAAGTGGTGAGGCCGGCACGTATCTCTGTTCCTCCTCTCACGTCAGCTGTCAGTCTGAGCGTTGAACGAGGAAGACTTGATCTGCTTTTGAAGTTCACATTTGGAGCAAGGATCCGTGGCAGAAAACAAATAATCCTCAAAGGAAGCAAAGAGATAAATCTGTGTCAGAATCGTTTGCCATGATGAGGGAAAATCTTAGATTTTGGCAGTTTTTGACTCGGTCTGTCCATTTTCATTGGTGTTGTTTGTTATTGTGATGATTACGCGATAGTTGGAGTTGTTTAAAATGCCAAACGCGTTTCTCCCCTTTTCAACGCCTAGATCAGACTGAATAAATACACTATGCACAATGTGTATTTATAGTTTTAGAGTCAAAAGTAATTGCTGTTTATAACGGCCTTCCTAAAGCATCTGTAATTTGACAACTGTGAAAGAATTTTATTAGGAATCAGCTGTAATACTGTTGAACGTAATCCCGTCTCTGATTACTGCGTGAGTGTGGGCATCGTCAGAGGTTTTGACTGACCGTCAGGGCTGTTGCTGAGCGCAGTCACAGCGGACGGCAGGTGCACGTCCTCTCCTCCGGGTTCTGGGCTGCGTGCCGCCTGTCTGCCAAGGAGACGCTCGGCCGGAACGTGTCACATCACTTTGAAACTGCGAGAACCCAGCGCACCTTGCAACAGGGGGGCGAAGGCACCGCCGGTGATGTGTGTGTTTACGTTATCAGCTCTCGACAGGCCGTGTGGAAGAAATGCTGTTTGCATGCGAGTGGTACATCTGCAGCACGATGCATAATGAATAAGCTGCATGGGTTTGCACTGATTTTACCAGATGAAATTTGAGGAGTCTTAAAAATCTTCACAGCTGTCTCGAGGTATTTGTTGGCTTGTCTTGGAATGTTCTAGAGGGAACGTTCTTTATATTTACACTGGAAAATGGAATTTTAAGTAAGTAAAAATTTTCAAGTCTCATTTTAAGAAAATATTTAGAACATTTTCTTAAGATATTTTAGGTAAATTGATCTAGATTTAACCTAAAACAAGCTGCAACAATTATCTGCATCATACCTCAGCAGCGGAACAATTGTTGTCACCATTTTAACAATATAGGCACTAACACAGCTCTTTAATTTGGGAATCTTGTGAAATGTCCGTTTGTAAATTTGTATTAATTGTCAGCAGGACTGAACATCTCTGTCATTCCCTGGAACTGATGACAAAGTTTGATCCTGTTGTGAATGAACATTTTAAGGATGATTCAATATAAAGAAACAAAGCCAAATTCCAAAGGAAATCATAACACTAATTGGAGCCACAATGCTTTTGTAATAATATAAAAATAATAATATTTAACTATACACTTAATACTAGCAACGCTGAATTACTTTCTGTTGTCTTGCGTGTGGTCAACTGCGAGCCATCAGTTAGCGGATCAGTCTCTGAACATTGTGTAGGATTTCTTGTTGATGCTGCTGGAAAAAAATGTCTGTGTGACACATTCACATCTGGAAAAGTGGAGCGTTGAAGACGACCACGGACCATGATATAATAATGAGAGCAACATGACGGGACGTAGATGAGGTGTTCAAGCCAGAATAGAAGGAACTGCGTGTCCCCTGCAGCAGTCACACTCTCAGTGGCGGATGCAGCCAAATCTTCAGTGATCTCCATCTCCTTCTTTGGAGATTTTCAGTGGTTGTACGATCTTAATAGATCCTCTGTTCAACACTGGGCAGTTTCACTGTATTAAGGCAAAAAAAAAAAAAAAAAAACCCTCACACTGTGATTAAACCCAGCAGACCTCGACTGCTCACAGGACAACGTGTTAAAACTCTGAGTTTATGTAACTCCCGAAAAATGGATTTTAAACCGATAAACCACACATCTCATTAAAGATTACCTGCTTTGATCTCAGCAGGCCTCGCTGGAGCGTTTCTGAATCCTCACAATAAAAGCACAAGGAAGATTTTATCATGCCAAGCGATGGTTTCAAATTTGAGACACTGCCCAGCTGTCATGTGTGATAAATCCGTCGTGCTCCAAGTATTTCACACTTTTCATAAATCATGTCGAAGGACAGCAGAATTTTCTCCCACATTTATAACCCATTAATGAAACTAATTAGACTATTCTGCAGTTTCACAAAGTGAATGGGTTTAATTAACGTTGATTGACGTAGAAAACTAAGATGATAGATAAGAGATGGATGTAATGGCCTTGACTGAATTAGATGAGTGGATGTGGACAGACGGACGGGGACAGTAGATATCGGTGATGAAGCGTCGCATGCTGTTAGAGAAAGCGGAGGCTCATGGGAGAACTCCCAGACTCTGTGAGCTGCACCAGACCGGGATCTGATGTGAACAAATACGCCTTTGTTTGCACCGTGTCTGACCGCGTGTCGTACCCAGTCTGTTCTCGGCCAGCGCGCGTGTTCATATAGAACGAGCGCGTGTGCCATTGTCTTTGCTGTCATGTTTACAACAAGCTCGAATTTACAATAATTTCCGAGTTTCAACAATCCGAGGACTTTGGCTTTCGTGCAGGATTTGTGTTCCCTTTCCAACTCTTATAATTAACACAGCAATCACATTATCTAAACCACACAACCCGAAAGGCAAATACACTAGGACCTATCTTTATGCTGCGTGTGCAGGTCACCACTTATTTTATATGACTCCATAAAACGCCACAAAGCTGTCTTTGACCACATGCAAAGCAGCTCCACCAGTCTGCCCACGCGTCAGAGGATCTTGATGCAGCACTTTAAATGCTCCAGCAAAGCAGCTTTTTGTAGCGTAAGTCGCACAGTAACTGTCTGACGAATGAACAGCTGAAAAAAACGCAGGATCTTCCCGTTCACCGAGCTTTCTCCGTTCCTGGTCTATTCTCGCTGTGGCGACTGCCCTTGAAATTGCATCCTTGCCAACAGGACTTCTTATCACGTGAAGTACAGTGAGCATTAGAGGCTTTGCAAGACATTTGTTTGGATTCGTACTGCACACATTGTGGTTCCTCCAGTGACTCAGCAAACTGCCGGTTTCTTTAGTCAGTTTCTGGCCCCGTGGCAGCGAGAAAAACTCATTTGCATTTGCATTGTGAAGGGAAGAAAACACCATGCAAAGTTTTTAGGCCACTCAGAGTTTTTTTGTGCTCACAAAGCTGTTCAGACTGAAGACGGACCCGAGAAAAACCTTGGATGCATTATATGCAATATATTTTATATTAGGATTAGTAAAAATCTTTAGTTTCCTTAACCCTACAGTTTAAATTAAATTCCTTTTAATTATTTCATCATACTGTGTCGTATAGACGGATTGCCATGAACTTCTGTGCAGACTGCGGTCAGAAGATGAATCAAATAACTTTTAATCAGTTTCACTCACTTGACATTGTTTACTGTTGTTGTAATTTCATACCTGAAATTACTTTGATGTAAAATTATTGTGTCTGCAAAGCAATCGGGGCAAAGTTTTTACAAAGTCTGATCGCCCCCTATCTGTTCGACGTGTGATCACTTAGAAGAAATGCATATTTAAGTGACTCATTGAGGACATTAATTGATCACACACACACATTCAGTGTTGGAATAATTCACAACAAGCAGACTGGCATTATGTATTCAATGTCAAACTCGCAGCTCTCCTTCACATTTTCTCTGCACACAGCAGAGATGTGTGAAAGCACTGGTGGATTTTGAAAACGATGGCCACGTCTGCACCATGTCATGATCAAGATGTGTCTTTAATGCTTTTAGGACTTTTTCAAAGGAAGAAACACTGATGATAACATCTGCCTTGGTGCAGACCCGTGATGATTCTCAAGCTGTGATGGAATATGGGTGCGCTCTTTTATCCTTATCACGTCAGATGTGAAACTCATTGATCTGCATCTGATTCATTACAGTCTGAGATGTCAAAAACACCCACAGCTGCAACGTTCGCTTTATCGTGTTGTAAAAACATGATCTAATCTGCTGCTAAACCCCAACACCACATTAGTATTTTCTGCTCCAAACTCCGAACCTCGCCGTATGTGATTTATCCTGCATTAGTTTGGTAGAACACCAATACTTTGGGTCGTTCAGATGAAAGGGGTTTAAAGAATGACGAGTTAAAGAGCTCGTGTTGGTATTAACACATCTCAGACTGGAAACAGGGACCACAACTGTCACAATTTATCGTTTCTATTCGTTCTTAATGGACATCTGCCATAAGTTGGACATGGAATAAAATAGTTTGATGAAAATCTCAATCTCCAAATTTGCTCAGTAGCTTCTAGCTGACACGGCCTAACTTTACTCCAGGGCACGTCCGTTCACTTACAGTGTAAGGAATGGACTCGTGCCAAGCAGCGTCACTGAACAGTAGCACCATGGATGCCCACAGTTCACCTCACATCTGTACACAAAGTGCACACTTTACTAATACAAATGAGCCAAGTTTTGCATTGTAAAACACCCACTTCATGCTGCCGCAGTGAATTCCTGCAGAAAGGCGTGATTTGGTTTACTGTTGTAAAATCAGAGGCTAATTGGTTATCAAAAGCAGGGAGGACGCACGAATTAGGCAGAGACTGTAGTTGATGCCAAGGCCACACACGTAAACATGGTGCTCCAAGATGAATGGTTTGAGGTGTTTGGTAGTCAGCCACAGTCCTTGTTAATGCTACTGGCGTTTCGGGAGTCCATTCGTGGTTTTGTGTGCCATGCCTTTCTCCGCATGGGCTTTCATTGCTGAGCTACCAAAGGAGGACAGGCGGAAATGTGAAAACACACACATGCACACACAGGTGGAAGTCGTGCCTCAACCGTGGGTCTCTTTCTCTTCTCAAAGTCCCTAAAAGGAAGAAAGCGTGAAAGGAAAGTGTGTGTGTGTGTGTGATCTAAAGCCAGACTTTAAGGCAAAGCCAACTCTCTCAAGCTCTGTCAAAACCACAAACCGTATCTCTCCTTTTCACTAAAAATAACTCGTTTTAATATACGGTAATCTACTGTTACACAAACATTTATTCTGGTGTGTCTGAACAGGATGCAAAACTCAATATGCCCTCTCCTTTTTCCTAGTTTATAATAGAGGACATGAAGCAGCAGCAAACCAACAAACACAGCAACCTGCACCGTGAAGACCAGCACATCACTGTGGAAGAGCTGTGGAAGGCCTGGAAGATCTCTGAAGGTAAAGCCAAGAATTAAAGTGTCTCTACAGTGGAGAGGGACAGAGATAGATGGCGAAAAAGAAATACTGAAGATGTGGCTACATGAGGGATAGTAATACAAGTGCTAACAGAACACACACAATCACATGACACAGGTGTGGTTTCCGTGAACTAGCAGGTGAGAAGTCGCCTTCACAGACTCATGGTTTAACAAGCTCTCATTGACTTTTCCCTCAGCGCGTTAGATGAACCATAATTTTCAGGCTATATTTGCCCAGAATAAAGTGTGATCTAGTAACGAGTCAGCAAGAACGGAAACCAAAGTGGTCAGCGGACACTCACAGATGTTTAACAACTCATTTAGATAAGGAACGTGTCTGTAGTAGCTGTTATCGTCATTTGGAACTAGTGTTGTAGTTATTAGGCTTTTTATTGTTTTGGATTCCTATAAATGATACATGGCAACAAGGCGCTGGATGCTTCCTCCACTTTTTCTTTTATTTGAATTTCAGATGGGGGTTCAGGAGGTGGGGGGCAGTTCTTTAGCACGCACCATTTGAAATAAATACGTGCTTTGCACAAAGCAAACATCATAGTCTTTGCTTTAGGTGTTGTTTGTGTTACCTGCAGGAACATGACCCATAAAAGATTACGCGTCTTTATGAAGTTACGCTTCCTCCGATTCATCTCCCACTCGAATTTCTTTTCAGAAACCCATTATTGGGTTGTCTTCAAGCACAACAAACCGTTTCAGTCTGTACATGTCAGTGTTTCGTTATCACAGAAGATGTGGTGGAGTCAAACAGTTTTAGGAACACATTTATGTCTTTTTGTTTTTTTTTTTGGAATAAATACAGGTTTTTCACAAAACAAACATCATAGGTTTTGCTTTAGGTGTTGTTTGTGTTACCTGCAGGAACATGACCATAAAAAATCTATTTGCTTTTATCAGTTTGCTCTAATGTTTAATACGTTGGACCCATTTCCTGTTTTTAAAAGGGAGATACTTATACAAAATATGTGCCTGATAACCCATGTACCATTTATGGCACGTGCAGCTTTGTAATAATCTCTACTCTTCTACATTTCAAAGAAAAAAAAATCGTTTTTACATTTAACTGTATTTCTCTAAAAGCAAAAGCTTCAAAGGAAAGTGGTGACATCTCTTTCTCTCTCTTGCCCCTCAGTCCACAACTGGACAGTGGAGGACACCGTGGTCTGGCTGAAGGAGTCGGTGGAGCTGCCGCAGTACGAGAAGAACTTCCGGGAGTTCAGGGTCACGGGGAACACCTTACCTCGGTCAGTGCACCTCACACGGGCCGGTGTTCTGCAGCAGCAACACCGACACCACGAAAATGGATTATTGCTCTTCTCTGTCATGTTACCAGTGCTAAATGTCATTTAGTTGTCTCTAATTAAGTTGTTCTTGTTCAGCTTTGCTGCGGGTGATGGTAAAGTGTGTTTATGAGCAGCAGCACTGTTATGATCTTTGTTACAATACCCAAAGGCGCCTTTAGTTTTCATTACGCTGTTAAATGCTGCCCACTGGTGGTTGTAAAAGGCAACACGGGGAGACTTGGTGCCTCAGTCTCTTAAATTGTTGTCAGTGAAGGTTTCTCAAGGCTTGTAGACTCTATTTTTTCCAAGACCAGGTCACTTTTCATTACCAGTTTAAATGGATCCACCGTAACTAACCATTGTTGATTTACGCTTTAGGATATCTGAGAAATTTCCAGGTTTTCTTTGTACAGCACCAGTAATGTCAAATTGAGCACCGACATTAGAGAGGAAATTCAGACATTGGTGAGACCCTTGTGGAATATGACTTGCTATAAAGTGCATGTTCGGCATGAGTAAACTGGAGGGGCCGGGGAGAGGTTATTGAGAGGTTTGATATTACGCCACAGGGCTGATGGGTGCTGACTCATGAAGTGAGGTCACAGGGACGGGGGTTCAGTTTCCACGAGCTGCCATGTTGTCTCGACCTTTTAAGATGGTGCTGGTTTGCAGATGCGTCTCGTGAGTCGGTGGGTGCTGGGTGTCAGTGGGGGGTGTCACAAGATAAAAATGGGCACACGAGACTTTAGCCACGGGCAGACAGTCATGCAGATTTGAGATTGAAAACCGTGGTGTTTCTCTCAGATTTTAATTTCTGTCTGACACCTGTGGAGCAGAATTTACATCATTAGTCACGGGACACTAAAGATGATACTTGCTGCATTTGCTTTTTGTAGGTTTTAGAGATACAGGTGCCTTTTACTCTAAGATTTAAACAGTGAGGGAAGTCGAGAGAAGATGGGATATGGCACTTGAGGAAAAATAAACATTTAAGTGGTAGCAGTAAAGAAAATTTGATTCCGTAACTAAGCCGTGCAACACGTAGCTTTGTTGGCTGTTGTAGCATCGTTTTACCTGTTTCCGTCAGTGTTCCTCTGCTTGATTGTGTTTTTAAAGACTCACAGCAGGTTCATTATAATAAGCATAAGCAAAATGACTCAAGCAGTAATTAGGGGGAATTATTTACACAAATTCTACTTTGGAAAGAGTTTGAATGTTTTAGTGTTTTTTTTTATTGCAATGACTTAATTAATGCCACATTTCTTCTTCAGTGAATACAATCCTTCTTAAAAATATTTTTGTTGAGCAGGATAAACTTAAAACCATAGTCCTAAATCCATCCCTGACAGTCATTTCCTGTAGGCGTCGTAAATATCCACCTCCAAACGTCCAATCTTACTGTGTGGGATTGTTAAAATGCATCAGTAAACCAGAATAACCCATATACTCTCACTGTAAGTTAAATACACATTCACTGCAGCTATGGCGCAAAATGCTTTGAATATTCATGGTTTCTCTTCATATTTCAGAATAGCGGCAAATGAACCCTCATTTATGTCGATGCAGCTGAAGATATTAGACCAGCGGCATAAACAGAAACTGAACCTGAAGGCACTGGATGCCGTGCTCTTTGGCCCTCCTCTCCGTAAGTATGCGCAGCCATTAAAACGCCTACAAACAGCTTATGACATCTGCACGTGGCCTGGGAGGATTTTCAAAAGCCACCAATGTTCCCCTGTCCTCCTTCTGCAGGTCCACAACATAACTGGATGAAAGATTTTGTCCTAATGGTTTCCATAGTGATCGGTGTCGGAGGCTGCTGGTTTGCCTACGTGCAAAACAAGTCCAGCAAGGTGCACATCTCTAAGATGATGAAGGATCTGGAAAGCCTGCAACACGCTGAGCAAAGCCTCTTAGACCTGCAGAGCCGGTAAGAGAAGAGTGCTGGGGATAAAAGAGATCCTAGAGTTTTGCTGTTACACTGCTTTAAAAAATAATTATTTAAAACTGTACAAATACTTTAAACTGACAGTAGTTGAAGCTGGTGAATGTAAAGTGTTTCCTCTCGTGTTCCCAGGCTGGAAAAAGCTCAGGAGGAGAACAGGACGGTGGCGGTGGAGAAACAGAACCTGGAGCAGAAAATGAGGGACGAGATCAACGGGGCCAAGAAGGAGGCTCACAGGCTCCGAGAGTTGCGAGAGGGCGCCGAGTGCGAGCTCAGCCGACTGAAGTACGCCGAGGAGGAGCTCGTACAGGTGGGGCTCCCGCACCTGAACGGATTAGTCACCGGTCTAATGTTGCCCAGCATTTACATACCTGACAAGCCAGTTTACAGATCATGACAGTCTATGAATGTAAATGTATTCACCACTTCTGCTGCTTAGTGAACTTAAAATCAAAAGACTGATTTCATATTTTCATGTACAGTTTTTTTCTACTACAAAATACATGTATCCACTAGATTGCCTCAGTTCTTCTCATCAATAAATACAGAGCCAATATGGCTTCCTGTTGGTAATGAGTTCTCTCCTTGTACTCGAGCCAGGAATTGACTCATTTTTACACAGCATGTGCAGAAATCAGGCAGTAAATGCAGTTCACTTGAAACTGAGAGTCCTGCATTTGATGTCCTGGCAAACATTTTCAAACATTTGACTGCGAGTTCGACCCGAGCCTGGATCTCGATGTATCGTGTTTTTCCCCGTGTAGGTGCGGAAAGCTCTGAAGCGAGCAGAGAAGGAGATGCAGTCAGAGCGGTCGGTGCCCGAAGCTCTTCAGAAGTGGCTTCAGCTCACACACGAGGTGGAGGTTCAGTACTACAACATCAAGAAGCAGAGCGCTGAGTTTCAACTGTGCGTCGCCAAAGATGAGGTACCGTCCTTTGTTCTCTGTTCTGTGGGATACTGTGAACACGGAGCCGGGGCCTCTTAGGGCCTTTTAGCTTAAGCACCAGTTTACGTATCACATGAGATGTTCAGCCTGCATATACAGCGCGTGTTGGAAATTACTAGTGGTAAGAGATTAGTGTTGGCTGAGATTCTTCAGCATTTGAACTGCATCAATTTAAATTGATTTTGCTTGATCTTGATTCACGGATTTTCCCGTTGGTTTGGAATGTATTTTAACTTAAATACCAAAATGATTATTCAAGCATTCAGGACATACTAAATAACACAGTATTGTTTAACATCATGTTTACAGTCAGTTTCAGCAGCTTTAAGCGTATTTGTTAGTAGTAATTGTTAGTAATAATTGTCTGCAATACTTTTAATGACAAGTATTTTCAAGACACATTAGACTTGCATTAACATCCAAATCTGAATTGACTACCGATTTACTCATAATTACATGAATTTTGAATCCACTGGAATCAAATCTTAACTACTGAACTACAGTAAACAGCCATTTAAAACTCGCTGAGACCTGCAGTCAGTTCTGTTTACGCTCTCTCACAGAGGACAGTGGCCACGACTGTAAAATCTCAATTGTTTAATAGAGAATAATTATAAATAAACTTAAATTCACAGTTTGTTTCTTTGTTTTTTTCAGGCAGAGAAAATAAAAAAGAAGAGAGGTTCTGTTTTCGGAACTCTTCATGTCGCTCACAGTTCATCACTGGACGAGGTGGACCACAAGATACTAGAGGCAAAGTAAGAACAACACAAACACTGAATCCAAAGTATTAATTAAACACACAGCAGATGCAAGTTACTGTGACAATCACTCAAAGTAGTAGTATGTCACGCAGGGTTTGTATATGACGGCTGGTCTGAGGTGTAACCAGCCGTCTTATTTATATGAAAAGCACTCAGTCGGCTCATACTTGATTTAATGCAAAGAGGCACTAAATACCAATTTTTCAGTCATCATCTGTCCACATAAAGTACCTCCACATCACTTTCAGTCAGCTGCATTTTCATTTCTGACAGATGATAAATTGAAAGGATTGTGTCATATGCATTCAGACAAAATAAATCAGTGGCAATTACGGTACTTTATACATTAGGGTAAAACAAGCCCGACTTTATGTTTTGACCAACATCAAACCAAACGGCTCACGTGCCAAACACAGTCAGACACAAAGATTTGAATCTGTCGCAGTGGCCTGTTCTCATTAAACTCTCACTTTCACATCAACTTCCAGGAAAGCCTTGTCAGAGGTAACCGCGTGTTTAAGGGAGCGGCTGCACCGCTGGCAGCAGATTGAGAAACTCTGCGGTTTCCCTGTTGTCAATAACTCGGGGCTGCCGAGCCTGACGGCCAGCCTCTACTCTGACCACAGCTGGGTGGTCATGCCGCGGGTGTCAGTGCCTCCCTACCCCATTGCAGGAGGAGTGGATGACTTGGATGAGGATACGCCTCCCATCATTCCACAGTTCACAAGTGAGTGAGCCAGCAGACGGTTCGGAGGTCTGAAACCATATGATGATCACAAACATACGGGAAACTAACTTCCATTGCTCCTTTCTCTCCCTAGCGTCTACATTGATCCGGCCTCCGCTGACACGCAACAGCAGCATGTGTCGTTCCCGGCGGAGCCTGCTGAGCTCCCCACAGTCCTCGCTGATGTCCCCAGACCCCGACCTGCTGTCCATGGCCAGCTCGTCCCTCTCCTATCGCCCCGAGGCAGACGACGAACATATCATGTTCAGCTCGGATAGGAGGGGGTATGTAGCTGTGGCTGGAACACCGCGGAATGGTTTTACAGTTTGGAGTCACAGGTGTTTCATCTCACTGATGCTTTAAGCTTGGGGTTAAATGGAAACATGTATCACTGGGTGTCATCTAGTCCGTAGAATTACCTCTACTTCAAGCTGCACGTAATTAGTTAAAGTTAAATATAATTAATTAAAAAGACTTGTGTCGCCAATTTATTTTACCAGTGTAAATGCGCTGCAAGAAAACAGATGAACTGTGGCCACTAACCACCTGGAAGCATTTATTTAACTTTCCAAAATTATCATTTTGAGGAGTGAAGCACCTGAGAGGATGAATTTTATTTTTCAATTCTGATTAATGGCCAAATTTAGTCAGTTCCTAAGTGTTCTCTATTAAAAATGTGTAGTCTATAAATGCTATCTAATGTGTGTACAAAGCGGATTTTTGTTCACATTGCCATAAATTCTTACAAAGCTGTGAGGGAAATTTAGTGACTAAAAAAGCTGCAAATTTTTTTTTTTAAATGACAGAAAGTTTCAGTTTTATCTAGTGGACTGTTGCAGCGTTGTGTGTGATTTTTACCATGGCTCGTCTGTTCTCTTCTGTCAGGGACACGGCTCAAGAGGGCAGCTCCGACACAGACTCTCTCAACTCTTCCCTGGGCCGCAAGCAGCTGCACAACCCATGCACACCGGCCTCGGAGACCCCGTACCGCAGAATCTCACGAGAAGAACTGCTGCTGTTCAGCCAGAGTGCGGAGCTTCCCGAGTCCACCTCCATCACCCACATCAGCAGCAGCAGCAGCAGCAGCAGCAGCCTCAGGGACTCCACTCCTCCTCCTCTGCAGTCCACTCCTGCCGCCACCCCTTCTGGACCGCCCTCCACCTCACCTTCCCCGGCCTTGGAGCACCACCCTTTTGCACAAAGTGGCTCGCCCGACCTCACCCCCACCATACCCGAGTCCCAAAGCGTAACGTTCTCACAAGGGAACGCCATCTCTCCAACGGGAAAGGGCATGTACAACGGCGTGTTAGAGAAGTCGTACAGCTTCACCCAGCTGCCCGCGAGCATGCTGACCAACGTGGGGCGTCACCCGTCTCTTACCTCCCTGGACTCAGAGGGCCGGAGTGTGGGAAGGGATTACAAGCTCCAGAGCACCTCCTCCCAGGACTCCAGCGACAATGGAGAGAAAATCAAGCGCTCCTCTTCTAAACTTAAAAACCTATTTAAGAAGAAAAAATAAAATTAGCAAATTAAGAGTCATAAATAAATAATTGTTTTAGCCCTAATACTAAACAAAATGGACATCACTGTAAGCTAAAACATCACACTCTTATGTTTTTGTCATTAAAGACGGAATGTAGCTCAGTCTGGGCGCTCCAGATTGATAGCCTTATTTTTTCATTAATGTCTTTATTCTTTAGTTGAGTCATAACCTCAGAGAGATCTGGAATAAGTCAATGAAAGGTCAAAGGTCATGGTAGATGCCATTCAGACAGCCAAAATGCACGACCTTGTCACTGTCTTCTGTTCATGTTATTTTGAGTTCAAACCAAAAAGCCAGTGTCTTTATGGGTCTTAACGGTGCAGTCCGAACATTTGTTTTCAGGCACATTTTGTCTAGGGTTTCATTGTTGAGGTCTCGTACAGAACGCCATTTGAGAATGTTTGCTGTTCCTGCGTATTTAAAGTATTTAATGACATTTTCAGTAATGACAGCAGCACATCAGTAACATCCAGAGGAAGAAAATGGTCATAAGATTTCCTTTGTTAAACTCATGTACTTGATGAATTTCCTTGGGGGGAAAAAAAAAACTGCTAAAAGTTTGTTGCACTACTGCTTTCCTAGTATTTTAGGAAAGGTCCGCTGATGGGAGGAACACATGGGCAGCGGCAGTGAAGACGCAGCATTTAATAACAGAGCCAAAAATATCTCATTATCTGCTGTGCCTTCAGTGCCACTGTCCACGTGTTGTTTTCACACCATTATGTTCTTATAGATGTTTTTTAAATAGATTTATATGGGTAGGGGTTCTAATGAACTGCTCTTACTGAAGAAGGTTTATTGAATATGCAGAATAACCCACACCAGTCATTTCCCCTGTAATCTAGTGCTCCCTTATTACTTGATTAACTGCATTCTGTAGCCATATCAACATCCTATGTCCAGTTTTTGTCTTAAATCCCTCTTTCCCTTTTGAAAACTTGGTGTCACTACCAGATTCTGGTCAAATATTTTTTTTCTGTGAATGGAAGAGGCCACGTTCACGTCGTATTTAAGGATACTTGAGTGCCAGGGAGTTCAAGGCAATTGCAGGAATGTAATTTTTACAAAAAATGTATTGTCTGTAATTGACTTCTACTGTTCTGTGATGATGTGGCCTGTACCATCTGTGTTTCCAGGCTTCGCGTAAAGACGAACACTAGGATAAACTGTTTGATTCAGATCTGATTGATACACCAAGACCCGCTCCCTACCACACACTAAGCTCGAAGTCGACCCATGCAATACGGTCCTGTTCCTCACCTCTGGGCCTGCGCCGAGCGTATTGATGTCAAGAGCTCCTGCTTCACACTGTGATTTCTGCCTTCTTCCCTTCATCTTGGACCTGGCTGTCACTACTGCAGCTTAACGGCGACGCGATTGGGGTGATGCCTTGTACGAGGTGTGTCTGGGTGGCAGGACAACTAGATGACACAAGGATCCAGTGGCATCTGTTTTTAAAGAAAAAAATATATATATTTGGAAAGTTGTAAACAATACAGCACACAATGAAGGACACAGAGTATAATTGCAAGACATGGGTAACGTGAATGTTTACAAAATATTAGGGTTTTTTGAGAACATTTTGTGTGTGAATATTTGTATACTGTAGAAGAATTAATAAAAAATGGAGGCACCAGGGAAGTTCCAGAGTCATTTTTGTGAGTCTTATTTTGGTTTAACTGTTCATACATGGGAAAAGGCCGTCGTCATTGACTAAATATCTTCAGTAACAGTCTCGTTTAATAAATGGATGAGTATTTATAGGATAGTTTCATAGGGCACTTCTCACATCTCACAATGAGTTTACTGGTCGTGAGTTGTTGTATAATACCTTTTGTGGCAGTGCGTTCTATAAACCTACCCCTCATGTCAGAGGTCTCAAAAGGTTCGAGTCAATCTGTGCAGACGCTACACACTAAACAGAAGCTGGGGACGTGTAGCTGGGCATTTACAGTATGTGGGAGGTCTAACAAGAGATGTGATCAGGAAATGTAGGATGATTTTTGGTATCAAGCCAAACTCGGGGATAAAAAGTCCAGATATCTCAACCTCTGCTTCTGCGAAACACACGGGGAAAAGTGGGCATGATTGCTTTATCAATATAAAGTGAATGTGATGAGTCTCTGCACACTGGGGAAGGAGCAGGGACGTCTGCTGATGATGAATGTGCTGTTTGGGCACTACTGTACACAGCAACAAATCCCAGGCTTTCACTGCGGCCCACGTTTCGGGTGCAATTACATTCAGGGCCACATGGTGTCAGCAGAGCACCAGAGGAAAACAGCCTGATCAGCCACTCCCTGAGTGGGGGGACACACACCATCCATGTTAGTGAGCACCACAGAGTCAGACTTGTTCAAAATCCAACAACTTTACGGCTCCAACTATGGTACAAGGATAGAAATCTGTCTTCAGCTCCATCACAAACACCATGATGAGGAGTTATATACAAGATGTTTCATTAACCCTTATAAATATGAAGGAAAGTGAAAAACATTGAAGTGAGAATGGCTGGACGACAGCAGCTGAAGGAATCAATATCGCTTTCTACTTATATAATAGTACGTTTGTGTGTAATGTCAGTATCCTCTGATGAATCATTTCTTAAAATGATACAGTGAATCTAACTTGTTTGAATTGTTCAATTCATAAGTGGCTTCAACAGCTTCAGAATGAAAATCGGAGCAGAGAAGCATTACACTGCATTTGCCAAATAAACAAATGTGCGCTACTTTTTGAGCAGCTGCCAGGAAACAGGCGAGCAACAAACAAGGACCAAACACTAATTCTGTATGGCCAATAGTATGTGGACGGAGTTCCTGGCTTATTAATTTGCTACTTACAGGATGCTCTGGGGCTGATTTTCAAGCATTTGCTGGAAATCTTGCAGCTTGACCTGCAAACTACTACAATAAAAGTGCACTGATTATTGCAGTCCACAGTTTTGGACTGATACTACAGATGATGTGTCATTAGACAATAATCTGCTGAGCACTTTTTTGACACCTGTGAAGCTGACCACTCATTACTTTATTAATGAATCATTCCCAAAAAGCTTTGAAACAGGATTGCACTTCGTCATTTGCCTCCCCTGATATAAAGTAGTGCACGACTCGGTGCGAGTGCCTTACTCATTTGTTTCCTATTGTTACAGAACTGTTGCTGTCGCACATGTGTTGCAGTACCGCAATCCTAAAACTACTCTGCAACAAACACGTTCACTGTGCAGCCCGTCTCAAAGTGCGTTCAGCTGCAACACTTTGGCCCACATTCTTTTGCTGCGTGCCTCTTCTTGGCTCCCCATCTTTCCTCACAGGAGCACTGCAGGTTGGGGACACGCTGTGGATATTTATGGCCCCAAACGGCACCGCAGTGGTGTAACTGGCCCCACCATGACGCTAATGTTCAGACAGAGCAGTGGAAAGTGATGCAACGCCCCGGCAGAAGATTTCGCCCTTTAATGAACGCTGCTAAAAAGGTAATGGATAGACAGAAGGCTTTAAGGCACACGTAGTGAGGAGTGTATCAGTGAGGCTTTTTACCCAACCAGGCTCAGACAACCACTCCTCTCTGCCAAAACCAGCCTCTCTCCTTTCTTTATCCTCATCACTCACCACCCTCTCTGCGCTCTCGTTTGGATCCCATTCCACTGCAGCAGAATAGGTTTATTAGTGTGCTTAATGCACTGTGACCCACTGGGGCTTGCTGTCTACCTTATTCATGTGCAAAAAATAAATAAATAAATAAATAAAAAAGAAAAGGTTGAATGTTTTTCAGGTGGAAGCAGAGACCGACTGAGGAACTGTATAAAAGGGCAGAGTGACTATACGAGAAACAAAAGTATAACTAGGAGTGAAGTTAACGAAGACAAAAATGATAAACAATCACTTTGCCAAGCTTCAGAAAAAAAAAAGAGAGAAAGAAAACAAGAGCTGCAGACATGACATTCACAGTCATTATAATAAACAGCAGCAGCGAGTTGTCCTAAACAGCCCGGGCTAGTCCATGTTGATAACTGCCATGTTTACCCACACTGGGAAAGACAAAGTCGGCTCTGGCACCAGTCACGCTCGGTGCAAATGATTGTTTCTGCCCCAAAAATCTGCCAGGGAGACCTGCAGCCAGTTTGAGGAATAATGAAGCCATTTCAGTCACGACCAGTGTCCCTGCGCCTGCAAGAGCTCAGCCAAAATAGAGGTTTTGCAGCGTGGAGGCTTCACCTGAGAGAGAGTTTTGGTGTGAACAATAAAGGATGTCAGAGATCTGTAGGACTTGACCGAAGAGGTTTAAGAAGCTCGGCACAAAATATCATGTGCATCGTACAAGATCAATCAGAGTTGTGGTTAGGACCAGAGTTAAGCTGGACTAACAGTGTAATCTCATGTAAAGCACTGCTTGTTGCGAATGATCCTGCAGCCGATCAGTTCGCTGTGATTCCAGCAGCAGACACAGTCTGTCTGAGGGGCAGGGGAGAAAAGAACAATCTAAAGAAGCCCCATCTGCAGAGAACAATGATGTATGAGCTCTGCAAAGGCTCCACCACTTCATTGTGTTTGCTCTACAGTGGGGGCACTTTCAAAGCACCTAAGTGTTTGCGCCCCCTCACAATGCTCACCTATAATTTGACTGATCAAACTCAATTTCAGTTGCAGCAGAAAGTTGTTTTCACCAAAAACCCCCTGATGAACCCATCAAATCCCACCTGAGCACAGGCAGGCTAGTAGCTAGCAAACACTGAGGAGCTCTTCCTGTAGCAGCTGCAGGCCAAAGCAAAGGCAAAGACATACAGATGCTTACGTTATATTTGCCATTATATTTGCACGTGTTCGACACTATGAGAAAGATAATCGTTTGCTAACACGCACCACAAAGCACAATGGGACCTCTGAACAACAGCAACAGGAAAATTACGTCTCAGTGAATAACATGAGAAATGAAAAAGGATGTGCAACAGCTTCTCATGAACAGTGTCAAGGATGCTGAAATAAACGTTTGGCATAAAAAGTGAGCAGACGCCTAATGAAACAGTATGGTGACCAAGTAAAGATCAGGCATCACCACCACTTTGGGGAATAAATCTGAGGCAATCAGCCCGTATCAACAACAACAAAATGAAAACAGCCCGTGACAAATGTTTTTCAGTCAACCATTTCAGTTTACATGGTGCTTTGTTATCCAACAAATTCTCCACTCCATCTAGTGACAATAATCTCATCAAATTGGACACTTTATTGAGACGGCACACACAACCATTCAATATAACTCACAGAAGAGGGGACTGAAAAAATTTTCAGCTTCAATTTCATCTTCAATTCCAAGCAAAGACAGGGTGATTAAAATTGCTTCTAAAAATAATATCTCTTAAGAGCTGCACGTATCTCTTTATTAAGCAATTATTAGTTTCATCTGTCTGCCCTAAAGCAGCTGAAATAAATCAAAGGCCTCATTCATATGAATGAACAAATCATAAAAAAATAAAATAAATGTTTGTCTGGACTGGAGCCATCTAAGTGTCTTTTAACTTGAATGACACAGCTCTGATTGATTTGCGATTAAACTGAGTTTAATCAGATTTGCATCACAGCAATCACATCAGCGGAACGTCGGTCCTCCGCATCCAGCAGCTGACACAAACAAGCAGGATAAGCCCACAAGCTCCGACATTTTCTCCCCAGTATCTTCTAACTTACCACCTGCACGTGACTTAGTTTTTAGTCCTAGAAAACACTAAATTTAAACAGCTGAATTTTATGAAGCACTAAAAATGGAGCATATTGTCCATGGCACCAGTCAGGATGATCGGTGTGTCCATATTCAATGAAAACTCAAACCCAAACTGTACAGGTATCCAAAACCTAACGTGAACTTACATAAATTCAGAATATGATAAAATATTGTTAAACTAATGTTATGGCTCACTAATATAAATCACGGCAGCTGGCTGAAAGCTTATAACAATGTCAATTACCCCTCAGATATATTTGATACAGGCTGAACTATGTCCTAGTACATATATGCTGCTCTATCCGTAAAGGTCCAATCAGACAAAGTCAAAACATACGCAAACGTTTAGTCTGCTATAATTAAGCTTTCACCTGTCACTAACATATTTTGCACACTTTGTGTATTTTGCTGCCAACAAATATATTTTCTGCACTCTGTGCACCCTGTAATTTTAAATTTGGCAGTATGACTGCAGCCTTGTGGCTAACAGCGTTGTTATATACTGTAAACAGGAAACAGATCAATCATTTATATGTAAATTCGGAGTTTGCACCACACTTAAAAACACACTAACGTTGGATTTCAGTAAGAAAACAGACTCTGTGCGGGCGCCCGCTTGCTTCACACATCCATTTTCCACCCCTCTCCTCCTGCTCCCACATGCATCCAGTCAGGCAAACTGTAGCGATTCACCACAAGCTGAGTCCTAATTGTAGTGTTTTTCCTTGTCAGACAAAATTATTTTTAATAGTTATTGTCAGGCTCTAGGATTGATGACACAAAAGATACAGAGAAAGCCTCCACCAACTATCAGCTGCTGACACCGGAGTGCGGCTATTCTAATAGGTGTCAGCGTCTTATCTGAGGCAATTACCTTGTTGTTATCGTCAACACTGTGTCACAAATTGAAGTCCAAACAAAGTTGGTGCTGAGGTCTCAGAGATGTGACACGGCTCTGACTGATGGACTGCAGCACCTATTATATTAACAAGGACACCTCCACTCAAAGCGGGGCTCACTGTGTCCTAACACGGGCTGAAAAAATGCCAGCAGATGAAGCATTGACAGGTCAACAGCATCTACAATTAATAACAGATCCATAACGTAACCCAAACCATGACCTTCCCCTAAACCCAAACATGCTGCATTTAAACACTCACCAGAAATGAGTTGTATCAGGTGGGAGGATCCAGGCCTGATCTTTTAGGCTGAGGACATATTGAAAAGTAGTTAGTGGACATGAATACCATAAAAACTTTATGTTATTCATAAAGTTTACCCAGTCTTCTTCTTGTAACATTAATTTCTAGATGCAAGGGAGTCTGCGTTAAGAAACATTTTTAAAAATAGTTGATGCAATACAATAAATGAAACATTATATTTCAAAACAAGTGCAAAAATCATCAAGTTGGTAGAGTAACATCCAGCTCATACATTTTCAGAAACTGTAGACTGTTTGTCATAACACTTCCATACGAGCCCAATTTCTGAATTTGTGCCACTTGTGGGAGGACAGTAGATCAGTGTTTCCTACCCACTACGTTCATCAGGTGTTTTCAGTCTATCAAAAGAAGATACCAGAGGCTGGAGAGGGGGAAGACTATGGTATGTGGTGACATGGTATGTTCCAGCTTCTGGTTTACTGATCACACCTGATCCAGGCCTCAGCCGTGGGTGGGGCACAGTTGGTTTTCAAAAAAAGAAGAAAAAAAAAAGCAGAACAGAGGTCCTGAGGGAACTGAGAACCGCTGCCATTAGACAACCTGTTAAACACAAATGGTTTGAGTTAAAATAAGCACTGTGGCACTGTAAAATATTCTGTCTCACAGATTAATGCAGCACTGACAAAAAAAAAAAAAAAAAGAGAAATTGAAAAAGGTACTGTATTATAAAACCAATAAAACAAAACAAGCTATACGACCATTTTAAATGGAAGGATAGATGTCACACTTTTAATATGCAGTACATCTCAAATCCAGTAACTGCAAACTTAGGTTGGATACAAACCTTAGAGTTTTTCAAGACTAAATTCAGAAAAGAACATTAATACTGTAGCTGAGACATTAATTCACGCACTTTATGATAAAGCACCATATTTAAATTGGTAGAATAAAAATATGATGCAGCTAGAAAATCTAAGCCTTAGTGTATTCTTAATGTTTGTCTTCACAAGAAATAAATACACTGCATTGCAGTAAAAATACTGTTTATAAAGGACAGTAGGTATACAGAAAATTTCATTATTTGTGGACATTGGATCCAGCTTGTATCAGTTTTTTTTTTTTTTTTTTTAGCAACGCAAAGATAGAAATAAAATGTTTAAAAAAGCAGGCTGTGGAACATTTTGCTCTATAAAAGGCACCTGGAGCTGCACTTCTACTTATCAGACATGTTGTTGCACAGAGAACTGTACAAGAGTGTAAGTCTGTGACATCGCTGCAGTGACCTGGATCACGTTAGGAGCCCGGCTGACACTCGAAGTCGCTGCTGTGTTATGTGAAGTGAGTCTAGGGGTTTAGTTTAATTTACTTTAGTTGATGAAACACAGTGAAACAAGACAGAAGATTAAACAGGAACAAAAGACAAGAAAATAAAAAGAAAAAAAATTTAGCAGATGAGATAAAACTCAAATGTGCCTAATAAAAACTCACTTCTAATCATTTGTAATTCCTGCAGGGCTCAGCTCGAGTTTATTGAGCACTTATCGTGAGACAAAACCTTTGGGCAATTACGCTATTGTCCAATCTAACAGCTAAAAGAAATCCCACATTTTTTTGTTGCAAATCACATCTGACCTCGACGTGTGCTGCTCAAACACTATTTGAATTTCTTTGACAGCAGGAGATCAGAGTGGGAGAGAAGATGGATAGAAAAACTGAATCTGAAAAGATAGTGGCGTGAGAGAGAAACACACAGGATGAAAGAATCCCAACAAAACAAGTGAATCAGCAGGGTGCCAAGGTCATCCGAATGTGAGAGCGGCCGACTTATGGAGAGCCGGCGTTGGGGAAGATTGTGTGAAAAACTGAAAGCGAAAAGAGAAGAATGAAAGGCACTCTGTAGGAGAAGCTTTCCCTTGAAATTACACATTTGTAGAACAGAAAATAAACATGTTCAGCTATTAAGCTAATTTGCACATTATTTAAAGACGTATCTATTCTCATTAATCTCCTCAGAAACTTTACCCTGTGCTCTCCTGCACTCATAACCTTCTCCCTCCTCCTCCTTCTCTTTTGATTTTATAAGTCTAAGAAATCCAATCATTTCTATATGTGCCAAACCTCAAGTTTGATCTTTCAAACAAAGGCGGCGAATTTGATTTGAGTGAATTCAGGAGCTTTGTGCCAATGAATAAAACATTGCTTCTCCTTGATGTTACCCGGACTTATCAAGTCACAGATTCCCCCTTTGAGCTTGGTGGTGACACAGTGCAGGAGACCTGTGCAGGATAAAACAGAAAAGATGAAGTTTCTACTGTATATCTTCAGCTTGGGCTGCGAGGAAAGATAACTGCGCAAACGTGAAAATACACAGGTATGTGCAACACGCGGACGTGATGAAGGAGACTGACTTTTGATCTTTTTTTTTTTAATGAATAATGCATCACGACACATAAGAAAAAGAAAAACAGAAAGACAAAGAAAAAGAAAGCTGATCTTCAGTTTCATATATCTGTCATGTACAACTTGTGCAAATCCCCTTCAATTGTGCAAAAATCAAACGTGTAGGGATTAACAAGGCTGTGTGGGACAAGATATGCATTATTTAATCCACAGTTTAACTTCTAGGGTGACTGTGATTAGTGCCTGCATGTGCTTTTGGGTCAAATTAGTAATTGAAATGAGACTATTCCTAAAGTTATCAATCAGAAACGCAATTAACAGCTTTAGTACAGAAATGTAAAAAGAACACCGAATTAGAGTTATTTTTATTCTGTCTGTGGCACTCAGATCTGTGGAACTGTGGGTGGTCAAATTACTTCAGTACGATGCAGGCCACTGAAAACGCTGTGAAAAATAATCTCGGTTTGTTCACTTCCTCTTTCCCAAATCTTCTAAAACTGCCAGTAACCTGTGTGCTGCTTCTACTTGATGGCTCCTGGTCCCAAAAAGATGAACCCTAATGACTCTTGTATTTTCATCTTTCCAACTTCCTCTTCTGTTCATGGTTTTAATGTTAAGTAAAAGGTCTCACTTTGGTGCCATACAAAAACATTTAGCATGTTCATTTGAACATAATCAGGGAAGATTTAACATCTGCATAACATAAGGCCTCATATCTGTCTAGATGAATTATGTCAAGTCAAACACTGAGGCTGCTAAACATCAGCACGGCCGCACGTTTAACTTAGTCTAACCCAGCGATGGAAAAGTAAACCTCGCTTCTAGGTGCATGAAGTGTTCAGAGCTTTGATCAACAAACCAAACGATCGAGCAAAATGTAGATTTAAAATTGACAAATGTCAGGCAGCTCTTCTTATCATCTCGCTCTTTACCAGTAGTCAATAATTTTGGGGTCTGTGCATGGGAAATTCTATCATACAATCATCATCTGAGCTGAAGATCCTCTAAGTTATGGTATGTGTGTTTAAGCATCTACCACTCGAGATGACTGCCACACTCATACAGCACTGCAGATCCCCTCGCCTGTTTCAGCGGCCCAGTAGATGAGGAGGAGCGAATTGGGAGCCTCGCCATGAATGCAATCTGTAGAAATTCTTGGCTGGATCTTCTTGATGGTTCTCTCTCAATGCTTGACCTGCATTTAAAACAGACTTATAGTTTCTGATGGTTTTTTTTTATGTTATACAGCATCACTCTGAGGCATAGCATCATTATTTAAATGCCTGACTTAAAACTCCAATGTCATTTTAAATTATTTTACCCCTGAAACCACATATACATACAAATTGAACAATATTGAGTTGTATTGACTGTATATCAATTTGACATCACAAGTGCAACATTAAGAAATGTCATTCGGTTGTGTTGTGGGTTTATGTAGTGCATTTCTAAATAATGAACCGGTGTTGTTAAATCGATTAAGTTTTTTGTTTTTATGTATTTGTAAGTGTTTCCTCAAATTAAAGTGCTCTATGTAAGCACTAACAAATAGATAAAACTGTGTTCAATTAATTAAAAAAATATCTATGTCATAAATATTGTTACTAAAAAATTCCTTAAAATATTGTGATTTAATTTTGAGTATCACAGACCCATAACAATTATGATACATTTTGTTGTTACTTGCTACAGTATGTGTGTGTGTGTGTGCATATTATATTGAATGAATGTCCGTAGAAAATGCAAAATTACAACTCAAGTCACTTTTAAGACAATAAGACAAAAACATAATTCTGCTGGAGGTTTCTTTCATTAAAGAGATTTTTTCCTCTCCACTTTCGCCTCCAGCTGCTCAAGGGGGATTTGTTGGTTTTTCTCTAAATGTCCTTATAGTCTTGACTTTATTATGTAAAGTGCCTTGAGATGAATTTGTTGTAAATTGGCGCAAAATAAATAAAGTGGAATTGAACTGAATTGAATATTACATTTACTCGACACAAAAAATAAGTGTAATGGAAATGAATAACCCACACACATATACACCACATTTAGGCCGAACTCAGTAGGTTTCGGTTGAAACGCCTCGATTCACCTCGGAGAATAATCCTGAACAGACAAAAGACAAAAACTCTCTGCTCACACAAAACACAGATAATAACAATCTGCTCATACTGCTGCGGCCCATAAACACAGTAAATGAAACGAACGTTCACACCTGGTTGACGCGCTCCGTCCATCTTCGGCCGGGAACCCGAAGACTTCCGGTGACCAATGGCGCCGTCTCAGTCTCAGCCCGTGTCTTCCTGGATCCCGCGGGGTCCGTCTGACCTTGAATCCAGCTTTGGTTAAATTTCCGATCGTCTTTGTCACTTGTTCAAATGTCACACGAACTATTCACCAACGTCTACTAGCCGAGGTCGCTAACACAATCAACTGGCAGCTAACAGCTACTTTTCCGCTAGCTTGCCAGCTAACAGCTACACTGTTTTAGCCGAAGTCTTATGACCAACACGAACACAGCAAACACTACGAAGCTAACAGGGACACGCGTATGACCGCCACAACCCGTTATCATCCATAACAACGACGAGTTATCATCCATAAAACAGACATGCTCCAACATTTAGCCATCGCTGTTCATTTCTTCGTCCATGCTGCGCTCCGTCTCCCCGCCCCCCCTCCTTCTCTTCCTCACCTGCTGCCAATCAGAGCAGAGGTTTCTGACGGACAAGCGCATGAGCGATACAATGGACAGATCTGAAACTAAAGGCGCAATCTGTATTTTATTACATTATCTCATCCACCAAAACCAGTTTGAAACTGATTCCGAACTACTTGGAGTCTTCATAACTATTTACATCCAACTACACTAGACTAGTTTCCAATCCATCTTTTGTTCAAGGATCAAGTTGTTCAAATCCATCTATTCTCCATCAGGGCTGAGACAGTGGGTAATTAAGACCATTACACATTTGCCTTATATGCAAATTCAGGTGGTAGATATTGACACACACACACACATATATGCATATACTGGGAATATGCTATCACACTAAGAAATCCAAATATGTAGTTTTACATGGCAGTGAGTAAAGCCTGCTGTGTAAAGATACAGAGATATACAGTAAGGACTTTAAATGGTAACATGCAAGATGAACAAAATTCAGTTCCGATATGGACAGGACATGAGAGACGTGAATAACTTGCCTCTCTCTGTTTCTCTGTAGATGGCAGACTTGCCCTGTGCAGGCTTTCAGGCTCAGATAAAGCTGAATTTGCTATGATAAGCATATCCTCAACCCCTGATTTGTGGGGGTATTAGCGATAAAAAGAAGCGAGGGATGGATGAGGTGGTGGACATTTGTTCGGTTTTTGTGTATTGCATTTGGTTTGAAGTGCAGAGTACCAGAAAGCAGTGCTGGATTCACAGAACATGCATGTGGCTTGGAAATTGCGCTCATCCCAAATTTGTCTCATGTGGCAGTTTAATTTTAATCCTCATTATCTCACAGCAGCTCAGGACACGCGACATGTAGTCAAAATGTGAACATTTAAAAAAGTCAGATTTTCCCATATTTGGACAAATTCAACGTTGCATTTATTCTAAATGCCTACAGAATGAAGGAGCATCCACATTATATTTAGTCTTAATTTACAATAGTTGTAAATGCTCAGACATCATGATTTAGAAACAAGGTGTCAAATCATCCCAGTGATTGCTGGGTGCAAGTGGTAGAAGTGCCACAGGTAGTACACAAACAGGCTACAGTGATTATATGGAACTGGTCAGCTATACATTTAATGGAGTAAGTGTGTTGCTGAGTAATTTTAAAGTGCTACTCCAGAATTGGGGACCTCAGGAAATAAAAACAAAATATTGATCCTAAATGCAACTTAACTGTTTAATTCATAAAGTAAAAGTATTTACCAATTTCATTGTTCCAGCAGATACTCTCAGTCATGCTGAAATGCAACTTGGAAGTTGTTAATTTCTGTACTTGAAAGTTTTTATCCACACTGGCCTGCACATCATCTTTAACTTTTCATCAAAGGGAGTAAAATTTTCTAATGCAGTTTTTCATCTTGTGCGTTGGGAATAAAAGTTGTAGAAGTCCTCTGACCTGTAGACATGTAACACTGTTACATTGGGAAAATAAAGAGAAATGGTGCCCGAACCTTGGTCGTCCAAAGTCAGAGGAGCAGAAAACATTAAGCTGTCTTCCAAGACAGACTTGAGAAAAAATTTGTGAAGCCCCTGTTTTAAAATGTTTGGTTGATTGCTTGAACTGCAACGATCACACAGTGGCTTCCGTGCTTTTGCTGGCTGCTTCAGCTCTTTCCACAACATTTCAGTAGGATTAAAATCAGGAGTTTGTCTCAAAACATTAAAAGTCTGCTGTAATGCTGTAATCATTATTTGCCAGAACCACCTGTGTGCCATCATCTTGCCGCATGACCAACAACCTTTAAGCTTCAGCTCAGAGTCAAATACATGTTTTTTTCAGGTTCAAACATTGACAGTGGGCACACAGATTTCCCTTCTCTGATTAAGTCAAGGCCTCCTAGACTCACTCCTGATTGCCATTCTATTGACTGATACACCAGACTCAAAATTTCCCTTTCAAATAAAGTTCACACACAAATATGATTCGATTATTTTATCCAGTAAATTACCAAACAAGTGTATTTGTTTGTCTCATTGGTTTAATTGTGTTCCTATGTATTCTATATAATTTTGAAGAATTGCACGAAAATCTGATCACGCTTGAAATCAAATTTATGCAAAAACTGAAATTTTTAAAGGCTTCACAAACCTTCGAGCACCACTGTATATTATAATTCCCACACTCCACATTAACCAAGTCTATGTTTATTATTCAAGGTTACGTTTTGGCATTCTACGTCTTTCTGCGCATAAGTACACTCTTGTATTTTTCATGGGACCGCCTGAAAATTATCATTGCTCACACGAATCCGAACCTGTAACCTCTGAAAAAAAATGTCCTGCTGAAAACATACATCTCCTGACCAGCGCTTGTGTTTAGCATTTCCTTTGACTCGACTGCGATTGGGTAGTGGCTGCACCAAAAGACTGCACCACACTTAAAGACTGTGTGAAAATTGGGAAAACTGCTCTACTTTTTATGAACTCAAGGAATTCATGTCAGCGCCGGGCCCTGTGCGCCAGAATATGTTTGAATAATCCCCTGCTAGTATAAAGCCTTCTGTATGGCCCAGTTGGTAAAGTGTGACTGTCACACTTACAGGGTTAGTGGTTTGGTTTCCTCCATGGCTGAGCATGTTAAAACTTTCTGCACACTTGGCACCAGAAAGTATTAAAAGCGGCCACCAAATGGTATGTAAATTCAAATTTTTACTGAAACAGCAATGCTTCATGAAACGCTTCCACAGTTTGGTGTCAACGCGCAGCAACTGCAGATCAGTGTAGGAGTAATGCAGCTGCTGCCCGATTAGTTCTGTCAAAAATACAGCTACTACATGATCCATTCATTTATCCTTCAGTGAAGACAGTGAATGACAGGAGAACAAAAATCACAAAAGAGGAGAGTAGTTTGAAAGACAAAAAGGAAAAGTGCAGGAGGAGAAAATATGAAAAGGGTTATGTGGTTGAACAGCAGTTATTTCAGAAAAGTCAAACTAATGTGTAAAAGAAGAAAAGAAAAAAAAAACACGGCAATGAGTTTCACGGCATAAAAGTGTGGCTGGAAGAAGGTGTGAATGAATGATGGGAGAGAAGATGAAGAATGGTCTTTTGAAAAAGAAAGACATTAATGAAAACCATTGTAGATGTCAAATTGCCTTTTTTGAGTTAAGAGCCCATTTCAAAATTTAAGCCGAAAGAGTGTGAATTAAAGAAGGTGAATAGCAGGGAAGAGGAGGTCTAAGATCGGAGTGCATTAACAGCAGGTTAATGGGAGAAAAATGGAAGGAGAAGGACAAAAGAGCAAAAAGGTGGAAAGGGCAGAGCCGCCTTACGTTGTCTCAAGTACCACCAAACACAGGCCTCGTACCACACCACTTCATATCCACTAATGCTGCAGAGGGAAGTTAGTCGCAAGATGTTTTTGTAATAAAGAGTGTGAACTGTATTTCAGAGTCGCAGTGTTAACCAAATATACAAGTTAACCTTCTCTGAGTGCAATTTTGTTCATATTAAAGAATACAAGGTTCTGATTCTACATATAGAATAAACCCCAAAACAAGAAAGGCTTTATTCAGCTATCTTTATTATGAGCAACATGTTTTCTTAATGAATATTAACAGGCTTATTCATTATTCATTATGTACCATCAGAGCCTTTGACATGTTTAATGACGTCCAGCTCTGTGAAATGTTGGAATAAGGATGAAATTCTGCCAGAGTGTCTGCACAATTTGACATGAAGCAGCTGCTGATGTGGACAGATTTTGGCTGACAGAAAACACTGTCTACTGCATACTGTCTTCATCAGGTCCAGATGTTAGCTTAGAAACAGTTTCAGGGATGACCTTGTCCAGAATGCTGGAGCTAAAACGAAACGATAAAAAGCAACAGATGTTTATGCAGGAAGCCTTAATTGGTTTGCTTCAAAGTACAACGCTGTTTCCTGAGATTTTCAGTCTCCACCTGACTAAATTTTAAAAAGGCCTAAATGAACGAAGAAGTAATTTATACAGCCTATTGATTACACATTAGCTCAAAGGATAATATAGTTTTCAATAATTTTATCACATTTAACTCTAAAGGTAGCAGCTCCACTGAATTTATGGATTAGCCAGGACTAGACACACCAGCCCAACATAAACATTCTTTATTTATTCTTATGATTTTGTTTAGGCAAATTTATTTCCCATTTTTGTTGTTGGAAGCCATAGTTTTGTATTTTTTGATACAGTGTGAACTTTTACTTTAACTTACTTACTTAAGTTTAATATCCACACAGCATGAGTGACACAAGACAAAAACTGTGAAGTCGACAACTGATCTCTGGTTTTCTTGGGTTGGAGGGGAATTTTACCCAACCTAGCACCACTGGGTACTTTGATCTGCTTCTTTCTCTGCATATATAAAGCAAATAATTCTTGTAATTATCAACATACCAGACTAGAAAAATGATGTACATATCATCATACAAAGCAGTGTCATTCTGAGCGCAGCATTATTTCACTGCAGATTATCTGTCTGCTGTGCAAAAAGCACCGAGGTTAATAAGTCTAATGTAGATATAGGCGATATAGAAGAGAAACCGCTGTGCCACATGTATAAAATGTGGACTGCTCTCCTCTCAATTTCAAAATGCGATATGCAATAATCCTGCTGCTGTGCAATAACCAGAGTGATTTAATAATATCAAACTGCCTATATCGCCCAAGCCACAGGCCACCCTGCTCTCTCTCCTCATGGTAAACAGTCTGCTTATATGGGGCTTTTATTCAAAGTGCTTCACTGTGTTGCTGCTCGTTCACCCTTGCACACGCCGATGATGGCAGTTGCCATGCAAGGTGCTCCGCTGACCCACGGGGAGAGACTGGGTGTTCGGTGTCTTGCCCAAGGACACTTTAACATGTAGCTGTGGGGATTTCAAAGTAATTTTGCAGTCTGACGGATTTTGAGAGGAGTGAGGTGGAGGGGGTGGAGGCCCAGCAGGTGGTGCTGCAACACGCCTGTTTTCCACAGTTGTGCCCTGTACAGTGTCTTTCTACTTATTGCTGTGTTTACTGACCCACAACTTCAGTCTCATTGTTTTATCATCTTGTAGAGAAATGGCAATGATGGTCACCTTACAGATCACATACATGATACATGATAATTAAATGGATGCAAATACAAATGCACAATATGGTTTGTGTGCATGAACGTCTTTAAAGATCAGCACACATGCTTTAATACATACATGCACAATCTGTTCTGCTTTTTATGTTTCTCTACATGTGCTTGCTGTTTTGAGCTTATTACCCAGCATGCGCAGTGTTAACGGCCTTGCTCTTCATTAATCCCATAAAGCCAGTCTTAAATCATTCAAGAAGCTCATTCAGTTTCAGAAATGAGCACTGTTGAGGTAATTTGGCAGCTCAGGTGTCTACACGCAAAAAAATCCACATCCAATGCCTCACACTTAGAGAGACCATGTGATCACCAGCAGACATTAAGAAACATATAAAAAACATTTAGATCTGATGAAACCATTATATTTGGACGAAAACATGCCAGATGGAAGCAGGTTTCAAGACTGTTCTTAAAGTCTAAAAAAACTGCTTATTTAATGGACGCTACACTCAGAAGTGCAAATGGGCAAGAAGGGAAAATCCTTGTGTTCCTGCTGGGGGGGAAGTCATCACTCTTTGGTGGAAAACGCAGGAGCAATCTGCAATGCATTTTAATACTAAGCATATTTTTTTGACCTAATACAGTCCAAAGATGGCAATCAGCAGAGTAAAACAATACACTTATACAACAATACATCAGAAGTGATAAAACTCTTTAAATAAGTGGTAAAACATGTCCAACTCTACAGTCGAGTGGAGAGTTTCATTTCTAACTCATGTTGTACAGTTCCACATGGATGAACTCTACACAGACTATTTCACTCACTTCTGCTTTTCCATCTCTGTCTCTGCAACAGAATGTGAACACTGACATCTGAGTGTATATGTATGTCGCTGTCCTATAAAAGACAAGTAATGTAAAGCCATCTTATCACAAAGAACTTCATAACTTGGACCACTGGATCCTATCTACTATTTGACAACTATTGCAAGATGACACGACAGATTGTTTTTTTTATTCCATAATCATTTCGCAAACTACATGCCGTGTCTAAATTCACGTCCTCATACTCTGATAATCTCTAATAACAACCATATAGTCAAGTGTACCTACAGTAACATTTGTGCTTTATGCTGCAGAGTCCTTCTACTTTCTAGGGGCTTTGTGATAACCAGTCATCCCTGCATCTCTGCAACTCTTCTGTCAATCACAACATCCTCTCTGGTGGTATCTGCCTGACTCACCGCTCTCTTTGGAAAACCTCCTCAGCAGCACAGTGGTTCATACAAAAGTGGCTAAAACTCAAACTGTGATAAAATGTGGAGAAAAATGATGTTGTCCATTAAATATTCAGCTTTGGCATTTGACTCTACATACACTTTGAATTTTGCCAATAATTACAATTAATTGCCAGTGTTTCTTTAGATGGGGTCCCATACACTGACCGAGACAAGATGCCACTTAGGTGGCTGTCCCCATTTGGACCTGCAATTATAATATTAAAACATAGACTGAAATAAACAGAAGTGCCCAATAAGATTTCATAGTTTTCATGCTGTCCTGTTTAAATGAGCCAAGAGCAATTATCACTTTTCTCTGCTTTATTTAATGATTTCACTCAAGACTTTTCTCGGAAAATGGCTTTTAGGCCCTTTCTGAAAGTATTTTGTAATCACCATCAGCAGCCAAATATTCATTTGGGAATAACTGCATCAAATGAGCAATATGTAGTTGTACTTATTATGTTCCTGTTACCCTTGGGTCATCAATATGATGCAATTATAAAGTTTTTTTTTCATGTAGTACTTGCTTAATTAAAATAAATGTCAAAAGTGTAGTTTTGACATGGCAAACATGGGCTGGAGCCACACACGTGTCCCAACCTTGTTCCACCTGCCCTTTCCTCAGCTGTGCTGTCACAACATGTAATTAAACAGGACAGAATACACGGCAAATTGGCCTCTGCTAGAGTGTCACCTCAATGACTAATAATGAAATAAACACACATCATGCTCGATAGCAATGAGCCACAAGTGCTGCACATTTCTGATTAAAATCTTAATGAAAAATGTAATTCTGGATCCATTATTGTTTACATCTCAATTTGCTCTGCTAAATCTGTAGTTAAATGCTTACTTAATGGATATTTTTGAAGCATAATTAGATCATTTCATGCAACGCTTTCAAGCGGAGATGACAAACACGACAACACATAGAGAAGCCGGGTGTCAGCAGGGTACAGTGGTCATCTAATGGGACAAGACAGGTCGAGACAAATTGCACTGAACAGGACACAAAATGACCAATCGCACCCTCATACTTGTTTGAAAAGTGCCTTTAAAACCTTCTGTCGGATACATAGAGAATCACGTGTAGCGGTGGAAGAAGCATAAAACCGTCTTCTGTTCTCGATTATGCTTCCTCACTGTCACTGTATCTCAGAGTAACCGCTGTCAAAGACCAATGAAAGGGGCTGAACTGGGCCACCTACAAACATGAAGGAATCGGGTTATTTCTGGGGCGCTGGGCATTCTTCACTTTCACCTAAAACAAAAAATGGAATAAATCCTTCTAAATTCACATTTGATGTTTGAGCAATGTTAAAAATAGATAAAAAAAAAGAGTCTGCAGCACAGCAAGGCTTTTGCATGCTAATATTCTGTATTTTAACACAGAGCTCACCTCGGTTGAATTAAACAGAGCACTAAACACAAAATGAGTTTGGAAGGAGTTTGCCCACAACTCAACAAGACAAAAAAATGTCTGCTGTGTTCATTGTATATCAGAAAAAAAAGTGCATTCAGCGTCAACTATAACTCTTCTAGTATAGAAATGCAAATCAGGGTATCAACAGCACAATTAGCTCTAATGTGACATTATCATATGCATAATATACAGCATGACAACAAAATGCCAGAGTGTGACTAGTGCATTTTATAAATCAAGTTCTAAACAGGCTACTGTGGAACGGCGCTGATTGAGCCGATGTTAAATAACTCTAAAAAGTGCTGTTGTCAGAGAGAACATCAATATGGAGCAGAACTAGACGAAAACACAGACTGCAGAAACACCGAAAAATAAATGGGTAAAAAAAAAATGAGCGCAACTAAGTGGAAGAGGCAAACAGCATGAGAAAAAGATGGACTCTGCAGCAGATGGAGAGCAATGAAAAGATAAAGAACAATGAGAAGAAACAGAGATAAAGAGACCCTGTGAGGAGTGTGGTGACAAAGAGGGATTGCAGCAGCAGCAGTGGAGGAACAAAGTTCCTCCAAGAGAGGCAAGAAAGGGAGGATGTGACAATGTGTGCAAGGACAAGAAATACATACAGTATATCATTGTGAGGAGCAAGAAAAAAAAAAAAAAAACGGGAGATGGATGGAGAACGGTTGGAGCTGCTGCTTTCCAATGAAGAGTGTTGGACATTTGTCAAGCAGCTTGCTGACTGGACAGTGGACCTGCATGGACAACCCAGTCATTCCCAGTTGGCTACCAGTCCCTTCGAGCAACCTAACGGCAGCTACTTTGCTGCACAACAGAATTAATTTTAAGCATTTAGCCCTTTCAGGGTAATCTAGTTTTGCCACCACGCCAGATGTTTGGTTTGGCCGCAGCTTTGACTGACTGAAACATCTCAGCTATTGAATGGATGAGCACAACGCATTGCACAGATTGATTTCATCTTATGACTGAGTAGCTGCAAAACTAATGACACCCACATCTGGCTCAGTTGTCCTTTGGGTTTAGGGCTAATTACTAGCAAGCGAACACATTAAACTAGGATGGTGAGCAGTTTATAACTGCAGCTGTAGATGTACCGATGTGTATCTACTGGCAACAAAAGAAATGGTTCTGCAGTTTTTAAACTTGTGCCCCCCACAGGCAATGAGTTTTACGACTGCAGGTTTTCATTCCGACAGTGTCCAACATCTTCTTACATCCATTAGACATTTTTTTTAAAATATTATGCTTTTAAATACATTGACATTATTGAAATTAGTTACATTTGCATTTTATACAAATTGCTACAAAAAGCACAATGAAGATGAGTATTTAAATAAATTAAAGGCGAAATCAAAAGATAACAGCGTGTAAAAACAACATTAAACTTGACATATTTATGGACAAAATTGTAAACTGAAAAGCTTGTCAGACTTCTTATAGTTATAATCAACGTGTGTGTTCATATTGTCCACTATATTGTTTCCAAAATCTCAGAGCAACAATTGGACTAAAAAGGGACAAACCTACTTTACGGTTGTAGAATGCTGGACGCTGACAATTAAGTCACTTCTTTTCTACACGGTGTAATTAGAGCTGCATTTCTAGGGAGAAAGGAAGGGTCACACACACGACCTTTCAGTTATGAGATGGCCTCTGGGGGTCAGACAGAGTTTGTTATTAAATGTTGAGACAAAATATGAGCGGGAAATGCTGAGTTCTGTTTTTCCTTTCTGTTCACAGGTCTCATTGTCTTCCTCATTCCAAACACATGCCCACAGGGATCTAATTTAAGGAGCACCAGCGCTTCCCTCGAGTTAAAACTGTAACTTTACAGACTTTCGCCAAAGGACCCACAGTAAAATTCATCCGCTCTCTGTGTACCATTAGCATATGTACATAAGGGTCTAATTTCACCGGGGACCGGTCCCCCTCATTTTTCAAAGTCCTATTTTTGTCCCTCTAACTTTTACAGTTTCAGGTTGATTTACTCAACTAGTAAAATCTCAGTAAAGTGCGTCCTCCCACTACACAGATCCCAAAGTCCAGGGAAGATAAAATATAGTTAGATAGATTGACGATAAAACAGAGGAGCTGAAAAATGCAGGAACGTGCTTTGTCTTCAATTAGACGTTTGTACAGTAATAACTGCTTTCAGATAAGTGAGTGGGTCTGTGCAATTATACTTATATATAGTATTATACTATAGGTGGAGCATAAAAGTGGAGACACTACTCAGGTATGAACCGTTCTTTTGTATCTACTGCTTATTTTTTTTAATTAAAAACATTCACAGTTAAAATTCAAGTGTAAAATACTAAAACTATATCGAGCATTGACAGAGTGAGTAAGTAAATCCCACTGCAACTGTATTGTTATGAAACATGCAGTATGAGGTTTCTAATAAGTTAAAATGAAAAAAATTCAAATTTATTTTTTTTCTTTTTGTAATAGAAATTCATTTTACCCCAACATAATTTGTTAAGGGGCAGTGTTTGTATTGCAAACGTTCCCATTTGGGCCAACATTTCCCATTTATTTGCCCACTGTGTGGAACAATGAGGGAATACTGATCTGAAAACAAAGCAATTTTGGAAGATGATAAGTTCCAACTAAATTAGATGCTTAATAGTGAAGATCCTCAGCCCTGCTTGGGTTTGTTCATGATAATGAAAATGTAACTGTCTGAAGTTTTAAACTTTCTGTTGGTAAAATGAGTCACAGACGGTAGGTATTATGATCCGTTCTAACTACAACTGCTCAAAGCCGATTTGTAATTGATTATAATGTCAGGTACAGTAAATGAGTCATTGCCTGTTAGATTAAGTGTTCTTAAACGACGATGACAATGATGATGACTATGATGATGATGATGAGAAGATATTTGGTGTTTTTGATGCTACTGGGGGTGACACATCCCTGTACAATTACACCTTATCATTTAAGTTACAAGCAATAGCATAACATGTCTGGTTCAAAACCTTTGAACGCTTTTAAACTGCAATCAAATGTTCCCACTTACTCATTATTCCACTCACACATTTCAGTTTCAGTCAGTCAGTTTTCTTTACATACGGACTGTAGCAAGGTTTCCTGGAATAAAATGCATCAGTAAAGGAAAAAAATAATTACTGACATTTCAAAGGCATCATGAGAGGCTAATGCACATTTCATTTACTGATTACCTTATCGAACGAAATCCATCGGCCGACCTTTGCCACGCTTTGTCTTCCTCCTCCTTCTCTCCTCATTCCTGTCCGTGCATCAGAAGTGAGTTTTAGCGATAATCTTTGAAAAAAGTATAGATCAGTAAGAGTGACCGCGGTGATTAATCAGGATGCACGTAGGCGTGACTGACAGTATGGGAGGCGAGCTGTCTTCTTGGTTTGTTGGATAAGTCTTACATAGCAGAGGTGTCTAGTAGCGCAATTAAAGAGTATGTGGGCTGTGACATATTCTGATCATCTCTCTGATATCTTACTGGTAGCCAAGTCTGCACGCCATCCATTTATCAAACCATTACAGTCTTCAGGCTTCCAAGTGGAAAAGCGTGATTTTGAACGATTCCGCAGTCACCTGCTATTACCATATCCTTACAATTTGTGTTATCAGCAGGTAAAATAATAATTACTGGGTCTGACTTCTATAGTCTCTTTTTAGGCTGAATATGTGCCACATGTAATTTTCAGTTAACCTCGTCACATAACGTGCAGCTGTGATGTGTAACACAAATTATTTCTGTGATTTTATTTTTTTATCAGGATTTAGCTCTCTTCATCACTAATTAACATTAAATTAGTATGCTCTATCATCATTAAAATGCAAGCATCTTAAAAGTCTTTTGAAAGTTGCCAATTAACTCCAGCTTTAATAAAGGATTTCAGATTACTTGTCGTTGGCTCACACAGTGCCGCTGACCTATTTTTAAACAACAGGTGGAAACTCTGCAAATTGGTTTCAAATCTTATTTTGTGACCGTTGAACCTGGGGAAATTGAAAATCTTTTAGCAAGCGGAAACATGCACACAGTAGACACAACATAAGACCACCTTTCTGATATTGACTCGGTCGTTTCTGCGCAGGTGGCTTAAGGCTTAAACATCCCTTCTTTTTATACTTATAACTGAAGAAAAAAACTTAATCTTCTTCCCTTCATCTGCATCTTTTATTAAAGAGATAAATGGGTTTGATAGATGAAATAAACGGAGAATATTTCATTTGACTCTCCCGCTGCACTAAACACCATCACAATCTAACGGAAGCTCTGTACGGTTCAAAGCAATGCCCCTAATGCAGCGCAGGATCGCAGTTAACACTGTAAGCGCTGGAAGTGAGTTCATTTCACCAAGTGACATTTCCAAATTCTCCTTTGGAGGCTCCAATTTTCACAGCGATAAGTAGGCAGCTATAACCCGACGTGTGGGCCCAGCCTTTCCGAGCTGTAATGAGTTTAAGTCCCTTTTCTGACCGACTGTGTCTCGCTGTTTGATAGCAGTGTTATCCACACTCACTTAGCCTTTCTCTTAGGCACCGCGGGGCCTCGGGGACTCTGCCCGTTTTGTGTGTTTACCGATTCCCACAACCTAGTGGGAACTCTCGGGGCATCTCCTGGAAATTGCATTCTGTAAGGTCCCCAAAACTGTTTAAGCTGGCCGGGTGGTAATAATTGCAGGGCAGGAAATATCGGAAGTAGCCCACAACAACTTTTCCCACTTAGTAGCGGAAACAGATTTAAACTTCAGCAACATCCAGTTTTCACAATGTTGTATTCATGTGTCCATGCAGAAAATAATGTTCTCTCAAACCTAAACTCAGAATGTGAAACAGTGAAACGTGAAAACTTAATAAAAATATGAACAAACTCAAAGTAGATACTGAAATCACATGTTTTTCCTGCTGCTGTTTCTAATACTAATAAATATTATGTGCTAATATTGTGAGAGCAATATCTAGACGGGGTCTACACTCCTTAACTGTCCAATCTCTTGTTTGTTTTCCTCTGCTCCGTGTCCCCATTAATCAGATCCCTGTTCTGCCCTCCTGTCCCAGGCGTTAAACAGAAGCTTTTAAATGTCCCATCAGTATGATCCTCAGCAGCTGATCCACTGGCTCTCACAGGGGGACCAGCCAGAACTGGTCCACACGCCCCAGAAAAGGTGCTTCCTGCCAACCCGTCAACCCCCAGACATTTATTTAATCTGTATTTCCTCTTATTTATGTGTTACTTCTGGTTAATTTGTTTCCTGTTTGTGTTCTTGGAAATAATAATTTGGTATTTTGAATACAGACTGACATTTATTACAATATTATTACTACATATTGCTTAAGTTTAAGTTGACACACAGTATGAGCAGGTGGCTACTTCTCCTCCATCTAAACAGCCAATCAGAGCAGAGTAAAATGATCTAATAATGGTTGCTTTTGCACCTCCATCAAAGCAGCTTACAGGATGGGACACGGGTGACGGTGTGTCTGTGGGGGCGGGGGGGGGCACCATCGTAGACCTGTGAACGATGCTAAAACTCCAAAAAGAACTGCAGAACAGACACAAGTAGTCATTACAAATATAAAACGTTTGATTGGAGCAGCTTTAATGTGTATTTTTGGGTTTGTACACATTATACAATCCACGTCGGACACATCAAAGCACTGAATTAATATCCTGCAATTGTAAGGCTAAATACACATTTGCACCTAACTACAGACGGTTGAATGGCTGACTTAATCTTTGGATTCCACCACATTTTTCACTTGAAATGTCAAACGTCTGTCTGTTTGACCTATCTCTCTGTTCTGAAGAATACAATGACGGACTGACTGTCGGAGCCAAAGGTAAAGAAAGTGTCAGCAGAGGGGAGGAAGAAGCTGATAGAGCGAAAGGCCATTATTAGACTCATTCTGCATTTTAGGTGAGGAGCGACTCTGGAAATTGGAATTGTTCGACCTGGCAGCGACCGATAAGAGCCCTTTCACTGAAATAAATAAACCAAAAATAAATAGCTAACTTGGGTTATTTTTAAATTAAAACAATCAATCAAAGGGAGGGGGTGGAGACGGAGAGTGCAGAGACTGCCCAGTAAGACAGTAGCGGGTGTGTTATTTCCACACCTGTGGAAGGTGAAGATGAAGATGAGTATGAATGCAGCCTTATTTACTGCACTCTGGCCATTATCTCCCACCAACACAGACTTAGTGCAGCAGTTGTTGGTGGGGTCTTTTAGGCCGTAAACGTCTCCTTTCAGTGTGACACGTCATGCTGAAGATTTATGCACTACAACTCAATACGGGCTGTTATGGTTTTGTTTTTATTGTTTACCTAACTTAATTTATGGGCTTCTCTGTCATTCACTTACTGTATACGCAGCCATTTTCCAATAAGCAGCACAACACTGATGCAAGAATTGACGTAGGATTTTAAATGGGGTTTGCTGGAATACCTTTGAGCTCTCCTCTGTGGAAAGTCCAGACAGGCTGGGATCAATTTCAGCGGCTAAAGCTGCACCTACTTTGCTATAATGCAGTCCCATGTGTGACCTTATCGCCCCGTCGCACGTTCGCCATAACTAGGGAGTTGATGTTATTGTAAACAACTGATATTGTTAGTCCTCTCAGCCTCCTGTCCTCTTCATTTAGTGCAGGCCTAATTAAGGCTGGATTTAGATGGTGGCATTTGGGCTTGTGTGGGCTGAACGATGCTTTCTGGTAAATGACCACATCAATGCGATGATCCGGCTCTCTCTCTTACTCGCCCCATCACTCCCTCCCCAACACACACTCCATTTCTATTTCCCACCATGGCTGTGGATCAGCCAGTGATCCATGCAGATGCAAGTGGGCCCCATGCTGCGGCCTGTCTAATTGTTATCATATTTTGTCATCTGCGGCCTGTTATGTTAGCCAGCGGTTAGGGGCGCATATAAATACCCGCTGACGTTTATTGAATGTCAAAGGCCATTGGGCTGCTGATTGATTTTGACCCCTTTTTCAGTGATGTCAGAGTGTGATTTGTTGCCACATCATGGCAATCTTAAAAAGCTATTTTATCTGCCTGTGGAAATACTAACTACCACTCTGAGAGGAAAGCAGGACTCGAACAACTCCGGGATTAATATTAATGGGCATTTTAGGAAGTCTGCCAGAAACTATGAAGATATTTTTTCTGATACATTTAAAATAGAAAAGGGAATGTCACACATGGCAGTAATTAATAGCTTTTGGGCAAAAGTTTGGAGAAAGGTCGTAGCTTGTGCAAGCAGCACATAAAATACGTGGGTTTTTATCCATTTTCTGTTTTTCCAGCTTTAGCATATTCAGTAACCTCAGTGTAAATATACTTGCTCATCATCCACCTTCAAGATATATTTATAACGGCGATCTATATAAATAAAAGCAACCAAAAATATCTACTTCACATAAATATAACCAGTCTGCAGTATGAAAAAGTTGCACTATGTGGACTTTTGCAGCTACAATATAATTATAATTTTACTTTGAATGGCATTTTAGTGAGAGAGCTGTTGCGCTATTATATAGATTTAACACATTTTAAAATTTTTGTTTGCTATATTCTATGTAAGAAAGATAAGATAATAGAGAAAGGATATATAGATGATAGTACCAGGTTCTTCACAGGTAATGTAAAAAGTTGATTACTTTACGTCTTTTTTTGATAAATACTCTACTCACATCAGAAAGCTCTATCAGGACACTGGACAGCTCTGTCTCTTTGCTTCCATCTCCTCTTCTTGCTTTTGAAAACATCATTAAGGCCAATCAATTGTGGAGCACGCTGGCGAACATGAGACACCACAAACGCAGGTACGCGTCCACCCACGTTGCCTGTTCCATCACTTCTTCCTGCAGACGCCAATAGGAGGGGAAAGACCAAATGACATTTTCGAATATAAATTAATGAGCGCCTGAGCTTTGGAAAAAGTGAAGACACGAGACAGAGGTCAAGCGTTTAATGATCGACCTTAAATTCAGAGGTATCGGAGAGGTAAAGCAGAGTGCGAGTGTATGTCAGGGTGCAGGGATTCCAATTGGCCTGTTACTTTAATAAGCTTTGGATGTTTATTTTTAATTTTATTTATTTAAGTGTTTTGGATAAATTTTGCTTTGACCTTCACTTAAAATATGCAAGACCCTCAGAACATGTGTAAGTAAACACTGATATATATTCCGAACAGACAGTTCCGTGCTCGTTTTTATTTGATTGAAATGTGTTCTCTGAAAAAGTGCTAAGAAGTGAATTTAGCTGGTGAAACTTGGTGTACAGGCTAAGTGGCACAATAATTGATATAATAATTGATAATTGTTAGACAGCGCAAACCACATAATACAAGCTGCCTGGTGGTGATCACCACAAATAGTGTCTCTTTGTGCAGCTTTTCATGATGTGATGGCTAAAAAAGCTGCAGTAATATTGTTAGACCCTAATAACCTCAAACTTGTGAGTGAATTAGAGGACAGTGCTGTTTTTATAGCTCAAAAAAAAAAAAAAAAAAAAATGGGCCCAGTCTGCCTGAACCCTGTGTAGGTAGATCCGGGAGCTTTCTCATGGGAAGACGGCAGACAGCCCAGTTTTGCTCCTCCTCTAACTGTAATAAGACAGAAACTGGTGTTACTATACTCTGTAGAGAAGGATGAAAATAGACACATGGTAGACAGGAGCGTTTTAATCTTTTCCTCTCTCCCTCTCCTCTCATTCCTTGTGCCACTGTCACACAACTGAACAATGTCTTGGGGTATAGGAGTATGGGATTTGAAAACCTATATCTGCTCTGCGAGACAGAACTAGATCCCGCTCTTCTTTTGTGTTTTCGCTGCAGTCATAAATTTTGCATGTGGAAGTGCAGGGAGCGCTGCTTACTGAGCGAGCCTCAGAAACGGCACGCTGCGCCGAGAGAGGGTGGCTGGGGCTGCTGTGAAATAGCACCGCGGTGGTTCTCGGGGCTGCTCGGGGGGGGGGAAGAAGGCATTTCTGTTGCGCAGTGAGGAGAGTGACCACGTGCAATCTGTTCGGCACAGCGGCGCTGGAGGTGCACGCCAAAGCCTTGTTTGGTATTCAAAGCAGCAGGCTTTAATGCATTGATCCGTGAAGGGATGGGCTTCGCAGACAGAGCAGCACATGACTATAAATCCACAGCCAGCAAGCTATTAGGTGGTAATAACACTGACCAAAGAGGTGCATATGTCTGCACAGGATGTATGTGTTTGTATTCTTGGGTTTAAATGCAATTACAAACGCAAGTGCAACCTGCATCCACAAACGTGTGTGTTCAAGCCCACACCATGTCCTGAAGAGCCAGGGGATAATCGTGTCTTTTGTTTTGACAGTAAGGGGGCTCTCATTTGTGCTGCTGTAAAATTAAATGTTTCATATGTGTGTGTGTGTTAAAGACTTAAAAAATAAACCTTCCACAGCTTTCTCTGCTGGTTCCAACTGACATCCCTCCCACACAATCTCACTCTTTCCTACCATCTCACACACACACTGGCCGTAATCAAAGCTTGTCTTCCAGTGTCTCTCTTACACATCTGCAGACACACACACACACACACACACACACACACACACACACACACACACACACACCCCTCCACCTTTCAAAAACTGAAGAAAGACGAGAGAGGGAGAGGTGAGAGAAGAAGGTCGTAATATTCTGTGTGATCCTGCCTTCACATCTTTGCCGTCCCTTCCTCCAACCTCCCACAGGATCATGGGAAATAAACGATGGCCCTTCCCTTTGCAATAGTTTACAGATGATCGAAACTGATGTCAACCCTTTGGCTGGTGAGGGGAGACTTTGGCAGTCTACGGATTAGTATGCCGGGCTGGGCGTCTTAGTTTATGAACAGCACGGAAAAAATGCCCCATTTTTTGGCCACAAATTACCTTCAGGCTCCTCTCTACTCCCACCTGTGCCAGCCCAGCTGGATTTATTGCACCCAGGGAGCACCTGACATCCCAAACTTACTTAGGAGGGCTGGGTTTCTAACTCTGGCATGGTTGAAAAAGTGTAAGAGTGTAATGGTGTGAGTAGTGAAAGGCATCATACAGCGCACAGAAAAGAAGATTTTGCAGATTGTGAAAGAAAACACGAATATGCAGCACACAAAATAAACACATACACCAGATTACCAATATGTCCTATACACACAAACACGACAAAAGGTCGGATTTATTTCCTCACCTCCGTCCTCACTTTGTTGAAGTAAGCTAATGGCGCCGATGCTATGGACAGCATAATAATTAATAACAACCTCATTTAGCTTGATATAGACTCTGGAAACTGTTTATGGAGTATGAATCAGAAGCCTAAATTGCTGCTTATTGCTAACTTCATTAGACTGAAGGTAAGTAAAAGGAAAACGCCGGCAGCATAAATCCACTGAAGTAAACCAGAACGCCCAGATTCAGATGAGAAGAAAGTTTGGTAATAAAAAGACAAACACATTATTTCACCATCAAACTTCTAAATCAACTGCCATGTGATTAATTGCTTGACTTTTGTTTGTCGTGTGTGGCTGAAACTTGATTAAGGGGCAAGTGCAACGGCCTGACTCGCGTGCTGTGCAAAGCAAACAGCCAGGTGCCTTTGAAACGGCACACAAAGAGCACAAAGAGAGGTGATGATCCTGCCGATGTCTGTGCGCTATCTCCTCCGTTGTCGGCGGGCACGCTCTGCTCCATCGCATTTTGTCACGCACACTGACCCTCTTTGTCTTCCCTAAGCCCTACACTCAGCCCTGCTCCTCTGGACACACTGAAAGGCCACAGTGCAGTGTGACTGTCTCACCCCTTCCTCACTCACTCACTCACTCACTCATTCACTCACTCAGTCACACAAATGGCCTTACTGTAAATGAATTAGGCTCTTTGCTCAACAGGAAAGCAAGTTTAGCAAACTTAGTGCTTGAATTTGATGATACTGTAACATAAGTACTGAGGTGTACGGTACTTAATGTTGGATAAGACATTCATCCACACTAGGGTTAGAGGAGGCGCTGAGAAATGGATAAAAGTAATAATGGGAAAAAAAAAACAGAGAGAGCTTCACCTTCTTCATTGCTGCAGTATGTTTATTAAAACTCTGATTTCACACTACAAATGCACTGGGAGCAGAGACGTGTGTGTGTGTGTGTGTGTGTGTGTGTGTGTGTGTGTGCGACATTTCTGCAGCTGTCTCTTTCTTTCAGCCCCCGAAACTATGTTACCTTCAATCAAACAGCACAAAAGCAGACAGTAAAAAGGATAAAGTCAGAGATGGAAATCCTTTCTCGATTCACTATGCACAGCCTGTAGACAGGGGAGGTGCTTGACTTCAGTTCAAGGACTCTCTGCAGACGCCTTGTGTGTAGTTGCTCCATTTTTCTATCCATAATCCTCATCTTTCTATTAGGAGTCTAACAATGTATTAAGATTAGATGAAACTTTAATGATCCCTGTCGGGAAAATGGGTCATTGCACTAAAAAAAAAAAAAAAAAAAAAAAAAAGAGTGACTAGAGAACACACTGAATATTATAGAAGTAAAAGAGCACATTTGAAAAATAATCAAACAAATAGAACATTCAGCTCAAGCAACGATGTTTGCTACATATGGGTTTAAACTAGAGAAGACTAGAAAACCAAATTTGAGTTATGTTCCACTGTTTGTACGATTCTAAATAAAAATTAACAATTTATATCCAATTTACGTGCTTTAAATTCAGGAGAGATTTGAAGTAAAGACCTCAGTAAATTAACAGACAGAATGGGTCACTGGTTGATGGAAATATTGTTTCATCTATCATCAAAACAGTAAAGGAGGATTTAATTGCTGTTCTCGTGGCTCATGGTGTTTTGTCCTTTAATTTGACACCCATCAGTTTGCAATTTGCATCTGTTTTACATACTAAAGCGCCATCCCTCCATCTTGTCTACTATGGAAAATATGACTTTTGTGTAACTTTCTGTCTACACAGAACGCTTGGTGTGAATTGCTGCAGCTTCAGCGCTGCCTGTGTGGGCACATGGGATGCGTTCACTCACGGTACAACGCGTAGGTCATCCGTAAGCTGACAGGCACCCAGAGCCCAATGAACAGTCACTGCAGTTATTGGTGTAAATGCAGGAAAACAGAAGCTTGAACAGTTGAAATGTGCATAATGCGATTGACAAGTGAGCTGTGGGCTGCGTGGACAGATGGACGGGTAAAAACAGGAGCAGATCCGTGTGAGACGTGTGTGAGAAACATGCTGACAGGGTTTGAGGTGTAGACCTGGAGATAGTTAACCTTCACCGCGTCCACACGCGTTACAGATGCACCCTTTGCAAACAGAAGCTAGAAAAGTCAGAGCAAGTTTGGGTTTAATTTTTGGGCATCTTTTTTTCGACAGGCCGGTTTAAAATCAGTGAAACCTGACAAGAAGTTTCTTAGCTGTTAGTTTGTTAACTTGGTCGCTGAAGTTCATAAAGATTATTCAAAAATGAAAAGAAGAAGTCCCTACTCCAATAACCTAGTTGCTATAGAGACTGTCAAGGAGGCCCTTTTTTTCAGGTATGGGCTTTGCCAACCACAGCGGTAACTATGGGTTAACTAACTTTTGTTTAGTTTGGCTAAAATGGAAGCTAATTATTCCAATATAATGTCGATAAGGCAGCAGTGCTCCAGGAAGATCAATGATGGTGAAATTAGAGGTGTTTCAATCAATGACAGACAAGTGTAAAATCTGAAGGCTCTGCCCTATGTACAGCAGAGAAATCTTGGCCTTCAAAGTCCAAACATGACAACATCTATCTTGTCTATCTTATCCAATCTATCCATCTGTCGTCCTATCTGGATATCGTGCACCCATTTGTACCTCTAGTACCCTTTCAACCTTCCCGTCAAACCCCTTCAGTGGAAGCCCGTCGCTATCACATGGCTCCATCAAACATCCACCAGCGCTCCAGTGAGAAGCCATGCAGCTATCCATAATCAATTCCTCCTTCAACCGAGCACAATGCGACCATTACGGCCGCTCGCACCGCCATCCATCCTGCTGCTGCTCGCCGCAGCAGCAGCCGGCTGTGCCGCACAGATGGGCCTCTGCTCTGCCATGAAACGAGCTCGGTTTGTGAGCGTGCATACATGTATGCTCTATATAATGCGCACGTATGTGTGTGTGTGTGTGCGGCGCACGGCAGCGGCAGGTGAAGGTGATGACAGTGTGTGATATATTCTGCTGAGCTACACATGACAGTCACCGCGAGACAAACTGGTGCGGTTCACATTCCAGTCTGTCAAGCCGAAGGTTGCTCGGCTGTCTAGTCGTGTCTATCACTTGCAATGCCACTAAAGGATAACAATGATAATACTGATGCTTTTGCAAGTTGTCATGGTATCCAGTTTGTCTTCATGCAGTCAGCGTAGTTGGAGGAATCTGGGCTTGTTTTGTACCTTTCAGAAGCAAATGTTTGATGCTGTTTCATGCAGCTACTGCTACAGCCTTTAAATGTTCTGTGCCACATAATCTATTGCAGCAGATTTGCATTTGTTCACACTCACCATTTTTCCCATATCAGAGACAACACACCAGATGTTACATTTGACTGACTGGCTGAAGACGAATGCCGAAAAGTGTTTTTGTCGCGATGTAGACAAAGTGGAATGAGTCTTTCCTGGGAAATAACTAACCAATCTGAACATGACTAAAACTCACATTAAATTTCATGACAACACTTGTACAAATCTTGTACATAAAGCTAGAACCTAAAAAAACTGCATAGATGTTTGTTACTCAATAACAGTGACTTTGCTGATCCCCCATTTCGAAGCAACTTTTTCAGTGCCCTCCACCAGCGTCAGCAAACCGCCGACTTAGGAAAGTCCCACAAACACATTTAAATCTACACATTGTCTATAGACACACTTACACTGCCGACATCTTCTCCAGGCCCAAATCAGCATTTTACTCTGTATGTTAACTTCCACAACATCCGTTGACTCTCCACTACAGAAAGGAGGGAGCGCTGTCACAATTTTCTGAGGAGCAAGGAGTGCTGTGTAGTTACTTTGCTGCCCAGAAACTGATACATATAATTATGGCAGGGAAACGTAGGGTGAAATAGTGGGGTAGTTGACATGTCGATTTTTGCTCTGAACATCTGCTGTCAGAGAGCAGGAGTCATGGTGTAAATAAGCGCAGTGAAAATTAGTTGCTGGAACACAATTTTTTTGGCGTCTGTAGGCAGAAAAAACAGATTGTCGCAGAAGAAGAGAGGAAATAAAGTAAATGTGAGGGACAAATGACAAAAAATAGAAGAATGATATTTCTCTTACACAAAAAGCTAATATTCAAATATTTTTCCTTATACCTAGGGATGCTCTGGCAGAAACAGCCAGTCAGATACAGAATACTGCATTTTTATAAAAGAGTTTATTTTATATAAGGCATATTTTGTTTCCAACCAGAGCAAGCCCCATTGAGCATTCTTTATTTATTCTTCCAGCAATAACATTAACAATAATATTAATAGATTATCAATGGCTTTTGGCTTGTCCCTTCAGGGTTTGCCACTGCTGAATGTTCACCGCACTTTGAGTTTTTAATGGAAACCCCCATTTTATCAGGGCTCGGCACCCTTGATGGCTGGGCAGGGCCCCACCTGCTGGGGTGGATTTATTCATCCTCATGGCTCCCGATGATCTTAAAATCTTCTCATTCTGGTCCCACCCAAAACTGACATCATTCAAACAGACTAACAATGTTTTTTACAGTCAGAGCTGCACGATCATGTACTCTGGTTGAATCTGAGCAAAGGTTTTTACACATTTTTCCAGCCTTTCTTGATTTTTTTTCGGTGAAAGTCATTGCCCATGTCAGTGAGGTTTTGATTAATGCCCCGTAAAAGGAATTAAATACTAGCCTTCGCGTTCGCACGGCACACTTATGTGTAATGTATTCAAATTAGATACTGTCTGAATGCCTCAGTTAAAACTCTTACACTACACTTACGCTTGCTCATGCTCTCATTTCACTACCACATTAAAAATGTAAGAACTCTTTACTCTGTGGCAGAAAAAAAAACACAGCCATTGTTAAATTTAGCAGAGAGCGAAGCCTCCTAATTCAAGCGACGCCGACTTTAACGCGCTTTTGTTAGCGCAGAAGTGATTGCACGGGCTTGCACCATTGCGTTACCTGACCTCATTGTTTCTTTCGAATCCTCGTGTGCCCTCAGACTGCAGTCTGCTGGTTACCTGACTGACACAACAAAAATCAGCAGGCAGCAGAGTGTTTTCCAGCTGAGCTCTCCATCTCTGGAATCGGGCTGTCCCTTGTGTGATTAGGAAAGCAAATTCTGTGGAAGCCTTAAAATCCAAACTCACAATTTATCTATTTTCACTTCCTGGCAGGGGAGTTTTACAGTTTCTTCTCCTACCTCAGCTCAGACAGCATTAAGGTAGAAACCTACTGTTGGGAGCCCAACAGGGGCTGCCTCCTGGATATTGCATCTCCACACTCCCTGTCTGCTGTCTCTGTGAGAGTGCGTGTGGTTGAATGTATTTGCTCGGAGTGTATGGTTTTGTTTGTGCTTGTGTGTGGGCTTGATTATCTTTTTTTTTTTTTAGGTCTGACACAATTGGACCGGCAGCGGATACAGATGCTCCAGTTACTGCATCCACACCTGCATCCAAAGTCCCGTCTTTTGTCCGCGTTTTGTTGTTCTTTTTAGTTCACGCACGTGTTACTGTCCACTTTACCTCCCGCAGCTCAGGTGAAATCAAATCGGGTGGGAAAAATTGGATGCTGTAGATTAGCTGTGCCATGCAATATGTCATTTGCTTTGTTTTTCTTTGTAGACAATAAGCTGTGCTGCATGTCAGGTGGAAAGGTTTTCTTGGTCATGTAAAGCGCTCGACTCCCTGAGAACAATGTCTACAGTAGCTGTACTTAACTCCAAAATCTTTACCGTTATTTAACTTTTGACTCCAGTTGGTGTAGTACATATAAATTAATATCATTTAATTTCCCTCTGACTTCCCTATATTAAAATACGTCTATTAGATTATGTCATTGGTTAGGCTAAAAGGGTTGTATTCCTGGTCAACCTGCGTTTTCTGAGCTCCTCCAGATGACATCATCTGAATTCTTAAGGATAAAAGACTCCTCTGGGTGATGTCATGTGGAGAAGCAGGACATACAGGGAAGAAACTGTTTAAAAGCATTAATGTAGATTCACACCTTAAGCTAAAGACATAAGTAGCTTAAAAATGATTGTAGTTGCCTTTTAAGATGGTCACAGGGGCATAACATAGTTAATTTTTACTATCCTAGCGACCCCTACTCCCTACTACAAAAAAAAAAGGTTTGCTTAGTGTGTTTTTTTATAATAAAATGCTTAAAACAGGTAAACATGTCTTGTCTCAGTGCACTCCTGACTTTTCTGTGGGCTATTTAACTGATGTTGCTTTAGCCCTGAGTGCTTCGAGTGGCCTAAACTAAATGATGTTTGAAATAAAGTTTGGAAAAAAATTCATCAGACTTTGCAGATATGTTTCTTAAAATGTTTTTTCATTATGCTGATTAAAAAAAAAAAAAAACCTCAAGGTGTCATTATGCTTTGTTGAAAATGTATTTGCCAGCAGAACATAAACACAATTTGTTGGATTGCCAAAACAAAAGAAGCTATTAGGCTTTTCAGTTTAAACCAGAGACCATTTCATCAGTGACGGCCAACTGCTAACGTACCGTGAAGCAGAAGTATTGTTGCTATGGTTACCTGCAGTGTAATTTACTCGCACTGATTGAACAGTAGTTTAGGTATTGAGGGAGACTTTCTTTATAAGTGTTAAATGTTCACTAGCCCGTCAATTAGGAACATGCATTTTTAGTATCTTGTGCAAAAAATTTCCTAAACGTGAATAAAATGCAAACTTTCTGGAGACACTGACACGTTGAGACCTAAGGAATGATTAAGTATTTAGTAGATTGGGTCCAAAGGGAAACTGCTTCTCCGTGGGTGCCACAGACTTGCCTGTAAAATACTTGCAAAAATAGTAAAATGGGAGAATAATGGGAAAAGTTGAGTTCAGCAGAGTAAATGCTCGGTAAGACCTTCTTGTCACTGGAAGAGAAAGCTCTCGGCACGACTTATTTCACTGCATAAAGGTCTGCTTCTCCCTATTGTGCTTCGGGACTGCTGCTTTTTCCCTCCTCGTGAATTACAGCTCTTTCACAATATCTTTCTTAAAAAAAAAACATAAACAGGGAGATGTGTGACATTTTCAGCAGTATTGCTGCATAATTACTTTCAGTTCAGTGCTCAAAGCCTCTGCCGCATCTTTGAGACGCTGCCATTTCATCTTTGGTTGCTTACATTTTGAAGTCCTGATGTGGTATCCATATCACAACCGGCATGTTTAGCTGCGCACAGGCAGATAAATGCTTCCCCGGCTCAACTGTGATTTGTCAAAGCAATTTATTTTTTATTTGTTGGGAGTCTACTCCTCCTCTTAAACAAGTCAAAGTAGACAACAATGGGTCTCCATTTTAAATAGATTATGTCAACCGACTCTCCTCAGCATTGTACAATAGGTAAAAACATATTCTGGTGCTGAGGATGTTAAACTTTTTCTGTTTATTAGAATTTTATTGACTGTGGGACCTAATTAGACAAAGCAAACTGGGGCAGGTTTGTGTAATTGAATGAGAGTGAAACATGGATGGATGCTGCGGTTGTGTTTCTCAGCTCTACACACTTTTTAAAAATGAGAGTTAAATCAAATTAAACAATGCAAAGAAAGCACCAAATATCCTCTGCATTCCCAGTTATGAATGCAGATGTTTACAGAATTGATGAACATTCACATTCATGTTTGGAGATGTTTAGATGTCTTTAATGGTTAGCGATTCAGTGGTTGCCTAGTAACACAAGCACACACACACGCACAAAAAAAGACAGCAAGGTGCTTTTTAAAAATTGGGTCAGTTTCCACAAAAAAAAAAGGCAGAGTGATGAACCTTGCCCCTGACTCCAACCCTAACCTGAAAACACACTCTGGATGGACATATTTTAAGGGAAAGACGAGTAAAATACACAATATGATAAAAGTGTGAACCCTTATATTGAAGCCAACTGTGTTGGAGGTGTCATGAGGAAGAAATTATTTCAGTTTTAAAATGGTGACTGCCATTAATTTCTCCCAACCCTTGTGTGCTAAAGGTAAGTATTAAAGATAAGTGGCTTATCCTGATTACTGTTTAATAACTAAGAGGTGTCATAATTAAATTTCCATCAATCATGGTACTCCGCCTCTAACAAATGTCTGAATCATCATGCAAATTAATAAGTAATATTCTCAGAATAAATTGGGCTATTAACTAGTGGTACATGCTCTATCTTGTTCAGCTCAGTGGTGCCTGTGTGTGTGTGTGTGTGTGTGTGTATGTGTGTGTGCACGTTAAAACATGCTGATGCGTTTCAGTGCCTCTCGTATAATAATTGCACGGAGTACACCTTAAGTTTTTCTCCTTCAAGAACACTGTCATGCTTCAGGCTTGTTGAGCTGTGGATGTCAAACATGAGTAATGTCAAAAAGGCAAAATAAATAACAGAGAGGAACATGGTCCTCAGCAACCTTTTCATTCTGGAAAAAAAGGCTAAATGAAAAAAAAAAAAAACCTACTGAGCAAACACCTACAGTCATTACAGCTGGAAAGTTAGAATACAGTTATTAGAGCTGAAAAACTTTCAACGCTGCTGACTGAGGGTTCAGGAGCACAGAGGAAGGAAGAGTAGCGAGAGAAAATAGGGCACAAAAATATCAATATGAGATATGAACGATGGTGGGTGCACCCTCCCTTTAAAATGCTGGTGGCAGGAGCCACTCAATATTCATCGATTAGAGACGCTGCGTCGGCGGGAGAGAGAGCTGATGCGCGGTGAGAGTGCTCCTCATCGAGTTCCTCTTGTTTTTCTAACCCTGCGAATTAGTTCTTTTGTCTACAAGGCAATTTATTTCGGAGATAAAACAGCCTGTGGTTAATCCAGAACCTGCCGCTACCTTTTGCCTTTGTTTTTGTTTTGATGGCGTCTCTACTTATGCACAGAGTGTAAATTAAGGTAAACCCGCCGTCAGCCTGACCCTGATTTGTTCCGCTCTTCAGCTGAGGTGTCTGGTGAAAAAGTAAGTTTCAAAAGACAAACGAGAGGTAGATGTTCTCAATTACTTAAAGTCTCGTCTTGCTGTAGCAGGTGAAGGTGCAGCTGTATCTCAGGTGTGCAGCTCTCCGTCTCCAGCACTCCCGTACTGTCATTTACTACCTCTTCCTCTATTCTCTGTTTCAAGGGCCTCTTTAGCCCACTCAAATTATAATATAAAGCAGCTACATCCAAACCACTTGCACATCTAAAATCTACATAGCGTGCAGCGGCTCAGAGGAGACACGCTGAAGGAGAGCGAGGGAGGGAAGGAAGGGCAGGCTCGGCACAGCAGGTTGCTTCTGCAAGAGAGATGGAATTTAGCTCCGTCTTCCTTTGATTATCGCTGGATGTTAGCGCTTTATCTGTGGCCGCCAGCTAAGCTCATCAGCTGCCTTTTCCTCAGCAATCTGCCGCTCTGCTTCACGACACACACACTTAAACGCACACATGTACTGCTAAGAACAAGAAGTGTACAAGGATACGAATGCACACAATGCACAAAAACACCCCCTGCGCTTAAAAATCTGTCTTTCACACAACACTTTTGTTTCTGACTTATCAGTTGCTGCGTTTCAAAGCAAAGAATCTTCGCTTTCACATGAAAGGAGGAACTTTCACACCTTCCACCTGCTTCGTTCCTCTCTCCTGCTCACTCACTCAGTATCATCTCTCTTGATTGCGCTCATGCCATCTGCTAGATTAATTGATCAAAAAGGCTCAGAATGTTCCTCGACGTTTGTGTGATTGAATTTGGGACAGCCGGAGCCTTCATATTTTTCACCCCGGCTTCCTGCTCCCCTCTGCCACTTTCACACACACCTCGTCTGTCTCCTCTTCGCTCTCGTTCTGCCGTTTTCATTGTCGCTCCTCTCCTTTGTATCCCTCTCTACTTTAACACCTACACACTTGGTAATATCCCAGATAGTATATCACACAGGAGGGAAAACGACATTTATGTAGCAAGAGAAGAAAAAAAAAACTCCATGTGATTTGTTCCTAGCTACCCAGCCAACAAGAGAAAATGAAATATATAAATAAAAAAAAAAAAAGCAGTTGGTCGGACTGTTGGGAAAGTTGAGGATTTAAAACTTCCGACGTCAGACATCAAACGGCTTTTGTTTTCTTTTTTAGAAACGTGTTGTGTTCCGTTACAGGCTGCTTGTTCTTTGCTGTGGAGCATGGCGGAGACACAGGGAGCCCCTCTGGCAAATCAAAATGTCAATAAAAGACCCCAATCAAGCCGGAGCTGGGACACCCAGACACCCTCGCGCTGTGTATTGGCAAGTGCATTTGAGCATGCACGCCTTATTTCTGCAGGGCCTTCCAAGTGTGCCTGCGTGTGTGCATCTGTATCAGTCGGACTTCGGCAAACTATTGTTTTCCTGCCAGATCAACCCTGCTGTGAGCATCCATGTAGCACAAGGCTCCGCTATCAAGCAGCAGCTTTGCAACAACTGGACCTGAGAGCGGCGCCACGCTGGGCCCGGCCGAGTGGCAGGGTGAGCTGTGGACACACACAAAGATAATTTACATTACACCTCAGACGAGGTTTTCAGACCAAAGTGGCTGAGAATGGGCGAGCAGGTGGTGATTTGGTGTCTTGTCACGGCAAGGATGAGTGGCTGCTCCGGGAGGTCAAACACGCGACGGCACTCGTGGTTACAACACCACCCCGCTGTTATTTAATGTATGACCTTACTCGTGTTCTTCTGGGAATTGAATTTTGGTGCGTGAAGCGCTCAGGTGTGGGGTTGACGCCTGCGTAAAGGTTTACTTTGAAATCTGGAATGTGTGCAGTACATTTACGCTCCTTTTCAAATATTAGTTTGAGTTTGCTAATCATTTTTCTTTCACCGCTGCTCTGCATAAGAAGAAGCTAAAACTGACATTTTTCCAGGCCCAGGACCGGCTTATATCAAAAGCTAGAAAATGAAAGCTCTTTTTGAATTTCTGTGCAGCTCAGAAACACAGACAAGTAAAAAAAAAAACTTGGCATGGGGAATATTAAATGTGTTTAATGAGGATCTAAAGATGTAATCATTAAGATTTCATTATGGTTGATTTGCTGACACCCGTGGTTACAGTGCAGCCAAAAAGTGAGGTTCACAATAAAAGCCATGACGTGATTTGCCAGTTTCACTGCTTTGAATCCTGGATGAGGAAAGTGACAGCAGGATGAAACATCTGCATTAGCATTACTTTGAGTAGGTAGGGTGGTATTTACTAATTCTAAATACATAATGAGGTTTTAATAATAAAAAACATGTAAAATCGTAGAAGTGCACTGTGCAGTGTTTACAGATATTCTTTACATTGTTGGTTTCCAGCTTATTAAGCTTGAAACACATCTCACCTCATCATGAGACCTAAGAAAAGATTAAGTATTTACTACATTGGTTCCAAAGGGAAATGTATTTTAAAAAAACTGGGACAGTGGACATATGTGAAAAAGATGATCATGGAATAAATGATATGCCTTCATAATAAATCAGATTTGGATCTTGTCCAGCTATTTGAGTAGCCTCCCTACGAAAAGACAACTCAACTTCATTGTTTTTTATTTTTATTAATAGGTTTTCATGTTGTCTGTTTGTCCTTTTCCTGAAAATGCAACATCTCACTGAAACTTTGGGATTTTTGAATGTCTACTTGTACTCAAGGATTAACTGATTAGATTTTAGTGTTCACAGGTCATGACCTCACGTCTGTCTCAGAAATGGCTGAAGGGAATTTCTTTACGTGTGGATCAAACGTCCACTTGGACTCACGAACCAACTGATTAGAATATGAATCATGGGAAATGTGCACACAAACTGCAAGTTGCCAGTGGTTGGTCGAGACATACAAGGTTGGGGGGGTAACTGCAGTTTTGGGGAAGAGGCGGTTTTGAATGAACACAACTTCAGCTTATGTTCCAAAAAAACTGTTTTAGATAGAACAATAAGGAGCCACCCAGCTTTTGCAGAGATTCAGAATCATTCACATTTTTGAATGAATGTGATCATTTAGAGCCAATATTAACATTTTTGAACCATAAAACCTGCCTAATAGAGGACTAAGACAATCCTGCCTACTCATTATCAACGATTGTCAACAACTTGTCTTTGTACTTTTCTAACTTTGGAAAACTTTTTTCCTTCCTAAATTCTACATGACGCCGTGTAGCATCATGGGAATAATGTATGCAAATTTTGATTTTGGTTTGTTGTCTCCTTTCAAGTCGTGCCAATAAAAGTGCCACGTTTCTGACAGAACAAAAGCAAAAAAATGGGCGTATCAAAGAAAGGGAAAATGTATGTAGTCAGGGCATCAATTTGCAAGTGACATTCAACGCTCGGTCTTCGCAGCTCATTTGTAGACACGACTGTGAAGACATTTCCTATCAAGCAGTCTTTGACATCACAGCTGAAGAGGGAAAAATACGGCCTTATCTTCATGAACATGCCAAGCCAGCTCGACTGTGATCAGGAGAAACAAAGAAGATTGTAGACGGAGAAGAAAAATTGTCTGAAATAAGCCTGCAGGTTTGCTACCGATATTGATATAGCTACTGCAGAGAGAACAAATGTGCGCACACATACAGTACGGCTTAGAAACAAGAATGAGGGTCATGCAAAAAAAAAAAGGAAGAGGCTAACTCTCAGAGATCAATAAGAAGTGTGTATTTGTGTATGTCTGCGCACATGAAAAGAAGGAAAGACAGACAGAGCGAGAGAAATGCAATCAGTGTGTGTATGAGGTTTCTCCAAAGCGAAGATTTGGGTCATTTGAAAGAATACGGCTGAATCAGCAGCACTGCCACCACCGCTGAACTTAATCTACTGAGTGGTCCTGCAGGCGGAGACTGAGCGAGAACGAGAGCAAAAGAGGAAGTGAGCGAAGGAGTGCGGGTGTCAAATGGGAAGAGGAGGAAAAGGAAATAAAGGAAGAAGAGAGAGGAACGTGAAACCAAAGGAGAGGGGAAGGAGGAGGAGGGGAGATAAGGCAACGGATACGGGGTGGGGGGGGGGGGGGGACAGACGGGAGTGGCCGGGAGGAAAAGAAGACGAAGAGAGATGGGGAGAGACAGAGGAGGCGAAAAGCAGTGGGTGAGAGATTTATCAGAGGAGACGGCAGGAGCGGGAGGGGAGATGGAAAAAGAGGAGAAAGCAACAAAGGGAGATAGAGGGAGAAAGTGGAGAGAGGGGAAGATATATGGGAGGCAAACAAGAGGGAGATAGAGAAAGCTCACCCAGTGTCTGCGGGCTGCCAGCTGCTGCCGCCGCTCACTCGTGGATTGTTCTCGCCATCAGATTAACAAGAAAAAGGGCTGAGAAGTCTTACTCCCCCCCCCCCAAAAAACCCCACCCTCACCTCCCCCCCCTTCCCTGCACCCTTCCCCACCACACCACTCTTCCTCCAAAGGCTGCTGTGCTGTGCATTTCGCTTTTCCTCTGCCTCGCTCGCTCACACTCTCCACCCAGCGTTCCCCTTTGATTGAACACACACAGATACATTAATTGTGGTGATTTGAATCCAGCAGTGAGGAGGAAGGTCAGTGAGACGGCAGCCAGACGTCTTTTTGCTCACCGATCTCAAACAGATCCACGCGCTCAATGTGCTTTATATTCAGGTAATTCAACTCTGAGTCTCAACACTTTTGCACTGGCCCTGAAATGCCCAACATTTAAGGCTCAAACTTACTACAGCATGCAAAGCAGTCATCCCAAAAAGTAAAATGAAAAACAATTAGTCTGTTTTTTACAGGACATTTGTGTTGTAAAAAAAAAAAGGAAAAGCACAGATGCAGCAGTGTGACAGTGACCCTCGAGCTCCAGGTAAGTGGAATTCAGACATCCTTCATTTGATTATTTACACCTGTGACTTTCCTTTTGTCAGATGTCAAAATGTTCTCTGTGTTGGCCCCTATTGCTTCCATCCACCTGTATCAGCAACTGAGTGCACTTGAGTCGCAGGGTGAGGTGAGAAGTCCCACCTTTAATGAAAGTCCCCACTGCAGGATAAATCGGATTTTTGTTACAGTACAGTCGCCTCATATTGTTTTTTTTTTGCAAACTTTTCCAAGACTTTTCTCCACCTGGAGAGTTTGTATTTTGAGTATATATATATATATATATATATATATATATATATATATATATATGTAGAAAAAAAGATCCATAACAATTAGAAAACATTCTGCCTTTTAACAGACGGACTGTTGACTAGTGTCTCATTCATATCACAATAGTAGAGTTAAGTTAATAACCAGCTCTCTGTTTGCAAATGCACATTAGCACCCCAGTAATATTTATGACTAGAAAAGTCAAAACAAGTAAAAGCTCTAACGTATCTGCGTAATTTTTTGTTAAAATATCGTTCAAAACACACCTTAACGTGGGTAGGTGCTGTACATGGATCCTGTGATGCGGACTCGTCCATGAACCAGCCTGTCGGCAGTGCCGACATCCGCTATCGCCTTCTGCAGGTTTTTCAGCAAATTTCGCTGTTCTAATAAGTCAGACAAGGTTAATTATTCCTGCTCAACTGATAAGCTTTGTAGCTTCTTTTTTATGATGATTACGTAACTATTAAAGGTGAAGTCATGCTTGACTTAGGTTACATGGACCAACTGACATGTGTTACTGCAGTGGACTGAAGATGGGACAAGGTGCACACATCCCACAGTGTAGAACTTCACCTATAGTTATAGTCATAAAATACTATTTAAAAGCTATGAAACTTACCAATCAAGCAGAAATAGTTGTTTTCTCTGACTGGTTAACACAACTGACCGTGATTAACCACCATGCTCCAAGTTAAGTGTTGGAGCATATGACAGAATATATTTTCATGCTGTAACTTAACAACTCATTGTACATGGCCATGTGTCGAGAAAAATGATTGGCTAATGTCATAAAGCTGGGAGGTAACTCAAAGATGAAACACGTTATAGAAATGGATTTGTCGGCAGGCCGGGTTAGAAAACATCAGCCCATCATGCCTGTTAATTCTCCTCCTCACTCATTAATAGAGCGTAGGATTCATTTACACCAGATAACTATTATCATTATTATTTTTTTTACCTTTTTTTAGTTAATTTGCAGTTATTGTAGCCTCAACGCTGCCTCCTAACGGCCACTTATCATTCATCGTTCATTCAACTGTTTACAAGGTACCAATGCACAACAGAAACCATTGCAAGGCACTTTATATAATAGGGTCAGGATCTTATAGATTCACAGAGAAAACCAAACAAGTCTCCGTTGCACAAGCACTAGGTGGCCAACAGAACCCGGCTCGGGCTTCTGCCTCGACCGCTGGATCATGAACTCCTATGCAAACACCTCTGAATGTGACCCACACAGGGCTGCACTTGTGCGCCGCGCAGAAGCATAATTCTGCCTTAAAACCTGAAGTGCTGGGTGCAGTGTGTGAAGCAAAGGAAGGGGGAGGGGGGGAGCACGGTGGATGCATTTTCTTGCAAGTATCTTCATTCCCTAAAGTTATATTTCAGCGTTTCAAGTTACATTTGCAATAGATATTAGTGAGCAAGCACAGCGCTCGCACAGTCTCATTCAAAGTCATTACACTATGTAAAGTACACAACCATTAATACAGTGTCTTATTAGATTGTTATATATTATGATTGCGTCTTTCTGTTCCAGACAGCTGGAATCTGCAGCAGTGTGTGAAACGCGGCAGCACGAGAAAACTGACAGCTGCCATCTTGAGCTCGTCCAGTGATGTGAAGACTCGCAAGTTGCAAACCCAGAATCTTTCTCATCATTACCTTTCGCGCGTATGCCCCGTGATGCATCACACAAAGGAAACGGAGAAGCTTATCATGGATGCGTGTAAACAGCTTTGTGTATAGTGCAGAAAACAACAAAAGAGTGTTAGATTCACTAATCTAACCCTTCCACTGAGTCCGCTCTACTTCACCGTGAGCTGAATTCCTTTAGACACACAATTTATTTTATATACAAAGAGCAACTGAATGTACAAAGCGTGAAAAGCTGTCGCTGAATCTTTGAAGCTGTAATATTTTGTACCATGTAACACAGACCTAATAAATAGTTTAGTGTCATTAATACATCTGTGTGGGACTGATTAATTACTGCTTGTCACTGAACTCAGATACTTTTTATTCAGAGAAAAAACAAGTAAACTGCTTTTCAAAAGCAGTGGTGTCTTGAATATTGGATCTGTAACGTATTAAGGAAATCACCAAATAATGGATTATAGGCAAAACTATGTTGCACTGCCTAATTACTGAATGGAAACTGACATGACCACCTCACGGATTTGGGCCCCGCTCCAACCATGACTGTGCGGCCGGGAAAAAAAAACGACAATAACAGCCATTTTATATAGCTTTCAACAAATTCCATGCACATTTGCCATTTTCAGCCCACCTCCTTCCCTTCCCTCTCCTCATTAGTTTTGTCTCCACGCCACTAGATGGCAGACATGCTATGTGCCGCCGCCGCCGCCTCAGAGGGCTCCTGTCCCTCGGCTGAGCCTAATGGCATGTGGCGGCTGGTGCCTGTGAGTAATGCCGCAGGAAAATGCATTCCATAACCTATTGTTCTTATTGGAAACGAGGCGGAAGAGAGGAGAGGGACACAAACAACACAAACAAGAAAGAAGAGAGAGAGATGGGGGGTGAGTGACACCAGGAGAATGCTGTTGGTGAAGCTCGCACGGCCCAATCTGGTGATGGGAGAGTGGGGAGGGTTACTGGGATATACAGAGGCAGAAAATTGCCTGCTGATGTAGTTGGGTGTATTTAATACTCGTGCAGACACAGACGGACAAACAGAACAACACGCTCGTTGGAGGGAGGCCTCTGCTACAGCACGTCTTAACATTTTTTACTTCACTGATTTCATGTAATGTAACATAAAAGTGTGAAGCTACTTTCATTGTGTTACATGCTGCTGTATTTGTTTCCACTCAGGATCTCGACTGCTTCTCATTAACTGATTAATCACTGTTATTAATTGAATTTACAATAATGACATTAACAGTTAAAGCAGGAGGACAGGCATCGGAACTGTCGGAAACTACACTGTGAGGTGCTGTAGCCGCTGCAGTACCTGCTTCAGCCTCTTCCTGTTTAGTGGGATGGAGTTGCATTGAGGTTCAATGCAGCTCACGGTCGTAAAATGAAATCGTAACGTGGCTTCCTGTGCTCACTGTAGCTCGCTGTGTGTAGATGCAGTCTGCATGTTGCAGAAACTGTACGACTTGGGTCCCAGATGTGCAGGTGCTTCCAACAGCTGGAGTAACATCACAGTGAACAGCACACAGGCCTCATCAGCTAGAATATGTGTATTAATTTAAATAAAGGCATCGTGCTGTTGAGTTTGGAATACATGGAAGTTTATCTCTAAATCTTTAGTTTACTGAGTCTGGCAGCAAACACAAGTCAAAACATTTGGCTAAACAACTTTTTAAAATGACTCTGTTAATGACGAACCAAATATTAATTTAAGTCTATATTTAGCATCCACTTCCTTCTTAGGAAATTGTTAAATTGTGCTCAAGCCACACATCAGTACTGAGGTTAAGTGACCCCTGAAATTGTTAAAACACTAATTTTTCCATTTTATGCTATGCTACGTTTGAATTTTAGGGTAACTTAAGATGCTGAGCAACACGTTTTTGCAAAATTGCCTCCTTAATTTTCCCAAATAAAAGGGAAGTCTCTTGTGAAGCTAATGGGCTGCAATTAGCCAGAGTTAATGACAGAGAGCCTTGAATATATTTACCAAATATTACCGAGAAATAACCTTAAAAAGGTACAAATGAACACGCGGGGCCTGGCCGCACAAGTAAATAAAGCAGCATTTGCAGTAATTAGATTCCTGCTGATGAATTCTTCCCATCACGCCGTATTGGACTGTGGCCTGCAGAAAGCCACTGGATCGATGAGTGTAGCATGAAGGCTGCATCTCACGGAAAATGACTACAGTCTCACTCCCGGCAGCGCTTTTTGAGGGGGAACGGCGCACGGTGTGGTGATGCAGCGTGGGATCTGCGGCGTGCCCACACGAACACGCTGTCAAAAGCAGGAGAAAATGTTTAGATCGAGGGAAGTTGGAGGTTCTGTTACCTATAGCCAAACTGTATTTATGTGTTTGAATCCAAAGCAAAACCTAAATGTTTCAATCAGTCAATTTCTCTTCATTAGTTGTAAAGATACGATAATTCCCCTTTAACTATGGCACATTTGACTATCTTCACTGTTGGGTTACTTTAAAAAACAATATGCAGTAAAATCTGCTGCACAACTATATGTAACCACCACCCGGCACCCACCCACGCATGTCCGCTATAGCATGTCAGCACGGCACAGAAGAAAGAAAAAGGGTATTTGTTAGTCTTTCTCAAAATCTACCTAATGCCCTCGCCGTGTCTTACTTACACAACCTCTCCTCCCCTTACTCTCAGATATTCCCTAATGTTGGAAGAGATGAAAAGCACTTTTGTTTGTTTAAAAAAAAAATAAAAAAAAGAAGGGCGGGGGTTCAGCTGGTGGTATTACTCATGTGTGAGGCTTGATTTTTAGATCGTTATATCCCTCTGAGAAGCTTCTGAATACGGCTTGTACAGCACAGGGAAGGGCAGGAAACTGATATGCTGGAATTTGCTTTCCCTTGTCTCCCCGCTGCTGGCTGAATGGGGGCTCCCCGTTAAAGTGCTCGTGACCTTTGGAGGAGAGGGGCAGGGGTTTGATAAGGCTTTTTTGTCAAATTGGGCGCACGACGAGCTCAGGCGCAGTGACGGCCCATTTACGGGCTGCAGCCACCACACGTGAGGCAGGGAGCTGTGGTGCCCACGCTGCTGCAGCTCCACTCAGGTATTTCTATTCAAACTTTTTTCAGACTGATGTTTTCTATTAGAAATGGCAGATGCTTATGACTAGGTAATAAACCCTAGCAGCTCTGCACACGTATGTTCTTACCGTGTTGTAGTAACTATCTGCCCACTTACCTGTGGTCCTTGTAACAAAGACGTCTGTTTATCTTGATGGTCCAAAAATGGATTTGACAGTTGCGGCAGTGACAGACCACTGATGTACAAATGCAACACATACCCCCTCAAAGGCACAATTTATTGTCTCTCACTCTCTCCGAGTGCTTTAGATATTTGAAAAACGCTTTTCTCCATTTATATGTGCATAATCCTCTGTCAAACTCTCTTCTTTTCTCATTTTAGCCTTCACTCACAAGACCTGTCATCCTGAAATCCACTTAAAGTAGTTGCTTGTCAGAGGAAATCAGACAAAACCGACATATGGAAAAGTAATCAACACTCACCCACTCTGCATCCATCTGCCCTGTCTTCTCTTGCACCGTCTCTTTTTACCGCCCTCCCATGTTTTGTCTCCTTCTCTCTCTTGTCTTTGTCTTGTTCCTTTGCACCTGTGAGAGTGTGTAAACTGCCTGAGCCAGATGTGGAATTCCACCGTTCATGTTTTCACATCTGTGTAGAGATACACACACACACACACACACCTAATGTCACAATCGTTCTAGGATCAGTTACATGAAATATACAAAAGCGGACACACAGGACACAAGATTTCACGTGCTCACACATGTGGCTGCCGGAAAAAACCCGGCACATTTGTAAGTTCTCACAGTATGTATGTCAAAGATGCAGCCGCCTTTGTCACCGTCCATGTCACCGCATGACGCAAGCAAAATGATTCGCGGAGGAAGCAGCACGTCCCCATTCAAGTAAACGTAATAGATCCCTTTACCCGGAACAGCCTGAAATAAGGACCACGAGGGCAAGAGACGGAGATAAAAGGAATATGAGGAATGTGTGTGTGACAAAGATGTACAAAGCAAAAGAGGAGAGACGTTAGATGTCAGTCTGCAGCAACATCAAATACAGTGCGGTGGACAAGAGGACAGTCTCTCCTCCTTTAAACGTAGTTCCACTTAAATTGGCAAGAAAAATCCTTGAGTTGGAACTACACAAATCCATCTGATCTCTTTTATGAATATTGTTTTAGAAATCAGTTTGAAAAAAGTATTTGACATCCTGGCGTCCTGAGATTTCATACAATAGCATAATACCCAAATGTTGCATATTGTAGCTTTGAACGAACTAATATGTGTGGTAGATGGAGTAAACCTTATCAAAATGTTTTTATTTTTATAATATAATTGTTATAAATTATTGGAAAAGGACTGTAAATGAACCTGTCCTTCAGCCCTAAACATTTTGGTTTATATATGCTTTTGACATACTACCATGTGTCATTACTACCTAACATAACAGGAAATAATTCAGTATCTACTGTTTTGGTTAATGGTGAATTTTCCTCTTGCTTAATTTACAATCAAGCAATGCAACATAATGCAACAAAGGCAACATAATGCAAACATATTAGTGACTTATCCTCTCTGCTAATAGAGTTTCAATTTCAGGAGCCAAGCTGCAGGTCATATACATACTATATGTTTTGAGCATCTATATTTGACACTTCAAAACAAAACAAAACCCTTTTTTTTCATATTTGTATTTACTCCAAAACAGTTGCTCCATCAGTTGTAGGGCTTGTTGTACACTTTGTATTTCTTAAAATTAAAGAAATGCTCCGAAGCACCAGATAACAATTCATCAATCTTTGATCCTTTTTGACAATGAAATGAGAAACAACACACTCACCTCAACAAGGAAGACCAAGAGGACCACGCCCCACCCTCTGTTTCACCTAATTTTATAAATGTAGTGATTGATTGTAGCATTTTCTTCATTATTATTAGTTGTATTTAAAACGACATCTGTTATTGCATGTTGAGGACTCTTACCATGAATAAATAAAAATGGACTCAGCAGGATATTAAGAGGAGAGCTGATGAGCTGGGTGGTGCAGAATGGCTGGCTTGTTGTTAGAAGGAGGGGAAATCTCAAAGTATCCAGAACGACTCACTGCACTATTGAGTTTAAATGTGACTTTGTTTCATATTCAGACTTGCATTGGTGTATTGGTAGTATGGGACGCAAAACTGTCAATAAAACGTGCATAAAAATGACTGCAACTCAAGAAAGGGGGAAAAGAGGAGCGATGGAAGGAGGGAGTTTGTGAGACAATAAGCGTCGTGAACCGACAGATGTGCTGGGGTAAGGAAGACTGCTAACACTTCTGGCAAACTTCTTGCAGCGTTTGCATCTAACTTAATCATCTCTGTTTGGGCTGCCATCAGGTGACACGTCCAGCGCAGAAATTCTCTCCCTGATGTCAAAGTGCCACTTGAGAGCGGGAAACGCTGTCGGCGCTTTCTGCACGTCGAGCCCCTCATTTTTGAGTCAATTCAGCTATATCCAGACTCGGTTTACAAAGAAACAAAAGGGATGAAAAAGATGATTGATGACGACGTCGATAATCCGCCCACCGTGTTGACGATGGGGAGCTACATATAATGCATTCAGAGGAGTAAACATACTAATTTCTTCTAAATGAAAAGAGCGTTCTATTGTTTTGGTGTGTGCATGTAACTTAATCTAACTGGCACTTTTAATCACAACGTCAGCTGGCACTGTAACTGTTTAATAAATGAAGCATCATGCCTATTTCTAATGAACACACACACCCACACACATGGAGGCACGTGTTAATTTGAAGCGACACTGACTTTAATAGCCACTTTAAATGTCTTTATTATTTTAAAGCACTTTATGAGTTGCCCCTGGCGTGGAGGAGTACAGCGCAAGATTCGACTGGAATCACGGCAACAAAAGCCGGTGCCGTCTACTTTATGTCCCTCTGCAGCACCTCCAGTCCTTGTGCCACTGTCAGGCTGCAGTGTGAATATGGATGAAGAGTTAAAGGATAATTTAATTTTATTACAACTTCAGTGGGTTCTCCAGAGATTCTATAGAGACTTCCATAAAGTTGGAAGCCTGCAAGAGACTAATAAAATAATGATCACTGACAAAATGGCAGTGGAGGAGATCTCCTGACTTCCTCCCCACGGAGACTCATAGTCATGATGTCTTGTCCAGGTTAGGACTCTGCTTCATTAGCTTCAGCAATGGTTTATTTAGTAATTTGTCCATAGGCCTCAGTGAAAAAACAAGGTGCTTCTCAGGCAGCTGCATGTTCAAAGACAAATAACCAACTATTTATGTTTTTGCATCTGTAAAACTAAAACCTTTGTAGCATAGTTTCATGAATAGATATAAATTTCACTCTGTCTTTGTACTACTGTCATTACTACGACCCCACAGCAGCTTGCACCTCTACTCTGAGCTGTGACCTATAGCCGATCAAGGGAGATGAGCACTAGCACCACTAAAACTGCAAATGATTAAACGATATAAGATTATGTCCTTGCCCTGAATCGTGCGACATTTGGACACAATCGAATCCCCACCCGAGTGGTGGACGATCACACTATCGCCTGAACCACAGCCACTCAGCCAAAGACGTGATTTAGACGTGTAACCTTGTGAGGACAATGTTACCAAAATCTGTTAAAATACGATGCAAGTTGACACACCATAATTATGCTTTATCAGTCAAAACAAGCAGTCCAACCAAGAAAGAAAAAAGAAAATCATTAGGCAACATTGGATTCCAGTTTGGTCTTTTGCAGAACATTTCTAAACCTGCTGTACATTAAGCCAATTTGGAGGCCTTGGCTCCCGATGCAAAGTAACACTCCTAAAAGTGTGTGCACACACTCAACAAACAGGCAACTATACATGTGCAAACATGCACCGTCGTTATCACCGACACCAAGACAAATGCAAAAGGCCTGAGGCGAGCGTCCGCCACCTTATTTTCCCACAACTCTCTGGGGCGTGCGAAAATGTGTGATTTAAAGTCCTTACAGTTGTCAGTCACGGGGATTCACCGCCGATCAATGAGCATCCACCATGGATCACTGCCACACAAAGTGAGACGGAGAGACAAAATATGGAGGCTCTGTGATTTAAAGGCACTGCATCAGAAAACGCAGGGAGTTCGACCTTCTGTTTATGTTGACTGCATGGAAAATGCATTAAAAAGATGCAGATGAAGAAATGTTTGTGTCTTGAGCCAGTTACAGAGGCTCCGTCCTGTCGAGGAAAGGTGTCAGTAAAAATGTGACAACATCCCTTAAGCTGGTGGTCAATCAAAACAAGGAGACTTTTCATTAGAAAACTCATAAATGGTGTGTGAACTAGAGACAGAGGGAGATTACCTCTATCGTGTCACTAGCAAGTGGAGCGAAATCTCCCAGACACATCCATGCACTTATCAGCTTCAAAATGACACAATGCCGCTACCAAGGGGATTTAAATATTAATTCCCAGCCTGGTGAATATAAAAATAAATCCTTTTGCTAATTGTGCCGGGAGATGCTTGCCGGCGGTAAAAAGGTTTTGTGTAAATTACTAAAAGATTAGTTCCTTCACTGGTTTATCTACAGGTCCAAACCACAGAGGTGCATTCCTCAAGCACCGAAAATTCCTTTCTAACCTTCAGTTACAAATTTGTGTGTGTGTGTGTGTGTGTGTGTGTGTGTGTGTGTGTGTCCCAGCAGCTGCCTTGAAATCCTGCGATTGTCTCTGGGGGAACAAGATAGTGGTGGTGCTTTAAAGGTGTGGAGCTGTGACAGGACGGCATTACCTGAGCGAGATTATCGCCGCGGAGGAAGTTTTAGACCAGTTTGTCACACGTGACGAGAAGACGCTGTTTTGTCACGGGATTAGAGCGAATTAGCCAAGGTGGGTGCCAGTCATAACACACCCGGTTGTATTTACTTATTCACTTTTTAATCTTGGGCAGGAAATAAACATTCAGAGCAAAAAGAATTTAAGCTCCTCTCTCTGTCACGTAGTTACACCCCGTAAACACTGATTACCGGCCTATTTAGTGGACATTTTGCTTTGAACACGAAGATGAAAAAAAAAGTGGAGGCATATTTTGTATCACACTCAGCAAAAATGTTAAAGCACCATAGCAGATTACCCCCTGCTTAAGGCCTCCCTTGGATATGATAATATATTGAGGGAACATTGAACAATGTTCTTAATAATGAAAGAGCCTATTTGCCTGGATGAGAACGTTATAATATCCTAATAAAACACAGGAATCCTATCAGCCTCCACTGCTGACCAGGAGCAGTGCCGTTCCGCGTAAAAGAGAAATTTCTCCCATTCATGTCAAGATTCGCTCCCTGTTGCACATAAAAGTTTATGAATAGCTTTAACGCTCGCTGCACTTGAGTATATTGTCGTCCCCGCGCTATCTGTGTAAAAGCTCAGCACCGGCTTCTTGCATGAGTCACAGCTGATCAATTAAAAGCTTATTGATCTGTTAAGGAGGCGAGGGGAGAGATAGAGGCAAGATTTGTGGGAGTTACTCCGTCACATAAAGCTTTTTCCCAATCCCACCTCGTCAACATTAAATACACACTGGTAATTAATAGAAGATCCAATTACATCGGCGAGGGTGCAAATGCTTAACGGTGTATGTTACTGTGCTGGCGCGTCATACTCTGGATATGTGGTTGACTATAAAAGAGAACGTGTTGCCTTTCACAAAGCATTTTCTCTCTATGACATCGGTGTTTTTACCTGAGAATTCATGGTGACAGGTATATATATTCTCCACCACCGCTGTATCAAATAGATTATAGTTATTTGTTCACACACGAATTGTGTTCACTTCTTATATTTGCCTCTCGTCGATGAGGAAGAAGAGCTTAGGTCTGCATACCTTTCAACAACTTGATTTTTCTGCTTTATCCTTGGTGGCTGTCTTTACCCTCTAAGGCCGAAACAGAAACTGGCACAGCTGCACACACACACACACACACACACACACACACACACACACACACACACCCTGGAGCTTAATTTGCAATAGAAGACTACTTCATTTGAATGTCTTTGATGTAGCATGGCTTTGCTCAAATGAAGTATCTGATCCCAATCCCCCGGACAGAACCACGTGGGCAAATCTGTGTAACCAACTGGTGTTAGCATCCTTCCATCCGTCTCTCACCTACAATACATACGACGTCCTTCTTCGTACACATCACACATATCGGCTTTCCTTGTTTTAATTATTTACAGTTTTGATAAGCATGTTGACTTGACTCATCATCTGGGTGATTTATGGAGATGGGGCGCACAGCATGTGGCTACTAAGTTATCGTTGGTCTACAGAGAATGGACTTAAGGACAAGTGCAAATGTAGAAAGACCATGACGTGTCATTTGTCAAGTTTATGTCGCTTTGACATTTCTCCTGATTTTGCATAGATTCTAGTTTCTTATAATTTTGATACTTGTGACCCTTTTGTTTTAGTTACGTCTGTACATCAGCATAATGTAGTTCTGTAGAAACTTTATTAACTCTACGGCAAAAGAGAAAATTTAAGATAGTGTGTGTTTGGTCTGTACTTAAACCATTTAACTTATATTGAGGGATGAAAACTAATGCAGCCACAACTCCAGCAAGTTCTCACAAGTCTTTGATTTTCATTTTCAACACATGTAACACATTAACAGAATAGTCATATCATAGATCCGGTCAGCATATTACAATGAACTTGAGCTTTTTAACTACTACTGGCTTAAACAGCTATTTAGCCCATTTTCCCGGTTGTGCCAGTTCACAGTAACAGCAACAAAAACTCAAGCAGGGATGTGTGGGCGGGATCCGTGCGGGAAACACAAAGGTGCATGTGCCACACAATTAGGAGGCAATATGTTTTGTCTAATGCAGCAGCTGAATAGTTTTCATGGAAGTGACTCTGTGCCACTTTTAAATGGAGAATCAAACTGGTTTGCTGCCTATCTAAGAGCTAGATGAGAAGATTGATGCTTTGCATTGAATGTGGAGGTGAGCAAAGCACTGGCTTTAGTTTCGTTTCGTTCAGTTTAGCACAAAAAAGTGGAGGCAGGGGCAGTGGGTGTCCAGGCTCTCTGTTATCAAACCACAGCAGCTTTACAGTAAGTTCACCTTAAGTTACGCAGATAAGATTTACAGCATCCCAAAGCCTGGGCTTTTCATTTACTGCGAACACAAAGAAAACCAAAAAGGGGAGCTGAGAAGTCGCAGATTAACTTGGTATGTCCTCGGTGCTTCAGGTGGATGCGTTGCTGGAGTGACACAGAGCGACAGCAAATATACACATGCTCGCACGTCTAGTCTCAGCGGCGGCCTTGCGCCTTATTGGGGCTAATCCTGTGAGCACACCCTGACTGCTTACAAATGCCCCTGCAGACTCCACCGGCGCTGACGAACACCGAGGGCCTCGCTGAAGTGCTCCATTCAGAGCACGAGGACGCAGCAAAATGTGTTAAAATGACCAACATGTGCAAACAAGCTGGCAGCCGGCAACCCCAGAAGTACTAATTACGATGATGAGGGAGTGAGCAAAAGCTGAGGCATATTAAATGGCATGTGTTGCACAACAACATTAGTACTCTGCTGTTAAATAATTTGTTAGCCTCGTGAAAATGAATCATTGTAATCTAAGTTACTGCAGTAAGGCAGCCACAACAAAAACAAATACACAACGAAAGTGAAAGGGAGCGATGAAGATTGACGCCGCAATTAAAGCCGTGGTGCTGTCATTTTACACAGTGAAAGTTTTTTAATAGGTACAAAAATTATTTGAGTGTGCATTTATTTGCTGTAATTTTTTTCCCTTTCTCTCTTAAAATACAAGTAGTTGCAACAACCTAACAGATACAAGGCACATAATCATCACCTCACCTCACCTCACCTTTTCATATACAATAATAATATTATATATTATAATATTATATACTATCATATATTCCAAGAGAGCAGGGTTTCTGGAGCAGCCTCTTCTTTCACTCTGCATGCAGGCACGCACAGAGCAGACGGCTCAGGTAAAGTGGACAACATCAGAGCTCATTACTATGCGTGATAAAACCGCAGCATGAATAAAAGGCCAATGAGAGTTATCAATTAAAACAGCCATTAAACAATCATAAACCTGCAGAAAAGTCATTTCAGCTCTGCCACTTTACTGCAACTGAACACAGCTAAAGCTAAGTTATGTGAAGCTGTGTGTGTGTGTGTGTGTGTGTGTGTGTGTGTGTGTGGGGACACTTGGCCCAACTGTTTACCTTCATGTACAGAAGCTGGTGGACCCCTAAACCAGTCTGGACCCTAGAATCTGTGGCTTTCAGTATGGATTCTGCATCAGCATCAGACAGAGGAAGACAGGCATCAGTGAGCGATGTAACTGATCTCATTATGTACCTTTTAAACTTAATAAATTTTTTTATTTGACACTTATTACCACTGTAGCTCAGTTGGTAGAGCGGTCATCTTTGGACCACATGTCAGTGGTTTGACTCCCAAGTGTCCTTCATTTCACATGGAGCAATTTGGGTTCAGTTTTAGGTTCAATCTGCGTCCCCTTACACTGATGTAGGGGCATCCAAACTTAACTACTCTACTTTCAAACCGACACCGATAGGTTGAAAAAATAATCCCCAGCCTACCCACCAGGTATGTCCCTAGCAAGACACCCAGCACTAGCTCCCCGGGTGCCGACGACAACCCGCCGCTCCCCCCGAAGGGATGGGGGTAAATGCAGAGGACAAATTTCATTGTAACACGTATGTGCAAATGTATATGTGCTAAGTGACGATTAAAGGTTGTTGTTAAACTTATAAGATATGGAAATGAATACAAAACTGACAAACTATATTTTAGATGCTACGGTTTTTAAAGTAAGATAATGTGTGTATTGCAAGTGCTTTTGTAGTGATGGATTTATTGACCTAACAATAACAAAACCCAGCCAGTGAGTAAAGTCTGGGGGTCTCTTATCCTGTCAATTTGAATATATTGCAGCATCTTTTTGCTTTCTATAATTAAATATTTTCTTTTTAGGCTCAGGCCTTTGATCAACATTCAGATATTAACCCGACATAAAAGCAGTCTAGGGTATACTGTGTGTGAACCAGGTACAAACAGGACAGAACATCTGAAAGGAGCGATTCTCGAGTCGATCCATCTGGATCTTTAATCAAAGGTAAACATTTCAGAGACCACCTGTGTGATTTTTTATTTATTTTTTTTTTTACCTCACCTGTCATCTGTAAATGAGAAAATCCCACCTCCAGTTTGCACTTTCTGCACAAACCTTCTTGACCTTCAAAGGTGTACACAAGGCGCCCTCTCTGAAGTGTTCATTCAGCTGGTTTGTGTTTGATGTGTGCAGAGCGTCATTCGTCGAGCTTAAACTGGGAAAAAAGAAGGCCCCTGCATCAAGTAAGCTTTGAAAGGATGCAACGTGCTGAAGTGTCTTATCATAAACACTCCTTCTGTGCCTTTATTATTCCTCAGGGCCGTTGATATTGAAACTGTCCTTTGACTGGAAGACTAACGTGGTTTACAGTAACATGGATTTAGCATATCTGCACCCTTTAGATCTGGTGTGGAAAATGTTAAATCTCTGACATATTTTAAACGCAGCGACCGCAAGCAGAAACCACTGTCGCCATAGCAGCCAGTTTAATGCGCTTTAATTTGTTCTTGGGCCCGAATGTGCCCATTTGCATAGCATATAGCGACGGCACCCTGTTGCCCTCCATTTGTCAGAAGCAGGGAATTCTGGACTTTACTTTTGATGTTGTCTGGCCTCAGTTTGCTTGTTTACGTCTGAGGACAAAGGGGAGGCTGATAATGTGGTGGCGGAGTCATGGCCGCTGGCCCTCTTTGATGAGGAGAGAGGTGTGTTTGACTAATTACCCCGGTGGTCAGACCACTTGTTTTTCCAACGCCACATTTTTATGTCTCTCTCTCTCTCTCTCTCTCTCGGGTTATTTTTCTTCTCGGTTCCCGGGCCCATGCGCTGAGCCGTGACATCTGGAGCTGATATTTGCATTTGAATTAGCACCCTGAATTGCCATGTATTGATTACCTGCAATTACCTTTCTTTTCTTCCTAGTTTCAGCGTTTATAAAGGCTGAGTTTTTTTATTTTTTTTTTTTTTTACTCCTTTCAAGGAGTCATTTCTCATTCTTTCCATTTTCCTGCCTATTTTGTTAGCCTTCGTGGACTCCAGGCTGATTTAACTGCAGTTCACCTTGACTGTGGGTCAGTTTGAAGGTGAGTAATGCACAAACTATTGTTTGACCTGAAATCTATAATCTGCAAAGCGTATCAAGTAACTCATACATGCATCAATCATTTGAGAGTTATTGATTGCAGTTGCATTGGTCAGCAGCACTGGGAGAGAACAAAATACTGAATTTATATAGGAATAGTGGAATCACTGGACACATACACTAATGTACATACTGCAGATTTTGTGCATATTTTAACCGTTACAACCTGAGACTAAGTCTCACTTTACATGAAGAACAATATGTATGTTCAAACATTGTTCGGCATGCAACATTTTTGTATTTTCATCACAGATTTTTTAGATGTTTTTTTAGACCTGTTATTACAATTCATGTACCTTCCATTTCCAACTCAGCAAACTCGCCCTCTCTTGGTAAATTAAACAAAATTGCTCATTTCAACCTGACTGTTCCCACCTGTTTGTGAGCAGGTGCATAAAATTTGAGCATCACCATTACAGCCTCTGAAGTTTCATTTACCAAAATGACAATTGAAGCCTTAACTAATTTAACAGTATTGGTTTTAGTATTAGGGGCACAATGAACACCCACAACATTAAGACCATGCATTAGAGTTTTTTTAACCACAATGATACATTATTATTTTTTAATTTACATATTAATCTTTACCATGACAGTTAGCTAGTTTACTATTAGCTGAATTAGAGTACAAACTGAAAATGTGTTGATTTTAATATTTTAAAGAACATTGGATACCAAACATACTTATTTTGGTTCTAGTTTGAGTAGCTCATGTAATACATGGCATTAAACTTCTAAAGGACTTCCCTATATCAAAATAACTCTCTTCTTCTTCTAGCTGAAAAACCCCTCCAGATGACATCACTTGGAGGAACCCTCTGTTCACATAATGCTTTCTTGTTTCTATCACTATGATATAAAATGATTCTGAACCTGATCTTCCAGAGAACCTCCAGATGACATCACCTGAACTCCTAATGATGAAAAGCTCCTCCGGGTGATGTCATCCGGAGCAGTTTTTTAGCTAGAAGCAGAGAAATATTTTAATTTAGGGAAGTCAGAGGGAACTTTCACCTAACCTAAACTAAAGCTAAGGAAAGCAAGTTCAAAATTGCCCTTCACAGAGATCCCTCTGTCCAATACATTTCACATACACAATACACAGCCATACTGAAACCATAACTTAAAAAGTCCACATTGCTTGACATTGAACCCCCTCTCCATGGCTTACATCTCCATTATTACACCTCAAATGGAAATGGCTGCTTTTGTCCGGGCACACAAACCCACCTGGCTAACCCATGGCTATTCTCAGTAGTTTGGTTCCATCTAGTCTCCTGATGAAGAGCTTTGAATGGACCACCTGCGCTCAGGATCTGGACGAAGAAAACTCTGATTGCAATGTGGATGGAGCATGTATTCAGCCAGGGAAGCGGCACCCCGCTGGGCCTAAGTGCCACTTTAACACGAGACATATCCTGCGGATCTGGCTGTCCACCCAGACTGTGGGCGCAATTCAAAAGACCGGTTTGTTGAAGGATACAGAGAAGCAAACAAACCACCAATACTAAAGTGCAGGGTGAGTTACAGAAAAGCAATTAAATGTTTCTAAAGGCAATAAAATCAAGATCGTTTTTTTTTTTTTCTCCGTTTTTTTCAACCGTTCCCTTTGAAAGCCTGTGATTAAGCTTTAATTTCTGACCAAAGCGATGCAGGGAACGCTTCTCTTTGCAGCACTGTACGCGTGTTTACGTATGTTGGGACAGATGGCGTCTGTGGGGGTGGTGAGTGATAAAGTGCGTATCAACCCGGTAATGATAGTATTAGCCGCGAGAGCTGCAGGTGGCTTATCATGATGTTTGCCCACTAAACTGCTGACTTATGTCCCTGGGTTAAAAGAGACAATAGTTATCCACTGCTGAGTGGGAGGTACTGTTGTCTGTCTGCCTCTCCATCCTTTCTTTTTATGTTTTGAAGAGAGAACTCCAGAGAACCAAGACTCGTTTGTGTCGGTGACAAGATGCTGCACCAAGTATTGACGTTATATAAAAAGTCGATTTTCGATTGACCTGAGGGTAAGTAAACTATGACAGAAACGTTCAAAAAGGTTGGCTAATAGGAGCAGGCATTCATGCATCTTCCCATCGTCTAAACCAGTCATTTTGTTTGAGGCTAGCCTGTGAAGTAAATCATTTATGGACATATACTTGCATTTGTATGTAAATAGAGGTTGAAGCAAGATTTCAAAACAAAAATGATATCACTTGTTCACTGTACATGGGGCTGCTTGAACTCTAGACAGAAGAAACTCGAGCAAAATGAAACCCCATACACGCTGAGGTGAGTCAGACCACATTACACAAACTGGTTGGAAGCGTCTCTCATCTTGTTCCTCAGACACATATGTATTATTTATTATTTTTGCCAACTGTTAAATACAGTTACATTCTCGTGTATAAATGGTTGGACGTCAATATCCACTCAGATATTATCGAGTTATTGTGAAGAATGTATCAAACAGATGATGCCAGTCAACTGTCATGTCATGGTTGACATGAAATCATTCCTACTCTCATTTATGATTGTAAGCATTAGGCAATAATTGTAAGAATAAGACTGTAGACAAGAAGCTGAAATTTGTGTCCTGAGTAAGAACTCACCCTCAGAAACAGGAGTTCACAAATCCAGAGGAAGCTGGCAGCCAGTGCTCCTTCGTGCTGAAAGGAGTCAGTTGAGATGACTTGGGCGTTTGATCCGAATCCCTTCCAGGCACGTCCAACTGGTCGGAGACACAAAGAATAACGGACAGATTAAATATCTTTTCTGACCTGGGAACACTTTGATATCTCGCATGAGCAGGTGGAAAATGGTGTTGAGGTTACGGATCTCTCGGTGTGAGTAAGTTTCAGAAAAACCTTGCTCAAATAATTACTATAAAGACATGGACTCAGGGGTAAACTTTAAGGTTATGCTAAAATGTGAAGTCTAAACATTTGTGCCATATTTATTAAAGCAAACATTTCTAAAAAAACACTGTTATTACTGATAACCATGATTATAAGTCATTCTTAGCTCGTCCTACATCCCTTCGCTTATAGACACAGAGCTAGTTTCAGAGCTTTAGAGCTTTGTAGACCAAAACTGAAGAATCTGACTTAAGGCTTCAATGTGTTGATGGTCCACGACCTTGACTGCCAAAGATAATTCCTTATGAGTTTCAGCACAGTCTGTAGTAAGGCCAGTACAGGACTGGATGGGCAGTGTGGAAATCATATAAAAAAATAATTTTGGGTTAATTGCAGTCAATAAAAGTACATCTGCCAGGTGAAAACTACTTTTAAATAACAGCAATGATTAAAGCTGTATCTCATATTCATTTGCTTTATAGGAAAAAGAAGTGGGAGGCATTACTCTCTATATGAAAAGTCCTATTGCATAGAATGTCTTGATCTTTTGCCTCGACATTCGTTTTAGCCCTTGCATCTTTTAGCTGGCGGAGGTCAAAAGTCACCTCAGCATTGCACAGAGGTCGCCGGATAATCCTCAAAGTTCAACCCTGCTTCTTGCCAACACTGTGAACTTGTGTCAGCCTTAAGACTTTGGGGCAGTGGTGTACCGTATTTGTTGTACACGCAAGCTTGTCAACGTCGAGATCGAGCGCGAAGCATACGTGGTGTCATGTAGTGAGCAGAGTGAGCGCATCAATAATCTCTTCGTAGCTTCATGCGTCTATTTTAAGTTTCCTTTAATCGTTTGTGGTATAAGCGTGGAGGACCGCTTTGCTTTTCCCTCCACATACTGTCCCCTCAAAAGAAAATTCTATCAGAATGCTACATGACCGTTGCTCAAAGAAAGATAATTACTGTCACTGACCGCAACTAAGCTGACATGCCTGTTGGCCTCGCAGGTGTGTGTATTCATCATGTTCACGACTGAATGGAAATGAAGTTGCCCTGATGCCATCAAACTGCAGTTGATGGCTCCAGGTATATTGTGGAAATTATCTGGTTTGTGTAGGCAATTTTCTCTAGAGTACATGAGTGGGAGTGAATTAAAGAAATGTCCAACCAATATTATGAGCGAGAGAAAAGAGAGATAGCGACTAGATTGGCCCATGCATAAAAACAGATGCCCGAGAAAGTAGATGTTGGAAGATACATTTACATAACCTGGGTGGAAAAAAGATACAGCAGTGTGGTGTTGGGGGGGGGGGGGGCAAGGGGAGAGGAGCGGGAAGATTAAGTAATTATCCTTTCAAGCCTAATTTGAGGTGCTGTTTGAAATTAACCTATGCAAATGAAGTGGCTAAATCGTATTGAGGACCACAGTGACTCATATTCTACAGGAGCAAGATTGGTTTTCACTTATCACCATACTATCAAATGCAAAACCTGAACTGTGGTGTCATGATCGTACAGTTTATTGGGCGAAAAATATCCACATCGTGTCAGTGTGTTGCTGTTTGAAATATAGTACAAAAATGAAGGCATTCTTAAAATAATAACAATAATAGTAACGAGGAGTTTGGCTCAAAGCAAGAAAAAAGTGGGATCGTTGTAAAGGCCTGATAAAAGCTTTGTGCAGCAGTTTATTATTTAAGTTTGTTTCATTGCAAATGGCAAATACCTCCAACATCTACATTATCCCGACTTTATTAAGGCATCAGTTTAACGCCCTGGGAAAGCAATAACAGAAAACAACATCAAGCATACTATTCTTACTAAAACATGATGAAATATTAGTAATGTCCCGGTGCACATACCGGTCTGATACTGCTCTTGTGCGATTGTACTCAAAACACTTTTCATATGCCTCTGCAGGTGAGCAGATGTGGACAAATATCACTAGATATATAGATATATAGAGCTATATCAGGATAATTAACAAAAGTAAAGCCGACTGCGAGCTCTAACAGTTACTAACAGTCTCATACTTCTCATGATTATTTTGAGCATTTAATATTTGCAGCTGATATCAGTGACAACAGAGCGCAATATCTGCACAATATCTACAGCTTTATCTGAATTTGAAATAATTTTTGTAATGTTGTTCCAACATCTCATCTTAAATATGAAGATTATTCAGACTCAGTCTGATGTTGTCTCCAACTAGAAATCTGTGACGGTTCTGTCCAGGATCAGATGTGTCTCCACATGACCAACAATTTCTTTTTACCAAAGGTTGAAGTCTGGACTTATAAAATGCTAACCAATACATTCACAAACCCACTGGTCAATTTCTTTGAACTCTTCTTTCTTGTAATGCAAATGCATTTTTAAATGGAAATCCCAGGAATTCGGTGAACAGGATTCAATTCCTTAGGGGTTTTCTGACTTTAACACAGGGTCAAAACTATAGATACAGCACAACTAACTACTTGTAGAGCAGATGATCTTGGTAGCCATCAAAAGGCCAAATGTTCTTAAAATTAAATGATCCACATGTTTTTACCAAGGTTGAAGTCTGGACTTATTCCAATGCAATGCACAAACCCCCCAAACATGAGCATGATGATCAATGTTGATCAATGTTGTCAAGCAAGTCAGCCTTTGTATCACCTGAACATAAATTTGTTCCCTCAGAAAACCTCAGATGCAAATTTTTTAGTTTTAACAGACTGATTTTGAGCAGTATTTTTTTCTGACTGCAGCCTTACAGACAATGGATAATAAGAAAATTATCTATAACAACGTTTAGTATTGCAATGATGATATGACTGCACAAAATACTGATGTGTGCATATTAGTTAAACGGCTCTTATGCCTTTTTGTTTTTACACTGCTGACCAAAAAATTTTCCAAATAGCAGGACGACAAACAGTGGTGACATTAATCACTAGGCAAAGGCTGAAAATAATGAAGAATATAATGTTAGAAATCATTTAGTGTCACTCACTAATCCTTTTTCTGGTATAATTCACTGCTGAGCAGGTACAGCTGGTACAGGGAGGAGGCTGATGTGTTAGAGCTGAGACTTAGAGAGTCTTGCTCAGTTTTATGACACAAAATGGTCACAAAACTACGAAAACTACACAAAACTACTTTTTCATGTTTCCATGTTGTTTGTTGTTTACTTGTGCATGTCAATCCATGTATAATCAAGTGTAGACGAGCCCAGTAATGTCTCATCTCTGCTGGGTTGCTTTTGTTGCCGGCTGTCTGGAGGAGCTGAACCCAATTTGCTATCTTTAATATCTTGATGATATATTGGGCACTCCATAATACACATTCCACCTGAACTATTTAATCTTGTATATCTGTGCCTTGGTCTTAAAATTATATCTTCCTCTAGATTGTTTATACGAGTATTACTCCCCCGGTCTCACATCCTCATAATTTTATATAACTGATGCCCAGCTCTTTAATTATGCCACAGGAGTTGCCAATTCTGCATTATTTGTTTTTAGACTTTGTTAACAATTGCTAGTGGCAAACAAGGATCATAATTTACACACATAATACAAACATATTCAAGTTATAATTTGGAGTCTATAATTATGCTAAGCCTGACCTTTTTAAGTCTTAGATTTTCTAAAAAGTGGGGTAGTAACTTTTGGAAAACAGTGTAACCTCTTGACCAACCGAATCCCACTACAACCCCAATTTGCATTCGTATGGCTCACAGCATTTTTATGTACATGCAAAAGATCCACCCTTCCAGCGGGAACCGTGGGGTCAACTCACAAGCTTCTTGTGTTTGTAAAACTGCCCGAATTTCAACCCCATGAAGGTAGAATCATAACTTCTGCGCTCTGCATGTGCACATACATACACAGGTTATGTCTGAATACGTTTGTTTCTTTTATATTTGCGCATCACATTTTACAAACTTTGTGGAAAATTAAGAAACAATCATAACAATCGACCGTAACAATCTTACAAACAATCGTTTGTTCTTTGTGTAAAAAAAGTCATGGCACTCAGCATCTGTAAAGGTAAATATGAAATTAAACGAACAGGACCTGATGAAATTTTTTTCCGTGCCCCTGCAGGAATGGTTCCTTGGCAGGATGCTTTGCTGAGGTGTGGTTTATTGAACTAAAGAACACAAAGTTACAATGACAGGAAAAGTATGTGAAGCCTCTGAAGTTACCTTGATTTCTGCATTTATTGCTCAGATGAGGATGTCATGTCATCATCAGGAGTGATCATTTCAAAGGCCCAATAGTAAATTGTGAAAAGTTTTAAAATTTTTATTAACCAAATAGTTTGTGTCCCATGTGAGTATAGTATGTTATCTAATCCAAATCCTTTTCTTATATTTTACTTTTGGAAACAAAACCTCATGACTTTAAATTCACATCTCAAAACACTCAAGTGGGACCCTGTTGCAATCTAATAAAAGAACAGGCATTTAATGGGGACATATTTTAGGGACTGTGTGGACATGGACAAGGTGGCTTCCTTCTAGTTAACCAAGAGAATAGTGCCGATGACAGACTTGAAGACTTGGACATCCTTGAACATGAGACCATTGAGACCCGTGGAAACACTGGCACCAACAGGTGACTCGTGAACTTTGACTGAAGTTTGCACCTGGATCATAGCACAGAAGAGACAGTTCAGCTGAGGCTCCAAAGCCCTGATGGGTTCTTTGAAGGAACAGGTGTCAACTGGTTTGTGGACTTGAAGGCATCGGGCTCCTGGGCAAGGCTCTTATAGCTTGTGAGGTGACACTCGGACAAGAGTTTTGTCCTCTAAAAGATGTGTTTTTAAAAGTTAACTGCAATAGGACTGGCACTGGTCAAAAAAGAAGAAGGCTGGGGATGGGGAGACAAAGATCTGTGACTCTAGGACTCACTGGAGGAAGCACTGGACTAGGAGAGCCAAGGGATGTAGGAATGGAGAGATCCTGTCTCTAAGGTAACGCCATCCAACCAACGGCGGCATCTTTGAAATGGGCGTGTAAATGAGGTGTGACCCTCTGAAACATCCCTTTCTAATTAAAACTGGAGAATGCAATACAGATATATATAAAAAAAAAAAAAACACCACATTCCTGTAATATCATGCAGTAGCAACAGAAACATCTCAGCCTATTTTTACATAACACCCCAGCACAATCCGTGAGCTGGCACAAGCCCATGACTGTGACCTTCTGCAACAACCTACAACAGCACTGGATCCCCAGTGTGCGTCTGTGTGAGTACAAGGAGAAAAGAGGAAGCGAGGCCCATGTGTTTAACTGGAGGAGATGAAATTAAAAGTGGTGATTTCCCCGTCGACTGCTTGCTCTAAGCAGCTGCCTGCTTCCCTTTATGATGAGCATGTCATTATTTATTTCACAAAAGCGTTTTTTTTTTTTAATCACACACTCTCACTCGTCTTTGCACGGCTACTTGCCAACTCTTCCCATTTAGTCAAGCTTGCATTCTTCCAAATTCTCTCTGCTGTGGTTTGTTCCTCGTCTCTTTACACTTTCAGTTGGTCAAAACAGAATCAAGTTTACTCGTCAAATTCAATAAAAAAAACACCGGAAATTGTCTTGGTGACATTTAGACAGGGACGCATTGTATCACCATTTAAGATGCAAATCTACACAACACAGCACAACAGGACGTTCTCCGAAAGATGAAACACGGGACAGACAGTTAAAATCAATCGACATTTAAATACTTATTGTGTAACTCTGTGCATTCACGCAAAGTGACATGCAGCACGGCTGAATGGACATTATGAAGAGCTTGCTTGGGATCATGTGATCTAAATGCAAATTTATGAAGGGTGTAAAAGCACTGAGGAAGTTATTACCTACATGACTGGCTTTGATACACGACTGGCTTCGATGAAAGGCTCACAGTGTTTGAGGCAAATACCGAAGTGGAGGATTGCATCCATATGATTAAGATGATTAATTACTCTTTTAAATGTATTCTCTTTATTGCACCTCCCTCAACCTCAAGTAATCACTGGAGGTGTGTGCAAAAACCGTGATGCGACTTATTTAACAGCGTTGCGGATTCAAGTGCGGGGGAGCCCACGTGTAATCGGTACAAACGTGGTGAAGCCAAGCTCGTGCACTGAGGTAAGGCAATGATGTATACAGCAACTGGCTGCATGATGTAAAGCTGAATAGCCTTTCATGATCAAGCAAAGTCTATTAAAACATTCTCATTAAAAAGACACTTCAAATGTTATTAAGTCTTAAAAATATCACTGAACCATGCTGCCCTTGCACAGGAGAATGTGTAGTCATACCTCTTCTTTAATCGCTTGCAAAAATGTTTGAACCAATATTCATTTATATATATATATTATATATATATAAATACGTATATATATAAATATCAATTTGTGTTAGTACTCTGCCGTGATTCCCAAGGACATTGGCAGACAGTCCAAAACATATGCTGATGTGACATCACTCTGTGACAAACCCACCTAAAGATAAACTCTTAAAAACACACTTTCAGAAATAAAAGTCACCTTTAGAGAGGGGGAAATACTGAGTGACTGAAATGAAAGCAATTTTTCTCCTTTTGAAATGTAAATGCACAGCGATTTGCTGAATACCTTTGAAGAAATCATATTATTAAGAATCAGATGTCGCTATGCAGCCACCATTGATATGAAGTTCATAACCTTAAATGAAATATATTTCTTCTTCTTGCAATTTCTTCACCCTTTTCACTTCTTCCTAAGTGGAGAGCAGGCTTTGTGCGAAAAGGTCATGTGGCTTTCATGGAGCTCAAACTCACCTGCTGACAGGCGAGTGTCGTCACTTTGCTTTAAACTTAGTAATGAGTCTTTTTACAAGTCTACATGCTCGGAAACATCTCACTGTAGTTTTTTCTTGCATTAATTCTCACATGGTAAGTAAACTGTGGAAAGCAATATGATTTAACACATTCATTCTCATCATTTTGCATAGTTGTTGATAATAGTAATATGCATTTTGGTGCTTGTCTAGATGATGTGACAAAATAACATCAAGCGCCCAAAGCATCACAGGTTTTTTGTGATCATGTCTGTAGGAAACTGTTGATTATTGCAGACAAATGCACATATACATTCCAGCTTTGACAATTGTAAAAATGCTGTGTCAAAATAAAAGTGGGAGCTGAATCACAGCAGAGTTCTGCTTCACCTAGAGTCCCGCTGTTAGTGTAGCTTTTAAAAAAAACCTTCTGTTCTGTTTTCTATATGAATATGTTGGGTTGACATCTTCAAAACAGAAAAGGACTTTTTCCCCAAAAAATACAGAGCAGTGGCAAACAGGCACTTGCATACTGTAAAAACTAATTTAGCAAGAGGTGTCAGAGATTTCTCTTTCCAGCCATGTTAAAATTCCCACAGTGGAGTTGCATTTGTCATAAAAACTACTCCTTATTCCTTTGAGATAAAACTAAAGCAGATTAGATGACTTATTCAGTTTGTTCACTGCACAAAAAGGTTTCGAAATTCACTTATCTGTGACTCAGGGGTGCTCAAGTGTTGTCTTTCTCTTGTCTGATGAATAATATCATGGTGGCTGTTTGTTCTTCGGCAGGATCTTGGATAAAGTAACTATGAGCTTATGTCATGAAAGGCAGTTGTGTGGGAGCTTTGTGGTTTATTGGCCCTGGGATTCGCATGCAGCCCTGGAACACACTTTTGAGGCACTCAAATGAGTTGTTGAAATTCACCTCAAGTGTGGAAGTGGATGGCAATATATCACATTAGTTATACGCATTTGCTCTGTAATTAAAATTTAGAATTGGCAGGACTGAGGTGTACGACATCTTGTGAAGAGGAACTAGAACAGGTCAACTGGCGCCACTTCCTGTCTGGTTATTGCTAACATACCACTTGGGCGTGTCACTTTTGAACCCCAGTTCAACGACAGTATGTTGGTAAATTCAATTTGCCTGCGATGTGGTAAAGTTTTTTGTATCTAGGCATTCAAACATTACGCTTACTTCTTGACAATCGTAATAATGGCGGAAAAGTTCCTTAAAATGATCAAATGTGGGGGTTTAAAATAAAATAAAATGCATGATATGATGCAGTGCTTGAATTCCTTTCAAATGAAATCAAAGAAAAGTTTATTTATATAACGCTTTCCAACAACCAACAGATTGACCAAATCACTTAAAAATTACAGTAAAAATAAGGGATTTAAGAGGTGTAATTAAAAACAGAATCTATAGAAACAAAAAAATTAAATGCTTGAAGGACTAGAAAAGGAAGTAAAATTTTTGCAACCAATTTAAAAGTAATACATCAATAAAACTATGGAGCTACCAATTCTAAATACTAAATAAAATGCCTGTTTAAAAAGGTGTTTTTCTATTTCTAATTTGAAAGACATGAAATCTGGGGCCAGACGCAGTTGTAATGGAAGACTGTTTTGTGAGGCCGTGTCATGGGTGGTGTCATACAAGATCTTTGCATATTGGGATAAGTTATGGAGCCCCTTTCTCCTTCATAACATCAGTATAACACTTGACCCTATAATTGCTGCAATCTCAAACCTGCCAGTCCTAGTGAATCGAGTCGCATTTAAATTTACCTCCCAGAAATACAGTGAGCAAACTTTGATTCTTAAAATGTAAACATACAAAGCTAAAAAAAAACTGTCTAGACCAAATCGTGATCTCCATCCCAGTGTTTACTTTCCACGCTTCTGTATGCAATCTATTTTTCATGTCGGCTTTTTACTGCCCATTTTCTATTTTGTTCAGGTGGAATAGAGGCGTTTTTTTTTTTTTTTTTTTAGAGGAAGTCCAGGACGTGCACTATCCTGATAAGCCCAGGCAGTTGGTCGGGTACACCGTGTTTGCTTGTTGAGCACTGCTGCCTCCTGGCATGGATGCTAGCGGTTATCACTAACAATGGCTGAGTTTTTCGAACTTTTTAAAACTTTTTTGTCACTTATTCTGTATGTCCTCGCAAGCCGAACTACTTATCCCGCAAATAATTAAGCAAAAGAAAAACTAAACTCAAATGTGTACTAAACTATTTGTTTTTCCTTAGCTGCCGACATCAGTGTTGAAGAACTTCAGAGCATCACCTTAAAGTACCTCGCTGTGAACGACTGTGAACATTCGAGAAGTTTGTTCCCATCTTTGCCCCAGTGCGAGGCAATGAAATAAAAGCATTTCAGCTTGTAAAAATCAAACATGTGGGCTTTATACCTGCAACTGAACATCAAGCTGAAAGGTATAAGGGAGCGTCTGTTCGCCTTTATCACTAATGGGCCCCAAACTGCAGCGCTTAGACTGAATATGAATGTACCTCCGGTGAATTATTAATGTTGTGGTGCACTTCGTATTCTGCCTGGCACTTCCAGGGGTGATCCACCTCCCACGCGGATTGGAAGCTGTCACCTGTAATTGGAGAAATCACGACAGCACGGAGTTAAGTGCTCCACAGTCCTCGGGTGAAGAATCTGACGGTACACACTGCAGCACCAAGAGGTGGGAACATTTTTCTTTATGGGTTTTTTATGCTCTGTTTTTTCCCACCATATATATTCCAATATTTTCTTGCTCTTCCCCTAAGCACCTTATTATGGCGTTGAGAGTTTGTTTCACTCTGCATTCTTCAGTTGACCAGAAAATCTTCTTCAAAGACGTCACATTTAGTAAGCCGCGCTGAAATAATTTCGCGTTGTTGCAGAAATAATAAATGTTCTTAGAAGTCAGAAGGCAATGTTTAGTCAGTGCTCACAGATCAGAATAAGCTGCAATGACTTTCGTCAAGACATTTGACCCCAGCGATACACGCATTGGGTTCCGCTGAACATATTCAGCAATCCATGTGAATTGAACCACATCTGATGAAGAGCATGGTTATATCTTACAATGTGGCATTCATGAAGACTTTGGTACATTTTTCTGACAGAGTGACAACTCTGTGTGGATTCCAGGTCCCGCAGAGTGCCCAGGGCACCGTCAAACTGACAGCTTACAGCACACAGGGATCCCCGTGTCCCAAAGACAGAGGCAAAGTTGTTGGCACAGCTTGGAGTTTTGGAATTCCTATCACCCGGAAACAAAGGAATCTCGCACTTTTCATGACAGGAGCCAGACTGCAGTGTTGCATTCTACTCCAGCTACAGCATCCATGATCCACGGTCACATTCTGGCAGATTTATCTCAACCATGGCTCTGGGAGGCCTGTCTGTCAAAGAAAACATCTGTGATTGGGACAGATGAAGCTTATACTGACAGAACGGGCCAGTGCAGGTCATGTGTGAACCAGTGACAAGGTTAAAAGATGAAATCCATCAGGGGTATCGTGGAGAAACCGAGGAGCGGGGCTCTCAAAGCGATAAGTGAAGCTTGATGTGGGTTGAGGGTTGTCTAAATTTGATAAGAATCCAAAACTGGGGCACAGATTTTTGCTCTGCCTCACAGGAGTACACACTTTTGTCAAGAGGGATCCTGTGCAGTCTGTTTTTAGCTCCACAATTGGAACTTAATCACCATAATCCATTCATTGGATTATGATGCTACAGCGTCGTGATAAACAATCTGTGCGAGAAGGTGCCTCGGTGCTAAATTTAAAGTTCACCTTCCACTCCTTGTAAATCTATTTCACCTATACCAGTGGCTTATATATTTGCACATATTTATTCATTATCATTATCAATTCTCATTGTAACCATATGTTCAGCTGGGCTAAATTCTAATAGATGCTAATGCCACTTCCAATTATACAGAAAACAGAACAGCCATACTGTACATACCATTTATTTATATCATTGTGTGGCCACACTGGCACTAAAAGCAAGCGAAGCTTTTAATTTCCTTTTGTGGGTGAAAGAGGAAAGATGTAATATTGGAATTTTTTGCTCGAGATAAGATGGTATGCTCTAACTGAAATGCAAATTTAATGGACATGAAAAAGGCACCACCGGTCGAGCCAGCAGCAACAATGAGGAAACACAGAAACATAAAAACAATTTAATAATTATAAATGTATAAATGTATACTCTCTCCTTGCAGCCTGAGAATGTCAACACTTCCATAAAGTTTTGCAAGTATTTCAGTTTATCACTGATTAAAAATACTTTCTGTTAATTTTGCAGTATTTTAATACACGAGCTATGGTGAAAGTTTCCATGAGTCCCGGAAACACTGTAGTTCCTCCCGCCTCTCTCCTTCTCCTCTTTTCTCTAATAGATTCAAATGAATTCAGCCTCGCCGAGAGCAACTGACAGAGTTAACTTATTTGTGCTGGGCCGACACCCCTGTTCCACTCATCTCTATACAAATTCAATTTCAATTTGAAAAGCACGCTCGCTGTTATTGCACATTTGTCAAAACATCAGCATTAGTCTGAATAGTCCAGTGGGGGAGGTTCTGGCATGTAGCTTATGATGTTTGTTTCCCTGAAGAAAATCATAGCGAGCATTGTTAATGTCTCCCACACACACTTTGGGTTTAGAGCTGAGTATTAATTCTTTTAAACTGTAGTGACAATGAAGGACAGAGCAACAATGGCCTGAGTCTATATTTATGCCTTTGTGCTCTGTTGTACGTAGTAGTAGGTGTGGATTTTTTCAGACAAGTTAAAATAAATTCTCCATTATCAACATACATACATGACACACATGAAACGTGTGCGACTGTAAGTTTCTTCGTTTGTCATTTCACAAAACAAAAGCAACAAACTTTTTTATATTAAGAGTTACAACAAAAGTACGGTGCATGCACAAAACAAAAGAGAAGCAAACAATAATCAAAGCGGCAAGCTTGAGTGTAGGAGGACAAGGGGAAGGCTAGTTGGAAGATTGAGACTTGGACTAGACTAAAGTAAGGGAAGTAAGGGAATTGACGGTAACAAGGTCCCGGGCCAGAGTGTTCCTCAGCTCAGGGTCGGCAACACTAAAGATTTGATCGCCCGTGGAGCGAAGCTGTGCAAGAGTGTGGGAGAGACAAAGTGTTTAAGCGGGGGTGTAGGGCTGTTAGGGGTTGCAGATTTTTTTTTTTTTTCCCTTGGATGGAGTGCAAATAAAGATGCTAGAATCGCCCAGACAACTGTTTGTCAGCATTTTTTGGCTTTCTGGCAGCCTCAGATGAAGAAAGACTTGATGGAGAAAGAAGAAGGTGAATACATAAAAGAGGGAAAGTGAAGAGTGAAACATCAGCAGTGGTTTTGATTCACCTATTGATCTTGGCAGACTGACACTCCCTCTCATCCTTGACAGTCTCTTTTTCTCTCCCAGCTGAAATCAATTTTTTGCCAATGTCAGCAGAAAGAGAGGAAAACATGGCTTTGGGTTGATGATGAGTCAACTCATCCCTGGGTCACATGATTTACTTTGTTGGTATAAAGTTGAATAAAGTATTGAGTGTGTTACTAATATTTATTGGTTTCCCTTTAAAACGTATAGAAGGACATTTGTGGAAATTTGCTGCCTTAATAAAATGTTGGTGCATTGAACACGCAGGAAGTGATGAGCTTAGCTTAGGAAGACGGGAAACAGCAAAAAACAGCCATCCTGGTTCTTTAGCTGCCCACTGTGGCCCGGTCTTGTTGGTGACGACAAGACGGAAGAACTTGATGTTTAAAGTGTGAGGAATGAAGTACAGTTGTATCCAGTAGTATTAAATCATTTTAGAACAGCCCCAATGCTAATATTATTTTTTGGCCTGCACAGGCCACACATATAAACATTAAAAAACCAAATGTTCCTTCCTGCAAACAGAGACACTCCGACCTGAACAGTGTTCACCAATAAATCAACACAAAAAAACTTTCTAACTGTACGAGGAGACGTATAGATACAGTTGTGCAGTGGATCCCGTCACTTGCATAAAAATAATCTTATATTAAATTCATCATTGATGGCACAGCGGCAAAAAGTCAGGTGGGCCATTTACACTGTTGTAGATTTAAACCCCTAGTTACAATTCATAAAAATGAGAAATCTGTGCTCACATATTAGAAGTTGTCATCCTGTCCTGTTTACTACAGAAAAAACTTGAAAGTAGGCAGAGCAACAGAAGCAATCAACATTGATTATGAATATTAATCCTGTTTCCTATTTCTTTTTAGGTATAAACATGTGCTAATGCTGCAGCCTGGTGATTGGTCGAACTGTGAGCACCTCCCAGCATGCCATGCTGTCCATCTATGTACGTTTTCAAAAGAAAGCAAGCAAATTAAATAAGTGGTGGATAGAACTTATTAGTTTTTAATAAAACATGCACTTTGGACAAAAAAAACAAAGAATAACGGTTGAGTCAAAACTTGGTGAGAAGGTGTTCAAAGCTCTAAACGATCACAATCATAGGATCCATAAGTCCATAAATCACTGATAGAAATGATCAAAGTGTCTGTAGGTGGACTGATAAGAGCAGTATTAGTTTAATGCATGACATTTGTCAGACTATTTCCAGGCTGCTTAGCTTTAGCGCTTTTTAAATCTTCAGACTAATTTATGTTGGGCAATGTTATCATGAGAGTGGGTGGTGTCGATATTCTCATATAGCTTACAGTAAGCTTACAATCTAACAAAATGTGGACTTGTACACAAGAATGATCAAATTAGGTAAATTACAGCGACATGTGCCGAATATATGCACGATGGGTTCTTTCCATTTTGGACACGCCGTTGGGTTGTCAGCAGCACCGCCCTGACGTCCAAATGTCAGCTCTTGATTGAATGTTAACATCAGCACTTACACCGTCATTCATACAGCTCCGGCTAACAACCTGTTTCGGCATCTTCACCAGCTCGGTTGAAATCTGCCTTTGTCATTGTTCCCGGTAACTTCACTCTTACGATTTGTGAAATGTCTGTGGAGCTCCTAGTTTAAGTGATGCTATTTTTGCTGTGTTTTGACATGTCCACCCATTTGCAATATGTCAGAAAGGATTTTGGATTGTCCCAGTTGGCCGCTGGAGCACAGGGCTGCAGCTCATCCAATGACTTTAAGTGTGAAAACACTTATGGGAACCCCAAATATGCTTTAAGGGTCCTGAGATGCCAAAATGTTTTTTTCTTTTTTTATTTTAGTCTGACTTGTTTTACCCGTTGCTTTGAATTCTCCATACAGCCTGACAAATTGGCCAAAATGATATAAAAATAATTGTCACAATAATACTCTTCAGGCTGATCATTTAATTGCTACTTGTCCTGCTCGGCTTTCAGACATACTGGACATCAATTTGGAAATTATTTGGCCATTTGCTATATGTCCCTGCTGCTGACAAAACTTAAAAACAATTTAGTGAGGAAGACACAGACTTTCGTTGCAAAAAATGTATTAATAATCTTAACCTGGCCGATTATCAAAACTGAATTTCTAAAAACAATTTTAATAAACTGTTTAGATAGATAGAAACTTTATTGATCATGAGAGGAAATTAAAAGTTTACTGTTCACATATGTATAAATGTATGTATGTATTATATTCACAACATTTGAATACTTTACTATGTTAAATAAATCATAAAATAACATGCATGGCTAATATTCATGGCTTTCTACTTAGACAAAATTTATTTAACTCCCATTATCTGTCCCCTATTTGTGCATAGATAAAGGACCAGAAATTCCAGCATTTCAATATATGGACACTAAAATGTGTTTTTAATAATATTACAAATATCCTGAAAGTCATGATAAACATTATTGAACAGATGGTGACAAATGAAGGAAAACACTATGAAGTGGGCAATTAGTATAAAGTTATTTTTTAAAATTTCATTCCTGATCATTAAGTTGGTGTCTGAAGAGCCCTGTGTGAAATTATGCAAATTGCTGCTCAGAACACTGTTGAACTGAAGCAACTGAAGAGGTATTTCATCAAGAGTAATAACGGCGCAGAAACAGCACAGAGCAGCACATTCTCAGGACACTGTTTCCAACACGGGGTGTTCCGTGTCATTTCACTGTTCACATTTCACCTTGGTGAGAAATAAAAGCTCAGCTCAGATTGAATTTCTCTTTGGGCGTTTATAAAAAAAAAAAAAAAGCTTTACCATTTCAAACATTGTGAACCATCAAAGCTTCTACAGTAGGATGTAACATTTAAGTTAGACTGTTCTCAATCCCATTATTATGTCTGTAATCTCAGATTACAATATACTGAAAATGCATTGCCAGATTGACACAAAGTTTGGTGATAAATGTATTGATTACGGTGGCCTTGTATCATTTTGTGTGGTTCCAACAAACTTTCTGCATATGAAAACTAATGGTCAGTTTGGCAAGTGGGAAAGCAAAACCATCTATCATACAGCAGCCATCCTGGTAATGTTACCACCTTTGCTGACAGCACGCCAAAATGTGGGGAACTGTTTGAATCTGGAGAGCTATAGAGCCATTATTAGGCTCGCTGTATTGTGAACGCTCAATATTTGTTCTGTGGCTACCATAACTATTGTGTCATCTACCCAGGGCAATGCTTGTGTGAGAAGGTAATGGCTAACTGGGGAGATAATTAGGTCTTAGTAGAGGCAGGCAGTTTTGACAGTGGCTTCAGTTTTTGAGAACAGCTAAAGTCCTGCTTCCTACATTTCAGTAACACGTCAATTTGTCTTTATCCTATATCGATTTACAGGAGGTTAGGAGGTTGCTTGGAACCTTTATTCCCACCTCAGACCCTTTCAGACACTGCACACTGAAACAAATTCTTACATTTTTGTCGGCATGTACAATCATACTGTCTCAATTGGTAAACCTACCACTAAATAATCTTGGTAATTACTGGGTGAATCAACGAAGATATGCATAATTCAAATTAATCTGATAATCCTCACATTTACATTTTTAAATTGTTTTTTGTAGTCATTCGTCTAATTAATGGATTGTCCCATAATTACTGCATAGACAGTTAAGTAAAGATATGCATAGTACCCAGGTATTATATCCTGTTGAATATTTTGATTTCCACTGAATTTAATAAAAACTCTCACAGTGACTTTATTGAATCAATTTTTTTTTTTGTAATTTAGTTGGCATTCTCATCTGGTCAAAATGTCGAGCCTTAACTGTTTCTAGTGTTACGCTTCAATTAGTAAATGTATGCAAGGTCACCAATGATAAACTTTTTTAAAAATTAGCCATGCGTGAACATGCCCGTGTTCCCGTTTAGCTCAAAGCTCCGCTGCCTGTAGCTTTACCGGTTCCCCAGAGAACAGTAGCTGTGGATGTTTGAGTCCTGTTCTAATATTCTGTAAATACTTTATATTCACCAACATTTCCCAGTGAAACAGCAAATCAAATCACTGTCAGACCAACTTGACAGGCATATTTACTCCAAAGAAGCTGCAACCTTTCACTGTATATATATTTTTTCCTTCTGATCTGATGGCAGGAAATGTAAAAATCAATCAAAAACATCCTAAAACATAAATTTATGGAAAATCAGTAAATCCTGTCCGTGTCAAAACCAATCTGTCTTAAATATAAACGCAAAAAGAATAGTATTTGTACACAGTCAGTCAATTTTTAAGTCAGGCCCTTTTTTTGCTTGAATTTACAACTTTGTGATTAACTTCCACTCTTGGGAAAAAAAAGGAAATAAATAGGTTTTGGGGGAAATTGTTATTAGCTCCTTAGGTAAAGAGCAGATAATGAAATCAGACAATGATAACACGTGTTTAGGTCCAGGGATTTATTAAAAGGTTTAATTACACTCGGGACCTCACCCTATTATGATAACTAAATACAACGCTGACTGTGTTACTGATTTCCATGTTTTTCTGATTTCCATAAATAGAACCTACATTTATTAGCCAAGAAAGGACATTTTCAGTGGCGCATTTTGGCATTTAGCAATTCAAATAAGACTCACAGGTGATGTAAGACTAACTGGAAAACACATCACTTTTATCTGCCTTTATTTTGCATTTATTAATTCTTTTCGACGATCAGGCAATAGAGTGAAGCTTGATTAAAAAAAAAAAATGGACAAAAGCAAAACAAAGTTCTCGACGCTTCCCCCAGAGAACAGTTTTAATTAAAAAGCATGCAAACATCAAGCATGTTTGAATGTCGCAGGCTTGTAGTAAAAGGTAAAGGGCTTGCGTAATTTAATTCCTGGATCAATAAGTCGTTGAGAATGTTCTAAAACAGATATTTCCCCCTGGAGGTGTACATTCAGATTGTAAACTGTGATTTACTGCTGGGGTCCTGTTGTTTTTTGGAGAGTACCTCTCCTCACCTTTCAACATCAGTTTTCTTCCCACCACTTTGGATTATTTCCTCCTCCAACAAACAAACTCCCTCCACGCTTCAAAGGACCAGAATTCTCCCTTTGTTCTTTGTGAATGCGAGTGTGAGCAAGTTCTCATGTTCCCATCAATGTTTGCCCCTGTATATATTAGTTGTAAACATCAGCGTTACTCTTAGATAGCAAGATAGTTAATATTCATCTCAGCCAAACAAATTTCTCAAGCTGGGTCTTTAATCGTTGAAAAAAAAATGTTTCAAATATCACACGGGGTGATACATCTGCAGGAATTTATTTGAATTTATTTGGGAGTAAAAGAGAGCGCAGAAAAAAGAAAAAATCAACAATATTTCCTTCAACAGCTGGTGTAGATTAATCTCCATCCTTGCAAGACTGGGGAAGGCATAAAGTTTCAAAATCAAAGTCTTGCAGGTGCAAAATTGAATCTTAAATGTAAATTGATTTGGAGATCAAACATTCTCCAGCCCCTCTATCATTTTAATCAGGAAAAGTCGAGACACTGAGAGGTGCTTGAAATTCTGAATTCACCAAATGCATCTTCCAACCTTGATTAAGGGTGTGTGTGTGTGTGAGGAGGAGGAGGAGGAGGGGGGCTCAGCTGCTGGTGTCACACACGTAGGACGAGTCGCAGAGTGTGGTGGCCGTGGATTTCTCCATGTTCTGTCGTAATTTTAGTCATCGGAGGCCTCGGTCAGGTCAGCAAAAGTTAAGTGTGGTGCACTGTCGTGGGTAATTGTTGGAACCGGGTGGAAATGATAGAGGAACCACACTGACCTTCTTACTTCAGATGACTCCAGTGGGAAGACAGTGCAGATATACGGAAGCAAATCATAACCACGAAGCTAATTGTGAACGTTAATCACCAATCACACAGCCGTGGCGTAGAGATGCAAGCTGATACAATTTTATCTGATATCCAGGATCAAAACTGCAACATTTGGGTTGTGATATACACGGGAACGGACTTCACACGGCTGATCCTGAAAGGGCTGCAGAGCTCCTTTGGTCTTCTGAGGACGTCTCATCTGCTGCTGCAAATCTTCTTTCTCTCCTCTCATGTTCTCTCACCCCTTGTGCATTCCTGCTTCGTCTTTTGCTTTTCTTCTCCCTTGCCCAGCACCATGCTCTGTTCTTGCTCAGCTCACTATAAAAGCCCGAATGGGAGAACGGTGTAGGAGAGTTGAAGGTGCTACTACTGGCCTTTCATCCATGATCTAAAGAGGTAATTACCCTTCGTGGCTAGCACCACTATTCCCCCCCCCCATCCCCCTCCTCCTCACTCAAGAATGTATTAAACACTCGGGAATGACCTGCCCTAGATTTTATGCTGCATTGAACTCTTAACAAATTAGGAAAAGGTCATCCATGGACAGCTAATTTCAAGAAGCATATGGCGTATTAACTCATAATCAAGATTAAATCACACATCTCTGACTTCGATCGGCATTTAAACTCCATCAGCTTTTTTTTACCCCCCCGCATCACTCTCATCTTAAATGCAAACAGTCATTTTTTGGTGTGAATTTGCAACTTAAGCTCTTAGACTAATAACAGGCTTGCCAAAGGCTAATGACAATGAGACTGTAATTTGAAAGAAGAACAGAAATATATCTAATAAACTGTTGTTTGATGCCCTTGTCATCTTCCATTCAGCCAAACAAGGAAAGAATTAATCATATGTTTTAAATCTCTTATGATTCTCCGCTTTAGCTAATCGTTTCACAAAGATGATTTTTAAAGAGTCTGCTGACAAAATGAATAGATGAGCAATTATGGGTGTCATGGGAATGGCAGATGGAGGCAGAATCAAAGAGACTGCAAACTGTATGGGCTCAGCAGAATTTATGAGGGGAAAAAAAACAATGCAAATATGCCAGAACAATAGAGAGTTTCTTTTTCAAGTCTTCTGTCTTACAGAAAACACAACAAATTCATTGTGTCAACTATAGACTGTTAAATTTCTTTGCTCAAAGCAAAAACAGCATCTGTTTTTCAAAGAGCAACAAAGGAATTACACAAACAGTGTTATTTATCTAACTTCCAAATTGAAGAAGTTGCAATAAATAAAAACAAAATTCTCTGATTGCCTTTTCTGAATCAGCTCTGCTTAGGCCAGAAGAACTATGGAGGTTCACAGTCACAAGGTAACATTGATTTCCAGCCTGTGCGCGGGTCGTTGGTGAAGCTATCAATAGCTAAAGCCAAGGCCTCGCTTCAGCGAGCGCCATGTGACCCTTCTGAAACATCTGCACTTATCAGTCTCACAATCCTGAGGCTGACCTCTTTTTTTGCAAAACCGAATTCTGTTACTCAAAAGGCCTTGCCATTCACACTGGCCTTTAAGTGGCCTTTCACTCGTTTTTTCCATACATAAATAAGCTCGACCAAGCAGCGACGACATACACCCGCGTGTTTGTCTTCATGGGGAGACGCCTCGGTCAGGGTTAGTGTTTGTGCCGAGGTGAAGACGTTTCAGTGTGAAGAGAAAGACAAGCAAAGGATGAAGTTCCCCTGACAGTGAAACTGACATTTCGTCTCCCCGCACTCCAATATCTCACCAATAACAATTAGCACAGTAATTATTTGGCTAATTATGATTAAACATCTGGAGTGTGGCCAGCAGAGCACTCCCTCTGCTGAATTAGAAGTGTGCGTCTTCACTCCTTATAGAGCACATGTCAAGAGGAGTCACGGTGCTGGTTTAAGGCGACGCGCCGAAGTAAATGTGTCATGCATGTAAACACAGATAAAACCCAAAGTCGTATCTCTATCCTGAGCACAATTTGTATCCTCTGATTTACGGCCGCCCGTGGGCCAGCGCTTATCAAATGTTCCTGAACCAAAATGGTGATTAGACAAAGGTGGATTAAGACAGAGGGAGCAGCGAACTCTGAGCAACACACATGCAGATTCTATCAACAAATGAAGAGAATGGATGATTGGATAAATCACCTTGAAATGCAGAACATTAGAGACTCAAACTGAATGAATATGCATGTTCTGTTCGTGAATTAATAACAAGAACAATTAGCAAAATACTAATTGTTGAAAAAGCTCAAATCCAATGCTGACAAGTTTGATAATAGGAATTTATGAGGCAAGTAAATCTGTATCCTGGGATTGTGATGGCCATAAAAGTAGGCGTAAGAGTAGTTTCATTATTGTAGGACTAATGCAAGTATTAAAGGAATAGTTCATGGAAGTAGTATTTATTTTTCCACCAATAATCTGACATGCAAAGATTTTCAATTCAAAGAAAAGCATCAGATCCTCACATTTGAAAAGCTGGAGACAGATGACAGATGTTTAGCTTTTTAACGATTAACTGATTATTTTACTAACCGATTATACGTATTATAACATTGTATGTTGTTTCTTTAATATGAACAATAAAGCATGTTGTGGTTTTATGGGGATCTAGGTCTGGAACAGGTTCTTGAATGGATCTCTCTTTGAGATCGTGGGGGAGTGAAGCCGATCCTGTGGCTGTCATTTAGCAAGAGGCGAGATACTTTTCACCCCGGACACGTCACCAGTCTGTCACAGAAGCAAATTACATATAATGTTCTACTTTTTAAGCTTTTAAGTTTCAGAGTCTTTACATTTTTGGACCAAACAAGGATGTTTGCTTTGTTTTCAAGCTAAGCTAAGCTAAGCTAAGCTAATCAGCTAGTAACTTTAAACACTTGCTATAGAAATATAAAGTGCTATTAATCCTTTTGTCTTATTCTGGACATTAAAGTGAATGGGTGTTTTCCACGTTGCCTAAATGATATACAACCAAATACTAAAAGATTAGTTTTTTTAAAAAGACATGTTCTTTTCGAAATTAAAAAAAAATAATAATGAGAACACCTGATGGATGGAGCCTTTTGTAACCGTAGCAGGAACACTGCAAATTTGCAGTACTTGCCCTTTGATAAAGTGACAACAGCCCCAGATAAAGTGATTCTCATTCATCTTATCACCTCTCGGTGCCTCTGCTGGCGGTTGAAAAGGGACAGGTGAGCGTGCTATTGCTGCTTCACTAGGTCTTAACCTGCAGCTCCAGCTGTGATGATATTGCCGCTGTTCCAGTCTGAATGTTACCTCTTCTCCTCCCTCCCCCTCATCTCCTCCCCTTCCTCCCTTTCGCTCCAGGCCGCTCTTCACTCCACTCCTGTGGCGGAACCGTCAGGTCCTTGTTGCTAGGCAACCACTGTCTTAAGATTTTCCCAGTAGAGTTTTGAAGGTAATAAAACAATGCCCCAAGACAAACAGCAACTGGAAGCGGAAAGGCCTTCAGGGAAAGAGAGCGAGAGCCGGTACCTAGTTCAACCAAAACTCTCCTTTGGTCACAAGTTATAAGCAAATGTAATTAATAACACGAATTACAGCTTAGATTTTGTTAAGATAAGCAGAAGGAAAGTGAGCTTCGTTCTACAGTTTCATGTTGTGTTACTTAAACTGAAATCTAATCTCACGATGACTGAGCACCCAAGCTGAGAAACAGCTGTCTTTTTCAAGGTTACTAAGCCCCAAGGTTATGCAAACATATGGTAATGTATTACTTCAATCTCCATCTATTGATACATAACCGTACTTGCCTTGATTAGAGGAATTCTGCATGGGAGTTTTGATTGACATCTGTCAGTCTGACTTTTGAAGTTCCCAGGCCACCTTTCACTTAATGGGATTCTCATTAGTTCCTACAACACGGGGTGAGATATGGAGCTTGTGTATGCACACAGAAACAAACCGATTTGTCAAGGAGATTTGATTGGAGGAGGTGTTTCTCTCTCTCTCTCTCCTCTGTTCCACACAAGTCTCCCTGTGAAATTAATACAGCACGAACGAACATTTGGAGACGGAGCACGGATCCACCGGCACACTAAATTATGGTGAGGCATTAGGGAGATGAAAACTTTTGTTTTATTTCATTCGCTCTTTTCCTTTCTCCACATTCAAGCCTTGTAGGAAATGGAACATCAAAGGCGAGCTCTTACTAATACAAGCAATAAACTACCCCCACAAGGTTTGGTGTGAATTTAGCTGTTTCTCCCTGTAGCGTGCTTTTTATGACTGACACAAGACAGCTCAAACAACTGCTCTCCCTTCAACGCTTTAGCAGCTGAACAATATAAGGTGTCTTCCAACGTTGTAAAAAAAAAATCAGGTGAAGCCCAAAAAGCAAGAGCATGAGAGACTTTCAGGTTCTCTTGACACCAGGAGACAGAGAAACACTACTCCGAAGTAATCATCAGACATGGCATTCAAAGAGGTCTAGAGACCCCCCCTCTAGCCAACAGCTCTCCCATCTGACTCCTGATTTAATTGTATAGTTTCAATCTGTGCAGTTGCGGTTAGACTGTTGTCAGTGTTGCAGGGTGGAATTGGGAGACGGGAGAGATGCGAGACGTTGGCCCCCGCTAATCAAAATGCAAATATCTGTCTCCCTGTTGGGGTATTAGTGCATGTTGGAGGGTGAATCTCAAGGCTCTAGACTGAAAGATGATGAATGTGCAGGTTATTTTTTGATGCTTGCAATGTGAGGCAGCTCTGAAATTAAAAAAGTGGTGAAAATAAATAAATAAATTGTACGATAATTAAATAAATAACTGAACAGAAAGAGGGTTGGGTGATGGGGGCGATGATAGAAGGAAGTAAAGGTACAGAAGGAAACGGTCAGAGGGTTTTGAAAGAGCTTGCTGCACTTCACAGACACTAGGTAAAGAGTTGATTACATGGTACGATGACGAACTGACTCCTTGCCACTTGGTGTCTGTCTGTCAATCACAGGACACACTTGTACAACATGACAGCCTGTCCTTTGACCGTCAAGTGTGTATGTCTACTTGGCTGAGAGTGTATGACTTTTGGAAGCACAGACCATGCTACTGTGTCACCTTAGCAGGGGCACAGTTATTTACTGAAGGTGAGGGTAGACTGTGGAGTAGATGTGTTGTTTTACTTCTTCACAAATACACCACCAAAGACGTCTGAAGGACTAGCACCACTGTGCTAAAGCCAATGGGCTGAATTTAGGAGACTACTTCCTTCTTTAAGCCATGCAGTTTGTCTCAGAACCACAAAACGACCAAAAATAGATGTATTGAACATACAGAATACTGTCGTTTATTGCATGGACAGGTCAAAAAAGCACAGGACAATGTGGTGACTAGTGCAAAATGAGTATCATTCTATATAGGCCTGCCTCTCTTTGTCGGGACACTTTTCCTGTTGATTGTATGAGAGGTTATAGAAAAACCTACATGACAGTCTTTGGCCTTGGGGACGATGCAGTGCTGTGAGGTGTTAAGTTATTGTGAATTTAGTATGTAGGGATATTAGCATTTGTAATAAGCACTAACAATACATATAAATAAATCTAATGTTGAAATAGGACTTAAGGGATTTCTAGTTAGAAAGGACAACATGACAAAGCACATTTTGGACCTGATGATGAACCAAAATTTAATTTCTGGGGTTCTAGTTTTCAATGAGGGCTTGCATGTGTGTTCATGGGTCCACCTAGTAGCTAAGGACAAGTGTATTCATAGGTCACGTGACTTTTGGCCAGCTGGTGGTACATCAAAAAAGGATAGGTTGGGATTCAGGATTTGGCAACCAGGGATGTCTAATAATGATTAGTGAAATGCATCCAATGTCATACACACAAACAATATAATGAGGCATAAGGATTTCAAAACAAATCTCTTTTGTTGGGGCAGTTCCAAAAACCCCTGAATATTTCAGCCTCTAAAAAGCTGCATTTTCCAAACAACCTGAAAGGTCTTTGTTTCAGTGAAAGTACCCCTCCAAACAAGAGCAGTTCCTTCTAAGCCGATGTTACTCTTTGTGTTACTTGTAAGTTCACACTATTTATTGCACTTTCGGAGTTAAACTTTACGTGCCACAGGAGTTCAAACCAAAATTAAACGTCTCTTTTCATTCTGCTGCTCACTTGTTGTTGGTCCAACGGCCTTTTTACGAGTTTCGTGGCTAGTTTCCAATTGTTTGCTGGGTCATAATATTTGTCCAAAGGCCTCAAGGTGATGCAATTTTTTTACCACCCATCTGTCACCTCCCATTACACCGAATTAACGGCTGTCTCCCTCAGCTTGACTTTGCATGAAGAAATGTGCACAACAAACAGTTCCCACAGTTGCATGTGTGCATCCGTACAAATCGATACCGAACATTGTGTGGAAGCAGAGGGAATTGTGAAAATGTATATTATATAGGCTGGGTTTGCATGCGGGAGCCCTTCTCATTAGTCCCAGTAAAGGAATATGTTGTTGTACATGAGTGTTATTTGTAGATGTCTTGGTATTTAAATTCAAACAAATACATCAGGGATTCTCCACCACAATATATCTGGCTGCTGTCTGCTTCTCCTTCCCATCAGGTCTTCCGCTCCCTCGCCATTTCTGCTCGTGTTATCTGAGTCTGGGACTTCTGATTTTGTGAAACAACACAGTTCTGTCAGCGGGGAAAAACCCCAGAGCAAATCACCAACAGAACTCCACCATCGCAGCAACTGACTGGCAGCAAGATATGCAGCCCTTGTGCAAGATTACATATGATGCACGAGCAGTTTGTTGGAACACGCTGTTTTGCTTGCTGATACTTCAGATAGGATGGCTGGGCCCGTATATGTATGATGCTGTATTTCTGTGTGGCGCTTGTGTTTGTGTTTAGTCACGCTTCAGCTTGGGTTTACTGTCCAAAGTTGAGCGCTCAGCCTTTTTGAGTCTGAGTTGAAATGAACTTTGTGTTCTGCAGAAAACCTTACAGTGCACTTACTGATGGTAACTTTAAAAAAGTCCTATCTTTATTAGCACACTTTATAATCACCCCTCCAGTCATTCACTGCCTTTTCAGTCTGAGCTAATCTTATGAAGTGTCTTTGACTGCTCTAATGGAGAAATCTTCAAAAAAATCTGGAGCACCAATTAAAGAACCGCCTGTCCTCATCCTTGAGCCAGCCTGAAAGCTGAGAGATGTAAATCCTTCAGATTCCGAAGATCTTTATTCTCTCTGTCTTATTCTTTCGGACTGTTCGCCGCGGGTGCTCTCTTGACCTTCAGTAATGTATCAACACTTAACCTTTAAATCACAGCAGGAGGCGCTGACGCTAAAATCAACTCTCACAATGAATGCCTTCTTCATTTTGGGGACAGATTCTCGAGCGGAGATGCGTGCTCGAAACGTGGTTTCGGCAAGTGCCATTTATTATTGCCGGCTAATCAACATCTATCACAGTAAGTCTAGTCCAAAACCCAGTACATTTCCACTCTCAGTTCAGCACACAGTGGTGCTGTGGCAGCATTTGGACAACAAAATGCCCGATCAAAGACTTGCAAAGACCTCCAAAAGAGGAGGAACTTTGGCAAATGCACAGGTCAGATGGTGGCGCCTCTTCTCCTCCTGTCCTGTCACTGAGCTACTACAGGAGGGTCATTAGAGCCAGAAACATATGCCATTCAGCATGCATGGTCTGCTGTCCAATTAGCTTCCTGGAAGCACTCATCTGAAGCCAAACATGGAAAGTGGCAAAACACATGCAGAGACAAGTTTGAAGCGACCCGGCTTCACATTGTGTACCTGCGTCTTTGAGCGCTTCCAGACTTGCATCATAGTTTGAATATAGAGTTATGAGCAATAGAGAGAGAGAGAGAGAGAGAAAGAGAGAGAGAGATTTGTCTACCCTCTGCAGGAGTGTACACATATAGGAACACACAACCACTCGCAGTGTGTTTCATAAATCTTTTAAACTCCTGTCAAGTCACACCAATATTCCCCTTACAAAGAAAGTGTGTCGCCTTTCTGAGACGCAGAAAATCTTAGAAGAAAATATCTTTTTCGAGCTATTTATTTACTTCTTTCCTCTCGCCCACACAATCCTGGCAGTTTTCATCTGCTTCATAGGTGCTGATATCCAGGATTCTAGGATGTCTGACTTTTTTATTTGCTGTCAGAGAAGGCAAGGACGAGGCTTAGCTAGTCACACAGCAATATCCAGCCAATCCTGCGGTGTGCTATATATCATTCACAAACAAACCTTTGTGCACCAGAGCAACAACAGATAAATAAAATCCTGACCAATCGCTGTTTCGCTGTTCTGTAACTGGAAGCAACAGGTCAGCTGCACAAGACCATGTGGAAAAAGGAAAGCAAAACATACATTATGAAAGAAAAACAAGAGGTGTGAAGTGCTCTCATAATTATCCATATATACATATATATATATATAGAGAGAGAGAGAGAAAGTGAATGTATATAAAACAATTGAAATGACTAAATGTCACACCATGAAGCAGCATGGTTGTAGCTAGAGTCCATGCTGAGGAATACAAATGTGCTCTATTCCAATCACACAGTGGGTACCTGCCAAGGTACATTTTCTAGGTACTGTATATGAAAAAAATAGCTGCTATATTCATAATGAGTACAGGTCAACTCAGATCACCGCTGAGGTGCCTTCAGCCCAGGTGTTTCCAAAGTGGTATGGTAATTTCAGAGGAAGTGAAGGGACTTTTTCTTCCCTCAATCTACTGAAACTGGTTATGGGAACCTTTGAAGTAGAAAAACCGACATTCTACCTAACAAAACACTGACAACGGAAACGTCAGCTCATTCTGACCTCAAATGACAGGAAGTGATCAGCTAGGAATCACTGACTCAGTTAGAGGAGACTGGATTTCAAGCAGTAATTAACAGCATATAGCATATAAGGGCATAGTTTTATAATAGAAGAAAGTATAAAAATACAGAGGGGAAGTGAATTCCTACTTTTTGTATAAGGAAAATAACTCAAGTCAAACTGTGCCAATTTCAGGAGAGAGGAAAACCTTATTTTGTTGTTTCAGAAAGATGGTATGTTTATGTTAAGGTGTCAGAGCCCTGAAGGTGTCATCTAAAATATGTCATATAGATTTTAACACTTGGCACTGGCTCAGTGCAGAGTTTATTTTTTTTTCCTGCAAGTTTTGAGTGAGAACTTTTACTAATAAGTTAGTAAGTTTGGAGCATTTTTATTTATTTTAATTTTACAATGATAAAAACCTGAAACGTTGGGCATGGCACGTCAGGGTGTAGCAGAGTGCAGCAAAATGGGGAGTGGGAGGGTGGGAAGGAGCAGGATAGAAACAGCAGATCGAGTTTCATGCGAGCACAAGCTAAAACTTACAGTGCGCCAATGACTCAAAATCTGTTAGGCTCTCACTCCTCTGCTATGCATTTGTGCTACGCTCTGCTACAGCCTTTTAAGGATTAGTCATTATGAAATTATTGTACAATAGTTAAAGCTCCAAAACATAATAATAATAATAACGTTATTACGATTTACATGCTGTAGGTTGCATATTGTAGCATGTCCCCAGATTGAGATATTAATTTGAACCCAAGCCACTAACTATCTAACTGGTCTTTCATCTGTGGGTTGTGTTGTACTGATGCCAAATCACGAGACTGGTCAAAACTCATCCTGTTTGGAATCACGACATGGGGTAATGCATGGAGTCACAATGAAGGGAGGGCTCACATCGCAGATGGAGCCGAGCAATAGTTAACACCCCCCCAGATGGTGAACTACAGTACGTACAGTATGCGGCCATTTGTGCCCACCCACACAAGGGGATGAACTTTGCAAATTAAAGTTTCAATGACAAAAAAATCATGCCTTCTAGGTAACAGTTAAATGGGGCAGTGGCACTGTAAAAAATGCAAATTACAGTTCTTCTTATTTATAATTAAATTATGATCAAAGATTTTTCATATTTTAAACCACGAAAGAGATCCACTATATACTAGTTTAATAGCAGAAATGCATTGTAATGTTGGTGTGATTTTTGAGATCATGCACTTGTACACAAACACACTTGTTAAAGCTTTTCTGAGAAATAGGTGGAATGTATTTACACTCAAGAAGCTCTTTACCAAGTGTAAAATGAAATAATGTGTTCTACAAGTGACTACGAAAGTATAGTAATTGCCAAAGTGGCTCTGTGTGTAGGTGTGAAATGTCTTTAAAAGAACATATTCTTTGGCAAAAAAGAAAAGGCAAACATGCAAGAGTGGATACAATTTACACCCTATTATTTAAGGCCTTTAAATTTAATATTCAGCGTTTAGGTCCTTGTTGAAACGCTTATCTTTTGGCACAAAATTAAGTGAACATAAAAACTGAATTAATAACAACAACAACAAAAAAAAAAAGAAGCAGGAGTTCTGTTTGGGAACACTTCAGTTTAGTCTGGGCACCGATGACCTCACAGGAGCCAAGGACTAGTGGTCCAACAACCCGATAAAGATGGATTCCGCTGCCTGGAATGGGCCCGGATTATCTCTCTGGCACAGAAGCTGGAAGAAAGGGAGCAACCGAACATCTCTGGGCAATGAAAAATGAGGGAGCGAGATACTATTTCTCCTTTAATTCACAAGGGGTGGCCTGGCTCTGCCTGCGATAAGACACAAGTGATCAACATCCTTTGAGTTGGTGTGACTTGGCCTCCTAGCGGCTCCTCTCCCTCCTCACTTGCTGATATGTAGGGCACATTTTGCTTCCTCCAACAGGTACAGTGTTAAGTAAAAAAAAAAAAGGGCGGAGGAAAGAGGAATCATGTGCAAGCTGTAGGCACAGAGCTACTATATGCTGCAGAGCCTAGATCTGGATTTATGATCATGGGCAGCAGGGAGTGCTCCATTGGGCCTCGGGGACCGTTGAGATACTTTTAGGCCCTTTTTCTTATTTCTTGTCTTGTTTCCCCTTTTCTTTGTATCGTACTGTGCATTTTCTCCAAAGAACAAAGCACCCCTCCAGACATAAGTCTGTCTCAAGCCTTTAGGTTTCTCCTCGGTCCTTCCTCAATAAATAATTTAATTTACACAGTCAAATATACCGTACATTTGGCTTTACAGATCTGTGGTGTTATGTATTACACTTGGCCAACTTGGAGAATTTAGTCAGCACTTCTTGCTCCTATGTGAATATTCAAATAATCCCAGCGAAAAGAATCTGACTGGCTTCATTTAATGCATTGTTAACGCCAAGCACTTGCACTTCGGTGCCTCAGTTTGCTTCAGAAAATACAGTATGAAGTAACAGAGGCAATCAAGAGACATTCGTCGGAACAACACCCCTCATTTAAAGTACTATATTTAATTTTCCATTTGCAAATTGTTGCATTATGCAAAGAGAAAGAAATACAAAGTTGCTGAATGAGGCATAGTGTTTCATTTGAACCAGAATGGTGTTGAAGAGCTACCTTAATTAGACAGTTAGATTCAGCCCGTAAAAAGTTTGATCAAATTAAGCATCGGCTTGTTCATTTTGTGACACTGATATCAGCTTCTTTTCACATTAGAGAGTCATGTTCTGAGCAGCATGCATAAAAGGATCCCATCAGAGGTAGAAAAAAAAAACAACTTTAAAGAGATTTTAATGAAAAGAACTAAGATTGTTTACTTGTTGTCATCTTCTTTTTGCTGTTCCCAAAGAAGACTTTGGTTAAGAAAATGACAGATGTGAACATCCAGGCCGAGCTGCGAAGCAGAAACAAAGGCTGTGAAGAAAAGACCAAGCGTATGGGCAAAAGAAATGTTCACACGCCAGCACGAAAGTACAAGAATACCAAAACAATTACGAAAGAAAATGTAGCTGTCTTATCGGCGTCTTCTATCTCATAGGTGATACAAGTCGTAATGGAAGTTCCCCTTGCTGTCGTACACTCTCCCCGGTGCTGGCTCCGGCCCGGCTTTATCTCACCTTGGTCAGGACAAATGTGAGTGATTGCTGTCTGGGCTATTTCAGGAGCCGGCAGATTGACACCGGGACTCGGTTCCGAGACTTCCATCTTTGCTCTGCTTCGGCACAGGCCCCACCCTCCTCCCAGCGTGCCCACAGTTGTCACAAGCAATGCGAGCGACGGTCTCTCAAATCACCCAAGTCGTGATTAAATCTCCATCTCTGAAATGCCAGAGTTTGGGCTGACATCTACTCAATATGGGCTGTTAATTACATTCTTCTAATTTATTCATCTCCAAATGATAATTGTTCACCTTGACATAATTCAACTATGTGTGATCTATAGCTGCAGATTGGTCCAACTGCATGGAGAGAAAGAAAAAAGCTTTTTCTCAAGCGACAACAAACAAGTTGGAACTTTTCATGGAGCATAAAGTGCAAATTTAAAGCTGCTTCATCACCAGTCTCTGCATTACAACACACATTGCTCTTGTAAACTTTACCACGGCCAATGTACATCCGAGGTATTACTTTTTACTATTATATAGAACAGTTTGTATCAGTGCTGATGTTCATGTGCCTAAACAAACTGAACTGTAATAATATTGCTGTATGGACTTTTCATTTAAATGTGAGTTCATTTCAGTAATTTGGTTTATGACCGACTGTAACACACTCACCATCCATCAAGCAATTGTAAGGAGCATAGAACCAGCTTTATTTATAATGTGCGGGTTCATAGATGAAATATAATGTTTCAGACTCAGTATATACTGCAAACCTACAGTTAATCATATGACTGTTGACAATGTACAGCATGAGTGAATGAAGTGGGGCTGTCGTGCTCATGCATTAACACATTTGTGGCCACTTTTGAACCCGCTTGGAGCACATGGTTAGTTACTTGTTCACGGTTTCGGCAGACATGGCAACAACACGAGCGTTAATTTGGATGAATGTATGTCCATGTTTGGCCTGATTTGGCCTTAACTAACTCTGGCTGCAGATGCTTAATGCTGCAGCGTGTTCAACAAGTGGCTCCTAACTGTGTCTGTCTGTTTAGCATCAGGTGCTAAATCGGTAGTTTAAAGTGGGTTGGTGAGAGCTTTTTTCTCTTAAAAACATCTGCCCATTTAGGTTGAAAGTGAACTGGAACTGTACATTTAGAACTGAAAGTGAGCTGTAATGGACCTAAAAAACTCCTTTCACTTGATGACTCTCTGTTGGTTCATATTTCGATGATGTGCTCCACTATTAACAAAACAGATGATTGCAGCTATTGTTTTAATCTTTTAAAAAATACCAGGTTTTTAAGCTTATGAAAATTGGTCTGTTTGTGCATTAAATACAAAAAATAATTATGTAGAGAGGAATCTCATTTCTAAATCTGCCAGTCAATTCCTCCAGAATTGTCTGTTCCTGCCAGGAGAGATAAAACACAAAATAAATTAAACCTAAGTTTTTTTTTTCAAATGATAATCTTCATACTCCTCCATTGTCAACCCAATTTAAAATCTCTATCTAACAATAACATTATGACATTTAAATATCAGCAAAGCATTTTCTCATACACTGTTTTTTTTTTTTTTTGGGAGATGTGTGGATGCATTTCAAATGATTGCTTTGTAATGAAGCTCACTGTTGGTTTGATAGATTTCCATTGTCTGGAATTAAGGTGGATCTGCTATGGTGCATTTCCTAATGACATCCCATCTCCTGTAACAGTCCTGACATTTTGGTTGCCTTATTTGTTTTGCACTAGTTTGCCTTCTCTTTGAAGGTCACTCCTAAATTACTTTAAAGCATGCAAATCATTATTTCCACAGTCCGCCTTTAATGCTTAATGAGATAGACAGACCAGAGGAAGCAGACAAATCTATAGGAATTTTTAAATATAATATTTTTTCATTCATTTTTCAGCCTCATTCATTTCCCACCCAACTAACCCTACCTTCCTCTTCCTAACCCCTTATAGGCAACGTTACTGTCACACTCCACAGGGAGATCAGAGGTCATTTGTGCCAGTGATATGTGGAACAGAGAATTTTGCTTAGTTTTGTTTTTTAGTCTTTTCATGTCCCTCGTCCTCCACATAGGGGATTATGAAGCCTGCATTAGGCATTATTAGCGAGAGTGTACAAATTAAGCAGACTCGTCTAGCCACTCAGCATTTGGAGAAAGCTCAAATCAGCAGATCCAATGGAATCCGGAGTGTCTGTTCCTGTCTCAGAATCCCCAAAAAGCTGTGTGTGGATTAAAGGGAGGGGTTTAAACAGTGCCATGTCTCTCAGCTTGATACTGCTGGTCAATCACAGCGTGAAATGGGAGTGAATCTTTAATTGATTGTTTCGAACAGAACCGGAACTTCTGGCAAAACTTCCACAGCTGTTCACCAAGGCACATGAACAAAGAAAAACAAACTAAAGAAAAATCTAAATGTCGTCCATGTGGTAGAATTGACAATAAACAAAACATTTAATGGTAAAATTGCCTAATTTTAACCTTTCCCTAACCTTACAAATATTGTACAAGGCAAACACGCAAACATTTTAGCTCTGGACGTAACACAAACCTTTGCATTACCTGAAGTCTTAAATTGTAAATTGAACAACCCCATGACTTTCCAGAGTTGTGAAATGTTTCCTCATACATATAATAATTATGAATCTATCACAAAAGCAGGGCTTAGTAATTCGTCCTCACTTCTAGTCTCTACAAACTCATATATAATTCTTTCACCAGCATTTGAAAAGAACACGCCCATTGCATTTTTAAAAACACAGGTCTGTTTTTGGTCTGAACGCCCAGTAATTGCCAGATACAAAGTACACGACTCACTCTGAGTGATCTGTGTTCACTGTGTCATTCTGTTTATGGAAACACGGCTTTGAACATATTAATTTGTTCCTATCAGTCTCTTCACAAATGCAACAGCACATATGCCTCGGGATCACACGAGCTCTCCTACTCCAAGCTAAATAACCGTCTGGATGAGCACTGACCCTTCTGGATGTAAAGAGCCTGTCATTGTTTTACATATTCTCCACATCCATCCTTTTAGTAATATGCCTCCTCTCGCTAACGTATATTTGAATATTTCATTCAAGACAGATGGAATCCTAATCTTAGCTCCAAGCTGTGGCGTTTTGTCACCAATCCATTTTCCAATCAGGCAGTCTCCATCTACTCCCCCATTTTTCCTCCCTCGCTGCTCTGTTTTGTCCTCCCTCTGGCTCTGCCACCCATCACTCACTCACTCACTCAACTTTCTTTTTGCCATTTTTCCTACAGTGCGACACACTTTGCTGAGGTGCGTCACTCTAAGAGGCTTGAATATTTAACTTTCACCATCATATATTATGTTGAGGCTAATGAGCTTGAATTAATTTCATACCTTGACAAAAAGTTAGTTTAAGGGAGTGTGCTGAGAATGGCAAATGCTGCTGAAAAAAAAACTGCCTTCAAAAGAAGTTAGTTGTTATGGCACAACTTGAGAATTGCAAACTCTTTTTGAATGCATTTAAGACAATAAAAATAAAAAGATACACGCAAAGCACAATCTTAGCAGCTTAATTCTTATTTTGCATTTTGCAGCCACAATTCCTATCTACATAGGATCCTATTGGGGGGCTGGAGAAATAAGCAGTGATATTAGGCAGAAAGATGCACTGCTGATATTAAAAATAATGTAGCACCAGTAATAGAAATGGAAAGAAATTTGAAGCATTTATCTACACTGTGCTGTTTATGTATTGTCAACAATATAAATGGTAAATGGTCTGCACTTCTATAGCGCTTTTCTATCTATTGGTATGCAAAGCACTTTACACTGCTTCTCATTCACCCATTCCCACTCACAGTCACACTCAGATGGGAGAGCCGCTGTGCTCCTGGCCTAAGTTCGGTGTCTTGCTCAAGGGCAATTCGACATGTGAGCAGGGGAACCGGGGATCAAACCGACAACGCTCGAATTGGTGGATGACTGCTCCACATCCTCTGTCCACAATATCCATATTTACGACTGAAAGCTTCATTATTACAAGAAAAAGGTGGAATAATTACAGTACTGGTTCTTTTGAAAATATTGTTTTCTTAGCCTTAACTGTGAAACACATGTGAATGTGAAGGAATTTGAATCCAGTGTAAGAACAGTGGATTACAAATGACAACATAATACAAGACATAAAGAGGTAATTATGGACTAAAATCTATGGCGTGATCAAATGTCTGCCATAGTTTGATATCATTACAAATCCACACATTGGAACTTTAATTTTGTGCTTTCAAAGTGCATTAAAGCAACAGTAAGAGCCAATAAAAAAAAACGTTCACATTGTATACACAGTCATCAACAAAGGAAGGAGAAAAATAACAATCTTATAATTAATATAATTAAATCTCAATTATGATGACTCCTTCAGATTTCAACCCTGGGGCAGTTGCATCTCAATTGACTGGAGTGCGAAAAAAGTTTTACCCATTATTGAGTTTGCTTTTTTGTGAAAATCAAACTTTTCTCATCAGTCCTTATCAGCCGCTCACCCGTAATAGATAAGGGTTTGTTTACCTAAGTCTCTAATGGTTCATCTCCCTGATGACTGTTTTTACTCGATACAATTAATTATCGCTGCTAAATTTACGGAGGAGAACAGAATCCAAACAATTAAAGCTTTCATCTGCTAATTGAACAATGGTCCATCTCTCTCTCTGATGGGATGGACACGGTTTGGATGCGAGGCTTCTCGCTTTGACAGAAAGTCCAGACTAAGGTCTCAGTGACACATGCAGGAGCATCACGAACTCAGTGCAGATTTTGTATAAGTGTGATTTTTATTTCATACACATGGAAGAAGAAAGGTGAATCAGGAGCGACGTTCTGCATATTAATATCTTGTGCATGCTGGTCTGAAGTTGTCAGGGTCTGTATGTTAGTATGTAGAGCGTATTATGTGTGTGGATGTGTTATGTGCAGCTCCATATATGTTTGTGTGTCCCTCTGGGTTGTCAGATCCTGTTAATTGCTGCCTTCCTGCTGCTTTCGAAAAGTTGTGACTAGCTCACCCCCCAACTGTCACTCTGCTTTCATTATTTACCCATTCAAATGAGAGAAAAATGTTCATGTCGACATTAATGACTCCACAAGAGAGAGGAAGAAGAAAGACTAAACTAATTAAGGCAACTGACTCACCTCACCATTACGCAGAATTTAGTGGGGGATATTGCAGTGTACATCCACTGCCAATACGACATCAGCCATCCTTTTAATTACCGCACATTAAAAAAAAAAGTTTTTCCAACACTAACAAACAACCAGCGAGGAGTCAGAAAATGGCTGGAGCTGTTTGGTTCAGGATTTTCACGGCATGACGTGTGAGTTTTTTGGAGCACACCAGTGAAGGGCATTATTGTTGTTATACTTGTGTGAAATGTTTGCTTACATAGAAAATGGAGACATACATTGGATATGCAATAAATAAATGTGCTTTCATTTGGCTGTACCTCTGTATGACTGGCAAATGAGGCGGCAGAAGCCTGAAAAAAGCATAAATGCAACGAGTTCTCACACTTTGACAACCATATACAGTAGGTTATTATCTCATACATTATGACCCTTGGAACTGTTTGATGAAAATGCACCATCTCGTAAAGAAGCAGGCTTGTGTTGAAATAACCAGGCATTAAAATGGTTGCAAAACTTTATCAAATTCAGGATTAAAACTCCTGACAAAGTGGTTTGGGTAGATTTAGACATCCCATAGTCTGTTAGGGCCTTAGGTCAAAATGTATACATCACAATAACGCCATGCTATGAAAAATAGAAAATATCATACAATACACACGACACCACACTGCACATAGCGCAGTAACTTACAGCGAATTTCTTTGCTTCTAAATTTCATACCTTAGCTTTACAGTTAATTTAGCTTTCACCAGTTTACTGCAGAAATATTATTGTTAGCGACTTAGCTGATTCTTAGCAGCCTGCTAGCTAAGCTAACTGGTTGAGCAAAGCTGGACACACATTAGGCCGCTCCGCTAACTTAGTTAGACAAGTTAACTCAAGTTAACTGTCAAAGGAAACAAATAAAATAACGTGAGACAACTGGACGTTCTGTTATTCACCACAATTACAGCTACACTAGCAGCATTTAGCTAACTAACGTTATGTAGTATTATATTTAAATAATATCTTCACTGCTCTACTTACCAGCATCTTGCTTTTTTCTCATTTATCTTAGAGGTTTAAGACACTACTTATAACTTTTATTAATTTCTAAGATTATGTAATTACAAATTTTGTCATTTTTAAATGTGATATGATGATATTCTTCTTATCGTAACTGTATTTCAACCGACATGTGATGCAAACTTAAACGAAGCCTCGATGTTGGATCAATTTTTTCCTGTGGTGTCAAACACCATGTCAAGTCTTGATATTCTTTGAGATATTATACAACAGCTCAAAAATTTATTAAAGTGACATTCCTAGTATGTATGTAAATGTCATTGTTTATCTTAAATCAAGTATCAAGTAAAATCAGCTGGTTTAAGGTGAGACAGCTCAGTCAGAACATGTTTATGATTATTACAGATCTGCTGTTACACTCAATATTAAATAAACATCCTGTTTAACATTGGTGAACTCAGTGTGGTGCTTTGTACCTTTGCACTATTTTAGATATGCAATAAATATGATATGTAATAGATATGTACTTCACCTTAGCAAGGAGAAAAGGAAACCATTTAATAACAATTGTTTATGGTAACATAAATGAATACATTTACCACATTATTGTTAATTTAGCTTAATTGTTACCGAGTAATAATAATCAAAATAACATGAAGTTGTTGTCATTGTAAATTATGTTTGTGTTTGTACCATAAAGTGCATTTCAATAAATCAAATTCAGTTCTCGCATGATACCTGTCAATCAGGGCTATAGAATCACAAATCCAAGCTGCCAATTCAACGTGAAAACACAAAATTGCCTCTAATACTAGTGTTGGCTTTATCCCGTCCGAGCTACTGTAGAATCAGAGCAACGTGGTTTGTGCCAAAAGGGGAACAGCTGGCTCGTAGATAAGAAAACGCTCAATCTAAACTCAACTAAACACCACAGTTATTTTCAGCTGGTTACACTAAGGAAAACTATTTTATTTGTACTAAAAGAGCCCGATAAACTTTTCCCTTTTAACCACCTTCATTTTATACAACACCTCCAAAGGACAGTCAGAACTCCGTTGGTACAGTAGGATTTTATTAACATGTAAAAAAATAAAATGTTTTTTCCATATTAATATGAAACTGTTGTTGCCAGAGGCATGATGCCTAGTTCTCTCACTGACCCTCGGCAGCAGCTCCAGTGAATCACGAGCAATAATACATTAGCGTTTGACAGCTCAGGAGCTTCATGTGGTGCACATGTCTGCAGGCTGAATAAAAAAACACAATTTATAATATTAGGAGGAATTAGGAATTCGTTTCTGATGTCAGTTCAAACTCCAAGAAATAAAGATGTAATTTAGTCGAGTCCTCGCTACTCAACACACAACAAACTCTAAATGAATCGGCTGTTTTAAGTTTTCTCAGGCTTTAAGCTGACCGATGGGTGCTCCATGGACTGCACTTATTTTGGTTGAATTTGGAGCTTTTCCTTTTCAAAGAAGTAGTTCTTCCCAGGATAGTACCCAGTAGATAGCAACAGATGACTAAAAAAACACTGATCTGTCCAGTTAATATTTGTAAAATTACATGGGATATGCTGTGGACAGGAAACAGTGTACGTTTCCATATGTAACAGCCAACATTTGAACACCATACTTTGTAATATAGCAATAATCCTCAATGAAGCAAAGATTTTTCTGAATACAATTAAGTCTTGTAAGGAGCATATTCAGAAGACTAGGGTTAAAAAAAGGATTATTCACTCATTTTGGGTTTCGTTCTCTAAAAAGGCCTCTATTACTGATGAAATGTGCCTATTGTCTGTGAAGGATTCTTGGAAGGAGTGATTTTTCTAGTTAATAAGGGCCTTGGGTCTAGGGCTTTTGAAACTCTCAAAGAATAATACATGTGAGTCACCAATAATTTGTCGTTCACCCCTGTCTAAGTGAGGTCGTGACTTTCTTTTTCGTCCAGCTACTAGGAAGCGATTCACATGAACAAAGGGATAATAATGCACGGAGAGGAAACAGTTACTTGGAAAATGCATGTTTATTATAGCTTTGTTCCTGTTTTTGCTTTTTCTTTCATTGCAGACTTTGGGAACATGACAGGTTAGAAAGAAGCCAGGAACTTTAGCCAGATTAGCCAAACCATGTCATTTGTAGGCGACGTGGCAAATCACCAACCTAAAATATTGGTAATCTGGTGCACAGCAGGTGGTCTGCAGACTGTGGATGGATTTTTACAGTTAGCAGTTAAAGCTACAGTTGTTATGTAAGAGAGACATGCTCCAACATTAACCTTAAAGGAGAATTTCGACTGTGTGGTGGCTCTGGACAATACGATTGATTTCGAAAATGACCAAAATGATCCTTTAATGTAAAGGAACCCTCCTATGGTACACACTAGTTGAAAAGCACTGAAACCAGTTCAGAGGTTTTCACATCTAAAAGTGTTTTGAGTGAGACTCACTCTAGTGACCAATCAGAGAATAGCAGCTGTTTCTGCGTCATTATTGCAATTGTTTGCATTTTTATTTATTGTTAATTGGTTACTATGGCTACTCAAGGGGTGTGCAGAAATATCGGATTGTAAGAGTAAATTAAAGCTGTTTCCGGTCAGGTAGCGCTGGCCTCATCAGAGAAAGTTGAATTTGAGCCCTACACTACTGCTGGCTTAATTCGCACTTTATGTCACTTTATAAGCAATTAAATTTCTTTTTCATTAGTGGGGCTAATTTGAGAGTAATTCCACAATCAATTCCACAATTACATTAACAAAGAGTACAATGTTAATGTAATACCTAGATTTTGTAGTTTTGTAATAAAAATCATTCCTATTAATTGGGGAAAACGTCTTCAGGTCAATTTTAGGGCACATTAATGTCCATTTCACTTATGGGACAAATAATCCTTATCTCTCAATTACGTGTCATGAAATTCAAGCTCAGTTTAAATACAAGTAGGAATTACAATTGTTTAATTGTTGTGTTGTAAATTGTAAGACATTCATAGTAATCCTTAATTAATTATGAAAGAAAAATGAGAGAAGTGGCATTATTCACATTTGGAACCAGTAAATCTCTAAATTTGCTTACATTTTACTAAAAAATTTACTGCACGTCCAACTTTTAATTCTTCAGCGTCTAGAAGACTTATCCAACAATTATTTCAGCTCCCTTAACCTTCAAACATTTGGCAGTGAATGGCAGCCTTGGCTTGACCAGTGTCTAACCCATACACATAACACTGCTATAGTATCTATTAATGGTAAGTGTGTTAAAAATAAGTGGCCCGTGAATGAGAGATTCCCAAGCCCATAAAAAAAGGAGAGAGGGATTAGATGAAATGGCAGCAGAGAACAAGCAAGACTGATCCCCTCTTTCAGTGGAGGCGACTCGACAGAAGTACCTGCTAAGCAAATTTATTTCACTCAAATTTAATGCTCCTGGCCTCCCTTCTTTCTGTTTTCCTATCTTCCCCTCTCTCTATCGTTTTCCTTGGAGCCCTTTCACTCTTCCAAAGATGAGCACTCCCCCCCCCTTAAATCACATCCCTTTATTTGCAAGCCTGACACTTTTTTAAAGGCAGGCTTTTAAGAAATTAATCTGGATGTTGAAATACTATTGCTGATTCGTCCACAGACACTGGGAATGCAATCCTAACGATTGGGCAGGTGGTAAATTGCCAATTAGAGGCTAATACTGTAGTGTGAGGCCTATATACATTTAAGGGCCCTCCCTCTGTTGTAAGACTACCTGTCAGTCAAGCCACACTTGAGACAATTTTGTATTTTATTAAGCCACAAATATGAAGGCAGGTATTACTCCCTCCCATAGGGACAATGAGGCTGGGAACTATTTTCTCATTATGAAACCACATTTTTTTAAAGGAATTCATGGGCAGGCATTTGAAAACAGCCTTTAATTACGAACTCTCTGTTCATGTCACATTTGATGAGCTGGGTGCGTACAGTATTGCATGCGTGCTGTGAGGAAGTGTGAGCATGTAATTGTACAATTATGGCTACACCTGGAGTATTATTGTGTGTTTGTGTGTTTGCACTGTGGACAGTGGCAGAAAATTAAAGTCCTAACAGGCTTGCAGCTGGAGCCCAGAGGTTGGCAAACAGTGCACTGGGATTTAACTGGGCAGCATCAATCTGTCACACAAGTGTCTCCACTTTAGTGTGTTTGACCAAAGGAAAGTGGAATGTAGTGTAGTGGTTTGGCCACAGGGTCCTATTTCCAATTGTGGTGATGTGACCGTGCGGATTACAAACATCTGACCCTGTGTGATGATAAAATTACTGTAACAGGAGATAGTGTCAATCAAACCCATATTTCTATCTGCTGAATTTAGTATTGTGTTGAGAGCCCGCCTTAAATAATCTGACGAGCTGACGTTACAGCGACATTGTGATGGATATTGTCACAAGCTTTTCAGTTTAAAATGCAAATTTTGTGTTGCAGACTGGTGTATAATGTCATTTATAAACAATGTCAGAATAATAAATACAGTGATTCAAACAAATTATATAGTTGCATTATGGGATTTTGTTTGTTTTTGCTTCTGCTGCTTTTTATTTTATACATGCCTTGAAAACACGCACACACATGCAGCCACACACACATAGCAACGCGGTCTACTAAAATGTGCACACTTATTTTAAGATGAATACATGAATGGAGCGCAGTGAGACAGTGGCGGACTCAAGGACACCTGATGGACTCTGGAGGGCATCGCATTGTCTTCACTGGCTCGGGTGGAGGCACCTGAGAGGGCACTTCATCGTTTTTGCTCCACTGTGGGGGAACTTTTAGAGGCGTCCTCTTGTCCTTGTGGGCACCGGGGAGCGGAACATGGGAACATGTGTGATAGAAAGTAATAGTAAGTCAGCTGTATCCTTTCATTCCCAGCTAACAGAAGTTTATTTACAACTAACAACACTTAGTTTGATTTGTGAGAGAAATGTTAATTTCCTGAAACTATTTTCCTGTTGTAATCACAACAAAAAAAAGTCCTTTCAGTCCTTTTGTTAACCAATAACAAAATATTTCTCAAAACCACTAGCATAATAACACAGTTTAGTTTGTATTATACAACTACCTGTTTTACCCATATGCATTGTTTATAAATAAATGCAAACACATACATCTTAAGGATCACAATCAAAAGTATGCATGAAAGCTATCATTGGCAGACACACACATAATACAGTCTTTATCTGGACAGCTTTGCAGCTCTGTGGACATTGTGTTCACTCTTCTGTGATTAAAGGTTTATTTTATGCTCTCTGCTGTCTGCACAAAGATATAGGACACAGTATATTTTTACCAATAATGCTCCAGCGTGGTGACTGTGAATGACGGTGGTATGGTGGAGTGCATCCGAAACCCTGCGGGATCATATTCCCACAGTATATTAGGAACACAGTAAACTTCCCCATGACACTGAACCAGATAAGATTTCAATCATGCTCAATAATGTTGCCATATTTACTCTCACCTCCCCCTTTTTCATTTTGCAGATGCTTCTCCCTCGTCTCACAAATGTCTGTATTAGCAGTTCTTGCGATGCAAAAAACAAATAAAGCAGCCGCACAAGATGTTATGTATAGACGTCTAGAGTAAAAGCAGGCAGAGCTTGTTCGTTCCTTGAGCAAATCTAAGCGCTACACAAGTTAATCAAGAATTGCATGTTTGCCCTCCGGCTCTGTGCCGGCTGCCTCCAAGAGTTTATCTTACACAAAGACTAATATTTACAGGGGGCAAAATGTTTAGAGCTTCTGTCAAGGTTGTAAGCACTTTCTCAACATTTGAAAGGTACGACCTGAGGAGATATTTTCACAACTGTGATAGAAAGAGACAACAAGGAGCCAAAAGTGTGTGGGAGGAGTTAAGAAGAAAAGTGGAAGATGTAAGCACAATGTTGTCACAAAATTATGAAAAATTCAGTGCTGCACTGGAGTTTAGTTTGACAAGTCAGATGTCAGTGGCAGCACTGCAAATCGCAGCCTCTGTGTTACACAAAGACTTAGGCAGTTGCTCCCGTTTCTTAAAGAGCCAGCACAGTTTATTGGGTGAAAATGTCAAGGTTTCCAAAGGTCTGAAAATTGTGTTTATCAAAGAAATTGTACGCAGCAGCTGTAGTAGGATGGGAAAGTCGGTTGTTGCTTGAATAAAAAAATGTCTTTCAGAATTATACAAAAGACAGACAAAGCTAAACATGAGAGGACGGAATCTCTGGATCACCTGATTCTGAAATGCTGTTTTTCAGCGTAAAGATGTGAGATATGGCCAATTTATACGTACCATATTGAAAATGTATGATTCTGACCTTATGAGATGGCAGGATCAGAGCTCAGAGAGGAGGCACAGGGAGCCGCAAAACAAGGTATGAAAGTATAAAAGGTGCAGAGTGAAGTTTTCTTAAAAATCATAGAATGTTTTTATGATTCTAAGTGATTAGTATCAGGCTGTAACATACTAAACCTCAATCGTTCATCTGTTTTTTGGTCAACTTGCATGTTACAGATACTGAACACCTTAAGAAAATTAATAATATCTCGTCTTTGAAGGAGTTAAGGAAGCTTGAAGCTGAATAGTGGCGCAGGATGTGTGTCCAAGATGAACAGAAGAAACCCCGTTTTCCAGAAAGTTCATTAAACACATTTAGACTAAATAAATTCAAATTTCGAAGAGGTGACTTACGCCCTAACACGCAAGTTTAGGATCAGGAGCAGGTAATTTTGTACATCAGTGACGCTGGTTCAGCCTAAGGCTCGTGGAGTAGCGCACTTGAACATCTGGGTACAGCACTGGAGTAAATGTACATGAGCTTTTCCAATAAGTTCAATCATCCCCAGATATCAAAGGAAATCTGCTTTAAGAAATGTCCAGTGACACAAAGAACACCAGATGTTATCCTGGTACGACAGAAACCCAACGTTACCTGTCATAGCAACTCAGCTACTGAGGGTCAAAGTTCAGGCTTGGTCACAGACAAACCTGACATCAAACAAACTACAGTCAGTTCTCTGGTAAAAAAAAAATGCAGTGTTTGGCCCTGATTTATTTTCAATTAGGAGGCAAAAATATTAGAAGCACCTCTTAATATAATAAACTCAAAACCTTTCTGAGAGTTTTAACTCAAAAACTAATAAATGACACGCCTGTAAATAAAGAAATAGCAGGTCAAAGGAAACCAAGTCTTAATCATAGGGGTTGTGTATCACTGACAGAGGAATACTAATAATAATAATAATACAGAATTGACTTTTTTTATTTCAACACAAATGCTTTCACCTTTCTGTGACATTACACCAGGTCATGTGAGACAAAGCAATCCCGTGAAATGTATCAGCATGTTGTGGGCCAAGTGTCGTCGAGCCTTTCATGCTGTCACTTCCATGTGTGTTGAGTCTTAGTCCCGGAGTGAGTCTGCGAGGGTTAGTGCAGTAGGAAAAATAAAAGGAAGCTCTTCCTGAAAGCAAGCATTCAGATGTGTTTGTCAGTGAAATACATCCAGAGGGGTGGAAGTTTGTCAGAAAAATTAAAAAGTATGAAAAGAAATGAGACAAGGCTTCATGCTAAACAGCCTGCCCCAGATACAGGAAAAAGTGTGTCTGTTTGTGTGTCCTGGACTTGCCCAATGAGCTAAATGTAAAGGCAGTGATTAGTCTTGACTGCCCATCAGTTTATACTCGAAATTTGCCAATGACTCAGACGTGGTTGGACGTTTCTGAGCAAAAAGAAATCTCAGTTCACTGATTAAAGAGTTATTACAACGCTGGTCTTGTTCCTGTAGTTGTAGGTATTTTAATAAAGGAATTATCTTTTAAATTGTACCCTCTGCATCTAATTAAATGATAACAGCTACATATAGACAGTTTTTTTTTCTCCTGTCAAGGCAGCAGAAGTTAACCTAGAAAGTGATGACAAAAACAAAGTACATCAAGCATGCCGCTTGCCATATTTAAAGTATATTTCGTGACAGTTCAACCTTGCTCGCCCCCCCCTCCACCCACCCTCCCCTGCCTGTTGGATGTGGTTGCCATGACAACTCCCATTACCTCTTGATTGGAGATCTAATGCCGTGTAGACTGTGCGATGCCATTTACAGTTTCGGCTGTTAACACAGCAGTAGCAGCATTTAGCGGCAGTCAGAGTCAGACAGCCATGAACGAAGAATGAAACAGAGTCATTAGAGCAGGGAATATACCGGACGATCTGCTTACGACTAAGAGAAAGACAGCGCGTGCATGTGGGCGTGCATGTGGCCAAACCCCGGCGCCTGTCGCCTCAGCGTTCTTGCATGTTTGTTCTGTAGTTTTCTTTTCAAAAGTAGCAGGAGTGATCTCGAGCGCAGTATCTGCGGTGCTGAATATCACTCCACAGATTTTAGTGCCAACTCAGCCTGCAGCACACAGACACAAAGATAAGCTCTGCGGCTCCATCTCTGCTCTAGCTTCAGATCCCCACAATGAACCGGGGCAGGATTACATCAAACCAAATCGGGAGTTTGCTGCTAACAAATCTGCTGCAGTGTCGCATACTCTGGATTCCTGTCAGTCGGGCCCAAAACATAGAGCTGCTGTGCACACCTGCTGGATTTTTGTGATATTGATTTGAGGGGGCAACACAAAAATATATATATATATGGACATGAAAAATCTCTATTGTCATTCCTAAACTGACAACCTGATGGTGTGTGTAAGCTGGGCAACTCCAATTAAATAACGGGATTGCTGCATGGCAAATCACACCTTTTTCTCATTTCCTTTCTTTGTGCCCCCACCAAAAACATATCACTGTGAATCAATTCCACTATCCTCAACATGCAACAAATAAAAGTGACTGACATCAAATTATTTCTAAGCTGATAGATGTTACACTGTCAGCGTTGTCACCTCCTTGGAGAGATCTTTCTAGTTTAGAATAATTGAAAGAGTAACTGAGTTTTGAGATGAGTCAAGAAGTGGTAGAAAAGTTGGCAGGATTTCTTTCTTTCTCTTTTTTTTCCTTTTATCATCGTCATTTCATTCTTTTTTCATTCAGAGGGAAAATAATGATATTGGACTGCCATGGGCAAATAAATAAATAAATGTAAAAAGAAAGGAAATGAGCGTTGTGCAATGTAAAATATGACTTCAAAGTCGTGACACTGACAAGACAACAAAGCCACACACGGATCGAGGTACAACACACCTGAGGTTCGAGTATTCGTCATTAAAGAAGAAAAATGAAAAACAAACAAAAAAGAAAAGAAAAAGCATCAGAGAAGGACAGCGACAGTATGAGATGTTGACTATTTTCTCTTATATTGCCCTGGATTCCCCTGAGTAGGCTGCCAAAAGACTTGTTTTGATGAAGAATATGAGTGATGGTTGTTCAAGGGCAATCCTCTGTGTCAAGTGCGCCGTCTAGATTGCATTTAAAAGGGAGGACAAAGTTCATTCTGTAAAACATATATACTGGTAGATTGCATTTAAAAGGGAGGACAAACTGTTCATTCTGTAAAACATATAGAACATTGTTTGGTAGATGTGCATTCAAACACAACTCAGCCACAAATCAATTTAAAGATGGGCCCTGGGAGAAGGTTTTTTTATTCCAGCTGTATTTGGTGAAATGTGTATTTACAAAAGACATGAAACACGGCCTGTGTACCTGCCACCGTCTGTGAGGCGGCAGCACTAACCACTCCACCATTGTGCCATGTGCATTTGCACTGGTTTAAATTTTCCATTATTTATGTTTAGCTGATTTGTATAATACACAGTAAATACTCATCGAGAACTCGTATATTTGGGTGATTTGATATTAATACAAAAGCATTGAATCACGCTATGAATTATTATATTACCTGAACGTTGAAAGATCAGTCTCTTGTTATGAGTTCTTTTCGTTCCAACATTGTTTGTTCAGTTTTTTTATTAGACTGAGAATATTGTGCATGGATCAAACACAACTCAGCCACAAATCTGAATGGATTAAAGATGGTCTGCTCTCTCTGGGATTGTGTTACAATGATGTTTTTTTAAATATTCCAGCTGTATTTGGTGAAATGTGTATTTACATCACTTCATTAGGGACTTACCTTGTTCATGGTCTTTGGACTGTGGGTTCTTTTGTAGAAACAGAAGGAAGCCCTGTTAACAGGCGGTTATCAGAGCAGGATCCGCTGGGCTGCAAAGATTTCTCCGCCCACCTGCCACCTGGTCAGATGGCAGGCTCCAGTAACGTGGTCAGCACTGAACCACTCCACCATTGTGTCCATGGTGCATTTGCAAAAACTGGTTTAAATAAAAATTTTGGACTAATTATTTTTTATGTTTAGCTGAGTTTGTATAATACAAAAATAGTAAATACTCGCTTTAAAAATAGTTCGAAAAGAAGGAATTGACGACAAAAAGTAATTTGAACAACTTCAGCTAAGCTTTCTTAGCTGAAAGTTAGTCCACTTCTTGAGGCTGGAGCTCAAAGGTACTGCTTTAAAGTTCTTGGAACTTCTTGGAACTTCGGCACTTAACAAAGGAATTTTAAATAATAAGCAGATGATAAAAAATTTACTTAACGTCCCTCCTCCTAAAATTGAAATCTTTGTGTTACTAAGTCAGATATATTTTATAACAAAACAATCTAAAATAAAGTTGATTTTATACTGTAGGTTAAAATTATTCCTTATTCCAGTTATTTCAACATACTGGTTTGTTTCAGCCTAAAAATAATGATTATTCATTAGTTAGCTTTGTCATCTTATCCAGTCAGCCAACAACAGATTTCATTATCTGTGATGCGGATTAATATGGATAAGTTGTTACATAACTAAAATTGATATTATGAAATATACAGAATTGAAGAAATGCCGTTTTGTTTCAGACAACAAATTTGCAGTTTTGTTTTTTCATATAAATCGATGCATTTATTTTCAAAGGGTGTTAATTTGGCGTGTTACTCTTTCACGTCATTCTGAATTGAAACTTTTATTTTATAACATTTATCATTTTATTTTTTGAACACAGTTTTTAAGCTTGATAGATGATTTGTCCCTGTTTTGGGGTTTGAGTTCAAACAAAGTCTTTTTTCTGTTGAAGTTTTATGGTTGTTTTGAAAATTCCTTTCCAGATGAGCATTGCATATATTTGCAAGTTGAGACAGTCTTGGGTCTGGTAGATCACCTGCAAAATTTAATGGCATGTCAGTCGGGGCTTTAAGCCAGATTATCTGGTCCAAATTGTTCTATAAAGAAAAAACCTCCCCTTGCTTTCCACGTGGGGGTTGGATTCCAAACTCCTGTTGTCCCAGGTTTAGGTTTGATAACACAGAAATGGATGCTACACTCAAGTAGAAGGTGACGTACTTGCCTAAAAGTTAGTCCACTACTGGCAAAGGTACTGCTTTAAAGTTCTTACTCAAGCTGAAATAATAAGCAGATGATAAAATTTACTTAACGTACAAAACAAAGTGTTACTAAGGTATTTTATAACACAATCAAAGTTGATTTTATAGTAATTATTATTCCTTATTCCAGTTATTTCCACTACTGGTTTGTTTCAGCCTAAAAATAATGACTATTCATTAGTGGTTGTCATCTTGTCCCTTGCCTACACAGATTTCACGTGATGCTTGGAAAGGTTCAAATTTGATATTATGAAATGTAGATGATGAAATGCCTGTTTCTTTGCAGTGTTACATATACACGTTTTATTTTCAACGTGTTAATTTGGCATGTGTCATCGAATTTAACATTTATCATTTATTTTTTCATTTTAAGAAAGTCGTCCCAACTTTTCTGGAAATGGTGTTTATAGATGACATTGCATATATTGTTGTTTGCTCTCACCTGCACATTTATCATATAGAAATATTCAAATTTAAAAAACTTCCCAACAACATCCTCCCAAACACACATCTGTGACACTCCATGGCGTGTGTGTGTGTTTGTATCGCTTCATTAAACATGCATGCAATCAGTCTCACACACACACACACACACACCCAGCAGCTTGGCTCGTCACTCCACAGTTTACTCCCGGCCTATAACCCGTCTGTCAGTCATACAGCTGGAGTTCATTAAAGACACTGAGAGCCGGTGACAACTCCCCGTGGATCTGACCTGTGCGCACAAACGCAGGTGATCTGACCCTCTGTCACTACGTAAACAAAGATGTTGTGTCGCTTGAGAAGAGAAAAAGAATTGAGCAGAAACACTCAGATCTATGAAAACAGCCTGTGGGATGAGAACGGGCCTGTACAGCGAAGCGGGTATTGGAAAATTGAAGAGAAAACACGGCTTCACTGTTTCTGCTGCAGGTTGTTATGGATGAATAAAACACTGAGACACAAACTGAGCCTGGTGGCCAGTTAGGCGTGGCCCACATGTACCAAAACGGCATGAGTAACTAGAACTAAAAGAGATTTTTAGATCCATTAGATTCCATTCAGCGTTAAAGAAGCCACTTACATATAGATGCTGTAGTGAAGGTCGAGCGTGTGATAATTCCTTTATGTTGCATCCAGCAGCTGACTTCAATGGGCCACGTACATTCCGACTTAATAAGGCAAACAAACGAGCAATTGCACAAATATATATGTTTAAATGTGAGCACCGCGAATGGCAGTCTGTTCATTTTATCCAGCTGAATCACAGCGGAGACCGTAGCACGGTGGATTTATCGTGAGTAAACACAAGTTAAGGGGAATCTGTCATGTGGCGAAGAGAGTCTTGACACTCTATCCTGATAATAAGATTAGAATGTGAAATATTCATTGGAAAAATCTTAATAATGAATGGTGTGTATAAAAAATTGAATTAATTCAAATTCCCGCCATTAATTTTTCAAGGTGCATCATTAAGAGTGCATCAACAAGCCATTCCATTGATGTAGTGTTGTAGAAACTCAAGTCCTACCAACTCCCCATCCACTCGTTTCCTACATGCTCAACTTGACTGAAGACCGGAGCAGCAAGGTGAAGTAAGGCCACCGCCACCACCTCTCCATCCTACCTCCATTTAGCATCAGCACGCTCACGTCCCCCCGTAAACTGATTGCCGACAGGTGGCAAAAAATGGGAGCGGGGTCAATAATTTAAAGAACTCGATGCTAATTTTAATCTATTACCCTGCTATGTGCATACAGTGTGTCAAAGGTAAGGCCGGAGAGGGATCTGTCATGTGATTCATGCGCCCAGCGGAGAATTACTTTCATGACACATCATAATTTAATAGATTTTAAGAAACTCTGCATGACTTTGCCAGGCTGATGGAAGGAGGGAGTCAAAGAAAGAGGAGGAGGAACGACAAGGATATTAAATTATGGAGCACCTTAACAGAACAGTCTGTCTTGGAGAGACATGTTCGCCTTACCACTGTGGATTGATGATAATCTGCACGTAAGGGGCCTTGTAAAGGCTACACAGGCCGTGATAGGTGGAAGCGCTGAGCTCCAGCAAAACAAGCCGCTGTGGTCAAGAGACACTCAAAAATGATGTCATTATGTCTTGACATACTTTAGAATGGAACGGAGGAACTAATGTTAATTACGAGTTTAAGCAACAAATAATTCATTCACTAAAACACGATACAAGTTATAAGAGCTGGTTGGTTGCCATTACAAAATGTTAAGAACTATAACATTCATTTAAATAATATCAAAATGAATTTAAAGGATGACACTAATTAAAGAGGTTGGAGCAGCCACAGGACTTTGTGTGGTGACCTACATGTTGTTCTTGTTAATAACTCATTATTCATTTACAAAAACCATATTAATAAGTTACGTTAAGTTGAAGATCAGTGTTAATCCATTAAGAGGCCTTTTTTTGTCTGTCTAAATATTTTTGAATGAATCTAACACTTTTTAATTAATATTTTATTCATATTAAAATTAGCAAGCAGTCTGTAATGACACTGGGCAACTAAGACATACTATAGACTTACAGGAATTTACTTTAAGGATATCTCACATTTGGAGAATAGCGCTTTCATAAATGACGGATTGATGTTAGCACACAGTACTTAGATGTACATAAATTAACATAAAAAAAGGCTAAGGGAGAGTAGCCAACCATTAACGCTTATTAATTTTATTACTTTTAGTTTATTACTCCCCAGTAAAGAATTTAAATGATGTATTACAAACATTCTCAAGAAGTGGCACCAATTATTTGGTTGCCAACTGTACTCACTAACTATTTAATCAGCCCTTTGTTAACATTAAAAATTGATTTTTAATAGTAAGATATTTTAAATCAACATCTTATTGATCAGTTTTTTTTCCAAGTATTAAAAATAAATGAAATAACATCATTATTAGCATTATTTACATGCTATAAACCCTTTTTAAAGTATGACTTATGAGGCAGCCACAGAGAAAAACAGCAATGAATCACAAAAACAATTAACTAAAAGTTACTTGGACTTTTTCTGCCCTTCCTTTCTTGAATCACAACACGACAGAACAGAGTTTCTCACCTAAAGTACATTTAAAGTTACACTCTGACAGGTAGGGTCAAGCACCCCTTTTCCATTCCTCTTATTTCCCTCAGTCTTTTTATTCACTGCAGTCACACAGGCTTTGTCTCGCCCGTGTTCATGCCTCGCAGCTCGGGCTGGAGTGGAGAATAGTAAACTAGCCTATCGCTGCCAGGGCTTACTTCAGAGAGCAGGAAGGCTTTGGCTGTCATAGGTTCTCAGGATCAGAGCCGAGAGCGGGGACACTTCATTTGTCGGTGCTGAGGAGGAGAAGAAGGTGGAGGAGCAGGGGGAGCGAGGGAAGGTGGATGTGCCAGGGTCAAGTGCTGTGGAAAAAGCCAGGCAGTTATCCAATAGAGCTTTGCTCTCCTCTCTGCTCTCTGTTAGTGTCTTATGCAGCCCACTCTGTCCCGAGGCTTTCTCGGCTTTGCCGGTTTTGTTGTGGCAAGGGCATCCTGGATCAGCATTTGAGAGGCATTATAACTGGAAGAACTGGAGCCGCTCTCTTAAACCTGCGATGCATCGGCAATTCACAAGGTGTAACAGGCCCATGTGAGAAAGCAAAGCATGTGGATGAGATGCCTTTAATCAAGGCTCCACAGGAAACGAACAAAGATTGCTGTTTTGGAATCGTAAATACAAAAGGCTGTTTGTCTGTGGCAAGAGGACGAAACGGGGACATTTTCCCACATGCAGCTTATTTCTTTCACCCACGTCTTAATTTTAAAAACATAAAGCAAAGTGCTACAATATTTGTGCCGAACAGATGCTGCAAAGTGTATTGATACACACAGAAACCCCCTTTTTTACACATTCAGCTGTTAATGGGCTGAGAAAGTGCACACTCGTGATTGTGTGGTATAAAAATAGCATGTGTTAATGGGCAAGAGAACAGAATGAGGAAAAGTGAATCTCTCAGTAAACCTTAAGTGAAGTAAAGACGAGGTGCACGCGCTGTCTGCGTGTCCGTCCACGCAGCTGGTCTGACGGCCCCCGGTGGAAGCGATGGACACTGCAGGAGCGTCTGGCGTACGATCCCTCGTCACTAACTTCACCTAAGTTATTTATCGCATCCTTCATTCCACTTGACCCACCCACAAGCACATCTAAGCCTGGGAACAGGAGCTGGAAAGGGGACACGAGGAGGAGAAAGATATGGAGGAGAGAGAAAGGAGAGGGCAGGAAAGCAAGGGAATAACACATAGTTTTATTCACTAAGCCAATACAGCGGCACAGGATGTGGTCATATAACAAAGTAGAAGCCCGCCCATCTGCCACCGACAAGCCAGTCTGACATCTCCACCTGTCAGACGCCAGGCACCGATAAAAAGCCTCTTCGGCGGATCAGATACACCAAAATCACCAGTGAGAGATACCTGTAACTTTTTGAGGCATTAACATTTGGCTGCCTCAGTTGGCCTATACTTTGGCTCCTGCGTGTTGTTTGTTCCTGCTGGCTCGTGTATAATCTATCTGACCGTGAGCCAATCACATCAAGGGAAAACAAATGGCTGTGTATCTCTGCCAGTCATAGTGCTCTATCTGTGATGCAGGAGCATCGAAATGTCAAATTCTCTTCTGCCTGAATGGCAAAACCGGGTTTAAATGTTGTAGTGATTCATTTTAGACGTGGTCCACTCTACAAGCTTAACATAAGGTGAAATTTAATGTGTTCAATACAGTATAATGTTCCATATAAAAATGGAAAATGTCAAAGTTTAGATGGACTTAAACATCTACAAGTTGGAGCAATTTCTCAGTAGCTGATGCACTATTGACAACAGAGAAATCAAAAAGCGACTAACAGGAAACTGCAGTTAATTGCGTTCTCGATGAGCACCTAAGGTGGAGAGTGATACCCTAATATCTTTAACGATCGCCGCCACCTGCGTTATCATGATTAGCATGAACCGAAGTAGTCGCCACAGAGGCCTGTTCACCTGCGCCGCCTCTGCAACATCTCGACGAAGGTCAAAAGCGTCAATGTCAACGGAGCATTTCGGGGCTGGGAGAGAACAGACTGCACGCCCGCTGGAAATCCCTCTTCTTATTCCCAACCAGCCAAAGCTCTCAATCGCTGGTCCCTAATTCCCAAGAAGCATTGCAGGAATCTGTTCCATTTTTAATTAGCTCAATAAAAAAACAAACACACAAAACACACACACACAAAAAAAAATCTAAATCTACAGTTGTAGTTTTCAGCAAGTGTCTACAAACACCCAGTTGGGGGACAGATGAAGAGCGGGACGTGATTGTATTGACATCCTGTTATTACCTTCCCAGTGTTTGATTTTGGGTGGACTTTATTCTGGCACTGAATTAAAATAACCTGCAGTAACTAGCGGAATATAATCCAGCGCTGCTGATCTCCAAGCAGTTATCTTCACTTAAGCCTTACAGAAAGTGCATACGTGTGCCAAGTGATTTTACTCAGCCATTCCTCTCTTGTAATTGGACAGCCAACACGTGCAACCTTTCAGCAGAGAGAGTCCTATTAACCCACTCATAAAGCCCTCTTGTTTTTCTTTGGCTGTTTCTTTTTTTTTTTTTTTTTTTTTGGCACAATTACTTGGAGACATTTTCTTGATTAAAACTGTCTGGAAAGCGAAGGAGGCAAAAGGAAAATTACTAACAGCTTAGTTCACTTTTTAAGGACAAGTGTTTAATAGCTCCCTCTCCCTCAGAAATCAATGGGAATCTCTGCTCCCTTTTTTTAAAATTAAAGCCTGCTGCTGTGCCCCTGATATTAAAAATAAATAAATAAATGCTTCACGAGAATACAGATGTGGAAAATTGTAGACATACTGTATGCTGTTACAAAGTCCAAATTAAAAACAGCAGCAATTTGTTTAAGAGCATTTCTTGGCATGACTGTAATGGTTTGAAATGGTTTCCGTTATCTCCAAACTCTGCAGGTAGATTAAAGAGCCCAGGGGAAAAGGCTGCCTGTGTGTTAATGCTGATGCTGTGCGGCTTTTATCGCATAAGGAAACTGAGACCGGAGCTTGCGGAAATATGCAGGATGAGCTCACATTAGGCAGGTGCAGGAGAAATCAAGCATGCACTTAAATGATCAAGGGATGGGCAACTGCTGATTTACAGATAATGTAGACATTTGTACATTGAAGCACAAGAATTAGTGCAGCATAAACATATAGTTATAGATAATCACCCAGTAAAGCACTGGAAATAAGTGAAAATGAACTCTTCCGTAGTGTTTAAAGCCTAATATTCTAATCCGTAAATGCTATATAAATTGTGTTTTAATGTTTAATTGTTTCTGCTAATTTTATTCATACTTACTATTTTAATTTTACATAAAGAAAGGAAAGCCCGGATTATGTCAGTGTACAGTTGGGTGGAAATGTTTGCAGCCTCGTATTTTGAAAAGGTCAGAAAGAGTAAAACAACAACTTTTTTCATCAGCTTGATATTGATATGCAACTTCAGCTACATTTGGAAAAGTTCATTTTAATCAGCTCATGAAGTGGGGGCAAACTTTTAGACAGATGTAATTTTTTATTATTATTAACTCCTCATTTCTTGTCAGTTCTGACAATAAAGGAACAGTTTTAGCATATGCTGCAATATTATTATGTTGGATTTAGGATTTTTTCCTCCCACTACATGCCATTTCATTGTTAAGGGATACAAACGTACTCTTAAACCTGTCATTATGATAATCAGATCAGTACAAATGTTTGCACAAATCAATAAATTAAGAAAATAACTTAAATTTTTTTATTATGATTGTTAAACTATAGATAATTTATCAATCCTAAATATTATCATAAATATTATTTACAACTACAAATATATACACAAATTACTTTTCCATGTTGCTGTAATTAGCATAAAAATTTGGAAACTACATTTATATTTAAGGACAAAGATGAAAAAAAATTACTACATCACTTTGTATGCTAATATGAAGCTGCGGCTGATTAGCTTAGCTTCACGACAGGGGAAAAGTTTACCGCCTTCTCTCTGAAGATACCAAAAATGTGAGAATCAGCATCTGCATAGCAAAACCTAAAGTTCATAATATAAATAGTGTATTAAAAAGTACAATATATCGCTCTGAGCTGGAGTCAAGTAGGGGAATGACATTAAATGGAAACTATAGCATTTAATTAAACTTCCTGCTGTATGGATATTAATTCCAAAATGTTGAAGAATACAGAGACACAATGGGAGCATCAGTTTTTTTGGTCTTTTTCACTATAAAAAGCTTAACAACCAGCCACAGCATGCAACAAAATATATATTTTTTCTTTTTAGAAGCTTAAAAGCCTTGTAGTTGGTAAAATGTTGGTCTCGTTTCCAATACAGTGCATTGCACGTCCTTGACTGTTAAGCTTTTGATTAAACATATTCTCTGAAAATCCCACTTTGTACCGCATTGTTCTCATTTTTCTAAATGCAGGAGAAAGCAGTTCTACCAGCCAGTGCTGCAGATTTCAAACAAAATGTTGTAAACACGATAGGCGAGAATGAATGTGCCCCAGGTGCAGACATATGTTAGCTCTCTTAAGTGACACCGCGACTTGCCTCCCATCGCAAAGCAAATATTAACATCTGGCGGAAGATTTTAGGGGGGAGCTGAGAAACACTGGTGGCACTGTGGGGAGGCTCCGCGAGCAGCCGTCCTTACACAGGTTGCCAATTCGTCGCAACAAACGCTAATGAATTCAGCTGTTTGCTGGATTCGAGCAGGATGGCAGCTAACACAAACAACCACTGGTTTTTTAAAAGCCATTTGTTGTGATCCACACTGGGATCAAACGCGCTCCGATGACGATGCCTCAGCACACAAATGCGAGTTCACAATAAACACGAGTATGATGCAGAAAGGGCAAGAAATAGGCCGCGCTAATGGTTATGAAGCTGCAAGTACGAGCCCGGGGTGTGTTTCATGCCTCCACCACTAACAAGCACATCGTTTTCAAAAGTGCACAATGGTGTCAAGTCGCCCGGGATGATCCCCCCACTTCAACGAGTGCCGGGATTACTGTAAGCTGATTTTCCATAATTTACCCTCACCAAGTGGAAAAGCACAATCCGGCTTCGCCTTCCTAACTCCCGCTCCTTATCTTGTTCCCTGCACATCATCGTTGTCCTAAGAACAAACATGAGTTGTGTCTGTGAGCCTGTAGCTGTAAATGGGTTAGTTTTGAAGTTGGCAAATTTGCATTGTAGGTCAATTTCTTGTATTAGCCATGCGGGTGGCGCTCTAATCGCACACATTTGTTTTTGTGCTTTTTAGGAATGACACGCTCCTACTGTACAGCCTTTCCATTTTTTTTTTTCACCTCCTGTTTAGCGTCTCCGAGAGGACAGCCAGCGATCCCTATTATTTTCTTGCTGAGTGGATTCTCCTTTGAATCCGGACCCGTCTCACACATGTGCTAATAAGACAAATGACACCGCTGTTTTGGGAGGACTCGTGTGATGAAAATGGAGCAGCAATTCCCGACAATCACAAACAACCTCCTGCAGAAGGTGCGGCGCTGAAAAATACAGTGTTTTCTGTAAATGCTGAGCTCCACATCGTTCCAGCTATTACCAACACTTTGTCTGGAGGACAATAACATGATGTCGAGAAAAGACAAAGTTACTTCCCGTTTTTAGGATGGCTCTGAGTCCACGTTACAGCTCGACTGTGTGGGGATAAACCAATGGAGATGAGGTGCGTTCGAGCTCATTAGCAAAGCGCCATGAGATGGCGATCGCGGTAAACTCTGGGAATGTGGGTCTCCTGTCCACCTCTTCTGATAATGGCTCCCTTCTCTGGATCGACCTCCCTGCTGACATTTGACGGTCTGACTGTGCCGAGGCTTTAAATCCAAACTTAAAACTGCTTTATAGGCCTTAACTTTCAATTAGTGGCTTAGTGACAGATTATTGCAGAGCTTGTGCATGTTATGGACCAATCCCGGGCTGGTGAGCGGGTTTCAGTCTCAGTGAAACTACAGTATCAAACCTAGTTTGTTCAGCATGGTCCATGTCAGTCCCACTGACAAGATTAGTGTAATTTTCTGAAAACTGCTGCATCTCTCGAGCCTTCTGCTCTTTCCCACCAGCACATGAGAGACACACTGTGTGTCTCTGCCTCTCCTTCTTTCGTCTCTCCTTTGTGAGAGGACGACGTGTGTCCAGTTTGCCCGGACATCGCTGGACGTCTTCCACAATGATTCCTTCATACATGTTGACATTGCGATTGCTTTTCTACTCTGTCCGTGCTGTGCACACATCTGTCTTTCTTGGGAGAGGGGTCCCTCTTCGGGAGGTCCGTCCCAGTTTCCATCCCTTTTAAAAGGTTCTTTGGGAGGGAATTCATCATTGTCTGATGAGGACGGAGGGTGTCAAGGCCCTTGAGGTGCTGTGATTTTGGGCTGTTTACATTAAATACACTTGATTTGACCAGACTCGCTAACATCAGTGCTGTAATTGTGAGCAATAGCCCGACCCGATGGCACATAAAAATACAACGTCATTAGGAATCTTTTGGTATCAAGGTTTGCTGTTCCTACTGGCTCTACATCCAAACAATGCTTTTTTTTTAACAAGGTAACCATATTTGCTGCAAACCGAGGACACATTAAATCATCAAATTCTGGCAAAAAGTTTTACATGATATTTTCTCCCAAACGCAGACAGAAAAAAAGAAATTGGCATGAAGACCCGCCAGGCCCCAGAGCAAATACTGGAGGTTGGCTGGCAGTGCAGTCTGCACCACCTTCCATCATTTGTTATTGTTCCTTATTACTTCCCATATTTTTCATCAGCTCTCTCCAAGCTGTCTCCATCTCTCTCTTTTCCCCAACCATACTATGTTAGGCATTGTTATGTGAATGTCTGGATCAAGCCAGTTCTGACTGAATGGCAGACTGCTTGGGTTGAAACAAGGCTCAGCTTTGGTTGGTTTCCCAGATTACACAGTTGAAAAGAAGGTGCAGATGAATCGATGCGCTGTTAAATCATGCATGGATGAAATACATTTTGTAATAAATTTATGAAAGTGCAAGCGCTGAGAAAACATTTCCAGGTGAACTGGTCAATGCGTTTCAACTTTGTTTAATTTACTATCATATTTCGCTATTGACCAGTGAAGCAGAGTTAAAATGCACTGATTCACCCGCCGTATTTTCATCTATCACGCCATGATGTTGTCTTCCCTGCACTTTTCCCACCGCCGTATTAGCTCCTCTAGCTGTGTCAGCTCTACTCCACTGCCCTCCTTCATGCTCACACATTAGTCTGATCTTAACCAAAGGAAACATCTTCAGTAAAATTCAATTGAGACAGGCAATCTGCAGTTAGACCAACGTGTCCTTAGGAGGACCCCGGTGGTCCGATGTAATCTTCGCTGACCATAGAGAGTGATGAAGTGGGGAAATAAGCCGTCATACATTTGCAGTGCCAGCAGTTATTCTAGCGTTAGATCAATCTCTGAATGATTGTTTTGTTTTGGAGTGAAACAAAAGCATCTCAATCCATTTTATCCCTCTTGAGTACAGTAGAGGGGTGGGCTCTGGCAACACGCTACAGCAGGGAAATGCTTTTCACTGTACAAAGATAAAAATAATTAGGGGTGGCATGAATTTTTCTTCTTTTCCTTTCCTTCCTTTCAAAAGAGTTGCCAAAATATTTTGTCAGAGCACCTGAAGGTATTTGAACCTTTTGCTCAAGCCAAATTTCTTTCATCCTTAGTGTTTGATTTTTTCGGAGAAAATGTTAATTAAAAGGTGATTGTTCGTGTGGATTGGACACACAGACTAGCTGAACACATAGTTTCAGTTTATAAATTGGGGGTGTAAAGACCTCAACACATGCATATTTTCATACAGTCCTTTATTAGTCTTTATGAGTCTCTGGATTATGACTGAACTTTGCTGCCACAAGGTTACAAACAACAGCAACAACAGGACAGCGCATACATCAATTAAAGCTGTAACTGGACGGCTTTGCTCCAATGCCATTAATTGCCTGTAAAGTCTGGGGGAGAGCATGTAACTGGCATTTAATGCCATTGATAGCAGCATGTGTTGGTATTTAGCTGTCGGGCCCGCAGAAGGGCCATGCGGAGTCAAAAATTGTCAGGGTGGTGGCGAGCCAAATCCTGCAGGAGCTGAAGCATGGCTCAGTGTGATTAGACAGGGTTCTCATCTCAGTGCCAAGCAGAGAGGACACCAAGGTCAGACATGTCGTACCAAATGAACAGGCCTGGACAGGGAGGCTGCACAAATGGGTGTGTACAGATGAATGTGCTAATGTAAATACACTCACAGACACAGGCTCGGGGCCCAGACTGTCAAGTAGCTCTGCTAGGCGGCTTTGTTGGTGATCTTACCTGTGTTCGACTGACTTGTTTTCTGTGTAATTGGTTGATTATTTACTTCTCGCCAGCAACATGCAACATAAGTTTTTGGCCATTCCTGGACATAGCCATCTGTTGATCAAACACAGGTACAATTTAGAGGCATATGTTATTTTAAATTAATAAGTCTGTGTACTGTGCATTCCAAAAAGATGCATGAATAATGCATCAGTGTGGTAATGTAAGCACCTATTAGCCATGGACACAATTACTGCCAGGAAGGAGTGAAAGAGAAGGGAAGAAGAATTGGGAGATGGCTGACTTCCCAGAATGACTTCTGAACTATTGAAATTTCTTTTTCCCAAATGGATAAAAATGCTGCATTCAAAATGAAATAAAGGCGAGCGTGAAAAACAGTCCACTTCTGTCTTGACACAGAGCAGAAAAGACTGAGAGCACTGAAAGTTGATTTGCTGCCAGGGCACTTTTTAGAGAATCAATAGAGAAAATGTAAACGACCCATTTCTTTTTCCCCAAACTGCCAGTGATATGAATGTATATTTATGTGAAAGGCATATGTAATTTGATTTCCAAAGTCAAAGATATTATATTGGTAGGGTCACATCACTACACAGGTCCTGAGGGAGATTATAAGTTGGGTGCATTTTTATGTGCATACCCAAGTGCTGTGGCAAAGTCAGCAAGCCTGAATCCGCAAAATTAAAATTGAGAGGCCTGTGCTGTCATCTAGGAATTATTAAAGCTGGATAGCTAAAGAAAAGGCCCAGAATAAGAAAAAACAACAAAAAAAAGCATAATATTTGTATTTTTCTACACATATGGTGCTAGAAGGGCAGTTGGTACATCTTTGTTACAGTGCGGCCTTGATTATTACATTTATTTGCAAACGCCTCCAGCGGTTTCCATCTGGATCAGATGCCTGTCCATTTTCTCTCTTTCAGCACTAAGATTACCACGCAGTGTGTGCCTCACAACCAGATGGGTTAAACCTTTCAAGTGCTTTAGAAAATGATTTTGTATTTTCAGTAAAGCACCATGCTGAGCGCTCCCCAAGAACACAGCGGGTACCTGCTTGCGTGAGAAGACTGGACTGTTCGGCCCCTTACTCACTTTATTACTTATGCCAATATCAAAATGTCCATATCACTATTACGACAGGTTTAGTTGAGGTGAGTTTAAAGTAGGACGTGTTTAATGGCTCCACGTGTAAAGCAGAAGTCAGTGACAGGAAGCACACGTGCTAAACACGTGGTCAACTAGCTTTAACTCATTTTGGGAAAAATAGAGAAACTTTAGCAGCTTTTCTAATGTATTATTTAGTTTTTTTAAATTTTAATAGCAGCTCTTACTACAAGTGCACTGTATTAGATGCAAATATTTACATGTAAACGTGCCTGCGATGCCAATATGCAGATGATTAACCGTTATTACTGTATGTTTACTATGCTCATCTTTGTTGAGCATGTTACCATGTATTTGCTAGTTACTACAAAGCCAATCTACACTGCAGCCAAAAACTTCAACCTGCTGGAGACAATAGAGGGAAACTCAGGGGTCAACAATAATTTGAGTGTATTAAGAGAACGGGATTATATGCTGCCTGTCAGTTCTTCCGTCATTTTTGCTGAAGGGAAAATACAAACAAGGTTGGTTTTTGCTTTTTTAATATCGTTTTTTAACTCATGAAGGTTTAATATTTGTAAAATAATTCCCACAGGCTAATAATTAATCTTTGTGATGTTCCCAATGTAAAATCTATGGAGGGAACAGGGATGCAGGTGCAGAAACATTAGCGGGTGCTTGTTTCAGTCTGGTATTCAGCCCTTATGCATCCACGATTTTAACCCTTGGGAACCATCAATGACTTGCAAAATTTCATGTAAATCTATCAGATTGATCTACTACGTCGCATAAATGCTAAAATGCTCGGAGTGAGCAAAGTCCAAATTCGTATTTGGACTTACAGCTTCACTTTCTTTTTTTTAAACTTTTATAGACGAACAAGTAGTTATATTACTGGTGTTACAAGACACAACTTTATTGCTGTAATCTTGCCCACCAAGGCTATGAAATCTCCAGCTCTTGAGAAAGTGAGAGGGTGTTCTAAAATCTAAAATCAAAGCAGAAATAAAGCCAGGCAGATGAAAGAGGAGAGGCTGACAGCCTCGCCTGATGAGTGTGTGCCTGGTTTCTCTCCTCGACTTTTCTTCCCTCACACCGCTCGCTGTTTCAGCCCGAAAAGAGAAGGAAAATATTGTCCTGACGTGATTTTGTAGCCACCTATGAAAGTGTAAAGTTAAACTTCCTGACATCTTCTCGGTGAAGGCTTGCGTGGAGACGTGATCAATTGCTGACGAGATGGCAGGAGTTAGAGAGAGGCTGAGTGAAATGAGGCTCAGTGGAAACCTGCTGGGTTCACCGTTTGAGGTCACTGTGTCCACTCAAGCCCCCGCCCATCAGCGGGGAACGGCATCAAACTCCAGTACTGGTTGTATAACAGATTGTTAACCAAAATAATCACACACATCGGAGACAGCCGCCACTACTTTTAAAGGTTTTTCACACCCTCGGTATCACACCTTGAAGTGCACTCCCTGTTTGTCACCACAAAATCTTCTCCTTCCTGTTTGCCCTCAAATCTTCGGATTACAGCTGTGGTCCCTGAGCTTCCTTTATTTCTCAGTTCATCTTCTCATTGTTGAAGCTCAATAGGAGAATTAGGATTTGTAAAGCCCTGCAAAAAAACAAACCTTTATTTGCTCACGGGAAAGAAAACTCCTCAAATTCAATATAATTGCAATATTGTCTGTCAAATTGAACAGCTGGATTCATGTGAATAGTTGTAACCGTTAAGACACCTATGCTCAGCAAAACAAAGATGTTACAGCAGGATTGATTCATTTCTCCGTTCCTGTTGTGATGTGATTGTGTTTATTTTAGGCTCATAAGCACTGCTTTGTGCCTTTCTTCTTTCCCACCCTGCATTTCACACCAGCTTCCCTGGGACCTGTGTTCAGTACATTGTGTTCCTCTACGAGTCACGGTTTTAGGTAGAAAACATAGAGACGCCTTGTCACAGATGGCACATTTGTGCTGATAGCTGCAACCCCTGTGGTCTGCAGTCATGGTTTGCAGTTGCAGGGGGAAGTGATTGTGTGGTGTATGAATAAAAGCTCCTCCTAATCTTCCATCCAATCTGCAGAAAATCAAGATCAGAGCCACTGAACCAAATCTTTGTTTTCTCTGCTCCCCTCAGTGCTCCTGAGGAGCAGAGCTGTCAGGAACGAACAGAGAGAGGGGCTGAAAAAGTGAGAAACAAGGGAGGGAGAGGAACACTGAGGGAGGAGCACGCAGCGAAAGTATGGGGAAGAAAGTGAGACGGGTGAGGGGGAGAGAGCGGAAGATGGACGGAGAACCACACTGTGAGAGCTGTCGGAGGATGCCAGGCTAGAGAGAAAGCTCTTATAGAATGGTGAGGGAAAATAAACGGGAGGTAAAGCAGGCAGGATGAGAATAAGAATTGAAAGAGTCGTCTGCAGCCAGATGGTGCCACTGGGCCAGGCAACGGTGTCATCCATGCTCCACTGCCCTTTTGCTGTGATTAAAAAAAAAAACGAGGGGACAAGACGCATGTGCAGACATGACAAATGTGCGTTAAATAGCAAATCCTCTGCTGAGGCCAGTGCCAAAAATTAGCTGACAACCAGGAAGTGACACAAATGAGCCAGAAAAGGGAAATTAAATGCTTGTCCTGGACACGAGCGCTCCAGCTGTTACACCAAACGTCTTTGCTCATCAATAAGGGACGTTATGCATGTGAACGCCTTTCGTGGCCCGCAGACTGCGAACGAAATGACAGGGAAAGTAATCCGAAGCTGGTGCACAACCTTGACTTTGTCATTGTTTCCACAAAACAATTGGAAGGTGTTGCAAGGCTGCAGTATATTGGCTGGGATTTGATTCATCCCATATCACATTACCTATTGACAACAACAGGATGCAACTTCTTGCCCGGAGGCAAAAGCTGTTTACTCACCTTGCTTCGCCTTCGCCAGCCGAAGTTCTGCCTAAACATATTTGTTTTAAAGAAGAAGGCTGATGATGTGCAAACAGAGGAAAATTAAACATTTGAAAAGCAGAAGGCAGCGGATGGACGCAAGAGAGCTCGGAGTACAGATAAAATCCATCGTTAGGAATACGAGGGTATTAATGAGGGAGGCCGCCACAACACACACGAGCCCTCTGAAGGAGTCACATGACATGAGTTATTTTAAGATGCGTAAATACTTACGTCATCACTTATTCAAATTCAGTTGAGCATGATTCAGTATTATAATAATAAAATAAGACAAGAGGTGAGGACTTCCTGAAAGCTCTGTGGCACTGCAGTATATTTCTCTCTGCGTGTCACCATTGCTGTTGTGGCAGGCTGCCATTTTCCACAGCTTATAAGACAATAAACATATTCAGACATGAAAGAAAAACGCACACACGGTTTCTTTTACAACAACGAAATGCTAAGTTGAACAAAGAATTGCTAAAGGTGTTAAAAAAAAAAAGAGGGAATTTCATTGTCTAGCAGCGTTTTGCAGATAAACACCTAGAAAGTGGCCGCTCCGTTCACGTCTCCCAAAGACAAAAAAAAGTACTACTTAAATTTTGTCATTGGAATCTGCAGCGTTGGCTGTTTTCTTTTCCTCTTTGTTTCTCTTTGCTCAAATCATACTTTTTATGAATAGTGACAGCTTCTGTGCTCAAGTAGAGGCGTCCTGCTGGCTGTGTTTTTTCCCAGCCTCAGTGATTCACCGCTACACAGCCACTAACTCAATTTCATACCTGGAATCCAGCAGAAACTCAGAGATATATACACATCCACTGCACCTGCAGAGTGGAATGAATACTGCTAGATTACCACCCCAATGCACCTCACTCGAGCCGCCATACTAAAAATTACAATCTAGTGTGATAATACATGCACATTTCAAGGGCAATATTGTACGAGTATCTTATTTCATGCAGAATTTGAATCAAGAAGATGTTACTCGTCCATGTGATTCAGAAATTTTAATGTTTTAAAGCTACTGTATGTATGGGCTGTTTTTTCCACGGCAAACATTTTGACTTTTTTGGACAGGACGTCCGTCCAGGCTGTGCTTTTTTAAGTTGTTTTAAAGCTGCTATTCGAGACTCAGCAGGCTGCAGTGTTTTGTATGATTATGGCTAAAAGGGTTATTTTGAGAAAATTGAAATCTACCTCTGCTCTTTGTTTTAAGAAGTGGTTCAATGATTTAATTTCCTGTCTTTATTTGAAGGAGATTAGCTATTCAGCATCCGACTCATGCTGTAAATTTGTCAAGACTTGAGGTCCCTTTATTATGTCAAAAAGAAAATGGACAGAGCTGCAACTGAGCTACATCTACTTCTATGTACAGCTTATTTTAATAACTTGAAACTTAAAATTCCTGTAAGGGTATTAGGATGACTCAAAGAATTCGAAATACAGCATTTCTTTCTGCCAACCTCATTTCTTTATGTTTCTGAAATGGCAAAATAATATGACAAAAAAACTAAAATCTAAACTCAAGTCTCTTGTATGTTTCAGCTTTTGTTTAAAGCCAATCCTTATATTTGCAACTCCTACTCGTGCATAATTAAGAAGACTATTTTTGCCAGAAACAATAAAATTGTGAGCAATATGAAACTATCTGCTGTATACGAGTAAAAAGTTAGCAGGCAGGATGACTCACTGTGTTTGCCAAACCCCAGGAGACAAATTCATGTTTGATAACTCAGTGCAAGAGGCGGCTTATAGCTTTAGCTTTTTGCAGTTAGTTTGGGCTAATATACAGTTTGATTATTCAACTGTTTTACCAAGTCGTTTAATTTTTAATTGGTTTCCCAGACACTTTGTTAGGTCATCACTAGGTGCTTACTGTAAAGTTTGCAGTAGATACTATCATCAACTTTAGATGTTATAGATTGTTTCTCTTCGGCAATGTTGCATAATTTTTATAATGTGATCTTATGTGACCCCTTTATAATATTGTTAGTATTAATATTAAGTGTTAGTATTAGAAATATAGTACTATTAATGTTACTATTGGTATTTCTGTCTATGTATTTCTTGTGTGTCTAAAACATGATTACTAGTTGCTCCTTCTCCATCTCTGCATGGCTGAAACATTCAAAATCAGTTTCTAATAAACAACATCGGCATGAAAACCACAGGTATAGAGATTAATCAATACAGATCAGAAAAAAAGAACAAGAGTCAAAGATACGGGCACATCAGTAGCAATCTACATTCAAACCAAATTAGGTAAAAAGGTATCGGGGAACTCAGCTGGAGGCAGATATTTCTGTGGTAACAGTATGATATAAATATTATTGTATTATAATTACTGATGCATAAATATGTAAACATCAGCTGTAAAGGTGGAGCTGATACTGGCAGGTGATTAATCCAAAATCATGATAAATCCATAAAATTATTAATCTGAATTTATTAGCTGTGTTCTGGCGACCTGACAGCTAGGATAGGCTCCAGCTCCCTGCGACCCTGAACACAATAAGTGGTAAAAGATAACGGACGGATGGATTTATATTTTGGATGAGACCCTACGTTCTGCATTCAAAAAGTAACTAAAGCTGTCAAATTAATAGAGGACAGTACGATTTTAATGCTGTCTGCGCCCTACTGGTACAAACAATCCCCTGATGCCTAGATTTAAATATGATACAGGATAAACCAAATTAACCTCTTACTACTTAGCACTTATACACAAATATTTTAATTTTGGTTTAACTTAATCAGTTTTCTTATCCAACATGAATAACAAATGTCTTTTTGTTTACCGTAGCTCACACGCGTTCAATCAAACTCTATTCAGCTCTTCACAATCGCTATGATCACTTCCACAAATACTCCTCCATGCCGCCGAGTGTGCGTAAAGTACAATCTGTGTGCACGTGTGTGTGTGTGTGTGTGTGTGAACTAGCCTCGATAGCTGTCACATTATTGTATACAGTGGTGCATTTGTATTCCAAGACTGCAGCCAAACACGTCGGGAGAATATTTTGCCCTCTTTGGGGTCTTATCTGTAACACAGATGAAGCCGGCGCAACTGTGGGACGGAGGCGACTGTGTGCTCGTGTGTGTTGTGGACAGGAGTTAAATGGGTTGTGGAGTGGTAGCAACGTGCCAGTGTGTTTCCTACAGAGAAGTTAAATGGTTTGCAGAACATCACTAGTAACATGTGTGTGTGTGTGTTTGTTTGTGTGTGTGTGTGTGTGTGTGCATGCATACACACACGTTGCTGTTGACAGATGCCTTTTTCTGCTGACAGCAGTGATCAACAGCGAGCACCCCTGGCCTGGCACCAAGCTATTACTTAATTCATTGACATTTTGTGTAATTGCCTTGGGGCAGTTTGCAGAGGAGGTATGGGCTTCTAATGGGATTAGATTACAGGAATACAATTACCATTTCACATATAAAGAGATTTATGTGTTAGCAGCTCAACAACTCAGGGAGGTTAGAGGTGATGAGGCGTATGTGTTTGCACATATGTGTTTATGTTATGGAGGCATCTGGAATAAGACATTTGTGAACAGCGTGCATTCCTGTGACTGAAAGTTTATTAAAAGAAGTTGAATTATGAATGGCGTTGCCCCCCTCCCTTTCTGTCCTGGGTTTATCATGGTGGCTTGCCTTGGCCGCCTCAGAAATGGCCTGTCAGGCCTCTTGGAGATGTCGATGTGCGGATAATGACATGTTGAAAGCCCCGAACCACCAGCTTGTCACCTGCTGGTAATTGGTTCTTCTACCAGTTTATTGTCTCCAGCTGCACTGCTCATCACTGATATTCCTATTTTAGAAACAGAAGAAGGGCGAGGGAGAAAAAAGACGGAGATAAATATGAACATTTTCACACGCATGCGTGGACACGCGCACACATGCATATGGTTTGGAGAGGCTGCAGGTGCACATCAGCCAATGAGCATATCTGTATTTACACTTATTAATGATTATTTGGCTTTTCCCACGGGGGAAATGTAGCGCATGGTGAACGAAAACCTGGGGAAAGTGGTAGTTTACTAAATTTAAATAGTTGAAGGAAACACACAGGGCACTTTATTTATCTTATCTTGTCAGTGGTGTTTCCAAAATTGCGGGTGCTGAGCAAGATAAGCCAAGCAATCCCCCCAGCTCTTTCAATATTTTAAACTATAATCAAACATTTTTGGCATTGAGAAGATTTCAGCGAGTCCAAGCTTAGCATCAACACTACTGAAGTTTAATCTGCTGTGAAGGCAAAGGCTCTGTGCTGAGTTTTTTTTTTTTTTTCTGAGACAGAATGTGTTACACATCACATGTTACGCAGCAGATATTGAGCCTCGGTGCTGGACGTTGCCCTCTGGCTGCTATTGCGTGGAATATAACTCGTCTTTTGCTACAAAGCAGCTATTCCCTCACCAACTCATTTGCAGCACAGGGTCTGAAAAGCCTCCAGCACATGCACATGTTTGTCATTTACAAACCTGTTTGTGAGTCTTTCAGCTCATTCAGACGTCTTTCTGGCTGCCGATTGGTGGACCGAACCAACCGCTGTCCGTCCTCCGCAACCTTTTGAACGAGATTAGTTTAGATGTCAAAATCAGTAAAAGCTCTGTGTACAGAGGCCCCACCATGCAACTGCAAGTTGAGTGAGGTGAAGGGTTAACATCATAACAGGAGGCAGGATCGAAATGGGAATACCGTCACTGACGATGGCGCCCAGAAATCTCAGGTAATAACGGGCTTGTATTTCACATCATGTTCAAACGTTATATGCTGTGATTTTCTTTCTTCTGGGTCAAGCATGTGTAACACTACACTACACGCCTTTACTTTTCTTCAAGGTCCAACTCCAAGGGAGACCTGTTCGGATTGGTAGCAAGTAGTCGATATTAAATGTCATTATTGAGCCAAAAAAAAACAAAAAAAACAACAACTCTTCGCTGAGAAGTGCTTAAGTTTGTCTCATTCGATTTGACCTTGCAGTCAGAGTGTGTCTCCATTCAAAGGGCACGGAAGATTATAGCAGTTCAGTTATTTTGTCAGAGGACGGTCCCGCTGATGATTTATCAGGCACCCTGTATTAATTTTTCAAACACAAATGATGGTCATGAATCATGCTATACGCTGACCACCCCCTTCCCGACCAACGTTGACCTGTGCATACATTCGAAATAGCTCCCCAAAGTTCACAGAATGACTTTGATGAGTTCTGACCGTTCTGGGGGCTTGAAGCTGCTTGTGACAGTAAACTCGGCGTTATAGATTACGCTGTACATATTGCCGGTGGTTTGAGAGAAAATGGATGACAAATACTTGCCGCCGCTACGGGGGCTGACGACAGCTCCAAAAGCTTGTTTGTGCAAGACTAACTCGTGATAGAAAGCGCTAACAAGGTTATGACGGGAGGTAGCAGTTATGTTTCACACTATTTCATCTGTCATGTAAGGATATCAGAAGTTTAATGGCCGCTGCTCCCAGCCAACGATGTTTAACCAACTTCCATTATTAGAACTGTTTCGCTCTCTGATTTATCTCTTCATTTTCATCATTGGATTTTTTTTTTCCTCTCGCCCCACCAATTTCCCTCTCCTGCAGGGGATCGAAAGTGGTGAATCTTGAGTCGTGATCTTGTCAGGTGTTGTGAAAATCCACTTGGCCCCTGCAATTCATCAGCATCCACATTCTGTGCACACATCCCTTCATATATCTCTCCGGTACCATAAAAATCAATTGATTTGGCCTGCAAAGCGCAAGGCTTCTTTTTTATCACGGTGTCTTATGATTTCCATTGAACAGGCAGCTGGAGGCGGCTGAACTCAGTTACAATACTTCCCACTGCAGGTGTTGAAATGGTCACGATCCATTTGTCAAGATGGTTTTTGCAATTTAAGATTGTTTTTTTCTTAATACTCAAAAAGGCCGGATCTGTATTTCCATATACCGCCTGTGTATTTAAATTAAAAGAAGAATTCTCTGTGTGTAGTGAATGAAACAAGTAAACAACAAAGCCAGCAGCAAACTATCGAATATTAAACTGTGATTATTAATTTTTTCGATTGCAAGTGACCCCTTCCTCTACATACTGCACACGCTGTACAGATTTGACCCAAGGTTCACGCAATAGCATTGATCCGAGCAGCTTTAAGGGCAGTTCACAGCAACAGCGCATGACAACCATGAACAAACAATAAGCCGCTACGTGCATTAACTCTCCTGATAAGCCGCCATTTTGTCCCATTTAAACCTCAGATCAGAACCAGTTGTGATGCTTTAACTGATTTTTCGGGCTGTGCGATGCGTCTGGCCTCGGCTGTGATGTTAAGTGACAACGTGTGTTTTTTTTTAAATAATAATTGTTGCTGAAATGCGTGGAATTATTTTTTCCAACTCATTAAACACTGCAAAGAGTTACCTGTCACGCGGGTCCGCTGTCGTCGTCGAGTTTCTCAGATAGAATGGTCACCTTGCAATTAGGGTCTGGTGACACGGTGATCTAAATGCAAACAGAGGCCGACTGTCTCAGACTTGTCTCAGTCGATGCTTATTCTTAGCCGAGGACAATTACCGAAATACTGACTCATTCGTTTCCCTCGCATCCTTTTCAACAAAGTGTAATCCATCTCCCTTGTAACCACATCCTGTCCGGGATGTTTTCAATTACTCACTGTGTCCCATTCTGTGCTTTACTGTCTCAGCAAAACTCTCCTCCTCCCTTTTGCCGTTCATAGACAGCCTGTCTGTTTGCATTGTGCCTTTCAGACCATTTCTCAATATGCAGAAAAACTCTCACTGTCCCGGGAAAAACAATGTTTGTTATTCATGCTTGATGTAAGTATTCTTGCTAAACCATGTCAGTTCAACATAGATTAATAGTACGCCAGACCTGGCCAGTCATGCTCCACTGTATTACAAATAACCTGAAATATTTGAAGATGATTGGTTTCCTGTGAAAAAAAAAGCTATATTTGTATATTTTCCGTTGAAAATATTTTCCATTTTTGTAACCCAGGTTATTTTTACTCCCCTTTAGTCATGCATTCTCACAGGATTGGCAGTGTCATTATCTGCCCAACAGCAAAGTCCCTTGTATTTTTTGACTAAATGTATGTGTTTGTGATTGGGGAGCTGCAGGGTGCAGTGATATCTGCCACTCTCAGCAGCGCTTGGGGGCTTTTGTGTGGTGCTTCAGAAAGGTGTTGTGTCCCAGAGACGTTACACCTTACCAAGCAAGACGGATTCCCAGCCAGTCTGCCTCCCGATAAGCCTCTTTGAAATCCCAGAAAGGGAGGGGGATTCGATTAAAATAATCAACAGAGAAGGTGAAAATGTCTCCATATTTCCGGTGCGGTTCGAGACGGCGTGATAGACGAAGGCCATTCACTGGCGAAAAGAGTTTGTCTGAGGAAATTGCACTTGGCTCTATAACAGGGTTTTTGTTTGCACCCCTGCTGAAACAGTCTTTTGCCCGTCTCACGCCCGTTGCCCTTTTTTTACTTTTCCCACCACGCGTTTTGCGTGTGTGGCACACACAGTTGCTGATCACTTGTTGGAGGATTGAGAAGAAGTGGCGCACAGTGCCAAATCATCCCATTATCACGTCGGGTGTCAACGTCGACAGCTTCAAATCCCCAAGATTTATCCCTCCTAAAACTGTCACTTCAAAGAGCAGAGATATCCAAAGTTGTCCAGCGGTTTGCACAGACTTTTAACACATCCTGGGTGTGATAAGCCCCACACCCCCCATCATCTATAGGAAACAACAAGCAGGACTTCAAAGTGAACATTTAAAAAAAGTCACTTTTACATGTTCTGTAGCTGAAGACGACTGTAAAAATTCATGAGTTAAAGCAGAAATAGTAATGTACATTGGCATTTCCCACTATGTGCAGAGACTTTAGGCAGGACATGAAGTCGCCAAAAGCGAAAAACACCAACAACCTATAAGTTAAAGTAGAAAGTCATCACACAGGCATAATGGAAGATACATAATGACTTCAGCTTCCATACTGTCTGCCCCTAATTATACCTCTTTTCAGGTGTAAATTAGTGTGAAATACCTCTGTGTTATAACTTTCACTGCTGATTGATGGATATAACAATGCAAAGTGAAAGACAGGTTTGGCAGAATGAGGTGCTATTACCGAAGACAAAAGAAAACAGGTGATATTTTGAACGTGTGAGCGCACGCGAGATTGTGTGTGGATATATATATATATCATGAACTCGCTGAACTTGACTTTCCAGCTTTTTTAATCATGCACCACTAATTGGCTGATGTATTTCTCAGAAATTGTTGAAATTTACATTCAATTTTTATTTGAATGTGAACTTTTCTGCTCCATGTGGAAACTATAGGCTCCAAAAAAGACCACTAACCAGCTGGTGCTGTATCACAAAGTAATTAGGACGAACAACTAATGTTTAATGTGGCTCAGTTGCACAGAAGCTAAATGTCAGATGAAAGATGAGGAGGATACAACTACAAGCCGACTGCTGGTTACCAGTAACAACGTCAGTGGATTCAGCTGCCCGACACAGATTTCGTAAGTTAGATCATTCACTCCACAACGCAACAAAGGTCATGACCTCATCACATGAGACGGGGGGTTATCCTGGCATGTATAATATCTTTGTAGCTACAAAGTAGAGTTATTTTTAGAGACCTTCATTAAATGTACTTTAGAAAACCTACCGAGGTCCAGACCTTGGGGACCTCAGTGGTGGGTACAACTATGGCGACACTGGATATTACAAGCTATTATAATGAAAAAGTTGAAGAAACAGCAAAAGTTAATTTAGCATGGAAAACTATGAAGGAAAATTCAACAATCATGCTGGAAAGAAAAAGAACATATTGTATATTGTAATTATATATTGTAATGACAAAATTACACAAATAAAAATGAAACAATTGTAGTGTCATTACAAGGATGATGATGAAGAATCAAACTCACAATTTAAACGTTTTGCCATTTATATCAGTGTGCAGGTAACGTAATAAGATTTTAAATTCAGGTTCTGCAGTGTCTTTTCTGAAGAAAAATCTTCCATTTCACAATATTGTTGCCATTATGTTCATGTTCTATTGGATGCACAGCTGCAGTAAAGGTGCCGGCAGCTCGACTGGGAGAGTCATCGCTCCTGATTCATCACTTTTTATGTGCTGCTCTTTGTTGAAAACTACATTTGAGTTTGAGTTTTTTAGTCGATGCTGAAGATGTCTGTGACTCAACGCAGGCAAACTTTGGGACACTAGACAAATAATACTGGATACCATCTGGGAAGCAGGAAACGGGAGAGATGGAGTGTAATGTGACAGAAAAAAAATTGCAACAATACAAATATATCTCAGCCACCTGGAGTTGAGTGTGCTGTAATCATACTGTAGCCTACTTCTGGTGTCTGGGACTGTACGTCCTCTAGTAACCTCTACTACTATAGTCTAAATGTGAAGGCTTGATTGTGAGAGGTCACTAGCACACACATCTGGGAAAACTCCTCCTTATTACTATGACTTCCCTAAATTTACCTCATAATTGCATAAAACCTTGGGATTTGCGACATGCTTCATGTGAGCGTGGAAGACAAAATGAATGATTGAAAAACGACGATTTAACGGTGAGGATGTGGCCTCAGACTCGAAAGATCACGGCGATGAGGTGGAATCAGGTCGATCCGGGAGCTCGCCTCTAATTTCCTCAACGACATAGTTGCGGCTTCAGCATATGCCGAGGGAAAGATGTAAAGAGACAGGAAAGCAGACGGAAGAAAGATGGATGAGAACAAGAGAGAGGGGTCTTTTCTCGCCCAGATGTTTTCACAGAAGCGGGATGCAGATGCTGAGATGTATGCACAGGTCTCAAGATAATTCCCAGTGATGGCCACAGACACAAGGAGGTCATCACGCAGCTTGAAGAAGTGCTCACTTGTTTTCCACAAAACACACCGACACTGTTCACAGCCTCTTTTCCACAGTTAAAGTGTTTAATGTGAACAGGATCCGAGAAAAAGCGAGATAGCGTAAATGCAAACGCACGCTACTGAAGTTTCTGCGTCAGCTGGCCTGCTTTTTTCTTCTCTAGCTGCTGTAATCTACTCGGGACAATATTTCAGACACCACAGAATATGGCTGCCATAAATAAAACAGTATTAATCATCCCAACTCCCATTTGAGGCCCTTCTCACATTTATCAGGCTTTTAATATTAACATAGATTAAGGGCATGTCTCACGCCTTCAGTCACTGTGGGTAATCTTGCTCCACATAAGAGCTGCGTTACACCTGGGACACGCAACATAACATCCACAGCCGTATCTCTGCAGATGCAACGCTGTGTTCGAGGTACAATGCAGTAATACACAAATCAAACAAAAAGATAGACAGCATCCAAAGTTTGGTAAGACAATAACTTTAATTTTCTAGAGAATGCTGATGGTACAAAGCGCTTTTTTTAGGCCAATTCAGAAGCTACAGTAGCGTCTCCCTGGTTCCCTCGACAAAAAGCTGAAAGGATTTTTCCATTTTGTTTTGGATTAATGCAAATAATGAGCTCGGTGACAAACAGAACATAAAGATACTTTACAATCTTTACAGGTACATTTGTGATTTTTGATGCATGTACAGTTTTCAGAAATTAAATTCTATTGTTAGGCTGCAAAAAAACAGTCCGCCTTATCCGCACCACTAAACTTGTCATTTTTAATTTGATTCAGCATCGTAACCTGGTCTACACAAACCTTTCTTCTTAACGTGACCTGATTCAGCGTTAACACGAAGAAGCTATAAAGACGGACTCGTGGGGGGGCGTCTTTCCGTTTCGGCTGAATAGTTTTAGGACGTTTAAAATCTCATAAGATAGTGACAGCTATTGAAAATGTCATCACCTTGTGTTATTCACAAACCTTCCTGTGTCCGGAATTTCACCTAAAACCTCTAAACTTTGAGATGATTGGACGATTGGACGGAATATTTCCAGTTTTTAAGGACTCGTTCCTGCAGCACGACCACAGTGTGGAAATACAGGCCTCAGCGGCAGGTAAAGTTCACTACTAACTAATCACGTGTTCGCGAAATAAAGTTGTTTTTGTTGGTAACTGTTTGCTCTCATGTAATGAGCAGTGCACGTTCTACACTGGGGGCACCGCATTTCTGATTAAAACTATCACCTTCTCTTCAGATTGAATTTCTCCATCCAAAACACTTTTCTTCTTGTTTTGTTCCCTTTCTCTCTCTCTCTCTCTCTCTTTTTTTTTTTTTTTTTTTTTTTTTTTTTGACTAGGCTAGAACAGGCTGTCCAATCACACACCTATTCCAGTCTCGGCTCCAGGCAGGTACCTCTTAAGAGCAAGGGAGGGTGCACGTTTGCACCGGCACTTAACACCGTGTTCTGTTGCAGCTAAAGTGGTTCCATTTTAGACCAAGTCTACATGATAATGAGCAGGTGTGAGGATGTGTTTATGTGTGAATGTCTGTGACTGCCATTGTGCATCTGACAATAGTCTTTGATTAAGGTGATTCAGCCACGATGTGAAACTCGTGTTTAAGATGGAAAAGAAAAGAGGAAAATGTAGAACATACAGTACATGCAGGCACACGCTCACTAACACTCTGAACGGATTGTATTTTGTCATAGTTTAGCTCGGCGTTGTATGTTTTACAAAAACTCAACAATTAAACTTTCTTATTTCCTGATTTCTGAGTAAATGTTACATTTACATGGACATTCATGATACATATTCGTTCATCTCTGCACAATCGTTATACATGTGATGCTTTATATTACAATATGGCAAATTTGCCTTGAAAAACATTCCCATTTAAATTTTTATACAAAACTGTCCATTTCACCTAACAGACCATCACAAAGATTCTGATGAATAATTGAATTCATTGCATCTCAGGTGTATCAAACAGAATTTCCACTGTTTACAAAAAGCACATGACTCATCAGCTAATAATTGTCATGACAAGAAAGGCTATTCAGTTTTGTAAACCACCACTGCACTCTCCCTCGCTGTTAACACCTGCTTTATTTGTTGAAAAACATACAAAAAATATATTAAAAATTATATTCGCTCGGCACACATCCATTTCTGTTTTTTCGGCTCGACAAGGCGGCTTTTACTGCCAAACAACATCAACCAAAAACAGAGGGAATGAAAGGAAAACCCAGATAAAAGGTAAATTTCACTCAAGTTTTAATTATTTTCTCCTCCACTCTTTCTGTTTTCTGTTTGCAGCTTTTTCTCTATCGCACACATTTTCCAACACCTGCCCAAAAATACCGAGGCACACTCACATTGAGAGAACCCTACTGTTTTCTGATGTAAATGAAATGTTACAAGTGAATAATAAAAACGGGATTGTTGTGCTCATCTTCTAGTTCCGATAAACAAAAATGACCTGCCACTTTATCACCTCTACACGATCACTGATAAAACTATATATAAAAATGGATAAATAAAAACCTTTTTTGTCATTAAAATAATTTCACTCATTCTCCAATATATAGATATTTGGTAGTACAAGGCATTTTAATTATAAGAATGCAATCCAGTTGTTTCGGAGTAAAATGTAATAAAAATATTACATATTTTTGTGACATGCTGTTTCAAAAGCAATCAAAAAGTACTTTAAATCAATGTGAGGCGCCTTGTAGCTCCGTACGTTCAATCCGAAATAAAAGTGGAGAAGGTTAGAACTTTCTCCATAGAAATCAATAGTGGCGGTCCAATTGTTTAAGGTGTCTGCAGTGAGTTTTTGTCACACCTCTGCTCCCTCTAGGCGCTACACTTCCTTCGCAGTGGCCTTTCAACAACATGTGCTCTGCGCCTCCTATCAGCTAATGGGGAATTCTCCTAAAGGTCACATTAGGACGGCAAGGCAGAGAGAAAAGAGGAGAGTAATCCCTCTCTGGCGATTCAAAGCCGTTTAATCACATGACACACACTGCGACACACCCATGCGAGTATGGAGGCTGAGAGCTGACAAAAAGGAGTTTATCCATGTCATACTCACTGATCAACTAGACAAAGTCCAATGTTATTCACAGAGTTCAGCCATAAACTCAACCTTTGCAAAAACAATTCTCAATTCTCTCCGTTACCACTATGGTAATTAATTCACCACTGCAAGCTACAAACTGAAGGAATAACAAATAATTAAAATAATAAAGTATAATGTTATAAAAAATGAAATTTAAATTTATGAAATGGTGAATTATAATCATTAATTATCATACATTTTCTTTTGACTTTTTCATTTGTTTTCCCCGTCGTCTATCTCCTTGCTTTGCCTTGTCACATAGCTCTGTTAACACTGATGATCGGACTGCCTTTGACCAGGACCATCTACTGTAGGTATGAATCACATTCACAATCTGCTTTACAGTTGTTATTCATCTGAAACTCTCTTTCCTCAGAATCATATGACAATATAGCACTTATTTGGGATCACAGTGCAAAAATCAACTTTCTCATTTTAGTGACTGAATGCGTCTTATTATAGACACATTACATATTAATATAGTGTCTTAGTTTTACCCTTTAAAAAATGTTTTTTTTGCAGTTTAGGGACTCCATACATATGTGGCTATACTTGAACATAAATGTGTGTTACCGTAGAATCCCTGCATATGTCTTGTTAGAGAATGTGGTAGTTAAAAGTCACAGAATGTATTGCCCAAAGTAATAATGATATAACTTTAAAATACCCACGTTTAACTAACTGCAGTTGCTGCAGTGAGTGCGCCCAGGAAATGTAAGTCACGCTCTCAGTTAAATGAGAACACAAAGACCTTTCTGTTGGCGAAAAATAGAGCACCCGGGAGACAGGGGTCCTTGATGCATAGTGGCGCACTGATCAGCTCATTGTCCCAAAGGCTCACTTTTAAGTCCTTATTCCTGCAATACTTACAGCTCCACGGCTGGAGTTACTCGGAAATGTCAGAAGAGACCTATTAGCTTATGATAATGGCTGCCACTATACAGTATGTCACTTCATACGCATATTCCTGTACTAGGTGCTAATGAGACAACTTGGGAGAGAAGCACCTCTTGATCTCAGGTGAGAAAATCACAGTGTTGCACAGCGGCCGCAGATGTTAATTCAATGCACTGCGGTTGTACATCAAACAAAGCCGTTTAGAAAAGTTTTAACCGCTGCATGATTGTTAAAATTACTTCATACATTTTCACGTGACACCTGAAATTGCAGACACCTGTCACTTGTTTGAAGATGATTTATTTCAGGCTTGGAATGGACTGCGATGTGATAAAGCGCAGTGTAGATGCCGGCGATATCCTCTGCCAGCCAAAACCAAGATTAAACCCTAGGTGTAATTTCTCACTGTCATTCAGCTGTATTGTTCCATTTTCGCTGAGAGGCCACGGACAGTAAAAACTGCGGTGAGTTCACAGACATGGCCCTCATAATTGTTGGCAAGAGTGGCAGAGTGATTTCTGTTGCCACTAAACCCTCCTGTGAGATTCACAGCTTGGGCCTTGGGACCACTGCCAAACTAGTTTAAGGTCACCTTGCTGAACAAGCTGGCAGGAAGCAGAAAGCTCCTGTACAGCTGCTCATCCAACACGCTTCTCTCACCAACGTTGGAAGGCGGGGGCCGCTGGCATTTATCCGTCTCGCGACGCCGCCCGCTCGTCAGCTGGCTTAACCGCACTCCCACGCCTTTTGCTAAAGCAGTTTCATTTTTCACCTTTCCAGAGTGCAGCTGTGGCCGACTCGTTCTGGCCCTTCTCTGAACCTTGCAAACCATTTCCCATCGCTGTTATGTCAAGCCCGTGCTCCACCTAACAAGGTCCCGCTGACCTCGAGCTCGCGTCCTCTTCAGTTCTGGCCTCGGAAGCCCGTTTCCCGCCACAGGGTTTGCAAGTTTAATTAATCCCGAACCTGGGTGAAGCCAGCTTTGACAGCTTTTTAACATCTGGGCTGCTCGTGGGCACTGGGGCAATAATGCAACGGCCGTAGCCATACATCTATCTGTTTTCAGCGGGCCGCAGAAGGAGGACAACATCGAATTTTCTTTTGCCCTAGAGAGTTTCTCCAGCAGCTTAGAGTTACATTTCCATAAAGTGGAGGACAAGACAAACTTAAAGGCAGTTTAAGCTGATTTTTTCAAGAATGCGGGATACTACATTTCTCATAGCATAAGTTTTATTTCTGTTAAATACTTTCGGACTCGGTATGAGTATTTAGAGGCTATTTGCAAATCCAATCCAACAACCAGTTACCATCAGCACGTTTGCATTCTTAACATCCAAAGTTACCAACATAAATATGTCAATCTGTGGACATTTAGCTCAGCGCAGTGCTGGTATGTCACTTGGATGTCAAAGATTTGCTGCTCAGAAATGTAACTGTATAACACTTTATGTAGCGTTTAATTCTGTGTTATGTCTAAATTCAGTTGACGGCATTTTTACTGTGGTTAAACATTTCATTCCGCTAAGATGTGTCACATGATTTAAACTGGCCTCCGGTTTAAATTTGAAAGCAGGTTACCAGCACATAACTAAATAACTAAAGCTGTCTTTGACTTGATATAATTAACACAATTAGAAATTTTAATTGAGTAAGAACAAAACAAGGTTGGAAGGTTGAGCATATTTCACTATGATAAGGATTCAAATATTTCATATCATCTGATATTCCACATTTAATCATCGGGTTACAATAAATCTCAATCACTCCTTATACGAATATGGCTTTTCTTGCGTTTCACATTAGTCTTCCACTTGCCTTTACGTCCCAAAACTTCAGCGACTGCCATTTGAGCTCAAAATGACCTGTATGAAAAAATTCCAGCTTTGGACTCGGATGTCAGGCGGAATCTCATTTGTGCGAGAGCTTTTTGCAAAAACTAAAATAGCAAAAGAAAAAGTTAAAACTCAAAAGCTATGTCAGCACTGCTCTGTGAATACCTGGGCAGTGCGGCACCTTGGAGTTCTTGTCACTGCTGTCACGCATCACTGTCTCATGAAATTGGAAACACAGAGAAATACAAATCTTGACATTGCTGGATATCTGTATGACATTGGGCACGTTAAACTAACTGTCGCAGTCTGCATATGCAAGCACTTACTGGTGCGCATACCAAACAATGGGGTTTTTTTTTTTTTTGTGGAAGTACTGCACACACTGCGACTGAGACAAAGAAGCAGCCGCGATTGTACGTTTTTTTGTCCTTCTTACAATATTATCTAATAATCCAAATCTGCATCTACTCCTTCATCTGTGACTGGGGAGAGCCGAGCCTATGCATTAATTATAGTCTCTTTGCCAGGTCACTGCCAGGGCCAGAGGACGCTGGGAATTATTGATTGCGTCAGCGAAGCGGCAGTTGAGCCCCGGTGGACGAGGAGACCTGTTGATGAGGGCGGAGGACACGCGACTCTCCTCCCGAAACACTTACGCACAAAAAAAGCCTCTGGCTACAACCTTCTCTCGCCGTCCTTTTGCCTTCATTTCCCTTCAGCTCCTTACTTCCTTTACTTCTGGATGTCAAGGGGTTGTGAGGATGAGGAGGCGCGTCTTCTTCTTCTCCCCCTCTCAGCGGGGAGACCTCTTAAGACGTAGCAGCATCTCATCATTATTATTCACTTCCTCCCTTCTCCCTCAGGCATCTTTAGCAGGTAACTTCTCTCCTACCTTTGCTCAATTAAAGTCACCTTCCTGCCGTGGTCTGACAGCAAAGAAGAAATCCTAGACTGAAGAGAGAGGAGGCAAAGTGGGTCGGAAGGAGCGGAAACACAACAGATTCTTCAACGGCTCAATGTTGCATCTCTGTCTTAATTAGATCCGTAAGTATGTGAGCTCCGAGGTTAATTTGCCCCTAACTGCACCAACACAACACGCGCCTCCAGATTCAGATTTGATTTTTTTTAAAGAGGGGGATAGAAAAACAAAGAAACAAATTGCAACTTTAACCAGTCTGACGGTTTGAGCTTGAGAAAAACACCAGTTCTGCAATGTCGGACCGAGCAATTTAAGTTGAGACATGGTTAATCTCTAACAGTTTCTAATCCTGTGTGTGCCTAGCAGAACAAAAGATTTGAATCAGACACAGGGAAGCCGGCAGCTCGGCGCAATCAGGGAATTCAGCTAATGACGAGAGTGCCAGGTGTATCGCCAGGTGTGGTTGATTAGAGGGAATGAAATGCACAGTGAAGGTGACAACTGGCAGTGTGTTCCAACTGCGAGTGGAGGGGAGTTTTCTGATCAAAGTGGAGCAGAGGACAAAAAAATCTGAATGATCTACAAGCTGACACTGGCAAAAAACAAAAAAAAAAAGTTTGCTCTTGATTGTGGAGGATTTTCACACGCTACGTGTTGATTTGATGTTGATGGATGTGACTGGAATCACAAGTAGGTCTTAACTAAGATGAGCGCTGAAATGGGACAGAAAAAATTGGACTAGACATTGCGGTTTTGGGATTTCAATAAAATCATTGTAGTTAGAGAATGCTACAAAATCCTTGCAAAGTTTTAGTTTATTTTAACTTTGGTGATGAATTTGCAAATTTGCAGAGGGAACGAACAAACTAAAGTGGAGGAAGCCAGATTATGAAACTGGATACACATTGAAACGTGTTGCACAATTGCATAGAAAGTTTAGGACCTGAACATTATTTGGGACTTGCCCATGTGGATTTTATGATTCGACTTTGGACTTCCATGCAAAAACATCACTCGGGACATTGTCCTCCTTTGCTGCCTTGGAAGTAAAGTGCTGCTCACGGCTGCTGGTGGAGTATTAGCAATTTTTAAAGTCACGTAAAGAACTTCCTGATCTCAAAATACCATATATTGTTCAACCCATAATTTCTATGCCGTTGTACCCTCGTTCTGCGCCGAGTTCAAGGTTGTTGGTGGGACCCAGTTTTTTTTTTTTTTTTATGGAGTAGGGTGTCGTGCCCCCTCCATCTCGGCCTGCTCTGTTTAACCTGTCCTATTTGCAGGTGCCTACAGGCAGACGGTTAGTCACTCGTGGAGGCCTCTGCTAAGGTTACAATGCAGCTTCTTCTCATGCTCGCGCTCTCTGCTCGCCTTTATACCTTCAGGTGTTGGTCCAGTTCAGCAAATGCACTTTTTTTTTTTTTTTACTTCTCCCATTACTCCATGTTTATCTTTTGTAAGTTATTTTTGTGGATTTATAAATAAAACTCCTATTTGGCATTTTAACCAGACTTGTGTCTTCTCCCTTCCTAGTTTTTGAAAACCTGCAAAACTTTTCCCAAACCAGTGAGTGCAATAACTCTAAAAGAGTGGGAAGGTGCAGGAGTAATGGTAAGATTCTAATAGTGCCCACAATCTGCATGGCGCTTTTAAAAATTGATCACAGTTGATGGTGACATCTCTTAAAACTGCTGATGAAGACATAATTTAAGCCTAAAATTTACATAACATTAATATTAGTGTCTGGAAGGGGCTGACTCTACACTATAAGTCTGTTTCTGGCTTCTGTCTGTCCTCAGGAATATTTCAGAGGTTTATGAAAGCAATGTTTATGAAAGCCAGAAGCTTTTATTCCTTATTTTCTTCAACATTTCCACACATAATGGCTCTTATTCATCAGGCTAGTGTATGTTCAAAGTGGATATACTGTACATCCATTCACTGTGAGAGTTGATATTTCTCTGTAACTCCTTTGTTGTGACCGTCTGTGAAGATTCTCGGTCACCCGGGTCACAGTTATAACAAATGTGATATTCAGTGGCAGCTGGATCTGCTTGTAGTGTCTGAATATGTTTCGTCTCTTTTATGAGAGGCTTCATCGGTTACAAGAATAGACGAATATACTCAGTACTGTGCTGACACTTAATCCGATTATTGGTTGTACTGTCACATACAGCAATGAATTTCTACTTTTACAAGATTATAACTTTTAGAAAGGAGAAAATTCTACCATGTGTTTATTGTTGAGGTCACGTTGAGGCAATATTTAACCTTGTAAAAGTCGAGTTTGTGGCAGAGATGTTTTTGATATTTGATTGTTCGGGTGTTCCTAATGAAGTGGATAATGAGCGTATTATCAAATGCTGTGTTATATAGATTAACAACTGTAAGTAAACGCTATGGTTGCTGTACGCAACTCAAAGAATATCTTTATGTCTGTTCATGTTGCAGACAAGTTATTGTGGATTAGTGTTGGGGCGCTCCGGGGTATTTGAACTGTATGTTTAACATATAAAACAGTTTTCATGCTGGTAGTTAAGCCAAAGCGCTTCCAAAAATAACAATAGCAGACAATTTAGACTTTAGGGGTTGAACATATGAACAGTGTGTGAAAGCTAATTGTATCATCACCATTAGTGTAAGTATCATTATCTTTGTTGTGTCGAAAAAGATTCACAAACGAACGCAAGCACTTGCAAAACCAATTTCAAAAATATTTCTGTAAAATATTTTGAGGCTGCAACTATGCACTACTGCAGGATGATTTAACCCAAGGCCACACTAAGTTAAGGTAGGATGCATCTGCTCTCATCTATTCTTAATACAAACAGCATGGCATTATTCCAAGTCTGGACAAGTTCTATATTTTCAAAAATTAGAAAGTATATAACAAGTTTTGAACAAACTTTTTCCTACAAGATCTGAGAGGTGGCAAACTGTAGACGTGTTCCTGTGTGTCTGACTCACCTGCTTCTGTGTTTCCTATGAAACAACAATGCACAAAAACATACACCTACATTGATACCGTTCTAAATTTGTGCAGTAACTTTAAAACTGTTCGACATCATTGATGTAGAGTCTTTTTTTTTTATGGCACAACGTTGCTGCAAAATGCAAAACAGCTGACTCCACTCTGATGGGTTTCCTAAAAATGACATTTACACAATTCAGACTCGTGCATAACCTCACAATAAACACCTCAGTCTTCTTAATCGGTGCAGCAGCGAGCGGCCTCTCTGTTTGTCTGAAGACTGTCGAGGGCAGAAACACTCCATTTTGTACCCGGTGATGTAATTTTATAAGAACAAGCAGTGAACCGGTTCCGCTCGCTAGCGCTTTCCGTCTTGTCTGCTGTCTTATCTGATTATGAATCAAAGGAAGCGCAGACGTCTTGTTCCAGCAAAACACTTAAGAGCTGTACACAGGCTTGTAGTTGTTATTGGCAGTTTTCAGGTCTGATGATGCCGAGAATGGAGGCGTACATAGGTTTCTGCCTCGGGCGATGTGCAGTCAAGTACGAGTGGAGATGCACGTATCTCCTGCAGTCTCCCCGAGGGCACAGAATTGGTCAGCACCAGGGAAACGGATCGAGGTCCCCCATTTCTGACCAGCTTTTCTTAAAACCTAGCAGTCGAAACGTGAACTTTCTCGGCGAAGCGTCAAAGGCGTCAAAGCCGATTGGATTTCATGCAAAAATTGGGGAAAGAAAAACAGGACCTATAAATGTCACATCGCTGGAGATATCTGATGTGATCGTTTTGCTGGTGCCACAGAAATACTGTAGGTCTTTTCGGAGGAGAGTGACGTCGGTTGTGTGAGTCAGAGATTGCGAGCGGAGACAAAAGGGACGTGGAGCTTTTAGGCGTGTGTGCTCGCAAAACAGAGGAAAAAAAAACAAGAACCGCTGTTGCCCTCTAGGCGACAGAGCAGTATAGTTCAACACGTTCATGGAAATATTCTCAGCTCTGAGGTGTTCAAGACTATAACACGGGCTGACACCAGGCAACACAGCAGCTTGAGCTCCCTCTGACCTTTCTGCACATTTTTCCATCAAGGTCATCAATGTGTGCACAATATCTGATGCTTCTATTAGCTCCTAAAGCGCCGCGCCACCCAAACAGCGAGTGTGTGAAATATTAAGCAGCAGTGGAATTGGACAGGGGCTTTAAACTGCTTTGAGCAGATGCTCTGTGCTTTTAAGTGCTGAATAATACATTTTGGTTCAATGTCTCTGTCTCCATTAATGCCCCGGCTAAATGCTGCCGGGATTTCACTTGCGCGTTATTATTTCTCATAAACACTACTCACACCCTGACAATCAGGATATGTTGGCACTCGTGCTTGCAGTAGTGCACACACACACACACACACACACCCATCTACGGCACCATTTCGGCGATGCTGCTCTGTTGCAGAGCCAGTCAGGCAGATACCCTGACGGTCAAAATCACCTGCTGCCCAAAGGAACATTAAACTTAATTTTAAGAGTAATGGATCTCATCAGTCAGTGAACCTAAAGCATTATACTCTGATACGCATGAGCGCGCGGTGATTAATTCAGTCGTAGTGATACTTTGTCACGAGCACTGACCGCCTGCAATTACAGGACCCACTATAGAATTTGATATATTTTTCAGACGGAGGTTGGTTTAATCATACTTTTATTTTCCTTCAGTGGAATGTCACAGCTTTGCTTGGGAGGTCCAGTTTGACCTGACACATACAGTCGACTATTAATTCATTACTGCCTGCCTTGTGCCCCGCACAGGAAGTGACATGCAATTAGAAAAGCAGCTTCGCTAACAGTGATAGATAATACATATGCGCTTTATCTTATTGGTTCCCGTCAGTTGTGTTTGTGTGTTATCGTGCTAATCGTCATTCTACAAGCTGAGTGTTTGCACCTTTCAGCTTTACCCTCTGAAACCCTTTTGTTTGAACCATTTATCATCTAAGTGGATTGACAGAGGAGGGAACACATCTCTCGGGCCTTGCTGATGTAGCTGCCTTACTGTGATTCAATTACAGCACAACTGGCTTCCTGGAGACCACAAAGGCTAACAAGCTCCTATTCCAGAAAGTAGAGGGAGGAGATGATGTGCAGTTAAGTCAATGTTCAGCGAGACGCTAACTCTAAGACAGTAACCTCCCCCCGCGACACCTCTAATCCTTCACCGGCTCGGTCAATCCATGCCTTGCAGATCGATGGGCATTGACAGGTTTAATTGATTTCTGTGGGAAAGGGATGCAGGCTCATTCAGCTAAAAGCCTGCAGCCACACACACACACACACACACACACACACACACACGCAGACGGAGCGGAGATCAGGAGGCCAGGAGAGACCCGAGTAACTAATGGCTTTCCTCACTGCTGATGAAAGTGTGCAAAAGTGTTAAAGTCTGACATTTTCCCCCTTCCACATGGGATAAAGATGTAATTCAGGACCAGCCTGAATGTAAATACTATAATACTAAATCAGATCCCCAGATATGAAAACTACTGTACGTGTGGTTTATAAATGAAGAATCTAATCAGAATTTGTCACGGTTGATGTAGCAGACATTTCTCCGTCACTCAGCCAAAACACAAGCCAGCGATTGTTAAAGAATAAAGTTACTATCACCATTTACATCTAATCGCGCGATTGTGTTTCATCCGGCAACAGACGCGCACAGAGGTTTGACGTGTTCTGATATTCCTTCGTGTTGCAGCTGCAGAGCAGAATTTTTATGGTACAACTTTGCTCGTGGAAAGACGTGAAACAAACTGAAAAGGTCAGAAATCCTCTAACACTCGGGGAACATTTGAACATCTTTGTCAGTGTAATTTGCACGGCCCACATCGACCTGCCAGGAGGCCCGAGGGCCCCACCGCAATACGTAACACACACATCCTAGGGTGATCCCTTTAACTGATACATACCGTCCCTGAACGCATCGTGTTGGAGCTACAATGAGAGCTTGCCAACCCCTCACTAAAGTGACACGTGCGCCTGAAAGAGAAATAAAAGGTCCACTTACGACAAGAAGATGAGAACTATCGAATTTCTGGAATGATATTTACATTACACAGCTGTCAGGGAGCTGCCGTGGCTTTGCAGGAGCCTCCCAGAACTTCTGGGAAAGGTTGGATGTCTGCAAGAGTTACTGCTAAAGAGCATGTAAGACAATTCCCTGACGTTCTGCATGAAGGCGGGAATACAACGTCGTGGAACACAAATGAAAGTCATCGATTGACAATGCTTTTCTACCACAAGACACACAATGGCAGGCAGACAAGACAAATCACCGTGACAGAGGCTGCTGCATCCAGATCTATTGGAAGTGCTGAAGATTAAAGGTGAGTCCGATTAAATAAGCGCGGCTGCGGTAGCGTTTGTGTAGTAAATTGCAAAGTGATGGAGGCGTGCTCTCCCTGTTTGGATGTGAACTCTGTGTGTGTGTGTGTGTGAGAACAGTGAGCTTTATTCTCACCGGAACAAGTTGCTTATGAAATTTAATGAATAACATGAAACTATTTTTGCAAGTTTGACTTTTCACTTCATCGCAAACCCTGTCTCACAAAACACAAGAGGTTTATGTGTTCAGTCTCTTTCCAGAGGAGATTATCGATGCTTTTTTCGCTCGCTGTTAAACAGGATTCGAAGCAGAACAAAAATGTTAGTTTCTCCTCCTGGATAATATCACCTGCACTTTAAGTGACATGTTGAATTCTTCTCTGACTTTTATATAAACAATTAATGTGCATATTTTAACATGGCATAAACATTATATGGTATTACAGCAAAGACAAATCTGATTGAATAATAAAGGAACCCTAACCTCACGTGTGACTCTCCTCACTGGCTCACAGATCTGTGCTATCCAGACGTGAGGCTGGGGTATCTCGGGCTATTCTGCAGACTGAGACCCAAATGTTTGTTGTGTTTGATTCAGACTTGGCAGCTCTCTCCTTGATTGTCCATCTTGTCTAGCCAGTTCATTACCATGGTGGCAGCTCCGGTTACTTTGAGCGCGGGGCCGCCGTTTTGTGTGATCCGGCTCTGCGAATCAGCGTTCAGAAGACGCGAAAGCTCACTGATCAAGACCCAATCCGTGCAGAAAATGCTTGGATGTGCCGCGTGCATGTGAAACTCAGCACATTTAAATGATTCCTTGGCACACCATGTGCACCCTGACAGAGCCAGCGCCTTTGATTATCCCTTAAAACTTGAGCACATAAATGGCAGGACAGGCTTTTGATTGCTCGAGAGTCGGCACATTCCTTTAAATACCATTCCAATTTTTTATAGACCAATCAACGGCGTCGCATTGCCTAATTAATCTCCTTGAAGTTTGTTTGATTCATCGTTTTATATCTCGTTTGATGCCGTTGGTGTTCAATACTATGCAGATTTCTTGTTTTACCTCAGCAAACAGATGGCAGGGACAGACAAGCTGTATGTTTCTGGATGGATAACAAAGCATGTGGACCAATGGATTTCTGCAGAAATCAGACTCTGTGCAGTGTGACATGGAAGGGGTCAAATTTATTGATGTTCTTCAGCTTAAGTTTCAGTCAAACTAAGGAAAAAAAAAGTCCCAATCAGGATTTTGTTCCCAATTTAAATGAAAACTTTGCACGGTTGTTTACACGCATTCGTCGAAAGCCTGCTCAAATTTTGTCAAATGATGCAATGCAGTTGTGAAAAAATAAAGAACTGTAGATATGGAGTTAGAAATAAATGAGCTTAACGGAACGCCGATGCCCGCGAGCTTGCATTTGTTGTTTAGTCACATGAATAGAAAAAGCTGCGCTGTGCATGTACAATGACACTCAGTGTAGGAGAGAAAATTAAACTGATTAAAAAGCAGTCTGCAACCTTAGAAGAGCACCCCCCCCACCCAACGTATTAATATTAAACACAGTTTGAATTAAATGAAAAGAAAAGGCTCTCCTATTATACTGCAATAATTTTTTAATCTGAGTTTAAGTATGTGCCTGGAAAGAACATTTAATTTGCCTTTTGTAATTGCATTAGGTTTCACACATTTAAACCTGCAGCTGCATAAGTTGTTGATTAAAAAAGTACATATCGTGCTAATTCTTTCATATAAAGGATGCCTGAATCACCATCCACGCATGTATGCATTTTATGTAAAGCAGAAAAAATACCATTTAAGCTCCAATTGCGGGCTTTAAAAAAAAAAAACGATTTGATCTAATTAGTATTAATAGACTAATTCAAGTTAACAGGAAATTATCTGCTTAGCATTTATTAGGCCTCCCCGCCACCTTTGACTATATGTCACATTAACAACCCATGACTTCAAAACTTAGTCTCAGCATAAATTAGACAAAATCTCAGGGAGCTGAGTCTCAGTGGAAATGTTTCCTGCCACACAGTTCATATTTCACAGCACAGCCGCTAGCATTAATTGCATTCACATACCCAGATATTCAGATGCAAACTGCTTTTAATACAAATTACTTCAGACAGCAAGTAATAACTTTTCCCTCTCCCCTCACAACAGTTGCGGTCTCGCACATCTTTCATATTCAGGGCTCATGAGAATACACCCACGGCTTTCTAATCAGAGCTCCTTCCTCACATCTTTCCCTCACACGAGTGTTTTTCCAAATGTCATTTGTCTCCATACAGGTCGAGGTCGCATTAGGGATCAACTACATTTCCCATCTAAAAGATTATCTGCGAAATTAAATTCAGATCCCTTTCAGTATTCAAAATATATAAACACTGAGGCAGATCGAGCGTCTTAAGACAGCACGATTAATAATTAAGCAGCAATAGGAGTTGCAGACCCATGCAGCCTGTCTGTGCTCCTTTTTCCCTTGATCTCCATCAACCTCAAACCCCTTGTAGTGGAGCATCAAGCAGCACTCTGGCACGGACATACTCTCTGCTTTTCACCCACAGGTTAGAGCATCTACTTGATATTCTGTGGGAGTGTGGCTGTGGCTTGGCCTTCCTCACCTGGCTACCCCCTTGTTCTGCACTTCCAAACTACCCGTGTCTGTTGAGGTCAGTTCAGGGAAGTGGCCAGTCTGGATCACTCAATCCCCCTTTCTCATTACTCAGTTGGCTCAAATGAATTTGGGAGTTTATTTACTCCCCAAAAAAGTAGAAAGAAAGAGTAAATGCAACAACTCCTGATGACTAGTGGGTGATCTAATTTCAACTGGTACAAAACAATGCCCGGAGTACAATTATCTACCACATGTGCTTTCAACAGTCTCAGGAATTATTTTCATACACAGAAAACTGTTTGACAATAAACTGATGAGTGACAGTTTAAGGAAAAACCATAAATGAGTTTGGAAACATAACACATGCAAATGCTTCTATACAAGTCACAAGGTGTTAGTGAATGGTTTGACAAGTATGAAAATGGTGTGAATCACAGAGCTGGAATATCTGGGCTGCACACAGGCCAGCGTGCACAGGCGATGGAGATGTGTGGCTGTTTATGTAATATTTGCATTTGCATGAAACTTGTGTGACATTTGGTGTGTTTTGAGTTTGTCTGAAAACTGCCTTCTAGCAGGAGTTGACTCATCCAGTCAACTTTCTTGGCGTTGTCATCTGCCTAATGAGTTTCTACCCATAATAACCTTCTTTGGGTGGATGGATCTTCGGAAAAGCATGACTCCAACCCACGCTACGGCCTTTCATCAGATCACACCAGCACTGATGGAGGACTTGGAAATGATGTGCCAGGCTGGTTCTCTCCACCACGACTATCATCAAATCTCCAAACAAGGTGATAATGTTGTTATATCTGTGAAACGGAGCTTCAGAGACATGCAGGAACCCCATGAAGGACTAATGAAGCTGCTCTGGAGCGTCACATTCTATTGGTCATGACCGTCTGGTTTCCACGGCTTATCTTTGTCTGCATGAACCAACACAAGCCAAAAACATATATGCAGATACAAACATGTGGGCGCCATCTTGTGAGGATCCCCCTGACTTTCTGTTGCTGAGATGGAGATGGTATTTTGACGTTCTGTGACGATTCTGAAATACGATGCCACGGTAGGACGGAAGATATGAAATATGAAAGTAACGTGGCAGTTTGCAGGTTGGTGAATTAGCAAAACTTGCATCAAGCCACTGGAAACTGTTCAGATTTTCAAAACGCTTGCTGTCTTTCTCAAGGTGGGACACCCTTTTTCCCTCTTTATCTCTTCCCATTGATGACGATTCTTTGTCATGTGATTTTAAATACAGTCTTTGTCAGTTTCACTTCTGAATAGTTTTTTCTGGCATTAGTTGTACTCATTGACTGCAGTCAAAGCTCAGGTTTTAGTGCCAGAACAGGCCCTGACCTCATGATAACTCACATAAATATACCAGTGAAAGAGCTGCACAATGCCAATTCTACATCTGGAATATAAATTTTTGCTTTTCATGGTCCTGCAGGCTTAAATGTGATCATTTCACAACTCTGCTTAATACATATTCAACTTCTGTAACTAACACCAGTCATTTCAATTGGAGTACGAGCTTACTGAGGACACGTTGTTGCACATAAGTCACAGATTTTCTACTCAGTTTAAATTGAAAAGTTATTGGCACTTTGTGTTTCTTAAAAATTTAAAACCCAAACTTTAAAAGAGGGCCCTCAAAACCAGCTCATACAACACTGGTATGATGTTGAGCATTCATTTTTTCCACTCATAATTCTTTTTAAGATTCTCCTAGCTCTGTGAAATGTCTTAGATGAAAGATTATAGCGCTGCAGGAGGTACGTTTTCCTGATGGCAGGGAGCATTTAAACAGGGAGAGGTCACTGGCAGTGCAGCGCCAGCCTTTCCTTCTTAATGACACCTCAAAGTGAGAGCCCATCATTCCCCCTAATTATTGTTGATTGCATTCATTATGTCATGTCCTGATATCTTGGAGGCGCTGTTGGTGGTTTGGGCTAAATGGCAGCTACGGGTTAGCTTGTTTCTCAAAGCTAATTGGATGTCAGTTTTGAGAGGCAAACGGAGAGAGAAGAAAGTGTCTCTCATCAGTAGACTGTCCATCGCTGAATGTATTTTTTATGAGCTGGCAGACCCCTCATGGAGCACACTGAGGCCCAGGGTTGTGATGCTTGCGAGATGTCGAGCACTTCTTCCCAGAAATCCCTCAAGCTCTGTTTAATGAAATTAACAAGCCTCTGCTAAAGAGTCTTATTTAAAAAAATCTGCCGCATTGACATCTGACACAGCAGTGGACTTAAATAATGTTTATAGGGAGCAGCAGGAAGTTCAATGGAAATTAAAATGAATATCACACATCCATTCTAGCAGCGTCCACTGGGCAGCGGGACGGCATCGTTTTAATAAAAGCAGGCACATTTAAAACAGCCGTTAAATGTTTTGTGAAATAGTTCGTCTGTGAGCTGCATTTCCACCGAAACGAAGAAGAAAACACTCGAGAAGCGCTCCCAGAGCAATTCTAAATCTCGCAGATCAGCAGTGGAGGGACAGCCAAGCTGGCAACGCAGATATGGAGGCACAATGGTGACTCACTCCCACTCAGCTCCCAACAAAGCAAGACAGGGCCAGTGACTCAGAAACACTGATTCACCTATATGCCTACTTGCACTCATGTACGTACACTCACAGTCCTGCACCCACATTCCTCAAAACATTTTGTCCATGCAGCCTATGCATTCCGCCGCCTTAGGCTGCCTCCCAAATCTAGAAAGAAAATCCCAGGGAGCATTTACCGAGAAGGGTAATATCTTTAACGTTAAACATCCGAGTGCCAAATTACTCCTCTGCTGCTGTGCCTAATGTCCCATAAAAATGTAAAGTAATATTAGGAGATTCCGCGTCCGTCGACAGCCAGCGCTTGCATGTACAAAGCTGACTTTCATGAGTTGGTAAGGAAGAGAAATTCCTCCCCCCCCCAGTTTATCTGCCCTGGTTTCTCTCATCAGCTTCCTTCTCCAATGAAATCTCCTCTCTGTCCCCCATAATGCAGCTTTTTGCTTGTGTCTGCACGTAAAGGAGCTCAGGGCTCTTCTCTGCATTACCGAGATTGAAGAGAGAGTGAGAGCAAAGGGAAAAAAAAAAAAAAAAAGAGAGAGTGAGGGGTAGAAGTGATCCATTTCTCAGCTGCTTCTCTATCAGCAAACCCACACAAATACACTTCTGATGTGTGCATGCACTTTTCACTCACCGAGCATGGCGTGCTGCTGTAAATTGCACAGTAAATGCCTCGTAACAGATTGTACATGTCCTACAGGATGCATGCGATGCAACGAGGAAATGCCCACGTAAACCCTGGAAGTGCCTCACAAAGCGGGGAATTAGAAGTCGGAAAGCTGCCACAGCAAACAAATGCCCATTAGCAGCTCAGCTACAGTCACATTCAGTCAGAGGATACAGCTTAGTTACCAACCGACGTTAATTAGCCGAGCTTATATGGGGATGTGCTTCATTTAAAGAAATATTTTGACATTTTGGCAAATGTGCTTACTCGCTTTCTTGACAATCACAGTTTATGCGGCTCTAACGCAGCCTTGCTTCAGCGGTATTCACAACAATGAGCTGAAAATGTCCCATTTACTCGCAGAAAAAAACACAACACGACGACTCACACAGTCATCCCTTTTATTGAAAAATGAGCAGTCATTATGGCGCTCGCAGAATTATGCTGCTGCAAACTCAGGTATACTACCGAGTGCATTTCCCCTAGTTTAAAATATAATGTTCCAAAAACCAAACCCGAGCCAGTGTAAGTCACTGCAGCAGCATAAATATTGACTGAGTTTCACTCTGATGACTCTTTCCATGGATGGTGAGAGCCTGTCTGATCATCCTCCTCGGGCTATTTGCAGGCGCACATGTAAACAACAACACTGCTCGATTTTTCATGTCCTCGCGCAGAAAAACATACTGACACCTGAGCAGGGAAGAAACCCGCTGCCCAATTTGAGGGGCACATTGAAAGCTGTCCTGTTTTCACACAAACACAGCACATCAGTCCGGCGCCTTCGCTCTATCTCCGCGTGCTATATAAACTTCGCCACTGGGCCGTGTGATACTTGGCGAGGGGGCCAATTTGAGCTAGATGGGTACTGACGATGGCACTTGCCGCCACATGGCACCTGTCAGTGCCTGCGCTGACATGTGGGGTTTGAGATGCACCTCGTCCCCGCACAGACCACGGATGGAGAGAGATATATGGCAGGTACCTTTTAAAGGTCTGCCACTTGGCAACACTGCATCGTTAGGAGATGCGCCGAAGGCCCGAGCCTGGCCTGCTTCCAGCTAAAGAGAGGGAGGGAGTTCAGCGGCGTTTACTCCCCACTCCATCTCCTCCTCCTTCGGCCCCTCTCCATCCATACAGCCTAGTCTATCTTTAGACTACCATGCATAGTCAGCACTCCACAACCATCTACAGCACCTTAAAGACATCAAATGCGTGCCCACCAGCCTCTTTAAAGCAAAAAAAAGCACATCGGGAGGAGGGAGGAGAAGGTGGTGGGGTAACCATTAGGATAACCGCCTGGAGGATGATGCTGCTGTTCTGTTCTGTCCCTATTCACTCCCCTCATTCCCGCAATTGCACTGAGAAAAACTAAAAAACTCAAGTTCGGTTCCCTATCTGGGGCTTAGATCAAGTGGCTGTTCCCTAATACAACCCAATACACTGTAAAATACCAATTACTGCTGACAAAAAGAAGGCCAGTCCATTTAAAGTGATAGCTGCATTATTAGAGCAGTAAGCGGAGTCTTTACGAGATTGCAAGCTAAGCAAAACGTACCAAGTGAAGCAGCTAAGAGGACATCAAAGCGGCCCACCTCGAGGAGTTGCACGAGTGGGCACAAATCACTTATCATAATTATCACTGCTCCCTTCACTCCCCGGGCCTTGACTCACAAGAAAAAAAAAAAAAGAAAGAAAGAAAGAGGAGAAAAGAAGCAGCCAAGGCGACATTGAAATGCCACATTCATGAGATTGTAGTCAATTAAGGAGGGCACACGGGGAAAGGGAGAAGCGAAATGAATGAAAAGAAGCTTAAAGGTTAGGTGCGTGGCGGTGCGCATGATCATCAAGAGGTGAACATGTTGGCTTAATGAGATGCAGCCAGCAGGGAGACGAGCGTCAAGAGGGACATGAGGTGTTTGTGGTGTTGCTGGGGGATGTGTCCAGTCGACAGATTTAAGGCGTTTTCCGATGAGGACAAGGCGAAACGTCTTTCGCCAGTTGATCCTCAGTCGTGGTTATGACATGTCTGAGAAAATTAACAATTAAAAATCAGTCTGAGAATAAAACGAGCATTTCTATTGAGCATCCTTGTATTTTTGTGTGTTTTCATCGTCATGTCTGAGCCAGCTATGACCGGTCTGATGGGACCCCTGGGGAACATTTCTGCTGCGTTAAGAGACATCTGTTGGCCACCTGGGAAACTGACAGTTGCAATGGTCATCTGATAATATGTATTCTACTTTTTTCCCTCAAGGCTGTTCCATCAGCACATTTTTATAGACAAATAGTATTGTATTTCAGAATGCGTGTGTGTTGTTTCTCAAGGGAAGACTTTACCCTCCAGCTACAACAAAGACAAGCTACACGTAGGAATTCAACAATACGGCCATTGTACACAATTTTCAAAATAAAGACTTCACAGGTTTTTCTAACGCAGAGAAATCCTTTAATGACGTGCAATATTTGCAGATGTTGTGCGTGCGTTTTCCTGAGCGATCCTCTAGTTGGCAGAGAAAGTGTGTCGACACAGAAAGTGTGAAAGCGAGAGCAGCACGTTAGCAGAGCAATAGTGGCAGCTTCAGTGCTGTGTGTGTGTGTGTGTGTGTGTGTGTGTGTGTGCAGTTTGTAGTGTAGTTCACCTGGGCCTCGCTCAGAACCTAATTTCTAAGTAGAAAGAATATCAAAGCTGCATGACTCCATCCATTCATTATCTGGAACCACTTCCTGTTTGGGGTGGTGGAGCTTATTCCAGCAGTAAGTGTCAGTGTGTCTCTCTGTGTTGGTCCACCAAAACGGTTTCAAACCAGTGACCCTCTAGCTGTGACACAGCAGCACTAACCACTCCACCACCGTGCGTCAATCAATCATTTTATACTAACAATTGATCTAAATGTGCAAAGTAAATATTGTCTTTGTAGTTCCTCTCAGTTCTATCAGTTATTTTAGTCTTTTTAGGATCTTTGTTTTAATTTTAGTCTTTGCTCTGGCGTTGTCTCATTACACAGTTTTTGTGCTATATAAATAATCTTAATGACTTTCATGAAATTGTTTTGATGCAAAATCAGTGAGCGTTACGACCCCCTCTGTTTGCTCATGTCCCCCGCCTGAAACGGCGGTGAAGCAAAAGTAGCAGCTAGTTGATGTACATATTGTAAGTGTTTTGCATCTAAACAGAGCAATTTTCGGAGTGAATATTTGACCCACATTGTTACGATGTGTCTTGAAGTCCGTAGCCAGATGTTTGCTGACAGATTCACCATCATTACTTTATAAGGTGATGATGATCTTACATGTCTCGGCACGTGGTACTTTTTTGTCGACGATGCTGTACATTTGTTTTAGTTTGTTCCATTCTGTAAAATACTTCAATATCATCTTATTAAAATAAACAAACCCTAAAGCACCAGCTTCTCCTCTTGTCTTCACGTGACCTGAAGTAGACCCTGCGGAGAACTTAGCTTAATCAGCACAAAGCTGTTTTTCCTTTGGTTATGTGCCTCTACCTTTACAGTCTCTATAGATCTTCTCTTCGATTCACATAATTTATTTTGTCATAAATAAGCAAAAGAAAAGCTGAAGCAGCAACATAACTTTGTCCCAATTGTCTGCAATGATGATGCAGCAAAGTAAAGAGAACATATTGTTGGTGGTTTTACAGCGAGGTCTCGATTAAGATGCTTAACCTCATACATATGCATGTATGCATGAACATAAGTTGTGGGATGTGAAATTTTTACTGCATAGTGCTACATGACTCAAACATCCTCCAGTGGCACACCTCCTCTGGAATACTGAGCAAGCTGTAACTAATTTCTTCAAAAAGCAAGTGAAGGATAGAGTCAGTCAGCCAAAAAGTTCAGCCAACACAAATCTTTTGCTACACACTTCATGAATGATTTCACATTGGAATCATTGTGCCTCACTGAGCTTCTCTTTCCAGAAAGACCTGGTTTCCTGTTATGCTCGTGATAAAATATGAAGCTGCTTTTTATCAGTGATGTACAGCCTGTGATGATGGGAACATGCAAATACACTGTGGTGGTGAAGGCACTCATTAGCGCAGTGCATGAATGACCTCTCGTCCTTGCACTTTGACCCTTGTGTTGTCACTTAAAGCTTTCAGCCCCATGTGAGCTGTGGGGTTTCTGTCCCATGACGGCAAAAATATTCTCTCAACTGGCTTCATGATTGAAATTTCAAAATGAAAGCAGGATTATGATCTTGCAATGTCCTTAAAACAACTGATTTTACACAAACAGAACACAAAAATGACTGATCTCGCTGTAAAATGTTTTCAGTAGCAATATTTAGAACCAAGGTTTTTGCATCAATCCCAAATTTAATTTGTGTTTAACCAATGACTCACACCTCTATGGCCAGTGTTTTTAGATTTTCTATGGCTGCCAATGGTTTTAGTGGTCTAACAACGAGGGGCTGAAACAGTGTAACAGTCGTCATACCCTGTGCCAATTATTTCACATCGCCATGATGGAGGAAATGCCTGAAAGTGCTACTTTCTCCCTAAAAGTCAGTGTTTCCCTCCTGCTCCTCGTCTTGGTTTGGCTGCCACGCTTCACTTCTTCCCTGACTATCCACAGGCATTGATCACAGAGTAGTGGGGTCTTGCTAACAGAGATTCGGCCATGTGTTAAAGCTAACAAGGTGAAAAAATAATAATGAGCAAACCCAAAAGAAGAGGTCTCTGGCTCTTCTCTGACCTTGCTGCTCTGTTTGTACTCCTGGATGCCCTCAGTCCAAATAATCCAGTATATTGCTCCTGCTGGAATACAATAGATAGGCACTAAGTGAAAAGTATGGTGTTTGTTATCCATGACCCTGCACTGGAAAAGACAGAAATTAGAGAAAAACTCTTGAAAAAGCCTTTGAGTCTTTCTATCTGTGTACTTAGATACATGAATCATCACAGACTGAGGGTAGAGGCAGAGATAGTGAACACAAAAATGTCAGGTGAGCTGAACAAACACACTGCAGCAGCACATTTACAGTAACATTTGCATTACGTCATTTGGCAGACGGTTTTATCCACAGCGAGGTACAACGCAAGCAAAAATCCAAATCAAGGAGAAAACATCAAAGCAAAGTGCTATTAGAAGAAGTGTTTCTGTTTCATGAGATGTAAATACAAGAAAGAGCAGAAAAATAAGTTTTTTGTGCCTAGGAAGATGCAGAAGCAGTTTTGTAAATATTGGAAGTGAGATTTCTGAGCGTGTGGAGTTTGGCAGCTCATTCCGCCATCATGGGATCACTGAGCTAAGGAGTTTTCCTTGCTGTCTTCTGTGTGGTGCTGGGACCAGCAGACATCCTTCGCTGGCAGAGCGCAGTGGACGGGAGGGATTGTACACCTTAATGATGGAGTAGAGGTAAGCCGGGGCTGTGGAGTTTAGGCAAGAGACAGAGCTTTGAACTTTATCCGAGCAGCCACAGGAATCCAGTGCAGAGATCTGAAGAGTGGTGTGACATGAGTCCTTTTAGGGCTGATTAAAAATAAGGTGAGCTTCTGCATTTTGGATCATCTGAGGGGGTTTGATCGTGCGTGTAACCCCTTCAGCGGTGCATTGCAGTAATGGAGACAAGACACAACCAGTGTCTGCATAATAAGTTGCGCTGCACATTCCAAAAGGTAGAGTATGATATTTCTGATGTTGCAGAGGACAAATATACATGATTTAGAGACGGAAAGCTCAGTCGGGTATCAATGACAACCCCCAGGTTCCTGGAGGATCTGCTGTTCTCTGTGGAGTGAACATCCTTCAAGCCAGACTGGTTGACACTGAGGAGGTTGTTCTGGAACAGAGACTAGTCTGTGATTCTCCAAAAAGAGAGAGATCACGATAAGGGTCCTTGGGCTGTGGAGTAATCTGGGCCTGCTTGAACAAGAGAAGTGACTGTTTTGAGATATGTGTTGATCTGTAAAATGGCTGTTGTTAGTGTAGGTGCAACAACTTGAAGAAGAGGGGAGCGGATCACATCCAGAGAGCAGTATGTCGGATAGTTCGGGTGTCATCCTCTAGACGTAGTTAGCAGGATGTCATCATCTAGGGTATGATGCCTCCTTCTTTGCTAACAAGGTGGCTGTTAGTAAAAAAGGAGGCAGAGTCATCAGCTGTGAGACAAGTGGATGGCAGAGGTGGAAGTGTATAGAGCAGTGACTTGAAAGTGGAGAACAGCTTTCTGGTGTCCGTGGTGTTGCTGAGCTTGTTCTGGTAGTATTCAGTCTTTGCCTTAGTGACACTATGAGAGAAAAATGCAAGCAAATCCTGATAGTCAGCAAGAACAGATGGAGTTTGAAAGATCTAAGGTTGCAGCAGAATGTTACCAGTGTTGTACAAGAACGCGATGATCTAGTTGGTCTGTGGGTCAGAGGAGTGGAGAACAGTCTCAGGTCAAACGTGTTCAAAACAGCAAGAACGTCAGTCAACTGAGGCTTGTGGTGAAGATGATGAGAGGAGTGCCATCTTCAGGGAACTGGAACAGCTCATCGCAGAAGTTCCCCAGATGGCCCAGTAGTTGGTGGATCACAATCACTGTGTGGGCTGTAATTGTTGTCTTAATCCTAATGGCAGGATATTCCAACAGCGACAGAGTGTTGAAGGGTGCTGACATAGAAAACTTCCAGGTGTCAGCAACGGGAAGTCCAGTCCCACCCCCCCGACCTGATGGGCGAGGACAGTGAGGGAAGGGGTGGCAGAGTTCTGTGGTGTGATCCACGTCCCTGTAAGTGCGAGCGGCTAAACAGATGACAGTGTAGCAAAAGCTGGAATGAAGTCAGCCTTGTTCACTGCAGTTCCACAAGGCAAGAGAAAAAGCAGCTGGCGACAAAGTGGTCCGGGTGAAGGCGGGCAGGTGGGAAGTGCGTCATCCTCTGGGATAACGCCATGTCCTGCGTCTGCGGAGGAGAACGGGGATCTGCTGAAAACACATAGTAAAAAAAACAGAACAGGCTTTCCGAGGTGGAAGCATATGGTGGTCGGTGCCCACAGTTGTCATGTTCTGTTGTATTTGTAACTCAAAATGCTCCATGAAGAGATGAAGAGCTTTTGGCGTGTCAGTTAACGCTGTTGGAAAAGCAAATACTCATTATCTGCTACCCAGGCAACGTTGAGCAGCTTGTTGCCTAACGTGAGACTGTCTGTTGAAAATAGGCCTGTGCACTTATAGATTAACTGCTTGATGTTTCAGTTTTAGTCTTCTGAATATATCTGAAGTTACACCACACCAAAGCACCAAAAATGACATTCTGCAAAACAAGAACAAATAAAAATACACAGACAAGATAAACTTATTTTCAAAGTGCTAAATGGTTAAATGGCACAGCTATGTACAACTATGCACATTTCAAAATCTATGTTATAAATTATAAATGGCAGTCATCTGATAAAGGTTGACTAAATAATATATATTGTTGCTTTAATTAATTCTACTTTAAAATTATGCTTTCGCAGAAGCAAATTTGGAAGCATAGTTTGTTGAAACCAGTTTCCGCAGATGGATATTTCACATCAAAATTTTAGATGGTCACATGCAAAGCAAGCACCACTGTGGAGATAAATGACTATTACAGGATAATAGTCTAACACTAGCACAACTACGGTCCATAATCAAGTTTACCCATTAATGTCAGTCACACAGTAATGTCGGATATTATTTGCCACGGAAAGCAGCTGATCATAGGTTCTAGCGGCACAAACCCTTGGGTGTATTGATGTAATAAATGCATTGCTTATGAAGTCCAGAAAGGGCTGATGGATAAGCAGAGATAGCGGACAAATTACTACTACGTTGAAGAACTTCACACGCCACCCGCACAGCTAATCGATTAATGAGGAGAAAGTCAGAAGGAGAAAAAATGAAAAAGGCCTTTGAGGCACGTGTGCGATTTGTGTTTTCATTTACATATTGGTGACATTTCTCAAATCGAACTGAACTGAATTACTTGGAGGGACTGGTAATTAGATTGGTTCCATGCTTGTAGTAATGCCAGTGCTTTAAATCATATTTAAAACTGAAAACCAAAAACTGTAATAATGAATTTGATTTGCCAGGAAAAATATTGTGAATCTTGAATCTTTCTTACACTGTATTTTATTGTTAGATCTGAAATTGAATGATTTTAACAGTGTTATTTGTGAACTGCCCATGTCTTTCTAACACATACTGTATCCGTCATGCTGCTGAATTATGGCCACAGGTATAGGATAATAAAAATGCTTAGGCCGACAGAGTCGTCACTTGGAGGCCAGACGATACGATACGACACAATGTTTTAAAACGATATTATGCATCTGCTGGATCGTCTTTCCTTATTAGCTAGTATTGTTACTATGGCAACGTGCAGATTTATATACAGTGGGGGCGACTGTGGTGCACTAGGCAGCCTGCTCGTCCACCAGTCCCACAGTTGTTGGTTTGATCCCCGGATCCTTCGGTCACATGTCGAGATGTCCTCGAGCAAGACACTGAACTTCGGCTTAGTTGCTCCTGGTGAGTGTTGGCCAGCTGCATAGTGGCTTCCCCATTAATGTGTTAGTGTGTGTGATTGTGAGTGCGAACAGGTAAATAAGAAGCAGTGTAAAGCGCTTTGAGTACCAACAGGTAGAAAAGCTCTATGTAAGTACAGACTATTTATCATGACATAAACAAAAAATCAGGCAGGTACTTAAACAATTCTTGTTTCTAGTGCAGTGTTTAAGTTGAAGAGGTGTTGCACTTTACATTAGTTCATTTATCAGCACTACAACCCTGCAGCCAGTCCGAAAACTGCCACAGGATGTCTTTGTACCAACTGCCACCAACACAAACCCCACTGACTGGTGACTATTTACTCCTACTTTTAATTACTCTAATATCGAGAGGGCGAATGTGTTAGGATGAGAATAAACAAGGGCTGTAAAAGCACAAAATTGCATCGTTAAAATGTCCTATTACACAGGGGTCAAACTGGGATTTAATTAATCAAATGCAAAAATTACTCTGATTGAATTGGGGGGGTTAACATTGAACTAAAGGTGACATTGAACTAAAGGTCATATATCAATAAACCAAATTTTAGAAGCTTATTTTTAGTCATTGGTTCTGGTAGTAATGGATTTAGAAGAAAAATGTGCAATGTGCATGGTACAAAATACATCTGACACGAAGGCCCGAAATTGGCAAATATTTAAAAGTGTGACTTAAGTCAGTGCCATGGCCTCAGCGACAGGGGAGTTTTCACAAATAGGTCCCATGCTGGCATGGACACTGGGGATATGACAATCTGTGATTAGAAATTGATTTTAACCCCGGGAGCAATTAGCACGGTTTATGTTTGATGGGACCATAATGGTACCTATGTGCAAATACAGCCCATTGCCGCTCACACCATGTTGTTGTCTTTTCCATCAGGTTTGATCAAGCTGTAATTGATTCACTAACTGCCTTTAATTATAAAGTAAATGACTTCTTTCTACCATGCTAGTTGGGTTATTTGTTTTGGTGGCTATCAAATAAGAAGTTAATAAACTGGATGATAGGGTTAATAATCCCAATCAGTGCTGTAATTGTCATTAGATCCAGATAAGCATAAAAGAATTGAATTACTCTCTGAGCATATCATTTGCTTCTGCAATTTAAACCAAAGAACATTTCGCCTTCCTCCTCGTCTTTTGCTTTGTCGTGCGCCGGAGGTTACGCCGGAGCAGCTGCCACGAAGCTATTTGCCGCTTATTGAGGGAAATGAATCACAGGACAGACATTTTTCACCGCATTATTTCAAAAACAAAAGTTCCCCGCTCAACTGGGGCCAAGGAAAAAGCATGCTGAGATTTCAGCTGTTGTCGCGGCTGTTGTCAAGTTAAACACACCGCTTGCTCGGCCACCCCTGATAAATAAAACATCCAAGTGCTTCGGGAGAAAAGGGGGCTGCCGTTCTGTCTGCATCACACTTTCCCTGAATGCGCTATGGACATTGTGTCTCTGCCTTAATGCTGCGCACATACACACCCACTGGTTTTCAGCCTTTGGCGCTCTCTCATTAGCCCTGTCCCACCCCACGTCCACATTGCTCCACATTCACTCAAAATTATTCATGCTTTTTCGGAAAAATTCACTTGTAATCTCCATAGAGTGCGCGCAGTCTTCCAGGACACCCCGAACATGTACTGCAGTTGCTGCACGTGCGTTATACTTTATGCATGCCAGAAAATGTCTGTGCACACAGAGACAAAACTGAGATTGAAAGCTGAGGTACAGTAACTCCGCTGCATTGGCTATCTTTGATTAATGTTTGACTAATCACCTCGAACCTCCGTATTGATTTCCTTCCAAATACTATCACTAATACATGTCTGAGGTATGGAGCATAAACTGTTGCTGTGTTTTACTTCCCAACCCACAGACTGAAACGTGATCGTCCTTAAGCACCTGATTCGCCGCTCTGTCAGCAGCAGCGTGCTCTCCGGCTCCTAACCGTGATCCATACAAACTCTCACTAAGTGCCTTCTGCACAGTCAAACATCATACATTCATAGATAAGAAGCACATGAATAATTGAAAGCACACAGTGAATGGCATGACACGAGAGAGCGGGAAAAAAAAATCAGCGCGGCTACATCTGGGCACCTCCTTTTACTGCCACAAAAATAAACAAGAAAATGAACAAAAAGTGGGGGCTTGGAAAAGGCCTATGAAAAATTAATGAAGTGATATTATTTAGTTGAGCTTCGCTGAATGACTGTTGTAAGGTTCAAATTATGATTTGTGTGTGTGTGTGTGTGTGTGAGAGAACACTGTAGCATGTGAGCTGAATACGACTGAAGGGTTTTCACTATGGGGATTAGTTTGAGATTCAAACACTGTAATGATGATGAACTGCACATGTAAGACAGAGACATTAATTCTGGTGTGAGGAAAATGACTGTTGTGAAGGTTAAGTTTTGGGCAGCTTTGGATGGACAGGAAATAGTTTTATGCAGTGAAAAAAGGTTTTTGTATCCAAAGCATATGTGCACAATAAATTCAAATTATTGTTAGTGTTTGTGATTACTAATAAAGTTCCATATCGGTCAAGTGCAGGTGCTCACATCCACTTGGGGCATTTATATTCTTAGATTAGCTGGCGTCACAGAAACCGTAGCTGCATCACTACGGATTAAATTCACTTTGCCGCTGATCTAGATGCTTTGCAGTATTAATGAAAACGTAATTGCGGTGTCAAAAACAAACAGCGTTGCACAGATTGTATAATCATCTTTATGTTGGCCGCTGCTTTGCTTTTGTTCTGCTTCTCCCACACGCTCGTCCCTCCACTGTGGCACTTTGTTTGCACCCTAAGATGGCTGCCATCTGTTCGGCAGCCACGGAGGACATCCTCTTGCTTACCATCATAGTGGCTGACAGCATATAATGATGAATTACCTTATTAGAGAATATAATGAGAGAATATTTAAGTCTTCTTGTGTTTTACCTGTTTGGTAATGATTACTGAGCATGCATGTATGCAAAGAGAAGAGTTTGATCTGATGCTATTTGATTTCACATCAGTACAGAATACAAGGACCTTTCCATAACATGTTCGTCCTTCTATTTTCTAAACCGCTGGTTCTGTTCATGGTTGTGGGGCCTGGAGAGAATCCAAGTCCCCTGGAACACATTCCCTGTCAGTCACAAGGCGCAGACAGACAGAGAAACACACACTTTGAAAAATAAGCTTCAATGGACCTAACCTGCCTGTCCTCATATGTCAACCTCGATCCCTCTTCCTTTTTTACTTTCTTCACCTCCAAGCCAAAGAAAAAAATGTCTTTGTTACAATCTCGAGGCTAGTCTGTTGTGCATTTGCATTTTAAGCATAACTGAAACTGTGGAATGAAAATTATATTCTTTTCATTAAGTGGTTCATTGACTCTGCCCTGCTGATAGACAAGCAATGGAGGCTAACCGATGCCCAGAAATTGTGCATTTTCCAACAGACGTAGCATAAGCTTCCAGCCAAAGAGAGTAATGCATGCCAAGCGCTGTGCAGGGTGAGCATTGCTTTCAGTGTTACATCATCATAAATATCACAGATGAAAATGATTAACTACACCAGAAATCCACTGGTGGGTTGGCTCCTGTTCGCAGGTACATGCATAGAATAAATAAATTTCCAAAAACTGGAAAAAAAAAGTGGAAATTACATAACCCAAGGGAGAAAAATGGCTCCCTGAATGTGAGTCTGCTGACAGAAAGTGCTTCCCCTTCTCTTTTTCGATTTCCTGACTTAACAGCACCTTGCTGAGAATGTATTGTGAGAAATAAGGGCTAATCCACTGAGAGGATGTCTTGGACTATTCCTGAAGAAAAAAAAAAAAAGGTCTGCTTCAGCAAATAGCAAAGTACAGGAACAGTGAACCCCCCTCGACAAGAAAACACACACACACACAGTCACACACACCCTCACTTTACATACAAATAGCTGTCAAAACAAAATTGCCTGTTTTGAATAAGAATATGCCCGGGACGTAAACACAAATATATGAAAGGACAAAGCAGCCCACTGGAACAGACAGAGAAAGCATGAAATAAGATATTAATGTGTTCTAAATTGAAAGACATTGCATTATGACTTTGCAAATAAAGTAAACTCATGTCACTTTCATCAGTGTTTTTTAATATAAATGTTATTATTTTGATCTTCTGTTCCATGGATGCCTCCCGTAGCGGAGTATAATGATGTTTCTCACTGACAGAGACGGCTGTGATGTCTCGATAGAGGTCAATGAGAAACAAATGCGTCCTTTAACAAAAGCAAGGTCAACGTAACTATTAGTTGGTAATAGAGACCTTGGTATTTGGTGCTTATGAGGTAGTTACATGTATTACTCTAACAATATCATGTAAACAAGTATGTAGGCGCTACAACTTTATAATTAAATTTTGCAGGTGATAGTTTTCCCTGCTTTAACTGTACACAATAATAATTTTACAAATACTGTATTATATAGACATCATTGTCTACGTAATCAGTTCAAATTTCAATGATTCTGATTAAGACTCATCTTGTGGTATGGACTTTATCAAAGGGTGGACTGTGATTGCTTCTTACCTGCCCTGTGAAGGTTGTTTTGTGATTTTTTTTTCCACGGCTATGATAAATCCCAAGCTGTCAAAAGCTCTGGTTAAAGGTCCCCCTGTGCGTCAGTAAAAGATGCACGGGACTGTCAGTCAGGCAAAATGGAAACCTCTGTGCTTTGACATCTCATGCCTACAGCGCTGATGTAGTATATAAAGTGAAAAGTCCTCACGGGATAGCGGTCAGGGTGGTTGGTCAGTATAACGAGACACATTGCTTTTCCACAGAAGTCTGGGGTTTGACTCCAGTGTGGCCTGCATTTTAATTATGAGCGTTGCACATCAATCCTCATCTTGCATAGACTGAGGAAGATTTCATACATTTTATCTTTTAACTTCACCCTTGAAGGTTTTGTGCCTAAACCTAACCCAGTTGTGTTTATGTGCAAAGTGAACCAAACCATGATGTTTCCACAAGCATGTCATGAGAAGACGTGTCAAACGGTGGCACTCCTGAGGCGTCCAATGCGAGACACCAAAGGGGATAAAAAGCATCGATATTTGACACCTTCAGCACTGACATCATCTGATGTTGTGGGATGAGAGCAGTCTCCTAATGTGCAACCTGAGGCTAAAACCAACAGCAGTCATTTAGATCTGTTTACTATTTGAAAATCTGTGTCACAGGAAACATCTGGATGACAATGACTGTAACGGTTTAATATGTTTATTTATGTTGGCAAATTGTAAATAGCATTAAATTAAAGCTGGAATTCTGAGCTTATATGTGATGTCCGTCTTTTATTTTTGCTCCCAAATGTTTTCTGTGTACAGCAAAGACAAACTGGCCGCCATAAACTAATGGAACACCGTCATTTTATAACAGTTGTAACTTAAAAAAAATAAACCAGCAATTTGGAGACATGACTTTGTAACACACTGCAAAACCGGGGAGGCAAAGAGTGAAGTTTGAGCTGTCAGTGTAAATCTCAACTAAATTTGATCGTGGGATCAAAGGTCAAGCTGCGCCACGGTTTCTGTAAGCTGTCACTTGATTTGCTTTCTGAAGTGTCATAATCACTGACCATTACGAGCACCGTAACATAATCTAAGACGTATGAGTCAAGAATGGCCAAGGCATTATGTTTGTGCTATTCATTTTGACTTTAAGCAACAGCCATATAGATAGAATAATAAAGAAAAATGAGACGATTATCCATCAAGGGCATTACACGAGGCAGGAGCCAATTTATCCCTGACGAGAAGGCTCTGAATGGGCTTGATAAATCATCAAGAGAGGGAATATCATTTGGCCTCACAGCGAAAAAACTGTAGCGCAAGCATATTTCAAACCATTAAGGGCTAAAGTTAGCTTTCACCCCCTCCTCCTGCCAATCTATCAAAGAGTGCACAGTCTTTAGTGGGAGCCTAACAGCAGACTCGGCTGTGTGCCTGTGAGCTGCCCTATAGAACAAATGTTTCATTTTCATTAGTTACCAGGTAGTGTTCGCCTCAGGGCCGGGACAGGCTTCCTCGACGTCTGAGCGTCTCCCGGGAGGAGAAGTGATGGAGAAAAGTTTCCAACCACTTGTCAGTTTGAACGAGAGCGTCACGGGAGGAAAAAAGCCGAACTTCATAAGAGAATATTCATTCATTTCACTTCAAGTACGATTTTTGTTTCCCTGCATGACAGAACTGCTGGTGTTGGGCTTGGACCCCTCGTGCGGCGATAATCACCCTGCTTCACTGTGAGATGGTAAATACAAACTAATGACCAGTCATTAGTTGAGTGGCCTCGTTTAGCTCAGAACTGTTTGTTCATAATTGCTCATGCAGATTTCTCACGTTTTATCTTATTTTACTTTAGCAAAGTGCGTTTGCGTGTAACAGCTTGGATCCGTACGCTTTTGGGTCAGTCGAGTCTGCTGTGTTTTTTGGAAGATGAGGACATTCTCTGCTGTCCATGAAAATGTCACATGAAAAGACAAGCCGGTCAGCCATTTTGTTTCAGCAGCCAAACAACTTTTATTAGCTTCTCTGCCTTCATGTGACACAAATTTCACCTCGATTGACTTGGTAATTCCAAGTCAATCACCCTTGTGCTAGTTTCTCTCCCCGCTCCTCTGGCTTTTATTGGAACCTGTCTGCGGGGCAACCAGTCATCGCACGCTTTCACTTCAGGGCCAAATTTAGATGGAATAAATAGAAGGAGTTTAGACAAATGTGCAGATGAGACAAATAACTCCGAACTGCTCAAGGGCTCTGTAATTTTCTTTCTTTCTTTATTGTTTTTATTAGTTTGATTCCCTTCCAAATCGTAATCTCTATCGTGAAGGATCTCTGTTCTTCTGACAGGCCTTTATGTGTGTCCCTTTCATTTTCACGCCGCTTGTCCTTGCAAGTGATTTGTCGTCCCGCAAATGTGCCATGTGGGCGGCACTCAGGCAGGGACTGGGGAGTGTCAATCTCCCCCTGAGATTTGTTGGAACTTTCTGTGGTTATTGTTAATTTAACATTGCTGAAGGTTCACACAACTCTGTTCCAACGAGCCGTGGAGGCCGGCACAGCTATGCATGTTTATTTTGAACAGAATATCACTACCTTACATATTTTCAGCAAAACATAAATAGTAGGTGGCATTCACATAATAAAATCATCAGTCTGAGAAAGCTCACACTTATATATTTGTTTATGAAATTGCCAGTTTTGGTCAAGCCGAACAATCATAATTGCCTCTGGTGTCAAAGCGACTCTCTACTCTTTGCTGAAAAATGACAGTATAGAAACACTGTTGATTGGGTTTTTTTTTAACAAGCAAGTAAACCTGAAATGACAGGTGTGGGGAGACAATTTACAAATACAAATCAAGTGACAGCTCTGCAATTTTTATGCTCTTGACTCATTTGCAGCCGTTCAGCGATACATGAAAATGGAAAACCTTAAAGTGCAAACAAATACCGCATATGACTGTATAATTGTTGCGCTCTGTAAATTCAGTGAAAACTCAGAGAGCCCGCTGGCACATTGGCATATTTTCAATCATTATTGATTATCCATAATTGAACTGTCACCACGGCGTCCTGAATTATTGAAAACAGATAAAGAAAAAAACACAACGCAGACCCTACGACACACCTTCTAATCTATCTATGTATCCATCACGATGAAGCTAACTGAATGTAAAAGGTGAAAGTCTTAATAAATGGCAACTAGATCTTTCCTTTTTAAATGAATAATAATCATATTTATAAAGAAATACCCAAGATTTAAAGTTAAATGCCACAGTTCAGTTAAAAGTCCTCAGACCGACTATTCTGTTTTCTTTGAAAATAAAATATATTCTTTATTAACTCATGTTTGTCTAATTCACTAGCACTTGTCCTCAGAGTTTCTGATTTCCATTACACCCGTGTGGATGTGTACACTGATCTTTGGAATTTTTCAAGTTTCAACATGCGACAAGTCACTAATCGATTCTTTTTGAGACGTTTAACGCGGACGATCGAGCTGTCAGAGCGATGGTGGTTTACTGTTACAGTACATGTGCTAAAGCAGTAGCACTGCACAACAGACAGGAGTTGGAAAACATTGGAGACTCATTAGAATCAGTAAATCTTTAGGGACACAAGTGTCGAGATGCAAACATGTGGCCACTAGTTGGGAATGGGAAACAACACAACATGTTATATAGAGACAGAAATAACCGGTGGAAGTACATTTGCTGAAAACTGCAGAATAAATAGATTCAGTGCGATACATTTATGACACGCTGGGCTGATATGATGAAAATCTCAGGGATTATAACGTTAGACTTATTTAAGTGAATTTATTTTAATTTTATCTGTCTACTTCTTTTTCCTACTCAAATATTCAACTGAAGCTATCACATTTTAATGTTGATGAAAGAGCATATTATAGAGCCGGATAAATGTGCATCTATCAATATTATGTATGATTGCAATGAGCAGACTCAGTGGAGCTTCTCTGACTGATCTTATGCATTGATAAGAGTGCTGCATGTCAATTGCTTATTGTTTTTTCACGTGCTTATTATGCCTTTGCTCAGATTGTATTGGTTATAGACGAGACTCTTTCTCCGAGTGAAACAAATGTGCAATTTGCAGTTGAAAACTTAGATACGGACCTTTTTATATGTAAGATTGAGGTGTTTTTATTCAAAAGGAAAAACATTAAAAAACTCAGCCGGAGATGAAATTACACAAATCCAGCACAATTAAGTCACTCTAGGCTGTACAGGACTCATCTGCAATCTAATTACATATGCTGGAAATTACAGTGATATTGTTTTCAAGCCATTAGGCACACTTGTGTGGAGACACGCATTTCCACACAGTTGTGCACGGTTGTGTGCAGCCGGGTGAGAAAGCCTCTGAATTGCAGCGGTCATTTTCTTCTTGATAGGGGCCAAAGAGAACTGTTGTCAGTGAGAGTGACCCAGATGATATATAGCCTACTCTGCAGGGCCAGCGAGGCCATTTGAACACAGGGACATTTACTTAGGAAACCCCCGGTTCTTCTGCAAAATTTATATCCTCCATCTTCTCCCAAATCAAAAGCTGTCTGTGTCTGTGTCATTTTCACTACGAGCTTATAGCAGGAACCGCGAGAGGTGCGAAGCAACTTCTTTTCTCGAAAACAAATAAGCAGCACAACACAACAGAACCTCCCTATGGGGAAGCCTTGAAATGGATTATCTGTCTTTAAACACCCACTCTCCTTCCTCTCGTTCTCTCTTCTCCTCTCGACATCTCCTCTTCTGTGATCCAAATTATAAATCTCAACTGGAGGGTGAAAGATAAAAGTTCCCACAGGAATACAGCTTTTTATGTAAAGGAGACGAAGCAGTATGCGGTTGGAGACGCAACAGGGGAAGACGCAGAGCTGGATGTTTAATTGTAGGTCTACGACAGCAAACCACACCAGCGTTCCCTCACACATAGAAGAAGAACAAATTAAAATGATCTCTGCCTCAGATTACAGGTTAAGGTGAGCTTAGAGGAGAATGAGGCGTGTAGAAAGTCCAACAAGAACACAAAAATTTATACCCACAATGGTCGTTTGTCCCCAAGTAGCCAAATAAAAATTCATAGATGGCAGCGAAATGGCGGCAGGTGTTACAAATGGTATTTCAAAATCATCCCATACTCACTACATATACACATCTATAGTTTGTAAGTCTATCAACTAAATTGTGAGCTCAAAGTAACCCACAATGCAACATTAAATGGACATAGCATGACCCTACTTTCTGTTAACTATCGCACAATGCAATGATCCCCATTTTAGGGATGAGAAAGTTATGGTCATGCAACTCAAACAACTCTTGCGATGACACAACGTGACAAGGGTTACTAACTTCCCACCTGGCAATGGACTGCTTGTTTCTAAGTGAACTGCTTGGCGTTTATTGTGTAGGCATTAGAAAGTGAGTGAGTAAGAGGTGACTTTGGTCATTTTTGGCTGCTGGTGCATCCAGTGATAGTTGTATTTCACATGGCAGTCTCAGAAAAGTGGAAGTGACTGAAAAAATGTGCTTAAAATATATATTATTTACTGTAAACCTAATGCACAAAATTCTGACTCAAAATGTCATAACTTTTACTTGAAAACACTTGTCCTTAATTCTGTTTTTTAAAGAGCAAGAGCAGATTTGAAGATGAAAACTGGTCCACTTCAGTTAAGATGGTACGTCTTTACTAAAAGAATGACTACAGAATTCTTTTCACAAAGAAAACTATTACCGCTCCTCCTAATGGCTAAATTTCAGGGAACATTTTCCATTGCCACAGATTGGCTTCCATGGCAACCAACAATTGTTCTTATGAACCAAAGCCTGGCCTTTTTAACCTGGGTGCTGCACCTGACAAGGAAACTCTGCTCCAGTATTAACATGATGTTCACAGTTAAACTCGGTTTAGGGTTAAACATTAAATCGTTTAGTGTACTGAAGGATGCACGAGGTGTCTGGGGCCACTGCAAAAGAAAACGGGTGTCAACACTTGGACACAATACTGCGACTGAGTTTGGGGTGCCGTTCTAAATGATCCAATGCAAATGATTTAATACCTGAATACAAATATCAGGAAATAAATCCGACATTCTGTATTATTGTTTCATATCCATTTTTGATTTTAAAGTGTAGGAATTGGCCTCTCTGTTCCAAAACTTTTGGAAGGAAATCTGTGTCTGGGCTTCGGCATCGATTTGTAAGCGCCAAGAAGCGAAAGAAGCCCAAATGTTATAAGAGTAGCATCAAAAGTGTGCGACGAAGATTTTGTTTTCAAATAAAAGTCCTTTGCTGGCAGACAAATTATAATGCATCAGATGACCTGATTTAATTGCCTTAATTGGCTGGACACCAGCACAGATCTTGCACACACACACACACACACAGACGTGAGTGATTTAGTGCTTCATTTTTGATTCCAGAGAGCCGAAAAGACATTTAATTACACTGAGTCGATCCACAGGAATGACTACGTATTGAAATTATTCGTTCAGACTCCACAGTACTTTATCTGTTGCATATTTAAAACTTGCATTTTACCAATATTCCTTTTAACCATTCAATAACTCCTGCATTTGAGTTTGGGATGCAGTCAGGCTCAAGAGCATCCAGTGCAACCCCATTATGTTTGCTCTGTGCCAGCATAAACCTCTCCTCCTCACGCCTTCATAACTCCGTGGGAGCTGATTAATGAAGCACATCTCCAGCTATCAAGCTGGGTGCAAACTGTTCAATTATGCATTTTGGAATCTCCTTATATCATGTTTTAGTAGCATCTGTGGGACCAGAGTGTGTGGGAGGCCCAGCTCAAAGACAAGCCTCGGTAGCATTAGCTATATTTGTCTAAGTGGTGACCTTTGCCATTGTGACAAATTAATGTCGAATGATTGGTGGAGTACTGACAGTTTGCTCTTTCATGAGGTCTTCGCCGGGGTTGTCGTAGCGATCCTGGCAGGACTCGGCTCACATTCCGAGTTAATCAAAATGCATGACTGGGGCAGGCGAGGAGGCAGCAGCCTCATGCTGTAAACAGTAAAGAAGTCGTTTACAACCTGACGCAGACATCTGTCCTCATCAGGCACAGCTGCTCGGAGACTGCCTTATGATTGTTTGGTTGCTTTTGCAGACACTCGTACCACTTTCAAATTTTATATTGGAGTGTGCAGTTTGTTAAACAGCAGAGATCTCTTTAGCAGAGATAATTCTTGGTGGATAAAACGCCTTGGGTGTTGTGATTGTGGGCTTGGAGAAACAAAACATTCCCGTCTCGGCAGGTGAAAGTTAAGATTATTATACTTGTTGTAAACACTAGGATTTCACATTCTTTTTCGACGCTGCAGATAAAAAAAAAAAAAAAAACATATTCTCATTTCAAACTTCAAACAAAACAGCCGTGAGTGGCCTCAAAGACTTGATTCTGTTCTGTCAGCCTAACTGCTCGGCTCTGTCACGAAGAGTCTTCATCTGTAAAAAAATGTGATGTCAAAAGCTGCTGAGATGAAATGTCATACACCTCCATGAGGTGCCAAATTGTGAAAGTCTTACAGAGATTCATCTGATGATAGGAAGCTTGGAGAGTTTGTGTGGTGTAGCTGCAGGTTTTAGCCGCACAGGCAGTGATGTTAGAAAGAGCAAAAATGTTTATGGTCCACACAATAAGTGAATTTTTATTTAGCACCGCCAGCAGGCCAACGTTTCTATTTATTAGTCGTTATGACATAAATACTAAGGAACTTCATTTCTAGATGTACAGAGTCGGTTTGATTAGGGCTGCTTGGTGTTGAGAAAATTAAATGGAGGCTGTAGTTTCTTGTGCTGAATATATTGTCGAGAAGTGCCTTTCATAATTAGGGCATCATTTATTAATATTATTTAGTTTTTATTTCAACAAGTGAGTACAAACTACACAGTATGCTAAATATATGTGGATTTTATTACAGGGCATGACCACCATTTGTCTCACTGGGCGTCTTTGTTTGTGGTCGGTGATGATTCCCCCTGCGAGCAATGTAACAGGTGGGTGGATGGACAAAACAAAAGATCAAATCAATAGTTTCAGCCACCGCTTAATTGCACAGTGGGAGCCAAAGGTTTTTTATTACAGGCCCTGGTCAAACTTTTAATATACCTCAGGCCTCTGGAGTACAGTGTTCCCCCACACCTGGCTTTGTCTAAGAAACAAAGGCTTTCTCTCAAGTTTTTCTACAACCTGTCTTCCAGTCAACCCTGGGAACCTGCAGTTTTCCGGTGAGGAGTTTACAAACAGCAGAGAATGTAATGAAGTCACAGTATCTGAATTAAGCAGCTTATGAGATTATTCAACCCACCTTCTGTGGTGTGGAAATTATTAGAAAACAAAAGGTTTACCAAGCGAGGAGATTTAAACTGAACTGGAGATTTTCCTCCTCACTTCAAACGTAATGCCACTGAAATGTGTGCGCGGCAAATTAGTAATGCGCTCTCACTTTTAATCAAATGTGGGACTCTGTGAAAAAGAACGCACGCCTCCCAAAATACTCTGGGTTGAGTCTTCCCATTGTAACCTCGCTGTCTTACTGTTATGGTTATATGCGATTTTTAAGCCTTGGAAAATTTGACAAAAGCAATCAAAAAGGGGAATGTGGCGAGGTGCTGAGGATGCTTAGTGAGGCGACCGCAATTTCTAAGCAAAGCACCAGAATCTAATATGCTCCAAATTTGACACAACTGATTTTAAATGTGATACTCACACAGCTGTCATGATGGGAAATTTAAAGCATGAGCCATTCATTTTTGCTAATCAGGCTTCCACTGGCACATTAATACACTCTCATTAGCTTTACAAATCAACAGACGAGCTCTGGAGATGAACCTGTGCTTGATACCCGTAGCCCGCGTGGCATTTTAGTGCCTTGTGAAACATTTGTAATAGTAACAAGAAGAACGTGGTAAATAAAAATCATCCATCTGGACAAACAAGCAACGATTTTCATTTGTGCTAAGGGCCTTTGCGAGACTAAAGTTGGAAAAATGGTTGGGATAAGCCAAATGCCATAGCAGCATGCTCGTATTGACAGTGCAAACAAGCTTACAGCGTGTTTAACCAGTGCGAGGTTTACCGTGTCTTCGCTGGCATATGCTGATTCATACTTTTGAATGCGTTTTTTAAAAGTACCTATGTGGCACGATCGAGTGCTGCGCAAAGGTCTCGGAACACAGAATTCATCAGAAGATCATTTTCGGCTCAATTCCTTTAAGCTGGAAAATCTGCGAAGCTTAGGAGAGCACATGGTTACTGCAACATGTGCATAGAACAGACTCGTCTGATGAGTCCAACAAAGGAGGATGAACTGCCTAAAAACATGGATCCGTCTACTAAACGCACAGGCTCGTGACGGTGGACAAAAATGAATCCTGCTGCAATGGAGGTCGCTGAATATACAAACAGTATGTGCTGCATTTAAATTAACGACACCTCGACCCAAGCCTGCTAGTCAAATTCATTTAATTTTGATTATGTATCAGGAATCCATTAATTATTAAGGAATAACCATTATCATCGCCAACCAATTTTGCATGCTTAGATACTTTTGTTCTTTCAGCTCTGCCCCAACTTTAAATTGCTGGATTAACTACTGTTTGCCCTTTTGGAGCTTATCACACATTAGAAATACCAACAGGAAGTGGAATTTACCTACAAACAATATTTCATTACCTCTGAAATAGTGAATCCAGAGTAATATTCTGCCTTGCCCATTTGACAAACAGCCAAAATGAACACGGTATAACTACTTCTCAGTTTGAAGCAAACTAGAAATTGATGTTAACTAGTAATTAGCAATATACTAACGTAAAACAAAAATGTCACTGTGACATTTCAATGCTTGCTGCACATTGCAGAATAATTTAACAGCACATCGTCTGGTCTTGGTCTCTGGAAACTGAAGGAAAAGTTAACACCAGAGAATAAGTTAACTGCTACTTTCTGTACTTTCTGATGCAGAAAGGACAAAAGGTACATTCTCCCTCTCCAAGGGGCAGTACAGTGATCATGAATGTACAGTCAGTACAGTATTAATAAGTTATGAGTGTTTTGTGCAAAGCAAAGTAAAAATATTCTCCCTTTAGCTTTTCAAGCTGAAAGAAGCTCGCACATAACTGCTGTCATCTGGCCCACACACACACACACACACACACACACACACACTCTCTCAATAAAAAGATATCTTTAAAAAGGGAAAAAAGTGATTGTTCCATATCAGCTTGCTTTACATAACTCCAGTTTGGTCCTCTGCGTTTGATTTAGATTTGTTTCATGCCAGCCGCTCTCCGGGTAATGTCGGATTCAGAGGTCCTCACTGTCCAGCCTTTCTCCCCCGTCAGCAAACAGATGTGATGGGCAAGGCACAAACGAGCTCCCAAAGCTTTGCTCGCTCCATAAATAACCCGTTTGTCTTAATCCATCAAGCATGTGGATGCAGGAACGGCTACCTTCGTACCACGAGGAAGCTGGATATCTGCAGCATCGTGATGTATAAGCGTGTTCTTCGAGCAAGGGTCCGGTCCACTACAAAGCTATTATGCCAGGCTAGTGCCACCAATCCATCACGCTTAAGCAGCACACAGCCCGTTTTATTCAGCCGTGAGCCGTACTCGTTTCCATACTCAAACCCATAGATAAGATCGCCGACATGACAGTGGGAGAAGCTACTTCACCACGAATAAAAGTGCATTCCTGACGATCCTTGTGACTGAGAAAACCAGTGATTTTTTGACTTCTTTTAAACCGCAAACATTCCCAGGTTGTCTGATTGATTGGCCAGTTTGAGCTGAGTTTGACCTTCCATGGTGTGTCCCATTTTGACTTTGGGATTTCAAGTCGGCACAGACGTTTCTGTTCACTGTGCCAACCGCTTGGTTATGGCGTTCCGTGTGTGCCCTGCCTGCTGGCATTTTGCACCCTGCTGTTATGTGCTGGATTGTCTCAAGGGAATCGTAGCACAGGATTCCTGCCTCTGCTGATTTTGTGCTCAGAGACTGTTAATATGGTGCAGGGTTAGTGCGTCTGTGCACTAACAGTGTTATAATACGAGCCACTTCCTCTGTCTGCTGGTGGTGGTACCATGCAGAGGTTTGTCCTTCCATTCTTTGAAATTAATTTCAGTATAATTGTGATTATGGATACTTTTTTTCTGCAACGGACTTTCACTTCAAATGTTCTATAATGACCTTAATACAAAGTGCACCACACGGATCACAACATGAGCCAAACTAATTAGTTAAAGCTACAATATGCGACAAGATTTAAAGCATGTAACACCAGCTTTAGCTTTTTTAACAGCAGGAAACTAGTTCAGTTTTCATTTTACAAACCTAGTTATGTTTATTATAACCCAAACCCTAGAGAACCAGGATCTGGACACCAGACAGGACAGGATGGGACCTAAAAGCTATTTGCCAGTGGCCAATGAACATCAAAAGACAAGTTGGAATAAGTTAGTATTTCTCTGATAAGAAAAGTTGTGTACTGTAGTTTTAAATTGTTCCAACGGATATGTAATTACATGTAGCCAATTTGCTATTAACATTTCTCAAAACCAGGTTCATATTTAACTGGATACACAACCAGAATGAGGCACATCTGGTTCGACACAGTGCTACCATTGCTGGAAGGTTGTGTTTTCTGGCCCACACTGGTTATGGAGACATACCACAAAAACAGACACGCTGCCCTCGTCCCAAAATCTCCCCTCAGCAGTTATGCTGGAGCATTATTTTTTCCACTTCCTAATTATATCCTTTTATCAGGCAACCCTGTGATTGGTTTCGGTGATAAGAGAGGAGTCAGAATGAAAAAACAAGCAATTGTAATGTTGAGAATTAACAGACGAAAACTGCTTTTTCGTTATCGCACCAGGGAGTAAAATGGGAAGTAGAAGTCAATTTAAAAAGTGTTTTGTGAGCAATACTGCAAGGTGACAAGGTGTGGCATGGCAATCAGCTACTCACTTTGTCTTCCAGGAAGCTGTATATTTTTCAATCTTTAAATACATTTCAGTGCAACTTTTTTGAAGCAGATGTTACCTACTAATTTTTTTTTTTTTAACAAACTCTGCTGTGAAGTTTACTCACTTTTCACGGCAATCACCTCGCTGATTATTTTGCCGAAAGATCAAGACAAGCGGGTTTCTGAGGGCTGTCTCTATGTTAGCAACCACTCCCACGGGGCCACATTTATGCACGACTGCTCTTTTTGTGGAAATTTGGCGGGACTAGGTGGGAGGATGTGAGCGCAGGTGCATTATTCAAGCGAATCCATTTCACATAGCCATCAGTTGGGCGCGCATTAGCATTGCTAATAAGTGATGGTTTAAAGGGATGCTGCAAACCTTAATGGTTCTAAGGAAAAATGGTTGAAGGAGGTAGAGGGAAGAGATCTTCTTTCTCTATTTGCACTATTACATATATCTGTTTTTCCCTGCATGATTCATGGGGCAAAGCTTTCATAGTAATATACACATTTAAAGTGTTGTGTGCAGAATAATCTTCATAAACAGTACAGCATGGAAGGGAAAGAGCAATTGAGAAAAAAGAGAACGATGGCTCTTGGAGACCTGCTGAAACTCTGGAGCCCTTACAGTCTATTTGTTTTTTTCCAAATCTTCTCAAAAAGAAGCTCCAGATGCTCATGAAACTAAAAACAGCAGACGCTTGTTTTGTTTTGGGGTTTTTTTTTTTTTTTCCAGCTCTGAAATAGTTGCAAATGGTGTTTCGGTGCCAAGGCACATTGTTAGAATATTGATGGATGCCAACTAGTTTGGAAAGTGGCTAGGAAATGGGCGAGACAAACATCTGAAGCAGTGCCTGTAACAGGCCTGTTTGTATATCAAAAGCACACCGTCTAAGCATAATGAGAACCAAATAGATATTAAAATTTAATCCCTTAACTTGTATTCATACAGGTTTGTTGTTGCATGGCTGCTATCCACTTTGTACTGTTTTACCTTGTTATCCAGCGCTTAGGCTCAGAAACTGGCAGAGTGTGGAGAGACATGCACTGCCTGCAGGATTTCTATATAAAATCCAATATAGTTGACTTTTTTTTTCAGGCAAAATACTGTATATGGTCTCATAGGATGCTCTCCTGCATTCTCTTATAATCCTATTAAAATGCAGGTATTGTGTAAATCAAACTGTAGCCGCTTAGGCACAAACCAGGAGCCTTCGATTAATCAGACCGGATCACTTCTGAATATTATAAATAATTTTTACTGTCAGAAGTAATCAGCAGCTGTTGATACAATTATGACCTAGATTATATTTTGTCTCTCAAGAGACAGAAGATGAGACATGTGTACTGAGCTGATGCCAAAGCTGAACACACTTTTTTCCGTTTTCTTTGCCCTGTGTTTACATGCTAGAGGGTGGGACCATTTGGTCACAGCCATGTTGGGTCATGAACTGCCAGTAAAAAGCGTTTCGGCTTAAAATGCCAACAGAAGCTCACAGTGAGAACGATTATATCCTGTTCACGTGTGAATGATTTCTGCCCTGAAGCTTACACCGCAATTATTGTAACAGAAAAAAAAAAATGAAACCATGGATGAAATTACAGTTAAAATGAAAAAAAAAACATAATTTAACCAAAAAAAAAACATAAAACATGTGGTTTTATTGGGTTAATTAAAACATATCACGAGCCAAAACTGACTTATTAAAAGTGCAGAAATAATTTGTGTAATTACATTGTTGAGTTAATTGTTTTGGTTCTTTTTTTGGCATTACCTTTTTTTCCTCTTTTATTGTCCCATGTCATATTTATTGTTTTGTTGTTATAATATGTATTATACATAAAGAATATCATTTATTATTAATATTATTAATGTTATTTCATTATTTTACGACTTATAAATCTCACTATCAAATTTGAACTACATTCTCCTCCTATTACTTCAAGCTACATGCATATTTGAGTATGAACCCACCTGCAGCATAAAGATCCAATGTTTCAATGATGGTTGTAACAATAGGAAAACACTGTGATTAGACCCCGGAATATTCATATCCAGTTGCCCTAGTACATAAATTTTTCACAGTTTGAAAATAGACACATGCACCTTAATTTGCTGTCGAATTAAGTGTCATTTATAATAAAACTGTGTAATTGAATAATAAGCTGCTTTCAAATTAGCAGGGACATGTCATCAAGTGAGATATATATTATATAAAGAGATTTATATATAGACCTTTCAAGTTCTTATTAGAAGCAATTTTGGAGTGATGCATTATATTCTATAACCTTATCAAAGGCTGTTTGTGTAAAATCTGTCAAGTAACTACAGTAGTAACTAAAATATCAAATGTAGTGGAGTGAAAGGTGTAAGTATCTGAGCTGTATTAGGCTAGAAGGGCATGAAATAATACATTTTATCAATGATATTCATATTTGCAAGAATGAAAATACCAGGACAAAAATTGTCAAATGCTGATTTTCCCTGTAAATGAAAGATTTCAATTTCATTTTTTTACACTGACATGTTTAATTAAGTGTAATATTGATCAGCTGTGTTATGTACATGTCTCACAGTTTTTTCTATTTCCTGTTTACTCACCTTCTGTTGTCGGATTTTACTTTCAGCTCCTGCTCTGCCGTTTATTGTCCCTGTTCCTGCCACGCCCTCATCAGCGTCACACCATCAGTCATTTCCCTTCCCCTGATCGTCCACTATGTCTCCAGGCTCCGTGGTCGTGTTTGGATTCACGCTCGGCTCACGGTGACTCCTCCCTTCGTGCTTTACCAGTCTCCATCCTGTAGTTAAGATTCTGCCGCCTGTTCAGCTTCTTTACTTCTTCGGTTTGGGTATTTTGGAGAATGAAAGTCTATTTGAGACCTTTCTAAACACGATTTATCGAAGCCTTTGAGTTTGTCTGATGTTTACCTTGATTAACTTTGTACTCTTGCTCTGACAGTTCCAAAATTATTAACTGACTGTGTTTGACTCCTCCGTGTTTCTGGTGTGCATGGCAACATGCTCGAGACAAAATCTCCTAAGTAATCTTTGAAAACTCCAAAAATACACTAATACATTTAGTTTCTACTCCAGTAGGACATGGAAACCGATATCTAGCTTATGTATCAGAAGATCAAACACTTTGCATCCATCACAGCTCTATTGAAAATCAAAAATACGTAACTCTCTCCTTAAATAATAGTTGGCCTTAAGAAAGCATCTCTTTCATGTTTAATAAAAGAAACATCCTCAAAGAAGTCTGCTCAAGATTTAATTATAAAAGAAATGCTACAATGAACGTTTGGAACATTTCAGTCAGAACATAACTGAGTGAAGATGAGGTCTATTACAGCACTGTGTAAGAAAAAATAGCAATATGAATGCCCAAGGACAGGTTATTGTGCCCTGCTATCTGATGGATTGATAGCTGTAAAATCCTGGATCTCTTTACCCCGCTATTGTCATGGGACCTCGTTTACAAAAACAAATCTGAAAACAGCATCTGAGAATATACTAATGGCTCATGCTTGCAAGGCCCACACAGGTCAAATCGATGGAAAGCTTCGGTTTTGAACATTCTTCTAATATATTGCCAGGGGTTTTCCCATGTCGCCCAGTTTACAATTTGAGAGATGTGTGCTGTATGTGCCGATAAACCAGAGCTCAAACTTTTGATTTTCCTGCCCTTGCTCATCCGCAAATGTTTCTTTGTATAACACTAATAGCAAATAAAGCACCAGAACAAATGTTTGTGCGTGGGGAAAATGCCATATGGGAGACAATAAAATGATAAATTCTGAATCCTTTATGTATTTTTTTCAACACAAAAAAAAACCACAGCCGCATTACATTTAGTCACCAGACAATCAGCGGTGTTCACTTTAACTACATTTTGTAATCTGTGGCCTCGGAAATAAATCAAAGACATCCACATGAACCTTTTTTTTTTTACACTTGGCTGAACAAACATCACTTGCTGAACTGTCATTTGCTTTCGTGTTTGATGTTCAAGCTGGAAAAAAAAACATGATGGCGCTTGATATTTCTTTTAAACGATCTGTCAAATCCCCTTAATGAAGAAATTAAAGGTGAAAGACAGACCGTGCAAATTCAGAAGCATGTGTCATTTTAACACCTACAGCGGCTTGAATAATTTATGAGGTTTTCCAGCCGAATGTGACTTTATTAATAATATATCGAAACAACTTCAGGTGACTTTTGACCGCTGGGGACCACAGACGCTTCAAAACAATCTCAAAAGAGAACGATTTGATATATCATTTATCCAGTCAGTGCCAGCTTACACATTTAGGAGAAAGCTGAGTGGAATCACGGTATTTACTTGGGTTGCGCTGATGTCGGTCAAATATGAGCCGCCCTTCCCCGCGTCTAAGTTAACTGTTGCTGTCGAGTGGTCAGCTACTGCACATTTCTGTGGACCTGTACCTGTACACCTGTCGGACACGGAGCCCCCATTTTATAGAACAACAAATAAACTGTCTTCTTTCAGCTTTGTCTCATTTCTCTTTTTATCTCACCAAAGACTTTAAATTATATATTTCAGGATGATTTCCACTCTTCAGTTTAAATACTGTAAATACTCGAGCGGATGGAAATCCCCCTTAGTCTGCTGTGGTGATTTCACAAGTTCCTGTCCTGTTTTGGCTTTTCTGTGACCCACATTAACTGAATATATTTCTGGGAGTGGTAAATCCAGGCTTTAAAGTTCCCCTCGGAAATCCCTTCGCTTGTTTCGGAGATTGTCCCTATACATGAGATGGTACTCGTGTATTTTCTCCCTTCTGTGGCGTGTAATAAAAAAACAAAAGGACACAAAAGAGTTCACTGCCTACAGCCCTCCTACAACTTGATAAACAGTAATTTCCAAGAAAAATGAAACAGATTACTCCTTCTGAGGAGGTAAGTGTGTTAAAAAGGAGGGCAGTGCTTTTCTGGAATAAAGGATGGTCCAAGAAAAGAAGTGTGCAGGTGCTGAATGCCCACACAGTGCACGTCAGACCAACTTTGACACCAAGATAACTTAAATGCATTATTTCTCAGGGCTTCTCCAGTGCAAAATCTCTCATTGCAGTTACTAATATCTGTTTGTTTTACATCTTTCAGTGCTATGAAAAAATCTTTATATAGTGCATAGGAAAGAGGATGCACTTCTACACAAAACGACTTAGCTTTAGCTGTTATTGTGTCAGTTGGTGACACTAATGCACTAACAAGCTGGTGCAATATGCATATAAAGGCAGGGAAGACGACTGCTAGCATGCAAACATTTTAATAAATATTTTATGTTGAAGAAAACACATATTTGTATTTTTTTATCACTAATTCATTGCCACTGAATGTATATGTAGATTCTCATAGATCATGATTATCTTGAATTGAAGACACACAAAAAAATGTAAAGTATGTATTTAATGTAAGTCATGTTGTTATTAAATAAGTATCTCCCTGGCCCCTGCCTCTATAATCGTAACCGTCTATCCCATATTAACTTGCGTTTCACACATGTAACACACATCAGAAGATCGTCTGAGTCAGAAGCATCCGAACGGGAGAAACTCGATTTATTTCAATGCGGGGTCGGGACATACAGGAGGCACAACATGGTAAAAAAATTAAGTATTGGGAAACAAGGTTTTGTTTACAGCACACTTGAGATGTGCATTTACAAACCAAGAAAGAGTCTAAGAGAAATGTCATCAGCAATATGAATTTTGTAATAGGGAGCTTGCTGGATAAAAGCATCTCATTTGGACATTTGCATTCTCACACACATGACCTCTGGACATATTATTACAATATTGATTAATAAAATAAAGTAGTCTATGATAGTCTTTGTCAGAGTTATCATTGTGTTACTCTTTACATGAAAAGTCTTTAACAAAATGTATCAGTTGGCCTTTAGTGATTGTGACCATTACTGCCATCAGTGTTGCCCACCCCCCCCTCGGTCCTTCTCGCAGCAGGGAAATTTGCTCTGAAATATTCATAGCAATGTTGAGGATTCAACTTATCAAGTAATTTGCTACACTTCATTTCAAGTGTGTCTTGAGTTTCTGGATGCTTTGAAGTGAGTGCTTTTTTCTATTTGTATGTGTTGAGAGAGTGACAGAACGAACACAAGCACACATGATACTTGAGGGTCTCTCAACAGCCTCATTTCCCTTGCTCTTTGAGTTTTCGCTTCCCTCGTGGACCCTCGAGGATCAAAAAACCTGGCGATATACTCGATATCTCAGCTGCACTCATCTGAGGGGACCCGAGCTGTCCCAGCAGAGAACAACACATCATTTTCTCTTGTCAAGCCTCGTGTTGGGCCTCATCACAGAGAGCAGGCACTGTGGGCCGAGTGACTCGGGAGGAGTAAAGAGTTACAAACGATAATTAGTCACTTAACAGACACTTTTATCCAAAGCCAGTTACAAGTTTCAATATTTTGCCCGACGACACGACAATATGTGGGGGAATCCAATCCGCAGCCAAACAGCAGGGGAGAAAGAATGTAGCACGTAATAAGTAACATTTATTTTTCAAATGCGACACCCTGTGCACCATAATGCAACGCTCAGTATCAGTGTGACATCACAATGGGAGAAGTTTCAACACCACTCGCTCTCCAGGTGGGAGATTCAAAATGTTTCTGTGGAGATAACAGCTACTTTGATCGTACAACCGGACAGCCTCCCTCATCTTAATATAACCCAAATTTATTATTTATTTTTGTTAGTTTTTTTCCATCATTCCAGCTCTTTAATGTATTTGAATGTTTTTTTCTGTATAATCTATCTTTGCCCAGATACTATCACGAAGCTGTGATAAATTCAGAGATTAACAACAACAATCCAACTAAATATTTGCACCTCAGTAGAAGCAGGAAATGCTGCTTGGAAACGGCTTCAGCGAAAAGGGACTGGACCTTTTTTTCCCACCAAAATACATTGGGTCCAATCTGAGCATCTGGAACACTCAGAATAAAGGTGCTTCTGCTGTATTTTGAACAAGGCTGCACAGTTCAATCCCACTCTCACTCTCAAAGCCTGAGGCTTAATCCCCTCACCGGAGAGGGCGTTTGTTTGAGGACCACCCTCACTGCTGGCACCCGCCTTTCTATCCTTGCCATGCCCTTCAAAAGCAAACTGGCAGATCTTCAACTCAGGATTCCTCTTAAAAAAAAAAACTTTCTCCCCAATCCTCAACCAAACTTTTAATTCTCCTCAACACTTGGATTCTGGTTTTGTTTTGCAGACAGTCTGCAAGTGGAATTAGTGGAAACGTCTCTTTGAATGTTACATTTTCAACACGTTCCATAACTAATGTCAGCAGGCTGCCCCAAAAAGGTGTTTGCCAGAAAAAGCGGGTTCCAAGATCCAGATACATGGCGATTAGACTGTTGTTTCACGTAACGGAGGGAGAACGGTAAATAGGTTTGCTTCATGGCCTTTACAATAAACTAGATGCTATTTTTAAAGGCCACTGTACAATAAGGAATGATGCCACACTGCTTAACGGTGAGAGGCGATCCATTACAGGGAAAGCTTAAGTAAATTGTATTGACCTTTATTTAAGATCTCATGGAGAGAGGTGTTGAGAAGGGAATATCTTAAATCATTTACATTCATATATGGGCGATTTCTCTTCATACTGTGTAACCCAACATCCATAATATTTGGTGCCGTTTCATATATCTTTACAGTCAATATCAAGAATAATTTTTGTCTTTGGCTGAAATGTTCCAGTTTCCCTAATCACAAGGCATCACTGACTTCACTACCAAGTGGAAAGTTATAAATCTAATCTAAGCTGTTCACCAATCCCAACGGGCAGCTATGATTGTTATACTTTGAGAAATTTCCCAAATGCCTAACGAGGCATTTAAGCTGCTGCGGTCGCCTTTGGAAAGAGAGTAGGAGCTCAGAAAGATGAATAACGTCCTCATTCAAATTTGACACACTCGAAGGAAAATGCTGACCATTTCAAGTCATAAAAGTGGGAAGTGGGTGAGGGAGAGAAACTCTTACAAATGATTTTCGCTCGCATGGACTAAGCCCGGCTTCTAACCAGCCTACTGAGCGAAATCCCCCAGTGGTCTGTAAAATCAAGGAAAAAAAAAATCTCAATCCTTGCATCACATTTCATCACTTTCCACTGCTACGAGTGGGCATCCAATAGTATTTTTTTTCACTAATGCATATGAAATAATAAACAATCCAAATGTAAATTAAACTATCAGCATGTAGATCTCTCCTCGCGACTTATTACGATTCAAAGACACATTTCATACCACAAACACGGCTTTGTTTCAGATGCGGTTGCTTCTCTTGAGTGGACCACTTTCCCAGGCTTTTTAAAATAAGCAGTAAGAGTAAAGCAAACATTTCACTTGTCGACAACCGAGATAATATGAGCTTCTAATTCTTAAAAATCTGGGCAGAATCACACACACACACACTATAGGGGATAGAGCAGGAGAGGAAGGAGGAGAGCCAGTGATTGATCGTTGAGCTGTCGAGTGGAGCTGTGAACCGAGGATTGGGAAAGCTTGGATTTGAAAATATGCCAATAACTCACTGCCAAAGAAATAAACATCAGTTGCATTTACAGGGAATCATGGCTGCATTGGAAAGGAAAACATGTTCATTTTTATCTACAAATGCTTGACATGTTTGATTTAGCGCAAGGCAATCACTAAGTCATAAAAATCACAGTTTCTGCCATAACAAATGCAAATGGATCACAGCTGTAAAAAATATATTCCTCATAAGGAATTGTTTTATAATTTAAGAGATGTGCTAATTTCCTCTCTTGCTCAAAGTAGAATGTGAAGACTGAGACTACTCTCGTGCCTAGAATGTGAGTATGACACTAACTTCACCATTTGGACAATAATTTAAAAAAGTTCTACATGCTTTTTTAAACTAATTTTTTTGCATTTTATTTGTACTGTAAATGAACAATGGGCTTTTTTGAATTTTCTGTGTGTCGTTTGTTCATACAAGTCTGAGTCGCCAAACTCCTTAACTGCACAAACTTGTTATGGATCGCTCGTTTCAGACTGATGAGTCCCTGAGGAGCTAGGAAATATTGGGTTCTCTCTTTTAATCCCATTAAAGCAAATGAACTCGGCTTGTACATCTGTCACCAGAGCAGCGCTGATATGAAACAAAGGGAATGGTTCAGGTCGCGTGAAGTTGGATGCAAAAAAAACATTTTTCTAAAGCAAATCGAACAATGACTAATATGTGAGGTTACCATGATGATGACAATCACCGAGATATCAGAGTAGATGATATCAGACACTATAGTGGGAGACGTTTCACTCTCATCAAAGGATATTGCTGTCACCTAAGAGAAAAAGAAAACGTTGAAATTCACAAAACCTCATTAAATGCTCAATCACACTTCAGGTGTAGCCATAACCCAAATTGTCAAACTCTGTCTGTATAAAGAAACACGAAAATTATTTAAACATATTTAAAATCTTTTAAATGCCATTTACACAGTATATGTGTAAATGCAAAAAATCCAATATCAGCCAATCATTCATTACACCCATTTTATGTAATGGTGATATTACAAAACTGAAACCTGGCAATAAAAGACAATACGTTTTATTTATCTATTTCCAAGGAATCATATTACAGCAAGAGAATACCAATATAATAATAGTTATTACTGCATCCTGGATATGTGCGCCATATTTACAGCAACTGTAGATGAAACATCTGCAGTGGCACTAAAATCATATTTGTCTCTCACAGTGAAAGACACCCATAGAAAATGAAATCTACACGCGAAAGAGGAAACTGCAGCACACGGGGTAAAAAAAGAAAAAAGTGATAGAGATTACAGTATTAACAACATTTTATATTCAATAAGACACGTGCTTAGATAATACGATAATAATGACACACAGGTCAGTTTACATTCTGGAATTTCTTAACTTGAGTGAATAATATCAAAGTAGATTCAGATTGCATTTGACTTGAAAGAATGAAGTTCTGATGCTTAATTCCTCGGAGAAAATGAATATCTGTGTTTTTTATCCATTTTCTTTTCCTTTCCCCACTGGTTAAAGAACAAAACTTGTCAGATATAATTTGTTGTTGCACTCTATCATTTCTTTCTTTAAACCTTCACAGCTTATACATCCAAGCGTCAAGACGGAGGATAAAAAAACACACACAATGCAACTTGTTGAGTGTTGGCATTTAGGCCCCTACGAGATGATTACTCAGGTAATTTCTTTGCTTTAATTATGTGTGGAGTTCAATTGGGTACACAGCAAGAGCACAGGCTAATGAAAATGTCAGTATCATCGAGCGATGGAGGGGCCACGCATACAGTAGTTTTTGATTCAGACCAGTTTTACTCAGACGGCTTTGTTACTGAATCTCCTTCACTCCCACACACCATCACTGCATAAACCCGATAGTCCTCTGAGTCAGAGTTGATGTAAACAGCTAGAGAGCTTCGTGTCCAGCCAGAGCCTAGCAGGAGAATGGATATCAACCCAGCGACATGTGATTTGCATAGACAGCAAAGAGGGATTAGGCTATGATCTGCAGCGTCTCCGAAAAAGGCAAAGCGAAAATGTGCCGCTGTAATTCATGAGCAACCCGAGCCCTCAGATTTGTTTTTATGTGATTCCAAGCAGCAAATCCCGATCAGACAGTTATCCTGATAGGGAAAAGAAACCCATCCCGGCTTCACATTAAAATATCCGCGGTCCCAACTTTTATCAAGGACAAACAGACAACAGCATGTCAGGCGAGCATCATTTGGTATTATGTACTCCTTCGCTCTGTATCACTGCGGGCTGTGTCACAAAACAAACAACAGGTCTATCAGTTTCTTTTTCACATTTTATTTGCAGACTGCTTCTTTATATTTTAAAACTTGTGCTGTTGCCCTCTGACAGGCCTTCGGGGAAGTCATTTTTTTTTAGGAGGAAGATGTAGTGTCTATCAGCCTGAGTATATTTTTAAAGGCGCAGGCGAGATTGTACCTGCTCCAGCTGAAGAGGAATTCCCACTGGCACCTAGTCGAGCAGCCATGTCAATTGTTTGTTTGCATACTGAATAGCTCCGGGCGCTATGTTGTCTAGCTCAGAGAATAAGTAGCTCATCACCACCAGTGGACCATTAGGAAATCAGTATACCGACGAGGACGATTCACCGGGATCAACAGTCGCGTAACCGTCGGTAAAGGCGGAGAGATTCATCTGCTGGATGAATTGAAAGGACACACACGCTGCCAAATGTTAAGTATTGACACATGGCACATTAGGGGGTGAATTATTGGCCAGAACGAAACACCTCATAAAGAGTTTATTGTAAGCTCTCGTAACACAATACACTGGAGAGAGGTTGTTGCCGAGCTTACTCGGCAAAATTACTGCCCTTGATCTCAACTGAAAAAGGTGGTTATGAAGATGAAAAGCAACTTGTCATAGAGCTTTTACTTTATTGTTGCTCCTGATAAGGTCAAAGATGGCAAAAGCTCCACATGAAAGTAATTCCTGTCCTTTAATATGATAATAAACTATTTTCAATTAGTGTTTACCCTGAAGCTTAAAAGGTAAAACTTTCGGAAAAGGTTGAAAAGGGTGATAAGTGTGAGCTGCAAAGTGAATGTTAGCCACGAGGACTTGGTGGTAAAAGCAACTCACTTAATCAATTGGAGCTTTTCTCTTTCTAATCCTAAATGAAAGCACTTTTTTTTCTAAATCAATGACAGCACAAAAAGACTGCAAAAGTAAAAACACACTCCCTGTATTTTCTCTTTGTGAATTTAATCAAAAATTTACTTTGACCCAATTTAATTTCCTGCCATGCCTGTACAGGTAATATCTGTCCAACTATTCACAGTTAATGCTTTTGTGTTACTAAGGAGTATCAGATATTTCTCTGCAATAGAAATTACACTTATTGTGCCTTCTAGTTGATTTGCTTAGGTCACAAATAGTGACCCTATGTTGAGTTGTAGTAAATTAAATCTCCGGGGAAGCCTGGCTGCGTCCAGGTCACTCAGTGGCTTTGAGAAACTGCACAGTGCAAGTTGATTGATTTCTCTATAACAAGCGATTTTACTTTGATGACACTAACACGTAAATTGAAGCTTTTGCGAGTACCGAATGTACCTGCACTTGCACATTACCCTGTAACAGGAACATCCATCCATTCATCAATGTATTACCTGTAACCACTACCCTGTTTAGGGTCGCAGGGGGCTGGAACCTATTCCAGATTTCATAGGGTGAGAGGTGGGGTACATCAACTACCTCAGGGCCAATATAGAGAGACGTACACAGACAGACAACCATTCACGCTCACACGCAATTTAGAGTGACCGATTACCCCAACGTGCATGTTTCTGGACTGTGGGAGGAAGACCCCACACGCAATAAAAGAACATCCTGCTCATCCCTTCAGGGTCACCACTACAGAATGTGTTCCACATGTTGATTTTGACAAAAGGTTTTTAATGCCGGATGCCCTTCCTGCCATAACCCTGCCATTTTATCCAGGCTTGGGACCAGCACCATGTCAGCGATTGATAAGTGGTGAGGTGGGATTTGATCGTGTGGCCTTCTGCATCGCATTTTTTTTTGTAAATACTTGCTGTGGGTAGGCTAATGCGGGTAAATCTATTTACATACCTTGCACAACTCTATAAATTTTTTGCACAGCCCCTGGGAGAACTGCTATATGGTTGGTCCACTGGGCTGCCAGCTATTTTCCCCTGGGGATACATCCTAGTGCATCTTTCCTCAAAATGCTACTTACATATTCCTGTGGGACCCAAGTCTCTGAGGAGTCCTGTGTTCGGGGGGAAACACCCGCTTCTCTTTTTGTTTGGCTACATTTGAGAAAGAAGGAAATAGGCCTGGTTTGGCTTGGCATGATTTTGATAATTTGGTTTAAAAAGTTTGTTTATGAATCAGTTGTCCTGGATTTGACATAACAAAAGCTAAAAGCTTATTTTTTTATGTGACATTTTTTAAATTAAAGTGTTAAATTTAATTTTATCAGTAAAGCTAAAATAGATGCAGTGAAACACAACATAATAATAATAAAACAACTGATAACCTTTTTGAACTTTTAATGCCGGGACTTAGGTGAGAGGCCTAAGTCTTGTCCCCGAAGTATTTAGCTGCAGCTTGTTGTGCCAGTAGCCATTAAGCTTAGCTTAGCTGTTTTAGCATAAATGTTGGAAACAGAAGGTAAAATACCATCTGGAACATTTTAAAAAGTAACACATTCTCAATAAATGCATAGTTTTGCTTTTGTTTTCTTTTCATTTGTTTTACAAAGTGAATATTAATTCAAAATAGACACTGCATTTGGCAGCATCTAATCTTTGTTAGCTAGCCAGTCATACACCTGACCAGTTCACTTGTACAACCTTAAAATCTACTGTTTGAACAGGAAGCCAATCCGATGCATGTTTGGGATGACGGACAGGCATTTTAGCCAATGAAATTAAAAGTCTCCAAATGCCCATACTTGTGCTTCCTTCACCAATTAGTTCATCCATGTAATTGTGACTCATCAGGCTAAACCTACATGTTTCCATTCAAAAACCAACTAACAAAATAGTTTTTTTTTTTTTTTTTTTACCAAATGTCTATTTTCAGTTTAACCTAGATTTGTTGTGATGATTTGACAGGAAACTGCTGTTCAGACTCAACAGGAATGCTTTTTTAATCCATAGGGGTCAAGAACAGAACAGTTTCATTGTGGTTATTCCATTTTCAGGCCATGACACAAAAGAGGACTTGTTATTTCATGGGGCCCGTTAACCAGCTGTCCAGCTACATCTTGTCCACCGAGGCTTGAAATGGTATCAATTTTCCTGTCTAACCCTTGAAAAGACAGCCAAAAAAAACACATAACTTCTGCTTTATTGCCAACCCAATTTACAATACCACTAAAAACCACTGATGCCCATGTCAAGAAGTTAGTTTAAAATGAAATAACTCAGATTACTGGGCATTCCAGGCGCAGCAGAAACAAGCCGTAAACACATTACTGACATATTATTTCATTTTAAACTGAAAAGGTGAAATTTTTTGCACACTGTTTATTTGTGTCCATCAGACACGGAGGAAGATTATCATTCATTTTGAATTTAATATTAGCTAGGAGGGCAATGAAACCCAATTACACTTAAGCAGGAGAAACAAGCTATAAAGCTCTGTAGAGAGTCAGGTACTAATTCGGTATGAGCCGCCCCTTGACAGATAATCAGCTATTATTAACAAATTGTGATTTTAACTGATGCTTTAAATATTTTACGATAAGAAAGAATAGGATGATGCATACCTTGCTAACAACAGTCGAACTAGAACGTGTTCCCCCACTCCTTTCTTTTTTATTCATATTCTCCCTTTAATGCCAACGACGATGTTGTTGCAATTATTCAAAGCATCAACTTCCTCTCCTTGCCTATTGATGCTCAGCGCTCCTCTCTGCAGTTCACTTGCTTGACATCTCCCAAGATAATTTGATGGGAAATTTATTTCATTTACACATCATACCACACTGGCTGTAATTAATTGTTCTGCTGTTCAGTATACAATAGTTCAGTGACTCCTTTGTGTGACTACAGGCTTGTTACTCTTCTGTGATATGTGGTGCCATGCTGAAAATGCTAACAGATGCTGCTGTCATCGAAAATGCCCACATAGATGACTCCGAAGCAAATAATAATCCATGGAATTAATAAACAGCAAACCATATTTTTATGAATTTATTTGACAGTTGACTCATCAGTGAAATACGAAATAATTTTGATTATAAATGAGAGTGGATAATGTGGTTTTGGCATCTATTGAGACATTTATGAAGCTCAAATGAGCTTATTTTTTTAGGCTGGTTTTTAACGTTGACCAGTTGCATCAGTTGGAATTTATTCTTTATACAATTTACACTTAAAACATTAAAAGCTTCACATGTAGGAGTCTCATCCATAATGAATAAATTGAAATATAGAAAGATAGAATTGCTTTCCTGACCCTTTACTGCACCACCACACGGTGCATGTATGCAGCATGTATACGCTAACATGTAGTTTAGGTGTGAAGAGCTATTCCAAGACTCGGAAGCTGTTTGGCTACGCCTTAATGTAAGATGGCAGAGTTTTCACCTTGACTGCGCTGTTTGGGGGTTGGTAACACATCACAATTTGCAGCTATAATGAATCTAATTCCATTGCCCTTCATACTCCACAGCTCCCTTTAGTTGAGTCTCTTCCCCTGAATATTTTGCCAGTTTATAGACTGATGCTGCTGTGCCAGAGCGACACTGATAAACATGCCTTACAACCATTATTCTTTATGCCATTGGCTAAAGGATGCAGACCTAACGCTTCCTGTTTAAAAACTCAGTCACCATTAAAAATTTATACCTATCTATCTATCATTAAACATTAAATTATGATTTATTTATTGGTTGTTTTCCTGTTCGTGTTTGTTCTTCATTTACTATCAAGTCAAGAAAATACAAACTATATCTTGTGATATTAGATATTATTGAACTAACGTTCTTCAGGGACTTCAAGTTACAATGTAAAGCACCACTACAGTAATAACTTATCAATTCGGTTGACTCTTCATAGAAAACCCGAACATCGCTCCAGTCTCTGATTTCTAATTTCTGTGATTAGAATAAATTTGTATTGTTTTCACATTTTATTTTACACTGGATTATTACTTTTTGCGATACCTTACTAGTGGTGTCCCTATAGCATCTTTTTCTCTTTGTAGTAGCCATGTTTTTTCATATTGTATAATCTTCTGTACACAAAGAGAAATATACACAGTGAGCTATTATGGTATGCAGTATTATTTAAGAATTATTCAAATATTGGGGTACTATATGCAAGTTGAAACAACATTCTCATCTTCAATGCAATAATATCTTTTTGAACCGTGTTCTTTTAAATGTTTCACACGACTGCTGTTTTCAGGTTATGTGGCCTAATATTTGGTCAACAGTTCTGTTATTTTGTCTGGGATATTTATTTCCCAACAGAAGACTGTCTTTTTTATATATTGCTTTTTAAAATCAATTTTATCTGTTAGGTGCAATTTCTGCACCATCTGTGGCCGTGTAATATTCTTGCTCTTTTTAGAAAATAAGAAAAAATCTATAATTTCTACACATATCTACGCAAACAGTGAATAAATATCTTGACTCTTTTAAACTGCTTCTTGTGCTAAGACAGAATTACACAAACTGGCTAACATGTCTGTCAGTATACATAGATGACGACTTAATTCAGTACATCATATAGACCAGGAAATATAAATAAATAGGTACAAAATAAAATTGGCAAAAAAACCAAATGACTCAGATGCTATGAAAAGAAATACACGCAAACAGCCAAATGCCCAGTAGAAAGCCTGGAAAGATGAAATCACAGTTGCTTCATGTGTACAAAAGAAAACATGAATAAAATTACACTGATTGGAAAAGACAATTATTACTTTCAAAATACACTGATTTTGTTTAAGTTGCTTTGCAGCAGAATGAAATTTTGTCAGGTACTTCTAGGGTGACCACACTGAATTCTTTTTATTCTCTGCTCTTTACTCCTGTCACGTACTTCATAACTCATCACTACAATTGTGCGGATTGTCTGAATGTCAACATCATGAGAACAAAAGTTGCACTGCCCTTGGACCAACATGTAAAGTGACTTTGTCACTGCCAGTGCTGAGCCGCGGATTCATTGTTCACTGAAGCAAATCTGACAAACGGAGTGGAGGTCAGGAGAAAGACAGGCCGATGTGGCAATGGAGCGCTATGTAAGGTCTGCTGAAAACCAACATGACTGAAGCGACCCAAAATATTACAGGGGCCGTGTCTTTGTGCGTTTCAATCCAGCCAAAGTTCATGACGGGGTTTTGGTCCTCTGCCATTACGGGCTGTCACCGGAGCAAAGATGATGAGAAGGGACGTCTCTAATTAGCCCTTGTCAGCTAAGTGACATTCTAATCACGTGTTTCTGGTAATTACTTCATTTTTGCGATCGCTCGGCTCATCTCAGGTTGACACGATGATGCTCGTCACCAAAGTGAACCTCCTTAAATATACTTGGATCTTACTAGTGAAAGTGACAGACGAAGGGAACGGCTGCCTCAATCCACCACTTTCAAGCCCCCAGGCACCTTCTCATTTTATCATCCCCAGTGCATAAAATTGAGAGGTGTTTGGTGTATTTATGTGGACTAACAGAGTCTTGACACTGGCAAGTTCCTACTTATCTGTTTGCACACCGTTTAGGTGGCTGCGGTTGATAGGCCTGCCCGCCTGAACTTCTACCAACTGAGCTGGTTATATGTGAAATTAAAAAAGGAAATTATTAAACAGCCGGCTGCAGCCAAACACGGTTCCTGGACACAAAGTTTGGAGAGATTCATTTTCATCCCGTCTTAGCCTGCGAAATTGATTCAAGCGTTTACGTGTGTTCACATTTTTCAGAGGGAGTATCTATATATTTAACAGAGTGAAGAGAGGCACTAGACATAAAATGAACAAAAACTGAAATTTGTGTTATGAATCTTCAGCCAAAATAAGTAGTAAAATTCAAGAATAACAATAACTTTGGTTTCCTTACTAATGTGTGCTTAACGAATGGTTCCATTACTTATGAGGAAACCACTGTAGAAGCGATAACACATCGTGCCCTTTGCAGTGCGTGTCCTTTATGGCTGTCTCTGCATAAACAAGTCTTTGAATCTTCACTGTGCTTCTGCACAGACCTGCTGTGGCCTGCGCTGAAAAACCGATCCCCAACAAATCTTGAAAACCTCTCCCCTGCAGGGAATCATTAGCTGGGACACATGTGACATCATTTGAATCTGTGACCTCGCAGGCCCTTGTGGGACCACCGGATCGGTAGACACATCATTGAATAATACACAGCTCTTTTGCAGTGTGAAGCACAGGGGACAGCGAGGGGGGAAGCAGCAGAGCATTATGCTAAAATATGTACCATTCCCACTGTGGTCCGCTGGGTCTTGGCGGCTGTTGTTTGTGCCGCGGCAGCTTGTCTTGGCTTCTTGGTTTGCTCCATCTCCAACTCGGGCCTCATTACGTGTGACAGCGCTCTGAGAAAGCAGGTAGACGCCGGGATGAGAGGGAGGAGGCTTGCTGTACAGGGGTATGACTTCTCCTGATATCACGGATGAATCAATCGCTGCTGTTTTGTGCACTTTTTCTGCTGACCCAGCGAGACGGGGGGGTGGGGTATATTCGGCCAGTTGCCCATGGCATGGCAGCTGGAGTTTGAGTTTGGCTCACTCTGTCACTATTATAACCCCCCCCCCCATTCCCCATCTCCATGCTTCTTGCTACGGCAACTCACACAGGAAAATTTGTGCACACACACACACACACACACACACACCATCCTCTTCCTCTAAAATGCATTTGTCGCCTGTGGAGTTATGGCATTGGACTGTGTGCTAGATATTAGGGTTGCGGGGGTAAATCTAGATGATGGATGATTTCTGTTGTGCTGTCAAAACCAGCGCTTGATAAAAGAACAGCACAGGACAGACGCGCAAGACAAACGGATGTTGGAGGGGAAAGCGAGACTCACATCAATATCTGCTCTTACCAAATTCACGTTGCTTGGCAATTTGAATAGGCACCAATATGTGGCATCACGAGACGTCACTGTTTGTCCAAAACTTTAAAACCACCCAGTACATTAAGCACACTGCACACAGCTGCACTTGTGAGGTAAACATTATTACAGGGCTTCAATCAAACGTTCCTGCCTGCATGTTGTGTCGACTCACCGGGCGTCTTCAGCTGACTGTGGGCAGAGCAAACGTGCCGCCGTCTCCTCTGTAAGAGGAATAAATATTGATATGCTCCAGTGGCCTAGTATGTTAATTAAATACATGCTTATTGAAATTCAGTGACAGCTGGAATTTCACAGTGAGCAGGGGATCTTGCTTCTCCCCAAGAGTGTAAAACATAATTAGTTGACAGCAAAAAGTAACACACAATTAGTTAGGGAGGTTTAATTAATATTATTCAGGCGAGGTCCTTACTTTAGATGCACCCTACAGTGTGCCGCTTCTCTGTCGTACAGATGCAGCAGATGTGGTGCTGGGAGCTTAAGACGATTGGTTGACGTGTACAACGCGGGTTCACGGTTGAGGCTGCAACCCTCAGTGGAAACAGATAAAAGTAAAAAAAATATTATATTCCCTTTTGAAATACAAAGGAGCACCTCTCTCTTCTTCTTTAGCTCCGTTAAAAAGCTACTGTGTTTGTAAAACAGTTTGATAAGCTGGATCTATAAGGATCTACATGTGCCATGAACAGAAGAATCTTGTCTAACAGTTTATGTCCATCCGCTGTGGGAGGTTTTAACATAAATTCTATAATTGGCATCCTTACAGATTCAAATGTTGACATGCTAACATAAAGTAGGCGTGATCTTTTCACGATACTTTTCTGAAATGAGTTACATCCTCAAAATATGTTTTCAGACAAATACGCCCCGTTTAAACACAAAAATAATTTATGATGAGGTACAGTATGGTGCTTCTCCATTGGTGTTTTTTAATCCACCATGAAATTCATTGCAAACCAGTTTTCATCCTCTACTTACTGCAATTTTTCTTTTGTTGGGATGGGGATAGGGAGTGTCTGGATTTTCATCTGCATAAACTGCCGCGGTAAAAAGTACTAAAACACAAAAATCTGTTAGCATTTGTGCACTTGTGATTCTTTCATTCCAACTCAGATTTTTTTTTTTATTTGATTGATTTTGACAATTTAAAATGATTGTGGTAAATACCACACTTGTGCTGTTTTTGACCTTTTCTATGTCTTAAAAAAGCTGTTTTCTAAAAAGCGGCTCAAGGAGAGCACAGAGGTTTTCAGGCACAATTAATCAAAATCCCAGTGGAAAAATCCGGGGAAATGCTAATGTCTGGACTGGCTGCATGTTTTCCATATTCTTTATTTACTTTATTTGTCTTTTTACATGAAAATATATGTATGATTCCTGCAAGTTTATGAAATTCACTATGGATGATAATCACTGTAGATTAAGCTTGTGTATTTAATTTACATATTTTCTTCATCGTAGTATAATTTATTCATTTTGGGATATTACATTTTTTTACCTAACTGTAAAAAAGTCTAACATATACACAGCACTGTTTCAAAGTAGCCCTAGGGGTACTACTTTCAAAAAGATATGATGGTGCTAGAAACGCAAAATCAATTACAGTCACTCTGATCCCCTTCACACCATGGGCAGTTGTTCTACTTTTCAGAGCAGTGTGTAAACCTCATGGTGGCACTAGAGAGATAAAATCAAGGGATTACCAAATTCAGTGGGTGCAGTCAGTCTGAGGATTTAAAATATATACTGTGTGTGCATCATTGTAATCCACCTAGTAGTTTTATAGATATTTAGAGGATCAAAGTTGTGCACCGAGCAGCTGACTGTCCTCACAGTAGATTGATGCTGCTATCAGAGCTAAAAAAAAAACAGTGATGAGCAGCCGCAGTTCTTCTGATGAAGTAAAATCACACTGTCGCACACTCAAGCTTCACTTGAAACAACCGGCCACACTGATGAGGCAGGTTAAGGTCTGATTTACCTGTAAAACATCTGCACAGGTCACAGCCAAGCTTCAGCTCAGAGACATTTTTTATCAGTGCAGCTACTCCCTCGGCATTTATCCCAGCATCAAGCAATTCAACACGATGATCCCTAAAATCCATACGCTTAATTCGCGCTCACCTTCCCCTATCGCCAGCGCTGCCTCCTCTTTCCTCCCACACCTGGACTCCTTTGTGAATCATGCATCACACTCACTTAAATGGCCTTGCACGGCTTATGGACAACAATCGGCTTTGTTTTTGTGCTATTGTGCGAAACATTAAAAAGCAATTTGCCGGCAGACCTATTGAACAGACCTGCAATCGGTCAATCGGTCCCCCAACATCACACCCATGGTGGATTGTTATTGTCAGTGAATGGTTTGGGGGGGGTGGACCTCTGACTGGAGGCAGTTGGGAATTGTTAGGCTTTATTGAGCTGGGCTCCACAAAAGGCAAATGCAAGTAAAACGAGGAATTACTGCGATAATGTTGTACACACACAGGCGCACTATCAACACAAAGGGTCACATGCAATAAAAGACCGGCCAGATAAGCACGAGTTAAATAAAACCGCTGCTCTACATTACCACCGTCTCATCAGATGTTTGTCTGTACCTGGTCAAACCTGTCAGCCTAATACTGGGCCTTATCTGAGCTCAGTATTATCAGGGCCAGCATGGACCCCTGTTTCCATCAGCTGAGTTGGATGAAAAGTTTTAATATGGAACACATGACCTTCAGCGCCAACCTGTCAAATTCACATTATTAAATTGTCAGAAAATGAAACAAGAAGAAAAACTTTGACTGTATAGGTCAAGTTACACCTCAGTTTGTTCCTCCCCAAGTTATTATCATGATAGTGTTTAAAGATAACATATGAACATCCAAATGTTGGAACTTATATTTATCACATCAGCATTAAAATGACAATAATATGCTGTAACTACACTACAGCATAAATTCCTAAACTGGTTGGTGTGTGTTTCATCTCATGCTTCACAATCAAGAGGGAATTCTGTGCATCTTGTATGAGTCCGAAATTGGATCCGGAATCCAGGACCGGGTCCTGCTCCGACTGCTGCAGCTGCCATCAACACACACATCGCAACCACACGTTTGTTTCCTCACAGCCAGGAGATCAAACAAACATGACCTGCACTCTTCCGTGCCTTCATATCACACCTATTCAGCAGATATTAAATCAAACAAAATGTGAAATGGGACATTTCTGTTGACGGACTGCGAGCCGCTCGTCTCCACGGTGGGCCCTCGGCTACACGTGACAGCCGCTCAAGTCACAAATTACAGATTAATGCAACGCTGGATGACGGCTTTGTGTGCATTCGCAGCTGTGTTTGAAAGAATGTGGGTAAAGAAGTGCCGAACGGGGTTGTTTAGATTTAAGCTCTCTCTTCATTAGTCGAGCCTTGTTGCAGATGAATGCTCGCTGCAGGCAAGGAGTAAGAGTCATTTGACACTGCTCATTCTTCTGCCCAGCGCTGCTGAACGATCAAGAGCGTCTCTCACGTGGACTCGCTGCAGCACAAGAAACGACAGCAGCACGCGTTTTTAAGACAACACTCACAATAACATCTTGTGGAGTGGTGAGACTTGACCGTTCACTGAACCTCTCCCCAAAAGTAAGTGTCCAATCACAGCTTAGCAACCGTTACTAGGCAAGACAGGCCTGTCATTTATTCAGAGAGTGTGGCATCTTTTTGTTTTTTTAGAAATTGCTAGACCAGAAATAAAAGTGCAAAGGAGTGTGTGGTTAAATAGCGTATTACAATCCTTCTTCTGTAAATAACGTTTTCAATATATGTTTTAAATTAATTATTCACTACTTTGATGGAAAGTGAGTCACAAAGAGGAAGTGATGGAGGGACAGGTGTGCAGGACAGTTACCCCAAAGACATCGTACATGTGGTCTGCTCTAAGCAAGAAAAGCACTTTGAAGATCCTTCAACAATCATGGTTTGATTTAAAGATGTGTGATTTCTTGTATAAACCAAACCATGATCTTTGTCTAAACTTAACTTAAGTGATATGAGTGCCTTAAACACACACACAAAAGACAGCTGGATGTGATGAGCTATTAGTATTAACGTATTTTTGACTTCACAGTTACAGTAATTGCAACAAATTCCCACTGAGCCCTTTTATTATTGCAGTTTAGCTATAAAAAGGGTTTTAGGAGACAGGCTTAGGTATAAAACACTGTCAGTGATCAATACTTATGCTCCTGGTACCCAAAGTGTGCTACATGTTGCTCCACATTCACACAGCCTGACCCCTGTTGGGCAACTAGGAGTTCGGTGTCTCGCCCAAAGACACTTTGACAGGAAAAATTGGGGATTGCACCGCCGACCCAAGAATTTAGCGGATGACCTCGCTACCTTCTTGAGCTACGGCTGCCTCGGCAGAGTAATGATTAAGGCACGGTTACGCTCCAGCGACCTCATCTCAGCTTGTTATCACTGGCTATATTCTTCCCTAAACAACATTTCTCTTGTAATATTAAGTTGAAATGGAGTGCCGGAAAATAAGCACAACCTCCGTCTGGCTGTCCTTGTCAGAGCTCATCGCTTTGTAAAGATGATGAAGTCATGCACCTTGTTTAACATGATATACATAGTCATCAAGCGCATATAGTTTGAAATAAGTCAGCCTTACATTCAGATGTCAGCTAATCTTATGAAACTGCTCCTCGAGATTTTAATCTACCCGTGTCTGTCTGAAATCAAGTATCCGTACTTTAAAAAATACGAAATTCAAGTGAATCGGCTGCTGCTATTGCTGCATTACCATAACTGCACACAGTGTGTGTGAGAAGGGAAATGTGGCAGTAAACAAGGGCACGAGGTTTGGTGAATGATCATTACCCTGTGATTCATACAGCCCCACACACCCAGGGACATTCAGAAACCCGATTCGACCCGAGGCTGAGCCGATTCTGAATTCAGAGCTCACAGTTAAGATCCTGATGGGACTTGGCGTGCAAGCAGTTTTACCGTTCGACTAGATGCCTTTTTTAAAATTCTTCCTAGCGTTACAGATGCTGTCATACAAACATTTTAAAGATATAAAGCCCGTGCTGTTACAGTAATCGAGTCAGATGCATATTTTCTCGCACTAATAAAATACCACCACGTGAGATCTGTGACCAATGATTTGATGTCTTCATATTATGAATAATTTCACATCTGGTCACAGGAGTGATTATATTATTGATGTAGTCACCATCAATTTGCTATGGATATAATGACAACAGTGATTCTTGGCAAATGATTATAATATTAAACACAGAAGGAACAATGAAAGATTAGTGTTTCCTAAGGCTGCCCGACAGTATAATACTGTTATGTATTATTTTCTTGTCACTCTTTTTCTACTTGGCTGCATTAATCATATTATATTTATTACATTGTATTATTTTATAAAGCTCATTCAACGGTAGCAATAATAGATACAATATAGCTAAAGAGAAAAAAAAATGAAACCAGTGATTTGCTGTTATGGCCTAGCAGCGATTTGACAAACATATCAACACTACTTAGAAGAATAAATACATCTGATCTGATGACAGTCTGAAAAACTCTTTGAGTCAATCTCTCATTGTATTTAAAAACTGCTTTATTGGATTGGTTAAAGATAGATGCAGTTCAGGGCCTGTATTGAGGCGTCCTAGAGTGGGAAATCATTCTTAAGTGGCCAAAAATTGTCTAAATGATTCAATTTTGGTTCTGCTTTTAGGTGTAGGAATAGGAGCAATTTAACACAATTGCTAACTCAGGTAATCACTTCAATCTACATCAAAATGTAGGAGCTCTGAAGGTGTCCGGACTGTTAAGGAGTAGCCAGGAGACGGCGTTTAGACAGCAGGATGTGCAGATTCTGTGAGAGAGATGTTTTTTTATCATTTAATAATAAAAGCCAATTAAAAGACTTGATTTGGACGAAACTAAAAAGCTTTGACAGTTTGGAGCCCGTGTGGATTCCAGTGCGTGTTGTGTAGATTATACAGAAAAAAACTATATATTGTAGTTGTAACTTCACATTTTTATCAACGGGGAAACAATAGGTGAGAAGGGTTAATAATAACCCACGTTTTCTGCCATAACAATCAAACTTTGATCACTGTCACGTTACCACAGATTCAATATTTCACCACAGCACATTAGCCCACATCTACAAAAGCAAGCTGCATCTCTACAAGTTACTTTAGTGAAATGTATTAATTTGAACCTAAAAAAAAGCATAAAATTAGAAAAAAAGACAAGAGGCTGCACCTCAGACTACAGACCTCCCTAGGAATGATGATGATGATGATGATGATGATGATGATGATGTTCCTGTCTAGTGTATTAAATGTACTTGTACTTTATAAATACAGACCTCGCTCTGAAAAATGGAATAGGAGCCTCTTTGAAGTGACAAATCTTTTTTTGCACAACGTGTAGCGTATGGAGATTAGAGGAAATCACCAGTTTTACTGATGTTATTGAAGTAATCGACAACAGCGCTCATTAAAATCATCGCCCCGAGCACCGACGAGGATGCGCCAATGAAAACCGTATCACTGCATTAACACTCGCGTTAATTATCCATTACCTTTTTGTGTTTTGGATGCGCACACACTTCAGTGATCATTAAGTGAAAACTTTTTGTGTTCTTCATGTTGTGTTCGTGATGTCCAGTGTGTGACACCGGGAAAATAGCTGTGGACAAGGCTGATGAAGATACAGCGAATTACACAGCAGTTTTACAATAAATGTGCAGACTTAGTTAGAAGGGAAAACTATAGTCATATTTGTGTTGTTTGCTGACACGTGTTTTGCCTATAGGCATAAATCTTCCCCTTAAAAGCGTCACATTCCCACTAAAACTACAAAATAGTAAATACAGGCCCGGGTTAATTTTGCCAGCTGCTTTAAGTTGGCAGAGCACATACGTAGGAAATGGTGCCAGAGGCAAAGTGTAAAGACCCTCTGGCTGAGAGCACTGCATTTACCGCACGCTTCCTCTGGCCTGGCACTGAACATCTCGCTCATCACAGGATGGGGATGGAAGAAATTTAAGGCAAAGTTTGAGCCTTTTCTTTTTCAGCAGCACAGATGATAATTTTCCAGGCAATTAAAAATGAGCCGTGCTTTAAAAGGTGGGGTCAGCGCAGGCTCGTGGGAAACTGGCGCGATAAAGCGGCGCAGCACTGTTTTCGGGCGCTGTAAAAAGCCGCTCGTCAGCTGTCCTACAAGCTTGGCTAATTGACCCAGCTCCGAGACAGATCCCTGATATCACGGAGTCATTAGGTTCTTTAATATTAGACGCCCTAATGGAATGTTTTTAAATGCTGCATCTGTTAAAGCGTCTTTAACGCTGATGATTTCATCCATCCCAAAAACACTGTTGTACACGATATTTTAGCTGAACAAACGAAATAAGAAATTTTCAGCAAATTGCTACATTCACTACAAAATTATGTTACATCTTTATTATTATGTTATGTTATGTATAGCAAAGGTAGTAGTAGTATCCTTAAAAGCATGTTATGCTGCCAAGTTTCAAGTTACCTTTGGACTAGCCACATGTTTAGCTACACCTGTATAATCTAATGCAGTCCAATACAGCAGGACTGCCACTGGAATTACCTCATTTATTTTAAATAGGTTGGCCAAAACATTACAACCACCATGCACCTTGCACGTCTCCACTAACCATGTTGACCTCAGTAACAAACAGGGAGTAGATTTAGCACCTTTCTGACAGTTTCAACTTAAACACTAAGAAATTATATCACTGTCAAAGTATTGGATTGAGTTAAATTGTACAGGTGTGCCTAATAAAGTGACCAGTGACTGTATATTCACACCAAATCCACCACTGACAAAAGCCAGAGAGCCATGAAGTCAGAAAATGCCTTTGCTGGTTAACCAGTACCAGCTGTACTGTGGAAGGACAACAGCGTCTGTCATTAATTAGGGTCACATTTTGTTTTTTCAAGCCACGTTCTTTCATATGTTTTCCCTTTATTTACTGCCCTGCTTTAGTTTCAGACAAATCAGTTTCAGCTTGTCACTGGGCTTATGATCCAACGGGGGAATTGTTTAGGCCTCGAGAAAACCAAGGGCAAACATTGAGAGCGCAATCAAACAAGCCCATTGTGTTAGTAAAAAGTAGTGCTTTCTTTGAGCTTTAAGTTTTTTTGTGTGTTACATATGGCAGCTTAAAAAATAAGATAAAAAAAACATATAATGTGGTTTGTTACTACCATTTTATGACTGACACAATGACGTGTTTGATTACATCTTTGGATTTTTGTGTTTTTAAAAGTTAACGTTGGATGTACAGTCCATTATCTGACACTAAAAACATTTACTTTAACTTCACTACTGAAGTAAAATTAAAAAAATCAACCCATATTTTAACCAGCTAATTTCTCAACCACTGGCTCGTGGATTACTTAAAACTGTGTTCATGATCAGACGCGTTTTTGTGTTTTAGCATTTTGAAGATGCTTTTGTTGGAAGAAAAAAATGGTTAGAAATAAAGTGGGACATTAATTTCGTGTGTAGATGATGCATGCAACAAGGAAATCTGTTAAAAAGTATCAAAGGAAACATAAAAATATATCAACCTTCATGGGGACTGGCTCGTGGAAACGTGTACCATCTGTGCAGATGAAATCCTGTAACTCACTGGCTAAAAAGTAGCCAGCGTAGCCATCTCTTTTCCAGAAACTGGAACAATATTTGTATGTCTTTAATTAATATCAGTAAAAAAAATTGAATCTTCCTGCAGAATCTATTGAAAGCTTTTCAAAAACACAATACTGCTCATTATATTTTGGCATCAGTTTCAGTGACAATGCTTTTTGATTTTGAGGTTTATTGAGGTTTATTGATAAAGGTGAATGAAATAATAATGTAGAAATTGGTTTTGTCTTTTTTGCAAAGCTATGGCTCTAGGAACAACAGTGTTTTCTCCCCAGTCAACCACTTTTGTATATGCTTTTTTGAATGTAGTATATAATATTTAAACACCAGCTTACTGTGCGGATTTTAGCATTTAGCTTAAAGTGTTGCTTATGTGAAGTCTGACAGAGCAGCCAGCATGGTTCTGTTCTTTTTATTGGCCTTTAAATAAAATGTACGACCTAATAATGGCCAGTGCACATCACGTCAGCCTTCCGGAGTTGAAAAAGTCTAAGCTTTAGCAACACATTTGTCATAGGTTGGAGGACTTAAGGAAAATAAGCTTGCAGTAGATGTAATTAAAATCATGAAGGACCAGGTAATCCTTCAAGTAAAGTTAATTTGAAATCACCTAAACTGGAGTAGCATATGACATCAGCAATAAATCAAATGTTTCAGGGAGCCCTGATATGAATCCAACAAGGACATCACAGAACCGCTAAGCATGTTCGTCAAATTCAGGCACATATTTAAATATTCAAAACAGTCCCTGAATTAAGTTTGAAATCAAATGCGCACTTTTAGTTCAAGTATTTCATATCAAAATCAAAATCCATCAAATGAAAGTTTTGACGATGCTGCTTTAGATAAAAACTTCCCTCTGAAACCAACAACACTCTTAACTTTTATTATTATTTCCAAAGGTTATGAAGAGTTCCGAAGCACACATATACGGTTCGAAAAACAAAAAACTCAGACACAGCAAGCTGAGATGTTCCAATCCGGCAGTTCAGCCTCTAAATAAGCAACCAAGGGCACACTGTTGCATATATCAGATATACAGCACAGACGTTTTCTAGCCGTGGTGTTGTTAAGTGAAAAAGCTGTACTGTAAAATGCTGCTTTCTCTGAGGGGGATTTCTGACATAATAGACTGTTGCTTTCTAGAGCACAGTTTATCCAAGATGAGAAGAGGCAGCTGTGCTACCATTATTTTACTAGATGCAGTCTGGGCCTTTTTTTTTTCTGCCTTTATTCCTAACCCAACACATTTCACTCATCTTCCATACTAAATAATTTAGCGGCACAAAACACATTAATGGGGGCGATCCAACTCTGGTAGATGAGAGATGGCGAGCGGTTATTTATATACAATACCAACTTGGGAATTAAGCATAGTGTTTCAAATGAAGAAAAATACGGGGATTTGAAGTGAGCTGGCCCCTGAGTTTGTTTCGCAGCGAAACAAGATGTGAGTGAAAAGTTGCATTTGAAACTTAGTGAGTAGACATGCAAAGAAAATGGAATAGCGAAATCCCTTAAGTGTACACTATATGTGGCAAAGCTATACATGGGAGATTGTGTTCAAAATAAACATGGAACATATAAGCAGATTGTGATATTTAAGTTTGTCTCAGGCCTTTTGGGGAAAACAAATGTATAGTTCTGCCAGCCAATTCACATGGACATAATTTCCATGTGAATGCAGAGAACGTGTAGAGTTTGTGTTTGGCTCTGACTTTGTCATTTTCCACGAGCTTCCACAAAGCTTCGAGTAAAGAAGAATGGGAGAAATGGCAATTAGCCCACTTCACAACCACGTTAGATGTACAACTTCACGCCAGGCAACGCATGGAAACTACCTCCAACAAAGCATCTCCACCATTGCAGTCTTTATACTTTATACTTTATAAATTTTAACTTCAGCTCCAGACACACTCAAAAATTCATGACTTGGTGCAGGCTGTTTGTGTGAAACGCTGTAGCAGTGATAAGCAGGTATTCGCAATTAAAACTGATACAAATCCTGCAAGATAGATGACAGCAGCGTATCGGCAGAAATTAGCATCCAGCAAATGTCATGATGTTGCCCACATGCGGAGCAATAAAACAGCCAGCAGCCTCGGCAGCCTCGGCAGCCGTGTAGCTTTCTGATATTGCCTAACCAAACAAACCAGCAAGTGTTTGCAGCCGTTTTACATTTATTTACTGCAGCGATTGAAAATTAGCATAAGGGTGACATTGGGCAACACTGGAAGCTTAAAAAAAAGGCTTTTTTGCAAAGGATGCATTGGATACAGTACTGTTGCATTAATATGAGAACACAATGGATGTGGTTTTTAGTCTGAAAGTCATCAGATTTTTGAAAGCATATAGTCGCTCTGCCTGTAAAATTTATGCATGACCATGTGTTTTTTTCTCTTTGTGGTGTCGGGTCAAGATCAGAGCAGACTTGATATGCAACAAGCTGTTACTAAAAGTTAACGTGTGCTTTGATATGTAACAAGTAGAATGCAAAGGCATTGACTGTATTTATTGATGCAAATGTATTGAACCGGGAGTAAACAGTCGTCAGCGGACTGAGCGTCGTCTACAGTCTACACTTACGGGCGCCCTACAAAGGCACTGAGGAGGCACCTTATTAGACTCTCCGTCTGTAATTAACCTGCAGCTCCTCCACCGCTGATGATGATTCTAATGAGCAATCAAATACCCTTGAGTGACTTGTACTGTGCACCGACCATCAGTCATTACGCATAGATTATGTGCAGGTCCAGTCGTTCACAGTCCGTAGAGTTTGCTGCAACTTCAAAGAACCTCTTTTTTATGATTTAATGCTGTTTTTTTATAACTATTATATCAGTTTATTCTGGTATTTTGATGAAACTAGCCAGACGACTCTGTAAATGTGAATCCACTCTGCAATAGTTGCCCGGAATTATTTTCAAATTTAGCCCAATTTCTGCCAAATCAGTTATCATTTGACATGGAGTTTGAGTTGGGGTCACAGTGCCTGATTAACTGCTGGGCTGATCAGTGTTCTGGCTCTTGGATGACTGGATGGATTTGTGGCCGTGTGTGGTTCTGAGTTGCCACATGGCTGCTGTTATAGGACAAACTGTAAAGTGACAAACTTTAATATTTTTACATTCGCTTTGTATCCAGAGCGGAAGTCGCATTTCAGCGGGTTGTTATGTTGAGTACGAGCAGGAGAATTTTGTATCACATGGTTTAGCCATAGAAAAAGAACAAAGTGAAATGTGTAATGTAATTTGGAGCAATATACAGGACTAATAAAAACAATTTTTGAGTGACACACATTTACATTATATAAGTGCCTTTAGCATATTCACCTTAGCTTTGACACAATGTAAGCTGACCTCACCATTCGAGGGCATCGTGCATCATCAAGTCTATAACATCTTCATAACGTATTTTTTTCCGTGAGGCTTTTTTCCATATTAATATTATAAACGGTAACTGATGCCGTGGGACGTAAAAAAAAAACCTTGTTTTGTCTACATTAACTCCTCTAACATTCAGCAGCAGTATACACTTCAACAGGAGCTACATTACAGTAATTGGTATTTGCGTCCCGAGACAGTTAAGTAAAACAACCTCTCTGGCTCAAGGCGGGAGAATTTCCCTGAAATGTAAATGGAGCTCCAAGACGGTTGGGAGTGATTTAAGAGTCAGTGACATCAACACTGTTGTGCTAAGTCAGTGAAAGTGCTGAGTGCAGGGCGCCAGGTCTGTCTCCCTCGCTCACACTCTCTTTCGCTCTCTCCATCACTGCCTCTGTATTTCTATCCCACCCTCTCAATTTCCCTCTTAAGGCAGCTGCCATAACTCAGACTCTATCTTAATCCTTTCTGAGCACACAAACACACTGGAGCACACACAGCCTCGAGCACACATAACACACACACACACACACACTCACAAATCACAAAAAGCATTTGTTGGAAGTATGAGCATGTTAATTGTCTCTTAGATTTTAAGGTGGGAGCTCAGACTGGGAGCTAAGCAAAACGAAGTGGGGAGCTCTGCGTGCAGACAGAGTTATTAGGAGGGCATTTGGTTTCACTGTTGTATTAATCACCGTAAGCTCAATGAAATCAGAGAATTTACTGCGTGTTCCAAACAAGAAGAAAGAAAGGACGCCACATGAGGGCAATGCCAGCAATTTCCACTAGACAAAATCCTGATGTTTGAATACAAACAATATTTATGATGCATTATATTGCACAAATACTGCAGTTCCAAGTTTTAAAATCCACATTTTTTGTGGTACCTTCAGGATGCAATAAGCAACTTCTCGCTACGAGTGGGCAAACAAAGCTACAGAAAGACATCCCCAACTTGACACAAACTACCAGCTCACATAATGAACTGCCTGCTTTCACATTCAGGAGATGCAGCCGTCAAATTAATTTGACATTCCTGTTCATTGAGATACATGCGTTAAATTTATTTTTTCCCAATGTTTGTGTTGCACCAATTTTTTAAGGAGTAGTTTTAGAAAATAACCTTATAGGCTTAAGTATTATAGTGTTATAAGTATTTTCTTATTGAGAATGTGGAAATTGATACAACTCTCATATCTGTGTTATCAGAAAAATGGTGATGCAATACAGCATTAAATAAGGCGTCAAATTGTGCCACTTTGTATGTCCATACTGATGCCGCAGTTTCCTTTGCGTTACTTTTGGACGCACTAGGAACCCTATTTGATGCCCTAGGAACAAAGGCAGAGGTACGACTTTATATACACAAAAAAATGCTTTGGGACCGGGCTTCAACCTCAGTCTCCTGTGTCTTGTTGTACCATTCCCGCCCTATGAAGCTTTTTCACTTCTTATTTTACGTTGTTGATTAAGGTGTCACATATTGTCAAATCAAAGCTTCTAATTACCTACAATGAAGCTTCGAGCACCAATCACAAACGGGAACAGGTACAGTACCTTAAGCTTATATGTAACACAAAGGAACTGAACTGCACCTTGAACACCTCAGGGTTTAGAATGGACTGACTGAGGCAGGGTAGCATTAGCTTAGCATAAAGACAGGAAACAGGGTAAAACAATTAATTGTTTTGGTAGGCACATCCTTTTTGTCATCTGTGTTTAAAAGTGACAACATTTTTTTTTGAAAAATTAAATTCTGTAACCCTTTCACTGCAGGGTCAGTTAATTCCTTAAATTAAGTTACTAACTACTGAGAATGCAAAAACACAGTTTTTTTCCTGTACTCTCCTAACTCCATTCTACTCCTGCCATTATATTTATTTAGAACATAAACTCGGGTAGCAAAGTTTCATGTAGACTAGTAACCGTAAAGTTAATCTTCATTGATGTGAGGCCAGCAGCTGGGATACTTCGTGCACGCAAAGCAAATGGAGCCATATGTTGTGTAGGTGCAGCGATCTTCATGCACAGTTATGTTGGATTCGTTGTAGATGCTACAAGTGCGAATTTACAGCTTTTAGAAATATATGTTTCCTTTTGAAGTCTCATATTGGCTTCATATTTTCAGAGGGTTCTGTCAGAGTTGGCACGCCAGTGAGAGATAAATGAGGTGATTTAGTATGGCAATGAGAAATAATAATGATGTAGTTTGGGAGTCATTGTGTTCATATCCATGTACGGTAAGATCAGAACACAGTATTAAAAAGGATAAAAATAGATCATGTCTCATGTATGATGAGGAGAGGATGTCTGGGTACATGACACAAGCCAACTGCTGAAGAAGAAAACTCAGCTCTTGTTGACCTGAAATATGCTGAACGCTTCATTCTTCAAACAAACTCCCTCCTTTGATCATTTCGAGGTCCCTGAAAGTACAGAACAACAATGGTAAACATGCTAATTTATTCCCAAAAAAAAAAAAAAAAAAAAGTTGTAGCATGTATTTACAATTAAATGTGAATTACCACGGGAAATACCAGCTGCACTAAAACATAATTCTATCTTTTATTTTACCGTTTATCCTTCCTCTATTCTATTTATCCTTTCAGATAAAATTGCCCTGCTCACTGTACCAGTCAAACCGAACCTAGACAAAACTGAAAATAAGGCTTGCATAACAGTAATGGAACAAACAGACAAAGAGCCGCATTGGTTTGCCTTCGTGGCCTTATCTGGCCTTGGCCGGCTCAAGGTGCATCATGGGGGACTGTGCGTAAGAGAGATCACACAGTGTATAACATCTCAGTGACTGTAGGGAGTCAGTATCACACCAGATCTCCAGGTCATTTACCAGGGTGGGCGCTTTCATTAGTCTTCGTTGCAACAATACTCGCTGATTGCCATCTTGTTTCACAGTGATTTATAATTCTAGCCTCGTGGAGTTTGCAGAAATACCTAAAGCAACTGCTCAAATAAGATAAGAGGGGTTCTTTATGTATTGTGTTGTTTGTGTACATCAGAAAAGGAGAGAGAGGGAGAACAAGAGACGAAGAGGAGCCTCAGGGTGACGCAGTACTTTATTTTTGCAAGCATTTACAGTTTTTTGCCGGAGATGCAAGAATGCAAGATGCCGTTTTTTTCTAAGTTCTGGAACAAACATTGGCTGCAAATGAATGAGACAGTTGTCGGGTTGAATTTGGTTAACACACGATGTTATGCCACCTTTAGAAGATTGCAGAGCATCTATGAGAATAAAGCAAATCCACAAACAAAAGGGTGGAATCGTGGCAGTTTTGTCATTTCACAGAGTAAGATTCTGTCTTTTTATCATCACACGATTTTACATAAAGCTGTACAATCTGACAAATAACAAGAAAGGCAGACGAGAGGAGGGGAGAGACGCAGTGAACATAAATAGACTGTAAAAGAGGAAAATTATGAGGACAGATATAGGAAACATCTTTACAGAGGTGTGATGGTGTTAATTGGATACAGAAGAAAATGATGTTTAATCACTGAAGAAACCTTTTTTCCCAGCATAAAGATTACATATTAATAACCAATTGTCACCTTTGCTGCAGCTCAGTTAACTTGTAACAATATGAAATGCATAAGTTCAAAAGACAAGACAAATAATCTTTACCTTAAGGTCGTGTTAATAGCTTATTTTAAATTTGGTATGCCGTTAAAATTCAAGCTGCTCTACCTTTACACCATGGCAGTCGCTGAAAGCACAGAGCCATGAATTATGCACAGGAATTTTATTACGGCTGCAAAACAGCTAATGGGCCATGCATTTGCTCAGATTAACACTGGCACCACTCAGCGCTGCGTCCGTGCACATGTGAGCGGAGCCATTCGATTCAGCCCCGTCCAAGTTCAGATCAGTGTTCACTGTAGCAAAAGTGAAAACAGTCAGCAAATAAACGGCATTTCATATGCAGCCCGTCCATTCGTCCATCCGTTAACTTCAACTGCTTAACCTGTTCAGGGTTGGGCTGCCATTGGGCAGGAGGCGGGATACACAGTACATCTCAGGCCCAACAGGTTCTTAATTTAATAAACTAAATATTGATTTCAATAATATGAAAATTCAAAAGCGGATGCAAATACGTACTGAGAACAACAACCACGACACAAAAAGTTAACTGTTTACAATTCCAATTTTATTCCACACTATATTGTATAGTAAGGATAAAAAAGTCATCGTTTACTACGTTAAAATTTACATGTAGTATATAACAGTGTGTTTCCGAGGTACGTAAGCAGGTGAAGGAGATTAACAGACTACACACAAAGACAACATTTTAACCTGGATTTAACTTGATTTAATCTCACTCTGCTGTCAACTCATGTCGTCCTACGGCAGCGTTCCACATGTTCGCACAATGATAGGCAGACACAAATTTGAGGTAATCACGAGACCACGTGGAGCTTCATTATTGCTCTTGGATGGGCCTCAGGGGCACTGAATCTCTTCCCATTTACTCGCTGTCAGACCTCTCAAAGGAGATTAGCAAAAGGCCCATCAATTCCTTATCGCATGCCACTACCACATAGATTTGCAGCTGGGTTGCGCTGCCTCTCCTCTTAACTTAGCCACACGTCTCCCCACGTTAGCCCACTACCTACGTGAACGGGCTCGGCTCCTTGTGGTTATGTAGTCGAGTGCGCCTCAGTCACACCCAGCCCTCTCTTTATCAGAGGCGACAGAAATTAGCTTTATGAAAGATAAGGAAATATAGAATGAGCATAATGTCCACAGCCCACAGTGACTTAACAGCAATTGCTAGTTTTTCAATGATGTCACACATACTTGAGTTAATACAGCAATTAAAAAAGGTTGGAAATAGAAATATACACAGTAAAAAGTACAAACAGAATAAAGTATATCTCAGAGAAGTCCTTACTCGAATGACCTTAAAGGAGAATTCCACAGATTTTACATATCAAAGTCTGTTTACATGTCTTGGGAGGTGATACTGCATATTATATATTTATATATTGTGCATAAAACCTTTTTTGGATCCATAATGAGCTGCATGGAAGGTTATAAAGTGATGTCACTTGAGGCAGCGTTGGGATAGTAGAAGAAAATAAAATAATTTAAAAAAGGTTCCATGTGTGGGGTCAGCAGAAATGAGCTAACCAGGCGCCCCACCAACACCTCGGTTTGAGGCTACTGTCCTGAGCTTATTTTAGCTGCTGAATGTCCCACTTAACTCCTGGTATTTCAAAGCACGTGCTTTAAACTCATAACTTTGTCATATTAATAAAGTTTAGCATTATTGCATCATTGACACGCATCCTTGCCCTGATAGCAATTTAATAATCATCAACCAAGGTGGCAGCTTGGCTTAGATACTGCACAGCCATATTTTGAGCTGAATGCTGTTGCGTTCATGTTCACATCAACAATCGTTACTAAAAACTCTGATATGTGTTGTATTTTTTTGCACTAAACACAAAGTCTTGCAGGAACTTAATTAGTATTTGTCTAATTAAAATTTGACCTTGTAGTGTTAGTTAGGTAAAAAATCAGGGCATCTCAAAATTAAACTTAACCCTGATGGAATCATTATTTTCACAATTTACATTCAACAGTTTTACATCAAACAGGGGTGTCCAAGTAGTGCGGGGTACTAACTGACCTACTGACGGACCAGCAGTGTAATCAATAGAGGCGTGCAGTAGTATTGCAAAAAAATATTATCTGAAAAAGCTGTGTATATTAACATACTTACATAATTAGTGTAAACAAGCGAGACTCATTTTTGGAAAACCCTGGCGATAATACCAGCAATAGCCTCGGCATGTTGTGTGCAACAATCCTGCGTAATAGGGGACTGAGGTACCTCACGTTGACACTATCTGTGCTCCTCGCTGATGCAGACCTTGCTTCATTAGTTAGAGTCTCTAACTGCGAGAGGTGCAAGGTCAATTTTATTTTAGCAACCAATTTCTCGGCTTCCCAAGAATATGAGCCCTGTACTTTTTTTTTTTTTTACAGAACATAAGCAGCAGCTTAATAGAAGTGAAAGAATTCCTTCCCAATGTGCCTTAAAAAGAATCCACCAAGAAGAAATGTTTGCTGGAGGTTTATTCTCAGTGTAAATTGAACATTATATGTGAGACTAATACTATAAAAGAAGTGCATTGTCCTGGCCTTAACCTCCACCATTGACTTATGCCACGGCTGGAGTTCATGCATCATTTAGTTATTAAAGAATACTTTGCTACGAGCCCATTTCGGATTGGATTTTCAGCTTAACGGATCTTTTTTTGTTCAATCTACCTAAGCTTCTAACTGAACCTGACAGGCATTCGGCGAGAGAGGCAGGATCTGTCCACAGTTTGAGTTTGAAAGAAAACAGCCGACCCTTTTTTCACTGTACATTAAACCAATTAGAGGGTGGGACGGGAGGGAGAACCGGGGTACGGTTAAGTGTTAGAAAGATTCAGCCAAATGCTTTTCAACGCCGCGTTTTAGGGTGGTTCACACGTACTTAAATTTTTTGGAGTGAAAACCAAAAGAATCTGAGTGTTACATGTTGATACTAGAGGCCGCCTACAGTTCGGCACCAGGAAAATCCATTGAAAGAACGCAGACAGTTGCAAAATAATGATGTTCATGAATAATGATAGAGCAGGTCTCAGAGGCTTCACACACATTTTAGTGCCAGGCAGCTAGAAACTGGCAGGATGAAGCTTATCGGGCGAATGCCACAAGATTCATGGGGGAAAATACTACAAATCCTACTTGGCGGGAAAACACTCGCGTACGCGTGTGTGTGTTCATGCGGCTGAGTGTGAACGTGGGCCTCCCCAGTAGCGCGTCCTGAGGGTTTATGGATGTGACGTGCATGTGCGAGCTTTGGCACTCCAACAATATATAGTTGTGTGTAAATGAATGGGAAAGGAGGAGCAAGCGTAAGAGGAAAACACAAGCTAATCCTCTGGATGCTCTGGCATCACAAGGTAGAGGACAACAACACAGCCACAGGGCTTTTCCGACCCCTAGACGGGGGTGCTACAGAAATCCCAGACCAGCATTAGGACCCAGGGCGACGCATTGGAAAGGGCATCTCCATGAAGCATACCAGGGGCCAAGCGAATCAAAAGCAAGCGTAGAGGGCACGGAGGAAGGAGAACAAAAACAATAAACAAGTCAACTCACTTATATTCCACAAGGAGATATCTGAAGTCGCTCCACCTTTGCTGAATAACTTGGCAGAGGTCTATGGCAGGAAATTGGGTTATTAACCCCTGTAGATACACTGACACGACTGCTTCAACAGGATCTACAAAGCAATGCAAATTCAAACATTATGTTGTGTTTCGTTGAATACAAGTAAAGAGCAATTTCCATCTGACCCTAGTGTGAACCCCCATGCATTTTATGTAGCAATTTCAACAGATAATGGCCACATTGACGGTTGTTTCTAGCTGAATTGTGAAGATAAATTTCAGCGTTCAAGTTTCATCTCACATCTCACTGACTCTATGTGGAAAAGAAAAGATATTTTTGTTAAAGTACACATGCAGGGATTCTAAACATATATAACTCAGTGTCCCAGATTTCATGAAACTTGTAAAAGGAAAGAAGAAGTGAATAGACACCAGTGATCACACTTCTTGTCGCTCTCTCTCTCAGGAATGTCTCAGGAAGGATTTTGCAGTTTTAAATTATTAATTCTCTCTCTGCATTCGATTTGTATGGCTTGTCACTTTTATCAAATTAGATGTGGGATCTCTCATTCTTCAGAGCACATTCTTTTAACTCAGTATATGCATTTCACCTTGCTTAAAATTCAACATCTTTGGCAAATGTTTCACGCCATACATTTGATTCAAACTTTCGATTAAAATTCTGACATATTTGAAGGTTATCCCCACAGTGACAACCTTTAAAAAAGTTAATTTGTCCAAAAGATTATTTCACAACTTCACTGAGCACCTTAAAGCTGCATTACATAATTTATTGACCACTTGGGGGCAGTGCAACACGCTGCACACATCCTATCACTTTATAAAACTGCCGTGTAAAATGATAAGAAACTTTTGCTTTTTGAAACATCCAGCAGAGACAGAGCTACAATCATTTGGAGTTTGTCATTTTGGATTTCGACCTTCACACACTCCACAGTTACTAAATTGGTCTGTTTGCAATTTGGAGGTGCACAGGTAGCCTACAAGAGGTTTTCCCAAAAGCTGTCTGATGCTGCTACTGGAAATAAGGTAGAGAGGTGAGTCAAAACCCTGTTTCACATTACAGGCAGTAATAGTAATATCGAATACATAACCAATATTTATGAGTGCAACATGAGGTCTTTAATTTTCTGTTAATGTTTTGGAATGATGACGTTGAGCTGGTGTATAGTATTTTTGCAGTGGGGGCCTTCATTATTATGGAATCATTACTAAACTTGACATTCTTACCTTACAGTGCCATGCGTCTGAGGGCTTTGAGCCTCGGGATGCCTGACCTCTAATACATGACATGTCGCAGACACAGCAGTGAAGACCACTTATTTTGCAATAATGTCAAGTGGTAAAATGAGTCATCGTCTATCTGTCCTTTGTATCAGATTGTCTCGGCTGAGGACAGAGTGAAGGCACTTGACCCACGCCACCTCCCATTTATTACATGTTTTAGAAGTGGTGGCAGTGAAGTCCATCTCTTATTTTCTCTGTCTATCTTTAGAGAGAGAACCTCACAATGGCAGACGGTTGGTTTTTGCTGCGATGTGAGTCAAACAGTAGTAAACTACCTGAGGGGGTGTACAGTACCACTGCTGCCACCACATTCAGGAGCTCTACGGTAGTTTTGTCCAGCATTTCCTACCATTTAATCACTGAGCTTCTTGAACAGAATTCTTAATAATCACACTGTAAATTGCTCATTAATCTCCTCTGCAGAATTCAGCATCTCTGCACTACAACAACATTCTGCTGTGTTGGCATCCCATAAATACTTCCTTTGATCAAGTGAGAAATGGTCACGTTTTCGATTCAAATCCTCCTTGCTGACTGTGGACATTTGGATGGAAAGAAGATAATCCATTCAGCACTCTTGCTAATGCATCTTTAGGGGTTGTGGCTTGACAGAAGGATTGAGACGTCCCCTGCTTGTTCTCCAGGTTGTCTGTTTCACAATGTGTGCTCTCAGATTTCCCTTATTATGAAGACTGAGGCACATTTTTGAATTGCCTCAGTGGCCCCTTTCCCCTTTCGTATAGGCTCAAGAGAGAAAGGCATATACTTAGAGACCTGAAATACTTTTAGCACTAATGTGCTGTTCAGTGAACCGTCACAGTGCCAAGATTGACACCATTTTTTTACGCAGCCCCCCATTAGTGTCACTCAGCCTCCATTGTGGCACATTAAAATAAACTAATGATGTTTCTTCACCAAATGCTTCATGGAGTATTAGCCGAAGGAGCAGCTGTTCTGTACTTACAGCATTTTAGCCCTAAAAGCGGTACAAAAGAAAGTCCTCGCTTTGTCAGAAATGCACTAATGCTATGTTACGCTAATGTTAGTGGCAAAAGATTTATGGCAGAGGAAATCATAACCTCATGCTTTGGAAGCGAGACAGTATCAGTGTGATGACACAAAGTGAAAACCTCCAGTTGTTCCAACCTCTGTCCCCCGTGTTGACCATGGTTGCTTTATTTAGGATGTGTAGCAATGCAACAGGAGGGGGGATCATTGTAAGCGAGGTGAGCATGAGGCTTAGTTCCAGCCTAGAGCCATCCCTGCTGCTCCAGCGGCCCGGGTAGAAAACTATGGAGGGCCCTTTTGCATGGCCAGCCGACTCCCCAACCCTCTCCGGACACCACTCTGGAACTACTGAAGGGGAATTGAAATATGCTGCCTTTCCGCAAGGTCAGGCTTAGGCAGGACTGACACCTGCTGCTGGCCATGTTCAACATGGCATCCAGAGGCTTTTGTGTAGAGAATATAGATTTAACAACATTTGGTACTTTTTGCTTGATTCACAGTACTGGAACCAGGCTAACCTGTCAAATGGAAAGGGCTGTGAAAGATAGGAAGTTTAGTTCCTGAAAGACTATTCATTGTGTCCATTGTCCTGGGATTAATTTGTTGGTATCTGTAAATGAAAATGTGCAGAATGTGCTAACAAATAGTCTAGAAGTAATTAAATTTTAGTCGTTCTTACTCTTAATTATTGTTTCGTTTACAATTCTCCTTTCACACTCATCTGATATTTCCATTTTTCGTCTAATCGAATTACCTCCTCCAACAGGAAATGCTAGATGCCAAATTCTGGATTCATATTTCATAGATGAATACGTTTTCCCTTAATGTGAACTGTTGAGGAGGTTGTAGGACTTACAGAGGATGTAACTGCGGTGGGCTGAGAAAGTTTTTTGATTGCTCTCTTGGTAAAAAGTAGTAAAAATACCTGTGTTGTACCTCTAAAGGTGCCTAGCTCCTGTGTCATTGTGTAATGTACAGTACCCTCCACATATGTTTTGACAGAAGAAAAATTCCATACATTTGTTGAAGAAATAGGAATTTGAATTCACGAGTCCCTCGTGCCTTATCATTTAGTCACATGCCTGCAAAACAGGCTTCCGTGTCACTTATCAAATGAAATGGTCGCTCAATGCAGTAACCTAATACCATGCAAAAGAACGAGATTGAAGGTGGGGTTACCGTACGTGATGACAGCGTGACAGTACATTACGAATGGCTTCATAAAAGTTCAGCCATTGCATTTTTGACCAGAAAAAGCTCTTAATGAGAAAACAAGCTTCAGCTAGTGTACTCGCCAGGGCCTTCCATGTTATGAATAGCTTGGTCGCCTATACATTACAGCGAGAAATTCAACATGTCTGCCAGGGGTACTTGGGGAAATCACATTCCTTGGTGTGTGGGAGTGTTGCTTTTTATTACCTGCCTCAGAGCTTCAAATCCAATTCCATCTCCTCACTTCTCCCTGGGCCTTCTCTGTCAGCATAGAGAGAACATTGGATAGGCGATGATGCAGCCTTATGGATGGAACTGCTATAGCCTGCAGGTGACTTTAAATTAACACCCTTCATTAAGAGCATCCATCACGTGGGATCCATAGGGAATTACCTGGTACACCCATGACACAGAAAATGTCACTAATGCTGAATACATGCACATCAGTCTGTGCTGAAATAATCCACCTGTCTGACAAAAATGTCCTCAATAGATTATTCTGGGCGTAGTTGGAAGATGTCATCTCCCGTTTCTCTACTGGCTTCCAGCTCAGGCTGGAAGGTACAAAGAGGCAGATTTTCCAACCACAAGGCTACGAGAAAGTCTGAACTTTACTGTGACAATTCTGTGCTGGAATTGGGAAAGGTCTGGGCATACATTCAGAAGCGGCTTCTTTGTTTTTTCACAGAGCACAGCTGCATCCTTTATGAGGTAGAGAATGCCTAACCAGCCATCCAAGACGCGCGACATCCAGGGTGATAGGAAAGGGTGCTTCGTTTACATTCGGGGGACTTAGACAATATTCCCCCGGCCAACTTATCCTGCTGAAAGAGCAGCCACACTTGGCCGACAGAGCTTTGATTTTTTCTGTGGCCTGGAAGCTCCGGGGCTAGCAAGGGCTTTAGCAAAGGGGAACAGGAAAGAAATCTGGGCTGCAGAGCACACCACTGGGCCGGGATCCCTGAGTTGAATTTCTGAAAGGCTCATTATTCTGGATTGGGGAGAAAGTGGCATTGAGGGGTGGAAGGGGTGAACAGGAGCTCAAGGCAAAGTGTCCATCAGAACTGCTGTGGTGCGTTTAGACACATCACCACTGGGACAAATGGGGATCAGGGGTGAGAGCGAGATCGTGTGACTCACCAGAGTCAGCACCACCCTGTGTTACTGTACAGATGGCACCGTTGTCGCACTAAGGTAAAACTGAGGGGTTATTTTTGTCAAACTTATTTTTGTTTCGTTTGCTGTGCTTTTGCTCTGATCAACCAATTTGAAAAAAAAAAGTTTCTGATAAAAAAGATGCAAACAACTTGCACGAAACCGATGACGTAAGAATGAAGAAAACAAAGACTATCATTGATTTGCACCTGTGACACAAGAATGTTAGATTCCGATTAAAACATGAAAGAATGTGCTTTATTCCATTTAATTTGACAAAGAGCCCAGTCTTAGTGCAGAGGAATACATTACTATCTCAGCTTACCGCACTTATAACTGACATCTCACCAATCTACATTCAAGGGCTTCAAAAGGGAATAAAATTATGAGGAAATTACAAGGCAAGTGAGTTTTGGTCCCGCACTGGGAATTAAAACTTATTATCTGTGACAACCTGTCAGCCAGTGAGAACTCAAACATGAGCACAAAGCTCTATGAGCCGCAGAAGGGAGTGGAAAGGAAAGAATGATAAAAGAAAAGAGGAAGGACAAGAGAAAGGGGCAGTTAGAGACATCATTTTTGCATGGAAAAAGCTCCTCTCTGGTGGCTGAACACTAACTGTTTTCGACGACTGTGATTTGACAAGCTTGATCTCAATGTACAGTACAGTCTATAATTTATTTATGCCTTGTGTTTTGTTTTGTATACGTGGCGAACTGTAACTTGAGTTAAAATGACGAATGTTCGCAGCGTGAGTCTAACGAAAAAGGATACATAAAACCCGTAAGTAATGAAATACAATTACTCATCTGTTTTATGGCTTTGCTCCTGCAAGGAAAGCTAATGATAAAGAATAAGTAAAGCAAATCATATATCACCTGCCATTAATCAAGTTCAGACATAGCCCATCACAGTCACTTTAACCAGTTCAAGGGAATTACAAAACTCTCCGGAGCCGACAGTCAGATGCAATTAGTGGGACTGATGGCAAATTAGACTAAATTATCATGCTATCTGATTTAATGGGCCTGGAGTGGCGCTCGCTTCTACTTCCAAAGTCATGATGTCATCAACGTGAATCCCAGAGGGGCAAGTCAAACATTTTACTTTAATGCCCCCCAAGGAAATCCACTCCGATTCGGTCCACCCACCCCTAACATCCCACCTGGGAATGCCCGGAGAGCTGCATGAAAGCGCCGCGAAGCCTAGAGAAACTTCAGAAAGAAACGGCTTCTCAGAAGCCGATTCCAACATCCAAGCATTACCAGGCATAGGCAACTTCAGAAAAAGCCTCAAAGCTTGGCTACTTCTTAGACATTAAAAAAAAAAAGAAGAGGGAACACAAAACCAGTTTTATGCTCGGTCGATTTGACCAGCTGTGTGCCGTTGTACCGCAGCTCCGGCTGAATGTGTGTTAGCACAATGAGCTGCGGCAACCACAGGCCTGTCTGTTAAATAATACGGAGGCAGGGAGGAGGGAGGAAGGATGAGGAGATTTTTGGTTGCTCATTCCTCGGCTTTGTGTCATCCTGCTGACATCTGCTACATTTGCATGGCAGCTGGAGATCCTTGGATTAAGCGCTTACAAGAGTATTGCCATATCTCATTTAACAACATAATCATCTTATGAGGAAAGCGATGTTTCATCCCTGATGCTTTACAAAGCTTGGCGTGCAGTTTCCACTTAACTCGCTCCCTTTCTCCCTCTCGTCTCTGTCCCTCCTCTCTCCCCTTGTCTCCGTCGTCCTCTGTGGCTTTTCCCTCCAAGCTGTCTCTCTTTTTGCCGCGTTGCCTTGTAACTTGCAGTTTTGAGTAATCTCGTCCAACAGGACACGGCGTGTGCGTGTTTGTGCGCGGACCAGCGTAGATCACATTATTTACCAGACATCCCTTTCATTTTTTTTTTTTTCTCCAAGGCTATCTGGTCTTGTGAAAGCTCTATCAACGTTTCACCAAGGTCTCTGGAACAACCAACAACGAAATGAGAGGCATCAAAACAAATGCTCCAAGGATGCTCGTGTTTCAACGCTGCCTCCCGTGGTCAAAGAAAGGGGACAGTAAAGAGCACTTCAACCCAAGACAACGTCTTATTTTTCGATAGTATTGATGGATTTTTATTTATGATGCAAGTCTACTAACAGAAGAAGAGACCCGAGCAAACACGCGCACCTTTAAAAATGACCTTAAAACCTATTTGCTTCTTTTCTGTAATTTGCATATTTGATCCGGGTCATGTGCTCCTTCCTTATAGCCAACTACTGAAGTCACTGCCGTAAAATTTTGTTACATGCCATAAAATAATATTATAATTCACAGCACTACATTACATTAGCATTTAACTCAACATATTGCTGTGCCTCACAGCCTCACAGTGTCTAGCACGGCTGCAGACTCGTAAGTCTTGATGTCGACTTCTCTTTCTCTTTAATATTTCTCTTTTCTTTCCTTTTCTCCCCCCCGCCAAACTCGGAAATGTCAGTTTTGAAAAGTGATACTGTATAGAAATAAGGCTTTTCTAGCTTTTTTTGAAAAATATTTGAATTATATTGAACATGTAATACTTTGTAAGAATTGTGATGTCTTCAAAACATCACAAAACAGCAACAGGATTAACAACTATACACTTACTTTGGATTTTTCTTTCCAGACATTTTCTGACACGTTGTCAACTTGACACTCTCCGTGCAAGATTTTCAGCAACACTTTTCTCAAAAGTGACTAATGACAAACCTCCTTGTCTTCAAATCATCAGAAAAAAAATGCAAATGTGTTGGCTTGTGAAGGCTCTGCATTTATGCAAATAGACCTGAGAAATATTTACTTAGTAGACTCAAAAGTGCATAATGTGCCAGAAATAAATCTTTACATAAATCTTGGGCTCATGGTCATGTTTGTATGTCACAGACACAAAACCACCCGGGACACCACAAAGCAATAACTGCAAGGACGGGGTAATATTAGCTTTTATATGAAATGTATACAAAGACGTGTTTTCACCACGAGGTAAATCTCTTGTACTCCGTGAGACCTATTCTATGTCCAAATTCATTTGGGGACGTGGCAGGTCACAGTGTCGGCTTGTTCAGCGCTGCTTTTGTTCGCTTGGGCTGCACTTGATATGACTCAGCTGAGCCATCAAAGCAATCTTAGCCTCTCCATGAAGGTGGGAGGATGTGCTTTACTCTGCACTCATTCTTAAGCTCCCCGAGCTTTGTTTGTGCCTTATTATATCCTCACTTCTGTCTGCGAGCTCTATGAGCGAAAGGGAAATTAGCACCAAGCACCAACATGGCTTCTCTGCAGTCTAATTTTATCTCTCGTTGTGCAGGTTTTATTGTGTGGTGTAAAACAATAATAATAACCGTACATACTTATGAAAATTTTAATCTAATGCACCGAATAGTAGCCAATATTCCCAGATTGCACCGGGGGGCCTCTAACATTTGCTGGATTTTCTCCTCCTGATGTTACACCTTTGTTTGTATGTATGACATTAAATATGTGTTTTTTTTTGGGGGGGCGGTGCATTGTGAAAGCTGCATTACATTTCTTATTTAATAGTGTGGTTGTCGGCTTACATGTCACTTGTGTGCTAGTAAAAGTTTGTGCCTGCAGGCATATACCGAAGCATATCTTTATCTTCAAGTCTTATTTTTACTTCTACATGCAGGGGCGGGGCCACCCAGTGCCAGAGTGACCAGGTGAAAGGCACCTGCTGTAGAAATTACAGCAGAAGAAGAAGTAACCTAATTCAAAGTTGAACTAAATCACTATTAACATGAATGTGTTTTATTGTTATTCAATTCAAGGTTTTATATGTATCATATTTATATGTCACATTAGAAGCTGCAACCAGACAAGATATCCCTGCAAAGCATGAATTATTTCCTTGTTATTGTAGCTATTATCTCCCTGATTATTATTTCTTTATGACAGTTTAAAGTTAAGTTAGAAATGGTGCATCAATTACACATTTAATATTATGACACTGATATAATAAGACTATAGAGCCCATTAATATACAGTCAATAAATAAAAGAAATTTAACCTAAAAAGCTAATAAATTGTTACCTTATTTTGAACATGTGCCCTGGTCTGGGCCACCCCAATAAAACATTTCTAATTTCACCCCTGTCTACATATGTAAAACATTACACAAAAGCCACCAAACCACAAGATCTCTAAATAAAATTCAATAAAAATGCCTCACAGCGAGGGCGTTGAGTCTTTCCGTCCCTGACCAAACGTGGCCTTTCTATCTGGAGTTTCCATGTTCTCCCTGTGCTTGTGTGAGTTTCTTCCCGGTGTTTCTTCACAGTATAAAGTCATGCATGTTACGGTAATTGGTGACTCTAAATTGCTTGTAGGTGTCAATGTGAGTGTGAACGGTTGTCTCAGACATAATCTAGACTCTAGCCGGGTGGAGTGTATGTGTGACCGCCAACACTCCAGTCTTTTTCCTATTTCTCTCCACCCCAGGACATGTGTGAATAGAGGAGGAAATACTCTAGATCATTCACAGCTGGTGACGTCCACGTGTTGTTGACATCAATTTCCCGCGACTCCTGCGAAACAATAACCCGAAGGTGAAGAACTCATGCTAATACTTCGGACATGTCTGAATACATTTGCTATTGATGATGAATGTAATTAGACGTAGACTTAGTAAATTTAGATTTAGTAAATTAATAGCATTGTTATTAAGTGTCTTGAAGTGTCCAAGCACCACCTGTTACCCAGTTAGCTGGAATATTTATTCACAAGTGTGAACACATCTCAGCCAAACTATCTCTTTATGTTGGCTGCATGTCTAAAAGTGAAACTATAGACAATGTCTAGCTCTGTCTAGACAATGCTTAAAAAAGAAACCTTTTGAATCTTCTCTAAGACCAAATTCTATGATCTTCATCCACACAATAGGACCAGGTGTGATCACTGGCAACAACTGGGCACATGTGAGAGGAAGCCGTTTGAATGGGATGAGTTTATAATTTAACTGGTGGTTACAAAAACTTTATAATATATGATCCATATAATATATAAAATACTTTTAAAATTTTGTTAATAATCAATGTACAATTTTCTTTGGTTGTGGCTCTAAACGGTTGTAAACAAATAATCATTGGGGGTGTATCTATCTCCTGTAGGTAGTAGATGGTCAGTTAACGTCCCAATATTTCGGATGCATATACAGTATTTACAGAGGTGAAACGTCACAACTCCTGCAGCATACCACTGATGGTGTTTACGGGTTTTCATTTCTTTGTGGGAAACATCCTGAGGATAAACTTTAGGAATATTTTATTAGTTAAAGTCATTGTAGGGAGACAGCTTGTGTGTATCAGAGGAGGCGTGTGGCAGAAAACCGATTACCGTCAGATAATGTCAGGTTAGGAGTCTCCTGTCAATTGTTCGAGTCAGCCCTGCACATTTTATACACGTCCTAGGCAACGGCGAACGACCAACTTGCTGTCAAATCTACTGTCAGAAGTTTCCTAATCATTTCCGAGTGATGTATTGCCATTCTACACGTGCTGCACATTTATTCCTATTGTGGTGCAGTACGGCTCTGAGGCAATCCCACAAAAACACAATAATAATTTCCTTTCCATTTATTCCTTCATTCTTTAACCATGACTGATGTCTCCTATTAGACATGCAAGCAAAACAAATAAATAAAGTGTTTGGGGTGGAAAAGAGTGAATTAAGTCACTGATTTATTCATGAGCTTCATGCTTTCGCTGTTCGATCGCTCCAACTAAGCATATGGGTTGAGGAAAACAGGTGGGCAGTTTGTCAAGAGGATCGGGTGAGGGTCTCTACTGGGGAGAGAGGTGCAATCTGTAAAAGGGAGCGAGAGAGAAGCAAGACGACATATACACATGATTTAAGGGATTAATTCCAGATGTACAAATGTCTTCTTTGGCTAGGGCCAGAGTGTCTGGATGAATGAAACCGTAATGGAGACTGTGGGTGTGTGGGCTTAATTTTGGGATAATTAAAGGAAAAAAAGAGTGTTTTTCCTTGTTAAATCATTCATCATGGAGCTATTCTTGGCACTGCTTTACTAACACACCTGAACGACTTGAGCATTTCTTGATTCTCTCTCCAAATTAGTGAGTGGGTTGATGGATTTCATGGCACGGTTTCATGCATCGAGGAGAGCGTGGTCGTGATTTGCTAATAAGTAAACTCATTATCACACATGTACAAGATTTTCCCTTAAATACAGACTCATCTCAAGAATTAGCTGCTTCATTCCTCCTCATGCCTCACACACCCAACACCCTCCCCGCTAACACGCCGGCAACATCCTTTTCTTTCTTCCAGTATCTCTCTGTGAGCAGCCGTGGGGATGGGATATAGCTCGGGGGCACTGATTTCCCTGAGCAAGCAGCCTGCGATTGCACACTAGTCTAATAAACCTTAAAATATATATTTCCCCCATTTCTCATTTTTATACCTTCCCATCTTCTCTCCTCCTACCTGAATATATTGCAAATGCACTGTAGCTGAGGCTAAAATGTGTATGTACGTCTTCCGGCTTACAAGACTGTCTGTGAAAGAGAAAACAACCTGATTATTCTTTTTTTTTATGCAGGTTAGAGGTAAATAAAAGTTATTGTGTTTTAATTCAACATTAATAAAGTGACTAACAAACAATTTAATGTTAAAACATGAAGGGTATTACACTGCTATAACAGTTTTTTTTTTTTTGCGTTAATCTACAAAAACTGCATGTTTCATTACCTCTGACTGTGACTTTACACAAAGCAACAGTTGGGCAGGACATATGGCATTCAAAATGTGCCCACTCTTGTGTGGCACAGCTTCATTGTACACAGCTGTTTGTCTAACGTGGGGAAAACATCACAGGAAAAGAATTTAGTATAAATTGTAATTATTTGGATTGACATTGACATGAAATATTGAACCTTTCCATACATACTGCGTCCACAGAGGGTGTGTAGGGTGCATATCTGTGTGTTGTTAACATCAGTTTATTGGTTCACATCAATTGCTTTCTGCCTGACACGAGGCATCAATAACATGGACACATGTGGTGAAAGTCGAAAGTATTGATGAATCTTTAATTGAATCTGCCATCCCCAAACTGCATCTTACAGCTGAGAAGAAGCTCCCCGTGAACAAGACACACGTCCGAGTCAGGGCCACTTAAGTCAAAACCGACGAAAAGGAGAAAGCAAAAAAAGCTCAACAGGTCATGAAATACAGAAATACATTCAAATGGGATTATTGATCCAGCTTTGATTGGATGTTTTGAGCTGCTAAAAAAAACTACATCTAGAGACAAAAGTATTTAGACATATTTAGAAATAAAATTATAAATGTGCTCAACACCTTGAAAACACAGGTATACAGGTGTGAACGTCAGAAAGAGAAAACTATACTTGGTTAAAGACAGGAAACTTTACAGATGAGACTAGAGCTAAAAATCCAAAGCAGGTCGAAAGCAAGACCGCTCATAATTCAAGAAAACAAAAACAATTTCTTGAGAGCTATAGTGGACTTGGGTATTACAGCCCTGGCACAGTCCAATCGTCCGACTGCCTGCGGTGCTGGCTCAGGCCGTACACAACTGACATGTCCCTGAACGTCTACAAACCGGTGTTGGACAGGATATTGGACCCGTGTTTTGCTTCCTGTAAAGCTCCGATTTCGTCCGCGTACGGAAAAATTGAAAATGCATAACTGACAAGCATAATTCAGCAACAGCACCTCTCCAAGTGGCAGCGTCGCAACAAGCGAGCGTCTTAAATCAAATATGAGGAATTATGTGCTGAGTGCCGTGCATCAATCACACCGATTCTCCGGGCCTCATCATCCTATATAAAGTCCTTAGTATAATAATGTTGTCAGTGGATTTGGCACGAGGTTCTGTTCACACTGCCAGTGTCAGAGCCCTGGCAGCTATCATTGCTCATAACCAGCATGTCAGTCAAAGACAGGAGCAGAAACAGCATCCTGCCCTTTGGAGATGCTAACATAATAAAAGAAAGATGCCAGGCGAGGGTGAGAGGGTGTGTTAAATGCTGCTTCCATGAATACCAGATGTGTGACTTGGGCAGTGGCAGACTGAAATAGAAGCAAACTCCTTTTGACACTCTCGACTAACAGTTTGCTTTCGCGGCGAAGCGCGTTCGCCGAGACGCGAGCACTCGCCAGCAACATGTGACTGCTCGCCCCCTGGATCCCTCACTTGTCAAATGTTATTTTTGAGATAAGCACGTGGGATCTGTGTTTTGATAGGAGCGTCTCAAATGTCACCTTGTGTTGATCATCACGAGAGGATGCCCAATCTCCCAGAGTAACAATGACAAGAATCACGGGGTAAAGGACATTGAAATACAGTAACATTTGTCATAATGCTGCAACACTTTATCTCTTGTACACAGTGTATATTTCATTCAGCGACACGAAAATAAAACGTCCAGCATAATTCTCCATACAAAATCCCGATTTTATTTCCATGCCAGGTGCCTATAGTGTGTGACAGCATTCCCTCATCATGCATTCATGAGATGTATTTATGGACTGACAGTCGGGAAATAGGACACAGTACAACATGTGCAGCCGGTCAGGCCGATGCATCGGTTGGTTTTGTCTTTTTTTTTTTGTTTTTTTTTTTATCTTTTATCAAATCAGAAATGTGAATGAACAAAGCAACATGAGCTGCTAGACATATTCACAAGCTGAACAGTTTTCACACATGATGTGAAAACCTTCTTTCCCAGCTTCAGTGTGATTCATCATAGGAAAAAAAAAGCCTCATTAAAATGATGTGAGCCGTACATCAAAAGCAAAGCTTCCTGATGCATCGCTTTTTTAATTTCATCTGAGAAAAATGCAACTTATACTTTATGTAACCTGCATTACCAGAGTTTAACACAATCTGTTTATTGTGAGAATGAGGAGGGAATCTAGAAATTATAGTCAACTCACACCTTCTATTCTCTCATTTTACAGTACATCTAAAGCCCTTGAGGGATTTTAATATTCCAGTATTATTTCACATTTGTCTTTTTTTTAAGAGTCTTTTTAATAATACCAATGTCCTTCTCATTCTCCCAGTAAAAAGCAGGCATAAAAGTTACAGTTTTAACACTTTTTTTTGCTATGCATGATCATTTTCTCTCTCCCTCGTTTCCCTTCCCGCGTTCCACAACCCAATTAGGCTTGCGCAAAACTGTGCAACATTGCTGAAAAGCCCTAAGCAGTACGGTGGCTCTGAATGCCCAAGGTGTGTTATTATCTTGTATTAATGCACCACCTGCCTCGCCATAATGATTAGCTAATTGGCTCAGTGCGTGTCTTGAAATAATAAAGAAAAGAGACATTTTACTCTGATTAAGGAAGCACATCAAGTGAGCGAGAGCAAGGCCACCGAGATCTACACAAAGTACACTTAATACCTGCAATTCTGAGCAGCGAGGGGGTAATACGAGCCTCACGCACGGCATTCAGACGTGAATGGTAAGTGGCGTTGCTTTGTGGTGTTAAGGCGAAGCTTTATAATTAAAGTTGTCTGGCATATTGTATTAAAAATAATTTCAGACACAAAGATCAAGGAGTGAAAGCTCATGTGAAACTACTATAATATAACACAATATAATATAATATATACATTGACACTGGGACCATGTGGCTACATATCCCCATACAGGCTGTAGTTATAGTAACTATAATTACTAACTATATTTATACTGTAGTTAAACTAAAAACAAAGCAACGGGTAACAAATGGTTAGTTTTGATGTGATGATCATGATTAATTAGACAATGTTTTCTTCTAAAATAATTTTGAGTGAAACATACACTTTTGAAGCTGCCCTCACAATTCTTTACATCAACAGTGGCTCCGGTGACAATGTGTAACATAAAGTGTGATTATTCTACAGAGAATTGTCACACAACTTACTCGTACCAACCACTATCAAAGGATTTGTCAAGTTATGATTTAGTTTTAAGACCTGACGTTATCTTGTGACAGTACCCTGCATCAGATGGGTGTTTTCGAGAAAAAAGCCCATATAAGCACTTAGCGCCTTTTAAAACCTTTGTCTCAGTCAATTTTTAAAGAATAAAAAAAACTAAAGCAGATTATTGGATTTACATTGTCCGCCTGTAACGCGGTTACTGCTGTACGGCAGTAAACTCCGGGCTGGTCCGTGTGGTGAAACACTTCATTTGTTTGTTTTAGAGAAACTCTTTTGCTGTCTGTGACAAAAGTGGCCCACTTTTAAAGCCTATACTTTGCACCGCAAGAAGAAAGCAAATACCTGTGGAGTGTGTAAGAGTCCCACTACGCTGCCTTGCACTCGCTCAGAAATTTCAAATGCATGATCTTCTTTTTCAGGTAGAATGAAATGTTTCTAGATTACTCTCCGTATTTCAGCCACTTCCATGTAATGGGGACAAGCTCTGTCCTGCTGGGTGCCTGACAACTCAAAGAACTTAACACACCGACAAGGAAAACTACAGCCTTCAATCTGTTTACACACCATGAGCCACGTTGATAAAATGAAAACACATTTGTTCAAGCTTTCATTTACATACATATTTAGATCTTTAATTCAGTAGTTTTTAAAGGGGCCTTTGGAAACAATAGTAAATGTCTACAAGCTTCTCATGGATCAGTTTGGGCACTTCATTTCATTCTTCCTGGAGATCCTCCCAAGCTCCATCGGACTGGATGAGGGAGAGTCTGTAAACTGAAATTATTACCTTTCTCCACAGATGTTCAACAGGGTTTAGATCTGGGCTTTGGCTGGTCCACTCAAGGATAGTTAAAGACTTGTCCTGAAACCACTCCAGTGTTGTCCTGGCCTACATGCTTTGGATAATTATCACACTGAAAGGTTAACTGTCACCTCTGTGTCCAGTCTAATACCCAGAGGAGCAGGTTTTCTTAAAGAGCCATCATCTTTTTTTCTGAATTGTGACAAGTCTTCCTGTTCCTGCTGCAGGGACACTCCACCACAGGGTGATGCTGCCATCACCACAAGTCACAGCGGGTCTCAGCGACGCCTGGTGAGCAGTGCCTGGCGTTTGCTAGACGTAGTGCTTGGAGTTCTGCTGAAAGAGTTTAAACGTGTCTCATCAAATCACAGCAAGTGTCATCAAGGTCTGACTGACCCCTGCCACTGACAACCTATGTAAATGAGATCAAATTTAACAAATGTTCTAAATGTTAAGAATGGGTTATCATTTTTGCCATCATGCCTCATTATATGTAGATTAATTGGAAAAACACATTTTGTTTTTATTTTAAAACAAATATAAAACACAGTAAAATGTGTAAAAAGTAAAGGTGCATGAACACTTTGCAATATGAGTCTATTAACTCACTCATACCAAGCTAGAATTATATGATAGCAAAAATGAAAGGGCCTTGATAAGTGTAAACATACACTTGAAATCTGATGAACCCAAAACTTCTAAAGTGATTTATTTCTCTGTGTATAGTCATTATACTTCATGTATTAATGGGTATGAACTTCTACGTGTCAATGAAATCAACTGCAGTTCAAACGTGTGTTAAAAACAAGATGCTGGACAGCACTGCTGCTTTTAGTGGCTCCATTCAACACACTAACAATAAAGCACATCTCATTTATCCCCTGTGTTTCACACTTATGGAAATCTAATTACCAGTCAGTGTTTGTAATAATTTTATCCACTTACACAAATGGTTTATGTATTAAATTAAAATTTAAACGTGTTGCACTGAAAAACTACAGTACAGCACGTGTGTGAAATGCATGTTTTTCAGTTTTTTATTCGAAGGTGTTCAGGGACCTACTGTTCATACACACCCCCGTCTTCCATAGTGCTGGGGGAAGCCTCACATCTGCACAATCCCAGGGCACCTCAGCTACAGTACGTGGGTTGGGTGGTTGTCATTGGGATAAATTGTAAGGGGGAGATGGCTAATTGTAGAGGTTGCTCTGGGGACTCCCCAGGCAGAGGAGATAACAGGAGCACTCCATTGGGGCCTTATCAATGAGTAATGACCTTGGCTGTGTCTCTTCACATATGCACATTCAGTGGTCATGCAAAAGCTCCCCGGACAGATAGTGACATCACCTGAAGATAACCAAATGGATAAGCGGCCATGGGTTTCGTGGTAAGCGGATTGGTTCCATTTTTAAGATGCACTGGGAGACTGGGAAGAGTGGTGGTTAAATTGTCCATTAGCACAGTTTGAGGATGGACCCCTGAGCTTTGGGAAGCCCGCTTCACCGTAGAGAGTCAGATTGCTTGCTATCTGTTAAAGTGGAGGGAAAACATTTTTCCTAAAAGCCTTCTGGGTTTTTTTTTTTTTTTTTTCTGCTCGGTTCCTTCAACAGGACAGCAATGGTTGGTTGGGCTGGTTAGGTCACAGCTGAAAGATTCTTTTTGAAGAGAGGAGAAGCATTATAACCAAAAAAAGACCCATATATTTCATGAGTCATTGCAATTCTCAGTGTAATCTTGTTTCATCTGCATATAAATGACACCGTGCTATAATAACTTCCATTGGAGACATGATCAGTACAGTTACATGATCAGTGATGTTTGTTCCATTTTCTCCGTAATTAACATCACAGTGCAGCAACTGCATGAGCACTCTCAACAAATGAGAGATTTTGTCAGGAGAAACACAGTACTGTCTGTTAATTTGCTATTATTTCTGCCGCCACTTATGTGTAACATTCAACAAGAACATAGTGTTTGTTTTAAACAATATGGCGGTTGGTAGATTAAACAATTAAGATTAGCATTATTTTATCTGGTTGATTTGTTCAGCTAATGGGTTACTTCATCTGTTATCTGACTATAAGCAAAAAGGCAGTAAAAAAATAATCTATAGTATTTAAACAAATCATAGGTTCAGTAATAAAAAATACAAAAATCATATTGATGTGAACATACATGTCAGACAATAGGCCATTAAACTACGTTCTTGTTCTATTATTGGCATCACACCATCTAGTCCCTCACCCCCACCACACTTTTTATCACTGTCATTTCCTACATTACCACCTCTGAATTAATCTGCAAATTATACATTTTCATTACAGTAGCTCATTCAGTTAATGGAGAGGAAAAAAAGGTAAATATGTAACAGATTGCTAAGCACATGTAGTGTGGTTAACATCTACTGGAAAGCGGCAGAATTATAATATGGTTTTGTGAGATTTCTTTTAATTTGTCAAGGAGTAAAAAATTAATGGAAAATAAAACACAGGGGAAGCAGATGTTTCCACAGAGGTGCACTGCATGGTACAATTGAGCAATTAACATTCAATCATGCTCTCTGGCATCTATGAAAATGCTACACAGTCTGATCTGGATTTGGGATCGAGGCGGCAAGAGCAAACTATCCAAGTGACATGGGACACGGATGGCGAGAGCTGCTCAGCTGGCATCTGTACTTTAGGTCTGTGAGAGCTTTACCACTATGGACTGCAGGGTCAGAAAATGTGGTTGGCAGAAATGTGACGTTTATCCACTGGTGCAATGTGTGAGAAAAACTTAGGAAGTCTTCCTCAGGTGCTTGAGAATGTTAGCGCAGGGTAAGATCCATCTGGTCTGCAGAGATGTGGAAAAGTGATGTGGTCATCCTTCATGTTCTTGATAAGTGGGCAAGTGCCTTTGTGGCTTACACAAGCCCTAATGTGAGGCCTACAGTGAGGGGATCCTGTGGCTCTGTCCTGCTACGGGGGGCATTTTGCTGTCATGATTTAGGTCTTGTTAGTGGGAAGGCTCGCTGCAAATCAATACAAAGTTGTGGTCTCTTGCACGGTAGCCTAGCCCCCTTGTCTACAGGGCATTGATGAATAGAAAAATTATGTAAATCATATGCTATGGCCTTTGGAAACAACAGACATCTCTGCTTTCTCCGAGATGAAACCGAACAGTTTTGGCTGAGATGTTAGGCAGCACTCTCCATCGCCATCATCAGTAAACTAAATGAGGTATTGTTTTTTGGAGGAATGATTTCCCATCGTTCCAGTGGAGAATGCACACTTTTTTTATTGAATCAAATGTTTAATGCGATCACTAACAAAGGAGCTGGATGGTGATTGACCCATATGGATCGAAAAATGCTACACAGAAACAAATAGTGACACCGCAACAAAGTGATTAAAGAGGCGATATCATGCAGGGCTTATATTTTGTCGAGAAGCTCTATTGTTAAAAAGGTGCAACATCCTCAATTTACAATAAAGTGCCAGTTTTGTAACAGGCCTTTATGCAATAACTAATGAGTGAAATGGTTTGTTTTAGCTCCTGTGTCTTTAAGTCTCCCCTCCCCCTTAGCCAGCTTTCTTCCCATTGGCCAACTTGTCTTCCTGTCAATGCACAGATGTCCATTTATGGACTTCCATGACGACTGTACGTCACAGTGTCAGGCATGTAGAAAAAAAATCGATCGCGCCTAAGCTTTATGGTGAGCATGGAAACACATATCACCTCAAGCTTTGGGCCTATGGAAGCCTAACTCTGGAGCATAAAGAACATAACATGGCTTCTTTAATAATTTATTATTTACCCGCACACAACACCTACAACATCGTAGCGGTGGTGGGGGGGGAAGGGCCACAGCGTGTTTGTACTGTATCTCCAGTTATTGTTGCCTTGGCGGTTTTTTTGCCTAACCCAGTTTCCAAAAGAGTGAGTTTCACCTTGGAGAAAGCAGAGAGGCACTATTCAAATGGGGATAAAGTAGGCTGACAGTCGCTTCTTTCCCCCCGCAGATATGTCCTGCTTCAAAACCTAAACATCTCTCCCTGCTCCCGGAGAATAAATAAAGAAATAAATTGACGACAAGCAGCAAAAGAAGAAATACTAGCGCGGCTGCATCCTCTGGAGGATAACAAGAATAATGCCTTCATTTGCTGCAGGGCCTCCACTCTGCACCAAGTATAGACATGGCTTTTATGGCTGTAGTATTTCTGATTGGCATCCTAGGACAGTCATTTGAATTATTTAATAGAGCTCTCATTCCCTTAGTGGAGGGAGAAAAAGAAATATGTTTGTGTTTGTGTGTGTTTCTACGACGCTCTGCTCTTTACTGCCTTTGCTTTGGCATTCTCTCCAGCTTAAACAGAGCTATTGTTTTAAAGAATCAACTCAAATATTACTTTTCGGGAAAAATGGTGACAAAAAAAGTCCTTGAAACATCTCAGGGAAGCACGGCAACGGTTACGTAACGCACCTAAAACAGCTTGTTAATAGTTGTGATAATTAAACGTGAAATTAATCAAGCATTGAACACAGTTCATCTCGCCCAGGGGTGAATCACTCAATCTGAGATCACAATGTAGCACGCAGAGAGGATATTGAAGGAATCTGGGCCTTCGGCTTTCATAAACCTGATCCATTTCCTGCCACGGAAGAGATAGAAAGCGAAAGAGAGGGAGATGAGTTAGTCTCCGTGGTGTAGCTATCTCTCCCTGGAGCCTCGTGTGGGAATGTGCAGGTGTTACGAGATCTCCTGCTCTACCTCCTATCAACATTCCTCAACTCAACCGCTCCCCTTTTTTCCCTCTCCGTCTCCCCGTGACAGCGAATATCGAAGATTCTGAAAGACTCGAAATGAAATTAGATAAACCGCCGCAAGTCAGCAAATCGTATCCATGTCTGATACAAATTGAATGCATAGTGGTCGAGCGAGATGCCGCGTAGATCCTGTTTTTTTTTTTTGGTTGGGGGGGGATAAGCAGTGAATGTGACTCAAATATTAAAACAGCTTTCTCTCGGGGGGACTGTTTAGATATGACCATCGACGGTCCAACATGACCCATTTGACCAGGACCTGTGTCAACCCTTGCGCTGTCTCCTCTTGTCTCCCCCCCCCCTCCCATCTTCACATCCTGTCTTTATCAGGGCTGATCGCCTCAAGCCTGTCTGACCTTGGCTAGCAGATAAAACAGCAGACAGATAAGGAAGAAGGGGTCGTGGATAGTGGGAGGGAAGGGAGAGCAACCAGGAGCAACTTGCTATGCAACGTATTTTTCCTAAACTCTAGCTGTTTGAAAACCCCAATTTACATTGCCAGGGAAATCCTCTGGGAAGCTTTATGATAGATGAATAAGACCATTTTACCAGGGGGAGGAGTTGGAGTCTGGGATGACCCGCTTTTGCAAATTTGGCCCCAGGGAGAAGGAAGAGGAAGCCAGGAAACTTAAGCTTTTGCAGAGTGGATCACTGTTGAGCCTCTGAAGCGACATTAGACTGCTAAATTTATCATTGTGTCATATTTGGGATTATGAATTAGTCTAAAGAGAAGCAACGTGCCCCTTCAGCTGCTTTCTTTTTGAGCAAAAAAAAAACTTTATCTAAGTCATCACTTAATGTTGCACATATGCAAAGATATAAAAAAAATATTATTGTTGTTTACACTGTTACATTTGTACAAATGTTTATAATTTTGTATGATATTTGTTATTGTCTCACTGAAACGCGATTTAGTCATTGAATAATTTTAACAACAAAAAAATAGGACTAAAACTAAATGAGAAGTAACATTTGAATGTAAAAATCACGGCAAACGTTCCTTTTATTAATCCATGAATATAAAGAACTAACTAGTAAAGTTTAATGACCTGCGTGTCCTTGAGGAGCCTAATTAACAATATTCACCACCTGAAATATCTCACCTTCAGCTGCTTATGTACTACAAGTCTTGATCTTGCAACATTTGTCAGCAGTTCTGACATTGATTGGATAATAGGATATTAGATAATTTTATTGAAAATTCGACAAGCACAAGAACTAGAATAAATGACAAATTCAAGCTAACATGCCAGCTAAGCTAATACAGCTGAAGTAGTGAGCTAATGGAATTTTGTGATGTAGGTAAAATAAAAAATGGAAAATTGCAAATCTACACGCATCTAAATGTTTCGTGTGATGTTCACTACAGGAACATTTTAGACCCAAAATGTATGAAGCATGTGAGGGGCCGCAGCAGAAGGCTTAGAAATTGAAATCTAACAATGCAGGAAAAAAATGAACAAAAGTAAATTAAAAAGAAAACATCAAATTAAATTAGACTAAAGCTAAATTAAAATTTGATTTCCAACTTAACTGATGCGTTGGCTGTGAGCCATTAAATAGCAGCGTACTTCTGTACTCTGACACCACACTGACACTCATCAGGTGAATTGTAGGTAAATGAATCATGTTTCTACAACTTTTTTTACTGAAAGATAATATTACATCCTTTTCTGGGAAACACTACGTATTATTACGAGGTCGCTGTGACCTGGCAGTTTCTGCCTGTTATTTGAAAGGACATGTTGTGTCCGTCCCCTGTGAGTAAAGGCTGAGTGATGCTTTTTTTTGCCTTTTAAATGCGAAGTCTGTCTTCGCAGCCATCGAATCGCTTTTTAAATGCAACTTTTGTGCCGACAGAATTTAATCCCCAGACCTGCAGTAAAAGTATTAGACCCGTCGTCAGCTGCAACGCCTCTTCTTCTTCGATAGTCGCCCTCCACATAACAACATTAATGGATGTCTGCTGACTGACGTTTGCATACACATAAAAGTATTATTATCCAATCCAAATGATGCGCTCCGTGCCACTAAAATATTAAATTACTTCCGCATAGAAGGGATTATGAGAAATTATTAAATGTAACTTAAGCAGATTCATAGTTTGATGTTGTTTTGTTTCACTTTTAAATAGATAAAGTCATAGCAGAGAGCAACTCACTGGGAAGGTAATAGCTATTTTGCAGACGTATGAAAAAGCAATTTCTTTTGTTGTGGATATATCATTTTTACAAAGGAATAAAATTGAACTCAATTGATTTTAGACCTATTCTGACAGGTGTGATGTCAAAGGCACTTGTTATGATGACAGATAGACAAACAAAAGCAAATGCGATATAAGAAGTCAAAACCTTCGATTATGAGCGTGGATTATTAGGGACAGCTTGTTCAGGGTAGATGCTAATAACCGAACTCTGTGCGTCCCCATGTCCCCATTTGGACGCACACACCTATTTGTGTTGTTCTATTAGGGTTTCACGGCGTGGGCGAGGACAGACAGGCTGAAGGAGGGACTTCTCTGCTTATTCACACGGCCAATCCGAAGTGGCTGATCCAGAAAAAAAGCTCTTCATTGTAATGCATGTGGCGTGATCGCGAGTCTCAAGCTGCACGGATTAAAGTGGGATCATTTACTCTTGTATCAGTTCAATCAAGAGCAGAAATATGGTGATCGATATGTCGCAAACACACAATCTAGGCCACGTAACAATCCAATAAAGTCGAAAGCTTAAAGTTCACTTGTTACACAGAAGAATTCTCTTTTATGTACAACGGCAAAAGGTTAGCGAGTTTGCCCTGTGTTACATCAGGGGGGCAGAATTACTTTTAAACAGTCTCGCCGTGTTGTGCTGTAATTGCAGCGCTTCAGGAAACGTTTCCCCACGACTAAACCATTCCGCGCCTCCACTTCCTCCAATCCTGACAGCTGTATCTCAGCTCTGATTGGGTGCTTGCTTTGAGGGGTTCCTGACCTTTCGAGATGGAGCCCATGTGGCCCGATTCGGATGGCTGGTTTACATTCTGTCAAACACGAGTCTGTGAAGCACAGAAAACTACATCCCTTCCAGAAAATGTCAAACAGTGGTGGCAGGTCTTTGCTGGCAGTGCACTGTGATATTATTTTGAAGAATCTTGGCAGAGGTTGACACTTGTCTTGCAGTTGACCGGAAGAACTCTGATTTGCATTCGAAATGCTTGTTCAAATAAACAGCACACGACGCGGTTCACGAAGATCAGACAGTCTGAATAAGTTGGGGAACAAAGCGCATAGCTGATGCACGGAAAACAACGCAAGATCGTCGGGGCCAGAAAGGCATGTGAGTTGGAAGCTACAACTAACTCCCAACGGAGGGAGGAGATATCGCATAGGACATTACAATGCCAGGAAAAGCTTCAATTAGTAAGTTAATTACTTATGTATTAATACTTTATTTGTGATTCATGGAGCCGACTGCAGCCTCGACACTTGCATTCAATTACTTTTGATTTGTGGAGATTCTTGAGAGTCTTGCCTCAGACTCCCACTGATGTGGCAGAAACCAGGCAAAAAGAAGAGTTTGGAGGCTGAAGTAGAGCCGTCCCCTGCTACATTAGAGCTCCTTCAACCTGTGACATCGCTGTACGACACATGTCTGGTTTCATCAAATATCAAATGGTCTTCATTTACATGTCTAACTGTGGACCGATGAGTCTTTGATATTACTCTGTAACCCGCCACAGCCACATGCAAATCAACAAGCTTTGATGCCGATTATGAATGGAACAGTTGGACCAAACCCCCATTCTCGTTTCATTGATGGGACTCCAGGTTTGTACACAGATGTTTCCAACTGATGTCTAGTATTAATATTACCTTTTGCAGCAGGTGTGACCAATAAAATAATAAAAGATAATAATGTTTGTTGATTTTGTGACTTTGTGAAAATGTGATCACGTGACCCGTTTACACAGAAACTAATTGGACAAGTGACACAAGCTGGAGTCACTTCCACCGCAGGATGGGGAAACACCTCCTCTCCACGGGACCCAGACACCTAAACACTATGTTGTGTGTATCTGAATGTGTGCGATTGTCATGCTCCGGCGTGTTAGCTGCTAGCCGCTGAGGCCCACCTGTGCAGGTATTACAGCACACGAACAAACACACATCGCAAACATACCCAGGTGCATTGTTCTTTAGATTAAAGCGCTGGGGAAGACAATCCAATACTCTGCATGAGCATCGTTGTTACATCTCCTGTTGGCCGGCATCCAAAAAATGTTGAGCAATGAAAAACATTAATTAAGTAACATAATTGCATGCACTGTGACATTTTCTATCCCTACCTGCAGCGCAAGGGACTGGGCTCCATCCTCCACCAGAAGTGTCATGTTGATCCCTCTCCTGCCTCCACTAATGTCAGCATTAATAACTCAACGTGATGTCATCTCCCTAGCTCATGTCCGGCAGGAGGTGCCGGGAACTGCCTGCGCCCGTTGTTATGACGATTAATCTGCCCCGAGTCGCAGTGCCGAGGGTGGGCCCGGGCCTGAGCGAGTGGGGTCCTGTCTGATCGCAGACAAGGTGATAATTGCCTTTGCGTTGCAGAGGAGAGAGGGCAGGGGCAGTCAAGGTCGACTATGAGAAATCTTTCACAGCATGCCTCGCGAGGTAAATCCGAGCGCTGCAAACACAGACTGTGTTTGGCTTCTCTGTTTGGTAGGCGGGTGGTTAATGGGGTGGGCTACAGTGGATGTGTTTTATTTCGTGTCTGCAGATACGTCCCGGCGACTGCATGCGTGGACTGCTTTGCCTGTTTGTCTTTAGATTTGACTCGGCCATGTTATCTTGTCTGCAGGATAAACTAAATGTGTTTTTCTTGTAAACACCATTTCAGCTTTTCTTATTACAGATGTGCATCAGTTGACTCAGGGCTGTTAGATGGGCATCAATTGTCTGCTGGCAATAACACATATTGGGACAGGGATTTTGATAAGTGGCTCTTGATGATTCAAAACCTTTAGACATGAGACAAATTATTGATTTTCTTTTAAAACTGTTCAGGGGGTGAAATTGTTGATAATTTTCTAACATGCTGTAAAAATCTTTGTTTTTTATACCAGACAATAAATACCGGACACTTTGCTAAAATATACCAAACATTTCAAAATGAGGGACATTTTTTTACCAGCCATGGCTTTTTTGTTTTCAGTTACATACTAATAGACTGTATAAGGCTGTTTGTGAAGGGTTAAGATTAACATTTTTTATCAATTTTCCATAAACATTTGAAAAAAACTATCCCTGAAGGCTGTTGGACTCTATTGATAGCAACTGTAATCAGTGTGTAATATTGTAAAAATGTGCTCAGTGGATGACTTATGGGAGACAAACGTGTGTCCTCACTTTACACAAGTATTTTCAGAGCTCGTTCTCAGTCACCACAGCTGTCATTTCCTGGAAGATCCTATGTCAGGAGAAATCTCAAGGACACTTTCCATTTATATAATTCAGCACAGGCACTTGTCAAGAGCCCCTGAGACATGTGTTCAGTTTGTTTGTACCAAAAGTGATATTAGTCAGCCGCACATTCTGATGTCCTATAATTACAACGAGTTGATCGTCACTCTGTGCCTTTATAGTTTATTAAGACATTAACAATTTCATGCATGTAGCATGAACAAATGCAAACACACCGTATATCACTAATCAATATTAATATTGTATTTATCATAACGGTAGCAGTGCAATGTTTGCACTGTATTATTGGCCCTGAACAACAATTGTACTGTTTTGCATGTATATTTATTAAGGTTTTTCATGTTTTATGTATTAACCACCACTTTTATACTGTATCTTTCCACTGAATACGAGGAGCAAGCAGACAGATAATATACGGCACATCAAATCCCCTGTAAAACCATAAACATGTGCTGTTTACTCTCCAGCTTTCGGATGGATTACACTAACTACTAAGAATAAAACACAATATTAAGTTAACTGTTTCTGGCAAGGGTCTAAAGTATCTGCTGATGTAGATTTTGGACTGAATTTGGATTAGAAATTGCTTCTTATTGAACATTAAATACCAGACTAGTTGTATTTGTTTAGTTTCACATATTATACTAAGAAAGGCTTAAACAGACTTTACAGTACGTAGCTACAGTGGCTGTAGTGATGAAGAACAGAATAATCATATACAGTTGAGGGAAATAATTTGACACTGCACTCTGACAAGGCTGCGTCCTCACATATGTTTGTTGACGGACTGATTAAACCATCGCCCCGACCCCCATTGTACCTGCTTGAACTTGTCCAAGCCGAGTTGAATATTAATTTCTATGCCGATGCCCTTCCAGTGTTTTTCGAGTGTATGGAAGGGCGTTGTCACACCATGCTGCCTGCAACTGACGGCTGTTGTGCTTTGGGAATTTTAGTATAGGTTCAAACACAAGAGGCAAATCTGTCACACCTGTCACGGGAGTGTGTTATCCCATAGAATAAAAGTCTTGGCGTGTTAATCTGTTGCAGACTGTACTCAGTCACACAACCCATTTCTGTCATTTGCTTGTGTCTAATTTTTTTGATTTTGTGGCAGCTGTTATAAAAGTAAAGGAATGATTACATTTTTTTTTGAATCCTTTATCAGGTCTCACAGACTGAGACAAAATAAATTTTGTACAGAAGCACAATTTCTCCATAATTTTAATGAAAAAAAGAACAGCTATAATTTGAAAAATTTACAAAGGTTTGTTTTTCTGGGAAATGTTGGTATGGCAGTACCCTCACTAGCCACTGGGGATCTTCAATATTTCTTTATTGGCTGGTATAAATACTAATCAAATCATTATGATACAACAGGGTCCTTTTCATGCATCTTTTCTAAAGCCCCTATTTCTCTTGAAGCAAAGTAATGTGGCATGATATTAGTTCTGATCAAACTACTAAACCCTAAATGGGATGAGTGTTTGCACAAAGCGTATGAATGTGCTTGTTTGTATATATTAGAGAGAGCTCATGCGTGTGTGAGAGAGAACGAGATGAGTTGCTTTGGATGTTGGCTCTGCTAGTCAGGAATTGATCGGCTGCATTCATTAGCAGATTGCCTATTGATGAGAGAGAAGATTTATAATGCTCTGATTGATGGTAGCAATCTAGGAGTATAAATAAATGAATATGTGCCTGCCGTGGATGGTGATGGCAGTAAAGCCTTGATTTGCAAGCTCATCTGCAATCACAAATGTCACATTTAGTATGCCCTCATCACCAGGCACCACTGACAGATAAAGCATAAAGTGAAGTCAGATGTCAGGCACACTGAAAGGGGAACAAGTTCGTCAGGGCTCTTCATTCACACTGACACAACGAGATCACGAGAGCTGTACAAATAAAGCTGAGAGAAAGGCGTAAATGGATTTGAGTGGAAGCGGCACTTGGCTTTAAGTTGCGCTTTATGGTTTGACCTCAAGATGAGGAAAAATGTAGTTGCTTATTTAATGATGAGGTTTGAAAAAAAGGGGAAAAGCCCTAAAGATTTTTTTCCTGTGTCATGAACATTTGTTCAACTATGTCAGCCAGATAGTCATAGTTATGCTCAAAGTTATTGTCTGTGTGTCACGATGCTGTAAATATATTGTGTCATTAAATGCAAACTTTTTCCACACTATTAAATTTAATTAAATGACACAAATTTCACAATTTAATGAAGTTTCTGTTTGAATTTTTTTAATAATATAATATTCAAATGGTTCCTTACATTTTGCTATGCGTTGCTATTATAACCCAATTTAGTGTGTGACAATTCCATTGAAATGGAATTTCACTGAACGTAAGAAATCACAAGTAGCGTGTCAAATATCGATTCTTAAAGATGATATTGGAAGAGGGAGTTGTTGGGTGATGAATAATTCTCTTATCAGTAATTCACAAATGTTAAAAACAACTCACTCATTATGAAAATCACTCCACCCTCATAACACCACCCTTCTTTATATGTTATATAAAAATATGCTTATTTTCTGTTTAATACTGTCCTCTTCCTACATTTTTAAGAACTCCACATTTGTTTTAACATTTAATGATCCACATATCAAGTTTTTAGTTGTTATGACACTCACACAAATACCTACTACCTGCCATTATTAATATCGAGAGAAAATTTTCATCTCATGACAGTAGTAGAGTAGTAACTATTCCAGGAGAAAGAGTGACCACGTCTGTGTAGGGACGAGGTTTGGGCAGGTGAAGGCGACGATATCAGTTTGTGTCCCGTTTAAATATTAGCCAATGATGCTGGCTATCTTTCCCTAACCCTGACCTCACAGTTTCTGTGCCTAAATTTAAACTTAGGCGTGTATTTTTTTTTGTGCAAACGATCGTGTAATATCACATAAATCTGACCTCCTCAGTCTGCTTGCATGTGGAGCAGGAACCTACGTGCTCACGGTTTTGATGGCAATAAATAATCCTGCAGCTGCTGGATGGGAAACGGGTGGTAACATAAATAATAAATATTAAACAGATCTACAAAGTAAAAACATACTTTCTGACTTTTGCTACCCATGACATCAGACGGTATCGAGAAAATATTTTTAAAAACATACACGCTTGTCCGTTTTCATTATGCTCATTGAGTCTGACCTTGGACCCAATTTGATGATTCCATTACACCAGGACCTGCTCATCTGATGGACTTCTCTGAGTCACAGACGCCCGATAATTTAACCTTAACGGTTAAATCTTTTACTGCCCCCCTCCACCGACTGTGCCCTCACCAGCTCCCACAACCTCTGACCTCCAACCCCTCCCAGCCCTGCTAAGGGAATTTAATCGCATGTATTTAAGATTGCAGTACCTGATACGAACTTCCTCCAGCAACCAGAATAAAAGTGATATGATTTTATCCACTGGTCGTGTGCCATGAATTCAAACCAGTGCCCGAGTACATTATTTATCTGCTTAGAAGGACCTTTTGCCCTTGGTGATTTTCAGCCATCTCCAATTTTCCTTTTTTTTTTTTTTGGTTTTGATGGGAAGATCATTACCTGGGGTTAACTGATGATTAAGAAGCCTGTGCACCATCCCAAGGGGGAAAAGGTTTCTTCTTTTCTTCTGGGATTGCAGCTTTATCAAATTAACAGATTAACTTGAGGTGTTACACATTTCGTCTTACGAATTTAGAGATCCTTCATTGAAAATAGTGCCAATTATCACTTTCCTCATGTTCCTGCTAAACGAATGTGCTTCCCACTGAGATACTAAACTGTACGGCAATGACAATATTAATTCCAGCACGATATTCACCCGATGTCCTTTCTACTTTTTTATTTTCATTTTTTGGCCCAAGCACTAGATAATTTGAACATTTTGCCATTTAAGACAAAAAGAGAAACGCATAAAAGACAATTTTCTCCGCTAGTTCGCGCACTGGTACTGTCAAGGATACCGTCAAGGACTCGTACTATTCTTATACCTAAGAAAAGGCATAATCGAGGTATATTTATGTTTGCATACAATGAGAAAGTAGGTGTTCAGTGTGCTTCTGGAAGCCCATCTATGTTCCAAACATGCCTGCACACAGCAACATCAGAGAGAAGCGTGCATCACACAATTCTTGGAGGGACGTGGGCCCCCTCCTGGGATTGGGCCTCCTCCTGGACAGAATAAATAAATGTTTCTCCACAGCCTGTGGTCTGCATGCTGAGCAGTCCGTCAAGCTCTCCTTCCTGCTTCCGTGAAGCAAACAAATGCTCGCGCTGATTCACCTGCCACAGTTGCATATTCCCAGTGCACCCCGGGCTTAGCAAAGTATAGACAAAAAAAAAAAAAAAAACATGCCAAGGCCATGCGACCAAAACCATGTCAGCCATGTCTGAACAGGCGCAGCTCTGCCCTGCATGTTTTCATAAACCAGTCACTGAGTTTAACATGCTTCATCCCTCCGGTGACCAGGAGCCACCCGAGTAATAATATGCTCATAAATTATTTGCTCTCCCAAAATGAGACAGAAAGTATTGCTCCTCCATGAGATCTCTTTGTCTTTCCTTTAATTGGGTTGGTGATAATTATCTGTGTCCACTTCTATGAATCAATTACAGACACTTAGCATTGTAATCAATTATATTCTAGTGTTTTGCACTAAACTCTGCATGATTAATTAAGTAATTAAGCACTTTACTTGATTTATGTGGCAACTATGTTTTTTCTTTGCATTATTTATTTGTATTTGTCTGCTTGAAGCACCACAGGTCAACATTAACTGGGATCTGTTGCCCAATTATTTGAGGAGTGGCTCCAGTGAAACTCACTTTGGTGAAATGGATTCATCTTCACAAAGAGAGACCTGGTTTTTGGCTTCTTTATTATATGCTGCCACACAAAAATCTAACAAAAAATATTTACCAAGCTGCTTAGATGGACTTAAGGCAGCTTATAAAAACATAATCAATTTGACAACACAGTCACAGCATTAATGAATGTGCTGCAAATGCCACAACACAATGGAAAAACTAAAAATCTATTTACAAATAGAAATGTCCGTCACTTTTAAGTGTCCCCTGGAAACATTGCTGTGAACAGTTATCATTATTATATTATTAACACATTGTTGGTTTTAATTGTATGTATCTAAAAATTATATACATATATAGGACATTATTTTTACTTGAAATGACTCTTTTAGAGCAATACTTGCACTTTTATTGTGCACAGTCTATGAAATTTTGCTGTGTAGGTCCACACAGCTCAAAGTGGCCATGATGACCCTTTGTTCTCCGAGACCACCAGTGTTGATCAGGGGGTATATACACTGTCGTGTGTAATTAACATGCAGTAGTGAACATCAATAGACAGACCAATGAGCAAGTGACTTCCTGTTGCAGTGCCTCAGACACTGATAATTGCCCATCGATTACAGCAAGTTCCCAATCAAATTTAATATGACAAATTTCACTGTTCTAATACAGTTTGGTAAGAAGGAGCAGATGGTCTTCAATTGCCTTTTTAATCTCTAAATAGACCCCGAACATTAAAATAAATCATCCATAGTATTACTGTTGTCAGCAGTGTAAGACTATGTGCTACCTGGATCAGTGAGACTGTGAAACTCTATTTTGCACAGACCCACATCCGATACATGAAATAACACTAAAGAGAAATAGAAAAAGAAAAAAAAAAACTATAAAGAGAATGTGATGTCAACAGGCCACAACAGAAACTGGAGGAAAAGGTAAAAGCTAAAAATCAATGCATGACTGTAATTTGGCTTCAGGGCAAAATCCACAAGTTGCAAATTGCAACTGCCTCTGTTTCAGAGATGTGTGCTTCACTTAGCTTTCAGCATCTTCTCCCTTGGCTGCTTTCTTAGGTAGTCCAGCTTTCATCTGAGCTCCAATCGTCTTTAGATAGATATTGACCCGTGCATGCATTCATGCTGAAGCCCAGATGATCCCTCACACCAATCAGAGGTGCAGGAGTGAGGAGGAGGAGGAGGAGGAGGAGGAGGAGGAGGAAGCCAAGCGGCACAGGGGAAAACCAAGTATGAAAACCAAGAGCAAAGTAGGACACAAATTAATAAATAATGTTTTGAAAATGCACAATTAATCAGCTTTTATGATTTATCAGACGGCCCAATCCAGGAAGTGTAAAAATGGCTACCGGACCCTTTCTGCTTTGGTGTATATTTTAGGCACTGCCAACGTCAAGACAATACCCAAACTATTGATTGTGTTACACTTAGAGCTATTGATCGGGGTTCAAAGTTAAGGGGCGGAATGGACGGAGTGGGAGAGAGGTGGACGGAGTGTGTTCAGGGCGGCTCGTTGGCTTGGCTTTGTGGTCAGTTCACCATTTAAGAGAGAGGATCATTTTCAGTGAGACGGACCCCAGATAATTTCACTTCCGATATGCTGAAGAGGAGAAACAGCTCGGTTAACAAACGCAGACCAGTTGAAAGTTGTCCACACTGTCTCAAATAACTCTTATGAGTGCACGGAATTTGGAAAGAAGGCGGCTTGTTTTTTTTTTAATCTTTTTTTTTTTTTTTTTACTTTTATTTTTGTCACCTGCTGCTTCTGCTAAACCGGAGCTAATCTCACCCAGCAGGGAATTCTCTGTTCTTCCCTGAAAATATGTTGGAATCAAAGGCTTTTTTTTTTTTTTTGTAATGGCTGAGTGGAGGTAAATAAATGGAAGTTTAAGTTGGTGCATTGGTGCAAAAAGGAACATTTGACCCCAAAACAAAATATAGACTTGGTGCGAGCCAAGGAAAAGCAGATACAAAAAAAAAATGCCATTTCACAAACTGCAAAGCTTTTTGGAAAAATCTTTAGACAGATACAATAAAATCAGAGCTGTTTCGCTTCACGTTTAGTGAAGAAAAGAAAAAAAAAGAAGCTTAAACAAAAGAACATCCTCCTCGCTGTGCGACATCAAGGTGGCTCAGCACTGTTTTGCTCCCGAGCTAATGAGCTACATGCTAATAACGGGGAACTTCACAATATCAAACCACAATTCATTCTACAACTTTTAGAACACGCACTTTTTGAAAGGGACAGTCACGCATGTTCATTTAATGGCCACGGCAAACGTTTAATTAGCCATGTGTGAAATGCAAAACGCTCCACAATAACATCCCTCGATGGCCGCATGATGATGCGTGTCAGATGCTGAAAGGAAACGCCAGTGGCTTACAGCTTCTGAACTGGCTCATTAGCCATTAACAAGCCGGTAGTGCTGGAATATTTTTGAAAATGATCTTTTAAATAAAACATTCGCCGGACTCTTGGTCTAATTCTAAAACCATCAGTGCTGCGGCACTTCTAATGAACATCATTGTCGCCATTGCTTTGTCAAGGAAGGGCAGGAAATACAGATCATGTATTTACAGAGTAATTGTTATGTCTTCCCTGACATAGTAATCATGATTAAAATGTATTTTTCTTTTTATTTAATACATCATTTATTGCAAAAAAAGTGAAAGAATTTCAGAATTGTTAGTTTAATTTAACACTAATATCACAGCAGTTTATTCTGAATAAATGGCATTTGTGCATCATTTTCCAATAAAGCATCCAGCCTCACTGTATTGTGTATTTTAAATGGGATAAAATAATTTTACGTGAGAATTATCTGGACACTGTTCAGTATATGAACTACGTAAGACGCAAACTAAGAAATCTGACAAACCTCCAAACAGAACTTCTTCTTGAGTAACTACAGTTGTGTGTTTGAACCCAGTTGTGTGTGTATTCTCAAAGGCAGCAGTAGTAAACTCACAAAGATACAGTAGTTATATCATAAAGAACAATAGAAATGTCAAAAAAAGTGCACTACAGCCACATTGCAAGCGGGATCAGCTACAATGAACTGCACCGTGCTTATCAGAGTCACTGACAGTCACGACAGCAATGAGAGGAAAGTGCATAAATATCTATATTCATGTGTCCCTGATAAGCAACTACTTGCAGTTGTGCAATAATAAGTAACTGTCTGTAACACTGTCATCTCTCTTCAGGAACAGCAGGCACGCACGATGTTGACATGGTGTAAAAGCCGCAAAGGAGGATTGAGTTACAGGATAGATGGAAAAACTAAAACGCTGGTCACTGCCGGATGAATGTAACAAGAAAAATGTTGTTGCAGTTGCTCGAACTGCCATAGCTCAGATGGTGAGGCAGCAGTTCAGGTACCACAGAGTCTGACAATTAAAATTTATTTAGTTTCAAACCAAATTACTTTTCGTTTATTACAAAAAAAAAACAACAAGGGCCACATTTAAGAACCATCTGCAGCAAAAGTCAAACAATCTTTTATAATATTCCTACATTTTAATAAAATCTTGAATGGGTTTTTGTTTTAGTTTCATCTGACCAACTGATGTGCTGCCGACAATCATCGGATATTTAACCATGCAGTTTTGTACCATGTTATGATGAATTCCTTTCTCTTCTGATGCCCTTGGAGCTCATGTGTTGTCCTTAATTGCCTTATGATCCACTGAAATATCTTTTACACAATTATTCAGTGTATTATTGAAAGTCATTGAAACTTGCCTTGGATGAACCAACCTGAATTGTCTGCTTTTTAATTAAAGTATGAGTAAAATTGTGTGCAGAGCTAAAATACAATATTCATAATAATAAAAGCAGTCTCCAGTCAAATATATGGCTTGTGTTATTATTAGTAACTATATTTCATATCAAATAAAATCAAGCTTTTATAATATAGCGTCAATAACAACAAAATGTTGACCAGAGCTCTGAACAATCAACCACAATAGGTCTGACTCATCTTGCAGCCAAAGTCTCTGATCCCGTCCTTGTAGTCCCGTCTTCGGACACTTTTCTATTAGTTGATGTGACTATTGATTTCTTCCTGGCTCATTTTGACTGTATAGTTATTAATAAGTTCCATTTCGCTGGATTGGTAACGTGGGAAGATGGGCAGGAGTTTTCAGTGTCTGCCGTTTCTCACTCGGTTTTCATCAAGTGTCACAGCATAGAAAGTCTTATTAATTTACTACTGCTGTGTTTATGTATATATATATATATATATATTTAGTTAAGTTAATTTGCTAACTCCATGATTGCTAGTCTGTCACTTTAATGACCTTCTTTCATACCTCGTGGTTCCTCAGTCTTTTGGTCAGAAATTTTGGAGCTCTGCCATGAGTTCTGCTTTCACAGTGTTATAATTTCTCAGTTTATAACTTAAGATGGTTCTTACATTTTGCATCTGCAATCAATATATTGCAGTTTTAGTTAGAGTTTTAACCAAATCTTAAAAACTAAGTAATACAATTATTAAAGTTAGACAAAACTAGAATCTATAGCAGAGCTGCTGCATTAGATTGTACAGGTGTACCTAATAAAGCGGCCTGCAAGTGTATGTTCTGCACGTTTGATGGAGGTTTTGACAGCACCACTTTCACAGTGTGAGCTGGATATTAGATGATAACCAAACCACTAACCTTTGGACAAATGGAAATTCAAACAGATCCTGATAAAATTCCTGTTTTGTAAGATCCAAACCTTTCCACTTTCAACGTACCAATCATTACATGATGGAATTTCCAAGTTATAAACTTTGAAACTCTTCAGGGCTTTGATGTGATGAAATCAACGCCCATGCAGAAATTATTATTATGCTAACTTGCACCAGTGGCTCGCTAACAAAAATCATATTTTCTGCCACTGAGCGAAATTGTTAAAGCTTTTTGTGTGCGCCAGCTCTTTACCTCAGCTGCAGTCAGAGCCAGCACATCTGACCATGAACACGACCGGGCCATTGTTTAACTACATTACATTTCTACCTCGCTCCACTCTGAAAATTTGGAGATAGCTGCAAAAAATAATAAAAAAAAGAGAGAGAGAGAAAAATCCTTGCTCAGAGTCTGACAGATTGTGTGGGCTCCTTTCTGTTTTGCCTCTGATCACTGTGTTCTGCCTCTTTATCTGTTATCTCCTATTATCCTCCATGACTGAACATCCATAAAAGGTTGAAAAGAAAGCTGTCGACAGTAAATGTTACGTAAGTCTGCTGGTGATTTATTGACAAAATGCATGGACCCTGAGCGAAATCATAAACTATTAATCTAATGGTAATATTTTGCCACTATAAAAGCGGTGCTTGACTGTTGCTGTGTGATCATTTCCTGTAAAATTGATCTCTGTCATTATACACTGTGAATGCTTCCATTTCTCACTAATGTGAATTTGTGTTGTTTAACTCGGCCCGGTGCCTTACTGGAGCGTGCAACAAAAGCCGCCGTGTCTCCATGAAAAGAACGCGTTTGAGGGACAAGGTGCTGCTCAAGATGCTGCTATTTGGAGTTTGTTACCATTAATGACGCCAGCCGGTGGCAAGGCTGCTAAAGCTGTTAATCATTGATGAACTCACATGTAAGTCAATAATCCAAACGTGCACACAGCCACAGACGCTTGTGGCAAACAAACACATGCACAAACAACTGCAAAAATGAGTACAGGGACACATTTAGGAGGCGCACAAATGTGTGATTTATTGTACGGTGGCATCAGCTGTTTATGGCTTGTTGCAAGTTAAATAGTGAGTCCAGGTCCTGCAAAGCAGAAGTGAGGAGCAGCTCCAAAAAAAATAATAAATAAATAAATAAGCACAAGAGATGAACAAGCATAGCTACGGGCACGTGCAACTTGACAAAACTAATCCTACCAGCGCGCACAGACACGCACGAGCACACTCCACATTTAATGACCCCATCCTTTCAACGAAATGGCGCTATTCTCAATTGCATTCTCTGAACTGGCATCTGTAAATAAAGTAAATTACAAATGATTGCGTGCTCTTTCCTGGCACACGCGTGCCGAGAGTGCAATCAAGTCAACAATTCCCCGATCTTGTTTATTCGCCAAAAAAACCAGGAAGGTAAAACAAGCCTGGGATTCTCATGGCAACACTGTTGTTTGTCAGTGTAGTTGTGTTTAACAAAAGTCTGGGGGGGATAATCTTACTTGCCAGGGAGAAATGTGGAGCGACGAGGCTACGGGTGCAGGGATGACTCTTTCTCTGTTTATTTACTGCTGTTTACAGTATGTATTCCTCCCTGTGGCTTTGGATTTATGCCTCCAGTAAAGCGCACAATGTCAATCAAAGTCAGCTAAAACAGTCAGCAGGCATTACTGCTGTATTTGCTTTTCTCTTTCTTCTGCTCGTTGTTTCTGGGTTAGGAAAAAAATAAAAAATAAAAAAAGGCTCTGGACACAGTGAAGATAAAAGCCCTGGAGAAACCGAACGTAGCAACACGAGCCTGATGCGTCTTCGCAGCGTCTTTAGAAACAACGAGGCTGCATCAATTCCTCGCTCTCCCATCGTGTCACTTCCTCGGCTACGGCATTTGCGAGTGGAATCCTGCAAGACCAGACAAGTAAAAGCATAAAGTTTTTTTTTTTTTTTGTCATCTTATCTCTGCCTGTTTAACTTGTGCACTGTGTTGTTATTTACAGGCTTCCACATTTATCCCCACACGGTGTGACACCTTCCAAGTCCCTCCCACCTCCCTGCTGATTTCGCTCCTGTCACTTCTTATCTGGCTTCTATCCAAAGGCATCGGCTGGGGACAGGATTATATTGAGAGTTGTTATTAACTGCATCTCCTACTTCTTCGTCTTCCACCTCCACTGTGCCTCTTGCACTGTCTGCTTGGAGCCTTTCTTATGAGATCCTGAAAGCTTATAAGATACAACAGCCAGTGTGAGAGATACAGGCTGCAATGATCAGAGTAAACATCACAAATCTGCGTGTTTTTGATGCCTGTATGAACTTCTTGCATGAAATAAATTCATTAACATTACGATACTTTAGGTCATGAAAGTAGATTTTTTTTATTGCTGTGAAATCAAATGGTTGGTTACAGACATAATAGCAACTTATAGCATTAGAAATAAGTTTTGGTCGACTTTGACTTTTCCTGTTTGTGGAAGCAAATAAATCAATAGGCCTTTTGAGGATTACATTGAGTTTGAAATGAGTTTAGGTGTCTTGAGGTCCAAGAATTGGGGTAAAATGGAGGATCAGACTGACAGGTGGACTGCCAAGGTACCAAAGCGCTGTGGTGTCAGCGGTACTGAGGTCATGGGCTTTGAGTATTAATAGAAAGAATAAAATTACAGCTACAATTAGCCAAAAAGAGTTTCCTGCACAGGAGCACAGGACTCAGCCTTGGCATTCAAAAGATTAAGTTAATGGTTTTTCATGGCTCTCTTCCACTGGGGGTTTTGGGGTCCTGTCAACTGGTAGGAGACCCCGAGGAAGACCCAGACCATCTCATCTTGCCTGGGAACAATCCTGCCGGAGGAACTCGAAGACTGTGATGAGGAAGGACTGGGTTTGTTTTTGTTAAACCTGCTGCCAGCGCAACCCAACTCTAGAGGCGCAAACTAATGGATGGATGGATGGATTTTGCAGAAAATTATCTTCACAACAAACTATTTAGGAAGCAGATACGTTTGAAAATGTCAAACCATATCACTCCAAGATCCTTGTCATAACTTTCCTGCCTTCACATCAACAATCTTAAAAAGCCTGCTTCCTCCAGCCCATTACCTTTCTCCTCATCCCTGTTTCCTCTGCAACATTACCATTCTTTAGCATCATTTTACAGGTGCTGTAGCATTAAAACATCTGTGCTGCTGTTGTTTCTTATCTAATGTTCCAGTGCGTGTGATGTTACACAGATGTGCTTTTTATAGCTATTAGCGATAGTTGAAGGAGCGGGAACGAATCCCCTGGTGAATGCTAACACAATGCCTCATTCCAGTCGGCTGTGTTACATTTTAACTATCAGTTGCTATAGAGCAAATAAAAATAATAAGTATTATAAAAGTTAGCAACCCCATAGGTGAGTAACACACATATTTGGTCAAAACGTCAAAGTGAAAGCTATACTTTGGCCAATACGATCCATCCAAACATGTATGTGTGCGTCAGGCATCTATACACATTGTATAGTATTTATAACAGGATTACAATACTTGATAATACATACAGAATATTTAAAATATATACAGTATTTGCCAAACATATTCTCATCATACAGCATCAGATATTGATGTTCCTAAGGCATTAAATTTTGCCGCTTTGTGGCGCAACGTATTGACACCACAGGTAGCCTTCTGCGTTACTATTGGACGCTCCATGTTCATCCCTATTTGACACCTTGGGAACAATTCCGTCCAGTATTGACACTACAGCTGCACTTTGTGTTACCTTTTGACGCCACAGGAACAACTTTAAAACACAAAACAACTACTTTAGGCTAATGTTACATTTAAAAAACCCCAAGGGATCGTGAACGTGGTTTGTTGTATCATCTACCACCCTGTCCACCTCCCTATGAGACTTTTTCAATTCATATTTTACGTGATCACCAACGCACATGGACACGTTTTGCATCTGCATGCAAAGTGACAGCTTTTGACTCTGGAATGAGAACGGGCTTGTTGCTCTTCCTACTTAAAAACTTTTATTCAAAGACACAATCTACCGTGGTGAGGACAACAACCGTATTAGGAGCTGGTTTCGGATTAATGGGCTGATTTGGGTCAAATTTGAGGACTGCTACTGTGTCCCAGTACATCTGTGAGTGCGAGGAGCTGATCCTTCCTAGCCTGTACAGTAACAGCATTTCATCAAAGCAAAGCAATAAACTAACTTTTATATATTTATATAGAGATCAATCAGTCAAATTTTGACATCAGCAGAGGGGAAGTGTATTTTCAGGTTATATTGCTTGGTGAAGATAGCGGAAATGAAAGGCAGAAGGGAATAAATACAATCAAAAAGCAATAACCTGACCCTCTAATGGAGCCTGAGAGGCACCAAAATAAAGACAGACATAGGTGTGTTTCCACTGACAGCTAGACAAATTAATAACACATGATACAGACACCATGGTTAACCCCCTCACTGCGGGCCGCACCGCATTAGCTGAGTGAAGCCGTATTGAACACAAAGAGCTGTAATGCATTTGTCTGCTGCACCAAGTTTCAAACTTTGCGGCATCCAGATAAAAACCTCTGTGTTTTCAATTTCAAAGTTATTCCGTTTTAATTACGGCGTCCTCTCCGGTTCGCTCCGCTTCGTGCTGCATATCTCTGCGTGTTGCAGGAAATGGTGAGAGCGGAAACAAAAGTGAGAAATGAGCAACAAAAGAGCAAACCGAGATTTTTTTTTTTTTTTGCACCCATGCTAGAATCTATTCTCATTGTGAACCAGCACCACTGTCTCTTTTCAGTTGCACCTTGTGTGTGTGTGTGTGTGTGTGTGTGTGTGTCACAGTCTGGAAGCTCTGTCCTAACAGATGGAGAGAGAGAGAGTGAAAGAGCGAGACAGGAAAAGAAGGAGTGAGCGAGGCCTGCTGGGTTAATTCTCCTCAACCGACACTGTTCCTGTTCTGTCAGAGAGCGCTTCGTCTATCCAAACTCCTCTCCCTGGACCTCTCACCTGCTTCTAGGCATGGCAATGAGCCTCACACACACACACACACACACACACACAGGATGACAGAGAGGGGTCTGCGAGAAGAGGGGAGGAGAGGGAGGTGGATATAGAACAAGAGAAAAGGGAGGGGGCAGAAAAAAAAAGATGCAAAGAGGGAACAAGAAGTGGGGAATGTGGGACAGAAAAGTTACAAGACACAGCAGACAGAGTGATGTCAGACAGGAGGGAACAACGGCAGGAAACAGAAGTGGATCTGGGGAATAAAATGAGTGATGCTGAGATATTTGGGGGTGAGGGGGAGGTAAAATGGAAAGAAGCAGCACTGGAATTTGAGAAAGGCAGCGTGAGCTAAAGTGACAAAGGCGGATGGAAACAGACACGAAGACAGCAAAACGAGTAGGACAGTGGGATTTTTCACAAACAAACAACACAACGTGTTGCACGTCTCCGCTCGGCTTACGAGCTGCACGTCGCTGGTGCAGCCACCGCGAAATCCACAAGCAAAATAAAGGGGGGTTAAACGTGAAGTGCAGGCCCACCGTCAGCCCGAGGAGATTAAAGTTGCCAGCCTTTCATCACTTCCTCACCTGTGTAATGCAAGGCCATATCTGCCGTGGCTGTGATTTGAAAGAAAAGCCCCCTTCCTTTGGCATTCAGAAAGGTCACAAGCTGTTGGTATAAAGATGTGTCGGCTATCTGAGCGATACCCAGCGGTTCGTCTGAAGCACAGGTGTCAGTCCCCAAAACAAGGACTAATGTTCCTGCTGAGCGCATTGTTTCAAGTCTTATCTCCAAACTTGTTGCCGCCTGTCAGAGGTGATGCCTCAGAGGAACAAAGAAGTCATATCTTCAAACAGCTCTGACACCGCGCACTCGCACTGATGGATCACATAGCCACGGGTTCACAATGACGACAACGTCTGGCTGCAATATCGATGAAGGTTAAAACCAAGTGTCCAAACTGCAGGTTTACTGTAAATTAAATGTGAACAGGGACAACCCAGCATGGTGACTGACTTTGTGCACATTCTTAAACTGGTGGTGCAATAATCTTTCCGTCGATTCACCGTGTTCTGAGACTCGTAAGCACAGATAATCCCCGGTGAGGTAAAGTGGAAACTCCAAATCCGCCACACTTTTAGCATAAATGTGTGTGCAAATTCTCTTCCATCCGAATGTGTCGCATTGAGATGGAGTCGAGCTTTTTGGAGCCACCCGCCCTTTGCCGGGATTGTACAGCTGATTGTAATTCAGCTGCGATGACGGGTCGGACCTGGTTACTCCTGGTCAGTGCCGGTTCGGCCCAGTGGGCGTTGACAGTTAGGTGTTGGCTGTCTAAAGATTCTGTTCTTTAGTTAGTCAAAGACCCAGTCTCTGCCAGTCACTCTCACAATTATTTTAAACGTATTTAATAATTACGATGACATCACAACTGAGGGAGACCTACAGTAACTACAGCTTCACCTGAATGGTTATTCTATGATTTTATTCCACCTTTTTTTCCTTCTAGAAGCTCTAATGTTCTCTTTACATCCATGATGAGCTGCTTTTTTGTTCCCGATTGACGCCATATTTGTCCTGCACAGGAGACACACGTGAATTCCCTCATGTCGTAGGATTTGGGGGTTTCCCAAGCAGTTATCAGGTGTCTGCTACTTTCAGACTGTCAGAGACTCGACATCTGTGATAGCTGGTGGGAACAAGCTTCATGTGCGAGCTGTCCCGTCCCTGACAGTCTTTGTCAGTCTTCAGGTGTGTCCACAGCTCAACTTTAAAACACAAATACTGCTGAGCACCACTAGAAGTAAGTAAACTACTGTAATGCGTTATTCCATACATTGAAATTACCGGATACCTGCTGTTTGTAATGAAATTACACACGTGAATTTCTGGTGTAATTAAGGTGTAAAAATGTTTGATGAAAACCCAACTTGACATTTTCTCCCACTTACGTTGTCAGCGTTGTCGGACTGTATTTCCTGCAGCCCATTAGCTGTGACCATGTACTGTATGCCACTGCTTTCCAGCTGTGACAAGTAATATTGAATTCACACAGAAAAGTGGGTAGGTATGCACAAACAGTAATGAGTTTAAGGGGCACCCCAGACAGTCAGGCTGTGACACACAGCAGACCGCAAAAAAAAAAACTCAGGAATTATACAATACACATACAAACTCCACAATTCAAACCACCTGTTCATCATCCCCAGTGATTCTCTGCACACTCGGCACACAACACGAGTGTAAAGTAAAAAAAAAAAAAAAAGTGGATTGACTTGTTCGGAACAGTTTTAAAGTTCCTGTAGTTTGAGTATTTCCATGTTGGCAGACTTTACTTTTGCTCTAGACTGAATATTTCTATTGCTGCAGCTTGAAACACAAGATAGGAAGGTAAGTGTTATGAGACTTTTGTACTGCATGAACTAATATGTCACATTTTGATATGTGAAACACAGGAGTTACTAATAACTAATGATGGCAGCACAAGAGCTCTGCTATTTCGTACGAGTTTATCATATCAGTGCAATAATTGATGTTACACATGAGCTTTTTCTACTAAGACACGCCAGATTTTCACATCAACTCAAACTGTATTTATGTATCCTAATATCACAAATTTGCCAACAGGGGCTTTACAGTCTTCACAGCACCACAACACATCCATCCTCGCACCTCTGAGTCAAATAAGGGAAAATTTCCAGAAAAATTAAGCTGTCACTGTTGATGTATGAAGCTCAAAACAGTTGAGTGCAGTGATTTTCAAATGTTTTATTAATGTTTTTCATTTAAATTGAAAGAAAAAATATGTTGGAGACGCAGGAATTCGCCTTTTGCATCCAGGTATTTGCAGGTTGGGGACATTATGCACGTTTGACTGACAGGTGAGGCAGCAGGGGGGCGATGTCAGCCAAAACACGTGTTTGACGATTTTTATTTTAACCTGTAACTGCAGGTAAAAATGAACGACTTTGATTGTCCCTTTAGACATGTGTCATTTATCATAATTTTGTGTCAGTAATGACAGCTGCAGAAGCACACAATTGATGAGTTTTTGCATATATGATGTGAAATGTCATTAGATTACATACACCTGCACAATCTAATACAACCCACTACAGCAGCTCTGCCATGAAATTCCACTTTTTACAAGGTTAAAATGTCTCAGATTTCAGGCTGAATTTCAGGCTTATTGTAGTCAAAGTGGGTAGAGGAGCTATTGTTGACTGTAATATATTATTATATTACTAATTTTAAAAAGCTTGGCAAAGCATAAACATGGGCAGCCGTCCCCAACCTGCAAATACCAGGACGCTAAGGCAGACCTGTTCAGGGTGGACTCCTGACGCTCAGAGACAGCTGCGATATGCTCCATGACCCTAAACGGGGGAAGTGGTTAAAGACGAAGGATTAATAGATAGATGCATAGATGCAAATGACATTAAAGCGTCGTTAGTGTGCCTGCCATGGTCAGGACCTTGAGTTATCCTCTATGTTGAACACGGAAGCGACTGTAATTGTGTAACGAGCTTGTTCACAGTTAGCTTGTTTGCTAAAGGAGTAAGCAGAGCAGGGTGGTTTAAATAGGTCAAATATTCGATTTTAATATTCACTGTAAAAAAAAAACAAACAGTTTTTGCATCATGTAAATGAGAAACTTTACCCGTACTGACCTGTTGCAGTATTATATTAATCAGACTGTTGTGCTTATGTTAAAATAGTAACTTTATCATGAGGCTCCACAATTTACTGGGAATTTAGTGTGTGCGATTGTGAATATATTAAAAAGAGTTTAATACAGTATATTCATTTTGGCATTTTTATTTCATTTTTACTTTGATAGTTTTAAATGAGGGATGGCAGGAAACATGGGAGAACTGAGGGAGTATGATGCCACAAAGGTCAGCCGAACTTGAACCGGGCCCTCGAAATATATTTTATTTTCAAAGTCTGAGGTTTTTTTATACTTTATTATATATTTACATATAAAATATTAATTCCATGCATGTACAGTAGTAAGCTCGTTACACCACGTGGAGGACGTGCGGATGACCTTCATTCTGTGCCGCTTTCCAATATGACGGATGCCTGTTTAGTCCACATTGATTATTCAAAATCCCTTATAATGAAAAGTAGATAAACTATTTGTTCAAAGTTTGAATTAGAGAAGAAGAAAAGTCTGAGTGGCATAACTGCTGCTGCATGTTCCCCATCTGTACTCCAGATTTATGAACTTGTCAAGGGTTTGTGATATTCATTTCTCTTACTAACCCCCTTTCTTTAGCTGATTAATCTCCCTCTTTGTAATCGCGCTGGGCTTGTACAGAAAAGTTATTTTTCCTCCTCCTTGATGGCAGCCATGAGGAATATGGTTTGATATTTCCATGCTTGTCACTCAGATATTCAGAAAGGTGTATATATGTGCGTGCATGTGCTGGGAAGTGTGACAGATTAAATAGGCGTGAGTTCGCCATTTAGACAGCCGCTGTGCATGTGTGCGTGTCTGTAGGCACACGTGTGTGTGTGTGTGTGTGTGTGTGCATCAGGTGGTGGCGCACATCAAAAGGGAGGGTGGGTGAAGTTAGAGTATCTGTGACAGATGAAGTTAAAGAGTGGAAAGAGGCGAATGTGTTTGCCTAGGGAGGTGCTGCTGCACTTCTTTGGGTGGGTGGGACCAAGGGGAGCATGTAGGCAGTGATGACAGATGATATTAATTCACTCAAGTACTCGTGCGTAGTGTCAGTGTCACACACCATGGCAACATGTGACACATAACCAACACGGATGTTATGGTCCACGTTATTTTGATATCGCTCCCTTTCTCCCGCGTTTGTGTGAAAGTGCCATTACAGCAGCAAATTTATCGAGACAGCTGTTGTTTAACGCTTCAATTTTATTTTTTAAACAATTTTCACGTAATTTATTTCGTATATAACTTGGGGCTATGGAGAGAAAAAAAAAGAGTTTGCGCTTAACTCGTCCTTATTAAAATGTTTGATTTTAGATTATAACATTATTTGCAGACAGAGACATTGTAAAATTAAATAAATGTGGGATTACTAACACATAGCAAAGGTTCAACCTCAAAAATTACCCAATTCAAAGATGAATAAAGTCAAGAGAAAGAAGACCTATGTGGGATTTGGAACTTTTCAATGCAGATTATAAATGTATAAATTCAGAATATTTTACTATTTATTACAGCAGGGAAACAGAACTAACAAAGAAAAATAGCCCATAACCTCCATTTAATTGATTAGTTGATCAACAAAATAAAAACATGTAACAGTTTTCATAATGGATTCACTATGTTAATGCTCAACATTTTGTAGCAAATATTGTGAATATGCGCTGGCAGTTGTAAACTATATCTTTGTGTTTTCAACTGTTGGTTGCAAACCATTTCCAAATGTAATCCTGGGCTCTCTGAACCATTTTAGACGTTTTTATTCATATTAAAGGTCACAATTTCTGTAGTCGACTTGTCAATAGTTCACATAGTCAATAAAGTCAGGTCATGAAATAGCCGATTCTTAAAAATCATTTAAATTATTATTATTTTTTTCACATGGGACTCAATTGGCTTCTCTGGAAAACAGAGTTTATTTCGATGCTATCGCCCTATTAAATTACCAATATTAGTTTATCACCAGGACCCGTTAATAAGGCCCTTCTCCATCGTTTTCAGACCTTTAATCGTGGTATTATGGCACATTATTTATTTAAAAAATCAATTCTATGCACCTTGTGGCCTATAAGCATTTTTACATCGGTGTATTTACGGGTGTGATAACAGTAATTTAAAGCAGCGATGAAATGACTGCAAGTCTGTTTGTTTTTATAGAAATCCTGAGACTTTATTTGGCTGTTCTGAAGACTGTAATCTATTCTACCGTTCATTAGAATAAACTGCAGTTCATTTTCATACCTCACTAATATCTTCTATGCTGAGGCTTTTGTTCTGAAACTTTTAAACATATGGATGGATGTACACAATGTGCACATGCAGCACAATATATAACCCCAGTTGGATGCTGATGATCGTGGTGGGTTTTTATTTTCCTGCAGGACCATCTCCATAAAGTTTTGAGCTGTTGTGTTCAGCTGACGCAGGTTGTAAACTTATTTACTACCGGCAAAAGTCTCTCTGTCAAACACAAATAAATTGCACAGTGAACTCAGAAGACTAAATGTGAGCCGGGGAATGTACATCCTGTCCTGCCTTTCAAGATGACAGTTAGAGCTGAATTGCGCACCTCCGAGTCTGAAAGCAGGTAATTTGCATTCAAAAAAATGACAGCAGCGATGTCTACAAGTGCTCATTAGGAACAGGGTGAATATTGGGCTGTGACTTTGCAGAGATCTGTTCTGTGTAATGTGACACTTCACAGGTGTGAACAAAGTGGCTTTGCATTTGTTTTAGCACCATATAACCCCCCCAAAGAAGACCACCTTTTTCCCCACTTGTTATTAAAAGTTCAAATAAACGGGTAAAATCGACTATTATGGGATTTCTGAAACATCATTCCGCCCTCTGTCATCAACAAAATAAAAACTACAAAAAAGCTGAGAGTATATTTCACATTTATTTGGCATTACATGTCTCAGATTTTGTCTCCCAGCACTTTGTCTGGAATATTTCACGCACAACATTGTATCATCTGCCTGGAACCGCGTTCCGGTTGACACCCACCGCCTCAGCGGCACCTCGATCTCAATCTCTAACGAGAGGCCTTTCACCCACAGAGCAACTGCACATTGCTCAGTCGTCCTAATGAAGCAGGATACAAACACACTCTCGCTTTAAATGAGGCAAAAGCCTACTCACTGGTCCATTTGGAATCATCTCTTCCTCCCCTCTGCGTTAACAAAACTCTGATTCCATAAACACTGAAGCACCGTGTACAAAAACTCTGGTTTTACAAATGTTTCAGATGATTTTGATGATGGATGGCAACTGGTACTTGAAGCCTGGCATGTACATTAGGCTGTACCACTAAAGTAACTTAAGAAAAACTTTTATTTAAAATATGAAACCATAACACAGTGAGCACATCAAGCCAAAAGCGGGAATCGAATCAGCGCACATCATGGCTAGTACATGAAAACCACAGGCGCAGGCCGACTGCTCACTTCAGCCATCGCTTCAGCTCGTCTAATATCTGTGACAAAGAGCTGTTAGTTTAGCATCTCGGCTTCTCCTGAGCCTGACCCGTTTCTCTCTGACAAGCCAGTAGTCGCGATGCCAGATCACATAGTCGGGCTCACTCTCTGATCACTGACCCCAGTGCCAAACGTGTCTCTTAAAAAGTCCCTCGGGACACGGGAGATGCAATCAAATATGATCCTTGGATTAAGAAAAAAAAAAAAAAAGTGAGACATTCTGCGGCAGCCGTCAGATGAGTCATGCCTTCCCTTTGTGCGTTTCCATTTACTCCGTCGCTCTCTTTGTGATCCTTGCAGACAAGGTCTCTGCGTGCATATGTCTGCATATCTTTACATTCCCGTTTTCTCGTGGCAGTGGGCGATGTGTCACAAGCATTTAGCGTGAGGAACGAGCAGGGTGGCACAAACAGGTTGGCAAAATATAAAAATTGGATCACCCTTAATGTTATGTGCTTTTAAGTGCTAAGGATAATGATGTGCGTGCTCCTCTAGGCCCCGCTCTGCTCGTCATTGATATTCAGTGTTTGAATAGACACCTGCCGCCATATTCTCGCCAGTCTGCAGGCTTCTTTTATTTCCTCCGCACAAAATTGTTAAATAGAGAAGCTGATGAGGTGGAATGTCGAAGTAGATTGCATACGACAGGCCCCGACTTGAGGAGAGAGAAATCATCATTTTCATTGCTTTTCTTCCCCCTTTTTTTCCTTGACCGGCAGGAACTGATGTGACAATCGGATTTGGAATTGCTGCACATATATTCACGAGGGGCGAGGGGGGGTTGGGGGGGTTAGAGGAGCAGCAGAGGGCTGTGCAGAACCAGAAGAGAGGGGGAGGAAGGAGAATCTATGTTTAAGTCAGTGTGTCTGTCATTTTTGTGTTTCGGTGTCATTTGAGCGCATGTGGAATGATAGTAGCCAGGATTCATCTCCTGAGTAGCGGATAAAAGGAATGAGGAATATAGTGCCTCGCAGCCGGGCGGAGGACGGGACGGGAGATTGGAGTGTGACGGATAGCGTGAAGCACATTGGGCACAACATCTTGAAATCATCTTCGAGGCTGCGCGCCCGCCTTCACGTGGACGCCGCTCGCGGATTTGCGCGCATTGTGGGAAGTCATGTAAATTCCCCCTGACAACGTTGCTCTGAGTAGTTCAGGCTCTTACATCCGCGTTGTGAACCGCCAGCGATGAGACAGATGGACATTTCTGTTTGGTCACTTTCGCTTCACTTTATTTTCCTCCTGCTTTTAACAACTGTTTTCAGTCATTGAACAGATGCAATCGTCCACTTTTCTCTCTCCTCTCCCACATGGTCTCTAATACATCCTTAGGGACCGGAAACATATTTCCCCCTGATGTGAAGTGAGACTGTGTCCATATAGCTGAGTTAAGCCCCATCCCATTTGCTCAGCTTCCCTTTTCACCTTTTCCTCCTTAAATAATAGGTCTCTGCCCTTTATTGCCGGTCACGGACATTGTGAAGCCATAAGACAAGACGGTAACCAAAATTAATAGGGCTCCCGGCGTGGACTTTCTCCTCGCTGACCGCTTAACGCTCGAGAGAGCACGGACACAGAGTAAAAGGCCGCTAATGGGAAGTGGACGAGGCAGCGCACACACCTAACCGTTCACTTACGGACGCCGAGACGGTATTGACAGATCATTGCGGATTCATAGCAGGAAGATATTTCCTTAATAACGCCGCTGAATGACATATGGCGGCGTGGAGTGCTTTAGTCAGTGTAAACGTGCATTTGTGTCAGCTGAATTCTTCCAACACAACTCCGCACGTGTCTGATGGTTATAAATGACAAGTTTCATTTCTTATGTTCACTGTGCGCCTTTCTCTACTTTCTCAACCTTGGGGTGAAAAAGTGCTAAACTACTTTTCGATTGTCTCACCAGCAGCGAGCAATAAAGCTTTCTAGGGGGCACCTATATCAGATCCTTCACGCTTGTCATCATCAAGCCTCTCATCAAGCTTCGCACTCTAGTCTGCTCCTTCTTCCCTTCCCTTGCCTCCCGACAGCATTTTGTTTTCCTGACGAGAAACACAAAGAGGAACACACCGAACTGGGTGGAGGAAGATAGAGGCGTCAGAGACGTCGGTGTACACACATCTCCTGGCTAATAATCCGGCAGAGGAGACAACAGTCATTCATCTGTGTGCCGGCACTGGCAGGTTGACTTTTCTGACTGAAGAAGGGGAATAATTGCAAGGCTCTCGTAACTGATGAATGCAGCTGAGACTGGAGCGCCGAGAGCACCCAGACTCCTCTTTTTTTTTTTTTTTTTTTTTAAAGTGTGGGAGAAGATGAAAAGAGGAAATACACACAAAGGAGCATTTATGTAACAACACAAGGAGTATGTATCAAATAAGCTGTGTTCTACTTAGCGGAGTGCCAAAACCAGACAAGAGGAATCAATAGGCACCAGCAATTTTGCCCTCTTGAGGGGAAGGAAGCTACGAGCAAACAGACACGCAAGGGTTTCAGAAATGCAACTCAGGCTTAAGGATTTGTGGAATTAATTAAGGCTTGGAGGAAAAAAAAAAAAAAAAAAGGCCAGATTTTGGCATCAGTATTTATTGTCTGCATGATTCTTCAGTGTGATCATAGAGTTGTGACAAAAGTTTGGCAATAAAAAAACCTCGTCTCTCTCTCCCTTCTTTCGTCTTCGATGCCACCTCCCCGCTCCACTGCTTCTCGCCGTCTCCCTCCCCACCCGAAATTTGTGCTGGCGCTTCATTTGCAACACTATCCCCGGGTCAGCCGGGGTGGGTGTGGTACAGAATGTGAAGTAATCCCCTCTTGCTTGATTCTATCAATCCTCTTTTTCACCCGGGTTTTGAACACCTCAATCAAACCTCCCCTCAATGTCACCTTTGTAGCATGCTCGGCAGATTAAGTCCCCGCCCGTGTGCCGTGTGTGCTTTGAACTGGAGACATCAACCCAGAGGAAGATAAAGAAGAGAGGGAGACGAGAGAAAAGGAAAAGGGGGAGACGGGGAGACAGAGATGGGAGAGTTTTGGGTGAGTGTATCCACCGAAATGACTGAATGTCAGGGCCTGATCTTGCCTCTGTGGTGTAGGGCTGCAGTCATTACTGGGCACAGTGTTAGAGTCACGCGCTTTTTATCGTTCCGTTGCACAATAGTTTAACTCTTTTTGTCAAAGCCAAGGAAAATACAACATTTTTGGGATCTGCATATTTTAGCACAGAGAAATAAATTAACCGGGATTTACAAATTAACTTAACGCTTGAAGAAAACATTTTGGTGAGGTCCATATCTGTGCTGAATCTTTTGAGCAAAGTGGATTTTGTAGCGATGCTTGTATTTTTCAGCCCGCGACTATATGTTGCCTGGAAGCAGCTGCAGAGGGTTTAAAAGTGGCAGCTGTAGAAAAGCTTTTGACTTGGGGAGTTCTGCATTTTACAGTACTGCTTTCATCAGGTCCCGATTTTGGTCTGAAAACCTATTTTCAGTTTCAGTTATGGATGTGTTCAGAATGTTTAAGTGCTAATGCAAAGCAATAAAAAGCAAAGGATGTATGTCCAGCATGTCGATTAGCCTCCACATGTTCTACTTGCTTCTGAAGAGTTTTGTCAAGTTTCGGGATTTTGAACTTTTACAAGACCTAAGGTCAACTGCAGGAGATGCGAGATTCCAGCTGTTCATAAAGTACTAGCCAGTAGCTGAAAGAATATGATGAAAACCAAACAACCAAACAGAAACCAACATGTAATCTATGTGATAACTGCTTATTATATGTGGGTTGGGGGTGGGGGGTTTGCTGGTCCCTATCCCAGCTGTCATGGGGCAAGACAGGTCTCCACTCTATCCCAGGGCCACAGAGAGACATACACCAATGACGCCAGACAACCAATGACCCTCACATTTACACATTTTAATTTCAGAACCACCAATTAATCTAACATACTGTACATGTTTTTGGACTGAGAGGAAACTCGAGTACCTGATGGAAACACACGCCAGCACAGGCAGAACATGCAAACTCCACACAGAAACACGCAAACCTGCAAACTTCTAGTTGTGAGGCTGGACCTATAATATTTGTAACACACTTGTTCACACATTTGTTAATTTTTTTGCATAAAGTACAAATTTTATATCATAATCTTGCCATGAGAAACTGTGAATGTGGCTGCGAGTTGCACAAACTGCCAAACATTGTGTGTCCGCTCTGTGATTTAGTGGGATATGGATGAAACATTGCGTGTTGTAAAATGTCCCAAATGTAAGACAGCAGCTTAGATTAACGCTCAAGCATTTATGGTCAAACTGAATATGGACTTAACTGACTAATTGGTTTTCACTTAAATGCACAGAGTTTTGTTATTATGAAAATTTGGATACTTTTGGCAGTTTGTTGATCTTGACTGCTCATCATCATCATCATCATTTTCATCAGTGCTCCAGCAGTGGTTTAACTCCTCGTGGTGTTTAACCACCTCGTGCGCTACTCTCATCCCTTAAGCATGTCAAACTATTTCATTAAAGCCCGGGCCCGTCAGAGGTGGACTACGTGGTGCAATGTCGGGGACATCAGCAGCGACGGGATGCCGTTATGAATGGTCTGCTGGATGCAATGTTCAATTTACAGCGGTATGAGATTTCCATCTATCATTGGCACAATGACGGAGAGCCAAAGGGATAGAAAAAGAAAGCACAAAGAAAGAGGAGTGAAGCCTCTTTTTTCATTGTTCTACCTCAGAAGAGCACGGAAAGGCAACGAGCGGTGTGTGTTTGTGTGAGTGTGTGCTTTGCTTACATGCTTATCGGGGCTGTGGACGCTTCCACACCTTGATTGCTTTCTAGCCCGGTAACGTAGAATCCTACATGTTTTTTCTTCCTTCACTTTCTTCTGATCATTAGGGAGGTACACAGAACCTCCACTCTTTCAACCGCAGCCTCATTTACCTTCCTGCTTCCTCCTCTTTCTTCTTCACCCGGGCTTGCACCTAGCAAACATACATCATTGGGCATCATTGTTATGCTTGAGGCTCAGGGGCATTCATCCTAATATCTGCATGCCGTCCAATTTGCAAGAAGTATGAAATAATCTCACCAAGACAAACCAATCATTTATCAAACTACTCGGCCACATCAGAGTCAAACCCCCCACCACCACCCCCCTCGTTGTCTTCGCCTGCCAATCCACCAAGGTAGAGTAGAGGCGTCCCATTTCTTCTGGCCAACAGGGCAAACAGCATTATAAAAAATGTTATTCTTACATACCAACACACTAACACATTCCACGTTGCGTGGTGCCAGCTTAGTCCGTCCTTTGAATTTTATTCCATCTCCACGCTTAAGTAATCTCATTTCAGCGGGTTGCTGGATTTTCTGTGAGCACTCCCCTCTCTCATACATACCTCATGGACAGCAAGACATATCAGTAATATATTAAAAGTAAAATGCTGCCAAGACTTCTACCCCGCCCCATCTAATTACATGCACTGAAGATCTGTTTCTTAGAAAAGAGGTTGCCTTAAGCCACAATCCCCATGAGGTTGTTTCCCACCTCCTCTATCCGTGTGATTTTTCTATCCTTCTCCACGAGGCCTATTTCGCTCTTTCTGTAGCCTCTGGTCCTACCTATGTATGGCCATGATTCAATTAATTAGTGTGTGGCTCGTCCAGAGATTTAACACATAATGATATGTTAGCCCCACAACTGTGAATATCTTAAATTGGTCTAATCTCAACGGGCCACGTGGGTGACGTCTTGTTTCTCGCAAAAGGGTCACATTATTAGAGCGCAGTGAGGGGTGCAAAGGGGGAATGAGGTGATGCACAGTGCGGTACATTTTGGACTTATGGGACAGGGTAAATGTGAGAATCAATGAAAGCAATCACCAGGTACAATTGAATTTGTGGTGAACTGCGCAAATGGATAAAAATCCGTGGATATGATCAATGGATTTTACAGAGGTCAGATTGTCATTTACCCACAGGTTATAATGCACAGAAAAACACTCCAAATAGAGTGGCACAGTAAATCACAATTTGGAATAAACTAAATAGAGTTCAGGGCAGTATAAAACAACATCAACCCTGTCTGTTCCTGATCATAGCCCCTTAACAGCTATCGTGGACAGGTGCCTGCATGTTGGCGGTGGTGGAAGGCATGGCTAGTGTTGTCCATTTCAGACATAAATTGAATGGCATTTTAAAATTATAATATTGAACAAACAAGCCCACGAGTCTTGCGTTCCAGCGTGTAACCGCAGTACCAATTTTTCTATGTCATATATCAAAATAACCATTCCTTTCCAAGGCCCAGAAAAGACGTGTCCAGTCTTTTAAGTCTTTTAGAAAATAAAATGGAAAAATTTTACACCAACTACAATAAGGTTTAAGCGTGAACCTTAGTCCATGGTCAGCTCTGCTGTTGAATAATCTCAGAAATGTTGTTGGCATTCTGGGCAATGCCCTTGACTGGTTCACATTAAATCTGAAGCATCAGATTCTCTTGATATGGACATAATATTGAGACACTCTTCCATAAATGCTGGCGCTTTTGTAAAAGACGACAGCCTCGCTTCACGGGGTGTTGCCTTTAGCATACGCTTCCATGGGTCTCATGAAAGGTTAACGACCTATATAGGCATAAAGGCTGGAGGAGGAGACTTAGAGGCTGGTGTTATAATCCAGTATGATTTAAGTGCTCCACATGTCATGTTTTAAATGTCTGTGCCACACATCTCTGGAATATCCCCTACGCCATCTATCATACAGTGAAAAGAAAGGATTGTCTAATGACGGACCGGACTAATCAATCGATCATTTCTAGTCATCTCACTGGGAGCTCAAGGTTAATTTTGCATGTCTATTAACAGTTTAAGAAAATGATTGAGCACTGACCTGACATGACGGCGTAGAATACTTTTAAAGCCGTACATCACCTCACGAGGATGAGCGCTAATAAAGGGGTGTTTCCGTGCTGACAGCGGCGGTGGTGAGGACAAGTCTAGGCAATGAGCCATTACCGGTACTTTGTTTGGTGTTTAAAATGTGATGTATGCCATCGCGTTTGATGGAAAATAGTGTTCATGAACAACACCAGATTGTGCAAATAATTATATGCAACACCAGCTGCTAAATCTAAGCATAACAAAAGATATTCCTGTAATGAATGCAATCATTTCTGCATCCAAACGAATTGGACACAAATACTGATAAATTGTACCACAAACAGCAATTTGTTTCCTCTCTCCAAGCTCCCTCACCTCTTAGGAGCTATAAGCAGCCCATCTCAGGGCCGGCTGATGGCTTCTGCCAGCAGAAGGTAGAGATCACTTTTCCTGCGATTAGTTTCATTTACGCAGTTTGTCTTTGCATGGCAAATTGTTGCTGTTGAACGGGGGTGGAAAGACACCCGGCTGGTGGAAGCTAATTTTCCACTTGAGGAAACTGTCTGCAAAATAATAATCTACGGTTTGTTATGTGAAAATGATGATCTCCCCCAACCCCTGCCAGGAGCTGGGTAATGGCGTAGCGCAGGGGAGGCCTTCACGCCATGACGGTGCTTTTCTCACAACTGGCTTGTTACCCAGAGGGCCCGAGCCTGTCGCCGTGCAGAGAGGCGGGCTGAGATTGCGGCGCCTGCCACTGGCTGGAGCCACAACCATTGTTTGTGCCCAAACATAAATACATCTGAGGAATTTGTAAGCCTGGAAACTTCGGTGTGTTTTGTTCTTTGGATTAAATGCTTCCAGGCACGCAGGCTTGCAAACAAGCCTGTGTGTTCACACAAAAAACACAAAAAAATGGCAGAAAACACGAAAAAGATGAGAAATTCACATTTTGTCTTGCATGGATAATTAACCATAATACAGAGCTGAATTTGATGTAATATGTCTCCCAATGGTTTATAGCAGTAAAATCCTCAGGCAGCCTAACCTGGTAAAGTCAACATCGCTAAAAAATAGAACAAAACAGGCAGAATATGAAAACAAACCATATTTATGAGGAAATATATTGGGATGCTAAAAAAATTATGAGCAATCCATCCTTTGAAATGACTGATGTTGGGAAGTTAAAGCTCACTTTTGAATCTTATGAAAGGAGAAAAGTTAGGTATTGCTGCAGGATCTTTTAAATGAGATGGAATCACAGACTCTGTGAGCCATGAAACTTCTTACACTATTTAGTCTTTAGCAGTGACTTGGTGTTGTACTAGTCAAAAAAAAAAATAAAAAATAAAAGGTCATTCTTCGCTGAGGAGTTATGCAAGTGGCCTTTGGAGGAGCTTCATTGTGTATGTGGTGTGTGCTCCCATAGGGGGAGGTCTAGTAAAAACAGCACACGAGCCGCCGGACGAGAGCAGGGCTTCTTGCATTCAGCTCAAGTGTGGTGAGGGCAACAATCGACTAATCCCCTTCTCTCCCTGAAGTTTGTCTGTTGATTCAAATCCTCTGAGCTGAACTTTAAGCATCCAACGGAAGATAAGATGTGGAGATACGGGGTTGCGAGCTTCAAAGTCAAGGATACAAGTTATGGGATGTTGCTTTGTTTGCTCTTTATTTTGTGGTATGTATCAACTTTTCTCCTCTGGTATAAAAGACACTGAATTCGGCTTGATGTCGAGCAGGATTTATGATATAATCATAATTATGCATTAACTGCCAATCTATATATCTCCTGGTCCATCCTTGAGGTTATATTTAGTAAATCCACTCGGCTGCGGTACAGTATGTTACCGTGCTGCCAGATAATCACAGATTTATACAGATACCTAAACCAAACACACATGCAATAAAAAGGGAATTAATTACCCACAACATAAATTGTTTTACATGAAATATATGTTTTATATCTCAAATCTCATACGGTTGACTGAATTTATTTATCCCCACAAAGAATTAGGCTTTATTAGCTGGGACATCTCGCTCCTCATAAGGCCGCATTTTATCCAGCATATAATTTTTCCTCATTTATTTATTGAGTCCACGAGTGCCTCCCTTCTGCTGAAAATTAATTGCTTGAGCTGACTTAATGTGCAGCTACTGAATAAGACAAGGAGCAGAGGTTTCCCACTCACTCTGTTTTTTGACTCTCGATAAGAGTTCATAAGTGAATGACAAGAACAACTAAAAGGAAAGAAACACAAAACATTGAATTTTAATGTGATTATCCAAATGAGGATTTAATTACACGATCCAGTGTTATTTCTTTCCTCAGAGTATTGATGACACACTTACAATCCAATTGATTTGCTCCGTGTTTGGTTTTAACCAGCTTTGCTTTTTCTCGTTGTTCAGCTGTTTAAAAGCAGGTTACGGGGTCATCGTTCTTTAAACCCCAGGCGGTAGGTTTGCCCTCATAAACGCCGATCGACTGCAGGTCCCCGGCTTGGTTTTTATGGCAGCGTGGGCCAACTTTATCATTTCCCTGTTCAATAATCCATCATTTACATTCCATTAATCACCCCACTGTCTGAGTTGGATAAGTGCTGCAGGAAGGGCCCTCTGGGCTGTGCACCGGCCCTCCCACATTAGCCTGAACGCACACACCGCTCACACACGCACAGCCTCCGACGTGACTTACAGCTCTGGACAACGTTCACTTCAGCAACTTCAAGATCAACTTGCCAAGATTCATGTTCATCTGCAGGATACGGATGCACGACTCGGCTTTACACATAAAGTTTGTGAGTCTGAGTGAAGACAGATGGAAAAGGGTTGAACGGTGTGAATGGGAAAAAAAAAAGAGAAGAGGCAACGCTTAAAGGGTTCAATTGAAAACGGCAGCTCAGAAACCATGTCTGCATCACCGCAGGGTATCAGGCTCCCATCTCTCCACCTGGCTGCCACGTACACACACACACACACACACACACGCTTGGAACATGCATACACACACTGTAAGCCTGAAGAGCTGTGAAATCGGCCTGTCACCGGGCTGCAGTGGCGTAGCAGTAGGGGGTGCTAGTGAGCTGGTAAGGCACAATACAACCCCTGCTGGGCTCTGTGTGAGGCTCAGGCAGGCTGCACGGAAGGCGTGCACACACACACACACACACACACACACACACACTCACACATTGACTTTAAACATCTAATCCACTCTTCCCCTTTTCTACCTTTCACAAGCAAATCAGAAAACAAACATGCGGATAAGCGCCTTGTCAGTTTTTAATATTTTAGTCTATTGCATTAATTCCCCCGCTTTTGAATTCATGCAACTTCACGTTCTAAAAGTGCCACGTACAGTAAGTGTATGTTGAGGGGAAGATGCAGAGAAGGTGACAGATCATAAATGCATGACTTCTTGTCGCCACAGACTCCCCAGTGATGACTGTGAGGGGTGAGTCATTTCATGCAAAATGTTTAGTTGCATAACCTTGTGATGCTCATATCAGGGATCTCATTCACTTATTCATAAATCCACTGGCAGATATCTGTTGCTCTCTGAATCGTCTTGACTTTTTATATGGAAATAAGAAAATAAACATCCTTGTTCCTTTCAAGTAAACAAATGGTGGTAATTTCCATACAAAGAACAAAATGAAATGAGAGAAAACGTGTAACATTACAGTTTCAGGTGAAAATTATATTTCTTATAAAAACTATATCTTATATTATACTTGGCAAACATAAAACTGAACAAAATTCTGTTTGTCATCTTGATTTACTTTACCTCTTGTTCTATCTCATTGTCAGACCCATATTTGGAAATAAAATTATATTGAAGTACATGGAGAACACTGAACTTCCTTCACAGCTGTTAGTAAGGAAATAACATTTCAGGATGTTCTAGGAACTCACGTTTCAAAGTCAGGGTAAACGTGCATAGTGGGAATTTTTTTGTCTCTCTTCAGCTTATGTACTGTAAAGGCAGGCTTACATATAAATATAAAAATCTTCAACATCTTCTTAAAGTGTTCACAAGCCATTATAACAACGTCTATAAAATTTCAAGCACTTTTGCTTTATCCTGAAGTTAACTTCAATAGTGAATTTATGAAATAAGTTTTACCAGGGTCACACTGGCAACAATGCTTGCAGAGAAATCCACTAAAGCAGTAGTTCACATATCAAATATCCTTTCTACTAGATGACTAATGACAGACCTCCCTGTTGGCATATCTACTTTTTGCACATTAAGGTAAAATATGCTAATGTGTGCATGTGAATATCACAGTGTGGAGATTAAATTCATTACAGTTAGGTAGTCAGTGTGCTTTGGGAAGCCTTGGGCTTGGAGTTTAAAAGCTGGTTAGGATTTGTGTTTCTTATTTGTAAAAATAGGCAGACGTTCTTAACCTATGTTCAGTCTCAATCAGCCGGTGGTGAACGGCCTGACAGATTGATAACTTACAAATAAAAGCTTGCTGCTTTTATTTGAACATAAGTTAGAATGTGTAACATTACTTGATCATGTTTCAACAATCATTCAGGTTAAAAATATAACTAAAGTGAAAGTCAGCTGGCGAGGTATGTGTGATGAGGTTCTTACAGTTTTATTGATTTCAGTATTGGCTTTCATCACTAACACTCACCATGACTAACAAACAGCACAGGACAAATCACAGTCGAATGAAGAGGAAATAACTGAAGCCCAGTCCGTATTATAAGCATCGTTCCATATCTCTGCCAATATAAACTACTACAAATGTCCACCCTTCTTGCCTCAGCATGATGCAGTCAGCTAGTATGAAATACTGCATGAGTATTGCATGGATGGAAGAACTGATTAATTTAAAACGAATGTTCAATGTTAAACAGTCGCATTCATCCCCTTCTCTCTCTCAAAAAATCCCAAATCCAACAATACTTGTATTGGGTTGAATGGAAACCTTCAGTTCGCTCAACTTACATATCAAAGAGCCTTTGGACATCTGTTGCCAAGAACTGAAATGAATCTCGAGAGACAAGGGGAGACAGGAGGTTGGAGACCAAATTGACATATCAAGGATAATGCTATCATTTACAAGATTAATAAAATCCACATGTCCCCAAGTTCCCTACGCATTTTATTAATTCAGAAAATGCAGAAAAACATGTTCAAGTATATCAGCAAATAATAACTGTACTGGCTTAATTTGAATCACACACACCGAAACACCCAAACCTGCAGACTCATGCTCGGCAAAGGGTCTTGAAACCTAATTAAATTATTTCCGTATTTGCACATTACAATAGGGAAGAGTAATTTATTTTTTTTTTTGCTCAAGTGCAATTCATTACCACGAGCAATATGATCTTTATTAAATGTGTCACAAATTAGTTTGATTAATTATATTTACTGAAAGTTGGGAAATGGAAACTTCCTCCATTTATAATTTTACCTAATGGTAATATTTTCATATTATGACTAAAGTAAAAAAAAAAAAAAAAGTTTTGTTCATTAACACATATTGGATCACTTTGCAAGCCATGTTTTTTTTTCCCTACAAACTGTGACAAAGTGACAGAGAAAAAGCTGTGGATGAGAGTGAAAGAAGTCACTTCACACACACACACACACACACACACATGCTCAACATGAGACAAGAGGGACAGCAGGAACTCTACTGTCACTCTTGAACATTTTGCTGCTATCAAGAAGAATTATTTATATTATTTTCACACTCTGCTCTCACACCACCTTAAACCCAGTAATTAAACAACACCTGTTCTATTCTCGTCAAAGAGCCTGAAGGGTGCCATCCCTGTGTGCGATCCCCATGTAAAACGCTCGTCTTCTTACTTTGTTAATGAATCTACAGGAAGTACTTCAGACGGCGCCTTTGTGATCTGTAAGCACTGAAAAAGTACAGTGATTTGACAACAATCAAACATATGACTAGTAGTGTGTTTCTATTAGTGGGGTACCTGCGGGACCGCCCGGACAAACCGCTTGGACACATTTAAAATCGAAACAAGTCACGGCAGAGTCAATATGAGCCAGAGTCAAAATATGCTGGATTTGTGAAAAATTAAAATGCTGACCAATAGTAAACCAGTACTAGATGGCAACAGGCTCAAGTATGTGCAACAAACCCTCCTTTCCAGGGATTGACAGTTTGGTAAAATGACCAAAGAACCCAGTCTTAGCTTGTTTTTTACTCTTCCATAAAACCCTTTCACTATAGGTCACAAGCTTCTGTTTTTTGCTTGCAGTCTGTTGCATTAACCCATTTTCACTGGCCCTGCAATTTAGCCAAATCATTACCTCATCATCGTCTGCGCTGACATCATCAGCACATTATCAGGCATAGAAGCCATCAGCATCTTCGACTTCCTCTATAATTCACGATTAAAAGGTGAATCAAAGAAGGGATGATGAAGTAAAAAAAAAAAAAAAAAGAAATAAAAAATCCCATGTATCCATCTTCACTATCTCCTATCTCTCAGAAGCTTTTTACTCTCTCCGGTAATCACACAGCACACCTCTCATTTCAATACAGGGCTGAGTGCGCTGAGTGAACACCGCAATCTGGTCCTTGTAATGAAAACGTATATTCCAGCTCCCCTTCCTGAAAGGAGGCCCCATTAGAAGACTCAGCCTCATTGATTGAAATGCTTTTAAACTTTGCACGTGTCCATTAATGCAGGAGGGGAGGCTTTTGAGAAGCACAAGACAATGGTACCATACATAAGCCATTCAATATCAAAGTAGGAGCAAGTTCCCGAATACACTCAAGCTCCGGCTGAATTGACTCCACATTCTGATACTCACAGGACTGCCAATGCCAATCAGAAATGCAAACATTTTATGTTTAATTAGAACCCCCGACTGCATCAAATTACTCACTGATGCATCCCGAAACAGAAACACTGGAGGTGGCTCACTCTCATGAATTGCTAATGGGCGCTGCAAAACACACAAAAATCCAATTCAAGGAGTTTATAAAGAGCACAGGGTCACGAAGCGACGTCTGTCCACCCTGTTGCCAAGATGATCAGGGATAATATATATCCTTTGGCCCCCTGAACCCGACTTTGATGATGGTCACTGAGTGAACGGCGAGGTCATGTCCTCAGCTTTAAAGGGATGAAGTTTGTAGTTGGGTAATAGGCTCAGGTGGCCTGTGCTTTAATGAAGGAAGAGCAATTGATTCGACACGCTTTGCCCCTGCAACACCATTAAAAACCCATCTCTCGCCAGAGATCTCCAGCCAGGGCCTTCTGCATGAAGTTAAGATCTGGACTTTTTTCTCCATTATGCATGCTATCAATTGCATCTAACATAATCTTCTCTCCGTGAAAGCAAAATACAACCCAAACCTGTACAGTAAATGGCCCCTGCTCCAAACCTGCTAGATTTAATCTTTCCCGTTCCCGACGGAGTTGCCTTCGCATTTCTCCCGTTCCTTTCTGCGGAGGTTATCGTAGCTGTCGAAGGGAAGAGCTGTGCGTTTGATCTGATTCCTCAAATTCAATTATGCCCCCGTCCGCCTCCCCTGAGATTGACCCCCCGAGCCCGTCGAAGTGGTCTTGTCTCATTTGGAAAATAGAGGGACAGATCCAGTTATGCGCTCAGAAGGAGAAGTCTAGGAGGTCTTGAAGAGGGTGTTCGAGATGATTATCTAATCTAAGGGTAAGGAGGGGAGATAAATGGTAGAAAAAGGCAGCGAGAGAGAATCACGCGGGAGGGGACAGGGGAAGAATTGTGAATGACAACAATGACAAATGTCTTGTTTCCCCAAAATAACCCACATTCACTGGCTTGGCCTGCTGTTCTTAAGCACACGCCGTCTACGTCTCAATCCAGATTCATGAAGTGCTTATGTAGCCAGCAGGTTGCCTCAGATCAGAGCATTTTAAAGAGCCCTGAGATGTGTGGGAGCAAGTATCTAGCAGAGCCTTCTTGGTTTAATTTGCCTGAGTGGAAAGAGAATAAAGTGTGCATTTACTCCTGAAGTGCTGCAGGATGTAGACAGATCAATTTTGTTTTTGGTGGAGAATACTCTCAAAGAAAAAGAGACTCCTACCCTTGGTCTGCCCTTGACACGACACGGTAGATAATAGATTTACTGTAGTCTACTCATTCTCCTATGTAGAATATTTAGTTGTTTACCTTAATAGTTTCCTATATGACACAACATTTGCGTTTTTGGTTTTTGAAATGGTTGCTTTGTTTGAGGAATTAAACATTTTGACAGTGGGCTGTTATGTGGACCGTCCACTTGACTGGCATCAGTCATCCATGAATTATTCAAAAAAAAAAAAAAAAAAACCATCATTCCAAATATCACGCAATATCATTCTAGCAAACAGAAGGAGCGAGATATTCATATTTTTCATTTGACTCCTGACCTTTTCACAGGCCTGTTTCTCATTCATTCCCATTGCATCAGTATAAACCAATAAAATCTGACGGACAAAGCCTTGATCAAATAGCAGCACCGGCGAGGCATCGGGGGCTAAGGAAAACTGGAGATGAGACTGTCTCACTGTGGCAAGCACTTGGCAAGTAAAAATAGCTGTAATAGCCTCAGGTAAGTTAACTGCCTGAAACTCCCCAAACTGATTTTAGGTACAGCAGCGAGTGTGGGTGTGAAAATGGCCCCGAGAGTTGTTAAGCCGCTTTAAGAGAGAGGCAGCTGAGAGGATGCAGCGAAAAAATATGAGACTGCACGATAACTTAAGCAAACATTCTCACCTATTCGAAGAGCTTGTAGGATTTTTTTTTTTTTTTTACGCCTTTATTATGACATCCAACAAGATTACATATTAGCTTTAATGGGCTCTTAAGTTTAAATACTTAAACAGCGAATGAAAATACAACGGTAAATGGTGCTTAAACTTAAAGTGATGATTGCAATGATTACATGAATTATAGATGAACTTGTGATGTACAATGCACAAGTGCTGTAAAACATTTGAGATACAGTGAGTTTTTTATTTTCCAAATATTCATACCCAACATGCTTTTGAAGTTTCCATTAACATAATGACTGAAACTGAGTGCTCCTAGACTGCAGAATGGAATGGATGACACCTTTCTACTAATTAATTGTTCCTGTTATGCTGACCATCTTAAACCTCTCGTAGCATTTTTCAAGTATTTGTTTTTCCAAACCACTCCATGATTTTCAAAACTGAAGTAGAAATGATATTCAATTACAGGAACGAACAGGTCAGACGCTAATGGATTATCCTGAAAAAAAAAAATTATCAGGACCCGTCAAAGTGCATATACTGTAGAGAAAAACGTGCTATTGCCTTTTTTATGCATGCTGCTGTAAAGGTGTACAGATTTACACACATAGATACATTTCTTTGATATAAAATTTTGTGCACAGGGTTTAATTCATTTGGGTCTTTTTTTTCTCATAAAATAATTATTTAAATAAAATAAATATTATACATACAGCGTGCTGAACAGTTGGTTAAATGTCCCTTATTGAGTTTCTGTTCTGTTTGCCATCCAGAAGTGTCTGGCAGAACTCAGGTTAAATGTTGTGTTGGTTTTGTGGCACAGTATTTTTAGCAGTGACCAGTTAATGGCAGGCCCGGGCCGTGATGGTTCCTGGATTAACCCTGATCATCCAAACTAACACCAACACCAGTGTCTCAGCTGGGTGAGGCACTTTGGCTTTTCTTCCACACTTTGGAAAGTGGCTACACTTCCTGATAACTTGTTTTCATTAACAATTATTGGAAATGATCTCTTGGATTCTGTCGCTGTTTAGAAATGGCTCCAAGCGACATTGCTGACTTATGTAATTCTTCCATCTACTTTCTCAGATCTGCACTAAGTGCTTTAGTTTTTTTCCCATTGTGCTGTGTATTGGTCAGTCCAATGAATGATGTTCGTTTTTTTTATGCTGGCACAGAGGAGCCACCAGCTGTAGTCAATCATGATCACTAACAGGAAGTTATGTAAGAGTCCTTGGACCTGGCAAAATTAAAAGACATTCTGTACTTTCAGCCACACTAATTTAATAATAAAGTTTCAAGTGGGTGTATGTGTAGTTTTGACCCTGTGTTGATGTCAATAACCCCTAAAGAAATTACTCCATCCATCAAGTTCTTGTTTTTTTCATACACATTTATGTTGCACCATCACTCTGCCCAGGGTATCACATGGTCTGCTGTACATTGTGATATTTTCTCTCCATGATATAAACATGATATATATTAACCCACTAACACAGCAAGCAAGGCGGAAGGCCAAGTCTAAGGAAGAGTTCATTCTCACCAAAAATCATCGGTCTATTTGAAAGTGGTTCAGCAACAAATGCAATGTGAATCAGACATTTGAGATTTGTACATTGTGTTGAAACCCAAATCACCAAAAGGGTGGAAATGCAAAGTGTATTTTTTAAGTTATTCTGCAAAAGCGCACTCCCAACTTTGGGCTGGACTCTGGGAACTGCTGCTAGTGAGTGTCAGCCTCGCTCGCCATTAGCTGGCCGGAAGCACTGAGCAACGCCAGGCCTGAGCTCCTCGTCGGGGTCAGGATGTGCGGGGACATGCAGGGTGAGAACAGCGGCAAGCTGCGATTTTCCCTTAACCCGTCACAACCCTTTCACACTGAGCCCACTGCATGTATCTCTGTGCGTGAAGAGGTGGGAACCGATGACTGAGTGAGGGAGTAAGTGACTGAATGACTGAGTGAAAGAGAATAAACTCGAGCATGTGTTTATGGTTGTGTCTCCCGCTGTGCTGAAATGCGAAGCCAAACTGCCACGCCATACAACAAGTTAGAAATATGCGCTCGCCACAAATACTCCACAGGACTGAGCCAGACTACTGAGCCATGTCCCATATTTCATGTTGAGAAACAAGAACACACAAATTCTTAAGTTTGGACCTTATTCCGTTCTTTTTATTGCTTCTCCATTCTTTTTTAGTATCCAGGATAAAAATAATTATTGGAGGACATAAATGCAATTAGGTGGCGAAAATACATGAGCAGTCTCTGCAAAAGCCCTTTTTAACAGAGCTCTAGTTGTGTACCTGAAAATGTCACATTGTCTACAGAAAGATAAAGTAGACGAACAAGCAAATGCAATGAAGACACAGCCCTGGATACAAGGATCGAGGGTGTATTACCTCCTAACAAACTTCCACATTTTTTATCCCAAATCTTTGCAGTGCTGTGAGTCCATGCATTCGTTAAAGCAGTTGTTGTGGTGGGAAATGAACAGTCTGTCAGTGTCACAGCCACATTCAACCAGGTGTGATAAACATCAGTCTTGAAGTCCAGACATGTTGCGTGGGTTGATCACACTGTGAAACTCATGTAACACCCATTGATAGCAGGTGCACTGTAAGGAGACGGTCCAGTTTTTTTTGCTGGCAGAGTAAGACAAAAATGTTTGTTTGTAATAATCAAAAAAAAAAAAAAAAAAAAAGAATGTGGCAAAGCCATAAGTAGCCAGGACCATCAGTTTTTGTCAGGTCTGGACAGACATTTAGAAATCATTTCAAGTCGGGTTCAGTATCACAGGTGAAACTATACATATTTACAATATTTATGCTTTATTCTTATTTAAAGTGTTATCAAATGTCAAAATGAGGAGCCTATAGTGACTATGTTTCTTTCAGATAAGTCCATGTAGTAGAAAACGCCACACAAACTCAGCTGTGTGGGGCTTGGTTCGGGTCCAGTCTCTAAGCTGGGGGGACAACCATAAGCTCCAGGAGCTGCACTCACTTTCACTCCGTTACCAAGCTCTATTTCACAACGGCTTGGAAACCACCGTTTATTGTGGAGCAGCTTTTGCTCCAAGGTTTGATTGGAATAAATAGTGTGACAAAGCTCATAAACTACAATAGCTTCCTTTATTATGGACTCCTAATCAGAAACAGTTTGCAATCAATCAAATTCACCACAGTTGAACGTGAAAAGGAACACTGGAACAGTTTAATTCGCTGATGTGTCCAAGATTTCAGTTTTAGTCAATAGTTGAGAATAGTAGTTTTCATATTTGAGCTAAAACAGGTTAATTTGATCAGTGGTGAACTTTTGCGCTGTGGCATTCTGTCATGCAATATGATTTCAGACCATTGCCTTTCAGTAGGCATCGTGTAGAAGAATCCACGCAGATGACATTTGGACACAGCTATTCTCTTCGACAGCGTTGCAACTTTCTTACACAATCTCATCTGTGAAATCTACCTAAGAGTCATATCACTTCTATGTAGAACTCCCATTGGTTTCCTTATCTCGTAACAGTGTTCATTACCAAACTTGGGCCATTCCAGAATCAGCAGGTCAGCACAGAGCTGCTTTATACTCCTCAGAGAAAAGGGCTCTACCTCGTAAAAGCTTTATGCACCAGCACTGGCAGACATTTGGCATTTACATTTATCGCCAACGTGGGTTAATTAAACCTGACCCATCCACCATCTTGATTAAACAATGATAAATAAAGACACAATATTTCTCCGCAGAAGAGAGTGGTGTCAGGGTGGAGGGCGTGAAGAAGAACACGGAACTGCCTGAACCAAGCACGTTCACACATACAGGCAAACGTACGTGCGGCCTGCACAAGTGTCTGGCATCCCTCCGAAGAGCTAAACAAACAGATGATTGAGATGTCTACAAGAGGCAGAGAGAATAAGGATGACAAACATTAAGCAAAGTCATTAGTTAAGCAATTAGACTGCTTGTTGCGTGCCCTTGGTGTCGAATATTCAATACTCAAGTGCCAACCAAGTTGTGCATAGGCAAAAGGACAATAAAATGAGATATTTCCATCATAAGACTCTATTTTTTGTGCATGGAATTGTTTTTGCAATTGTCCTACTTTCTTAGTCAATCCTCTTAACAGCAACCGATGTGCAGGTAAACAAACCCTTTCCTCACCTCGCATCGGTGCAAATCTTCAGCCTTTAAAATTGATCCTAATGACTCGTGGCTTGTGCTGGGGCTGTTTCTATGAATGTGGGAGTTACAGTAATTGCCTGGCCATTAGAATGCTCAAGATTGTTTTATTTGAATTTTGTATGTCCTTATTCATAAATTCTTGACTTGTAATATCGCCTAGATTATATTTATATATTCTGGATTGGGATTTAGAGCTCATCCGTCTTGTAGCTTTATTCCTTAAAGCGGAAACGAGCTATTTATGGCCACTAGGGGGCAATAATCAAATACATCGAGCAACAGGTTTATTATTCTTGCTTGTTTGGTTGAAATATTTGGCTTCCTGCTGATAATGAGAATGCACATTTATTCTAAAAGCTATATATGTGTATATTAAGACTTGTTGTTAGCAGTGGGAGTATTTTTGTTTTTGTCCTAACTAATCAATATGAATCCAATTTAATGACACAGAAGTTTAGGCAGGAAGTCTTAAATTAGAAGTATGTGCAAGAAGGAACATGTCAATTAAATCTTAATTGTAATATATCTGTATCTATGTCTATATGGACTAAATGTCTCAGATGTAGTAGCTATAGGTAGCAAATAACATGCATGACATTCAAATCATCAGTCCCTCCAACACATCTCTCAATGGTCAATTTATTTTCCAGCTGTGGGAAACAGCCCACAATAAGAGACCTAAATGAATCAGTGAATAGTTCTGAAAGCAATACAGGACAGCCGACCGAGGCTCCACATGCTGGAGCTGTTCCTTTTATACAGGATGGCAGGGTGGCACAGTAATCTGACCTTTTAAAAGAGCTAGACATGCGAGCCGGGAATCAGATGTTTAGAACCAGGCTAATTAAAACTGGAATATAGCCCTAAATGTACTGACACTCCAATTACATCAAACTGTATATTACAAAATATGCAAAATGAAAGGGTCTTAAGATAAGCCCTAGAGGAATCCCTCTCTGTATATGAATTTGAATGAAACCAGTATGAGGTCCAACATTGGGACCAACAACATAAGGGTTAAGTAGAAGAAGAAATGACTTTTAAAGGTATAATCTAGAAACATTTCTTGTTTATGAGCAAACTGATACCCTGATAATGGTGAATAATTATGCTACATAACCCCATCTTGGATTCAAGGCCCGTTTAGGACCTTGACGCATGTCAGGCGTCATCTTTTCCCTAAAAATTTCACCTCTCAGAGCTTCACTGTATCTTCCTAATAACGGAAAAAAAAAATTGTTGCTCCTACCTGTTAATCAACCACTATCATGTTAAAAACATGTCATTAGTGAATTTAATGAGAGCACTAGTGGTGAAGTAATTAAATCTCAGGCAGGACTGAATTTAGAATGAGCCCTTTGTAAAATTGATGCATTTTTCATAACAGCTTATAGAATAAATTCTTAAATATTGTAGATGCAGTAAGTGCAGTACAAAACTTGTTAATTACTAAGATTAAGAACAAAATCCTTCCTTTGTGAGAGCGGTAAATGTGTAATCTTTTCTTAGTGTATAATTTGTCAGGGAATTTGCAGATGTTGTTTAAACTTATGGGGATTCCATTCAGTCACACGCAAAAATAGAACCACGAGTCAAATCTCTGCCACGGCAGGTCTGGCGTACATGCCATGGTGTGTGAAACAACAGCCTACAGAGTTTCGGCTCGCCAATGCAGGAAAATCAACTCAGCATTATTTGTGTAGCCTGCCACTTGTCATTCTTTCACTCTCATTTACTCGCTTCGCTGTGTTTTTGCTCAACATCAAGTGCAAAACATTGTCACTGGACCATCACTGACTCGGCTCAAATGACTTCTGAAATTGCTTTGTTTCCCCTTCCCTGCACACACATGTCACAGATGTTGTTTGGGTGAGTGTGGCTGCATGCCAAAATCAGGCGTGACGTGCCATTAGCAACTGAGCTGGCTGTGTGCAGTTTGTTCTTTTTTTCCATTATTCATTTAAAGAAAAATAAAAATAAAAATTGGCGATGGGTGCAGAGAAATGCAGCCTGACTAGGTGCAGGGCTTTTTGCTGGTGCATTCGGCCTGTCTGGACAGAATCTGGACAGAGACCGATGTGCTGGAGCTATAAGTCGTCCTTAGCTTGCATTAGAGGATTAGACGTAAAAAAAAAAAAAAAACGTGGCTTAGGGCTTAGACCAAACTGGTGAGATGTAGCTGTTTGTGCTTGCGGACAACGCAATGGTGCCCAGGTCACCTGGCAAGGCAGAAAGTCGGACTCTCAGTTGGCTGAACCTTGTTACATGTCACATCCCTCTTACTTTTCCCATGTTTCCTATCACGAAAAAACATCAATTAATTACCACCTTAAAATGATTTAAGAAAATCAGTGCAATAAATCTCCTAAATTTGTTCCCAGAATTAAAGGCCAGTCTGTTTCTGCGAGTGTGTTTCTGTTGTCCTGAGGAGGTTTGCGGAGTAAAGAATCCATTGTCTCTCTTCCCCAAGTTGCTCTGAGGTCAACTTCAGATTAACTAACGTGATGTATCCCCAGTGCCACGATGCATTACCGCTCACATTGTTCTCCGGCTTGGCTCACAAGGCAGGCATTGCTTTCAATTACACTCTCAACTTTTCTTTTTAATTAAATGTACAGGCAGATTAATTACCGGACAACTTAAATGATGAAAAAATTAGAGGTGTCCTGAAACATTGTGCTTGGTGTGATTCTGCCGGCCTCCTCTCTGCCCCCCTCCAGCCCTTAAGCTGTCACGCCCGCTGTTCAATAAGCAATCTGGTAGGGAGGCGTACAAACGAGTGGAGTCGTGCGGGGCAGTTTGTTTCTGTTTGCCAGACAGGTTCGATTCTTTGAGAGACACGGCCCACAAAACCAGACACCTAGGCCTGGAGGCTGGGTAAAAACTAATTACGGTGGTGTTAAAAGGCAAGCTCAATGAGGCACAGAAAAGGCAGCCAGATTCTCAGCACCTCTTGACTTAAGCTCTGCAGGCCAACTGTGGGAGTTGGTGGGACTAAACAACGCTGTTTATACTTTTATCTAAAGAACTTTACTGCCAAATGAAGCGTTACGCCCTTCGGAGACGTAGTAAAATTAAATGAAATACTCGACGCAGAGGAAGGAAACTGCAATAAGACGCGTCTTTGTTTACAGTGGCATGAAATGTGGCGACACATAGAAAAAAATGGGCAAACAGATGCACTTTCGATTGATTTTCATTTACATAACAGAGGAATGCAGTGCAGAGACATCAGTTCAGACTCTCAGATGTCTGCGTGAGACCGAAGCAGACAGATATCCATCACACCACCCAGATGATCATTGTGATAGAGCTATATCTGGGATATCTGGATACCAGAGGGCCTTTAAAAAGGGGAGAACAACGGATATGCGAGTATCGAATGAAGGCATTAGGGAGAGTCTGAGTGACACAAACATGTTATGAGAGATGAGCAACATCTGGTGCATTGGATCTTATCCTCTGGTCGCCAGTCATTACTTTGAGATTCAATGCAGAGCCACTTTTTTTTTGCATAATCTTTGCCCTAATGCCCGTGTATCCCCCTGCTTTAAAGGCCTCTTTAGAGAATTAATATCTTTACTTTCCCCACATGTTTGTTGCCTACTTTAATGTTTCTGCTTCACACAGTTGCAGTGTCTGTACAGGTTGCTAACACATATTTAGTGCAGAGCAAAAGCTTTCCAATTGTTTGTTTTGTTCAAGTAGCATTACAAGGATTTTCAAGGATTTTCAGGAACATCTTGTTTGAATTTAGGTATTAGCTCTAAATTATCAAAGCACGGAAAACAAAGGAATTAAGTAAGATTTTTGCATTATTGCAATTTAATGATTTTTACTTTAATGCTTATAATAAATGTCTCGCTGCCGAGGACTGTTTGTTATTCTGCAGGGTGTCTCGGGATTTATAAAGTTATTATTTTTGCTCCCTTTCAAAACCACTGGAATGTGAGGAAGAAAGGCAGAGAGCAATGCAAGGGGGTTAGAGAGGTGGTCAAAACCGCCTCTGACAAAATGAGCACGGCCCCTGAACTAAACCCTGGGGATTGAAAGTGGATTGAATGCTTCTCACCATATATAGACAGCTGCTGGCACGGCGGCCACAGCGATAGGGAGAGGGAGAGAGGGAACTTGGAGTCGGTCGACGAGCGGGACGAGGATGAAGAAAAGGAGCACCGGGGAGAGAGAAAAAGAGCAGTGGTGTGTTACCAGCCGACCAGTGGAGCTTTTCAACCCCCTCCCCTCTCTTCCATTATACCATTACTGAGACTGAAGGTCCAGCTTTTACCCAGCCATGCAGCACTCTGGTACAGCGCTAAGCCTGCTGGCTGCCCCGTCGAGTGTCCCACCACCCAGCACCAGGAAATAGCTTCAATTGGTGGAGCCAGACTAACTCCTGGATGAGCAGAGCAAAAGGGCAGGGGTTTCCTAGGGGTTAAAATGCCTTAATCTGTTTTATCCTGTGCCGGAGGGGACTATTCACAGATTTGATACACTCGCTTTTAAATCCGTAAGTGCCAGGCAAGAACAAGGTTGAAGAGAATGCGGCACAAACAGATGAATCCCGGCAACCAGCCGAGCATGGTGGAGTTCTAAACATCAAATGTATGTTAGGATTATAACGCACGTCATGACATGGATTCTATATGTCGACGGTAAAAATATTGTCATATTTGGGATTAGTTGGTGCTGAGAGCCGATTTGACACTTTTGCACGATAAACATCGCACACACAGTTTTTACTTCATCTGCCTCTCTGCAAGCATCTATATTCCTTCCACCACTCTGCTCTTTCTTGGTACTCTCCAGCATACTCACGCACATCCTCAGCATCCCCAGTTCCCTAATGAGGCGTGATTACTGTGTTAAACTGCTAATTAAAATCAGATATTAAAGCCTACTACCCATAATCCCTCTTGGCTTGCGCTACAAACACCAGGCTGGCTGTCGCCTGGTATTATGCTCCGACAGATCCCAGGCAGAGGGGCAACAAGTTGCTCGCCTCACCTTCACGCGGCAGCCAGTGCATCAATCAGCAGCTAATCAGTGATGTGGGCCAGCACGAGGCAATGTACACTTTGACTTCCTCTTCCTTTTGTCAGTTTGACCTCAGTTTGCATGTGAGGTGTAAATGTGAATGTGCATAAGCAAACAGATTACCAAAAAAAGAAAATTTCGGAGGCATATGGTGCATGTCAGCATTGTACATATTTGAACAGAGAGGCGCTAATTTGAACAAAATGAGGGCGACATGTCAGCAAATACTCTGATTCCACTATCTATGAGTGATCAGGCTTTCACAGAACAGCTGGCGCGCCATTATGGAGTACACACTAATGATCAGCTATGTAAAATTGATGAGCCATTGATCTCCAACATTTATTGGATCTGGGGTTATGGAAAGTACTCTCAATACGCACAACACGAAGGAAGATGAAGAAGTGATTTCTTACGTTGTCCGGGGGCAGAAAGTTACGATGTAAACATTAGGGCAGGTTTTTTTTCTTTGGCGGTTTGTTTGATCGACATCAAACTTTGCTAATGCGAGCATTTCCAGCCCATGCAAGCGACACCATCTTATCTTTCAAATCCTTCACAGCTCCAGATGAAATTATGTTTTTCCCATCAATTTCCAATTTATATTATCTGCTGTAGAATGGCCGAGACCTCGGTGATCTTCTGTCTCCTCTGCTCAGGGCGATGCGGCACCGAGGGCACAGCTCCAAACAAACTCAGGTCTCCAAGGTGGAGAGCAGGGGTGAACTCTGCTCCTTACTTTGCTACCTCATTAGCCTGCATACACACCGGCATCTGTTCTACCATGAACTCTAATATGACCGTGCGAAACTGGAAAATAAGCGCTCTCATTTCACCGTGCGGGATTAGATCGGGGATGACCGGAGTTCACTGACTGCATGGCACGGTTCAACTTTCATTCATTTGGAACAGAAATGCCAAAGAATAACCAAATGAGCCCTGTCAGGCGGAGTGCAGTTGTACTTGGTTGATTTTTATCGGGCTTCTCCTCTTGAAGAAAAGAAAAGTATAGAATGAGACGAGAGAGAGAGAGAGAGAGAGAGAGTAGCCAAGAAGGAGACGAGAGGAAACGTACAGACTGAATGAGAGGGGTCATTGAGCACAACGAGAACACGGGGCCCCCGCTCAGCTGGAGGGACTCTGGCGAGGACGAAGCCACCTATCTTATGGTGACAAGCGGCAAATGGGGGCCCATTACCGCACGGAATGCTAATGCCAAACTTTGGGCCCTGGGGACTGGCCCCATTCCCTAAACACAAGGAGAGGAGACATGCCAGGGTGACATGCACGACAGCCTCCATTCACACCCACAAGTGCAAGAGATAATAACCATATAAATCATATGAGACTCTTACGCTCGTTCTTCGTCACTCCTTCGCTACTCTCGATCTGTGTCTTCTCCGCTTCCAACACTTGCTGTTTCTAATTGTCCCCTCGTCTATTTTTTTCCTCCTCCTCCCCCTCCCACTCTCATTCTTTATTGTCTTTCAACAAATCCCTTCACACACACACACACACACACACACACACTATGTGCTCTCGTTCACTGTCAGATGCCTTGAAAAAAAAAAAAAGGACAGCTGTTGAAAACCATTCATAATGATTACACAATCTGTGTTCATTATATCCAAAAATAGTGCTGCTGATGTGGATTGAAAATGCACATGACCAGCGATGGGCTGCAGCATTAAGCAAGCAAACAATGACAGTGAAACTATCGTGTGTTTAATATAAAGTATCAGCAAAGTATATTTTGTTTAAATGTCCACAGTGAGAGAAAAGTTATTTAATGAAAAAGTCTGTATTCTCTTTCTACAATCCTTTTGATCAATACATTTCCCTTTATGTAGGATTCTAGTGGCAGGAAAGGAATTAAATTTTTAAAATAGCTATCAGAATTGTGGATTTTTTTTTCCCCCTTTGTGTGCGAAAAAAAAAAAAAAAAAAAAAAAAAAAAAAGTCAAGGGGAAAGATGAAGAGAAGAGACTCGTGCAGAAAGGCAGACTTGTCTCGCTGTTCCCTCAGGCCTGTGGTGTGGGCACTGACTCTATTTGACATCGAGATGCAGCGCAAGAGAAAGACAGAGCGAGGCAGAGACAGAAACACAGAGGAGGAGACATCAGAGCTCTTATGCCTGCAGGGGTTGTGTAAATGTGAGTCATGCCATGATGGGGCGACTTGTTCAGGGTAACATCACCCTTATAACTTTCATTTCGTTTGGGGAGTTCAGACAGTTTCGACTTCCTCGCTCTTGCTCTTTTCTGAGTGGCAAAAAAAAAGAAGCGAGATGAAAATACAACGGTGCCAAACCGATATTAGATATTTAGGTGAAACGACGTAACATGTGGCTGAGTCTGACTGAAACGCTCATATGCAGACATACACACGGGATAGTTCATGCTACACGCACTGCAAAGATAATCCATAATCAACTGAAATAACCAAACAGTAGAGATAAAAATGGTCAACTCTTCTTTTAGATGACGGACCGAGAAAAAAGTAACAAACAAGCTAAATAAGCTTTTTATATACGAGTACTTTTAGAAGGTACATGTAACTAAATCAAAAAATGTGTGGGTCACGCTGAGCTCTGGGCATTATTAAAGCAGCAATAATCGATCGTTTCCTTTTACCAGTAGATTACTATATTGCTAGTATTTGAAAGGAGCCGCCGTGGGAACGCAGAGAGAATTACCACCTGACTTTTCGGTTCCTGGTTGCAAAGCTCTGCTTCAGTGCTTCAGTTGCTGTAGTTTCACACCCTGTGGGTTATGCTACACCAAGCAGCTGCTTTGAGTGAAAACACTATTAGACACCATACAACATACACGCACAGCCGCACACTAATTATCTAGTTTCAAACAAGAGGCAAGTTGGTGAATATTGTGGAGTATTTAGTTAAATGAAAAGAAAAAAGAAAGCTCAACACTTTTCACAGGGATCGGTGGACAGCAAACACAACGCCAAAAGCAGAGGTAGTATTACTTCATAATCATCATATGGCCAGAAACACAATGTCAAATGAATCATAATGTTGCTCCTTATAACTGCCATTTCTTTGACTCCACATATAAATTACAAAAGTATCAATATCATATCAAATGATTTTTCCAAAATGCGAATAAACAGTTACAGTCATAAACCTTTGAACGTTTTCAACACTTCCCGTAAAACCAACAATGAATTGCTTCAACTCTCAGGTGATGTTCCTCAGTCTGCAACCTGGATCAGTTCATTCAGCTGGGCTGTAGACGTCTATGGTCCAAAAATGACTTTGATGCATCGTTCCACTGAGTGACGTTGAAAATGGTAATTAAAATGCTCAGAATTGCCAAACGCATGTATATCTTTGCTGCATTGATTCCTTCAGACCGCCATTAAAATTATGGCTTTTTGGAACATCTGGGACAACAGTGTCACAGATGAGTAAGACAACTGACCGACGTCTGTAGATCCGCTAACGGTGAGTCTGCTTCTTTCTCAATGGGGTCTTTTACACTGTGCTCCAAGCCATGGAAACCCAAAGTTGCCTGAAGGGTATAAAATCAGTCGAAAAGCGAGCCGTGCTTTGAAAAACAGTTGGCAATAACATAGCTTGCATAATTAGTATTTAACGAGCTAAAATATGCAAACGCTTCAGCGTGGCCCTTTAATTAGTTTTTGGCCACATAATTTATTTCAGTTTTTGCGCGATTAATCATTTCGCAAACCGTAAAGCGTTGCAGCCGAACAGCGAGAGTAGTAAAACATGACTCCTCTCCGAGGCTTTTCTCGTACGCACACTTTGAACGTGCAAGGCCCTTCCCTGGGTCTAACCCCGTCATGCTTTTTGACTGCAACGGCGAAAAGTGAGGCCAATATGAGACTAGCCACAAACCACTAGGGAGAGATGGGAGTAAAACCTTTTGGGTAATGCACTCCACACAATGGCACTATTTACCGAGGCACCTGAAAGAGAGCTCCACGGTGCAAAACAGCACATTACTGTGTAGGAGGACTGTGTAGGATTTTAGACCGATCACACGCTATCTTTCATGTGGCTGACAATGAACGTGCAGGAGGGAAAGTGGATAGTAGCAGTTCTAGGGTGTGCATATGTGTAGGTGTGTATCATAAGAGGGATTTTTATTTTCATATAAATCAAGCATTATGTGTAGCTGTGCATGCGTGACAAATCCTGCTCCGTCGTGTACAGTATGCGGAGTGTGCAGCTCTTCATCATTACATAATGTGAAATAATAATCAAAAAAATAAAATTAAAATACCACTGTGGTAAAAAAAAGAAATATACTATATAATAGGATTTTTCTTTATTTATGAGGCGAAAGCAAAAAAATCAGAAGTGCATTTAAGCAGAACAAGGTTTTTAAGAAATTTGATGGAGGAAAATACATTTCCTCCGCTTTGTAATTGTTCTACTGTCCTTATCTACAGTTTCCCTTCACACCTCGAATTTGGCAAAGTAATCTAAAATGAAGGGAAATTTAATAGAATGACGGGATGCATTTTAAAAGTGAGCCGCCCAGCCCTGTGCGTGCACGTCCATTTATTTTGTCTTTGTAGCTGCCTGAGCTTTTTGGTTTGTCTGCCATCGTGTGCCGTGGTCCAATTGGCCTAGTGTAGAAAGAAACGTAGTGGTCGGCAGTACAAATCCCATGTGGATTCCTCAGTGAAAGGGATTGAGTGCCCACCTTCTGACCATGCATTCCAAAAAGTAGCAGGGCGCCTGCTTTGATATCTGCCCGAAAGAACAAAACACGGCTCCATAGCCTATAAGGTGGCGTTTTCTATCAAAGCAAAAGGCCATAATCCAGACTTATACACTAAATCCTATGTACACTGACATAATGCCCCCTAAGCTTCCTAATTCCTTCTAGAGCCCTCAATGTTTTCTCCACTGTCTCTCTTTTTTTTCTGTCTGGCTCGCTGTGTTTCTCCCTCGCACTCTCTCAGTGTATCTTCCTTCATGTCTCTCGTCTCTCTATCCCTTTTTACATGCCTGTCAGTTCAGCCGCTTCGCAGTATTGTTCTTGTTGTTTTTTTATTTTGCCTCCTCTCTATTCATCTTCCTCTCCGGCCTTCCCTTTCTCTCTCTCCGGCATGTATTTATACTCTCCACAAACCCCCCCCGTTTCCTTATTTATGTGTATTTTTTTCCATCTGTACTCCCATCATAACAACAACAACAACAACAACAACACCAATATTGTATACCATGCTCAACAATGATCCGACTGATGCTGGGTTGCTAGGATACCTTGCGGCCATTGTGATTGGTTCTCATTATAGCTGGGATTTGCCGTTTAATCCAGGCTATGTAATTGGCCTGCTCTCCAGTCTTCAGGCAGGCTTATCTCCTCAGACGAGCGTGCATTTAGCAACGATGCAGTGCTATCATGTATCAACAAATACGGCGAGCTAATGCAGATAGAAATGCACTCAGTTTCAGTGCTCTCTCTGAGCTTTTCGAGCGACGATGAAACGACACGTTTCTTCGTTCGCCATCCAGCTGGTGAGCGTATGTCACACGACACGGAAAAGCGAAGTTACTCACGACCCGCAGTTCAGCTGTGCTCGTGTGTCACTCTGTGCACGTGGGCGTTATGAGCGGTCACCGCGGCGACGTCGCACATCCAAACACACGCAGGACTTCAAGGCAGCGCTGTCATGTCAGAACAAGCTGGTGATTTCTGATGGAGGATGTGTCACACACACACACACACACACAAGTGTCACATGTGAGATGACTGTCACTGAGGCAAAGTGGTGATGAGACATAAACATGCTGCAGAATGCGTGTGAGACAGTCAGACACAGCCCATGTTCACACGTATTGACTGATTTGACAGGGACCGTTTTGTTTAGTGGTATAGAAACCTAAGGCTGTATGACACATAACATGCATGTGCACATAGATTCCTCATTTTCCAACTCATATTTTTCCACAATCCAAATCAATTATTCAGATCTGTGACAAGAGCCTAATGTGTGAACTGCTCACACAGTTATGTGTGAAACCGTGTGAAACATGCGTTACATGCCAAGCATTAAAGGGACGCGTCACCGAAACGACAAAGAAAGACGTTTTGTCTTCGAGATATTTTGTATGTACCCACATTTTTAAGTTGTGTAAACACTTTTCAATTGTGTGCCGCCCGTCAGTACAACACAGACATATGGAACTTGGTTCAGTGTAACCCGAAAGGACAAATTGCTTTTTACCTTCTCAAATGTCATTTTTACCATTCTTAAATCTCTGCAAATGAAACTCCATTGACCTCCATTGTATTGTGGTGGCGGTAGAGAAATGACAGACTTAAGCTTCAAAGCCTCAGAAGATTAAAATGAAACTATGTGCACAGCTTGATGCTGGGCTGGATTACCTGCTGGGCAAAGGAGACAATTGCCAAAGTGGCCCCACAACTCCCAGGTTTACTGCAATTCATATGAGTCTATATCATTCCATTAATCACAATTCTTTTTAGACTTTTGCACTAGTTGAAGTAAAATATCAACTCTGACAGGTTCTTGGTCCTACATCTTGAGGAGATGGTCTCATAAATGTTGTATTGAATAAATTTGTGTTGGGAATTTGCACAAAGAAAATCTGGAAATAGATTATAACTTAATCATTTAAGTACTGTAGGCTATCAATTCACTATATCTGTCAATTATTTATTTAGATATTGATTGATTGTAATCAGTGTGTATCTAATGGCACAAATATGTGAATTGTGACAAGTGCACATTAATATTCATTGGAGTCCAAGTTAACACACTTAAACTTTCTTTTCTGACCGGGAGTCAAAAATCATTAAAGGAAAAGAGAAATCACAAATTATTCACATTTGACAAGCTCGTAACAGTGAATTTTTGGCATGTTTGATTAAAAATGAAAAGCTATGAGTCGTGGTTAGTTGTGATTGTCTGGGGAAATAATGAATCTACGAAGAATAATCAGGGTCATTGGGAGCCAAACAAGACATTTCTCTGGGGCCCACACAAGGATAATCCAGAGAGAACAACAAGAACAAATATCATTTATTTTGTAACTTTGGTAAATCGCGTTTATTGTGTTTTCTTTAAAAAATGTTTGACTGATATGAGAACAGATCTTGTTTCACCTACACTCAGACTTTAACTGTCCGGATTAATGTGCTATCAGTTTAATAATGCGCTTGCGTCAGTTTCTCTCCATGTGTGGACGTGTGTGTGTCTGTGTCCCACCAAACTAACCCTAACAGACTGTTTACGTGCTGACGGAGTTATGGCTCCCACTTTATGGCAGCCATCGTTGTGTCGGGTAACACAGACACACACATGCATGGAGACGCAAACACACAGTGGCAGCTGCTTGTTAGAAAATGGCCAAGGGGGGCCACCGTCAGTGTGACACACATGCAACCCCAAAACACAACAGCTGATTCCAAAAGTGAAGGATTTATCACATGCCTTTCTGGACATTAATGAATCACACGATTAAGAATTTGATCCAGTGCAAAAACACAAACCTGTTGACTTTTAATATAGGGAGGAATATTACTAAAAACTAAAATCCTGCATTTTGCTCAACAGCCTATATTGTTTCTTTGTTTCCTTTGCATTTGCTTTGCATACATACATTAGAAATGAACGTCAACTGGCTGCGCTCTGCAAATTCACAAAAGACAGATTATTGAGTGCAACGTCCAACGTGCATCTGAATAAAAAATCTGAGGAATACAAAGCACACACATCTGTATTTATATTACATATTTAGACTGGTTATAAGGATTCAGTGGGCTAACAAATTAACGCTTGAGTTTCACTTTTAACTAGATGTTTGCTTTGGGGAAAAGTGGGAACATTTCAACAACTAAATGAATGAGTTTTTAACATCAAAAATCACCCGTTTTAAATAAATTTTCATTCTGCACGAGTGAACGCATGTTTTTTTATGCTAATGATCGATACACAGCACATGCCCGTGCTCGTGTGTGATAAATCCTCTCCCGATACACACAACCTTGATTGATAGCTCTGAGAACATATGCGAGGACAATGATGACGATGGTTCCTAAATAAGGATTAGCCCATGCTTCCAATGTTAAACCTGCTAGTCAGACAGAGGAGCACTGGGTCACGGCATCGACTGTGGCTGCCATTCATCTCCATTTGGCTGTTTTCACTCCATCATTGCTGAAGGTCAAGCCGAGAGATACACGTAAATGAAACACTCCGCTTTTGGCAGTCAATTATATGTTCATGTGTCAAGGATGCGACGGAGAGGATGTGAGAATGCTAGATTGTGGAGGCCTATGGCATTTTTCAATTTTAGGGTGGGGGGCATTCCACCGGCTGATACGGAGCTATATCATGCGAGGTGTGCTACCGTGGAGATAGGAAAACACATAGCCTCATAAAATTGTCTTATCCTGCTTTCTTTCTGTCTTCTCAGTTTTTGTGGACGTGATAATAAGACAAAGGATCAACCTGGTGAGTGTGTCTGTTTGTGGTTTTCTCCAATTAACTGTGGCTGTTAACTGAGGTTTAGTTGAACCAGATTACTTCATATTTGTTTCAGTTTGGCGTCAAGTCACGCAAAATGGGTGGAATTCCATGTAGCTACTGAGGAGGGCACCTCTAGAGTCACTGTCGTTCAGTCTATCATTGTGTTATTTCTGGAAAGACCCACACTACTGTACAAATAAAATCCTGTTCACTTCGATTGCACGAGGGAATGGCCATTTTCCGAGCATTTCATCTACTGTACCATGTTGAAGAAAATCCCAGGTGGGTGGCTGAGCAAGAAACTTCCCATTGAAAAACTTCCCATCATCTCTGATGATGATGATGATGATGATGATGATGATGGGACAATACACACTGTGTGAATGTGCAGTGTCTACACATGATGCATTCAGTCGCATTGTTGAGTATTGAGTCAAAGGATGTGGGTTTGCTCTTAACATAGATAGCACACAATGGCGAGGGTTCAAGACTAAAAATTGACATGTATTTTTTTGATATTCACTCTGTTGTATGATTGCTTCAATCAAGGGTTAGCTTCAATGTTGGCATTGGCTAACATAGTTAAATAATATGAGTAGATAATATTTTTCAAAGGGAAATGACTGGTTAGGTATTGAGCAGATTCCCATTTTGAGTGAATGGGGCCATTGGCTGGTTATGTTGCCAGTCTATTACCTATGTTGCTTGACGTATTGTCGACATTCCACAAACGGACTTCTCGCATTTAATTATTATTATTTCATGTCATAGATCTCCGCTGTTGCATGTCAAAATGACATTAGCCAGTGACACCATGCCGTGACGTGCCTTCATTCGGAAAACCAAGACTCTTGCAAACACTGTCCACCCTCTTTAGATTCTCTATAATTCCACCTTAAAATGCTGCACATAAAAGCACAAGTAGGTGCTGAAATTCAGCATACGGTGCTGAGATTGTCAAATAGAAAAGCTGATGTGTTTTCGGTGGTTTTTTTGGCGAAACGAGCGAATACGGACTCAAACTTAAAAAATTACCAAACATGAGCAGAGAAGACACTGTGTTGGCCTCAGTATCTGTATCTTGGACAACAGGATTGATTTCAGTAATAACTTAAATTACCCTTGTACCACAATGTCACATGACTCTGGCTGGGGACCTTTGTTGTGTCATCTCCCATATCCCTTCCCTCATTTACTGTAATCTCAGACTGTCAAGATCTCAAATGGAAAAAGAAAGCGATTTCAGAACCTAGGCGAGTGAAACCAAACCAATCTGCGTCATTACTGCGTATATTGTGATCAATGGCTGGTTGGTTTAATGGTGACAATGCACATAAATAAACATAAAGGGTCAGCAGAAAAAAATACAAAAGCGTATTTTTTGTAATACAGTCTGTAACACCGGGTTGCATTTGTCCTTTAAATATGGCTGAATGGTTGGGGAGTTGAGATGGAAGCAATTAACCTGTGAATCCTTGGACACCAGTGTCTCCTCGTGGGAATACTTTTAAAAGCAGGTTATGACCCCGCTGTGCAACTCCCGGGTTCGAATTCATGTAACTGTGTTATTGTGAAGCAGAACAGCAGCAATAAAAAAAATAAAAAATAATGAAAAAAATAAGCTCTCACATGCTCAGGAAACCTTCCCAAAATGTATAAAGGTTACATCAACCGGTGCTGCTGTCCGTCCAGCTCCCCCGCTGCAGTCGAGCTGCCGTTTTCATGTGCCTGACTTGTGTTGTTGTTATTTTCTCCTGTGGGCTGAGTTTTACACAGTCTGTCAATCTCCTGAGCGTCACACATTAGAAGGACCAGTGGAGTGAGACACCAAGAGTGATCCCTCTGGGGAACAACTCTTCTCCCACCTCCCACCCCTCTCTCTGTTTGTCTCTCTTTATCTTCCACCGTTTCTCTCCCTTTTACCCTTCCCTGTGTTTTTTTTTTTTTTTTTTTACCCTTCCCCGTGTCTTTCTTTCTGTCTTTGTCCGCTCCTCTTCCTTCAGCTCCAACAACTCCCCAGACTCCTGGCCAAGTTTGAGCGAGTCAGATCCCCTCTGTTTGGAAAGGCTACGCTACATCTGTTGGTGCGCTCAGTGCTCGAGTGCTCGGCCAAGCTCAGCCAACATCCCCCAGCATGCATCGCAGCGAGAGTGCAACTAATGAACACGACTGAAGGAATGTGCCGGCGCCCGTTCCCCCTTCCCTTTTTGTTTGATAAGTTTCGCTCTCAATGGGGGCACTGTTTACAATGAGTCAGCTCGGAACACGGAGCGGAAATATCAAGTCAGATGACCGTGAAATCTTTGTGGAAACCTTTCAAATGAAACAGGAATCACGCTCCGACCTCTCCTCCGACCTTAGAGGACGAAAGCCAAAGAGTCACATGAAGATCGCGAGACTTCTCAAAGAAGCAGGAGTTGGTAAAACTTTAAAAAGGGACCCAACAAAAATGCTCGGACGGTCTAAAAAGTCGAAAGGACACAAATGTGAAAATCAGCTTTCTTTTGCAAGTGACCTTATTGGAAGGCTTGTGTCTTTGCATGAGTCTGGAAATGAGGGTATGTGCAGAGTGGGGGGTGGGGATGAGGGTGCATGAGTTAAAGAAATCCAAAAAAAAAAGTAAGGCTTTTACCTCAAGACTCTGTGTGAATAGCCTCAGCATTCTTCTGGATTTAATGAAAGCCCCCGAAAAGTGAGTGAAAGCCTGAAATAGCATTAGCCGGCACACAATAGTAGCCTTAACTGTAGGTATTAAACCTTAACAGCTGAGACCTAATTGGCTGGCCAGCGAATGGGCCGCTGGGTAGCAGGCTCTCAGGCACCAATGTCAGAACTTGCCCTTGTGTCTTTCTTTCTGCGGCAAATGAGAAAAAAAAAAAAGTTGAGCATCACTCTTGATTAAACATCCGTATCCACTTCAAATCTTCTTTTGTGTGGGGGGCTTTACTTTACCGAAAGCGCCTGTGAGATTCCCCCGTTCAGCGTGGAGGCCTCAGCTTTATTTTTTTTTTTTGGACACACGCGACCAACTATCAGCGCTTTTCGCCTATGAACACGTCGTCAGCTCACGCTGCCGCTGTAGGCTGCTCATGTCTGTCTGCAATTAACTTGTCTACATGTGACAAAACCAACAGAAACACACTCAGTCAACTGTAGAAAGCATCAACCTCTTGGATCCTTTCTACGAAACAGAGTGTATGTGGGTGGGGAAGGGGATGGGGGGGGTTTCACGGTGCATCCAATCACCAACTGCAATGAAGTGAACTACTCCCAGGCCAATAGAGAAACAAGACAGTGGAATGGTGGAGTACAATCATGCAGTGAAGCCGCCCGTGATCCGGCCGAGTGTGCTAATCAAAACCTTGTGTGCCTGATCAATATCAATGGACAAGAGATTGCACTCCTGGGGAACTTATGGAGGCTGGAGGGGTGGATCAGAGGCCAGGGCAGAGGGGACAGATAAGAGAGAGTGGGAGTGCTGGGGGCAGGGGGGGGACGATGCAGTAACCAGGGACAAGTTGAGTGATTTGAGTGGGTATAACAAAAGACACCGCCTGGCCCAAGGAGGAAGAAAGATCACACACACACACACACACTCTGGGAGGCCCCAAGGACCTTGCGCTGCGTAACACAGACAGATTAAACATATGTTTCCTCTATTTCAGCCCAACATTCTGCCAAATATTCAGCTTATGGATTAAAGCAACGTCATTGTCTTACAGATTAATCAACTATTGTTTGGTCCACAAATGTCAAAAAGTAATGAAAAAATTACCCTCCGAAGTGGAAGAAGTCGATTAATAAAATTTCAAAATGGTCGATCGAATATCATTTAGACAGAGCCAATCTGACAACGGTGGGGGATGTTACTGTATGACGCGCTTGAATACAAAATAAGAGTCCACAGAAATGCAACAATGGAACTTTACACTGAAAAGCGTGTAACAGTGAGAGTAAAGTCCTACATATTTTTTACTCAGAAACTGCCATTTACTGAAAAATGTTTTGACACAGTGCATTAATTAATCAAAATCCAGCTCACTGAATCTAACAGCATTCCTCAGCTTCAAGTGTGAAGTATATGGATGCCAATTTTCAGAACTGCACACAGGATCAGTTTTTAAATCTGCATGCCAAAGCCAAAGAGTGCAGATTTGCCTCTCTTGTGATTTGCTGAATACTTTCTCTTATGAATGCATTAATACTAAACGGTATTATATTAGTCCTGGTTGTAATAGATGCACACAAATCTACAAAAATTAACAGCGCTCTTTAATCCTTCTGTCATTGCAGTGCGCTTTGAAACAAAAGGGATCATGGAGGGGATTTAAAGCATTATACTTCTAATTCTAATCACATCAGCCTTTTTTATACCTAAAATATTCCTGTTGCTATGTTCAAAGAATTCAACCTGACATCGTGCACTGGGCATCTCTTCCGAACCCTGTTTGCTGCATCGTGGATAAACAGGTGTTCGGTGTGAAAGTTGGAGATTAATGTGAGTTGGGAAAAGTACAGTTGATAATCTTTGCAATCTTTCAGGAGCATGTCAGGGTGTATGGAAATGGGAATTTTAGCAGGCAGCTTTGAACCGACGCATTAATCTAAAATAATCTATTGATCAATCCCGATGATCACATTAATCCTGGCGAATCACGGTCACTGATACAGCCACATAAAAGATTAGTACCAGTGGAGCTGAGTGTGCGCCAGTACGGTGCAGGGCTTTTAGAGGGGGCACTTCAGGGTAGACTGGAGCCCTGCGATGACTGTGAATTACATAAAAACAAGGTAGAGCAAATGGATTATTACTGATATTATCGCCACCGAGAGAGTATTAAAAAGCATGTTTCTGCCGTGCCTCGTGTTTGTAGGACAGATGAACGTGCCTGCAAACAAAATGTTGATTCCCCGCGAGCGCCAGATAAATACTCAGGCTTTCCAGAATTACATTTTGAAGCAGATCCTGCCACTTTGTTGTCAACAGCTGTGTCCTCAGCGAAACGCGCCGACAAAAATAACAGCAAGTAGTGCAACGATTATTATCTATGGGATTGAGCCTCTTTGATGCACGAAGAACTCGTCTGCTAATTGACTGTAATACGTGTTGAATAGCATGTGGATGCATGAGATGTGCCCCTCTGCAAAGAGGGCACTGTTTTTTTTATATATTTGTTACTTTACCAGCAATCTTAGGCAGGGCTGCCTGCTGGTTTGGGGTGTTATTCATTGAAAATCAATATTTTCCATTTCTGAGGATGCAGAATGAATTATTACTGAGATGAGCATTGTGGAGAGATTGAAGGCTTAGTCTGAGGCATCACTCATCTGAAGACTTTCACAAGGACATTTACTTCTTCTCCCCTGGAGTTAACTCGACGAACATGGATCTCCCTTTTTTACGCCACTGTCGGGGCACATATCACCTTCTGTCCTGAAGACTATATCTCACAGCGGCAGCTGCAAAAGATGCACGTATTTAAATAAATAACTCCCCGGGTCTTTGAACATGAATGGTCTTTCTGTGGCAAGTCCTCGGGGGTTAGGGGTTTTCAGATTTTCCAAAGCTCTCATGTTCAGAAGGTTAGGCAAAACCACCACTTTTAATGCCAAATGTGTAATTTGACAAGGACCTCAAATCCTTTTTTCGGAAATGATGAGCTAAGCACTGACACACTCTAATTAGTGAGCCACTCACGATTGAGACGAGCAAATTATGAAGCCAGTTTGAAATGTCAAGATAACCAATTATCAAATGAAATGGCCATTAGGTACAGTAGTTCCTGCTCGCCGCAGGTGATGAAGCAACCTGAAATAATGGGAAAAGCCCAGGTAGAATGGGTTTTTAGACATTGTCAGAGGAGAACTATTAGATTAGCTGTTAATGTAAGACGCCTAAGGGACCAAATTTAGCCAGATAGATTTCTCAAGTATCCATACCGTGAAATTAATGATCACTGGCTACTTTAGTGATGGATGTGCTTCATTTGAAAGGATATATTTAATGGCGGGATAGTTAAAGAATATTTTTTCATGTGTGTAAGGACCCTACACTGACCCTCGGAATTCTCCTATCGCAATGGCCACAAAAATGTGGACAACTTTTGTGTCCTTTTTTTATGTCGTCTCGTCTTTTCGTTGCAGAATACAAATATTACTTTTGATTAGATTAGTGTTTGAGAATTATAGTTATTTTTTGAGGACGTAAAACTGTACTTCAGGTGGATTGCATGTTTTTAGATGTTATAACTGCTTCCAAGTATCACCACCCAAACAAGTGGTGACACTCAAATAGCTTCCCTCTGAATTTCTTGCAACTCTCTGGCAAAGGCCATGACCTGGTTTAAGGTGTAAATACCCGGACCCTCGCCTTAACTGCCCCCCAAACCTTGGGAAGTTAACAGACAGCGTGCACACTCTGCCCGACACAAGTACGCAAAGCAAATCATCGGGATGATTTTCATTCTCAGGGTGATATCGATGTGTGTGTTGATTAAAGTGAATGAACAATATTGTCAAAACCTGACCATTGTCTCTAAACATGGAGACTCTTCTTAAGCTTGAGAGACACCAGAATACTTGCTAAGACGTCTAAAGAATAGACAGTTCACACCATAACCTGTGTCATGTCTGACAGTCAGGTCAGTTACAGCTGGTTCTGCAGGTAGACTTGAGTCTTGAGTTTTTTTGTATCCGAACAAACATGGAGGGAAACCGCCAGGTTCCTCTTTTTACAAACAAGGCAACTAGAGCTGAAATTAAGAAGAGAAGTTGCACTGATGTTGGGTAAGATCCTAGATAGAGAGGTTTGTAAAATGGCCTTAACTAAAGCTGTAGCTACTGTGGATCTCCTTTAGTTGCTGGTCAGAACATATTTCACATTGGAATAAATCTTTCTGACTGTGTCTCAAGACTAAAGACTTGAATCTTTACACAGCAGCGATTCTCACTCATACCACAGCTACAGCAGCTCATTAACAAAAGTTGCAAATTGTAGATTTGAAAAGATCAAGGTTTTGGTCAGAATGAGTAATTTGTTAGACTTTTGGGACCAGTGTCACAAAGTTAAGGTTGTAAAGATCAACAATAAAAAGTAGATCATGGGCCATCTGCAGAAATGACCTATGGGATTTGTTAGTTTTTTTCTTTTTAATAAAAGGTCAGTGTGTTAAACATTATCTGACATTAACATGTTTATTAAATGCTTAAAGTTTGGAAAATCATTCTGTAGCCTTTCACTTTTTTAATGATGTGACATGGGAGAAAATCCTTGCAAGTTGGTTTCCAGTTCTGGTGGAGGCCCTACAAGAACAACTGCACAATCACACATGGGCTCTGCACAGGTTTTCTGGACCTCGCACGGTTTGACCACCAAGCGAAGCTTTAAAACATTCAGATGTCCCCCGTTAATAGACCCTCACTGATTACGCAGCTCTGTTTGCAATTCTGTGTGCTACACGGATCATAATCACTTTTGACAAAGGTACCAAGACCTGCACTGTTCTACAGACAGGACCCAGGAGATAGACATCATGTTTTAGTGAAGAATGGACTTCTGAGTGACTGGCAGATACCTCACCGAGACAGAGAGCTCTGGCGGGGCTCCAGCGAGAGAGAGAGACGGCGAGAGAGAGAGAGAGAGAGACGGACGGGGGGAGGAAGAGAGTGTTTTTCTCCGAGCAAAGGCAGAATTCAATGAGAGCTTCACTGGAGAGGATGAGATGCCCTTTCTGTGTGCGATGAAGGATAGACAGAAGGGGGGGAGGGGGGGAGGGAGGCAGAGGAAGAGAGAACGAGGGAGCGGGAGAGGAAAAACAACGAGGAAGAGAAAGAGAAAGGAGGAAACTTTTCAGTCCGTATTTTCCATTCAAAGACATTTTGACAGGGCAGAGCCCACTCTGTGGCAGGGAGTGGAGCCATTTTGAAGTCTCCTACCGGCAGCTTGAGGGAAGCGGGGAGCCAGAATAGATATATCTTGGGGCTGCCTGGGGTTTTTTTTTATTTTTTTTATTTTTTATTTTCCTCCATCCGCGCTCTCTTTCCTGTTTTTGACAGCTAGCTCCGAATCGCCAAGCAGGTGTCTTCTTATTTTCCGCCGAAACAGTGGGACAGTGCACACAAACACTTAGCCGCTGTTCATAAACAGATAAACACACCCGCCGACCAGACAGGCGAACGTACACACTCGCACACATCCATATAAACAGCAGTGGCACTCCACGAGTAACTGTGCATCAGAAATGACTACCCTTCACACATAATGTTTTCCACGCAGCTGCTGGAGTCGAAGGAGTGTGTGTGTGTGTGTGTGTGTGAGGTGAGGTGGGGTGGGGTGGGGGTGCAATCTGTGACTACCTACACTGACACAGAATAAGTGTCACAAAACAGTATTGCTATTTTCACTTTAATGGATGCAAATAACAGGCAGCCATTGACACCGGGGCAAGATTTAGTGTGCTCTGCAATTTTTAGGTCACCGGAAAGGGAGGGGTGATTCATCCTTATTATTCCCCACAACGGATCCTCATAATGTGGCCAGTGTCGCACGCTCCGGCTGGGGGGGGGTGGGGAATTAGCAGGGTTATTGTGCCTTTCACGTGTCAGATTTTCGAGGCTCTTTCTTTGCGACAAGTGGCGACCTCATTGACCATCAGGGGGAGTCGAGGGGAGGGGTGCACAGTGTTGACACTGGAATCATCACAATACGAGTTGCCTCGGACCACACTGGCTCCAAATCAGCGCATTCGCAGCCACCACGGCGGGCCTCGTCCCGTTGAATGGCTGCTTTGAGAGGTCTTCTTTTGAAGTTTGAGGGGCTTTTGAAAAGGGGGGGTGTCCCCCTGCGTCACTGGAGTCGGTGATTAAGATGTGACTGGGTGAGTGACTGTCTGGGTGGGGAGTGAGTAATGACGAAAATGTATGTGGCCTTTGTGCTGATCAGACTGATATGGGGCCAGCACTTGTAAGCAAGCAGACTTTTTGAAAGCTCTTAGACTCGAAGATAAAATTGATTAAAAAAACAAATTAAATGTTTTACTAATATTAAAATATAAGACTAAGTAATAGTCAAAAGACTATTGACTTGATTGTCATTACATAAAGAGATTATTACGTAAAAAGTCAAAATTTTCTCTTTTTTTGGTCAAATTGTCAGTTCAGATTTGAAATTTTTGTTTGACTACAACATCACCTGATTTTAATGTCTATTACATACCTGGTGACGACCGTGATGGCGTTTGTCTGGGAAACTAATGGCACAGTTTTGTTAGGCAGCTGATTTTAAAATGACCTTTACTGAGAAGTTTTTCTTCATCACTGCGTCAAATTCTCCCATCCTGTCGATGTGTTTGGCCGTCACGTATCCGAACCCGACCCAGCGCACGACTGTTGCTCTGCTCCTCATGTCACATTATTTAAATCCTAGTGTGCAGGGCCCCTTTAAATTAATATCCATAACCAAACATGTTGCAAAGTTTCAGATCACAGCTGCGCAGTTATGACAAGGATGAGCAAATGCAAAAGCTGATTTCTAAATAAACTGTAGCATTTTAAAATTTACATTACCCTGTCATAGCTTTAATCATTGCCTCATTTCTGGAAGCCTGTTGAATTGCTTCTTTACACAATTTGCATGACTAACGTGCCACTGACTTCAGCCCGTGTTCTCGTGCGAGTGTCATTTTTTACACGTTTATAGCCAAAGACACCCTCCAAATTCAGAGCATACCCTCGGATATGCCGATTAATAATGCAAACCAACCAAGCTGTATCACTCGTGTGTCAAAATCAATGGCAAATGCAACTCATGATGCTTGGCAATGTTCTGACGGCTTTTTATTTTCACATTATTCCAGTGAAAGAGAACAAGACACAGCACTTTCTTTTCATATTTATATGATGGCACCATCCATTTTACCCCCTGTGACTGCCTGAATGATCCGGGCAGTATTGAAAGTTTCTGAACCAATTCTATTGTGTATTGTGATCTCTTCAACAGTTTTTGCAAAGCCCAGAGGGAGAAGGCAGAACAAGGCGTCGGAAGTCTGAAAATAGCAACTCGCCAGAGGGAGTTGGAGAGAAAAAGGCTTGCTGAGCTGCAGCACCACGGTGCTGGACGCTCCTTCTCTGTGCTGTTGAGTCACTCCTTGTTGATGTTACTCGCTGCCGCTCAAAGTGGAGGATGCCATGACATATTACCTCTCGGGCAAAACTACAAAGAGTTGCCTAAGAGTGGCCTGGCTGCTCGCCCGCCCGCCCGCCCGCCTGCCATCGGCTGAGTTTTTACACATTCTTGACGGATGATTGTACATCTCTCCCGAGGCCTTCAGGGAGTCACAGAGTACACAGGGACGGGCTCCGTGTAAGCTCGGCTATAGGGACAATGACTGACACATCCAAGCGGCGGCATGCAAGCAAAACGCTGCACATATGTATCGGAAGTGTGAATCAACAGCACCCACGAATGAAAAGATGCATACTGATACACGCAGGGAGGCTGGAGGAATGACGAGGACACACGTGTTCACAGACGCTACAGCATGTTGGGGGTTAGGCTCCTTCCTCTAACATCAGGAGGTGTCAGCAGAACATTGATAAGACACGCGGTGGGTGCCACGATGCAGTGTCCAAGGGTTTCAAACCCGCTTCACTTTACCTGCATCCATTTCTCAGCCTTACGTTGTGCTCCTAAAAATAAAATGCCTAAAGTGCCCAAACAACCAAACAAGAAATGTTGGATTAATCCAGTTATTAATATTTAGATGGCAATAGAAATGTACATTCCACCTGAAGAGTTGTATGCATTCCATGAGTCCATGGTCCCATTGTTGTCATGTGCAGCACCTCGCAACGTGCTAAAAATAAAAACTACACCAAGCACGGTATGAAAAAAGAAACAGTCACAACTTCTTGTGGATTGTGGACCCGATTTTGCAGTTAGGCTCACGTTTTTCTCACATTTCTCAAAATTAACTTTCACACATTCAAATCAGCACAGCAAACAAAATTACACTTTTTTTTCCCCACCAAAGTTCAAATCAAGCAAGTTAGACTAAAGATAATGTTCCTCTCGTGTAATGTCATCAAAGCTAATCCATAATTTTGTCTATTAGACCACTAAGGTGAACCTGATTGTCACGCCACCTTCTCCGTCATTACCAGTGTCATGATGCTTTTCATTCTCAGGTTGATATTGGTAATTAGATATATATTTAGTAATATCAATGAATTTGTCACTTTTTTCACTGCAGTACAGTCACGGTGGCTTAAGAGGCCAAGCCCTGCTCCTCCAGTCCACATGTCTCTTTGGGCATGACATTGATGTGCATGTGTATCACTGTGGATGAAAGCATTTGTCAAATAACTGTAAAGGCCAATAATAGCTTTTAATAGAAGATAATAAAACTATTTTGACAGTTCTTCTATGAGGTTAATAAATATCATATGTTAAAGGACCTGTGTGGTGTTTTTGACCACTAGGAGTGCTATAGTGCTGTGTTTTACAAAAGTTGTGCACAGTCTTGATGGTGATGATGATGGGGAAGTGCACCATAATAATAAACTTGCAAGGCATGAAAAAGAAGTAAACTACAAGCCAGGTAACATATGTGTAACTGAAAGGAGAAAAACCATTCAACACATCATGTAATAAAGACTAAATGACCAGAATCCTTTGGTTGCTTCTCATTTTACAAAAATGTGTATACCTTTTGTATGTGTGAATGAATAAGTACTGGTACCACGCTGGCGGACGCTTCCTGCTGAGGTGTAAAATCCAGTTTTCTCTCTACCAGGTAAATATAATAAAATTTTGTGATTTTGAAATATCTGTCCATTTAAAAATGTCCATGCGATCACTTTGTATCTATTGTTATTCTTGAATTTCAGCTTATAAGCACTCTACTAAATTAAAATATCAATGTAGGACGCCGCAGAAACTGAAACAAGCACATATGCTCCTCTATTTAGCATAAAAATAATCAAACTGTGCAATGACTATTACATGATTAACAGATTTTGATGGTTATGTACATAAAGGCACTGTTGGACAAATCTGCCAAATCAAGGGGGAAACCTGCAATAACAATAAGTTGTATTCAACAATACATCAAATCATCTGAATACGTCCATTATCACGTCGCCGGACAACAGAAGTGTCATTTCATGTTGACAGCCAACATAATCGTGACAGCATTGCACAGCGTCACAACACTACAATAAGCATTAACTAACACATGAATAAGGATCGGCAGACATTGCTGCTCTTATTATGTTTATAAAATGGAAACCATTAATTCAGCAGGCTGTGCAATCATCTCAGTTTTTCATTTTCTCTTCCCACATTTCATTATGCCTCTAGATTGTCTATGGGGGCACAGGCAAAATAAGCAACTAAGAATGTTTTAAGAATTCTGGTGTTAAAGCCATTTTGCTATTCAGTCATTACCCAATATGTGCATTATATATGCAGACAGAAAATTACTTTTTTGGAAAAAGAACAAAAGAGGAGTGATGTTTCATCTCTTATCAGAACTTGTTTTAATTTTGTGCTATCAGTCATTGCGTGGGAGTATGAGTCACTTTTTTTAACATCTCGTTTTCAAAACACCTCGTTCTCACTGATGAGGTCTTTGTGACGGCGTCGAGTGCTTTCCCTGGCATCATTTTAAACCACTCATCCACTTGAGAGCAAGATCGATACAGCACGCAACTATGATAATGATTTTCTGTGATGATTTTTAAGCCTTGATCTCCATGGTTCTGATAGTAAACAGTGTCTCATAATCGCCTACATGCTCAGTTCCACTTTGTATCTGCTTGTTCCAAAGGCCTTGGGACACACAATTATTATTGTTAATTTTTTACAGTCTTGTTTGATCCAGTAGCCTAATACTGGTTGTTCAAAAGCCATCCACTGATAAATGAATTTATGGATGATGATTTTTCTAAATGGCCTCAGGGTGGGTCAAACTACGAACATGACCGAGTTTATTTATCTATTTATTTATTTAAACTAACATACGCTAAAAGTCACTTGGTCAAATTAATGAATGTTTGACTAATTTAGTACCAATGAAACAGTATGTTTGGAAAACTGTCCACATCATGTTTTTTGTGTAATTTTTTGTTGCAAAGGTTCATTTTTTTTTCCAAGCGTGTCTGACAGCAAGTCCACATGAAAAATGAAACAGGTTTCCATAACTCTTACCACTAAAACACCTTAAAACATCCCTCCGAAGATGCTTCCCATGCAAATGATGGGGGATAAAATCCACAGTCCTGCATCTGTGCAAAAACATATTAAAACATTAATCCAAAATCAATGAAAGGCTTTAAGTCTCCGCATTAGTCACGATAAATGAAAAATCTTCACTGGTTGCTGCATTTTTTCTTGTTCCAGTTCCAACTTTTTGCTACTTTCCTTCCACTACAACTCAACAGTCAAACAAAGCTGAGAGAAACACAAAGAGGAAGGCTTTGGCTTGATTTAAGAAAGTCAGACTGCTTAAGCCTCGTTTCAGCTTTAGATACACATTTGCATTATATTTCGCACAATATTGCCACTATGGATGGCTGAGGGTTGTTTTAATTCACACTTGTGAAAAAACTGTGAAATTGTCCCTTAAAATTCGGTAACTACGAAGTGAAATAATATCATCAGCGATCATGCATGTGGCTGTTCTGCCTGCATGTGATTAATATCTTTTGACATGTCACGAGCACATTACGTAACAATCAATTTGCCACAATTTTAGGGTAAAACCGAGCTTGATGTGTGTAACGCTGGTTTGAAATAACCTGTATTGTTGCTACATTGACCTGAACCAGATAAATTGTTTTATGCTTCTTTAATGACAATAAAACTGCAACACAATTAATCAAGAAAACATTAATTATTCCGAGGAAGCCTTTTAATTCAAAGCAGACATGCTTATGATGAAAAGATTATTTCCATCTGTGATGATTAAATCTGTCTATATTCACATCCACCTCCTGAGTCATATTCAGCGATTGTTATTAACTACTTAGTTAGTAACAAATCTATATTCTAACCGCTGTTGTTTACAGTGTGAGAATGAATCAACTAAAGGATGAAAACAACACTTGCAGCTGCCTACAGTGCGTGTATTACATGATTGGCTTCATCCTATCTTTTGCTGCAACTCCAACCACAGAGTGTGTGTTTGTGTGGGTTTGATTTTGAGGCGGCGATAGAGGGCGCAAGTAAGCAAGGAAGAAGCCACTGCTGGAATTCAGACGGCCGTCTGAGAAAGATGCAGCTGCTGAGACTGGCTGTCTCTTTGCCTTCTCTCCTCCCTCCCTCTGCCCGACTCACTCCTTCACTCCACAATTTCTCACACACACACTGTCCCTGTATTAAAACAGGAGAACATCCCCAATTCCAAGTTACAAGAGGAAATCCACACACACACACGGGCATTAAAGCACGAAATGAGAAAAATATTCCATTTGGTTTGTTTTTTTTTTTTGCACATATGTATTGCATTTTTCCACGCAAGCACCGAAACGTGCTCATTTACCTATCTCCACCGAGTCCCTCTGTTCAGAATGTGAAGCATGATTCCGGACAGGATGCCCGCCAGCATCATGTGTTCGCCCCCCATCAACCGGCAGCTGCGGTGGAACACACACCGCGCACGCCGAGCTCGCACGGGGACTTGGGTTTGCGCAGTGGCCGCAAAAGAAACCCAGGCTCAGACCGTCCTGGAGTGGTCGTGCAGGAATGGGGATTTTCTGCCTTTCGTCCTCTTTGCACACATGAATACACGGAGCCACGGTGTCAGATTACCAGATGATGAGTGGAGTGAAAGGAACCGTGGAGCACAGCCGCTGGCGACCACACGCATTCATATTAGTAACCGCGGGGAAACCACAGCATTGCGCACACGGACAGAGCCGTCCCGTCTCGCCTGTCCTGCAGCGGCGGTGCCTTCACACTGTCGGGGTGGCATTTGAAATAGCTTTAATTATAATACACTAGGAATATACACAACTTATGTCAGCCTGGAAGTGTGTCAAAGTTGTTTAAATTGGCTCGTCGCGCAATGAATCTCTTGCGCCAAAACCAACAGTCCCGCGCCACTGCCTAAAAAAATATATTGTAATAACGTTACTATAACGCATCCGTTATAGTGTAAGATATATTCAAATGGATTTTTAGGAGGGCTCATCCGGTCATACACATGAGCATTACACATATGAAGCATCCGGAAAGTGCCGCGCCGCGTCTCGGTGGAAAAGCGTCATATTTACAACACTGTCCGTTTTTTTATTTCCGTCAAATATTGTCAGCTGTGTTCTGGACCCGGCGATCAAGACCAAAGTCCGACCCTGTTTACGTGCGCTTGCTGGGGGAGAAAGACACCAGAGGGAGGTGGAGAGAAACCGAGAGAGAGAGAGAGAGAGAGAAACCGAGAGAGAGGGAGGGAGGGAGGGAGAGAGGGAAAGAGAGAGGGACCGCAATATCATTTGTGAATCCCTCTCACAGTGCTGCAGATAGGGGCTGCCAACACATGCGGCGCGTCTGCAGGTGAGGGAACCGGCTGAAGACACAGGACGCACGGAGGAATTCAATCAGCGTCCCCCCCCAAAAAAAAAAATCTGCTTCGGATATACATTTTTAATGCTTTGCGTTTGGGTTGTTTTTTTTTTTATTTTTTTGGGGAGCCCGAATTCTCTCCAGGTGCTGCATTGTGGAGTTGGATCTCCAGAGGAGAGAGGAGAGGAGGGAGAAAACTACAGGATACTCTCAGCTGCCTGCAAGTGACTTGGAGGAGGAAAGAGATCAGAACCGGCAACCGGACGGGCAATTCGCTCCGTGTTCGCACGGCTGAAAGCGGAGAGTTGGCACGACGACCGACACTCGCTGCGTGATGAGTTTGGAAACTGCGCGGGCATTTAAAACGATCCGCTGACATATGCGGACATATCGTCGGGCCAGAGGAATATTGAAACCCTGGAGATTCTAAACCCCGAACTGTGAGTTAAAAAACGGCGCGTATGGACTTTCTGGTGATGTGGTGTCCGCACTGTAACAATCCGGCTTTTACGCGCATCAAATTCACATAGGCGCCGAAGCACACGGAGCCTCTCGGGTGTGTTTTATTAATATTTTTCATCATTGTGGGGTTTTTTTGTATTAAAATAAGGGGGAAAAGCAACTAAGACTCACTGCCGTGCACTCACAGCTTTGCACTGCAGCTGCAGCAGCAGCAGCAGCGATGTAGAAAGTGGTCCGGAGGATGAAGTCTCACACATCCCGAAGTCGAGGCTCTAAATGATTAACGACATTCCATTTTCCACATTCGGACCTTCCATGAGTGATTAAAATCATTTTTTTTTGACTTTTTCATATCTAACTGGACATTTCTTTTTTTAAAAAAAAGCAAGAACAATGAGGACTACTGGTGCAGTGGACTATTTGTACTATTGCATGCTCATCCTGCAGCTTGTGCATCAGCCCGCTGCCAAGCAAGTGCTCCGGTACCGGTTGGCCGAGGAGGGACCCGCCGATATCCGGGTAGGGAACGTCGCCGCCGACCTGGGCATTGTCGCCGGGTCCGGCGAGGTGACATTCACGCTTGAATCGGGCTCCGATTTTTTCAAAATAGACAACATAACAGGTGAGCTCACCACCAACGAGAGGCGGATAGACCGTGAGAAATTACAGCAGTGCCAAATGATATTTGATGAAAATGAGTGTTTCATAGATTTCGAAGTGTCAGTCATTGGACCAGCCCAGAGCTGGGTCGACCTCTTTGAGGGCAAAGTCATTATATTAGACATAAATGATAACACTCCGTCTTTCCCCTCTCCTGTTCTGACACTGTCTGTGGAGGAAAACAGACCCATTGGAACCCTTTATCTGCTGCCCACAGCCACAGACAGAGATTTTGGCAGAAACGGAATAGAGAGGTACGAGCTCATCCAGGACAATGGGGAGAACTCAAGGCGTATGGGCTCCTCTGGGGATTCATACTCTGGGAAGAGGAGGTTTGAGGAAGGGGCAAGCAGGAGCAGCGTCTTTGAACTGCAAGTTGCTGACACAACTGATGGAGAGAAGCAGCCCCAACTCATCATTAAAGGGGCCCTTGATAGGGAGCAGAGAGACTCCTATGAGCTCACATTGCGTGTTAGGGATGGAGGAGATCCCCCTCGCTCCTCTCAGGCCATACTGAGGGTGATGATCACTGATGTGAATGACAACAGCCCTCGGTTTGAGAAGAGTGTGTACGAGGCTGACCTGCCCGAAAACAGCTCCCCTGGTGCCCCCATACTACAGCTCAAAGCAGCTGATGCAGACGTGGGGGTTAACGGTCAAATCGAGTATGTGTTTGGAGCAGCCACAGAGTCAGTACGGAGGCTGCTGAGGTTGGATGAGAGCACAGGGTGGCTAAGTGTGCTGCACCGCATTGACCGTGAAGAAGTGAGCCAACTGAGGTTCACGGTAATGGCCCGTGACCGAGGCCAGCCACCCAAAATGGACAAGGCCACTGTGGTGTTGAACATCAAGGACGAGAATGACAACGTCCCTGCTATAGAGATCCGCAAAATCGGACGCATTTTCTTAAAAGATGGGATTGCCAACGTGGCTGAGGATGTGGTGGTGGACACACCCATTGCCTTGGTTCAGGTGTCAGACCGTGACCAGGGAGAAAACGGCATAGTGACCTGCACGGTGGTAGGGGATGTGCCCTTTCAGCTCAAACCAGCCAGTGAAATGGAGGGGGAGCAGAACAAAAAGAAGTACTTCCTCCACACATCTGCACCGCTGGACTACGAGGCCACACAGGAATACAATGTGGTCATAGTGGCTGTGGACTCGGGAAGCCCCAGTCTGGCAAGTAATAACTCTCTTATCGTCAAAGTGGGTGATACTAACGACAACCCTCCTATCTTCAGCCAGAATGTAGTAGAGGTGTCGTTTCCAGAAAACAATGCCCCTGGCGAGAGGGTGACAACGGTGGCAGCCATCGACGCAGATAGTGGGAAGAATGCTGAAATAGCCTATTCCCTTGACTCATCAGTAAATGGGATTTTCTCTATCGATGCAGACAGTGGAGACATCCGAGTAAACACCATTCTGGATAGAGAGCAAACGGAGCGCTACGAATTCAAAGTGATAGCCAAAGATAAGGGCATAAACACCCTTCAGGGCTCTGCAACAGTGGTCGTCCTTGTGGCCGATAAGAATGACAATGAACCAAAGTTCATGCAGGATGTGTTCACCTTCTATGTTAAGGAAAACCTTGAGCCAAACAGCCCAGTTGGCATGGTTACAGTCATTGATGCAGATAAAGGCCAAAATGCACAGATGAGTCTTTTCATTGAGGAAGAGGAAGACATCTTTTCTATTGAGAATGACACCGGGACTATCTTCTCCACCCTGTCCTTTGACCGAGAGCAGAAAACAACATACTCTTTCCGCGTCAAAGCTGTGGACGGCGGCGACCCCCCCAGATCGGCCACTGCTACGGTTTCGCTCTTTGTCATGGATGAAAATGACAACGCGCCAACCGTGACTTTCCCAATAAACAGCTCCTACACTCTTCTTCCTCCCTCCAGTAACATCAGAACAGTAGTGAGGACGGTCATTGCCACTGACAGTGACACCGGCATCAACGCAGACCTGAACTACAGCATCATTGGGGGAAACCCTTTCAAGCTGTTTGAGATCGATGGGGGTACTGGGGTCATTTCACTAGTGGGAAAGCTGGAGCAGAAGCATTATGGCCTGCACAGACTAGTGGTCCAAGTGAACGACAGTGGGCAGCCCTCACAGAGCACCACCACCCTGGTCCACGTGTACGTTAACGAGACCGTCTCCAACTCCACTGTTGTAGAGACCCAGGTGGCCAAGAGCCTGAGCACATCTCTCAACACCAACATTGCCGGTGATCCCAACTACGACCTAAGCAAACAGCGGCTAAGCATTGTGATAGGAGTAGTTTCAGGCATCATGACAGTCATCCTCATTATTCTTGTCGTTGTAATGGCACGTTATTGCCGTCCCAAAAACAAGAATGGCTACGAGGCCGGCAAGAAGGATCACGAGGACTTCTTCACACCACCGCAGCATGACAAATCCAAGAAGCCCAAGAAAGATAAGAAGAAACAAAAGTCTAAACAGCCACTCTACAGCAGCATTGTCACCGTGGAGGCCTCCAAACCCAACGGGCAGCGCTACGACGGCGTCAACGAGAAGCTGTCCGACAGTCCAGGCATGGGTCGCTACCGTTCAGTCAACGGAGGGCCGGGGAGCCCAGATCTGGCCCGGCACTACAAGTCCAGTTCACCACTCCCCACTGTCCAGCTTCACCCGCAGTCCCCAACAGCTGGAAAAAAGCACCAGGCAGTTCAGGACCTGCCCCCTGCCAATACCTTTGTTGGTACCGGAGATAACATTTCCCTTGGATCTGACCACTGCTCTGAATACAGCAGTCAAACTATCAACAAGTACAACAAACAGGTACGAAGACACATCTCCGTGTTCTTTTGTTCCCCCTCCACTACTCTTAAATGTCTTGTGTTTCTTCCTCTTAGTGTTCTCTCTACCATAATGCTTTCTGACAGGGCTAGTCTCAGTAGTCTTGTTGCCTTTATGGTGCTAATGTGTGTCAAGTTAGTGGTATTGATCTGTTTTGGTTTGGAGTGCCATTCACATGTAATATTGAGAAGGGAGGAAAAAGGTTTACATTAGCTGACGAACGGGTTTTGTTACCACTCAACCAAACGCGTTCAACTTTTTTTTAAACTTTTATCACGTCATGTGTTAAGGCGGCTTTTTCTGTCAGGTGTGTCACGACGACTAACCTTGGCAAATGTGTGCCGGAGTGTTGTAGACAGCTCACATAAGGATTTGGTTTGCAGTTATTTTATCCCAGAGGGGAGCGTAGCGGGGGCAGACTGCACTCCCCTTAGCCATGTCAAGCCCTGCCCTCTGTCTCTGACAAGGTTACGTTTTTCTATCGCAAAGGGGAGTAAAAAAAGAGTAGGAAGGAGAGAAAGGTCCTGTGGATGGGGGTTGACTGCTGCACAAACATGGCTTTGTAAGCTTTGCGAGTCAGTTTAGAAATCTGGACTTGAGTAGGAAAATCTGTTCGTGAGGTCAAATTATCATTCTTCTTTTCTTAGGGGCTACGCATCAGTTTGTTGACCTTTTTCCGAGAAATCCCCTTCGAGATTTTAGCCTCTGTTTCCTGTCCTCCTTTATGACATTCTCACCTGCTGTTCACCACTGTCCAGCTCGTCTTTCTTTCCTCCCGCTTTTACTTTCCAACTTTTTTTTTTTTGCCTCCCCCTCTTAGTAAACATTTTTTTTCCATTTGCAGAGCTGGAAAAAAAAAAAAAAGGCGTAGGTGGCATGATGTGATTCCACGTCAAATCCCAGGAAATGAGTGCTTTTATCCGTCTTGTCTTTATATTCCTTGGCTGTTTTTTGCACTGTTAGGTGCAACGGCGGTGAAAAACAAAGTTAATACATAATGAAGTTGGCTGATTTGCGTTTTCAGGAAAAAAAAACAACACAGTTTTATGTGTTTTATATGGCAGTCTAATGAATTATTGATCTTTGTTTTACTTGGTGTCAGCAGCTTCTCCTTTGGAATTCTGAAGTGCTGTTTTCTCCCAGAATCCAGTCGGATTGTTCCTTCTCCCCCCTCTTTCTTTATAAATCTCTATGTATGTGTTTTTATTCTCAGCCCAATGTTGCCTTCTCCCCCTTCACCTGAGTAGAACATCCTTGCATCCACCCATTTTCTCTCTGTACTCCTTTTTCTTTTTTACTCGCGTTTTTTTCCAGCCCCCCGCCACATTACAAACCCCGCACAATGGTGCTCTCTGCCTTGCCTTTTTTTTTTCTACTTGCAGTGGTTTCTTTTTTAATCTCCGCTCTCATCTCTCCATATCCATCTCCCTTCCCTCTTCTATTTCTCCTCTCAAATCATTTCACCCCCCCTCCTCCCCCCTCCTCCCTCCTTCTCTTCCCCTCGCTCTGTCTCTAACAGCTTCTAATACAGTGTATTCACTGAGCTGCTTCCCAGAGTGTGAGGAGTGCTGTTGCTTTCGGATGTCTCCTGCATAATTAAAAGGGCACTCTATTTGCTGTTGCGGCAGCAGCATGTATTGTGTGTCACTATGCTGCACTTATATATTTATATATTTACTCTCTATAATAATGCTGCGGTAACTTCTATGGACTGAGCATTTGTTAGAATACAGTGTCTTGGACGGAGCTCATTCTGCAGTGGCCACACTGCACAAAGGAGCAAAAAGAGAAAAGGGTTTTTGCTTGTGTGATTTTAGGCACTTAATTTGGTTTTCCTGAATTGTAATTAAAGAAAGTGTTTCGTTGGCTTACTTGGCAATATCACTCAAGCTTGGCACCCCGTGAGGTATTTAATATACAATAGCTAACAGGTATTCAAATTGCCTTCATATCCCATGGGCTCAGTAAAACACTGTTGATACATTCGGTTGGGGTGAAAAGGGCGCAGTTTAATGGCTGCACAAGAGAGCTAATTGAAGAGAAGGTGTGTGTTCATGTGCTCCAATTATGGCAATAAATAGCCACCTTTTATATTAGTTCAAATGGTAAAGCGGTCATGCTCTTTATTATGGGGATCTAAAAATATTCCGTTGCCTCTGCAGTTGAAGATGGAATAAACCAATCGAGGACACAGACAATTTTCCCAACTTGACATTTAATTTTTTTCTACATTTTGTATTTTTGTTTAGAAAAAGCAAAAAAAAAAAACTTTCTCAACATTTATGTTATTACTGCAACATTTAAATGTGACCTTTCTATGACATTTGGCCACAAATGAGGTTGAACTGGTTTAAGATTGATGACGAGTGATGACAAGCTATTTTCTTTTTTGTGTGTGTGCGTTATCTCACACACACACACAACATGCACACACACGCCCGTGACCACAAACTCTGCCTTTTTTTTTTCCGAACCACTCCATCTGTGGGAAGAGACAGAGACAGGCACAAGAAAGACGGCCCTGTTAGTGCTATAGAGAATGGGCCCTACTGTTTCACAGGAGACTTTGGGGTGGAAAGACAGGGAGGGAGAGAGAATAGTGCTGGCCATTGACTGTAAACTCAGAGGTCTCGGGTTCCATCCTCCCGTCTCCTCGCCCACCTAATCTTACAATAACCACACAGGCAACCTGCTCGGGCAGGTAACCAGGCAACTGAGGGAGTTTATCAGTGAGGTGAACCTTTCTTTTTAGCCCATCAGACATTTAAACAGTCATTAAGCTGAGCTAACAGTGAGGGAGAAGCCAGCGTGTCACCCAGCAGCTGTTGAGGGCCTGAACAGGAGGGGCAACAGCCCTGACATTTCATCTCTTCCTGTAGCGCCATTGATTGCGGCTTGTGTAATTCATATTCTCCCCGTCTTTTTTCCTTGTGTGGCTACAACGTTATACTTGGTCTCGCTGCTCTTTACATAGCCGTGTCCGAGCCTTGCATCTGAAGGCTGATGAGTAGTGTATGCACTTAACAGAACACTTAACTTTATTACTTTTGGCAACAGCTTCTGTTCTTTCCAGTGCCAGAGGAAAGAAAAAAAAATAATAAAAAAATGCCGTCCAACCATAATGTAGTGAGAAATGAAGTCACGTAGCGACCAAATTAGCACAAGCCATCAGCATTTGTTTTATCATTGCACTTCAAAGCACCACTCGTGCCCAGGTGGATCACTTTTAATCAGTGGTGAGCCGGAGCAGCTTGTATTCCGTGGGCTGGCAGCGTAGCCCCCTCAGGGCAGGCAAAGCCCCCGATCCACACACTTATACCAGGTGATCTTGCCTCGGGGCTTAAGCAGCAAGCATAACTGGACATTACCCTTAACCCACCCCTGCAGGGTTCACCTCCCGTGCTCTGGGCCAGCTGTTCCTCCTGCGCCCTCCCAGAGCTGCTACCTCTCCCGCACAAGCTGAGGACGAACCGCGTGATTTGAATGGGGCAATTTCTCACCCCGCCGCGCACAAAGGGACGAACGATATCACCATGCAAATTGAGGTCACCTGGATGGTGTTTGTAGCCAAAACATTAGGACGTGAATGTCCTTCAAGCTCCAGGCACATCGGGAAAACCAATATGGAAATACGTTACTTTGCCTCTGGCCTCATTTGTTTTAACCTACAAAATGTAGCTGCCTAAACACCTACTGGATCAAAAACCACAAGCGACCTAATTGAAGCTTGCACGAGGAATCAAGCAACGATTCCTTCACTTTGCAGTCCCATTTGTGCTTGGTTTCTTTAGCATTCATCCTTTACCTGTGTTTTGCTGGCACTGAAGTCCCTTGATGGCTCTTGTGTGATTTTATCTGTAAAACGAGTGAGGCAGTCAGTCCCTCATTGAGCTCAATAAGGTAATTACTTGATAAGAGGTTCCACAGGAGCTTTAACATGTTTGGACATCCCCCAACCTTCCCAATGTTGCTGATTCAGGTCAGCTTATGTCAGGAGAAAGCAGGAGGAAGTAGCTGCCGCCTCACCACAGCTTTTCTTTATTGTCATTAGATCGGAAACGAGGTGGGAACTTTCTGGGAACGGTCGAGGTGGCGAAGCCGCGCAAGAACACGACATGAAATATAAAGTAGCAGCTTCACCAAGGGTGAAACAAGGTGACGAAGAAACACAACGTGGAAATCTTGTGTTTAATAAGAAATGAGATTACGTGCGCGCTGATTTGTTTATTGTCACTTTATTATTAGTGCTTGTCCTTTTTTCGTGGCGCTATGTACTGCAGACCGTGGCTAATTTTATCAAAATTGTTTTGGATCAGTTACGGCATAATTCAATCTATTGCTGCTCAGGCTTTTGTTGTTTATGTTCTGAAAGAGAAATGGAAGGAGTAAGAGAGCACAGTAATACTCATGAAATTGCAGTGGGCAGCATTTTCTGCTATAATTTGGTTTGGTGATTTGAATGCATTCACTCTAAGGCAATTACTAATCTAAGGATTAGACTTACCTGATATGCGGGGAAGAAATGGTGCAGACTGTGAGCGAAAGTCGGAGAGATATTGCTGTAGCTGCTTTCTGATATATTACTCTGCATAATATGGCAATACAGAGGCTTATTTCACTTTCTTTACCTATAGGGGAAACCATGCAAAGTATTGCTTGGTTTCCTTATTTCTTTGTCTGTTTTCCTCTACGTGAGCTCAGGTGTCTTCACATGCAAATAAATAGTCATAATGGAAGAAGCTAAAAAAAAAAATCGCTGGACTCATTCTCAACATCTGTCATGATCTCATTGGATAAAAGACAGCAGGGGTTTTGTGGGGTTGGGGGGGGCTTTGTTTGAGGGAGAGGAAACGTATGCCGTGTGCCACCTTGATTGCTCTCCACACTGCTGATTGTAAGTGGCAGTGTCGAGGATGCCACCTTCTTCTCGCCGCGTCTTTCAATTTGATGTCATCGAAAATGGAATTTCATTTCATACTCTGCAGCGATCGCATTAGATGGGGCTCACCAGGATAAAGCCGATTCATATGTGCAGATTTGCCTTTCCTGTGGCGCTATCAATCACCGCATACTCACTACATTGCAGACATGTTTTTCACGGCTGTCGTTAGGGGGAGTTTGTACAGTAAATTGACTTTTACAAGGCTCCCAAGGTCTATGATATGCTATGCTAACCCTGTTTTTTTTTTTTTCTGAAGCTGTCCTCATGTATCCAAGCTAGAACCAACTAAATAGAAACATCACTTAGTCGTTCTGCTGTACACGCCTGGGGAATAGTTCTCTGTCAGTGAGCTGGATCGCAACATGCATCAGACGTGCGGCTTGTTGTCCGTGAGAATAAATGGCAAAACAAAAGCGTTTTGTTTACTGTGACACTGTACCTCATCAAAATTGCAAAAAAAAATGTCTGTCAGACTCAGCTGACGACAATGTGATTTTCGTCAGGTTTAGCAGAAAAGGTCACGAGCCATTTGTTCTCTTGATGTGGATTCAAACAGGTGGCAGATGGGTCTGTTGGGTGTAAATTCACGCGCTCTTTCCATATCTCCTTTGCTATGGGGAAAACACTGAGATGAGTCAGTCCAATCACTTCCTGTCACTATTGCTCAGATGGGTCCAGAGCTTCGCTGCCACAGCCCCCACCCCACTCTGTCGCACGCGGCCTTCGCGAAAATATAAAGCAAGAAAAAGGAAATTGATCCATAATTTATCCATTAGTGCCAGCTTTTGCTCTGGCACCCAACTGTAAATCTCCGCGGCACAAAGTGAACGCGTTTATTGACCAGCTCAAGAAAAAGACACTTTAGCTGACGTGATGACTAACCCACCAGACAGACAGAAGAAAGATGTTGCACCGAAAACAAGGGTGGCTGAGCATGTCTACATAACCGTGTTGACAGGGGGAGAGTTAACAAGTTCAAATTGGAGCGAATTTAATAGGTACAACCTTCACCCTAGGTTCGGGTTCACATTGATTTTTTTTTCTTTTTTGGAGACTGACGGACGTGCACCTGTTCTGTCTCTCCTTCCACATACTTATCCCTTTTGACTTCGTCTTTCCTATTAAAAAAGGGCTAAAATATTAACATGCGCTGAGCTCTCCTGACTGCGTAAGACACATTAAGAACCGTCCTGGATAAATAATGCATCCCAAACCTTTGTGTCCAAAGGATATAGTTCTTTATTAACAGGCTACAGTCATACTTTTTCTTCTAACCCGTAGCAGGATATAATGGATATGACTTGACGTGGGAAGGGGAGGAATAGGACAGCTTGACTTCTTCTATTAGCCCTGTTTTGGTGCAGCTCCCACCATGTGGCCCCCAAATGAGATTATATGTGTATGAAACAGGAGGTAGAGCACTCACCGACCATCCATCAAAGCCTGGGGGGACCTGTGTGAAAGTTTGTGCATGTGTACGCTCACTGTGTTGATACGTGTGTGACTGTGTGAGGGTGTGATAAAGTGTGCGGGTGTACAGTATGAATAGGTGTGTGTGTGAGATTCGGTGGATCCTGTGAGGGCTGGTGAGCAGGAGCAATCGGGGGCCTCCACACTTCAGCCTCTCCATCATTCTGCACGCCAGGCACACGCACACAGGCGACATGCCTGAGAGGGTTTCAATATCCCGTGTGTGTGTGTGTGTGTGTGTGTGTGTGTGTGTTGCTGTGTTTACTCAAGGAATGCAGTTCATTATATCTGTATGTGTGTCTGGTTATTACGTACAGTCTCGGCACACGTGCATACAGAGGCAGATGGAGCCTGAAGGCTAGTGCAATGCTTCATCCTCACCTGTTAAAAACCGGCGCTAAGCTGGAGCGGCCTGTGACGCGACAACTACTCGTGACTGTCAGCGATCACAAGTGCCCTCGAGCAAGGCACCGGCAGCTCCTTTTGCCCCAGCCGAGCTCTCGGCCGGACGCTGCCGTGACTAAGATGTGCACTCTAACCCGGTTCAGTTTTTACATACTGCCTGTGTTAAACTCTGTAGATGAGTTCAGAAAAACAGCAGAAATGTTCATTAGCAGAGCGCTGGCGGGGGCGGGAGGAGCCCCTGTATCGATGAGGCCTTACCTGGCAGAGAGCAGGCTATTAGCCAGGCCCGATAAATCTTGTCAGAGCCTGGAAGACTCTGCCTGCCTGCTGAAGAATGAAGGTCACAGGGCAGCCGGAGTTACGAGCGGCCTCGCAAGGTAACTGCTATCAAATCAACTGAAATATGAAGTCCAGCCAGCCTTTTTTTGAAAATGCTAATTTTTCAATTTGCCTCTTTCTTGGTGTGTACTTTGCTCTGCTCGTTCTTTTAATGTGCCGCATACAGTGATGTCAGATTCAGTTTAAGTGAGAATGAGGTTAGAGCCTCGGTATAGTTTGGGATCAGATGATGAGAGATATGTACTGACAGTGTATAACACTGATTTATTGAATTTTCCTAAGACATTTTTGGGATTTTTTTGTGTCAAACATCTGCTTCCTAGTGATTTAATGGTTTAGAGCAAGTGAGGACAAAGAATCCTCCTGATATCCCTAAAAGGAGAAACTGAATTAAAGTGATACTTACAGGAAGTTGAGACAAATCCGCCTTTTGTTTTGTGCTGCAAGTATGTTCCATGACTTTATCTTAGAAACATTAGAATATTATTTAGAGTGAAATGATGATTATCTTTTTCCTCATCACTTACCCTGGAATTGGTCATTTCAACAAGCACATGTGCAAACATTTGCTGGTCTTCACGTGTGAGCATTTGTTTTAATTTTTATTATAATAAAACTCGGACTAAATCAGACTTTTCAACACGTTTTTTCTTTGAGCTCCATGGACTAATGGGGCATTTTGTCCCTGTTTTGCTGCTGTCTGAAGTTTTATACACTGAATATTGGAAAGGAAAGTTACTCGGATTTATTCACGATGGAAATAATTGTGGGTTGCACGTTTGCTTTTCTGCCGTGATGGATTATTGCAACCTCTCACAAAGTTTGATAAAACACAACTTTACATCAAACGAGCTGAAGATGAACTGTAGTTAAAGATGAAAAGTTGTGTTCTATAGTGGAGCTCCATATTATGTTGCCAGAATAAACTCCACTGTATATAGTCTGACACCGGTCCTCATATGCTGTATATTCCCATAGGCCTGCCCCTGTTGCCCTGCAATATAAAGTGGAGATGAATATAATGCTGGCTTTAGTCAGACAAATTCTACTGTGGATTGAGGAGCTCCAGACATTTAATATGGTTTCATGTATTGATTTGCGGCACCTTGCCCTATAGCCTGTTTATTATCTAGCTTTGGTTTCACTTTTTTTTTTCTCTTTCGCACAGTATCTCAGGAGATGAAGTCCTCCTCTTTACTTCTCCCTGCGATCTTCCCAGCAACAATGTTCTGAGTAACAGCTACAAATAGTCAATCAAACCGGCCACTGGAAAAGGAATGCGGCGGACATTTTGGCTCGCGAATGAGCGAGTGAACTCAGGTGCTGGAATAATAACATTTTCTGAGCCGTGGCTTTTGCTCGGTTTGCTGCAATTATAGAGTGGGAGAAATGGAGGGATGTAATCAAGGCTGAAAGGCCGAGCTTTGACGTGCTTCATTTACCCCGAGATGGTCCAATGCAACACTTGTGACACAATAGCCAATTGTAAATTACAGAGTGGATTCAGTGTTGAGAAGTGCCTTGAGGGGGAGCTAGCCCACAGAGGCAGGGGAAATGGGGGATTTTTGTAATATTTGTTGCTATTTGGTTGCAGGTTGATGAGGTCTGGGATTGGGGGAAAGGCAAGGATATCAATCACATTGACAAGTCTGGGGGCGCTAAAATTATTAGAATAATGGTAAACAAAGCCACAAAAAAGCAACCTTTTTTTCACCCCAACTTTATTTCGAACCCAGACTTTGCTTAATAAGCGTCACTTAATGTCAAATTCCTCACATTTAATCTGTCTGTAGTGATATATTAATAACAGACTTCAGCGTAAGGAGGCCAACTGCTGGGAACATAAGTGCATAAAAGAAGCCTATCACACAGTGAAGAGCTCTTATGAACTGGTGATGTGAGGCGAGCTCATAGTGATTTTGACAAGCAGCTAAGTGCCTACATGTGTGACATTTACGAGTGTGTCGTGGAGATCCCCAGCTGGACTTAGATGGGAGACAGTTTCTTTCTGTTTAATCACCATCAGAATTCTGTGGATGCTGCAGCAAATGTTTGAGTAGCACAGATTACTTTCCCCTGTGAAGCCAATTGTGGGCGATCGTTTGATGTCTACGCAAATGTGCTTAACATGCAAACCACTTTTGCCTCCCTTTTCCTTCCTCTGCACATTTGCAAGATTTATGTCGGGGTGTGTGCGTTTGTGTGCGCTCTATTGAATCTCTTTGAATGAGCTTTTCTTTGCCGAGGCAGCCTCGTCTCTCAGCGAACTGGGGACATGACATGACAATTGGAGACCTTGTAATTTATGTTTAAAATGCCAGCGTTATCTGTGCCAGCGTGGTTTTGTTTGAACAAGGAGGCACACTGGCGAGGGTCCTCAGTCGCTGTTTAAACCGTATGCCCGTGTTTGCTCAGGAATCCTTGGTGGGCTATCCATTGTTACTATGGCAATATACCTCCACCACACTTGCCCCCACCCACTTTAACTTCTTCCATGGCCATATGCCTGGAGTTTTTTTTTTTTTTGTGGCTCTCACTGCGCTCTCATCTCGCTCGTAGCCAGTAATTCAGACGCATCACTGCCAAATACAGAGCTGAGGGGGAGATGTCTTCCCCCCCCTTAAAAAAACAAAAGTCACGGTCTTCTAAGAGCTTTGGCCCAGAGTTGGATGAGGTGCGCAAACGTCGTGTTCCGCTAAACACTTTTGATAAAGCCACCTGGGCAAACCGCAAGCATTTCAAAGTTTAACTTCCCCGGACGCTAAGTTGGCAGCAGTTGCTGTACTACTCATCTCTTTCCTGTGTCGCGGCTCCTTCGGGACTCATAATTTATTGCCCTCCCCACTTTGAGTTCCTGATTCATGAGATCAAATTAAACACTGGGAGAACATTAGCGGTTGAACAATGCTTTGCTCTTTAACACGGGGCCAGTATTTCTGCACCTCCTAAAGCCGCGGTTAACCATTTTTCTACATCTATTCCTGCCTGGGAAATGTGCTTAACGTGGTGAAAGCAGACTACACAGATTTTTTTTTTTTTTGAATGCATCATATTTTTGGAGCCAGCAGAGAAGGATGAGCTTGATGTGACTAAACAAAAGCACTATAAAAGATATGAGTCACACATTTCCCCCTTTTGAGAAAAGACATGCCTTACAAGGTCAAAATGTTATTGATGTGATGCACCACATAGAAATCTAACATTTTCACCTCTTCCAGAGTATCAAATAGCCATGAATCATAAAGACAGATAAAACAAATCCTCTATATTTCATACCATATCTGAGCAGCGTGACGCCTGAATAGCAATGAATTCATTCAGACAGATTAAAGGAGCTGGAGTCAAGGATCAAAAGGAAGCAATGTTGAATAAATACAGGAAATGCCTATACCTAAGGAATAGAGTAATTGACCAAGTGTGTGTGTGTGCAAATGGGAAGGCAGCAAAGACTGAAGCGTCCTAAAGAGATATGCAGGCAACTCGTCAACCAACAGCTTCTAACAAGAAACAAGAATGACTGGAATGACTTCCAAAAATGTGTGTGTTTGTGACGCGTCTGTCTTCGCCGTAACGACTCACGGCACGCACGTGGCCCAACGAAGTCTCCGTGTCGCAACAAGATCGCGTCTGATTGTGAGTTGAATTGTGTGCGGAGCGAAACGCGTTTGCTCTGTGTATTTGCATGTCTCAACAGTGAACACTAACCTCTTTTAACCCCTTGCATTTCTGACACTATCTCAGCCTATTAGCTCCCATCCTCAACCAGTTCAAACTAGTCGGATTTTTTAGGCCTAAAACACATTCTTTAGGTCGAAAATCCACCGCTTTGATGTGCGGCAGGGGCAGGCTGTGTGTGCAGCAACACACAGTGGCTCCTGTTTGATTACTAGCCTCAGCGTCTCTGCAGACTTTGTGTCAGAGCTCATAATGAACACTGTGGGCAGTGAGTGGTGTGTGCTCCTGTGTGTGTGTGTGTGTGCTTCTGTGTGTGTGTGTGTGTGTGTGTTGGCATGTGTGAGACGTGTTCCTTAGGCATCAACTGCATTGACACTTGCTACTCACTCCATTGTACCTGCCTGCAGTGGCCCAGTCTGTTTTTTTTTTTTTTTTTTTTTTTACGGCTTAGCTCGCTGTAGGCGAGACAGTGTCTGAGGCTCAGCTGTTTTTATTAACATCCAGGAGGTGTAAAAAGGTTGAGACAGTGAAAAAAAAAATCACCAAGCAACCAGTTCCACCTCAAACCGCCACCGTTGAACTGACAAAGCGACGTGCACAGTCTCCACGTCCTCTGCTTATGTATCGCTCAAGCCACCGTCGCTTATTCACACACAAGTTATATTTTCAGGCTTTTTTTCATTACACACTAAAATATGCTACGCGGATATTGTGTGCTGTCAAACTGCAGGTGCAAAAAAAAAAAAAAAAGGACTCGCCGTCCCTCCCACAGTAATGTTTATCGCTTTACAGTGTGATCAGAGTGTGATGCATCATGCGGTGGGGGGGTGGGCGGGGGGTTGGGGGGGTGGACGATGCCGCCTCACGTGTTTACCTTGCGTCGGCACAATGACAACACCAATAGCGACAGCGCTAGGAGGAGGCCCTTTGTGCAGCACAAGCTGATACACCGAGAAGGGAGTGACAAGGTTTGAAAAATTGGCAAACAGTGCTTGCTGGAAGGCTTCCTTGGGGCTCGGGTACCTTTGGAATCATGTGCGAATGCAGAGGAGTGTGAATGAAAAATAGCTGTGTGATCCTGCCATGTTGCTTCTGTCAAAAATGCGTGATTTTTCTCTTTCGCTCGTTCTCTGCCTCCCTCCCACCGCTCACTGTCATCTTCATCATCTGCCCCTCAAAGCTGGCTTTTTTTTTTTTTTTTCCTCTCACTCTCCGCTTCTCATCATCTCTGTTTTAACACTCCATTCTCTCACCAACATCCCCTCCTCCATCTCTCCTCTGTTTTTTTCTTTTTTTTTTTTGCTGTCTCTGGTTCTCACACTCCTATCCTCCTCCTCTGTTCTTCCAGCTTAGCGGTTGTGGTTATTTAAGGCTTAGAATCCATAAAACCCGCCTTAGGTGTGTTTGCTTTTGTTACTTTCCCAAAATTGGTGCATAGACTGCCACATTGTTAGCTGTTGATCCTTGCTCAGCCACTGCCCGTCAGAGGAGAGTTTCATGTGGTTTTGGGGTTGGCTTAAGCCGAGGTGGAGCCCTGCGATCCCATCAGCAGGTTTTACGTAGAGTAGTTGCCACTGAACACGGAAGTTAGGAGGACATTCTCCGGATACCTGTCCCTGCTCTCCCTCCCCCCTGAAGGAAATCTCTGCTCTTTACTGCTATTTACAGCACCACATGCAATTCTAAGAACAATATGAGTGGAACTTAAAATTTCTGGTGCATATTTTACAATATACTCTTCTCTATTAAAGAAGAGTTGCATAGGGGACAATTCTATCCATTCTGCTTTCATGGGTGCAGCTGTGCACCACATTTACCATAAGCTCCTTAACTCAACAAGACCGCGCTTGCACACCAGGTACTTAATGTATGTATGTGTGCACAGGAGGTTGTTCCGAACAATTAGTTATTTTTGTCTTTTTGGCATAGAGAGGATTTTTTTTTTTTTTTTTATTGCTTTCGCTCTCTCTCTCTCTCTTTTTCACTGCGACACAAACCAAAAACAGTCACAGCATGATCCCTCCTGCACAACATCTGTCCCAGATTGCACTACCCTTCCTAATTAAACCCTGTTTACCTCAACATTCTTAAAGCAGACTACAGACTAATTATTAGGCACAAGCTCCTCAAAGCCCTGTTTAAATCTTGCACGCTGATGAGAGAGAGATGATGTTGTAGCTGCTGAGCGAGAATTAGAAATGAGACGAGAAGCCTGCAAACAAACGCCTTTTGCTCTTGAGCATCCCATATTCGAGTCCATGTTGATGATGTCCAGGTCTCCACTGTTGGTCTGTTTCTGTCTCTGTCTCTCTCTTACACACACACACACAGACAAACTTTAATTAATGCCTGAAAAGGCTCTGATCAGTGCTTAAATATTGTTTTTGTATATTCAACGGAAGCCAGTATAAAAGGAGAAGAAAAAAAGGAATCTGGAACTTGCGGCAATTTCCAATCATGCATTTTTAATGTTTATTCCGCTGTTTCTTAATTAAATCCATGCATCAGAATATAGTAAAAAGTCGAGTATCAGAAATGGCTTTTAGGGGTAGGGAGTAGACAAATTTACGATGCATAATTTCCAAGGGAATGCGCAAGAGGGATTTTAATTTTTGAAAGAAACTCTTATGACATTTAAGTGGCAAATATATAGTTCCTGGGTTTTGGTGGAATGGGGGCATCGGACCTTTTGGGCTGTGTGTGCAGACACTATTCCCGGTCCTCCCACATCTGAAATGTGCTGGGTGGTTTCCCTAAGGCAGGATTACATCACGACACTTTTTAACAGTGTTAAAATCTAGTGTAACAGACTCCCTGCAAACACAACACACACACACACCTTCACAGTCTCTTTCACACACGCACACACACACACTCACAGAATTATCCTGGGCAGCAGCCTGATTCAATTAGAAGGAGGTGAGGAGCAGAGAGATGAGGGTCACACTTGCCATTGCAGCCCAAATGGAGAGGCTTCCTGGGAGACCCGGCTTGTCTCTAAATTTGGGAGCTCCTGGGTCATTGTTTCATCACAGCCCCAGAATTGCTGCAGGGCTCGTTGCAACTCTATATGTCCGACTGCACATCTATAATGTACATTTCAATTTGAAAGAGCTTCTGCTCCCTCAGTGATGTTGTTTTCTTCCAGGGTTCTGCACAGTGCTGCAGTCGCCCAGGACTCCCCGCAGCTACTAGATGTGCCGGTTTCTTTGCACTCGCATTTCAATGAGACTGAAATTTGCAGAACTACTATTATATATGACTTACATATAGAAGTCACACACAGAGTAAAACATAGCAACCTCCGTGAATCACTTATCCTCACCTACTCCTGAAGGAATAATAACAACTGGCCACACTGCTGCTCCTCTGCTATTGAAGTTTTAAAACCAGCATTCATAATAAGGAGGGTATTAGGTATAGATTTCCTGTAATGGTGGTTACTGACAACGGCGGGTCCTCCCATCACGGAGTAATGGGCAAGCAGGGATCAATGGTGCATAAACACCGGGCCTTCGGATTCTAAAGTCATTCAAACAAGCGCCGGTTCCCATCTCCAGTGGGAGCACCTGGCGGCACCTTCCTCCTTCTGCCCCCCCCCATTCCCCCGTCTAGACGGCCGTTCCTTTCAGCCTCGTCTGCCGTTGGTTCTACAAGCTCCGATAGGAGCGACTAAAAAAAAAGTCTTCAAGTAAATGTTTTTCTCCAAAAATCATTTTCCTTTGGCGTTCAGCCTATCTGGAATTGATGCAACCCCGAGTTCTCCTTGCTTCGTGGTCCTGCTGTTATTACTTTCTTTAAGTGGGCCTGTCCACCAGATGTGTCCACAACACTAAAATGCAAATTCATCCGTGCTGTTGCTGCTTGCCTCCGCTCAAGGGATCGCACGGCTTTATTTTTTTGTTGAATCACTGTTGTTTCTTTAGGGACTTTTTCCTCGACATTCTTGACATTTTAGAACACCAACAGTCCGAAGGAGATTGTTCTTTACTGTTGTTCTCTTTCTGAGAGGATCTGGATTTCAGTAGAGAATATAAGTCAGTCCAGAAACCTCTCTAGGAGGGCCAGCTGTTTGTGTTACAGTAGTTTAGCTCAGCTCTTACAAGATGAAGAGTGGGGAGATCAGCTGAAGACAACAGAGGTGCACAACAAGAAAGAGCACTAGCAGTAGGGTGCCTGTTTCACACACAGTGAAGGACAAGGGTAAGATTTTTAAAAATTGAAGACATTTGTTCAGTCTAATCGCACCCTAGAAAGTGCTGAGACTTTAGCAGAAAGTTGTTTAATTTGACCTTTCATTGGTGTCACCTTTGCAGAGAGTGAAACGTATCAAAGCACATCTACTCTACAAAGGCCTTCGACTTCGTATGGAAGCTGCCTGGGTCTTTGCTGTGTCGGGATATATCAAAAAAAAAAAAAAAAAAAAAGAGAAATAGCACTAAGACATCAACAACACCCGCAGGATTTAGCGTCTCATCCTTTTCACGGACACGTCGGCTTTTATTAATAGCAAATCTCGCAGGTTGCGAGTATAAGGGCACGAGTCTCCAAGAGTTAACATCGCCCGAAGTCAAGTGAGTTTGGATTCAGTGCTCAGTTCTGAATCAAATTGCGTGTGAGGCTTCTTTGCCTCAGGGGAGAAAGGGAAGACTGAGAGAAACTCAACAAAAACAAGTCTTTCTTGTTTTTTGGATTCCTTTCAGTGATCACTAATTACAGACTGACAAGGCGCATGGTAAAAAAGTACAAAAGGGGAAAAAAAACCAAGAAAAAAACATTAAATACCCAGTGTAATTGCATTTATTGTGATAAGTTGGAACAAACATACTCCTCTCATCCTCCAGGGATTTCTGTGTGTGTGTGTGTCTGTGTGTGGATGAATCTCTGTTATTTTAATAAGCCAACAGTAATATCTCAGTAATGTGGAATAGGTCTTTGATGTGATGAATTATGTCAAAGTTGAGAGTATTGCTGCGAGTTTGGAGCTATTTCCAAACCTCACTAGAAGACGCATTAGCGTGACGCGCTGTTACGTAAGACGGGAATCAACGAGACTCGCTTTCATGTCGACCGAAGGTGCTGACAAGTAGGACGAGTTAGTTGCCAGGTTGGAGCGTGGCGCAAACGCTCACCTCCTCGCGAGCTCCACTCCCAGAATGCATGCCTGAGCGTACCTTACTTAACTGGCGAGGAAGAGGGTGACTCACTTCCTTCCTGGCTCAAGGTAAAAACAGTATTGCAACGGCTGTGGTGCAGTTTGGATTAATAACACAGTTTTGGACTGAAATTTCCATTGATTACAGATGGCACGTTGCCAAATATGACAAGGTTTGCTCTCCTTTGCGGGAGGGTGTGTCCATCATCTTCATATAAATGGCCTCCTGTCAAGATGGAATTTCACATTTGCTTCTGTTGTTGTCACGTGATCCGACTAAGCAGACGGTTGGCGCTAGTTATTATTATTGTATCACGCACGATTCAAACGTCCCTCGTGTTATCTCCTTGTTCGACCTCTCTTTGCCAAGTCTCCGTGTACAGCTCTTTGGTATGTCTTGCATCGGTAGCTGTAGCATGCAATTCTAAGAGTGTTCCTTTCATGAGTGCAACAAGGTCATGGCACTGTGCAAAGTTATTCCACTTCAGAGCTGCAGTATTTCTAGTAAGTCGAATCAGCGAGGAGTTGAAAAGAAAGACGGAAAAGGCAGGCTGCTCATATCACAGCGATTTTTTTTTTTTGATTTTTAATTCCAGACATTTCTTTTAGCCTTTGTAAAGGTTGCTTTAAAAGTGGTACAGTCAGAGAACAAGTATGAGTCACCGGTAAAGACATCCTTATTTCTAAATGAGATACTTACTCCTACAGAACAATTATAAACAACTTTATTTCCAATTTAAAGCTGCATGACACAGATTTCTGTGAAATATTCACATAAGAGTTTATGATTTTCTTCATCCTTCAGTGCACAGTACTGCTTACTCAAAGAGGCCTGACTTCACGTTGAAATCCTCCACAGCAGACAAACCCTGTCTTCTTTTTTCACACGTATCCGCACATCTCCGAGGCCACCGTGACGCCCGGCTACCTGTCCCCTTCCCCTGGATTAATGTGAGGCTACAAAGAGATGTTTGGCTTTTTGTACACAGCAATGAGTCAGTTCGTGTCTGCGAGCTCCGAGCTGCACCGTCTCTTGCTCACGTTTCTAGACCTCTGGATCATTAAAATGCCTCTGGCAAATTCACTCCTCACATAAGCTGTTTCTTGTCCTACACTTAGCTCCAACATCCCATTTTGGCAGAGCGCGGTCGGATCACCTCAGAAAAATCCCAAATAAGGTATTTTCTGCACAAACTCTTTTTTTTTTCCCCCTCTTCTTGTCTCTCTCAAGTTCTGCTCCTACTGCCCCTTATTTTCCCAAATCAACATGCTCCACTAAAACAAAGCCAAACATGGAGAATTATGCGAGGCAACAAACTTTGGAAATTCATTAGTCAGAGCATTGTTTTCACAAATTAAACATTAACTTTTCTTTCTTTCTTTTTTCTACTCCGTGCCTCGCATGAGACACGGTTGCCTGGGTGTCGTTTCTAGCAGTTTCATTCGCATGGGATAATGAGAAAATTCTGCATATCAATATTAGCTGAAGAAATCTCATATCCATACTAGGATGAAGTTTGTTAATATAAAATTATACCATGGGGTTTATGGGCTTTCTACGCTGCCTCCCCCGAAAAAAACAAAAAAACAAAGGAAAGCAAAAAGAAAGGGAAAAGGAGAACAAACAGCGAGGTTTAGTTAGCAAACTCTATCAGTTTGCCCACATGGACGTCCCCCTTTCCACGGCTTTTTGCACCGTGTCTGCCCAGTAGGTCTGGAAAGTAAATGATATAAGCTTGTTGGTGGATTAGGAAAGGAGAGAGAGAGCAGCTGTGCGCCTGGTCAGGAGGAGGATGGAGGCAGGCTGCTACTGCAGCTGGTCTCAGGTCAGCCGCTTTGGGGGGGCCGTGGTGATTCTGGCTGTTTTTTCTACCTGCACTGTTAAGCTTTGCCGTTGTGCGATTACTGCAGCGTAGATGAGCTACTGGAGGGACCTAGATCTTGGAGCATAGCTGCAGCACATTCATATTCTTTACTCAAAAATATGGATCAAAAACAACAAAATAAGGAAACAAACAAAATGAATAAACCGAAACATGTAATGATCTCAGCTTAAGCATGGTGTTAGGTAGCTTTCTATAGCAATAAGATATTTAACTTATGTGATATTTAGAAACACTTTGAAGCCACTGACACACAACTTTAAATATTAATTATGGCTAGATTACTACTAGAACAGACTGTGCTGCAATGGAAACTGCACTTCTGCTACAGATAATTCAGTACATGGGGATGTTCTGAATCGCCTGCCTTGGGAATACAGAGACTATTGACAAATGTATCGATCGTGTTAAAATTACATTCTGCTTTGAAGTGTATTTCAAAGGTCATGGGATAACCTGTAAATGGTCCAGTTAGGAGGTAGTGGGGTAAAAATACACACACACACACATAAACTTATGAGTGTTTAAACATACTAAAATCTTCCCATGTACCTTTAGGTTGACGCGTGCCGCCTGCCCTAGCAGACACATAAATTGGAAGTTTCATTTTCTCTTCATTACTGGTGATAACCGAATACATTAAGTTACCTCTGCATGCAGAAAATGTGTTCGCCTCAGCATTTTAATCCATAAGAAGGTGCTTTTAATGAGGGGAGGTTTTATCCTACGGTGCATTATTCAATTAGGAGGAAGAGTAAAGAAAGGTCTGCAGTAAAAGTCCCAACTGTGGGACACGTGCCAGGTGGCTGCAGGATCACAGTGAGATGGGAGGAAAGGAAGAAGGCGAGGAGAACAAGAATGAATGAGTAACGCAACGCATGATGCAGGTTAACGCATTCAGTTCCGGCCAGCCTAATAACGCCCACCACACACACACACACACACACACACACAGGCAGGAAGTCATAGCTATGCCGGTGACAGCGGCTCCGACCTGCATACGAAAGCAGAATGATAATGTAATATTTTGGCTGGATTGGCATAGCACGCATTAGCGCTGATGACAGTTGCTGAATTGCAAATGTACTCGATGGCATGTTCCTGCTTCGGCGGATTATTAGCCCAGCTATTTGGCATTTTACTCCCTTTCCCGGAGAGTAAAGTGAAATATTGAAAAGCAGCATCGTACTGCAGTTCTCCCAAAAAGCTCCGGCCTATATTTGGCTGCTGTTCGAGCTTGAATGAAGAGGAAAATTGAAGTATGGAAAGTAGGAGACATTGTGGCTTTATGTTTTAAGGTTTGCCAAGTCGTATTTATGTTCGGCGTTGGCAGAAGCGCATTAAGAAGCCGGCAGGTGCAAACACATTCTGTGGCTGTATAGAACAACACTTGTCAGTGGTTCTTTCCCACTCTGTCACTATGTGAGGGAATGAGCTCCGTTTCTCGGGGTCCCTGAACAAATGAGCTCTGATTGAGCCTGATGTTTTTAAAATGCTTCAGTGGTTTCTCTGTCTCTCTCTTTGTACAAACACATGCACAGACGTGGATACACACAAACAGGTATTCGCATACACCTAGACTTGTGGAAGCTTATCAGATTGACCCCGACTGCACGCGGTTGGAAACTGAGTGGTAAAAAGTAGCAAAAACGAGTGGAATTTGCCTCGAAATAGCAGCCGGTGTCTGCCAGGCGAGATTTGGTGCGATTTCTCTTCCAAACAATAACCTGGAATCAGAGAGGCAAAAGCTGGGACACAATCTCGCTCGGCGGCCAAAGTGGGATAAGAATACAAATGCCCGTTTTGTATGTGGGAGAGAAAGCGAGGCAGGCTGGAATTGCACACAAAGTCCTTCAAATCCTCGGAGGCGCTAGGGGCCGTCATGTGCCGAGCGGCAAATTGATCATGACATAGCACCGTGGAAAAAAGAACCCAGAACGTACAAGCGTGTCAAAGGCACAAAAGATGAGGCAGTGGATGCAGGGCCAGGCAGAAAGGGAACACACACAGACCACATCACTTCTACATCTTCACTGAAAAGTGGCAGCGGAGCTTATCTGTCGGTGTCTTTCTATCGACGCACATGTGTGCGTATGCAAAGATGCTGCCGTATCCTCAATACCGGAAAGAAGAAAAAATCAACCTGTGCCGTTCCTTGACAGTTGTAGCATCGTGAGCCCACCTTGCTTTCTAACACAGCTTGTGCCGACGCTGTGCACACAGAATCAGATACAAACTCTTTGAAACCAGCCATTTTACTGAATTGCTATATTTTCTAGGTTAAACACACCCTTCCTTTGAAGTGAATTTCTCTGTCCCAGAGCATGCAAGTATTATGCTCACAACCTTGAAATATTAAAGGCAGAGTGCTGCAGAGATATTTGGGTGAAATGCTCTCTCTGACTTTTATTGCATTTTTGGACAGCCACACACTTGACGGTGACCGTCTGCGTAAAGCTCGTAGGATTTAGTAATATACACAAATGGCCTATGTAAAAAAGTAAATACTCGCTGGTAAGTAAATCTACCAGTGAGGTATTAGGTGGGAGGTCAGACGAGTGACTGGCTTTACCCAAATATTTTGGCGTCGCAGAAATGTGACTTTTCTGTTTGCATTCCATGCTAAAATATTAATCATGAAGTGTTTTATATCACAAGTCGGGTTGTTTGTGATTGAGCGAGAGCTCAGGCCTTGGCAGGCTGACGACAGGTTTTATGACAACATAGTTTTTTACATGTAGGTTTTAATAGTTAATCAGGGATTGTTAGGAAAGTGTGTGTGTGTGTGTGTGTGTGTTGGGTGGTGCGGGGTTCTTTGTTTGGACAGGAATGTCTTGGTAACTGCATTCGGAGTCTGCTTGTTTGTTAGGAAGAAACGTGTCCTTGAGTGAATTGATGAATGTTTTTTTGTCACTGCATAATTGATTTGGGCTCTGGTTGAAATTGAGCTTCATAAATCAAAATGTTTTTTTTCCAAACCACGTGGAATGCAATTTTAGTTAAACCTAAAGGCTTTTACTTAAACCTTCAGCTGTGAATAAGCTACATACAGTATATTCCGTCTCCGCCGGTTCCGTGGCTGTTTCGGAGCCAGTGCCCAATTTAGAATGAGTTCTTTGCATTCTGAGAGCCAAAGAAGTGTGTCTCAGCCAAGACAACTGGTTCACTGGTCCACAAATAGAAACTGCCTATGATGAGAGTTTGGAGCAGTGATTGTGATCATCAAGACCAGGTAAAACTTTGGTACAAATATTCATCATACATAAGCAAGCACCATGAGCAGTGCAACGGAACGCTTGTAAAGCTGCTCACTGTATTCGTGTCCCCAGACGAGTACAGCGATGGAACGATGTGGCTGAATTAGAAATCCAAACTGGTTTGGAGGTTGGAACCAACTTTACGGCGGCACAAGCGACGGCCTGGAACCAGCACCTACTTTGCATCAGTCGAAAAAAGAAGCATTTTGCTACTCTAGTTAAGTCCTCTTTGCTAAACCACAGTCCTGCTGGATTTCATGCAGCTGCACTCCGGCTTTGAAGTGATGCTTACCCTCAGTCTGGCCTTTGATCCGCTCACCTTGGCCTCCCTTGAACTTTCGAATCAATGCATACCTACTCAGCGCTCTTCACATAACGCGGGACTTAAAGAGCCCAGTGAATAAGCGTGGTTAAATAGATCGCCCCGTCATTGTTAACTGAAGGGCCGATGAAGCGTTCTTCGAGATTTTTGAGGGTGTTCTGGAGCGGTCAGCAGTTTTTCAAGGCAAATTATTGTCTTGCACAAGAACCTCCTGCTGAGGTTTAGATGGATTTCTTCAAACAGGTGTTCTGGGAAATAATAATAAATTAAAAAAAACACTATTATGTCCCTCTTTGGTCTTGCAACTTTTGACCATCACATTATGTTCAAAATTTTATGTCCCCATTCATAAAGAACCCTACTTTGTTCCCAGCAAGTGCATTGGTTCACCAGTGAGTGGTGATTCTTTAAGACTCATGCCAACATGTTTTGTACTTTACCGCAGTGGGGGGGCTCAACACTTTGTCTTTTCTAAACCCAACAACAATAGGAAGTGCCGTTGGATTTTATTCCCCTTTTGACATCAATACCATTTTAGAAGTGTGCTGTTGAGGTGCAGCTCGGGTGCAGCCGCGCTGGCCCCTCTCTGCCCGGGGCTATAGACGATGCGTGCAGCATACCTCAGCAGCTGAAGAACCCTCGTCCCCGTCCCTTCATGTCTCCAGTCCCCTTCTCCCCTACTCTCGCGGCCAATTACCAATTCCCTTTTGAGATACAATGACATTGAGTTTTGACAGCTGACGGGTTTTTTGTTGACACCCCCCAGCCCCCCCCACCAGTACTCTTTTACCCCTCTTTTTCTTTCTCTGTCTGGTTTTGAAGGTCTTTAATCTCAGCTCAAAGACAGGTGGGGTGGTTGAGCCGAGCACTAAATGAAAGCCTGTGGAATTGTAGTTGCCTCTTTGACCTCGGGTTCTCCTTCCTCGACAGCGGGCCTCGTTACTGGCAGCAGGATGTCACCTCAGCGCGAGTCAGATCAAACGCCGTGTGAAGTGCGAGCTCGGGCGCGTGCGCGAATCTGTGTGTATCAGTCAGAATCCTATTAGAACACCTGATAATGTCAAAAAACTGGTGGGAAAAGAGATAAAAAAAAAAGAAAAACTCGACGTGGACACATTTTAACAAACTTTTCAGGGTTCAAACTTGTCTGACAGGCCCAAAGTTTTAGCCGAGGGATCAAAGTCCCCGGCGGTTGTCATCCCGTTTCTGCTTTTTCTCTCGATAACCATCTGTAATTTACAACTTAAAGGTCAAAGTCTGCATGAAGAAAACTGAAGCTAATCCATCTGCTGAGGATAACTCTGTCTTGATGACACTTTGTGATGAGTATGGCGACATCCCGGGTTTGGCGAAGATCTGATATTTACTACATGCTGTGTTATTGAAAATGAGATTTTCCTTCGTGGATAGAAAAAGCCTCAGTAGACAATAAAACAGTTTCCAAACTATTTATAATATTCTTCCCCTGTAGCAGTCTCTTGCACTTTTCAAGCCTGAAGTAACATCTTTCCGTCTTCCTTCATTCTTTTATCTTCCTCTCGTTCATTTAGTTTTCTCTCTGCTCCCCTCATTCAATCTTTTCTCAATCTGGTGTTTCTGTCTACTGGTGCGGGAACAGGTCAAGGACAGGAAAATGATAACGTTCGGTCATCCTCTGGTCAAATTAGGAGCGCGGCAACCTGAGCGCAAGCAGACACACTCACAAACACGCCGCGATGATGGATTACTCCAAGGGTGTAAACATGATTCATAGCTCCTTTGTGGGTATTAGTCCTACACACACACACGCACAACCGTTCACGCACACACCCTCAACTGTACTTGTATTTCAGAAATGCTCTCTTTTGTCAACACATTTTTTTTTTTTTTTTTATAATGCCAGACGAATTCCACCTCTGGCTCTTCACTAGCAACAAAACCTACTACACTGTTTGAATGTCAACAACAAGAAAGGAGGAGAGAGCATTCAACACACTGCCTCCAGTCAGTCACGGCAGGTGGAAGCAGGTTCAAGGAGGTGTGTTTGTACCCAGACACGCTGCCACACTCTCTCACTCACACCCAGACACAGATGTTGAATGCGTCTGATAGTATCGGCTTTGTTTATGCACACAGACGCACACCGATGTGTGTGAAGTGAAGTGATGAGGCAATTCTTTGTTGATGAATGTTTTTTTTTTCCCCTCTCAATCTCTTAAAAAGTCATACATCCGCCTTTACGGAGTCGTAAAGCCGAGCGAGGAGACGGTTTGGTGAGAAAATAAGGATGAAACGAGGCAGAAACGGGCGATGGAGAAAAAAGGGGAAAAGTGGATGCGAGACACAGTGGATGCAATCGATTAGCACTGCGGTGTAGGGAAACAAGACTAATAGTTTACAGTCGGCGCATTGACACAGCTGTCCTTTGGGCTGAACGCCGGCGTCAACACGTGGCCATGCTCACAGTGACAATACCGACATTTAGCTCAGCTGAGGCTGATTGGTCCATAGGTTTGCAGGTCTTACAGAACAATATGAAACTATTTACGTCTGGACTGAAGGGGGGATAAATACCAACCACGACGCAGATTTCTGTCCCTGACAAAGTCCGGGTATCACAGTGGTGAGAGTGACCACTCCCACCGGAAACTCTTTCACACACACACACACACATCAGGCTGGAAGGTCCTTTTCCTCCACTTCTTCCTCTTTTGTCTCATTATTTTCACCTACTCTTCTTCTCTGTATCACTTTGTCACTTTTTTTTTTTTTAGAAGAAAACGTCTGTTTTGTCCCTGTGCTGGATGCAAAAAACTGACCTATTTTTGCTGAAAGACTCTAGGGCGTTTTTTTATATTTTTTTTAGAGAGGCCAGTCTAGCAAATCAAATTGTATGAAATCCTCACCACATCATCTATTGTGAAACCCTCTGCAAGAATTATTTAAGATGCCTCACCAAGTTGATATGGATAAATGTTCCCATCACCAGGAAGTGAAACCCACCGACACTGACAGTTATTTCTCCAAAGAAACTCAATTTAATTCTCATCTACAATGTTTTTCATCTTTTTTCTTTTTGCCAAAGAAAGTGAACTGTCCACACTTTGCTCTTGCTATTTTTCTCAAGATTCTTTCTCCCAATTACTGTCATCTGTGACCGTGGGGAGACTCATGGCTCACCCACTGGGTGCTGTCCAATGGATTTGATCCCCTGCTCTAGCCACAGCCATCTGTGTCTGTTGGCATTGTAATGACAGAAAAAAAGGAAAAAAAAAATGCCCGCTGGTTTCTCCTCCAATCCCCAGCCTCAGTCCTTGTGCATGAGCTCTGGACAACAGTAATTTGGTATCAGCCTTTCATACATTCGACCTCCCAGGCCTGCGTCTGCTCATGCTTGCATAACCTTGCGGATGATGAAAACCGGATAAAAGGATAAATATATATTTGGAAATGGAAAATGAGCCAGCCACAAACAAGTACTATTTTGCTGTCTCTCTGCTCAGTTAGGCTAAAGCGATACGGGAAACATTCTGCTTATCCCCTGAGCTAATCCCTTTAGACAAACGTCCAATCCCTCAAAGCATGGTGCTTATTGCAACACTAGCCAATGTACTGCATTGTCAGATGTTGATTGTTTACAGCCCCATATTTAAATATTTGATTTTTTTCCCCCTTCTGATAAATGCCTCCCTCTTTGCATTTTCATTCTCTTTCTGTTCTTGCCACAAACTTTTGCCTAAGAGCTTACTTGTGAATATAAAAAAAAACTAAATGCCAGATGCTTTGTGTGATTGGTGCTGAAGTCACAGCAAATACAGCTGGAAAATATTTAGGAATCTCCATCAAATCCATTGTGGCTCTTAAGCTCTTCTAAACAGTACAAATAATTCCATCTTCTTTGCTACTCTGGAAGGGCTGTTGCTAAGCTAACAATTTAAGTTAGTAAATTCATAATAGCATTTTCAATACTTTTTATTATATTGATGAAACAACAAAAATTAGTGTAGCTCTGAAAAAGACCACGTTGAATTCAAATATGATTACATTTTTAAACTGCTGCCAACAGATGTGATGAATCATATCTGGGCCCGAGCTTCGTGTCTCTCTTCACATCCGGCCCAGATATGAGTCTGAGTTTTGGACCCTTCTCTCTCCAGCATTGTTCTTGCACGGACAAATGAGGTTAACGAGTGTTCAGGCCGTGACGCGCAAAAATGACGAGAACCAGCAGCAATAAAGTCCAACTGAGACTTTGTCTGGGCCAACAAGTGGCACTTGAACACGGTGCAAAGGTGGCAGCCACCAAGGAACTTTGGCCTCAACCAAAAGCAACATAATGTTATAATTTACATCCACTGTCACTCGCCACAGACGCTTTATACTGTAGCTACTTCTAATCAAACATAAGTTACAGATTGTACCGGTGGTGTTAATACAGTTGTTTCTTGCGCACTCATTGGCCAGCTGAATGACCAATCAGAGTGGTCCCTCAACAACCGAATCGTCGCTGATTCAAAGGGACATCAACAGCTAAGCTGAAGGACACTTCCTGGTGTCCCAGTGCTGACCAATGACCGTTGGCTTGTTGTATCTCAGCCGAAAATGTTTGATTTTATTGTTTGTATTTATTACAAAATACCTACGTTATAAGTGATGAATGGCTGACTGTTATCTAGCACTGGGTATCTTTAAATGGACTTAAATGAGAGAGAGAGAGTTTAGCTCTAAATCCCGGAGTGGGTGCCTCCCCATAATAATGATGCCATTAAACCCTGAGCTTAAGCTGACTTTGCTTTCCCTTTTCCTCCTCCTTTATTTCCGCCTCCCTCTTTATATGCCCTGCCCCCAACCAACTGTCAGTTGACCGCCCCCCCACCACCGTCAAGCCCCGACCCCCACGTGCCCAATCCCTTACTTTCTTCCCCGCTGCATTATTAGTGCATATAGCTCTCTCCTGGCCCTGCAGAAGCCATTAGCTGAGATTAGCAGCAGAGGAGCCAGCCCCTACCCCCACACACCGCCACTCTGTTTTTCTCTCACTCACCCACTTTATTTCTTCTTCTTTTTATTTTTTTTTTGAGGCTAGCCGTAGCCGCCACGCTCACTGAATGATTACCATCCATTATAGGGCCTTATTGTGCTGACAGAGGCAACTTCAGGCCCTGGCCTCAGTCATAAAGAAGAGAGAGAGAGAGAGACGGAGAGAGAGAGACTCATAATCTTAGACACACTCCCTGTAAGTGTAATGTGTGTGTGTGTGTGTGTGTGTGTGTTTGTGTCAAGGAGAGAAACAGAGAAATGATGTGACTGTGGAGAAGGAGGGAGGCTGAAAGGGAGAGGAGGAGAAGATAAGGCGAAAAGGGAACCGGGATGTTAGCATAAGGGATTTGGAAGCAGGAAGTGGCTTCGGGGAGCGCAGCTATGAATGTGAAACCAGGGAGAAATTTGGCAGCGATCGGTGCCGTTATTACTTATTTGATGAGGTTTGATGGGCGATGCAGCAATGCGCCGCAGAAGCCGGGGCGGCCGAGGGGGCCACGGCCGCACACGCACCCACCGGAGGGAGCGGTGTTAACCTTCTCGGCGAGGTATGGGGGCCCGTGCTCACCCGCCGCGACCTCTCAGTCAGTGGCACCTTTAGTTGGAGAACACACTGCTGCACATACTGTAGGCACACACGCTGGAAACACTGCAGAGACGATGACAAATCAACTGTCATATTTTATTTAGAATATAAAAAAAAGGGAATAAAAAAAAAAAAACTCCCAACAAAACAAAACAGGCTCATTTCCTGGCTGCTGGCTCGGGTTGTTAGAGAGACAGAGAGCAATAGAAAAACAGTGAGAGGAATTTTGTCACTTGACTGGAACAAGACGGGGACAGAATATCAATCATTTCAATCATTTTCTACCCCCCGTCTCCTTTCTGTTATAACATTCTTCTCTATATAAAAGCAGAGGATGCTCTCTGTTGACTGCTGTTTTGCCCCTTGTCATGAATCATATTCTGAAATATTTTCCGGAGACACAGTTCACTTTTAAAGGTTGCACTGATGGTTGGAGCTTGGTTAAACAGTATAAATCTATGTGATTTTATGTAACACAGAGGGATTTCTTTCGAGCGCACGCAACTCTCAACACCCCCGTCGCCCTCCCTTTCTCTATCTGCCTGCGTCTCTCGTCTTCTTCTTCTTCTTCAGTGGTTTGCTGAGCTGCATTTCAATGAGTCTGTCCCAAAATGCCCTGTCGATACCTTCAAAGTGTGCTACTGTAAAGAAATAAATATAAAATAAAAAAATAAATGCAGCAAAATGACAAGAGCTGAAAGAGTTTCGCCCGAGTTTATATCGGCGCTTTTTTTTTTTGTCTGCAGACAATTTGCCTTTGCCATCCATCACGCTCACGGTCACGACCGTGCCTGTCGTCCAATCGCGGCCCTCATTGCAAGGTCTGGATTAGCCCCGCCCCTTTTTGCTCTTTAGCCGTGTCTCATCGTGTTCGTAAATAAGGTGACAGGCTGTCGCTCGCAGCTACCTGCAGCATTGGTAAAGATGAGCTTCCAATATTTATTCCCATACATTAGCACCTCATATGATTGCATCCCCTTCATCTGCACTCCCCATCTCCCCTCCACCCTCCCTCCTTCCCTCTGCAGATGCATCACCCTCAATCACATCTATCTCTTTGGATCGCTCCTCCTGTCTTCCACTTCTTTATTTGTAATCTATTTTCTCTCCTTTGCTCAACCTTTCTTCCTTGCCAGTACCCTGCTATCTCTTCCACTTCTCCCTTCTTTACTACTTTTAATCTCTCCTCGCTCAGCCATGCTATTCTCTTTTTTGTTTTCCATCTCATCTTGCTTAACCCCCATCCCCTCCCCTCCCCTCCCCAACATCTATCTGTCTCTCTTTCTCTGCCTGTGTTTCTCGCCAGTCAATAATGAAAATTGCTTGCTACCTTGAATGGATTATGGGTGTACGCAGGGGCCCTAGGTAGTTTGTTTGAAGGCGCAGCAGTGTCAAATGAAAAGGCCCGGGCCATTTTCTGCCTGCCACGGGCCCTCTGCCTCCATCACGCCGGGAAAACAACACCCACTGTAAAGACACATGATGGAAACAACCAGAAATAAATGCGCTCGCACACATATACTCACATCTGATCAATGACAGTGGATCAAGCGTCAGCGCCCCTGCCTCCACACTCAAATGCTCTCCTCTACCTTTCTTCTCTCACTTCCTCTCCTCCCCTCCCTCCCTCTCTCTCTCTCTCTCTCCCTCCCTCCCTCCGGTCATGTATTATGAATGTTGCCTAATTACACAGCCCAGAATTCTTCATACGGGCTGGCACATTTATTTGTTTGCCTTGTATCTCTTTGCCTTTCTCTTGTATGCAAAATCCTTCTGTGATAGAGTTGTTTATTCTTTGGCTCTGCCTTCCTGAGATCAAACATTGAGCAGATTGAACAGGGACGGCGCGCGATTGATGGTCAATCCTCGGGTTGATACGCACCGAGAGGCGGGATGAAGTGGTAAAACATGGTAGTGGGGGTACGTGCCTCTCTGCTTCTTGCGGAATCCAATCCGGAGCACATATGTTTAGACTGTGAAGCAAATCTAAAAATATGTTTTGTTTCCTTGTTAACGCTGCCATGTTAATTATGCTGCCCAGTTTGCTGCAAGAACCTGATATTTGTGCACATCTGAGATTAAACACACTGCCGCAGTTCGGCCTTATGTACGATTTAATGCTGCTGCCTTTTTTTCCCTAATTTGTGTATTTACTTTTTATTACCACAGTAATTGCTTCTGCCGGTGACTCATGACAACTATTGAGTGGACGCGCGAGTGGGAGTGTGTTTTGAAATTCGGTCAAGCCCTGACTGACAGCTGCTGTGTATCGCTTTTGAAAACCGCATCACATAAAGCTTTGCATATTGCATCCTTCCTCCAGCAAGTGTAAAGTAGCTGCATCTGTTTGACAAATATGTTAAGACATCATTATTTCAACATTGATGTGGAGAGCGAGAGAGAAACACGGAGGAGAGTGTGATTCTCAACCAGCCACAAACCGAACGGCGCTTCCTGTTTCACTGTCACATTCATTTAAACGCCACGTCCGTCTGCTGTGACCGCACGGATGTAAGCTTGCGTTGGGTTTTGTTTGTGTGTGTGTGTGTGTGTGTGCAGGGGGGGTGGGGGTATGTTTTTGTGTTGCTATGAATATAGGAATGTGTGTGCATGTGGGCTTTTTTTAAAATCTGAATTCTTCGCTCGAGTGAGAGGTGGCTTGTTTCTGAGGTGTCCAAGCAGTTTTTTTTTTGAGTGCGGGGGATAATGAAGGATCAATTTGGGATAGAAAACATAGCACAGGACCTCTGTGAGGCCACAGCATTAGGGAAAGCAGCATTAGCAGAGCCTCACCACCTTGTGGGAGTTGAACTTTTCCAACAATTTCCATTCGCTTACTTTAATTGTGAGTTTAAATGTACAGTGAACGTTCTCAGTCCACAGCCAAAGTCTGCTCAGCCAATCAGCATTCCTCGAGGGTGCTGAGTAAACTTGCGTGGGATAAAAAGAAGCCTCTAAACTCCGGGACCATATTATATCAAACCACTTCTTTTCTTTTGCTTACAGTCGGGGGGGGGGGAGAAATTCTCGTTCTTACAATGTCATGTTTTGGACATGTTTCTCCGCCTCTTCCTTCTATGCTTTTACTCCAATGCAATTTTTGTGCAAAACAGAAACGCTGCAGTAAAAAAAAAAAAAAAAAAAAAAAAAAAAATCCTCTTAAAGGAAAGCAGTGGTGCTTCCTGACTGAAGCCTGTGAATGCAAGTGCAGCTCTGGGGCTAAAGATTTCACAGCCACTAATAAGCATTCAGCCTCATCTCCTCCTCTGCCTTGTGGTGACTTGGCTGCTAACATGTGACTGACAAGCCTCGGCTTCGGTGTTGATTGGGGCAGTTTTACAGGTTGGCTAAGCACGCGGCTGATCGACAGATCTGGGCTGCCTGTGGAGTGGGTGTGTCTTGTCTCGCTTGCACCAGATCATACGCGCTTCTATCAAAGTTTCATCTGCTGTCGGCTGCACCTTACACAAACACAAAAAGGTGCATGGTCTGGTCTCTCTCATTTTAATACTGTGCTCACTGGCTCGCACTGTAAGATTTAGTTGAGACTGTAACTCTGACAAACATTCAGTGGATTTTCGCCATCTCTCTGTGTGATGGCCTTGGTTGGCTGGCTGCAGCAGGGAGCATTGGTTTTTATTTTGCCAGATTGCTGGGCTCTCTCTCTTGTTTGCTTGCTTAAATTAGCCCAACAGGGACCTGTAGTTGCCAGGGTTGTTTTTTTTTTTTTTTTTGTCAAATGGTAACATTAATTCTATCCATACGTCTAACTCCTTCCACATTCTCCATTTACCAACAACCAATCAATATGTGTACGTTCGAGTGCGCCAGGGGACAGGAAGGTGACGGGGTCGTGTATTAGGGTGCATTATAAGTCACGGTGAGTCATCATTGCTAATTATTGCTTATTGATCAATAGCAGCACAATGAGCCCTTCACTGTGCTGTGTAAACTCCATCCAGCATGTTGAGGAGCCAAAGTGTTGACTTGAGCTGCTGTGGTCACTTCTTAGTGCAAATAACAGCAAATAGTTTATCGATCCCATCTTTTTGTCATATCCAACATTTTAATTTCCCCAACACTTTGGAACGACGAAGAATTCTCTTACATTTACTCACTAGTGAGACCATTCAGTTTCAATATTAGCGTAGATGTGATCAAGCTAAGACCAGGCATCCTACTGTTAAGGCTCCTGATGCTGTGCGGAATAGCTGGGGTTAATCAAAGATCTTGCAACGAAAGAGGCATTGTTAATCCGGTTCAGATGCTGTATCTGGGGTAAACCCGCAGAATCCAGCATGCACTTAAGGCCCACACAACACATATCCCAGTATGGCGTGTGATACCACGTGACTACACACGGACGAGAAGAAAAGACACACACCAACATGAACAAACACACATTTATCTCTGCAAAAAAGAAATATTTAATATTCCAAATTAGACAAACTGGTGTAAATGCTACTATAATTAGCTGCAGTTTCCAGTTCATTGTGTCTCCAGCAGTCGTTCCAATATCATGTCCTTAGTTTCCTAAATGGAGGATTTGTCCAACACCAAAGAGAATCTGCACCCAGCAAAAGACTGCAGTCGCTTCTCATTTAGCTGCGCAACACTTTAAAACCCAGAATGTTATTTTATTCATGTGGATTCGGGTGGTCTGCTCACTCTCTCTGCCTCTCTGCCTCTGTCTCTATCTCTCTCATCAGCCACCAACCCTCACTCCTCCAACCTCCCTCCCATCCCTCTCGCCCTTCTTCTCGGCACCCCACACTCCACCTCCCTTTGCCTGCTCTCGACCACTCTCAGCGGTTGCGCCGTAAGGACTTCAGCGAGGGCTCAAATTAATTTCAACTTGTTAATTCCCTTTAAAAAAAGGGTGTGCGGGAGGTTGAGGAGATGAAGAAGAAGGCGAATTAAAGCCAGCAAGCCAGGTCGCTGTTTGAGTTTCTAATTGTGGGGGCCCGGAATGTGACCTACAGATGTGAAATTCCCCACTTGATGAAATATTAACTAGATTGCAAGAGATGAGCAAGGAAGAGAGAGGAAAAAAAGAAGAAGATGGTGGCACTGCAGCATAACACGGCTGGGGTTCCTGGGGTCATGTGAAGGAATGTGGGAATGAAATGGAACTCATTAGTCGAAAGAGAGAAGGATGACAGAGACCTTTATACGCCTGTGCACGTGTTTATACATGCGGGAGTGAGGACAGAAAGTTTGTCCAAGGTCTAACATGGCGTAAAGCCGTCACGTGAAACATACTGCTCACCTTATCTGAGAATTTAAGAGCCAACAAGCACTTTGTCTTTCTCTACCTTGTTAGAATTACGCCTCGGCTCCAAAGTATCGAGATAAGCAGAGCGAAAGAGACGTGAGAATTAGGGAGTGGATTGAGTGTGATGGATGACTTGGTGGGTAATATTCTTGACAGATGGATGAGAAATGGAAAGTTGTTGGTGCTGAAAAAACAAACTCGCTAATGGTGATGATCACATCTGGATGGGCTCATGCCTGACACATGTCGGTTAAGAGAAGAAAAAATACACATACGGTGACGACAGGTTGACAACTTCTGCAAAAAACACTAGGATTGGTGTGTTGGACCACAGGATTTGTTGTATGTATGTGTTTCTACACTCACGACAACTGTTTTCAGATGTTACAGGCTGATTATAATACTACTGAAGTGCTAAAAAGACAAAGCAGTTCCATCTTGGGAAAAAGGACCGCCACCTCACACCCGATGTTCTTCAAAACAACTCCCCCGAGAGTGTGTGTCAGTGGTTTAGAATTGCTACAAAGGCACCACGTGCAGACTTCCAGCAACTGAAATATTATTTGAAGATACATTTACATATTTTGCCTCATAGTGGTGTTGTGTTGCACGCTAACAGCTACAGCCGCCGCTTCTTGGTTTGGTTTGGCCTTTTTGTGCATTACCCTGAGCTTATTGAGTTGTCGTTTATGTCTGACCTGCTTTTTATTCTGGCCGAAGGAGAGCACCAGAGGCCCAGTGATGGGGGGGGTGCGAAGTAAATACGTGGGGAATTACAGAAACTGTAGCCTTCTAAATAACTACTCTTCCAATGCCCCAAATTCATAATAATGTGGTCTGTACTGCAGATAAATAAAACACACCCAATTTCCTTGTTAGCATAGAAATGTGGGCCAGCTGGCTTTTCTTTTTTTTCGTTTTGAGATCTGATTATTGTTTTAAGCTTGGGCTGCTTTAGCTGTAGATGAATTGCAGTCGCCCATCCAACTCCCGCCATGACCTCTACCACTCCATTTACACTGGGGGTTAAATTAGCCAGCCTGATGAGGGCCATCATTAGTGGGGTAGGGTGCTGTGCTGCTAGCGGTTGGCTTTTGCTTTATGAAGCGGTGAATAGAGACAAAACCTGTTCGGCAGAAACTAGGTATAGCAGAGCGGAGGGGCTTGGAAACTGTCCAATCTGAGGCAAATCCTGGGCATTGTTCGAAGATCAAAGAGAAAGAAAATGGCAATGTAATGCGAGCTCAAATTAAATGGATCTTTTGTCTTTTTATGTGACAGCCTCAATTCTGGCCTTGAGTTTTGATGTCGGTTTGTGTTTTTTGCAAGCAGTGCTGCTGTGGCTGGGTGACAGAGAAAGTGAACGAGAGCAAACAAGAGACGAAAGCGGCAAAGAACCGCATCGCTCTTCTCTTCTGTACTCCCTGAAACTCCACAAGGACGCAGGAAGGCCTATTCATAGCAATCGCAAACACACATATTGCTAACCCGACTACATGCCTCCATATTGATCCGCCATCATGGATCCTTGATGGTGCTCCACGTGATCCGCCGCACCGTTCTCAGTGCCCGTCACTACTATCTGTCACGCCGATGACACGTGAAATCAATAACCATCTGGGAGTCACTGACCCCCCCCACCCCGCCACACACATACCACCTCCTTCATGGAGTCATTGAACAGAGCAGGTGCTGTCACCGCAGAGCCCGTGCACATGTTTGCACGTCGTATGTCTTTCTCCTCTAGCTTAGGTTACTTCAATAGCGGCCATTCTTTCTCCATACCCGCTGAAAGCCCCCTGGTCTCTCATTTCTGCCCTTCTCTTGATTAAAAGTGTGGAGGGGTTGGTGGGAGGGAATCATGCATACAGTCAGGTGCTTTCACCTGCAAGCATGTGGAGAGGGGGGTTGGGGGGGGGGATTTCAGTGAGACACAGGATCCGTCCCATTTGCTAGCCGTTATCCTCCTTCGTCCTCTGCTGCCTATCTCACTGACCATTCTTTTATCCCTAGGATACCAGCTGCCTGTAACATGATAGGTGAACTCACACACACACACACACACACACACACACACACACTTGTAGGCACAGGAACACTGGTATACTGGTGCAGGGCTCACTGGGGAACCCAGGTACAGGTGTCCAGTGATGATGCCTGTTTGACCTCCCTCTAACCTTCGCCTGACTTAACAACAACAACAAAAAAATTAATAGAATGTTTACCGCATTCTGCTTGTTTTAGGAGCTTTGTTGTTGACAATCTCCAATGTAACCTGACCACATTTTTCCCTACTTTTTTGTTCAATAAGAGCGAACAGCTTGCAGCATAAAGAGGACAAAAACAGGGACACGTTGAACTATGCATGGATTTCTTTTGTACTCCTCCTCCAGTGTTTTTCTGCATTATTTTTGATTTACTGGGCAGAAATACCAGAGGGAACAAACTAGCTGCACTGTTAATTGTGTTTTTTTTTCTTCCCTACATCCCTGTGCCCCATTAAAGAAGTGCCACTGCAAGCACACACCAGGAGAAGTGACAGTGGGGACCAAAACAACCTGACACCATTATCAAATTCCCCATTAGCTGCCCAAAATGGCTGCCCAGTCAACAACTAAGTAATGAGATCTAATAGGGGCTGGAACCAGTGGTAATAGTGTCAAAGAGAAGGCAAGAGTGTGAAAAGGACTTGGAGGGAAGAGACGAGACTGGTAGCTAAGTGTACTCAAAGAAGTGTCTTGGAGGAGAGCGCTATTTTACATGCGGATTAGGTTGCATATCGCCGTCTTATGGCGGCGATACGAGGCCTTGATAGTCCGTCTTTGATGCCTTCTGAGGCATGGGGCCAGCCTTTACAGCTGGGGAGATGAGAAAGATTGGATTGTAAGATGTATGTGCCTGTGTGTCACTTTTTGTAAAGCGCATCATACGTCTTTCAAAGTCAATGCGAATGTCAGAAAAGGCACATGTCGGGATGTAAACATGCTTTGAACGTTCCCTATGTATATATCCCCTTTTAGCAGGCGAAATCACTCCCCCGGGGCCCTAAGAAGACTTGTTTGACGTACTTTTACAAGGATTAAACACCACAGGCCCCGCAGTGTGTAGCTCCTCACGACGAGCGGCTTCGCTAAACTGTAAGGTACATATTTAAACATAAGCAACCATCAAGGGTAGATGATGATGTCACAATACCAGGAAGTAAAGCAAAAAACAGACTTGATTTTAAAGTATTTTATCTTACATAAATTCAGCTAACATGTTCGGGAATTTGGGATTAATATTGCAAGCCAACATCGTGCAAAAAGGCCAATAAGCTCAATCTGGTCTTTTCAGACAGTACAGATAAATGCAAAAAGCCCAAACCATGAATGCCACACACAAAGCTTCACATGTCTTTAATAACTCCTCCTCTGCTCCTCAATGGCTGCATTGTGCGCTCTCTTTTTGCGTTTCTACGTCATCAAAAAATCCCACAACGGGCTGGCGGAAAAGGCACCGCCTTCCCACTTTCTCCTCTCAAACACTATTAAAATTTTTGTTTTGTTTTCCACTTTGGCCCCCTGGTGAAAATAACACATGGGGATTGTCTGGGCTCGGGCCAAACACACATAAATTTCAATATTAATTTGGTCGGCACCTCGGCAGCCTCCCGAGCTTCCTAATCTCCCGCCGCATATCTTCATTATCTGAAAGTGTGCTTTCATCTTAATTCCATTTTCATCCATCAAACGTCTGGGAGGTTTGACCTTGCGTGATCTCGACAAAGATAGCGAGGTAGGGAGGGAGCGGGCGAGAGTGACACACGGAGATAGGGGGAAAGAGAGGGAAGAGGGAAGTTAGGAGATAAGGGGCCGAATGAGATGATGAACGAGGATGGAGACATGGGGAACAAGACAGGGAGAAATGTGTGGGGGGGGGGAGAAATATCTTCCACGCCACGTTGCAAGGTCTGTTAAATGTGTGTGTCTTTATGTGTGTGTGTGAAGTCATTCCATTTCTCATAATCCTCATGTTGCACCAGCAGAGTCTAGCGTGTTTCCAACTATACATCTCTTTCAGCTCCTTCGCTCTCCGCACGGCCCTTTATTCATTCCTTCCCTCGCTTGCCTTGGGCTTTCTCGTTCCTCCTTGATCGTCTCCCTTCTCACCGTCAGTTTATTTATCCTGACATTAGAGTTTAATTACTCATTTGTAATAATTGTTTTCATAATTGTTTGGATCGTAATTGTCCTACGCTTCTGTTGTCAGGAGCAGGTGGTGCACGGGACCTGTAAGTGAAGTGTGTGTGTGTGTGTGTGTGTGTGTGTGTTTGATCCGAGTATTCTCGCTGCAAAGACACGCCTCCTGGTGGTGCTATTCTGACGAAGTGAGCGAAGTGCAGTTGTTTCTAAAGATGGCGTGAGGACACACACACACACACACACACACACACACACTCAGACACACGCTACTTATCCCACATGAATGATACATGCCCACATGATCATAGTCAAATAGAACGCCTCATTAGCGGATAAGCTGGATATGCTTTCTAACTTCGCCCAATCTATCTCGCTTCTCTTTGCCGGTTTGGATGGCAGCCCTGATCTCCTAAATGCAGGTTATCTGTCATCAGTGACTCACGGTGGTAAATAAAGAATCATTTATCTGCCATATTAAAGCGTCTACACTGTCTCTTTCTCACTCGCTTATCTCGGTCTTTTCCTTTTCTTTATCCTTTTCTCCCTCTCAGTATATCCCAGTAGATCAGATCTTTTTTTTTTTTTTTTTTTCTCTTTGTGGTGACATTCATATCCTAAGTTATAGCGTTTAAGGGCTTCTAAATCTCCCATCCGCGCTTAGGCGTGACAGGTAGCCAAATATGCGTGCTGCTGTTTTTATCGTATCTGTTACGGCCAATGCTCATTTGGTATTTGGCCGCTTTGCACCAACTCCAGGCTCTGTTGATGCCCTTTCATGCTCCCTGCTGACACCCAGACCTGTGTCACAACAGGCTAACGTTCGTCGCAGCCTCGGGCTCGTCACAAACTGACAGTAGTAGGCCGTTGGTCAGACGCAGCTCTGCTAGTGCTTTTGATGGATCCCCACACATGACACCCAGATTCAGCCACCCACGCCACAACTGGGAACCTAAGCTGATGGCAGGGTGACTTGTGAAATGACATGACAACGCCAAAGACATGACACATGCACACACACATTGACACGGGGGGCACTTGCACGCCTCAGTGCACAGTGAGTGATTTCACATTAAACGCGTGCACACACACGTGAGGCTCAGTGAACACGGAACTCAAGAAAAAGCAGGAAATGCGATCTCAAGATTTTCAGCCAGACTCTATGTAAGCAACACCAGGTTCAGGGTTCAGTTGACACTCATTCCCAGCGTCTGCCAGCGCTTGTGTCAGCAGCAGTCTCTCTAACACAGCGACATAGGAGAAGGTCCCATCCATTCATAATGAGAAGATGTAACATAATTCCCAAATGGCATTTGGGGATGTAGCTGTGGAAATCTGTAAGAAAAAAAATTACCACAGCATAAATGGGAATACATTTGGTCAACAATGACATGCCTCCAGTTATGAATTATGGAGCATTTCTTTTTTTTTTTTTTTTTCCCTTTTTGAATGTCCTTTTTAGCCTCATGCTATCTGTTACATGACACTGCTGTGGTTGTGTTCCTGCAGCCCAGCAGAGGAGCAGCACAATCCCACAAAGGCTGTTATTTGTCAGCATGAAGCTAATCCTCTGCCACTCAACACCAACACCCCCACACCCCATCAACCAAAAAAAAAAATAAATAAATAAAAAAAATGGAAGAAAAAGAGAGGAACACTTCTTCTTTGCCATTCAGAGCAGGTCAGGGGTTGGGCTAAGCTTCTGAAGATGTTCAAACGCATCCCCCCAGAATAGTATCTCTGTTACACCAGTGGCCTAATCCGCCACTTGAAGAGCAATTAAAAGTTTAGCCTAGACTTTAAGAAAGTAACCATGTGTGATCTTTTTTCTCGCCCTTTTTTTTTTTTTTCTTGCTGCTGTCTGTCTCTCCGGCAGCACATGTGGGGTGCATGCTAATAGGGAAGTGCTAACTGTGGCACTTGTCCAAAGGCGTTCAAAACACACTGGGAAATGAAAAAAAAAATGTAAAGAGGAATGTGGATGAAAATGGATTTGGCGATGGAAGGATCGTGCATTTCCTTTTCTCTCTTCTTTGCCGTCCTATACTCTCTCTCCAACTTGCAGCATGCATTATTTTTTCCTTATTTCAATTCCCACTTCCTTTTTTCTCTATCCAAAGTGGTTCCCAAGCCACAAGCTCTGAGGATGAGGATCTATCTCCAAAGACATCTTTTGGAGGACTTCATGTACTTAGCAACAACTTTTTTTATGGCACAACCCCAATTGTACAATAGTGAGCAGCATCAAGTTCATCTTTTTGCTCCTGCTGCCTTTTCGGATTTGTTAAATAGTTACTTGAGCAGCTATTTCTTACACAAAAGAGCACAACAAAGACACAGGAAAGACTCAGGAAGCTTAGATAGCAAATTGGGAGTGGGCCATACCCAGCCCAGACTCACCACATACAGCTCACATTTTGGTTTGGAATGATGGTCCAAAGCCGACCGACATGCAGCAGCTAGATGGCAAACCTAGTCCGGACCGGATCTTGCCCAGATTCACCTGTCTTACGCCTCACATCTGGTTTCGAGGTACGTCAATCAAGAACAGGGCCACATCTGGACTTTAACAGGGTCACTAGTTTGATTTGGTTTGGAATGATAGTCCTTATCTGGCCCACATCCATCAGATAGGTGGCAAACAGGGCATGAACCAGATGCGCCCCAGATGTGATTGCTATCTGGGAGGAGAGAATGCCAGTGGACGAGCACTGAAGGACATTCGATTTTTTGGTATGGTAAAAAAATACTTCAGTGTTTTTAAAAGCCCATAATGTCTGCACCTCCTTTAATAACACACTTTCAAAGGTGTTTAAAAAAGTTATTATGCAAGTTTTGTGGTGAATGTAAGACCTCACAGCTATCTGACGTCATTTAAACCCGGACGTGGGCATTCAAATCTATCAAACTCTACCTCTATCGGCTTTATTTTAAAATCCATTATTGCGTGCAGAGTTAAGGTGAGGAACTGGCAAATGGATCCCCATTTGTAAGCCTGACTTCCAAAAGAATGTGAAAAACATTCTTTCAATCTCAACTAAACTAGAAAAAAGTCAACAAAGATGCAATGTTTTTTTTCCCTGAATATCATCCGCAAGAAAAATCTGACAATGAACTTGTGAGAACCTCTTTTTTATCTTGGCTTTTTTTTCCTTCTTTCCTCCTGGAGTCTTGGGTGTTCTCTGGAAACGTAACCCTGCTTTCTCCTCTTCATCTTTTATGGTCTGTTTTTTTTTTTTTTTTTGAGGGGAGAGTGACCTGGGAGGAATGTGTGTGGAGGAGTAAAGTTTGTAGAAGATGTGGAACGTGAGGAAGAGGAGCTCTGGAGCTTGACAGGGCCAAAGCTATCAGTCAGGGTAGAACATGATACCTGAGCCTCCACTGACGCTTGTGCAAACAAAGCTGCGTCCAGCTACTTCACAAGCATTCCCATGACTTGCTCAACCTTAAACTTTCAAATTCTCCTGCTCACTCACAAGGGGTCTAACACACCTGAGACACGGTCCACTTTTTGCCTAGCCTCTCGGATCCAATCGGCTTTTTGTTTGCAGGGGAGCCTGTAACATTGTAATTAGGTGCATCTGAGCAGCACCCAAATAAAACCTGAATCCACCTGGGTCACATTCCAATTGATTTCCAGTCAGACGTTCGCCCCGAGGGCGTCTGTCTCATTTATCGCTCCAGCATCAGTGTATCTCATGATCTTTTTAATTCACATTACTGGAATTACACCAAGCTTCACCTACATTTGAGCCCGGAAAAGCAAGCAGCCGTGATTCGGTGAAGCTAATTTAAGATCCCAGCAAGTATGTTGTTTGGTGTACCGTGGCTATTTGGCACTTTCTGTTTGTCTCAGGTGGCGTATCGCAGGTCACTGTCTGGTTGCCCATTAAAAATGAAACGTGGCTTCTTAATTACCGACTGGCACTCTTGGCAATCGTGGACATACTCATGTGTCGCTCCCCTTCTTCAACCTGTCTAGGTCTCTTTGTCCCACCCCCCCACTGTTTGACTGGCCTCTTTATCTTCCTTTCCATCTCACTTACTTACACTTCCTTTTCTGTATCCCTCCATCTCTCTTGGTTGACTGCAATAAGACACTGGCCCTGCAGTTTATGTTTGCTCCCCTCGCCCCAAGCCCAGCCCAGCCACAATTACTTCCTGAGGTTCACAGTAGTGGGTCACTGCCATCCGCCAAAGGTATTTACAGATGAAATTACACACACTGTGTTTTTCAACCGGACCCACCTCCACCATTATCCTCCATTCTGTCCCGAGGCTCTGGTAAAGGTGGGATTAATTCTAAATGCAAACATCCAGAGAGAACGGGTTCAAAGTCTTCCTCAGTAGTTGAAGGGAAGATCAGATCCTTAATGCTACATTAAGGATTTGATCATAAGAACGTTTCAAAATGTACTTGATAGTAAAGCTACTGGATCACAATGAGTATTGTTCCTCTATTGTATTCTCAGTGGAGATCATTCATCTAAACACCTCCAAGGTTACACGCAGAAGCAAGGAAGGAGCCTCTGAACAATGTGTTTCCCCATTGTAGGGAGATAAAGGAAGAAGTGAAGCTCACACACAGTGCTGCTGACAGCAGCTTAAAGTTTAGTTTGGGGGAGGAGGAAATGAAAATCAAACCCAAGAGGTCACACGTTATTGACATGAGTGGCACGGCCTTGTTTTTATTGGCTTTAGCTCTGCTTGAGTCAGGCAGCCCATGTGTTTTCCTTTTAGCGTCCAGGAAATAGTCAGGGCCAAGCTTTGGGCAGCGCTCCCAAAAAACCTGTGGCTTGTTTGCGTTGTTCATTTCGTGGGATGACGGATCTGCTCGATCACCCGTGGCTGTCACAGCTGGCTTTCAATCACATGCACACCCCCCAAAGAGGCGCTCAGTTGTCTGGACCTGAATAGGGGGCTCCCAGCATCTGGTAAAGATAGAGCAGCCTAGCACCAACTTGTAATGAACGCCATTACAATTTGTGCTTTTCAGGTTCCAACGTCTATAACAGAAACTCAATCCCTTTAAAGTGAGTTTAATAAAAATAAGAAACTGTCTTCAGTAATTCCACTTAAATAATGTGGCTACCCTTTAAAACAAAATGAGAAGAAGTTTATGGTGTATGTTGCCTTTGTGTGTGCGCCAGTGCTGGGGTTTTCTAGTTCATCCACTGCTGGATTGATGTGCGGCTGAGTGCGCCACGAGGACAGGAGGTCACGACAGGAGGTAAAGCGACTGGCATCCAAGTGCACGTACTTAGTCAAGTTTAAAACACACCGGGTGTGAAAATGGTCAGTTGTGGGTGCCATATGTCAGCACCGGGAGACAGCTTTCACCGTAACACCCGCAGCCTGTTTATATTTCTCACAATGTAAAAGCTTCTCTTGCCGTCGCTCATGCATTAAAGTGTCTTCAGGGCAGCAAAACCCCAGTTGTCAACTGTGATTGTGAGTGTGTGCACGGCAGATAATTTTGTTAATTTTTCCCTGTGGTTTGGCCATGTGACAATCCCCCAAACTGCCTCGCCTGTGAATACTCGAGAGAGAGAGAGAGAGGGAGGCGAAAAAAATAAAAGATTATTGTGACAACCTCAAAGCTAAATGTGATTTCACATAAAATGTTGGACAGTTCCTTTTTCTATTCCGGCTACCATTGAGACACGCACCTAGCGTACGCACACAAATATAAGGGGAAAATGACTAAGAAAGAATCACTTTTATATTTTATTCATTTATTTAAAAGACACAGAATGAAGGGAGCGAAGGTCGCTGTGCAGACGGTGGTTGCTACAGATTCTAATCCAAAGCCTCCAGCGATCTCTGCATGAACTCCATTTCTAGTCTGCAAACAAATTAGCTTTTTTTTTTCCTCTCTCTTCCATCTCGCTCTCCCTCCAGTGAAAATAAGGGGAAATTCAGGTGAATAAAATCTATTTGTTCATTTAACTTTTTTTTTTTTTCCCTTTCTTCCCGTCAGCTTCTTTTCTCTCTCCTAAACTTAATTTTCCCTCCGCGTGCGCTTGCTCGAGTGTTTCTTTTGTTTGCTACGCTCTCGCCAGCAATTCATTAGGCAACAGTTGTTTAATTTGTATCATTAGAAAACCATGTTTCCCAAGGAGTATGGCACTCCACTTAATCTGATCCAGACAAAATCCTTTTTTTTCCTTTTGACCACACACAGGCTGTGGGACTTGCGAACACACACCTCACACTAAACACGTATTGACTCTATTCCTCCGAAACAAACAAACAAACAAACAAACAAACGTGCTTTAATATCTTAGCATCTCTTGAAGTGTTATTACACTTATAGAGAGCAGTTCTCCTTCTGGGCCCCGATTTTAATTATGCAACAAATGTTTGACTATCCAAGTGAAATTTGCATGAATATTTATACCAATTCATTTGTTGAGTGTTGATTGTAATTACATGGAAACATGATTTATTGCCAAGATTGCTGTGTTAGCCAGCGAGCCAGAGAAAGAGAAGCAGGCTGAAATATATAAATAAATGCAAATTTCGCCACAGACACATATCGCTAAAGGAAGCTCATTTTTCCAAGAGGCTTGTGGGAAATTTTTTTGATGAAAAAAGGAAAATCTTTCAAAGTGTGTGTCTGGCCAGATATTCAGAGGTGCTCACAGAGAGTGGCTCAGGATGACAAAATAACAAAGAGGTGACCTGTCAACACTTGTGTGAGTGTGTGTGTGTGTGTGTGTGTGTGTGTGTGTTTGCAGACACACGTGCATGCATAGTAAATACCTGTCGGTTGACATGATGCTTTGGCATCTGCCTCTCAGATCAAATGACAGACTTGGGTTGGTTACGGATAGGTGTACAAATTTAAAGTGCAGTTAGTGATCACTGTGGCTGATTCCACTTCATCAGGTGAGACAATTTGAGAACAAATGAAAGGCAGGGGGAGCACGGAAGAGGACATGTTTGAGTAATGGGCCTCTGTCCCGTTTAATATTCACATGAAGGAGGGAGGTGGGGGGGCGGCAGAAGCTGAGGAGAACATGAGCATGTGAAGTGATGAGATTCAAGAAGGGGCAGGAAGAGAAGATGTGCAGCAACAGACACGAGCTCCGACAGTGTTTGTAACTAATTAATAAATGGCATTAGCCATTTGTTATGCCATTTATTGTGCTAATGACCAAGCCTGGTCACAGATTCCTTCCCTGCCTCATTCTCCCTCCTTCACCCTCCTTTTCTGCCGTTACCTCTGCACATAACTCAGACAATGGATTGAGAAACGCAGAGTCGGGAAAGGAAACCGAAACGGTGTGAAAGAGGCCTCGGCCGCCGCTTAAGTCAGGACGCTGCTCAATAATGCGCTCGAGCAGACTACACATATTGACAGCGTGAACCCACAGCTCACATAGGAAAAAAAAAAATCCTTGTGCGTTTGTGCGCACGTGCTCCCATTACAATGGAGTAGGTGTGCCTGTTTGCATGCAGTCCTCACTGCCTGTGTTCTTTAGCTCCGTGGCATCAAACGAGACCTCCCGCGGAGCTGAATTCTTGTTCACCTTGTTCTCTTTTTAGTGGGCAAATAAACACGTAAATGAAGCTGGTGCATTCTTCCCTCCTTAGTTGTATTTAACACAAAGGTTCAACCAGCTGCCATGTCTGCTTGGTTCCCCGAGCTGTGAGAGTCCCTTTGTACAGCCTCCTCCATGTCCCCATTAAAAGTTTTCAGGTTGAAAGAAAGGGAGGATCCTGTTTGTGGTAATTAAAGCGCTTCTTTGTAGGCTATTGTGATAGAGCAGATGATGGGAATTATTGCTGGCTTCCCTGCTAGCTTTCAGATTTACGTTTGCCCTAATAGTTGTGCCGTTAAAACCTACTCCCGACTCCTCCAAACAAATCATAGCCTCTTGTCCTTGCCCCCTTTCTTCCTGATCTATTCATTTATCTTCCTGATCCGAATTCCCTAAAGAAGCAATCGTCCCACCAATAAAACAAAAACAAAAAAGTAAAACCCTCCCTTTTATAGTGACCCCCGGCCGTTTGGTTTCTCTTGTAGCCGTTTCGCCGAGTGACCTTCTCGGTGGTGAGCCAGCCCCAGGACCCTCACCAGCAGGGATCGCTGCAGAGCTGCTACGACAGCGGCCTGGACGAGTCGGAGACGCCCAGCAGCAAGAGTTCGTCGGGCCCCCGGCTGGGCGCCCTTCCCCTTCCCGAGGACAGCTACGAGAGGACAACGCCGGATGGCAGTGTCGGTGAGGCAGAGCACATGGAAAATGGTAGGGGCAAACACTGAAAGAGAGATTAAGAGAACGCTAAGCTACAGGAAACACACACGCACATAGCGCCTAGAGCATTCACGTAGCACGCCCGATGACAGACAGTTGCACAAACACGCAAAAACATGTGAGGTTCTTCTTTGTTTCTGTTTCTGTGGTTAGGCAAATATTTCCACAGGTGTACTTCTGTAGTATACTGGCGGCTGTGATGAAGTAGGCGTTGCAACTTTTATTAAGGTTAAAGCCCTTCCACAAATATGCATCGTGTGAAACAAAATCTGGGATTTCTTGTAAAACCTACAGTTCGGTTTCAGAAACAGCAGGCTTATTGGTTCAAAGGCGTTACACGTGGGAATTTATGTAGCACATATATTCTTTTGGATCAACACCTTTAAGACCGCTTTTCTCCTTTTAGTCTGCAGCCGTTTTTGGACATCTTTCTAATCCCACTGATTTTTATTTGGCATCTAGGCTTCGGTATGACTGAAGATAGCTTTTGTGCAAGATCTATATCTCTTGTTTCACATTCTTTGAGATAAAGTCAAAGAAGTCTAACAAAAGAGGGGTTAAATCCCAACTTGAATTGCTTAGAAACAATACAGCTGCTGAACTGATTTGCAATGTGTGCTTGGCTCGAGGCCCTTATGAAGGTGTTGATTGAAGGAAAGAACCGATGTTCTGTAGGTTGTAATGTGAAAATGCGGCAGCCTAGAGAGAGCGAAAGTGGGAGCAAAGGAAAAAGAACGTGTTGTAAAACCAAACCCTCAGTACATGACTGTGTCTCCCCTCGCAGGATCTTCTCAGAGCTAGCCTGAGCTAGTTTCCTACCAAAGCCAAGATGTGTGTGTGTGCGTGTGTGTGTGTGTGTGTGTATCTGGGTGTGCAGTGAGATTTGGGGGTAATGGTCCCATTCATAGTCTAGGAGTCTGAGGCGATGCTTAACAAGGAGTAGCTGTCTTGAGAGCGCTAAGCCTAAGTGCAGAGGCTTTCCCATTGCAGCTTAGGATAAGGATATTCAAATCTCTTAAAGATTTACATCCTCTCTTTTTAGATGGAGCTGGTTGGTAGATGATTTCTTGTTTTGTGTCACATCAGTGTTGTCTGTATGATCTTTAAGGGCGACCACAAGGTGAAACCTAAAGAGAAAAATGGTAATAAGGGAATGACTGAGTGCGTTAAATGTCCACTTGGGTTTAATGTGACGACTCTATGCAGCAGATGAACATAAGGAAACCGGTCATACGGGCACATCAAATTAGATGTTACACCAGCGGCCTATCAGGGTTTGAGATGATCGCAGCACCTTGTGGATATTTAAAATATCTTTCTCTAAACAATAGGAGCCCATTTACTGGCCAAAGTTAAAAGGCTTGCTTCAATTTGCTGTGATTGGACAGGGACCGCCGGTGGCACACAACCTGGTTAGATTGTTAGGTGTGATCAGCCTGTCAATCAAATTCACAATGATGGCATAGAAAGTGAAATAGATCCCAACATGGAAAATGTAATAAAAAAAGAGCTTGTGTATCATATTGTCCGATATGAAATATCGTGCAATTAGGACACTTGCTGAAAATATATGGAAATATAATCCCAATTCAGTTTCGGTTTCAGCTCACTGCACACGTGCTGTTAATTTTCTCTCCTTTTTTTTTTTTTTTTTAAACCACAATTTCAAACGGTGCTATGGCAAAATAGACTGCAGCTTTAATGGAGATTATTTCGTTGGCACGGAGACGAGGTCAATTCATGAATCAGCCTCCGTCCAAGAGAAACAATGTGCAGCCCTGCTGCTGCTCGCTATCTTTAGTGACATCAGCACAACTGCTGAGTGTGTGTGTGTTTTGAGAAGATGTAAAAGTAAGATTGCAAGTGAGTGAGTGAGTGAAGTGAGTGAATAAGTAAGTGAGTGAGTGAATGAGTGAGTGCATGTGAATATGGGTCTTCAGTCTCAAATCAACCTTTATTCTCACGTCCTTTCCAGCGTTTATACACCTCTGAGTTTTTGTCGTCTCCTCACTGACGCCATGGACAGTGAGCAGGACTCGTGAGAGACTGTAAGTGGGATAAGTCCTGAAATTCAACGGAAGTCAGAAGCGGCTACACACTTTCCGTTCAAACGTCCTTGAGGTGGACGACGAGCCACGGCTTGCTCAATTATGCTTGGTCACTCTGAATAAGGGCATCCGCTAAATACCTAAGTGTAAAGTAAATGCAATCATCTAAGGCGAGGGCAAATATTGGCAAACTGCTCGGGCCTCTTGAGGGATGCTAACTGCAGTCATTAGCTCTCCCCCTTGTGTTGTAGCCAGAACACACACACACGGGCTCCATCAGCGCTGCATTCGCTCTATACGAGGCCTCGGCCCTTTTGCAAAATGAGGGAGTTACGAGGGAAGAGGGGGAACAAAAGTTAGCAGATGGCTTGCCGTGGTGCTCAGTGCTGGCGCGGGCACCATTAGCAACAGGTAATCGCGGACATTTACGCGTGTCACGCGGCGGCGGACTCGTTCGGGCGCTTGCTTGTCCCGTGCAAGAGCGGAAACGAGCGGAGAAAAGGGGGGAAGCAGAAAAAGGAGCGTGGCCAAAAGGCGATCGGGTCAATCTGCACCAGGCCGAGCCAGTTTGAAAACTTTGAATCTAACGGGTTAGATTTTCGTTTTGCGTTCCCCACGTTGCTGATTCATCGTGTTTGATTGCCACCGCTTTGTGTCAGGGTGAAACGCAGACAAAGGCTAATGTCCCCCTTTCTGATTCGTTGCTTTTTCCAGCTCTGACTCGCCTGTTGTCAATCGATGTTCACACAATGTGCAGAAACAATCGTCCTCCGCTGCAGCTGCTCGTCTCTCTCGCACACACACTAACACACGAACGCACGGAAGCACGGAAGCGGCAGCACCAACGCCCCCAACACACACATGCAGGCATCCGCACTAACACGGTCCCAGACGAACAAAACACACACAAATTGTCTTTTCCACTCCCTGCTCCTCATCCTTCCTTTCTTTCTCTCCACCCTGCACAGATATGCCGAGGGACAGTGTTTTCTTTTCCTCATCTCCTTCATCAAGGTCAGGTTTCAAACTTTGTTTTCCTGCTCGCTGACTTCTTTCTATGGGGAGTGTCAAAAGAAAAGGAAAAACCTCTCTATCCAAGTCAGATTCTCCAAGAAACGAGAAGAATATCAACATATTCCGGAGCCATTTTTGCACTGTCACACAAAAGTGCTGTGTGCAAATGCTGCTCAGGTGAACAAAGGACAAGAAATGGGATTTGCGGCCTTTATTTGTAGCTGTTCAAGTCTCGATCTGCACACAGCTCCGTACGCTGCACAGCTATGACATTTGGTACATTTCGTGAAGTCTTGATCTTTTTGATGCACAGCTGGGCCCCTCACTTATTCATAAGCTTACCCCGGAGCTCATCAGATATTCATAAACGCGCAGTGTTTGGAGTCAAACACCCGATTAGGCCGCGATGGATGAGAAAGAGGCCTTCCACATGTGCGGCGTTATCGCTGGGTCAAAGACTTTGTGCTCTATTATTGATCTTCACATTGCTAAGGGGCCAGTGGATTTTCCAATTTTTATCATGTTAGTTCACGTACGCCTCGAAATATCATGCTTCCACATCGGCCTTTCATCATCAGTCAGGTGTCTGAGGTGTGCAAAGTGTTTTCGTGTGAAACCTCCAGATGAATCAGAAAAGCTCCCGGCAGTGCAGATGTAATATCTTTGTTCACTACATAAATGCAGCTACATATGCAGTGTGCTGCGCTTGTTACCGTGGGTCACGCTGCGAAAGATTCATCCTATTTGATCCGTAGGCTGAATCAATATCCAGTGGCTTTTTTTAGAGAAACACACCGACATATTGTGGTAACCTTTTCGTTTAGCTTCACCTTTTTGTATTAAATCATGAGTCGATGTAAAAATATATGCCGGGCTGCTGACGGCTGTGATCTACATAGGTTGGCATGTAGCTCAAGCTGATGTGTTCTACGTGGACCCGAGTAAATCAGAAAAGAGTTATTGAAAGAAAAAAAATCCTTGACAGAATAAGTGTTTTTATATTGTAGGGCTGTAGGCTCCAAGGCTCAGCCTACACTGGAGGACACTGTACTAACTGATGACCGCGGTTTGTCTACGTGCATTCTGAAAACGTTAAGTAATGGCGAGTGTGTGTGTGTCTTGCCTGAATAATTTGTGCGTCCTTACAATAAAAATATAGAAAATTGGTTCATTCATTGTCATTGTGTGTTTTTTAAAATTTGTTGAAATTCGAAAATCCTCTAGTAAGCTCTAATATTGTGACTGTGCCTCGTGTGATTGTGTACTTCAGCTACCAGACAACCACCCCGCCCAAACACACACACACACCGACACACACACACTAAACTCCATCTCTCTCCTGCTGTGAAAACTTGGGGTACCACTGTTGGATTCCAAACATCATCATTTAATGTTGGCTTGCTGGCTCAATAGGACGGGACAGACGAGTGGCACATCACAGCAGTTGTCAGTCAGGTAGCCAGCGAGTTCACACACTTTTCTGAGTCGCACAAAGAATTTTACACACTGGTACATGCGTGTGCTCAGCCACATAAACGCTAAATGAGCACTAGTCATCTTTCGCGCTCTTCATTTGGCACGATGAGGCTCTGCATCATTTTCCGGCTCTGTGAAGCACCTCACTAGATCACTTCAGTGTTGTTGTCCCTCTCTATTTACAAAGCGTCGCCCATTGGAATCCTGCTTAGCCTGGTTAATAATGTGCGTGTGAATGTGCTGCCCTGTGTTTGTGTGGAACTCTGTTCATTAGGCGAGCCCAATTGTAGGGCCAGATGGCAAAGCGAGTTTGTTTAATTAAAACCATTCATATTTCAAGAGCGGAGCGGCGGGAGCGACGCTGGTCTTAGGTCTGATTTCCCCCAACTTGGTGGAGGGATGGGAGACTGTGGGGTTTTTGTGTGTGTGTGTGTGCCCATCACCGCCCGGCCGAGAGTGAAGTAGCGAAAAACAATCTCCCCTGGGGGGCAGACAGCATGTTACACAAGCTTTCCCCAACTTCACCTTCCCCAAGGTCACAATCCATGTCCACGTGACTATTTATTGGAAAATGAAAGAAATGATAATCGGTTACACGTAAAAAGTGCATAAATTGTTTGAATGCTTGTACATTTTGCAGCAGTGTTTGTATTCCGTGCGTGCCTGAGGTCCTCTGCTGTGTAACTCTCATTCATTTCCATCTGTCGCTTACTCCTCGCCCCCTTATTTCTTTTCGTGACATCCTCAGGTGAGGTGACAGCGAGGGAGATAGAAAGAACAAGAGGACCCGGTGAAATGATGTGAGCGAGCGCACCGAGGGGGGAAGGTAAAGAGAGGGAAGCGCGGCAAGCCAGAGTAAATGAGTAACGCGCTGCGCGGGAGCCCAGAAGTGAATCGAATGATGGGGAGGTTGGAGAGAAACCAGTTGATAGAGAGAAAATTAATAAAAACAACCAGGAGAGAGGTGGAGAATGAGAAACAGAAGGACGGGGGTTACATGCATGGACAAGTTGCCAGCAGGGAGTGGCGGCTGACAGAGGGATGATTGATCACTGCTCAGCCGGAGCAGGCAGGTACTCAAATCACACCCCAGTGTCACATCCACGCTCCTATCTTCGTCATCGCCTCTCCACACGGGCACACACGGACTGTAAATCCCACCCAAGTGCAGCCTTAACTCCTGTAAGACACCGCGCTGACAGAATTAAACTGGAAGGATACCCAGTCCTTCCATGAAATAGACAGACCCCAGCAATCTGGGTGGAAAGCATTTAGGTATTTACGTTTCCTCTTAAAGGATCAGTTCTTCCAAACGGCAGGAAGAAAAAAATCAGTGTAAATGAGAAAAAGGGAACCTGGGTACAGACGGGCAAAAGGCCGCTGCTGTAATTTTTGGGGGGGTTTTAATCGTTTTTTAACCTTTTCTAGTCATTTTATGTAATAGCTTTGTGATATAAAGACGTTGTAGTGCCGGGTCCGTTCGTGAACTATTGAGATTAATGCTGCCAGCCCAGCAGCATGTAGGTGAATAGAATTTGACAGGAGGGACTCATTGCCCCCCCCCCAAAAAAAAAACCTATGACAGTTTTGGTCAGATCTACTTTTTTTGCAAAGAAATAGTAAAACAGCTTGTTCTGTGGATTATTTGGAGCTGTGATTACCAAAGTAGGTCACAAGTACATTCATATTTTAAGGGTCAAAAGCTACAATGGCATCCGCTCAACTAGATTAAGATTCATTTTTAACTGGTATAGCATCAAAAATAACATTTATACGTTTACCTCTATTGTACTGAGGTGGAGGCAGAAATCCGAGGGACCTATTTTATAATAATTGTACAAGCTGGTCCTTTAAATCACAGGACATGATGGGCATGATGTAGATGAATGATAGATGACAAGTACAAAATATATTTTTAAGGGCTCGCAAATGGAAAAAGACGACGCTTCAAAACTACTCCCACTGCATTATAAGTTCTAGAGGAGACTGCCAGAAACAAACAAGAGCTAATATATGGATGTGGTGTGCAGACACACACACACACACACACACAGAAACGTATATTGTGAAGGTCCGAGCGTGGATAATGGAATTGTTGCTGTGGTGTTTTGTGTAGCTAGGGGCGGACTGACACCCACTCCTGACAGAGATTAAAAAAGCCATTCAGCTGGCTTACAAACACTGATACTCAGAGAAGCATTGCACAGCCACGATGGCCATTTGCTTTCAGAGAAAGAGAGAAAAAGTGGAGCCACTTTATATTGTGCTGTCTATGGAAGACTGTGAGTCATTTTCACACACACACAAAAAAAAGCGTCTTATAGGTATTACTGTGAGGTTAATAAAAGCCCCACTCAGGGAAGGCGGCCATGTTGCTTCTGAGGGAATACTGCTCGTGCGTCGATTTTCACTCCAGAGATGGTTGTCTGTTGTATTTTCTTCTGCAATCTGGAAGAACCCTTGATAAAGCACAACGCCGCACTTGTAGGAGAGCGAGAGAGCAGAATGGTTTTTCATGGCGCTGCAGAGACATGACTGTATTTTCAATGAGGGCCTGGAGTCATATGCGCCACCATGTGCATTTTGTGCCTTTTTTAGGGGCAACGAAGCGTTGACTAGCAATTTGGCTTGTCTCCAAATGGCACGGGCATTTGTTATGTTCAAAATAAAATCACTTTCTCCGACAGTTGTTAATTTGCAATGCAACCACGCTTTTTTTTTTTTTTTTTTTTTTTTTTTTTTTCCTATACCCACACTGGTCTCGTGACATCGTCACTTCTTGGCTGCGGTGTGTGTGTGTGTGTGTGTGTGTCAGGTGTAGCATTCGGGGGGAGTTGGTCTTCAACGCACACAATTAAACACCTCACAGGCACTCAGCCAAAGTCTCCCACCCTCCGCTCCGTCCTCCCCTCCGTCCCTCCCTTCCTCCCAGGCACTCTGTCTTCTGCTTGTTTTCCCTCCTCCCTCCGCTTCCCACCTCCTCCGGCTCATCCGGGCCTTCCCCCTCTTTTTCACTTGCCTCTTTTCTGCTAGAACATCAGCGCTGCAGCTCAGCGGGTGCAACATCTTCCCCAGCGTGACATCTATAGCATGGGAGATTCTAGCTGCAAGGGATGCCAATAATCTTCCTCGCTGACTGCAAGTGTTTATTTATTTATTTCAACATTTTCTGAACCCTGAATATGGGCTGAGCATCCAAGAGGACCACTGCAAAGAATCTGTGTGTATACAGCATGTGCATATGTCGTAGCAACATGCCAAATTCACACCAGGAACATATCTGAGAAGCCAAAGAATGAAAGCATTCTTGTTTTTTTCACACTTGAGGGAATATGTTGTAAAAAAGTACAAATAAACATAATTCACAGAAACACATTCAGGTGTTCACACATTCCGCAGGCCGACACCGAGCTGGGGTGGCTCATGCATTCATTCATGCGTTCGCCAAACATACTAAACTTTATATATAAACATATTCGCTGACTGCTCCTTCCTCCCATCACACAGTTAAGGCACATACACAAATCCATGCATAATAACGCAGCTGGAACTCCACTAAACACATTCTTTCCACATGTCTGCAAAACTCACTGGCAATTTAATTCTGCACACGAGGAATGCTGCTCGGACTACAAAACACATCGCATTTATATGATTACAGGCGTTTCCGAGAAAGCACAAATGGTAACGCGCTTTGCCAAACACAACTGAACCGACTGGACCCAGATGTAACCTGCTTACAGCCAATGTACATAAATCTGACTTAATTTTACTGAGGGTTTGCCAAAGATGGTAAGAGATATTCTCGTGTTGCCGAGTGTGTGTGTGTGTGTGTGTGTGCGCGCGCTTCGGTATGAATATAAACAGTGACACTGTTTGTGACCTTTAAGGTAGGAATTGCAAATTGTGTAAATTTTTTCTGGCTGTGTTTGTGCACGAGCTGACACACGCATGTTGCAGCCCGTTCTCTGTTTATCGTACACATTATGTATGGGTGGCATCTGTGCTGCCAGCAGCTTAACCTTTGACATTTCCAATACACATCACAATGTGCTTTCCGGCCGCCCACAGCTTTGTCCCCAACTCGGATTAAAACTAGCGAAGCACACAACAAAAAAAACGACAAACTTTTCTTGTAGCTTTCTTTTGCCAACCTGTCTGGGTTCACCCACGTGTGCCTATTTGCAGAACAGCTTGCTGTGCCACATCTCCAGCAGGCATGGCTGTAAACTGGCATTCCTTCTGGGAAGGGATTTTGTCAGGAAACTCCTCACTCTGCCAAAAGTGTCGGCTGCTACCACTAATTGATATCAATTAGGTTGTATTATTTAGGAATTTGACATCATGTTTGTCTTTAATTGGGGGTGCTTTGATGACTCAGAGACACAGCTAAATGCTGTAAAACTGTCAAAACACAGGCAAACAAATGCTTGCTTGCTGCAGGCAATATGTAGGAAGCTAATGATAATCGGTCTGTGTGAGTTTTTCGGAAGATGGCCTCGCAGTGTTGTGTGCGTATGGGAAGCATATAGCAGCTTTTGATGCTGTGAAAAATTCCCGCATCAAAGCTCAACATCAAAGCCAAGGAGCAGTCATATTTCCTTCAGTATAAATAATAATACATGTAATTCGCGTATATGGTTCCAATTCAGCAATGCCGAACTAACTAATAAAATAAGCAGCAGGTGTGTGAAGTGAAAGACGTGGAACATGATTTGGAGAATGGATTCATTTCTATGCAGGGGGCCTGTTTAGTGATTTAACCATAAACCAAAAATAGTAACGTAACATAATGTGCGTTAGGAGACACAGGCATATTTTAAAACCCTAAACTAAAACAATATAAAGCTAGTTGAAAAAGTTGCTCTTTAATTATTAAAAATTTAAGAATGAAACAAAAACCTGTACTTTTAAAAAGAGCATTAGAAGTGGCTAAAAGCTTCAGCAAGTCGACCATGAGTTAAGACTTGCAAACTCAAGCTGTGTAAAAAAAAAAAGTGCGTACAATTCATATTTCCAATCACGTCTACATGTGTGTAGTCATATGGCTGATGCTGTGTTGTGCGTCATCTGTTTAATCGTAATAAACCAGTTACAGATGCTTTACAAAAGGGCAGCCGCTGACAAATTCATTACTCATAACTCGGAGAAAAATGATTGTGCTGTTCACAGCTAGCTTTACAGAAAGTGGTGTGAATCACGACTGAGGGAATAAAACCCGTTTGTGTGAGAGTCCGTCAGGAACGCACAGGGTGTGTGTGTGCGCAGGCCTGCACATGCATGTGCGTCCAAGTGGAGATGCATCACGCTCTCGGTGGTGCAACAAGACTGCCACAGCCCACAAGTACTTATTTTTACTTGCCTCCTTCCTCTCTCCCCCCCCCTCACCCCTCCACTCCCTCGCTTTATAAAAATAGATGAAAGTGTGTAACAATGGAAGAAGGGGGATTATCCTCCTGCTCTCTCTCTCTCTCTCTCTCTCTCTCTCTCTCGCCTCCACTCTTTTGAGGACACACTTAATGTGTCTCATATGGAGGACGGGTGGGGAGGGAGCCAGGAACGGAGGGGAGGAACACGGGGCTGATGGAGATTGAAATGAAAAGTGAACACAGTTTATAGAAGGGGTCTCTCTGGCGGCAGAGCCGTGTTAGAGGTCAACAAGCGGCGCACGCCGTGACCTTTGACACGGGGGATGCTGGAGGGTTTCATAACTTGCCGCTCACATATCGTACTGAGCAGAAAGACATATAAAGAAGGCTTTGACACACAAAAGCACTCAGAAACCTCCTTACACTGCCTGCACACTTGTGCACACTCCATTCACCTGGAGGGACAATATCCTCCTGAGTTCCTCTAGCTGAGGAATTTCATTATTTTCTCTCCTCTTATTTCCTTTTGGCTGAAGTTTTTTCAAGGGGCCGTGCTCATGGACACAATTACTCTGGGTCACATAAGCATTAGTGAAAATAAAAAAAAAAAATCCTCCCTGAAAGCAGATATGTGATTCTTTTTTTCTCAATTTCACGGGGTAAAAACAAATGCTCATTATTTTTCGTACTCTGGGTAATTCATCTGTGGCTCCTTTACAACCAACGATCACTGAGTGTTGCGAGTGACTTAACGCACTTAAATTCATCTCCACGCAACGTGTTACAAAGACGTGTTTTCCCTTCTTCCACAAAGTCGCATGCGATACCTCGTTCTGTTCGGCATTACCATCACATGTTTTATTAAGGCCGAGACACAAATAATCGCTGAAGCGTTCGCGCAGCTGTAAAATCGGTGTGGTATGTATGTTTGCATTAGGACGAGGAAATTGTGCTTGTGTGTGCTGCTGAAATTTGCACTCCTGCTTGTCTCTGCTAAATGTGAAGCTGCTTGCTTATGCATTGTTGACCCATTTAAAGGCTTTAGAATGTTTTCCTGTGTTGTTCTATCTTTGCTCACAATGCAAACTGTATTTATTTCAATGTTTTCTAATAAGAAATACCCCTTTGTTTGTTTCTCTTTATAAATGCATTATCTGCCTCGTTTTCTCCTCCTGTCCTCCTCTCCGTCCCCTTTGCTACTATCTTGGAATGCAAGGATTTGAAGTCAGCAGCAGTACGTCTGAGCAGGGAACACACTGCTGGGCTGCTGACAGCTTGGGAATTATTTCAGGGGCACCACGCGCCATTTCCCACTCACACTAGGATGAATATGCATTGGCAGCAAGTAATTGAAATGCCGCGTCAACCTGAGCCCGTGACTTGACAAATTCCACCCGAGTCTCTTTCCATCAGCGCGCGACGCCCCCCTCTTCCGTGTTGTTTGTAATTTCAGTGCACCTGGCGGCGAAGGCGAGGAAGCGTGCATCCAAACATACGGCACACACAAACCGGATCCCACCCACCTCATCCAGGTGTGAATTTTTTTTTTCACCCCAAGGTCACAAAACAAAAAGCAAGAATGTCCTCTCCTCTCCTTTGTGTGCCTTTCAGCATGGCAGCTGCCTTTTCAAGCCCCGTATGAAATGCAGCAATCACCTTACAAAGCTGCAACTCAGCTACTCACGGCTTTGTCTACCGCCGCGCTAAGCGCAACTTCCTGTGAGGGATGAGGAAAGCCAAAGTGGCAGTCGAAATCCTCCATTTAAACCACAATAGAAAAGCGCCCGGGAGCCAAAACACATCAGCGGACACAATCAGAGCGAAGTAACGTGACACTGAAACCAAACAATGGCGGTAAATGCGGTGGGGATTTGATGAGGGAGAGCCAGGTGAGCTGTTTGTCTTACCCCAGGGTTTTACAGAAAGATTAACCCTTTGAACAAATACAATAGAGGCACACCTGTGTCTGCACATTTGTGGACAAGGGTGCGACTCTTTGTGTGCTTCCTGGCCTTTTGTTTGCAGTCTCACCCGCAGACTAATGGCTATCTCCGAGGCTAAAACAATAACATTTATCTTGTCTGTAGCTCAAACTGAGCCTCGGGCAATCAGTTTAACAGAGGGTGTGGAACTAGTCACTGAAGAGCCTCCACAGGGCACAAAGGTTTGGATTTAAGTGGAGGTAAACTAAGTAATGAGTGACGGTCAACGGAGAGCCGAAGAGTTGTTTAAAAGCCTCGGCTTGACACGCAACTTCCTCGCTACGTTCTTTGTGACATTTTTTTTTTTTTTTTAAACATTGTTTGATCATAAAGCAGCCCTTCAACTTTCATCAGGCACGAGGAGAGAGAAAGAGAAAAGACAGCGGGGAGAGAGTGACATGATGACAAAAGACGCCCCTGCACGCGCCTCCGCCACCAATGGGCTGACAAAACAGAGCATCCGAATCCAGATGATGTTCCTGAACCCCCCCCCACCGCCACACACACACACACACACACACACGTCACAAACACATGCATGTGTTTTAAATGCATGTAAAAAAAAAATAAAAAGTAACTCTCTCTCTTTAGTGGAATGCCCTGAGATCAGCTTTTGGCAGCCTCTGCAAACGTTGTACTGCCTGTAACTCACTGTGAGTGAATGGATTTGTGCAGTTGTTGGAGGGAAGCTGCTGGGGAGATGCTTACCTCTGGCAAATCTGTATATGTAAGCAGGAATGAATCCTTTGTGCTGCAGGTGTGCACGCTGCATGAGCAATTCGGAAGGAGCAGGAGAAAAATGGGCTCTTTTTCTTTTTCTTGGTTGCACCAGGCTACTGTATTCTTCCTCGTGTGCACGCACGGCCTGTAGGATGCCTCCCACACACAATGTAGGGCTTGGATTTTAAAATCTTCTGGAAGTGACAGATTGGGTTCACACACTGCACAGCGAAACAAGTTATAGTCATTATCCAGTTATAGCTGTTATGATGAGCTCGTTCTCAAACTACTCTATGGGTAGTTCTTTCATGTCAAGACTCCCACACACACACACACACGCAACACACACACACGCAAGTTCACAAGTTGGTTTGCCCTTTCATGGTTTTCTCTATTCCAAAACATAACTCATGCTGTATTTGCCTTTAAACGATTATAAGGGAACTGGGTTTAAATCTGAAATCTCTGAAATCTGATAAAGTCAACCTGACAAAAGTTATGTTGCCGGAGTCAGCGTCTGTTGAGTCAGATGATTAAAAGTTTGAAATAAAACGTGTGCAGTTAGACAGCAGTGAGTTAAGCAGACCTGTAGCCACGAGCCAGTTTTAGACACGAACTCCAGAGGATGTCGGGAGGATCGGCTCGTGAGATTGTCAGGAGGGGCGGTGCCTGGGCACTTCGAGCCGGGGCGGGACATGACGCAGTGTTAGTATGATTTTATTATCAACACAGCCACTCACTCATGGTGAATCTTCAGGCGTTTTACCTCCTCTATTATGACATAAGCTCGACTGCAGACAATCCAGACTTTTCAGTAGGAAGCTGTTTGGACAAGATCCAGTTAATGTCAGGACCAAAACACTTGGGTGTTTGCATTCACACACACATTCACACCCCCTCCAGATCTGGATAATGTCTGAATTCCAGTGCATGTCTGAAAGGGGCTATGGATTGATTACTAATTGAGCTTCTGGGGCAAGGCCCCCCTGACCTCTCGGACCCCTGGGCCCCGTGTGAATTGACTGATAATATCTTTAATTAAGTTGCAGAACGCTCAGTAAACAGACAACAAAATACACAACTTAATGAAAGTGATTTGTATCTGTCTTGTCTCTCTTTCAGTCAGGGGGTTCCTGTGGGTAGGGGGTCTTTTCCCTGTCTGTGCCCAGGGGACGTTGTGCTCAGGATCCGTCCTGGCGTGTAGCGTGCTCCTCCTTAATGTTTGACTTTAGCAGGTCGAGGCAACTCTAGCCACAAGCAGCATTAAACACCTCAGTTGCATTGTGGGTAACATAGGTTTTAGGTTTTCACAAGACCAAAGAATATGCTGAAGGTAAAAAAAAAAGACATATCTGGTTCTGCAGAACAGGAATCCCAGACACAGGAATTTAAATAATAAATGGAACTTTTAGACAGCTAAGCTTAAGGGGAACCAAGTCTAAGTTTGATTTTTACTGACATTGAGAAAGAAGAGAAAGCGAGAAAGAGGAATGAATGATGGCTCCATCACCTTACACGTTGTGAATCTGAAGTCACGCTGGGGCAGCATAAATCATCATAATCCCTGAGCGATTGAAGACGGAGCAAGGACACAAACACGTACATGCATATTCACACACACACACACACACACACTTCACCTTGTTTCGGTCTCCAAATCACCATTTAAATCACAAATCACTCATCTTTATTTGAAAAATAAAAGAGGCTTCACCACTTTAATAGCATGCAGAGATTGAGCTTGCTTTAATCTTAATCAACAGCAACCACAGATTATAAGCTGCAAGAACAGATGGTTTCTGGGTGAAAATTGCATTTTCCAGACATTTCTTGATTGTTTGCGCTTTTCTCCCTCCCTCCTTGGTGTTATTATTATTATTACTGGCCATGCTTTTGCCGGTTTTATTTTGGTTCCATAGGCATTATCTGGGCTTAGGACTCGCTGACCAATTCCAAAAAAACGCTGCTGTCACGACCTTTCATTAGCGTCAAAGTCCTAATCCACCTCAATACATACATGCACTAATCCTCCCCTCCTCTGAAAAAGACCATAGCTGTCAACACTTGTGTTCTTTGGCTGAACTTTGTGCGAGGACAAAGCAATTTGTTTCTAAAGCAGCAGAGGAGCAGCAGCAGGATGGGCGCTTTGAGAAGGCGAACGCAAGAGCAGGCTGCAGAGAGGTGAAAGCCAATGCACTGTATAAACACATATTTACCGATATTTCTGCAAGAATAAAAGCAGTGAGCTCCATTGTTGTGGTTCTGGGCTTTGATAGAAAGCCTGCAAGCCAAAGAGTTTATCCTCTGGCAAAGGTGATGATGGAAGAGACAAAGGAGCGAGAGACAGAGAAAGCAAAATGTGGAAGTGTGGAGACGCGATTGTATTCTGTTCAAGGTGTTATGCAACCCGAGCAGTCTCTTCCTTTCCTTGTGCTTAATGTGTGTGTGTGTGTGTGTCTGTGTGTGTGTGTGTGCATCCCTGCACTCCGGCAGGAGATTGTGTCAGTTTAATCTGAAGTGCTGATGGTGTGAATAGGGCAAAAAATAATGAGAAACAAAGAATGCACAGTTAAGATCCAGAGAGCACTTCCACTAATGAAACGTCTGACACATTTTCATGCGCACGCATTCGAAATGAATCCTCTGGTGCTGCTACAGATATAATATTAGAGAAATAGGTTGCATTCCACCGCTGAATTGTGCTTCTTATATATCGTGTTTATAAAAGCTGTTTAGAGAGCAGGGCCGCAAAGTGCCGTTTAATCTCGGATCAAACAGATCGATCTGTGCGTGACGATCGTTGAACGCGGAGCCGGTTACGTCTCTCAGGCCAAAATAAGCAACAAATTCAAACTTTCCCACTATTTCTAGCATGAAATCACATGTTTACGTTGAAGTGAAAAATGAGGCCGCAGACTAATGCGTTGCTCTGAACTAAACGGGCAGCTGGAATGCAAGAATAGTCTGCAACGAGCTGCTTCAAATGATCACAACCCACTAGGTGACACCAGGGTTTTGATTTCGGAGCAGGGAGTGTTTGTGTGTGTGTGCAGACTGTAAAGGTCCACTGGACAGGGCTCGCTTTACTCACCCTGACAGGCAGGCAGCTGGAAAAAAATTGCACCATATTTCCTCTCTAGTCTCTTCTGATACTAAGAAGCAATGTTTTCACAGCTGCCTCACTTTTTCTCTTCTCCGGTTTCCCAGTGTGTGTGTGTGTGTGTGTGTGTGTGTTCATGTGTGCGTGTTTGTGCATTTTTGCATACTATATTTTTTTTTTTTACCAATGTGTGCAGAAATGAAAAACAAAAAACTAGGTGCCAAATGTTTGAGGAGAAGAGAGACAGAGAAGAGAAGGTCCTTCTTTGTTCCACAAACTTCTCTCCCCCCTCCTTGTCATCTCCGATACATCCCAACCCCCCCCCACCCCCACCCCGCCATTCCCTTCTCCTCCGACAGCTTGTTGTAATCATCTGTTTATGCAAAAGCCTCAATATGATTCGGGGAGTAATCAGCTTGCCACCTCCCCAAGAAATGTTATTTCTGGCATTTTGGGGTTTATTTAATTGAAAATTTCATTCTCGCCACTCGATGGCCGTTCACAGCGTGTGAAACATGGATGCGGCCTCGTCTGTATCTAATTAGAAGCCAGTCATCTATGATGACAGTGCCGTGTCGGCGGGGAGGGTGTGTGTGTGTGTGGGGGCAGCCGCTACTGTAGCTAATAATAGACTAATAACTAACGACGGCGCGGTGCTATGTTGCCGTGAGATGTTCAGCAGTGTAGGAAAGTTTCAGGTTATGATTGAGTGAGTCAAGCTGATATTTGCATACGTGTGTATACAGACACACGGACGATCTAAGAGACACTGGTACAAGACAACATATCATGGACAAATATACACATGCATATAACCAATAACGTAACAGGCTCCTCTATGAACTTGTCCTCGTTCTTCCCATAACCGCCAACTGAAGAGCGACGGTAGCACTCATTACTGTTGTTTATCAGGCTGTTACCGCTGTTGAAATTCCACCCAGCATCGCAAAAACAAGCTGCAAATAGTTTTGTGTTTTTTTTTTTTCGTACTTCCACAGTTGAAAATTCACATCGTGTGCAAACCCCATGTCTCCCTCCATCCTTGACTACCCGCCTCTTCCTCTTCTTTTGCTTACATAGATTGAATGCAGAGGCTTGTGTGTTTTCACTGCTCGTGTTGCTCAGCAGCCTGTGTTCCTGCAGCTACTACTAGGAGAAATATCGATCTAGAAGTTTCACACAACCTTGGCTTGTCGGAGGGCACATATTCGGTGCTATATGTTGCTTGACCTAAAGTTATCTCTGTCTGGCTGAATAGACAAACTGCTACAGAAAGCCATTAATGATGTATTTGCTCCTGCCGGAGCAAGCAGACACACTTGTTTTAGTCTAAATGTCTATGAGTTGGGTCGTTGTTTTTTTTTTTTTATTCCCCTGCGAGAGCGAGGCCGGTTGTGGAATCTGCAGGGGAAGGCCGTCGTCGTGCCTGCTCGCCGAAAAACCCCACAAATGAAAATCAAACCGAAGAAGCCGGTAGCTAATAATAGAAGTTAAGGTCTGGGAGCAGTGCAGAGTGCGAGTAGAGGTGTTTGCATATTGGAAGGAGAAGGGGAGTGTGTGTCGTGTGTGTGTGTGTGTGTGTGTGTTCACAATGGAAGCTCAGGAAGAAAACACACTGTTTGTCTCCCTCTGTTTCCCTATGTGTCACATCTAAAAGCCTCCTCGCCCGCATACTGTACATCACATTCGGCTTAACTGTCACACATATGCCACGACTTGAGCAGCAGGGACGCGAAGCCACTGAATGACTGCGGCGAGTCCAAAGGCTCAGGAACCTCAGTGTGTAAATGTCAACCTCTTTTAAACAAGCCTGCCACTGTGCCACTGTGTGCCCTTATTCACCTCTCATAAGGCCAGTGGATTAACACCGAACTGTCAGAATTGTGCACACACTGTACGGCAGAAATACCGAATCCTGAATCACCGTGGTTATTTTAAAGCGCGCTGTCACTCCTCGCGCCCCTTATTGTCGGCCTTCTTATCTGCAGCTCATGCACATGTGCACGGAGGGATTCACAAACCACGACTCATTTGCTTGGTCAGTGTCACGTTGAGACAAAGGCGGGGGGGGGGGAATGATGGACCTGTTTCTTAGAGATTGAGTGTCCTGTAATTGGAGTTGATTAGAGGCCCGGAGGTGATGTGACTAAGACTGCCGCTGTAGCTGCGGTGATTTCATAGAGGGCCAACAGTGTGTGTGCCTCGCTGACAGGGAGATGATATACCGCCGGTCTGACAGTAAATGTCTTCCCCCTCCTCCATGTTTACAGTCCTAAATGGATTATAGTCCATGGGCAGCTCCTAGTTAACCTGCGCACGCCCGCTCCCGGGTCTGTGATGGGAAAGAGAGCCCCTGACTAGCACCTTCACGAGCACCAGCGCAGCCTCCGGTTGAGCACTAGTGTGTCACTAATCGCATTAGCATCGATCATGTGAGCGCCCCGGCTTTGACCTCGGTGCATTCGGGCTCACGTACGCTCACGGAGCAGTTTAAAGGAAATGTGGAAACAGCGTGGAAGCCGTCGCTCAGTTAGCACCGCGGGGTCACAGGAGCTTACACGCAGCGTGATGTGTGTGGGGCTGCTGCAGCTGATACCCCATTGTAATACTCTAATATGCATTAGTATTAGGCTCAAGTGGGGGTGGTAACATTATGATGAATGCAATTTTTCTTTCTTTTCATAAAGTCGAGGATGAGGTCGCCACAAATGATTCCCCTCGACGTAAGTCCGGGAGGAAATGAAGCTTGCTCTTTTCAGTGGGGATAATTAGCTGGGCTGGCAGTCGATCCCCATTTGTGACACAGATCCCCCCCCCCACCCCCATCCTAGTTTGGCACTATAATCCCTCCTTTGAGGATGTGCAAGTGACAGAAGTGGAGGTTGTTTGTCCTTCTAGAATATTCCACCAATTACAGAGAGCACAATAATACCATCAACTCCTTGTAATTAGTGAGCATTCGAGATGATGCTGGGGAAACTGAGAGGCGTTTTGACCTCGACAGGGGCTGAGCCGGGATATATTCTGTGTCTTATTGTGCATTTGTGCGTCTCAGGGTTTCGCTGTACATGAGGGAGTCAAGTTAGGATGAGTAAGCAGTGTGCCTCTGCCAGAGCACAGAGTGTACCCGCGCCACCCTCTCTCCAAACTGCCGAATCAGCGTTAATGCACGCGCGCTGAGAGAGCGGTGTCGTGTGCGAGCTTGTAAGTAAAAGCCCAGGCCTGTGTGTGCCTTTGAAAAGTTCCCTTCACGTCTGTTGTTGTTTTCAGCTGCCAACTTGTTGTTGACTGTCTGTGTCCAGCGATGGTTATCACAGCCGATGATGCCCTTCTCTGTCAGGCCGTGACCCTTTACTCCCGCTGAATTATCATCTGTCAGTGACAGAGAGAGAGAGGAGGAGGAGCGAGGGAGGGGGAGGAAGGCTGCAGAGGAACGAGGGACAGAGGGAAGATTTGGCCGAGTGCCTCTGAGGTGTTTAATTGTCTTCATTGTTGACCGCCCCACCTGCTCACTTGACATGCATTTCCCAGCCAAGACATGTCACGCATAAACAAATAACTCACGGAGCAACTACACGGGCGAGATTTATAGGGACAGCCACTCAGAAGGAACAGTCATGGAGATTAGCTGAGTTGTGGAAAGCAGCGGCAGACTTCTAATACAAAAAAAGATTCTTTGGTAATTCCTTTTTTACAAATGTGCTCGGGCAGGACGTCACTTCCATTTCCACTATCATCCTCCTGCTCCATTACAAGCTCCTTGTCATGAATGGATTAACACTCGGGTTACGCAAAGACCTTCGACCGTGACCTTCACCTGATCTGTTTCACTGTTACACAACTAAGTCACTTCAGACTATTTCGACAAGCTCTCGCGTCATTAAAACTAATTGCGTGGCTCCAAACAACAACCCCTCTCCCACTCCTGCACTTGCAGCAACCCAGATTTGAACATAAACACATTGCAAAAATTGAAAGTGCTGCTGCCGCTGCTGCCGCTGCTGCTGGTGTTGGATAGGGGGAGGTGGATGGGGGGGGGGGGGTGTTTGCTGAAAGCGAACAAGTCAAAACAGAACCTGCTCGTCTTTTCATTTTCTCTCCCTGGAGTTTAGCAGAACTCTGAAAAAGAGTTGAAAAGTTTCAATTAGAAGGAGCCGTTCTCTCTCCCTCCCGCTCCCTCTTCATTGCAGACAGTAGTTTGTAAAGGTCAGCGCTGTCTGTCGGCTTTATTTGAGGGTGTCTGAAGACCCATTTAAGACTGACTTTAACTTCAAATGTGCTGACCTAGACAGCGCTGATCTGCTTGAGCCCAGGGTAGCATGCCATGATTTCCCCTCCGCTCTCTTGCCACCTTCCTACATTAGTCTCTCTCCATCCTTCATTCATTTAGATCGATTTCTGAAAGATGCTTAAGCAGGCTGAATAACCACATATGCCATTTCAAAAATCGATCTTTAGTTGAGATTTTAGTGTTTTTGGACATTACACAACACACGAACACAGTGACGTAACTGAAGCTGACTGAGATGCAATTGCTTTGCACATGCTGAACATATCTAAATATGATTTCTGATTGAATGATTCTGATTATTAAACAAAATAGTACAGATGCAAGAACACACACTTGCAAAAAACAGCTGAGTATTTAGTCAGCCTCAGCACTCTTGTACTGACATTACAGTGTGTTTCTAAAAATCCTACCGTAGGCCACCAAAAAAAAAAAAACACACACCTCCCCCGTGTTTTGACCTCATAGCCAGGTATGACGCTAATCGTTTCAGACCACGATAGAGGCACCAACAGATCAAAAAGAAGACACGGAGGGGGCGGGTGAGGCTTCCGAGGGGCGTAATGGAAGGAAAAGAGTCAAAAAGTGGGAATCGTAAAATGGCAGAAGGGGATGCTGTTGGCCAAAGTGGGCCATTTGTGTGTGTCCGCGTGTGTTTGTCTGGCTACGGTAAATAGATGTCAGCCCCTATCATCCTCGCCAGCTTAACGAGCCGTGGCACTCTCGCTAGGTGAGGCCACGAGGGCACGCAGGTTAGTAGCTGCTACAGTGGCACACACACACACACACACACACACACACACCCATGCTGACATCGAGAAGAAAAGAAACATTTGTCGCGTGGTTCAGATATTCATGTCCGCCCGCTAAAGCATGCAGGATTCTTGTTTAAAGGAAATTTAAAAAACGCAACGACAGACAGTTGGCTCAGGTGCTCTGGATGTGATTAAGTAGAGGACAAAACATGTCCATTTCGTTTCCCTCGAAACACTAAGCACCTTTAAAGAGCATCCGAGAGCTACACATGCTATGATTTTATGTGTGTGTGTGTGTGTGTGTGCGTGGAGGACGCAGAAAATGTCCTGCCCCACTTCTCTCTCCTCGTTTCTTGGTCAGAGTACAGAGGGTGAGTGCTGTCTGTCCCTTTCCTTAAATAGCTTTTCCCCGGGGGCACTACTGGACACATGCAAAGTCAACCCTGCTAACCCACCCACATCCTCCAGCCCATTTACCCTTCACAACACGGGAGGCGCTTTTTTTTTTCCACGTTAAGCGTTGCGGGTCGGACGTTGCTGATCAGTCAAATCAATACCAGATCAATGCCTGCTCCTTATTTCCACAAACTACCCATTTACTGTCTTCACTTTTCCTCACACGAGCTCTTACTTGTCTTCCAACCCTGCTACTTGTCCATCAAATCTTTCCGCCACTCACTCACCCACTCCATCAATCTCTCTCCATTTTTTTTAAAGCGCCTATTGTGGCTCTCTCCCCTCACTGACTCACTCTACTCTCCTGTTAAAGCACATCCAATTTGCAAGGATTGAGTTAGAGGGGGACGATATGAATCTTATCTCACTACTGCCTTTAATTATTCCATCTTCAAGGTACGATTCTTTTTGAGGGGGCCGGGGTTATTAAATAGTGTCCATTTTAATCAAGGCTTGCAATAGCCCCAAATTGGGCAAGTAATTAAAGGTGGAATAATGAAATTGAATTGGAGAGTCTACTACATTTTTCTCTGAACTGGGTTTGCTTCATTTTGCCATCATCGGTTTGTCCTTGCTGACAGGAAGTAGTGGCGTGGGACTGAAGTGGATTAGTTTCTCTTTTACTTTTTTGTTCATCTTCTGCACCTTGTCCTACTGAAAATCTGCTCCTTCCCATCCCTGCGTTTTAAGACAAATGGGCCGGTAATGATACCCCTTCATCGCCTGCATCCCTCCTGGTCTGTTCTCTTCTCCTCTGTGTCCTCAGTCTTCCCTGTACTTTGTAATGAAGCATTACAGTCTCTGTCTCCCAGGCAGTCAGTGATAATTACCAGCAAAGTGAAGTAGACCACAGTGAAGCAGCTTTATATACCACAAAGACACCTTTTATGGGATTAAAGTGTCCCTTTTATTGTGTACCTGTCATGTGGAACAAGTGTGCATTTGTGTGCATGTGTTTGGGTTTCCCTAGCAACGTGACAATTCACAGCATCCTACAGAGTTTTGTTATTCGTCAATCAGTGTTGTGGTGGTGCATAAATAAAAGCTTTTAAATGGAGGCTGTTTGTTGCTGGATGCCAGTTAGAGAGAGTGTGTGTGTGTAATGTGTGTCCATGGATGGATTACTGAGCAGGCCTAGTGGGACCGGGGGTCAGGGGCATCATTTTATATTGGGAAGATCTTAGGTAAAGGCAGAAAATGAGCATCAGAGATGCACAACAACATCAAAAACTGATGCAAAAAGACACAAGGCATGTGAAAAATACACATGAAATATTCACCAAAATTTTCGAAACAGACACAAGTGGACTAAAAACTCATCAGTCATCAGAAAAAACAATGTACAATCACCACAAACAGACTCAAAATGACCAGAAGGAAAGGATAAGGGCCCTTGTTATCATGCGTGTGATTTGCTTTGTCAACCTTTGACATAAATTATATGAAAAAAAAATGTCCGAAGCCGTCTCCCAACTCTGCCAGTATCTTTCTCTCTTGTGGATGTGTGTAGCAGGTCACCTTGAGTGTGGGATTTGAAAACTTCGTTCACAGCTTCAGGCGGAATAAGGCAAAAGGATCAAGGGTGCTGTGCCTGCGCCAGCGTCGCCTAAGCCATCGTTAAAAAGTCACCACACACACACACCGCTTCATCGCGACGCCCTCCACCCCACGAGCACCTCAACCCTCCTCACCACCGCGTGCCTCTTTCTATTCTCTCGGCTTCGCGCCCCCAAGGTACTCAAGCGCCCTATCAACTGCACACCAAACAAACAGCCGCCGGATCAGTCAGGCTACCCTGGGATATGCCTCGGGGAGAGCGAGAACAAGGGAAGTGGGGAGGAGAGAAGAAACGGCAGATGAGAGGAGAAGGTGGAGAAGTGAGATGCGCTGGGAGGAATAGCAAAAATGACGAAATGGATGTTTGAGAGTGAAGGAGAGGGAAGGGTGGGGGGTGTGTGTGTGTGTGTGTGTGTGTGTGTGTGTGTGAATGTATTTGTGTGTGATAGGCTTGGGGGATTGGGCTACAGAGACAACGAGCTCATTAGTCCTCAGTGTATATTTCATCCCCTCTTCCAGGTAAATACACTCAACACTCAGGCTACTCACACCAAGGAGTGATGAGTAATATCCCTGTGTGTGTGTGTGTGTGTGTGTGTGTGTGAGCATACAAGCCTGTGTGTGCTGTTTTCGATTTTACTGTATCTATTTGCATATTCAGATTCATAGCCACATGCATATGAAGTTGTTTGTTAGCGGCGGCGTTTGTGTGTGCGAAGCAAACAACCAAGGAGCTGCTCGATTGAATGTGTGTGTGTGAGTGTGTGTGTGTTTCTGGGGTGGTAAGACATTCTTCACAAGCCCCAAATAACGCCGGTGACTCTCACACTCTCTCTCGCTCCATTTCTGCTGGTGTCTTGGCGGTGCCTAATGCAGAGACTCTGTAAGCAGGTAATTAATGGGAATGAACACTGCAGCTATGGATGGAGAGCCGAAGCAGGAAGGGGAGAGTTTAGCGGAAAGCCGAGTAGAAAAAAAAAAAGTCTTAGCAGTGGAGACATTTTCAATCTGGTGAAGGGGAAATAACAGCAGCCTCAAGTTGACGTTGTGGATGTGAAATCAAAATGGCTGCCGTGGAAAAGGCTTTTATCCTCAGTGAATGTGCTGTTTGCTGAGTCACGGCTTAGCTCTTTAGCAATGCTTTATTACTCATTTCACACATTCGAGTTTTCCATCTGTCAAAGGCAGCGAAGAAAAGAATTCCGGTCCGGGGGGAAGAGAACCAGACGACATTGATTGACGTTCGGCGGTGATGAGCAAATCCTGGACTGAAAGTTAGCAGCCGCCTCGTGTCGGCTCAGGTGGCTGCACAGTGGACCAAGAGCACAAACGCGGTGGCGGTGGCGGCGGCGACGAGCCTCACCTCGCCGCCGTTTAAGCTTAATGATGCGGCCGTGCGCGCCACCCGCACCGAGTCCGGGTTGGACACCCGGAGCTCACTTCTGTCTACACACTGGCATCATTAGCCGGCTTGTGTCCACTTCCTTAGTCAAGGGTCACAATGACAATTCGCCAGCACCGTATTTAGGAACATTACCACCATCACTCACAGCAGTAATGAGGGAGCAGCAGATGGATGCCATTCTAGAAGCCGCTTTTAATGACCGGACAGGGGATTGGGCTCCTTTCTCCAATTGGACCCTGCAGACTCTCACTCTTAAAAGGGCAACTGCCAGATATCCAAGCCAAAATGGAGGCAGGAGGGCTCATTTCTACACTTTTCCCTCTCTTTTTTTTTTTCAATTTTAGCTCTGTCCTGCTCTGGCGATTATGTTCTCCCTTGTGCTTGTGGCGAGTGGAAACAGTAGATGAGAGGGAGAGCATTAGCCTCGGTTTTCTGTGTTCTTTGCGCGCAGGCTCGCCGAAGCTGGCTTTGGTTTTATCCAGTGTTGGCCATTTGGGAGTGCCTTGTGATGCCTTGTCCACCCCCGTCTCCACTCCCCGATACTCCCACAATCCTCTGTTTTGTAAATGGATGCTTGTGATGGCCAATCAATACTGGCAGATTAGGAATGGGATTTAGCATTACAAAAGTGCTCCCACAACGTACCATAATCCCCCGCCCGCTCTCCTCCCTCACACGTTTGTTAGCAGACACAAAATACAGTATATAAATAGCTTCTTTTTTTTTGACATAGACTCCATTCTTTCTCGTTTTTAGCTTGCGCCTCTTCTTCACCGCACTGATCATTAATGCTGCCATTTTGCGGTCCAGTATTTCAGGTTTTAATTGCCGCACGGAGAGTCGCAGAGCTAGAGAGGATCGCAACACGCCTCTTCCCTTCCCGCTTGCACATCCTCGTGCGTTTTCAGTCGAACCTCACAACAGCTAAAGGACAGAAAAAAAAATAGCTGTTTAAAAGCCTGTTGTAAAGCTCCACGGAGGAAGGGTGTGAGGGTTTGCACCAGAGAGGCGATGGAGTCAGGGTGCATCTTGCAGCCTCGCGAGGCTCTCTTGCTGTTACCTCATTTCCCCTGTTTGTAATTAGCGGTGTGTATTAGCAGTTAGCCAGTGCGGATAAGGGTCTTTCAGGACATCCAGGAGGCCACAGGGGACAGCTGCAACAGGATATTAGGCCCTTTTTCTCCGGTCCCAGAGGGTAAGCCAGGAAAACATCTTAAGCAAACAGCCTCCCAGGAAGTGTCCTCATTAGCACTATCATCACTATTAACAGCATTAGTGCCAATGTTTTGATTGCTGTCATTATCATTAGCAGCTTGTGCAGCCCAGCTACCTACCAGGAAGGGCTTGGCAGTGGGGTATGACAGGTGTTTTATCTCAGCCCGTGTTGACAATCGGGAACCAACAGGTTGTCGTTTGGAAGAAGGCAGAACACGCTCTCACTGCGCTGCCGTTCGCATTCGCAGATGATCTTTCTATTTTTCAAGCTTCTCGAGCTGCGCGGGAGCTCCGGCGAAATTTCACGGCAAAACATCTCGACCTGTTGTGTAAAACCTTTTAGCAGACGGGAGCGGACAAAACACGAGGACATTAACCTGTGGGTTGAGACACTATGAGCTGTGACACTTTTCGTAACAGCATTAAGTGAAATCTCTGGGCAGCGTGTGCCGGTCTCTTAACTGCTCTCGCCTTGTCCATATTGGCTTGATTCATGAGGCCATTGAGCTTTGCCGCAGCAAATTGCTTTCTCTCCCATAATGCCCTGCTGGTAACTGCATGGCATTATGGTCAGCGAAATCTTACGCAGCCCCTGATGTTCAAATATATCTAATGAGATTCATGCTGCACACGACACTGGCTCGCCTCTCTCGCCGCCGTGCCTGAGTTTTAAATCTTAACTAAAATGCAGATGTGTCTTCTAAACAATTATCTGCCGGCAACCAATATAGTAGGTACATAAAGAAACAAGTACCCTCTCGTAAAAGAGGGATTACGCTGTGTTCCGAGCAGAGGACGAACAAGGAGACGGGGTAGAGAGTGTGGTGGAATCAGAAGAAGAGCAGATACAGGGAATTAAAGGATAGGCTAGTGTGCAGCTTGCACAGATCACTTCCGGCTTGTTGCTGCGCTCAAGCACATATTTCCCGGGCCATCGTGATTGACAGCGAGGGGATGTGCACATCAGGGAACAGGCACGGATGCATACATGCAAGTGCAAGTGGGCGTTTCCCCGTTAATGCGGTCTGTTTTGCCGCTGACCCCGATGTGCTGTGTGCACGGTTGGCCAGAGACATCCACCTGGGAGACGGGGAGGAGAAAAAAAAAAAGGAGTGAGAAAGAAATGAAAAGGCGTTCCAGCCTTTTTGCCAATGCAGACAGAGGGACTCAAAGAAGGTAGCGACTGTGATAGAGATGGAGAGAGTGGAGGAGGAGAAAAACAAGTCAAAGAGGTAACCAAGTGCAGTGGTAGAGAGAAGCAATTCACATGATCAACAGAGCAAGGCCGATACACAAGCAGACTGAGGCGCGTGTTTGAGGCGAGCGTTTGAAAGTAGCATTGTGAGTGCGTGACACTGCTTCTGCTCTTTTCACTTGCCTTCTTCCTCTTCTCTTTATCATTACACGGTTACAGCTTGAATTATCACACAATCTATATGAGAAATGCAGAGAACGGAACAAGGGCGAGATGAAAGAGTGCATCAAAGATGGCAGCCATTCCGCAAGCTCATCTCCGTCGCCCTCTCTCTCTCTCTCTCTCTCTCTCATTTCAAATGGCGCTTTTGTGAGCGCTGTGGCATCTCCCACTCCGGGCCTATGATCAGGTGGTGGCACTAACAAGCATTCAGTGTGGAAAGATTAAACGCGCGACTGTCAGATGCCACACCCGACGCATTAAATTACAGCTGCTTACATGTGACATTAAGAAACCTGCCAGTATTAGACACGTCAACAAAAGAGATACAGAGAGCGAGCGAGAGGGGAGGGAGAAAGGCGATGGATGTGATGTCAGAAGAAATTAAAGCCTTTCAACTACTTACTGACTGTTATTCTAGATTCTGAGATAGAAAATGAGGGAGCGATGAAAAAAAGCGGGCAAAAAAGTTGACTGCTCCCGACCACTTGACAACGAGAGTGATGCACCCTTTGAGCAAGTACACGTATATGCACGCACACGTATAATGTCAACGCCGTTACGGTTGCGGGTCACTGGCAGCCTATTAGACTGTCTACCACCCAGCATGATACAATGGGAACAATCTCGTCATATTTTTTCTAGTTTGAATGACAGGAACCGGCTCTTGTTCTACGCGTGTAAATCAGACCAAAAAGAAAGACAAGGCATCGCATTAACAGGTGTCAAATGCCACAATGCATTAAATCCCAAACATCTGTTACAGGAAAAGAGCTAGAAAAGAAAAATTATTTACCTGAATCTAATTGTATCCATTTTTTTTTTATCTGAAGAGCAGATGTTGACATTTTGTCGACTGTACACTGAGGGAGCTGCTCTGAAAATAACTATTGGCATCAACCCAGGGCACCAGCATCTTTACAGTCTAATTCTTCATTGAGGCCATTGTCAAAGCCATGGGGGTGATATTGATTGTAATCTGAAAAGAGAAATCTATGGTTTTTACACACTCAATGGCTGCCTCCCTGGTGCCTAACATTGGCGATGAATCACGCTCCCCTTAAGGCCCATTATTCAGCCATTATTGGCAAGTGCCTGTGCTCACTTAATTGGACAACTTGTCTGCAACCGCCAACCCCCCTGGGCAGGCCAGACAGAGCCTAAGCCAATCAGCCTAATTGATCCCAGCAAATGGTCTTAGTCACCATTCATCAGTGGTGATAGTGGATCATTTTTGAAGAGTGTAACATGAGATATGATTGAACCTCTAGTAGCTCTGAAGAATGTTTGAAATTCCCCAAAAATGTTTAATGATGCTTTAATACAAACAAATTGTTTATTCACTTGCTTATTTGGACAGTCATTAAGAAGGAACCTTGCCAGTTCTGTTGCTATGATCAGCTCACTGAGACACAACTCCTCGAATTATCTGTGAAATAATGGATAAACTTGTAACACATGAGTTGAGATGTCTAATCAGCAACTGTGACCACGCGACTGGAAAAACAAGGAGGGCTGTAAATGCTTAAAACAAAGGGCAGTGAAGGCCACCCAAGCAGGGGATTCGTCTTCGTCCCGGCGAGACAAGAGAATAAAAACAAGGACGCCTCCCATGTAATTCGGTGTGGTCTCCGTCTGCAAACATCATTCCATGTCAACGGCTACCAAAGCTAATGTGCCTCGATTGTTTGGAGAATTACGATGTTCAGATGTGCCGCTGAAGACAGAGCAGTTATTTCCAACTCATTTCATTTCTGTGGTGTAAAAAAAAAAAAAGAAGTGAAAGTCAGGGATGGTGGGGTGGTGGATGTTGGAGGGGACTTGCCTCCGAGCCGAACGTACGACTTCCAAGGCTCCTTGTGTTGCTTATTAAAGGGCTCGCAGTGAAGAGTGATGCACTATTCATGGGTCCTGAAGTAGAAGAAAGGCTTTGGCCCAAATACAAATAAATAGCACACAGAATGAAATGCATTAAGAGCAGCGTTCAGATCAAATAAGCTCATCTTCATTGAAAGATGTAAGGGAGGTACAAGCGAGCTGTTGTGCGATAAAAGTATTATCTAATGGATGCGAGGAGGGAGGCAAGAGTCTGCAGCAAATGGGCTCAGTCAGCTGATTGTTGTGTCTCCTGCATATACATCAGGGGCAGAGAGGGAGAACGATAGAGGGGCACTCAGCGGGCATTTTAAACACTTGGCTGTTAAGCAGACACATACTGATTCTGGTCCTATCGCTCCAACGGCAGCCAAAGACACTTTTACATTCCACTGCTGATTAGAGACATAAAAAAGAATGTCGGGAGAATCCGCGGAGTTGGAGATTTCTAATCACACTCTCACATGCTTATTTTCATGAGCATATCTCTTATAATAAAAGGCTGCGATGGAGCCAAAGAGTATACCTTTGAATTCTGTGTGCTTTTGATCCAATCTGGCAACTCGAATATATATCAAATATATGTGGGGGGGGGGGGGGGGGGAAGAAATAAAGAGACAGAGAAATAAATAAATAAAAAAAGAGCAGGAGAGGAGTCAGGCTTGTGTGTGGACGCCTGCTGTCAGGTCCTTCTGTCAGTGTGAAATATTGCTGATCCCACCACACTTCCAGTGGGGAGGTGCTTGTAATGATTCAGTCCTTGCGGGGGTTCAAAATGTCATCTGTCTCACCTACCTCTGAGTGTACTGGTGTCCTCTAGGTTCTCCGACATAGGCACGGTTATTTAAAGGGACGGGGGTACAGGGATTAGGCTAAGGAGGCATTTAATTAGCACTGTCTATGGTCTAGCAGTACTTTCCCTTAATCAGACGTTGCATTCTATTCATAAATGCCGACAGTGAAATATTACCACACGTTGGAATGCAGTGCCAGACTGACTTCTGCAGGACACAGTTATTCCACACATATGAGATCATTCCCTCTATACAAGCAAAATGTTGACTTTGCAACACCCGACAATAAAGTGTGTTTCTCGCGTTAATTACCGGTGCCACGGATCACGGCGACGCTTTGCCATTTGCCGCGGGCCGCATTCCAACTCTTTTTCGCCCGCACGCTTGACCTCTTATGCACCCTGCTGTTCCTCCTCAGCAAATCAATAACCTGTCCCGATGAGTGGAGGCTCCCTGTCACCAGCTCCTCGGCCAATGAAAATCAATAAAAAACAATATCCGTCTACATCTGTGAGCTCAGAGCCCATTTGTTTTTTCTGTTTATTAGTGGCAGGTGCTACTCTATCAAAGTGTCCTCTAAGAGCGGAGAGGAAGGAGCGTGAGAGTGAGGGATAAAAAATGCATTTCAGTTTGGTTAGAGAAGGTTTACTGCAAGGGTGAAGCTTAAAGGGCCAATTCACAGATTTTAATGCTTTCTGTCTTGTTTAAGTTTGGACAATATTTTTATGTGAATGGTAATAAACATTCACTCAGCCTCTAGCTCAAAAACTCACATGGAGGAGTTTTCCATCCTCTATAGTATGAGAAACCAGATCACCAGTAAAGTTTAAATTGTCTTTATCATATTGGAATGACCTTTTTAGCCAAAAGCAGAGATAGACACAGGGAGGTTTTAAAAAAATATATATAATAATCAATGTATCCAACCTTACAAGAAATGTATGAGCTTGCTGCATCAGCAAGAGCTATGTGATAACTAATCTTACATGCATTTCAAACTGTCTGGAATTAAACAGTTTTTGCACATTTTACCCATACAGTACAGCAAAATTATTATTGTATAATATTATTGTTATGCTCTGGTATGTAAATGCCATCCACATACGCAACAAAACCAAAGTTTTATCCTTGTATAGTATTTTGGAAATATAATTTTTTTAAATGTTTTGTAGTTTAAGTCTATGTTGTAAAACTATGCTTAATGGGCTCATTTTCTAAATATGTCTTGTTGATGAAAACAGATTTTTAAACAATCCGTGACAATAAATTATCTTATTTAAGAGAAAATCAGTATTTATCGAAATCTAAATAAATGAGTCACTTAATTAACTTTCGCATTGACCGAAAGAAAAGCTTATATAAGTATAAGTCTGCAGATGCCTTACATGCCTGAGAATTGTTGTTTTTTTTTTTCTTCTGCAACAAATGTCACTACCACAGTCATTCTGCACCTCCATATAGTCTAATTTAACATTCATATGCTGGCACTGAGCAATGTGTGTCTCGGTAATATGCTCCCTAGCTTTTTTTGTGTCAGTAAATATGCACTGACTTTCAGGAAGGTGGCCTAATCCACACTCAGCTGTTAGCTGCTGATATGTTTGTTGTGTATTAAATATTTGGTGGCTTTCCCTGCCTTGCTATGATATCCACAGCTCCAATCGATTGGTGGAGATTTAGTACCTGGAATGCTTCTTGTGTTTGAATTGAAAAATGTGTGCGTGTCGTTAAAGATTGGTTGGCGCGTTCGTATGTCATTGCACTCCTACACACGCAAACACACAACGGGAAAAAAAAAAAAATCGCTTTGTTTTATGGAATTTAAAGGATGGCACAATATGTTCTGTATAATTCACTGAAACAAATAAAGAAACACACAAACGTGCTAATACTGCGTGTGCTGCGGCACGTCTGCTTAAATAGTGCACTTTGGCACCGTGGAGCCTGCTGTGAAGAATTGCTTGTCCTTCGTGCATTAGCTTTTTCCTTTTACATGGACACCAAGGCCTTTCATAGAACACAATCATTCCAAAAGCACACTATAGCATACTTATTTATGCCGTGCAGCAGCACAGTAACTCCCAAAAATATAGGGCAAACACAGTCCAAGAATAGACGTTTCATAGCCTAAGCTCATTCCTTTGATTCTTGCTGTGGCTCCCTCACCGCTAAATCCAGTGAAAATGTGATTTATTCTCCCCTTCCCTTTTCTAATTTATTTCACAAGCATCATACCAGACAAGTTGTCTCAGAGCTTGGTCAGCTCCAAGCAAGGTAGGGGCAGGAAAATATAGTTGCATGGAATATACAGTGATGAGGAAGGATAAATAGTTTTGACACATCAATGCCTGCACCTCCCCAGCTCCCGAAATGCTCAGACTGACCCGTGGAAACAAACCAGGCAGTCATTATCTTCGAAACCAGAGTCTGCTTTCCCCCCACCATCAGACCGATGTCAATTTAAAACGCTACCTCCGGCGCTCACATAGCATCCCCTTTTCTCCTGTTCAGATTTGAAGACTAATCCCATACTATAGGCCTAATACAATTAAATGGTATTGAACCGATGCATCGTTTCATACATCAGTTCCCATCCAGTGAGTGATGGAGCCTGCTGCTTGCCACAGGCCAGAGAGAGACATATGAGCGAGGGTGAAAAGGTTATGACTGTGGCTTGGGGTAGGGCCAAGAAATGAATACTGCAGAGCTCCAAAGTTGGAAACACATGATTGAGCATGTATATAGTACATTTATCCACTGATAACAATCTTATATTTTCATATCTGCTCTTGCAATTAGAACAGGACTGATGTCGTGGCTTAGCAACTGAGTTTCAACTGCGCTTTGTCTTGTGTAACTGGTTTTAAAGGCAAAGACAGTTATTTATTTATGAGTCTATGGGCATAAGTGGCAGAACAGATAGGAATAGTTTGGTTTAGAGGCGCGGGCAATGGCTGGCCCGTGACTGGTTTGTTGGCGGACGAATGCCATTTAGTATGATTTAAAAACGAGTCTCCGAAGGGAGTCCCAAATTAAGTGTGCGGCGTTACCTTTAAGGTTGTGTTGCGCAGGTAGTTCAGACTGTGGTTCTTTGCTTCTTTTTCCTTCCCCTGCAGTTCCACCAGAAATGGCTGCGTTGCAATACAGCTCTGACACGGTTTGTAGAGGTGATTGGTGCCACTGTAGTGGCAATGCTTGTGATTTCACCAGGTTTCAGGAAGCTCCTCTCCAACATACACACTTGGACTGTTATTTGGGAGCTGCCTTCTATCTGTATGCAAAGTAGGAAATAACAATATGTCCAAATGCCCGAAAAATCAGGCTAATGCAACCTCTCAGCTCCATAGAATCGGAGGGTTATTCGGACTGATGTGTGGTTCTGTGTTTAAAGCTCTGTACAAAAGCTGCTATTCATAGATGAGCATTCACAGTTTGAAGCATTTAAAAATGACTCAAAGTGCAAAAGTGGTCCGAGTGTCTTTCCAAGGTCTGCCCACAGGTCCGACAGGTGATTTTCAGCTGATGGCAATGCCATTCACAGACCCTCCATCATTTTGTGCCGGCTGTCAGCGAGAGGCTGCACACTGTGCCCTGACAAGACAGAGAACATTCATAAAGTTCCTGCAACGTCTCAGCAACCTTGACAGAACGTGGTGCGCTGTGTGTGGGTGTGTGTGTGTGTGTGTTTTTTCCCCTAAACGTATCTCCAGAGGCACGAGTTGAGGAGAGTTCCGCTGTTCACAAGTAGCCTAAGAGCACCTGCCACATTCACGGCGCAAAGACGTCAATAAATCTGGCCACTAATGTACCGCAGAATCTCTTTCTCTCACTCTCTCCCTTCCTTTGCCTCTAATATTAATGAATGCCAGCTGAATGCTGCCATGGGCAAAGATAGAAACATGTTCTTTTCACTGTGCTAACATGAGCAAGTTTATAGCTCCTTCTTTATTCTGAGTCAAACTGGAAAGGAGCACACTTGGCGAGCAAAGGTTTATTGCAGGGCCACGGGTAAGCATTAGCCGAGATATAAACAGGAATAAAGGCAGGACAGTTATTATTGAAAGCTGAGCCAACAAACTTCCCAGCATCAGGTAAGTAGATTTGGGCTGAACGATTAAAAGCTGTAATGAAAAGAAATAGTTCACATTGTGATTGAATAATATAATGATAATGAGCCAAACCAGTATAAAAACACATTTTCCACTTCTTCCATCTAGTATGCGGGGATAGAAATTGGTTTACGGCGTATGAAACCTCAAGGCTATTTTTAGAGGCCGCCTTTGCCTGCAACTCAGCAGTTGTAGCAATGAAAGAAAATCTCTATTCTGTATTCTTCCCCCAAAAGAAATTGTGATAATGAGGCCTCACCAGCGACCATGCGCCCATTAATATTTGATGCATGGTGAACACACACACAGTCACAACCGGCCTTCGTACATACTGTACACAACATATAGATTTGAGGAAAAGATCAAAGTTGTCACACTGAAAAAGAATATGCAGCGTGTGTGTTGCTCTGCTTTTTTTTCCTTATAGCTCATTTGCCGCCACTTTAAAGCCACTTCGAGTCGCCACTGTGTGTGTGTGTGTGTGTGTGTGTGTGTGTGTCTTGATACACTTGGCCTATATCCTGTTGTGATAGTCACATGGCGTCTCGGAGACAGCAGTCATTTGTTACTGTCCTTTTAATCATGCTAATGCAACCTCTCTTTCCCTCACAGAATCCGACCAAAATCACTCACACACACGCTCTCAGACATTAAAGGGGGAATAAAAAAAAAAAAAAAAGGACAGAAAGAATGGATGGCCCATCGTCCCTTAAGGCATATGAATATCTTAAGTGGAGAATTCTATAACTCTGCAGTATCTTTTCATGCCTGTGGGCACACTTTACACACGGTCGTACACAAATTCACATAAATTGATGCACACGAGCACGGTAGGAATAGGAAACAGAGATGCTGCACTATTGAATTAAATGAAGCTGTAAATTTGCAGCAGCAGAACACTGCCACTGTCTTTTCCCAACTCCTTTTTCTCGAGTGCTGCACTTTATTAGTATTCTACTCGGATGTTACTCCTCTTTCTTCTCCTTCTCTTCTGCTCTCCCATAGCCTCTCTCTTACTTTCTCCTCCTGGGAGTTGAGCCCAGTGCATGCTAAGTGATAGGGCTTCAGAGTCTTACCGGCAGGGGTGTGGGTGCCACATGCAGCGCTGGTTAGGAGCCGTGTATTGGGAAAGAAAGGAGGGGGCCCTTTTAGTAAATCCACCCACCCGTGTAAAAATGATCAATCTCATGAATTTGCCAATAGGGAGTCGTTGGCTGATCAGCAGAGACAGAAGCAGATAATGAGAGAAATGGAGGGCGGGAGGGTGAGGGCAAAGGGAGAGGGGAGGTTTTGGGTACTATAGGGACAACGGGGAGGAAATATTCAAAGGTACTGAAGGAAAAAATTGAGAAATATTGAGTGAGAGTGAGAGAATGGATTAGTGAAGACAAAAGAGCAGGTGAGCCTTGATAGACGGAGGAGCCATGACAAAAAAAAATGTGAACATCAATGTCTATTCAGATAGGAAAGAAAGGGGGGAGGGATATGGGAGAAGAGAGAAATGGGCCATGTTTTTCCCCCTTTTCACGCTTTGTGTCCCACGTCTGAAAGCCAGCAGCCCGTTTTGGCGGCAGTGGAGCAAGGTACATGTTTTTTTTTTTTTTTTTTTTTTTGTCAAGCATGAACAGGTCTGGGTGAGTTAGCGACAAGAAAGGAGATGGTGGTTGTGGCGCTTAGGTTGAGGTGACTAAAAAAAAAAAAGTTCCTGTCCTATATCTAAGAGCTGGTAGAGCCTAAGGGTGATTCCTACAGTAGCAGGCAGTGTGGTATGTAAATGTCATGGGACTCAACAGAGCGAAAGGCTGTCTTTTACCGTTGGGTTGACAGGACATGACAGGTCAGGGGGTGCATTTCTCCGCCGTGTTGGTGTCAACAGGAACATATTGAGTTTGACATACACGAGTGGGGTTGCACTTAAATGCAAGTCAGGAAAGTCAGAAAAGCAATTCAGGAGACTTCACAAACACAAAAACGGAACTAAAATGTTTATTTTACCTAAGGTCTAGACTTTACTTTTTGCCGTAAAGTGTGCTTATTTGTGTGTGATCCCTGCTTTTATTCTGAAAGCACTCTGTTTTATTGTGAAAATCACGTATTGCATTCTGGTCAAGTTAATGCTTCACAGAATCAAAGCTCACAGTTTTCTGTATATATCTCACATGGCTGGACTTGCTCAAATGATCCCACACACACACACAGAAGACAACACAAACAGGAAATGCACAACCCAGGTCTGCCGACAGTTCTGCAAATAAAGCTTGCATTATTATCGAGCTGGAGTGTGAGTAAGTGCACAGCGTGTGTGACCTTAAAAAGGGGAGGCTCGGAAAATCACAGCATAAGCAGAAGAAAGTGAATAATTCTTTAAAGTGTAGCCTAGGGCACATTAGCATGTGTGCTACCTATGGCGGCAGCACATGGCTTTTTTTTTTTTTTTTTTTAACTGCGCTTTTAGCACACCCCGTTTGTCAGAGGGAGGCATCATCCTTTATCGGCACATTTCATGTTTCCCAGAGGACACTGTGAAGCGAGTGATATTATTGAGGAGCGCTGAGCCTTATTAAATTCCAAAGCATATTACCCGTCTCTCTCTCTCTCTCTCTCTTTCTCTCTCCCATATACACACTTGCATCTCTCTCTCTACCACTGATTATGTTTCTCCCTCTCTTAATTTGGTTGCACACTCCACCGTAGCTCAACAAGCTCCCACCTATCCCCGTCTCAAGAGGAAACAAAGGAAGTAAATACACATTATTAACCTCCCCCGAACACCAAATGATCATCAGGTCTTAACACAAAATGTATGTCCATAGGAGACACGTGACTCGTTGTGTAGGCCACAGCGCGGCCTGTTCTCGCTGAATTTTATTTTCATCAAAAGCCAGACACAATGCTAATCTTTCAACCAGTGAACTGGATAGAAAGCAAATTCTCTGTCAGCTTTGCTCGGATTAAGTTGGGAGTCATCAAAAGGATTTTTTTAGCCTTTTCTTTTTGCGCTAGCTCTGTCCATAGAAAGCGATAAATCCAGCCGTATTAGTTTAATATCATTTTACTACAACTCCCTTCCTGAAAGCTTTCTCCACGATAAGAGTTTTAATGTGGAGGGTTGCAGACGTGTTCCTAGTAACACAGGAGCGTCAACCACGAGGGTGATAATGAGGGTAAAATGGTTGTATGTCTTCTCTGCCCCTGTAACAAGGCTTAAACTTCCACTGCGCTTCATTTCCCTCCATTCCCACATATACTACTTGCTTAGGCCAAGGCAATGTGTGTGACTGTGCACCCAGCGATTTATCAACCCCGGCTTTGGCATTTTTTATGATGCTGACACGGATGGTGATGCCTCTGTCTCCCTTGCTGCAAGGGAAGCCTATTTACATATGACCTTGCACGCGGCAATTAGTGGAACGGGGAATCGCGGAGTTTTATTTAGCTGGAATGATGTGCTTTTAGCTTGGATGTGACAGCAGAATATGAATATGAAAATATGAAAAGAGCAGTTGAGTCAGCGCGGGCTGTGATATTCGTGAGGATTAGACATAATGTGTTTACTAGTTTGGATGCTGACTGTAAATTATGTCAGTGGACTGTACGCTGTTTGTGGGATGCTGGTTGTGCAAAGCCACTTATGTGTTACTTTGTTTTACATATAGCGCGCACATCATCTGAAGTTGAGATCTGCTCGTGCCAATACTGTGAAGATAAGACGTCGGCTTCACTGGGGCACGATTGATGTGCCTGGGTTTGGTATATGTACACACCGAGAAGAGATAGTAAACAGTGATATGAGTCAGTGCTGAAGGTTTGTATCTGGGGGATAGCTCGCATACAATAACAACGGCCCTTAAGGAATACTACTGTCTGTGAACCATGCCACAAATACCCTGTCAGCATCCCTCATACATAAGCCATACTGCATTCATTCAGAGACAAAGAAGATATACATAAGCTTTAAGAACTTGTGTGTAAAACGGGCCGTGGAAACTGCTTGATGCATGGAAAATTGATGCAGAAAATATCCCGTTGGCGCTGCATTTTTAATAGCGGGCCATGCAGAAATGCCCGAATTATCATCTGCGAGCTCCAGCCAGCCCTCGGTATTACGTCACACGCGGAACCCAAACAACTTTGCACCCCCAGGCTGAACTCGTCTGGATGTGCTTCAAGTATTTCAATCATTCATAGAAAAGTTCTATTTGTCTCTTAAAACACTGTCTCTGACCGACAGCGCATTGGACACATCACAGAATACACAAACACTCCATCACGGGTCAGACTATTGGTGTCTGGTGTATATTTTTCAGTTTTCTATTCCCCTGTAGGAAAATGAGTCTGGCCTTTTGGGCTTTATTGCCCTAATCTGCAGTCTGGCTCGCACTTCTCCCACTGGTGATTGATATTTGGAGACATCAGTGGGACAAAAACAGTTTGAGTTCTGACGCTCATGAAAGACCCATCAGCTCCGTCGTCGATCAATGTGAATAAATATTTCCCACAACTCAGAAGCATTAGAATCAAGGACGGGGTGGGGTGGGGTGAGTTCAGACAGAGGAAAGAGGAAAAATCAATTGGTCGAGAGCTTTGCTAAAAAGGCGGTAGGGAGGTGGTGGTGGTGGTGGTGGGTAGTGGGGTAGGCCTGTCAAGCTGAGTGAATAATGAAGCATGTTGTCTGTGCTTCAAAGGCAAAGGAGAAAAGGAACGGTGAAGTCACATTACTCTATATCATCTAATGTCAGATTAGTTTCATACGAGTCAGAAGTAAGATATGGAACGAGCATGATGTATCAGAACTCCTCAGGCATTCATTTATTATCCTCGAGTGTCTCTTTATTGCACAGTTATTTAACTCTATGGCGTGCTTTCACGAAACATCAGGACCGGTTTTGAAAAACAGATGAATTAAAGCTTTTGAAACAGGCAGGGTTAACAGGATATGGCTATGAGCTGAAACTAAATCTAGCCACTCATCAACGCACCGTTTTGTTTGAGGTGTTAACAGCTGAAGTAGGACCTGAGTGTGCATAAAGACATCTCAGAAACTCAAATTGTCTACGTGTAAATCGTAAGTCATGCGCCTTGACAACTACAACAACTAAACACAGGACTTTGTCACAAGAGACCAGGGTTTGATTGCAGCGTGACAGGTTTTCATTTGACGATTGTGTCCCAACGTGGCCCACGTGGTTCCTATAGCAAGGAAGCACGTGCGTCCCCTTATTCCTGTTTGTTGTAATCTCATTTTTCTTCTACCTTAACCTTACACTGAAGTTTTTGTGCCTGACCCAAACCATTGGGGTTTCTTGTTACCCTAAAGTAGTTTTTGTGAAAATATAGAGTCATTCCTGTGGCGTTCAAAGGTGACTCTCCTCAAATACTGATGCCAGTGCACCTGCAGTGGCAAAACTGGACACATTTGTTCCCTGGGCATCAACCAATGACGCACAATGAACGTCCAATAGTGACGTTAAAGGTACCAGTGGACATCAATATGATACGCCAAAGGACAGAAGGTTACCATGCGGCACAATATGAGGGCTTAGAAACCTCAATATCTTACACTGTGGGATGAGAACGTATTGTACAAATATGCTGCATAACCAACTAGACAGTTACGTTCTGTAACTGTTTTCAAGTAAGTTGTATAAAAATGTATTTTCGAGGTCGATGGATTTTACTAGAAATTCTTGTGTAATGAAATATGATTTGTGCAATGGAGACAAAATGTCCCTATGTTATGTTAAAATGGACATATGTCTATGACATCTAGACAAAAGCTTACGGTCAGTTATTCACATGCTGTATTATAGTGAAAAACACGATGGCGACGTTTCACTGATTTATTATGTGATATGGTTCCAGTAATTCTCACCATCTACTCCATTTGGCTGAAAACGGACTTCTGGTGATGTCAGTCATGACCTACATGTCTAATAACTCTCAGTCAACATAAGAGAGGCTATACAGAAAAAGGCTTCCTATGGCTTACTTACAGCCCACCTGTCCAAATTTCCCTCACTTACGATATGAATCTCCTTCTCTCTGTCTATCTCCCTCACTCACTCGTTATTTTGAGAGGGGATCCATTTGGATTAAATTGACTCATTTTGTCAGTGGGAATCGGAGCAGGGAAAGTGAAGAGGGAGAAATGGGCAAGTCTGCTGCTGCTTTGATCCCTCCGACAGGCAGCGTGAAAAGTGCATTTCATAAAGGATGTTTGCCTGTGATGAGCCCGACAGAGTGACAAATTGGGCCCCTGGTGCTTTAAATAATACACCGTGTACAGCTCCAGCCATGGCACTGTAGTTCTACGCGTACTGCTAAACTGGCCTGTTAAAAAGGGTGTGTATTGTGGGTTGAAAGAGGGGCACGGTTAGTGACTCAAACCCAGAGTAAGTTTCACTTCCAATCATCTCCCTTTCTTGTTTATCCGTGTGATGCATGTGATACATGGAAAACTCGCTTGTCAAGTGTCCACTTGCATTCAAATCTAGATTTGGAGCTTCAAGGATAGGAAGCGACTTTTGAGTGATAACTGAAAAGATGCTTGTCTCCCTGTGGCGTTTGTTGCGGGAAAAAGAATCGCGCGCTGATGAATGTTTAAGATGTGGTGTGCCACTGTCGCTGACGCCCCTCGTAGCTAGTGATGCAAGGCAGGAAAGAGGATAGCGAGGATGTTCAGATTGGCCCTCTGCGTCTCCTCGCTGCATAATTTGATCCAACCTGCAAAATCCCGTAGGGTTGGAAACAGGGTGTGCACATACCCTAAAAAAAGTGGTTACTTAGAAAACACAACTTTATTAAGGTAATACCCGTTTCATATCAAGAGTATGAATAAGGCTACAAACAAAGATGACGGAGATGACAGCTGTTGCTAGGTTTCATTCATCAGAATTGATGTTTATAAGCCTCTTGATCTGGCAAATGTTCATGTGCAGATGGTCCTTTTTTGTACTACGCAGCAGATCTCCCTACCACACTCGCATCCACCTCCTCCTCTGTCTCTTATGGATGCATCCCATAATGGAGGAATCATCAGAGAAAATCTGGAGGTGGCATGACCCACAGTTGAGTCTGAAGTCAAAGATAGAGAGTGAATAAGGAAGGTGACAGCGCAGTGCTTCTTTGCGACGACAAATCCAATATACTGCTCCGGGAGGGAACAAACTGCGGCCTATCTGCGAGATAGTCTATAATCCAGGACACCTTGGCGTTATCGGGCTGTATCTCTGAGCTTCTGCCTGAGCAGGAGTGGCTGGGTAGTGTTTGAGGCACTTGAGAAATCAAAGATGGGGAAGCTCCTAAGCCTCTCCGAGTGGGAGCGAGCCCAGTATACGATGCCATTTTGCCCATATGCAGCGGGTCTGGACATTTTTCTACATATGACCGGTATAAAAACGGAGCTGCTGCAGACTCCTTCGCCAGCTGTCTGTCAGAGTGCACAATGAGGCCTCGATGCCGTTACCAAAGCCCGTGTCTGTTGTCGAACGCCGTGGGAGGTTTTACACAGCAGAGGCACCCTGGTCAGCCTCAAGGACACATTAAAGAGGTGCTGGAGAACCTATTTGCTGACTGGCACATCCTTTTAGTACTTTCATCAGGGAGTGCACTGTGCACAGCCATTTGATGCAGTTTGTTTTTAACCTCCCCAGTAGGTGTTCTGTCTGTCCTGAAGGAAAAAGAAAGAAAGACAACAGCAAAAAAAAAAAAAAAACTGCCTGATCACTTTGGTTTGGTTTTGTTCGCCATTTCAAAGGAAAGCTGCGCCCAGGGAATGATGTCATATCCCGCTATTTTATTTCTGACATATCCAAAACTGATATTGTGACACCTAAACAACTGTTTTAAGTAGAGCTTTCACATTTTCAGTGCATGAAACGGATTTGATTGCAATTTCTACAGAAAATTAGAAATGTTATTTAAAAATAAATTTCCGTCAAATTTAGAGAATTGCTTTAAATACAAGTGTAGGGAGGTGGAGAGTGCATCTGTAATCATACCTGTATTAAAAGAACTATTATATTTAGTGCTTATTGAAAAGGCAACCAAATGAACTGACAAGCAACTAAAAGAAAATAGTTTTCATAAAGCAGGGGACCATTTGTGTGCGTTTCCATCCATCGTTAATAGCAAATGAAATACAACTTACTTCAGCTATTGTGGCCAAATCTGGAGCTTGGTGATTTTGCCATCTTTTGCAATTACTCTTGATCAGCATTTCCTTCCTATCTGACATCTTATATTTTTATGGAATAGGCTGTGGATTATCTGAGAAACACAATATGAATATTTATTTATTAATTTCATTCAGTTTTTTTATATCACAGTTATTGTCACCAGTGATGTATTCCCACACAATTACTTTACTTTTAAATTACTTTTAATTTTTTTTGTTTGTGTAATGGATGTGCAATCACTGCAACAGGTGTCCGTTTGAATACACAGCCCATGGTGTTTTTGGTGCCACATTTTTTTGATATTTTTTAATGTTTCTTTCTTTTGGTACTTTTAGGTGCTTTCGCAGCGTGAATAGTTTGTTTTACTCATCAAGTGTTGAGTGAGTACAAATATGAAACACATACTGTTGGATTATTTTGTATCATCTTGTTGAAGATTCAGAATGAGCCGATTGTGAGGGTTTTTTTGCGAAGCACGAACACACTTTGTGATAGGTAATCGTTTTGGTGAGCAGAACACAAAGGAATTTGGATGCAAATCTGCTGCTCATTCAACTGTCTTCACCAAGTGGTATAATTATTGTGAAATTGTCATATTTCAAATGTGCAGAAAGCCTATGTTCTGAGCCGTCACCATTCATTTTAACTTTATCAGATACAACATAAAAACAAATAAATCTCACTAATGCCACAGTTGTTATCGTTTCTTTAGCCCATTGCCCCGTCTTCAGAAGTGCACAATGTTCTTGATGTAGACCTATACAAACCCATGAGTTAGATGTTTTTTATGATCGGTAAAAGCCACAAATCACGCATTTTCTTTTTTTTATTATTATTTTACGGAGGATTTAATTGAAATTGTATTTTGACAAATAACCATTTAATGGTGTAAAACAGGCCATTGTGTAAGTGCGCCTGGGAGTGTGCGATAAGAGTAACAGTGGAGAAAAGGCAATAGCACTTCTTTTTGTAAAGACTAGGAAGAGAGAGATGGTGTATATGTGTGTGTGGTGTGTGTGTGTGTGTGTGTGTGTGTGTGTGAGAGAGAGAAAGAAGAGAATTTAAAGGAATAATAAACAATAAAAAACATACACTTTTTAACTGATTCAACTCACTGCTCACACACTCACAGTAGCTCAGTGAGCCCTACCATTTTCTACACGCCCACCAACGCTTCTTCCATAACCTGTGTTTGTTTTAATAAAGCAATATTTTTAAAAAAAGGATAGAAAAACAAATAGCGCCTTCTCGTCGTCTTGTCTGTGGCTGGGAACGCACGGCTAACGTACGGTTTGCCACTGTCCGAAATGCAGCGGCGTCTGTGCGGCGTGGAAACGACCTGAGGCTGCCATATTGTTTTATCGGTTTCCAGCAGCGTTGCGTGTGTGCACGATAGCAGAGCAACTAATGCTAATCCTTATGGGGCTTCCAGTGGGTTCTGCATAAGCTCCAGTGCCACGCTGAAGACAACACACATAAACAGGGGGTGAGCTGGTGAGGGGGGGAGGCAAGTCGGTACTTTATTTTCGACTGTAATTGGGTATTTTTTCAAGCATAACTGCTTTCCATGTGCGAAGATGTGAGTTGTAGCTAGTAAAGGTGATTATACAGGATGCGTTTTGCTTCGGGGATAAAATGAAAGCTTGATGAGAAAATCTCATTGTTTAGGAGTTAGGAGGTATTTTTGAGTGAGGTGTTATTTGCGTGGCAGGAAGCCAGCGCCATCATTCTTATTAGCAGAGTGGATGAGTCACTCAGCTTCTCTCCACTCAACATCATCCTGCTGTTGTTCCACTTATAGATGTGGTTAGGGGTCAGACGGGCTCTGAGGACACGGTCTGTGATGTGTGCATGTATGCACCTGAGAGAGAGAGAGAGGGGAGAAAAAAAGCTTCCGGGAAACATGACAGCCACCTGCTGTATTCCATCATCTGCATATGTAAATGTACGTGCGCATGCAAGATGAACGAGGCGGCAGGACGTGCGGGGGGACCCCTCGTATTTACGGGGGTCCTTCTGCTTTGTGTGCGCTGGCTGTTCAAATTGGACGACCAAGACCGGAGGCACACAGAGGACGTGTGAAGAGGGGAAGCGGAGTGCAATCCACATTTGATAATTGGCTGAGAGATCGTCACCAGAATGAAATTATGCTAGTTAATCTCTCCTCAATTAATTACCTCGGGAGCAGGCTGCAGTACATTCATTATTGTAGCGTATTGATCCCGCCGAAAGACAAACGCAGCCATTTCATACCCACAATGCCTACCTGCGGGAGCACAGGCAGCCTATAGGAAGAACAAGTGGGGCAGTGACGACACACTGTATAGCCAACAAAATGTCCACTATGCGAACCGCGTGGCATGGCGTGTATTTTTGACGCCGGGTCTTTGTTCCACACAGAGGTTGGGCATCTCAAACAGCGAGGCAAAAGGAGGTGACAGCTCATTACAAAACTCGATCGGGGCTCTGCAAAACCCCCACCCCCACCACACTCACTCTCCTTCTCCTCTCCAGTTTTCTTTGTGCCCGTCCTGCACCTCACGTGGTGGCGTGGTGGCGGTGGTGGGGGGGTTCCACATTATTCCCTTAGTTGCCCTTGCCAGGCAGTAAATACTTCAAGCGGCTCAGGAGGCAGAGAATAGATCACCTGCTGCCATCTTCAACAGCATTCCTCCAGCGGGCCCATAGGCAGCACAGCTCAAGTAGAGACGTTGCCGCTGCACGGGAAGACGTTGCAAACGTGGGTCAAGTAGGCGCACGAAGGGTGTGATAAATACGTAGTAACGACGGGAAATCTGTCATTTCCTACAGTTTTAAGCTCATTTGACTCTCACTTACATGATCCAGGACGGAATAATAGGGGTTATAGTTTTTGAATGTGACTTGCTGTGCCACTGAGAAAAATCTCCAGCGCTGACGTTAATGCCATCAATTAATGCCGTTGCTAGCGGTGCATGCCATGACTTGCATTTTCAAAAGGTCATTGCTCCCCAGGACTCCCCTTTCATTCTCATTTTCCCCCTGCACCACTGTGCATCCTCCTCTCTTCCATCCCTCCTTAATTGTCTGGCAAAAATCTCAGCGAGAGAAAGACAAATATGGCTCTTTTTTTAATTTTTTTTTTCCCGTGGATATTGTTCTGTCTGAACTCGCCGTCACAGCGTTAATAATTTAGCACGTATTCTTTTTCTTGCTGATCCTTTCTCTCAGGAACACTCCCTCCCTCACCTTATCGTCTCCACTTAGGCCGTTCTCCCTCTTTCTTCGTTTTCCCTTTCTCTCCATTTGCTTTCTTTTTGTTCCCCAAAGCCACCGTTAGTTGTGTGTGTGTGTGTGTGTGTGTGTGTGTGTGTGTGTGTCTGCCTTTGATGCTGAAAACCTCTGAGCCACACGATGATGCTACCAGGGTCCTGAAAAGCCAGACAGCCAAACACACAGAGACTTGCTCTTACACCATAATTAGTCGGCAAGTTTCACCTAATTAAACGGGACCTTATTACAGGGAAGAAAGGGAGGAAAATGAAATGCGGCACTTTTTTTTTTTTTTTTTTTTTTTTTTTCCGGATACATATTTCACCTTACATGAAGTAATCTGCATGACACCCAGCAGCCTTCCACTGTCATTTTCCCGCTGATTGTGCTGCTGCGTGCGGAAATCTGTCCGTACAGGAAGGAATTTGATGAGGGAATGCGAGGCGATCGCAAGCCCGCTTCCAACCGACTCGCTGTTCGCACACAGGTGGCCTTTTGTTCCTTTTCTGGCCAAACCTTGAAAACTTATCTTGACTGAGAATAAGATGCTCTGCTGAGGCTATTTGGAACCATGTGCGTGGGCGTAAATACCAAACGATGTTTGGAGCATAAAGTTTTGTTTTTTTTTTTTTTTTTTTGAGCTTTTGTAAAGTGGAGTAAATATCATTGGAAGTACAGTACCAAGGTCGGTTCCCAGTACATCTTCTGTTATCAAAGTTCCTGATATCGCTCGTTCTCCTCCTGCACCCCTCTTCTGTCCTCTCTTCTGTCTTTCTCCTGTCTTTGCAAATGTCCTCAATTCTGTCTCCTCTCCTCTCCACTGCTCTCTTTGGCAGTGTGTTTGGCCTGTGACGGCCCAGAGGCAGCCGTGCTGTCTTCTCTGCTCAATCTGCTGTTTCCCTTCTCCCAGGCCCTGACCCTGCTATACTCAGCACACACACTCGTCTCTCTCTCTCATTTATTCTCCATCCATCCCTTCCCCTTTGCATCATCCCTGTCTTCGTCCTCTCCCTCGCATCCTCCTCCTCCCTCTCTGCTCTGACTCCTATCTGCTGTCCAGCCAACTGCAATGCCCGTCAAAGTCACACACGCAAAGATGCACGCGGGCAACATCACCTCTGCTTCGTCTTCTCTTCCTTCTCAGTCTCGTTGTTTCTTTTTTCATCTTCCCTGCTCCTTTCATCCCCTTCCTCCCAGTGTCTCAGCTGTTTGGATTGAATCTGCCGGCCGGAAAAGAGAGGGCCAAAGGTCGCACAGCTTCAGCCTGTGCAGCAGTGTTTCTTGGTGAAATACAGAGAGGAAGGAGCGATGGTGCGGGATACGATACAGATCAAAAGCGAAAGAGCCGGTGACGTCGACGAAATGAGGAGTGGCATCTTTTGACATCGCACAGTTGAAAACACAAAGCGCAGCACTAAGACACAGACAAATGAAATGCAACACGCCACAGACACTAGAAGGGACGACTCTCCAATTTGTTCCTACCGCTGCAATATTTTAGTGTGAAAGACACCGCGTCGAATCATACCCCAGCAGTGGAGGTTTTTTTGAAATATCCCACAGTGTAAGCTCGTCTGCTGATAGGCTAGATGACTAAAGCCAGCTAAGAAAATCCACAGCTCAACCAATACAGCCACTGGCCCACTTTCAGCCTGCTTTGTTGCACAAATGAAGGGAAAGTCTCCTCTCTGTAGCCTCCTTAAAAATCAAACGCGCACAGCGAAAAGGCACGAATATCTCGGAGCACTGCTGGGGCAGAGTGGCGTCTCGGCGGGTAATCGTCACTTCAGCGACGCAGAACTTTTGTTCATATGGAATTACATCTCAGCCAAAGCCGCCGCTCTTCCGCTCTGCCCGTCACCCCTCTAACTCGACTGCCAATCACTCCCCGATCCACCATCGACACCCCTCCCCTCGCTCTTCCGGAAGCCTCTTATGAGTAAATGTAAAAGAGGGCTAATGGCTCGCGTTGCGGGCTGTTATGAGAAGCCCTTGCTCGGCTGAAAGCTCCTCTCTTTCATTGACGGAGATAGCGAGCAGCGCCGGTGGCACGCCCAGGCTGTGCCACTGTTCTGTGGCTCCGGAGACCCAAATAACAAGGCTCAAGCCCCTGGGGATGTAAACCTGGGACGGAGAGATCCCCTTGTTCAGCTTTCAGTTGTTGTACAGAGGCTTTTTAACACAGCACAGTGACCCACTTGCATTGTGTTATTTTGTGTTTGATAGTGTTGGCTCACTGGATGCTTGTGAATATGTAACAAAAGCCGGCTACTGGGCTGTGTGTGCTTTTCTTTAAACATCCTGGTTTCTGAATTCGGTTCTGAAAGGGCCCGTGGTTGTGTATGGAATCAACATTGCGTGTCCAGGTAGAGTTTCTTCCAGCTATATTGTTGTGAGTCTGCTGTTATTGTGTCTTTCTATTCTTACTCCAAAAAAAAAAAAAAACATGTAGATGTTGAGTGGACATTAAAATTAATTTATCATCACCTACACCTGTTCCTCGACCAGTAGGTTAAAGTACTCGTCCGGCCTGAACCCAGCTCCAGCGTACTTAGGTTTTAAGTGGTTTTAAAGTGCCCATATTGATGGCCCAACCTCGGGGGGAGGTGACACTTTTGAAGAGAGAGAACGAGCATTTTTACTTTGATATAGCAGCCCAATTCATTAGCTCAGTGGGAAACGTCTTCATTTTTAGCAAGCCTGCAGAGTCAATGGACCATGGCTAGGAAATAATCAGCCTCCTTTCAGCGTGCGCGACACACAAAGTGCCGGCTAACTACCTCAACAGCTCGTCGTGCAGGGCGGCGGAGATGTTATGCTGAAAGTTGGCCGCTTACCCCGTGAGAGCTGGAGGAAGCCGGAGGTCCTCCCTGCTGATTTCTCGACTAGTTTGCCCGAATGTGACTGCGGCGAGGAGGCAATCGGGTGTGCTTTAAAGGAGCAGGGTGCCGAGGGCCCTCCAGAGAGCCACTTTGCATTGTGGGTAGCCTGATGGCTCAATCGTAGGTGTAAGTGAGCAAGACATTCAGTACCTTGCATCCGCTTGTGCCTTTAATGGTTGTGTTTGTCGAGCTGCAAAACGCACAAAAAAAAAAAAAAAAGAAAGGATGGAGAGAGAGAGAGACACGGCGTCTTGTCTTGCCATGCCGCGATCCATAACCGCAAATATAATTTTCATCACATCAGCTGGCATGTTAACCGTTTGTGACTGCCATTACGTGTCTGTATTTTGTTTATTTTCTTGGCTCTCTTCTCATTTATTTAGCTATTTACATTTCATTAAGCAGAACTACTCAGTTGTTTGGGACTCACTAATGAAAAAAAAAAAAAAAGTTATTTGATTTTTTTGCGGCGAGTGGCAGTTTCTCCCCGAGGCACGGCATTGGCTATACATTGGGCTGGCAATCATTAGTTGATGCTTTACAAAGGTAATTTGTGACAGGAAAATGGATTCCGATAGGTGTTGAGCAGAAATAAGATTCCAGCAGTGTAGGAATGGCACTCTTGAAGTAATAGTGAAATGTTTCGTAGAGAGGCGAGTGATTCATTACCTCTTTAAAAGCTCACATCATTAAGACTTCAGAAGACCCTCATTTCCCCCCCCCGACTCCTCTTTCTTTACTGTCCTTGTCTCAGCTGCATTGTGTCTTCAGTCATGTGTCTTGCTCAGCATAAAACCTTTTTTGGTGCTGTCTTTAAGTTATAGTGTCAATGCTGCTCAAGGTTTTTCATACAGTACAACTATATCAATATACTTTATTGCAAAGAACAAAAAGTGATTTCTGTTGTATTTTTTTCTTTTACAGGAGAAAAAGAGCATTAAAAGTAAGCCATGGTCCAAACTCGTTTTTTTCTTTTCTTATTTTTTGTAATATGGGTAAAGGCATGCTTGGCTTGGTTTGCACTCACCCTCGCTTTTTGCTTGATTTTGTTTTTCCCATACTTCGCATCAGGTCATGAATAAATTACATCTAACATAGCATCTCTATAACACTGGCACTCCTATTAACGCTGGAACCGTGTAATATCTAAGCACTCGGTCAGGGCTGTGGAGTAGATCCCTTCTTTCCTTCCCTCCTCACAGTTTTTTTTTTTTTTGCCAATTCCTCAGCTCTGGCTTGCTGCGTTTGGGATAATTATGCTTCACATATTACACTGTCTTGACAGTAGTCACTGACAGTAGGGTATCAGTCAAACCTGTTGTCCTGGGGTAGCATTGTAAGCACATAATTTGCTTTCCACAATAATACAGCAGACGTAGTTAATCTGAGGCCAGCACCCGGCTAGGTAATTGCTTAAGACCCCTATTAGTGGATTTAAGAGGATATCAGGGCGCCTGAGCTATTAAGCTACTTAGATCAAAATGTGATTGCCGTCTGTCAATCACAAGATAAGAAAATATGGTGTTGTTGCTGCTTCGCTCTCACAAACATCCTCACCCACACACGACACAGACACACTCAGAGCAGTGGTGCTACTTAAATTTGAGATCAGAGAAACACACACACACACACACACACACACACACAAACTGACCTCCTCTCTACTCTCTCCATTGCTGCCCCCTCCCCTTTTCCTTCCCGTCTCAGCACAAACACGTTTTGAAGCATGACATTATTTCAACTCTGATTCACGCCAATGTTTTTTAGTTTGAGGCTGTTGTCGTAGCCAGTGGAGTCTTCTTTCATTGTTGTTTTCTGTTACTGTTGCTGTTATGTGGTATGGGTTCTGCATGATAACTAATTTTATCAGTACAAACCTATTTCTTGATGATAAAATTCTTAACTTTGGTGCCTGGTGACCATTGTGACCAGTTTTTACTTTTTTTTTAAACCTTCTCCATTCACATTCAGATGCGTTGATGACCTCTTTAGGGAGAAAATACCTTTTCACGCATCTAATAAAGGAAATCATAATAGCCATGTGACACACAACACACACTTAGCGTTAGGACATTTATCTAGTCAAAAATGTTAGTCTGTCCTTAAATATCCCACTTTAGCACAACAAACGGTGTCATTAACTGTTCCTCTCTTTGTGCTTCCTCTAGACTCCCGGCCCTTGCCTGACGTAGCCATGACTGGCAAGTGCACCCGGGAATGCGACGAGTACGGCCACTCGGACTCCTGCTGGATGCCTGTGCGCACGTCGCCCGAGAGACGGCCATCCAAGTCCACCACCACCCCCCAACAACCAAAGCTTTCCACTTTCATGAGCGGCAACGGCAGCGGAAGCAGCAGCGCCGAGCAGCCTGGCAGCCAAGAGACCCTCGCTATGGCCGCCATGGCCAATGGAGACCCCACCGCCGCTCACATGATGGGCGACCGCAATCGCAACCTGCTCAACAAGAAGATGGCCTCCTCCTCCTCCTCCTACGAGGCGTTCGGCTCGCCTTCCTACGGCTCGCCGGGAGGCGGGGAGGAGGTGCTGGGCCACCCCACTGAGGAGATCCCTCTGGCACCTACTGGGGAGTACAAGCCCACGTCTTGTGGTACTCTGACACGACGGGAGGTTTACCTGTGAGCTGTGAGGGGTAGATACACCTGCTGTGCCGCAACACATGGCATCAGAATACAACACTAAGCACGATTGCTTATCCACCACTTTTACAGCTCTAGAAGCTTTTAGCCGCCGTTGTTTAGCACAAGGTAGGACTAAACTTTCTCTAAAGACTTTTGCAACAGCTCCTTAGTGAAACATGTGAGTGGATATATCAATGTAGTACCATTTTCAAAGTGCTAATTCCACATGCCCTGGAAAAAAGGAGGAGGAGGAACTCTTGAGGGCACCGATTGGACTTGGGATGAGGCTGTTCTTCTGGCGAGTCTGGCTCTTGGGACACGATCTGCTGCCTGACAGTCAATCTGTAAAATAATCAACTCATTTGACATACACAGTACATGCATGCATTCCCGCCATTGTCCCCATGAAGGCACCATTCCCTGAAGATGACACTGTACAAAAGAGACCACTTCTTCAGTTTTTTCTAAAAACACTGTACATGTGGACTATTTTGACTTCAAAGTGTATCTAGTTATGCCTTTTTTTTTTAGTTCAGAAGACACAAACACTCTGGCCTTGATGTTCTTCGGCTGCAAGAACATACTGGACGTAATACTGGTCTCTCTCATACTGGGCTGTCCAAGGACCCTGACATCTTGACCGATTGTGATATAAATTGCTCCACAGCTGATGAAACCTTGACGCATTCAAGAGTTTCACTGATGGGAAAGACTAAGCTTTAAATACTCAGCCCAAAAACACCATTTGTGTGAGTCTTTTCCTAAACTTGAGATACTTGGACAAAAACGAGAGCCAGTGGAATTTGCTGCAACAACCCCGTCAGTTCTGGCTACGACCAACACGTGTTCATACGATGAGCATATGATGACTAATTCTAACTTACGAGTGTGTACTCTCTACACAGGTTAAACGTTACTCATTGTACATAAATATTGGACCATGGCAACGATGCTAACTGCTCTCATTCCCTTCTGTCTCGCTACCTTTCCTCAGTCCCCTCGTTTTTTTGTCGTTGATTGGCGAGACTCAGACCAAAACCCTCTTTAAGAGATGCAAGATCTTTAGAGCCATGATCACCTAGCATTGGCTGGCTTGTGTGTACATGGTTGTGTGTATTTGAATCACCTCAGTGGGACGCTACTGTTTATATCGACACTTACCCGGTTTTCTCTCAAACACACATGAAGACATACACATAGACAGAGGTAGAAAATCTGATTCTTTTAGGTCGTGTTGAAAATCCTGGCTAAGCACAGTCGTGGCATGCCAACATTAAAGGTTATGGAGGTGCAATCAAAATTGGTTGTGTGTATGGGCCAGATATGCAGTATATAGTAAGTGTGTATAGGCCATATTTAGTGTTTACTGTAGACGTACACCAGTAATAGGCTTAGAAGGGTATAAAAATGGCCAAGCTGGTCCTACAACAGCTGCAAGGACAGCTTTTTACTGTTATTCCTCTTTTTTTTGTTGTGTGATAGACTGAGCAATAAATATCATAATGTATATGTGACCAACAAGCATCAACTTCTTTTTCACTTCTCCTCAAGCCTTCAAGATGACATTAGCCCACACGTGACTGTCCGAAAGTCCTTTTAGCATTAGTAAATGTTGCTTTTCATTAGCATTTGGTGACGGCATCTTTGAGCACGAATGTAAGAATCAGCTCAATGGGGAACAATCAAAAAGCAACACCTAAAACGGGCAGATGCAAGAAATGAGGACAAAAACAAAAAGGTGTCAAAGTGAAACCAAAGCTTCGCAAGCAGGAAGAAGCAACAACCCGCCCCCTACCCACCCACCCCACCACCACCCCTCATCCCGCATGCCACCATTACATGCAAAAATAGCTTTCCGGGAGAACTTTTGCTTTAAGTACACATTACACGAAAAGGTTTTTCTTTTTATTGAAGGAATGAGCTCGACTGATAAGAATGTGATGTCTCAACAAAATGTCGATTTCATATTCAGAGCTGATGGGTAATGACCACTTACCGACACACACACACACACACACACAAAACAATGTTGAGATGTCGTGCCTCCCTGTCTAGAGTGATTTTGTTTCCTTTTTTTTTTTTATTTTTTTGCGGCTACAGAGGTACAAAATCTCATGACTGTACTAAAGCTAAAGAATATCAGATGCAATGGAATTTTTTTGTATGTTAGCAGAACCCCTTTGGTTTGACCGGAGCAGCTTTTTTTTTTGGCAATCCGGCAATCTATAGTCTGTAAGTACTACTCGTTGTTCGAAAGAAAGTGCTCCTATACTTATCAACTGTATACATGAATATTTACTTTTTACTGCACGTTTAATGGGAACTTACTTCACTTACTGAGAAGGAACAAGAAAAAAAAAGTAAAAAAAATGTACAAAAAAAATGTTATCCCTGTAAACATGGAAATCCACCTTGTTGCTTGCTTTTGTTATACTTAAAGAAACATTAGTACAACTTAGTACATCCGTTAAGACAATACACACCATTAATCTTTTTTTATACTTAATCAAACCTCATCATTGTCTCTTGTATCACCACATGAACCCAGATCTTTCATATGTTTGATTTACATCGACTTTATACTATAAGGATTTGCAAATTTTTATCTCCATATTATATTTTACTTTTTATTTCCACGCATTGCTTTGTTATACAATAACAGCCCAAACCGTAGAAACGATCATGACAATGTACTATGTGATTTACCTTTTTTCTTTATCTGGTGCCACTTTGTATATTTAGAGTGCTTCTGAAAAAAAGAAAAAAAACTACGAAAAAAAAATACTAGAGTGAATGCAAATATGCAATTGTGCCTTTTTTATACCAATTGGTATGATTAAATGTTGGTTTGGAATGGTGCATAAACAATGACATGCTTACTAAAGTAGATGGGGTGGCATTTAAGAATGGACTGAAATATATTTGCATATCTTAGATGAAATCCCATGATGTCAAATGCTTCGCGGAGGACGACCCGTCAAATGTCAGTGAGCCTATAGGTCTAATACTCAATGGCTAGTGTTCACTGGGTTCAGTTATCTTGTTGAAATATCCATTCCTAACACAGTGCATTACCGAATGAGTGTAGGTAATGTACATTTAAAAGTTGCTTGTTGATAGTAATAATAATGAATATGGATTATTTTGTCGTGTTCCACTCATGTACATGTATGACATCAGAGGTAAAGTAACCTACTTTGTGCATGAAACAAGCTCTAGGGCTGAATATAGAAGCATTGGAAGTTGAAGAGAGTGGAAAAAAGAAAATAATGCTTGGAGACATTTGACTGCTTACAGTGGATGGCGCCTGGAGATAACAATGCTAACATGACGGCGTAGTAAGATGAGTGGAGGTGGGTGGGGGAAAAAAAAAAAGCTGTGAGGGGGAGTAGCTGACAGAACACACACCTCGCGATGTGCTCAGCAATACGGCGACGGTCCCAGACGGATTGACAGTATACGCACATCCGCGGGCGAAGAAGTCCCATGTTACAACGCGAGGCGCGATGTGCGATAGTGCAAGGTGAGGCTCGGAATTCCTAGACCAGATGACAGAGAAACGTTAGAAATAAAGTGTAAACTAGTTCATTTGGAATCATTTTTTTAACCGAAACCCGGACACTAGCAGGTCGTTTTATGTTACAATTGTTTCTTACCTTTTTGACAGAAACCATGAAGGCAACACCTGCAATCAAAATGTCTGTATCCTGTTGTTGCCTGAGGTGTGTGTTCAGACTGTGCTCTCCTCTAACCGTACAGCATTCACAGTGTGTAATGAGATTTGTAATATTAACCATTACTATTTGTCCTGCGACTTGGATGTTGATATAGAAATTGAGGAACAAATTTATCATCGTTTAATATGAGTCACTATGCACGCAGCTTAGCTGAACATGGCAAAGTGTATTGAACGCAAGTCCACTTCTATTTATGAGATATTTTACATAATTTAATTTGCTTTTGTACAGGTTTGTGTAAATAAATTGCTTGTCATTTTTGTCTCTGCAGAAATTAAAATATAACATGTTAAACCAAATCATCATTGTGTAAGTTCATTTGTTTTTTTGTGTTTATGTTTGTTTACTGAATAAAACATGTATCAAGCATGAATTGTGTAAAAAGCAACACAAAGCAAATCAAAGTTGCAAATGTAACTGTTTTAACCTTCTGAGGTATGAATTCCTGTTACCAATATGAGAGTTCATCGATTTTTGCCTACTTAGAGGCAGCAAAACAAACTACAAGCACAACATGAAAAATTATTTTGCTTTAAAGGCAAATGTGTGAGCAAACAGAGCAAAATACTATAAGCATTTATTAGAGTCCTGTTTTCCAAATTAAAGTTTAACTCTGTTTTAGTCACTACCAGTTAACCTACTAAAACGTTTCTCTCTGTTCACCAGCTACTCACTAACTTTGCCTGCTGTTTGTTGCCAACAGAAGTAGGTTTATCAAAGGATATTCATAATTTCCTGCGGAGGTTGGAAACCGTTGATTCAAGTGAAATGTTTTGACAGAAAAGTTAAAACCAGTGGCCAAAAGACGCCTTCACTGATACTGAATTTGCTTCTTTTGGTCCTGGTAGTAGTACATGTAAATTAATTTCATTAAACTTCCTTCGGATTTCCGGAAGCTCTTTGGATCAGTAGCAAAATGTTTCCAACCAAGAAGAAAGAAGTCTAGTTGACACAATTCATTCTTCAGGCCACAGAAAGCAAGTTGAAAATGGTGACGTTACCCTTCAATATGATGTAAAATTTCTGTCAAAGTCAATATGGTAATTACAGCATTAATAACTTAAAAGATATTAATTAGTTCAGCTACATTTGTGCATTCTTTGCTTTCAAATTGACCTAAGTTCAGTCCAGCGTACAAAGATTGAGCGACATAATGTTTGTTAGAATGCAGATTTTCAGTTGTGCACAAAGACTATGATACTTCACAGCAACCATAAACTCATGTCCACATGACTGCGAGGGCCAAATGTAAATGGACTGAAACATGCCAGCTCTGTGTAAATAGAGCCTGTGTGTAAATAGAGCAGGTCGACGTCTGGAAGTGGAAGTCCAGTGCCTAATTTCTGCAGTGTGCTATTTGTGTCACGTTGTGTCTCCTCCATGTCCAACGCAGGCCTCCAAACCCCCTCACCTAAACCAACCAGAGTGTCCCCAGTCTCACACGGGACATTCCCCCTTTCCCGTGTGCCACTTGTTGACATGTGCACACAGAATGCATGTATATGTTCGAGCGGGCACGTGTCTTTTTGCCTGCGTGTCGGGGTTGATGTATGAGGCGATTACAGTCTAGGTAATTACAGATCCATTCCACTCCATTCCCCACACTCTGATTAACAGCATGCCACAGCCTCTCCTGCAGCCTCCAACCGCTAATGGCATCTCAATAGAAAAATACAATGCAATGTCAAAATTACAACTGCAAAGTTCAATAAGCTGGAGAAAGTTTTTCTTTTAACCGACACAGGAATATTAGATGGCGCACACTAAGAACATAACACACAGTGCCGCCCTGTCTCATATTATTTCCCACATTATTAAGTGGTAAAAACTTTGTTATTCCACAAGCCTGGAGAGTTGAATTCGTGTGATTTTTTAAAAATGTAATTAAATCTTTTTTGCATGCATGTTTGTCTTCAAAAGATGCCACATCTAAGAAATATGAGGTTTGAATCATTACAATATGCAAATGGTCTCACTCATTTTGTTGTCCTCTCTGAAGCATTTGGAATTGCCTGGCATTGGAAAATCAGCAGGTAACATTAATTTTGCTGTTGAGAAACGAGGAAATTAAGGCAAATTATAATAAATTAGAATGTAATTAATGTTTAGGCACTACATACCAATGAATTGTTTTGAGATTTCTTTAATGAATAGAACACTGGCTGCATACAACGAATACCATAAATAAGAAGAAGCTTTGCAAAAAAAAAATAGCAGCTGCTTTAATATCACTGGATAGGAGAGTATAAGTTAATCATTTTTGAATGCTACATGCAGCATAGTGTAAGATTTTGACAGCTTTACCTGAAAATGTTTATCTGTTGCTACGTCAGTTTTGAAGCAGAGCAGCCTGTCGTCGTGTTGTGGTTGCAGCCGCGTGGGCGTAAGTGTTGTTCTGGTTGTATCGCAACAAAGTGCTGTACAACAGGTTCACAAGCACCTGATACTTTTCCGTTGGCAGCAACAAACACCCTCTAGCAGCTTATGATCAGCAATCATATCTGACATCGCCCTGTTATTACAGGTCACATGCACAGTTGCAAACTGTCTCCTACACGTGGAAGCCCCAGCCGCGCACTGACCTCCCACATAGGTTTGCACTCGGAGAATACGAGCCCCACCAGAGGCGGAGGTGAGGCCTTGATAATTCATCTGAATCAGAGGTCCGCTCTGCATTGGTGTCATGTTCAACCGGCACATGGAGGATAGCGTGAGGCAGACAGCCAGATAACGCTCCGAGCAGGATCACGGGGAAGGGGGACAGCCACGGTCTGCTATATGACTAGAGAGAGATAAAGAGACTATACGAGAATATATAATATTGCATATATGTGTGTAAGCTAATTAATAAAATCATGCTCGCACCCCCCCCCCCCACATCCAGCGCAGTGATCTGCCATTTTAATATATATTCCATTCCCGTTTATGCTCACTGGAGCGAAATAACAACTCAAAATCACATCAGCGAGAGGAATTCGACCATAAACCTTAGAGGAAGCTATTTGATATGCACAATTTATGACTTTTTTCATTGTCATTAAATTTTATTTTTCTAGCGTAACCACGGGAAATGGCACCTGAGGAATAGCAGTTAGGGCTGTGTTACATTGATTTCTATTTCATATTTATTTTACCAACACGCTGAGGGATTGAGGGCTAACTTTTTTATGGCTTGTGGATGAAACAAATAAACAAGTTCATAAGGAAACTCCTGCAATAACTTTGATTTAATTGCAATCACATAAATTCCATCAGATTTCACACTGCCGGCGATCACACCCGTAAGGATGATGTCATTAGAGTTAATTTTATTGCTTTCAATGCGGAGATGGACGCACGCATAGAAAGCTCAGTCGCTGCTTCACTCTGCCAGTGCATTTGCTTGAATACTGATGTCTTACTTTTATTGCCTTAACAACTGTTTTAACTATTCTAAAATTTTCTGATCAATATGTTTTTTGAGCCACGGGACCCTTGCAGCATGTGCATATCTCAGCAGTTTTTAGGCCCCGTCGTTCACAGTTTTTGCACTCAGCCTTTCACTTTTGCACATGATGACCAGTATTCACCTGCAAATTAGGACGTGGAGGAGGACGGCCACAGAGGAGGCATGAGTGATTTCTTTCCGCTGTGTTCAGGTCTTTACCCACAAGTCTCTCTGTGACCCCCTGCTGTGATGGGATAGATTTTCCACCGCGATGAGCCGCAGTCACGACAGAGCCATTCACATGGTCTCGCACAAACACGAGGTATGAATGCTATTTGTTGTGAGGCCTGCAGTGGAACAGGCAAATGAACTCATACCCATTAATCACACATCAGTTGTGAGTTGAATGCACAGAAATTTATATGTGCTAGATTTATGTGGCAGAAGCAATTTGACAAAAATCCATACAAGTCTTAGTAGTCGAAGCCCGGCTGTGATTAATGAGAACTACTTACATAAGAGCAAGTGAGCGGGTGAGAAGAAAAAGGGGAGATGGAGCTGGAGGAGGCAGAGAAATGACAGAGAATGATAGAGTGAGGGGGTGAGGGACGGAGGAAAGAGTGACCGTTTGATTGACTATCCAACAACACCTGCACCTCTGACACCTCTCAGTTGAAGTTTCAAAATTGTCGAAGTTGTGAAAAACAAAACACATCAGAAATTCCCAAATCCCCCAATTTATACTCAAACACAAAAACCTTGTAAAAATAAATTTTAAGTTGTAACACCTTCACCTTTGACAGTGCATTGTGGCGCACGTTTATGGTTATTAATCAAAAGCTCTTGCCCAGTATGTGAGTATGAAGGAAGATATTCACTAGAAATGGTGAGGGAGAAACAATTCAGAACTAATAATCTCGATTAAAGCTTCCAGAGCTGAGTCGAGTGTCCAAGCTGAGGAGCATATGATCATCCACAGCACAATGAAATTTCTTAAAGCAAAAATAATTATACAGCTTCCAAAATGCCTCTTTTTTATTATTATTATTATCATTATTTTGTATTTTCACTTCTTGTGTGCAGTCGCAGTACGTCTTTTTACATAATGTAGATTTAGATCGTGTAGGTCACAGTGCTAGTGGCGAGGCCGGAATGTCCACTGGTATAATCAAGTTAAATGTGAGACTTTTTAAGACCTTTTTAAGAACATGCTGCCTACATTCTTTAACTTGTATCTTAATAAACACTTATGATCAGCACGATGCATAACTTTATGCTGGGTGAGAAGCATTTCTCATTTCCTCTAGTTGTTTTGGAGTTCCAATTAAACTGCCCTTGTTATACTGTAGGTGTGCCTAATAAACTGGCTACTGAGCATATTCTTTCACATGCAGGTGTGCGTGGTGTGGTCAAAATGTTAGTTTGAAATAGTACATTAGTATATTAATGGCAAAAATCACAGGGTTTGACAAGATCGTCTTTAAAGCAAAAGCTTTGTGGTTAGACGATGGCTGCACGTTAACTGGGTCTAACTAGTCGAGGAACAGGGACACAATCCAGATCAATGATCAACCAAAAACTGGTGCCACACGAGCCACCGCCTAGGAATTCTCACCGCAGATCTTGTTGAGGAGGATCATTTCTGACATATGAATCATTGCATGATTTAATGCTAAATTAGCCTGGGTGGTGATGTTTCACTGTGCGTGTGCATATACGTTTAGGATTTTAACAGCTGTTTAAAGTAGCTCCTGATCTCCGGTGAAAAGGCTTTAATTTTAGCACAGCTGAATTTGACTCTCGTGGCGTCTGGTAATAACGCAGCAGTAGGACGTTGCTGACCCTGCTGCAAAGCGGGTCAGCCGACGCTCACATCCGACGCCTCTCTTTAACCCCTCTTTGCTCGCTCTCCCTCCTTCTTCTCCTCTAATCCCTTCACGTCTGCGGAGTTAAATTAAAGAGAGAGGAAGTGAATAAAGGAGCTGCACGCATGTGTGGGTGGGATGGGTTTGCGTCCTCCTGCACAGGGCACCCGCCAAATGCAACAACTTTTCAATCTGAATATTTCCCATGTGGATAAATGTATGGAGCTCCAGAATAAACCGTTACTCAAGTCGTCTCTCCTCTTTCCGTCTGTATCTCTCAGCTTCTCCGTCACACATCGCGAATGCAGGGGTTGGCCCAGCAGCGATTGTACTGACCTCACAGTGTAGGTGTTCCTCGCTATGTGCGTTGAATTCTTTAGTCACCCTGTGGCTCGGGGCCAGAGTGCAGCACAGCTATATTCCAGTTTGACACTTTGACAGACACCAAGTCATTTCCATCCCACTGTGCCCTGCCAGCTCTGCCACACCGCTGCACTTCTCATTACTGAGAGACCTAAAGAAATCAGCAGCTAGGTGGAAGCATTGTGGAAAATGAGAAGTTCAGAAAGAGCGCGATTACCAATAGCTTTAATAGAACATATGTGACCTTTTTTCCGTCACCAATTAGCTGCGCGCCATCGGAAATACACCGAGATAACTTCCAGTAACGCATACAAAGTCAACGGAAACAACCGCAGCGGAGGAAAGATTCTCGCTGGAAGCTCATTAAAATGATCTTCTGATGCTTTCAATTTCATTACATGACCTTCTCTACAGAGACAGCTGCCCACTCCTGAAATCTACAATTCAATGAAAACTGCATGATTGTGTTCTGTGATTGACGGCTCCAAAACAGCAATGGAATGAACATTATGGCGAGATTGTTTTGTCAAGTATTAGTTGTTTTGTTTGGCTACAGTTTTTTCTTTTGATTTCTGTAACTAACTTAAAATATAAATTCTGACAAATTACATGAAATGGCTGTATAATAAATGAATAGCTTCATAAGTTGAGATTCATGTAAGTCTTGTTTGATATAAATATATTTACATGGAAAGTTTGTCTGCGTAAACTATACTGTAGCAACACATTTGACAAAATTTAGATAAAATGTATAACATCTGTCATCAACAAACAGAAACTAAATCAGAATGTGGAAAATATACTGTCAGAAATGGAGCAATTAGTGTCTTAATGTGAAACTTTATTCCTGGCTAGAAAACATCTGTGTAATCAAACCGCGGCTGTTTCGTTTGTCGTGTTTCTATCAGTTTGATTTAACTGCTTGACTTTGGTCCTGAACATGAAAAGAATGAGAAGCGACGACCAAACTCCATAACTTAACGAGGCTTAATGAGTCTACTTTGCTGCCTCAGGACTGGGTCGGCTTGCCATCATTAATGTACAATAAAGAAATTATGCCTCAACACAAAAACACTCATGAGTTGTTCTACAAAAAAAAAAAAGGTTGTTCTGGTTTGGCCCAGGTTAAAGTCATGTCTTTAAGTTCCTGCATGAATCCAAGCAGGAGGAGGAACAGGCTAAAATCGCTCCAAGATGATGAACAATAACTGCAGTTATTGCTTAAAAATTAAGGTTGCACCAATTACTGAAGGCAAGGGATCACACACACACATACTTTGGAGTTAAGGGTTTGTCACAATAAAATCATTACGGCTGAATTATTTACCTCCGTGATAATATACGCACATGTACAAAGGCAGCTCAAAACTGAGGCCTCATTCATCTTTGAGATTAAGAAAGAAACTGGAAGAACTTTTTTTTTTTTTAACCAGCCAAACAAAAACAAACAACCAAAAAAAAAAAAAAGTTGTCACTTTAATAGAAATCATTCCATAATGGCCTCCACTGGGAGGCAAATTACTTTTAATAACACATTTGGTCAAAACATCACTTTTCGTCTCTCCATGTGCATTTCTGTCAACAATTCTTGTCAATTGGTTTTAAATTCCACTCCAGTTCACATCACTAAATTCCTGCGTCTGACACGAACGCGTGGACCCAAATAAACAAATCACTCACTCCGAACCATTCAACTATTGATTCCTCACTGATCTACTAAAGCCAACCTCTGGTTCAACACGCTGCTTTCTATTTACATATCTCATTTCCATACCAAAGTAACACTGCCCATGACACTTGCTCATGAATAATTCATCAGAGGTATATTTACATAAGGCTCAACCTGAAATCTCCACAGGCACAAGAGCAACTTCAGGATGGGGACTTTGTTTTGTGGATGACTTTTGCATCAAGCTCTCTGTCTGCTTATCCCCTGCACTAATTAATTAGCTAATTTCAGCCTCTGCCAAGATCAATGGATTTGGCTATCCATGCAGCTAATACAATTCAGCTAACGAGGGCCAGCAAAGAAAGAGATCCAGGAAGAGCGTCCTTTCACTTGTTGCTTATTTTGCTTAGTGCATGTCCGCTGTATAGTCAGCGCCAGCAAACGAAACGCCGCGAGTGATGTATACAAAATATTGGTTTATGCGTTGAATATTCTGACAAGGATGGCAATTAGTTTTTGATGTTTATAGCAGACACGGTTCCTTGTATGCGCATTTTGCATGCATGTTTTTTGCATAATTATTCCACATATCTGATTGCAGTGAGACGTTGCAAAGTTGCAAAAGACAAAAATGGAATCAGTCAAGCCTGCACACACGCGTGATTCACTTCTCATTTCCATAAATATGACGGCTTTATGTACAGGGGTGGCGCGTTTGTTGAAATATTTAGGTTGGAAGCTCCGTGTGAGGAAAAAAGAAAAGTCTTAAAGGGATGTCGGATGCTGGTGTGTGATAATCACAGATCGCAGGTTATTTTTGATTGACGCTTGGGGGGGGGGGGCTTGTGGAAACCGATGCTAAATGTGTTAATTTATTGCACGTGAACTCATATTTACTCTCGTGTCAGAGGAGTTAATTTAAGGTGAGATGTAAGGTGTAATATTAAGATAAAAACTCTCTCCGGAGACCTGATTTTGCACTCTTCCTCTCTTTCTCATACGGCCCGACTGCATCGTCTCTATGGTCACCTTGTTTGCTTCCTGCCTCTTCCCCTCTTGCTGCACCCAATGGAACGAGGAGAACAGAGGGGGGATGGGAGCTACACTGCGTATCCCATGAGGGGCCGCGTGTCCGGACCTTTGCTAAAACTCCTGCTGCCTGGCTTCCTCCCTCAAGGAGATCGTGTGTGTGTGTTGTGCATGAGCTACAGTTAATTAACCCGTAACACACACACACACACACACACACACACACACAGAGGACATGCATACAAATCCATTCTTGCATGTATGGTAATGCAACACACATACAAGTCTACACACACACAAACAAAATCCGCACAGATTTGATGACGCTAAGCAGCAGGAACCCCAGGGATCCGCCTGTCTTGGCTAAACAAAACAGATGTTTATGTGCACAATGTCACGCTAATGTCAGCCGCCACACTCCTATCCTCTTTATTAACCGCACGGTTCGACTACGCGGGCTTCAATTTCTGATATGATTTAATGTTTCTATCTTTGTGCTACTGGGACATGCATGATAAAACCACCCGTGTCACCGCTGGGATGTTCGGGATTTATGCTGTCAGGTTTCATCATATATTTCAAATGCCTGTTCATATAGCAGGGGGTTCTAGTAATTCACTGACAGCTTCTGCCAGTGTGCCCTTGAGCAAGACCTTTAACCTGCTCTGTTGCATGGGAGTTGAAGGCTGCATTTGAATTGAGTGACTGTGTGGCACTGACTTTGAAGCACGGCAGTGCTGAAAATGAATATATAACTCAAGAAAAAAGCTTTCCTGCAGGAATAAGAAAGTGTCTTATAGTGCTTTCTAAATGATTTGGAGGAGGGATGGGGGTGAGGGTGGCGTACATGATTTGGGTGACTGAGACTGAACGGGCTTTAAAAACTGTGGCTGTTAATACCAAAGTGCTGTGGTAGCAATGGAAATGGCTGAGGGAAATATTTAATTCATGTGTCAATTTTGCAACTCAGAAAATCACACAAAATGTGCCAGATTGCCAGGCAATACCAGCGCTCACTGGGTCTCCCTCATCCGGGGGGATGGGAGCGTGTTGTGATACGCTACATGTCTGATGGTTTGAACGTTTCAAGCCAAGTTTTGTTTTAATTGTTTCTTTCTGCGTGATAAACACATAGCAAACCACATTGTCGGGCTGATGAAGAACCGCGTCTGGGTCCAGACTGTGACTGCGACCCGCCTCTTCATGCAGACCTGAGCACGGAACAGAGTGATCACACCAGTCAAACGAAGCAGACTTCAAGGCTCAGTCGTGCTCACTGGGCATGATAGAGTTTCCCTGGTGTCTAAGGTTTGACCTTTAACCTTTGCTTATGGTTTATTTTAAATGTCATTTTTGAGAGATGTATTTTTGTTTCAGCAGATTGAATGTCAAAATGCCATAAAAGAAAGTGTTTTAGAAAAGCAGTTGTACAGTTTGTGTCATGAAGACTAATAATAAAAAAAATGGGAATGTTTAGGTGACTATCCTACAGCTTTGTTATTGGTCTCTGTCTCTGTCTGTCTCTGATTATTTGGGTATTTAGCTGCTAAATGCTCCAACATATTCACTAGTTAGCCGCTAAATTTGTATATCAGCTGTTTGGTGCTGAGCAGATAGTGTATAGTGGCGGAAACAGCTGCTTGCTGTGACTGAAAAAGGGGGAACCAACGCCAGACAGCTAGATTCTAAAATTAAACTCACTGCAAAGCAGAGAGTCAGCTAACAATTCTCAGCAGGTCCAGCACTGCATGTCCAATGATGCACTGGTATTAAAAACCATTTATTAGTTGATCTGTCATAGAATGGAATGTCCAATTTAATATATTTTTTTTGAGTGGGATTAAAGTCCATCCGGAGGCGCAACACCAGAAAACAAAATTTTTATGACCCTGAAAAACTAGTTGGGTAAAGGGGCCCTGATGGCCTCTTATATTGGTACATTTATTAATGACAATTTCAAACCCAGTAAAACATTCCATAAATGCACTGTACAGTTCACCACCACTGCCGCATAAACCCCCACATGTGGAGCTCAATCTAGTTACCAGGGGCCTTGATCATCAAACTAATTTAAATATTACTCAAAGATAAAACAAGTAAACACATCATGCAATTTTTAAATGAAGGTTTTTATTATTAAGGGTAAAAATAAATCAAAAACCACATTGGCCTGTGTGAAAAGGTGTTTGCCCCCTGAACCTGACCTGAATCCAATTGAGATGCTGTGGCATGACCTTAAAAAGGCGGTTCATGCTTATAAAATTCTGCAAAGATGAGCGGGCCAAACTTCCTCCACAGCGCCGTAACAGACTCATTGCAAGTTATCGAAAATGCTTGATTGCAGTTGTTGCTGCTAAGGGCGACCCGACCACTTATTAGGTTTGGGGGGCAAACACTTTTTTCACACAGGGCAATGTGGTTTTTGATTTATTTTTTTGCCCTTAATAATAAAAACCTTCATTTAAAAGCTGCATGATGTGTTTACTTGTGTTATCTTTGACTAATAATTAAATTAGTTTGATGATCAGACACAGTAAAGTGAGACAGAAATGCAAAAAAATGAGAAATCAGTAAAGGGGGCAAACACTTTTTCACACCACTGTACAATGCATTGTCCCAAATGTGTGAGATGGGGATAAATGATTATAATATCAGTTCTGAGCCTAAAAATGATGGGACTTTTTCAGATGCATGCACCTGGTGAGCAGCTTTAGTTGGAAGTGCACGGTATCTGCTTCGCTTATTATATCCGTGCTATTTAAATGGAACATTACGTGCTACATTGGCGGTGAATGTTGACGCTGGGTGTTAATTGTGATGCAGGTCACGAGTGTAATCTGCAGATATATTATATACAAGTTTTTGCTCAAGACTGAAATGTGCCCTTCCGTTGAACCGAGGAGGCAGACCCTCTGGACATCTTCATCATCTGTGGGACCGCTGCCTCCTCGGCGTGAGCCTCCGCACCACGCTCCCGGTCCCTGGGCGTCTCTGTCATTTATTGAGTCCGCTGACTTACTGCGGCCGCATTACTTCTGTAGGAGTAACTTGTTTATCTGTGGAAGTGATAGCAACCCGTGCAATGCCTCCAACCTGGCACATGAGATTAGTGTCTGCTCGCACCGCTGCCATGCCAATCAGATCAACGCCGGGCGGGAGGGATGGCAGCCCACCCACAAGCACACACATGCCGGCGCCGAGCCGACACCACTCCCCTTCTGAGGAGCCAGATGATGGCACAGGACAGGAGCACTGGTGACAGTTTTTCTCGTGAGTCAACACGAGGAAGACAATAGAGTGTGTTTAGCCCGAGGGTTGAGGGGACAGATGCAGGAGGGGACGGGGAGAGAGAAGTAGGGAGATGTACATACTGCAGATGTCCCCCCCTGTCCATCTGCTGCGCTTTAGGAGGAGCAGAATTTAGAGTTTTTACATGTCGTCAGTCAGACGGTGTGTGGAGCAGCATTTCTATGACTGATTCAGGGGATAACTAAACCCATTATTATGTTATTCATGTTACATATGTTATTATGTAACATTATTATGTTACAGTCATATTTTTCGTGTTTTTTCATGTTACATTCATTTGTATAGTTAGTAAAAAAATCTGAGCCAACTGTGTTTTTAGGCAGTTTTCATCCACTTTTTACTATTATTGTAAAACATACAGACATTAAGTTGCATTATGGAACTATGTCCTTGTTGGAAACAGGAACTTACAATACTAATTATGTATAATTGCATACTGTTACGTATATACTACCACATTTCAGAGCTCTATTTCACATTTGACAGTTTTTTCCTCAACTTTCGGGCTTTATGTTCAGCTTTATACGTAGCCAGTTGAGGTATTACCCAAAAATAATTTGGGTAATACTTTTGACTGTGGGTTGTTTTTTTCTCCTGAATGTTGATTCCCACGAGTGCACAGTAAAATAATATTTTTTTTACTGAATGAAATACTTAATTATCACGAGAATGAACAAATAATAAGATTATATCTGGACACTTCTCCTCCAGTCTGCCTCTACGTTTTCATGCTACAGTTACAATTGAGTGGCAGCTTTATATCTGTACCTGACCTCAGCCCAGTGGTCACTGTCACTAAAACCTACCTAAATATGATAAGAAATTTCTATCCAAATTCAGGTTAATCCTTCCGGTACCAACCTAGCAACTAGAACACACTTCCTGGGCCTGTGTGAGGGGAAATAACTATTTTTTGTCATTCATAAGGAGAAACGAAAGACTTGAAGAAAATGTGACCACAGCAGTGTTTGCTAAATATTTTCACACTATTCTCGCTCACCCCAGATGGTTTTGGTTTGTTTATTGCAGATGGCCATGTCATTGTGAAAATATGCAAATTTTGGAACGTTCAGATGAGAAAAATGACTACAACCTTCTTTGTTGCCGTCCTTTTACTTGCTTACGTTATGTCAGTTTTGCTTCTCGTTTAGCATTTGCTAAGTTGAACGGCCAATCAAAATGGTGTTTCTCTCTGACGGGAACCAAAGACTCAACATGTTGAAACTGAAGAGCTGCTGACCAAGGTTAAAACTGGAGCGGGACACACCCAAAAACTATGGCGACGGATGACCATCGTTGGCTTACTGTCGGCCCGACGTGTCACGGCCCTAAGAAGAATTGAGGCAAGAGTAGAAAGTGTGGGGTTTGCGTATTGCTCGCCATCAGCAATCTCGCCTGACTTAACAGTTTATTTGTCATCGCATTGACACCTCTGATCACAGGGAAAGGTCAGCAGTCTATCATATTACATTATATCTCTCCCCTGTCCCGTATTGACACCAGCGTGTGAAGGGGCTGGTGGTGGGGTGGGGAGAACCTCATTTGAAATGCATCTCGTAATGGAGTGAAGTAGAAGTGTTTGCATTTTTCACTCAGTCAAGCAGACAGCTAAGTCACCAAAGTTGAAAACTGATGATAAATTGACATGAGGGACGCGATGATGGGCAAAAACAATGAAAAGAGGAGGGACTAGAGTCAGACGTGTGTTCAGTTTGTCTTTCTGGCAGTAAATTCATTTACTCCCAGACACACTTACGCACATATCTGTCTCCACGTGTCCCTTAGTGTCCACCTGTCAGCTGCTACTTGCACTGTCCCACGTGCTTCCTCTCTACGTTTGCAGTATGTTGATTCTCCTCCCATTTCTGCATGTCAGCTCTCTCCTCCTGTGCTTCCTCGTCTCCTTTCTCCTGTCTTGTCTCCTTTCTCTTTTCCCTCTACAGGTCCTCTCCCCTTCGCCTGGCCCAACACAGTAAAACACAGTGGTGATAATGAGCGCTCGTTGGTATTCCCAGGGCGCCCGCTCCTCTACTGTGCAACCGCACTCTGCCTCGCTTCCTCGCTGATATTTTCAATTAGGCGCTCCTCTGATGAGCCCTGTGCCCCTCTACCTTAACCTCTACATCCAAAAAATTGTAGAAAAAGAGATGCATTAACCAGAAAAAGAAAGAAAAAAAAAAAACCTGGGAATTTTTCCAAAATGTTGTGAGAAAAAGGCAGATGATGTTGGCAGCGGATACTGTGCATTTAAAGCAGCGTGGATCTCTCCCGCTGAAACACATTTCAAATGGCACATCTTCTACAAAGTGACTCCGACATTTGCACCAATTGGGGTAAATACAGACCACAAGCTCCCTGTCAATTTTCCATTTGGCAGAATGTGTTTTAATTAATAATTAATTTTTTTTGTCTTTTGCTAGTTTGGACTTGATTTGTTCTACATTTCCATCACTTTACATGCATAAATGTAAATGTTTGTTTTGGGGTTTGGCGGTGGTCAGTCAGTTTGCGGCCTGACAAATAGTCCTCAGGAGTTTTGCAATTCACTCCTGAGTCCTGCTGCGTGTGTGACAGACCCCCACAACCGCCCACCCTCCCGTTTCCACTCACTACCAGTAGCCAGTGCGTACACGTGTCCTTTTCACTGCCATGCATGTACATCTCCTCTTCTTCCATCCTTTCTTCCACACTGTGGAGGGCGAAGCCATGACAGCTGAAAGGATGAAGGAGGCGAAAGGACTGGCTGACTATCTGACCGTCCCGTCTTGTCCCTCCGTCTTAAGACACGGGGGTTAGGGGTGGGGGTGAGTCTAGAATTAAAATTCTGCTCAGCCAGCCTACTCCAATGGCTCAATGGGCCGAGAAAAAAGCAAGCCCACTGGTGATAAATGGCCCACATCGCTGTCCATGTCCTTCCAATATAACCTGGGCATTAATTACACCAATTGGTATTGCACTGTCATCAATATCCATCTGTGCTGTAGCCTATATGCATATGAGTGTGTATGTGTGTTTGAATTTGTCGAATGCATCAGTCTGAGCAGGCAGACAGCAAAGTGCTTGCACTGCACACGAACACAGAGGAATGATTTCATCTTCAAAGCAAACTTTGCTGATCAAATCCACTTAGCTTGTATATGAATATGAATATGCACAATAGGTTTTTTACTATAAAAACACGTCCTTTGACCGCATCTTTAGCACGACGCACACACATTTTGCTTTGGATTGCCGGCGTCTGCATTATAACTCGCGGGTCTTTATTTTTGCCCTGTAGTCACAAAGTTCTTTTAGGTTTCCAGGAAAAAAAAAAAAAAAAAAACAAGTGTAAAAACTGGAAACTTCCAGAAACTTAATCAGGTTTAGTTTAGGTAATCCATCACAGCGAGCGCAAAGCCTTTGGTTATTTTTGACGTGTAGCAGCGTTCTCAGCCATCAATCAAAACACATCAGAAGAGAAAAACAACAGTACGAAATCTGTGAGGAAATATTCCTGGAAAACAGGACAGTGTTCCGATGCTCTGAGCCACTGTGATTCATAATCAGCGGCTCCACTGCTGGTTAACCCTGCAGGGGGTTCGGGCTTTGGTTATTACCTTAATTTTTGTGTCTCAAATGTGGAAAATCAAATAAATATTAACAAATTGAGCAGACGTGCTGGAAAATAGCTTAGAATCAGGTAAAACGGGCTCTTTCGCAAACACTCATTTATAGCGTTTCTATGTGAGACAGTGAAGTAATCAGGCGGGTCACAAGAGACAGCAGAGGACCACATGTCATGTGCTTTGGCTACAGTTCACAGAGAAATGCACTGTTTCCTCCACGGCATATGCCTCACAGCTATAATGCACTATTACATGTACTTTTTGCATTTCCATGTTATGCATAACCAAAGACGGAATCAGTGTCTCTCAGTTTTTTTTGGCTTGCGATCCCTCAAAAAAAAAGACATGTCTAGAATAGGCCTCAGGTTTTTAGGGGTCTTTGCGTTAAAGGGAATGTGAAGTTTCATCTTGCCTTTTTACCTGTTGGTGGACGACATCTCACGTTACGCTCAATCTGCTACGTTGGTTATAATGTGTGACCCGTTTAAGATTAGTTTTTTCACGATAGCGTGGCACCGTACTGACCTACAGGAAAAAAAGTTCAAATTCTTATTCATACAGGATTCAAAAGTTCCAAGGGCGCAAAAAGATTATTTTTATTCAAACCTATGACACAATGTAAAAGTGATTTAATGATTTGAGATAAAGGTTAGTAAAGACACCTTTATCAATCTATTTTACACGCTATAGAATCCATAGCGACCTTAATTAAAGCACATTCTAATATTTGCTTCTCCTAATTTACTGTATTTACCTTTATAGCGGCTGCGGTACAGCCGAGGCAGACAAAAGGGAAAGAGTACAACTAACTGAAGTGACTTTCTGAAGTGACTGAGGTTCAAAACTCAGACCATCTGGCCCGTCACGTAACCTGCACCTTTATGTTTTCTCCTTGTCCCTCAAACGTTTACTGTAGCAGCAGCTCTGTCATATTTCTTAATTAGGAGAAGTCAATTTGGAGATGGAGTTATGGTTGGCGTCGGAGTTCTCAGGCCAGGTACGACTGACTGGAAACTTTTGAGAAGCATATGGTGAACAAGGCCGATGCCATTCTGAAGTCTCGAGGTTGTTTACTCATACAGAGGGCAAGTTTGGCTTATGGATTTGCAGTTTGATTCAGAGCCTAGCATCAAAATGTTTTAGATTAATAAACGCCTGTGTTAAACCTTTATTAACCTATAGTGCTATCAGTTGATGTTTATTCCTTTGGGATATGTTCCGTTCTATCGCTTGTATCTAGTAAATCTAATTTTAATTTCAGAACCTGTCGACAAAACACATTTTCCCATTGGGCACATAAGTTCTGGGGTGAAATTAAACTGAAAATGTCAGCTGCATGCCTTGACTTTTGCACTGTTTGCAGTGGTTGTGCTCTGGGAGTAGGGATAGTGAGGTATTAATAACCAATTGGTTTTGGTGATTGGATTCTGCAAACACAGAGTCAATCTGGTGTATGTGAATTTTTTTCATAGGGGTGAAGAAAATGGTGTCATTTCATTTGCTTTAAATAGCTAATGAGCAGTTGCCTTAGTGCTTTCTCTCTCTTTTCAGCTTGTACTTCTCTACTCTGTTTTCTGAGCTAGTCAGTCAACATTCAAGTTCACCCAAGTCAGACACAGCAAGCTAATCAGTAAGCTCTGAGGCCACGGAGCTGTGAAATGTGTGTGTACTACATCATGCATACCGCAGTGAGCCAAGAGGCCGTTTGTCAAGATTTATGTTTGACAGAAATGCACACAAAAGCACAAGCTCAACAAACTGCTAATCGACCTTAATAAGGTTTCGGAGTTATGAGTCGTCAAGATCAAAGAAAAACACAGTCCACTGACATCATCAATTTTCATTGGTTGGGCTGGCTAAGACAATAGTTGGAAAGAGTTATGAAGCACTGAAAGTCATCAAAAAAAATGAAAAACAAAAACAGGACAGTGCTTATGAAATCATCTAATCTCATTATTTTCAATGTGTTAAAAAAAGGTCTCTCAAAATGCCAAAACCAACTTTTGTTGCCACTTTGAATATATATTTTTATGAAGCCTGTTAAAGCATTAAAATAAATTATAAAACTTTGAAAATTAGATGATCCACTTTCATTCACTCATCAGGATGATTTAATAGTGACGCTTGTGATCCATTATAAGTTAAAAACGTGAACTTGTCTAATAAATATTTGGAAACCTTTGTTTAGTTTGACAACACCATATTTTCCAAACATCAACATATTAATACTGTCAAAATGTGTGGAGCTGCTAGCCTGGCTGTGGAGTCTCAGGGTTGAACTGCATTAAATTACGGTGCTCGACATGTTCCAAACGTCCGCAGTGGAAGCTCCAGAGAAAATCTGGCATTTTCAGACAGTTTCAGACTGCACTGAGTTTTGTTTGTCTGCTCAGGCCCATTGTTGTACAGTAGATGGCCCCTCATTAAAAACCACTGGACTATGAGCTCATCTTTTCAGTGAATCGTCCATTTGCCTTTTGGGAGTTTTTGAAAACCGCAGCCTGACATGGATGTTAGCAGATCGTTCTGCTCCTCCGTATGACCTCCACAGACAAAAGCAAAGACGTATCATGCACAAATACACAAATCGTCTCACTTCTTTTTCTCCAGCTACCCATGCACCTCAGGGGTCAGTGACATAAGGCCCCTGGACAAAAATATCTCCTTTTCTTCGAGCAGCAGTGGACAGTTTGTCTCCCAAACTATATTTATGAGATCTCATTATTTTCATTTCCTATCCTGTCACTTAGTATTAGGTTTCTTCCTTTCAGTGCACACAGGAATAGCTCCAGTCTTGATTCGAAGCCAGGGTCCTCTGAAAGGGATGCATTTTAATAACAAAGGGATATATCACTAAGGATTGGCGGTTTAGTGCCGTAAAATATCATTGATTTTGCTCAAATGTTTCAGTCTTTTTACTGTGCCTGGATGTACTCTGCTGAACTGGAATGGAAATAAACATAAAATGGGCCACTTATTACAAGCGGGATGGGTCCCTTTTTAGTCCCTCCCTCATAATATTGCAAATGAAATTACAAACCGTTGTGTTCCCCAGCACCATGTAAAAATGGAAATGCAGAGTGTTAATTCATGCATGAAAGCATTGTTGGTGCTGCTGAAAAATTCCACTGATTCCAGACGCTGGAACCCACCATGGTATTATTCATTAAGACAAGTGAAACGTTGGGAGTCTGCAAGTGTATCTCAAAACAGGGCCGACCATATGTTTAGTGTCAATATGACTTCACGGTTGCCCATGTGGAAAATAGCTCCGGGCCACAGAATGCGCACTCACAGAGTGCTGTGTTTAGATAAATAATCTTGAACTGTGAAATACAAAATAGGAAACGAGAGCCATGTCTAAAAATAATTTCCATCTAGCACTTTTTAATTGTGACAGATACAAAAGTAAATGGTTGATTATGAAGAACTCGGGTCTGTTTTTGTGAGAGGGAAGAGTCGTCTGATTGTTTCCAATGCCCTTGGTGATTCTCCAAGGACTGGCCTGGCATGAAATTGGCAGAAGCAGGGACCGGAGCGCGGAGAGAAGAAGAAAGCAAGAAAATAATGTGCAAGCGAGAACAGATATAACTGTGGGTAAAATGTCCAAGAGTAAAGGAATGGTGTGCAAGAGAGCTGAAATGATGAAAAGACTCTGAAAAGGGAGGAGGATAATTTGAGGTCTGCTGGGTTTCCTCCCAGCAATACACAGTCCAGAAACTTTGCAGGGGAAAAAAAAAATCTCAAAGTTCAACACAAATGACCAGGAGCCTTTAGCAAGTGTAAGACATAGTAACCCCTTCATTAGTGGAAGGGTTTACACCAGATACTATCGAATCTCAACAACTTTACCCCAAGTTATTTCACCCTGCCCCTGCTATTTGTCCCATCCTTTGCAGCTAAAATGCAGTTGTGCTTGCCAAGTTAAAGGAGTAATCCTGCAGATTTGAGACACGGAGGCCAGTTTATTTGCCACGCAGAATACTAAAAAACGTGATCGTGATCATGCAAACTAGGTCTGACGCATTACAAAACTGTGAATATGCGTGTGCAGTAAATGACTACTCAAATACAGATGTTATGTTTTTGCATTTTAGAAAATCTACAGTAGGCTTCATCGTTGCAAGCTTGTGCCAACACAAGATTCACAATCAATCCGCTATGCTCTGCCCAGCCCTCCCTTTGTTGTCTGCGTAACCCTTCAGGTATTAGTGATGAGCAAATTACTAATTTTCACACCAAATGGCCTGTGTCATTATTGATATGTCCCAGCCTTTGTGGTATTGTGCATGATAATGAGAGAAACAAGACCAAAGTTTGTAATTCACCAAAACAATCGGCAGACTTCCCAACAGTTTGCCTTATTGCTACAGTTAGCGTTGATAATATTAGGTCATTTCCTGGACCTATAACTTAATTATACACAGTAGATACATTAAAGCCATCAAGAAACAAATCCAATCTGCATACTTTAAATTGAAATGTAAATGTTTTGCTTCCTGTTAATAACGAGGGTTTGTTCATTTGGCGCTTCTCCTTTTAAGCACCAATCACTAGAGTGATAATCAACAATCAATACTGTTGGGCTTAAAGCACCACCTATTCCCACTGACAAGAGTCGTCCTTTCTCTCGGCTTCCCCTCCCAGGAGGACCCCGTGCCACTGCGAGCTTGTGTTCCGCGTGGCCTCCCACGTGGCTCCCTGCTGTTTTTATGGACCCGTTTCATTAGCCACCTAGCTCAAATAGTCCCAGAGGAAAGCCTGAGGGCCACACTTTTGACTAAATGTGCTTTTTACTGCACATCATCCTTGTAAAAGATGCAAAAGCCTCCATTTAGGAAGAGGGAGCTAAACGAGAACGTGCTAATTGGATTGGCATTTCACAAAAGGCAGATTTGACTTCATGCTAATGTGATTGTGCTTTTTGTCTCTCTGTGCTCAGAGACCAGAAAGAGGTGGGTGAGATTTGAAAGAAAGCAAGCATGTGGTTAACTTGTGCTTAACTTACTTTCTAAAGTGCTGGGCAGTCACAGGGGTTTGTTTTCCACGCCCCCATTATGCTCAAACTGAAATAATGCATTACATGCAGTGCTACTCTGTCTTCTCACTCTCACTTTTAAAAGCCTGCATTTAAACATTCATAGACAAAAACCTGAAGGGGAGTTTCTCAGTGTCATGACCTGATCAACCTGAATCCCATTGCCGAGTTCGTCTCATCTCTGCCGGATTCTTACAAAGCTCTCCACTGCCCTCCAATGCTACCGGGCTCATCAACCTTATCAGCGAGCTGAGTCTTGAGCACTTCCCAATTACAACCTCAGTGGATCTCAAGACGCTGACGAGTGTGAGGGTATTACTGTCCAATCACATACCCAGCCCTGACACTCAGGATTGGACTCATCGACCCGGCCCCATAATCCTGCTCCAAGAATCAGTCTGAGATGCAGATGGAGTTGATTCCAAGTGTGTTCGTTTGTTTTTCTGCAGTGGCTGATGTATAGACCCCAGGTCCTCTCTCCGCTGATTAAGACTTATCCTCTGGCAGAACGCGCCAAAGCTAAATTAATCATCCCTTATATGGGTTACGTGTCAATTTTGTGGTGATAAGTGTTGAGTTGGATAATGGTTGTCACACTATTGCAGATGAGGGGAAAACAGAGAAGGTAAGGCTTGACTTTTCTGCTGATGCAACCAATATGGATTCCATCAGTTTGGACAGTGATATTTCTCTAAAAGAATATGTTGAGCATCTTTTGATGTTTTTAACTAAACAAATGTGCAGCCAGTCCTACTGTGTACGAGATAACGCAGGAATATACCAAATAAAATGTCTCTTTCATTGGTTTTTGGCATCTGAAATTCAACCAGAGCAGGAGAGGAAATGTGGTTCTACACATAAACGACCCCAAAAGGAAAGTGAGGGCAAGAGAGCTGTTTTCATCTTGTAGTAAACAAAACATTCCCCTGCGGGGTGAAATCTCCTCGAACATCTGGCTCCATTATAGGCCCCTGTCCAGTCTCCACTCGCTGTAGAAGCTAATTAGAAAGAGAGAGCAGATGAGGGGAAAGAGCGAGGGCACGGAGAAGAAGACCCGAGTTAGAGCTCCAGATTTTATTTATTATTTTTATTTTTTTTGGACCAGTAATACACGACCCACATTTTTGTTCAATCTACTCAAATATATCTCGGAGGCTTCAAACAAGATGCAAGGCAGCAGATGAGAGAAAAGTGACTAGAGAGCGTACAGCAGGCCTCTCCTGTCATGTGCTTTAAGTTTTTATTATTTAATAAGTGATTTAGTCATTGAATTTTGCTTTATTATTTATTATTGCTGCAAGAAAGAATAAATAAGTGCAAAAAAAAAACACGTTAGTATCCTATGGCTCAATGGATTAGTTGGTTGTTGCACTTTTTATTAGGAACACCTGTACAATCTAATGCAATTCAATACAGCAGCTCTGCAATGAATTCTGGTTTTCCAATGTTTTTACCCCTTATTCAGTTTTAATAGGTTGGACAAAACATTAGCACCAGCTTATAATATAATGCACTCCAATGAGACTCCAACACCCACTATGACGACAATAATAAGCGGGGAGCATGATTATCACCTTTCTGACAGTTTCAACTGAAACACTGAGAAATTATAACGTTGTACAGTATAAGTAGAATCCATGGCAGAGCGGCTGTATTGGATTGCATGACATTGTAGAGGCATACCTAAGAACCCAAACAGTGTAATGGAATCTTCCCCATTTATGTTACTCACATAATGTAATGTGAAAATATAAAAATAGTTTGCTGAAATATCGTGGAGGCAGGTTTGTAATGGCACTGCAACCAGTTTGGCACTAGGCAACAAAGTTGTGTGTCACTGCAGTGACACACAATTTGCAACATATCCGCTTTCTCTTACCAGCCCCAACTAGAAACTGACTAGTCGAGGCTTAACTAGCAAACGCGGCACAGAAGGAATTCAGCATTTTTTTCTATAGCAGAGAAAGCACAAGCGTCATCACAGAACCACAGCTCGATTACAGGACTGTATATGCATATGCTTTAAGATCGGAAGTTGTAGGATGACATGACAAAAAGCCCATGTCAAGATGCCACTTTAAGCAAATGAGCTGTTTCCCACCTGCCCGTCCCGATAAGTAGGGTTTGGTAGGTATATTACCAGCAAGTGCACATTTTAAGAGTACACTAGACATCGTAAGGCTATAATCAGTGTCTCAAAATTATAGGTCAAGTACTCAAAAAATGCATCCTGCTTATTATTTCTTTTTTAGATACGTTTTAGTTACATACTTATGTCTTTGTCTCTTCCTGATGAGACACAGACCCAAGTATGTACCTGGACAGGTTTGACATTCCGAAAACAATCAAACTAGCAGAAGGTGTGTGTGAGAGATGAGCGTAGGATGGGAAATGCATGCGAGTCTGTTCTCTCTTTTATCTATTCTACAGAAAGAGCTTTACTACTAACAAATCCCGAGAAGATGTAAGGAGAAACACAAGCCGTTTACAATGAGTCACAACCCATCACATCATCTGTTACGAGGGAGGAGAGGTGTTGAATCATCAGGGTTTCGACCATGGCACCTTTGCATGAATCTCTGTCACATTTTACACATACTCCATTTGCTAAGACTGAGCATGAACATCAATGGCAAGTCTCTGCCGACACAGATTCAGACATTTCATGGGAGTGGCTGAGCCTATAGGGGTTCACCCTCTCTACATAACAGAGAACAGGCTGCTGCGAGCGGCAGGAGTTTCACAATAACATGCCAACACTCAGACATGTGATGGATCCGTTTCCCGTCTCCTCTGTGGGATTAGGATTGAAAGCCTCAAGGTTTGGTCATGGGTGTGGCACCGGTTCTGATAAGCGTGCAGCTCAAGTGGACCAAAAGTGCACACAAAGCCTCATGCAAACAGCACCGCTGACTTAATTGACAGCGTCCTGAGAGAGATATGCCCATCAGGCCTGAACGGCTGCTTTGAAAAGGGCTTTGACTGATCCAGGGGCTGTTCCTGCAGAGGAGCAGAGGAGCGCATCACCCACATTTCCGCCTCATGCCTTGTTGGAAATATTTCAGGAGAGGATGTTAGAAACCCATTTCTCCCCGAAGCCCTCATGACAAGCAGAGACTGCTGACGCATACACTTTGATAGCTGAATGTGACAGAGCCCTCTCCAGCAGAAGCTCCGGGAAAAGGAGTGCGCTGTTCAGCATCTCCCCAAATCAGCTTCTTTTCCCTCTCGCCACTTTTGAAAGCTCAACAATTGACTCGTTGCATTGCGCATGTGTACAAAAATCCTGCACTACAGCATAAAGGCCTAGAGACATCAACCTGTGCCCCAGGTACACTCAGGTTGTCCTACATTCTGCACTGGCAAAATTGAGCCATTTACCTGTGACTACACTCTCTGGACATGGTGGCAAATGAGCAGCTGAGTCATTTTTGTGTACCACAGAGCTGCCATGCAGTCCTGGGAGAAAACAGAATGAATAACATCTCTTATGTCAGTGACAAAAATCTGTGTGACTGTTGAATGATGGAGCTGAAGTAACTTTACACTGATGTGGTTTCTCCTCACATTTGAGAATATGACTCTAAGAACAAACTTTCTTCAAGCAAACATGCTGGCAAGTAATGCAGAGGAGCTGAGTGGGATCTTCTGACTCATGAGTAATTAAATCAAGTGGACTAATAAAACAGGAAACATCATGTAAACAGTGAATGTCTGTCACTATAAATCTGTCGCAATGTGATCAGAGACTTAGTTCTATTAACATCTTAAGTTGTTTTCACTTCTGGTCAGCAAGGTGAAATTAACTTCTAAAAACTAAGAATATACTGGAATTGACGTCACCTGTGCAATTAAATTTTCCAACTTTAATTTGTGGAAATAGTCATTAGCAAAACTACTGAGGTGAAAACAGACTTAAAACCTTCCTACACACACTATGCATGAACCAGTCATCCAATTAGGGGACATATTCTCACCTAAACCCCGAGTCCAAGAGGACATTTTAGAAGTACAGACGATAAGACGACATCAGTGGAGATACGCGATTGGGAAGGAATCAAATTTGGATTTGTGAAATGAGCTGATGAAGCATCCGTCCATGTTGAAAGTGAGACATGAAACTACCTGACAGCTATGTAAAAACAGCGAAAACACCACTGAGCTCCAGCACTAATTGCTCAATTTAGCATTTCAAATTGAGGGCTTAAAATATTTTGGGTCTTAATCAACAGTGGGTTAATTGGTAAATTACTTAAACTAATTGTGTCTTATACAAGCCAGCAATAAAAGGGCTGTTAATTCAGTTGTATGATCAATTTGTGGGCTGCACTTTGTGGAGCTGTTGAATAGCGTTGGTGTTGCTATTCCTCTGTCCACCCCATTTATGGCCGAATAGCAAACACTTTTTTCCACACTTTAGCACCTTCATGAAGGGAAAACTGTTGTGTTAGACCTTTTTAGCTAATAAGTGAACACCCTGTACCCCATCGTTTTTGATTAGTCTAACAAGAAAGGAGGGAAATGGGAGGTTTGTCCTCATCACAGTTCCTGCTGACAGTAGTTGGAGCCATATTGTTTTTCACCCATACTTATGCAAACTACTGTTGGTGAGTTACACTTGTCGCGATAACCTCCTACTGTAATTCTGCACGCCCAATCGTAGCTTGGATTAATCCCATGGTCCTAACCTTTCCCTCTTGCTGTGGAGAGAGCAATTTGCCTGATTCTGTCGCCGCCGTGGGTGGCTCTCCTCCCGATGACATCTCCTGCTGTGCGCCCAGCATCGGAGGCCAGCGCACTCCCCGAGGGGTGATCAAGATGCCAGAAAAAAGCTCCCTAACACCTGCCACTGAGAGCATTGTGCTGATTAAGGGAGAACTTTGACTCTCTGCCGACAAGAGCAGAAGGAGAGGGGGAGTGGGAGAGAGGCAGACAGCGAGGGACGGAGGCAGCTAGCGGGCGTGTTGGGGATCAGGGGCAACAGTCTTGTTATGCTGACAGGATCACCAAAGTCATGACACTTTGCTGCATCGTTCAAGTGATTCATTTGCATGAAATACCAACATTTTGTTATATATATATATACACATCAGAGGGTACATTGTATCTGAAAGTCTTGAAACAAGTCTGTTATACACTGCTGTTGAGGATTGGAGGCCCTGTGCATGAGCTGCTCTAGTTCGCAGTCAGTAAATTGGCCAGTAATCCCGGGGAGAACATGCTTCAGCTGCTTGTACATCCAGACAATGTATTTGATGAGCTTTTAAAAAGTCGCCTCCAGATGATATTCTTAATGAGCCTTTGGAGGAAGCCCCTGTCATCATTAGAAGGCCCCAAGGGGAAAACTGTTCGGACTACTTCCTCCTATTACTTCCTTTGGGTTTGATAGACAGAGGTGGAAGAAAGAAAGTGGCCAGCGAGGCTGCAGAGGAGGCAGCTCTCTGCCTGTTAGAGGTCAAAGGAGCAGAGATGATCCTGTCTACAACAGCCATCCCTAATTGACCACATGCAGAGAGAAGGTGTTGAACTAAAAACGGCCCTGGATGACGAAAACGGGGAGACGGAGGAGGGAGATAAAGCGAGTGACATTATTTGTTCAAGGCTATCCCATCCAGCAGAGTCTCTATTCATATTCAGACGGGGAAAAGAAAAAACTGTCCATGGTGAGTGAGCGATTATAAACAGAAAATAATTGCAATTGTTTGGCTCAGCTAATTTCCAAGAAGTATAATCGGCTAATACTGACTATGGCAATTATTTTCAAAAACAGAAATGGGTATAAATGAATATTAAACATTTCTTGTACTTTAACGACCTCCCTGTTGTTAATTAACCCCTTCCTCCACTGATTCAATGGCAGAGATCCCCTTTACTTTACAAGATTACAATTACATACTAATCACTGTTTGCAGCCTTTTCTGTGTTTGTGTAAGCTTCTAATCACTGTGTTCGGCTTTTTTTGGGGGGCTCCATGCTGGGTTTCATTAAGGAACAGCACTCCCCCACCTCCAACCCCTGAACCAAACGGGCTCTGTAATGCTAAGGGGAGATTGCTGCGAAGATCTGTTGATTTTAACTCATTAGGCGGAGGTAATTGGGATGTTGAGAAGATGCCACCATCTCAAATAACCATTGAAGGCAATTACGCCACAGTGCAAAAACACAAAGGCCTATATGCTAAGAAGACGTTGCACAGCTAGGCGTAAAGACTCTTACCCTAGGTGCTGTCTTTGCTTTCGATAGCAATAAAGGAGCAGCCTATGTAGTTAAACTATGTAATTATAGTTTTTCAGAGTATTAAAAGCAAATTAGTATCCTAGAATTCAACAATAAGAATTAGACCACGACGAGAAACTAAAACAAAATGTTCAAAGTGCATTTCAGTGTGATTAGTCTTTAATGTCAGGATTTTCCTCACTGGATGTCACAAAAGCTTAACATCAGTAAGTAGCAGAATCACTTGGTTCCATTGTCCAATGCAATCAATGCAGTGCCAACAGTTAATAAAAATAACCCTTTTTCACTTACTTAAATGTTCCATGCATGGAATGAAACAGAGTCTCTAACATTTAAATAGACTTGCTTGTGATTATGGTGCAAAATGGAATGCATTTTATACTTCGGTAATTTGAATTTCGCAGTTTTGGGCTATACATGGTCAGGGGAGGTTGCGGGGAAAACATAATTACAAAAGCTAGTCAAGCCTAACAAAACAGTGCTTAGAGCCTGTACGACTATTGCTGCCGAGCGACCCTTTTTGTCACTCCCATTATTCATAGTCTGGGCGAAACGGGCAGGAATTAGTTTATTGTAATTCTAGAACACAGTAATGTGGCGAAAAAGCTATAAGAGGACAAAACAACGGCTGTTTATGGCCCAAATTGAGAAGGTGCAAGGTTGGAATCTGTATTACTCCCTCTACTCATTTAGTTCCAATTGGTTAAGAGTCTACCTCTTACCCATATTAAGATGATTACAGCTTGAGCATGCCTTGAGCATAAAATATCCATCACACAAAGGTGCGTTCTCAGAGTATGCATAGGCACAGTAGGGCCATATACCAGCTGCAGACAATGCTATTGCCGTCAGCGTTGGGCTTTATGGGAGTGACACCTGCTGAGGTGACATTCAACTTGAGTAGCTGCTACAACTTATATGATTCGTTTAATCCACGGTGTATAATTGCGCTTGGCTGAGGTAATATTAGATGAATGTAATTTAGATTTTCTATTACCCATAATGTCCTAATTTCCAAAATTAGAAAGAGTTGAGGAGTCCACGTAGAATACAAGCTCCAACTGGACAGAAAAGATTGGTTTGCATACGTGCGAGCACGCACACACATGCCGACTCATATTTAATTCGCTGTGTTTTTTAGCGAAACACAACAACTTTAGCTATAATAAAGATAACATACTCAAAACTGTAATGTAATGCAACAGAGCAGAACAAACTCGCTACATTATTGGATAGAGGCAGAAATTCCCGCCTTGGGTACATGCCATCTGTCCCTGGGAATCAATCAATTGCCTCAACCCCATTACACCATCCAAACGAACGAGGAGACAGAAGGCAGTGTAGACAATCGCAGCCTCCTTCTGACCAACTTTACACAGCTTAGTGTCTCTTAGAGTCTCTAAACTTTATTTTCATCCAACTTATTGCAATATTCCGGCTCCAGTTTAGGAGGAAGTGTCTCAAAATGAGGTCCAATACGATCCATCAACTATTTGCCAATCGTGCAAATCTTCTTTATTGTTTTTCATTTAACCAGAATAATTTTCAATGAACTGTTCAGACGTCACTTTCTCTGTCTAAAACTTCCACACTACTTCAAAGTTCTGGTGTTGTGCTGTGAGGCATGGGACCTTTAACATCCCTAAATTACCACACATGCTCGATTCACCGGAAACCCCGTTGGGCAATACAATGTTGGGTTTAGGGCAATGTAAGAATTATGACATATTAATCTTTAAGCAGGGTGGGGAAGCTTGCTATACTGCAGCAGAAGATTTGTGCCAACTGGATGAAATCCTTGTAGTGTTTGGATGGAAGAGAAACCTAAAAGCAAACTGTAAAGGCAAGACGGATAGAATTAAAAAGTTGATTACTAAATAATCAGGCTTAATCAGCAGTGTGAATCAGGCAAAGAAAACAGAACGAGATTGGCAATCAAGAACAGGTTAACGGGGGAGGTGAACTGGATGACGGTGTTTAAAGGAACAGAGGAACATTTAAAATATGCACGAACCAAGAGTAAATTGTCTGAGAGTTACAGTAGATGAGACAACCACGGCCTGGCTATGACTAAGAGCAGCAAAATCCACGTTTCAGCACCACTAAATCTCACAAATGAGCACATGCTGCGTGTGACAAAGCTTTATTGTACTTTGTACTTGAAGTGTTCTTTTGTCTTTGAGGCGTAAGACCCGGTGTATTTATACTGCAGCCGTTTAAATACATGGAGTGTACTCGTCGGGTAGATTATTTTAAACAGGGTGAAGGCTTGCAATCAAATGTTTTTCATTACATAGAGTTTTGTTAAGATAAAAAATTAAGACATCTTATAAATGACTGTTTTTACCTTTTTCACGTTGTTAAAATAAATGGGACTAAATAACATTTTATAGGCACGGTAAAGTACATTCAAACATGAGAGAATTAATAGTTCTCCATCGCATTTATATTAGTATTTGCTTTTCATAACTATAGTTTTAATTTGAAAACTGCATTACATTACTTAAAAACAGGATGTTATAGAGATGTATTTCATAGCTACACTGCAGCACACACAGTAAAGTGGATGTGGGATTCTGTATGTGCACTCCAGGGACGGAGGCTGTAGGCAGAGACAGGGGGCAGGATGAGACAGACACAGTGCAGTGGATGTATAAGCGTGTCCACTTAGATGGATAGGGGACTCATCAAACCACATGAGTGTGCTCACACTGAGTTAATTGAGGAAGAAAACTCTGCCTCGAGCTGATAAACAACATTAATTACCATTATTTGGCTTGAAAGTCACCAGCGCTTCGTCTTGTCTCTCTTATCTCCGAGTACACTCTGCTTTTTCTTGAGAAAATCATAACTAATCAGTATATTGCTGTGACGCAGACGCACATTCTGCCATTCACAGGGCCTGGTTGTTTCCCCCTCCGGGCCCACGTGAGAAGTAGGAGGCGATGTCTGACCACATTTGTTGTCTAAATGGATGAAATAACTGTAATTCACAATGCCAGTGCGTTGACCTTATTAGGCGGCGAACAATAGCACTGCCACTTTTTTGGACTTCCTCTAGGCCAATGTCGAGCCCTTGATGATATATAATACCACTTGGCAGGCAAGTTAATTATAAGCTGGCCCCTAACACTTGGCGTCGGAGGAGCCCGCAATCTGAACGCAATGTGACTAGGATGTGTGTGTGTGTGTGTGTGTGTGTGGGGGCAGCGAGGAAGCAGGGTAGCACTGTTATCCAAACTGTCAGAGTCACTTTCAAAAGAGTTGGCGAGACACGATCGGTGTCCACACCTCTTGCGCGCACACACTCATGCGAGTTAGACGCATTCTACACACTGCTGCAGATGCTACCGTGCAATTGCAGTGGAAATGGCTGTAACAGGATGCCGCACTCTGATGTCACACGTATGTCTGGCAAAGTACAGTAGCACTGTATGGACAGTATGGAATGGAGTTGAACAAGGTTCCATTTGTTATTTTAAATGTGTCCGGATTGTCTCCGGCCGAGCTCATGTATGAATAGAGGAGGTAATGCTACGGAGGATTCAACACGGGCGAGTGGGCGTGTTGACGGCCTCCATTTCCTGCGACTGCCGCGAAGCCGGGCATTTTATTGGATCGTATTTCTTCACAAGCGAGGACTCATCTCGCCCCGGACTATCTATCGACGTTGGCCGCATGTCTGAAAGGGAAACTCTGGACCTGATCCTCCTGACATCCTCTAGAGTTTATGTCTGAAAGGGGCTTAAGAATGCCATTTTATTTTCAGCTCAAAAATATATACGCCATGCTCACTGTGTCTTCTCAGCCATGATTTCGCCCAGTTTGTTACTCGGGCCTAAAACAACACACACAAGTGCTACCAGCTGCCCCAGAAATAACTAAGGTTGCTGAGAGATCCTACAAATCTTTAATTTTAGACAATAACTTTGTCCTTGCTGATGACTCAATCTTCTACTGTGGGTACTCTTAAAATTAAATGTAAAAAAAAAAGTAAAATTTGGCTTTATTTCTTTGGTCTCCTGCACTCGTATAAGATTTAAACATTGTCTAGCGGGAACCAGGGCGTCACAGCGGCTGGACATCAGTAGTTAGCTTCGTAAAATGCAAATTTTTTCAAACTAAATACCTCCATACGCTCAAACAAACAGAGGAGCTAGACTATATGTTTGGTTTAATTTTCCCCATCCCCATGTTCATGTTTTCCGGCCAGCTCCACTTCCAAGCTAACACTGTATTTATGTCCTTAGAATTACAACTAATCTCCCCATCAAACAGAAAAGATTTACAGCAGCTTACAGCCAGAGAACCCAGTTTGGCTTTGCTTGTAACAAGCTGAGCCATCTCCCCCTTGTCTTCCATCAATCTGACAGTCGACATCGCTTCAATAAACCTGGCCCCGTCTAGACTCACTCGTGCAGATTTAATTCAAACAGCTGTTCACTACTTACCACAGACGCCCTGAGCACTTCCACTGAGGAATGGGAAGTGGAGGGGGGTGGGTGGGGAGATGGGTGGGGGACTCATGCCTATCTGGAAATTCGTTCTGGAGGCGTGGGAGGAAGTGACCTCAAGGGGTATGAGGATGTCAACTGCTAGTTAGTGACACATTTTGGGATGTTTTGTTTCTGACTCTCATACAAATTGCTGTGGCCCGACCAGCTGTTGTCATTGCATAAAAAAAGCAACCGTGTGATTCCAGCACTGGATTTTTTTGATTTGCACAGTTTTAATTTTTCTTATCACATCATTTTTTGTTACAGATACCTCCCCCTCGTTCAGATGAACTATTACACCACTTATCTTCTGGAAAAAAGGCTGCACGGCATCTAGAGCAAAATTAGTTTTAAACCTATTGCTTATTAACATTAATACTTACGGTTGAACTTTTTTTAATTTAACTTGCTGTTTATATTGGTGCACAATAGCAAAGAACAACATAAGTAATATGATAAAGCTGCTGACATTTTTAAGTTTTGCTTTCTATTCTAATCTAAATTATCTTACATCAATGTGCATATTTTGTAACATGGCAAAGGTTTCTATTTAGTAATGGTAATGTAATAACTTTCAATACACCTGTGATAAGTATGGGGAGTTTTACACTTTCTAAAAAGTCAGCCAGTTCAGTCCTTTTCCATGGAGTAGTTAGAAAGTCCACAAGTCTCCATAATATACATATCTGTCACTTTTGCTCTTTAGTTTTTTGCTTTGAGCTTCCTGTTAAAACTGTTTTGCTTCCGTCTAACCTTTTCAAAAATGATTTTGTTCAACTAACTTAGATTAAAATTTTAACAATTAACCAATAGTTTTGGTATTAGGGATGTCCCGATACCGCGTACAAGTACTTCCATTGAACTACTTGCTGACACTGAGTACCGATACGAATACTAAACTGATTCTCTTCTAGTATAATCATCCGTCCACTGCCCCGATAGACTGATGACAGCCAGCGGCAGACACCGCTGGACCAAACAGTAGTGAGGACATAGAAGTACTGCATTTAGACATCCCTATCTGTTATTTATTGATTATGGTACAGTATATTGCATGTATATGCTACTGAAACTTTTTTACGCTGCCTCTCATTCCCACATTCACGCTCACAATCACACACAAACTCACACACCGACTGGGCCACTATGTAGCTGCCAACACAAACCAGGAGCCAGTAAGTTGGGCTTCAGTGTCTTGCTCGGGGAAACTTTGCATGTGAAGGGAGACGTCGTGAATCGAACAAACAAGCCACAGTCCGAGCCACAATCGACATTTGACATTTTCAAAACTATAAAGCGTTGCTCCTAAATGGCGTATGACACTTTCACTATTTCAACTTTCTTCCAGCTGTGTATTTGTTAGCTACCTTTACTTTTAGTTAGATATTTATAACTGCATTTATTTATCTGTTTCAGCTGGGAATGTTGCTAATTTCTTCAACTCTCTACGCATTAAATCAGCTTATTCATTTTATTTAATTTTAATATTTTTAAACTCTGCACTTGTCGGCATGCTAACTAGTGTCTTTAGTAAAAGCTCTGGTAAATCTGTCACACTGAGGGGAGGTGTGAATATGATTACAGCATTAAATCTCCTTTCAGCTTCTGCATTTCCTGCATGGATACTTGTAGAAATCCCCGTCTTTAGGACACACTGATGTACAGTACAGTGCAGTGGAAGTGCATCAGCGAGCGCATGTGCTTGTTGTGCCTCATCCACCATCTTGCCTCAGCTCTGACCGGGCTCCTCACTAGGTGGGCGGGTGGACCCTGTTTGTGTGTGTGTGTGTGTCCTCTGCAGTCCAACAGACAGGCCCGGGTCTCGCGGAGCAGATTGTCTGGCTGCTAAAGAGGTGCTGAGGCCTGTGGAGCTCCCCTACCCTCCCCTCCACCAACTCAGCAGAGCTCCACAGATGCCCAGGTACAGTAAGAGCTCTTGTGCGCATAAGCCCCTGCTAGTAGACAGGACGGGTGGAAGGAGAAGTGACAAGCACGGCCCCATGCTGGTCTCCAAGCTGTCCTGCAGATCTGCTCCCTCCGCCACCGTCTTCCTCTCTCTCGATTCACTTTTCTCTCTCTCTCTCTCTCTCTCTCTTCCGCACACTCAGTCCTCCTTTGCTCCAAAGTGGATTCAGAAAGAAATGTTGAACACAGAGAAAAGAGGGACAGATAGAAGGGAGGGCACAAGGGGGGAGGGAAGGAGGCCCAGTGTGAAAGAATTGTGTTGACAGTGGGAGAGCCAGAACAGAACGGTGAATGCCTTTCATTATGAACAGTAGGAGGCTGCGCGTGGCAGCCCGCATCTGTCTCACCCGTGTTTGTGTGTACGAGTATGTGCGCGTATTATTTCCTTTTTGTCTCTTCGCTCTTTCCTCGTCTTCCAACCTTTCTTGTAACACATCTGAATTATTGCCGCCTCACAACCGTTTCTTCATTACAATACCCTCGATGGATATAACTGTTATTCACTGTAGCTCAACTAATTTGGTGTAAATCCTGATTTTTCCCATTTTTTTTTGTCTATTGTATTCATTTCACACTAAATGACAAATGGATGGCTGAACAGTGTCTCCATCTAATGTAGCCTAATGAATTCTGATTAGAGTAGAATGGACTGCAATGACTTCATCAACGTAGTAGTGTTTCAGATGTTCACAGTGGTCAATCAAATGATCCTGGGAGTATCTTAAATGCACGAAACCCAAACCTTCAAAAAAGCTGACGAATAGCAAGAAGGAAGATCAGAATTAATGTGAAATATATATATAGTGGCTCTGAGGTGCCAAACAGTAACGTCAAAGAACTTAAAAATAAAAAAAAGAGAAAACACAATTTCAAAAGACAAAGTAGTTTTGAAATTTTGTGTAATCTCAAACAGTTTAAGTATATATTGTTTGGATGAAATAAATATATATATATATATCTTTTGGTACAAAACAGCTGATTGTCTGTGTTAACAGGGACAACCGCAATGTTTGGTGAATAGTGATTTGCCATAGATATGTTAAATATAAGTTCATTATTATTATCTGAGAAAAGTTCCTACATAACCTAAATATGCGGGAAACATTGTTGACTGTGGATCTGTTCCATTTATGACCGGATTGTTTATTGATTATCAGCTGAAAGATTCAGATATAGAGTTTTTAGTATGACAACAATGTTTGAAGGGATCATCACACGAGTGAAGCTGAGCGGTGAAGAGAACAAATAAAAAACTCCTGTGTTCCTTGAAGAACTGTTAACTTTTCAAACAAATGTCGATCCAGTGAAACTTTCTCCTGAATGAAGCTCCTGCAAGAGGCGGCCCAGAGCTGGGAGCAGCAGCGCAGTGCAGTGCAAGGGCAGCAGCGATCCAACCGAACCACATGGAGTGTGGTGGCTGCACCAAGCTTCAGGCCAGAGTCGAGCAGTAGACAGCTGAATGACAAAGCAGACTCACTTTTCAGTTTCAGCTACTGTATGGTGACCTTGTGCCATCACTACATATACTTATGCCCTTTTCACCCTTTTAAATAATGATTTTTAAATATAAGGTAGAGTGGTAACCATGGAAAATGGAAGACACAAAAGATGCGTATAATTAACACCAAATGACCAAATAAACAGTTAATAAAAGTTCCACAAAATTAAAGAGGTAAAAATGTATATATATATTTTTTTTATTTAAGGAGGTTTGACTAACAAGAGTAGCCTATGCTGTGTATTCATGTGCAGAATTAGACCTTTATTGCAAGTAAAAAAAAAAAAATAACCATCTCATCCATTCAAAACTTTACCACACATATCCAAGGATGACTATGCTGTTAACGTGGTTTCATAAATGTTGCTGTATTTGGCACTTCAGGGACTCCGTAATTTATACTAGAAACAAGGGACCCCAATAGAGAGGCTGGCAGAAGGACAAACAGAAGGAGTGATAGTAGAAAAACACAAGAGAAGGTGAAAATGGCAGAAAGGACATGCATAGTGTGAGCACAAACCCATTTGGCTTTGAGTCGCCACTTTTGTTTGGCATGGCATCAGGCCGGGACATCAGCGTGATGGTGACAAACCTTATGACGGGCGATGTCAGAGCTCTGTGGTGAAGCAGCACATATGGACCGGCTGCTACGGCAGGCCAAGAATCACAATGTGAAGAAGTAAACTTGTGCACCGACTAATGCAATTAAAAATAAATATATTGCACATGTTTGTGTGTGCAAATAATTGTTTTTATGTTGAGCGTTGAATTAAAACTATGTACATGCATGAGTGAAACTTTTCTTCAGATGTTAATTTTTCTTCCATTTCGAGAAAGAAAAAAAAAAGTTTTTTTTGACAGTGACATGGCAGATTTTGCTTTTGTGCTACTGCTACTTGTGCTAGTGTAAAAGTAATAATGCCATCAGCTACTGCTGTTTTGAGTTTAATGCAAATTAGCGAAGGATAGCGCGCATAACAAAAAATGATGCACGTGACGTTGGTATGCAGCCCCGCGGACCTGTCGAAGCCGCGGATGTTGAGCTGATGCCGTGATGACTCATCTTGATTTGAACCAAGCCGATAGAGGAATGAGTGGTTATTTTTGCAGCGGCTATTACCTTGCTGAGATTCCTTTTGATCAAAAAATGAAAAAAAAATAAATAAATTTTGCGCTTTTTCACTCTGTGTGAAGAAGAATATGTGAGATAAAGTGGTGTGAAGTTGCTGTGTGGAGTTGTATGAAAAACACGCTGCAGCACTATAATGAATTGAACTACATGTGTAATAAAGTCATTTTCTGCGGTGGCCTGTTGCAGCCTCAGCAACGGTTGCACTGATCTAACTTTATTACTCAGTGTGAGGACGGGTGCTATAAGGTGACACACGCTCTGCGTCAATTCAAACTGAAATAACCGGGATGGTGATGACGGTGCAGTTTTACACACACATGCAGATTGCTCTTCCAGGGTTTCCCTTTTAGATTAACTTAACTAAAAATAAAAAAAAAAAAAAACGCTTAAAACACGAGGGCAGTGCCATGTACCGACGGTCTAGCCCTCTCCATATCCATTTGGCGAAAGAGACAGTAAATACAGTGGAGAGTCAGCGTAGTAATGGAGCTCTTCATACTCTCAATGGCGTAATTGAATCTCCCAACTAAAAAGTGTTATCCAAATGCTCACGCCGGTGGACAAAATGGAGTGGCGGAAATGCTATCGCAAGTAAGTAAATGAAGCCCACCCACCCACACACACACACACACACACACACACACACACGTCCATACTCTACACGTGGCGTTCAGAAGCGTACCCGCGTTCATACGCTCGGGCACGTTTATGCACGGCTCCTCCCAGCACACATGTACCGTGCAGGTACAAACTGAGGACCGGTGGACAGACGGACACAGATCGGCACAGGCAGGTGTACAGACGGACACTCACTCGCATGCTGGGAGCACAGTGCTGAGACACCCCGCAGATTTGGCATCTTCTTGACCCCACCAGAGGGCACTTAAAAAGTCTCGAAGGCAGCGTCCCCCCTCCCTCTTTTTGTTCTTCGTCACCCCCTCCCCCCCTCCTCCTCCTCCTCCTCCTCCTCCTGTCCTCCCTTTGGCCTCTGTCCAAACAACCAATCACGTTGATGGCTTTGTTTTCAACTCTCTCAACCCCTTTTCCACCAGCAGCACTTCCTCCTGCAGTGTGGGTAACATCCAGGAATCCAGGGCTGACGAGCCCAAAAGGATGTTTTGGGAGACAGCCAGCACTGCCAAGTCAAACTGAGACTAACCCCAAACTGCCTCTAAATCTGCAAAAGAAAAACTTGGAGCTGTCTCTGGAGTTTTTTGTTCGGCATTTTTGTAAACAATGCATCTGCAAATTCTTACCAAATAATTTATTATTGAACAACGTGTAAGAACTATTGTCTTTTACAGTCTCTTGGTATCATAGCTGCTGTGATAGCCTTTAACAACAAGCCATGACTTCAGAACATGTTCGAGCATTAGATCTAAATATTCTATGAAATAGCGAGCAGGCTTATTATTTCATGCATAATGCAGCTACATGAAATCCCATTAAAGATGCAAAAAACATAGAGTGTTGAAGAAAGATGACTGACTATTAATAGAGAGATGTCATGTTTCGCTGTGATCACACACAAACACATTTCGGTTGAGGCAACAGAGGAAAAATGTGAAATAAGCCCAGTTTTAAGACAGAAGCACAGCATTTCATTTGGGATTAACGCTTCCTTTATGAGGGTGAATATGCAAATGGAACACTAATGAACTTAAAGTATTCTCTTTGTGAGGACTGATTAACCAAGGGGCTCCTCTGCTGCACATTTACATTTTTCTCAAGTCAAGTCAGGGTTCTCCAGTCACAAATTACAGTGCTTTTCCAGGCCAATTACATTGAACAAGTGCACCATTATCCAGTTCTGAACATCACACATGTATATTTGCCCCCTTCATTTTCTCAAGAGTGCTTCAAGCCAAGGGCTTCTACAGAGACTGGGGGACAAGAGGAAACAGGGGAAGTCAGAGAAGTGGGTGGAAGAGAGAGAAAGAAAGAACGTAAAAAAAAAACAACAGGAACCATCTCCTCCGATAAATGAGACCAGAGTCGGTATGAGGACATTTGTCGGCGTATATATGTGACTAATTGAAACTGACGTAACTAAACTGGAGAGAAACAAGGTTGGAATCGAACTCGTGTGTGAGTCCACTGTCGCCGTTTCTTCTACGACTGTCGTCACGATTGTTGTCGGTGACTTTTTTTGCATTAGCGGGGGCCAGTCGCAATGTATTGGAACGCGGCGACTTGTGGTGTGCCAACAGCAACCACTTGCCTATTTTTATCCCCAGAGGACCAATAAGGTAGCGTGACTGCACCATTGCCCCCTGCAGAATAGGCTCGGGGATTAGATTGCTTTCGTTCTGTGCTCATGCATGAGGCAAGCAAAGGGCAGCAATCGCATATTATAGTTTCCCACAGGATACAGTGTGAGGCGAGAAGCGGTTTCTTTTTCCATCAAAAACACTGTACCTAGCCACTTACATGTGACACTCCGCTGGCATTCAGACACAGAGTGACACCACCTTTTTGCAAAACAACAATAATAAACCAAAATCCAATCTCACAACAGAGACAACTCCTATTGGAGTGACAAATGTTCTGGGGCCATCTCCAGCTAGCTTTCCAACTGTTCTATTCATTACCTTTCCCTCTCTCTCTCCCTCACTTATTCTCCTCAGCTGCCGCCGCCGCCGCCGTCTCCTCTGCTTTCGGCATGAAATAGACACTCCAGGAAGTACATTTTGTGCAAACTCTCCTCCCGCTGCTACAGCTGATTTCACAAATGATGGCGAAATGGCCAGGAGAGCGAAGGGGTAAATGGAAAAAAGATGGCTGTTGCACACCGCGGCCATATTCCTTCGCTCTCCTTTTTCATAGATAACAGGGGATGATTAGAAAACAGCAGATGGGAGGGCCGGCATTAACCTCCGCCGGGGCCGTGGTAAATTTAGTTTGAAGACTCCCCTGCATGAACTCGCTTAAGAGGTCACGCACACAAGTGCACGTGCACACAGGTGTGGACACACACAAAACCGAGCAGTCCTATTCCCCTGAATCCTATCTATTTTGACAATAGGCTGTTTTCTGTGACAGCTCTGACAAGTCCATTTCAGGCTGATATTTCAGATGTATGGCTTACGTGTGCAAAAGGGCACGTACTGTCAATACAGTCTGTTGAGCCCTTGCCATTTTGTAATGACATGTCTGTGGTGGGAGAAGGACGATAAAAACTATGAGAGAATGCTTGCAGGTCAGGGATAAGGAGGTTAATTGTTGTCATCAGTGACCTTAGTGGTATTTAGAAATAATTTATCAATGTCAAAATCAGCAGAAAGCCGTTCTATAGGTTATATTTAGGCTTTTTTCCTGGCCTTTTGAGTTTGCTTCCCTTATTTTTATTAACGTAATCCCATAAATTTGTCCTTGATGATTTTAAATAATATAACAAACTCACCAATCGTAATGTCTGTTTAGGCGACATGAAGATTTGATGACATGTGCTCTAATCTTTACACTAAACCTCTCCACAGGACCAACAGAAACGTAGCGAGGCGGGCTCCACACAAACGCTGGAAGCTGAAGCTGAACTTTGAGCTTAATGCTAATTCACGGATGACAACGCTGACATGTCCATGTTGAGCAGGTGTGAGGACGTATGAGTTTGGATTCTTTTAGCGTCAGTATGGTGTGTTAATATATTAGCAATGCTAACATGCTAGTGTAGCACTGAACACAACATGCAACTAAAAATATAATTAGTTTTGCAAGTACTAAAATAGATTTTGAACATATACAACATTTCATGTAATTTAAGAGATTTTATTCAAAAAGCATGATGACTTGTACTGCAGTTTTAGAAAACAGATGCAAATAGACAAAACACAAGCTAAATATACAGAAACAATTTCACCAATTTCACCATCAAGAAACTCTGCAGAAACCATAACACAACCACAATCAGAAACGCACTGCAAAAACTGCAACACAATAGGAATGGCTCATGGAGCGACTTAGAACCTTTACGAATCTAAATGTCTGGTACTTTTTAGTGCATTCCCAGGAAGCGTTGACAGATATTTAGATTTATAAATGTATTATATATTGTGCACATTGTATAATCTTGCTCCTGGATCCATTTCCGTTGTGTTGGGCTTTTGCAGCGGGTTTCGTCATTTGGTAGTGTTGTGGTTTTTGCATCCAATAGCCGATTTTACGCCTGACCCAGGTTTTTCGGGAGACTGGCATTGTGTCAGATCTGCATTCTGCTGCCTGTGTCCTGAACACATATCCAGATGTAGCCTCCCTCTAACTATACCCTGTAACACTGCATCCACTCTCAGTCAGATTACCTCTTCCAGGTTTCCACAGTTGAAGTGGATTTCTGTTTCAAATTACCTTTCTTCAGCTCTTTGGGGGTGCTCTATTCCAAAAAAGGGCCAATAGGACTCCAATCTCGTGCCGTCACTCTGGAGATTCAGGGCTTTCCCTTGATATATAACCTCTTGCTATTTAACAAGTTTCTCCGATTGCAAGTGACAGGTTATTTGCTGCTGTGTTAAAATACAGGCAAATAGAAAAACTGCTCCCTTTTTGTTAACCTCAAAATGCTAATCCATGCGGAGACTGATCCACTTTTCAGAAACCGAAGGGAACTTACTTTAACACAAATCAACATTATAATACTCAATAGTCAAAAGGTTATATTTGAGTCTGTGATGTGATAACTCTGCTCCTTTTATGCCCCAGCTCCCTCCCTTGCATCATACTTTTTATCAGTAAGTGGAGCGCTTCATTATTCAAAAAATACATTCCATCAGAACGTAATCATCTGCTGATTACGTTCCTTGCGAAAACATAATCCCGTTTGCAGTTTAGATGCACAGGAACAAACTTTTTCGGAGCCAGGGTCGGCTGATGATGTCAATAATCATTTTGTCCATTGGGGCTGTGTAAACATTCATGCCACTAGTCTCCGTTCATGCTGCTGAAACAGGATTTAAATTGGTACAGGATTCTCATTACAGTGTGTATTGATGTATATATAATAAAATCTCTTTATTTGATACTGCACCTGTGCCTTGTTTCGTTCTGTTGACTGCACAGTACTGGAAAGAAATTGATCCATCATATCAGAATCTGATATACCTGAGTGATGTTCTATGATGAGACAATAACAAGCATGAAGCAGGAGCTGCATAAATTCGATGTTTCGGGGATTGTGGTTTTATTTTATCGATAATATAACCAAATGGTGGCACGATGTAGGTAAATGACAAAAACCTGCCACACTTAGTACGAGGATAAGACTCTTCTTGCAGTTATTATTTGCTGGCTTCACTGTATGCACTTCACCACCTCTGTAGCCCGTCTTTGCTTGGGATTAGACGCTTAATTAGTTAGAATACAAATCCAAATCTTGTGCTAAGCTGTCAGTGTCAATTGAGTTGCATTATATGACAAGCTGTGATGGAAAAGAACGATGTGCGGGATGAAACAAAAGGCAGGATCTCGAGCTCGGCTGCATCAGTTGTGCCGAAATATACAACACAATTTCTTTTCATAAAATAGTTTGATATTTTCTGCTATGGTGGAGATTTGTTACCTAAGTCCCAGTAGGGTTGGAGGATACATAACTCCAGGGGGCTCAGAAATGCAGAAAATTAAATTATTCTTCATGCTTCTCTGCAGTGACATTGATGCTGTCAAAACTTACACACCTAACTTTGAAAGCTGGTGGCAGTGCATGCTAATGTGGCCCACCCAAGTGCATTTAAAACAAGGAGCCCTGTGTCACTCCATTTTATTCCAATTGTGAAGCCAGGAAATATATATTGCACAGATAATAACATACAGAAGTGAGCATATAACATTATAATAGTAGCAGCGTTGGGTTGTAACACGTGACTGTGATATTATGAATGAGTACTTTAACATGTTACATGTTTCTGCACAATGTCTGGAGGACGGGTTGGCCACCTGCACTGCTATCTTTCAGACCCTAACTCCTCAGAAAATATAATAACTAGTGTAATGTATTACTCATGACAGAGAGTAATACATAAAGTCATAATATTAAGTTTGAAAATATTATATTTTGTTACATTTTTAGGTAACAGGCCCAACCCTAGAAAACACACAAATGTCAAAAAAAAAAATTGAAATGCATGCTAGCTGGAGGAGATGCATAAATGACCTTGTTCTTATTTCTTATAATCCATTTAGTAATATATTAAGGAAAATTGTACGTACGCAGTCAAACCGGAAACACAGCCTTCTACGAGAAATCAAATCAATAAGCAATAGAAAGAAGTACAAGCATCCGTCGTCTCGGAGGATCAGCGTGTGCTAATATCAGTGTCTCAGGTTCGATGTATTGCAGCATGTCTGCAGCTAATGGGGTTCAATCACTCCCAAACTTCCGAAGTAATTTAATGTAAAGGTTAGGCACTATTTTTCCGGCACGCTCTTCACCTGCAGGCTCCACGGCATTATGCAGCAAGGGATGAAAGCATTATCAGTAAAATACTAAAAGGCCAGAAGGTGCTAATGCAGTGCTGTTAGTCTAGTAAAACAATTAAGGCCAGGCTATAAATAATAACTCAGCTGATTTAAATTGAATAAAAGTCTGTATTAAGTTTAGCGTCAGCGGCATTTTAGCTGATATTGATTTACCACCTTTAGTTTGTTACAGTAATCTCTTTGCGTGTGGTGTAAGTCTGGCTGTGTAAAATTACAACATGAATTTTAAAGTCAGAACACGTTCATGCATAGTTTTGTTTTATGGATATTAGTCAGTGACAAAGGAAGACAGCGTCAGCCACAACATAGTAGTTAGTGCTCATTGAACGGGTTGGTGCATGTTTCAAGTCATGGGCCTTTATCAAGTTGCTGGTTGCAATTGTGTGTGTGTGTGTGTGTGTGTGTGTGTTCATTTCTGCATCTGTGTGTATTTTTAAATACATACTGGAAAGTGAAAAATGCACAGTCTTCCAGAAAGTCGGCCGCTGTGGTCGGAGCCGTCAGCAGAGTGAGAGGAGAGAGAAGCAGCAGCGCTCGCAGTCTTTGACCAATCAATAGCTACCAGATTATGTGAAACGTCAACCTTCCCAAAGTACTGCACGACTGAAAATCAAAAGATCCAATAAGGTTTAGCTTCATTTTTTTCTTTACCAAATTAACTAAACATTTAACCAATTTAAACCTAAATAAAAATGGAATTTGACCCTCTATTAAATAGTTTGCATGAAGCTGTTTTTGCTAACCACTAACCTCTTGTCTTGTTTTATGGCCAGTTAAACACTAGAGTTGACACTTAGAAATGTAGTGTAATTAAAAGAAGGAGCTCGCTCGATATTTTAAACAGCCAAATTACACCAGCTGGATGTCAACTGGGCTGTTACGCTGCAGAGAGGAATCTCAAATCTTCCCTAATCATAGCTGTGTCCTAACCAAAATACCAAAAAAAGTCATCAAAGTCAACAAGGTCTGGAATATAGACCCCTCACATGGTGATTACACGGGGGACATTATAAAAAAATAAAAATAAAAATACACGCAAATAGAAAATGTGCCTCCTAAGCTGTCTTCAATTAGAGCAAATTGTTTGGTGGGCCTGAGCAATTTATGGGCCGCTTGTTCTCTTATTCACCGTGAGACTTGGTCAGTAAATCTGAGGGCTTCATTCTCATTCTGAGATAAATTATTATATATTTAAAGAAAAAGGGCCTTTGCTGCACACAGTTTAATTAAGGGCTTTGGGGAATTATAATCAACGCTAAAAGAGATGCCGTGATGATGAAGCATAAATCCATAACTGTGGAGCAGACGGCACGGCCAAGCTAATGCATCTACAATATTGCTCAATGGGTAAACAAGTGAGTGTGAGTCTGCTGGAAATGTTGGCGCAAGCGTGTGTGTGTGTGTGTGTGTGTGCATATCAAAAAGATCTCCATAAACTTATTGCGACTGAGACAACATATTGTTTGGGTATATGTAAGTGTTATTAGATATTCCAAAATGGCCAGGTTCTTTCTGCAATAAATTCAGAGCCATCCTTCATTGCATGTTTTAATAGATTATATCTTTTCTAGATGATGACAGTTTGCCACCTGACGCCAAAAAACCTCTGCCCAAATGCATGCTGACAGGGAGCAAGGCCAGCAATCCCACTAGGGCAACAGCTGAAGGTTTGTGCGTGTGAAACTGCATTTCCTCATTCACTGGGTGGAGAGATTCTAGGTGATGGGCTGGAAGTAGGAAACACAAAGTGACAGGTATATCAGAATTAGGTTGCATTCACTCTGATTCCTCGGGAGAGTCAGAAGTTTGTTGAGCCTGCTTAGCTTGCACAATATTAAGGTACATCAGGAGCCATGCAATCACAAAGTGAAGCTGGACTAAAGTGAAAGCTTTTTAGAGTTGCTGATCCAGCAGCAATTTTAGAATGAATGTTGGCCCATGTATCCAACTGCTGGTCCAAAGGACAGAAAAAAAAAGAGTCTAATGAAAATGTACCAAATTAGTGATAGCTTTAATTTATTGTCATGCATTAAGGATTTCTCCACTCCTAATGAACTTTGTGATGTTGAGTGGCACAAAAGTAAATCATCAGTAAACAACTGGGCACTATATGAAAAGTGCATACACATAAGAATGAAAGCATTTGTAATATAACTTCCACATGCTTTTCGTGAACTTGGTCCACACCACGTTACATGTTCCTGACATTTTCCTGACTTAACTCAAGTAAAAATGACGGGACAGGCTTTAAAATTCAAACTGTGTATCTCTACAAGCTGTTTAGGGACCTCACGTGTCATAACTTTTATGGGAACTAATAAGCGACAAATAAGAAGCAACTAAAAACCAGCTGAAAATTCAAACAGCTGAAGTGTTACAAGTTCTGTTTGTGCTGTTTCATCTTTTGCAAAAACTGCACATGTGACAAAACTGTATTGGAATATCATCTATTACAGTTCAGATCAGATTTTTGGTGCAAGCTCCACAATCGTTAATAACAAGCATACAACTGACTTACTTACTCCTGCTTATTACCAGGTCGAATTAAAGCGCAAGTATCGTCCTAAACAGTTAAGAGACGAGGAGCTAGAAATCAAAGAGGCCAAAGTTTCGTGTTTGAATAGACGGTGAGTTGTTAGTTCATATTAGGCGGCTGCAGAAAGTCTGTATGTGCACAGCTGACTGAACTTTCAAATTAAAAAAACAGAGAAAAATAGCCACAAACACAATAATGATTTAGCAACAAAAAAGTTATGGATCAGTTGATGTAAGATGAGTCAAGAAACACGTGATGCACTGTATGTACAGTAGTATTGATTAATCATGGGAATCCTGGGACACAGTACAGTTTTCCCAACGTTTACTGCTAGTACTGAGAAGATTAGTTTTATTATTTATAAAAGTACATCAAGTGAAATACAAAATATTCTCAAACACCACTGTAAGTGTGTTTGTATGTTTTATTTTTAATCACTCATAAAACATATTACTGCCAGCGACAAGTATATTGGTTTTATTTTGTTTTAAAATAACCTGTCAATGGCGAGTGAATGTATCAAATATGAAGTAAGCAATCGTTTATTGCAAAGTATAATGCAACTACAAAAGGCAGAACGCTAGAAGATGTGTGTTGACAAAAATGGCATTGCAAAACATATGCCAGATATCAACAGAACTTCAACTTAATACAGTGATTGTAAATGTAAAAATAGCCCATTCAAACCACACAGTGATATATTTTATGCGATATAGATTTAAACATTTTCGAAGTCGAAGATTACGCACTATTTAATGCTGCCTTGCTGGGCCCTCAGCTCAGCTTTCATGGCTCAGCTGAGGACCCTAACTGAGCGCACACTAAACTGTAAGGTGCTTTGAAGCCGCTCACCGTACAATTACTTCCTACATATGTGCTCTGCCTGGTATTAAATCAGAATATGATAATTTTAATGAACTAATTCAGTTCTATAGTGAGTTATTTATGAAATTCCTCCTCCTAAAGCCAGAGACCAGCAACCACATGTCTAATAACAGATTTTTTGCTGATATACAGCCTGGAGCTGCTCCAGTGAGGATTATTACCAGGAGATTGAACACATACAATATTATTTTGAACTTTACCATCCAACTGGGTTCTTTATATTATCATAATTCATATGCTCTTATTTCCATAAAATTATCCTGTTCACAATCACACCTTTTCTGTCTCCTATCTTCCCCGGCGCCATATACATAATGGTGCAGCGTCAGGTTAGGCGAGGGCAAAAGTAATCATATTTATTTGTGGATACAGGAGACAAAACTCTGGGATTCATAATGCAATTAGCTTTGTCTGTTATTCTATTGGCGTGTTCCTGGAGGCCCCAGAGGAGGAAAATGAAAGGGAAAGGTGGGCCGAGCACTGTGACACATGGAACCACGTGGTACAGTCAATTTTTTAAACAGCAATCTACAATAAGTCAGCTTTGGCAGTTCTTAGCTTTACTCTCAAAAAAAAAAACGTTCACTATGCATCAGATATTTCATCTAGTGTCAGACATAAGCTGGTAGAGCCTAGAAGTAGCAGTACCACAAAAGGAGAACAAAATCGTCAACAAATTCTACAGAATACGTTTCCCTCTGCACAGCTGTAAGAGCTGATTGCATATTTAAGTTTTCCGACGTATTTATTTTTCTTTCCTGCAGCTGTACAAATGCAGATTTCCCAAATGGAACAATTTCCCCTTTCTCCGTGTGCATACAACGGGAGAGAAATGTCACCAGAGTTAGTCCGGCTTAATCCCGTACGTTGATATGATCACGTTTCTCCACATCACGCAAATATATTGTTTAGCAGCTGTTTCTTTTAAGATCTCAATCTACAGAAAGCATCTTGCCTTATTTTTTTTTCCCACTCTCTTTCTTTCTTTCCCACTGCATTTTATTACATTGACGGCATCTTACTAATGCAATGCACCGTTGGCCTGCCGCCACACGCCAATTTATAACACGATGGCTTTTGCTGCCCTATGCATACCAAGTAATGCTGATTTGTTGCATTGGCTGTGCGGCCTCTCACTCGACTAATGTTTTTTTTTTTTTTTTTCCAGCCTTACCCCCTCCCAAAATGGTAATATGTGTGGTAAAACACAGCACTTAGAAATGGCAGAGAGGTGATGAAGTGGATGATGGGTAGAAAACACCAAAAATACCACAAACACAATAGAGGAGCAGCACTTGAGTAAAACAGAGAAACTCTCATGATGGTACTGTAATATCTCTGAAAATACGAATACAGGTGTGTGTTTGTGTCGACAGGTGTGACATAAATCTTTATGATTTTACATGTTTTGTACTTGTATACATGCATACGGCTTTTTATATAAATATGTGCACATTAATGTTTTGTACTCCACTAAGAAAATAACTCATATTAAATAATAATGATTATAGTGATTAGGGAAAAATAAAAGCAGTAAGTAATAAAAAATAAAGGTCAACGTTTTTATTTTAATACTTTGGGGGTTAACCAGTAATGAGTATTAGTATTTATTGGTTCATAATATGTTTATTTATTTTATACTTAAACCACCAGGTGGTGTTAAGGTTGTCTGTATATAGTACACTTTGGGGTTCGACAATTTTTTTTTTCTAATTATTATTATTCTCAATACATGTGCTAAGGTGATACATCATATTAAGAATCTAAATAGCTAAAACATTATGACAGGAAGTAATAGAATTGTACAATCATAATATTAAGCAATTTTCTGCATTTACGACATTTTACTAAATATGTAGAAAGCCAGTTTGTTTTACTTCCTGTGGTGTAGTGGTCACGTTTTGAAATTTTGAGCTGCATTTTATCATAATTTTATGTGCAAACGTCCCAATTGGATCTTTTTGGGGGACTTGTAACAGAGCTGTTATGTAGCGTGTAGCATGAAGTTCTATAGAGGATGATGTGATATCCTAAGGCATAATGTGACTTAGCTGCTTGTATACAGATTAGGACAAATCCCACCGTGCATTATGATGGGCTATTATTAACCTAAATTAATGTTCAGTAAATTGCCTCCCAGCAGGTTTAGTAGGTTCTTATTATGCACTGGACCTTCGCTGTCGTGGTTACAAAATATACGCAGAGTTTCAAACTCATCTGTTCAAACATCAGGAAAACGTTTAAAACTGTGACATACTGGAGTAATGTAAAAAACAGTTGTCTCCCACGTCAGTCGATTGCTTTCAAGCCCACCCATCCACCCAGACCTCATCCTTTAGCAGACATTCAGACACTCATTCCAGCTTCTGCAATACTTTCCACACAGCCATATGTCTCCTCTCTGTCATGTTTTTGGAGGTTGAAGGCCACTGACCCATAGGTACGGCCTGACAAATTATTGATAAGGCCACATGAAATAGTGTGGTACAAGTCAAAATTAGTACATTCCGCACTATATTCCATTTTAAAGGTCCTAACAGAAAGAACGTAGTTTGGTTGGAACGCTGCAGTTTGTTACTACCACACCCAAAGTGGTTTGCAAAGAAAAAGCAAACTCCAGTGGTGCAACGCCTTGACTGACCTTACAACGAACGCAGGCAACAACAACTGTGCTCAGCTGCTGTGCCGTACGGTGCAGTTATTAGCTGGTAAAAGATCAGTATGAAACATAGGTTTTAAAATGTCACCCATTCTCAGTTTGCATCTGCCTCAACGAGGTGGTTCAATGAACATGCCTGTTTTTACATTGTCTGCTTTCTCTTCCTGTGAAAATGTCAGCAGCTCACAATGTGCCTCTTTGGAACACAACTGCCTCCTCTGAACAGATGCATTTAAATACTGGTCTATTAGTTAAATGGATCATCCACAAGTGCAGCTGTCACGAGGCAAAAGGCATCTGGACTCAGAGCGAGCCAGGGAAAACTGCTGCATCACCAGGACTTTGCAGCAGGAACATCCACCTGACTGTTTTTGCTCAGTGCATCAAAAAATGTTTCTGGCAAATCTCCATGAAGATTTGTGCAATACACAAAGCAAAGTAACTTACAGTGTGTGTGTGTGTGTTATTTTTCCCAGACACCACCATTATAAAATGACATGCTATGACTAATGATGTGCTGCTCTAAATGTCTTTTTTTTTTTGCAAACTCGGTATGAAAACTATCTTAAAACATTGCTCTGCAGAGGAATATATTAGTTGCGGTGCAGAAAATGATAATTATCAAACCGACATGGCGGCGTATACCCTCGACGTTATTCAGACAAACATGAGGAAACGTCTTTTCTTTCTGTGGCCTTTAATCCACTATAGAATGATGCACCGCTTTCCCGCCGCGCGACTGCAGGTGCTGTCGTAAAGGTCCTTCAGGCCGAGCTAAGCATGAAACATAGCATGATGAAAGGTAATTCGCTCTTGAAGCTCGACTTTGGCATCGCGTTCATTGGCCCACCTGAAAATGAGAATGGGGCCCCCGGAGGGTCAACAACGAGGATTCTGAAGTGAAGAGTCGGCATAATTATCGCCTCCAATTCCAGACTAGAAGGGACGTGGCTATCTGGAGGTCCACTAAGTGACAGAGGCAGAGAGCGAGTGCTTGGACGAGGCTCAGTAACAAAAGGTTAGGCCGCTATAAATAGCACTGATGGAGCTGATGGTAAGGGCAAGAATGGCTGCAAGAGGACGGCGCTTATTTGTGGTGGCCGAGGAGCGACGCGGTTTCCGCTGCACTCAGCACCACCGAGAGTCAGACACACTATTTCCTGTCACCTTTCAGCTTTTATATGTCAATACGTTACCTATTGACGTTTGCCATTTTGTGTAATTGGCTGTCTTCATGCTGGAAAAAATGTCTGCAAGAGGGAATAAATAATATAACTCCGGCGCTTAGCCTTGAGGTGAAACATGCTGAATAAGTAGGACAAATGTTTCTGAAACCGAAACAAAGCAAAAGAGCCGTAACGGAGGAAATCACAGGTTGAAACGCACTCACAGTGTATGTGTGCAGTCTAATAATTTGCCAAAATATACATCGTGCCGCCAATAGCAATCCTTCTCAAAAACAAATTAGCACAAAAGTATTTTTGAGCAATCCCCACAATAAAAAGTCTAAACATTAATTTAAATGCGCTTGCCACTGCACACAAGACTAAATTTAAAGTGATCATGAAGCAATTGTTCCTGTCTTCATTAGAAAGGATGGAGTTGTATGAAAGATGAAATGCACACTGGAAACCAGATGGTTATACACAGTACTTGGATGTAGGTGGAGTTTCCGGTAGGATGTGTTTTAAAATCCAATGATCACATTAGCTTTAACGCGGCTCGTGAGAGTGTTTGCCCCTGATTACACCTATCGCTGCCCATCAAGGGTGTTTACTGCATCAGTCTGCTAATGTGAACATCCCTGACGCACACACACAAAGGGGAAAAGAACATGTGCGCGCTATGAATCAGGAAATCTCGGATACCCTGACTGTAATGAACCTCCTTTAAGGGCCCCTGGGTAATTCAATCTCCATTCAGAAACGGCTCTCTCTGTATAACGCACATTTCATCTGGCTCACATCAAGATCCGTCTCCATATCGGCAAGCGAGCGGGCTCTAAAAGTGGCAGTCGCACCAGATATTGCACGGGCACTGGGCCTAACTGCACGGATAACCTTTCAGCCGTGCTAATACTGGGAATTCGGTGGGAGCGGTCCCGGCGTTAATTGGATGATGAAGCAGGCTTTATTTCGAAAGCAGGCCTCCTCTGTTGGGTAATTGTTACCATTACGACGTGACAACAACACGCGCCGCATTCCGAGTGATTCCCGGCTCGGGCTCAGTGGCATGAATATTCCACCTCGATGTTCTCACCAAGCTGTCTCCAGAGAACCAGCGCTCATCAGCCCTGAATGGACTTTTGTGCTCAGCCGTCGGAGCTGATGGGTAGGTTTTCACTTTTTGGAATAAACTCTGCTGCAGCATGAAAAATAAGAGTATGTCTTCATGCATTATTTCATGTAGTAGTACACTGTATGCAGATAACGTATCTTATTGCAAAATAATGACTGCATAATAGAACTCTTTAGCCATTATTATCAATATCAGTATTATTTATGTGAATTATTAAGTATTGTTATGGTTGGCCTCTTGGCATTGTGCTAAATATGAGTGATGTGCAATGAATAATAGTAATTTTGATCAAAATGTAAGTATTCACATATTAATTTTCATTAAGCACCTTAAGACATTGGTAGTAAAATAAAATAATAGTAAACAAAAATATAGATTATCTCAACAGGACTCTGCTATTTCTAAAGCTTCCTGAAAGGCCTCTAGGGGCGTTCGAGTGGGTTTAATCAACCCATGATCACAAGTGCAATAACATAATTGCAGGTTGTGTGCATGTTCATGTGCATGTGCACTTGGCTATTGTACATTCATCCGTGTGCACCTGTATTTATAGTTTATTTACTCCTTCAAAAAAAATTTTTTACATATTCTCCATGCCAAAGTCAAACAGGATTTTCTTACTTTTTCCTCATATTACAAATAATCATGTAGCCTACAAAACATTTGAAAAAATAAACTTTAGTCAATTGTGAAAATGCCTCATATCCTCACATTTATTTAAAAAAAGAAACTAAACACTTAATATCTATAAACTCTCTTAATTGTAACGGCAGCACCTGAAGGCTGCTGTGTTTTTTCCCTAATAGTTTGTATTCATATTCATATTCATGACAGAAATATTCAGTAGTACATTTTTTCATATGAGCAGCTACTTTATATGAACTAAAATAACCTCTAACCTACTTCAAACCATATCCACATGTCAACATGTTCATAACAAGTTTAAAGTTGCAATCAGGGTTGAAGTAATCAGCTTATGAATTGCACAAACCTTCACATTTAAAATACTAATTTTTTTGTGCTGCAGTTTTGGTTACCAAATTAAATTTGGCTGGTCTTCACAAACTCATTTGTAAAACTTATGATGATTTGTAAATTGTCTTATAGTTTCAATACTCCAATTTTTTTTCTAGTCTCACCCAATTAATTTCCCAAGGCCAAACTGCCAATTTATCCCTGTGCACCATTGAATTCTCCACAACCAAATTGCTTGGTTTAAAAATAAAAACTCATGAAAAGCAAAAATGCCCTTGGCCTTGTTTTCTGTCATGCCCACTGGCAAGAAGGAAGAAGGCAATTTTGAGAATTCACCTTGTCATATTTTTGAAAATCCCCCCCAAACAAAAACCAAACCATGTAACACCAACGTAAGTATTATATATTTCTTGCAAAATTTAATAAAGAAATAAACACTGAACCTCACTTATGTCTCCAACTGAAGTCATGATAAACAATCTTATACACACACACATAAACCAGTATATTATTTCATAATGTCTAAAATATTAAGTCCGATGTATTAAAATATAAGCTGTGGATGCCTGAAGGCAGATATGGTTAAATTAATCCAAATTCTCTAGTGGCCCTAAACTCTGCAAGTGGGCATAATATGGATATTGAGCCAATATCCAAAATTTACTGCAATCATAAAAAAATGCAGTATATATACAATGTGTCTGTACAAAGTAATTCCACACACATAAACTGGACTACTGTAAGTTCACTTCAACTTTATTTATACAGCGTCAATTCAGAACAAAGTCATCTCAAGGTACTTTACATAATAAAGTCAAATGTAAGAATCATTTATTTCATCTAGAATTTCAATTACTGTAAAAACTGTCTATTATGCTGTAAATGATTTGCCCTAGTGCAAATTTCCATTATTGCGTGTCTCCCTTGAAATTAGACCTCATTTGAATGTCACCAGACACTCTCTCTCTCACCTGTCCAAATAACAAGGTTCGAAACCGGGCTCCCCGTGTCCACTAATGGCCCATCCATCTGCACGATGACGGGGAGCACACAGAACACCGTTTCCCCTCTTCTCTCTACTTGTTTCTGGAGCTTTCTCCACTCTTTGCACTGTGAACGATAGGACCCCCCGGTGGCATTGTGGGTGAGGAAACTGGAACTGGATCTTTGAAGGGAAAGTGTCCACGCAATGCAAAAAGAGATCAATGCATCTTTTAATTATCAGTGCGGTGAAAATTGCATCGTTGGGTTCAGTGTCAGCGGCTACAGGCACTGGATCTATTACAGACTATGTAATGCACATCCATGTGTGTTCCTTACAGATTGGGCATGTTTTTTTTGGTGCTATGGAGGCCATTACCTTTACATTTGTACAGATGTCAACAGAGATGTCTGGCAATTTCAGCAATGTGTGGTCAAAAAAATATGAGTTGAATCGCAAGATGTTTGGATTCTTCCCTGTTTTCCAAGCTTGTTATCCAAATGTATTACAGTGACAAAACCTTATGACCCCAATTCTGAGTTTGAAAAGTTTTATATGACTAGTTGTCACTACATGCAAAACACAGATTTAAACAGGTAGTCCTGCAAATCTATTTCTTTGTACACTCTACACTCCACAGCCGGGCGGACTAACACAGAAACCGGGCTGCTGTCAACTGCCCATCCTCTTAAAGTACATTGCAGAAAAAATACAAGGATACGTGCATGATCACGCTTTCATTAGTTTGAGGGGAAGCAAGGTGGTGGGTGAGGATTAGGAGGAGGCTGTAGATTAGCAGCGACGGGTAGTGAGAGCGGGATTTGGTCGCATCTCACCCCTGACCATTAATCCCTACTGTAACTGAGCGGAGCAGATGGCAGCCAACAACAAAATCTAGTGACACTGATGGAATTTCGACTAATGATTCCCCCAATCGGCACAACGAGCCAAACCGAGAACAAGAGGGGGAGACACGACTCTCCCGAGAGGACGTGTCGACATCAAAAAAATGTCACTTTCGCAGTGTTAGTGTTGGTATGGATGGTGTGACTTCAATCATTCTCGCCTCCCAGGGCGTCTCTCTGGTACAAACTTGCTCGATACCCCCGGCTGGAGTCGCAGTAGTAAAATAATTGCCGCGAGAAAACTGACCAGATAGACTCTAAACTTTGGTGAGGGTGATACAGAATGCAGACCACTGAACCGCATGTGGCGCCCTTTTTGAGCCCATCGAGCTTAGCAGGGGGGTGCTGTGCTGTGAAGCCAGGGTTCATTCACAAAGAACAGCGGCTGCTGCTGCTGCTGCTGCTGGCCCAGCTTCTTTAAAACTCTGGGTGTGAACGGTCCATCACTCTTGTTTATTGACGTGCTTATAATCTGCCAGTGGAGCCGTGTAATAACTCGGGCTATTTAGATACACCACTATAAAATTAGTCCCTGCGTCACTTTCCTTAGTGTGATTGGTTGGGTTGTCATGGTCACATGACGAGCCGCAACAACAAGCTGGAGAAGTTAAACAACTGTGAGCCATTTCTTTGCTATAATAACCTTGACACCGTCTCCACCACTTGCCTCGGCGGCACAGCTGCCATTATGTCGAGACGGGAAACAATAGTCAGCAGCTCCTTTTCATTGTCTGAAAGCACCTCTAGGAGTTGAATCTCTATAGGAGCAGATTTGCCGTTGCTTTGGAAAGTGTATGTCTTTACTTTTTAAACACTTTGTGGCCTTGTGCTGTAAGTTTACTCTGAAATGGAACACCGTGCACTTTCCCACATCTCCAGTGAGTAAAACTATTATACATAACTGCTATTTATCAAAATTCTATAATAAAAACGTTACAAACATATTCAGGTTGGCTGTATCTTTCAACCGTGCCAAACCGAACTGAGTGGACATAGAGGCAAGATACGCGGTCCCACAATTTACACCATTTCAGGACAAAATCTGGAAGTGAAGTTCAGTCAAATCTCCGTGGACCTTTGTAATCACATTTCAGATCACTCGAAAGCGCCGAGTGTTTCCAGAGGCACAGCAGCCTCAGAAGTGGCGAAATGGAAGCAGGGCCTGGGTGATGGAGGTGACCATGGACCGAACTCTAACAGAACTTTAGAAGGTTCTGTGCAGAGAGGGAGGAACCTGGAAACACTGCTTCGCTTTCCGAACACAGGTTCTCAGTTTTGCAAGCATTTTATTAAAGCTCACTATAAACCAAGAAACCACAAACACTATCTAGACAGATGGAAGTTAAATTTAGCCATGCATCAAATGTAGAATCTTCCAATTTCAGTAAATCACCAGATTTTATTTTTTTTAATGAATAATTATTTTGACAGTTTGCAGTACATTGTACTTCCTTTTGTAAGTGGTGACTGTGGGTGTTAAATATTTAGCACCTCATTATCATGTTGATATTTCATTGGCTTACACCTTCTGGCTACTAATGATGCGATGTGAGGCAAGTGATCCAACCAGCATCCTGATTAAAATATGATTCACTACTGTGATGTGTGTTATGCTGTTTACGATTTGATCGTGAAAGGTGCCCCAGAAAGCCGACGATTGATGGATCGACCTAAAAGCTCAGACATTTATTTGGAGAAAACATGCGTCGAGCAACAGAATAAAACATTTGTTCTCGCCTGTTTCTGTCGTATTGCTCTTTTCTTTTGTTCTAATGTAAGTATACAGTGCCATCCTTCTGCATCTTGGCATTAGCATCCTTTTTGTCAGATTGCTTTTTTCTCTCTCTCTCTCTGTGTCTCTCTGGCTCTCTCCACATCTCTCACACTTTCTGGCTCCATACAGTTCTTTCAGGGGAGAGGAATCAGCTCATGTTAAGACCTCACAGTTATGATGAAAAGGGTAATCATCTTGTCACTGTGTGCAGCTAGACGAGCGCTTTTAGATTGTGAGAGTTACAGCTGACACCGCTGACAGGCCAGGTCACTGTGCTACTGTAGTCGGGGGGGTGGGGGAGGGAGGAGGAGGGAGGAGGCGAGGAAGGGAGGGAGGGGGAAATGGACCAGAGAGAGGGAAGAGGAAAGGAAATACAGAGAGTGCAGCAAGTGCTGGTTAGTCAAAACAATGGAAAAATGAGTTCCTCTGTTTATGTGCATAGTGGATGGTGCCTTTTTTCAAATTGATTTCTGTCGTATGAGTCAGAATTACATCGTCACATATGTACAGTAACAGAGTGGAGAGGTAATTTTTCCACAGGAGACATTCAGACATGTCATAAAAGCACAAAAAGGGTTTTCACAGACGGTGCATTAACAGTGGCTCTGTCAGGTGCAGGATGAGGTCCGCTCCTTTGAGACCAGTCACATCAGAAAATAACACAACAAAAGATTTTTTTTCAAAAATATTCAAGAAGTTTGGTGAAGATTGTGCATGAACTATTGTGGCTAGCACTAAAATTTACCACAAATAAGAAATCCATACTTAAAATTCATACATAGCATATCATTGTTTTATTTATTTTTTGGCATAAACTTGATAATTTAGGAGCTAAATGAGTGGGTGGTTCAAAGTTAATACAGGCAAACGGAGCAAATGTTGTAATGTTTTGGATTTAAGCGGTTCAAGCTAAAAATATATAAGCATTATTGATCTTTATTAATGATACCACCCAAGTATGAGGATGCAGGTAACAACGCAGCTAGTTTTTCTGCACACACAAAAATATGTTGTTTGAAGCAGCCAGGACACTTTTTTTTTTTTTAATAAACATAAAATATATGTAGAACGACAGAACAGAAGCTAAGTGGGCCTGACTGTAGCATCCTGAGCTTTGTTCCATGTTTACTGAAATGGGCCTTTTGCTCATGTTGTTGACAGGATTGAAGATCATTTTATTGAATAAGCAATATTGTTCAGGAGCAGGGGAAAACAAAACCCTCTTAGTTTGCTCGGTTTCAGGCTGTCTGGACGTCTGCATTATCACGGCTTGACAGCGTGAAAGTCCAAGTTAGCAAAAGTCTAAATTTAGCAAAAAAATTCAGTTCAGGTTTGCATGAAGATCCACTAATTATGATTAAATGAACTGTCAGTCCAGCACACGACATATGAAACTTCACACCTGCTTCTTTTTTTTTCCTCGCCGTTGTCGTCTTTGAGCTTGTCCTGTATGTACCATGACATTTCAGTGGCTGGGGCAGAGTGATGTCACATCAAAGGGACCCCCTCGGTCTCTGGGTGCCAGAACCGGAGAGACGGGTCACTGGGCTGCACCTGGGGAGAGTGGCAGCAAACAGCGTATAGGACAAAATGCTATCAGCCCTCTCTACCATACGCTGATGGCATTAGGCACGGATGGGCAAATTTCACAGTGTCAGAAGGTACACGAGGGACGGCGCTTTACACTTGTGTGAATATCTGTGAGCGAGCGTTCGTCTGTGTGCACAGGGCGGCACATGTGTTCGCACAGTTGGGGTGAGGGGGCCCGCTAGTGACGGACATCACATCATTTTTGGCAATTTTTCAAGTACCTTTTGTTCCCAAAACATTTCAACAACGAAAAAAAAAGTCACCAAACACTTTCAAAGCAATCCGAGCACCTCTGGTAGTTGGGTGGAGTTTTTAATGTATGTAATGTAAAATTAAACACAGTTACATATTCTTTTTGTGTTATTGCTGGTTTTATTTGTTCTTAATTAAAACGACAACTTTCTGATGGACCTAAACAGTTTTCAGGTTATATGAACTGAGTCCCCTTTCTGGGATGCAGCCTGTCATCCCATGTTTTCCCTTTATTTTCTTTTATGTATATATATATATAATAATCTGTATGTCTTTTTTGGATTGTATGTTGTGTGTACTTTGTAAACTGTGGTTTCTTGCAGGGGTGGAGCCAAACAGAAATGCCCAAATCTGAGGTAAAATAAATCACTATTATTGGAAATTGATACATACATTTAACGGGCGACTTCATCAATTTTCAACTTGCTTTCTATGGCTTTATTTTCAGTGTAAATGTAGATTATTGCTTTTAAACTTCTGCTCTGACTTGCCTGTAATGAAATAATTATCGGACATTGAAAAACTCCTCCAAATGACATCACCTGGAGGTGTTTTCATTAGGAGTTCATCTATCTGGGAGAAGAGCAGGTTGACCAGGATTATTGTGACCAACACGATCTTATAATCTGAACTAAGGGTTCCTGTTAGTGATGTCATACTTTAATTCAGTCAGCGGGAATGTTAATGACATTCAGTTACGTGTACGAAAGTATCAGTGAAGGTTGTTTCATATCTGCCTTGGATTTTTGATGTAGATTTACTCAGTGCTACTAATAAAAGCTCTGCAGTTCTGCTGTAGATTTGTTACAAGGACACAGACACAAAAAAAAAATCTTTACACAAGTTATTTCAGATTATGAACTTTACACATCTTTGCTTCGGACCCCAAATCCCAGGACAACTGCCACAGCAGTACGTGAAGAAATGACATTCAATATTGGCAAATGAATAAGCTTTTGTGTTTATAGAGATCTCAACTCCTCAACGCTCTTTCAACCACGCTTGCTTGATATTCATTGTGGGGGTAAAGACAATAACAGAAATGAATATGGAATATGCATACATCTCTGAAGGAATAGAAGAAATAAATGCAGCTAGATGAGTTTTCCATGTCAAAGCTTGAGGTTAGCACTGATTAAAATGTGTGTTATTCCCAGTGGGGTATATTGCAATTATTTGTTTGTAAGGATAAGTCATAAATTTCAAAAAAATGAATTCTGCCCTAATGAAGAAAAATTGCTGCAGCAGAAGAGAGGCAAGATTAGAGTGGATTTTTCTGCCTTAATTGCACAATTCATAAGAAATGGTTTACACACATTTTGGGGTTTCCTCTTGAGAAATCATCCTTTGAAAAAAAAAAATCCTAACTTGAGCCTTATAAATATTATGCCTATTCTCCACTTATTAGCTCAACAGCGAGGCCTGAAAACAAAGCTCATTTTGAGCAGGAAACATGTATGTCTTATTCAAACTCGAAGAAGTTGTGCCTCTGGAGTTTTTCTGCTTACCTCCCACAAACCAATCCAAATCCGAGACTCTGCAATATGCAATGCCATCTAAATTACACCTGCCAGGGCCAAGAAACATCTACCTAAGAAAAGTGTGTGCACAGCAATGAATATCCTCCATGATTTTTTTTTTATTCCTCCCGTGGAACACAGATGTGTGTTTCTGGCCGCGGCCGCCGTCAACGATCCTGTACCTCGGTACTCGAGGATTAACAGGGACAACTGAGAATAATTAACCATGCAAAACAGGATAGATAAATAAATTGATGGCCATGACTTTGCATTAATATTCAAGCTTTTCTATGAGGCAAATGTAAACACTTTCTCCTCTGCTTTCAGTGTGCCACACTTCCACTGTTCTTCGTATGCTCAATGTGTAGGTGGAAAACTGCAGTGGGATCTGCCACCGCATATTTCCTTACCAGCTCTAAACACAAGGTTTCAGATGAAACGGGCAAAGTGCTGACAGGAGGCCTTCGCAGAGTCACAAGAAATCCTGTCTCACCCGCACGCTTCCCAATGATCGATCAGTGTCGAATGAAGCCCAGTGAAAACGGAACCGCTACTTATCTACTCGGGTTCGACGCTGGGGAGGAACCACAAAGGAAATCTCGCAGGCTTTAACGTCACTTTTAAATTTATCTACCTACCTCACATGTGCTAATCGATGGGAGAATTCATACACTCACCTCATTCCAACGCTGCTTTTATTTTGTAGGGACAGTCGGGGCAATATGCATTGATTGGCTGAATGTGAGACATTTCTGTCAACGATGCTATTAGGAGGATTAAGTGCAAAGATTTCACCAGATTTTTTTGGGGGTGAAAATAGGATCACTGCAACCGCACTTCACACGCATTTGTACAAGCCGACGTTATACGGTGGCGTAATAGGATCGTGTTAAAGGTATTAGGTGTCATTTAAGTTCACCTCCTCAGTCATTTATGGATGTGTGAAAAAAATATAAAAAAAACAGTACAAGCCAGTTGTGGAGCGGTGAGAGAGCTTTTTCCCTTAAGCAAAAGGTCATATAATCGATCGGCACAAACTGAGCGTCCATCCGTGACAAAATGTCCTTGAGTAAGACACCTAGCCGCTGTATGAGAGGTACATAAAATGCCTCACCGGCAAGTATCAAAAGTTTCTAATAGATTTACATGCTTTCATTTATATGCTAGTCCTCGCGACCACAATAATTAATAGTATTTATATTTTTGGAGTGGGAGGAGAATACAACGTGCAGATGCCATTTAAGGGCCTCTGGGGAGGCAGAGCATTAGGTGCTGGTGAGACGGCTCGCCTTATAATGCTATTTTCAAATGACAGAATAATATGTTATGGATCATTTGAGTTCCCTCTCATCTTCTCCCTCTCCATCCCTCCCACCATACCGCTTGCATCTCTCCCCCCCGAAACAATGGCGTGTTTTGCTGGGAGGGCGAACAGCGGTTCCTACTTTAATGCGGCATCTGGCAACAGTGAAATATCAGAGCGTGGAAGGCGGCCTGGAGAGGGGTGGAGGGTGGGGGATGGATGTCTGGGGAACCGGGAGATGGGAACCAACGGCCGATGCAAGTGGCTGTCCGTGGGGGTATGCGCCATTCAGATCTCCCTCTCCCTCAAGCTGGAGGGTCTTTAAAGAGTCATCTCCCCTTTTTTGTGGCCGCGAGCTAAAGAAGTGGTATTAGAGAAGCTCAAGAGACTCCGTCGCATGATTCAGTGGGCCATTGTAGGAGAAGGTGCTTAGGGAGTGGAACACAGTATCGCATGAGAAAATTGCAATGGGATGGAGTGTGTGAGGAAGTGTGTACCTGAAGGAAAGGGTGTGTGGGAGGTCACTTATGAGTGTGGGAACAGGTTAGCATGTATGAATGCACGCTGTAAGTAAGCAAGGGGAAATGGGAGATGCTGCTTTTTACCCTGACATTTGCCTGAGGAATTGCTACAATGACCTTTTCCATTTTCTTTTTAATTATTATTTCCGCTAAGATGAAAATAGAAAAGGATTTACAGTTGAATAAGAGGAAAAAAATAAAGCGCGCGCTTGATGTTCTTTCACTTCATTTATTCAATCTCTGTTGTAACATTGCGGTTTGACAAGCTTGTGACTGTCTGTCTGCACATTTGAGGTGCCAAAGAAAGGGAGTGAAGCATAAAAAAAAAAAAAAAAACAGACAGACTGGGAGGAAAAAGTGAGAGGCAGAACTGATAGTGATGGGAATGAAAAAAAAAAAAAGAAGGAAATTTGCATTAGTAATGCAAGCAATGATTAATATCAAAGGAGAGGAGATATTTGACGGTGGCATGAATGGCACACTGGCACTTGCCTTGGATCTACTGTACTGCAGATGCCCAGGGCCATGATTACTCATCTCCTCGCTGCATTAGAACTACATCTGTTAGCTTCGATAAATAATATACAAGCTTGGCATCTTCTGCTCGAGATACCGCGCTAGCTCATAATTGACACGCAAACGTTTTTTTTATTCCCCCTCCTCCCCGTCATCGCCACCCTTCGCTTTATCCCCACTTATTTTCTCGCTGTCATTGAATCAAAAAAAAATCACAGTAAATACATAAAACACTCAAACTAATTAATGATTACGGCAGACTGTGGGGTAATGAAAAGTATATAGATGGTGTAGGAGTGCTAAAACCCATTTAATTTCATTTAGAGACAGGAATTAATTAGGGGATGGAAACCCAGCCAAAAAGGAGCAGATTTACACAAGCAGGGAATCATCCTTCACTCATGTGAGTTACTGCAGTGCACAGGAAGTCTTCCAAAGGCGGGGCAACATGCATTTTTGAGCTGCGCTGTTTACAAGTACGTTCATCTACTAGTTTTTAAAGTCTTTAATGAGCGAGACCCAAATCTGTGTTTTTCAAGCTGTTCTGTTCCCAGTCCAACAGTGTCGGTGCTGCTAATTTGAGTGTCCTTGCACTCAACTCAACACATTGTTCGCCATTGGCTGCAGTGTTGTGTTGGTGTGTCCGGCACTGTGATTCACACGGTGGGGTAATGTTTGGATCGGACCAACCATAAGACAAACTAATGATACCTAAGGAAGACAGGTAGAACCGCACCGGGTGGTTGTAAGCTGCCTCTGACTTATGAAAGTTTTTCAGCTCATTGGATATTCCTCAATATTTGGACAATTTTAAAAACATTTCAACTTAGTAAAGGTTGATACATAATGATTAGTACCTACCTATTGGAAATGATGGAAAATTATTTGGCCGCCAATTTCAAAACAAAACACTTCTTAATACATTAATAACCAGTCCCGTACAAGTCCATCACCCACTATGCGGCCAATAACAAATTAACAAAAACGCATTATGAATTATGATCTTTCTGATACTTTCAATAAAAACAATTGAATACAAGGCAGAGCTGTACTGGATTGCATTACATTGTACGGTTGTACATAATGAAATGTCCAGTGAGTGTAAAGACAGCGGGTGTATTATAATTATTGCATGGTCACATTTTAGTTTAGGAACATCTGCATTGGTCGGTATTGGAACAAGCAAACAAAACCCATCACTGATCAGATTTAGCCTCTGCAACGTAAATAGGCAAAAACCATCGAGGCTAACTAAGGAATTCTATCCGTTTGCACCCATAATTGGACACTGCACATTCTGCAGAAGCCCCATTAGTGGAAGATTTTAGATTTTCTGAGGCTCCTATCCACCGGATATGTACCACTTAGAGTTGACAAGTGTACAGTTACTTTGAGAGACTTTCTGAAAATTCTCAGCACTTTGAGACAAGCGCTGACAGCACTTTTCCATGAGAGTAGTGAAAGTGACACCATTCTTGAGAAGGGAGGGTGGCGGAAGAGAGGAGAGAAAATAGGGAAGGAGAAAGAGAGTGAGAGATAGTGAAAGGCAAAGATTTTTTTTTTTTTTTTTTTGGGGGGGGGTGGCGCTTTGCTTTTGCATTTCATCTCTTGAGAGCGCTGACTTCAGCATGGATTAGTCAACGTGTTTGTTCTCACTACTCTGTTCTCCTGCTCGGAGGAGGAGACGAGAGAAGCTGTACTTCATGCACTGTCAAGGTCAGCAAATGCCTTCAGATAATGATATTCCACTGTAATTTTACCTGCGCGTTGAAGCCAGCCGTCAGCGTGAATAGATGAGGACCCGAAGTACACCGCGGATGCTTGGAATAAACAGTCTGGCTGTATTTCTGAGTGTAGGTGTTCATAGTTATGTGCACTAATATCCACCTCTGTGTCGGGTTCGGTGTATAAATTTGCCTACAAACACGTTCCGCTGGCGGCTACATACCAATTTAAAAGTGCTTGTCGATTTTCTGCGTTTCCAGCACCAACTTTCCCTTTAAGATAATGACAAAGTGCCTTAAGAATCTCCCTTGCCATTCGTGAAATGAGCCTAAGGAAGGCGAGCCAAGGAAAGGAAATCCCGTTTGAGTGAAAGATACAGGCAGTTGAATCATTGCCATGATAACTTTCCTCTGGTTCACAATGTGCTGGCTACTGGAGCTCTCGTCTCTATAATGAACCTCATGGGCTTTGCAGAAGACACTGAGCTGCCTGAGCTGTGTGCGGTAACCCTTTCCCATAGCCTCTGGCAACCTAGCACGCTAATGATGCTGTACTGGTTCAAAGTGTTCCGCTGAGCACACTCCTGTGTGAGCAGGATACCCAATGTACTGTGTGTGTGTGTGTGTGTGTGTGTGTGTGCATGCACTTGTGTGTTTTCACTCTCGAGTGTATGTGATGGAATGTTTTGCAACCGGTAGCCACGCTGAGGTATACGGCATTATATTGTGTTTTAAAGCACACAGTGGGTTTGGTTCTAATTAAGGAAATTTGCTTTGAAGGCTACCGAAATAGCTGACCGGCATCTGAAGGAGGAGCTGACCACGGTACAAATAAGGAAGTCCAGATGCTGCCCCGGTCCCACGGCACTAAGTTATGAATGCAGTTTTAACTTTTGCCGGACTAATTACAGCTTGGGATAATTACGCAATTCACCTCGTCTCCATTCTTGCTACGATAGTGGTGTTTCAGAAAAATACTGCTACATATGGCAAGGACACGTTTGCTAAAATGTTTTGTTAGCATTTCTGGAGCTCCATATGCGCTACCCAAAATGATTTGCAAGCTCATCGTAATAATGACCCAGCAAATATTAAACAAGCTATAGGATAATGAGCCCCACCTTTGCATGTGGAAAGACTGGAATCCAAGCTTCACACAACAATGGATTCTAAATTAACAAATGGTTACTTCTGTAACCTGCACAGAGGTGGAAACAGAAAAACTAGCTCTCAAATGTGCAATGAAAAACACATATAAATATGTAAACATATATAAACATGTCTTCATGCCTGATCATCTGTTTTAAATAGATAATTTATAGATGTTATGCAAAGTGCCTTGAGATGATTTTGTTGTGAAATGGCACTATATAAAAAACTAGAATTTAGAAGATATTAGGTTGGTATTAACCTTCCCTTTGCCCACTTTATAGTAAAATCTCTCTGTTGGAAAACTACTTTAATTGTCGTCTTGAGGAGCAGGTTGAAAAAAAAAACAAAAAGAAAAAGTGTTTGATGAAGATGAGTTACCACACAAAGACATAGAAGTTGACAGTTATGTTTAAATTCTTTGCATGTTCATGCTAAGAAACAAACGAAACCCACTTTTGTTTCTTTTTCCATCCGGTGAATCGTTGCTGCCCCGCGACTCCACACTTGTTGTATCCATAGGCACATCGCCCTGGATACAAGCTTGTTGCAGACCCTGAAAATATGTTGCATTCCATTTTAATTTTGATGTATTACTCTTTAAGTGCCGAACCTCCAGTGTTATAAAGACAAACTACCAGTAAAATCTGAACTTTAATAGCATTTCCAAAAAAATATCAACTCAATTAAATCCATCTCCTTCAAGCTAAACAACCAAATAAGTAGGGTTGGCTAAAAATAACCTCTATTTAAAAATGCAAATTATTGTATAGCACAAGTGAAGACTTGGCCGTGACATGAATTAGTTAAACTGAGCAAATGTGAATATTTCAGATAACATGAGTCTCTTGCAACAATATACATTTCCTACGTCATGTCTCTCACCCAAAATACTTTGCGGTCCATCTAAATTTAGTGTGATTTACAGTTTATTGGGCTTGGTAACAGTCATATAGGAGTGCAGCTGTGTATTGCCTTCAGCCACTTGCACTCTCACAGCTGGTATCTGGCCTTCTTATGAGGTGTGAAAAAAAAAAGACTGTGTTTAACCAATGGACTCGTCTCGACCTCTAAGGTCCGGACTATAAACAAGAACTTTTGCTGACGTACTCCTGAGCTAAAGGTCTTCATACCACGTCACCTAGCCCCCTTCAATGCCAGCAGTTTCGGTTTCCTTAATGTCAATCCACTTTTGTGCATTCAGCAGCAGCCTGTTCCTCTGAGGGAAAGGTTAAGACGCTGTGTTTGAGGGTTTGGGACAGGATGCCTCCCATGCTTGCACCACATTAAAGTCCCGTGGGGGAGGCCACAGCTGAAAGTAGCTGACAAGGCCACTTTGTCAGTAGGTCACTGTTTAAATGGGAACCAATTAATTTTAAATGTAAGCAAACAACTCTACTGATTCTTGATTCTAGACAGCGGTGGCTCATATTGAGGGTATGTGTCAAGGCGAAAAATGTGCTGTGCCAAACGTTGCTGAGCTTCTTGCCCTCAGGCCTGTGGATTCCCAAAGGCAGATCCCCGGGGTGACAGTTTGTGACTAACAAGTACAGCTGCTGCTTTGTGCTGTTTGATCAATGCGAATTCTATGGACTGTTAACCAATGATTGCGCCTGATAATGATGTGAATTTGTCTCGTATGACCAGCTAGAGACAGACTTAGTGCCAATTTATCTAAATAATGGCTGGTCTGTTGTGGAATAAGCCTGTGATATCCAGAAAGTTTTATTTCCAGAGGGTGGTGAGGAAATTCCTACTCGGCCACTTGGCGTTCAAAGCAGTCTCGCAGCTTCTCCTTTTTTCTGATCTTTTCAGCAAAATCACACAGACAAAAACATAAATGCAATAGGAGACTGTCTTCTAATCATGGAGCAGGACTGAGGATTTACAGGATGAGAGTTACAAAAGCTGCTACAAACAAACAAAACTATGAACAGTAAATTTGCTTCAATTTACCAAAGGAAATAAAGCATGAATAATTCATGGTTAGGCTCAGACTTTAACAGTAGATGATCCACCATCTTCTACCTTTGTGGAGAGCTGTGTCTTGATGCATAAAAACAAAAAAAACAAAACTTTCTTTTTTAAATAAAACTACCTGCTGGCTAATAATTGCATGTATCATATGCATTTGTTTGCATCATCTTGGAAAGAATAGAATTTGCATCTTTGCTTATACTGTATATATGTAAATATTATATATGTGTTACATTCTCTACAAAAAATTACGGCATATTTTTGGGGAGACTTTCCAACTCAACTGAAGGAAATTCGTAAAACTGTGATTTTCGTGGATGTCATGGGAATTAAAAGACAGATAGGAATAAAAAAGATTAAGTGCAATCTATATCCAAGTAGGCAGAAGATGTTTCGGTTTAAGTTTTGGCTGGATTATTGGGGACCCTTGAAAAAAAAAAAAAAATAAATCTCTGCCTTTATGTTTGTCTGCTTGCCCTAGAGATCAATTTACAGTTTTGTGCAAGCTGAATCTTTAAGGCGGGAGGCAGAAGAGATCAGAAGTCTCCCGTGTCCCTGAAGGAAGGGACCGTCGGCTACCTGTGGAACAGCAATGCTTACGGCAGGCTCCTGCCCATTTTCCACCGTCGTCATGCTGCTAGAATCTATACCACACACTTTGCTGAGGTAAAATCCCCTGGCTCCCTGCCGGCAAGCTTTACAGTACACTCTGACCTGAAACCATCTCTTTCATAACTAATTAATGCTGCATTTATAGGCCTAATCTCCCAGTACAGTCTCTTTTATGTTTTCTTACTGTACTTTATCATCACTGTGACAGTAGGGATCCGCTCCCTTGAATTCATCGCGCGCTGGCACACAGCGGGGATGAATTTTTCAACATTAATAGATATATGACTAAACATGCAAGAACGCAACATGTGTCACCGCAGTTTAAACAACTGATTGGTATGCGAGGTCTCTATGGTTAAGGATCAGCTGGTGTTACACGCTCAGCATCGAGTACGACAACACACTGGGAAGATGAAGACAAGAAATCAACAGGCAAGCTGACATGATGCCAAGGGAAAGGCCTTCAATGTTTGTTAAAAGACGAGTAGGCACTCAAAAGAGAGTTAATAACATTAATGCAAACACTGGTTCTACTAAGCATGGACTTTTATAAGGCGTTTTATTACTGTTCGATAATATAAACCCGCGAGTAAAATATATCTCAAGTGCCTGGTGTGAGACTTGTAAGTGACATAACATTTGTGCTTTTATGTGTAAAGGAACAGTTGTGTGACCTGTAGAGTGGATCTGGACAGAGCCAACGATCCTGCCACGCACCATTTGAAATAAAGCATCCTCTAAAAATGGTAGAACAAAAGCTGAATATTAGACAAAAGCTAAAGATTCCTGATATTAATTAAGACGGATACTAGGATGATCCTCCACCGACTGAACTGAATGAAAAACTACAAGTAAGTGTGAGACTACGAATTCCAAATGCAATAAGATAAAATGTAAAGTTGTTGAAATGATGAACTTTCACAGTGAGATGCAACAAGGAATCCTGGCACAGTCACCCAGGTACAATGGGCGACTTTCCACATCAATGTAAATCTAAATCTGTGTCCGTCAATGTCAGTCATTGTCTTCAGCGTCTATTGCAATCAAACATTCCTCAGAGATGAAAGAGTAAAGACGTCCTTCATAACTTCAGAAGCCTGAGAATCATCGAAAGTTTTCACACAGTCACATACATTCTGAATGCTGCTCATAGCCAAATGGCTGATTCAGCATATTTTAATGGTTTCATATGGCAAGATGTAAACACGTTTGAGTTAAGTCCAGGATAATATACGCAATCTATATGTCATTTCCTTTTCTAGTGATCCAAAATCCCAAACATTACCAAGCGTGTTATCTTTGCATGTTGACCGTGTATAAAATGCAACACATTGCATTTTAATATAAGGCTCAGAGAGTTTGGACAGTCAAATAGAACAGATTAAACTCATGTAAGTGCATCAGTCTGTCCCAAAGTTTTGAGGGTTTTCTTTGAGGCAGTGAACTACTGTCTCTGTCCATGGTGCTGAATTTCTGTTAGTGGTTTACATACTGAGGGTGGTAATATGTTTCATGCAAAGTTATATATTTAAGTGTTATAAGCTCATTTGTTTGGTCGGTTTCATAAATTTGAGTGGACTCTGTATTTTGAATGGTTAGCTGAAAATTGCACAGCATGTGCTTGTGCAAGAAAAAAAAATGTCATTTGTTTTTCAAAACTATGACAAGATCAACTTGTTTGAAGGGAGAGTAGGTTGGCTTGGTGGGAGGTCCATCTGGCGCTATGGGTTGCCCTTGTCATTGTGGGGGACACAACATTGACATGCACAAGGAGCAAGGCGACAGATGCCAAAAAAAAAAAAAGAGAGAGAGAAAGAAAAAAAAAAACAACAAAAATAAAAGAAAAGTACATTCATGGACAGGAGCTGCAGCTGGCATCCGAGGGTGGCATATCCTTGACATGCACCTGCCTTTCCTTGATAAGGAAGTGAAAGACAAGAGTGGGAAGGCAAAGGGGAGGCGGTGTGAATGTGCAATTTACTGTTTGTGTGTGGTGGACTTTTCCGCTGCCTCAGCTCCTTAGCGGTGTCTGTCTGTCGCCAAGGGGCCCCAGCCCTGGCCCCGAATCCGCCGCCGAGCTGTGTCCACTCAGCACTTCCCCTAGCTGCTAGTAAATTAGTCCCGGCAATATGCCGCACCACTCCCCGCACCCGTCTCTCCTGTGTGCTATTGTTCATGCCCTTGAGAAAAGTAACTGTGTGTTTTTGTGTTTGCGTGCGTCGCCGTGTCTGTTTGTGGGTGTGTGCACTCAGCTGCTAAGAGTTTTTCTGTGTTCAATGTGGTTAAAGTGTTTAAGGAAAACTAGGAGTCAATTTATTACATGCTTCCCTTTTTATGGACATAAGCCAAATTACCAAAATGTTTTACGATTATATCTTTTGTAATTTATAGACCCCATCAGGGATTTCTGTCATCATTACAGCAATTATCTAGAGCTCTATAAAGCAAATAATGACTGGTGAATTTCATTAGAATCAATAAATGGATTCCAAGTTTGCCTCAGCAATTGCTTTTGTTGTTGGACACTGCTGCAATTATCATATCTAACGAGGCAAGTCTTGCTGATTTCCCTTGTTCTGATAAGTTTTGATTTTATAACCTAGTGTTAATCATGACATTGATGAATAATAGCACAGTTATTATGTGTAGCTGCAGTCTAAATCAAATATCAGTCTATAATAACCTAGAAATGAGACCAGATTAATGCAGGGACTTGCAAGATGTTGTTAGTAACCTATTAGGTTTATATATATTTTTACAGTAAAAAAGAAAAATGGACTGAAAGTAGCAGATATGTGACATCATAATCCCAAACTGCAGCAGCAAAAAGTTTCTGCGTAGTCTGCAAGCAACCGGAATCAGCCCTAATATTCATAAGCTAATGAGCTAACAGGCTAATAAGGTAATAAGTCTCTAAAACAAGAATGAAATCGAGCTCCGAAGGGAAAGTGTTTTGCAGCAGGCATCCGCACATGTTGACAACACAGACAACGGCATGAGACAAACCCACAAACAGTTCGAGCCCCATAAAATACAATGTCTGTGTTTCACAGCTGAGCATGAAGTGGAGGTGTCTGTGTGAGAGCTGGCACCGTCGACTTTGTAGGAGTTGTACTAGCACTGGGTGGTGTCGGCAGCAAACCCTCAGAGGGAAAACACGTCAGTGTTGCTTCTACTGTGTAACTTTTCACACATGTTCAAATGGTGTTTTTTTTATTCCTTTTTCTATTGCACAATTTAGGCTTTTAATGCTTTTATAATTATGCAGTCGGCAGTTGTTTTGGTAACATAAAAACGATCAGAAGACAAGAAAGACGTGCCGGCTTTTGTCACTGTCAGAAACTGAATGAAAAATATGGCTCTATCCCGGGCGTCAGCGTGTACCAGTGTTAATTCTATTCATATTGAAGTTGCAAAACTAATGTAGTGAGCATTCTTATTCATTCATTTTGGGTCTGCGCTAGGCAGAATTTCAGGGACAGGGTTTTAACTCCAATATTTTGCAGTAGGTGTGGACATTATTTAATCATCAACCAGCAATTCATTACTTCAGTCAGCTCACAAATATGTCAAAGAACACAAAATCACAATGCCACAGTTCCAATACTGTGGCATTTCAAACTGCGACAGAACAGAATTATGAATTTTCACTTTTTGCACCTCACGGTAATGCATTCATTTTCCAACACAAGATAAGCCATTTCACTATATTGGGGGTGTGGAATTTGAGCCAGAATGTACAAAAACAGATATGAGATGTAAAGGGGACCACACTGCCCGGGTGTAATGGTACAGGCTCAACCAGTGGGTGGTGGAATTAATGAGAGTACCGGTTCCCCAAGCACACGGGGGGGGGGCAACCCCTCATGCCTGCTGTGCTAGAGCCAGAGATAGGCCATGCATGCTATCTTAACCACCAGGTGGCCAGGAGGAAAACATGGACTCTGTGATCCATGACCCCCAGTGGTGCATCAGATTGGCGATGTGGACCCCTAACCCTGAGCAGGTACACGTTCGAACTCCATTCAAGGCAGAAACAGCCGGATTACATTTGCCAGCACGTCCGCAGCAGATGACTCCTAACACGGCAATGCAAAAACAGAGGAAGGTTTTATTTGCATATTCTCCAATTTTTCTTTCACTTAGTGAGAAAAAATCTGCGGTTTGGGATCATCTTTTAAATTCCATTAATTGACACATAAATGCTTTAAACTTGTAGGCTACAGCTAAAACAGCTGTAAAGTTCTCAGTAGAGGCAAATGCTCAATGAATAATATGTGAAGATCTCAGCTACAGTAGATAAGACTGCTCTTATTAAATGGGCAACCCATGATGACAGTATGAGAGGGAGAGAATAATAATTTAGTTTGTTCTACAGCACTCTGCCACGGCTGGGTTTTTAATTAAGTCAATTTCTGTATCACACCAGTTTCATTCAGAGAAAGGTAGCCTGTCTGTTCATGACAGGTGTGACACGTCCAGACCACTCGCGAATTTTGTTGGTACCTTGGAAAAAATTATAAGCACAGTAAAATTAGTGGATGCCACAAATTCTCATAAATCCCTTGTACATGGCAGTTAGAAGCACTTTTTTTTTTCAAACGACAGGCCCAAGGTGTGCTCTTGCAACTCCTGTTCACCCACCGCCTTGATCAGCAGGAGGGGAAGGATTGATCTCTAGATTAAAGTTCCCAGTTATTGCAGCGGCCAGCAAAGTGGAATGCCTCTTAAAACATATATGTAAAACTAAACTTTCTAAATGCAACAAAGCTGGAATCTGAAATTCCCCGTTTCAGCTTTCAAGCCGACACTTTGAAACAGGAACGCAGCCTCCTTCCGAAAAGTGCTGAGCATCTCGAGGTTGTGCTATTGATATATGCCCTGGATCAATTGCCCTGCCTGTCCAACCTCTGCTTAAATCAGACAAAAGAAGCCACTGTTAGATGGTAATTTTCTATTGACGGAGACTCGGTGTGGAGAAGTGGGGGGCAGAGTGGCAAGCGCCAGTTGAGATCAGGAAGGGCACCCAATTTCTGGTAGGAGCAAAAGGTGACGAAACGGCACTCTTGGCTGAACTGCAATGCAATTTAACTTAAGGCAAACCTTTCTGTCGTGTATAGGTTACGTACAAGAAACTGGCAGTCTCTCTTAAATCCAGTCTTCAATTCATTAACTCTCCCAACACATGGTTAAGCAGTAAATATTAGAATCCAAAGGGCATTTGTAGGAACTTGTAAGTGTGGTGGGGAAAAAATAAAAATTGCTCTGCTGGCTCTGGTTGCCATAGTCTGGGGAAAAGTAATTTAACATTTATATGCAGACCGTGGTGAAGCGGCTCCTGACTCCGGCATGTAGACATCTAAGACATGAAGTTACACAATTCCCAGTGTGCATCTCAGCCGCTTTCACCTTTTCATTCGAGTTGGTGAATATTGTTGTTCTCTCGAATCCTACTTATTCCGATGCTGGAAAGCAGCTGGCTAAGCTAATACAATTCATCAGAATCCTTTAGTATATGACATGGCCTCTGTCAGAGGTCGTTTGCACGTCCTCTTGTCTTTATGGGGGAGAGTGGTCTTCATTAATGAATGCAGGAATATTAGGGGGCATGTGCTGCATGCTGAAGGAAAGCAGAGTGTACAGGTTAGGGATTATTAATATGGCGGATCAGTCGAGACTCTTTGTTCTTACTTCCTGCGGTTACTGTACTTGAGCCATTAACAGGTTTAAATGAGTCAGAGTGTAATGGGAAGCATCTGCCTCACTCTTTCTCCCTACTGTAAGCTGCTTCTACAGTGAATCAGAAGGCGTTGACACCTCATTAGTGCTGCCTTGTAAATTCAACCCGACTTTTCATATTGTCAATAATTGTCATGGAATGTAAAATGAACTACTATTTAGGGAGACAAAAAGTTTGCTGCAAACTGTGCCAAAATCTCACCCAATTAACCAAGATGTTGTGCAGCTTTTACACAGACACTAAAGCGAAGACTGAAGTTTTCCTTTCTTAAAAACCTGCTTTTTCATGCAGTAAAAGGTGCATGTGCCAAGAGAATGGGCTGCTTTGTCCTCGGACCTATTTTTAGTGTTCATTTCCTTCATCCGCAAGTGGCCATTTTGTGCCATAATCCTGTCACTTAGGCCCTTTCTGTTCGAGTTTGATATTTTAATTTAGACATTGCGTGGCTTCATGGAGCTGTAAAAAACAAAACAAAAAAAAAAGTGTGGGGAGAGGGGTAGGGAGGGCAGTAAGAAGAAAGGAGGATTTGGTTCAAGTGCTGAAAATGCCCGAACAAAGCGGACGGTGTATAACGAAGAAAGGAGCCCAGGTGACACATGAGTGCAGTGCGGCATTCACGTAGCCTGTCGGGTTTACAGCTGTTTTTGGCGCGATAGCCGTGCAGATCTCCCTCCGCAGCATCAGCCTATCAGCTGAATCCTCTCGGAGGTGATTGATAGACGCAAACCAGCGGGTCGGCGAACAGCAGCATTGTTGTTTTAAACCGGAATTTCTTTTCTTGTAAGGCGCAACAAACCTTGTTTACTTTAAACGCATAAAATATTCATGTGTGGCTTCGCCAAATGGATGATAAACCTGCCGTGCGACTGCGATCTTGCAGCGGAGGCATAACGTCTGAAATATACATTTGTAGGGGTTTGATGAGAGCAATAACAATGCAGGCAGAACTGCTGGTTCGGCAGGCACAACAGACGCTGCAGATTGCTCCGTGCCATATATTTTATTTTTAATCATGCAAAGCCCTGAGTCTAACGACCAAAACAAAATGCTACATCAACGATAATGATAATGGCACTCATGATTAAGAAAGCAAAGCACTAGTAAAGTGTAAAAGAGTTTTGCGGTGACAGAAACCACATTTACTGTCCATATGGTAGCCTGTTGAACTCAGTAACTCACAGAACAAAGCATGGCGGAGTAAAACCTGGGAGAAACATTAAGCAAGCAAACAGATTCAGGAATAAATTAAGAATAAGAAAAAACACACACACACACACACACACTCCCAAGCAATGCTTACAAATATACTTCCATAAATCAAAGAAATAACACTCATTTTCACTCATATATAAATCATAGACGTAATTCTTGGTAGTAAAAGCCACGGCGCAATCAGGGAATGATTAGTTCACTTGCAATTCCAACACTGACACTACACACAGACACGAAAATAGTATGTCACAAATTAGAGGTGATGATAATCTTTGTCGAAATGTGCTGAAGAGTGGCAAAGCGGGGCAGATGGCAGAGGCTTCATCATTGGCCTGTTGAGTGACTTACCAAGTGGCTTTGCCAGAGCGGTATCAGCCTCCATCCCATATGACCAATTATCAGGGTTTCACCTTGGGCTGGTGACGGTTGAATGTGCTGATGGTGGGCGGAGGGGCGGAGAAGGGGGAGGGGGACGAAGGCAGGAGCACCTGTTACTGAAGCAAAATAAATACTTTCCATTGTTGGTTGCCTTCAAAACGCTTCCATTCTCTTGTTATCTGTTGGGTGTCAAGCGGAGGCTATGACGACGCTTTTCTCGGGCTGCAGATAAATGCACTATTAATGTGGGAAGATGGTAAATGATTGTTGGTAAGGGGTGTGAATAGTAGATGCTCAGCCTTTGATGCCACCGCCTTCAACCATCCTCTAAATTTGTCAATTACACCTCCATTGTGTTCGCCCATTGTTGGGCCTTTGCACGCCACACAAAGCCAATTTCTGGCTGCGCTCAACAAGCAATCCCACCTTCAAAAGGCAACGGCGAACTGTGTTTATTGGATTTGAGAAACCTGACCGGAGATAAGGTGAATTACCCTGTGTCATCTCCCAGATGAGAAAGCGAGTGTGAAATACAAGTTGTATCATTGAGGGGAAAGGAAAGCAAATCAGAACCAAAGATTAGCGCTGCAAATTACCGGAATGTGTAAGACTCCCTAAAATAGTTGCATCAGTTATCATACCGACATATGATAATCAATCAATCAAGAACACTCATATTTAGAAAAGCAAGTAACAGGAACTTCCACATCCTTGTGAGATAAGAAATCCTTTGACCAACACCATTGTGTTTTATCAAGTTCATTGTAAACCGAGTCATTTCAAAGTATCATTAATGTGGTTAAATTAATTAAATAAGGTGAGAATGCAGTTTTTTTTTTTATTGTTTATGTCGAATACGATTGGCTCCAATTCCAATTGGTTGTGACCCCTCAAGGAACAGGTCAAAAGCACTTTTTACTGATTTATCAAGTCTTGTGTTTATTTTTAACCAAATCTCTTTATTATTTTTGGCTAAACTATTTTGCTTGCCAGTTTTTAATTTGCTTTGTCTCTAAATGTATTTATTTTGAAATTAGTTCACTTATAGGTTGTTCTTGTAAGGTCTCATACATGCTTTACCTACTGAGTACCAGTGAGGAATTGCAGTTTATGAGTACCACATGACAACTGACGAAAAATGAAAGAGTCTTATCAACGTCACCGGATCAGCACTTGGAGCTGAGGAACGTGCTCCTAAAAGCTGTTTGTCAGCCAGCGTGAGAAGAACCCCCCCCCCTCCTAACTCGTATTCCGAGGGGGATGCCTGACACCAGTGTCACTGCTCTACCTGGCTTCGGCATCTGCTGTCACCTTTGGGAGGCGAGTTGAGCTTCTGCCAGAGTGTCGATCAGCCAAACTGTCGTTAGGCCAGATCCACAGTTACGCTCTGCCAAGACGATTTTGTATGCAAGAATTTCCTTCACTTTTGCCTCTTCGGCTCCTTTTTGCCTCATTTTCATTTCCCTTCTTTGTCTTCTCACCTCCCTCCATCCTCATCACTACTTGCATCCGCTGAGATTGAGTGTGAAGTTTCTCACTTTTGTCACCAAGACAAGGGATTGTGTGTGTGTGTGTGTGTGTGAGAGAGAGATGGTGGCCAATGCCAGAGACTTATGGGCTCTTGAAACTTGCTGGACCTCCCATTTCCCCCACCAGTCACCTGTCGTTGTGCTGAAGTGGGGTCCATCTGCTGAGTGTCTGTGCAACAGCCTCTTCAACCCACACATGGACCCCTCACTATGCCACAAGTTCATTTAGAGTACAAACCAAATGGAGCACATCTTGTGTTCGACAGATGGACTTCCTTAGTTTAAAAATATAGGTTACGACTCACTAGAGTCACTACGTGATTTGGCTGATGAGAATCTGTTAATGAACGTTGTGTGTTTTAATAAGTACCAGTGTGTGCCGCTTTACGCAGATCTGACCTCTGCACGGAGAGTGTAGAACAATTTATAAACTAACAAACGACTTGTGAAAGGATCTAGTCTACACGACACTGGCTTCGTCTGTTCCAGCTAAAAGTGGTGCATCGTACATGTATCGTGACCTGGAAATTTCAAGGCAGCATCCGTCCAAGTGTTAGGTGAGAGGTGAAGAAAGACCAGCGAAAAGCAGCGACTGAACAACATTAACTCTTTATGTGTTGTTATTCCGGGCACAGTTTTTTCTTATGTGTCTGGTAGAGGAGCCTGGGGGGGGAGATAACCTGAAGTTATGTGACTGGCCTTTTGATGGGCCTCAGCAGCTTCCACTCACACCGTGTTCTTACTTTTTGCTGTGCTCAGAAAAAGGAAAATGTAAAGCCGGTAATACGTGCCATTTCACAAAGTTCTAAAGAGTTCTAAAAGGTTTGAAGGTGACTGTTACGATGAATTAACTCAAAGGAAGAGCAATTTAATGCCTAAACATCTGTTTTATATTGGTCAGGAGTTTATCATTTTAACAGGGCAAAACGAGCATTTCAACATTTGCATCACATTCATATTTTTTCCATCAGAACATTTTTTCAACTATTGCAGTAAAGTAATATCTGTGATCTAGTGTAAACAGAAACCGCTAATAGCTAATTTGGCAACACGATTAACCCAAACAGACTCAAGAAAACATAACATCATTATAAGCTTTTTATTTATAAATCCTCGTATGTCCCTGGAACACTATTCATATACATAGAGATATTTGCCATGTTGTTTTAAGTTGAAAAATGTAGTCCAACATATTTGGAGAACAACACATGATGATGAACCCTTGTAGCGATACTGATGAAGACCTGTAAATACGGCAAGTGAAACCCGAAAGCGTTTTATGTATCTGTAGATAGAACGACATGGTGTTAAAGAAAGCTCAAACTATAACATGCAACTTTTCAGGCTAGTGGGCAGCATAAGGCTAATATACTCCACTACACTGGAATAATGCTGCAAATTTACAAGTCAAGCAGAAATAAATCATCTTCTCTTATTCTTGCTCAAAAAAATTGTTCCAGCCATTGAGTTTGGCTCACAGAGCCCTTTGAAAGCCGCTCTCCAAATTAAGATACCTAATTTACAGATGTCTCAGGTTATGACACCCAGCTATTATGGTGTCACTTCCTTTCCCAACCTTGACTCATCTTGGGACTAAATTTAAACCGACTGACTGACAGGGAGCAGAAAAAACAGCTCCAAGTTTTGAAATGTTTGGTTGAGTCACTGTGATATGACGTGTTGATATTGTATTCCACAGTGATCGATTTCACAAAGATATAGCTGCTATAACTAACGAACTAACTGTTTACAAGAGAAAGTGACAGGGGATAAACACATAACCCTCATATATTGTATTTTTGGACAAAAAAAATAATATTGTGTTTTATACAGTGGCCCTGAGAGCTCAAGGCACTTTGAAAAATGTTCCTGTAAAAGCCACAACACAACCAAATGAAAAAACGCTAACTAAAAATACATTTGCAAATCAAAATTCCCACTTTTTTCGCATCCTCCAGAACTGTCGTAGACGTCTGTCAAAGCAAAGTTTCCAAGGGACACTAAGAAGTACTGACATTTAGATTTATAAAAGTGCTTTTAGTTGCTCCTGGAGACATTTCTGTTGTGTTGTAGCTTTTTGCAGCATGTTTCTTAAGGCTAATAAACCTATGAATATTTTCAGACATACCAAGAGTGGCCATTTCTAAGAGCAAATGGAAATTTTTTACCTATCCTTATTATCATTAACCAAAACGGATGTGTCCCATGTAAAGTGTGGTATGCTATCAAAGCTATACTTTTTAAATTTTCATTTTTGGAAACAAAAATTAATAAGTTGACTTACACATCTAAAAAAAATGAAACAGAAAAGACTATGAAGCAGCAGTACAACAGAATATACTAAACAACATATATAAATACAATGTAATATCAGTGTGAACATCTTGGAAGGTATGACATACATATCTGTTACATTTATTGTTCTACTTTTTCATTCTTTTATTCATGTTATATTTCCAATTCAACCCCGACTCCTGAAATTATCCAATCAGGTCGGTCGACACAGAGCTTGCCCATTTGCATGTCTTTTCTCAATTAACAGTTCCGTGAGCTCTCTCATTCAAAACAAAACCTTTTTTGTCTTTTAAATCATGACTATGTTTCGACACAGATGACGAATAACTGAAACCCTTTTGAAAAAAAAAATCATGTTCAATTTCATATCAGTCCCTAGGGAGTGAGATGTTAGGATCTCAGTGTTTTGTCTGGGTGTATTTCCATCCCACATTCACCACAGTCATGAAGGTTTATTTATTTAACTGGATATGGTCTACAATGGAGGTAATGTGAAGATGGGAATGCATGCTCGGGTGGAGGGATTTGCAAAGTGGGACCTGTCAATTTTGATTAGCGCCACAGCTGTGCAGACACAGGCAGACAAAGACGCAGAAAACTCAGGGGACTCTGTTCCTTTAACTCTCTGAGCCCTTTTTGGAAGGAGTCCTTTGAAACATGGCTATACAGTATTTCTTCTTTAGTTTTGTGTATATGTGTGTGTGTGTGTGTGTGCGCACATCCATTTAAGAGTCAGATCCAATTTATCATGGTTTATATGTTTTACAAAATAGTCTAAAAAGTAGAAAATGCTCACCTAAGACCAGCACTGAACAAGTGAGAGTGTTCTTTTGTGATTACTGTGTATAGAACCAAAAAAAAGCCCTCCAGTAACAAACAAGTGCCCATTTCTTCTCAGTTACATTTCTGCCACAGTTTCTAATAACCTTGAAGGTTTTTTTTTTTTTTTTTTTTTTTTTTTGGTTCAAAGATGCAATTATGGGGAAATATATTGTATGCTTTTACTCCAAGCTAGGTGACTTCGAAGAAGAAACGGTTAGAACTAATGCAGCCCGATCTCCAGCCCCTTCAAGTGCACCTATTAAGTTTGATGAATTGAAACTGAAATGACTGAAATCCCTGCAGAGAACATATAAATAACCACATGTCTGTGGAACAACGGAACAGGTTGGAGAGTTATTGACAAATTTGGAGCGGGGGGGATGACAGATTTCTTACCTTATGTGTTAACAATACGCTGATATGATATGTGAATAGAGTTAAAGGACACAATGGCCGTCAGGTTCATGTGCGTTAGTTAACTGCTGAACATGAACACTAACAGTGATATTGTGATATATTGCCAGGTTTGTGTAACCGTATTATAGGATGTAATCTGCTCTCTAACCACAATTAAAACTTGGATTAGCTTGACAGAAACATAAACTCAGGTTGGAAGCTAAACAACAGCAACTAGTGCATTTACTTTCATTTCAAGCATCTTATCCAGTGTTTCTTGCAAAGTGCTAACGGTGCTGCCTTTGAGATGATTCCATCTCCATCAACATGTAGGTTGATGACCAAAAGCTAAAATTTTACACATCCGCACATAAGCAAACAGAAAATCCAAAAACTTTATTACTTCCTGTTCCAACAGCAACAACACCAGCTCGATCTTGTATTTTTTTCCATCGTCTTCAAATGTTTTTCCTAAAAAAGGCCAACCCCATATTTATTTATGCCCGTCATTTTTCTCTGGCTTCTGGAAACATCACCTTGTAAATTCTCTGGCTCCTCTACCAGGCGCAGTAATATTGTCTGTCATTATATATATATTGGGTAATGGCATTACCAATGGATGTATGATAGGAATAATGAGCTAGTCTGTGCCACAAAAATTTAAGAAGTCCTTAAAAAAATGTTCTGCAATAGAAACTAAAGGTGCATTACAGAGTAAGGGACACTCTGGGCACATTTTGGCAATGCCGGAGATGCAATTCAAATTATTTAAGGTTGGTGTACCATCAAAGTAATATTCATGCTGTTTAAGATTTAGGCAAAAAGGTACTTTTCAGAAAGAGTTGATTTTCCCTTAATAAAGTGTACATGTATTTAAATGTATTAAGTAAGTAAAAGCCACAAATTGAAGTGTAACTTTCATTATCAGTAAAAAAGAACGATAATTAATTAACAGTAGATGTCATACAGAATGGGTTCAAGGTAAATTGTGGTTATTGGATTAATCGCACAATAAAAACTAAAATATAAAAAAATAAATGTTTTAAAATGTTAATCTCCAAATACCTAGTTACAATGAATGTCATTCAGAAGTACAAAGCACAAAAAATTCAAGCATTCTAAAGAGTATTTCAGAATCGTATTTGAATAAATACATTTTGTTATGTGCACTTAGATACAAGCCAAAAATATAATAGATTAAGAAGCTTTTGCAGACACAGACAGACATATTTTTAATGAACAGAAGCAAACATCAAAAGTCTGTCTCTTGCTATTGACAAGGTATTGTATCAGAAGATTTTGTTATTTTTTTTCTTCAGCACATTCTTTATTACACCATTAATCAATAAAATCTGGCAAAGAGTCAAACCCAATATTTTCTTAAATGAAGGCCCTGGGGACGGCGTTTTGACTGGCAGCTTGTTGGATCGTATCTCTCACTCATGGTTAATGAACTGTAAGATGGTGATCAGTGCCCAGTTGCATAGAATATATCATTTTACCTACCTTGAGCTTCTCTCTCTCTCTTTCTCTCAAGTGTTTTGTTTGCTCTCCCTTGGGATTCTTTTATGGGTGTCTCATAGAGTTTCACAAATGTAATCCTTAGCCAGGAGGGGTTTTTTTTCTTCTTCTTTTTATACACATTGTCTTTCATGATAATTTTGGCCGTAACACTTCATCAGAGTTACTATGGAAACTGCTTGCAATTCCAAAAGATTGTCAGCCACTTAGTAAATATCACAATTATTTTGGAACAGCTTAATAACTCACATTTAGCACGTGCATGACTTGTCTGACTGATGAGCGGAAGATGATTCCAGTCCATTACAGCTGTAGTTAATTAATTAACTTCCTATAAGGACAATTAATGGAGGATATTACATTCTTTTGTAAAGGCAATTCTACTTTTAACTCAGATAATGAGTTTGTGGACCTCTGCCACCAGCTGTTGGTCTGCGGTCTACAAAAGAGTTTCGTAAGACTTCCCAAGGTAATCCGACTTAGTTAAAATGCTGGAGACTTTGATTATGTAGAACAAAAAGGGAAAGGGACAGGTGGGGGGGCAGCATTGTTGCATAGTTCCCCTTCAATTAGATTTAGCTGTAATTGAACCCCTGGGGAAGCACTGATCGTCACAATAAAGTGCGGCATTACCTCAAACCGGATTTAGTGGCAACATGATCCTCCACTGCTCTAGGTGAGACATTTAATTAAGTCCCATTGCTTTTGCAGAGCAGCCATATAACTGAATTAACAGTGCAGAGACCCACCAGGCATGCGTTCCCCTCACTTCATTCAGTGTCTTTGTGTACAGTGTTATCTTACTCCACTGAGCAGTACAACAGTAGGATTTGCAGGCATCCGCGATGGAGGAAAGGCCAGAATCACTGTAAAAGTTAAACTTTTAACGCTTGGTGGCTATGAGACATGTGACACGGACGATTGGAAGCAAGTGTCGGAAGGTTTGTATTTATAGGGAATCATGTGACCACTCTGTACTTTTGTGGTCATTAAAAAAATGTTTTCTTCTTTTTACTAGTTTTGATATCAGTTTGTTGTAATTACTGATTTTGAAACTTGGTGCTCACCTCACAACTTTTTTTAATGTGATGTTAAACCAGCAATTATTCAGCCACTTGAATATGTTTATCCCAAACTCTAATATTACAAAGACGTTTCATCCATGGCAGGCGAGGTATGATTAATAAAAAAGTAAAAGAAAAAAAAAGAATTTTTTTTCTGAATAAAAATCAACAAAAGGTTACAGTTGCACAAGCGCTCTTAGTCATACAAGCACCTCTCTCTTTTTATTTTAGTCACCTCGCCTCTGTCTGTCTAGCAGCTAAGCTCGCTGTCATACCAGTGAATATCTATAATTATAATATCTGCGGTTGCTAGTATAAAGAGATGTAACATTGACTTCAGCATTAGCACAAAGTGCCACATGTCAGTGATACGTGGTGTCATTAGTAGCACTGTTGTGTGAGTTTGTGTAGTGAATCTTTGGAGGTCAACACATTATACCTGCTCACAGTATGAGATATGTACATTTAAATGTAGGTGCATCCTCCGACGGTCAAAGTCTTACACCTAAAAAAATCATCTGCGCCTTTTCTACGATGTCCGGCCTTGCTGAAGTTTATTGATATTTACTCTTGCAGTAATGAAGGGTAGTTTGGGTTGGTGGCTGTGTTTGTTAGATGGATGTGAATTCGGGAGTCCGGACAAGACTGCGACGCTCCCTCTCCTTATCACTGCAGGACAAACAAATCCTGCACATCTCAGTCGAACACTGGCCGTGGAGAAGCTGGACCCCAAGGTATCCAATAACCTCACACACACACACACACAGATGGACATCACCAGCATTATTTTGTATTTATATATACATTATTTTTTCCTGTTTTTTCTGTTTTATCTCGTAGTATAAAAGTATACAAACACTGTACCACAGTCACACCTGCACTGGCATGTGGCAGCTTTTCCTTCATGTTCTCCAGCCAGCGATACTTTAAATACTTTTTAAGGCCTTGTCACAACAGAAAATGATACAGCAAAAAGAATCTTTGAGAAATATTTGGCCTAGAACATGGATAATGGCAAACTTTGCAGGGCTGTTAAATTGCTGGCGAGTTAAACGATAACACCTTAAAAAGTCAGGAGAGCACCTCGCACTTTATTATCTCTATTGTCTGTTATGTAACATCGAATTCAGCATATAATACAACAATAACATTAATAAGTTTATTAACTGACCAATAGTGATTTACTATTTGAATAAAGGGGCCTAGCCCACAGGGGTTAGTGTATATGACAGAGTAGACTACACAGACCATTTGCAGATAAGTAGATTTACCTTTTACCAAAGTCGAAGCCACAACTCATATATTCTCAGACAAGCTTTTCTCTCTCTGTCTACATTTTTTTATAGTGTTTTTTTCATTTATGTGTGCCAGAAGACATCATCTGTCATAGTAGCCCTCAGGCCTACTCTGACTGAGCGTGTAGGGTCAATAGATCTAAACTGACCCAAATCTCACAGGGCAGCCCAGGCACACTGTGGCAAGGGGGAAGACAGAAGCGAGTGAGGAATGAGATTATTTTCTTCTATTTCAGGCGAGGGCGCAGCCTCCTGCTCACTTGCCTGTCACACACAGATAGATAGACGGATGAGACATGAGAAGTTAATGTCAGTGAAGGAAGACATGCTGTTAGGAACACAGAGATGGAGGTAACATGCAGGACATGTGTGGGCTGCACACAAACAAGCAAAGAGAGTAGACAACTATCTTTTCTGTTAAGACGTAGACTCACAAAACACACCCAGTGCTGTTTTCCATTAAGACACTTTCACTGGCGCAGTAATCTCCACACAGAGGCCATGCAAGGCCAGCGGTGGAGAGGCTTTGCAGACACTATGTTTCCCTTTCAATCCCCTCTCAGAGAAGCCAAAGCTCTGGAGATCCTCTAACCAGTGGGCAGATCTCGCCGGTTCCATCCAAACAGGACCTTTTGTGCCCCACACCGGATTACCTGCTGAGTCCTATAAGCACCAAACGTCTCCTCTCTAAAGATTTAACAAGACGCAGGGGGAAAACATCTAATTTGATGCCTGTGTATTCGGTGGAGTTTCCCCTGGCTAATCCCTGGTCAGCAATACCGGGTCCAGCTAATCTAAATTTCCACTGAATGGAACAAGTCCTTGGGTATACGCCTGCACCAGATGTCCACACAGTTTGGAAAAAAAGACAGGAAAGACAGAAACGATCCAAGGCGATATCAGTATTCTGTGTTGCCCGGGTTACTTCCAGCCAACACACAAAGCGAGCGACACATCCCACTGGAGTTGAGTTTTTGGACGCCTGTCCACAATGAAGTCTCCTTTGAGCTCAGTCTCTAATGAACTAATAAAGACAATTTTATGACTTTAAACTTTTTTTTTTTCCACTTGCCATTCATCGCTGTGCTCGTAGCACACAGTTGGATAATCCACATCATTTGATAAAAACGGCTTCCTGCTGCTCGACACAATGTTTACAAGAGCAGCAAGACCAAATCTTGCAGGGAATGCGGGAGTCATAAAACCACACAATGAGGCTAAATGAGGCTAAAATTATCTGTATAGCTGCAGAACCGGGTGATAATTCTCAGGTTAACCTTAAAAAGCAAGATCCTTTGAAAATACACAGTCGGCAGTCGCTCAAGCAGCGATACGATGAATGCTTAGCGGCGACTTCAGCATTTTCACTGTACCAACCACACACATAGTCGCACATGCTGTAAAGAAACGTCCATTCTGACAGTGGGTGCTATCACCTCACATAAAGCATCCACTCCCAGACAATGTCAGTCCAAGCAGGCTTTGTAATGACATTATAATGTAATCAAGCGTTTCCCCGTCCACTTGAACCCCAGCTTTGAAGTGGGAACTACATGTTATTGGCCTTATTGACATTCACAGCATTCGCCCCACAGTTTCAAGAAAGACTGGGCCAATTGCCCTTGAGTATAACACTTGAATAAAATTTATATAACTTCCTGCTATTAAGATATCTTCCCAGTGGATATATGAGACGTTATCTATCTGTAATGGATGTATTATTTATGACCAGCCATGCTTTAAAGTCGACTATAAACAAGTGAGCGAACACAGGAAACAAAAGCCAAAGGGAGAAAGGAGGCAGTGGCTGTGTTGCATCAAACCATCTTGATGCAGCCTGCATGCAGTCCATAAAGGCCTGATTAATCAGATTATAGCACCCCATAGAATTATATAATCCCCTTTATTAGAGGCAGTTAAAGCCAGAGAGAGATTTTTGAAGAAAATGACAAGAGTACACCTCAGCTTTTCTTTCAAACAATGCTGTATTTCACTGGGAAGGTTTTCACATGACATTAACTCTGCTTAATAGACCGACGGCGTCATATTTGCAGTGTACAGTGTGGTCATATGTAGCCAAGAAATGTGCAAATACTAATCACAAGGTACATTGATTGTTATGTTTAATGTGCCATTTTCATTTCTTCAGATGTAAGAAATAATTGGAATCTCTTTTCTGTTGCCTTGCTAATAGCTTGCCTGAAGGTAAAAAATCTCAAAAAGGGTGAGAAGAGAAGGAGGAACGTGTGATCAAGAGCTATAATTAATTGCAAGTATTGTGATGAAGTTTTGATGAAATGCACGCGCGTGTGCTGACATGCCATCACACCTACAGTCTACGGAACTCACTCGGCGTCACTCAAGAAAATACTTTGTGCAAACAAATTAGTAATGTAGGATCTTGAATTATATCATTTGTGTCTTGTTCTCACTAAATGGGTGGAGTGGCGATCTATAAATGATGCTCTTACCACCACAATACCATTCCACATACAGAGAGAAAACCCACATAATTATGAAGAGAACATGCAAACTCCAGATAGAAAGGCCTAAACCAGCCATTCAAACCAGGAATCTTCCAGCTGTGCTAACCACTGCAGCCCTGTGCTGTCAATCACCCACAGATTTAATTATGAGTGTGAATGGTTGTAAAATTTCAAATGAACGGATTTAATGTGTATCAGTGTCTTCAGGGAAACTTATAGGGTCAAGGATGAAGGATGTTTACGTGACATAACTGATGTCTGACGTTTTTAGCTTAGAGGCTGTAAAGTGTCGAAAACTGGTACGTCCGGGTCGTTCCACTCTTGCTCAGACGCTGTGTTGTGTGAAGGTTCTAGATTTAATATATATACAACTCCAAAGAGCTTTAGAATGTTCTTCTCATTCATCCCTTTAACCACACACTTACACTCCAATGCCACGACCCACCAGGTCACATGGGAGGGACAAGGAATTGAGCCACTGGCCCTGTGGTCCATGGACGATCGCCTTACCCGTTGACCTACAGCCGCCTTTTAGTGCAGCATACACGCCTTTCTTTAGCAATGCCACTGCAGGTATAGACGCAGACCTCAGAGCAAATCTAATTAAAACACATCACCCAACCCCAGTACGGTAATGCATTCAAACATTTTTGGCTATCTTGCCCTCATCAGGTTAGCATTTTAAGGTTGTTTCCACTTGTCAGCGGTGATTGATTTTGCAGAATGCCTTTTTCTCCTTGGTACCTGTGAGGTTCACTTCATATCTATGTCTTTTTTTTTTTTTTTTATTCCTTTTTAGACATGCAGCTATTCCAGCAACTGTAGGCTCATAAGAGGTGATGATTAGATCCTTCACGTGCCCTTCCAGCTTTGTCAGGCCAAAAGGGTTCACCTAATTCCTCTTGGCATTCATTCCGCCCGCTTCCAACTCTCGCTCTCTTTCTCTCACTCATTTGGGAGTTGTCAGACAAGGATAACACCTTTCTGTGAAGGGAGAGAGAATGAGTGGGAGTGAAGGAGACGGCTGCTAGGATAAAGAGAAAGCACACTGAAGCGTCAATTTACTTAATAACAGACTTTTCAGCGAATTTTCTAGTGCCTTTAGAAAAACTGCTGCCAGTTTTAACTTTTAAGATGACTGCTGTTCTTAAATCTCACTATCAAAGGTCTGTAAATTGAAGGGTATGCTCTCCATCTGGAGATAGTGGATGCTGTGTGCGGCTGGGTGATGTAGCACAGTCAGAGCCCGAATGCTGTGGGTTGATTGTTGGCGGTTCAAAATATTAGTTAGGAATTAATGCGAAAACTGCAACATATGTAAACTATTCTTCACTGAAAGGCTATAATGTTGCGAAACGACAGATGTGAGCCTGCAATGGATCAGTAACATCTGGATGCCGAAGTCAATGAGACATTTTATCACGCCGTACAAACGCTGTCTGATTGTCCTTGAGCAAAGCACATAATATACAGTGATATAAAACAAAGGATTACAGAAAAAATGAGGTCGTTTCTAAATGTTTCAAAGAGTTTTTATCTCCAAAAAAAATCCTAGTATATGTGTTCTGGCTGTAGTCTCACAAAACTGATTCCATTCACGTATGAGTATTTTTTTTAGATGTGAAGCTTTGGTCACTAAGGGGCTGTAGCTACAACATGCTTGTGTTTGTCACTCAAGGCACTGAACGCCTGTGCTACTATGCAGTTAAAATAGGTCTACATAAATCTGTTTTCAAAATATATCAGTCTCAGAATTCTGCCAAAATAAATCAGCATTAAAATATGTAAGCTGCATCAAAACATTCCTATTCCTATTCCATTCCATACGGTGTTTTCTGTACACTGCAACGTCTGTGCTGATTTGTTGTGGCAGGAGGATTTGGACAGGGTTCCGACAACCTCCTTGCAGACCGGCACAAATAACAGAAAACCAAGTGTGTGCAGATCATCAAGTGTCTGTCAGCATATCTTCACATTAATATGTTTTGAGCGGCACGCTGCATGCTCCACTTGCTCCCCTGACATTAACATCAAGTGGACACCTGTGGACACAGACAGGTGACAAATAAAGGAAACGCCTGTATAAATTAATGATGCCTATATGGATAACTGCGTCCCATTAAAGAGCACGATGAGTATGGAAACGATGTGCTCGGTCCAGTTAAACCCTCATGGACATTCTGGGCTGACATGCTGAACAGATGTTGGAGGAATAATGATCTAAACAGTCCGATAGATTTTAATATCAAGGCGCACTGAATACAAAGCAACACATACTTCTCTATCTACACTCATCCAGTTGTGGCTACATCACAACATTGCGACTATTTTTTGTTTTTTGCTTCAGATTCGTGTGCTGAAGAGTAATCTAAGAAAATCCTGTTTAAAAAGCTTCATGCAGACAGATTTTGTATCTTTGTCCCTTAAAAAAATAAACTTATTATTTACCCTATGCAAAGATTTAAATATCAATAAGCTAACGCATTTGCTGCCTTTATTTTTTCTGTTGTTTTACCCAGAAGCACGTTTTTATTTTAGACCCAGTGTCATTTAACCCTGGCCCCTGAACTGGAGTTTCACCTTTGATAATATTATATACAAAGGTTGCTAGGGATAAACCCAAGCACATCATAATACAAGTGCAAAAAAATAAATGTTTTAATGTGATCAGATGAGATGCTACATCCACTTATCATAACACTTACCCCTTGGCTGCCCACTCACACGGCCCCTATAGACATCGTCACAGTGTCACCAGTTGTTTGGAGCCCAAATGTGTGCGCCTCCATTCAATCGCGCACACACAAACACACACACATTACGGATGGCAGGGAAAATGCGGAGAGAGTCATCCTGTCCGCCATCACTGCAGGGCTTCTGGAAGAGTGGACACCAATTACAGCCAACCAGACCGAGCCAAACACTGCTCCAGTCCACCAGCAGCCCCTCTCTATCCGGCCGCCGCAACCCCCGACACCCCTTTCTCTCTGCCTGGCTCTGTTGCTCTCCCTTTGGTCATAGCTGTACGATGGCCAGCCATGTGTTACAAATGGGATAAACTGCAGCGGCTGGGTGATGTGCGTGCGGGTAGATGTGAGTGGGTAGCCATGGCAGCCAGCAGCCAGGGCACGAGAGGGAGAGAAGGACAGTTGGGGTTGTGGGTGTGAGAGGGAAATGGGTAGAATTTCACGTGTGCTGTCTGTGCGAATCTGCCTACACATTTGCATTAGGCTTGGCATGTGGAAGCAGACATTTGACAGTGTAGAATATCTGACAGCAGTGTACACTCTGGTTAGACTAACCCTACCTGCACAGGAAAGGTAAGCAAAGTAAAAGTGTGAAGCCCTGCTCCCTGATGTAGCTCAAGCGCTCATCACCTATGCTTGTTTATACACAAGGTTGCATTTATTCCCGTGGTCCTGACACACTTGGCAGAGCAGGGGATGGAAACGACTCGCGCTGTGGTGGACGACGCTGTGCAGCAGTGCCAGTCCCTGCCTTGGAAGCACATGGCAGATCTGCAGGGGCGCTGGCCCACCATATTGACCTGGCACTGACTGACACATGTTGGGAGAGGGAGGTGTGATGAAGAGGGGAGGAGAGGTCATCAAATTGCTCACCGTGCACCCCTCCACCTCGGATGGGCAGGACACATCTGCTACAATGCAACCCTCCCGGCCCGAATCCCTCCTACCCCCCGGGGGCACGGCCAGCTTGAACGTCTGCCCGGACACAACATTTCGCCTGCCCAGCCCTGGAGAACAAACCGAAAACAAACTAGCATCATCAGCACAGTGGCTCCCCTCCGGGCAACTCATCCTGTGACAAACAAGCTTAAGTACCATTAGCCACACCTGACCATTCAAATGATTGATGTGCAAACAGGAAGAGCCATGTCTGATGTGTGTATCTGTTAAAATCATGTTTAGGACACAAGACAGGGGATGTAACCCAGCCGAAATTCAAATCACCGGATGGAGTTGCTCTCGCACGGGTTTCTGCTTGATGAGATCTTGATCTTAATCCATTTGAACCCTTCATCGTTCTCGTTGTGATTAAAAATCCCTCCCCAAACACCTACCCAGATTCATGCAGGAACTCCATCAAACAATTGGACTGGAATGGAGAGGATGAAGTTGGAACAGGGTCGACTGGGAGGATTGATCTGCGTCTGCAGTGATGACAGCTTGCTCATTTCTAGAAAGTGATTCAACTATGGATGCAGGGCTCTAATTAAGTCATCCATCAAGCTGCAGCCGATACTCTGCTGCAGAGTTGAGGCTAAAAAGGACCGATTGAAGCAAAAATCCTCATCTCCCTACGTGCTTTTTTTTCTGTCTGACAGCACTGCTGGGAAATTAAACCACATCAGAAAATCTTATGTTTTGCATTCACAGCAGTAAATGTCCTGCATTGGTTTTCTATTAGCCATTTGAAAATTGTGTTTATGTGTACCCTGGGCCTAATTGTGTCTTTTTAACAGCCACATACACGTTTAAATTTACACTTGGCATTTAGCTGACACCTCCCTTACCGTGAGTAGGCAGGTACGTAGCATCACTCATTTGACAAGGCAACAGGCCTTTTACATTTTAGGATTATAGGATGAAAGTACAGAAGCTGTAAAGAGTGCATATGCATGAGTGTGGTGTATTAAAAGCATCAGTTCAATGAGTTCCTGTTTCCTTGACTTTCTGTTTGTGTACCCCTAGCTATGGGGATGGCAGTGTCTCCCTTACGGTTGGTCCATCACTTTATTCTGATGTGAAATTATCAAAGACTATTTGGCAGAATGGCAAACATTTCTGTACAATCATTGATTGTCCCCAGATGGTGCATCATAAAGAATCGGAGTATCAAATGATCCCGCTGTATTACCACGTTTTGACTGATATTTGTGGTTTCAAGCAAAATGTCTCCAAAGCGTTTCATTGGATTTCTATGGAATGTGATACAAACGTCCATGTCCTTGTAGGACGGGGCAACAGTGACTCAGTTGGTGGAGCGGCTGGTCACTAATCGTAGGGTCGGAGGTTTGTGCCCGTCACGTCGAAGCTTCCCTGGGCAGCACACTGAAACCCACATGGGTTGCGTAAAAATGTGCCAAATCAACAACTGTTGTCATCTTTTGCCATCACCAGATCAATTTTAATTTGGTGCCGCACTTTGATTTGTTTGAATAGATGGGAAATTAGACCTTGTCCTTTGGTCCCAGCTTTATTTTGTGCTCCTTTCAAACCCGTGAGCATGCCAACGGTGAATATACAGTAGTAAACATTAAATCAACTGCGACCAGACAAGATCATCTCCAGGTCTCTGCCTGACTCCGAGACCTGTTTAATGGGGAAGCAGTTCTGCACCCACACGCACAAACAAATGTAAATCTGAATTAGCTGACTAATTCTCTGTGCTAAGATTACATTGCTAAAGTCGTTGTGATTTGCGGTGCACACGGATCCAACAATTCAATACTCATCTTTATGAACATGATCACTTTCCTTACACAACATCTATTACCATTTATGTCTTCCTTGGCCTCAATCCCCTCCCCGCCCCCACCTCCTCATCTAAACCCTTTTAATATTTATGATTCTGGTGATGACTTTTAGCAGTAATTTCTTACACTACCCACAGTTTATGACAATGTATTTTGCTGATGTAGGGGTCTGACAATTTATAATGGGGCATAAACGACCGCTGAAAAAGTCGGCCACACGTGAAAATAGGAGTGGTGGTGTTGCTTGACTGTGGACATTAAATTTAACAGAAAAAGCCAACAGGTTGCTTAGTGAATAGGAAATGCAAAAGTTAATGATATTAACTACTAATCAGATAGTTCAAGTGAAATATATTTGAAAAAAAGCTTCTGTCTGACACAATATTCAACTTTTGCCACAGGCTATCTCTCGACTGACCAGTGTGATGGCTCTTGTTCTACTCCTAACTATTTGATCATACTGCAACCCAGAATCTAGCCTTGGGCAAAGCTCACTGATGTCCAGTGTTTGATTGAGAGGGCAGCCAATGCACAGACCCATAATCGAAAGGTTTGAAGTTACAAAGTACAAAAAAAGTCTGAACATAGTTTATAGGTTTTTTTTCCTCTGACTTCATCTGCAAAGAGTAAAATTTAATAAATAATAAAAAAAAGAAAATGAAAACAGGGATCATAATTTGCATCTTAACTGAGTTCCCATTTAGCTGTGAAATAGTGAGCCAAATCACCCTTTATCCTAATTGGTAAATGACAAATTAGACTTTGCCAATACGTAATTGAAAATGCTGGGCTAAATGCACCCACGCTGCTGCTGCCGTGCTGTTGTGAGAGTAATTACCAAACTAGTCCACAAATGTACAGAAGGTGTAAGAATTATCATTTGTCTTCATAGCTGGGGTTGCGGGGATATTGCTTTTGGGGTCAAGTTAATTCATACTGGCTATCCATGTGGTGAAAGAGCAGATTCTTACGCTTTAATACTGAATTTATATACACGGAAAATGGGGACTTGCATGGATGTGGAGCTGAATATGGAAAACAACAATATCATACCCATTTCATGGTGGTAAACCCATACTTAGAGACTCTACCTAATCAGTTCACTGGTTTGACAAATTCCCCTTATCTTGTTGACAGTGCTAGTGAGGTCTAATTTCATCATTTCAGTAAATAATATATCTGCTACAGAGTATTGCACAGCCGTGAAAAGTCTATCTGAGCCTGAGTGCTAACAAAGGAATTCTGCCTGAAGCCAATATTTTATCATCAAAACATTTTCTTCTGTCTTATAGACAAATACCTGCACATATAGTGTTCACTGACACATTGTTCACAGTCTCGGTTTCCCCTGCTGCTATTAGTGTGTAGCATCAGCTCTATAACACTAAGTTCCTACCTCAATAAGTGCATTACACACACACACACACACACACACACACACACACACAAAATCTCTTCCTATTCCCCCAATGTGTGAATATACCTTAAAGGTCTGTGACATTGTTCCAAAGTTCCAAATTAAATTGAAATAGTCTCAGGCTCTCATAGATTATAGATGGTCTGAACTTTAAAAAAAGGATTTGTCTTTTATTTCTCTTTGTACTTCCTAGAACATATAATAAATCTCAAGATGATAAAACTTGGCATACTAATCTTGGCCTATTTCCATTTTCCACTTGAGGAGTAAAAGGATTTTGAGCCACAGATAATGTTCCTTTCTATCTCCCCTGTTCATCCCTAACCTTTTGTGTTTCTCTGGGGTAGCTATTGTCTGGAATATGCGCAGGCCATTTCAGGACAAAAGAAGCAGCATCTAAGTGCAGCCCCTGCAAGTCTTAAATTCAAAAAAAAAAAAAATACTACAAAGCAGAAATCAGTTTTGTACAATCTTGTTCACACATAATAATTATTTCAGTTCTTTTTCTTGCTGTCTTCCTTGAACTAGTTCAAAGTGGGAACACAGTTTTTCTTCAAGGCATTTTTGGCCGTGCAGCTTAATGTGTGTTTCATTTTACTGACCATCACATTTACTCTTGCTCACTCTACTGTTTATGCACGGCAGTAATGATAGTTTGCATAGCCTCATCTTGTTCAGGAAGTAGACCGTTGTGTGCAACTATCTTAATGGATCTTGCTGCAGCATTTGAATTATTTTACATCAAACTACTGTATGTGGAGAGGCTACGCATACTTGCCATAACTGCAGTTTATGTTTTTATGGGTTCATTTTTAATGAGGATTTCAGTTTAAGTAGTGAAACGACTTGTTTAGTGATAGGAAAACAGCATTGATTTTGGTCACAAGTTGCTAATTGCATTCAACAGTCGTCCTATCCTGTCTCACACTCTTTAATCATTTGCTCCTAATAGATAGGGGTCATAATTTTCTTCAGTCGCTCTAGGTGGTTGTCATGTCAACGTAAAAAGATGTTGTTTTGGGTTATGGCTGAAAGAAACAATGGTGTCATTTCTCTTAGGGGGACAGCTTCCAGCTTCCAGCTTCTTCTCATTATTAATTATCTGGATCAGTGTATATCAACTACAAGACTTAAACCTTTCTTCCGTCCGTGCACTGCGTCTGGTGCGTACTCTGGACATCAGCGTTGAAGATTTACAGCAGCCTATAACAAAACAAGCTTCGTCCATGTTTCATACTCAGAATACTCAAAGGGTTTTGGCTGCTGTTATCACAAATGCAGTTAGATGAGCCTTGTTCTATTTTGCTCCTTTTTCTATTTGCTTGGGACACCTAAGGCGTCAGTGTGCAGCTAAAGTGTGTCTCAGATTGTTAAGCACCATCTGAAACACTGGCCCACTAAATCGTTTTGGTATAAAAATTGTAGGGTCTGCATGTGATAGTCTTTGAAACTTCATCCAACAGACATGTCAGCTTCATTCAGCTACTGGATGTGTGTGTCCAGATGAAAAAATGGGAAGGTTTGACTTCTGTGTTGACCTCTTTCTGTTTTTGTACGAACAAAGGGGGGCAAACTACAAACGCCTGCGTGACCATGGGCACAGTTAGGCCCATATTTCTTTGGGAAGATTTTCATGCCAACTGTGCACTGGGGGTTTCAATGTTGTGGTTGTTGTAGAGCTAAGGTGATTGGTGTAGATTTACCTAAACACATGGGCAGACATCCACAGCCGTGTCATTTGAGTCAAGGCAGGACGTCTGACGTTATCTCACTCTCGTGTTGAGAGCGTACGCGCCAAAGGTTTTTACCTGCAAACTTTTGCCCCCGTATTACTGCAGGTGTTTCTGTTGGCATGCCAATAATCAAGGCCACTTGGCTGAACAAAAAGAGGAGGCACAACAAATGCACCAGGCGAAATTATCCTCTTTCATTAATAGCTCCATGTTATTTCAATTTCCTCCTGTAAAGAGGTTATATAGGAATAATTATTGGGGCAAATAGTCCTGCCGACCTACAAGGAAATAATTGGCTTTTAGCTGCAGAGAGAGATTTTCTTGGCTGCCTGAACACAGAGACAGCTCTGGAGTTGCTTGGCGTGCTTACAGCATTAGCAGGGGACCAGCATTGTGCAGAGACCAATGACAGGGAGAAATAATTATGAATGGAACCAATGTTCAAGCCAGGAAGCCAATTTGTAAATGTCTCCTGGTTGCCGCTGCTGTTGTGTGCGTCCACGCTCCCTGTGTTGTGTGTCTGTTTATATCTGATCATTGTGTGGGTTTGTGTTGGATATGTATGTGTGCGTGTGTTTATTAGTGACCGCTGTTCGAGCAGATGCTGCGATGACTCCCCACTCGTCAACCCGATGTACGACCTTCAGCTGCGGCGCCTGAGACGTCCATACTTTGAAGATGCATGAATCGGACAAAGATCGCTGGGTAACAAATTTACCTCAATGGAAGAAATGAAGACATTCTAATGAAATCCAGAGTGGGTGTTGTTCTATAAGTGATGTCATACCAATCAATACTAACAGTGCCAGATTTTTTAATCAAGAATAAAATACACTTCCAGCATTGATCATGGACATTTCACACCACACAGAACCAAGTTAAAAATCAGGTACTAACAAATATAATATACGGTTCTATTAATGTCGAGTTTTTAGGGAAAATAACACTGCGGGCAACTCAAGCAGCTTCTCTGAAGCTGCTCAGAATTCTCCCTCCAAACAACTTGAGGATGTGTTATGTGACTGGACCCTTTTACCACGCCGTCATCTCTCTCCCACCCTCCCTTTTTTTGCCTCTCAGCCTCAGGGCTCACACTGCCAGACATAGAGGTGTCACCTGGTATGGCAGACGCTGTCCCCCTGTCCCCGCACCTGTCACTTTTGCCACAGTGTCCCCTCATTCTGGTCATCACAGCTATCAGGGGGCCTCGTCCATGACAAGAAGCCTGCATGGAGACTAGAAGCCCTCAAAACCTGCTTGGCGAGTGATCAGACACATAGATATCATCTCCCTGGTCGTTTGAAGTCTCTTTTAAAATAACAATAAAAGCAAAGTTCTATTTGAAAGTCAGTGACTTTCACTCATCACAGTGGATTTGCTTTAAGGATCTGCTGAAATTAAGGCAGATTTTATGGAGGAAGGGGTTGCGGGGGAGGGATGGGCTGGGGAAAATATGAATATGTATGTGCATATTTATCCGGAAAATGATTACTTGCTGGAGCATTCATTAATCGTTTTTCATAATTCATTCTGTGCATATTCTCCTTTTTTATTGAATTTAAACAAACCCATTAACGGGGATTAACTTCCCTGAATGAGACTTTGGTTCTCTTCCCAATTGCTTCCAAAAAGGGCCCCTTGTTCCGTCAAGTGGAATTACTTGCGAGCGTCTCCAATCTCCTCGGAAAATAATTATAGAACACAAGGGTGTGCTACACCGTCCCTCCTTCCCATTTTTGCCACTCTCCCTCAAGTCAATTTATAATCACTTTTCAAAGGATATATCCCCTCTTTGTTCCTTTTTTTAGCAGATGGCTGTGTGGAAAATGTTTTTGCAGTAATGAGAGCATTATTGCATGTTGTTTTTAATAACTGGTAATTTGTGTTTGACCATCATCACCATCTCTCCCATGGTTGTTGTCAAGTTAGCTCCCTCGTCTTTGTTGCTGCTTATTACGTGGCACTAATTATAGCCGGAAGAGAGTTGCGTTTCTGGACCCTGACCTCTTCCCTCTACTTAAGGCCACAGAAAGGATACAAAACGGGGCAAGAAATGAATGGAAGAGCTCAAGGAGGGTATAGGGAGCTTTGTAGCTGATTAACCATGAGGCACACATTAATGATAATTGGATGAGAAGATGTGAGTGAAGCCACCAGCGAGAAATGCACTTTTTTTTTTTCACTGTGGTATACTCAAGTTTCTGTTCATCACTGCTCTTTTACTCTCTTCCTCTGAAGAATTAAGGAAAGCCAACAAAGACCGTTATTAAGTCTGGGTGGAGGATGTGACTACCTTGAGGGGGCAACACAGAAAGACTGCATTGTATCCCACTGTGTAATGCTGCCCCAGATCTGTAATTACACTGCGCGCTGCTTATAACAGTGCATAGGTCAATTATTTGCACTTTTGTTGAAATTCAAAAGGAATTGTTTGTTATATTTATATTCAGATAATAATGGGCATGAGAATGTATTTGGAATGTAATGTCTGCAATTCTTGCAATGCTGAAAAACTTCCATTTCCTCACAAATAGCGTCTATGCAATTTTCCCGCTTTAATTGAGGAAATTACATGTTTTCAGGCTATATAATTCAACGTTGTTTTTTATAGCTCTGTTGTTCTGTTTCCACTAAGTCGGGAAGGGTCACGATCTGATTGTCTTGCATCTGAGAAAACTGGGTCTAAATGGCAACGGCCACCCAAGGAGGGGATGTGTCACCCATGGGTAAACATGGCCGCCAACATTATTGTTCAGGGTGATGAGTCTCTCAAGCAGGTGCGCCGCTAAGCACAAACCTCAAATGAGCACACCAATAAAGCAGCTCCGTGCTTCCACCAATGCAAACACATCCCACTCAGGTACCACTTACATGTGCAAAGGCACACCAGCATAATAAAAAGTGCCCGCATGTGCATAAAATACAGATCATGCAGGCGAAAGCCACGGCTGCATGTTCCACATACTGGATTTAGCTTCAAAGTGTTTACCGATTGTGTACCAGATGAAATTCACTTGCCCTGTTGGCACAACTTGAGAACACCGTGCAAAAGATGCCAGGCGAGCCAATTAGCTTTGATTCAGACATGAGACAGGAGGCCAAATATCAGACAGGATAGATGAATATTGCTGTGAGTATTTCCAACTAGAAATGTGGTCTAAAAAAAAAAAGAGAGAGAGAGTAAAATATTGAAGCACAGACAGAATTTAAGGTAAAAATAAATATGTAAAAAGAAAGATTTAACATCAATTCAGGATACATAGGGTACAGGTACATCAGGCATCCCTGCACCCATTCCTCTGTCACTCACTTCTCCACTTCTCTCCCCATTCTCTCCATTTCCCCCCGGAGCCCTTGGATGAAAAAATGCCAAATGAACACGCTTCTATGAGCACCATCTGGCAGCTCCTGCACTTATAGCAGCCATCACATCCCTCACTTTCCTGGCAACCTACTACACTACAGTAGCATACAGTTAACCCTTTGTTCTGCCGAACGGAAGTCGACTGGAGACACTCACAGCTAAAGTGCATGTGCAAGGCACCACAAATAAGTGGCAGCTAAATAAAAATGCATCTAACGTAAATGCACATGTGATTATAACTGTAGCGATAGAAAATGTGCTAAACATGAAATAATCCTGTAGTATCCAAGAATTCTGAGCGCAAGACAACAGAGGAGCAAATGTACCTGTTTAAAGTGCAGACCAACAAACTTGTGTGCGTCATGTGACAAAGGCAAAACCCAAAATAATCAGCCCATTCCCATAATTTCATGAGCAAATGCGTTGCGATTGCATATTTCATCCAACACAAGACCAGTGAAATGCAAACGTTTCTGTTGACTTTAATTCTTCATATGGCAGCCCAAGTATTCAGTAAAAAATGTGAAATTCAAACTATTCATTTCATGCAGAGAGTCAAACAAACTAAATATGCACCGATTTAAAGAACTTTGTCATATTTGTGTATAAAACGTGTACATGGGCTCGTTCTGCTGTTAACAGGGTGTCACAGAATGTTTTCATCACTCCATCAAGTGACCTGCAAACTGCAAAGAGCGAGGCAGCGGCTCGGAATTTTCCAGCCTGGATATTGACTTGATTTTCACTGCATATTGTATCAAGCAAAGTGTGTTGCGAACTTGATAATCTGGTTTTCTGTGGTTCGCCGTGCCAAAAGCAATTGGAACAAGCCTGAAATGGATTTTGTTAGCAGACTCAGATAAGATGAATTATTCTGTGGCAATATGACATTCAAATATTTATGTAACATTGTGTATTAAACAGTTCAACATTGCCTCGAATGCATTTGTGGTTATTGCACAACAAAAAAGGTTTTGCTGAATGCATTTGGCAAACTTTCCCACTGACTGGCCGACAGTTTTGTATGGGTCATATTTTATGATTGTTATGTTGCTTTTTAAGTTTTTAATATGCATTATGGGTACAAGGGTACAGCGTATGTTATCTCATTAGTTTTAAATCCACCTTGAGATTACAAATGTACTTTTGACATTTGCCTTTGTACAATCAAAACAATTCCCAATTACTTTAAATCTATGTCCTATGTCAAAGGCAGCCAACGTTTTCTACCCTGCTGCAAATTATTGTGAATTATAGCATCGGTGGAACAGATGATTCTTTTCCACCCAGCAGAGTTGCCATTTAAACTACTGGTAGGGAAAAAGCACTAGAAGAAATATATAAATAACGAAAGTGCTTTTGACACAATTTTGGCAGTTGCAAAGAAATTTGCTCGGCTGACAGGTGGAAGGTGAGTAAGCAAAATCTGGAAAAATGAGAGATTGAGATGGTGGGTATGGATGTAGAAATGAAAGGACGTGAGGCAGAGCGAGAGGCAGAAACAGAGTGACAAGTGAGTGAGCAGGCGAGAGAAATGAAGGGAGAAAGTGAGAAAGAGTGCAGACACAGAGACTAAAAGACAACAACTCTTTCTTTTAAACGTGTTCCACAGGACAAAGTAAAACTTTCCCCCCCGTTTTAATGCAACAGCCACGAATTATAGGCCTCAACCCCTTTTTGTCTCTAATAGGTAAAAGAAATAAAAGCCAGTTCATCCCAGATCTCCTCAGCTCACAGGTATTTTCATAGGTCAGTCTTAAGCCTCCACAAGTCATATTGGGAATCCAGGATGACTTGGGGGTCCCTATACTAATAAACTGCAAACGGGATTATGTTTTTGCAGTGAACATATTTATTACGTTAACAGTGCTTTTATTAAGGGAAAGGGACCGCAGTAAGATTGTGGATGTGTTTAAAAGTGATAAAGCTAAATTACACCAGCCCTCAGATCTTCCTCGGACCCCAGTGCGCCATAGTCAAACAAACTAGACGTTGTACTGCAGGATCACATGTTACGGCACAAAAAAACAAAAACTGATATTTTGCTGAAAAATTGGTTAATTTGGTAGGTAAACATACACGTCTGGCAACATTTCAGTGATGCGTTCAGTATCAACATACTTGGAGCTCACCATTTATGTTTCTTGACAATGTTTTCTCATTATTTTCACAGGCAACATAATGTTGAAATAAGGTTTTGATAACGTTAAATGATTACTTTATGATTATGATTATTAACTACTGGCTGGACAACAATGGCACAGAGGTTTGCGTCTGGTTGGCTAAAATATATAAAAACAAATACATACATTTTTTATCTGGTAAGGATTTGTACATTTTAATTTAGTTTCAAGACCGTAAGCACATACTGTACACCCTGACCATCCAAGCTCTGTGGCTGAAAACTTCAGTCATGCAACAAATAGGGATACGGGTGGCGGTTACCCGTGCGCCTTGTGGGGGCAAAGTGCTCTGTCTTTAGATTACTAATGCATCTTACCTCACAACCTGTCTCAAAAATGAACACATATCATCCGTTAAAGAAAAAACTTTGCATCGACACTCTGGTAAACTCAACAGATTTGCTGACAGCTAATGAGGCACAGCCAACCCATCTGATATTAGAAGCAGCCTTAGCTTAAGCACCTAAGAGAAAATACTGACCTGTCTGAATGTGGTCACTATGAATTTCACTCACCTTTTGTAGACAAGGTTTTGTTTTCTTTTCAGGGAAGAAAGGTTATTAAAAATGTTTAGTTGCTTCAGCAATCTACAGATGTCTTGCCAATTTGTGCATATATGTGTTTCCATTTCTTCTATTTTATTCAAACTTGACCAAAACCTGGACATTTCATTGTATTCAAAGAAAACAGATTTTTTATGTTAGTTTTAATCAAACTTTAGCAATCTGCTTTAAAATTAAATTATGTTGATTTATATTATGTTATTTAGGCTAAAAGAAAAGGCAAAATATGCTACACAATGACACATTGTTTGAGAACGCAGTTCGGCAAAGACGATGTCTCCTTTGAAATTGTTGTTTTTATCAATATATCCACATTTCATGTCTGCATGTATTGGATGTGCATCTGAGCATTTTATATTGCTTTGGAACCAACAAGGGCGTCTTCGCCGTAGCTTTAAAAAGACAATGAAACCTTAATGACATACTTTGAATTCTAGGGCTTGCCTTTACCTTATTGCTTGTTGATTGATTAGTCCCTCCCATCCTGTCTGAGATGAAGAAGACTTTAGTGGGACAAATCAATAGGACGGCTCTAAGTGAGAGGTTATTATTCTGTCTTCCATATTTGTCACATGGTCAAAGTATTATAACCCCCCCTCCCGAAACACACACACACAAATACACACATCCACAAAATAGTACCTTCAGATTAAGATGTTACGTGTTGGGAAATGACTTTTAAATCTGCATCAATTACATGAGCGTCATTAACAATTTATAACAACCCCGTTCAATTAATGTCATCATAATTACATTAGTAATCCTATAACAGCCACTAAGATTATTCACATAGATAAAAGACTGAGACCCAAGGCATAAAAACAAGAAAAGAAATAGCAAACACGTGCGATCTTCCTATAGCAATGCATTTCCATCATTTTATCAGCACACTGATCATCTTTGGCATTTCAGTTCATAATTTCCCCGCTGTGGTTGACTTTTGGACCTGCGCAGAAGCGTCATTAGCGAGAATTCCCTTGTCGTCGCCTGTGTTTGCCGTTTGTCTTTGCAGTTTGTGGACCGACGACACCAACAAACCCGTGTGAGTCAGACCTAACATTTTCTGGCAGTAGAAGCAAAGTAGAATGTTGTTTGTCTGGGCCTGCAGCCAAGTCTTCCATTAGGCCTTTGGCCCAGGTGAACAGTAATTAAACAAGGCTGCGCTGAGTCGGCACTTCACATCTCCAGTGCCTCTGCATTCACATTATTTTTGTTTATGTTGCTCTCCGGCATGTTTTTTTCCCCTCGCTGGAGATCTCGGCCATCTGTTTTTTGTATCTATATGTCAGCGTGAACAGAAACGCTACTTAGGAGCAGAGGTTTTCAATGTGTGAAGCGTTAACTCTTTCAGGGTGGTGCAGTGGAATAAAAACCACAATTTCAAAAAAGGGAATTTTTTTGTCTGGTTTGTCTGATGCGGTCCATTTTATCAATACGGTCAGCAGCTGGAGCTGAAACTGTGGTCGCGATGCTCATAAAGGCGCTTTTAAAACCCTGGCGACTGAAACCCAGCGATTTGATTTTACTGCTGTATTGCAAATTAAAAATATACTGACGCCACCAAGAGATAGAAGGTCTCCTTATGAGCCTTAAGGGCTTGTTGCATGGCATGTATTTCAACTAAACCTCCACAAATTTGCTTAACGTTCACAGAACAATGCTCCTTTGAAACTTGAATCTTAGCCTTAAAATTTGCTTTTCAATTTCCGTCTGTGCCAGAGCAATTGAGTTTTAGCTGTTTGTACATTCATAGAAATATAAGGAAGATCTGCTTTTAATGGCCACAGCCCGTCAAGTCATCCATGTTTAATAGACACCGATATTTCAGAAATATATGTCAGAAAAAAAAAAAAAAAGCCAGCAGCAGACGAGCTAAGGGAGAGTTGAACAGAGAGAGGAGATAAGTGCAGGCCTTCTTGTTGTTGCTTGATTCCACTTCGCTCTTCCTGAATGCTGGGAATCTGCAATCAGTGGCGGGCGGGAGAGAGGAAAGGGGAGTAAAGTCTGAAGATGAGATAGAAAAGTATACGACGGAGAGCGGAGTATTTCAACGGGAGAAGGAGCCATAACAACCAGGAAAGTACATAAACAAACAATAAAGAGATGACGGACGGACAGTGCGAGGAGAGAGGAAGGAGGTGGTGGAGAACGCTTCTTCATTCCCCCCTCCCTCTGCTCCGCACGTCTTTTCTTTTCACTTATCCCGCTATCCCCCGACTCTCTCGGTCGTGTGGCTGTCGGTTAGCGAGCCGCCCCGGTGGGTAGACACAGAGGAAGACAGAGTGAAGGATAGTGCTGAGGCTGCATTCACCCAGGATTACAATGCAGGCTCGCAGATCAGGCTCTCCACCATTTTCTCTCCTCTGCTCAGAGATGAGTCTGTCTGCCTTTGATCGCACTCACAACCAATGGGCTCACACAGGTAGAGGAAAATGAATAATGAAGACCCCTCCTCACTCACACACACACACACACACACACGCACTGCGGTAATCAAAGTGGGAAATCAAATTGTACGGCTGTGGTGGAAGAGTCTGTGGCAAACAATATTCATATCTCGTCTGCCGGTTTGCGTGTGAGTGAGGGTGAAAGGCAAAGAGTGATGATAGGGTAAGTCGGCGTGTTAATGTCAGTGTGTGTGTGTGTGTGTGTGTGTCTCACATGGAAACACAGTGATATTCAAATCTCCTGATTCATTCCCCACAGGGCTGAGGATCGATAGCTCTTTATAAAGGGACTTAGTGAACTAATTAGGTAACTGAACGGCTGTGCATTTCAAACACGCTGACTGTGTGCGCAGCAACAATTAAGATGTGGATGTGCAACAGCAAACGAAAAGGTGACTTCATTCATAACAACCTTCTGAATCCAGTGCTGAACACCACCTAGATCTCAGGTGTGTGTGTGTGTGTGTGTGTGTGTGTGTGTGTGTGTGTGTGCTTGCAAAGCCATTTTTTTTTTCTCTAATCAACACTGCAAAGTTATTACTACATGCAGATGTTGTTAGTGTTGATTTCTATCGGGTTGGATTATTTAGGTGTGATGACGTGAGTAACAAGTTAAGCATGAGACATCAAAAACTAAAGGCTGGAAAATGGAAACGAGGAGATTATGAGACAGGAATTACAATTAAGGCTAATCTCTGCATTACTTTCACCACTCCAGGCAAAACTGTTCCAGAGCATTTGTATTGTGCGTTCTGATGAATCTCTACAGAGAGCAGAGAGTAATATTTGCTTTCTAGCTTTTAATTTGGAAGCAGTACTGTTGCTTAGCTTCTCCTGCTTGAGTTTGATATTATATTAAAACTCTATATTCCTTGTGGTTTCGCAGCGTTTATATGCTTAATAATCAGAGCATAAAAACAACCTCAGTAATTTATTTCGTGCTTTTCAATATCATCCAACAGGAACGCTAATTTCATGGGGCACAGTGAGTCTGTGAATCCTTATGTAGGGTTTAACGCGGGCTTTGTCCATTACCAGGGTTCTTTTTGTGGAGTTGCACACTGAAAATGTGCATAATGCATTTTCATTTAATAATAATGCCGTGGCTCCTGATGGGCTGAATCCGTGATTATCGGCCTTGTGAAAACAGGATTTGCATACGTAATGAGATAAAAACTGTGTTCACGGAGCATGCTGGCCGTGGAACGGTTACAGCACGTACAACGTCACGACTCAAGTCCGAACGTTAATACTCGTCAAAGCCAGTTTCAAAGCCTGCATTTCGGTAATTGACTGGTAATAAAAGCAAAAATGGCAATAAGTAATCCAAGAACAGCGCTTGTGGTTGGGTTTTTTTTGTTTTTCTTTTTTTGTGTTGACTGATTTTTAATCACACAACTTGTTAAAGGAAAAGGTTATGTCTTGTGGATGATTCCAGATTGTAGATGGTAACCATAAAAAAAAATGTGTTGCATGGCTGTGCAGAGACACATATGTTGCTTCCTGACTGTCTGCCATGGAAACAGGTGTAGGGCTATTTGAAGACACGTTCTTACAGTCACAGTACTTGTTGACATGTGGCGAAAAGCTGAAAATATCGTGTAACTGTCATGTATAAGTAGGGACTGAGAAGAATGGGTTGTGTCCACTCTGCACACTGGGTGTGTACCTTGGTCCCAAGCTCATTATCAAGGCCTGATACAACATATCCTCTGGGCAATTTCTTTATGCTACATCCAAAATGACAAAGACAAGTCCTTAGGTATGTTTGGGATGATGTACCTGCCTCTGTTGAGCTCAACTTTCCCATCACTGGCACCGCCGATAAATTCCAATATATTCATTTAAACCTGAATTTAAACTTTTTCTGTTTAAAATTCATGGTGACCGTCTTAGGGGTGACTCTTGAAGTGAGTGTTAACTAAGCTGAACATAACTGCTGTTAAGAAATTACTGCAGTTGAAACCCCTACCGTTCCTTTTGCTTTGCAAAACATTTTACATTCATCCAAAACCCAAAAACCTATTTGTAACCAATGTAAGCATCCTTAACTAAGATACACATTTATCCCGTCCATTCTGTGGCATAAGCAGGTAAGGCTGTGCCAAACCAGTGCACATAATGGACAGTTGTTGGAGGTAAAGCTCTGTGATTTGGCCCATTCAACACATAAATAGCATCTCACAAGCTATACGAATCATTCCAGTACTTTTACTGAAAGATGTGGCGCACACAACCTGATTTGCATTAAAGGTAGCAAATTGCCAAAGTGGATGGGGTGTAGCCGAGGATAAATCAGATAATTTGTCATTGAAAATGACCACTCTGTGCTGGAACTGTCATGTTTTTTAAAGAAAGTACAGCTGGATGTTCATCAGTGTCAGTTAGGCCTGTTCATGGCAATACTAATAAACTCTCTAAATGCACCATTTACAGTAATTCCATTTGCCTGCCTGCTGCATTACATTTCCACGATGAGCTCTCCACCAAAGCGGGCTACAATTAGTCCCATACCTTGTGGCAGGGGCACACTCAATATACTTCTCCCTCTCCTCCACAGCTCAAGAAATGACTGCTAATCATTGTCTGGGAGGATATTAGAAGGACTTTGGATGGGGTCCATTTCCCTACAGCGGTGTGAAGCTTATGGATCATGTATGCGCAATTAAACATGAAATGGTCATCACACTTGTGGTCTTTTAGCATAGGCATCTTGAATCAGTGAAGTGCTAACATATTTTTCTAATTGTCAGCTCAGGGCACTTTAACGTCTTTCCACAAAAAAAGTAATTGAGGCAATAAACACCTTCAAAACATATGCTTTTTAAACATGTTATTGCTGCATCATGGCATTGGCACTGCCACCACTTTGATCCAAACATCTTAACTCCGGGAAGGACGTCCAGTGACTATTATACAGACATTCACGGTCCTAAACAGCAGGAATCAGCCTGCAAGTGCACCATTGCCACCATAAGATCTTTTTTTTTTTTTTTTTATTGAAATATTCAAACAAGTTTTAGATGACCGGATCAAGACAATAAAACAATAATTGGTATATAACATTTCACAAACATCGGTCCATTGACCAAATCATGCATCCATAATCCTTATAATGTATAGTAAGTTTCTCCAACACCAGTTTGTGTTCAGTATCATTTGTAGATGTTGTTAATTCAGTAGTTTTTTGATCTCTCCATGACCCCACCTTCAAATTTTTGTCTCTAAACTTAACTAAGCTCATATTCTGTCTCCAAATCAATCGATATTTTGGCCCATGACATTGCATGATAAGAACCTCTGAATCTGTTGAGTAGGTATGAATATACTGTATGTAGAGCAGGTATCTACTGGTCCGTAGGTACGATGCACATGCCTATAGATAACTGTTGAGTTTAGCATTTAGCTCTAAGCCCAGCTGAGCCTTTAGTTAGCAAAATGTCCTCCTCTTAAAACCTCATTGATGTCTGATGAAAAATAATAGCAAATAAGTATATTCAGCTTATTGTCTGTTGCTGTATTTTGTTCTTCAAGTATCGTCAGCAAATGCCTAAAATTTAGGGGAATACCACATTGTTCTCTCTTACAAATCCTGGCTGTGCATATTAATTGTACAGTGCTATGGTCTCATTTATAATGGGAATTAGCAAGTCTGCTGCCAGTTTGAAATAAGGACATATGGAAATCTCCATGCGCTTAACACAAATACAAAGCTTCCTGCAAAACAAAAATTCCCCCAAGCCAACTCCTATCGTCAGGCAGTTGCAGAGAGATTGTGCAGATATGGAGTGATTGAAGGGTTCCGGTTGGTTGGTAGGATTACTGGTTTTGAGATGATAGCAAGATTTAATAGACCTCTGAAGCAAGAGGCAATTTCCCCGCTAAGGGAGTGAGCCCTTTGTCCCTCCTATTGACCTGCTCCTGCCCTCATACAGACCTTTTCACCTTCATCTGGAATCATCACAGCTACGTCTCTCCTCCACATTCATCAACCATTTCTCAGATTTCGTCAAACTCTTTAGTTGTAAGAACCCCTAAAAGCCTTTGTCCCATCGATACTGAATACCCACCGCTTTCAGGAATTAGTCACCCTGAAAAGATAAAAACAACAAACACTGGCGTTCATATAATTACATCATCTTTCACTTATCACCAACCCTATTCCCACCGTAACCTTTTAATTCAAACCATCAATTTGATCTTAATCTTCCCCTCTGACCTTAATCCTTTTAACCCCACTTCACTTCTCTTCAATCCTTCCTCCTTTAGGTGGTGTGGGCTCCGTATAGACTATGTCCACGGCTCCTAATAAAAAAAAAAAACACAGCAGCCCTTCGCTCTCTTGACTAATATTTGAAATTGTCAGTTAGGAGACATGCTGCTGCTCTCCAGAAGTGACAATAAGTGGCATCGAACCCACTCTGTGTCAAACCTACATTGCACATAATGTTCCTTGTCCTTTTTATCCAAAATATATTTGCTATTATTAGCATTGTTAGCATGCTGCATGTGCAAAAGCGATCCTAGTGAAGCGCTTTTGTGCTCAGCCAATGTTGAAGCAATGGCAAAGGCATAAAACGCCTGCCCGATGAATTATGTTGAGATTACTTGGAGAAACCTACAACAACCCAGCACGAAACATAGGTCATCAATAGGGAAATTACATGATTTGCAGAGACCTGATAAAACATGCAAGCGTTGTATTTAGTTCACATTTATTTTCTGTACCAGTGTTAGATTTAGATATATGACCTGTATTCCACATCAACCGTAAATAATTTTTGCACTCGAACACACAATTTAAAAAAAAACAGCCCTCTTTTTTTTTCCAGCTCCAGAGCTGCTTCTTCACTTAATACATATCATTTATACATTTCTACAACTTCTCATAACTGGTCAAGGACTCCAGTGATTACATACCAAATTCACATGTCCTACATTTACAGGCTTTAGGCTGAACCTGCTTCATTCATAAATGGAGTCTGAATGCGGCTGATGACATTTTTTTCACCACATACTGAGCTGTTTGCGCCATGATGGTGGATGACGACTGAACAGTTGCTCCATGTTGCATATTGCACAAACATGTTGCATTGCTCTAAAGGTGAGTCAGACTGTTAGTGATCACGCAGGTGAACTAAAAAGACATCATTAAAATACATTTCAATAACAGCATAATCTGAGGTTATATTAGTGCATAACTGTAATGATGAGTAATTTTATGATGTAACTTGATGTATACAACGATGGCAGCATGTTTACAAATGTCTGCATTTTCTGGGCCGCGATCAAGGCTTTAATTCCCCCAGAAAAAGCTGCTGATGGGCACAACACCAGAGCCATTAGAAGTGCTTGAGAAAACAGAGATGTGGGCCGTGATTCAGAGATCTGGAACAAGGCTAATGGACTTTTGGTACTTTTTTTCTCCCAGCTACATTAACTTCTTCAGATGTGCTAGTGTTTCAACACACCAATGTGCTGGAATGCATTAAGAAAAGAAAAAAACTAAACCAAAAAAAAAAAAAAAGCCCAGCATTGCAAAAATGATATTGGGAGATTTCAAGAATCCAAACTGCCTCTCTGTTTTATTCCCCTCAAATTCCCCCTTTACTGTTTCCCCCATTGTGTCTCCTCCAAGGCTCCTGTCGCTGCCACATGTCACCATGTGTGATCTCAGGGAACATAAAACCATTACTCTTCATTCATTACGGATGCTTTTTAATGGCGCATGAAATGTCAAAATGCAATGCGTTGTAAAACGTGTGGTTACCTAGTAAAAGCACCTCTGGCTACGTTTTTATTTCTTTGCGCAGATCACACATAAACACACACACTGAGGATGACATTTAGGTAAAGAAATTTGATGACATTTACAACCTCTGAGGTGTCTTATAAAACGTGAGTAATTGAATCGGGGTCAGTATGACAATATAAAAATGAGATGTGTGTTGAGGTAGCCACTTGAGATTGAGACAGGGAAAAAAAATAACAATCAACTACTTAAATCTCAGTTTTTAATACTAAATACTGTTTTGATGTGCATTTTAGAAACAGTAAGAAATCAGGATGTAGCAGTTATGTATGTTATGTCATTTTATGTGAGCCTAACAATATCAATAAATGTTCAATTACCATTTTTTCAATCTAATTGTCCACAGTTTATTTAAACCTTTAGCAGGTTTTAAAATTTTTGTAGTGAAATTATTACTTTTTTATAAAATACATTTTTATTCATATATGCATTTAAAAAATCTTTATTTTCACACCCTCAGCACCACTTTACTTCTGTTACTTTAAATTAACATTTGTTTCATTAGCTGCCCTGTCGTCATTAATGCCTCCTTTAAAAATCCGTTTTCTAATTACTTATCCATTTTCACATTGCACATTTCACCTGCAGAGAGGGCGAAACTACGACATCCGATTTTTGATGGTGTTAAGAAATTCATTTTCTTAATCAGATCAAACTTCAAAACATTAGAAGCCAGCCATATCCTCAGGGGCAGACAGAGATAGGCATCCTGCAAAGGTTTCACATATCTCTCTTGGGAAAAAAAAAAAAAATCATATGCAGATCTAAATAAATAAATAATAGAGGAAACAAATACATTTGCACTGCTAGGCAAGATATGGTACAGCTGCAATGTGGCGTATGCTATCATCTGAGTTAATTAGAAGACTCATTTAAGAAGTGAACATGTTGATGTTGGATTCATAGCAGATAGAAAACCTTTTTTTGTAAATTGTCTAAAATGGCAAGGGTGTGATATCTTATTAATTAATCTCATGCTTAGCATTACCAAATACCCCCAAGCCAAATGCATCTGAATCAAAGTGAATAGGCTGCGCGGTTGATGAATTAGTTAAACTGTAAGATAAATACGTTTTGATGAATGGTTTGATGTTTTTTCCCGCAGTTACACAGAGCGAAAGAACAAAAGAGCAAGTCCACATTCTCTTCTCACGCGCAGCCTCACCAGGCCTTTTAAAGCTCGTCGCTGACATCAGACATGTGAGGCATGAAGCTGCACTGAAAGAAAATCTTGACTTGAAGCAGCTAAACTGCTGTGTCCCTTTTGTTCATTTTCCTTTTAAACCATTTCAGCATCTCTCACAACAACCAAAGAACCAGCAAAGCTGTAATTAGTCAAATCTTTTGCCTAAAGCTGCTGTAAACAAATCATTTCAAATATGGCGGTGACCTCGTGGAATTTCAATTAACAACATTAAAAGCGTGCAGCTTTTAAAGAAATACACTTTAGCACTAATGGAATATTCACAAAAAGACACATTTGCAGAAATTTGTCTGCTCAAAACAAATGATGCTCACACACATTTCCTGTAACACAAGCGGTGCAGACCCCAGCTGCCGACGACTCGAAGGGACGGTCACACATTTGCCACGACGGACCTGATCGTTATCAACACCATTTACGCGGACAGTAATTAGCGAAGTGAAAACATTTTCATCAAATTTTCAGGTGAACAAGCAAACACAGCAGAAGACTAAATAAATATACATAACACAAGTGGAGCTGCTGGCTGTGCAATATATTTTGATAAGAATTGCTTGTGAAGGGGTCGCTGGAGTTTCAGCAGTGCTAATGAGTAATGATTTATATAATGACAGACAGGTGTGGGTGATTAATGAGCTGTCAGCCATGACACTGAGAAGAGACAGAAAATTGTAAAGTATCCTTCAACTGCGGAGTTACAGATGAACTTTAAGTAGACTTACAGTGAGTCCATTAATAAGTGCCTGACTGGAGTATAACTGTCGGCGTCGTAAGAGCCTCAATATTGAAATTAAAACCTGTTAAAGGGTGACTTCACCAATTTCCCACTTGCTTAGGGTGTAAATGTACATTAATGCTTTTAAACTTCCATTCGACTGACCAATGAAAATATTATATAAAATGATGTCATCTGCGGGAGCTCTGGAAAGGCAGAGATTACAAACTGTTTTGTTTAAGCAACAAGATGACAAGATCTGAACTGAAGGTTCCTCCAAGTGATGTCAGATGGAGGTGTTTTTCAGATAGAAGTAGAGAGATATTTTAATATGGGGAGGTCAAGTTAAAAACAGTAAAGGTCTCCTTTAAAACATGTGGCATTTTTAAGATCTCTTACAATTTGTTTGAAATTTTTGCACCTTGGTTCATGTTTTGTGAACAATACCTGCAGATTTATTTATTTTTTTTTACATTTTGCTGTATCTCATACACATTGAATGTATTAAATGACACAGTAGGCTTCCATCTTCTATTGTTGCGGATACTAAGCAGGTAATGCTAAGATGCTAAGCTGTAACAAACCCCCGTTCATGACTTTTCGGGCGAATTGATATGTTAAATCCTTTGGTCTGCGTCGGACCATTTGTCAGATAAAGTCGACGTGACCCAACACAGCAGCTGGTCCACGTCAGTGCTAGATCTTTGACACTGGCTCGGTGTGACACAACCCTAATAAATAGAAATAAGGTTTTATTAGTTTTCTCATGGAATTCTCCTAAAAAGCACATTGAACATCTCCATAGCAGAGTTTGCTGTAAAATTTAATAACCTTTCCATTAGTCTAGGTTGTCACTCACTGTGATGTTTGCATTCATAGCATACTTCAAAAAATAAAAAATAAAGAAATGGTGAAATTTTTTGAACAATTGTGTTTGAACAAGTGGAATTTTAGCCCTGTAGCTAACACCTTTTAGCTTCATGGACAAATCTTTCATTCACTTCATTTCATTCAATAAGTATAAACAGAGAGAAAAGAGGCCTTGTGCTCACTGTGTCACATTTCCAGGAGATCCAATAAAGAATTTATTTTCTTTTTTTCTTCATGTTTTGCTCGTGTCCTCTCCGTTTTAGGTGAGAGAACCGGTATTAAACAACATCTTTATGAAGTTTCTTTTTTGGACAGTTGAAGTTGGCTTTGAGTAAAAGGAGTAATATGACTTTTCCCCAAGGTCTCAAAAGTGCTGCGAAGAAAGATTATTATTCAAGTTATTCACAGACAAAATACAATTAAATAAATATCCATGACATTTTCTTACTACATTTGGTGGTTCAGAAATAAACTATAAGTCTAACTACTTATAACTCATGTACGTACTGTATCTCAATGACTTTTCCAAGCAAGAATCAAAGAAATGTAGCTCTCCATTCTCTGTCACACCTCAGCCTTCTTCCTCAAAAGCACTTCTGCACTTAATTCCCCTTCTTGGTAAAACAGAGAGTCCAAGCTCTTAATCCTTTATTGGCAAACTGTCTTATTGGCACTACTTTATTACTCAACCCGTCCTGTAGAAGGGCGAGTGTATTCCCACTGCTGTCAGCTTAGACCGTTGTCAGTAGAATGACATCGGTTCGCCCTCAAAAGTTTACACAATTGCATTCCAAAGTAATTCCAATGATCTTTTTTATTGTAATGTGTGTTAGCAATCAACCTGTTTCAAAATAATCTGCTCGACATTAACTCAGTGAAAACTGTTGCTTCCATTTTTACCGCTTGATTTGTTAGTTTGTTGTCGCTGCTGGTGTGAAATAAAAGTGTTGGCACACTGGCTTGCAAATATCTAAATATCTATCTATCTTTGACGAATGTGGCTGTTGCAGATGCTTTTTGATTTCATAACTTGGACCCACGGTGCTGCACAGAGCAGTCTCTCCAGGCCTGAATATGAAAACAAAACATTTTGTAAGTCATTACATATTAATGGACTCAGAGAAACCAAAACATACATTGAAGAATGACATTTTAAGAATGTCACGAGGTCCTAAGTTAATGGGGTCTATGAGTTTTTATACCCAACAGTGAAAAAAGGGTTTCTGGATTTGGTCACAAAATATTGATTAGCACGTCCTGCATATTGGTAAATTTTATAAACACGAGCTCCTCTTATGTAAATACTCCCCGGGCTTCCAACCCTTGTGTTGTTGTTGTTTGTTTTGTCAGGACAAACATGCGGCAGAAAATATTCGGCAAATAAAGGAAGTGGAAGTGCCTGGGGATAAACAGAAGCATCAAATAAGAGGGTATTAAATATAAAAAAGATTTAACAAGCAGATGATTTTTTTATAAACATTCAAAAGGATTCATCATTATTAGATGTGCTAAATTAATACAATTGTAGTTTTTGGACATTCTTTTAAAACCAAACAGACCATATTGAAAACACAAGTGTTTGTGGTAACACACGTATGGCTTCATTGTGTGATACTTAAGAAGTTTATGGAGCATTAAATGTTTTAAAATGTTACTTCACTAGAATCTGTAGTATTTGTTTTGCCTTCGTATTAAACATGCAAAATGCAACATTTATTGGATAAAGATGCTTTTGTTGATGATGAATTCTGCCTGAGGGACATGGGGGACTGTCCCCTTTGGGTTGTACTTTTACACTAACGGGGTTTAAGCCGGGTACCACATTTCATTTCAGCTTTCCATCCCTCGCAGAGACGCAATGCAATGCACATGTAGAGATCTGTTGCCAATAAAAGGGTCTTTTCATGTTGATTAAAAATGCCTTTATGACAATAAATCATTAAAACAATTCTCCGCTGCTGTTGTATCGTTATTCAGACGTAACCTCTTGGGGTTTATCCTGAAATTATAAATTCCCCGCACATCGATGAAGACTTGCCGTTGAGGCAACACTGTTTGTGAGTCTACAGGTGCATCTTGATCAACATTCATAAAGGGCCGTCGGGTCGACGTGCACCTCTGGTATGACAATATACTGTTGGCATTTAATGGTCACAGCGAGAAGAAAAACAATTGTTCAAGAACAATCTCAGACACCGTTTCGCTTTTTTCCTCCTCCTCCTCACGTCCTCGACCACCGCTAAGCCGATGGCGCACCCATTTTGCTGACAAATAACCCACATGAAGTCAATGTCTGCAAAACACTGAGTTAGAGTGCCTGTGCCTGGAAATGTCAGACATAGGTCAGGATTGAACCGGGATAGATTGTGCAGCGTTTCTGTCGACAGCTACCTGGTGAATTGAACTGTCAGCGGTTAAATGTTGGTCATTCTGTTGCACAGCTTCATCATAGAGGCAGACTTTTGCTATGAAATTACAAAACCTATCATGGACAGCTTTCCAATACGCTTCCAGAGTAGCTATGTAGTAAAATCCCAGGATCTCTGTACAACCAAGTCTTTAGTTTTCGTTATTTTGTTGTAAAAAATGCTGTTGTCATCTCAGTTTCTTCTGCCTCCACCAACATCGACCCATTCGAAAGAATCCTGCACCTCATCCACGCCATCTACTTCTCATCCCCCATCCTTTGACTGATGAATGGGAGGGGCAGCGAGGTAATTATGCTCATCACCACACATAATAGGAACAATCAAGGAGTATGATTTGATGTAGTTGGCCTCTGTATCTTGTCCCCATTCACCTAGAAGAAATTAATGAAGTTGAATTGAAGTACTGCGCCAAATTAGCTTTTTTTGTGGGAAAAAAAAAAAGTTATAGCATCCGGGGCACCTTCGATTAATATTAAAAAAGGCTCTGGACCATGCAGTTTCAATTACCTAAGAGAATCACAATGCTGAAAAGAGCTCAAATTGATTTTCTTTCATAGAGCCTGCCGCTTTGAAAATAAAATAGAGGTGGAGACCTTCAAAGATATATAGACTTTGACTGTTATGTCTGCTCATTCAGAGGTTTGTTTGCATTAGTTGTTCAACTTCATTTTTTTATGTTTATTTAGCTTTTTGAAGACATGCCTACTAGACTTGGTGAAAGATTTTAGTCATGGCTAATAAAAAAATAATAAATTCAGAACATGGAATGTACTTTCCTATAGAATGTCAATGTGTCTGGTTGGATGACTAATGTAGCAATGGTGCAGATTTGTGTCATGTGAAGACAAAATATATATTCAAATCTGAAAAACATTATCTTTCCATAGCATTAAAATTTTAGGGGATGTTCTGATTTGCCCACCGTAAATTTGGTGTGTCCAACTGGTTTTGCAAATATTTTACAGGCTCAAAGAGAAGAGAAAGTTTTCAATCACAAGTAAATGACCAAAACTTGAGTTCACAGGGTTTTTCACTTCCACAGCGATGAAGAAAATTTGGAATTGAACTCTTCTAATATTAATTTAAAAACATGACCTACAGGTCTTTCCACTTATTGTAAATCAGCTGAATGAGAAAAGTCATTATATGGACTTTGTGCTGTAACCCTCCCTCACTTACAAATAAATTCCCTTTATTCAGTCACAAAAAATCTTTGCTGAACATCCCTTTATTTTGTACTGCTAACCTTAGACTTGCATTGTCAAGACTGGTACATGGTGGTACCACACACACACACACACACACACACACACACACACGACACAGAGTCAGTGACTTGCCATAAGGTGGAGCGCAGATAATAGATTTAGGCAACTGTAAGCAGATTTGGGCGTGCGCCTTACTTAAAGGCAGATCATTCGGTGGCTGTAAACAGGCTTTGGAGAAATCAAACCGTTAAATGGAAAATACATTTATTAATTCAATCCGCTTAGTTCAGGTTCAGCTCCTTTCCTTCAAATTAAGTTTGCTGGATTTCACAGGATATTAGCAGGCACGAAGAAAAGAGGGGCATCGGGCTGGCTGCCGTGCTGTCGCCGACATGTAGATGCCTCGATGTCACTTTAACCTTGACTCAGAAATGCCTCGGCCTGACAAACAGCAGCGATGACATAAAACAAATAAAGCCAACTGTGGGAGGAAGATTGAATTTTCAGCAGCTGAGAGATCAGCCTGCACGTATGTGGCGTGTAGCAGGTAATTCCAGACAACAGCTGGAAAATGGTTTTCCATCACATTATAGTATAAATGTAGTTCATGGTGTATTTTGCATGAAAAACCAACTGTTATCAGCAGGATGAATGAAATGTTTATTTGCATCAATGCACTTTTACTTCCATATGCCTTTAGAAATTGAAAAACAACGTTACATTTATATGGTAAAAACCCATGCTATAAAAAGATTTAATAAACTGTATTCACAAAAATCCAACTAATTTCTGCGCTCGTGATAAAAGTAAATCCTGGAATCAGCTTCTGAAGGTGCAGCACATGGCAACTAAGCCTGAAGGTTGAGTTGAGGGGTTTTTGTTCGCTCTCTAAGATCAGCAATGACCTGTCAAACTTCATCAGAAGTCTGAAAGGTGCTCAGAATATCTCCGAGTGGACCTCAGATGGAGATTATTGTTCCCGAGGGTTACATGTCAACTTTCAAACTCAACTCTTTTTAATCAGTCAAAACTTTATTCCCATGTATAATCGTTTCGAGTCCACTAAAAAGAGACAATTCGCTCGCATGTTCCTGTGTGTTGTAATCTTCCAAGGCTGTTTTCAACGCAATTAGCACCTTGAAAATTCAAACGTCTGTCTCTAAAATGTGTCGTCTCTTACATCAGTGAGGATGGATACAGCTGCTAAATATCACTTCTTTGAATGGTAGAAGGCCACCTACTGCACCACAGCTATGGGCTGCAAACAAATGAGAATGCCCCAATAAACGGTGTGATAACAGGCAAACTGGCCAACCATGAAATATGCTGCATACATAGTAAAACAATATGAAAATCTTGAAGAATCAGTATTTGTCTCAAATTGATTTATTCCTATAACATATAAATAAAGCTACTATAAGTTATTTTGGTATATAAAGAAGGAGATTTGGTCTATTCCAGTTTGTTTTTTGTAATATTGTAAAACAAGTATTATTATTATTATGTAACTTGTTGTTGTTGTATTATTGTCTTATTGTTATATTTTCTGCACTTGACACATTACTTTAGAAACCAAGAAAAAATATTGATTATGCATTCCCTTTCTCAGAAATCTGCTTAAGCTCAATGACACAGCTCCACACAGAAGGAGGAGGGAGGTTGCATGATGTTTATGCTTCAGTTTTAATACACATTTAATAGTTATAGCCCCACCTTCCTGTGTGGTGTCTGTTTCTGGAATCACATTTCTTACAATTAAATATATATTAAAAAAAAAAAAAAAGCAGAAAGATGAAAGAGCTGGAATTCAAGTTCAGCCGGTTCTCACCCGGTCAGGGTGACGGACAATGGTGGGAGAGTTATCCACCAAAGCCGAAGCGTGTGTGAGTTCTTCCCCGGCTCCTACTAAAAGTTTTAACGGTGATCTTTGGAGCTTGCTGTCAGTGTGTGGAGGGCAAACCTGGAGGATGAACATGAAGCAGCTGAGGGCCTCATGAAACATGGAGGACACCTCACTGTGCCTCGCCATTTCTCTTCGGCCGTCTCGCTTGCACCCCTGGTGCCCCTCTCTCTGCCTAACACTCCCGTTCTCTGACCTTATCACGTCTCTGTTCCTGACGTCGAGGTTTCAAACAGTCCAGCTCATGAAAACAATTTTTACAGCTACTGTAACCTCCGTGTGAGAGGCAGTTTGTAACCGACAAAATCTGCTCTGCGCAAGGTGGACGTTCTACCCCCGTCTTCCCCCCCAAAAAAATGATTTATGTTGTTGAATCTGCTAAATCACCCTCAAAAAACAATACATCACTTCAGCAGTGACACAGCTAATCGCTAGCCTAATGGAATGTGTGCCAGCCATATTGATCAGGAGAACAGCAATCACTCATAAACATTCCTTGAATGATCCAGTGTATAAACACATGATCAGCCCCCTGCACCTGCTCGTGACTGGCAATCAATATTCCTAGAAAGAAAAAGCTGTATCCCAAATCAGAAGTTGGAATTTGTTTGTCTCTCTCCAAGACCTTGGTCGTGTGTGTAGGAATTCTAATATTTCTCAATTTGAATTAATTTCACTTTATTCTAGAAAAGAAAAGGAAAATGCATGACAGATTTTGAGATAACTATGTTTTGTTGTGTGTGCACTGCAGAGAGAATAGATTAGGGATGCCCACAGAGCTCCAAATATGTTTGAAGCCACGATCATAAATTATTTATTTTTATAAAACAAACATTTAGTTACCAATGCGTTTAGATACAGACCAGCTAGTCCTGGTTGGGTATGAAACCAATAGCTTGGGGATACAGGATCCCGAACCTCGATGTTTGAAGGTTCAGACTTTCTGTCTCTCCTGCAGTTTTATTTCCGAATAATTTTGAACACCCGATATCTATAGACACATCAAAGAAACTGATAGAATTTGCATTTCATTTGATCTATTTAAAAACCCATTAAATCTCAATAGTGATGGCAATAGAAAGGATAAAAAACTCAAATAAAAGCATTAGTCCTGACAGACTGCACCTTAAGTGCCTCTCCCACAGTATTTAGAAAAAAAAAAAGTTTCATCTGTGATTCCTTAATTGCAAAAGAAGCTTGCATTTGAGAATAATAATGGCTTTATTTCGTTCCCGTGTGTCACCTTAAAACATATCAACCCATTCCAATTAAATGATCAATGGAACTGCGCGGTCATAACAAAATAAACCTTTGCGGACTTACAATGAAGAACAAGCTCGTTTTTTGATTAATTGGTTAATAAGGTTCACGCTGACATAAGCCACAATGGCAGACAGAACAAAAAAAAGCACATCCTGAATATAAGTCTAGATGTGTAAAGCTGTGTAGCAGTTTGGCAAAGCCAATTTAACCTTTTCAAACTCGCTTACAGCAATTTGGAACTCAATTAGCACCAAGCATGTGTTGGTTTATTACTGAAATTACCGGTTCGTTATCTTTCAGAATGGCTTCCCTTCCTCTCTGACTGCCGGAGTCTTTGGAAACCCCTCAAGAGTTGTTCAATACCATAATGCTGAGATAACAACATGAATCAACAAGCGCAACAGAACGCGCCCTTGTGGAAGCAGGTGTTGCGGGGCCGACCTGTTAAACTCGCTCTGGTGGGTCTTACGTACCCTGGAGAAGCAGAGTAAAGCCCTTCGCGGTTCAAAGAACAGTGTCGGGCGGTGCCGACGTCCTCCCACAGCAACCCGCCACTTCATTAGCACCAGAAAAAGCTAATGTCCAATAATTTTGGAAAAAGATTATCATAATTTTGGAAAAAGATTATCTTAACAATGAAGATCATGAAGTGCGTGAAAAAATGCTGCCTGTCGTCGTTGTAGAGCTACAGTAACATCGGTCATGTTCTCGTAAGGTTTAACTTCACTGTAGATTTTTCAGGTACTTTAATTTTGTTTTACATTTATATGTAAGGTTAAAATGACCAGTTGTAATGTTAGTGGTATCACTATGAATCGTAATAGGTTTCATTTACCAGCTTGCATATTATAGTATTTCACATTAGAAGCTTGCATTGTTTTTTGTTTTATATTTTCTCACTTTTTCCATCAGCCACATTTCCAGCAGTTTTATGAAAAATAAACAAACTTGAGACTAGAAATTGGTCTTGACACAAACTCTCCAAACTTTGCGCCCACATACAGTAGGTCATTTGCCCCTAAGCTCTCGTGCAACCAACAGGACTGTATATTGGAAAAGTGAATCTCGTCCTGTAGGGATGCAGGTGTCTGTGGAAGTTACACAACTTCTGGCACCAAATGGATGACACTGGTTTAACGCTGGAAAGCACTATCGGCTTCCCTATTGTCACGTGGCAGATTACAACATCAGTAATAATAATAGTTTCACGTGGGACTGAAATTCCTGCGGGAAAATCTCATCAGACCACCTCAACCCCGCTCTCTGAACTAATGTGTTACAGACTGTGGCGAACAGTAATACTCCTCTTATGATCAACAAATTTGGAGTCAACTTCACAAGCTGATGCTACAGACGAGTAACACATTAACAGAAGGTCTGTGTAGTCATCATCCTGCTGAATTAATAAACCCAGATACGTGGATAAATACATCTAAAAAGGTGACAGGGATGGTCCAAGGGAAAAATATGAAAATGCTGAGCAGGCCCAGCTCCTGTTTTTGGATCTAAGTGACTTTAAAAGACACTTTGTTAATTCGATGCCCCGTTTCTAGGTTATAAAATCTCTGAAAAAACACACATTTCTGTCAAAAGATATACTTAAACATACATTTTAGTTACATTAATATGAAAATGGATGATAATCTTTGACTGTCACTCCTTCTTTACAGGTTTAACCACAGTTAGCAGAATGCTGCTTAAAGTCGAGACTTGCTGGATGAAAAAACAGTCGAGCTTTTTATGTGTCACTGCTGGTGCGTGTCTTTCTTCTTGTTTTTGCTGATCACATTTTGTGTTCTTCTGCTTCTGCTGTGCAGTGACATGAGAACAGCATCAGGTTATCCCAACAAAGCGCTGACGCAGGCCAGCGAAGGTTAGCCTTCCAAATAACAAGCCTAATTAAAACTCATTCAACTCGTTCTATCATCTGTTTCAGAGATGACAAGTGATCACAGCATCTCGCTGGTAATTATCATCCAGCTTTGAGTTGTTTTGCCGCTCGTCGTCTCATCTCGCTTCCCACTGAACATCGCCATTTTGATTTTGCTCTTAATTGGCCTTTCATGGTTCTTGACGTGTCTCTCTCCCGATTTCTCGCTGGCTCCTGTTTGACCCGGAAAAAGTTCACGTCGCTGATCTTCCATAAGTCTGTCAGGTTTAACTCACTCGTGCCTCCGCGTTATCTTCGGGTCCATCTTTTGCTTTCATTCAGCTAAACTTTTCCGCTTCTCCCTCTCAGATATTTGTCTCTGCCATCTTTGTATTCTGCCTCTGCCTTTTTAGTTCCTCTCAACCTCATCCGTCTGCTTCTCTCACTTTTCCGGATAGTGCTGGAAGGCTTTACCAAAACAGCAATCTGTCAGGGCCATAGGTTACATTTTGCCATCTGCTGCAAGATTAAATTAGGGGAGGTTGTGTATCTCTCATTGTTCGGGCTCCCTCTGCCCTCTGCAATATTTCCTTTCACATCAGGCCTGACATGCTGGGAGAGCGCAGGAGATGGAGGGAAGAAGGACGGAGAGGGGGAGCCGGCCTGGATGACAACCAAAGTCGAGATGAGAGTTTGTGCTCTGTGTTTCTCTGGTAATGAGATTAGCTGGCATCTCAATGTGCCATTTTTACTCATTTATTTATATATTTTGTGTGACATTAGATGTGCACTCGCAAACCACACACCTTAGGACTCGCCCTGTTCTCGCTTCATGATGTTCCCGATACAAGTCCTTGGACAGTAGGTTCAGAAGTCGCATCGGACGCCGGGGGGATTCGCGGGGTGTAGTGTGTTATTGTGCAACCTCGGCCACCTCAGAAGGGGGCCGAATTCAAGCTCCAGGGCAAAATCTGTATTCAGCATCCCAATGTTGCCCTAACATCCTGCCCATCAGTGACACACACAGACAGAAAGAGACAGAGCGAGAATGACTGAGACAGACATATATATATATACACACACTTCTCGGATGCCTCAGGGCAAAGTGTGAAGGCGCCGGGCCGGTTTGTACACACACACCCACACACACACACACACACACACACACACATGCATGTACTTATTCCATACAAGCCCCACGGAGACACACTGCAGATAACACGAGCTACTAAAAAGCTTTGCTCCGGCATTACATATTCATGCTTTAATGCTGAAATAGATGGTTCAAATAAACCAAATCTGAACCTTGTGCCTTTGACCTGTTCTAACACGTTTCAACACAAGTGTCTAATTAAAACACTAATTACGATTTGATGAATTTTTGCCATATGCATAAAAGTGCTAAGAGATGCCATGTGAAGTTTTCTTGTAAACAAACTAATTCTCTGTTTACATTTGCTGCATTTTTTATTAAACCAAAATGCAATTTGTGTCTCCTGATGCCAAACTAGCAAAGCAGATTTTATTTTTAATTTCTATTTATTTTATAACAGTTTTTTTTTTTTTTTTTTAAAGTGCGTCACGTCACCTGTGGGTTCACATTTGTATGCTTTGAGTTGAAATGTAATGTTTGCTCTTCATCACTATCACGGCGAGTTTTAAAGTTTATCCCGATGATTCTTTCATACCATGTGGTTGGTGGGAAAGTCGAGTTAAGTTTAAAGCAAAGACAGCCAATGGTTCGCTGTGAAAGTTTGACTGAAGCTCCGAAAACCACTGGACAGCTCCTTTAATGTAACTCAATAGGATTCAATCAACCTCAGGACAAAAAAAAAAATGACTTTGGACGTATTGAAGAACCTTTTGACCTCACAAAATCCACATTCACCAATCCTCATAATTTGACTTGAGAAACTGGTAAAAAGACCTTTTGACCTTGCGAAGTTGAATGATTTCCCATTTTCCAGACAATGCCATAATGCTACTGCCGGTGCGGGTCTTGTCGGATCTCACACCCTTCCCTCATTTCAGCAGATGCGTAATTTGCTTCACCTGCTAAATGACGGGGAAATGGGCCCGTGTGAAATGGACTGGACAAATGGAGCCTGGGCCTTTCCGTGTCTGTCCAGGCAATTAGGGGACAGATTAGCTCAACCACAGAGAAGCATACAGTATCTGCTAATAGACTAACATCTCAGCTGCATTTAACGGAAACGATGAACGTGTGAACACCAGGACGCGAGTATCTACACACAGATTACCTATGCGTACTGTATGTGAACATGCTTTTTCAAAAATACATTTTAAACCAACATCCCGTGGACTTTATCATTTCTGAGACGAAATAAATGGTTGTCTTGTACATAACCACACAAGCGAGAGTACAAATAAAATAAAAGGAAGCAACGAAATTATGGGACATTAGCTAAAATTATAGGAAATTTCCAAGAATAGTTTTTTTTTTTTTTTTTTTTTTTTGGCCACACTGAAAGAGGAAAATAAATGCTAGGCCAGGATGGTAGATGTGAACTGGGAGTGAAAGAGTTAGAGGCAGCAAAGCCACAAACTCGTGCAGGCGTGTGCGCGGCCCGGCCGACCCTTCCAGTGACATCTGGACAGCGGTAATAACACGGTGCAAAATGCCATCCCGGAGAAACTGCACATTAACACCCGACTAGTGGCATGCTAATGGCAGTTATCACAGGCGCTCTCCTCAGCTGTCCCTCTAACAGGCCAACATAAAGGCAGAAACAAAGCGAGAGTGCGTGCAACAGCAGAATGTACTTAATGCTACGTCGCTGAATGGACGTGTAATTTTTGCAACACTCACTTTTGTGAGGTCTATTAAAGTGTGCGATGTAGAGAGAGCCACGCTCGCTGCTGTACAATGTTGGACATATGCCGGTCCGCCCCATTAAAAACGGTTTTAATGGTTTTAACTGTGTTGACGAAGGAGCTTTTCTTTTGGATGTGTCTGAAATAAAATGCATCTATCTAAACCTAAAACATTTAGTGCAACATAATGTTTAAAAAACTACTAAATTAAAAACAACATATATTGTGTTTTTTATTTTTTTTTTATGATTGAAGAACAGGCTTAATCATACGTCACTACACTATATATACCTGCTTGTAATTATTTACATTAGACATATTTTGTCCAAATTATTCCAATTCCCAAATCTAAGTCTATGCATGATAAATGAAATACTCCAGTAATATAAAATACGCTAAATTTGAATAATGATATGCAATGCATGCAAGTAAAGTTAGTAATTCAATCTCTGGGCCAAACCCATGTGCATATGAAGTATATCAAGCAAATATGTCAGAAATGGTTTATTAAACATAATTAATTCAAAATTATTTATTGATCACAGATGCAGAATACACTTTGCATCTGCATCATAGTCACACAGTGGAGGAGCAGGTTTAGGGACTGGAACTAAAATGATCCCTGAGCTGTGACAATTTTTACATAAACTGTGAGAGTGAAATTGAGAGACAATAGAATGACAATGGTCTGTGTCATTTTTTAAAAATCCAGCCTTTATCAGAGCTAAACAGGGAAAGTTAACTTTGTCTCTTTTGGTCTTTGAAATCATCTTTTGAAATCCCGCTTATTTGTATTTTGGGAAATTAGCCTTTGAGCAGCACTTTTTTTGAACTTCAAACACCCCCTGTCCAGTTTAACATATCAGGAGGAGGGAGGAGGGGGAAAAAGAAAAGATGAAGAAGAAAGTCTGCACAGAAGTGAAAAAAAAAAATCTCTTTATACACAACAAAGTCCACATGTTTGATCAGATGCATTTGAGGTGCTTATATTGAAATACAGGCAGCGCGTCTCATTTCCATTTTTACAGTTTACACATTTGTTAACCACAAATGATCATAGTGTAAACGATGTGTGTATGTTACTGCATGTTTTAATCCTCCATAGCAAACAGCAGCAGCCCCCCACACCCCCCACCAGTCAACACAGGGTGGATAGATTCCAATCTGAGCACAGACATACTGACGCACAACACATGCAAACCGTCACTTACACACTCAAAGTCTGTATATTATCATGTGTGATGCAATTTTATTTCACTAAGGCATAATAAACCAGTGGCTGCCCGATGCCACTTTGCAGTTATGAGGATGTGATAAAACTGAGTGGATCATTATATAGTTACTGCACAAAAAAAAAAAAAAAACAGGATGGCTTTTTTGGTTAAAAATTAATGCATTTTACCTAAAACTTTCTTTATAGCTTCAAATTTTTCGATGACTTCCTGTGTGGTAATATAAGATGATAGGAAAAATATGAATGTTGAATAGGAGAGATTGTGGCAACTGGTTTGCCCACAGTGCTCAGAATAAACATAATCTTAGTCAAATTAGGTTTGATGCTTATTTTTAGATCACATGACTAGAACTATTAAAACTACCTGCATCCAGGTGAACTTGTCAACACTTCGTCAGCAGGTAACTATCACCCTCTCACTCTGTGGTGGCTATAATCCGATAATGAGGGTGGCCACTGCCAGTCGACACATAACCACAGCTGGAATTTAAAGATGAACTGGATGAAAATGTCTGTCAATTTTTTTTTGACATCCTTGCTCAGCAGTTATGATGACAAAGTGCTCATCAAATTCATCGCTGAGATATGAGAACAGCAGATATATATACGAATACTGTAAATGAATTCAGATGGGTAACAAACATGCAATCAGACAAGTACAAACAGCACTGTGGTTCTGGCCTTATCATCTAAATCAATTCAATTAAATGCATTTTTTTAATTTTAGTTTCCAAAAAATGAGTATGCACAAAAACTGGGCAATAAAGCTTCATTGCTGTTAAACCTTTAACGCATTCCCAGACCTTTAACAGACAATTAACTGTCTGGGGAAAATATATAATTATGGTATTTCTAGCAACAGGAATTGTAGCCAAAGATATCAAAACACAACTTTTGTCAGTAATAAACTAGCTCTGTCCTTTTTGCATAGCTATGTGCATATCACATATTGAAAAATTCACCTTTAGATCAGGTTCTTTTTACCTCTCGCCTTTCAAATGAATTTCATATTCATTCATATTCCCTGTTATCATAGACACTCCTTCCCCCAAAAAGTCCACACGGAGATTACAATCAGAGGCTTGTCATGTTCAATTTTGGAAGCAATTTGTCCCAATTGCCATCTCTCCATTTCCTCCTCATTTCATTCACTTATGTCACTGTGATCAAAGGCGTTCACCTTAGTTTCCTTGTTGCGGGGGAAAGGACAGGTATTTACACTGGCACTTTCCATAAGGCTCCCCTGACAGGCTCATATCATCATAAGCAATCCCACAGAAGAAACAAGGTGTAGGATACAATATTCAACAATATCTGGGGTGTTGTTCTGAATCTTAATCACAGTGCATAGTATGAGTTTGTTCATGGGATTGGGGCAAAGCCTAAGGAGGACATGAAATGATTACGGGGCTCTGAAAGTGCTTTAAAGCCAAAAACGAAAGGACTCTTTCCTTGATATGTTTAGTGATCATACAGTCAATGCAGACAAAAGGTCAGTCCATACAAACAATGCAGCTGGCCAGAGGCTAAACCTTTAGCTCCACTCACAAATGATGTCATGTGAAAGGGCACGAACTGTGATTAGAGGCCTGTGCTTGAAACGTGTCTCTTAAGGCCCCAGCCTGGAGCCCAGTGGGACTGTGGTCTCTTCCGGTCAACGGTTACCGGGAGCAGCTCAGGAACGAAGGAAAACTTTGAATGACGACGATTGTCTGCTGGAATAAAACCTCCGAAGCATTTTTTTTCCAGATAATCTACTGCAAACTGGGAAAGCAGGAAGTACAAAAAAAAAACTCCTGATAGTACAAAGAGGGAAAGAAATGGAGCAAACATGAAAAGCAGACACGGCGGAGAGACAGCTGTCTAAATAAAGAGATGCCGCTGTCGAAATGCTTCAATTCGTTTCAGAGTCACTGCTTGGTGACCATGTTACTGACATGTCTCTCTATTCTCCAGGACGTGCTCACGCTCTCGTAAATATGAGGCATGACAAGCGGATCCGCGATTCTACTCTGCCGCACGCTGTCGAAACATCACCGAAACCGACGTGGTCACGGTTGTAGCGGTGGCCTTTCTAACTGACCTTCCTAAAGAAGATTCACTTTAAATTACTTTTATTAACGTTTGATCCGAAGGTTTGTCATCCCTGCAAAACTGGACTACCTACACTTGTCTGATGTCATATATATCTGCCTGTCTTTCACTAGTCATCTGAAGAGACAATACTGCTCGTGTCCAGGTTCAACTTTTTTCTGTTTTTATATTCACGTTTTTATATTGTCTTTGTCTGTTCTGCTCTCTAAACCTCTAAACATGGATGGCAACCTTCTGTTCAGCATAAATACAACTCTATATGTACATGAAACTATTTCTATTTAGGAAAGTAGAAGTAGTTCATTAGTAGAGTTTAAGTCGCTGCCAGATGCAGTGGAATTCCCTCGAGGCATTTCTGGAAATATAGCTTTGATCATGAGGTGGAAAAACATGAGGTGACTTTGACCTTTGACCACTAGAGCCCTATCAGCTTATCACCGAGTCCAAATGAACGATTCTGTCAAATTTGAATAAATTATCTTCAGTCATTACCTAGGTATGACATTCACAAGAATTCACATACTCGAGGTCACAGTGACCCTGACCTTTGACAACCAAAAAAATATGATCCTCTAATTTTTAAGTTCAGGCCTTAGAAACGTAATGGCTCCAACCACTACTGTATTATACGTGCAGTGATAATTATAAATCTTTTATGTTGTTCACTCAAAATATTTGTCTGCAAAATATTTGTCTAAGATATATATTTTTTTTGTCCGATACCACTTCACATTGGAGACGTAGTACTTGATACAGCAGTAATGTCTCATCCTTTCCAAACATGTTCAGTCATTGTCATTCACGACATTTAATTTGTTTTCTTTGGTTTTGTTTATTATTTAGTCACTTTTTTAAAAATCAAATCTCCCTTTTTCTCTTAAATATGCATTTAATGTGCCACTTTTACCTTATGATGGAGTCACTCAGTCAGCCCATGTTGCTGATGATAAGAGGAGATACCATTTCCTCCCAGTGCTGGTTTCCCTTTATTGGTTACCCATAAAAGTAAAATTGATCTTTAGCTTATTAGCAGCTGCAGTATCAATCCCTATGCTTTGTACAAACCGTTTCTTTAACTAATTACTAATGGCTTTTCCAGTCAAAGTCTGCTGCTGTCAGACTGTGGGAGCTGTGACTCTAAGGTCAAAAAAAAAAAGAGTTTGTTTTATTAACTTTTCAATAAAAAAACCTGACCTGGCTACAGTCAAAAGAAAGTTTAGATTTTTCACCTATGGTCAACCTGGATGTATAGAGAAATCTGTGTCAGAACAGTCAGACGTATCATCGTCTTCATGGACAGTAGCTTGAGTCGACACCGATGCACCGCGGCCACGTCTTTTGATTGAAGGAAACAAGCTGGCGTCATGTTGGCAGGAAACCTCTCACCCTAACGCTTGAGCTCTTCTTATTGCACTTTTCACCCACAGCTGTGAATAACAAGTTCTTACTTTTCAACTATAGTTTATATATAGAAGTATAAGGTTGATCCGATGTTGGGACTTTTCTTTAACTCTCTTAATGAACTCGCTTTTTTCTTGTTAACAGCTTTTTTTTTTTTGTTCACAGTTTGACCATGAAAACTCAAATGTCGGTTGAAATAAATAGAATAAACAACCCAACCAGCCTCTCCGTCTCACATTTTATTGTGCTGACATATAAAGGTTCACTTGTCTGGTCTTTTGTGTCCATGTCTTTTGGCTGTTGAGTATAGAAAAATAGACCTTTTGTCATTTGAATAGTACTTTATGTTTTTATTATATCTTTTTTTGCTGCATTTCTAAATGTTCAGAAAACCATATGTTACACATGAATATATTATAAATAATTGCATTTTAAGACAGCGGAGCGTGCAGTTTTAATATTCTGATAATAAAATCTCAGTTTTTGCTACAACATTCAAAGTGTGAAAAACATCCAGGAGAATTGATTGAACTTGACTGGATGGGCGTTGGACCAATCATCAAACAATGAGAAATGTTTTTATTTTGACATGAATATCCGGCTCATGCAACTGACAAACCTCATCAACATCTGTTAAAACCAGGTGTTGCAAATATTAAATGAAGCGTGATTCTGCTACTGCATGGCCTCTTTTAACACCTCTGTTTATTCACAAACCGATTCTGGCACAAAGCTGGGGAGATATTTTAACATTTCCAGAACTGCCAAACTTATTTTTCCGTTTCTAAATGAAAAACTAGACACGCTAATCTCATCCCAATGAGTGGTGTGTTTGTCCAGTCTGCTGTAGGAAGGGCTCATGCTGATTTCTGAGTGAAGTGAAAATTTGGGCTGCCATTGCAAAGCTATTCTTGTGTTCCTCCCTGAAAATATCCAAGACAGGTCCCTGTGTTTCACCCCAGTACAATAACACCTACCTGATACATCAATCCCATGTCTACTGGAAAAAAAAAAAAAAAAAAACAGTTTATTCTGAGTTGCTGCTATAACAAAGAAACTAAATTTGGACAAAAAAAAAAAATAGTGACTGTGTTGACAACTCAATACTAGTGCAGTTGCTTTTTCATCCTTCAATTTGTGTCATCTCCTTTGAGTCCAGGGAAAACATTGTGTGGCGATGGGGTCTGCCTGTCATTGACCATTACTGACGTGTAAATTTGCCTCCTCGCTGAAAGGGGCTTTGTCCGTGCTCTCACTGGTCACATCGACAAACTTAAAGCAACGGGCGCACACCCTCGTACCGACTCACACTCATTTACCTACGCAATCATAAATGCATAACAAACAGTGAAAGGCAAACATTAGCAGGAGAGAGGTGGCAAACAAAAAAGCCTGCAAGGAATTAATAACTAATAGGAATCCGACAGACAGAAAACGCAGGGAGCGGGTGAGGTTCCAGTAGTGTAGAAAAAAGGATGTCGTTTAATGTTAGATTGTCCTTGTGTGTGTGTCCGAGTGTCGAAAGTTGTGGACTTTTCGGAAAAATAACCATGAAAAGAGAGAATGGAACTTCCAGGCTGGAAGTTCTAATCAGTCAAGTTGCATCTGTCAAAGCTCATATTGGAATCAGTTCATCCCTGAATTCCTGAGACACAGTGCAGCATTGATGAGAATGGGACAGTATTGAGGTCAAAGTGATGAGCACAATCTACTCAGTTCAGGCTAAACAGACGCTCAGAATGTTTTGTGCCAAATTTAAAGAAAGATCCACATGTTTACAATGAAGGCATCGACATGAGACTTTGGCCTTTACCAAACTAAATGTCCCCATTTAGTTTTATTTATATAGTAGCAATTCAGAACAAAAAAACTAACGTCTTCTCATAAAATTCTCGTAGAATTCTATTCAAAATCTTACAAACCCCCCTGAGCAGGCACCAAGGCAAAAAGAGGAGGAGAGAAAAACCTCCCTTTAAAAAAAGGAAACCTTTGACAGAACAAGGCTCAGGGTGGGCAGCCATCTGCTCTAATCAGTTCATCCTTGCACAATCCAAGCGGACAAATGTGCCAATTGTAATGAAATTCCCTCCAGACGTTCTTAAGATATTGTGTTCCCAAGAATGGGATGAACAGACAAGCTCTGGCCACCACTGATGCCAGCGAAGGCGTTAAAACAGCCATGAATGACACCAACTCACAAGAACTTTCCGCACAGACGTTAACACTTAAGAGCTAAATGTGTATTAATCTGACACTGAAAATTGCGATTGCACAATTTCTATTTGCCCCTCAGGGAAGGACGTGTAAAAAAAAAAAAAAACTGTAGGAATCAGAAACGCCACTTAATTATAAGTAAAAATTTAAAACATGAGGTAAAGTGTTCTGGACTGTTTAGTCTTTTCAATGGCCACTGAACAAGTGAACAAGATCAGAAGATTTTCTGTTCCAAGGTTTTCAACAATTTCATTTTTCTAACGGTGGCTCAGCTGTACTGGTATGTCGACTCCATCAGAGCAGTTTCTGTAATGGGAGACAGAGGGGACAGATGGTTTAAGAGTCAATACTGCCAGCGAGTCACAGGAACCAGGCTATTAGTGACGACTGACTGGTTCATTGTTTGAAATATTCTGAGCGTTTCGAAACCAAGTTTGTGCGTGTTGTTCTTGACATAGCAGCCATGCTGTCAGTGCAAAGAAGAGAAAAATCAATTTTACCCAGTGCAAGCTGAATGTGATTTTTTTTTTGTGATTTGATACACAATGATCCCATGCAGCCAAGGTCTCACACACGAGAAATTGCAAGCCAAAGTTGTGCTCACGCATGCTGTTTCCATCATAAGCCCACTGACCATTACCTGTAACCATGGAAATACCTTATCAAACAATCCAGCAAACTGCTTTTGAACGAGTGAACGAGTGAATGAAGGTGATGCAGTGTTTCCCGACACAAAAAGTGAAGTTATTTTTTCCTCTGCTAAACAATTTAGTCAGATTTAAAAAAAAAAACCCAAATCCAATTAAACGTTTTGGGTGCATTATGCTCATTGGGTGTACCTGTCTCGTTGAATAACTGTGAGGTTTGGATGAAAAAGTTTCTACTGTATGACAGTTCTCATTAGTGACCATATGAACTTACATTAACCACATGTGGGAAGCAATTAAAGCCTTGTCGTCAGACAACCAGCCTGAGGACCAGCTGGTTGCATTGATAAGCAGCAAATAAGGTAACAATTTCCAATTATAAGCACAGAATGCTGAAATATGTGTTTGCAAACTAATCATTAGCCTTTATGGGTTTGTATTATCTATTTCACACAGTCAGCATTTATGTGGAGAAAAGTGACCGTGAAAAGTAAGAGGAAATTCGGACACACTCGTACCGTTTGTGCGGCGTGAGTTATAGAGGGGAAACACAGATAGAACATAATTGGCGGGGATATATTTGAGTTTTGTCTCATTCTTGTATTGAAACAAAAAGGCCCTGAAATGCCCAGAGAAGAAAATGGTGTTGGCAACTAAGCTATGTGATGCACTGAAGCATGTCTTGGCACATATATTAGTTGCACCTTTGCCTAATTTATTGTTTGTTTGCTTCACTTTTGTCCAATGAGCCTAGCATCTAATTGGAAAAAGAAACCTAATGAAAAACTGATGAGAAAGGCTCCAGCCCAAGACACGTCAAAACACTGCAGAACCAGCTTTGTTCTCTGGCCTCATCCAAACTGGCCACTTGAACAAACCCTCAGAAAAGCAAACTTCAAGATCCTTTTAGAATTTAATTGGTCGGAGGTCTCGGCACGTACTGGAAATGCTGTGCTAATTTTGTTAATGATGACACTCAATTGATTTGATCTCAAACAACTCTTATTTGTTGTCATGCAAAATTGACAATATTTTCATGTCCGCTTTCAATTCTTACAGTTTGAATTCTCCTGTTACAGTGTGAGGCAAAACAAAGTGTAAAAATGTCACATATATATCTATATTTTACATGCAGATTAAATAAAGTCATTTGGAGTTTCATATAAGGAGATTTTTTTCAACTTTGGAAATTATTTGCACGCGCTTTCCAGTATTTGCGCCATATTCACCGTATCAATGTCAGGAAGACGACAAATACGTAAAGATATTTTCTGTTACAAACAATTTTATTAGAACAAATCTAAACATTTTTCCAACTTTAACGTTAAACTAAAATGACCAGCCAAAACATCCATGAATGTCATTTGCTTTATAATCTACAACTGAAATAATTCCTTAGAAAGGGAGACACACAGGCGACCACACCTTCAGAGACACACACACACACACACACACACTCTGCCCAAACATGCTGCCATTTCCCCCAAGTGTTTATTTTATTATTATTATTCTTTTTTTTTTTTTTTTTGACACCCGAAACCCCCAAGACGGAAAGAAATAAAGAGGCAGGATGTGTAACACGGGCTGACACGCCGTTCCTTCCAGCCACTCTCGGGTAGCTGTTCCTCTTTCGCCAGAGCGCACTAATGAGTAGAAAACAAGCATTTGTTTGTTGATGTGGCCGTTGTGTGGCTGTCTGAAGAATCTTGACCGGGGTGTTGTGAAGCGAGCACCAGCGACTCCGGGGGCCTCGTCTCCACCAGCGAGCCGGGCGTCTTGACACCTCCCGAGCCCCACTTACACTACGACCATTCTTCCCCCCCTACTGCCACAACTGCTCGAGTAGAAAACACTGTGACATGCTCTTGACCCAATTTCAAGTTCTAATTCTGTAATGGGTTTCAGCCTAATTTAAGCAAGCTGGTACATATAATTACAAGGAAACAGATTGTTACTTAATTGGAGTTCTTTCTTGAGGCATGGAGGCAGGCGATGTGTTTTCTGGCTGGTGTGGGAGATGAATGTTGCAAGACTTATATAACTCACTCCAAGCTGAAGATTTCATTAAGTAAGAAAACCGATTTGGGGGTATATTCTCAAACTGTTTAAGAATGATGTATATGAGACATAGTCAGCTCAAATGCACAGTGCGGTACAGTAGATTGCCAGACACATTTTATAACGCCGGTAATGAGATTCGTAGTCATTTATATAACATTTGGTTAGCAACATGATGCATCATCAGTACGTTTTACATCACTCCTTGTACATAAAACAGCCAGACAGAATGCTACATTTTTTAGCACCTTATTGGTAATCATTTCTAACATTAAAACGGTAGGATATTGGAAATACATTAATGACACTTCATTAGTATATGGAGATGTTTTCCATAAATTGGAGCACAGCTGGTAAAGGCCTGACAGACACTTGATTCTAAAGCTCATGGCAGCATAAGGAAAAATTCACACACAATTAACTTGCAACAGCAAATACCTTTGAGGTGAAACACACTGCTGCCAGAATATGTTTGTAGTTAATATAATGAGGAAAAGGTAAAGGGTGATGTCAACGATTTTAAGCTTTTATCCTATGGTACCAAAGGGTGGGTTTGCATGTCTATAAATAGTATTAAACTATTAAATCTGCTTTCCGTGTATTAATATATTCCTCAGCTCCCTGCTGAAAAACTTCCAGGCGAAGGAGTTTATCAGCTAGAATTAGAGAGAGATTAAAGACAAATGGAAGTTTCCCATTTACATCTAGTCTACATCTACAAGTGGAACCATAGGAAACAAATTGAAAATAAGTGAAGAACATTTCTGTGAAGTTGCAAAAGTTTGGTCAGTGAAATGTTTGCTGAAAATATATTTCACCAACTGTCCAGCGAAATATAAAATCCTGAAATACAATATCTGGTTTGTGATCACAGCACATTGAACCAAAAAATGCAATAGTGAGTCTGTTTCACTGCTTCTTGAAATGTTCTGATTTCTATGTTTTATTCTTCTAGTGAAATTTCTCTGCATTATTCATGACTGGGTCAGAAATAGAAAATCAAAACAGACACATGGCCAGACTCTAATTTATACAACTTCACATAATAAATTAATTGGCCTGTGGAGCTCCATTTTATCTTCATGTGATCAGATAATTGGATTCTGTGAGTATATAAGAGTCAAGTCCCAATCAAAACAGATTTGATTCAACGGGAGGGAAGTTTTATGATGCTGACTTTAAAACTGCAATGTCCATAGGGATCCTTTAAGGGTTGTCAAGCCCACTTCACCACCAGCTCGTCCCATCTGTCCCGACACTTTCAGTGTCTCTGTTCAGCATACATTACGTCCCCACAAGCATAAGAAAGATATATAGTATATCAATTGGAACACATTAAGTTGCACTATACTGCATCATAAAATATGCCTTTGTTTATATTTGATTTGCTGTTGAAATCTGTCATTAATCATCTCATTCCCTCATCCATCTTTGTGCCGTATCACTGTGTGATGCACAGAGGCAGAAGAGTGCACACGCTGGTTTGTAAGTGTAATTTGTTCCCAAAAAAAAAGAAAAGTTGTCAGTATTTTCTATATGAAGAATATATCGGAACTCGAACATCTGGAAATGAAAACACTTGCACTGTACACACAAGCTCTCCACGCAGTCATTACTGGAACCACACTGTACATCCTGCCACTGCGCAGGCTTCGGATCAGAGGCTTCCTGTCGCTAACGTGGCTGACGCTGTCAGAAAGTAGATGTCTGCCGTTTGACCCCGAGATTCTCTCGGCCCGTCACAGTGTCACACCAATCTGTCAAAACAGTGTCCTCTCCTTCCCCCCGTCACACGAGGATCAGCCTCACCCCTCCACACAGCTGCGCGCAGGCTGTCAGGACACCAGACATTTTCACAGGGAAGTAGTTGAAAATAAGACACACTTGTAACAGCGTGAGAGAAAGGGAATGGGCTCGATAATAGGCAGGAAATTGGTTATGTGCTACGAAATGAGCAACATTTTATTCAAGGGAACTTGATGCAGCTCAGTTGGAAATCAGGTATATCTGAGGGGAAAATAGGGTCACGCCGTATGAGCCGAGTTCATGTATTCTGACTGAAGTTTTGAAAGTCTTATGTAGGTTTTACATCAATAATATGAACACTGGCTTGCAAAGCATCCAACGCATGTAAACAATCACTGCTTTCATTCTGACGCACACCAACCCAAACACGCACATTTGTTTGAGAATAACAGCACAAATATGAAACTGTAAATTATTCACTGGCAAAGACCCAAACGTCCCCTCCTCTCTTTTTGTTTATGACAAACCGTTCGAATGTGAGCGTATATCTGAAAGGAAGCCAGGACAGAAGGAGTAAAAAATGCACACATTTGGAATTTATTGTGGCAGCAGGCATGGGTGTTTCACGGGGAATACCAACCGTCCCAACTATTAGACAAATGCACAGGAGCTCAATACGGCAAATACGTTATCTCTCCTCGCATCCATTTCCCATGTGAGCAGTTTCCAGCAGCTCCCCATACAATCAGTGCCAGTTTGCAAACTGCCACAGTCTCCTGGCTTGTATCATCATAATCATCAAAATGGAATAAGAAAAACAACAACCACTACAGGGCATTTTCACTTCTGTATAATGGTTGAAAAGCAGTGTGGTGCATTTGTCTGTGTTATGACTGCAGCTGGGCCAGAGCGCAGCACTTCTTTTGTCACATCATTAATGGCGTGTTTTCTGAGTCAGTGCTAATTTGAATATCAAGGTGTCTGACTTAATGTTTTTCTAGTTCCTCGGCAAATGGTGTCTGAACTTTGTTTGACTTCTTTGGGTTGGTGCCGTGGCAGTGGGGTAGCTGGGAAATGTTCTGTACGGCATCACTGAAGCGAAGTAAAGATGCAGCGTGAAAAGTGAATTGGCCCCTGAGCACTTCTTTGGCTTTTCGTCTTACTTCCTTTGTTAGTAAAACGCACAAAACACTGAGTGTTTCTTCAGTTGTCTAATTAAAGCATGCCATTCAAAGCTTTTAGCAGGCTAATATTTTGATCATTTGTGTTAATAGAGGCGAATGTCAAGTGCAAAACGGGACCTTTGCTATTGAAGCTAAAGGCAAAATCAGTCAATTTAGTCCAAAAACGTTTCAATAAACTAATTAATGGGCAGTGATGAGGCTTCATTTATAGATTCCTAATATGTAAATACACAATCTCCCACAGAAATGATAAATGGTTGGCTTATAATACAGTAGCACTTTTATCCAAAGCCCTTCACAGTGTTGCTTCTCATTCATCCATCACACACACCAATGAGGGCAGCTGCCATGCAACATGTTCACCTGACCCGAAGGTTCAGTGCCAACACAAAGCCCAGGAGTCCCTGCAGTCCAGTATCAGCCAACTCCCAGAACTTCTAAGGAAGACAAGCCGTGTTCATCCCTCACTGCAAAGTGCTAGAGATTGGTCAGGAATTGAACCCAGGTCTTCATACAACGCCAGTATATTCTGAGGATGTGCTGTATGTATTTCCATCTAACTGTTTGACTTACACCTGGAAAAACTCAAAGTAATTGCTACTCGAGTCCATCAGTTAGTAATCAATCACATTCAACCATTTTCTGACTGAAACCAGTCCAGTGTTAAAACAGCACACGAGGTTGCATTTGTTGGGATGTTGTATCTCATCAACACGGGGAAACTAATAGGGGATGTAACAGCCTAGCTTGAGCAATTTCAAATGCCACAACAATTTTCCAGCGGTTTGTAATACTCCAGAAACACTCAGGGGGACAATTATTTTGTCATTTGTTACAACAATCAACATGCAACAAAGTTACCTATCAGAGATGTGACCTTTGTGTGTACAGTACTTGACTGACAACACTGCACACAATAACATCTGAATTTTGAAAAAACTAATACAAGTCACATCACAGAGTGCTTCATTTGAACCTCCATGAGCCCTTCTTGGATGAAGCAATCAATTGTGAAATGCCCCATTTCGGTGTCAGGCTGTCGTCCCCTTTGTGAGCAGGCAAATGGGAAACTGAGTGTCTAAATGGATCAATAGCGATCTCCACCTCATCATCAAACTGCATGATTGGGATTATTAGTTTCGGACTGTGTGCGCCAATCATAGCGTCTTTTATTAGTCGGTTTAAGCCGCATTGTGCATCGCAATCAGTCCATTTGTGAGCCGAGACAAACAAAAGGCCCAGTTGTGATGAGCAGTTCTAAAACCGATGTCCGTCTGGCAAAAGGGACCATCCTGGGTTTTAGCAAAACGCATAAATCTATATTCTCTGGCCCTGTAAGTCAACAATAATGATCAGACGTGGCATGACTGGAAGATTGTGGAAAAGAATGTACATACGGAATAACATTTTGCTGACCTTGCTGCAACCATTTTTCTAATTCCAATACCTTTCTCCACCGCCAAGGCTGCTCATATTCCTTCTCCTCAGAGGATTGGGAACTTTACTGGGAAAGCCGCCAACCCTCTGGAGCTGAGCCTTCAATCTCCCACAACTCCTGTGCATATCATAAGCCTGCATCACTGTACGCCCCTCTCTAAAGGCAAGGGACCCTTCTCTATTATTTCCCCATCTGATCTCCCACTATGCGCTCCTGGTGCTCATCGCAGCTCAATCGCTCTTCGGTTAATCCTGCCTTTCATCTGCCACTGGGGGGACCTTTCAGCCTATGGTTCACTTATGATATCAATCAGCTGCGCAGGTATCAACATGGCCTTATACACAAATGCTGTACATACACGGGTGAACCTGTGAGCTTCCACCGTTCCCTGATCACCATAAAGGCAAGCAACACCTTCAGAGGAGAATCCTATCAGCCTTGACTTTTAAATGATCCGGATCTGGATGTGCTGGAGCACACAGTGACGTTACCTAAAGTAATTTCGGGTTCATCTCCTGGCACTACAAAGGGCCAATGGGAAATCTATGAGAAGGCCTTCAGATTTGTATAAACAGAATAGGGCAGGTTGTGTTTCTTAGTGGCATCGCAGTTCACAAATAATTCAGCATTAGTCATCCTGAACACAATCTGATATCACTGGCATAACATGGACTTTTATTTCAGTTGGATTTTTACAATATCAGTTGTCACTCTGCAATTGGTCTCTAGATGATATATTTCTGAGTATTTCTTACAGTGCTGGCAAACAAAGCCTTAGTGTGCGGCCATTTAAAATTCTCTTTTCCTGCAAGAACTACAAAACAGTGCCGTTGCGAACGTTTTAAAGCGTTAGTCCCAGCAAGGCTGTGAAAGCTTGTCTTGTCATGTTTCATCAGGGCATTGTCTAACTGGTAAAGGCTAACAAGGGTGATTGCTGGGAGCATACACAGCCATAACCCAACCCTCCCCCTCCCCCTTAGCATGCTTCTGAGCCCCTAACCTACCTCAGCCTTCACATGGCATGAATGTCATGTAGACGGAGGCTGGAAATGAAAAGTTTATCCTGTAGACACGAGGAAGACGGGCAGTGTAAAAAATGAGCTGTGAATGAGATGTTTAGAAGATGAATAGTTGTGTATTAGAACTAAAGAGAAGTGGAAATACTGTGTCAGTTTAAAAGATTATTTTAAATATGTTTTATCATCTATGTAGAGCAACAATGGATCATATTCTTGTAGGATGAGGGATATTAAGGCAAAAGCACATAGAACCAGACCCTGCAGTTTGTACAGCCTCAGTTCTGTGGCACATTAGGCAAATTATTTTCATTGAATTAATCTGAAAAACTACTACTGTATATTAATCATACCCATAACCAAGAGTCAGACTAAACTCAGTTTGCAGTAACTACCAAGCTGGATATTAAACATAAAAGTTCTATCAACACATGTGTTCATTTGTTAGTGTTGCATTTATGGCCTTTTAACCTGCCCCCATGTTACTACCAAAAAGTATTTAGCGAAAAAAGTTACCTTCATAAAGTCAGAGATTTTAATACTGTTGCTCCAACCTTGATTGGTTTGGTTATTACTCTAAGAATTATCATATTTTGGCAAGTAGGTTTATATAGTTAGTACAACATCACCATAAGACAGATTTCCAGCTAGTCCATTACACTGTTCTGGGGTTAGGTTGTAGGTAAAATTAATTTGTATACAATTGTTTTTTACCGTCACCAAAAATCTGCTTTTTTCTGAAACTCTGACTCATGACCCCCCAAGTATTTTCTGTACTCGACTTCAATATTACCTTTAATGATGAAAAATCACACATCTACCCCCTAGACCTTTAGCCTCTGCTCCACTGTACACAAGATCAAACCTCGCAGCATCAAGCAGACAACAACCACGTACAAAAGGATGCTAATTCCGCTGGACTTCATACAGATACAACATATCCCTAGTGTATGCCTGGCACTGCCCATAAGCGAATCAGGCTCCAACAGAGGACAATACAGCTGGGCAAAGCTGCGATCTATTTGTTGCCCGGATTTAAAGAAGGACCTAAACAACTCCACTTTTGGCACAGACTGAAAATGCAGCCACAGGCTTGTGATAAAAGATTAATTGAATAAAAATGGTGTTTCAGTCAATGGGAGAGAACACAGCAGCACGTGGGAGATGGTGGATTAAAAGGTTGGAGGAATGCTACTGAACAAGCCCGGCACATTTGACCAGCCCTGAACGTTAAGGCCAACTTGGACTTGCCTTCAAAGAGTTGGCTTCCCTCCTAAACACAATACTAAGCCGGTCTGTGGTGTGTTTTTAGCGCGTTTCATCTTTCATTATTTATTTCTCCCCCCCATCGGTTTGTAAAGTAATCACATATCCCGAGCTTTAAAGTCATAAGAAGTCACATGAACAAGCATTTTAAAACGTTATTTTCCTTTTTTTTTTTTTTTTAAAGAAGGCCATTGTGTTTTTATCCCTAATAGTACGTTTAAAAATTCAATTTTTTCTTCAAGCCAAGAAACTAAAAGAACATGATCCCTGCAACTTCACTCCCAAGATCAGGGAGATGTTTATTTCCAACAGCACTATAAATGTTGGCCTCACCATCCGAATTCACAATGCTCTGACACACTGACACACTATTATCAGTGCAGAAAAGCTTCGATAGCTGTTGAGTCCAGTATCTGCTGAGCTTACCACAAGTGGAGGGTCCGTGATGATTAAATGATTTTGCGCTGCAGCGTGCATTCTCGATTATTCGGCTTAATCAATCTACTGCAACTTCTCTGCCTCTGTTTTCCAACACCGAGAGGTTAATTGGGGAACTGGGCTGAGCTGAAAAAGGGAGAAAGACATTATTTTTTGGAGGGAAATCCAGAAAGGTCAGCCATTTTCCTTTGGTCAGTGAGTCCTAATGAAGACAATCTCCTGCTGGTGCAGAGGGAACTAGAGTCGGAGTAGTGAGAACTATAATTATCTAGCACCCTCGGGTAAACGCATGAGTTAATTATATCCAAATATCAAGTTGTAATAGCTGGAAAAGAAAGAAACATCCTTAAGTATTGAGCTTGATTTTGATATTCACTCTTTCACTTTGGACTTTTGGAACGAACGCAGTTTACTGGACAACAAGTAGAACACAGCATCTCCGTGTTGTTATTAGATTATTCGTGAATTTAAGTAATTCTGATATCTGAACACCCTTCACTTTTAAATCCTGACACCCCCCCTTTAAATGTCCTCCCCTCTTCCTCCCTCTGGCATGCTGCTTGGCCTTCAATTCCTGCACATCCACCGTCATCTCCAGCGATATTCCCAACTGTATTCATTAATTTCTAAAGCTGATAACCTGTCTTTGTCAGACAATCTCTCATGAATACAGCCTATATCTCATTAACTTACAGACACGGGACGTGATTTCAGTCAAGATAATGCAGCTGCGGTTGCTTCCATTAGGGTTTCTTTCTCTTTATTTTTCACATCTATAGCATCTCAGAGAGGCGTCACTCACCGAATTGGTTTCTCACTTTTCTGGAGAGCAGCTGTCAGTATTAACGGGAGACAACATTACTTTTACATCCTGCACAGGTAAGAATAAGGCCTGTGAGTGTGTCTATTTTCAGCCACATTTGCTTTGCAGTTATGGTTGGCATGGAATATGTGTTGATTAATATTCTACACCCAGATGACGTTGGCTGCGTACTTTTTTTTTAAAATTTGTTGTTGTTTCACATGGAAGTAATGGGTGTTACATGGAATTCAGTGCAGCAGTCGAGGCAGAGATGCAGATAACTATGAACCCTTTTTCAGGCAAGTCCAGAATGGCTTTACTTTTGTGACACGACACAGTATGTCGCCATAAAATATTTGTGAACCTAGAGTAACAATTACTTCCCCCTGTAGATAATAAGCAAGGGACTGATCTCTGTTAATGTGTTCAGCTTTTCGCATCTGAAAATATTCGCCTGCATAAATGTGAGGTGCTACATTCAGATTATGGTTTAATCCTGTAATATACTGCACGTTCTTCCTCTGTGGTGGTTCTGACAGAATGCAACCAAGCAGAAAAGGCAAAAAAAATCAAAACACTATTAAAATATAGAGCAATTTGAAATGCTCGCCTCTGGTGTCCCTCCCTAAGTCTGAGCTGACGTGTTGTAAACTTTCCTGACATACATCCGACGCACAATATGCAGAGAATTAAAATTCACAGACCTGTACGCACCTTTGCACTTAAAAACACACACGGCTTCAAACACATTCACACCAGTGGCAGACACACACCCCCCAACCTTTTGATGTGGTGAAACCAAGAGGCAGCTGTTAATTAAAAAAAATTCAAAGCATAATGTTGGTCTGAATGTATGTCTGTTAGCCTTACAAAAGGCAACTAATTAAATTTGAAATGTATCAGAGTGCCACTCTTTTCACGTTGCCTTTTCCCGCAGAGAAATGAAGGAGATGGAAATTTAAAGCAATAACACAAGTGGCGCCGTATTTCAAAGCCAACGAGCTGAAGTGGTGAGTGGTACCGGATCCTCTCGCCTGCAGTGTGAGAGTTCAGCGTGTGCTGATCGAGACCACAGGAGCCCTCGCCAGGTTTTAAACCAGGCGACTCCTCGTATTGTCCAACACGCTAAGATGATCAGAGACTTTGACACTTTCCACTCAGTGGACAGGTTCCTGTTCCATGACTTTTAAGAGCTTCAGTTGTGTAATTGCCAAACAGCTTCACCGCCTCAAGGAGAGCTTTGACACACTCCATTCAAACAAAGCTTATCGCTTTAACATTTACAATTCACCATCAAGTTTGAAGTCAAGATTTGCTCGCTGAGGTACTATATTTAGGTTTGTGTAACTTTGAAATTAAAAAATCCATCATGGCGTTTGAAGACATCAAACCGTTGCATTCAGACACTATAAATGCCACTTGTAATGGCTTTATTTTACGTCAAACTCATTTCCTCATGTGTATATGTGTTTGAATTCAGATGTTTCAGTTCTGTGCTTGAATTCAGATGTTTTTTTTTCCTGTGTCTAATCTGGTTTTAATGTGTTTCAGGAAAAGAAAACCACAGTCTTGCTAATATGATTAAAGTTTCTGGTATTAATCATTGATATGCCTTTTGTGGTGGCTTCATCTCAAACGCTCATTCACATCCTCCATCCCTAAGCTGCTGTAGCCATTCAAACGTACTATAGTGTTGGAGTGTTGATATAAATATGAACGTTAATACTTCAAATGTCCAGCCTCATTTGGACTATATGGATCAGGGTTTCCAGCAGCAACTGCTTAAGGCGGTTTAAAATAAATGTAAATGTAAATCTACTGCGTATTTGGGTGTTGCAGGAAACAAGGGGAAAACCTGTGGATTTTAGATTTTTGACAGTTTTTTTTTAAATATATTTGCCTGAACTAAAGTTGAAAATATATGAGTGTGTAAATATGAGTTCTAAAAATGCTATAAATCAGAACGTTAGCTATTGGTATTCATTATGTACTCACTGTACTGCCTTTCTAGTGAACTCTCTGAGCAAAATGCTGATGTCAATGCTGTAGTACCGTATGCTGGCCATGTTAATATTGGTATATTTCAGTTAAACATAAAGTCCACTGATAGCTGATGGAAAGATTGTTGTTCCTGCAGTTTCCCTAAATCCAACAGCAGAAAACACGGAGCCGATGCCCGTATGTGGACAGGTGTAAACGCTGATGTGTCTCAGTTGTGAGTCAATTACAACATGTACACACCCATCAGGAACACAGAGTAGATACAGACAGATATTTTATAAGTCAGTGAAAATGTGGCCAGGTGGTGACATTAAAGGAAAGGTCAGCAAGATTCATCTTCCAAAGCCAAATTTACCAAACTTATTGTCAATCTATCCTTCAGTAGGAGAACAATGTCACTCAAAAGCAGAAAGGTCACCCTCAAGTGCGAGAAAAGTCAGTGAGTCACTTTGGTTATTTGAAGCCATTATCCGGGGACACATTTTTGTCTGCACACAGTTTTGACGTGATCCTATAGAGAGTGTTAGGCTGACATCATACCTTGTTGAATTTTTGTTTTTCCATGTGCCATCTTGTAAAGATCCCCTGCCAAGTGAAACATCATATTCTTTGTAGCTGGGATATTTCAGTCGGGCCTTAAATATGTTGCTTTGTTGTAGAAGCTAATGTTCAATACAGCCTTCTGTGAAATTTGTGTAATTTTAAGTCACTTGATTTGGTTTCTGGGTTTGTGGTGTGGCTGCACATTTTTACTTATTTCAAGAAGTCATAAGGAAAATGGCACATATCTAAAAAAGGTTTTCTTTCAAATTTGACAGTGTATGGAATCTGAAAGCTGGTTCTATCAAACCACCATAACACAACAAAAAAATTATGTGTTTTTCCTGTGTCACTGGTTAAAAAAAAAAAAAGAGAAACATTCTGCCTTGCACTTCTTTCTTCTTCCAGCTGTTCCTTTCTGCAAAAGTAGACATTTTGCAGGTTGGAGGACTGGCGCTACTCTTCAACATTTACAAATCTGATTCATTGAATCAATATTGAATACTTCAGGGTGTTGCTAAGAGCCCCATTTTCCGTAAACATCTCATTTCCTGCAGATCTGAGAGGTTGGAATTGGCGTTCCATGCGCCTGAGCTGGTGGTTCAAGTTCTGTGCAGCGCCTAATGTCTCAGTTTCGTCAGCGGACCATTCACATGTATTTATGTTGCTCGAGCAGGTGCCATTTACTCCAAGCAGACTGTGCTTAGAGGAAGCAGAGAGCATTGAGAAACTGACTGTTCCGAGGGTGCAGATGAGGTAAAGGGTGGAGGTTACGTAAGGGAGAAGGGAGGTTTGTCTGTCTTGCATCGTGACTCAAATGAAAAACAGATCTAAAATTAGGTTTTGCTTGGGAAAACAGATGGTGACAACCTCACCTGTTTCAGATGAACAATACTAAAATGTAAAGGCATCCACCCATAAATTGCTAATACTTTAAGGAAGAAAAATCCATAACATTGTAGCTATCAATCAGAAAACAATATAAGTACCCACAGGTTACTATGGATACCTTTTATATCCTTTAATATGTTCTTAGAACTCAATCATCCAGTAAAAGACGTCAAAGTCATCAGTCATAGGGAAGTCAAAGAAATATGCAGGGAACTGCCAAAACATTTTATTTCTTTGCAATTAGATTCCAAGATAAATTATTTCACAGAAGGGGGGCAAGGTGGTGGAGTGGTTAGCGCTGCCACCTCACAGCTGGAAGGTCGTGGTTTCACATCCCCAGCCGCCTGTGTGGGGCTTGAACGTTCTGCCCGTGCTTGCGTGGATGTACTCTAAGGCCTCCAGTCATCCAAAGACATGCATGTTGATTGTTGTCTGTCTGTGTATGTCTCTATGCGTTGGCCCAGAAATAGATGTCAGACCTGTCCAGGGTGGACCCTCGATGGATTATCCCGGACAATAACTGCATTAATGTGACGTCAGTTTTAAGGGCCGGCTTATTCCCGCTAGTGCAAGTAAAAAAATACGCACTGGTTAATCATTAGCAGAATCATCCATTTAAAGCTTTTTTTATTTCTCCATAAAGTGAAAACCCTGAACAATGTGCAGTGACTGGAAGGTTTAAAAAAATAGTACCGACTTGCTTGAGGTTTTTTTTTATTTTTCCATTTAACCATGTCGTCTTGCAGTGTCATGCACCTCCCATTCACCTTGCTTGTTTCTTGTTAAAACTACCCCAAGGCAGCTGGCCAGTGCGCTCGCTTTTATGAGGTCTCTGTGCACCACTTGTGTCCTTAGTGATATAATAGCTGCAATTTAAATGTGTAGCTATTTTAATAAGCATCAAATAGGCCATTTAATGCAGCAGACATGTAGGATGAAGCAGATGTCTTGCCACTCTGTGTTTGATGCTGCCAGATTCCCTTTAAAGATCACCTGTGTTTAGCTGTGACACCATATCACAAGAAACAATTAAAGCCTAATCAAAACTCACATGGACGTGGAATTGAATTCTTAATTGCTCCAAGCTTTCTGCAGACAAGCCATTCAAAAACAAACTAAATATCCTTGAGCCGCTAGTTTCGCGGCTCCAGGTCACACTCCCAGTAATTAATGGGGGGCAGTAACTCAATGCTACAGGCGGAGCACAGGGGGCTGCGTAGAAACTTCAGATTACAGACACATTGATTTCTCCGAGGACGCCGAGGTCCATCCACACGGGCTGCGGGGTTGGTGGTTGCCATAGCTACTAGACCGTTTGCAAAAGATGTCTTTAATTGCTTGATTAGTCTCTGAAAAAAGCAGCGATAACAGCATGATGTAGCATTATGAACACATGACTTGTCTGCCAAGAACACCAGTGATATTCAAAGTGTGTATCAGTGCTAATCTCTGACTTGAGGCTGCTGGCAGGCTACCAATTTACTTGCCATGTATGTTTGTCAGGTTTGTCACGCCACGCATGTACGAGCGTTCAGCGAACCCGTTTTCTGGAAGGAAGTGGAAGTGTGTGTTTGTGCAGAGTGTGTGTTCCTCTGTTCCTACGTAGTGAGGACCAGATTTTTTTTACCAAAAGTCTAAGGACATTTTTGGGCGGGGGGGATGTAATTGTTGTTGAAATGTTAAAACCAAACTATGTGCACAGGATCTCCCACTATTTACACTGACTGATGCATTCTTAGCTGTGGTCCTGGCCTCCAACCGCCTTTTTTTTTTTCCCAGGCTGTGCGTCAAATTTAGAACAATCCTCTCATGGGCTTGAATGATGAACAGATTAGATATCAGGGGTCAAAAGGTCAACGCTACTGTATGTACAGTATCCCAATAATGCCTTAAAGAAGTTTCATTTTAACACAAACCGCCAACAGGACTCCAAGGACAAACTAACCCAATTTCACAAGGTCAAAGGTCAAGGTCTTATCTCACATATTTTTCATTCTTGTGAACACAGGAACGTCTAGAGGGAATTTCTTGAAATTTGGCACAAACATCTATTCACAGTCAAGGATAAAATGCTAGAGCTTTGGTGATTAGAAGTCAAAAATCAAGGTTTCTGTGAACTCAGGTCCACCGATCCTTGTCAACGCTGTATCTAAGAAGTGTATGGAGGGAATTTTATTACATCTGGCACAAACGTCCATTTCATTCATAAACCGATTTGAAAAAGAGTCAGACACGCACTGTAATCTGCAGCTTTAATGGTTTGCAGACACATGCGAATGCTAAATGTTGAAATAGATTTTCACTCTATGCAAACCCAACCACATTTTCTTTAAGTCACATGAATTCCTAATTCTCAAAAACAATACTCTCACATTGCCAACAGCTTTATTTTACTTTCTAGTGTTCAAGCCTTGAATGTAAATTCAGTTCAAGCCCCTGTAGTAGGTGTACAATTTGAACTCTGCTGACTTTTCTGCTTTTCCAGCATCATATAAAAGACACCAAAGCTAACCCCGTTAATCTAAAGTGCAGAGATGTGAGTGATAGAAACGGGTTTTTTCCTACCAACAAAACACATCATGGTTTTAACAAAGACGGATGCATAAGAATGTAGAAGCTTTTGTATTAGAGAAAAAGATGTATTAGGAAAATAACAGGCCTTTTTACAATGATGTACTACTATCCTCTATATGGCACTATTGGGGAATATTCACATTAAACATTTTACAGCAGACTTATGGAAAGTTGTAGAGTTTGAATGTTAGAGTGGCTATGTAAAAAAAAAACAGTTATGCCGGGCCTGGATTTGCCACATTCCATACCAACAATAACAAACAAAGCTCAATATGTCTTACACATAACATAAACAGTCTAGTGCAGCCATTTTGTGCAATCATTCCTGTGCATGAAACACATGAAATCTGCTTGTGCACATTTCATGGGCGTGCTTGCAGCAAGGACATCATGCAGGCGCACACACACACACACACACACACACACACACATTAATTAATCCTAATTTACAGGTTTGCTAATAACTTACTGAAGAGGGTAGGATTGGGGGCTTAGGGTGGATTTCTGGGACAGACGGTGATTGTTAACTTTCACTGTTACATTTATCATCACAAGTATATGAATGCAACCCTGCCATCCAACCCAAAGTGCACAACCTTTACACAACAGAGCTGAGCTTGACTCCCAGCTCCTACTGTATGTGTTTAGGCAAGGCAAGTACTGTAGTCAAAGTTAGACAAATGTTGTAGTTTTGTTTTTATGGGTTTTAATCATCATAATAATTTAAATAGCGCTGTAGTTAGAGAAAATGGATATACAGTATAGTGCAAAAGTTTAGTATTTTTTAGATGATGTCAATGGAGTAAAAACTGGTTACAAAAATGTGTTTGCAGTTACATTTTGGTTGTGTAGAGATGTAACTTTTAAGACTTATTCTCTACACAGGGTGTGTTCAGGTATCTTTGTAAAATACTGGATTTAAAATGAAATATGAGTAGATCTGTTCCCTCAGAAAGACAACGGAAAGACATGTCTGAGGCACATTTTATGTACATGATGCATACATTTATAAATTAACTTAAAACAAATTGACTTTAGTTTTCTTCTATGTTGCCATTTGCATTTACTTGTTGAAACGAAGAATGTAAAGAGAAAACACCACCATGCTTTATGTTGCAAAATTTATTTTAGAATTTTGTTGAAACCTTGGATATCCTTGCTTCAAATGTTTTTAAGTTCATAAGTCGTAAATGGAAAAGATCCGCTCCGTGACTCTGGTGAAGCCTCGCACCCCTAATCCTGACCACTCTCCAAAAAATGACCTTCTGCTGCGGCTTCTACATATTCCAGCATTTATCAAGAGCAACAACAATGAGTTGGGGGGGCGGTGGGAGTTTTCATCCTGCTGAATAAATGCATCCCCGCTGAGCTTTTGGCTGTGGAGACATGGCAAACCTGAAGTGGCTGCAGCCCTACTGTAAATCATAATGCCTCCCAGTGCTCTCTGCCTCCCTCGATTGTGTCGGCCCTGTCCGCTTTGCTACCCATGTGTCAGAACAGCTCACGTCCCCGGCATACAGCATCTCTCCCCTGGCTGCTGCCTCTTCCTGTGAGCTTCACACAGCTGTCTGTTTCGCTTCCTCTAACGCCCCTCATCACCTCTCTCTCTCTCTCTCTCACACACTTAGATTTTACGCCATCAACCTCCCTCTTTTTTTTTGCTTCCCTCTTCTACTGCTCTCTTGACCTCCACCTCTTAGTGATTTTCTGCCTGCTGAATATGCAGGGCAGAGTGACACGCTATTGTAATAATGTCTCCTCACGCCGCGCTGTCTGTCCAGACTTAAAATGAGTCCAAAGAGCAGGGACACAATCAGGTCTCAAAAAGAAGTGGGTTTTTTTTTCCAGCCAGTGAGGTTTTCTTCATATTTCAACCTCTTTCCTTCCAAGAAAAAAAATGAAACCACCACGTGACACTTAACACCACATCTTCCCCATCTGCTTTGTTTGTGCATGTTATTGCTCAGGACATTTTGCATAGGCAATAAGTTTCTCTGCACCTTTCTCCCTGGAGATGACCACGTGTTCCACACTGTCCTCTTTTGGATGATTAAGAAACTGCACGCTCTGAGCTGAGCTCTTCAACCCCACAGTGTTGAAAGGAGGAAAAGGAAACAGGAAAGATGGATGGAAAGGGCGACATCAAGACAAACAGCAAACGTTTATTGCTCTCTATAGATTCTTGAGAATGTGTGCGTTGCAATGTCAGCATGTTTGACTTTGACTATCAACATCAAATCAATTTTTCAGATTGCACTTTTCTTTCTTGCACACACAGGATATAAAAAGAATTGTTTGTGTACAGTCAGCACTAAACAGATGGGTTTTGTAGCCGGGATTTCAACACTGTGACTGTCTCTGGTTCTGTAACTATAACAGACTGTTCCGCAATATTGAAGCTCTGCTGTCGCCTCTAAATCCTTTGTATATCTGTGTTTGTGTGCGCGTGTTGCACATTTGCGGTGAGATGGCCGTAATGTTATGACCTCGGGATTACATGGCGGGGTTGCAAGTAATCAGCGTCCGTCTCGATCACAGCGGAGTATGCAAGTATGGTATGGAAATGTCTACCTTTCATCACAGCAGTGGGCATTCTGCCTTGGCAGCAAGATAAATGACTCTGCTGGGAATTAAAGTTACATCTGAGTCTTTAACTGTTTCGCCAGCAAAGGAAAGGAACTGTACCCCATTTCAAAGCATTGCACCTTTACAGTAGTCAGACTCACAGAAACGTCGTTATGTTTGTTAATTAAGGGCAGAGGTGGAACGTAATTTAGTTCCACTTCAACACATTTCAGAGGGAAATGTTTTTACTGCACTAAACATGTTCAGAAGCCGTGGTTACTTTTTTTTTTAAGATACTGCATTTCTGATGCACATGGTGCATTAACATATTTCACCACTCAGAGTCAGCTGTATGTAAAATTCCAGCTTAGTTAATTATCAGAAAATGAATTAGCATCTGTTTTGTTAACTAATTAATCAATGTAGGCATGCATGGAAGTAAATCACAAGCATTTTGTGGTTCCAGCTGCTCAAATATCAAAATTAGTACCATTTATTTTTTACTTAAATTGCAATAAACTGAATTATTTTGAAGTCAACACTGTTTGGATGGGAAAAAAGTGAAGGGGCCACTGTGAGATTGGGGTAAGTGTGATGGACGTTTTACATTTTTACTGTTTTACAAACCAAGCCCTGATTAACAAGTTGCCCCCTATTGCCAAAAAATGTCACGTAAACATTATTCTAATACTCATGCTATACTACGTAGCGCAACACACACGGCTCACTTTGCTGCCTTGAATGCCATTGCTGCCATGATATTTCAAGACCATTTCCTTTATAATGCTTATGATGCAGAACATGCAGCGTGTTAGCAGAGCCACAACACAAATGTCTGAGGTACAAGTCCCCGCATATTGGTGGCACCACAAACTGCATACATGCAAAAAAGCGTGGGAAAATATTTGAAAACACGTGTTTTTAGATGTTTTGTTTGGGGCTATATTGCACAGAAAAGCCATAATCCATTTCAGAGTGTGTACAGACTGATCGATTGATTAAAATAGGAGTATGTCTGTTCAGTCACATTGACCGTTACAAAGTTTTACTTAAAGAGCAACTCTTTGGATTAATGGCTTAATTTGCAGATTAATAGCTTAATTTGCAAGTTTGCAGAACTCAGGTTTTGCAAACCTCAATGGATTCTCACTGGAACAAGGAAAATGACTTAACAAATGAGAAGTATAGTAAATGTTTATTTACTATACTGTCCGACATGTATGTAATTACTGTGTCGTTGGGCATTTTCTCCTGAAATGATCAAGGGCATTCTTAATAACCATAAATTGACTAATTTTTCCAGATAATTGTATTTACAATTACCTTTTTTTCCGCCCTTTTTATTACAATTAACATGTTGAATCTGAAGCAATTCATCAGCATCTGTTGTGCAAAATCTGTACTACAGTAAAGGGTGAAGCACTAAGCCAAAACAAACAAACCCGGGTGCAATCATTACATTGCCCAGCATGCTCCATGTCCATGTGCCCCTGGCTGGTAATAACCTTTAGCTAATTACTATTTCTCCCGCATCTTAATATCAGTTCATAAAGCAACGCAGTGCTAATTAGGAAAAGGGAGTGAGATGATATCCAATTAGGGGCTTGTCTCTTGTCTCAAAACAAGAGAGCCGACCCAATTCATCTTCACCTTGCATGCCCCACAGCTACATGGTCGGAAAAGGCGAGCTCCTTTGAAAGGACGGCCAATGTTCCCCGAAGGTTTACACCTATTAGCCAGTCAAAACATGTCAGCCAAAACAAAGTCGTGGTAATGACGAGGACAATACCGATGGGGGATCGGGAAACATCTTTGCTGACATGGGCAGAGGTGCCTCTTCTTGAAAGCAGGGAGTCTGGCAAAGCATGAGAGCTTTGCAGGGAAAAAAAAAAAAAAACCTTGGATTTACAAAAAGTCAATGTAGAGGGGAAAAAAAAACTTCCCCCATTTAAAATTACAGCATGCACTTCACGGAATCTGGAACTCCTTCAGCATACAGAGGCCCTTGTTCGAAAGCCTCACAGCACTGACCATCCACGCACAGTTTTCTCTGAGTCTAATTCCAAACTAATTACTTAAAATAATACGCTTGCTTATTAAAAACCACTGAATCAAAGTAGAGCTGCATTTAGTTAAAATGGAAAAAAAGCTCACTGCACACCCCTCATGTGTGTCTTTATTTGAACTCAAAGAGCAGAGAGAAAAATATTCATCAAGTTCTTCTGCAATACCTGTGAGTCACGCAAGAATGGCCTGCCCTGCTGGTCATTTCCTTTTTTTAGTAGAGGCTGGTGGGCGCAAAACAGGGCCTTTACAGACTAGAATCAGATTAGTGTCATGGGGACAGCTGCTGTGAATGGGAGTCATGTCGGTGGGTGTCGGCGAGGGGTCCGCCTGTCACCACCCTGTGTCATTTCAGCCTGATGGCCCCGTCCCCGTAGACATCAGAGAGTAGTCGATGTAATCTGCAGTCATTCAGCAGTGACCTGGAGAAATGGAAACCAACGGCGGTGGTGAGAGGAAGGACTGAGACAGAAAGAGAGCGAGCGATCTGGTCAGCCCATGTATTTATCTACCTGACACTCTGAACTCTGCAGGACCCGGAGAGAAACCATCCCTCCTCCGCAATATCCGAGAGAATCCTAATGCAAGCAGCAGCGGCGGTGAAGATGTAAGATTTAAGAGCACTTGGCTAATTGACTGAAATGATACATTAAGACATATGCTTACCTAATTGCAGGAATCGCTCCAGCATTCTCTTAAATCGCAGCATAAACACTTGCGGTCCTGGTAAATAGTCAAACTAGCCTGGTCCGCTCCTGATCTGACTGATAATGAACTCATTTGAATATATGTCTAGCCCAGTAATTACAATCTAATCGGAATTGATGGATCATTTGGGCCCAACCTGCATGAAACATTCATTATTACAAGCCCCAACACATGGTCAGAGCATTTTCCACATCAAACGGCAGCGTTTAGAATTAGGAACGGACTAATGAGGTGGACACACCATACAACGGCATGAAAGCAGCTACTGCATGTTTATTTTGTGCATATGCATTGAAATGAAGCACGTGCCCCGCGATAGTTTGTACGGTGCCTTGTGCATCCGTCTTAGCATATCTTGGGGCCACTCACAAAATTATTAACATGTTTACTTTTGTAAAACAACAGACTTGAAGTGCAAAATATTGAACCGCCCCTCTCCTTTGGTTTGGCCAAACAACAAACGGTGGAAAAAAAAAAACATGTTTTATCTACTGACATATTAATGTATTCAATTTTCATCCGTTTTATTATTAGAACAAACATTAACATAATTCTCCTCTTGGCGGCTGTCCAGTATCTAGACTGATGGCAGCTTGGCTTGCTCCACATCCCTGACCTGCATTCTCAATGGCCTCCTAAGGAAAAGAAAAAGGGCTTGGGGCCTATCATGGTGGCAGAGGGGATTAGCCATGCAAGCACGTCCTCCATTTTGGAGATTTTGTTATTGAGTTGCACTTTGCCAATGCTAATTGCCTGAGCCCACGCAGGGTCAGAGAGGGCCACCTCCCCATTGGGATGGATCTCTCCACTTCATCTGGACATTATATTACCTCCGGCCATGATTTGCGTCAGCAGGCTTGAGTTTAATTCCCCTTAATCACATTCAGGCACCCTGGCAGAATCAATAAAGACAACAGTCAGGGCCATCCTTTGTCCGACATTCCATTAAGGAGATAGAAGCCTCAGCACGCCGCGGCGGCAAACTTTTGTTCCACAGCTACATGTAATATAAAACCAAGAGTTGTCAGGATCACACAGCGTACGATAGATACGAGCACTGTTACAAGTTTCCTGATCGCCTAATAAGTTGAGTTTTACGCAGTTAAATTCACCATCAGCAAAACTTAACAATTATCAACGTCACAACTCAACTGTAAAGAATTATAGTCTAATGAGCCCAGAATGAAAAACATATTTTGTTATCAAGAATTCAGCGACAACTCGTCAAACTCCATCTGCTAATGAACAAAATGTGACGCCTCTTCACCTACTGTGCGCTTGGACGGCTTCCACCCTGAAGCAACCCTTGAAAGAGCAGGTGGTTTACGACATGCTCATTTATTGTACAATCATGTAGAAAAGTTCCAAGAACACTGAGAACTTCGACGCTTCTTAGCATAACTTCACCTTGCCACTCTGAACTGAATCTGTCAGCTGTTATTAGCTGCAGGAGACGTAGCAGGTAACCGAGAGTTTTACAGGTCAAGGCTTGGTAACGAACGTGTGGATGTGTTGTGTACAGTGCGGGCGGTAAACATGTGAACAGATATGTTTGCTGATAAAAAATGACAACAAGCCGAGTCAAGCTGGGGGATAGGTGAGAAGAATAAACAGCAGGTCGCCACGCCAACTATATCCAGAGAGAGCTCGTCTAAAAGTAGATGTAGGTGTACAGCACATGCACGGTCGAGTGGGTGAATCTGTCAGCGTCTGTCTTCTGCAAGTGAAACTTGGTGCATAATCTTCAACCCCCATCAAAAATGAGTGCGAATGCAACACTCCATTGCCTGTTCAATGTCTTCACTAAAGGTGGTCTGGATTTCCTTTGTGTTGTAGTCACCTAAGGCTTTAAGAGGGGTAAAAAAATGAGAATGGATGGCTAAATTAGGTAATTAACGGCAGGACTCCAGCAGAACTGTCTGCTGAGGAAGTCATGAATCACTATTGTGTCATTTGGGCTTGCGTGAGTAAAATATTTTTGCTTACAAACTGCTTACTCGCCACGCTTTACTCAATCACCATCAGCACTTTACGGTGAGTGGAATTAAAAATATCCTGGGAAGATTATTTTATTTAAAGAGTCCTATAAGACGCAGAAGAACCCTGTGGTTCGTTGTCCACCGACGTGAGAACAGACAGTTTTTCTGAATTCCACCTCAGTCACACGTCACACTGAGGAGCATTTAAACACACAATGATTCTTCCTCAAATACAATGACTTCATCAATGGCAGGTTGATCGTTTTAGAAAGAGTCACCCTTTAAAGGCTGAGGAAGATGTTCAGAAACAAAAAAATGTGTATGTTTAAATGGTTTATGCATATGTGTTTCAACATTACGTTATATAACCTCAATAGAAATGGTAAACCTCCAATCGTAATGGTGAATGTCCAATTAGATTAAAAACCCTGCCTGGATATATGTGGTGAATTTATTTCCAATTTAGAAGTGTTGGCTCCAGAATAAGCTGCGTTAGCAAAGTGAACACGATGTCTATCAGTATTTAGACGGATCCACTGGCATGGAAAAAAGAATGCAAACAGCAATAGAGACGAGAAATTCCAGCTCACCAATAACAGCAGACTGGGCTTTTCTGGTGAAAGGGCTTAAAGAGACAGGAGCGAAAACAGTTTCAGAACGGCCTCCGTGTGTGAAATAATGAGTTCTACGCCATGAACTGTATTCACCAAGCAAAAGCCAGCTCTGTCTGTGGTGGGTGAGTAGTGTTCGGTGGATTTGTCAAAGCTTTCTTGCTGGAAATTCATGGTGTCACTGAGCCTGAGAGCATGCTCATAAACAGGACATCAATCAAGTAGCAGGCCATAAAACCAAAGCAGTGAGGTTAAAGATGCTAAAATGCTCCACAGATCAAAAGAATTGGGTGATAATTGCCGCTGCATCCATCATTAGGAGTGACACCTATCGAACTGCTCATTTAAACATTTTACTGAGTGCAACTTTAATTGCGAGCCAAAAGATTTTGTTCTGATAACTGGCTTTCAGCGTCTATAATACAGATGTTCCACACGGGGTTGTATTTTGTGCATCCATACCAGAGTGGGGGTCCATGCATGTACGAATGGGTTCCATTTGAGCGGGTGTGAGTGATTTCTGTTCCAGAGGCAGTATTTTAGCAGTACAAGTATTTTTCTCTTATTTATTCACAGTGATGTCCCTGTGGTTCAGCAGTGTGGCCAAGCAAGAACTGGAGCACACAGCATTTTAATCTGTCAAAATGTCACCGGCTCTGGACAAGAGGGAAAGAAAGGGGGTGAAGTTTGAATGGAGGGAGAGCGATGACACCCAGGAGTCAATGACGATGTGCCCAGCTGTGAGAGTGCACACACACACACACACACACACACACACACACACCTGCACAAAACCTCACAAAAAGCCTGTCAGTCAGTTAGTCAGTCAGTCAGTGTCCACTTGAGGGTCCGGACCTGGGCTTTATATATCCCCGCAGACATCTTAACACAGGCTCCTGAACTGTACAACAGGCAGCTGGTGGTGCTCTGCCTCATAGCAGCATCACAGTTTGGAACTTCTGACCTCATGGATGGTAAAAAGTGACAATAAAACTCAAGTTACCAGTAAACCAGCCTCCTATTTGAGGTTAGTAGGGTTCCTTTGGCGTGAATGTCGGCTGTGCTGTAGCTTTAAAAATCAACCCCGCCACTCTCTATTTGTTCGAGTTGATGTTGCCAGCTTGGGGGGGTTTTATGGCGACAGCTGATTCCCCAGACAGCTGCAGTGATCTCGCAGTCTAAGCTCCTGAACTGCTTTTATTGGCAAACATGCTAAAAGGTAAGATGTTAAATTAGAACATTGTTTTCTAAGGCTGCAAGTCGAACCTTGTGTGTGTGTGCATTGCATTTGTGCACTTGTGTACAGAACAAATAAAGTTTTCTCTTAGGAATACTTGAGATGGTATTCCTGCGAGATAACTCTCACTTCAGATGAATTGGAATGAAGAAGGTGCGTCTGTGAAAACAACTTGGGCCTATGTTGTGTTCAGTGTGAAGTGACAAAGCACAGAGCTGCAGAGCGAAATGTATATGGACATTTGCATCTTGCTTAAAAGACGTCTTCACTGATGTAGAACTTCTTTTGGTTCTGGTTTGGGTAGCACATGTAAATACATGCCATTACACTTCCCTTTGACTTCCATATATCAAATTATACAGAACATATAGATCTGTACTTGTAGCTGGAAAAATGCTTCCAGATCCACATCAATTGGAAAAAAAATCAGTTCAGATTAGGTCGTCTTGTTGCTCATGTTATGGAATTTGTTCATCTGCTTCACCTGAGTTTCCCCTGATGAGATCATCCGATGTCCTAACGATGAAAAACTGCTCCTGGTGATGTCACCTGGAGGAGTTTTATTTTTAAGTTAAAAGTGGAGAATATTTTCAACATAAAAAAGTTGAAGGAATGTTAAAATAAAAATATTATAATTACATTTACATCCTAAATCACAGCCATAGAAAGCAAGATACAAATTGATAAAGGCACCCTTTAATACAAATGCATTTCTAGATTTTGGAACTTTACTTAAACTAATTTCACAGTTTACCTGGGTTAAACTAATACAGTATGGTGCAGCAGGCCAGCAATAATTTATTCCATTCGTGGGGATATAAATGTTAGGGTTGTGTTGAAATTTTCGTAATCTTTTGAAGAAAACAAAGAGCTATTTCTACTTGTGAAGTTTAGTAGAACTAGATCAGACAAAATATCAACTAAAATGAGTGAACTATGAAAATTATGATTTTTAGCGGCGTGCTCTGAGCAGAAAGACTCCTCTGGTTGATTACACCCATAATCAAAACTGAACACACATAGTTTTGGAAAACACTCTGAATGCAAGCTGTCCATTTGTCATATTAGTTCACATAGGAGGTCTTTACCCAATAACATAATAACACACGTGATAAATACATGAGCAAATTTCACATAGTACGAATTACTAATGTGTTTTTATTTCATGATAATATTCTTACAGAACTTATTTACCACTGTAACTTTGGCTTCCGCATTGGCGTTTCACATTTTTCAAAATGAAGGAACTGCGCTGCGCTACTGATTAAGAGCCGACCTTTGTTTCCTCATGTAAAAGTGAAAGTGCCTCAGTTATCTCATTGCCCTCCTGTGCGGCTCCTGCACTAACACAAAGTTAGTGCTGCCCAGAGAGAAAAACACTTGGATCTAACACTGAACTCCGTGCAGTGATAAATGTATTACTTTCTGAGAAGCAGGCAGCTTAATGGCTCAATGAGACATTAAATATAAAGCAAATATTGACAGTCTGGGAATATGTGCAGCGATTGTGGTTAGGAGGCGATTTCTAAGGGAAAGAGAAGGTTTGAGCAGCAGGGTGGGAGATGTGTGTGTGTGTGTGTGTGTGTGTGTGCGTCTACTTTGTTGGAGGCTCATCTATAATGTACAAAGACGATTAAGTATGAGCAGCGGCTGGGGCAGATAGACAGTCAGTTGAGTGGTGAGGTGCAGATAAGAATGAATGCAAATATACAGCAAGAGTGACAGATTAACCTTGGACAAGGTTGAGCATTAATGCTGCGCACAGGCATGGAGCACGGCGGCGCCTGCCGAGGTAAAACACACATACGCGTGCACACACAAAGCGTTTTCACTCCCACGCAGTTTAAAGAAAAGGATGTGGGCATGCATACAAGAAGACAGACCTCAGGTATGTGCACACAAGTTAGCAGAGCGCACGACGGGTAATTGATTATTCACGAGCGTTTGAAAGTGAAGTCATGGACCACTCATTGCTTTAAGTATTTGAAGTTGCATCAAGCCAAAACAAACGCAGAGGAATAAGGCGGTAAATTCTCGCAGTCGTGTCGATTAACAGTACATCGCTTTGCTTTTGTCTAATTTTAAACAGCCATCTGCAGTAAATACTGTTTGCGCTCTCACACTGTGTTAAATGTCTTGCATTAATGCATTTTGAATGAGAGTACAAACACAATCCTGAAGGCACTGCAATAAAAACATTCGATCAATTAACACAGATTATTTATTTGCAAAAAGTCTGAACGTTTAAGATTTGTATAAAACCAAACCCCAGTTTTGATACTATTTGTAGCGAGCACAAGGATTTACATATATTTATATTCACTAATTTCACCAAAAGTCTGTTATTTAAAAGTCACTGCGACTCCATCGTTCAAACCGCCTACTTAGGCATTCTTCATTTTCCTAAGAAAGTGCCGGGACAATTTAGAGGAGCTGCAGCTAATTTGTTAGATGAAAAGTTGCAGGCGATGAAGCACACCTCCACCTACTCAGCCAGGCCCTGAAATCCTCCTCGCATGTGCACGGAATGAAATCAGATATTGACTTCTTTAATAAAACAATGTCTAAGTCTAGATGGCTGTGCTTCTTCTGGTGTATATCTATTCGTAAAGCTGCTCAGTGAATGTTTGCTGTATTATTAAATTGGTTTTTCAGTTACCTTGGTAACAGCGGATGTCACCAAGACTACAATCTTAAAGATTACAACCTTAAAACTAGGATCGCGGACAATCTACATCTCCTGAGCATATGCAGGTATCACACAACTGTGCAGAGTTCATGCACGTAATTTCAAAATACCGTAAGCTGCACGAGGTAGTGATCCAACATTTGCACACAGACGCGAGATTTAAGGGGCAAATTACAGTTTGACCGACCGATGGATCACACTGTTACATAACGCCATAAAACTAACCCTATGAATCAGGCCCCAGCAGCATACAGCATGTCTCCTTCCAACACTCAGCCATTACAGACTGATTAGGTTCTTTGAGAGTGACAGCAAAGAGCGAGCTAACCCACACCGCAGATGAATGATAAGAGCCCTTTTTCTTTCTCCGTCTCCCTCTTCTTTCTCTTCATCTCTGCTGCTTGACGTCACATGCAGGGAGACAGTATCTAGGAGCAGGTAAAAATAGTGTGGCAGAGGTAGGAGACATCAGGTTGTGATGTGCAGAGCAGATGGAGAGAGGAAGCGGCGAATACCAATAAAGCAGATGGATTTGGCCTGGGTGGCGCTCACTGTACTGTATTTGTCATGTTGCTCGGCGCCGAGTCTTTCGAGGCCTCAGGATATGAAAACTCGGGCCAGTATGTAAAAATGGAAGTTGCGAAGCCGCTCCTCGTGTTAGGTGACTTAATCTTGCATTGGGTGTTAGGATGATTTTTTTTTTTCTCCTCCTCTGTGTGAGTGAAAACACATTATCAGTGACTCGCAACAAGAACAGGAGAAGAGCCAGAAAACCGTCCCTCTATATATAATGTGGCACTAAACTTAATGTCTGCGCTGTCAGAAGTGACTTTTAAAAAGATAAAAGTGGTGTATAGGATTAGTGCTGTGACGCGTGGGTCTTTTATCAAAATACAGTATGTGAGCACCGCCAGCGAAATATTTAATGCCGTACAGTAAGTCACAAAAAAGTTCCAATTGATCTGTTCTAGATGTATATAAAAACGGGACGCTACACTAAAACATAAAGGCGGCATAGTTAATTTGGGAAATGCAAATGTCGGAGCCAAATTGCCTTTTCAGAGGATGTGGACCATAAAATACATTTTCTTAACTGTGCAGAGTGGAAATCACACGCTGTCCCAAGGATTAAACATGAAAAGGTAAATATAGTTTCCAGAAAATACTCTGGACATGGATAATCAATATCAAGGAGGCAACACAGCTTCCTGTGGAGACATTCACGGGGATGTAGTAATATAAATTACCTGCAGTATATTTCCAGATCTCTGGGTGTTGTTCCCTGTTCTTCTGTGGTTGTAAACACTTCAAAAATTGCTCTGTGATTCACCATCTGAACTTGTTTTCTGAGAGTGAGAAAACATAGTTCATCCACCAGGCCCACCTTGTAGCCCCTTAGAACCAATTAGAGAACATTTTTCTCTCTGAACATTCCTCAGATCACTCTAGTTCAATTTGCCTTGAAAAGACACCACCCTAATAGGCGGTAATGAAGGAAAACAGAGTTTTCCACGGGTTCACCGTCTAGCCGAGAGATTTTCCTTACTGCTGATAAGGAGCTCACTGTACACGGAGCTAATAATGAAAAAAAAAAAAAACAGCACGGTGTGTTGAAAACTACAACAGAACCGGGGAAGCGGGACACACTCTTACAACAAAAAAGTCAGAACACAAACACACAATAAGTCAAACTGCGTGTTCACTCACTCGCAGAGAGTGTGGATTCAGTCACACTGCATCACTGCACTACATGCATCACACACACACACACACACACACACAACGGAGTAAGAAAATTATAATTGGGATGACGACGATTGTGCTCAGCTGACATTCAAACCATGTAGTTAAATGGATGAAAACAGCGATGAGACGCTCGTGGAGAGGAGCTGCTGATGGGTAAACAAGACGGAATGATTAATATATTAATACTTAAAAACAAAAATGGTGTTGTGACAGCTGAGGAGATGAAAATCAAACTTAGAGGCCTGTTTTATTACCGCAGGGCTTACAGCATGGGAAATTTAGCCTGAGGTAGTGGCAGCCGCGTTGCAAAGTCAGTGTTGGGAACTTGATGACAGCCCGTTATCAGCTACTAAATGAAGTCATGAATTAAGAATAGTATCACTGGCATTAATCTCAGTTGACATTAAAAGGAATCCTACATTACTTCGTGTTTACACGTTTTAGGTCACAAATTTACACAGCCAGGTTGATTATTGGTGTAACCTGCCATTTAATGAAATTCTCCGGTCCGGTTCACCTCTTTGTGTACACGCCACATATTTTTGTTTCTTGACCTGTCGCGGACCCATGAACCGCGGTTAGACTTCTCATAATGCTCGGTGTTGACAGCCCCATTTCCTGTTGTCCGCTCCGGCTCCATAAATACTAAACAAACAACGATGCTCAGTGTTTTAATAACCACAACAGCAGGGGTGCAGGGAAGGAATAAATACTACTGCCAACGGGGGGAGACTAACTAGATCACTGTCACACAAACAGCGGGTAAAATAACACACCAGAAAAAAAAAAAAAAAAAAAACTGTACACTTATTCTAAATGGGGCTTGTAAAACTGCAACCCAGCAGATGCAAAACAAACAGATAATGCGATCGGTGTTATCCACTGACGGGCCGTGTTCCACATTACCGGACATGGGAACCTCGCTGTAATGGATGGTTATATAATGCTGCTAGCAGTGGGTTGGCTAATCAGCGAGGTGATTCCTGAGGCGAGATGCATTCTGGTCAAATTACCAGCGAAGTCAACACACTAACAAACAAACACTGGTGAAATGAGCGTCGCGGACAACAAGTGGAGGAATTCAACAGTGCCGGGTGGTATCAGCACCATGGACAGCGGCTGGATGTAGTTAACCGAGCCGGGCAGGATCAGCACCATGGACAGAGGTTTTTTTTTTAAAGTTTTTAAACACATTTCTGAGGTTTCAATTTCAAAATGACAAAGATTTGTCTGAAAATGTGCAATGTATACTGGGTTAAAAAGCACTTTAAATTTCTTGGAAAAACAAGGTTTAATGGAACATAGTCCACAACATACCCTGCAAGACTAAACAGAACACTTTGTAAAATGAAAATCTTTTTTAAATAAATCTGAATCAACACGCCTTGATTTTCAAAGTTAAAGTACTTCAGTTCACAAATTTGGAAAAACAACAAGTCGTGACCTTACACTGTGAAACGGCACTGCAGAGTATTGTCAGAATGATATTATTAATTATTATTGTAGCACACAGGAAAAATTAATGAGGATCATAGCAGGACTTCAGATTCACAGGTGACTTTTCTACACTTTATAATGAGGTTTTTTGGAGGGCTTTAATTATCATCTAAAATGTTTCCAGTAAACAAATACGCACCTTTCTTGTAGCTGGAATTTTTTATTATTATTATTATTATTATTATTTTGGTGACTCCTAATAATGTTGTCACTTCAACTTTTGAACAGGCGAAAAATAACTTGCGTGGTTTACTTTGGTCTTCTGCATGAAGGCATTTTTTATTACGCGGACAATTTGATTTGGAGTGATTCGTTTATGCCGGAGCAGCAGAGGGCTTTTTTTTAATAATCACAGGATACATCAGCACTTCACAGGTATACTCCACTTTAAACTCCAAGCGTGTGTGTACGTGTGTGTGTGTGTGTGTGTGTGTTTAGGCAAACTGTGTAGGTGTGTATAATTACATGACTCAGAGAAGTACTAGAGATACCACTGCAGACAATATTATTTCTCCCTCCACTGCTCCTGTTCCCCCTCGGCTGCTCGAGCGAGAGGAGGAGAGAGGGAAAGGTTACACCAGCTAGGGTGGGTATTGAAATTCAAGACCACTTCACCTAGCCCAGGAGTGGCTGTCTGAAGATTAATGAGCTATTTGGGGAGAGTTCAGCTATTTCACATGCACAGGGTCCACATTAGTGATATAATTAATTTTACAACACTGGGGTGTTGTCACCCCTCAGTAGCGTGCCATGCGCCTATGATAAGCATTCCCTAATTAAACAACACTAAAAGGAAAAAAAAGATATATAAAAAAAAAAAAAAGATTTGGCATTCAGAGTCTTGGGAGAAAAAACATGCTCAAGCTACAGCTCAATCCTTCCTCTCCTCACAGGGCGCCTTTGCATGAGCTTTACATACTTAAGAATCAAGTGATTGGAAACATATTGATTTTGGTCTCCAGATGGAAGCTTTGAGAAATATTGCAGGCTGTGCAGGGAATTCAAACCAAGTATTTGTAATCGTACAGCGGTTGAGCCCAACATCCCTACCTCACATATACAAACGCTCTTAATTGCTTAAAAATACAGTTTAAACATCACTAAAATGGAAATGACTTTGTTTGCATGTCAACTGGTTGCTAGTGTTTCACAAGCATCAGTGGAATCGTCATTAAACATCTCATCTGTCATTCTTTGTGAAAACTTACGCGCCATCATCACCTATGCTCTCTTCTGAAATCATTATTTCAACGTTCTACCTGTAATCTTTGCCGTCAAAAAACTTCTACGACTGTGCGACCTGCTAGCAATCCAGAGTGTCAAGCGTGAGTCTTGTGGGTATTTACATATTCAATGACTAATATTTGATTTTTTTTAACCCACCAAGTAACCCACATGAGATAATATACATATTGTTCTATGTAAAGCTGGATTTGTCATTATTAGTAATGTTCTAAACGCCAACAGGATTTTAAATGGGGTTTAGTTACTTCAGGAATATAACCTGGAAGTTCTGGTTTCTATTCAGCGATATGAAAAAACACAAAATGTCCTCCCAGATATTTCATACAGTAGAGGAACAGATGTCATAACTGTTTATGAGTAAAGAGCAAATAAAAAGAAAAAAAAAGAGATTTCAGTTGGAATTTGAGAACTTAAAACAAGCTCTCACACACGCAGCACATTTTGTCCTTGTTCCTTCTCAGGTGCCCCCTTAGCCTTGTTCACCACGTAACGTGAACCTTCATGAGAAATGAGTGGGCTTTATGCTAATCCTCTCCCAGATGTACAGTAGGGACCATGCAGCTTGACTGTTACATGCATTAATATGTGCTGGCTGTACCTGTGAATTATGGAGAGGTTTCGGAGCAGTTTTTCCTTAAATGCTGACCTGTGACACGCTTCGACAGGGAAATATTTTAATATACCTTATTATAGACTGTAAGGCACGTGAAGCAGAGTATTTTTATAGGCTTGTCTTTTGTCGCTGTTACCAGCTAATAAAATTTAAACAACGTGAGGAAAGTACAGTGTGCAGCACATGCCCTGAGAGCTGTAGCCTCCAATAAATGAGCCGCTGTGGTCTTAAAATGCCATGTGCAACAAGGTGAAAACAGAAATCAGAATTATTTATTTTCTGCAGGATTTCAGCTTAATGGAACAATGTAGAGGCTGCCTGGGAAGAAAAATGTGTGGTAATGACGAATTCATTCGTGGAGATAAAATACAATGGTGATTGCATGATATATATTTGACGCAAAATTAAACAACTACTTATTTTACAAAGTACTTCAGAAACTACAATTTATTTGGTCGGCAGGGTATAGGCCACATAAAGTCAGAAGGTTTGGACACATGTGGAATATCTTAGGTCCACACATGGAGCAGGACAGTTCTGCAGATAGACGTGACACACACACACACACAGACACACACTGTCCATCTGTTACATTTAGTAAGCAAATATTATTCATACTTTTCAGTTATGCTTCTTATTTTTACTGTGACCTTTCAGTGTCTTCATCGGACCTTCTGTGGATAAAAAAAAATAAAAATATTGCGTTGTTGTGTGAGTTTGTGTGTGTATATGTGTTAACAAGCAGAAAATAGTGATATACAGGCTTAACACATTTTTATCCCCTTTGGACTGGACTCTCAGGGCAAAGCAGAACCCACGACCACAACGGACATCCATCCAGAAACGCAGAGGAACAGACAAATGCTGCAGATATTTGCAGTGAATTGATTCCACTGCCTTTTGCAACGTTTCACACCAAGAAATATGGGCGGAGTCCATATTTATGCATCCAGAAGCTCTGAGACCAGTTGCTCTCAAGTTGCGCTTGTCAAATCTGTAGCTACAATGTGGGGAAAAATGACACCGTCTTTGAAATGAAAACATTTTTTCCATCAAACATCATGAATAATTTTACATTTAAAGCCATCTTCACATTTGTGCTATTTTTTTTTTGTGCAAAGCAGACTAAATACAAAACGTGAGACCTTGGAGGGTCCCTATTGTCCTCGCCGTGATATAGCAGCTGTGTGCGACCTCTGCACATTATATTTATAAGGAGAAATGCAATTACATGAACTAAATGTGTGGAAACTTGGGTTGATTCAGCCTCGCTGTAGTGTACAAAGCCCCCCTTTTATCACCAGCCCTAAAAGCTTAACAAGTCCCCTCCCGACACATAACCAAACATCCCTCCAAGTGTGTTGCTTTCCCCTCACCGGCTTGTCTGATAGGTAACACAGTCAAAATAGGCAGAAGTAATGGGAGACAACACAGGTGGTGGCAGTGCCAACAGCTCCAGGTCCTACATGCGGTAAGCTGTGCCCATGCGACAGATGGATGTAGTCTCTGGGCTGATTAATGTGCTCACTGGCCTGTGCTTCAGTGGCCGCAGCAATGAAGGAGTTCACAAAAAGTGGGGCTGGATATTTGTTCTGTCTCCAAAACAGGTGTTACACTTGTTTGGTCTCCTCATTCCGCTGCAGTTTGTATAGCTGGATGATCTAACCAAGCATATCTGACACCAAGGTCAACCACGCATTATTCCCTACCTGAATTCATAAATGAATCTAAGGAAAGTCAAACCTTGTGCGTGTACAAATTCATCATGAAACATAATGGAAAACTGCAGCAGGGTGGAAAAGAAAAACACAGCCAAAGCCAAGGTTAAATTTATTTATAGAGCCTTTCAGCAAACGTCTCTAAGTGCTTTACAAAGCAACAAATGACATCATCAGCGGCTTAAATTATGCTGGTTACACAATCGGTTTTTGTAAATCACAAACAAGTTCTAACGCTTTAGCCCGTGTAGCACAAACTGCAACTTGAATTTATTTAATTCCCCTACTCTCCCTCTCTCTCTTTTTTGATTTACATGTCACAGTGCCTCAGTATTTTCATGCTGGAAGACCATGGGGAGCGCCATCTATTAGGCCGCCATATATTAAGCAGAAAATAAATAAATAAATAAATAAAAAAAATCAATATGCATCCTTTCTCCCCTGGCTGGACAAGCATTGCTCCTCAATCACAGCATGGTGACACGGGGAGGTTGCCAGAGAGCCAGCCAGGACGCCAGGACTAATAGCCGTCAAAGCCAAGTGACAGTGAGGCTTATCTGTGGTGAACCATATTTCCTCTGCCTCCCAAAGATCTGGACGGACAGTGTTTGTTATCCCTCCCTCCCGATAAACCTCAACTCCCACACATGATCTACGCTGTATGTCACGTCCAGGATATAAGCTGCAACCGCTCGGCTTGTCCCCCGACGGCAACCATGACAGCCATTCTCTCGACTGGGAAAACAATTGTAGTTTTGTTTCGTAGCCTACCTAATACTCCGGTGACACACATTTCCTCCTCCAGAACCCACTCCTCATGCCTGTTCATATGTTTTTATCCCGTCTTTAAAGATCCTTTCTTCCCCCCTTTGAGATTAGTGGTGGGTAAAGAAGAAAAATGGCGTGTTCAGCGTAGTGACATCTAATCTGTTTGGCGAGCTTTAATTTCCCTCGACGACGTACTGCGAGTGCTGGTGGGCCACGAGCTCTCGACAGACTTACTTTTGTCAAAGGAGTAAGATGAAAACATTGCATTTACTCATCATCGGTTCCCTTTATGCATCCTTGAAAAATTTCCTTTTGGAAGGTGTCATGTTGGGAAAATGAAATCCATTTTGGCACTTCAGTTTTAACATCCCGTAGGCTGCGGCCTACAATAATAAAATACTGATTCCAAGTCCAGTCTCTTTGTTTTGTCTGTGTTCAAGCCATTTAATTTCAAGTCATTTACAGATCCCTCTTCTTAAAGGATCTACTGAGGCATCAATTCAATACTGACCTTATTAAGCGTAACAGGTGCTGTAGGCGCCAGATGTGGCCAAAAGCCTATAACATTTTCTTGTTTGTGTCATACAGTGGCTGAGTCATGATCGTCAGATGTCCCATACTGCATTATATGATCAAATGTATTTTAAAGTGAGGCTTGTAGTCGACGTTTACAATAAAACATGTACCCAGAAAATCATGGCAAACATATGATTTTAAACCTTATCTCATCGTGTTGGTATGAAAAAAGTCATGAGCATGGACTGATCCCACACTTCAGTGCTCCCTGGATTAGAAATGAGAAAATGATCTATTCCATTTATATATATCTTCATGAGAAGCTACAGAATCATAGGATTATGGTGAATGTGCAAAGTTGTTTTTCATAGATACCACATAGATAGAAGACATTAAATGCCTCATGTGGGTCATTAAAAAAGTCTAAATATGCACAACACAAAATAACAGTAATCCCAAATTTAAAGAAAAGTTAGAAACAATGGGATCACTTTACAGCACAGGGTATTAATGTCTTTCAAAAACACAAGCAGAAGCCAGCATGAGTTACTTTTGAGTAAAACAAACTCACAATTTTTGGGCTTCCCTTGTTTAGGAGCATGTTAGTGTGCTTTTGAAGAGTCTATAGCTATGGAGTTACTATTTGTTACACAAAATAGAGGCTATTTTTCATCCTGACAGGTGTAATGTGGTCATGTTATTGGCATAATGTGCAAGTAAGATTAGGAACACAGGCTTCCTATTGGTCTCAACCTCCTCATGCAAAAAGGCTGTCAATTAGGTAGAAATTAAATTAGTGTGCTTGACACTTTGACACGGCAGTTCAGTCCCTCGTCCGCATCTGCCCCCGAGAGTCATCTTTCAATTTCACGAAATCAGAATTACGTTGTCAAATGGCTGCCTTGTCTCGAGATCCATCGCTCTCTTCTTCATGTGACAAGTGCCCACTGCACCTCTGTGCAAAGACAGATTGAGTAATGGATTGATCTCAGACTGAAAGAGGGGTGGTGGAAAGTGGAAGGGGGGGTGGGTGGGGGTCACCGGAGAGGTGTTTGAGTGAATCAGAGCTTTATTTTCTACCACTCTGACATGTGTCACAGTGGAGTTTGCTGCGATTAAATAACAATAAGGACCAGCAGAGTTCACCAGCAGGCACATGCAATATCTGCCTGATAAATATACTCCGGGGCTTTGAGGCAGGTACGAAGGGAAACGCGTGAAAGGCCGGTGTCACATCAAGTGGTCGCAAAGCATTAGCGGCTCGACATGTCTCAAGTAATGACGAGACGACACCGAGCACAGACACTGCTGCACGTTCTAAAATATTTAAAGCTCACCTGCTGGTGAAATATTATGTCCAGCTGAGAAGCAGGCAAACCAATTTAACATGGACATGTGCCCACGCAGCTTCAGATCACTTTGATAGTCGTAAAAACACAGGGACGGTCTTTGATTTTAGTGAAAGCCACCACGGATGAACAAGAGTCAAAGTAGGCTTACATCCCGTATTTAAATTTAAATCTGTGATGTCGCCTTTTTTTTTGCAGGTACATTTTTAAGTCTCCCTCCACTAAATAATGAATTTGGGTATTGGCCACTAGCTGGAGATAATGATGTACATGGAGACACTGATTCTAGACAGGTATTTTTACGTTTATTTGGAGAGGCGGAAAAGTTTCCCTGTGCTCAGCTAACTCTTATTTTAAAACACACAATGTGTCGTGATATCACACCTTGTTTGGAAGCCGATCGTGTTCCATTGTGCAACACGCACAAGTCGAAAGTTGAAAGAGATAACCTAGTGCTCACAGAGAACTGCCTCTGGCACGATGCTCTCATCAGTTACGCTTTTGAAATGATCAACATTTACATATTCAGAGGTATTTTAATGCGGAATAAGTTAATATTCTAAGCACGGTATTGTTCAATATGTTTTAATTCCACGGGATCCCATTGAAGATGTCAGGTCACAGAATCAAGTCATACACATTTGTCTGAATGTTAAGATTGCATTCATCCGAGGTGACAACATATGCACGCTCAGTTTTTTGAGTTGATAACGGAGTTTTATCAAACCGTATAGTATAAAATGATTTAGTCTCGCACCGAACCCATTTGTCAATTTATCAATAAAACAGTAATTGTCAATATTCCCACGTCATTTCATTCATTTGTAAAGGAAAAAAAGGCAAATTTGATCAATTTGATCATCATTTTCATAATAATGCTTCTACACAAATAACCTAATGCACCAGCCTACCAGGACTATGGTTAGATATTTAATATTTCAAATTAACCAAGTTGTGGCTCCATGTCTACTGAAAGACGGACCATGAACCTGCAAAATTACAGGTTCTTTATGGTTCTAATAACAAATAACAGCCATTCAGTAGTCGATCAGGAGCACGTGACCACTGAATTGGTCCGTTTCTATATTTTAACTTCTGCTACTTGTGAACATTCCTTCTGAATGATGTGACTCTGAATTCTCCTCCAGTAAAAGGCGCCGAAGACGTTGAAGGTGAGTGCGGTGTAATCGCCTCAGATTTCATAAGAACTTTTCACCATCTCTGCCTGTCTATCAACCGGGTGGAGACTGGCTGGTCTCTGACGTGGCGCAGAGCATTAACCGTGGCATGCATTTGCACATTACAGTCTTCCATCACCTCCTCGAGCACTTAGTCCAGGTGGCAGGGGGGAGACCCAGCTCATCCCACCCATGACGGCTGAGACTATTAGGATGATGCACAGCGGCTCATTCTTCATCCTACACGGATAGGTGATGGATCCACTCTTGCCCCAGGCACAATATGGGCCTCTCCTATTTGGAACAGGAGGGTAGAGGGAGAGGTGTCAGTGCAGTTGTGGATGTATGATGAAGAGTTATGAGGCTGAGCCTTGTAAAAGGTGCGGGGGTACTTCCCTGCTGACCATCAGGGTCGCGGGTTCAGCTCCTTGCCAAAGGACATTTAAAGATTTCATATTTATGAGCCGTGGTGCTAAGAGATCCATTTTTTATGGTCAATATTGGGAGTAGATGTTGCGATAACAGCACTTTCATTTTAGATAAAGACTCTCTTTATATTTTATGATGATGGGAAATTAAACCATGCGACACAGAAGAAAAAGAGCACGGAGAGCGGTAGCAGTGGAAGTCATGTAAAAGCAGACAGCACCTGAATAAAAGACACTAATGGGCTGTTTTTAGAATTTTAATCTGTCTAATGAAAGAAATGTGATTAACGTTATTAGATCTTTTGTGCGTTGATAAAAAATTCTGTTAATTTGATTTGCTTAACCTTTCCACTGGCTCCTTCTGGCTTTTCGTTGGAAGTCTACAGCAGCGAGCCCACTGTTTTCTGGACACTTAATCACCCGGTTAAATTGATGAAAAAAAAAACTGGTAAACAACCTTGTTAACAGCAAAAGATGCCCCCTTCAGCATAATCCCTCTCTGATAATGGAATATAAAATACTGCTTACTGTACATACAGTCCAGCCAACACACATTCTCACGCGCACACACACACACACACAGAATGCAGTATAATGAATAATCACAAAGTCATAATTACCTTCTAACAACCTTTTTCTCACTACAGTGCATCTTTGTGATTGAAGTCCACCCACATTGAGTTAATTGCATTTATTCCCCGATGCCACAAATACGCAATTAAAATGCAGGCATTACACGCGGCCCTGCAAAATCATCAATACGGTACACAGTTAAAAATAGGGCCGGTGTTCACATCTCAAGTGCAACCTCGGATTTGTTTCCGGAGAAGTGAGGACGGCTAAGGATCCGGCTCAGTATTTTCTCCCCTTCAAGCATTTGTTTTGTTCTACTGCATTAATATCACTGTCACTTTTAAATATAATTATTCTGATGTTTGCCGTGGAAGTAAAGTTAAATTAGTCTGACAATCAGTCTGATGGCGCAGCATTCTGTGTGGTTAATTTTGGTAGCTAAAAGCATAAAGGCATGACCTTTTTAAAAATTGATTTGTCCACATAGTCGGGATTTCAAGCTGAATACACAGAAAGAATGTTGACTCTGGCTGGTTGCATTACATCAGATTCCTTTCATGTTTTATTTGGACAATATCAGCTTTTTCTATCTAATAGATGGTTTAGCTGTACACTGTGTTTTCTCACTCCCCCTGTTTTTTTGGAACAACCGTTTTTATGTTTAACTCGAGGAGGTTCCCACAGGTCAAATGCAACATGCTCGCATTCCTCAACAAGACGGGACGCGCTGGCTGTTCATTGTTGATCACAATCTGGTCACGATGCCTTTAAAGGACGGGTTGTCGTCTTTTCGAGCGTGTGCTGAAACCATAGTCAGGTGCCCATATGGACACTGAAAGAGGTTTTAATTGTTGTAATGATTCCTTCTGTTCATACTGGCCACTAAAAGCTGTTTTTAAAACCCATTTCAATGGAAGTGAAGGGGGCCAAAATCTACAGTCTTTGTTTTGTGTGAAAATGTATTTAAATGTGTATCTAAAGATAAAATGAGGAAGTTTATTAAATCAAGTGGGCATCTATCATCCAAAACTAAGTTCTTTTCAGAATAAAATTTGCTCTTTGTGTTTCCCTGGACAGGCTTTCCCTGTTGAGTTGCAGTGGAAGGAAAGTACTAAAAAGAGGGAATTCTTAACTTAAAAGTCTATATCTTTGGAAGAGATCCATTTAATGTGACTAATTTGGAAGGTTGAAGCCTTTTATTGTCTTCAGATAAGCTTTTTAATACATTCTCGCACAGATGGAGGACTGTGGATTTTGGCCTCCATCACTTAGATAGGAAGAATCTTTTGGAGGGATCTTCAGGGTTTGGATGAAGAGGAGGACGGTTACAGCAAGTAAAACCTGTTTCAGTGTCCATTTGGGCACCTGACTGTTGCTTTAAAAGAAAAGTGAATTCATCTTCAAAGTTTAACTGATTTTGTACAAAACAAAAGATAAATATCAGGCTTAGAGATGTGGCTTTACAGATAAGCGAGCTCATCTTACCTTTGCTCGTTACCATTGCGAAAAGCTAGTGAAACAAAACTATATTAGCAGCCACAAGCACGGCACAACCAAATGTCAAACTGTTGGTCATCAGGCTGCATTGATTGTGATGCTTTGGATGTTTTGGGTTTTTAACCATGATTTTGGTCATTCTTCAATCTTATAGTCATGCCCCTGAGGAGGATGAATTTCCATTGCATTTTGTGCAAATTAATCCCCAAAATATGGACAATACAGTGAAATAGTTTTGTTTTGAATATCTGTCAGTACAATCTAGAGTTATACAGTTATACAAATTCTAGATATGCACATTTTGTTTCTCAAAGGAACATTGCTGACTGTCGACCTAACACACATTTATACTTTGCAGGACTTAGCAGCAGGATGACCATGTACAATTTAACCAGCATTCAGAGGAAGGCCAGGACACTGAACTGAACATAGGAACCTTTCAGACTTCCTGTCCTTTAACTTATAAAAGCTAATTACCAACAACAGCGAAAAAAAATCTCACGTTTGTTCTCAAATGTTTTTGTGGTGATTGAGATGTTCACACATGGCCTTTTAATAATGCATTCACATCATAAATCATGATCTGTCCCCCTCCCTTACATAAGTTTAGCTGCTTTCAAGAGTTTAAAGTATCAGTATTGATCTGCTGTCACCATGGGGATGGTAACGTAGGAAAAGCTCCTGTGGGTTGTATCACAGAATGGGAACAAACAACCTTTATGGCTCATTTATGTTAAGGGACTTTTTGATAAATTCCTATGGGAGAGAGACAGAAGCCTGAAACGGCGATTGTATTGATCAGAGTTTACCCTGAGTCCTAACGTTTGTGGTTTTCTGTATCTGCTGAAGGATCGGCGTGCCACACATCTTGTGCATATATGTACAGTAAGTGTCAACGTACGTCTGGATCTGTGTGTATGTGAGAAAGCGAGTGCAGTAGTCGCTTGAGTGCAGAGGCAGAAACTCTTAATAATGCAGCTCATCGAGCAGGTTGGCCCCTTCTCTGTTCGCTCAGGCAGGTTGAGGAAAATGCTGATGATGCAATGTGCTGACCCAAATACACTACCTGCTCCCAGCAGACTGTGCCAGCTGGGGCTATCTCTGTCTCCCCCCCCCCCTTTTCTCCCTCTGTCTCTTCCATACACCCTCAGCCTTCTTTTCATGTCGTCTTCTGATTGTTTAAATAGAAGAAAGCTCCGTTCTCTCCTCATTGTTCTGCTTCTGCCCTTATCCCGCTCTCTGCTTCAAAGCTCATCTCCATGTGCAACATGATCACACTGAAAGGTCTTCAGTGTCTCCCTCCTGGTCTCACAATAACTCTCCGCAGACGGGTTTGCAAAAGTGCCTATTGAATGGGTAATGTGGCATTGAGTTAGCCAGGAATCAAAATCAAAGATGCTCACTGGTGGAGTAAAAAAAAAAAAAAAAAAAAAGCTGGAGACATAAAGGCTGATGAAACTGCTCAACACTCACTGATGGGGGGAAATTGTGCAAAAATTGTATCACAGATAAAATAAGAGCAGCCTTTTGATCAACTACACACGGTAACGCTGCTCATCCATGCCTTTTAAATCACCAGTGTGTACCCAGGGGAGCTGCTGTATGGAGCTGTCGCATTCTCCATAATACAGGACCTGCAGAGTCACATTACATGACAGCTAATGTACCAGTGGTGGTAACAATGGTAACAGAAGAACACTCGTGATCGGGTCCTTTTTTTATTCCCCCAACTCTCCAGACTAAATGCCAAGCGAGTTAATAGAGGTGCAAGTTGTAAAAACCCCTTGATGTTTAAGCAAGCCTAGCAACAACTCAGGTTATAAGTCTAGGTCAAAGGTCAACATAAGGCTCACTTCACTTTTTTGGAGGCAATTCTATTTATTACACATCCACTGTGCATGCATGTAAATTAAAGGGTTACTCACAGATTGACAGTCACCTTAATGTGAACATGAATGATACGTCTCTGCAAACAACATGCATCATGCAAAAAGTTCCACGGGAATAATAATACATTTTCAAAAGGACCAAAATAACATTTTGTCACTGATCCAAGTCCAAAAAGTAGCAGTCAAAAAGCCAACCTAACTCCAAGGCAGCCTCCTCCCTTTAGACCGCTGACTCAGTCCTGTCTGCATCAGTCTTCCACCTTACCACTAGGAAGCCCGAGTCATCCTTAAAAACTAATAAAAGAATATATTTAACTAAAACAAGTTGTCATGCAAAGGACAATACCCATTCACAATTGGCCAACAGTATTCACAGCAAATAGTACATTAGTATGTTATGACATTTGGTTCTTACACCAAAACCTTTCACCTTGTGAACCTTATGCTCCGATTTGGCACTTTCCTGTATTATAGCTGGTGAACTGCGCATGAGCGACATTTTAAGGTAAAGTCAATGGCAACTAGCCAAATCTGAGAGAATTCATTGAATTCAATGATTGAAATTACTCTTTCAATAATGTTTAAATGAAGGAAGTGTTTGTCTTCAGGAGACTTTTATGTTCACAATAAATTCCATAACAATTTTATTATTTTACAGGAGGACAATGTGAAAGATGTTAATGACAAAAATAGACAAGTTTTGATTTGTCTACTGCTTGTTCTGGCTGTACTGCATCTCCACAGCAGTGGTCTCATCCGATAATGACATGACAGGGTACGGACGACGTATCCCTGTCAGAATATCAAAGCCCAAACTATACAGCAGAGATAATGCTGTGTAACCACAGCAGTTCTGAAACTTGAATCCTTTTTTGTGGCTGGATCAGTGTGGTTTTTAGCGAGGGGGCTTATGCGTATAATTACATAGACACACTTATTTTCTGCATGACAGCCTTCCTGCCATAATAGCTTCTGTTTTCAGGGGGAAAAAGAAGAATGAGTATCAGGTAAATTGGAATTCTCTCATCATGTTTTTTCACTAAGCCTGTGTCCAAAATTACTTTCTCTTTCTTTTCTGAAAAGGATGATTGTATAGCCAAAATGGAAAAGGCTAAAAGGACAAGTTAATATGGGCTCGATTAGGAGGCAGGGTTAGATATCTTTCTTTGTAAATTTCCATGTTAGATGTTATTCTATATTCTCACTATGATTCACACGGTGCCATGCCCTCCACATAAATTCAGACTGTCTGGCACCATCAACAACTGGGTTAACGATGAATTATTTCAACGTGCAGCTTTTAATATCTTTATTTGCATATTTAATAGAGCTGGAAATGTCTTGGTAGCTCACTTATTGACTCTATTTTTGATTTTCACTCTCTTCCTGTATGATGACTTTCACATACTTGCATGGCAACATTAAGTTGTTAATGAGTTAAAGAAAAATCTCACTGACGACCTTTCTTGGCTTGCACATATGCTCTGAATGGGGGGCAGAGGGCAATATTAACACATTCATTAGGAGGTTGACACTTATTATTCCATTATCGACCTTGATCTGAAATTTGCATTATGCTTTATTCTTTATTCAGTGGAAATCGATGAGTGCTGGCCTGTTGTGTTTTAAAAACAGTGATTGACATTGATAAATGGAGGTGCCAGTGGGACACAGAACGTGGGCAGGAGACAGGTGTAGAGGGACATCACAGGACCAATAAATAAATAAGTCATTTAAAAACTACAGTTAATAAATTCAGAAAAAGACATTTTAAGAGGGGAGGGGGGGCATTCCACTGGAAAAGAAAAAGAAAATAGAGGATCCAAGTTTCTGTAGAAGAAGAAGAAAGCCAAGTGCTCGTGTTGATGTGCAGACACCCAATCAGACAGCTCTTCATCCTTTAACCCCCAGCCAAGAGCAGAGCAGCAAGACGAGAGGAGAAAAGAGGAGGGGAAGGAATCAGCTTTAGAAGTGCTGAAGCTGGATTTTTATTTTATTTTTTTTCTTTGGGAAAGAAAGAACTGTAGGAAGGAGGAAACGAAGTACATCTAGGTACAAGAGCTAATCTTCTAAAAACAGGGAAAAGAAATGAGTCAGTCAGACGGGAGCAGGTGGAAATGCAGAGCTGAAACAATGTGGGTTTTTTTTTTTTTCCCTTTGCAGCTGAGCTTTGGAAACTGTGAGACAAAGCTTAAAAGATTCGGCATAGAGGATCTCGACGCAATACCCTGTGCCACGCAACGAAGATTTCGCTCGTCTAATTCAGTTGCACAGCTTGAGTTAGATTGAATTCACAGAGGAATATGAAGGTCAGGTGCAGGACTATGTACACGCTCAATCTCCATGGCCATTAGTGCTTACTTATAAAGCCATTAATGTCCATTATCATAATTACCTTTACTAACTCAGAAGCCGCTGCCACTGAGTGAAATCTGCAGAAGTTACAGTGCATTCCCCCAGAATTCTCTCTGCCAGCCATTAGTGTTTTCCCCGCCTCGCCATCATGCGTTGTCTTCCGCTCTTTCACCTGACTGCCCTCACCTTCTTCCTGTGTTCTTTTTTTTCCCCCTTTTTAAATACAACCCAAAGCCGCCTCATGCATATGTTCGCTTGCCACGAAAAGGTGCACCATTAATATGCAAAAGCATGTCATGAATTAGTAATGCAGCCCTCGTTGCCGATGTGCAGTATGTCAGGTTAAGTAAGAGCGCAGCAGAAGGAGGACGTTTGGCGGCTTGTACCAATGCGCCTTCCTGCCGACCACTGAACAAGCAGGGCTGTTGTTCCCCTTAAGGGGGCAATACGCCGAGTTCCACCTGCAACTCAGCTCCCAAAGGGATGCAGTTTCCTACACAGCAAAATCCTTCCCCCACAGAGAAGTTGGGGAGAACTCACAAATAGAACTTTTCAAGATCTCACTGTCGTCAGGACAAATGTGGTCTGTATAAGTTTTGCATTTTTCACATTCTTGCTTATTGCTCGGTGCAAAAAAAAAAAAAAAAAAAAGTAAAAATCCCTCTATACACTGAATCCCTCCTAGACCTCATTAGTGAATGGCTCTCTAGTGACAGTGTATCTCACTTTTCTTGCCCACGTCAGACATCCAGCAGCACTATTTTTCTTTCCCTTGAGTGAGTTTTCTTTCTCCCAGCTGCTGATTTCAACAAGAGCCATAGTGCTTAAGGTCAAAGGTTGATAATGGCCAACAATCCAATTTCACAGCGCCTGCCTCTGACAGACACCGTGTGATCTTGGGTGGGACCCCTCCCGATTCCCCGCTCTGCATATCCTCAAGAACACTTTGAACTTAATCAAACTTTAATTAGCCCTCTGCTTTGGTGATAATTGGCAGTCGAGGCAGGGCCACAACTCTGCTCCTGCAAAACACGCTCTCTCAATGTATCCACGGCTAATCGAGGGAGAGATGTGGAGCCACTGGCTGTGTTTCGAAAACGTGATGAGGTCACTGTGAAAATGTTGGCATGCATGTTACAGAACGCCGGCCTGTCTTAAATTACATTCGGATGAGAAGAACTGACTGACTGGTCAAGCATTGCCAACAATAAAAGAAGACGTAAATCGAGCTTTATTCTCCTGTTTCCACTTCATCCACCCTGAAGATGATTAACATATTATGCCATGCCAACAGAAGGAGTCAAACCCTACCATCTAACCGGGACCTTACCCTTCCTTTAGCTTACACGTCCTACACAATTTATTTCACAAATGTGTCTGGGAAAAAACAATGTACGAAAAAAGTACAAAAATTACCATTTTAGTGAGCACCTCCACAGCACTTTGTCCATTAAAAGGTTCACGGCTAATCAAATAGAGAGTTTCTCAATATGTGACAGCAGAATGGTTATCGTATGAAAGAACTGACCTGTGTGCGATATTGAGCAGTAGTCAGAAATATGATACATGGGTGTGTTTTTAAAGTCAAAAAGTAATAAAAAAACAATTATGGTCTGAGCCTTTTTGACCTGATGGAGAAAATCCATGCCAACCCAATCTTGTTGTAGATGCTATGATCTTCTGAATCGAATGCCCCGTGAAATGAAATCAATGGAGTTACTCACTCTGGAGCCACATCAATCTGTTGAAATTGTGGTGCCTGTGGATTTAGAGGCCTACTGTACCCCATATGACGATGTGGGTCAATAGAATTAATGTGAAAAGTTTGAGGATAGCAGCAGGGCACATTCCCCCCTCAGGCTGGAAGACATTTCTAGTCAGTGTTTAGTGTTTAACACTGGCAGTGGTGAAAATGTAGTGGTTTCCTTTGAGAGAGTAGCAACCGAAAGAAATAGTTCGATTGCGAGTATATTTACTATAACTTGTCTGGCTGAAATTAAACCCGAACAGAAGAGAATGCAAAGATTGCTGTGGCAAAAATCTGTGTCTTCAACATTAGTTTAATTTTGCATAAAATTTACGGATTGATCCGCAGTTTTACGTTTTAGGTTTCTTTTATCACACCAAATGTCAACTCCAGCCCCGACTTCTCCGCATCCTCTCCCTTTCTCTATGTGTTTCCAAGTATAGCACTAGTAATAATCCTGCATGTGTTTGACACTATATTGCATAGCAATCCAGAAAGTCTAAAAATAAAGGGGAAGACACAAGTGATGATTGCCATAGGGGATATTATGAAACTAAAACTAGCAGTAGCATGAAACTCAAAGTCAATCTAAACTGGGAATCAAATACTGATGCTGTGTCAAAGTCCATGATGTCTGCCGGGTCCAAACAAGCTCATCTGTGAAGCACGCTGGAAGTTGTGTCTTGACCTGGTCTTGCATGGCTGCTCCTGGAACAGGTTCAATAACCTTTATTGATGGCACAACTCATGATTGTTGCTGCAGTTTTCATTGTACGGCAAAAACGAATGAATTGGTCTTTCATTATTTTTCAGAGGACTGTACAAGATGTATTGCACTCCCATTTACTAATGTTAGGACAGACAATTCTGAGGTCCTGTAAGCTCTTGTATGATTTATGCCTTTAGTGCTGTGTCTGGATTTTCATTCTGGATTACTGTCAAATCATATCTGAACATGTTCAAGTTCATTCAGCGTCAACTCCGATACTGCTACACTAAGGTTAAGAAGTTTTAAAAGCTCAGATTCTCTCAGCGTCTTTGGCTTATCCTCCACTTAGTTTTATTCATTCTTCAGTTGTCATATCAGGGCATAAAGGAAAAAGAAAATTACGCACAAAACCATTTCGTCCAAGGCCAGTGTCACTATAGGAACTCTGCTGCTCGTGAATTTGTAGCAGTGAAAATTTGTACAGTCACAAAAAAGAGGGATTGGAAGTATATTTAAGCAAAATAATGAAAAGAAAATAGGCATGCACTATAACCTTTATTTGACCATGAGGCTTTTTTTTCCCTCTGTGTGAGGGGGAGGGGGTTGCAGAGTTTTCCCTGTGACACTGTCAATGTGACCATGGCAAAAGAGTTTGTTCAATGACATATTGACAAAGTGAGCAGGACAAAGGGAAACCAGGTGGAAAGACTCTTCAGACCGTGTATCATTTAAATGAATTCCTGCTGCTGCTGCCGCCGCCGCCGCCGCCCTTGGAAGTAAAGCACCCTGACCAAATGGACATTTTGTTGTAAACATCTGTAGCACTTTGAATGGCTCTCATTGATTATGAGTCTTGATGTTTACAGACCCTCAGGCTGCCAGGCGTCTTATATGTGCAGTGTTTGTGCGTGTGCACTTGTAGGTTTGCTCTTGCATGCATGTTATGTGTGTTTAACAAAGCTGCCCAAGGTCCAGCGCTCCAGGGGCCCCTTCATGCACTGATTTGCGATGGGATTTTGAAGTTCTCTTGTAGAACACAACAAAGTTGCCTCCCAAGGACATAGCATTAGCATTCAAGGATACCAGTTTGACACAAACTGGGCAAACGTGTTCCCCGCTGGACGGCTAAAAAGGAACCTGCGGAAAAAGGGAAAGAGTCTTTGAAGCAAAAAGGTTTCATGAAATCATCAATAACTGGTATTGACCCTTCCAGCTTTTATTAAATAAGCTTCCCATTCCTAAGCCTTGATTTGCTGGGAACTCATTGCTATGCGGCGCTGCAGCTCGCTGTCGTACTGCTGATGCCACGTATTTCTACATTGATTACACATGTGGGATTAGCTCAAATGCAAATGCAGCTGTGCCCGTGTGTGTTGAGAGCGTTAGAGAAGAGTGAGTAAAAGAATGATAGCCTTACCGAGACTCATCCACTTGTGACTGTATGCACACATGTAACTGCTTTAATGTACTGTACTTGCAACACATGGGCAAAAAGGCTGGTCCACTGACAATATGTATATTTATATTGTATCTAAACAGATTCTTTGCCCCAAATGTTTGTAAAAAAAAACGATGGAGACCTTCCAAACCATGAAGGCTCATTTAATGGGAACACCAGCATATGTGAGAATCTGGCTTCCTTGAAAAGCCTGGGAAAAAAATAACCCGGAAAAAACCACATCAGCCAGAGTGAGATTAACATGCAGCAGTGGAGAAGTCCCCTGTCTTATAATTACGCTGCGGATTAAATTGTGATCCGCAATTCCGAATCGATCTTCATAAAAGCATCAACAGACTGCAGCATCCTTGCACATTTCATAAAGTGCCATAACTGTACACTCAAGTATTTTACCTTAATGCATAAATCCGAATTTGATTTTGTGAATGGCACATGTTCACGCATGTGAAGGTCAGTATAACATAGCAAGCAGATTTAATCTTTCTGCTCTAGGTGTTTGATTCATTTTGCCTTTTTTTAAATGCAGTGTGTTGTGCGAGATTCAGGAGGTGTCTGCTGTAAGTAGCACACTCCTGCGTTTGATTCAATCCTGCTTGCCAGTTAGGTAGGTAACAATTTGATCTTTTATTAATTTTTATTTTATTACTTCACACATTTGACAGCTCGATGTGATGGTTTTCATGCCCCACCTTTACCAATTCTGTGAATCAGTTTAAAAATGAAAATCGTTAACCCTTTTTTTCACTGCGCTAAATAGTAAAATGGCATAATCACACTCACACATTATCGAGTTACGTAAAAATAGGTTTTCCAACCCAAGTGAGACCCAGGATTTGAGATTGTATTTTTCAGCATTTTCCTCCCAACTAAGACAAATGTGTTTTTTCACATAAATTTGACACCTGAAATTTATAGAAAATCTGCTAATTGAGTGGGTACTGTGATTATCACCCAACTTCTAATAAACAGTTTGTTGCACGCATTCTTCAGTCAGTTGCCACTAAATCAATTAAAAACAACGTTTCATTGCAGAGTAAATGGCGACTGCACAATGCTGCCTCTCATTCACCATTTATGCACAATGATGGCAGTGGCTTCCAACCAAGGTGTTCACCTGAGCAGCTTGGGGTTCAGCGTCTTGCCCAAGGACATTTCGATAAATAGCTAGGAGTGGGAATTGAACCAGTGACCCTGTGTTCAGTGTCCTCACCAACTGAGCCAGCCAGCTCAACTGTCTTAACAATGCTGCACATACATTTCCACCCATGCCAGCTGTAAGTTATTATTTGCAAAACTTTGCTTTCTTCTCAGGTTTGTTATTAAAGCGGATGGAAATATGCTTAGTTTTTATATGTACTAGCCTTTTTAAATTTAATGATGTAGACGACGCGACAACAGAGCACGCCACAGGAGCGATGCAGTTGCTGGAACTAAATTGATAAAACCCAAAATGACTAGTTATCTTTGGGTTGTAATAAATAACAGATGACTTTCTTAAAATGTGACCATATGTCTGGGTCAAACCCACTATTAAAGAATGGAAGGATTAAATATAAAATATACAATGTTGCATTTAATTTTAAACACCTAAAGGCTGAAGAATCTGTAAGAACATGACCATTTCATAGGGAGTAATATTTTAAAAACAGTAGAAAACTTTCATTCTTGCTCTCAGCACCTTTAGACTCAGGCTCTAACAACCTCTCGCCGCCTTATTATCCGAGTTCCTCAGAGGTGCAGGAAAGAGGAAATTGTTAAAACAGGAAAATGGACACGCCGTCTATAGACTGCATTCATCTTAAGAAGGTCTGCTGCCACATAATGCTTTAAAAACACATTTCTTTTATTGTGAAAATATTTGACTGCAGCTCCACCTCAAACAATCGCACCAACATGCCGTGTTTGTGTGGAGGTAGCAAACTGAGCCCTTCAGCGTCCCATGGGAAATGCGTGGCGCTGAAATGCCATATGGAAGTGGGTGTACTGCGTCTGGTGGGAGAGTGTGTGTGTGGTGGAACTACAGAAACAAACCAGGTACGGAGGAGGTCACTATTACACATCATCCTCCCGAGGGATGGACCGCAACGGTAGTTGCACTTCAGCATCACTCACTCTCACACTCATGTTCTGCTCACACAGCTGTCAGAGCTACTTGGCTCGGATGACAGGTGCGGGACATCGAGGAAAGAGATGGAGGTCTGCTTTAAAGTGTGCCAATGTAAAGCTTGAACATCTGTCCGCAATAAAATATGGACAACGAATCAAACTACAAATCACTGGAGAGAGTTTAGGGTTTTATTCCTGTCTGATCCCTGCCAGAACACAACATGCAGCTTTCCAGATTGATTTGCGGATTTCTGAACTTATAAAACTAACAAAATATGGCACTAAATGTCATTTTATGCTCGCACAAACTGTTCCGAGATCAGGATTTTCCCTGCTGGTTTTCATCAATTGTAAAAAAAAAAAAAAAGTGCAGTAGTCCTGAAATGCTGCACCAACATTTATGGAACAAAAGCAAGAAGTATTTTACTTATAGCTGCAAAAAGTACATCAACATGGCAGGACAGTGTCACAAGTAAAACTTTTTTGACCTTTCACACACACATTTGCAACACTGAGCAGTTGAAAACTGTCTTGACACACCGACTACAAAATGACAAGCTTAGTTTTTTTTTTTATTCTCTCGCAAAACTAAAATTGCAGTGCCAGAGCTCAGACATGATACAGTTTTAGGTGAAGAGAAAACTTTAAAATGTTTGTGTGTTTTTTTTTATTTCCTTTTTACTTGCTGGGTTAAACACAGGTGGCGTAGAATTGAGCAGCGCATTGGGAGCACAGAAGATTCAGGCCTCCATCTGTGTCTAGACAGGCTGCTTTCAGGCATAGGTCACCCGCATAATGGTACGTCTCAAAGCCCAGTACAGAATCTCTACAGCTAAAGCGAAGACAATACACCTACAAAGAGCAAAAAAAAATAAAAAAATAAAATAGAGACACATAGATATGTGAAACTAAAAAATGTAGCAGAAATGCCCCAACCCTTTTTGGTTTGACCAGGCCTAAACTTGCTGAAACACATTTCATCTTGATGGCTCTGCCAGCAGCAGAAATAGCAATATTTTCGTTCTTGCGTTAGTGGAAAAAGAGAAAGAGTCTGTGCCAGTCTTTCTCCATGTACTGAAGATCTGAAATATTTAGCCATGTTGTGGTGAATCAATATATTCAGATTATCCGCACTAATAATGGATACTCACTTGAAATTTGAACAAGAGGAAGATGATGGCAATTATGGGAACACGGAGAAAACTATTAAGCAGTTTTTTGTTTTGCTTGTTTTGTTTTTGTGGTGCACATTTCAACCACAGGAGCAATGCATTAATCCAATCATATTTTAGATCACATGCAGTAGCTAAGGAAGTGTGTGTTTGTGCAATGTGGCAAAACTATGGCTGATAAAACCGATGCCCCATTGCCAAGGGCTTGTGTATCTGCACTACAGTTAAACTTTCAAACTAATCAGCCATCAGAACGTCTGAAGCAACTTCGTTGTACACCTTGTGCGAATAATGACAAATAAAGCACTTTAATCTGCCACAGTATATGCACCAATATTACAGAATATGCATATATGATACAGAAGGTTCTGCACAGCACTGTTCATGATGGCCGTCTTGTTAGTAAATGTGTTGTCCAGCACCTTCCTCAGTGTTCACGGGACTCAGCGAACATTCCTTAAAAGTGTCATGTCAAGCTATTGCAAATAGCAAAAAACCTAAACCACATTTCTCAAGCTTACATTTGTGGTTATGAGCTCAAAGGAAAAAAAAATGGAACCATGGCCCCAAATCAGTGTCATTACTGTGTTTATGTGAAGGCCGAAACCTCTCTTTAAAAGCAATTTATTTCCCTTGCAGATGTTGGGGACATTCTTAAAATGCTGCAAGTGTGTGGAATCAACAGAATTTCAATGTGGAGGAAGAAATATATCATCATAGAGTAGTTCCCTGCATCTTTCCCCCCATGTACATCGGAAACAGATGTGTTACGTAACAGATGCAAACTTTGATTGCAATTTTTATTTAAAAAAAAACAAAGCAGTTTTGTGCAAAGCGGTGTATGTGGGGACATGCATGTATGGAGCTGTAGGGGCTGTGTGTGGGTGAGATTTTATGCAAAAGAAGCTATGTTATGCACCTTTGTGAATATCTGAGGACGCATACAGCAGGTGTGTCGACATTCTTGTATACGAATGTGTGTGAGTGTGTTTGTGCGAGCATACTGAGTGAGCCTGATAACCAGAATACGCGGTCACCTTGCCTTATGATTAAAGGTTTGAGGTCCTTAGCTGCTTAAAAGGAGGCTGCTTGTCCTCAAAAGGGAGAAAGGAACACAGCAAGCAAAAAAAAAAAAAAAAACGCGTTTTATCAGTCACAGCCAGAACTCAATATTTTGTTATTTTTCTCAGATTAGGTTTATTCACAAGGTCCTATAGGTGAAATGCCTCCAAAGATAATAACGAGATTAACATCACATTCGGAAATCCCTACCAGGGGGAGAGGAAAAGCTTTTGAAATAAACAAAGCTGTCCAAGTTTTTACAATTTCACACTTTTTTTCCCTGTCACCAACCGCTTTGGATTTGGCTTACGCTTAACTTCTTAAATGTCCACATTAAGATCTTCTGATGCCTTCATACAGATTTTTCTTCCTTAGGTCAGCTATGAAGGGTAAAATGGAAAAAAAAAAAAAAAAGCCAAACCACAGCAGGCTGAATGATTAAAGGAAGACGACGAAAGAAGAAAAACCTATCTTGGAAAACATTCATCATTACTGAAAAGGTTCCTGATTCAACATGTGCTAGGGGGGGAAAAAAATGCCCTCGTTTGTAAGAACCAAATGAAAGTTGAAATTACGAATAATGTTTCTGGAACAGGGAATGAAAGACTTGATTATTCCATTGGCCATCCAATCAAAGCTCTGTATGGTCACACTCTTTCCAAGCTGTCATCCATTGTCTTGCTGTCAGAGAATTTGGAGGGACACCGGGTGGCCCCAGGTGTCATTTTAGACTTGAAAATGATGATTTTACATTGCCAATGTCCCTGCTCACTCAATGATATCATAACTAGCAGGCAATCAGGATTTCTATAAATGAATCCAAATGAATTGGCTTCAGATGTATTAATCAAATTCCAAATTTCTGAAGCCATTGTCATTCCGAGCTGCGATATTTCCAGATATGGGATTCAGGCACTAAAAATGACAAAAGGCCCTTAACTGCAAACTTAATATTTGTGTCACTTTGTTATGCATAGAGAGAGGATTTTAAACTCCTATTCATCCTCTATTTAAAATTCATCCTGCTCTTCACCTTGTTCCTTTGTTCTATTTAGTCCTTCAGGTCAAGTCTTGTCAGCACGCTGTCTTATAGTAGCGGAGTCACTGAAATGACCCTCGCATGCAACCACTAATCAGGACTGTCACAAGGGAGGTCCGGCCCCCATCGACACATCAATAGCCATTGGTGCAGAGGCAGTGCCCTGCCATTAATAAAGAGTCACATTTACATAAGTTGACAGGTACATAGTGTTGGGGCCCTGCCTACCCACCAGGACTCCACATAAATTCTGATCCATATCTACAGTAACTGTATAGTTACAGTTTTTTAAATACAATGAAGCAATAGTATATCTTTCTAACATGTCGGACTTAAAGACTGTGCTTGACAGTCAGTGCATCCATTATTAAAAAGGTTTAAGCAAATTTCTTTTTCAATATCATTATTACAGCTTAACAAGCATCAGGCATTATGAGCAAATGAAAAGAACATTTTAAGTTAAACAACAGACAAACAAAAAACTGCTACAATTACAGCTGGCATAACTGTTTTTGCGCTTTATTTTTTTATGGTTTCAGTTCATCTTTGGGTCACAAGAATATTGAGAGGAGACTGAAGCATAAAACACTGAAAAGTCAAGTTAGAACAAAATCATTAAGACACAAAAAAAGCCAAGGTGTAAATCATCCCTTGACCTGTGGCTCATGAACTCATATTACTGAGTCATTACATGAACACACTCAGTGTAATAATGCAAAGATGATAAGCTGCCATGACTCTACACACAACATGAAAACCCTCAGTTAGGTGGATTTATCTATTCTTTGCCAAACAATACTAAAGAACAAAACACCAACATTCAGTCCTACGTAAATGTGCTGAGGTCAATTTCAACTTCAAATGTCTCATAGAAAAACACTGCGCAGTTTAATCAAGTACATGCAAGCACACTCAAACCAATGTGAAAGAATTATTTACAAGAGTTTGACAGAAATGCAAAATCTTGGTATTGCCTAAAACTACACAAAATGTTTGTGTCAATTTTTGAATCAAAAAGTTTAGTTCTGATCAAAACTAGACTTGAATGCTTATGTTTTTTTTAAATGAAAATGTATTCCCAGTTCCTATTGTAATACAAATTTCTTAAATATTCATTAAAGAGAAAAAATTATCTTTTTAGTTATCTTAAGACTAGGATAAAACGTACACTAAATAGCTGATAAAAGCAGCATTACTTGGGATAAAGAAAACTAAATTTAACTTACCTTTTATATACAATATTAATTAGGAGTGACACAGTAGAAGGTCAGTGGGTTTGTCACTTACAGGAAAGTACTGTATCATCTGCATGGAAAATAATTTCTTCCAATCAACCCATTAAAAAAATAATGCCAACATTTATCTTGATGCTTCATGCCTGTTTTTACCAGTATTACACTGGTGCATGTAGATGATTTGCATTATTTAAGTCAGTGAGAGTCTTTGTTTCTGTTGATGTACTGAACCCATTTGTACATCTCGTTACTTTATGTGTGTGAGGCACAGGTGTGAGTAAATCCAATAATTGAAGCATTTGCTCGTGTTTTCAACTGTCAAACTTGCAACGTCCATCCGGGTGTCTTATTTGTTTTCATCTCGTTAGCAGTTATCTGTCTAACTGGAACAAAAAGAAGCTGTATGTGCAATAACAAGCTTGGTCATTCAACACTTTCAGCTGTTGTCTATCTAAAGAAATTACACACTTTCAACACGAAAAAAAAAAAAGGTGTTGCAGGGCATAATTGTCACCATCACACTTTGGTTGATGAAAGACTTCTCTCTGTGAAGAATGAGGTGCAGTTTCTTTAAGAAATGGTGGGAAATGTATGTTGTCACTTCAACTAATACATTTGTACATTTTATTTCTTGGTTCATCCATGAGTGAAACTAGAGTTCTTATCAGAACTGGAAGGATGGAAGAACAAACGCTCTGTTTGATATCACTTTTGTTGTTGTTTTTGTGAGTTAAAAATATTCCTATTCGCAAAAACATGCCTATCAGCCAATTTAGTCATATAGCAGTATTTACAAAATTAAAAAAAAAAATTAACAAATAAATACAGAGATTTTAAAACCCAAAGAGAGCATGGATAACATGTTGATAGACTGCCATAGACTGTATACTGAGATTTAAGGGGTGGGGTGGTTCCAGTAGAAGCATCTTGGTTGAGGGTGGCGAGCAGATGGCAGGAGGATTCTGGGAAAACAGCGAATCCCTTTGATATGTCTGCAATGTCTCGTTCAGAAGAGGAAACAGCAAATATGTGCAAAGGCTGTGTTCTGAGTTCACATGGGAACTGGTGACAAATTGGAACTTGGAAGAAGTGATAAAAGATTAGATCTAGTCTCCAAAGTTGATTGACGCTGTCAGTGTTTACGTCAGCAGCAGATCTCTAGAAGGCCACCATTTACTTATAAAGACTGGTGTAAACATTATTTACACCAGTCTTTATTAGAACAGGTATCGGTAGTTTACAGTTTAAAGTCACTTCAGGTTTCTCACAGGCATCAGGTTTTTGCTCACCAGGCTATAAAGTAAAAGGAAAATAACTTTACTGAAAGTTTGAGCTGCTGAGATGGGAGAGACTGCAAAAACTGTGACCTGGGGAATATAGCAACGAGAAAGCACCTAGTAAAAACTGCTGGTGTAAAATTTTGGCTAGAGTTTGCAAGAATGAATGCAGGAGACTGTAGAATGTAGGTGCTTCGGTCTTATGAAACCAACACTGATTTATTTGGTGGTCAGAGTAAATTCTATGTGTGGTGAAAACCAAACATGCATTTTTAAAAAAAACACCATCCCTACTGTGAAGCATGGTGAAGACAGCATGTTGTTGTCGGGATGGAGAATTCGTGAAGGTAGAGAAAGTAAAATGGATGCAGTTACATTTAGAAAATCCTGACGTGGTCTGAAAGACAATTGCAACTTGGGAAAAGATTTGGTTTCCAGCAAGACAATCCAGCTAAAGCTCTATAGAAATGGTCTGAATACAACAGTGTTAATGTTCTAGTGTGGATGAGGCAGGGCCCAGTCAGAAATCCAACTGAGAATTTGTGGCTCTACTTGAAAAGGGTTGTTCACTTACAGTCCCCTGTGCAGCTTGACAGAGCCTGAGCAGTTTTGTAAAGAACAATAGGGGAAAAGTGTCCAGATGTTCAAAGCTGATTGGGATCCTCTCAGGCTCTGTGCTGTAACTGCAGCTCAATGTGCCTTTAATAAATACTCCAGTCTACAGGGAGGGAATATCAATGCAATTAATTATTTTTGGTTTTATATATTTAGTTAACGTCTAACAATAAGGGCTTTAAAAAAAATAAATCAGTCATTATTAAATGTTGTAATAAAGGTAAAAAAATTAGCCTTTGCATATTGCAAGTAATTGGCACCACAAAAAAAATTGTATTATTCTTTACATACTGATGGAAGGGATGTCGTCTAAACCACTGCACATCAGTCGCTAATTTCCTTAGGGAGTTTAAACCCTGTAGGAACTGTGATGAACACTGACCACTGCAGATATTGACAGCAGGGGAGAATGAGGTGGCTATAACTTAATCATACATGCAACAGCTAAATTAAGTTTGCAGAGAGATTCACAGTACAATTGCAAGATCTAAGATTTCATGGCTACAGGGGGTCTGGGACCAATTAAAGGGGGTGCAAGTCAAGTGCATGAGCTTAAGTGGTTTTAGTGGTGACTGGTTATTTCACACAGGCCTGACCACTGATAGGCCTAAGAAATTTCAATATCTGCATGTATCCAATAAATGTAGGAACAGTGAAAACTGCTGCAAGTGGCATTTCCCCGAGTCATTCACTGTCTTTCATCAAGTGATGGTCCAACAACATGTCAAACAGTGGTAAAAAAAACAACTTTGTCTGAAAATGCTGGAATGCTCTGCCCTTCTAACTGTGGACTCATCACGGTGGTGGATCCCCACAAATCACAATACAGCTGCCTTGGATTGCAGTACACAATGTTTGGCTTTGGAGGCTCCCTTGGCACGCATGGACTGTTGGGCTTCATCTGTGGTCTGGCAGTGCCAGCGAGGCCCTATCTTTCTATCTTTTAAGCCATGCATCCTCTACTTGTGCATAGATACTGTTGGCTGTCATCAAAGAACCACTTCAGGGGCATTACAAGGACTTCTGCCAAAGACTAATGGCTTCCTGGAGAAAGTCTACAAATAAGCAAAGGCAGGGAAGGCTGACTTCATCCCACCATGTATCCACAAAGCGTGGAAGCTTGTGCTTCTGTGTACGACAGGATGGCGGTCCTTGTGGGCCAAGACCACCATTTGAGGCTCCATCAATTTTACTCTGGTGGCTACACTGACCAAAGACCACAGTTAGAATGTTGGCCTTCCTTCAAGTTCTAGCTTCTGTCAGTTCTAAAATTTTATGTCCTCAGCTTCAGTGAACAGTTAAAGTAATAAAACATTTGATCACGCATTTGATCAAATGCTCAGAGCTGAGGGTAGAGTGGGATGATTATGTATTGTAAATGAAGACAATAGCGAGCAGCACCGAAACATTATGAGTGATTATCATGACATGTTCTTTTTACAGCCATCGGAAGTGAACATCTTTCTTAATAAAAACAGATTTAAAAAAAAAAAGAATTACAAAAGTCATGAAAAGCACAGAACAGCAACACTTTACATGTACAAGAGCTATGAAGGACTCGAGTTCAAAGGCAGTTTGTAGTTTTATTCCAAACAAAAATGTATGAAAAGATGTTCAGTCATTGTTTGTGAGAACATAAAAATATAATGTTACAAGGTTATAGTATTACCACATGAAGTACTGCAGTCACAAGGTTTGAATCTTAAGAGACGGGAAGCTTCATCAGTCAAGCTTTATTGATGAATACTATGAATAGAGTTTTCTTTTTGTCTTTAAGAACATGCAGCCACGTGGAGCAGAGAATGATGACAATGATATGATATAAAACACAACCGTAAACAGATTTTTTTAGTTTTAGGGGGGATAAAAACATTAGGTCACATGTTACATATATGAAACCTAAACCACGCTGTGCTGTCACTTGTTCTCAGCTGACCACTGGCAACATCTTTATAAACGGGCTCAAAATTCCAACCACGGCTTCTGGGGAGAAAGCAGAGAAGGCTCTCTCGTTTTCGGGCTATTTTTGTCTCCCGTCAATCAGAGCAGAAGAGGAAATAGTATTAGTGTCCCCCATTGAGGCAAGAGTGAGGAAGACAAGACATGCTGTAAACAAAGACTTGATGGATATGACATACGCTTGGTCTCTGTGGAGTGCCATCATGGATATTTGCTCCGGTTTAAACTCCATCACAAAGAACCCTACTCAAAGAAGGCCGCAGCCCTGCGCGTTGAATTGTAAGAGATAGTCGGTGGTAACGACAGTGGAGGAAACAGTCACAACTAATGAACTCTTATTTGATAAGCGCTGTCATAGCAGTGTGCTAAATTGATCTTGAGTTGCAAAAACAAAAAAATATATATTTTGAGTTTCCAGAATCATTCCCCCCCCCCGATGAGACTTTTATTACTTTTTCCTTCCATCTTTTTCTCCCTCAAGGTTCCACCACTCATAACAATAACATTAGGTACTCAGGATTTTCCCTGCACAACACCTGCCACATTATGTGATGACATGAACCATCCTACTATCCCAGTTCCCATCTGGCAGCTGCCAACATTATAACTGTTGGCTAACACGGGGGTTAATGAAACCCCCGTGTTAGCAAATGCACCTCAGCGTTCAGGGCTCAAGCTGCTTGGAGATCCACATGCAGCCCTGAAGGATTGGCTCCATTATGGATGCCAGCACGGGGCTACACACACTTCCTGAATAAAATAATGCTCACACCTGCTACCTGGGCTCAGCTGTTGCCATGCAACACAGAGATGATGCATTCTGCTGTGTATCCTCATGCTGTGTGCACAATGTCTGCAATTACAAGGCGATTAGTGGACTTCCAAACGTGTTCACTTGGATACAAGGGCCACTGTTTCTGCTACTGTCCAACATTTGTCTCATAATTTACTTAACTTTGACTTAGGTAGTTCTACAAGAAGAAGATATTTACAGAATTTAAACATTAAATACAAAAGGACCCTACTTATAGCTATTGCTAATTATACCTTGTCATCAGTGTTAATATGCAACCTTTAAAAATCTGACATTCCTTTGTTGTCCAAGCCTTACTTTGAGACAATCTGACGTCTGTTTCAAGGCAACTTAGCATTTCTGAACAATGGTTTGCTCAACAACCCGTTAGGTTTCTCCTGCTTAAGCGGAGATGTCTGACCATTTGCATTCAGCTTCATTGGGGAGTGAGGAGGGGGGTGAATATCTACTTTGTCACTATCAATACCAGTGCATGCTCTCCTGCACCTTTTCCTGTTTGCGTATACTTGGTGAATGCCAGATGAAAGATCCAGACCTTTCCCCCCTGGCTTTTAAAACCCTTTGAGGATGCAACCTGACATTTATCACAGAGCAGTGTCTTTGAAACAACATGAAAAGGCTAAGATTCCAATATAAGGTGTGTGGGGGGGTCATTTTTGTTTCCAGACGAGGGTCGTCAAGGTTGCTCTCAGGTACATGCAGGTAGAAGCATAATATCTGTGTGTGTATCAAACATTTTGTGTATGTGACTGTCTCTAACCTGGTCTAACTTACTATACAGTATGTGGGATGATTCACAAATGTAACTCACACTGGCGTCTTAATCTCCCTTCACTCTTTTCATTTTTAAAGAGCAGCATTGGTTACACGCACTAAATAGTCTCAATCTAAAAAAAAAAGTGTGGCACTTTCTCAGGGAGAATCAAGGTGAAGGAGTATTCATAAAGTGTAGATGTGAAGTATATGTTAAACAGCCATGTGAAGAATCATTCATAGAGACAAAAACCTGGGCAATTGAAGCGGCTCCTTCAGTGATGCAGATGATGGTCTGATGCCAAACACTTTTATCTATAATTGCAGGTCACTTGCACGAACAAGAGCTCGTTTACCATAAAGACCTACTACATCTGTCTCTTTCAGACTTTACCTGTCTCAACTGCCTATTCACCATACTGTCCCCTGTGTGAAGACTGATATAAAAATATGCAGGAATCTGCTGCAAGGATGCCATTGTTAGCCAGTCACTTTTGTCCAGATTGACTTACAGTGTGTTAGAAAATTGTATTTATGGATTGCCATTTACATTTTGAAAATACAACTTTGCCAGAAAGTGGTTAGGGTGGATTGATCAAAGCAACGTACTTTCCAAAAGGAGACCACAGTCTAAGCTGAGCGTAAAAAACAACCGAGTGTGAAACAACTTGCTGCTCGTAACAGGAAATACATTGTGAGGAGTCAGTGAACTGAAACCGTTTAACACCACCTGGCCGTGTGAATTTAGCACCTAAAACTAAGCGAACCGCTGTGTTTACACAGTTGTGCATTTTTAGCCCTTATTTATTCAGAGAAGGTTTAATGAGAGGCCACATTGCTTTTTAGAAACACTGTGATTACATGCACACACACACACACACACACACACACCAGAGAGCTGCCCAGTAAAACCACAGTCTTATACCCAGGACCACTGGAGCATTTGGGACTAAGGGTCTTTCTCATGGGCACCACAGTGGTGTTGATGAGGGAGGAGGGAGGAGATTTTCAATTGGCCCACACAGATTTTTACCCTGGCACTCCACAAGGGGATTGTCCCGGCGACCCTCCACCCACAAGTTAGCTCCTTTAATCTTATCAATGTGCCAATTCAGCTTTTCTTAACTCTTTAAAAATTGTATTACACCAGTCACCATTTTGGTGCCAGGTGATAACGGAGTTGCAACTTCAGCCCGGCAGCTGTCTCACAATGAGAGGATGCAATTTAAAGGCTCAGTCCAGTCGGCCATATGAACAACCTGCTTGGCCAAAATGTTTGGAGGACTAAATCTGTTGCTGTGCTGAACAAATACACTAGTGGCATTCAAAGTCAGACACAGTAGGCCCCAAGTCAGCAAAAAATTGTCCCCATCATCAGGCAAGTTCCTTTCCAACACCACCACACTGCAACCAATCTTCAAATATCAATAACCCGCAGCATATGTGCGTCTATCAGGATTTACTAAATCATATGTGCAACTCGACACAAGGCTTCACTGCCCCAAATCTCTTCTCTCTACCTTTAAACGTGTCCAGTCTTGGTTTATGTTGCCAAAGTTGCCTGCCATCATTAGCCAGAGTTTCACAAAATATGCACCGTGGTCAGTCAAGCTCAAGAAGAGGTACTCTTCATCATATTTTCCGCATTTTGGTTTAGTGCCTATAGTGCAAGCTGCAATGGTCTTGCTTTCAAAACTACAAAACTTGCTGCATTTATCTATTTGAGTGTGTTTTCAAACTGCACGGCGCTTCCTGCCAGGGGGAAGAGTTGAAGGGGTGGCCTGCGGAGTGAGATGTGAGGCAGCGATAGCATGTGATGTGAAAAGAACTGTCCATGAAGATGTTCTAAAACAAAGAGAAGCACTGTAGTCTGACCCACTGATATGCCGCATTTTATCCGCACAGTCAATACAGAGCAGCGGCAGCCTGTGGAGGCAGCTGGACACATTTTAAAGTTGCAATTTGTGTCAAATGTTTTATTCTTTTTTTGCCATAATTGTGAAAACACCGAAATAATAGGATGTGTTTCTATTAAATGTACCATATTTACTGATAATGGTAGTTTATATTTTCTATGGCAGGTACAGGACAGGTAGACGCCGGACAGGGTTTATATTTAGCCCGTAGCCCAAAGCTAATGGTCCACGTGACGTTACACCTCACACCTAATGTCCTACTGTACATTAAGGGAATACTTTTACTTTTGTAAGTTAAAGTTTTAAAACCTTTTAAATGTATGTTGCTCTTAGCATTTAGCTTAGCACAGCACTCGGCCCAAGCACAGCCTCAACGTGCCCGTAGACGCTCAGTCATGTTACAACTTTGTCCTCCATCAGCGGATGAAGACTGTATTTGTATGTATGTCGGAAGACTGTTGTGCGTGATTGATGCATAATAATATACTTGCTGATTTCCCAGACATGACCCTGTCTGAACAGCTAAGCATCTACCCGTGTCTGGGAACTTAACATTAATCTCATTTATTATTCACATTACTTTCATCTTTGTGAGTCCGCGGCGCTTGATTACTGACCGAAAACTCAAGTATGTATGGATGAAAACGTTGACTTGGCACAAGGGCAGTTGTCATTGATATCTTTGTAATTTGATTAATCCTGACTAGTCACTCCACAGATTGGATATGACAGTGATCCTTAAAATCTGTCTTTATGTAGATGACGCGGCTTTCAGAAAGCCTCCAAGGTCATAATGTTACCTCCACTCAAGCTGATGATGTGTTGATTAAGGTGAGTTTTCAATATTAAACACTTGTCACTCAATTTTTTAAACATCAATTTCCTTTGGCAATGACGAAGTGTTTGATTTGCTAATTTGCCTTTGAATTGCAAATGGGGTCTCCTTAGAGCCTTCCGCGTGCCACCACTCAATTTAGTTCCTCTTTGTGTGACTTTTGCAGAGGTCAGCGCCAACAATGCCGCCATTCCTCAGCGGAATCCTCTGACCCGATAAGACACGGAACATAAAAACCCAACAGAACGCTATCAGCGGCAGCATTCACGGCGAAAGCCCGGAAAGCATGGTATGAAAGGATAAGCAGAGAAGGGAGCCTGGGCATGGTCAAAACTCCCACAGATGAAAATGCTGTGATTCGTTTGCATATGCAACAATCTGGAAATGTTGTACAGTACAATAGGGAGAATTAACAGAGAGCAGACACTTACTTTTCATGCTCGCCCATTGTAATATTTTTCTATTGTTTCAGGCCACTTGGGAGCGGAAAAGCTTAAAAGTGTGAGTACCTAACTCAGTTCATTCCGAGCAAAAGTAAAAAAAAAAAAAAACACAATCAATTAAAATACTCCTAAATTCAACTCTGATTCTTCCAACTGCCCTGTTTACGCTTCTATTCTGTGTGGAAACAAAAGACGTGGGCATTTTTCCCCCCCCTCTTCTCCACAGCAACCTGTTTATGACTATCTCACAAGTGCATAAGTGCTTCAGCAGACATGGCCAATTACCTTAACTCATTAAAAAGCTTGAGAGGAAGCTAATCTAAGTTCAGCGTCTTGACCTGACAATAAATATCACATAATAGCACATGCCATTCAGCTGCCGTACACCTGCGCTCGTGAAAACACACAGTAAAGAAGGTCACCGTGTAATTATATCAGCAGATCACAGAGGCATTTTTAATCCCGCTAAATCATCAACAGATGGCTTGGAACAGTTTAAAACGGCTACAGTAAAATAATAACGACTCGATATAGAGATAGGACGGTAATTTGTTTTTGATGGCTGCACCTGCCTTTTCTGATCGAGTCGCAGCCAGTCGCGTTGCCTTCATCCACCAGACCCAACTTATCACTCTGTGACCTTTTTTTTCCTCATTACCTGGATTTACTTCACAAGGTCACTGACTTCAGTTAGAGTCTGGAATTAGCTTGTAATAAAAGGACAACCTCAGGTCCTTGTCTTCGTTTTTTTTGGCGCCCTACATGGCAGCTCTCCTTGCAACCTTGGGTTGACACAAACCATGTGAGAGCTGGGGCTCCCAGTAGAAGGACACACCTGTTTTGCCCAGGTGTTCAAAGTTTCCCGGTCTGGCCGAGGCTCTTTTTGCCCACTGCACTGTAGTTCTCTCTCTCAGTTTATCCTCCATTGTCCACACCACTTACCCGTCATCCAGCACTGACCTAACAGACAAGACTAATTTGTTGAGTTTTCTTCAACTGACGCATCACTTTAAAATGAAAAAGATTAGGTTGACCAAATTTGACTAAAACTAACACAGATTTTTGATCTCAGCACTAAAGACTAAATGTTAAAACGGCTGACAAAACTGACACTGATGTGATATAATTGCTGCATCAATTACCATTTGTGTTTGCAGGTGCCCTTGGTCATACTGACATACCTAAAATTGAGCTGTGTTATGATGACGCAACGGCTGCTGCCTGGGTGTAGCTCTGGTATTGCATTCCGTCCGGGATCTGCAAGTCATAATGGGATATCATTACTTCATAACCCTCATTACAAGGTCCTCATTTGCCAGGGCTGGAGTGTAATGTTAATTACGGAGGACTAAGAGAGAAAGGGGTACCGGGGCCCAAATACCATTTTGATTGGATTTAGCTCCTTTTCACCTCACTGGGAACTTAATAATAGCTTGTTTAGGTGTCAACAAGATGACCCATACGGACAAGTGGCACTTATTCATATACTTATGATATGGCTGTTTCCTAACTCTGGCCTTTATGAAGGTAAATTTAGCATACTGGTGTTCCGCTGAGCGTCGTCAGCTGCTAAACAGCACCATTAATTGCTTGGTAAAAGATAAAAATAATATTTTCACAGACAAAAACGTATCGACTGGTAAAGTTTATTTGATTTGTGCAGCATCAATGTATTTGCAACTCTTCATTTACAATACGTGTCAATATATTGTCATTTTGTTCTCAGGAAATGTGACATGGTTGAAATTATGCTTCTTGCTTTGTGTTCGATAGCAAAGGAACTAGCTCCAGGCCAAGAGCAGTGGTTCCAGAGTGGTTCCCAACGCTTTTTTGGTCTAGAACCAAGATCCAATATTGTCAGGTACTGGAGGTGTAGTCTGACTGACAAGACCAAGACCAAAAAAAATTAATTTAAAAAAATTATCACGATTTATCAGATTTTATAATTGACACAGCACAGTTTATGCAAATTAGCTAAAGACTGACTGAACTTAATATAGGAAGATCAACATTATTAGATGTTTAACCAGCACCAGCCAAACACTAACACCAAGTTCATGTCGTACAAAAAGGATCATTCCCGGATGAAACGTTCAGGTTGGTTAAGGTCTACATATTTTTGGCCAGTTGCTCATTACTGATGCTGTCTTTGCAGTACACGGTGTAAAAATATTCATCTGTAAAAGACATATGGATTGTTGTTTACTCTGACTTTTTATTAAACTACAAATGCACAAAGCAATGCCGCTCCCCCGAACGCAACCTACATCATTCCTGTCTTTATCCCCACGAGAAGGAGGGATCCTGTCCTTTACGAAGTGTGACCAAAGATAAAATGCTCTTTCAACTTACATAAATATTAATAGAACGAAGGCAAAAACAACAATTATTGCAGGGAGGCTGTCTACATGCCACAGTGCCTCGAGAACTGTTAACAGGTTCACTGACTGCATCTTCAATCCATCCAAGAAAAGTGCTCGGGAAAATAATGACTTTTTAACATGTCACACTGTATTTCCTCTACAAAGCCCGGTAAACATCTTTGGTTTGCCGGTGATGTGTGTAGAATTACAGTGGCAGGGATTACAGCAGCAGGCTGCTGCGACGGCTCCGGCTGTGTGTGTCGTGCGTCAAATTCAACATCCGTGTGTGTGTGTGTGTGTGTGCGAGTACCGTCGGGCTGTCGAGGAGTGTCCCTCTAGGCTACTTCTCTCGTCTTCCACTTGTCTTGTGTCATTTGTTTGTGGCACTCCACACCTGACCTGATGCACTTTTGTAACGCTTGTGTGTGTGTGCGGGCACAGGAGTGTGTGTTTTATTATATTTCTTACGCCATCATATCACATATTTGAATTTGTATATGTTTGCTCTCCACTTCCTCCAACACACACACACCTACCTACAGAGGCACTGATGCACAAACACACACTTGCAGGTCAGGGTCTCCTATGGAGAACCCACAGGCAGGCTCATATCCAGGCCTCTCTGCTGTCTGAGCTCAGCTGTCTTAGCCTCATCTGCCTTTGAAGTGAATACAGACAGTTGGATGTTGGAGGAGTTGTGTGTGCTCCTTTGGCTGAGGAGAAAGCTCAGAGAAACATCAGTGGGCTGAGGCTTGACATGGTCATGCGAGCACACACACAAACACACACACACAGTACATAGTGTATATACAGGCTTGCTGAGTTTCAGCGGTGGAAAAGGACAAGCCTTTAAAAAAAAAAAAACTACTTTCCAACAGAGGAGAATATTCCTAAATCTCAGCATGTAAACAAAAACCATATGAGCCAGAGATAACGACCGGTGGTGGTCTTGACCTTATCAGCGCAAGAAAACCCAAAAGGTGTACGAGGAATGGTGGTTTTCATTAGGTCCAGACAAGTGAAGCCCAGCAGAACTGGCTTCAAAAAAAAAAAAAAAAAAAAACCCTGAAGATTGATGCGAATAATAGAGGAGCAAGAGTAAAGTGTTTTCAGGCGACTGCTGAAGGAGGCACGGGGTTGGTGCTTGTGGGGGTCAAGGAGTAGAAGTGGGAGGAGATGGATTAAACGCAGGGGAGAACAGGGGAGTGTAAGTCTCCGAGAGAGCAGTCGCAGCGGGTGACGGGGTCAGATGGGTTTGATCGAATGTCTGCGTACAGGAGCTTCCTGATGGTCTCTGCAACATGACGCGTGCAGAAAGTACACAAAAAAATAAAGTCAAATACCTAAAAATACATAACACTGACCTAAATTAATGACAGATGTTTGGTGATTTGTTTGTGCTCAGCTTCAGTTGTATCTCATGTGTACTTTGGCAAAGTGATTCAGTAAATATATTAATTTTATTCCTAAAACACCATCCAGAATGTCCCTGAATATCTACAACAAAAAGCCAAACCATCTGCTATTTTTTTTTTTTAATTGGTTCCTGAACTACATTTGGAGCAGTATGAGGCAATAAACTTTAAACCTATTACTCTAAAAAGCAAAGTGACTAATGTCTGTTGTGATGACTGTACAGCACCACAGTCGGTCCAAACTAGAATAAGAACTTTTGTAAAGTTTTAAAATAAAAAAACAGCTACTTCAACACACATTAAGCTAATTGAGTTGAGCTCAAGTCTACTCCAGATGACATCACCTGGAGGAACATCCACTTCAGATTATGTTCCAATTTCGTCGCTTATACTGAAGTTTATAATAATGGTCCTCCCGCTCTTCCAGATCTCCCCCAGGTGACATCATCGGACTCTGACATAAAACTCCTCCGCTTGATGTCATTTGGAGGAGTTTTTCAGCTAGAAGAGAAATATGTTAATACTGGAAGGTTTAAAAGCATCAATGTACATTTGCAGCCTAAACTAAAGCCATGGGAAGCAAGTTGAAAATTAATAAAGTTACCCTTTAACAGCTAGACTGCTAGCCAATTTTTATTCTATTAATATTGCCCAAAAGCGTTGATAAAAATTGCTAGAAAATCTTTATTCACAAAACTAATTATCTTGTCATCATAATTAACCTGAACTACAGGGTGCAATAATTGCACAGACACACACTGAACTGGGCTGACAACATGAATATCATCTCTGCTTCACGTACAGACATAACTCCAGTTAAGCATAATCTGCTAACCGGTAAATGAGCTCCAAGATTGAGGCACACAACACACAATACTTTCTGCCGGGAGGTTAAAATGGATTTTAGTGAGAATTTCGGCCTGAGGGAACAGTAGAGGAGTATATTTATTTATTGATTGCACCACTTACCTCCACATACGGTTTATGTGGAGGTAAGTGGGGAAGGAGTCCATTGATTTTAGTGACCCCAAGACCTTTTCTCAAGCATTATGAGACCAAACTTTTCACTGTCATCTCCTGACCCCGTACTCATCCTGACACAGCATTTTGCTGTGAGAAAAAGTGAAAACAGTGTTGATTTTTTTTGGAAACTCCGTGACCTTTGTTCTGGCAATGCTGCTGGGCTAAGCTTTTGAATTTCCACAATGAGAATTTCATTGTCACCGTTTGGTTCCCTCAAATTATTTTTTACAAAAAAAATAATTTGACACAGGCTGGACGGAAGCAAAATAAAGCTGGTGATTAAGATCATGTCATTTGATCAAAACCTTCCAGACTTTTACTAAAAAGAACTTTAAAATTGTTGCATGTTGAGCCTAACAACATTCCTTGCTGCAGACTGATTGGCTCAAGTGAGGGCCCCACCCACTCCCACCCCCAACCAATCACAGCAGACAAATCCCAGCGAAAATTGTTTGTACGACTAGTTTGTACCAAGGCTGTTCGACACTAATTAAGACACAACTGCATCAAAAAATGAGTCCTTGCACCCAATAAATAATAATTACAGAAAAAAAATCCAGAGTGCTCCAGTTTCCTTCTGGGCTTAATTAGCCATGGATTTTGATCGACACTTAGGATAATACCTCATCAGCCAGGAGTATAATTTGAGCACATGAAATCACCTCCAAGCCCATCAAATCATGAAGGCTGTTCAGGGATGTACTGTATATAGATTCCATTGTTTTTCCTTCATCCTTTCAATATCAAAACATATTTCTGTTTATTTTTCCCTCCCCAACGTTTATTCATTGGTAGAAGATGCTAATAATTAGGAAAGTTGTGCTTTGTTTGACTCACATCTTAGCCAACAATTTTGGATTTGTTTCTCTCATACAAGGTGAATATTCTGATTTTTTTTTGTGAAAATGGTGCAAAAACTGCTTCTTGTAATCTACCAGCGAGTTCCTGTGGTTTTATCTCCATTTATATTTGCACTGCCTCTTCAGCTCTCCAGCGAAGTGGGTCCTAATCAGCCTTTTCTTTTTTCCCCCCTCTATGACCACTAACAGAAAATAGCCTTTTGAGGCCATATGAGATGGGACACCATTAGAGAGGTTGCTAATTGCACGGCTCTCCAGCTCTTGTACAGCGTGTAGTCTTGGAAAAGCACTGCTAAAAAACGTAATAGGACTAGATGATGGAGCAAGGTAGAGAAAGAGTGAAAATAATAAGGAAAAAAATTACTTTGCACAGATGTCCCCCCCCTCCTCCCATATTTGGCCAACCTTAACACTCACATATACTGACAGTCTGACAATATGCTGAGAGAGGAAGTAAGAGCTGAGGCAGGTATGAATTAAAGTTGATAGGCCATAATTTTAGCATAAAATAGCTAGAAGCAGACATGTACTATAAAGACTATGACTGGACAGACGTGCCTGTTTAAAGCAGTAATTGCCAGGACAGAAAAAAAACACAGCAATAGTTTTTACATTGTTGTTGCAGCTGTGAAACCAAAAAGAGAACGTCTTAAATTATGATGAAAATTTTGGGAAGTTTCTTATCTTTATTTTGTGTCATATCTAGGTATATATTAGAATGATTTTGTAATATACAGCAGTGCACTTCATGTGTTTGGAGACCTATAGAATATTTGACTATGACAATGGTTTACAATACATAGTTTAGTTATTTTAGCTATTTTATGAAGGGCCATGAGTGTTACATCTTAACAGTGCTAAAGATTTAACATTTAAGGCATGAATGTATCTATATTCAGCAGTTTTCTGTATAATAATAGGGAGAATATATTTCACTCTAAAATAATGAAAAGTGGCCAATGCATCATGCAAGTGATTCTTTGACTGAAAAGTTATGGTCAGGCAGTTTTAATTATTTGGGCATCTGACAAATCTTGTTTTATCATTTAGTTTGACAGACAGTAAAAAAAGAAACTGCCGTACAACAACTATGATCCATTCCCACTATTTCCAAAGAAAAGAAAGTTGCAGAAGCTCCACAAAGCTTTGGAGTGAACAAAACCGGGTGTCGAACACAGTTGCTGAGAGTTCTTTCACCCACAACTCACCAGAACAGAAATGTGAATGAATAGCAGACATTGTCTTGCCAGTTTTCTTAACAGCTTGATCTTTTGCATCCTCACATCATTAGCAACATCTATAACAGAATTTTAAGCTCCGTAATTCAATGTTTCATACTAAAATGCACCTTGGGAGTTTCTTTTCATCTTAAGTTTATATGTGCACAAGCTTGTACCTTCAACTTTTTATCAAAGAACCTGACATTTTTTAATGCTGGCGTTCATCTTTTGTACCGATGATTGAACTGAGAGACTTTCATGTTCATTCGAGCATTGAAGTGCTCCAGCAGAGAATCACCTAACATTGTCTATGTAGAAAATAAATAGGATTTTTACTTATTAGCTCCTCCACTTGGCAAAATATGTAAAAAAAGAAAAAAGTCAAGACATTCTGAAAGCATGCAAACATTTCCAAATCCTACACTAAAAAATGAAAGTCACATCTGCAATTTAAGCACACCTCAGATGATAACGGTCATTACATCCACCATCTGTGTCCTGTCTTAGCCACAGACTCTGTGCCTAAAATCTATTGCTATTATGCTCCACTCCGTTTTGTCATTGTTGCCACGAAGAAACTCCAATTTAAAACATGTGCAATAGGAGAATTTACTGTGGCTGGCACATAACCGTGTATGTAAACTTGGATTAATACACATTCTTGCATGTGTCTGTGTCTGAGGAAGACAGAAGGAGAGGTAGACATAGTAACCCATGCTCCCCATGCTACAGTAGCTCTGTCAGCATGCTTTCCTTCACTTCACACACACACACACACACACACACACACACTCCCCCTGCAGCTCCTCTCTGCCTTTCTCTTCGCTCTTTGCTTGGCACCATTACCTCACTGCAGATATCAGCCCTTACACACTGAATGAATTGCAGCTGTGATTTAGGATGGTGAACATTCGATGGTGTGGGCAGCAGCCAAAGCCCGGCGCCGTGCAGAAGCAATGTTTCCAGGTCCAAGCTCTTACAAAGCAGAGCGAAAATCACCTGGATAAGTTTTGCTTTCGCCTATGCACAGTTCATTCAAACCTAAAATAGCTCGGCGTCTCTCCACCGTTCGGCGCATTCTCTCTCTCTCCCTCCTTTTTTCACGCTCATTCTCTTTCTCTCTCGTCCTTTTCATTTCCTCTGTCTCCCTCTCTCATTTCCTTTCCGCCTCTCCGTCTCGGGCTCTCTCCTCTTATTCCTCGTTTGCGGAGGCATTAACCAGACCATTAATGTGACGGCAATCTACATATGAAATGTAATTTGCAAGAAATTAATTTTAACCCTCCATCTGTACATTTGCTCTCATCCTTAATTTGTTTTGCAGGAACAATTCCATTGGTCACCATCTGGGCGTTTGGAAAAAAGGGGAATAGAGATGTATTTGTTTAATGTTAATGGCACATGTGATTGGCTCCATGTAAAACTAAACCAAATGAATAAAGAAGAGAATAAAATTACATTGAAGGAACACAGATGTCGCATTAAACATTTAATAAAGGGCGAATGGAAGTTTCCCATTAACAACACAAATACCACTTCAAAGCAGGAAAAAAAAGTTGGGGACAACAGATGCGCGACATAATATCAGGTTTAGGAAACTCATTTTGGGGCGATAGAGAAGGCTGCTAAACTCATAATGCACTGCATCCACTTTAAAATCATCACAGTTGGTGCCTGCACCGACGGCTCCCCTCTCCGCCACAGGCTGGTGTTTACCAGTCTGCTGCGCCAACTTCGCACACCAGAAAAACATTCTCTGCTGTCCTGCTATTGTGGCCCAGGCAGTTAAAGTTTGGAGGCGAGTGGAAACGCGGGGATGGAAGAGCACAGGCACATGTCTTTGGCTCGCGTCGTCCCAGCCTCCGTTAAAGCGTTTCAACCGAGCACCAGGCAGCATTCAGACTGGGGGGGGGGTGAAGCCAAGTCAGTGTGAGGGACGAGACTTTCGAGAAGAGAAAGCACAAGCGGCGACAGGGCTGCATAACAACAAGCGATGTAAACGAGGCAGTCTAAATGCAAGGCTTGTTCCAGTACAGTCTGGGAAGTGGCGAGTGTGGGCGATAGACGGTGGCTATTGTGCATTGTATTCTTATACATCTTTTGGATTAACTGAAGTCAGGGACATGCACAAAGTTTGTTCTGCTAAAAAAAAAAAAAACTAAAAAGGAAATGGTGAAACTTTTTACCTTTATTTATCAGGGGTGAGATGCAAGATGCAGCCTCTGTTTCTGAGTCTGCTGTGCTGACCTTGGTGCAGGGGTTAAGGGCAGCACAGTGGGGTTGGTGAGGGAGGGGCGAGTGCCGATTTTCACCTGTCCCACCCAGAACGAGTCTGAAGCACCAACTGCACACACACACACACACACACACACAAAGACGAGGGAATAGTGGAAAATAGAAGCTGGGAGCCGACCAGGACAGATACTTTATCCATCTGTTTGGCAAACAGGAACACCAGAGACTTATGGGAGAGGGCATGTGCGAGCACAGGGTTGGAGAAAAGAGGAAAAGATAAAATTGGAAGCACGTGCAGGTGCAGCTGCAGCCGTAACCTCGAAAACACTTGTTAACATGACGACTGCGAAGCTGGAAAAAATATTTTTTGTTATGTTGACATATGCTTCCTATATTTTCAAGTTAATCACCCTTCAAATTGAAAGGAGCTCCGCTTTTGAGATTGAAATTTTTGTCGACTGCATTTCCACTTTTTTACTTGGTAAATAACCTTCTCAGAAATATGCTGTAATGCAACAGTAAGTTTGAGTAGAGTTCCTACAATCCATAAGACAACGATAAGAGAATTAGTTTGTTCTTAACTCTTAACAATGCTAACTTAATTTCTAAAACAACAAATTCCATGTGGAAATATTTAAGTTCCCAGCCATACTACTGACATTCTGTGAATACAAGGACCAACAATTAGCTCCAATTAACTGTCTTATGTAATATTGTTGCATGTGTATAATAAAGTATGATGCGTGACAAGTATGGCGATTCTTTCCCGGTTTACTTGGGTTTCGCAGCAGTCCATGGCGACAACATATTGCACCTACCCTTCTCAAAGTGGGTGGGAATGAGGAAAAACTCCTTCTGGCTGATGTGCCTAATAACATAAAAACCGCCAGAACAACATAAAGCAACGTTTTTAAAAATTGCTTAGAGCTTGTTGGTTCCCACAGCAGGCAGGACCTGTAATGTTCACCAAATTAGACCAAAGTGCTACTGGGATCACACAGGTTGATTCCGTTTCAGGGTAGAGGTTCCGCTTCAGCGTCAGGACAGTAGACGCAGCTCTGCCTTATTTATCCCTTCATCCGCACGCTCCACCACGACGTGGAAATTTGCATCTTCGCTGGTCTTGTGGGAGTTACGTTTGAAAAGGCCCCACGGGGAAAGCGGGTGAAACGGCAGCGGAAAAGGGGGCTGGTAGACGCAGGGAGAGAGGGAGGGAGGGGGGGCACCGAGGAGGCTTACATGCTCACGTGCACCTGCAGCGTTTGATGAATGACGAGGATAATGACTGATGATATCTGGGAGGCCTGGGGGAGAACACCTGAGTGGTTCTCTCAAACACACACACACTCATCTGCATAACCCTGGGGTTTACACAGGGTCACTGCTGCAATAAGACCGTGTGAAGTGTTAGACGGACCTGATTGCAGTATTGGCTTTGTTTATCCACTGCAATAACTTGACAATTACATTCCCAGATGCTGAATTTTACTTTTTTTTTTGGCCTGTAGATAAATTAGGAAACACATTTAAAGTTGTATTAAATTAGCTACGTACTAATCCTCCTGACGCTGCTTACTACCAAAGCTTTAGTGAACCGCTACTAAACCTTTTTTTTTGCACAAGTGAGGAAGTCTGATGGTTTCTGATTTCATTCAACTTATCCAAACACGGGCCAAATTGGAATTTTGAGTGCCCCATCCACCAGAAACACCGGATAGGACTAATTATTACGACAAAGGCTTTTCCATTCGCACAACAAACTGCGAAAGCGAGATTAATTCTCACCGCAACAAGCTGCCTTTGATATTTAATGAATTGTACAAAAAAGCAACTGATTCACAAATTTTACTTGCTGCTGCAATTTAATTGCTACAAAAAAATCTAAAAATATTACAACTTTTCACTTTTTTTATCTGCATTGAAATCAGGCGTTTAACGCTTCAACAATCCTTCAAAACTTCAGTGTTGATAAGGTAATAAAACATTTTTTACACATGTTGCTAGCATCACATTTTTTATAAGCAACCGACCTTCTCACTTTCAACATTTAATAAGTTTTCTTTGTGTTAATTAACTAACTAATTAGGCTTTGACTTTTTTTTTAAGAATTAATGATGCTCCTTAACTTTTAAAAATGTCCTTTTTTTCCAGGAGAAGCAAGTTTGAAAAGCTGTAGTATATGACAGATAAGTGCAACTTTGTCTGTGATTAACTTAATGTCCTCGAAGTGGGCTGGCGTACAATAGCAATAACATTAAAAATCACAGATTGGAGGCAATAAAAAAAAACAGCTCTCTTAATTTCCTGGGGTTTTAATGCATTTAAAGCACATGCTTACACCACCCCTGACCCCTTATCTAGCAGACACTGCACTGCAGTCATTACAGTCGCTGTAGTCTGGTGTCTCGTTTCACCGCCAGCCTCGCACAAAGACAATTAATTCCTGTTAGCATACAACAGAGTGCTGTGTGTTCCATGATATGTGTCGGAATAAAAGTATGCTGAATTTTTTTTTTACAGATTTTGCTCATCATCCGCTTCCATACATACATACATTTGCATTTCGGATTGTGTCCTCAGGAGGGAAGTCTTTGATGTGGTTTGGATTATATTTCGCTTAGTACACACTGAACATTTATGATTTCAGTCTATACTATACATCCAAACATCATATCTGCTAGTTAGCTGGCATGCAAATGATTACATTTACATGTATTAATTTGATCAAACAGGAGCAATTTGGTCTACAGCAAAGACGTTTTCAACCAGGCAACATCATTTCCTTCCTACCAGGCTGCAGCGCTGATCATTTCTCCTCAGATAAGGACTGAAGCTTTAAGGTCATAATCCAGAACCCGCAAACATCCAGTACCAGGGTTTACAGGAAGTCCTTTTTACAACATATAACCAAGGGGCAAGTAAGGATGGAGTGTGTGTGTGTGTGTGTCAAGCTTTGCAAGTTTAGATCCCAATATAAATCTGCAGCTAATGCTCACTCTTACTGCGGCAGCGTCTCGTTTATTAACTTTAATAAATTTAATAAAAAAGTTTAAAGTTACTTTAACACTTTAGTTGATGCGTATAGACAACACACTAGCGTATCATAAAACTGCTCTTGAGCTTGTACTTTGTCAAAAATACAACAAGAGCAAATATCCCCAACTAGGGAAAGGAACCGGAGTATTTGATTGTTGCGCCGCCAAACAAACTGTTTTGCATTGATTTCCTGTAAATCCCTCATGCTTAGGTGGGCGACATAAATGCAGCGTGGGAATGGCAGACTCCCCCACTACTGTCATTATTTGGCCTTGTCTTATTATATATACTCCAAAAGCAACAATGAGTGTTAATGCAGCTTATGCCCCCGTGATGAAAGCTTCATTGCTCTTTGACATTTCAAATATTATGACCGTATCAGAAGAGTGTATTTTATCCATTTGTTGCAATTGACATGTCAATTCACATTTGGAATTGATTTATTCATAGGGGAGATTATAAGTTTATTTTCTACAAGACTAAACCTTCTCTTTGCCATTTGCTTGGAAACAATCAACACACTGTGCTGCTTTTTAAACCCTTTAGTGTCTTACGTTGATAGAATAGAATAGAATAGAACTTTATTAATCCCACAGTGGGGAAATTCTTGTGATGCCACAGGTATCCTTTGGACAGTCCAGGACCACCACCATTAGAACAACGCCATCAGGGTGGGGTTACAATAAACCAAATGCTACACATAGTGAAAACTTCACACGCATAGTTTATCACTGTAATATCCACAGGAAGTGCACATCATGTCCTACTGATCTGTTGCCCTGGAATTGTGCATCTGAAACTGATATGAAGCTTCTGCAGTCTGACTGTAATACATGAAGTGGGCACTTGCCAAGGTTGTACAGTGGAGCATCTTACCCTCTTCATATCTGTAGTTATCGTGTAATTATTTAATAACTGCCCCTTTATTACATTACTGTAGTTACTTTTCTCATTCTCGTCTTGATACCCTGTTATTCCCCAAATGCTTCTGGAGGTACTGTGGCGGTACATTGTTGGTGGGGTTAACTTATGTTCTAGACACATCCCATAAGTTTCTGTATGCATTTTGGTGAATTCATTTTATATTTTTTGTATTGAAAATTACAGTATAACCAGCCCTGCAGAAGCTACATGATGCCAACTCAGCATTCCTCATCTTGATGAAAACGCAAACAAAATCACTACAATGGGAAATATGAAATTAATTGCAATGACTAATGAGCAGATGCGACACTTGCGTTGCCTCCAGTACTTTGAGTTATACGCTAAAGAGACAGGAGTCGACTTTATACGGTAAAACAAAACCCATTTATTGCTCCAGGCCTGCGGTGCCACAGGTAAAACTTGAAGTAGGGAAAATATTTTATCTTCTGGATGTTTGGGCGAGATTTCTTTATCTCAATTTGTCAGGTCAGAATTTCAGAAAGTTCCTGAGTTAAATTCCGAGTCTGTGCAGTGAGATAGTGACTTCATTCTTTGGGAGAACACTTTAATCATGATTAGCTTAAACTTAGCAGAGGGGGAACTGGAATCATGTAAAGGGGCCGGGAATTTGCTGGTATGATTTGTGTGTTTGTTCAGGGTTTTTTTTTTTGAAAACCCTGGAAAGTAATTAAAGCTTGACACGAGTGCAAAGAAAATCACTCGTGTGTGTGTGTGTGTGTGAGATGTGATGTGTGTCGCCTGTGCTTACATTCCTAATTACACTTTAATTGTGTCTCTTTTGGAATATAATAAAAGCAAAACACTTTTGGTGCCACTCAGCCGCAGTCAGAGACGACGATGAACGTGCTGGCAGGAGCAACCTCGCTGATGGACGTCTTTAATTAGCCAACCCTGACACCGAGAGACTTTTTCCACCATTTTGTTCATTTTGAACTGTTGCTGATTGGGTCAACTCCATTTCATTGCCGTCCCAAATCTGCTAAAGGCCCATTTAATGTTCTTGGCTTTAAGTCACGCAAAGTAACAGCCTCCACAAAATGTGTGATGAGCGTACAACGCTGAAGAAGTGGAGTTCCTCTTAAAGTGGTTCAATTTCCATTTTATTTTATTCCTATCTAATCTGACCTCAAGGGTTTCCTAGTCAGAACAATTATTGCTTCTTAACATTTCTTTCTTACACTAAACAGCTTTCAGTTCAAAGAGAATATGTCCTTGGATCTTGTCTGGTGCTGTTTTACTTCACACTTTAGCTGATGTATACAGACAGCAGGCCAATCCATCTTAAATATTCAAACTACAAGCAGCGACTCTTTACACCGCTCTCATCCTGCCAGCATTGACAACTCATTAGACAGAGTGGCTTTTCAGCATTTTCACAGTAGCAGTGCTTAAATTCTGGGTTTTCCTGGTCCCCCCTTATCCCCACATGTCTGCGAATTTGGCACGGGTAGAGGGGGAAGGAAATGGCGGGTTTAGGAAAAAAAAAAAAAAAAAAAAAAAAAAAAAGCTTATTAAACAAATTCTCTAAAGCATTGAGACCAACTGGTGTGGAGTGCGCTGATAACAGCTGGCCATTTTGGAGTGTCACCTCACTTGGCAGCTGCACCAGCGGAGAGAGAAGGAGAAAATGTTTTAATGGCTCTGGCCCACAGATTTGAACACTGTTATTTTGGCAACTTTTTAATTATCTCTAAATGAATGGATTGATAGGAGCGGTCGTAACGAGACACAGATAGGGGGACATTCTGTTGTGGCAGCGTTTGTGCAGAGACATTTAAGCAAGATGGCCTCTAGACTAAATTGTCTGAAAACTTTGCAGGGTAACTTTGCTAATGAGAAATACAATAATGGACTTTTGGGGAATTTTAGCTCCATGTGATGTGGGTTTTGTAATACAGAACAAGCTGATAGCCTACATGCTACTCGAAATTTGAAAATGCATTTGCCCAAAGTGAATCAGCGCTCTCTTTTAATAAGTTTAAAAATACTAAATTCAAATACAAAAGGGAAGCAATTTGTCTGAAGAAAACCAAAGCAGGATGTCCTATTACTGCTACAATGTTCTCATTCAAACATTAATCCAAGATCTCCCCAGATGTTGCCTGAAAATAACATTTTTTTTTATTATTATTTTAAAAATAGTCATGTAGAAAGAAAGGAATATAAGACCCTCCAGATTTTATGCTACAACACGAACCCCCCACCAAAAAAAAACATGCTTTACTGCAGTTATTTCAAAATACAGAAAATCATCTCCCACAAACTTCTAGAAACTGTACAAATGGAACAGTATACGAAATTAAAGACAAATCAAAGGAAGTCCACTGGCACAAGTGCCGAGTGTGAAATTCTAGCCAGATCCATCTGCTCCACCAGAGAGGTTTTAGTAAAATGTGAAGGCAAACTCGGTAACTTGCTTCTGTCAAAAAAAAAAAAAACGGTTAGACTACGGCAAAGAAACACAATAGCAGCAAACCAACCCACCAAATGGTGGCGAAGACATTTACATTTGGAGAGATAATTGTTCACCAGATCTTCCCGGTTTAAACATTTGCTTTAGTTTCTGGGGGAAATCTTGCCAGGGTTTGGCTTTGGTAACTAAAGAACCCACATTTCTGTAGTCTGTTTATTAGCCCATCATTTATGACAACCATATTTCTTGACAGTTTTCAGTTTATTTCTTTCTGGTTCATTAATGTAATAAAGACTGGGGATGATGCAATAAGTCATTTTCAGGCATCATAAATTTAGCGCATGTTGCACAAACAGTTGGAAATATCTACATCTTTAACCCGAGGTAAGAAAACAGCCTTAAGGACTGATTTACTGAAAACGGATTGATAACAAGCTTGTCATAATTCACCTTTGTGTGTAACACTGGTAACTAGCCCAGTCCTCAGATATCATGTGACACAAAACTTCAATTGTCTCACAGTATATTATATCAGGGCCGAGCTCTAAGGTGATTTACAGTAGCTGCCTAGACTGTGAACTCACTACTCTGGGTCACTGTCACCACTCCCATGTCTCATTTATGTACAACACCACCGATCAGCTGTTTGCAGCAAAAAAATACAACCTACCAGGTCAGTGACATGGTCGAGCACCTATATTTCCTCTCAAGAACTTCTGTTTCTCAGGGATCCATAACTTTGCTGTGTAATAGCTGCATACTCAGATAATGTGTCAATGTTGTGTTCACACCATGTGTTTCCACAGGCTTATGATTAACAATGAAGCTACAAATAACTGAAATATCTGCCTTGAGTTCAACTATGCAAAGCAAATTGAACATTAAAGATCTATAGTGTAAATAAAAGTGCAAAAAAGTACGGTTGACTACAACTACATGGAAAAAATTTCAGTAATGACTAAAGAAAGAATTTGTTATGATTGTTATCTGATTGGGAGTGGATGAAGATGTAATGACATATTTTACAACATTAAAACCCTTCGATGAATATAGTGTTGTGGCTGAGGTTTATGCTCCCCATTATGTATGTGATTATCTTTCTTCTTTGCATTGCATCCAGTCATGAAGCTTAAAGTTCCCCGTCTTGTTTATCTCCAATCTGCGGCCTTTGTTGTTGTAAAAAGCTCTTTGAGACGATCCCATTTGTTAAGGCGTTCTATAAATACATTTGTCTTTATGAAGCAGAAATGTCACAACTGCAACTAAAGCTAATGAGCCAATTCTCCGTCAGCTTAAGTGTCAAAGTGAAAGCGTTCTCACCATAAGTCAAGTGTCTCATGAGGAGGAATAACAGACCAAAAAATGAAAATGTCATGGTGGTTCCTCTTCATAGCTGACAGGTCCGTCCGTACAGCTTTTCAACGCTCACTATATTGTGGAAAATCATCTATATATTTAAATAGTCTGTCTTCTTAGCTAAAGTTTAGAATGTGCTGACAATAACTGTCACAGTGAAGTTATATAACAGATTTTAAGAAATATTTTAAAATATACATCAACTGTGTGTCTGAAGCGGGAACTCACACTTAGAAAAAGCTGTAAAGTCATTGGCGTCCAGTTATTGTGTTATTATTGTGGTTATGTTTTATATTGTAAAGGATACAAGATTACATCCTTTGTGTGTGAGATTTTTATTTTAAGGTTATACAACCGGGGGTTAAAGCAACCAGACCACTTGATTTTTCAGTTACGGCGCAGAAGTGAATGGCTGATTGTCACGAACCACAGTGCACAAGGACAAATGAGTTGACATAAAATGCAGTGCCTGCACTCTCCAGTAGTATAAGGCAAAATTATTATCATCATAAAGAATCTGAAGTACAGTTACAGTGAAAGTGGGCAGAAAATATTGTTGGATGAAAAGACCTTAACCTGAGGTGAAAGTGATTTCATCACATTTTCACAGCATACTGTATCTCAACAAGAGCAGAGGTTTCATCGTGAAAATGTTCACATTTTAATAGTTCTCCATAATTTTTTTTTTGGATTTACTCAACTATACATTTTCAATGTTTGCATTCCAAAGCTAAAACTTAACTCCAGGCTTGATAAAAGGGGCTGGAGGACAGTTCAGTGTCGTTTGAAAACCTCAGGTGAATTTATTTCCTCAGTAAAATGCATGAAAATCCGGTTTATTGCACAACATTAGTTGCTCAAGGATGAGGCATCACCAAATGACGGCCCAATATCCTGAGATACTTTGTAGGAGTAGTGACCTCAGAACAGACAGTCTATAACCATTACTCCAAAAAAACATTGGGGTTAAATATGTAGACACACAATTTTTGTACCGTTACCTTGTTGATACTAGAGACAACAAACAGACGAATGACGTATCTGTGCATGTCGGCGATTGATGCTCAGAGCTTTCAGTTGAGTCAATTCACGCGCGAACGCATCAATACTGGACGCGTCAAATAGTACCTCAAAAAGATGTTTGTACCAATATGTTACGCCGAAGCATGTACAAAGCGTGAAATTACAAACTGTCAGTATCTGCGGGACGAAAACATGTTGCAACAAAACACATTGAATGACACTAAAAGTAAAGACATTTTTATTGCAGGTTCTTACATCATACGTGCTTGTCCACCCAGTCAAGATCCATTACTTGACATACTGCTAGACTAGACCCCCCCCCCTCCGACACACACACACGGCGTTACCTGATGCCTGAATTTGCCTCATCTGCCTGAATTTGCCTCATCTGTCTCTGGACTGTCCACCTAAACAGACAATTATCAAGTTTAATCGTAATTCATCCAATAATTGTTTAGACATTTCACTAATAACTTAAACATTCTGGTAACTAACCAACCAATAAATAAATAAATAAAAATTGCATCGTAACAGTAACAGAATAAATGCCAGCGGAGAACCAAAAACTGTTTTCCTCTGGGGGAGCAGGAAAACCAACCGCACATTTCCAAACAATGTGCCCTGCATTTTTTCAAAAATAATGTGCTCAGGATGATTTAAGCGACCAGTGCTGCCATTTTCATGCCCTGTTGCTGGCACAGGAAAAACTGCAATTACACTTGCCCATTAAATATTCAATGTGAAAAAAAAAACTGCTTAATTATCTTTGCTATTTCACAAATAGTTGAATGGTAATGTGTTCCCCCAACCAGCCTGGAATGAAATTCATAAATAAAACATTAATAAATAGATTATCTTAAGAGAAATCTTTTTCCACACTGTAAACCTCCTAAATTGTGATGCCCATGATAAATCTTTTATATTTATGGTTATGGTTTCTAGAAATGAACAACAGGGTTTTTGAAGGCTACCCCTCCTACACCATGTCCCGCTCCTAACAAATCCATTTCTGTCTGGGACCCACTTCAGTCCTGTAGCTTCAATGTCCATCAAACTTTCTTTCCCGTTCACCCCTTCATCTAAGGACACTTGAGCATCATGTGTCCAGGCTCCAAAAGCTCTCTCAACTACAAAGTCCAGAGATAAACCACAAACCCTTTCATCACATTTAGCCTGACTACATGTACACAATAAGGGGAAAATAAAATACAGTGATGCACATAAAAAAAAAAAAAGTCATTTTCTCTCATCCTGACAGAATATTCGGCTAAAAGTCTTTAATCATTAAAACAAAAGGAAGCACATACTCCCCAACGTTAGTCCAAATACTGTACTTCCTTATAATCCCGAGGACTAAAACCATTTTATAGTTCAATCACAAAAGCATTTACGCTGTCAGAGAAGTTCAACTTTACAATGACATTGCTGCAGGTTGTTAGAAATGAGGCTTTTGATGAATTTCTTAAAGAGCTAATGGTTTGTTTTCCCCAGCGTCTCCCTCATCGTGGCGAATGTTTGGTTTGATGTAGCTTCGCTCCTATGGTGAAGCATCACAAGTCACACGGAGATGTTTCCTGAGATTATCACAACACAATGTGTCTGACTACACATAATGCGTTTGAAAGCGAGAAACACAGAGGACGGATTCGCCAAAATGCCTCGAGTGGAAACTGATGGAAGTCTTATCTTGAAAGGAAGACGCACTCCGAGTCAGTCGGCGTTGATACGTTGACCTTAAATTTCCAGTGAACACAGATACATGTAAACAATGCGTGTAGAAAAAGAATCAACCCACAACGAATCATAATTTTAATTTATTGACAAAATAATACATTGATAAGTAAAAGTTTTACTCCGGTAATAGGGTGGCATGAAATAAACTTTTACTATTAAAAGGCAAATAGTTTGCTTATCATTGGAAATGTCATATGTGTAAATTATCTACCATTTTTTAACTACAAATATTTAAATCAATCAACACTTTGGCAGATGTGCACAGATGATCTGCCTGGTCATAAGTCTTGTGAGATCATCTTCTTTGAGACATGGGTCACATAAGCAGCTGCTTATTGTAAAACTGGAAAATGAAAACGTTTGAGGGTCCAGAGCAGCTCTAATCCACGACTTCAATCTGATTCCGATGATTGCGATCCAGTCTCGATACCCAAAGCGCTTCTCTTGGTGTCGCTGGTCTAAGGACTCACACACTTTTTCCAACCTACACTGTAAAACTTTGAATAAATCGTGTGTTTAATATGTACACACAAGTAGATCTGAATATAATCAAGGATAATATAACCAAAAAAAGTGAACTAAATGAAACATTCCAGTGCATCAGCCAGGGGGAAGCACAATGCACAGAACTGGGTAAATGCACAGAAGCTATTACGGGGCGAATTCACTAAAATTGCACTCTAATGATGATCTAAGTGCTCAGCCTTTTTGGGTCCAACCTGAAAAATAGCACGTCGTTCTGTCAGACACTGAAAAATTGATGCACTTTAGGTGCTTTGTATTTCCTTTTCTCCTTCTCGTGTCGCGAGGGCAACACACCCCATGCCCGACACCCCTCCGCCACCAATGGCTTCCTGTCCCCTCTGCTACACATCATCCTCCTCTCCCTCGCTCTCCAACCGAGCGCTGCATAATTTCCAGCCCCTCGCTGAAAGGTTTGACTAAATAGCAGGTTATTCAGTCACAATCTATTAAAAGTGGTGCACATTAAAGTTGTTTTGCAATTGAGGAGTGAATTAGGAGTGTTCTCTTACTGCGTTATTTTCTTTGCAGAGGGTAAGATATTAAAAGACAGTGTGTGTGTGTGTGTGTGTGTGTGTGTGTGTGTGTGTGTGTGTGTGTGTGTGTGTGTGTGTGTGTGTGTGTGTGTGTGAGAGCAGCAAATGGGGAGAATAAGACACCAACACAAAAGGTCCCTGGAAGTCAGTGAATGCAGAAATGTATAGTGACTCTCACTTGACATGATTCATGGCTTCGTATCTGAAAAATCTTCAGAGAAAAAAAAAAAGCCACTTTAAAGTTTTATACACAGAAGAAAAAAAAAATCTTTGGTTGGATTTAGGTTACTGCTTTAGCACTTCAAAAATACAACAGCAAGTGTCCCACGGGAAATTCAGTTTACCAGAGCGAGAGAAAAGAACAAATCTATCAGTGGACCACATGCAAACTATTCCATTGTACCCAGAAGTTTGCCAGATATCGTATGTCATGAGCAAAGGGAGCAGAGATAAAAGCGACAGTTCCCACTTATACTGTTCTTGTTTAAATGTGGAACACAGGAAGCAGAAACCCACCTGGATCTTGGGTCAATGTTCAAAACCTGACGCACAGTATCCGGGGATGAAGTTACCTAAAGGAAGCTCACGCTGAAGTTGTTTTGTGGGTATAATAGTTGTTCCTGTGGCATCACATGGTAACGCCAAAGGGTTCCTGTGGTGTCAGTGATACTTCAAAGGATGTAAAAAAAAAAAAAATGATGCAATTTGAAGCATTAGGAAGCGTCATTATCTGATGCTGTGGGATGGAGACTAGCATTAAGCATGAAGATAAACAACTCTTGCCATTTGACTAAAACATTTCCCATTTCAACTTTTTTAACCGCTTTATTTATAAAATAGTTCAAAGTTTAGTTAAGTAAAAATTTGCAGCATTTGACAAAAAAATCCCAAATATTCTACACAATATACAAAATACAGTTGTGTAGGCTTCTCTGACAAGTTGTTGCTAAAGAGGATTTCCTGTATTTTGACACCGACACAGGTAAAGAGGAAATGCACCTCTACAGCAAGTACATACAAACATGTAAAATAATGTTACGAAACTAAACTGAAATATGTTCTTCAAAAACCAATTTAACACAGTATATCCAACTGAACAGAGTGAGGGTGGAGGACGTCTCGCATTGGAGCTGAGAAAACTACGGTCAGTAGAGACAGGAGGAAGAGTTTTGGGGGAAGTGGACCAATAATTGATTCATGGCGCTGCTTGGAGAGCCGCCAACTGTTCTGTGGAATTTGACATTAAGCATCATTTATGTTACTCCTGTTATCAAGTCTCAAAATACAAAGGTATGGAAAGGTGCAGCGTGTAATTTTGTTTTATTAGAGACAATCGGGTGAATGTGGGAAATGATCACAACTGTGTTTGGGCTTATTTCAAGAGGCAACAATGTGATTGTTACGTGCCAATCAGCTCACGATTGTGACATGTGGAGCTGAGAGTAAAAGTTGTAGGTTTTCATTGATTAATTTTTTTTTTCTTCAGCATTTGAGCGTGCATACAAACACAGATATAACTTGATTTTAATATATTTCTTCATATAATTTTGTAAGTGTTGATTTTTGTAACATTTGGTAATAAAATGGAGTCTCTCGAACAATCCCTGCCCTTTTTTTTCTCCATCTAATATCTTTTTATTTATTAGGTTTAAACTCCCATCTATCTGTTTTAGCTTATGGCTTTGCTTTACTGACGAAACAAGTGTGTTGTAATGTGAGTAACCGTTGTCAGCACCAGTAGAGGCAGCAAATGTTTCAGCGTGCTCCAGACTCTTCCTTTATATTAATCTTTATATTAATAAAACAGTTTTACCTGTGACCACAAAGAACTTAGACTTTAAAATGACTGCGTTGTTTACCTGATATTCTCACTGACCCATGGACAACAGATTCCAAGATGGTTATTTAGGTTATTATAAGCTCGGCAATATGTCTCACACCTACCAATTTATTATTCATGCCTTGTATAGTTTTAAAATGATTTGCCAGCATGTAGATTGTTTTGGCAGGAGTATTTTAGAACTAAACTTCAATGTGGTCTTTTAAATTTCATATTAGTGATTTTTTTTTGTAGGTCAGTAGATCTACATTTGGAATTTTTCTGATGTTGCTGATTTTATGCAAATCCCACTGCTGAAGCAGACCTTTTAATCTTTCATATTTGCACGTGTCTTGAAGACAGTCACTGATTAACTAGCTCGGTTTTAGGAAATCAGATTAATTTACAGAGATTGCCAGTACAAATTCACATAAACAAACCCGGCCTCGTGGGACTGTCGGAACAAAAAAGAAATTTGTAATTTGTTCCCTGAAGACATTCATTTTACTTTTTTTCAATAAAAAGTCACACACAAACTGGCGCAGTATTGTGTCGATTCAGTTGCTTATTCCTCACATTTCCCAACACACAAAACTAATTTAGCAGCAGACACAAAATAAGTTAAATACAATCAGATTTTCTTAAAAAGCTACCTTCAGCAATTTCTATAAACTCTTATTATGCAAAAATGCATCTTGTGTGGTGACACACAGTCCTGAAGGTTTCACTCAGACAGGCCACATACAGTACGTGTTACGTCATTGACGTCGCCCGTTGTTGATTGGAAAAGCACACCGTGTGCCGTCGCCGATCACGGCGTGTTCGGCATCTTATCAGAGTCTGCTTCGGTCGTCTCTCGTTAATGAAATTTAATGCGGCGTCGCTCGCATTTGATTTCCAAATGCAGTTACCATGGTGACGTGCATGCAAACACATCTTGCAGCAGCTTGTTATTGCGTCTTTACAACCACCTTTGAAGTTTTTCCCCTCCTCCTCCTCGCTTTATTTGTTTTGTTCTTGAGGTTTTTTTTTTTTTTTGGAGGAGCCTTGGGTGGGAGATAAGCATCCCTCCATCAAAGGACGTCCTCCCCTGAATGAGCTCGTTATTCCCTTTACAGACAACACAGATTCAAGTCCTTCACAAGCATCATGATGAGTTAATCACAGCTTTGTGTGACGTAAATAATGATTATTATAATTATCCATTACTGTCTTTTTTTTTTTTGGGGTCATTGTTCTCTTAATTATTGGTTGCAAAATGTCAAAAATACAATTTTCAAGAGTTGCATGTCTAAAGTTTTTGTCTAGTAAATAATCTAAAATGAAAAGGAAAAAATAGTTTCAGAAAGAAAAGGGGGAAAAAACTAATATTTACATCCGACAGGCTACAACCATCAAATTTCAAGACTGTCTGGTTAATAATTGGTTTTCAACTCTTTAACCATCAACACTGATGCAGATCATTATGTTGATGTTTCCAAATTGAATAATCATTTCAGCTGTAATAAAGATTATAGTCATTTTACAAGACGCATGTTATGGATTTAAAGTCGCCTCCATCTTCCCTGCACTGCTTTCCATATCCACGAGTGCACTGTAAAAATATCAAAGTCTACTGAGGCGGGAACGAACAATGGTAGAAATTGTACTGAGGTTGTTTACGGAGAATCGACTCCAGCTGTCGACTGCAGCCTCCCCGTGTCTGAACGTTCTCCCAGTGTGTGCGTGGGTGTCCTCTACCCCCCCCAACACAATGCATAGACATCGATGTTAGGTTAAAATTGGTGGTGCTTGTGTGTTTTTGTTGGCCCTGAGAATGACCGGCGACCTTTTTAGAATGTACTCCGCCTCTCACTAAATGACTAGGATGACACCGTGACAAACAATGTGTCGCAAAGAAGGTGTTAGTCGGTAGTTCATACAGTTTGCATGCTGAAATATTCATAGTCTGCCACTTTATGTATGTACGATTTCTGTTCTGTAGGGAATTTTCTCTTACTTCCTGCTTATCAACTACAGTACAACGTGCCCTGATCTAATGACCGGTGTTTTGACCAGAGATACAACATCACACTGAATGGTGTCAGCGCCTTCTGACTGTATCATAAATGAAACTGTAATTGAAGAGGTTTATTAGTATTCAGCAAAGATCTACAATTTATTACCCAGGGGTCTGCGAAACATTTCCACATTTTCAAGAAAGGAAAAGTTCAAAGTGATTCCACTGTTAGTGTCAGAGGTTACTGGAGAAGCAGAAAAAAATATTCATTTCTTAACAATTATAAATAAGTATATTTAAAAAGCTAATACTGGATATTCCGCGCTGAAATTAAACACACAGAACATTGATGAGCGAGTGCTAGAGCGAGAGACAGAACTTTTTACGACTTGACGTAAAGATATCAAACTGCTTGCGAAGACAAAGCTGTGCAAACTCGCCTTCGTCCCAACAAAAAGGGACAACCTCGTCTCAGGCCATGACCATGTAAGTATTGGTTGGCACAGGGATGGTTTCATTAATTATATGTATTATTTTTTAAGATAAAAAGCTATTCCTCTAACCCCACTGTACATTACCTGCATCGGACCCACAAGGACCACTCCACCACTGAAGCGCCACGTTTCCCACAGGAGTCGGTGGAGACTAAAACCTGGGCTACAGGGGACAGAGTAATGAACATAAATTAATCAAGTGCATAAAACATGACGTTTCATCACACCCCATGCTGTACGGTGTAGTCAGACTGTAGCCACACATAATTCAGTATCTGATCTTCTGACTGTATGTGCATTAAAAAACAGCACTTAATCATTTCATAGAGTGGCATTAAGACGAGAGATTGTCTCGGCGCGTGATTGATGGGATAGAGACGCATGACACTAGAGCCACTGAGAGTAAAAGGCTGTGAGATGTGCAATTAACTCATTGTTTGCGATTCCCCACTGGAGATGTGCTTCCTGCGTTTCCGAGTAGACAATTATTGCATTCCACGGTGACACGTGTCTCAAGGACACGCCGGATCCTCCGCTGCACCGTACCCGTCTGTCAGCTCATCATCTCGCCGCTGCAGCGCCTTCTGTCAGTCCTCTGAGATGCTTTCATTGCGCTGAATGACAGTCGTCTATACATTTCCGAGGTACTTTCAGTTTTATCAGCGTTCCCTCAAAGCTCTGTATTGTAGCCGTGGAGGTTTATTAATACGTTCGTCAAGGAAGTCATTGAAATCCTTAAATGTCTACAGATGGCGAGAGTTGGCGAGTTTCCTTGCCATCCATCGACTCCCTAAAGGCAGATATCCGCTACCTTTAACCTAACCCGTGCTCTCCGGGATTCTCCACGACCCTCCAAAGACGGTAAGACTACAGACATGGAAAAGCTGGACCACTGACCGGACACTGGGTTGTTTGATTTCAACTGGCAAACTCAAATCCTCGCCTCTTTTACCTCGTTCCATCTCGCTGAAATATTTACCGAGCGTACACCCATTCATCTGTAGTGATAACAGGGTCCACGGTTTCTTTGTTGGGCCGGCTTGGCGGCGAGCCGCTGGGGGGAGGGGATGCACAATCAAAGCGAGAATCAAAGCGAGAAACAATTACAGTGGCTTGTGTGTAGGTGAATGGCAGCAATGAAAAGCTCATTGTCGGCTTTGTGCGCCAGCTGTGGCGCGGGCAAAAGATTTAGAAGCTGAGGAGGAGGATGCAGAGGTGTAGGACACAGAGGAGGGCATCTGCTCTCGTGCCGCCCTCCCTGGGTACCGCTAACCTTTCCACGCGCCAAAATGCCCAAATCAGGAACGTCCTACATGTCAAGGTGGAAATTTCCTTGGCTCGAGAGACTGAGTGACTGGCTGCTACCGTGCGAATGGCTTGTGGATGCAAACTCCTGTAACAAGCGGGCACAAAAGGAGGTCAAGTCTCCGGAGCGATCTTGCCCCTCTGCATCATCGTCCTCCTCCTCCTCCTCCTCTTCATCCGTTCCCCCACCCATGCATTTCTACACCCACGTCGGTGTTTATTCCCTGTCATCACCATAATAACCAGTCATTTGTGTGACGCAGAGCTGCAAACCTGTAATTTTCAGGAAGTCAAAGAGAGTGAGAGTGTCTTGAAGAGGATTCCTTCCCCATACATACATTTCAGCCAGTCCCCAGCATAAATAAGACCATCGTAATAGTTGATAACTGATCATCATCACGTTTGAGAATTCTGACATTGACAGATACAAGACACACAAAAAGTCATGAGGCTTATCTTGTTCGCATTAATTTATTTCATTATTTTCCTCCTTTCTTCTCATGTTTGTCTCGCTCCCCCCCGGAGTGATTAATCGAGGTTTTGTGCTGTACTTCTCTTTTACTGTCGGGGCTCACGTACATCTGTATGTTGAGAGGGAGTTTTAATTTCCTGTCATTTTCCCGTGTGAGTGTGCAGCAGCAGAAGACAGATGTGGATTTTACAGTGTGACAAACAAAGAACGAGGGTGAAATTGACCCGAGTTAGCCGCACTTTACACTGCATAGTTTTCCCCATCGAGACTCAGGTTTTCCTCCGTGCATGGAGCCTGAATCAAAGCGTAAAATCATTACCTTTCTTCTCAGTTCGGAGCTGGAGTTAGTCTTAGTTGGTGACGCTATTGATTCTAGTTAACGTGTTTTCATTTCCCCCTTATTTGAGGCATTTTCTTTTAAGAGAACACCAGACATTAATTTAAATATACAGAGTTTCTGTTGTAACTAGGAGGCTAAAACTCTTTCATGCAGCAACAGAGCGACCAAAGATTTTTTTTTTTTTTTAAAAAGCTGCTTCTTTTCATCTTTTAATATACTAATGTGGAACTGAACTTCTCTATACTTTTAGATATGAGCAAATACTATATTTCAAACTTCAGAGCTCTGCGTGACCCGAGCAGCACAATCACTATGAGCAACAAGCACTAGAGAGATTGTCACGTATGCAAAGTTCTGTAAGTGCATAATCGACTTCAAGAGTCACAGTGAGCAAATATTGTATGTTCTTAAGGAAAAGTTTAAGGTAAAGCAATGAAATATGGTCAATGTCACAATACTTTTAATACCGTAGTACAACATTTTGACAAAGTCTTATTGTTCAACGAATTAAAGCCCGAGAAGACATAACATTTCTTAAATGACAAGGTCTCCAATTGTTAGTATTGATTTTATCTGAAGATTCAATTATAATAAAACTTTTACAATGGTCGTGTGGAATAAAGGAACTGAAAACCGAACAATCAGCATGATTCAGGAGATGCCAGCTCCGTATTTGCCTCTTTGGATGATGAATTTACCACCACCTGCTGCTGCAGCAGAGTGTTTTTCCCCATCATCCAGGTGCAAAACCTGTGTGCCTGTTTGCTATTGGCTGAAGACTTTGCAATGAGTTCAAGTGCCCCTTTTTTTGGCGCAGACGATGACGTCGGCCTTTGTTGGGCTGGTTCTCTGGTTTCCAACTGTTGTCTCTATCCTGACAGAGTCTGGATGGGTTTGCTGGGTTGCTCCTGAGCCTGTTCTCGTTTTCAGGTGAGCGACGGGCTCCAGGTGAGGGAGCTTCACAGTGGTGCAGACTGATGTGCTGCAGATTCTGTGTTGTGTTCAAAGACATATCAATCAGGCATAACAATATGACCACCTGTGCAGTTTAATGCAAACCAATACAGCCGCTCTGTCAGGATTCTACTTCAACAAGGTTATAATTTCTAAGGTTTTTGGTTGAAACGGTCAGAAAGGTAATAATTCTGCTAAGTGTTTATTACTGAGGTCAATGTGGGTAGTGGAGTCACGGAGTCCTCACTGAGAAAAACTAAATTATCACCAATGTTTTTATCAAGTTAGAGGTAATTGCGTGGTGAAAAAAAAACTCTTTGCTCATTATTTTTAAGACTGACATTAACTTAAAACAATCGAGTGTTGTAACAATGACCGAGCTTAACCAGTGGGAAGCAGTAATTTCCAAAAAGGGGCTTATTCTGCTGGGAAAGGTCGACATCAACAGGGGCCAAAGCAGCCTGGTGCAATTCACAAACCCAGTGCAACTTATTATTGTCCTTTTTTGCTCTTTGAAAATCCTCTGACATTTGCAAAGGATGGAGGGAGGATGCAAGTAAAATGCATTTCCTGTTTGTGCCCTAAATAATTACAGCTAATTGACAGGAGAAGCACTTTCAGATGGAACGACTGGCAGGGTTGGATCCGTCGATTTAAGCGGTGCAGTGACACAAGTTTGGAATAATAAAGTTACACTTCATTTATTCAACTTACTTATTTAAGTTATTTATGTTATTCAAAAGACAGCACAGTTCAGTTAACTTGAAATGACTGAAATCACTGTTGCTTCAATTGTGTAAATTAAATTGTAAGTGTACTACACAAAGCAACTATGAAATCCCAATGCAAGTTTTATTTTAGTGTGTATTATCATATGGGACATGTATACAGTTTGAAGCTCATTATATGGAACTTTATGTGAAGAACAGTTACAAAAATGACTTCTCTCTCAAAAAACATTCATGTCGACTGATGGCTGTACTCGACTACCGTGGTCTGTTACCACAAGTGGTTTATGAAGCGGTGAAGCCCGTCTGATGAAAGTGTGTAGTATGCCCACTAAGGTTTATGCCGATATACTATTTATTACAAGTATCATTGCACTTGAAAAGTAAAACTGAAGTTGTTAAAAAAAAAAAAACTACAAAAAAAAAACCACAATACTTAAATACTGAGTGGATGAGAATTGTTGGCAGCGTTTAAACAGTGATTTTGGCAGAGCCACTCAAAAACGCACGTTTTGTCTGTATAAGTCGCAGCCACATTCGCTGCGTGTGGAAGTGTCGCATTAAATAAGTAAACAAATTAAACAGCTCTGTGATTTCTCAACGTTAGAAAAAATGTGGCCAAATGTCAGACTTTGCAAAAATTGATTTTAGGCACAGACATATTAATAAAAAAAAGTGTTGGCAGACTATAGAAGTGTGTGTGTGTGGATGCACATGTAGTGGATGTGCATCCTTTGGTTTCCCCGTCTGGCGGAGAACACACGACGCCTGCATATACCCACTCCTGCATCACCTTTCCTTTCACACCCTCATCCATTATTCACAGACGGTGGACAACACGCTCATATTGACTACACAGACTTTTTCAAAAAGCACTCCGCTTCACTATGCAGATAATACCTGCTTGACTGTCAGAAACACTGCTGCATTAAAATATGTCAATATCCAAAAGCTCACATTCTTTCATGCTCTGTAACATTTTGGAACTTTTCTTTTTTTTTTTTTTCTCCTTTGCCTGCCAGCCCCTGCAGGGGAGGGGAGGAGGGATAGAGATGTTCCAGTTGCCTCGGGGGAATATTTTCTGCTTCTATCACTTCTGTTGACAACGATGTGTGCAGCTTTTTCCTTTCATTTCCCCACTGGGCAAGGTCACCTGCATCATTTGCATTTCATGGAATTGTTTCTGAGGAGAAGATTCTGATTTGTATTAATGTGCATGTACATGCCACTTTGTTTTTTTGACATGCCTTGAATATTCAGCACCATACAGGGTAAAGTCAATAAATTCATTCAGATTACATGCACAAGTGTATAAGAAATGGCTTATTCCGTGGAAATGATTGTCTTGGGGTAACTCAGATATTACATATTCACAAGTAGTCGTCCTTGAGGTAAGTTTTTAGACTTTCCTAAGCGTGAGGCTTAAGAGTGTGTGTAATTTTATCTTTATGTTGTGTGTGTATTAGAAAAAAAACAGTTATACTCTGTGTAATCATATACATAGTGAGTCATGGCTGGTGTTACAGCATGTGCACTTTTAAACTCTAAATCCACACAAACATGACCTAAAAATGGCACAAAAAGAAAAAAAATATATCTATGGTCATTCCGTAAAATCTCCATTTCCTCCATAACACGGCAATTGGGGCCAAAAATGACACAATCGGCTTCAATTTCATATCCCCGGCTCGACAGAAAAACCTTTTCACTCACAACACTGCCCCTCTCTGCAAGTTCCTTGCATCATCAGAAAGCGAGCCCACGGCAAACTGTGGCCCGGTCATCGTGCCAGAGCGAATGGATCCCCTGGCACTATTCACTGAGCAAGACCCTGCCGGCCATGACAGGCCAGTAATCGTCATACTCCGCTCGTCGGCAGCGTGGTGGCTGAGACAGAGACGGAGCCAGGGGCCACATGATGCCCTCTGGTGAAGTCCACCGTTTGGATTTTTTTAATTTTTTTATTTTTTAAACATGGGAGCATTCGCCGTCTTACAAGTAGAGATTAGGACTCGTTGCACACATATGCAGATTTCATAGTTTTCATATTCTCCTGCGATGGATGACTGCAGGCTTAGTGTTGAATAATTCTGCAAATCGCTGCTCTCATTTCCTCACGATTTTTACCATTTCTCTTCACTTTACCTGAATATAATACCAATCATTATGCTCTGAAAAGACAAATTTAAAAAAATGACCAGCATCAAAAGAACTGACCAGAGCTTTAACTATTATTAAAAGACACTGAGGTCATGTCCTTATTTTTTGTTCCATTTTTTCCCCGTGTTTTTAACACAAAGGCACCATTTATTTGACATGAATAGTGAATGAATTTAATACCTACTTAAAAGCCCACACTACTGATGTTTGTACAGTATTTGTGCCCCATAATTACTGCAAATTACCAAATAAGGGGTCAAACTTTGGTTCAACTGTACCTAATTTCTACCATCTCTTTGTATTGGGAAAAAAAAAACTGCTTCTGCCCAGCAAAATTATTTTAACTTCTGTTACATGTAATATAATAATTTGTATCAAGTGTTTGTAAAACTGCTCAGTTCCAGTTTGAACCACTTACATGAACGTAAAGCGGATTATAGATAAAGTTTGGATGTGATGATAGGTCGGACCTGGTTTGGACAGCGATTTCCCGTCTGGCTCAATCAACAGTGAAGATTGTGAAAAGACGCCTTCATCGATATTGAACTTGCGCCCCCTCCCCAAAAAAAAGGCCTCCAGATGACATCACCTGGAGGGACCTTCGGTTCATTGGTCATTTTATATCATAAACCTAGTCCACTCCTCAAGGTGACATTGTCTGAACTCCTAATGATAAAATCCCTCCAGGCGACGTCATCAGGAGGGGTTTTTCAGCTACAAGCAGAAAATAGTTTAAAAAAGTATGAATGCACATTTACGATGGGAATCTTTGACTCATTACATGTATATGCTTTGTAATGATTCTAGTTTTACCCTTGAGAACCAGCATTGGTCTTTGTGACTTTATACATGTTAAATTTATTTTCGACATTGCTGATTATTGACATCACAATCAAGGGAGATGAACAAAAGTCTCTGCACTCTGTTGTAAGAACCTCTCCATCCGTTTATAATTTATTCATTTCTGGATTTGTGGCTACATCTCGAACTTCCAGTCGTAACAGACCAGTAGTCTGTGCTGGCCTCACTCATCAGGTGTAAGACCAGTTTTAATATTATTGATCTGTTTTTATCCGTTTATGCTACAGATTATTGAATAATAGCAGTTTGTCTCATCTTTTCACATATGTATTAAATAACTCAATTTTTGGGTGTGTGTTATGACAAAGTCCTACCAGCACCTCTGTCTTGAGTTGGAGTTCTTTTCTACACATGGACACTGTTCTAATGTAGAACGACATGCGCGGTATGAAAATCAGTTGGAGAAACTTTGTTTAATGTGCTTCATGATGAAGATTGATAGTGTGTAGGTGTGTGTAGGTGTTGTAGAGTGATAAGCGTCACGTATGACTGATTGATGCAACTTCGTTTTTTTCACTGTTCCACTCTTCATAATTATATGTCAGAATAATGAGGTAGACATTTTGAAGACCTTTGTTTTTCCTAAATATTCATGCAATACATGCCAAGTTGATAAAATAAAAAAATAAAATAAATAATTCACTCCAAACTGTCTTCAAGGTTTTTCAGCTTTTCAGCTGCTTAAAGAGTTAAACCAATTCATAAATTCCGGGACATTGTCTAGAATTAATGTGGCATCTGCAGGCTTTTTAGATTATCAAGTGAGTTTTTATTTTTTCCACCAGGCTCTGTGTAAGAAAGCAACAGACAAGCATTATTAACTCCAAACTATAATCCCTGCCACAGACATGAGCAAAAATACATCTTAAAAACATCTATAAGCTCATTATCTTTTGAGTGTCAATGGGAACTGAAAATTGCCTGGATGAGCTGCAGGTTCACACCCGGGAGTGTAATGTTTGACGCTGATGCGCCACAGATATCTATTTTTTGTGCAGCAGTCTCCATTTTAGCTCACATGATATTCCCCTTTCTTTCCATCTCATATCTAACACAAAATCGGCCTCTCGTGCACATGCACACATCCTCAAAAATAAATAAATGTGTGTCTGCTTTGAGCCACGCTGCTAAAGTGAAGGCTGCAGTTCCTTATCAGGCACAAATAATAATTGGGTAGGAGAACAACAACAACAACGTGAGCATGAACAAACGGCGTATGCCTCAAGACTAAAGACAACGTGCACGCCCCACTATTTCTGCCCGAAGTTTACATCAAGTTCAATCATTAGGCAGCAACAACCGTTTGACACAAACTCTGCGAAATACCTTGGACACCTGAATCCCGCTGGAGCAACACACGCAATTAAAAGCGCTGCCCAGTGAACTGCATTGTCTGGGGTCACACTGCAACGAAAGCTCGTTCAATTTGTACTTCACCTGAAGAGCGTAGTGCATGTTCATTCATCGCTGAAGGACATTAGCGGATCCTCTTAAAAAATGTGTTCATCATAAGGTCACACATGGGCTTTTTTTTTTTCCCCCTCGGTTGAACAATTTTGTTAATTTGTTTATTCATTAGTAATACCTGTGCGATTGTAGGACGTCAGGAACAAGAGACCTGGTGTGATCAACAAAAGCTATGGACGTTACCTAGATATAGTTTGGAAACACTTTTGTATTTCTGTTGTCTTTTGTTAATTTTATTTAGTCCTGTGGTTGTAAATGGATCACAACACACACGTAAAATGGCACAATTCATCAGTCTTGATAAATCCAGTCCTACATCTGGATTAAACTGTGATGGCATTTGTTTGCAGTAGTTTTTTTTTTCTGGCCAGGTCACAAATCTATTTTTATTTCCCTTTGCAGTAAGAAAATGAAAGCTCTGTGGTACTGCACTTGAAGTTTGGTAGCACAAAAAAATTTGGCGCACTGGGTGACATGTTTTTTTCTATCCCCATCCATTTGTACAGCAAACCAAGAGGTGATTGGAGGCCACTGGCAAGCATGTCTTATGGCCTTAAGAGTTCAGAAAAGTGAGGATCTTCCAGACCATTCGAAGGCTCAAACCTGATTATGTTGTCGTCTTGGACTATGTGCCACTGATGAACCGAGGTTGCCATGTTTCAACCTGGAATCCAGCTCTCGTAAAATACCGTAAATCCACTGACGACGGGCATCACTGCCCAACAAGCGAGACAAAAGTTTATTGAGCTTCATTGACTCTCACTTCGATCCATCTCCTACCCATAATGTTCAGCGATCGAACTGAGTCTTAAAATCATTGGAGTCTCTTCTCCTTGTGGCTGCAGTGACGCGTGGGTGGGCCTACAGCCATCACCCATCACCACAGTGGTGCTGCTTACACTGCAAACCCATGCAGGTTGGCAAATGTTGTAGGATTGTCTGAGATCTGTGGGCGCTCTGTGTTACGAATCTGCTTCGCTCAGTATTGGTTCTTAACGCTTTGAGGGAACCTACATTCAGCATTTTCCAAGCCCTGACTCTGTAATGGGGGGGGGTTCTTCCTGTATGCGAGGTATTAAATTCAGGCCCTCATACGCAGCATTTCCATTCAGCTGGTACATCTGTTGTGCGCTGTGCCTCAGACAACCTTGATCAGAGCCTGTGATGCGGAAACGTGGGTACAGGAGTGGCACAGAGTTCGGGAGCCCGAGCTTCCTGGAAACTCTTGTGTATTCGCTGTAAAGCGTGTGTTGTCTGCAGCCATTCAGCGAAAAAAAAACTCAAAACACTTATAGATAATTTGCCAAAATCCATTTGCATTAAGTAGCTTTAACACAACAATGGACATCATTAAAGCTCTGGTAGGATGGCAAATGAAAAAAAGGGAGAAGGAAAGACTTTTCAGTCGGCTACATTAAAGCAAGAAGAGACGTGTGGGAGGAAAATAAACAGAACTAAAAGTCTGACATCGCACAGGAGCTACAGCAACAAACTACTTTACAGAGAAGGGAAGTTCTGTTCAGTTTACTTCTTGGCTACATGTCAGCATCACTCAGTCGAGGTCAGAGGTGACAAGAATGTCACTGCATGACTAAAACATGCCAATTATTTCCTTCAATTATCCACTAAATGAATCCCAACAGTCATGCTCTATGAAATGGGGTTTGTCCAAAAAAAAAAAAAAAAAAAAAAAAAAAAAAAGCAGCTGCCAAGAAAAGTTTGTGCTGCACCAATTCTACAAACTAGTGGATGTTGGGTGCATGTTAATTACAACCTGTACTTAATATTTGCAGAAAAACGAACCATTGTGCCATTTGTCTGGCACTTATTAGATAACAGTGGAAGGTGCACATGTACACGAGACCCCGGCTCACTCTTTGGAATACGTAATGAGCCGAGGATCACATCAGAACATCAGACACAAAAAAGAACCGCCGTGCTTCTACTATTACTAATTCATGAATTTCTTTCCCAGGGGTGTAATGTTATTATTTGTTGTGAATACCCGCTCTTTAGTTCTGACATAACACAGCAGTGTGGCACGTCCTCGCAGTATTTTAGCGGTGCTGTATTACGGTGGTTTTGGTGTGAAACTTGTTAGATTGTGACAGGAGACGTTTTCCAACTAGTAAATAAAAAAATTTAAAAATTAAAAAAAAAACAGAATGCTAATCAACAGGCTTTTCACAATAGTGCCAGTGACAATGTAGCCATAGTAACACTGGCAATGAAGCAGGAGCTCAAAGTTGCAGTTAGAATGAATGATTAGTCTCAATTACCAGTAACTGAGATGGAAATTAAACATATTTTTGGACAAATTATCTGCACTGTACTATGTGGACACACATATTCAGTACATGGTAATTGAATCCAATACAACAGCATTTAGGTAACGTTTTGAGGCTTTGAGGAGTTGACCGAGTTTGATGGATAATTTTATGGACTTATTAAGAGATGTTTCTAAAGGCATTTTCCAACCATCATACCTCTGTTCATTTAGGCATTTCTAAACACGTCAGTTGCACTCAGACCTTTTTCCTGAATGTGGTCTTTGTCCAGTAACAGCTAAAAAAAAAAAAAAACAGCAATTTGTTTTTGGCGAAAACGTGATTTGATCTCGACGTGGCTCGGATCATCAGGTTTAAACTACAAAGCCAGTTGAAAGCACATTTTTTTTTTGTTTCAAGAGGTGCTGGAAGAGTTTTGTCCAGATAACTACCAAAGATATGATCAAATATTGAGTTAAAGAGAATTTTTCCTAATTACAGGAGTAGTCACAGGTACGGAACAGAATGCTGGCTCTCCCATTCTTACTCCAGACCAATTTAACAAATAGAATGCCCTTCCTGATGCAACCTACCTATTTTATCCCGGCTTGGGACCGGCACCAAGGTTGCCCTTGACGGCTGGGCGGGGTCTCAGCCGGTCACACACCGATAATCCACCCACTGAGCTTCTAGGCCCCCATGTGACTTGTAGTGATAATTTAATGTGAAAAGATGCAGCACCACTGGGGGACAGCCCGAGTTTACAATCCGATCCACTGATTCCATCCTTAAACATTACTAAACAACTAAACTCCAAAGCAAGATCATCTTTTCATAGCAAAAGTAATGAGTTAATCATTAGGTTCAGAAACAACATGTTTTTTGAATGAAAGAAATACCGTATTTTCCGGACTATAGAGCGCACCTAAATTTAAGCCGCACCTGCTAAAATTTAAAAGAAATATACATTTTGTCACATATAAACCGCATCGGACTATAAGCCGCCAATATCCAGGCGGAGAAATAAGATATTTACAAAGAAAGATTTTGTACCATAAGTGTTTATTCATACACCTGAACGGTGCCTGTAACACTGCAGTAAAAGTGCTGATGTTTGCTGTTGTGCGTCTTGGGTTGCATGCGCCAAGAATAAAAACTGGCGCTTTTTTGTTTGCACTGACTTCCATCTACAGCGCCCACCTGAGGGCTGCAGAAAAATTCATAGAAAAGCCGCATCTCTGTAAAAGCCGCATGGTTCAAAACGTCGGAAAAAAGTAGCGGCTTATAGTCCGAAAAATACGGTAATAGTTTTATAAAGAAAATAATGGAGCTACAAAGAGGTGGCTGGGGAAGGCCGCAACTGTCCAAACCACAGGGCCGTCAAGCCAAAGAGCTGAGATTGATTCCCAAAGCCTGTGTCTTTTTAGGCTCAGACAAGAAAACCACTGACATCAGGGTTAGAGAAAGATTCTTGATATTTAAGACACTTTTGATCCAAAATTACTGATTTTCTTGGATTACACCAGCTCTTGATCTTCCTCAGACCGTAACCATCTCCTGTAACTAGCTAAACACATCATAAATACTAAAAAAATGCTGTAGTCAAACTGGACCTGGTACTGCAGGATCACAACAGCAGAAAACGAACCTGGATCTTCTGGCAGACGAAGATACGTTGTCTGGTAACACTTTAATATGTTCAGTATGAACGTATGTGCAACTCAGTTTTGGCTCATGACATGTTCATTATGTTCAGAAAACAATGTGTAAATTATGTTTCTTGAAAAAAACAAATCACGTTTGTAGTTTAGTTGTGTGGGAACATACTTTTTAGGACACAGGGTTGACGGTTCTGGACCAGAGCAAAGACACCCAGGTGGAAAAAGCAGAAATGACTTTTAAAATTCACATGTAAAGTTAATTTATTTTGCAGTTATTAGTTTTATTGATCCAATAACTGAAGTGTCTTTGTCTAACATGTCATAATTAAATAATCATGTTTCATTTTGTTCAAACATTTTTTTTCTGCAGAGTTTTTGGAGGTTTAATCTGTCAGCGACATACCAACCAACTTCTATCTGCAGCTTGTCATCCTCAATTTGTGCAGATTCCCTGTAGTTGAGTAGTCACTGCCATTGGAACATCTTTCCTGAGGGCACACACACACACACACACACACACACACACACACACACACACAGACCACTAGCATCATGAATAAAGGTGAAGACAAACCTGAGCAGACACAGTGAAAGACAACACATCCACCCGAAAATAATATCAACCACCACAACCAACCAGCTACACAGACACTTTAAAAACCGTCTCAGTGGTGCATTTTACATTTACTGGAAAATTAACTCCTTTACTCGTAGGCGCAGCTAATTATAATGCAAATATATGACAGCGCTGGTTGAACGTTTGCCCATAGGTTGACAAGAACAAATGTGATATGGAGATTCTCCCTCATTCAGCTTCACCTAGAAAGCCAAGGGCAAATGGAAATGGTTTAGTGGGGCAGATCGGCCCCGGCATAACCGTGGCTGGGAACTTCGGTCCCTTCTTTAATTAATGAGAGCCGGTGTTTCGGAGTGTAAATACGCAACTAAGCGGACGTGGTGTGCGGCGAAGTGAACAGGCCCGACTGCGGGAATATGCATCCATTTGTATTTTTCATCGTGCACATGATGTCATTTAGTCTTGATCGAGTGACACCATCAGAAAGACGGTAACTTCAACCTTGATCCTGTCGTGATTTAATTCATACAGTAATGACTAATAATAGAGGAATATGTTTGCTGCCTCACAGACTTGACCATCATTTAAACGCCGGACAAACTTTCTATTCTGGCTCAGCACATACAGATTTAGCTTCTAGACCAATATGCTCATATTTGACCTTCTTTATAAGACCTATATTTGAAAGCTTTTGTTCATAAACTCTTCCTCACAGTCAGAGAGAGTTTGTGTTGTGCTCATAGCTCAGTTATATAATGTACTAGAGATCATCCCTCCTGCCAGGCTGCTGACAGCACTGTCAGCCGCACTGGACGGCAGTAGCAGAGGTTCTACCAGAATTTGGTTGAGGAGGAATCACGCTGACTTTATTGAAAGTCAGCACCGGGGCTGTTTCCGTTACACATTTCCGTTTGTTAGATTTCCAGGCTGCCATCGAGTTGGCCGAGAAAACGGGAGATGACTTTGGTTCCAACTGACTGAATCATCAGGACTCTGACTTTTAGAGGGAAGCTCAGCGAAAAATAAAAACTGATGCCATATTTGTCAACAGAATAGGTGGCTAATTATTAACTATTGCTTCAGGAGTTAGTTGCACTGTATGACGTTTTTAACAATATATACTCTTGATTAGTTTGCATGATCAAAGGATAATTATTAATAAATGATAATAAATTCCAAGTTGTTACAGTAAGTAGACAGTCTTTCATGTTGGCTATCACAAAATTATACAAAACCAAGACCTTATTGTTACTTTTAAGGCATATTAAAAGTAACAATAAGTGATTACTTTATGTGTGGGTTTAATTAGCCAGACATGTTTACAATTGCAGAATATGAAAGAATTACACACACAGTTTAGTTTTTTGAAGATTAGGTCAACTTCCTCTCACTAAAGTGCTAGTTTTACCGCAGTCAAACGTAAAGTAAAGTACTCCAACCTGTGGAGTAATCCAAACTGGAAAAAGCTGCAAGACAGTTACAGCTGCTGAGCTGTGATTGGTCAGCACTTCAGTTCGTGGACATTCAGTTACAGTGCTGCACTCTGCACTGCAGTGAAACGATTAGAAATATTAAAGTGGTAATAAAAGCCAGAAGTAATAAAGTTGGATGAATACATAAGACTCATGTGCTCAGGGTTCAGTTATCAAAATAAGAGGAATTAACAAAAAAATCACCAGCGTAATAAGAATAAACTAAATCTTGCTTCTCACCTATGAGACGCTGTCGGTTGTTGCATCAACTAAAAGCATGTGTAATATCCAGTGGTACATTATTATGTGGGTGGATGAGTAATGATGACTTCCCGTAGGCCTATGATCCCTGTCCCCAGTTAAAGGAAAAAGTTGACTGGGTGCATTAACATTGTTTAAAGGAATATAATCTCCTGCAAGCTGCTGATGAAGACTTTCCATGTCCTGTCTGGTCAGCAGATGCAGGTCCTGAATTTAATGTTATCAAAATGAGACTGAATTATGGATCATCACTACCAAAGGCTTTTAATGCTCTGCAGCATGAGCCAAATGAAAAAAGTGATCAGGGACTTTTACAGTATTCAATGATAAAAAATAATAAATAATAATAATGTGTCCGTAGCCCTTTGGAGGCAACTGAGTTTATAATTTTATAAATTAGGTGCGAGATGACAGACGGGTAAAAATAGTTTTCACAGCACAGCGGTGTTCAGCGTTGTTGTGCATGTTAAAACAAAGAGTGTGCTCATAATGAAGAACTGTAGTTACATTTTGTAGGTTGTGTTTGTGTGTTCTAACCAGCCAATTGTGCCTCTAGGACAGCTCTGAAAAATATGCCTCTTTATTATACCATGTAAATAAGCCAAATGCATTCTGCACAAGCAATAATATTTGCTGAATATCTACAAAAACAACAATGGTCCCTTGTGCCGTATCCCTGTGAAACACATTTATTTTTAAAATGATGATAATACAAATGTGAAAACAACAAGCCCAGAAGCCAATTATTTATCCCTTTGCAGAGAGTGACCCTGCGGGGTCAAACAGGCAAACTGATGAGGTCAATTGCTCTCTTGGAGTTTTCAAAGCAGCTAAACGGGCTCGAAGAAGGGAAAAAAAAAAATTAACAGCGGAGAGAAAGGTGTTTTTACAAGTCAGCAAGTCCCACGGATTCAGCCCGGGGACTCGAGGGCCTGGCACATACCAGACAGAAGCGCACTAATGAGGCTGCTATCCTGGCCGATCCCCCCCCCCCAAAAAAAAAACTCCCAAGCAAGCACTCTTTAACTTAATTCTGTGTTTTTTGGTCGTGTACCTACAGAAAATGAATCGCCCTGACCGATATTCTCATTTGGCCTAGCAGACGAGGGCCGCGTTAATAAGCTTTCATGTAGCTGACCGTTTTTATTCCAAATGTCATCAGTTTAAAACGTGTTAGGTCTTCTTGCAATACTTCCAAAATTTCTTAAGCAAAGTAGTGCAGCATTACCATTACATCGCAAATGTTACACACACACACACACACACACACACACACACACAGCTATTATTAGGATGTACAATGACAGTGAGTGACATCTACTTATAACTAATGAGAGCATTTCAGCAGAATGTCCCCCTGGTGATTAATCTGGGATTTTTTTTTCATTATTTTTTTTTTTCAAAAACATATAGTAGAAACACACCCCAATAAAAACTTTCCCCTTCAATCAATATTGTCTCTAGTAATGAGGTGTCAATTGGATCACTCCACCTGGCAGCAGTGAGAAGAACATATTCCAGGATGCCTGTTGGCACGTACATCCCATGAATGTCAACTAGGCTCAGATTGCTGCAACTGGGTGATCAACTCATTAGTTGCAGTATAATGGACACATTTTTAGCAAAAAAAAAAGTCACGACGGGCAATACCCCAGCCCTCACCAAGTCCCAGTCAAGGCAGTCAGTCGGTCGTTCCTTCCCACCATCCTCACTTTTTCCCCCTTCTTGCTTCCTCTTGGGTAAATTATGTCCTTATAGGCCTGACGCACACTGGCTGATGCCTGGGTGAGTAACTTTTTCCTCAGCTCTTGACAGTGTCATTCTCGTGTGGTTGGGACTCTGAATACTTTAAAAAAATAAAAATAATAATTTTGATTAATGTGCGATTTGTTAACCAGGAGTTCAAAGTACAAATTACCATTTTAGATGTACAAATTATTACAGTCCTAATGACAACCTGTAATTTTATGTTTGCTTGAATGTTATTTACTAAATTGGAAAATGTCATTGCAGCCTTATAGAAGATTATCAAACTGACAACGAAGACACAAAATATGCATTAGAAAAAAAAGGGTGTTGGAGTCTTAGAACAAGGGTAATTTTAACCACGCTTGCAGTACATGCTGGGAGAAAAATGCTAAGAAGCATTTTTAATTTCCAGTTAGATCATTAATCCATTAAAAATGTGTCAAGCGATATTCACACAACTGAAGGTGAAGATAATTTGTCTTGAATCACAAGTTTTATAAATGATCAGAACTAACTAGGACATGAAAAACTGCTTAGTTTGTTGCTGCCACAACTACAGTTATTTTATTGCTAAACTGCTAAAAATCTAAAAGGTTAAGTTAGTAACTTATGCTCATTAAATCCATATTTATTCAAAATATAATTCAGCATTATGCTTTAAGCAAACGAATCACTTTGAGTCTAAATTCATATTTTGTTTACCAGTTAGAAAATGTGATAGAATCATTGTCTTCCTAAATTGTCCAATTTAGTAAATGGATGAAAATATACAGTAGATGAAGGAAAAACTGCACAGCACTGATCATATAAACGTGTGTCCCGATAAACTGAACGGCATCAATAAATTCAACACAGTCCAAGGATGGACAGACAGACTTGCATGATAAAACGTGGTTCGTATTGGTTTTATACTGGGCTCAGATGCAATAGCTGGAACATGCATCTAATAATAACAGGGCCTAAAAATACACAGGTAGATCTCTCCTCATAACCGCAGGGACCTGGCTTCACCGTCCACTGAGGGAGCTCGCTGACTAATGAAGTTGGGAAGCTTAGAGCAATTAGACACATCAAAGCTCGAATCTGAAAATTAATTAGGCTCGCCTCTCTCTCGGAAGGAGCATCAGCTCATGCGGCGGCTAATTAGCATGCGGCCATCAAAACACACAGGTGTCGGCGTCGGTGCTGCTAAGACCACTTTGAGGAACATGTGCTCATCAGGTTTCATTTTCGGGGACTATTATGAGAGAGGAAAGCCATCAAAACGAGACAAATCACGTCCAATCAGAGCGCGGCGGCGTTTGAACGGTCACGGTAGATGATGTCGCTCGTGGACTGACGCGTCAACGTGCGACGCTGAAATTCCAAGTCATCCTTCAAGTACAGGGTCATTCAGAGTGCGTTTGGACTCCATTCGCTTGCAGATGATGCACGATGTGCAATTTTGGCTGCCCCCCTATTCCGGTTTGTTCAAAGCTGCGTTAAACTTGGGTGTGTCACATCAAAGGCACTTAGGGGCCTCTTGTTAACTTCTAATGTCAAAAGAAGCGCTGACGTTCACTGAAGTCGGCGATCGTTTTCAGAACTTCATTAGCTTCACCCCAATCCGGTTTTTTTGCCGTGTGAAGTCACATCAAAGCCGGGGCAATCACATGCTCATTCACACTAATGAAGAGCTCCTTCAAACACAAGTGCTCATTATTAACGACACCTGATTTTAAATGCAAGGTGTATTATGTAAATTACACATTTTTCCATCTCTTTGCAAGTCGCTTCGTAAATTCTTGGGGAAGATTTTCATCAACAGGGAATAAATGGTGGAATGTATATTTTGTGTGTTTCATTGTTGTTCGTTTTGTGCAAAAAAAATTGGTAAATAATGCATAACTTCTCATTGATCTGTTATATGACAGTAATCAGGGCTTTTTAACCCGTTTCCTCATTGTAATATATTAATCATTTCCCTCAGCCACTCCGCTGTGAAAATTAATGTAGCCCAGTATGTTTTCCCTTTAGGCTACACTTTGATTAATGAGCCTGGTTCAGGCTATGTTATTCCGCCTCGACAAGGGGAAGAAAAAATAAAAACAAGTCCCAATAAAGTTACAAAAGTTCACATCCATCAATTCTGCACAAGTTGAATGTGGCAAGGTAAACGGATGCAGGAAGAGGAGGAGAGAGGAGAGAGAGAGATGGAGGGGGGGCGGATTCAGACAGTCTAGATAATCTCTCGGAGGTGATCATGATTCAAACTCAGTAGGCAACAGGAACGGAGACAAGTCAGGCTCTACAAGTGAACACAGTCGAGGCCCCCAGGTAAACAAAGTTCAGACTCAGGGTGGGAGATAAATCCCAGCTGTAGACAAAGCCTATATTTCTGTATCCCTGCAGTTTTGCTCTAATCTGTCTCTCTCAGCCCTGTAAGCTATTAAAGGCCAGACAAAGGCAGTCCGGAGTTAAGCACCCTGTGGGGAGATCTTATTTACAGTGTAACTGCCACTTTGACTGCCTGCCACCTCTGTCTTGCTCCTGTGCTTCCTCGTTTCCCCCACCGCCGTCTACTATTTTTTACTCGGCTCCCCTTCTCATTCTTTTCCACTTCCATCTGCCGCTGTGGGCTTTTAATCTCGAGCAGCTGAAAATTCCATCTTTCGGCGTGGCTTGCCCGGTTCGAAAAAGGCTCGGTGTTCGACTTCTTGTTTCTGACTCGGCGTTTAATGGAACTATTGTTCAGTTTGAGGTATATCCCATTAGGCGAGGCCGAGATTGGAGAAAAACATAAGTAATGGGAGAGCGCTTTGGCCATTTCTCTCGGACTCGCCCCCATTCGGAAGGCATTTCCCCCCCCTCCCACCGACTACACATCTTCACAACACGTAGCAACAAGTTGGATTTTGGTGCAACTTGATTGAAATTGTTAAATCTGGTGTTCAGCATTTATTTCAGTTCTCCTCCCTCAATCGCCGGCATCCTCAAAGTATTTCTCTCCTCTTCTTTCCGGAGGTGGACAGGGATGTCCACTTAGAAAGTCTTTCTAAACCTCTATGCTTTTGAGTGCAGTGCACATATGGAAAGAAATGGCTCTAGAATAGAAAAAAAAAATGTAATAAATAAATCAACGCTGTGGTTGTGATGCTCAGCTTTTCTCCAAACTGTCAGCAAGAAAATACACCCAGGGAAGAATTCATCATTTGCATAGCGAGGTACCTTAAAAACGGCCTGACACAAGTAATAAAATTATATTAGCTTGCCAGGACATGGGGGGGGGGGGTGTTGTGCTGAGTGTGTTCCCTCGCATTGCTGAATAAGCTCAGGCTACACAACTTCCTCCTGGGCTCACGACATGATTCTACCAGGAAATGATCTTATAATTGTGAGACTGACACATCGTGTGTGTGGCGTTGCTGCTGCTGTACCACGTCTCCCACCCAGGCGCCTCATGCATCACCACAGATTGTTTTGCTGCTGTAAGGCCTCGGGCTACAAAAAAAAAAAAAAAAAAAAAAAAAAATCCCTGTTAGCAAACATTCCCATTCCATTATTACGGAGAAAAATGCGATTGTCAGTGCGAGGTGGTGTCACGATCGCGGTGCTGACAGGTAAGAACACACAGGTATTTTTTTTTTTTTTTTTTAGGCGGAAAAGTGCTTCGTGTATTTTGCATCAGCCCACACGGTTCCCACAGGCTGAAACACCAAAGGACGTAATAATCGCTATTGCATTTTGAAGATTTGAAGGTAAAACAGACAATTATTTAAATGAAGGCCTTTATCTTATGTAAATGGCTGTAAATTATGAAATAAATATGTTAATGTCAACCTCTTAGGCTCCCTCTGGTTTTTACTATGTGGCTACTTGTATTTGTTTTTCTCTTGTGTATGTATTATCAGATTTGAAATTTCAAAAGCAATAAATTTACTTTACAGATATTTAAAAAAAACATTGATTCAAGACTTTGTTTAAACTAAATGATTGCTCTTATAACTAAAGGGTGACTTCACCAATTTTCAACTTGCTTTCTATGGCTTTAGTTTAGGGCATCAAGACTGACAAACTCCTCCTGATGACATCACCCAGAGGAGTTTTCAATCGTTAGGGGTTCAGATGATGTAGAACAGAAGAGCACGTTTACTACAATTACAAAATTATTGGAGAGTCCTCATAGTGATTTCATCTGGAGGAATTTCTCAGCTAGAAGAAGAGTGATAAGACTTAAATTTTAATGTAGGGAATGTTTAATGGCAGTTATGTACATTTACTACCCACACTAGAACCAAAAGAAGCAAATTCAAAATCAGTGAACGCGTCCTTTAAGTCACTCTGGACTTCACCCATAAGCCACAAGCAGCATTATACTGCAAAGCAAGTGTATTAATAGGCTTTGGCGAAGGGACGTCAGATTAAAGAGAAACTCAGATGAAGCGTCTCAGAAAAACAGCTCCGTGTGACAATAGTTTATGCCGAGCCAAGGATCCAGTACATCTACTTACAGGCTGAATGCAACAAAAATAGCCTGGCTTGCAGACAAGGCTAATGTATAGCTGAAACATAAATCATGCTTTGACTGCTCTTTAAAAATTTACCTCCTCGGTCTTTTACTCCTGTCTGCACCTGAGACGTTCACGGTGGGTGAGGTCAGTCATTGTTCAAACATCAATCGCTCAAAAGCTGGCAGCTCAAAGTACTGTGCCTCACCTTTATTCTCTCTATCTGCCGTATATGACCAGAGTGCACAAAGAGGTCTGAAAGGTCTTATATGATGAGGGCAAATGTCAAGTTTTATTTTTAGCAGCGTGGATGTGGTCAAAAAGGGTTTTATTTTAAAACCTAAAAGATGGTACATTTTGATGAAAACTAGGATTCAATTTGGTGGCTGTAGCTGATGGGAAGGATGTCCACTCAAATAATTATTTGTTGAGAATTTTTTAAAATGGCCATGAGAGCAGAAAATGTAAGAAGGACCACATACTGGGTGATGTGTGGAGAGGTCAGTTGCAGTGGAGGCACGGGCCGAACTCATCTTTTACTCAAATTAAATCCTTGATGATTAAAATAAGATGTTTCAAAACATTAATATAACTTGTGAATCCAAGCTGTGATGGCCAAAGATGGCAACAGGCACGCAATGTTCTACATACCCCAAACGCACATGAAAATACTTGAATAATAAGTATACGGCAAAACATGTTGCCAGAAATATCACAACTGCACTTATTGGAAAGTTGGACAATTCCACCATCAGAAACAAACCATGAAGTTAGGAAACCTTACAAGTCTAACCTGAGTAAATGAAATGCAATTGCTCACTTGCAAAGTAAAATTACAACCCAAAGTACCGTGTATGATAATTGTTTCCTTTTCAATTACTGAACCTCTAAAAAAAATTCCATAATCAAAGACACAATCGTTTAGTCCAAGTGATGAAAAGGCAGCCAGTGAAACATGAAACAAACACTGCCACAGTTTAGGCGTACTCATGTATTTTTACGTTCATATGCACCCAAACACATAACGCAGCAGTGCAAAGGCCACATAAAAACAAGGGACGCTGCAGCAGCATAGATGGACACAGCACTGGCCCAGCAGCGGTGCAGCAGCCAACAAAAGGCACCACATTGCATACAAAGAAAAATTTAATTCCCACTTACCTTGTCCTGTCTGAAAAAGAAACACTGACCTATTCACTTCACATGTTTAATCATATTTCGCAGCACTGGGACAAAGGCGTGCGGTGCATCACAACCGGTTTAGTAGAGACGCAAGTTTAAGAAAACACAGCTGCCAAGAGAAATCAATGAAACACAAAGAAGATAAAGCGGGTGTTAAAATACAAGTTTCAAACTGGAAACATCTCAATACAACAAGAGAAGAAACTCATAGAAACCAGTAGAGTCCAAGTCAGAGCTGTCACGTCACACACACACACACACACAGTCCGGTCTGTCAGGTCAGATAGTTAAATTCAAACAGCAGTTTGGCCTGGGCACCAGCAGAAGTTTAACAAAGGCACAGCGGCCAACAGATTACACCCCAACAACACGGCATGGCAGCCAACACGACCGAACATAAAGCAGGTGGTGGTCGGCCTGCAGTAGGTGAGCACAGGCGGGACACAAACTCAATGCAAAGAAAGACCGATCTTACTTTTTGTCGTTCCACTCGAACTCCATGACTCCCTCCGTTATATGAAGACACCAGCTGCTTCTTTGAAGTCCGTCTCTCTCACCTTTTGTTTCACCGGAAACGCCGTTCGCTGGCTCAAAGATCCTCCTCGTCACTTCCATCGGTGAACTTCTATCATCCTTAAAGTCCAATAGAGGATTTCTGGTCACATCTACCTTCGTGCACATGCTGTTGGACGCGCAGACCCGAGAAGAATTTACTGCTCTCTTAAATTCCTCCACATCCTGCTTCAAAAGTATTAAATATATCCACTACCAGTCAAACGTTTGAAGGCACCTTTGGGGTTTGTAGATTCTCACTGAAGGCATCAAAACTATGAATGAACATTTACGTAGTGAATTGACTCAAAATGCGTTTTATATTTTAGATTCTTCGAAATAGCCGCCCTTTGCTTTGCTCCTCTTGACATTCTCTCGGCGATCTTCATGCGGCAGTCACCTGACATGGTTTCCACTTCCTAGGTGTGTCCAGTCAGGCTTCGTTTGTGGAAGTTCTTGCCTTAATGGGGCTGGGACCATCAGCTGTGTTGTGCAGAAACCAGAAGGTGTGTCCAAAGCAGAGGGCAATTACCAAAAAGAACAAAATCTATTCGATTTCACCAAAGTGTACATAAACCTTATCTTCTTTGATAATCATCATTTCCTCTTTAGGTTTTTTCCTCATTTGGACATTCACTCTGATGCAGTAAGTAATACAACTGTATATTTTCCATTTGACCTGAACTTTGTTGATTAAGGTTGAATTATTGTAATATTTATCCAGTAGCTCTCCAGAAGTTTATGTCTCATTTTCTGTTCTTTGAATCTGTGACTGTGGCACTTCATTGAAATAAAATTGGATGAACTTTCTCTGGTTCCTGACACTGTTCAGTTTTCATTTGGATGCTTGTTAAGTAACTTTGTTGAACCTGGATATTCTCTTCGCCCTTTTGTTCACACTCTTCTGTCACCTTGGATTGTATGAACAAGAAGTGTCTTCAATTTTTTTTCTTCACCCAAAACCTGCTGCCAGTGTGTAAACAGCACATGACAATATCCCTGTTTTAGCCTCTGCCTTTGGCTTCATACTGAACCTATAAAATATTGCTGTTGGGTTTTATTACCCAAACCTTCGATATTTTTTTTTTTTTACAGTAAATCTGGTATGCATTTCTTCCATACCTCAACAAAACATTTTATCGCTTAATGTGGGAAGAATGTTCAGAGGCTTCACGCACATAGACCAGCTCATCGTCATGTCCTCATTAAAACGGGACATCTCCCCTCTGTGATGTGGACAGACATTATCAGCCTGTGTGTGTGTGGGCTGCGTTTCAGAAAAGAGTGTGTACGCAGGAATAGTAAGGATAGATTAAAAGATCTAACGGGTGACTTCAAGGGTACTGCCTGTCGATATGTGATTGTGTGTGACATCATGCGTTCACACGCTTCGTGTGCGTCACGCAGGGCCCTTCCTCTGCTCAGAATACAGTAACCTCACTGTAAAACCACTTTAGCTGCAGATTAGTTGTGACCGTGCTTGTCACATCCTACTGTAGCTCCTACAAGAGTAATTATAGTTTTTCAGTGCAACCCCCTTTAGGAAGATAAAAACACAACAATCCATCTCATCCCAACCCAGTGCTTGACTTTGGACTGATATAAAAACATAAATCAAACTGTATCGCAGATGGGGAGGGGCTCGGCGAACTTCGCACGCCGACTTTTGTTGGTTAATAGGTTGCATTAAGCCCATCAAGTGGTGTGGTGTGTGATAAGCAGTCTCGCGGGCCCAGTAGGGGCCCGAAGAAGCTCTTGTAATGAATGGTTGGAGCACTGCTGATGCACGGCAATCATTAACAGCCTGATAATTACTCTGGATACCTCGGTGGGTTGTGTGCGCACGTGTGTGTGTGTGTGTGTGTGTGTGTGACGCAGATAGAGCCATTAAGATGTGTGAGGCCTCAGAGAGACAGATAAGCACAGTGTTTGTATGTATTTTGGTTTGCTGGTTGACATACTGAGTGTGTGTGTGTGTGTGTGGCCTAGAAATGTCCTACTCCGCCTTTGTATTCATATTCATGCTTACAATTGCAAATACGAGCGTTTTCTCCGCGTCGTACTGCGAAGGTATTTGAACCCGTCTCGGGTAATGCTGCTGTTAAAAACAAAACAGTGGCCTGATTAAGGCAGCATGATGGATGCTGGGTATTAGGGTTTCTGTAAGGAATGATAAAACTACCCATGAATGCCAACCTTTTCCCTTTATGTGACTCCGACGAAGACGTCAAAACAACAGGAAGCACTGACTTTTAGCACGAATTAAAAGCACTCACCGAAATCTCATTTTGACAAAGTTCGTCAACGGCGTGTGTGTGTGTGTGTGTGTGTGATCGAGACAAATGTGTGGATCTGCTCGTGCGCTGGTATTCGAACGCTGGCGTGTTTATCCAATGGGCTCATTATTATTCACTTGCTTTTTGTATTGCTGGCCCGAGTGATGTCTCTATGGAAACAAACCCATCACCCAGCATTAGTGACAGCACAGCATATCAGACTAATAGGAAGAAAAAACACAATAATACTCTTGTGTAGCTCTCAAATGGCTTTAAATGATACAATGGGCACCTTGCTCAGAGAATACAAAACTAAGCCCCTTATGTTCTCCAGTGAAAGCCCTGTGTATTCATATATATGTATTTCAAAACTGAGACATTATCTAATTAAAGCAGCTATTCTGTCATTGAGTGTACTTCAGTAGCATGTGTGTTTTCCTGCTTTAAACTAAATAAAAATTTTATCCTCTCCTTGCCTGTAATGTGATCAAAATTGTATATTTGATGATATAATGTCATTTGTGCAGTGTTTTTTTTTCTCAAAAAATACTTGAAACCATTTGTGGGAACGGAAAAAATTTCCAGATGTACCGTAAACATCTGTGGTGCATTACTGAATGGAAGACTGAGAATTTTAAAGACTTCATTAAAAACCTTTAAGTATTCTTAATGAGCTCATGCAACATTACTTATTATTGTTAGGGATTCAAAGTTGTCTGCAATATGAAGATGAAAGGCTGCAAGAATAAAAAGAGTTCCACATATGAACTCCAAAAGATAAGGGGCTCTCGGCTTGTCCCTACAGGAGTCGCCATGTGGATTTGACATACCAGGACCGGCACCAAGGTGGCCCTTGGTGGGTGGGCGAGGACTCACCAGTTGGGGCGGAATTCAGGCCTGCGGACTTCTGTATATCATAATATGAACTAATATGGGTTAATCTCTTTCCAGTTTTTTTTGTTTATTGATGCAAACTATCATGAAAAATAACTATATTTTACTGGAAAAGTGAGAACTAAGATGCTGAAATGGTGACTCCATGGATTTTCACCTTACTTTCTATGGTCATAGTTAAGAAAGTTCATGTATATGATTATTAACAAACTATCCTCTGGGTTCCAGATCCTCCAGATGACATCGTTAAGGGGGGGGGTTAGTTCACATGATGATAGCTAGTCAACCTGCTCTGAAAGATGAGACTATCTGAACTGTGAAGATGCACCTGATGATGTCATCTGGAGGAGTTTAGACATGATAATACAGGGAAAGTTGAGGGAAATTAAAAGCTCAAACTACCGACACATACTCCCAAAACTAAAACCCTGAGAAAAAAGTTTAAAATCTTTAAACCAGCCTTTAACTGCTCATTTCTGTCAGAAGTGGTAATTACAACCGCCTTCTAACAACCACCAAAAAAGATATTGCAACCATAAATACCGAAGACACATGTCCACTGCAGAACTCTAAAAGGTACAAAAGGGAAGGAAAAGTAATAAAGCCTAAATGCATTATTTTGAGTAATTACATTTCGACACAAGTGGACAATTAAAGCCAAACCCGACGGTGTCCAGCATATACTGAGTCCATTCATCCCAGGAGACACACCGACCAACATTTGGGTTTGTATATTTCATCTCGCACCAATAGGCAAAAACAATAGATTGTCATATTGCATAGTTCTCCCTTCTCGATCACCTCAACTTCAGATCAACAATACAGCAGTGCTTTGTTTTATTGTTCCAGGCGCCGATGTTTGGCCACCGTCCAGAGTGGTGTTTCAGTGATTGAGAGCCCAAACAGTCCTGGCCCACCCTGCCTAGTTTAGTCTACCGAGGGGTAATTGAATAGTGCAAGGCTGCAAAAGCATTGGACTGGAGGAATGCTGAGCTGCAGGGGAATATGGAGAAGGTTTCAGCCAGCAGCAATTAAACAGAGAAATGATGCGTGAAATAGTGAGGAGGAGGGGGTGTTAGTGAAGTGAGAGTGAAAGCACAGAGACTGTACATGGGCACAAGAAATGTTTAAAATCGGGGAGAAACAGTGGGAGGAGAAACATAAAGTTGGTGATTAAAAGAGATTAAAGTTGTGTAAAACACAAAAACAAAGGGAAGTAGGAAAGATTGATAGCAGCCATGCAGAGGTGCAGATGTGTGTGTGTGTGTGTGTTGTGACGGCTACTCAGACTAAACTTTGTTTCATAAAATGCAATAAGGTTTGAAACAATATCTCAAATGCGCAAAACATTATGTTGAAATGAAAAAGTCAGATATGTGTTCTGTAACTGCCAATCCCGAACGTCTGACCGAGCACAAAAATGTTTGAAGAACATTTCTGCACAAGGGCTTTGAAACTTTCACTTTCTTACTGATCAATATTTTCAAACTATTTGCAGAGGTCTGTGCTGCAGCTGGTCGAGTAAGGAGTTAAAAGTTTCAAAGAAACAGGAAGTGAGTACATGAGTGATGTGCAGTAATGTCCTATAAACACCTATCAAATTTCATAATTTTATCATTTCTCCATATTGATCATTCATTTTTGCTGTAGACTGAAAACATTTGGGTTTGACATAAAAAAGATGAATATGAGCCAAGAGATCGAAAATTCAGCTTTTATTTTTCAGGTATTTATATCTGGATCAGACACTTAACTTAGAAAATAACATATTTTTCTGAAGCCGCTTTTTTATGTGAGAAAAAGGAACATGTTACTGGCAGCCGTGTTTCGTTGCCCATGTGCGTCCCGTGATGTTGAGAATTCAACAATAAATAGCAATAAATATAAGTACATCTGTGTAATCATACCTACAAAATATACATTTATTGTGTTCTTAGTGGACAAATTAGAGCTGCAATATATGCAAATTATTTTCCTAAGCTGGTGTTTTTGTGAAATGAATGTTTTTAAAGCTCCTGCAAACAGCTTAAAATTATAATGATCACTTCCTAATAATCAAAGTTTTGGCAAAACGCAGGCATATACAGCACAAAGGAAGGGGGTATTTATTAATTTGTGTTGTTTTTTTGTGTGTGCGTCTGCGACTACATTCTCTGAACATTCTAGTTTCTCTATTTCTCTCCCATTTGCTCTAATCATAAAAAAGACTTTCCCTCCTCAGATACTGTAGCAACCTTTCTGGCTGCCATGGCAACCATTTATGAGGCCTATAAATAAAAATAAAGCACCTAAATGCAGGTAGCACTATCCCTTGTGTTGAGAAGATCATCAGATCTCCTTGGATGCTTTTCATTATTTTATCATACACACTACACGACTGCAAAAAAGCAAAAGGCAGAGAGTTAAACTAAGATTAACCGTGCATTATTTGAGCTTTACTAGAAGCTAATATGCTTCTATGCACAATAATAACCTCTCAGTTTACTAAAACTGCCATTGTGATTGAGTCTCTTTTGGCCAAAACATGCACTCATCGCGGGCTTTTTAGCGATTAAGCTTTTATCTTTCATTATGAGACTTGTTTGCAAGTAGTAAGCTTAACCAAATTTGATGTCAATGGCTCTCAAAACGAATTAACTGTGCAGGTTCTTTTAAAAACGTGACGGTTTCATGTGTCAGAGAAAGAGTGCACTCACTTCAGTCTGGTTGAAAATATTCGGAGTAGTCCGATGCTCACATTTTGACACTTGAAGGTTGAGTGGTTGTGTTGTCAAATTTCAACTGACGCCAGAGGTTGGAAGAAATGCTTAAGAGACGAGAAGCTTTTTCTCCAAAGCAGGAGGAAGTGATTTCTCGCCTTTTCCTGCATCTATACACACAAGCTTGTTAAGAGTTCATCCAAGCTCCTATCAGCAGCCACAGCTGGATATATCTACTGAGAGCACACACACACACACACACACACACACACACGAGGTTTAGGGATTTATGAGTTGATAGAGTAGAAGGTTTTAAGTGTGGAGACTCTTGAAGTACACTCGAATGTCAGTGACCAGAGTGATGTTAAGGTCCCAGATGACTTCTGCATGGACTGGAGCAAAGCCGCCACCGTGCATGTGGCCTAATGAGAGAAGCTTTGTGAGCGTGCGGTGTGGAGAATCATCCTAAAATTGGTCTTCAACTTTCAAAATGTTACACGAGTGAGAGGTAACTTTAGCTGCAAATCAACTTCACACTTCGCTCACAAAGCCAGACCCCGAGTGTTCGGGTTTATGCGCCGAGGACGGAAGTTTTCTGTCCCCGGCCCCGCACACGGGCCTCTCGCGCACTTTAATCCAGTTTACAGGTGTTTTTTTGCCGCCTACAGCGTTCGTGTTACAGCTCCCCTTTGGACAAATGTTTCAGAGAAAAATAAAATATGCAATAAAGCAGAATAAAAGGCCAAAGTGGAGATGTGCGGCGTAACGGCAGATCCGTGACCTCTGCGAGCAGAGGCTCCGCGGCCGCCCCACATGCTCGTCCTGCCGCCCTCCTCCTTCTCGTCCTCCCCCTTCATCTAATCCTGCCAGAGGAGTTTAATTTACTGCCCAGAGTTCCCCTCACACAATTTCTTTAAAAGTACATTTTATGAGACTGCAATTCCATTTCATAGGGGGGCCTGTACAGTAAATCCTATTTGCGAAGCGTCATATGCGGTCACATTAACATGACAAAAGTGCCCGTCTGCAGTCCTGTGCTTTGCTCTTGCCCATATTATCGCCTACTGAAGCATTTTATAGGATACCAGAGTGCCAACTCATGTCCATCAGCAAAGTTGTAGCGGCTACTGCCGAGGCGTAAGTGTCGATGGAATGGGAGATAAAAGCGCCTCAGCTACACAAACAGCAGCAGACACCTAATATGAATCAATAATATCACAGCACTCTCTCCTGAAAAAAAAAAAAAAAACATCTTCGGATTAAATGTTGTTTTCACAAAGTTCAGTGGGATCAAGGCATCAAAGTGGTGAAGAGATTGAAGAAATAGCACATTTGTGCCGTGCTTTTGAATCGAGTGAGCTAAAAATTTGCGCGCCTCGCTGACAGTTACAGTGAGCAAACTGTCTGCGGCACATACGTTTTTAACAAGTGAATCAACATTCACAAATTGAATACAAGACGTGGATTTATTAAATTTTTTTTTTACTTTCTACCATTTGGCCACTAAAACGTGGCTCCACGTGGAAACTTACCAAAGTTAAGTTAAGCTGAACAAGTACCAAAAGTTTGGCCCACTCTGTTAAATCTTTGATGAGACATTATCGCCATATGCCCATTAAACAGAATCCAGGTGCGACGAAGCTTCTTCATGGCACAAACACAAATCGAATCTTTTCACTGGTTAACACGCTTGTTATCAGCTTTCTTGCTTTAACCAGGCAATGAATAAATGTGTAGGTAAACGCGAATTTCAAAGTTTACAGACGATAATAACTATTAAGGGGAAAGACAGACACTGTGGCTGTTTTTTTTTGTTTTTTTTTTCTGCAGGTTCCAGACGGGGAGACTGGGAGTTGTGAGCCACGGCCATATGGTCCTGTTGCAGCAGCCCATTTCTCGTCATTAATGAGCTGTGATTGATTGGATCATCAGTGCCGCTGCGAGTGCGGTGCAGGTACCGGATGAAAGCAAAAGTAAAAGTGTTAAAGCCACGTGACCTCTGACCTTTGTAGTAAAGCTCCATTTTTACAATCTAACCCCAAAACATGTGAATAAAATCAATAGTTTGGTAGTAACACTCTAATCTTTCCCGTTTCTGGACACCGTCCAGTTACTAAAGTGTAGTCGTAATTATCCTCTGTGCCAAATTTTAACAAGAATAACAAATAAGCAGGTCATCAAAGTGTTCTACTGTCGCTTTAAAATGTGCATATGTGGATTTGTTTACATGCTGGAGCTTTATAAAAATAGACTTTTCCTAACATCGGCAGCCAACAAGCACCATCATTGCCAATTTCGCTTTGTCAGACGACACGTTTGGTCAGAGCTTCAGGTGCAGCACAGACAGCTCATCCAAACTGTCCAATATAATGAGATATTTATCTGCAATAAAACTCTGCCGGCTTCTTCAGAAACAGCATATCCACGTGACCGGTTTGCATGCAACAGGAAGCAAATACGCACACAGGTCTTTGCGTTTGAATTGCTTTGGGTTAAGGACACAAACTGATCCCCTCAGGCCGCCGATCAAAAGTTCAAAAACTGCTGTCTGTGCAAGTTTACGACGTTCACCTTCCGACGTGTGACAGTATTTACATAAAGGATTCAGGCTCGGTTGGAATATTAATTATTGATGGGAAATGTAATGAATGATTTATAACCAAAGCCAATCAGAAGCTGCTGTCTCCCAGCGCCACCTGAGGGATATTATATATTTATAACTCAAGGACATGCTGTCATTGTTTAGGCCTACCTCCTTATTCCTGGGTTGCAGTGGAGCTAAGCTTTTGTTTCCCTTTCCATTGTACTGTGCCATCAAAGCCAGGTGCTACCGGCGGCTCGGCAGAACGCGTACTCAGGAGACAACTTGCGGCCTCCCTTCTAAGCGCACTCTTGTAGGGTGCATGCCTACAAACTATCATGTCACAGCTCTTTTCCTCGGGCTGCTCTTAACACACACTTTTGCCGAACCTTTTTATCCGGCACGGAAACACGATTTGATGTTCACACGCTCGGCGGTGACTTTTGACACGCCGAAGTGTGGGAGCACGGTTTATTTTATTTGATTATTTTGCGCGTTAAGTGTGAAATAATTCTGTTTAATCATAAAAAAAATCTGCAAAAAAAAACACGTTATTAATTTGCAGTGGAGGACACCAGCATTCTCGATTTGCCAAGGATAAACACCAGTGAGCCGGGAGATTCAAGAGGTGAAAAGAACACAAAATAAAATACCAGTGCGCTCGTAGTGATCTCAGTATGAGGAATGCATTCAGCACGGTGCCATTAACACTGCATTTATAAGAATAGAGGTGTTCAAAGGGCTTCGGTGAACGTGTTCTATTAGCAGAGACAGTAAAACACGACAGCGTGTTGGCGGCAGCTGGCTGGAAATAGGTTTGCTTGCCTCCGACGGTCTCAGTCACCTATGGGAGTGCGGCAAAATGATTGTGCCAAATTGATCGTCGCTCGGAATTAACCCCACTCTGATTGGTCCTATTGTAATTGAAGGTCAGAAATACATGACACACAATTGATAATTAGGAGCCTTCCAATATGCGGGGTGAATTAATTCTTATGAATGAGTTCGCACAATGTGCAGGTTCATAGGTTGTTAATCAGACTTGTGTCTTCCTGTATGAGGCGAATGGTGAAGCGCACGTCTAAACATGATTGTATGTAAATTACAATTTCAAAAGAGTCCACGACTAAACTGTCAGTCTCCATATCGATTCCCAGTTTGTCCGATGAAAGAGAAAAATTATTCAGAATTAAATGTCCTGAATTTTTTTTTATTTTTTTTTCCTTGCACCTCATTCAACTAAAATGACAGATAATATCAGTTGTGTCTTTATTATGAAATAAAAGAAAAGTCAACCTCTAGGCTGTAGGTGATTTTCTTTCCCTTTCAGCCAGTGGAGGGTCGTCCCAGTGTATCAGTCACTGTCAGTGTTCCAGGCTATTCATTATATGCTGGAGTAGATTTTTGCCTCTAAGTGACTTAGATTTGATTGTTTTTTTTTGTTTGCTTTTTTATGGAAGTGTGAATAAATCAAATCTGATTTTTTTTTTTTTAAATCACATCAGGGCCACTTGCTTATTTGGTCCAACTGAAGATTAGATTCACAGTCAATCTCTGTGAACACTGTCAGAAAACTCGGATTTAAAATTATACATGTTTTTTTTCTGTGTTGCTCATTCAACAAGACACGTTGCCGGAAAAGACGTGTGTTCACGTCTGTGAGTTAGATAAGGAGACTTTATCAAGCAGGTTGCTGTTCATGTGGCTCTTTCGTTGTGTAGTAGGATTTCATGGAGTGTGATGGACATTCTATCTAACATTTCATATTCAAATAAACGGAAAATGCACACAGGATTGAACAAGTCCCCGTCTTCTTAGATTAGACGTTGTCTTTTTCGTGAGTGTCGAGATTAATCAGTGGTCACATTTCACCAAAATGGAATATTTTTTCGACTGCTCTGATCATGGCCATTCGTGGCTCTCCGTGTTTCCAGTGGATACGGACAAACATAGACATCAAGATGAAATCTGTAAATAAAAAATTGAAGGTGAATACTGGAAACATGCCATTTAATTTACCCTCTGGGAATCTCCTTCCTCACTTCCTCATCCAGCAACACTGTGAGGATTGAATGATCTCTAGCTCTGCCATTTTAACAAAGGCATATGCATTGTATTGTGCATGACATGCTAAATCTACCATATGATATTGCTGTATATGGAAAAGGTGCCCACTCCGCGTTGGATATCGCACAAAGACCCACTCATACACTGACGCTTGTATATTATCCTCCTACTCCCTCACACCCACACAGGCAGCGGCGTATGGATGAGTGCCGTGGTTTTTTCCTTTTTTTAAGGGGCCAGTTCTGAGAAAAGTTCAAGAAGGAAATCAACAACTTCAGAAGAGGAGTGGTATCGCTCCATCTCCGCCGTGGTGCTTGTTTAGTATATTTTACTCTTTGCATCTGTTCCATTACTGTACATTGCTGCAGTGCATTGTTACACACCAGATGGCCTTTGCTGCTGGAGAGAAGAAAGCACGACGACTGAGACATGCTAAGACATCAAGCCATCAATCTCTTTCAGGAGGCTCCTCTCCCATTCACGAATCAATAATCCTCCATCATCCGCAGTCGCACAGTAACACTGCACGCTTTTCAGCATTCACTGGAGTTCAAAGGCTTTGCATATTTTCGAGAATTATGCAAGCTACTCCCTCTCATGGCTAAGCCCCAGTCTCATGATGGTGCTCGAACCTATTCTACAGGATCCTGTCTGAAGTGGGGGCCATTTGAAGTGCTTTTGGCAGCTGCTGTGGGAGCTAGGTATCCATAGCAGGAGATAGGCGGGCCCATTGTTGGAGCTGGCCAAGAGTTCCTGCTCCGTTTGTTTGGACATGCTCCGGACATGATTTGGCCCTTCCCTTCACTTCACTTCTCATTTCAGTTGGCCAGCAGCGTTTGTGTCCATGGCAAAATGACAAGCTATTAAAATGCATATTACAAAAAAACAGAATGAATAAATAAAGTTTGGGGTGAAAGGAACTTGGTGTGAGAACATAGTTACATCAAACTGCACGTGTAAAGCATATGCATGAGAAATTGTAGCGTGATGTGTCGAATTGGAATAAAACTGTAACTGCACAGGAAGAAGAGCACAACCTGCATGACAACATACGCAGTTACAAAACTTAAGGCCCAAGCAGACATTGCTAAAAATCCATGAGCTTCTACTGACTGCTGCGTAGTTTCCATGTTACATTCCCTTTTTTAAAAATACATTTTTAATTTGATTAAAGCAAAAATGTAGTGTTTTTTGTATTCAGCACGGTATGGATTGCCTACGGTAGTGTGACTAATCCCCTTAAAGTCTGACGCTCGAATTTTACAAAATATAAACTACAGTATATGCGACTATTTCACATACAGCATAAACTAAATGTATTTAGGAAGCAAAGGCTGATTGCTGGTGTCTTCGTAGTTAATTGGAGTTTAAGTCTATCTTTAATGTGTGATCCTTCCTCCTATTCTTCCTGCTGTCATACGCAGCTGGCTTAAGACAGCTGTGAGTATTATTTTCAACGCTCCGTCTTGTTTGGCAAATTTGCCATTTCATTTTTAATCCTAAAATGCTGTTTTAATTGCGATATAATGCAATGCTGCCAGATTATAGCTGTTTTTTTTTTCTTAATTTAATATCATTTGGTAAGTCGATAAACAAATTATCTTTTAAAAAAAAAAAAAACTCTCTTAGGATACTCACGACAGCAGGAATGATATTCCGGGGAGCTGTGAACTGCGGCAGTCATAAAAAATTATTTTGGACGCAGCGTCGTTGTTGGTGCATGAAAACGCAACAAAGTAAACACATTTGCATTGTAATGCATCCAGTACCTGATAATGTTCAACTGGAGTACCATTAGGCTTAGGATTGGCCCTCCTTTAGAAAACACTGTTTGAATTATCATGGTTTACAAAGCCTCTGTCTGCCCCCTTTCCCTGGCATATGTTATCTGCAGTCGCAGCTGCATGGCACCAAGTACAGAATATCCCCCCATCTGCTGATCCAGTCATGCACTCCTTTATTTTCTATCCCTCTCATTCTCCAAAGCCCACCTGACAGCCCCAGCAGAGGGGCTAACCTGCTATGAACATGGCTGCTCCACAACGCTGGCAAGAAACAAACCCTTTCCCATTCCTGGAAGGGGCTGCGCTGCACTGATGTGCCATGCAATCTGCGTGGACTGGCTGATGGTTGCACTTAGTTCCACTCCTTTTTGCCAACACGAGCAGCCCATACTGGAACTGACTAGATTGCATGCCAGTGTTCCCACTATCCCGTGAATGGCCGCGAGGGTGCTGTGCCAAAATTGCTGGTGCCACTTTGGAGCGTGCCAATTAGTTGTTCTATTGTTCGAGCCGACGTTCTCTGCAAGTAAATGAGACTGCTCCAACTTTATGTTATTGGCTGGATATTTCTAATATTTGCTACTTTACATTAGCGACCATCTCTCCTGCCTCTTCAAACTGACGGGAGACACCGACAGACGGACAGACAGCAGTGAGAGGCTCATCAATCAAAATCCTATGAAAGGCTCACACAAACATGCTGCATCTTGTGCCATTTCTGAGATTGTTGTGAATATTTTTGCATTGAGACACTCATCATTATGCCATAATTGTCTGAATATGCTAAACCCTCGCTCAACACTCCAAAACCGTAAAAAACTTATCAGATACTATATGTTGAAAATAGAGCAATTGTTCAGAGCACGGTGTCCCATTTCACACATTTCTTGTTAAAAATGAACTGTGCAGCAAAAAGTTATAACTTAAGTAAGATAAAAGAGCTGCTATTCCTGTTTGATTTAGTAACTTTGTTTCCCAGAAATAAATGCACAGCGTAGACAAAAAAAAACATACTACACATAAAACTAAAGGGAACACAGGGGACCTATGGCGAGGAGGAAGTCATTGTGTTTTTGCCTGATTAATCAAGCGTGCATTCACACTCTGTAACCGGCAAGACATTGTTCTATTAGCATTGTTTAACAGGAAATAATGTACTTGGGGAGGAAGGGGACGAAAGGGTCAGCAGGGGAAATAGATAGAAAGCGGAAAGAGACGGGGAGCAAGGGAAGGAAGAAGAGCAAAAGGGAAGTTAAAGGAGGAAGGTCCTGGGCGTCTGCAGAGAAGCCCGAGCCTCTGGGGACCCAGCGTGTACAAGGCAGCAATTATAGTTGATGAAGTGCCTCCCTCCACAGGCCCCTTCAGCAGTCATTTCCCACTAGTGTGCACCACGCCAGAGCCACATACATCTTCCTGTTGCAAAAGATCTCATTACCGACCAGTAGATGGGACGTCACTTATCTTTATCAAACATATGCATAAGTGTTCCCTCATGATTCTCCTTCCCACTGCTTCTCTTTTTGCAGCTCTCAGACTGAAGACGCATTGTCTTAAAGGCAAATCGCTTGCGTTTGGCGGCGTAAAGGCGGATAAGAGGTTGCTGGAAACGTAACAACTTTCTGCGTTACGAAGCGAACGGAAAGGGTTTCTAGTTCTCCGGTGAAGACCGGGATCGAAGACACTGTAATGGGCATAATTACCACTATAAAGCCAAAGCAAGAGCCATGAGAATATGGAAATGAAGCTGATTTCAATGTGTTAAATTACAGCTCCAAGCGTTTTCCTTTCACATGTTCCACCGAACCTGTTAAGTCGGTTAAGTGTCCTTTAATTTTGGAGACTGGATGTTAGTGGGATTAGTAATTTCCCACCGTGAATAGTCCCCGTTAGAAAGTTCTGCTCCCGCACATACACAGACGTAACTGACTGACAACCAAATCCAAAGAAAAGGTTTTCTCATTCTAAGACAGCTTCAGACTTTTGAAGGTGGACAACCCTTCAGAAAGATCTATATCCTCTCAAAAAAGTTTTTCTGCTTGTTCGAAACGATAATTAATAAACGCCAAACTGGGAATGTTGCACAAAGAACCAAATAAAAAAACTGTGATCAGCTGAGGGCTCGGCTCCACAACCGTGTCTCACAAAGTTCTTCGAACCACCTCTGCACCTCCTCAGATAGCATCTTGCTTGCTTGGTTTTTTCCAATGAGGACATTTTCTCCTCAGTTACAAGTCACAGGCTATCTCCTGCAGGCCATTAGTTTTTTGCTGCCATTTAAAGCAGATTGCAGAATCAGTTGTCCTGCGGATGATAAGAGTCTCCTCGAATATGTATCTACATTTGGCATCAAAGAAAACAAAGATCTCTGCTGCTCGAAAGTAATTAGACTGTGTCACTTTTGCCCTTATTCAAGCGTGCAGTTGTTGTAATGTGTTTGATGTTGCCAGGATTGAAAAAAAATTACTCAGGATTCAGAGGTGCAAGGAAGCATAGAAAAAATGGGCTACAAATGCACGTGTTTTTAATTTTTTTACAGAGGAACTGTGAGAGTATTAACACTAGCAATTAATCACGTTGATTAAAAAAGTGCAGCGGGCTGGAGTGCAGAGAGAATGACATTTTCCTTCTTTGATATAATGTAAAGAAGATCAAGTGGTAGAAATTCTGTGAGCCTGTATTTACTGTGGATGAAATGATGCTTTGGAGAATTTACTAATATAATCATGCTATCACGCTTACAATGTCAATACTAACCTGTTGATGTAATGTTTACGGTCGTCACTATATTAGTTTAGCATAATCATATGCTAACATATGCTAATTATGTGTGTACTGTCTCCCTGAGGCTGTGCAAAACAATAAATTGTTGTTTTTATTCTCTTACTTTTCAGTAATTAATATACCGCCAGATTTGTGGCAGACTTTGTCACCGAGGATCCAAAGTGGATGTTGATGCTGCACATAGCTCTTGTTTTTGTGAGCGAACAAGCTTTATGGATTATCCTCGTCTAATTGCTTGTTGCTCAAAAAGTCTCAAACTGGGCGACTTGTGTCACCTGCAGTCTCTCAACGACATGCGGCTCACCAGAGCCCAGCATGACCTTCGACCCCACATACTAGACGACAGACCTAAACAGACACCATACAGATGTTTCTACATCCACTGATCTCACTCTCTACATTCGTCAAGTGCGTAAAATCAGTCCGCATCCCTACTTCCATGGTTTAATATTCAGTTGCGCCTGTGAAATGCTCATATTCTCTGGATCTGCTTTGGCATCAAATGGCAAAAAACGTTTCAGTATTCGTCAAGATCGAAGCACTTTGATTGATGCCATGATAGTATCAAAATTCTATACCCAGGCACAAGTGATCACATTCATTTCATGACTATAAAAAATCATAAAGGTCCTCTCTATACAATATTTGTGAAGAATAAAATGTCACCCATAGCTCACGTTAGTACTTTTACATACCTCTACATCAACAGTTGCATGGCACCGGTCTTTTTAAGTGCCAGCAGGCTGTTTTTTCCCCATCTACAGTAGCAGACTATTCCCTGAGCCAACTAATCATACAGCCTTCATCTCCTCCTGGTACTACCCAGAACCTGTTCTCCATCTGCCTTTCTCCCTTTCTCTCCAGTTCCCATTCCATCCACCTCTCTTCTCCTCTCTTGTCACTCACATGCTCCAACTACAAAGGTGCCCAGATGCCTCAAATCTCCAGCACTGATCTCCTCCAGCGAAAGGCTGACCCACGTGCGATCTGTCTCACTAATCACTGCCTGAAACCACTCTGGGCTCACAGGGCCGAGAGATAAAGACAGCTGCGAGCTTTACTCGGCTTTAGCAGGCCTCAGTGGCTGTCTCTGTCGGGACTGACAAGCAATACTGTTTCTGAGGTGAAAAATTGCCGCCGGCCGGCCTTACCTTTCCATCTCGCCATCCTAAAAGTTCCAGCACAATCTGTGGGACATGCACAAAGGAATGTCACCTCTGAGCTGGAGTGACGAACGACTGCACAGCAGGTTAACACTGCGCGGGGCCGACATGCATAATAATTGTCATTTCATTGTTTTTTAATGTTTATAATCATTATTATTTTTTGTCTTCTTTTTCTCCCTCAAACTCTCCAGAGGTGTTGTGTGATAAACTATGAACGGCAAGGCCTAGAGAGTGAGCTTTGCATGGCTGCACTGAATCCACAATTAGCCATTTCATTAGCATCCATTAACATTTCATTTTATTGTGTATATGGGAGCAACAGGAGAGACGGTGAGGGCAGATGCTACGTTTTCCTATTGACCCGTGAACACACGTGTATGCACTCTGGTGGCACACTAATAGCAGCTTCTGTTTATGCATATGATCACTGAACATAGCCAATTGGGGGTCATTAACTATTGACTAAGTTTCAGAAAGTGTTGAGAGTGCAGGGACAAGTAAACGTGCCCCAAGGTCGCTGGATGCATATGTTTGTGTTTTTCTGCAGTTCGACTTTCAAGTTACGCTGAGATTTCTAACCGAAGGAAATACTGCAGATCTATCTACCGTCCCTGAACAGCTCTAGAGCTTCCTTAAGCTACATGGTGTTGCACACTTGAAGTTAAACCAGCACACAAATATTGCATTAGGTTCATATACGACAAGATAAGAAGAAATATAGGATCATTTGGACAATATAAATAATTAGCAGGCTTCAGAAAACTGCTTCAGGAATTTCTGGAGTAAAAATTCCATAATGTCCTGCAAAAGCAGCGATAAAATGTGTTACATTGTGCGCAACATTTAAATTATCAATAAAGAAAAAAAACAGCTTGGGTTAGATCGAGTGTTTTAGTGTGAACATTAATTTAGTGTAAATCACAAGGACAGTAAACACGGTGTCATCTAAACATTACGACTTCTATCGTCATGTTGACAGTGTGAGATGATTGCGTTGGAAATAGTCAGCACTCCACAGTGTATGTTTTTTTTCCAATGAAGAACCAACAAAAATCCATCAAATCAAAATCTTTAGTTATAGTTATATTCATTCTACATTTCATTTCTACGTAGGCGTGTGTGTGTGTTTCGTTAGTTTGTGTTGGTGGCGTCAGCTCCTCTGCCTCTAAAAGTTTGAAGACACTCCACAACAGAGAAGATCCTAAGGACCTATTAATTTCAGTGGAAGCTCGGTCGTTACAAAGGTAAACGCTGACATTTCAGGTAGCGTGTTATTTTGACTGACTGCCTATTAGAGGGTGTAATGCGCCGCGCAAATGTATACTTCAAGCCCCAGTGCTCCTGCAATGGTCAGGGGGGAGCAGATAGCTCAATCTACTGGTCTTTATTTAGCAAGGTCGCTCAGGACATCAGTGGGCTTGGACACAGCCAACGCAACACCCCCCCCACACACACACACACACACACTCTTACACAGACACCGACATGTCAATGACATTATTGTCAACAGAGCTCTTTACCGCTGAAGAACTAGCACCATTAAGAGCCTGTCTCCGTTTACAGTAAATTGGTTCTCTTTATAGAAAATAGCAGTTATAAATCCATTGTTATGGGGTATTTTTTCAGCCTCTGGCTTAAGAGAAGTCCCTCCAGTCACAATTTCTGATTAGCGGTCTTTATCTGCCACCTGATATCTCCCGCAGACTGATTGGTTTGATAGTAAAGCCACAGCTCTGAAATCATAACCTTGAAATTGTCACCGTGCCTGTCCAAGAAATGCAAATGATAATAGTTCACACAGAGCAATACTTATTGGATTCTCTGTACCGCTGTAACAACAAGCAGTTTGCTTGAAATGACATATTACTTGCAGTGAAAGATGACCAACAAATAATTGGCCTATTTCTTACAAAGCACCGGCCCCTGTAATTTTGAAAATGGGAACACTGAACACCCATTTTTTTAATAAACCTGCCAGTCACTGCCGACGCCGAGCAACAGGTTTAGCGGTCTCACAGCCTCCAAGGTCGAACTTTGTCTCTTCGTGTCACTGCGGCTTCACGGAGCAACAGTTACTGCTTTGTTTCCCGCTGGGAAAGGAGAGGGCTGTGTTTGCTCCTCGCAAGTGTCACCCCTCGGGGGCGTCTTATAATGCTGGCCTGTTTCCACATCTTGTCTTGCTTTTATAGCCACGTTGTTATATCGGGTGGTCGGTGGGTCACGGAAGGCTGGGCACACCCCTCATAAAGGTCCCCATTCAGGGAAAATGGAAGGACTTTTTTACGAGTCTAATTGGAAGTTGGCAGTGCAGCCATGTGGGCTGCTGGTAGGGATTAGACCAGTGGCTCAGTTGGCTGACTCCTGATGGAACACTATGGACCCGATGTAGACGCTCCCCTTGTTACCCTGGAGGGAGAGGGACAGCGTCTACACGTCTCTGTGTGTGTGTGTGTGTGTGTGTGTGTGTGGAGAGCATGGGGATGAAGAGGTGTCGGGAGGCTACAGTATTGCTCCAAAGTGATTTGTCTCGGCCAAAAGGTCCCCTTGTCCTTCACAGATGGCTGGGCTTACGCCCCCATTAGTGGTGGAGACAGAAGAGCAAAAGGAAACACGGAGGCAAAAGAGACACCTGTGCGTCTGCTAACAAATAAACTTTGTTTTATACAAAATGTAATTCACACTCCATCACACATGATGCAATGTATTCAACGTAGGATCCGGGGAGAAAAGTTACCGAGGCAAGCGGAATTGCATGACTCCTTTGAAAGAATTAGCATTTTCAGCCCATGGGGGGGAAAAAATGACAGAGTGTGAGAGAGACAGGAAACAGGAAGCTGGACAAATAAGTGAAGATATCGAAGAAGGATGTGGAAGGGGAATGGGATTTCCACAGACGCTGTGCGGTGAGGCTTTTTCAGAGTTTGGAGATGCCTTAAAATTAATGTTCTCAAAGTAAAGAATACACTTTTATTACAACAGTCACCACGGTGATTTAGTTGCACCCACTCTTTTATTGTTTCACACTGTTGGGTGGGTGGAAACAGGTTGGAACGTTCAGTCAGTTTGGCACAGGTCCAGTGACGTGTTGCGTTGTGGGAGAAACTCATCGGGTAAAGAATTCCGAGAGCATTTGGGAAGCTGCGCATTGCATCTATGACCTACTGTACATGCATTTACTTTTTGCATTTTGCAGAGTAGAGTAGAGCAGATTTAAGTTTAAAATTTCAGGTTTTATTTGATGGTTATTATACCTCAATACATTAAGCAATACAATGATAGTCACTCTAGAATTTGGCCTTGAGTTTTACACAGGAAAACTGTTTTTGCTCTTAAAAAAAGGATAAATCAGCATGATAACCTGTCTATGGAGGAAAGTTATTTCAAATCTGATAAAAAAAAGGGAAAAATAATCAGAGGCATTGCACATACATCGGAGAAATGAGAGATACATAGATACACCACAAAAGTTTTATGGACTGCTGCAAACAAGATCAACCTCTAACAAAGTGATGAAAAGGCCACGGTGTGGAGGAAGAAATGATCTGCTCATGTTCCAAACTATATAAGCTGCTTTTGGAACGGGCTCTCTGGGATATATTTATGATATAAATCACGACTGTAGAAGCAGAGGTGGATACAAACATTTTGTCTGGAACATTTACAGATAAATGCATCAAATCTAACTGGGAGGAGCTTCCTCTGTTAACAAAAAGGTGATTGATTTACCTGGTGTAACATCTATAAACCCACTGTAGTTTATCTGGGTGTAAAAGTAGCATAAAAAATTATTTAAAACACGTCACCACTGACCTGAAACCATATTTTACAGCTATGAACATGTTGAGTTTCTTGCACTAGACATACATACCGCTGATTCAGGCGGCTGAATATGAACGAGGAACAAGATCATTTGATGATCGAAGCCAAGGAGCAACAGCAATTTCTATGTTTAGAGCAAAGTGTTCTTATTTGTGAGAGTGACTGTAATTTCCCTTTAGATTTAGTGAGCTCTGACTAACTTTCTCTGTTCCCATTAACAGGTTTGTCAGAAACAGGGCAAAGACCGAATGGGCACAGACAAAACTAGCTCTGCATTTAGTTAGATAAAAGTGACGGAGGACCCGACCTACAGACACCAGCCAGGGATCCGAGTCCACCACCCACGGCCTCCTCCTCCTCCTCCTCCTTCCTCCTCCGATCCAGCTCGGCTTGTGCAGGATGTCGTAGCTTTGAGCACATGAAGCAGCTTTTAGCTCCCAGGTTCTGACTGAGGCTGTTTGTGGAAAAATCATTTTAATGTCACTTAAGCCGTTTAGTGGCACGTTTTCCCGCTTTAGTTAATGTGACCGTGACTCATCAGCTCCGGACTTATGTGTATCCATGTTACACATGAAAGTGCAGCTTGATTCTCAGTCAGAGACATTTCATAAAGCTACCGCAGAGTGAAGAGAGGAGACAGGAAAAAAATTAAACCAGCTATGAAAAAATGACATTTTAAAAATGTACATCAACACCATTTAAATGTATATGAACATCAACAACAGCAGCAGCAGAAACAAACTAGCTCCACTGCAGAAGAACATTTAAAACATGACAACAATACTTTTAGTAATAAATAATAAAAATTGTATTTTGAGGGAATTGTTTGATGCTGCTCTTCTTCTTCCAACCTGGGGCTGTTTGAGAAATAACCAAGCCTAGTTTATGTTGATAAAACTATATAACGATTGGTTAGTAAGTCATACAATCATATGGCAGGAAATGTATATTATCTCTCTAATTGTTAAGAACCCCACATTCCCATTATATTAGTCATAGTATTGCAGAACTACTTCCCGTTTCAGCCTGGACAGCCCAATTTTAATTTTGTAAGAGCAAACAATTAATTTGTCTTCTACGGCCATTTGGATTTTGCTTTCATGTAAAATAGCTGTAAGCAAGTTTGTCATTCACTTTCTTTTTATGTAATTTGGTGATTTTTTGATATTTCAAAGGAACCGAAGAGGGCAAAGGGGTTAAAATACAGTAGGAAGTGGGAAAATGCATAAGAAGAAGAACAGTCGATCTTTGTGCCTCTTTTCTCTTCAGGCGAGTGGACTTGAAAGGCTTTGAGCATAAGTCATATGCTCAACAAAAGATGGAGACACTTATCTCAGGTTCTCAAAGTTATGTAAAAAGTACTGGCTTTAAAAAATGTTTTTTTTTTTTGTTGCAGTTATGATTTCTGTTTTATTTTATTTAAAGATAAAGTTGTGAACTAGATTACAATTAAATATAGTTTTTCTGTCAGGAAACAACGCGTTGTGTGAACAAAACCATGTAAAATATATCCAGTTGTACACTCTTGTACACTTTTTACAATATTTATATGCATATTATACACGGTTTTATGGCAACTTTTTTGCTAGTTGATTACTGTAATTTCTACAGGCAATTTGTAAAAGTGTAAAAAAAATACTGGGAAACCTCAGCAACATTATTTTATTTGATCTTAATTAACGTAGGAACATGATGATGCTTGTGTATTGTATTAATACTATGATAGACTGTAAGTATTGAACTTCATATTAGACTATAAAGGTGAAGTTAAGCTGCCATTTTAATCATAACTGCGATGCTGGTCATTGTTATTTGACTTATTTGTGTGTCTACATTTGTCATCTTTGAATTGTGCTTTTTTTATACCCTTAATTCATCTTCACAGGTTGAGGACAACTGTCAGTCTCTGTTGATGTGCCGACTGGCTAACAATCAACAATTCTTGAACCTGAGGAAGTATCACGACATTATTAACGCAGAGACAAGATTACAGCATAAACCAGGGTCATTTGAATTATCTATTGCTCTTACAGGCTCTCAGACTGTCTTTCACACAACACTTCTCCTTGGCAATAATATACAGTATGTGGATCACTCTCTTAACATTTACTTAAGAGAGGGTCTAAAAAAGATTGTATAAGGTCTGCCAGATGATTATAGCTTATAATAACCAATGTCAACAAAGATGAGCTGAGGTGTATGTCTTACCTTCAGGTAGCACATCCATAGCTTTGCGGATTGCAACAGAGACTGGCAACAAGTAGGGCTCTCAATAATTATCATTTAGCCATGTACTGTAGTGACAAATCAAGTTTAGATTCTTTTTTTGTTAATAGAGCCAATGATCAAATAGAATAAAAATAGTTTGTTTGACACAGGTGCCCAAAAAGGGACAGAGCACAGTATAAATTGATCAGCAACTGTATGGACTACAGCTGTTTAACTGCTCATTAATGCCAATATCTAATCAGCCAATTACATCGACTTAATGTATTTAGGCATGTGGACATTGTCAAGACCATCTGCTGAAGTTCAAATATAAAAATCTGCCATGGTTGGTTGGTTTATTCCAGACAGGCTGGTCTGAGTCTTTCAGAAACTGCTGATCCGCTGGGATTTTCACGCGCAACCATCTCTGGGGTTTACAGAGAATGGTCTGAAAAAGACAAAATATCCAGTGAGCAGCAGTTCTCTGGGCCAAAATGCCTTGTTGATGCCAGATGTCAGAGGTGAATGGCCTGACTGGATAGAGCTGATGGAAAGGCAGCAGCGGCTCAAATAACCACTCGTCACAATACACGGATCCATCCGGCCCCGTATCAGTGGCGAAGACCGGTGGCGACGGTGTAATGGTGTGGGGACTGTTTCCTCGACACACTCTCGCCCCCATTAGTAACAATCGTTCCACAGATCTTCCTGAGCACTGCTGCTGACCACGTGAATTCCTTTAAAAACCAGTGCAACCATCGTCTGATGGCTTCTTCCAGCAGGATATTGTGCAATGTCACAATGATAAAAATCACCTCAAACTAAATTATTTAAAACAATAAGCAGCTCCTCATTCAACCATTCAGTTGTATGGTATTAGAATCAGCAAGTGAGCGAATAAATATGTTGATCATCCCACTTACTAAAACCACCTGTTCTAGAAACTTGCTTTTGGAAAAAAAAAACTGTGCCACCCATCACTTGTGTCTGAAAGCAGTATCTGTTCAAACAAGCCATTTCCTTCAGTTCTCTGCATGACCTGGGAAACTACTCCATATCTGCTTTTGAGCTCTAAGTAACAATCATAAAACAGTACGCTCTCAGAAACAAAGCCCTAATGTCATGCTCGACCTTCTATCTCAAGAACTAATGTAGGTGAAGTGAATGTCGGAGAGCCATGGGCAGCAACGGTCCTTAAGTAGCACATAATCGAGAGCGCACGAGTGGGGCTTTTTAAGACCATCAGCACCGAACCATGGAGACCAAAGATGTACAATAGCAAATCATGGTTGACACCTCTTAACTGCACAGGTCAGAGCGGCTAATGGCCTTCCCAGAGAGCACTGCAACCACAAACAACCCATACAGCAAAGTTCACATTCTATCTTTGGAGAGCTCCAGCATAAAAATGCGGTGTGCTTTGTAGAATTGAGTGGCCATTCCAGTATTTACTGGTCAAGTCAAACAAATTTAATTGTGCTCTCTGAGCAAAGTGCTGTGACAGAACGAGCACACGGGGATACGGTGCTGTGAAAGGAGAGGGAAAAGGATTTCGGCGGGTGTAAAGGCCAAAACACGGCAGCTGCTAAAGACAAATGCGGGACTATTAGGCGTTGATGTGGGGAGAAAAGCGCGGGGTAGGGGTTGGGGGTGGGGGCTTGGGATCAGTATTGGGGGTGAGATGAGATATGATGTGCACCTTTTGTCTACAATTACTTAGTGCTTATCATTGATTTGGCCCAGTTACAGAGAGCCAAGTGTGTCGGCTAAGATGCTGCTGTTGAAATTCCATTTTAGACTTAATTTCCAAAGAAAAGAATGAGCTTAATTAGTTTCATAACTCAGACACTGAATCGAAAAATAAGGGTCACAATATATCTAAACATCGCTATCATTAGAGCAATGCTGACAACGGTTTCTATTAGGCATTAATCCTGATTATCTATTAGGTTTATGAATACCAAGATAGTCGAATAAAAGAGGCAACCACACATAGTGTTACTAATTTGGACAGTGGTTGTGGAACATGGCCGCAGAAATTGCATAAATAATGCGGTGGAGTCTGAATTAATATTTCCTATTCTGATTTCCGAAGACCTTGCAGAAGAAGCTTGAATTCTGAAAAGCAGCCTGTTGCATCCTAAATGAGTTATTAAGATTGCTAAATCAAGTCAAATTGTTTACAAGATAAAGCAATGTCATATTCATATATTCTGCATCAGTAAGTATCACCAAACAAGCAAGGACGACTTCTCGGGGTTAACGAAACCGCCGAAACTGTGAAACCTACACTAGAGTTAACAAACGTGGAGTCTAAGGAAGAAAGTCAGTCATCTTTCACCTGGGGCCAGAAATCCACAACTACTTAAACATCATACAAACTTTATTACAGATTACAGATTTGTAATTTATTGCATCTCTAAAGAATAAGCGTCATCAGCACCTTTCTGTATGTATAAAGTTCTGTTGTAAAGTTCTTTTGCTGCTTCCTGCTCCACCGGGTTCACCGGCTGACTTGGTGCCGGGCCGGTCGTGTGTATTATTTGTATAGCGACTTTGCACGTGGTCGCAGGTTGTCGTCAACCATTGAGGCTAATTGCGAGCACTTTAATTAAAGCTCTTCATCATTAACGTAACGTGCATGCTCGATTGCAAACTGCAATCTAGTGCACTTATGCCCAAGTATCCAACCAAATCCTGCATTACTTCAAATGATTAATGCAACAAATTTAGTTCTTTAACTTAAGTCCTTCTGCTCGACCCCCTGCTGTTATTTAGTCCACAGACCCTTAAGACGAATTCGCAGTTGCGGTACAACTGCCGCGTGTGTGTAAAGATTGTTGATGGTTGCAGCACTTCCTTCTCTGCAAGTTAATTCAAATTAAGCAGATCGGCAGCAGACCTTAAAGGCTGCTCGGCGGGTGGAAAAGGTCAGGCGGTGGAAAAAATATCCCCACTGCAGTGACATTAAGCTGCGTGCGAACACACTGCACGTCCTTGAAGGTCCCATCGCATGTTATATACTGTGTGCGCTTGTACAGCTGTACCTTTAAATTATTTTACCACAAGAAAAATGTCTCAATCGAGAGCGTTAATGGCTCATTCTGGGTTTTATGTTTCCCGTCTGTGTATTTAGCACACGCATTCTGCTGTGTTTACATCGATTTTAAGACAAACAAAAGAATGAATATATTATTAGTAATCATGGTTAATTAATTTCCTTTATCAACGTAATTACTTGCGTGTATATCCGTTTGGTATGCATATCTTTCAATTATCTCTGGATGTGTGCCTCATTAATTTAATATTACAGAGAAATTTAATCAGAATTTATAATTGACTTAATGAAGTTCCTCCATTTCATTTAGGGTGAAAATGATTTGACGTGTTTATTTGTAACAGGGGCAGTGTGAGCACTACTTTTGTGTTCGTCAGATAATATAATTCTATTTGTACGTACAGACACGCTGCAAGTTTGTCGCAAGTACATAAAGTCAGTTCTGTAAATCTGCAATATTTTAAGTTCCTGTCATTTTAGATTCTCAACTCATACAAACCCTGATTACCAGAAGCATAATTTAATCATTCTATATCTTTGTTTATTAAAAAACAAACTTAATGTAAAACTATTGCAGAAGTTTTAAAAGTTATCCACACTTTTCAATTTAATACCTATGTAAGATGAAATATATAAGTTATCTTGAATGTTACCTGCATTATGATATTAACATCTCATCTTTTTTTTTTTTTGGTTGGAATTATGATTTGGTCAGCAGTTCATGATTATTTAATCAAAATCTTCTCTTGATGTGAGCATGACCAGAGGCCAAAACAAAGAACCCATCTGTGTGATATATTTCTAAAATCATCACAAAACAGATTCTTTTTCAAAATTACTGTCTTGGACATCTGATTATTGTTGTTTGTACCTTTTTTTTGATTTACCAATCGTACTCATTTAACATGTTTTATAGTTTGATGAACACATTTTTTGCTTTATGAAATGCATATTATTAGACAAAATTAGGTGAGATCAGATGTGCTCAGAGTGGGATAGTTGTAGTGTATCTTACAACACTTGTTGTTGCCAGGCAGTCTTCCATTCAAGTTCAAATCAGGCCTGAACTTGCTTAGCTCCCCAGGTTTATATATTTTTGTGACGATCATAAAAATATAATGAGGAAAAAATATCCCTCATGTTAACTAGCTCATTGAGACAGAGATATACTGAACTGAAATTATACTGCACTTACATATAAAGTGAGATGATGAGAAGAGACAGGAAGAGACAGCACTTTGCATGAGTTCCCTGATTATTGAATGATTGTATGTTTGTGTTACAGGGAACAATTAGGAGTATGGTTTTTCTTTTTTAAAGAATAAACTCATAAGACATTGTTGCAGATGCCAAGCAAGATATGTCAGATTGCCATGAGAATGTCTAGATAGTCCAGATTACCTCTGAGCAGTCCTGCGCTCTGAAGAAAGAGCTGCAAAAGCAGGTGTGTTGAACCCGACCTTTATCTGACCTTTACCAGCGAGTAAAGTGGACCAGGGAGCTGGAAGGAAAAGGAATGAGTGAAGACTTCAAGGGCCAATTTGGACAAGTTGCCAATGCAGCCCCTGTTGACACACTGTCCCAAAGGAACGAGCAGACAAGCACAGATCTAATAAAGTTGGCCTCAGTGCTTGAGCGAGTCTTGCAGAAGGGATTAAAAGGGGTAAATACACAACGAGGCAGCCCAGCTGCTGAGCAGACCTACTATTGACATCCTGGCTCCATCCATGCAGGGATGATCAGGGACAGCCTCACCGCCTCAAGTGTGAATGGCCTAGGCCATTTTGGCAGGATTACTTCCAGCGTCAACAAAGCCTGCCTTCTTTAACCCCAAAGCCTTTCTACTGTAGCACAAGTGGATGGAATGAAGACGCCACGGTGGGCGGATGGACCTGCCCGTCACAGTGAGGTGTTTATTAAGGAGACTTGCACAGTGTGTTTGTATTTTTACCTGAGCTTTTCAAGTCTTCAGTTTTGTTCCTTTTTTTACTGTAATGCGTTTGGCACTGCCTCAAGAACTTTCGGAAACTTTAGTAAACCTCAAACACTGATGTTAATGCGGAGGCTTTTTGTATGTGAACGACGGCCAAGAGCAAATTATGAAAAGTGAACCCTGAACCCAAATGAGCAGGGTGATAACAACCGTTAACTCCATCATGTTGGAACTTAAAAACTACCTCTGGGAATGCAAAGAAAACTGCTGAAACAGATAATACACGAATTCTAAATAGATAGAGCAACATGTTGGGTTGCTACCAAGTTTTGATTATGTTTTTATATACGGCCCAAGAGAAAACAGCCTGAAAAAAAGATGATGCACTTTACGTGAAGCCCCTGTCTGATTTGGCAGCCAGAGTTGAAGATGCAAGCCCAGAGGAGAGGCCACGGGGAAAGAACGCTCTTGTACTAATCTTTGAAGGCTTTCAGGGATCCACCAAGGTAAGCAAAAAAATATCAGGATTTCAGGCAAAATCCAGGATGGGTTTTTTTCTGCTTCCAGCTCAAGGTTCAAAAACCTGGTCTAGACACCACGAGAGACCAGAACAGTCCAAAATCTTTGACAATCACAGTGAAACTGATGGTAATTCGTCGTTCTCGCTGTGATAAGTAAATGCCACACAAGTGCCCACACAAATTTTAAAGAAGTCAAGAACAGTCACAAAATTTCTAAGTTCTCAGGGACTCCAGATAATTTCAGCAGTTCATGGCTGGTAGGCTGAGCTACAAATTGTTCTACTGAAATTATATAAACTCTAGTACAACTCTGTACGCCATCAACTTAGATCTGGACAGACGTGGGTTTGTCTTGACGTGTCTCATTTTACCATCCACCAGGTGCGTGGCCCTGCCCAGCCAGCGAGGTCTGAATAACACTTAACACTTCATTCCGATTCAAATTGTTTTCCATCATACCAGCTTTTTAAAGAGGGAAAACCAACAAGACCATAGCCTGGTTCCAGACTGCACCCACATTACAATTTTTTTCAGTGACTCATAAAGGTCTGGTGCTGGTGCTCATTGACGCTTCGTGTTCGGCAGCTGAAGATACAATCAATCAGAGGATGTATGCAGGACTGAAAGACTGGAGAAAAATAGCAAGAAAATTGAAAAAATAATGGCTTTCGTGTTGAATGAACATGGGGTTAATTATAGTGTCTTTGTCTCCTTGGTAACTATAAAATTGGTGAATTGAATAACTGCTAACTTAGACGTATAAAAAAGGTATAAATTTAATCATGGTTTAGCGTAAACCTTTCATTTTGGATCCGAGGGTGATTATGAACGCTGACTATTTATCCTCCGCTGCCACCACCTTTTGTGACTGGCAAGTACCAGTATATTAATTAGCAGGTGAAGGTTTGAGTGAGAGGTTGCAGAGGGAGTTAAAGTGTTTAAGTCGTGCGAGGGCTGGAATATTTTGTTGCGCTGAACAGCCGAACGTGGCTCATTTCAACAAAACATCCTTTCTAAACATTCCCAAGTATTTGATGAGAGTAAAATAGAGTATTTATATGCAAGGTGCAAATTCAAGACTGTTTGGTGTGGGCTGCAGCTCTGTCCTTGGCATTTAGTGAAATTCAATGTTATTCCAACTGAGTTGTGAATTGGCAGATATGCTATTTCCTATGTTAAATAAACTAAAGAAAAAATGGCACCTGATTAATATTTTCTCAGTCAAATAACATTAGACATTAAAGCCTGTTGGCGGTATCAAATTTTATGGTAACACACTTGGTGTTCAAATACATATAGGCCACACATGGCTGTGCACATTGTTGTTTATGCTCCATGAGCTTTAAATATTCAAATTTTTTATAAAAAAAGACTTTACACTGTATTTTTACAAATATCAGAATTTTTACTTACTTTAAATACCTTGTAGACAGTCTTTTTCACTGCATTAAAGAAAAATTAACTTTAAATTTGAACGTAAACAATCAAAGAACAACTGAACTAGCTGAATGTGCAGTAAAGATTATGTTGATGAAAAACAATCTTCTACTCTTTTTGACAATTCAAAGTAAGGTGATGCAAACTGTACATACCATGTAACACGTGCATTCAAAACTGAGCACATGTTCTTCTTATTCTGGCGCCAATTGTGGCCACTACTTTGTCCCTACTTTACTGCAGCGGTTTGGATTGTTCTGCCTCGCTCGTCTTCCACAGCAAGGCAACAGCAGCTCCGCTGTGCAGTTTGTCTTTAAAATCTGGACATGACCAAGAATATGTCGAGTAATCCGGGGTTAACGTGCGCGGTCAAATGGAAATCCTGCTCAGATTGCAAAGCAGCATGGGGGTCCGTCCACCTCCTACGCCGCCTGTCTGTAACGGGAGACAAGCTGCCAAACACTGTAAAAGCACGAGTGCATCGGCTCCGTTATAACAACACAGCGGAGTCCGATTAGAGATGACAGCTGGGTACAGGTAAGCACATCCTTTGCTGCACATCTGTGGCTCCGAACCCTGTCTTGCTTTTTTTTTATTTGGTGGAAACAGCACGTGAAAGAGCCTGGTTACTTCAAGGTCTGCGGCAACTAAATCTCACTGGAGGTGTAGACAATTAAGAAGCTTTTCAAGCTCTAACAAATTTTCTAGAGACTGATGAAAAGCCCAGTGACAGTTAATTACAGTTAAGCAATGTGTCTCTTCAGTCTTATCCCAGACTTGTCCTCAGCCTCAGGGCACTTCAGCCCTGCAACTTCATCACTGTAAAGAGACACAAACGAGAGAATTGGGACGACACAAACAGCAGCTGGATGCCATCAACTGCAACCTCAACTGTTTGTGATCATTCACATTTTGAAATCACAAGTTTTTTTAACTGTTACATGTGACAAATCCATCACTGGAAACTCTGAGCCCTCAAACAAATGTCTTTCCTTTTGAGTATTCTTTAGTATTTCGGATTTGCAAATATAGATACAAAGTAGAGTTTGTTCATGGCTTTCACATCACTTTCACTCACCAGCAATAGCTTCTAGCTGCTTCAAATCACGAGTCTGATGGGAAGTTAGACGTTGTACTCGTATTGCTAATATTGGTCTTTTCGGATGCACTGATTCGCTAAACTGAACAACCAATCACGGTGGTCTGATACAACATGCTGAATTAGTTGAAAAGCTGTAGACAGAGTCCAACTATAGCTGAAGGTGCAAAAACTAGGGCGATGGATATTTTAATTTCTCAACTGGCAGCAAATAAAACTAAAAAATATTAGCGTTCATGGGAAGTTTTATGTTCTATAATTTGCTATGGTGGATGATGTCAAACACACCACATTAGATATCGTATATGACTACAGCTTAGTACAGGTATTTTTAGAAACCATAAATCATGGTACTATCAAAAATACCATCGTGCTAAAGATAATATTTCCCAAAATATCGAATTATTCCCTTGTGGAGCTTCATACTGATGTGGTTTTGAAACGAAGATAATATTACCAACTTTATATTTTGTTGACTCATCGTATTTTACATGGTGAACTTATTTTTGTTATAAAATATTAATCTGCAAAGTGCAGCACTTTGGATGCCTTGTTATTTACCTGACACTCTACTTCTAATGAGGGAACACATGCAGTTTCGCTGTGGAGTTCAAGGACACCTGGAGAAAATCCTGCTGCAAGTCCAACACCAGAGACATTTGCATGGGCGTCTCTGGACAGCGGGATAAAACTACCTGCAAAATGATTGGCTTGGTCGCTTAATAAATCTTTATGTACTACTTTTTTTTATTAAGAAGCATCAAAGCCGGAGTCGGGACAAACCCACAGGGAATCCGAGCTGCCTCAGCTTAGCCCGACTGTTGGGAATTCCTTAGGTGGCTGAAACTCGCCGGCGGCGTTCACCTACATCCGCTGGAGCAAAGTCATAGAGAACACCGGCGTGCGCTTGATGTTCCGAATGACTGGAGAGAACAAGAGCAACACAGAGTCGGCTGTGCCAATACATTCATCATAGTCCGGTACCCCCATAGACCGGGTTCACTGTTTACAGCCTCCCACAGTAGTTGTGCAGTGCACTGATGTGGATTTGATGCAGAACTGCAGCCAGCGTGGCACACTGTGAATATTCACTTAAATGCCTTTTGCTCTTGCTGGTGTCACTATTCTTGGCTTTTTTTTTTTTTTTTGCTCTACACTACTTTATTTTGCAGAAAATGCAAATACGACTTCCATTAATTAACAAACACCCCACATATTTTATATTGTTGTATTTCCCAACAGCTGCTCACTGCTTTTTCCTCTCATTGCATCCCGGCAATGAGAGGATCTCATCTATTTTAGTCATGCACGCGTATATTGTCCCCATTACAGTGGTATTATTTCAAACTGCTCCACTTGCCTATATGGGGCGTAAAAAATATTGTCTAAGCCAATTTTCTGCAGAAGAGGAGCCTCAACAGCACATCTCTGTTAGATAAGTTAATTACCTCATATCCTACAGCTCCACACTAGCCTCCTCCCCCAATCCCTTACAGGAGGAATGGAAACAACACTCCTACTTTATCAGGATGTGCTACTGTATATGCTAATGCTAATTAACTATTATGATCTTTCATCATGTAGCATGTACCTAGTATTCTAGGCTAATAACAGAACCATAAACTTTGTCGATGTTGCAAGTTTGCAACATATATGACACACACGTAATACAGTTTATTTCACAGGATGCAGGGAGAGGGGCGGCGTTGTCAGCAGTGTGTGTCGCATTAGTTCAAATATAGAAATGAATCCCACTATTTTCACATGCCGAATAAGGATTTGTTTGTTCCTGACTTTTGAGCTCAGTTCGGCTACAACGGGAAAAGTGGGACAATTAACAGTGATTGCAGGAATAATTTCCTTTTCAGAATGATAACAGCACAGTTTCCACGTCACAAAGTATGTTAACTGCCGTTTGTTGTTGCCACACACTTAAAAGACAGAGCGAGTGCGTTGTGTGTTGTTGCTTCACTACAATAAAGGCAAATCTAAATGTATTTTTGAAAATAATTATTCCGGAGCAGTTGTGTTATGCCCCATGTAAACAGTTATACGGGGCCATGAATAGCGTCCATTTATATGTATATTGGCGGCGCTCTCAGCAAACAGAGCACATATCTCCTCACAAGCGAGTCAGGAGTTCTTTTATATTATCGTGAATGCGTAAGCTGTTTGAATTTGCATTACAAGACGCGTTCGGAGGGGGAGTGGCATCTTACTGGCAGCTCAAGGAAACAAATATTACATTTATTCCCCTTGTCATTGTTATAAACTATTAAAAAAACTATTCTCAGGTACAACCTCCGTTATTTTTTTTAAGAGAGAGGGGTCAAGGTTTTATAACGTGGAAGGGCTGTGCTCCCAGGATTTCTATTTGAATGTTGCTGCACAATCACAAAGACGTTTCAAGGTCCAGCCTGGTAAGATTGAAAAATTGTCTTAACATTAAAAAAACATAACAAACAATCAATGGATCCCACTAGCTACTATTGTCTGTCTGACCAAACATTTGCGCTGCATCCATGAGTAATATCTTAACACTGGGTGACACGCTCCTGTATTATTGCACAGTTCGTTTTCAGTAAATCGTCCACACACTCCACTGCTTCTCCTACTAAAAGAGCCGATGTGAATTAAAGCACCACTGAAAATAAGTGGAGTCCATACCGCCCGGCTGTTTTTAAAAGATGTACCTGCTGTAATAATGACCTGTTCAATAAGAGCAAATGGGCAAAGTATCTAGAAATGGTCTAAAGTTATTTGCCTTGTGCTCTTTTCTGGGATTTATTGACGACAGAAAATCTACACAACTTTGCTCTTAACAGACTCAAACGGCCCGAGCCACAAAAGAGACGACGTCGAAGGTTCAGTCGTTGCTGTGATCATTAAATGTCAGTATGGAAACACTTTGAATGTGTTGTGGGTGTCTCTGTCCTAAGTATCTGAGAGTTGGACTGTACTGTATGGAGATAGTGGCCTCTGGTTGTTATGGAAACAACCTTTATTCCTATCACGATAAAATATAGCCCAGTGCTTGATTTAATCTAAAAAAGAGGGAAACCTGAATAAAATACATTAGTCCTTGACATGACAATGTTTGGCAACTGCACTTAGCCACTGCTGTTTTCTATCAGCCAATTTTCTCCATCATATAGAACCGAGGAGGACTAGACATAACAAAATGTCAGACTTTTCTGCTACATCCACTGCTGAAAACATAATAACTTGAATTCCATACAGCAACAAATGTCACATGTCCAGATGAACGTCGACGCTGCACTCTCAGGGCCGCTGCAGATGTCGCAGCGGAAGCGTCCGCAGTTCGCCGCTGATTTTGTTTGCGGACGCAGCGTGAGCTCGAGCGGCGCCTAATCCTGCGTGTCAGTGCTGCTATGCTTGAAGCTGTCTCACATGTTGTCAGTGTTGTGCACTCTGCAAATACTCGGAGGAGCCCCTCTGTGCACACACACACACACACACACACACACACCTTTTTAATACACAGGCTGCACACATAGGCCACTCAGGGAAATGTCAGCGTGAGGGCTTTGGCAGAGGCCCAGCGTGAGGCGTGTTTCTGACTGGATTATCCCAACGCCACCTCGCCTCTGAAAAGCTTTAAGTTGGCAAAAACGCCCCTCCTTCCCTTGATGTCTCGCTGGCTTAATGACTAATAAACCCTCGTCTTCATGCACACAGGGAAAAAGGCTAACACAAGCAAAACAGACAAGCCTAATAAACGCCACTAAACGCAACCTGAAAAGTCACAAGCGGAAGGAGCACAAAGGCTGCACCACTATTTCTCACTTAATTCCCCCTTTCTGTGGGGTCTTTGCCGAATGTGGCTGCCATTAAATAACCTCTTCCTCTTTAATGTATCATTACCCCCCTCTGCTGGCGCACACAGGAAACAAGCCATGCGGGAGTACATTTAAAATCTTTACCACCTCATTGTTATGACCCAACACACTCTGCCTTGGTGTTAAACAAGGAGGAACAGTATAACGCTTGCTGTAGATTTTATTAGTCGATTGGAGTACTGCGACTCATTTCCAAGTCAGGGAAGGAGTTAGAGGAGTGTGCGATGTGCTCGTCTCTCTCTCTCACTCCCTCTCACTCTTTCATTCACAGCTGAATTCATTAGCTCTGCTGCCATGTTGCCAATGCGGCGGGGAATGTAAATTAAGGTGACAGGAACGATATTAAAAGACGTCGACTAATAACGTCGACTGATGTTATCGGGCAGAGCGCAATATTCAAAAGCTCGATCGTGTCTCCATTCCGGATGCCCTCTCGCTCTCCTCCTGAGTTATGGCTGTTCTCCACCATCTCCCCAGCTTCGCCCCCTTTCCCTGTGGCTTCTCCGTACCCTGTCACACATGACCTCCTCCAGACCATTATGCTTTGTTTTGTGTCATGCCCGTGGACACTGAAGCGAGCGGCGTACGGATGATTTCAATCCATCTCAGAAAGCCCCGTTCCTCCTCCACCCTTCCTTTTTTTGCCTCTGTCAGACAGAAACAGTCTCTGTTTATCTCTATCTCCCTTTAGCCCTCAATTCTCCACCTGCGCCAACGCACCGGTGCTGACGGATGTACAGTTGTTAACTAACTTCCTTTAACCCCTCGTTGCACAGAGCTGCAATAACCCCCCCCCCCCTTAACACCTGGTGTTAATATGCAATCTGCATCACAGGAAGTGCAGTTAAGCATCGCAGCCTGTCGCCACGCTGCACGCATGTTAAACAAGTGTGTGTTACTAGACTACACAGGTAAAAACTACAGCCTGCAGAGCTGCTGGACCAAACGAGTCCGACAAACTGAAATAAGTTAAGGTCACGCGGCGGCACCTTGGACACATTGTGTTTGTGGACAGGTCTGAAAGCTCTGCTACTCTAGTTTATTGTATGGAGACTTCAGAGGACACCAGGGTGTCAGCACCGCACGTAAACGGGATTTAAAGGGTTATTGGTTGTGTTTGTCGGCCTTTGTTTCGTTAATTGATGTCACGTGTTGAAAGGTCGCGACTGTAATGTAGGATGTGACGCGTGCACAGAAGCCTTGGATGGGACCCTGCTCACCTGGAGTCTTGGGAGAATGGCGTTAAATAATGAACAAGCTTGTGACTAATGAGTGACTCATGAATCTTCTCTTTGCAGGAACCTCGCGATCATTCATCAGCACAATTCTCACACACACGCACACACACCTCCACGCTCGCCTCTTTGTGCCGTTCTCCCGCTGTCGTCGTTGCACACCGGTTGCTTTCAGCTGCGCGCGCTCGCCCTTTCCAGAGGGCTTTAACTTTACTCCCCTCGCTCTCTGCACCCTGCTCCCTCCGTCTCTGCCTTTCCCCCCTCGTCTCAGGAATCAGACGCAGGTTTGCCACTGCTGAGGAAGCAACAGTAGTAATCCTCAGGCTCAACTTCAAAAAGAGCCTCTAAAGACTACACTCTCTGCGGTTCTGGAAAGTCAGCCCGCTACCTCTGCTGGGGGAGGGAAAAAACACACACCTCGCCTCTCAGCTGCCTGTTTCTCCTCTTCCCATACTTCACTCAACTTTCTTCTTCTTTATCAGCACTAAATGTTCCTCGGCTTAACTCCTCAATTCCCCTCACAACGGATGCTCCATTTTCGTTCTCCCTTACCCTGGACCTAAGGACACACATCTCTGCAAGGAAATGGGACCTAAAGGCAGGAGTTATGTATTAGGAATGAGGCCTGAAGGGGAGGCGAAAGTAGGGGACATTAAAAAGCAAGAAACAAGAGCGAGGAAGTGAAGTGAGAGAAGATCATAGAGAGTTCCCGGTTTCGCGGTTGGTCTCGAAGGGGCAGCTGGCAGATTGTCAGCAGATCTCTGCTGCAGAGAAACAGGAGCAGAGGAAAAGATGGAGTGGCAGGAAGCGTTCAATCCTTCCCGATTACAGATTCGTAGCACCTTCTCTTTGCAGGTCGTAGTTGAACTTAAAGCACGAGCTGCAAATATATTTCGACCATCAGACTTTAAGTTGTGACATTGCTGCCTGCGACCTACGGTGTTTCTGAGAGCTGGATACACAATTACGTAGACAAAACTAAATGGAAATGTTTCCAGAGAGGAAGTAGGGAAAAAGACAACCCAGCATGCCTTTTAAAAAGTTCAAACAAACGATGAGAAAACTTACACGTCAGCTCATTTCCCAGTCAACTTCAGTAGCTTAATGAGTCTCCCAGACGTGGGGGTGGCAGTGGTGGTGGTGGTGGTGGCATGACTCAGTTATACTGTATATTTAGTTGTGTTTCTGTATTAGCTCCCAGGAGACGTGTACGTTCCTCTGTGCTATTTACAGTGTTTGTGCATTTGCAGCATTTTTGCATTTAGCAGCATTTTTGTTTTTGCAGCACATTCCTGTATTTGGTTATGTCACACTAACAATCCCTAGTACAGCTGCTTTTTTTCAAATTCCTTCTGGTTTGAGGTGGGACGGTTGTACATACAGTACAGTGAAGTCAAAGGCACAAATGGACTCCGGGAGATGTAAATGAGCATGGGCCCCAACCAGACATGCAACACAACCAGCTATCCAGATACTTCACTCTATAAACTAATACTTATGTTTAAAACCTTGTACAAATATAATATTCATGAGTGAATGGAGGAACAGGTTAAGCAAAGCGAAAACCTGGTCAAGTCAGGTGAATGAGGGGCAGCTGTGCAGGTGGGGATCCGGTGACTGGGAGGGTGGAAACGTTAGAAGAAGAGGGAAAATCCAAAGTAATGTGGAATAAAGGGAACAGCAACAACGTGCTTTGGTAATGTGATGCTTATTAAAATCATCTCAGCAAAGGAATTTTGACATTTTATATTCAGTGTAGAGGTTAGATTGCATAAAACTTCCCAGTATCTCACGATAAAGCAGCGTTCAGTGAAAGGCTGCGAGCAGTTTAAGGGCTCCTGAAAATGAGTGTTTCCATAAAAAGAAGAAATAACAGTTAAGAACTAAATGAACTAAATAATATTATTTCAGTTGCTCGTTCCCCGTCGAGTTCTGCCGACATGTGGAAATGTGGTTAGCACTGACCCCCCTGATCTCTAGACTTTGATGTATGATTTGATCCATATCCGCGCGTCTGTACCTCACAACCCTTATGTGGCTCCTTTCTCTGATTGCTAATCTCTCATTCTTTGTGCTAATTCAGTGTATTTTACCCAGAGGTGTTGTACTGCTACGCCCGGCTGCCAAAGAGGAAGTGTAACCCCACCCTTTCCCCGTCTCACAATCACCCGTCGCCTACGTGCCATTAACTTAATCTGTCCCCGTAGATGGTACGCTCCAACTGCATGAATTCTGAATTATTTATTTCATTATAACCGCCTTGGCTGCCTTACTGAATTAAAAAAAATAAAAAATAAAAAAAGTTGTGAATTAAGTTGTTTCATTCTGCTGATACCACAAAGCAGAGGGCCTGTCGAAAAAAGCTACAGTAGCTATTTCTGCTCTCTTTGTGAGGGGGCAGCGACTTCGGAGGCGGCCGGACTCCGATCGGCGCTCCTTAAACATTTAAAATCGAGGGGGGGGCCCGCTTGAAAGGAAGGCCCTGATACAATCTGCGTAGCCCTTTCCTTTTCAATTAGCGCACGGTCCGCGAGGCCGGCGTGCTCACCTCAGGGCTGGGCTAAGGCCGTGAAATATTGATGGCCCCGTCTCAGGAGCGATTGGAACGCTTTGTGCTCCGTTCCCCCGGGTAGGTTTATGCGTTTAAGATCTTTTGACAGCAGACAGCTGAGTGGGTGATTTGTTTGTGCGATCCAAGTGGGCACGCAGTGACGCACTGGTAGTGGATTGCACTAAATTTAATCAAAAACTGTCTCAGCAAATACTCCTCTATTCTAACTCAGCAGCACATTAATCTTTTACAACCATAACACAACAAATAGTTCTTTGTTCGATCAGATGAGTCCCACGTCTCTCCATCTTTCTTCCTCAGCCGGAGAGTGATGCTAAGTTATTATCTGCAATGTTTTACAAATCACTCTGCAGTATTTCAGCTTCGGCTGTGGCGTGTTAACTCAGTGAGGGCAACTTTTGCAGGAATCAGAGGCGCTTTTTTTTTTTTTTTTTTTTTTTTTCGCCTGGAACCGCTGGTAAACACGACCTCATTATTTTCACCTGTGTGATCCGGCAATCATCGGGGATGTAGAACAGACATCTGCATTGGTAATTGCGCTGGTTCGCGTTTTTTAACAAATGAACAGCACTTTACAAGTAGAAATGATCAACTGTAAGATTTTCACAGGACTTTTAACCTTTATCCTGATTTTTTTAGGGAGAAGGACAAAGTGCCTCAGTAGTCTGGGGTTGTGTTTTTGAGGGGTTGTAATACATTTTCTGAATTTTCAAGTGATTTATTTTGTTCTTCAGCAACAAATGAGTAATGCAGGGTGTGTATGACAACCAATGGAGCTTTTTGAAAGAGAGGAAGGCTGTAATTACCTAGAAAGGATTTCATGTAGATCTTCAAACCACTTTGAATTAAAAATGTTTAGCTCTGACTTCTCTCTCACTCTGTTTTCCGAAAAATACATCCCGACTTAAAGGTTGGGGGGATTTGAAAAACTTCTTAAGGTTTGAACGTTGACATGCATGACAGATCCCCGGAGACATCTGCATGTGGTATTCCATGTGAAGCTAAAAGACAGTGAGGGGAGCAGATTGGATTTTATATTAGTTTGGGCTCAGGCGAGTGGAGGGGTTATATATTTAGTCGTACGATGACACAGCCCCTAATGGGGCAGAGAAGCGATGCACTGATATCCTTAATTGATGGATTAGAAGCATATAATTCCCTGCAGAGAGAGGATGATCAAGAGAACGGTGCACAGGGAGAAGAGCTTGAGTAAGTACGAGGAGTGAGCGCTTGAACATGACCTGAACGGTTAATTGAACGGGGAAATTCCCAGGATATTCTATTTAAATGAGACTAGAGGAACAAATGAGGAAACGTGGTGGGGAAGGGGCAACGGTAACGGTTCGGAGGGATGAACGAACCAAAGATTAGGTCAACAATTTGGTGTTGAGTTCACTGTTAATGGGCGTGAAGCCAATCAAAGAGGTGGCTTTTGTCGATGAGCGGCTCCGTTGATCGATGACGGACGGAGCGAAGCGAGCCTGGGAGCGGATAAACATTAGAGCACTATTTACACGTCGGGAGTGAGAGGTAGATGCAGAGCAGAGACGTGGATGGATGGGTGGAGGAGAAGGGAAAGACCTCCAGAGGAAAGCAGCAGATCCCTGTCTAAAACTCCCCTTTCATGTGGCCCACACAGTGCCAGATCAATCCAAGTGCCCGCCCATCATTAGGCATCAAAGGCGTGTAGGAGGGGGATCCTGTCGGCGCGCAGCTAATCCCCTTTAAACGCGCCTTCTCAAGGAACAAAGCCGCCATTACATCCACAATGCATTTCTGCATGATCTACACTTTTCTTGTGGCGCTCTGCGATCATCAAAGCAAGTGAGGTGACAGACAGAAAAGTAGCAAGGGAGGACTTTGAAATCCGGACGTGATTTCCATGGCGACCACCAGGTAAGACAAATAGTGGCACCTTTCAGCGTGTTTGTTACTGTAAATTCTCGCAAATGCAAAAGCATCTCCAGAGAGACGACTTCCGTGTTTGAACATCTCCATTTTTAGCTCCGAACTCCTGGTTCACATTGATAAATGTTCTGACGCCGACTTAGGGGACGTGTAAAACAAAGGTCAGCCACGTTCGCAGCGAGTAAAATCATTTCCATCGCAACAGATGACAAATGGAGTCGGTTTCTTGCGTTATTGTCAAGAGATTCTCCCCTTCCCTTCAGTCCTCTCGCTCTCTTTTCTTTACCCCGTGTGTCTCTCACGATTCCTCCCTGAAACCCATGAATAAATAATTCAAGCCACAGATTTCTCATTTTATGACTGAATATGAAATTTATCCCTTAGCAGATCTTTCCACCCACCCACCGCTCTGAAGGAGCACATAAAAGACTGTATGTCTCTTTACCTGAGACTCAAAGAAGACTTTGTAAAAGCCCTCAACGTTTCTTTTTTTTCCTCTCACTGCTCCAGGATCATCTCTTAAGCTCCGAATTGGTGTCTCAGCACCACCTGAGTTCCTTTGTTTTAAGTGTCCACCGTCCGTTCCGCGGCCTCTCCTCCTTCCCGACCCGGCGAACCCGAGTCGGTGACAAACTTTGACAACAAAGCCAGCCATCTTGATACCTCTCTACATCTCAATAATGGAGCAACTTGATATGGAAGCCTTGTTATCGGGGGCCTCTCGGTGCACTGCATGTTGCATTTCGCCAGTCAATAGAGGAACGGGAAGAAGCGGGGAGAGCGCGGGGGGGGTGCGGGGGAGGAGGTGGGAGGGGGCTACGGTTATTACGGCAAAGGGGATTAATGGATGTGTGCGGTTTAAATTGACTCTCAATGACAGTGGAGGCCTCACTGTTTTTTTATCAGATATCGGCAGGTTTCCCCTCATTACTCTCACTCTCTGTCGCTCTCCCCTCCCTCACTTTTTCTCCCTCTTGCTGTAGCTGCAATTTATTCCTAAACCTCTTACCATCTCTGTCTGAGCCCCCCCACGCACATCAATCTCCTCCCCCTTCTTCGCTCTTTGAATCCAATACTCCAGACAGCATGATGTCCAAATTAAAGAAGGTAATGGAAGCCAATGAAAGTACATAGCCTGGTGCAGTAAGTCAACTGCATAAATGGACTCAATGAGCATTTTCAATATTTGATAACTGAATATGCTTTTGAGCAGAGTCAGGGAAAAATACACTCCAATGTTTCCCAAGCCCCAATTCCAGTTCCATTATTTGCTTAATACAGTTGAATTGTTAATGTTAAAGCAGGTTGGGTCACGTTTGCATTTCTATAGCGCCACGGGCGGCAGAAGATGGACGTCTTACCCATTTCTTCAACACTTGAAGTTATTACCGTTGACTATGACTATATTTAGCTAACCAGCATGTGGCTGTAACAGACAGCGTGTTATTTAGGAGGGGGAGCGGGTTGTCCACCAGTCATTCCCGGCTCCTCTCACCCACATGTCAAATTTTCCCCGGCTATTTCAGTAAAATGCCATTTATAACACCGGCATCTATTTCAGCTGTTAATCCGTGACCTTTAAGGTTATTATTTGAAGTTTTGAACCATTAATTTGCCTAATTATCTTCAAAGTGCAATACACAACTCTTCTACGCCTCGCCACGCTCAATTCTCGTAGAAATTCTCTGATTATTCGGCCAATCCTTTTCCTCTTTGTCACGACGGTCTGTGGTCCTGCTGCTCCCTTTCACAATAGTTCCACGCATTCAAACGTGGCCTTAAAGGTGCAACAGTGAGTTTTCACTAAACTTTAGCACCAATCTGTACAATTAACTGCATGTTTAGATTTATTTGTTTAGTAATTAATATATATTTTTTGCAATTTGCAAAGCTACTCCTCAGGATTTACTCACGGATCACCCCCCCCCAACACCCCTGGTCGGGAATCTCATGGCTTCCAAACCATCAGGTGCAGCACAATATTATTTAATTCTAAACTTTTCCACTGGAGCCAGTGGAACACATCTAAGAGTGCTCGCTGTATCTTTTAGTAAGAAAGACTTTGTCAGAGATGTTTATTCACTGCTCCCTTTGGTTCAAAAGCCTTATTCATCTGAAAGAAACTTATGCTCATGGCAGCAGATGGGCTTGGAAGGAAGAAACACCACTATCAAAAAACTCCCCGCAACGGCCTAATTACTTCTCACTCTTGTCACTGTCAGTGTTTTACATTGAGAGAAATGGAGGAAGAGGCTTTAACATGGTAAAACCCAAATCCATTTGAGATTTAAAAAAAAAACCCAAATACAGCCATTTTGCTGCCACAGACTTGGCTTGCAGTCGCAGATGCTGCAAACTGTGAGACATCCTCAGTCGTCGTGGTGGGGCTGTGTTGTCAGCTCAGTCCTCCTTTTTGTGCGTTCTTTTTTTTTTACGTCCCACATCCTCTCCGTCGCAAAGGTCCCCTGTAGGTCTCTATTATCCCTCGTGAATCCTATCAGTTCCAAATCACACACGGGGTATTGCGGAGATGCTTGAAAGTGGTTGATTCAATTTGCTTGTTTTTTTTTTTTGTGGCAGATAATGTGAGCAGGGTACGCCATTCAGACATCCATGTGGATTCACAAACATCTGCTGCTGATGGAAAAGATACCCTCAGAGCTTGATGGAATATGGAGAAAAAAAAAAGTTACCTGCTGGGAGCAATTTACTGCTGTCAGTTACAGTGTCAACTTCACTGAAAATGGCTTTATTCTCAGAAATGAACGGCACATATAATTAATTTTTTTTTTTTTAAATTTTACAGGTGTTTTCTAAAAGTCGTTCACAGCAGAATGATGCAGAATGATTGTAGTTTCCCTCAGGACATTTCCCTCCAGTTAAAGCTAAATCAGACCTACAGGGGTCCTTTCTAACAACGGCGACTTCCTAGAAACGATACGCGTCGCGTGTTGATCGTAGAGGGTTTGCAGGCCTTCGTGACCGCGGCACAGTTTGACACATAATAGAGCCGAGTCCGCGGCAGAGGAAGCCAGCGTTTGCCGTTTGTGCCGCGTGCCCAGCTGTGGGAATGGGGTGAGCTGCATCTTTACACATGGCTTCCCCTCAGTGAAGGCGAAATGAAGGGGAGCCCTCGGGGCAAACACAAAGACAGGAGGCTCTGGAAGGGTCTTAGATGAGCATAAACACACAGACACACTCAAACACACAAGCAAACAACAAGCGCTGGAGGAAAACGATAAATTCACATTCCCGTCCAGACAGACAGTGATGATCTTCAGTCGCGGCACATTGGTAGTCCCGTCCAGACGCCAGCTGCCCTGCACATGCAGTGACAGGTTGTGGGTTCAGTGAACAGCCTCTGTTCCAGTGTCTTCAGCAGCACGGACAGGACCCTTCCTCAAAAGGCTTCACGAACATAAAGTATAGTTCTTTATTATAGCCCACACTCATACGGGTTTTTTGTGATGACATTTAAGAGATCAAGAGATTTGAATGTTGTTATTAGCACAAATATTGGTGTAGCTCTTACTTCTTTTGCAATTTATTCAAATGCAACAACAAAGAGCACTTTTGCTATTTGAATGGAAATAAATTTATCTGCTATCGATGTACAGTATCTAAATTGTTTTCATTAGTACTACCACTCTTATTCAAGTATTGTTTTTACTTCATAGATTTACAAAAATATTACTTGATTACACTTTTTGGACCCTTATCAGCTAATTCAGAATTACAAAATGTAACGGCTTTGACACGTTACATTTCGTACCTTAAAGACCCTGCAAGAAATTATACAAACAAAGCGTATCATTTAAATTATCATGAATAATTCTTTTAGTATTTCATATTACACAGATATCTGATGTGATCTACACTGCCATCATCAAATCCACTCTCACATCCTCCATCGCAGTGTGTTTCGCTGCAGCCACGGCCAGGGACAAGGTCAAACTGCGGCGCATCGTCCGCTCTGCTGAGAAGGTGATTGGCTGCAGCCTCCCACCTCTGCAGGACTTTTACATGTCCAGGACCTGGAGACGGGCAGCCAGGACCATCATCTCATCCTGGACACAAACTCTTTCAGCCCCTTCCCCCCCCTACGGCCCATCAAGACCAGGACATCAGTCTCTTCCCTGCTTTTATTTGCATTGTATTTTCATCCTACTTGTTGTGTGTCACAACTTTGTACTTAAACTTACATTTTAATTTCTGTGTTTGCACCTGACACCAAGACACTACTGTGTTCCCAACTGTGCCTGTGCAATAAACATTTTTCTTGTTTTGATTATTTCTAATTGTGCTTTGATGATGAATATGTTTATTACCCAATACTATGCCTTATACTGTAATGTGTTCTCTATCTTTACACACACATGCAAACACACACGAAATGAAAGTGTTGGGAACTATATGTCAAGGTGTAGCTTAATTTTGCTGTGGTAAAGACATTACATGCGTAGAGTCGGCCCGGCCCTTTGTTTTCTATTTCCTTCTAAGCAAAACATTTGCAAGTAAATCCTCCAAAGCTTCCCCCAAAGCAAAACGGAGAAAAAAAACTACTTTATCGCCTCCATCATTATTTTAGTTGCCGGATGATTTCTCTCTGTCACCCCTTCATCCCCCTCTGCCGATGATTTGTTGCGATTTCAAGAGACAAAACATGGAAATTGCACAGAGGGGATCAGGAATTTACTTCTTGATAACATCTGTTACTAACTATTCTGCTCAGCATGCAGAATCAGTTGCCCCCGAAGACCCGTTTTCCGCCTTTATCTTATTTATTTGGAGAAAGGCTTATATTGTCTCATACACCATGAGGTGCACCTAGGAACCTCTGTGCATGGCTAAACGGGAACTTTTATGGCCGTCCCTACCCAGAATGGCAATTAGCTGCGGTAGACTGGGGAAAAACACAGAGTGGAGTTGGTATGCAGAGAGCTCAGCAAAGTTAATGGACTTTTAAATCGACACTGTGCGCCAAATTCCCTCATTAATGCCATCCCTGGTCCCTGCCTACGCGACCGTTTGATTTCAAAGGTCAACTCTCAAATGTCAACATAGGAACGGTAAATAGAGCACACTTTTATGATGCACACGCTTTGTGTTGAAGGTATGTGAGGTAAAGGAGCGATGAAGTGATGAGGGGCCCTACAAACTTGACATGACATTTTACCTCTATTTATCTTGCGATATGACGGGCGTGCGTCGTGTTTTTCGGTGCGGAAGGACTTTACATTCGGAGGGTTAACACACAAGTGGACACACTTATGATTTATAATAGCTGTGTAGCCACAGTCTTCCAACGTTGGTCACTGCATATGGAGCGTGAAGATGACTGATGTTTTTACTTATCGTCGTTGACATCCGCTTTGGAGCCCGGATTGCGCCGCACCAGCTAGTGATAATTACAAAACTTACGTCTCCTAAAACAAAAAGAGACAAGCAAACGATGCAGGTTTTAGAAAAATGTCACCGGTCTTGTTGCCAAGTCTTACTTTGCTGGTGCTATTGTGACGCTGCAGTTTGATCTAGAACATGACAAGTGTTATTTTGCGACTTTGTGAAACGTTTGTTCCTTTGTCTTGTGTCTTGAACTTGTGATTTCACTTGGATTTTTTTGTTCTACCCCCTCCGCACAAACATTAAAGTGTATGATATCAAAATGTGGGTTTGCTCAGTCCTTCTGTGCGACATGAACACAGAAACAGCTGTTAAACATGTTTTATATTAACTACCCAAAATACAACCAATACCTGCCGTATCTCTACACCTGGTGCGTCCAGTTACAGACGATCAGCTGTTCTCAAAGAAATATCTCCAACTAAATCAGCAAATTGTTTGACATTTTTATGCATTTTGTTTTTATGTTAAACTTGCCTCTTTATTCTCATAATGGCAGAGTGTGGACATGGGGTGGATGTAGTAGAAAGTTGTTTTAAGCTGAATAACGTAGTACATGTGATTCAGGTCTCCAGGATCAATTCGACTTTCAAGTATAGAGTGAAAATGTCATGAATGTTTTAGATACACACTTATTTTTTTGCCTTCTGCTGATTATGTCTTCTCCTTTTTTGATCGTGACCTGTGATCAGCGTTTATCTGTCGCTGTACCACTGTGGTGGTTCTGCTCATCAGTCAACAGAACATACAGATGGAGCTACAACACTGGATCTAAAGTCATTTTTACCTTTGTTACAGATATTCACGTCTGACCACAAATGATCCAAAACTAGAAAAAGCCCAATTGTAGGTGCAGCCAGTGTTTCATCCACTCATCCACTTCACTCCATTCAACACCGGTTGAAAATTAATACATCAGACATCATTCACTACACACGGATCATAGATGAAGATCAGATCATTTTAAAATCTGGTTTTATAATACACTATTGCATTGAACTGGGTCCTTTCAAAGGGCGCACATACTTTTTTCTTGCTGTTGTTGCTAAAATTAATATGGCAACAAACATGTTATTATTCCAGATTATTTATACAGTAAACACAGTTCACAGTGAAAATGTAAGTATGTATAATATAAGATTTCAAGCTGTGATTTAATGTCACTCAAAGGTAATTAAACGGCTGCGGAAGTTATTGCAGAAACATAATTGCACATAAACAGCATGAAAAATATAGGCAGCTGACACTCGTTTCAAAAGTGCTTCACATTGAGCCTATAGGATTAAATACAACAAATAATATCCCAGTGAGGAAAGTACGTATGGTTTCTAGACATATTGTTCTAGCTTGATGTAGTGGTCATGGTTTTTTTGGTGTTTTAAGTGACCTAACATTTGTCAGCCCAGTTAACACAACTGTAGTTTTTCACTGTCTCTGCTGGTCAGGCTGCTGCTGACAGGAGTTCCTAATAAAATTAGGCCTGAAAATAAAAGACAAAAAGCTGGGGAAGTATCTAATAATGATTATCTCCGTGACAAATGTGTAGGCTAATAATGACTTTGCTCTTGACACACTAATGGAAGATAAGATGGCAATACATAGTAAATTTGTTTCAAGTTAATTTTGAGATAGAAATGTTTGGACTGATTACAGAATATTCTAAAATGACCCGAGTTCAAACAACTCACATTGGGAGACATTTTCATCTGTAGTGATGACATTGTTTAATAAAACGATTTTTATTGTTGGAACAAATTATTTACCGTATCAAATGAAGACATTAAACTTTCACACCATGAACTACACTAAACGCTTTATATCCACGATCGTTTCTCAAAACTTCACTATTGTTACAGGGCTGCAGTCACTTAAGGGTTGCCAGATTATGGTCAAGTACCACCACATCCACTATTTAAGAATAACCAACATTTTGAAAAAATATTAAAAGCTAGCAACTCTACATGGATCATGTTGCGTTATACTGGACTTAATGCCATACAAACGTATTGGTAGGGACAGGAAGTCTAATCTACGGACGTCAAGAGTAATTGTGAGACTTACAGCAGTTGATTACTAGTAATAAGCATAAAACCATTCAATATAGTTGTGACACATTAAGATATGTCAGTATGGAAAGGTCAGCTAGATACTGACACTGCTGCTTTCACAGACAGGCGTATTTATTAAAAAAATCTACCAACCATAATTCAACCTTGTTCAAAAATAAAAGGCGAAAACGTCGGATGCAAAGTCCCAAAGATTTCCTGACTGATGCTACACAATAACAGCGACTGTTGTCAAGACGGGATACAGTTGGGGGGGGAGAAAAGATTGTAATGCACGTCCTGTGATGGAGACTGATCCAGTGCCCTGGGTCTGTTCCACTAAGTTTGGAGCTAGAGGGGAGACAGAGCAAATCTTTATGTCCGGCCTGAGGCTATGAGCTGCAAGTTTTGACCCTGTGACTTTGACAGATCATGGAGCAAATAACGCCACGGGGCACGGTAGCCGGATAGGGACATGTATACTATAATGGAAACACCACAACAGTTTGGCTTGTGCACAAAAATATCCGCACAGACACAGATCCATTAATCTGTTGAAGGGAAGATGTACTGTGAAAGCGTACCTCGGTATTGATTGTACTGATGTAGCTCAAGGTGCAGAGGGACACGAGAGGAGAGTTAACAGACTAAAAAGAATAAGAAATGGAGGAAGAAAGGGAAAAGGTGGAATTTAAACTTCGCCCGCAGCAAGCAGACTGTATCTGTCGGTTTTATTTTGCTTTCCTAATTATCTGATTACCGCTCGTGCCTGTGGATTCCTTCCCTCCTCTCACTATAGGCCCAGATTGTGCCGAAGATTCTTCTCACATATTCTCTTTGTTATTTCTGGTGAAAATCATCCGTTCGGTGAAAGGGGGCCCCCTCCTCAATAAATGATGGGCTTCTCTGAGATGCGTTTGGAGCACGTGTTAATATGCCTGAAAGGCAACGGGTTGGTATCTCCTGTCCCACTTGAAAGTCCCTCGTCAGACTTTCCAGATGTTTCCCTCTGCCCTTTCATCCGCTCGCTCGGTTGTCAACAAAACAGCAAAGAAGTTTTGTCTCATTAATTATTGTTTGCTGCTCTCCGCCTTTGTGTCGACGCGTCTCAAATGTCGCGTTCGCCGCCTGCAGTGGCGGCGGACGCCGGGCGTGCGGGGGACGCGGGGAAGCGTCAGGGGTGTGGTTGGAGAGTCGAACAGGCAGAGACGGAGGGACAAAAGAGGGATTTTAAGAATATAACCTGCTGGTTATCAGGTTGCGGGTGACAGGGCGAGTGTGTAAGTGGCAGCTGTGAACGCTTGTCAAAGAGAATTTGGGTCAACGCGTTGCCATCTCCCTGAAACATCACTGCGGCCATGAAAGGGAAATCCACGCAGCTTAGATTGTATGTTTGTGTCAGACTCTTGTAAATGTGCGCCCCTGCTTATTGATTTCCTGTTCCTCGTGGCGTGATTGATAAACCGGCCGCATTCATTTATTAGTTTTGGTCCTCCAAAGCAACTACTCAAGATGAAAGGGACAGAATGTGTTTACGGTAAGAGTCTGCATGTGTGTGTGTGTGTGTGTGTGTGTGCGCTTGAAGGCAGCTGCCTGTCTACCATTGTCTAGACAGAATCATGTGCCTGCATACTGAGAGAGGAGGTGACACGCCGAAAGCTGCCTGCGTTGATAATTCTCAGCGACGCTCATTTGCTGTGACAGAGACCTAAAAGTTAGTTGCTGCAGAACTTTAAAAAAAAAAAAAAAAATCTAAGTGGTCCGGGGATTTAAAAGGAAGATCGGCTTTTCAGCATAAAACACTCAACAAACATAACAGCGACGAGTTAAGGGGATTACGATTATAAGTCTTGCAAAGTATTCAATACAATACTATCGACTGTGTGCATACCCCACTCTGTCTTTCTGGGTGTTTTCCACCACGAGAGGCAGAACTGATGTCATAAACTGCTCACTATTCACTGTATATAAAAACTAGATGCAGCAGAAAATACTTTCAATGTTTCTGCGTGAAAAGTCTGACACACTTTCCACTGCAACTTCGCAATCCTCCGCATCTCCTCTCTCCATCTTTAATGGAATCACCGCACACACCATGGCCAATCAGCCCCCACAATGCCTTGCTGTCTGTACAGTATACCCCTTGGTTATGGCTGTGCCATGCTATAATGGTTCCCTCCTTATCTGACACACAGTTATGCAAATATTAGGTTCCACCCGAATATCTGGTGACAGGAGTTTCTCTCACTCTCTCCTTTCTGCCTGATTATGCAGTGATAGGCTCGCTCAGCCTGGAATAGACTGCTCGCGTATAATCGTGATTAGTCATATCTCGTGTTCGCAGTGATGTAAAACCCATCACTGCCTGGTCTTTATTGTCGCCGTGCGTGTTTCTGTTTGTGTGCGAGACATACTGATGGACAGTCAGAGACTGACGGAAAATCCTTTTCATGCCACTGGTTCAGATATTGTATGTAATACGCCGCGCACCGTGTTTGCTAATGGTAATTTGTCGTCACCAAAAACGCTCAACAAGCAGTCGGCCATTTCTTTGCTCTCCAGCTCATCGACTTCCCAACCAGAAAGCACAGATCCCATTAAGGTAAAGCGATTTTTAAATACTATTCTAAGCTATTGCATAATTAACCTGTACAGACAATTGCTTGAATGCTGTGTTGTGTGCCCTGATTTAAAATTAAAGACGCTGACCCAGAGCAAGACTCAAAACCCACGCAGTCAGAGCTGCAGGTATAGAGGAAGTGCAGAAAGGGGAAACGTAGCCGATTTTAACCCGTGGCACCGTAGGCCTTAACTTGCCTGACAGCAGTCAGATGGTGAAGCTCAGTGACAGGCCGTGGCATGGGGAGAGGAGGAAACCTAAATGGAAAGTGCAAATGCTGGAAAAAGAAAAGGGGGCAAAAACTGTAGGAGAGGAGAAAGTGTAAAACCTTCTTTTACAGCTCCATAGAAACAAGGCACTATTTTAAATATACTGTGTCACCGTAATAAGGGGGTAATGTCTAGGGAATAACTGGGGGCAATAAATGGCGGGAGGTAATAACGATGAAACTGGTTTAAATTCATACACAAAAAAGTAACATCACAACAATTACTTAAGTTTGAACCTGTTAATAGGTTGTTATAAGCAATCTAGGAAATGAGAGCCGTAAAACACATGGGCTGTAAAGAAGAAAGCTGTTATGGCTTGAAATGGGGTTGATGATGTAAAAAATTTCAACAGCTGAAGGATGCACAAACTTCAGAACTGCAGAGTCAGGTGCTAATTCTCTTTGGCTTTCTCACTACTGCTGTAGCAACACTTGAATTGAGGCAGAACATTTCAAGGATCACATGAATGAGACTAAACACACAGTAGGATCAACAATTTCAACTTAAGGCACTTTGGAAGATCATGACCTCAATGAATTATGGGGGGGATCCAACAAATCCCCTTTGAGCAGGAACTAGGCTACAGTAGAGTGGGAAAAAGCTCTGACAGAACCAGGCTCAGGGTGGGCGGCCGTCTCCCTAAACCGGTTGGAGCAGGTGGAAAACTGGAGTAACGAGAGGCAGCACATTAAAAATATAATGAGCATGTTCCAGGTGCTGCCACCAGATAGGACCTGGGCCACCGAACCTCCTCGCCATCGCGAAGACTGCACAAGAGTTAACACTGGACAGTGCTAACGCTGGCAGCCTCCCTATGTCTGGCGCGTCGCCGGGGAATGTGCTCATGTGACTTCTGTTGGTCAGGTGAAGCCCTCGTGTGGTTTGAGCCGGTCAGGTAACGGTGCCACGGAAGGATGCTGACAGCGAGACTGAAGGAGGAAGGTGAGAAATACGTGAGAAGTGAAATAACAACCAGCTCTTTTCTCTCTCTTTCATACAAACACACACACACAGACACACACACACACACACTCCATCTCCCCGAGGGGCAGTGATCTGTGACTCCTCAATGTTCTGTGCACATCTGAGATGACAGCACACACAACACGGCCAGCGCTCCAGTCTGGGTTCCACATGATCACCCACAGCAGTACTGTACAGCAAACAAGATACAGCCGCACTGTGTACAGACAAGGAAACAGGCCAGGACTTCCAGCGAATCCAGCAGTGTCACAGTCAGACTGGGCCACACTGAATGCATGAATACATTTTGCGGCTGCTCTTGGCCTGCTTTGGAGGCAGATGGAAGAGCTTTGCTCTGTTCTCCTGTAAGATGCTTGTTAGGTATTTGCGTGCTTGTTCGCTTCTTTGCAGATGACATTCAGCTATTTGTACTAAACTGTCCAACATCATTTTGACCCAATTACTCCTGCAAATGCATCCCACAAGTTTGGATACACGTTTGTTCCCATGTGGCCTACAAGACTTAAGTCCAAAATTAAAAACATTTTTTTTCTACTGTATTTTAAAGAACACAAACAATGAAATTATAAATGCAACTTTTGGATTTTAGGTCAAATCAGGTTCATATCAGGTTCCCTGTTTTTCAGAGTAACCCAAGGATTCTGGCATTCAGATCAATTTTGTGACGGTAAACTCAAATTAATGTCAGAATGCCTTTATAAATGAGTCCCTTCGATACTCATTACGAGGTAAAAGACATGCTGTGATGCCGGACCTTAAAGGAGGTGCAAATATACACGTGCACGCTGCTCTGGCTGATTATAAGGAAGCAGTGGGAGAAGTTATTCTCCACAGATACGATCGCGTGTTTCATGAAACGCGCTTCGTCTGTGATTCCAATGTGTGCCCCAGATATAAATGTGTACATTTATATCTCTATAATTTAGAACCTGAGACATCTCCCCACCCCCTCCTATTATCAGCGGAGGGAGAAGCAGACCAGATTCAATTTGAGGAGAGGTAGTGGATCATGAAGGCATTTCTCCATTCGGGAACAAATTTGATATCCGTCTGGAAGTCAGGACCCAGAACGGCAGTGTTGTCAGAAAAAGTAAAATGTTGCTTTATTTGCCATTCCAACTCCAATTTCACATCATTGCTCAAACTTTTTTGATCTTATCACTTTTCTGACTTTTTCTTACATTTTGGTTTCTACCTTTCCCTGCGCCACTTACAAGTACCAGTAAATTCCTGTAGATCTACTTACACTTATGAAGCTCAGCCCTATTCCTTACTGGACCGTACGTTTCCACTGATAAAGACTAAAGAAAGGGCCAAACTCTGACTTGAAATCACTTTTCTCCTTTTATAAGATGGAGTTTCTGGCATGCCAACAGCATCTGCAGTACTACCCTGTTGATAATTGCTTGTTGCGAACGGGGCAGGGATGAAACTGAATGATATTGACAGGGCTCCCTTTCATCTTGGTCATCAATAACGGAATTGTGTTATTCGACGTTGGGCTTGCATGCTGATAATAATTGCTGCCAGTGCATTAGCTGGCTGCAATAAAGACACTATTGAATTTCCCCACGAGTTTTTACAAATTGATTTTTTTTTCCTCCCCCCCTTTTCCAGAAGTGAGTGGAATTAAATAAAATCCCCAGTTCTCGCAGTGAAACGTTGCTCTTTTCTTTGTTTAACCTGTTTTTCCCCTGCTCCATCTGCAGACTCATCTTTCCCTTTTCCTTATCCAAGCTTTTACCTTTTCATTTACGAAGAATAAGCTATTACACTGTGGCTTTATAATTACTAGTCTCTCTTAGCTGCTCACTTTTTGCCAAAGCTCTTTGGCTAAAAAGACATCACTTAATAAATAAAAAGCTACCCTTGACCCGTGGATTGTCTAAACAATGTGAGCCGCTTATTTGGCATGTTCGTTATTCAGCAGTAATGGTGTAATTACAGACCACGACTCGCAGTGAAGACAAACAACGCACTTCTGCTCTTAAACACATGCCTTTCTTCCTTTATTCTATTGATATTTGCTCCAAGATCTTTTTGCTTTCCCAGATAAAGACAAACCTGCGTCCTTTGAAGTTAACTCTATCTTCCCTTATACCGCTTTATCTCAGCCGTACACATATTAATCCATATTTTGGATTTGGGTAATACTCTCATGCTAATCTGAATGATTTCTTTAGGTCTCTGGTCGTGTTTTTTACCTCACTGCCGTGTGCCGTTGGTTCCGTTACGTGGGTGCCCGACACTTTGGAGAGCCACAAAACTAAATCATCTCTATTTTCAGACAGATTGTCTAACTGTAGACGGATCGATATCTAAACTCTGAGATTACTCTGTGACCCTTCAAAGCTTTAAGCACATCAACTATTCTTGATCATAAATCTTTTTTTTTCCCCTTTTTTTTTTTGAGAGGCATCAGTTTCTAGCGAATAGCAATAGCTAAAATGTGCCTGTTTTTTTAATGATTCAGACGTTTTTAAAGTCGAAGCAGCTCTAACACACACCTCCAGTCAAGTTTCATTGACTGGATCCCAAGTTTGCAAAGTCCAGGCTCCAATAAGCTTTTGAAGATGTAATTAGCCGAAAGACATATTTTCCATTCTTCACTGAGAGTGACTGAGTGATGTATTCAATGTAGAAACAGTAACTTAGATGAAGATGTGATCATATTTAGGAGAAATATACATGGTTTATATGAAAGTGAGTATTTTTCACTTGCACCTGTGTGGCCATTTACCCCATTTTCCAGGAACATTTGGTTATTAAAATCTGCATGCCTGCATTCCTCCAAACCTGCCTGCATTTGTGAAAGCAGCGAATGGCAAGAGTGAGTGAGACAGGAAGACGGAGAGAACTACAGAAAAGGATGGAGCGAGGCGAGCGGAGAACGAGTGAGAGATGTGATAGCGGTGAAGCTGCCGGGGGAGTTCGATGATGCAAAATGAAAGCATAACAACAGGACAGAAAGCTGGGAAAGGAAAGAAAGAGCGAGTGAGTAAGATGTGTTTAACTGCGGGAGCCTGTGTAGGAGTGATGGGAGACCCCGCGGGGCCCCGAGGTAATCTGCAGGTTTGTGCACTAGCTCTCCAGTACCTCGCAGGTGTGCTGCAGTGGAGATGTCACAACTGTTGTGTTTCTACACACACCCTCACAAGACGAACAGGCACCGAGAGCATCAATACGGCGCGTAAAGTTCCACTGCAGACTGTAACCCTGTGGTCAGCGTCTCACCTTCTCCTTTTATAATTTACCCATTTCAATAAAAACAAGCAACAAAAGCTTCTTTTTTTTTTTTTTTTGTTCCCTCTGCTCCTCACATCCATTTTTTGTCTCTGGCTGTGTTGGCCGGCAATATTAATGAAATATCTCTGTAGCAATGTCATAAGCAGAGACCTGTAAACACCATCTCTCATTAAGATAAAGAATATGAAGAGCACAGGCAGCAGGCGGCAGCCAAATGTCCTTGGCTGTCTGTCTTTTTGCAGTTTGGGCTATTTCATCAGCTGCTGCCGTGTGAACTGCGTGTCTGAGTTTTTGTTTACCCCCATAGTCACACGCATAGTTCACTTGCAATCTCTGACAAAGTTCTTTGGGAAAGACTAACATCTCCTATAGATTGCCGTGCTGTGACCGTTCCCGCGTCCTCTCGTCTCTCTCTCTATTGCTGCGAGAGAGACGAGAAACAATGAGGTTTAATCAGCCCATTCTCCTTTTGCAAACAATTAGATTATGGCTTTGTTTACTTTCAATTTGATAAGGGAATCTGACACCATTCTTCCCTGCAATCTACAGTCATACATTATGGAAACCGCCGAGCGTACGTCTGTTAATAGGAATTGACAGGAGCTACTGTGGAAAGAACAAGAGCAGACTTCTCCGGAGTCTGGAGCCCCACCCAAAACACTGCGCCTCCACGCGCGGGCGTGCAGCCACGCCACCGTCGATACACAGCAGCACCGGGACATCCACAAGAAACGCTCATCAATTATGAAGGAGCTCTGAGTACCATCCATTACACCCAATCAGCTGGAGAAATCACTGTTTTACCACCATTAGCATTTCTCTATTCATTAGGAAACCGCACACACACATGCATCTGCACACGCATGCAGACAATGCGCACAATAAGCACGGATGAATATGGAGAAACTAAACAGTTCTCAGAATGCAAAAGAAAGCAGCTCCAGTCCCTAGTTTATTCATGACCTGAATAGCGTGCCTACACAAACAAGCCTCGACTAATGCTAATTAAGCAGAAAAAGGGGGCTCGTCGGAGGAGAAGAGAGAAAATGGATTAATCCAAGGACAGCTCGAAGGAAAGGTTCGCTCGGAGTTGGAAGTTGTAAGAAAAACACTGGCCAACTTTCACGCTTCAAAGAAACGGCGAGATTTGAAGAAACAAAAGGCCAAAATCAGACGGCGGGAGGAGTAAGTTTCAATTAAGTACAGCATGCGATGCCACGGTGTGCTTAGTGGGCCTTAAAGCAGCGGTTGTAAAACCATAGTGGGGGCTTGGGATCAGTAAAAGGGCTGCAAGACAAATCAGCAGTTACACGACGAGAAGGATTATTTCCACGCAGCACCACCAACCCATATTTCATATGGTTTCTTTATGTGAAATTGCTTGCGCCGTGCTGGCGTCTGAACACGCTTTAAATGGCGTTTTCGCAGCTTTTCCCCTCAAGGCTTCTACACACGTTAACCACGCGACGGCCGTGCTTTGATTTCCACTAAAAGACACTGCTCGATTTTAGTGACTCCACTGGCCACAAGCAATAATCACATATCGGCGGTACAGCAGCGGGAGCACAGATAAACAGATGGAAGCGAGTTCATCTGAAGGCCCATCAGCGTTTGGGAGACGTCAGGCTGCATTTTTTGAAGTGGCTGCATTGCGCTTCATTATGCATGCCATATTGAACCGAACCAATAGCTAATCAAGGTGAATCAAATATTCATCGGGACACATTTTGCTGGAGGGCACCGACCGACCCCAGTCGGAGACAGAGGGACACATCAAAGCCGGCGGTTCTTGTCGGCGTACGAGAAGCCGACAGAACATTTCGTTTAGCTTGGAAAACATGAATTCAGAGAGCAATGGGCTCAGCAGGTGCTGCGGTCGTGCTACGCTGCGAAGCAAATGACAGTGATTTTAGGATTTTTATAACTGTGCTCGAAAGTCTGAAGAAAAAAAAAAAACATTTACAGTAAGTACCTCTTCATCCGATAAACCCATTTGCCATTTAGTGACTCGTTGCATCGCCTAGCAACTGAAAGCATCACTTTCTCAGGTTGGGTTGTGTTGAGTTGTGTTTCGGGGGGGAAGACAGGTGTGCTGCCTTTCCTCGGCCAGACTGAGACCTGTAATACAGATGTCCTCTGGTCAGACCAGTCACGGAAGGCGTCTTCGTGCAAACTGGTTCAGTGGCGGGTTGAAAACGGGAAAACATTTGATGTCTGTGAGCTGGAACGAGTCTATCATTGCAGCCGTCCTTTTCATGCGTCCCTTCTGTCTCCTTCCCTCTCTAACTATGTCTCACTAGAGCACTTGCCCCTCACCCTTGGTCTATCTCCATCTCTTTTATGTCCTCTAGTGGGAAATCAACCGCATGCATGTAAACAAAGCTACACACACACACACACACACACAGGTGCACACACACACACACACACACCATTTTGCAGCACCATGGGGCTGAAAGAAACTTCTATCGTCGCAGCTTTGTCTTTCAGGTGGTAATTAGCAGTCATTGTTGTTGTTCTGCTAATCAGAAATCTCACACACCAATGAGGGTCATTATCTTGCCATCAGGAAAAAAAAAAAAGAAAAAAGACCAGCCTGGCTGAGGGAAGATGCAGAGAGATGTGTGTGTGTGTGTGTGTGTGCGCATCATGTGATATGTATGATGAGAGTCTTATCAAATAAAATGGCGAGATTGGATCTTTTTCAATCATTTGCATATGGAAGGGCTTAATATCAATTATGAGATGGGATTCTGTGATTGTTTCTTTCTCTGGCTAATTGCACCTTCAGACTCGACACTTTATTGTGGGAAACAGCTCGGAGGCTTGCGACAATGTGAACAAAGACGCGCTGAAGACGGTTCACAGGGTTAAACAAAGCTGAATATAGATGGGGAAAAAAAGCTGGATGAATAATACAGTGGTCTCCAACAGCCGAAAAGATGAAGGCATAATTTGGAAAAGGGGAGGTTAAAAATTAAATAGCAGCAGTGAGAAATTTAGTACAACAACAACAACAAAAAAATTCCCGTTCTTGGCTGGTTTTTAAGCTATTACGGCATGTGAGGTGGACAGGCTGAAAGTAGCTGGAAGGACCCTGCACCAATTTTCACAAACAGCCATGATTGATGAATTTAAAGGACATCATTTCATAAAACTACTCAATCGTGATCACTGAGGCCAAAACTGACATTCAGTGGAAACGGCAGAGATTTCTTTTAATTTTAGGACTAAAATTAAATGTTCGCCAAGCAGTGGCTGTTGTCAATCCTATAATGTGAGTTCACAGTCAGATTGTTGGTCCCTTTTCAGCTGATGTGACCAACGGGACCATTTATTAGAGCGTCGTGTGTCTCTCATGCCGCAAATCAGCTGTTTGTTTGTGGTTCGGCTCCAAGACGTCACAGTTTCCTTAAGGCCCAGCTGGTGGAATGTGCGGCCTTAAAAGTTGCTGCTTCCTTAACGCGTCACTTACTTGCAGGTTCACACTGGACTCGAACTTCCGTCTCGTCCGGGACAGTCCTGCGTTTTCTGACCCATCTAATTCTAACGTTTAAAGGCCTGAATGCTACGTGACAGTCAAACGGTAACATCGATCTTTTTGTCACTTTTGTACAAAGCACAAACGCAGTCGTACTTTGCAGGAGGTCAGTGTCTGAACCTCAACTCAAATCCTTTTATTATTAAATCTAATAATTACCTATTGGTTTGTTCAATAATGTCAGTTGGATACTAGCTAGAACAAACACCGAGCAAGGACATCTGAACTTCAGAGGACGTCCACTCTGCCATTCTATAGGAACTCTATGCATCTTTAACAAGCAGCTGTTTAAATCCACTCTGGTCCCCCCCGCGTGTTGATAAGTTCTTTTAAACCAAACAATCTCCAGATGAAGGTTACTGTGGATGGAGCGGCATTCGAGATTAGTGGGGAATAAATAAATAATGGACTCACAATGAGCCAACAAATGATGCTCGTCCCTCCAATTCAAATCAATGGTGTTCAATCTTTATCTGTGTCCTTGGGGTGTTGTGGTTCACTGTGCTTGGGGGTCGGGAGAAAGCCACTACGTGGTCTCTGGATTCAGGGGTCAGGCTCTCGTCGGGCTACAGCCTCCTTTCACTAATGCACTTTCCTCTTCGATGTGTTAAATGCTCTTCGCCATTTCCATTAGGGACATTTTCTCACCCAATTACCTTAAACCCTGTTCTTCTTCTGCTTACGTCTCCCTTCTCTGGTGAATCGAGGCAGCCCATTGGACGGCGGCACGACGAGGTCGGCCCAGCCTCACTTCTCATCCCGCGTCTGGAGTGGATTACTAAATGGAAATGACCGCAGGGTGTGCAGGGCCACCCTAATCAGCTCTCAGCTCCTTCCCTCTCCGTCTCTTACTCAAGATGCCGAACCTCCACCAAGTCCCAGAGACCCTCGGTACAGCTTTCGCAGCCTGTGGTTGTTTGAATGTTCCAGCTATAGTTGTATCAATATTAGAATCATTCTCCTCGGCTGCAGTTTTCACAGAATCACGGCTCTTCTACCGTCTGTGCACAGACCTTAAAAATCCCTCCTAAATGGGCACTGCAGAGATTCTGTACTGGATTTATAGAAAGATGAAGGACGTGGAAGAAACATTTTTAGGTCAAGGTTGACATGTCCTGACTTTGAGACCTTAGACTGAGTCTAGCTCCTAAAAGCTGCATTTCTACAATTTCTATAATGCAACTTTGAGAGGCTTTCAGTTAAGAATGTGCCCAAAAGCAGAGACGACTGCAATAACATCCAGATTTTTTTTTCTGTGCACTTTTCTTCCAGAGCCACAAAGATATTAACCAACTGTCTCCGCCTGCAGTTCCTGACACGCGAGCAAACGGATCTTCAGGTAAAATGTGGTAAAATGACCTGGTCAGAGTTTACACTATAATCAGATTATTTCAGGGAGTCATGTTAAAGCTACAGTGTGACGTTTTTATTTGTGCGACATGCGGCTCAACAACAACAACTATTATGAAATATTGGAGCCATGGAACAAATTAGCTTTGATTAGCTTCAAATGTGTAACTAGATAACATCTGTAAAAAACAAACTGGAATAACATTTTTACCAAAACATGTTTGAATCACATATGAATCACAGCCAAATAAATATTTCATTAGTCAAATCCAAGAGCTTACACTGCATAACCTAATAACTCAACACGAGAAATATTATTATAAAAATTATTATAAAAGTGAATGAATCATTGATAATTGTGTAGTACACATAATTATTTTGCAAGGCTGGACAAGTTATTAATATAGTCTTTTTTTCAATAGAAAACAATGGAGCTGATTCATCCTCTTGGAACCATTTCACGCTACATGAGTCATGTGACCCACAACTCTTCCACTTCTGTCTCAGACTGTGTAAAACTCATGGAAGCAAAGTCTAGTTTTGACATTACATAATGTGAATTCAACTTAAATAATGATCATTTTGATTTGATGCTGATGTGAAGACCTTGAACCATCCCTGTGTATGAAAAAATAAAACTGACCTGACTCAAAACGTTCTTGAAAAACGTCTCTTATTGAGTAGAGGTGCTGGTAGAAAATTGTAAGGACTCGTTGAACAGGTTGGAAAAAATTATGAAGAGACATTCACTCCTGAAGGTTTTTTTCAACAAGGCTCGTCCTTCCGACCAATCGCAGGCCAATTTTCTCTGTGTGACTGTTTATTCTAATTTCATATTTTCACACTGTATGTTCCAGGCATTGACAGGAAGAAGAATGTGCGGAGTAAAAACATCAACTGCTCTTTTAAATGTTCACATTTCTCTGAGCATGGCAAACCCCCTTTGGGTGATAGATGGGTGGTCAAAATAATGGGAACACCTGAGTGTCAATCGATTTATTTTAAAGTTGCATTACATCTTGCTCTGATCTGTCTTCTAATTAACTGGAGCTGGAGCCGCACGCGAGCTGTTATCATTTTAATTAATGAGCACGAATTTGGTGAAAAATGTGTGTGTGTGTGTGTGTGTGTGTGTTTGGCTCAGCCTAGTTAATAACCCAACACTACGCCTACAGTCATATGCTAAACTATTTGGGAATAGGCTTCAGTTACAGACAGTGAGGCTACCACCCAAACAAATACAGTGTTAGCACTGGACCCGCTCCATCTGGCAACATTCCTACTATTCCAATAAGGCGAAGATATGTGCCATTTTCACACGTTTAATGTGTATGTATATGTTTATGATTGCCTTGTTCATTAGCTCTGCGCTGACAGACCTCCACCTTGTTGTGCATAGGGGACGGGGGCTGATCGAGGTTTCAAAGACTCAATCCTGGTTGTGTATTGCAATTGCAGAGGCTTTTAATTAGGTAAAGCTTGGCTGGTTTGAACGTATACTTTACGGCCACGTCAGGCCAAAAGGGTCCACGTGTCGTAAATATCACCGCAGACATTAATAGAATTGAGATTAGAGGGCAGCGTGGATGAGTGTTAAAAAAAAAAAAAAAGGCAGCCGGCAGTGGGACGACTTTGTGCAGTGAACTATTTATAGTGGCTAAAATGGACGGCTCCATTAATATAAGCCTTACCCTTTCTGGAAATGTAAATCACCAGGGCCACAGCTCGACGTCCATGTTATACAGCTGCAGTATGTCAGAGTTACCAGTGCCGTCTCTCTAATTTACAGCGGTCTGGAACACAGCAGAGATTCATTTTTGTGTACTATCCTCACAGACATCTGCTGTGTTTTAAGTCAATATGGCATCTTAGCAATTTCTTTGCTCTACCTCTAAAAATGAGTTAGCATTCAAGATTAGGCATATGGCTGCAAAGGATATGTATTTTAATTGCACGCCTGTTTCAGAAAACGCAGCACGAGGACAAAGTGCTGCTTCTCAGCACGGTGAAATATAGACGTTTAAAGTTGCATTACAGCCGTGTGTGTTGAGGCCTGTCACTCATCTCCTCTTTCACTTCTGCCCTTGATGCTTATATAATTCACAGGCAGAGACAAAGCGAGCGAACACCAAAGATGGAGAGACAGCCAGAGATCACATCGCAGCCTCGGTGGACACTTCCACGAGGCCGAGGGCTGATCAATAAGCAGTACATTTCAAAACTGCATTGGATTAAGTTCAACACGGCTTGTTTTTTTTTTTTTTTTTTTACCCGCAGCCTCCGAGTTTAATTGAGAAGCATCTCACGTCGAATCAGGGGGGCTCATGTCTGCTCTTTTGAAATAACTTGTCATTCTCTCTCTCTTTCTCGAGCATATCAGCTCGCTCCTTTTCTCTCTAATCCCCCTCCTTTCTCGGTCTCTGGCTGTCATCGCTGTCTTTGTGAACACTGCACACAGCTCAGGAACTCTCTACTACTGTACACCTCTGCACGACTCACAGCACGCAGCTAGCCACTGGTGGAGCTCACATTCCCACTCACCACAATGAAAATCACTTCTATGCACGTGAAGGGAAATCAGTCCCATCCAATCACAGACTGAGCGGTTTTATTTTTCTGATGGTTGTATATTATGCAGACATTCAGTTTGGGTTTATTCCATCACAGTGAACTGCTAGTCAGCACTGAATTATGTCACATTATTGCCATGAAAAACCATCATGTGACCCACCAGCAGCAACTTGGAGTTCAGTCTTGCTAAATTTGGACCGGACTTGAACATGAATTCAATGTATTCACACCTTTTACATACTGTGGACTGAAAACGCACAAATATGAGTGTAATGCAAACAAGCAAAGCAACAATTTAATACCGAATAATGTTACTGTATTAACAGACTAAAACCAGTTTTCAGTGATTATCGGGTCCACTGTCATGGTTCAGTAGGTCACTTTCTACCTACCAGTAGGCAAGTGGGTTTATTAGCATCATCGTGACCATGGCGACATGTAGGGTCACGGCCACAGGACGGCAGTCACTCATGGTTGATGAATGGGTATCAACAACCAGCCTAAAGCTCCACTTTCTAGTGTCGGGCCAAATAGTTTTTGTGTGTAAATTTAACAATGTTGGATATTCCAGTCCTGTAACCATGATAACGGCGGCTCTGTGCACAAAAGCACATGATAACAGCCCAGTGTACCGGCACACGGAGATGGGACCGACGGAAAGTTCACAGACCTGCTCTGATCCTTTACTTGGGTAAAGTGATATTACAACTATGTAAAAAAAGTAAAAACTATTAAAAGCCATCATAATTACCGTATTTTCCGGACCATAAGCCGCTACTTTTTTCCGACGTTTTGAACCATGCGGCTTTTACAGAGATGCGGCTTTTCTATGAATTTTTCTGCAGCCCTCAGACTGTAGATGGAAGTCAGTGCAAACAAAAAGCGCCAGTTTTTATTCTTAGCGCATGCAACCCAAGATGCACAACAGCAAAATACGGTAATATTTTTACACCCTCACCCCCTCATAATGGAAAACACGCGAAGAAATTCCTATGATGCAGCTTTTAATTTGAAGCCATCGATCTGGCTATCCGTGAAGGAAATCGAGTGTGACAGTGGTTTCAATGCTCAGGACGAAGATGAATAGCGATTTGTGGTTTCAGTGCACGGGAGAATGAAGCGACTTAATAGTACTGCTGTGTATGAATAAAGACTTATGGTACAAAATCTTTTGTTAGCAACTCCTGTAATTCGTGAAGAATAAAACGTCTTCTCCTTTGGCTATGGAACAAGCCGTTTATTTATAACAAAACACCATGTGTTATACCAGCCAAAAGCCACTCTTTACGTAATGCCGGTAAAACAGCGCACAGAACATCCTCATGCCTACTGTAAACAATGAGTAGGAGCGCATACAACAGATATTATTTCTCAGCCTGGATATTGGCGGCTTATAGTCCGAGCGGTTTATATGTGACAAAATATATATTTCTTTTAAATTTTGGGCTTAAATTTACTATAGTCCAGAATTTACGGTAAATCCATAGAACATAACAAGAGGCCTCAGCCTTGTTATGAAAAATGGGACATAATAATTAAAGTCTAAGTACCCCCCATTTTGAGTAAATGCACATCCCACTGGCACTTTTCAAGGTCAACTCCTACAATAATGTCCAGGACTTTGCAGAGCGTCTCACTGAACTCCTGGACACCATATGGTGACCTCTGTACGCCAACGTCCTCAGAGGGACGGAAAAGTGCTGGCTTCTTCAGAAAGAGAGGACAACTGAGGCACATATACATGGAGGGAAAGATGCAGAGGATGAAAAAGTTGCATGTCTATTGCATAAACATTTAAGGAAGTATTTATCTCTACTTCTCTCAGGTTAATAATAATCCGCCCTAAAGGTAAATGGGCATTTCATGTAGAACAAATGACTCAGAGTGAAATTGTATTTTCACTTCTTACAACCAAGAATCTACAAGTCCACAATGTGCAATAACCCCAATGTGCTGCAGTAATATAGTTAATATAGGGGAGAGGAGAAAACAAATTTGTGCAGCCCAAACTATTCTGTGCTGGGAGAGGTCCAAACTGTAAATGCACAAATGCGGGAGCTCTTTGATTAGAATATAAGGACATGAAACAAAGGACAAGCAGCTGGTGTATGTGGCGTAATGAAAATAAAATGTTAATATGAATTTTTCATGGAGGAACCTGTGTGACAATTGCCTACGTGTGCATTTTCCGAATGCTATACATTATTCAGAAAGAGCGTGTGACTTGAGGCGGGGAGTTTATTCTTACATTTCACTTGAGGAAAAGCAGAATTTGATGAAATCTATGAATAAAATAGCGATGTGATTTTATATAAATAAGTCAAAGGTGGAATGGAGTCTTTTTTTCACACTGAAATCCAGTTTTCTGCTCGTGTATGTGCTTCTAGACTTTGACTTAAAATAATACATTTATTGTAAGGAGGTACAATTTTTTAAATCGTTTACCATTTTTGTTATTTTGCACAGTGGTGTAGTTGGTTTTATTGTATACTGAGCAAAAAAAAAAAAAAAACCAGCAGAGAGCAGGTGCAAAAGTAAAACATAGATAAAGAGCTCAAAGAGAGAAAAAAATCAACAATAAAGCTAAAAGCTGGTGGTAATTATCATTAAACAATCATACTGATATTTATCACTTTTTGGTTTTCCATATTTCAATCATGATGTAATGTTTCTTCTCATATTATTTTAATGGCTTTGCTTCATGCCGTGTTTTACTTTTACCAAACTGTAATTATCTGATGGATCCGTGTGTCGTTGTGGCTTCAATGCTATAAAAAGTGGGAACTGACAATCTTCCTGCCCTCCCTCCCTCCCTCCCACTCGCACACTGACACCTCTACCACCTCCATTGTTCCCACCATCTGCATTTCTGTGGAAACACAGGAAAGATCATTTTTAGCCAAACCGTTTGGCAAAGCGAGAAATGTTTCATTTGCACTGCACAGGAGATGCACCAGTACTGAATAATAACATAATTATAATAATTATTAAAAAAAAAAAAAACAATTTAGCCGTGTTTATTTAAATATTTTACTGTACATTAAAATTACATGTGGTGGCAGCCGGAGCAAAGTTTGAAGTGCTATGCCCCAGAATGATAGTCGTATTAGTTACAGGTTATGCTGATAACGGGTATAAAAATACAAATAATTACAAATAAATAATTACATACAGTGGTACCTGCTAATATTGCAACGGGAATAAACGGCAGGCATCGAATTCTTTGCGTACTTAAACATGCCTGTGATTATTTCCCTGCTCTGTGGTAAAAGCAGACGTGATCACTAACAATCTGAAGTATGCAAAATGTATTTAACGTCTCCGCCTACATTAAAAACTGTTTCTGTGCCAAAAGTGCTTCTAACGAAAAGGTCAACGCCGCCGTATATGGAAATCTCTGATGTAGACAAAAACAGCCTTTTAGGAAAAACTGTAAACATAAAAGCCGAGAGCGGGTAGGCTGGAGCATTTCGGAGAATTCTAAGGTCTGACGGCTGAACGTGGCTGTGTGACACTCTCGGCCTTTAGAGGAGCGCATACGGTGTAAATCAGGCTTTGTAGTGCTTGGGTCAGCGCCATGGCCAGCTGACCTCTAACGTCTTTATGCAGTTCAAAAGCAGTTTTCAGGCTAGGATCCCCTCCTGAAAGTAGCGCTCTCTGCTTCCGTCTACGGTTTCCTCACCTTCCTCTGTCCAATCAGCCCCGCACCGTTTGTCTGTCTGCCGTCAGTCACCCTTGGCGCTGCGGCCCGTCTTGTTCAGCACAGAGTTAAGTTCGTTCAGCAGACTGGGTGGCATCATACTCTCCCCACCGAGAACAGGTTTCCTGCCGGTGGTCTTGCAGCCGCTCTGAGGGGGGAGAGGCATCGGCAAGGCCTGCTGGGGCCTGGACAGGGACGGGGACGGAGATGGAAGCCGTGGCATTTGGCGAGCGTCCGCGCAGGGTTTTCTCGGTTGGGTCTCCGGAGGCTTGAGCGGATCGTTGTGGTTCAGGCAGCTGGATGGGATGCTGGTGTTGTGGTGGAGGGGGGCGTCCCTGTGGGGCTTCGGGTAGACTTCACCAAGAGAAGTTCTCCTGTCTGTCAGCTGTGGGCAAAAATGGTGAAATAAGTAAGACAATGGGCCAGCTCTGCCATATTTTTCATGCCAGCAGGAGATTTCTGTCCTCAAATGTATAAATATGTGGGCACTTGACTTTCGCCAGACTTAACACAACTCTAAATGAACATAATCTGAGCCTAACTGTCCCAAGTCTTTATATTATTAAAAATGTTTTTTCTGGTTATGCTACACAACCAGAAAACAATGTTGCCTAGTTCAACCTGTGACTCTTTCTCCCTCTTCTGAACAGTGGAACAGTAGTAAGTCAGTAGAGGAGTCCTGCTCTATCTCCATCAAATTTAAGGGTTTGAATTAAATAAATGGTATTTTGGTACCGGACTGTAACCACACCAGCAGACGGAGAACACACACAGAATGGCAGCCAAGGTTAACACTGTACTGTGCAACTTCACGCACCCTGTACGCCACAAAGTCTCATGAAGGGTGATGGAGCTTTTAGTTTTTAATTTCCAACACAATATGGAGATTTGTTGTTATAACAACATACCGATATTGTTGCATCAAGACAAAGTTGCATTGAAGCGATATGTTTGCAAAGTAACAAGAAAATCGTGTGAAAATCGAAGAAGGTTAAAATTCAATAATGTGAAAATAATGTAAAAAAAAATTTTTGTAGTTTGTTTACAGTAATTCGCAGTGATTGGTGATAAGTAATCAAGTCTTTTAATCAGAATGCAAAATCTCATGTACCCTGCAACAGATTAAATTTATTTATCAAATAATGCTGTGGATTATGAAATATTAGAAGCAAACAAATACCGCCACAGGTTCTCACCTGTTTGCTGGAATTGTGCACGTGTGGTAGCACATTGCTGCTTTCAGTCCTCATAGCTCCCACTCTGGAGGACTTGTGATCCGCAGCTTCTTTAACGGAGGTCACTGTCTTCAAACAGAGGTCTGAACCATACTAAGACACACAGACAACGGCAGACGTTAGCAGCCCTGGTGATTCAGTGTGGACAGTTTTGATCCATCGTTTTGTCTTTGAATGAATAAGGTTTGTACTTGGCTGAAAGTGAAGGGTGATGCACATAAACAGACACGTATTCTTACAGCAGATAGACACACGGGCACGACGTAGATAACACGATCATGAGGTATTTACTTCCTTCATGGTGCCTTAAAAACGACTCACTCTAAAGGCTGGACTAAACAAGCGTTTTTAAAGACAAGCCAAAAAATCCGAGTGACAATCCCGATTTCCACCGCAGCGCTCTGACCGCGTGCTGAGTGTTGGTGGAAGTTTCTCTTTAACACCGTCTCCTTTTGTGTCTCTGTGACCCCCCCGACCCGCAGAACTGCCTCTCTTTAACCAACCCTTGTTTCATCACTGCTCAGACCTGTCCTTGGACCTTTACACCCCCTTTCTAACCCTCCAACACTCACCATCACCGCCATCCATTCCACCTTGCTTCAAAAGGAGGCCCTCCATCGCCAGTTGCTATGGAAACTGTTGGAGCCCAATGCTCAATAACAGGTAAGAGAAGGGAAATCAAGAACCCTGAAGTGCTCTCTACTTTCTCATCTACACTTTGTCTCTGCCCTTCCCACAAAGTCCTGTGTCCTTCCCACGAGCCCCCGCGTTGGAAGCTGACAATCCTGATATTTAGCGGATTTGGGAGGAGAATCCTAATATTTTTCGCCGGCTCCAGTCTAATATAGATTAAGTCTCTGCAGAGCTAAGAGCTTCTCCAAAGAGCACAGGAAAGTCACTGATCCCACTGAAATAAACACCTCCAAACACTTAAAAACAGCAGACAAAAATTGGCTTTGCCTTTGCCGCAATCGCTCCCTGACAATGTTGCCCTTTTTACTCGCTAACCCACAGTAAGGCACTAAAAGGCTTTTACAGTAAGCACCTGTGATAAACAACACGGGGCTGCAGACGCGCCGGCGTGAAGGAAGCAGAACGGAGGGCTGACGCTGGAGAAATGTGCTGAGCATACAACACAGGGGTGGGAAGTCCGGGCTCGATCTTCACACTCATGTTCTAGTCGTTTACTTGAAAATGAGCAACTACGTGCGTTCGGTCTGAGGAATGAGGAAAAAGCCGCTGTACGATATCGGAGAATGGTTGCGAGTGAAAAATGAGAAAAACGTGACGCACCACATAGCTGTTCCTCCCTGCGTTTTGCGTGTCGCATACTTGCTGTGTCAGCGACTGACAACAGCGACGCACACTCGCATCTCGGGGGTTAAGCACCACAATGTGATTGTCACAGTCGCCTTGACCTTATTCTCACAGCTTTTCCACATAAAGTGATTTATGTTATTGCTGAGTGACCTCAAAAACTTTACAGTTCTCCCCCTGTTTACGTGTTTCATCTGCCTAACAGTACAATGGAAGTGGATGATTGTGGAAAATATGATTTATCATATCTCCTTGTTCTGAGATGTGGATTGTAAAGGCTGATTTATTCAAGCTGTAATCTGGTACATTTTTCATCCCAAAGAAGGAGAGAGCGTGTGTCCACAAAATATATGTCACATATGCTGTTATTTTTAGTCCGCAGCACAACAGCGGAAGGGTGCGAGAGGAGACGCCTGCACCAGTCAGAGCACGCTTGACCGTCTGCTTATTAAATCACTTTATCAAGCTTTTGCACGAGCGCATTCTTCACTCCTACCCTCCATTGCACATTATCTTACCTTCATCCGGATGATGTCTGCCACCCAGCCGACCTGCGCCTCCCTCTTCTCGCAGCAGAAATGCCTGAGGAGGGAAAGCTCACGCACATCAGTCGTCGATTTCCAACTCATTATTTCGGCCCTAATTTAAGCAGGTGACCGGATCTGGCCAGTCACAGCGCTGGACACGGTTTCCTTTTTGAGGGTACAGTTCACGGGTCCACGTAGACCCGACGATCGGTGGGTTGGCCGTTATTAACTACGATTACACGAATCTACACAGGTAAAATATCCCCTTTGCAGCAGTAAGTAACAATCTGGGATGATGGTTTAAATAATGCCTGTCACCTTCTGAGGTTGGTACAATAATCTTTTCAAGCTATTTCTGGCGCCTACTCCTCCGGTCACGTACTGTAGTGTACTACACTGTGTGTTATTAAAGCTCTTCTTCTTGGGCTACATTAATAAAATGGACGGCAATTGGCAACGTGGCAAAGTTCTTTTCTCTGTGCTGTGCACTGTCCACCAAACTAAAAGAACTTCTCAAGCAACGTGTTTTTTCCATAAATTGAAAAAGCAAAACTTAAGTTAAAGGTACGTCTATAATTAAATCAGCTATTCTTGCAGTGCTGTGAGGCTTTCGCATTAATAACCACAGCAGCTCTCTATCAACATCAACATGCATTAATGTTACATGCAACGTAAAGTGCAGATGTTTAGAACTTATAACAATGTTTGCCATAGTCAATGTATGTAGCACTAAAAATATGTAAAGTAATAAAACATCACAATATATGAAATGACTGAGGTTTTGTCTAGACGAACAGCAATGTTAGTAACATTGCATTCAGAAAGATCTCAGAAAACATACATTTAAACACTTAAGATCATAAGTTTATGCAGTAATATATATCAGACTTTGTATGGAAGTATCTTGCGAGCCTTGGTCACAAATTATTCCATTTGTCAACTTGGAAGGCAGCTTTACATGTGACACCACATGATGGCTTAGCTACAAATAGAGAATAAATAAGAGTGAAAACAATTATTTTATGTTATTTGTTATTTCAGCCAGACAAAAGCCTCTCGTCGTGCGACCAGCATGGATATATTTGAACTGCACCGAGGGTCCCTTTCCTAACCCACTTAGATCACTACAAAGTCCTTAAACTTTCAATTTTTAACTTTCTGCCACTTGATTCTTTCTCTACTAGCGATATTCTAAGTGGAAAGTGTAAAAGTCGCACTCATCAATTATTGAACCGGAGAACTTGTGCGTGGCACTCACCATTGTTGTTTATCAGCACAGATTGTGAAGCCCCAGCTGTTGAAATGAGAAGGACATGGGTCAGATTCTTCGATTCTGCTTCAGCAAACCGAGGCTCGCACAACCCCCGGCGCACATATTTCATTTAAAGACAGAGGTTATAAACATGTTTTTGAAAAAGGACACATGGAATTTTTAAGTATTCAACTCAGCAATAATAAAAAGAATAAACGAGAAAGCAGGTCAAACCTTTTTTCATTAAAATGCAAAGAGGAAAAACATTCACAACAAATGCTAGGTGCTAAACTGTGGAATTAATGAAGTTCATCAGAGCAATTGCAGCCCACATGTTTATGCATGCGCAGACCTCAATATGCTCCGGACCAACGTATGCAACACTCAAAACACACGCTGCTCACCTATAAGCCTTATTGTGCAATGTCTCAGAGAGTGAATCTTTCAAATCTGGACTTGCAAATAAGTAAAAATGTGCGTGTGTTTTAATTAGAATCAGCACAGATCTGCACTAGAAGTGGAAAAGACCACCTTCCGGGAGAATACACCTTCCCTAAAACCCTTCGCAGCTGTGGCTGAACAGGAGCAGGGAGTTAAGGGGGAGAACAAAGTGGAAAGAGGGGAAGAGACGGAGCTGCCTGCAGCCTGGAGCACCACTCGTCTGAGTTAAGCCGGCCGATCCACGCCATGCAGCGGGCCGCTCGCAGACAGACCTCTGCCTAATGAGGTACTGGAGCGCTGCCTCTCCTAACCCTCGCACCGCCACTCTCTCAGCACACCGTCTTTATTTCTTTATTCGCTGCATCACCTCTCCCACAGCCCACTCGACAGTACGTCCATGATTCCGCACTGTGTTATTTCTTCCTTCTGTCTCTCTTTTCCTTCATCTCCCACTCCCTCGCTCTTATCCAGTTTTCTCCCCTAAAGGACTGTGTAATGCAGAGAATCGCTTTGCCGGACTCATTTTTCATGCTTCTCCAGACTCGAAATTCTGACACGGGGAAAATTATGAGGAATTATAATTGGGTAATGTGAAATATAAGGTTTGGCTTCTCAACAGTATCCTCTTTGTTTGACCAGCAAGACCTGCTGCAGGTTTGGCGTGTGTCATAAATTATAATAATAGAACGTCGTTAAAATAAAACAGTGGCAGGAATGTTTCCTATCTGCAGAGGCGCAGTTTGATAATTTGTATTTGTTAAAATGCACTTACGTTTAATCAATTTTATTAGAGTGAAAAATAAGACGGGGTCAAGAGTGGCTCGAGCATCACCCTGGTTTCATAACACGTGGAGGAAACAGAAAGGGCAACATATGTTTGGGAAGCAACAGCTTAAACACACACGCACAAAAGTTATGATACTCCAAAAGACAATGGCCAGAGTAAATAATCAGCGGTTCATCTTAATAACACAAAGGAGATGTTTGCTAAGACTTTGTTAGGAAGCTGCAGCAAAGATTTTTGTACTGCCAAAAATAAAAATTATATATTTTTTGGCTTGACGTCATATTTATCGCACCATAAAATATGCAAGAAGCAAATGGAAATGTAAACAATTGGGCACTAAAAGTGACTCATAATTGTTGATTGACCACTGTGGCAGAGGCAGCTGTGTCTGTGAATTAACGTCTAAGAGAAGCAGGTATAAAACTTATGGCAATGTTGTTTTATTGGCCGCACACAGAAGCAGAGGGAGTATTCAACTCGGTCGACTTAACATCGACATTTCAGTAATGTGGGAATGATCATAAAACGGTGATGGAAACAGGATTTACAGCAAACGAAGGAACGCACATATAATAGTGCACAAAATAAATAGAAGACATAGCACATGATGAGACTCAATACATTTGTAGCATTTTTCAGCTAATTTCAGATACAGTTTTGTAGTATGATTGTATACACCAGTAATTTGAATACTTCATATTTTGTGAAAGTATGTTCAATATTCACCTTGGAAACAATAGTCTCCTTACTTGTCTAGAGCATTTGAAAAGTGGTCTAAATGTTATGAATATTTGCCAAAAACTACGAATTTTTCATAATGTAAATAAAGCTGTTTAAACTGAGTGACTGGACCTTCACACTGATCTAAAAGTTGATTATAGCATTTTCTTCTTGCACTTTCCAAATAGTCGAGTTACTGGTTTCTAACATGTCTTCAACAGCCCAACTGAGGCGTCATTCTCTGTCTCATTCACGTCTACATATTTTTGGGATACAATAAATTTAGGAGACAACACTAGAGATTATATCACGTGTTTGAGCACATTTTACCTGGTTGGAGGTTTGAGCTTTTTCTTCAGACCTAAGTAACACTTCACAGACTTGAGCTGCATCACTTTCTCTGCCTTAGTGCTCTGAAAAAAAAAAAAAAAAAGTTTGATGAATAAACAAAGGGAGAAAAAAATGAAGTGAGAAACATAAACCCAACTAAATAAACAGAAATTAAATCACAGCATCGCAACATGACAATCAATTTAAATCATTTCCAGCAAACCTCTTCTTCCAAGAAACAAAGAAAAAGTAAAAGAGAACAAAGTAAACACAATCACAGCTGCCTCCGACACCTACACATCACAACCCACCATCCATTTCAAATTTCTCTCAACACAAATTGTCCCAAAGACAGACCTGGCAATAATTGTAAAGGCCAAGGACTATCAATTAAACTACAGTAACACTTTTAATTTCCTTTGTGCTTATGCAATAATTAGCCACATTATTGTGCAAGCTGATATTTAGAAAAGCTTTCAGTGAAAGTCCCCCTCCCTCAAACATACAAGCTCCCATTTCCCTCCCCACCTACTCCCAGAATTACTGCACCTCCATCAATTATTAACACGTCTTCACACTCCTTTACAAATCCCATGTTTCAACTGCTGAAATGTGCTAGAAGAAAAACCCTCTGGGGAACTCAGGCTTGATGGTCCTCACACACCGTATTCTTCTTCTTCTCCTTTTTTTTAAAGGAAGTGGGAAGTCCACTGCCGTCGGTATATTTTATTCCCTAATCTGACTATACAAAACCCTGAGACATGCACGTCACCAGGGATACAAGCAAGGGGGTGTTCGGGCGGAGTCCATTTGGACGAGATCACGTAGGGTCCAGTCTCACACGTTGGAGTTTTCTTAAGCAGCTGTGTGACCTTTAAAATTCCCTCGTGACGCAAGGCAATCTCTGTTCGCCCTGTACTTTGTGTTTGACTGGAAAAACCCGCGGCAGCAAGTGTTTACAGTAGATGCTGCAGTAGATTAGGCTGAAAATAAAAGCCTACTTACTTTGATATCTCTGTAGAGCTGCAGCTTCTGTGCACATAGTACAACGTATTTGTCCTGGAATTTGTGCCCTGACAGCAGTTTGGAGGATCCATCATTGAACTTCATGTAGTCAGATTTAATCAACTGCTTTTGGTCGGCTGTAAAAAAATAAAATAAAAAAAAAAAGCAAAGAAAGCGATAAAGGGAAAGATTTTCTGTGAGTCTGCTCAGGAAACATCCACAGTTCAACACCGCTGGTAATGTTTTTGATTGATTTGGTTACACTCGTTTTAAATTTGATGATGTTTAATCATGATATTTATTAAAATGTCTCTACCACTAGCTGATAAACTCACAAAATGACGCCAATCTGAGGCGTTTTGAAGCAGCACAGTGACCAAGACTAGAACCTCTGTAGTATCAAAACCCGGAGGCGGCGGGAAGAAAATCACTATTGTTTGCAGAAGTTGATCGGTGAAGTCGCACAATTACATTGAGGTTTTTGCACCACAGACGACGTCCTTTACCTTTCCCATCAGCCTCTCGTTTGGCTCCTGTAAACTTTTTTATAACAAGAAAAGCAGAGCTCGGGAATTCCAAGGTGCTCCACTCCAACACCTGTTCCAGAATCTTTTCACTGTGGTGCAACGGTCGCTCTGTAAATAAAGAGAAGACAATCAGAGCGTACGTTTATTAGGAAACAGACAAACACGGGTCGCTAAAGTCAACCGCCAACGACGAAGCCATTCTGCCCTCTCGTTTTATGTGAATCACAAATGCATAAAGCAAAATCACAACCTCAAATCATAAAATCCATGACTGATTGTAGTTAACCAAATAAACAAAATTATGTTGTTGTTCTCCCTGTTTGCATCACAGAGCAGTTTAAATTATCTCCAGCATATCAGGACGTGATTATAAAAACACATTCATGTGCAAAATAGACCTATTATCTCTTCCTAATTTGTGAACAGGGTACAGGTGCTATCAGCCAAAAAGAAAAGGGGGAAAAAAAAAAATCATAATTTGTGTACCACCACCCCTGCTCTGATACCTCCATCTCTACACTCCCGCTTTTCATAACCGAAGGATGTAAAAAGAGCCACAATGGCATAACTTATTCATAACAGTGGGCTTATCTCCTCTCTGGAATCTCTGCAGACCAAGGCCACGGAATTAGTTCCTCATTTCCCAACAAATATTAGCTCCCCTTTTCTGCCTATTGTCCTCGATAACAGTGTTTATCTGTGGCTATCCTCCAAAATGGCTAATTAACGCACTTTCCCTCCCTTCTTTAGGGTTTTTGCGAACAAAACCTGTCACGCTACTGCCTTCAAAATAGCTTGACTGTTTACTCTTTCACACACATATTGTCTTGCCATGAAAAATATGCTGAACCGTCAGCAAATATATTCAGTATTCAACGCACCTTCATTTTTGAGGACGCCGTGTCCTCTGCAACTTTGTGAAGAGGAAAACAAACATGAGAGCGCAGTGTAAACTCTCAGTGAACTGATGAAAAGTGCACGGGGACCGCAAGCTAAGCAACTTCGCGACAAAGCTCAACTTTGACTTCCCCTTGCTCGCCACTTCTTGTGGCGTGATCAAATACAGGTGCGTGAGGCGCGAGGTGCCGTCAGCGCATATTAATGCAAGGGGAGGTGGGTCAGAGTCCCTTTTCAATCAAGGGAGATGAAGGTAATTCATGGCATATGATGGTAAAGATGATTAATTAATGTGCATATCATCAAAACCGAGGATGCTTGGCTAATTTCACAGTGAGCTTCTATGTTCACAGACACTGGTTCATTAGAGATACCATAATCTTCTAATCACAAGATCCTTGGATGAGGGGGAGGTGTGATCTTACTATATGCCCTGAATGAGAATAGCTTTTAATTGGTAAAACGATCCATCAATCACTAATTGGACATGTAGTGGAAAGTTGGGAGAGAGATTTTTCCCACTTGGAGACTTTTGAAACTCAACATATTGACACTTTAAATCAAACTCCCTCTTCAACAGCTCTGTTAAGTTGTAATCATACAACAGGTGTAAATTACTAAATAAATAAATCTTCAGAAGTGGATGCAAACTTTTTTTCATGGTGATGTAAGTTAAAGCCATTACTGGCATGGACAGCTTACACATCTGGATAATACTCAGAGCAGAATATGCTCCCATCCAGACAATGTCTCTCTTAGCGAAGGCCTTGCATATTTCAGGGCAATGCTGCATCCATCACAACGGCATGGCTTTGCAGAAGAAGAGTCCGGGTGCTGAACTGGCCTGCCTGCAGTCCAGACTTTTCACCAATGGAAAACATTCATTCATAAAACTTACAAATGTGGCAACAAAGGCCTAGGAATGTTCAGCAGCTAGAATCCAGCGTCAGACAAGAACGGGGCAACATGCCTCTCCTCATTTCCCAGATGTTTACAGACTGAGAAAGTAATTGTTAAAAGAGGACGGGGTTCTACTTAATGGTAAACATCACCATCTTCCTTTTTTAAGATGCGCTGCTGCCATCAAATTCAAAATGAGCTAATTTTTTCCAGAAATTGTAAAGTGTCTCAGTCTCAACATCTGGTATGTTGTTTATGTTCTATTGTGAATAAAATACGGGCTGATGAAATTTGCAAATAATTGCATTTTGTTTTGTTCACATTTAACACATCCTCTCGCATTTTTTGGACTTGGGGTTGTATATAAATATGAATATTAATGGCAAATGCAATCATTTTCTGAAAGTTTCCATTTAACAGGAAGGACAGACCAGTACTTGTTAACGGAGAAGCGATTAAAGATGATTCAAGTAAAATACATGTTTATTTTCTTTAATCGGGTTCCGAGAAGCTGGCAATTAGCAAAGAGTGTTACTGTGTAAGCTCGAAAAACACAAGCCATGGAAAAAAAGTGTGTTTAAAGTGTGTCACAATGCGGAGATTCATGGGTTTAGGTTTAATGAAGGTGTCTTCAGGAGATGTTATGGTGTAAAACAGGTAAAGATACACGTGTGTCTTGTTACAATATGTGTATTATGCATTATTGACTACATGTACAATTACTCTGGAACATCTGCATCCCCTTTTGTATATTTAATTGTATATTTGAAATTGAACAGAAGGTTTTGCCCCATCCAGGGCCAGATGATAAACAATGACTATTGTTCAGACATAGCCCGTCCTTGAAATTCTGTGCCCACATCAGACTATCTTGGTCCTCGTGCTCTCAGAGTCATTTGTTATAGTTTGAACAATTCCAACCAGGCTGTAGCTTCTGTCCAAACACTCCACCATGACGGCCTGATGGAAGAAGTGGCACTGAGATGGTCATTCTTTCAGAGAGGACGTCTGAAGCTCTGCTAGACTGACCAAGGTCTTTCTTGATAATCAAGCAAGATTCCTGGTGGTTCTGAATTTCTACCATTTTACAATGATTTAGGCGGCTGGACTCCTGGGAACACTCAAACATTAGGAGGGTTCTTACCTCATCAAAAGATGCTACTTTGGATTTAATAACACAATTTTCAGATTTGTAACATGTTTTTAAAACGAGCTAAAAGTGTGAAATTATTATTTGTGTTTGTAGACTGATGGAGGGAAACTTACAAGTATTTGAAACTTACATAGCAGTACAACGTTTAGGAGGTGAAGGGGCGTAAATACTTTCTGAAGCGACTATGTTTACCCTACAAATTAAGTGCATTTGAAGACATTCTTTAAAAGTGGCACCAGCCACAAACGCCAGCGGAAAAGTTTGTTTATGAACCTTTAAAGCGAAGCAACTTACTTGAAAGCTTTACAAGCTTTGAAACGAAGCAAGCGGTATAACCAAAGAGCAATGTTCCGTTCTTTGATTGTTTCTCTGAATAGATTTTACAGGCATGGAGAGATAAAACTATGTCATATTTGATAATGAAAAAGTAAAGATTAGAGAAGAGTTGGTGGGAAATAAAGTTAACTTGTATATTTTTTCCTTTGGTGTCTTTATCCTTGGACGCCAAAGTATGGAACTGATGGTCTACTGGCAGTTCCACAATGCATGAATCTTTTTGTTTGATTAATGAGCGACCACCTGTATCTCATTCTAAAAAGCCACTCATCAAAGTCTAAAAAAAAGACTTTGATGAGTGGCGATGATCATAAATCACTAAGTTTTCAGGACACAATTGATTTGAATCAATATTAGTATGAGAGTGAAGCCCTTATACCTAGCTCCCCGTTCTCAATGACTTCAAAGATGGTCCAGAAGTCTTCGGCAGTAAAGGAGATACTCCTCATTTTCAGTGCGGTTTCTGCGAGCTCGGAGGACCGCATGCTGGGGGAGACCTGCAGCGAACACAACAAGCAGATGCTGTAAATGCTCACGGAGGCAAACAACGGAATGACTAAAGAGGAAGAAAAGTCCAAAAAATTCAACACATCCCGCAAATAGAGCATAAGCTGAGATCATAAATTCTTCGGATCGATGCACCACTTTCATCCGTCTCCCTGGCTCCGAGGACTCATTCAGACTTTAACATGAAACATTTATTGCACTGAAATCTGACTGGCAGCCATGTACACGGCGCGCTGATTAAATACTCGCTGCTCTGTCACGTTATTAGGTGTGTCTGAACGCCTAATGACCGAGCAAATGTGCTGCCTCGCTCCTCGGGGGGGAAAAAGCACAGAGTTACAGTCAAACAGTGCTGCTGCGTGTGAGCTCCCGCATCCCAATTCGGTCGCTGCTGCCGACCTGCGAGGAGAGTCCGTCACCTTGAGCGGCCTGTGCGCCTTGTAAAATGCAATTACTCACACAATTAAATCAGACATTTCTTTGATTAGTTCGGTTTGATTTATTTCAGTGGCGGTAATCCCATCAGGTTAAACCACAAATGTCTCGGCCCTATTCTATGAACATCTCTCTGGCTCTAGTTCCACCCCGACCCTCATCCCTCGTTCTTTCCCCTGCCTCACCTGCCTGTATCCCGGTACCTCCCTCTTAACCCACCTAACAACCAAAAAGCTAAGGAGAAATGTGCCCACATGCCCACATGCCTGCTGAGAGTACAGATGCACAACCACACACTTGTACCTTGATTAAACAGCAGTTCTCTGGCTGCCTTTTTTCCAGGTACACCTCGAAGATCAAGTCTCCAGCTGGAGAAAACTGGGGAGAAAGAAAGAAAAAAAAAAAAAGTAGAATGAGACAGAGAGATCAGTTGAATTACAAAAACAATGCAGCTGGATTAATTGGCTTTTCTGCTAAATTCCTGCGCCGGTGTGGCGTGAATCTAAATGCAGAAAAGTGAGAGAAGCGGTTAGAGGATTTGTGGAAAACCAAAGGTCGTTGTCAGAGCTGCAGGCAAATTAGAACCAGTAGCATTAATGGAATGCAAAAACAGGCTAAATAAGGGGGAACATGTGAGCACAGGGTGCAGGCTGCACCTGCTCTGAAATAATAAAACTTTACGTGTATTGCCATTTCCATAACATGCTTATACAATATAAAAAAATGTAAACAGACACGGACATAAACAGAAAGTAAAATCATAAAAACTGCTTGATTGCAGCTACATGTCTTTCCCGTGATAAATACAGTCACCTTTAGTCGCATGTGGACGTCTGTGACACTGAGAGGAGCTTTTTCTGCTGACCCGAGCGCGCAGCCTCCTACACATGTTCTCAGCGGGTCGCAGATCCAGTACAGTTTGAAGCAGGTCCAGTTAATGCTTTAATTGAATTGTGTTTTCTGGGGAGCAACGGGAGGCGAACTCGGGGGTAACTGCATCCTAATAAGATCAAAGCTGTGGCCTTGTGTGTAGGACAAAAACCATGTTGAGCAAAATGAAAATAACTTCTCCAATCTTAAAAAAAAAACAAGCTGCTTCTGTGATGCAGTTTCATACCAAGAGACATCACTGTATGTCCTTTTTTTTATATTTCTTTTTGGTAGAAAGATGCTTTAAAATATACTGTTGAGAGCTCTATTGATCTGTACTCATTGAACAAAACTGCCAGCACTGCAGAGATATTCATATTTTAAGTTTTGGATACTTATTTTTTGGAATTTCATAACAATGAATATACCTGAAGTGCATGCTTTGGCGTTCTTCATCTAAATGCAACCTCTGTGAACTAGAACAAATATTTTTAGGTAGCCTTCTGACATTTACGAGGTCAACTACCCGGTAATATTCATCTTACCAATACAAATAATGGCCCATTTGTCCATGTGTCAGACCTTTAACTCCCTTTGCATCCAATTAAAACTTGTTGTACATGTGTGACAAACTATTTTTTTAAAGACCCAGGATCATAGCTACAAAAGGGCAGTAGCTCCAGATTTATGGCAGTGATGGGGAGTATTAATGCATCTCTAGAAAACAAACAGTCGGCAGGAGGAAGTTTTTTTGTTGTTGTTTTTTTTGTGCATTACAGTTATTCTTCTGTTGCTGTTTTTATCATTATTGTGCAGGTAAACTGAGGTCGATGATGGCTTTAGCTGGGAGAACTACAGTGGGATAAGAAATCGGAAGCCACTTCAGCTGTCAGAGCCCAAAAGTGACACGGAAAGTGATTCAAAGTGATCAAATCACCAATGGCTGGAGCATAGCCAGAATTTATTTATTTTTTCAAAATAATAACTGAGATAAAACCACCAGGTAAGCTAGGTTTAATGTTGTGGCTGATCAGTGTATACTCAGCTAAAACAAGATGTCGGTCTCACAAGTCCTACATCTTTATCGAAAGCAACAGCCCTCTGATGAGCATCTGATCATATAAAGGAAATTAATTTACTGCAGAGGATGTCCGACAATAACCTCTAGTTTAAGGCAGGTACTCAGAGCACAATGACCCACCAGCAGATCAGGTTTATTCCTGTCGTACTAAAAGATGAGATGTGGATACATTTCCAGCACGTCTCGTGTCTCTCTTATGCTCTCATGTCCATTTTCACAAAACATTGAGTGTTTACAAGTGAAAAAACTAAGGAACAAAGATTATCCCGGATGCCTAGATGGGTCCACCCTCCTGACCAGCCTGGTTTCCTGTGATTTTCAGCCTCAGCACTCGCCTCAACTTTAAAACGGCCCAAACCAACTGCCAGAGAGCCAAGGATCAACTACTAACTGTAAGTCACATATTAACACAGGCTACATACGTAGGACGCCTGACTTAAACATGCTGCACGTGGCTAATTACGATGAAACTTAATGAGGACATGGCTAATTTCCATTTGGACCATCTGACTCCCGCTCTAATACTGCAGATCAACAACGGGTTATACAACCACAAAGTGAACTCAGCGACATTCTTTTCTGTCCAAACACACATCGACGACACTTATGCCGACAAACCTGTGGTTAACTACATTAAAATCAGTCCTCATTTGTTTTTCTTCTCTTATCATCATTCTTCAATTTGTTAAACAGCAACTTTTTCACTTCCTGTCTGTGTTTTCTGCAGCAGCTGGACACTGACACCACATCGTCCACACCACACACACGACAGAAACTTTGCACAAGTTTTCCGCAACTTCTTGTCAGCGTTAAGCAGCTGTGCGTGGCAGATGCCACTTTACTCGCTTTTAAGAGTCGCAATTGATGTTTTGTTTTAAAATTAACTTATAGAATTAACTATAAGCAACAATTATTTTTGCATCTAAAGATTTTGGGTGCGCCAGCTGTCTCTTTGGGTGTGAGAGGAGCACTCTGGCACAACAGAAGCTACACAACAGTTGTGAAAATGTCAGACAGATATATGAGGTTGTTGCGGTTTGCTCGGCGCACTTCTCCTCCTTCCCCTTGATTGTTATGTGACGGGAGGACGACCGGGCACACATCTAAGAAACATGGCATTTGTTGAGCGAAAAGAGAAAGACGGGAAGTTGAGACACTGATAACTCGCTGGAGGAACAAGCCGACGCAACAACAACAAAAAAAAAAAAAAACAAGTGTTAAATGCTTTTTACGGCTGATGGCGAGATATCGCCGAAACGAGGAAGAAAAACAGTAATTTTCTGTTCCAAGTGAAGACATTTCTAATCTTCGCCAAAGTCAAACTCTCTCTGCACCCGCTCTGGCTGTAAATGCGAGTATTGATTTTTGAGTGCCACTTCTAACTTACAAGGCATGACATTGTCTTGCACCTCATTATATCGCTGATTTACTTACTCCCTAAGTCTAGCTATACTATCCACTCACAGTCTTTACAAGCCTCCTTATCGTTTGCTGCCTTTAAAAGGAAGCAGAAGAGGTCGGAACCTTCACTGCGGGGCCCGAGCCTTCTGAGACGAACTTCCTGCAAATGTCAAAACTGCACGCCGTCTAAGCCTACATCCACCAGCACACCTTCACTCCCCGCCCGTACCTCCCTCACGCTGTAGTATGAATAGCTCCGTCCTATATCTCTGCGTGTTAGATGGACCACGCGTCATGAAATGTGTGGCTTTTTTTTTTTTCCCGCCGTGCGGCAGGGATGGCGGTGTCAGTCTGTCGGTTGGCTGGTCCGCGGCTTTAGTTCAGACTAAAATATCTCGGCATTGGATGTATTTCCAGGAAAGTTTGTACAAACATTCATGTGTCCCAGCGGATGAATCCTGTGGCACTGTTAGGGTCAATTAGCTTGGCGTTGGCTTGAATATTTTGAGCCTAGCCTCGAATATATTTCAGTTGTCAAAAACTGGCAATTTAATGTAGCACAGCCGAAGTGTACTGAGAGCGTCGGGTGAGTGGGTGTGCGGAGCACTCCACCTGACAAGACATATGCAGGCAGCAGTAAAAATACTAAAGTTGGTAGCTTCAGACAGCGAGCGGAGTCATTGCCACTGCTGCACCTTTCAGCGTTTCCAGATTTTCCTCCACATTTCAGCACTGACACTGGACCAAAAACATTACACAGGCCACAAAAGGCAGTTTGCGTGGCTTCAGTTGGCAAAGGCATGCACACAAAGTCCAACATACATTGGCTCCGGAGAGTCGAAATCCTAACTTATTTTCTGTTTTACGGCTGATAATAGCTCTCCCATCAGACACTTTGGTGCTTTTCATTTGTCTTTGAATTTTCTCTAAGCCTTTACTTTTCAAAAATATGATGAGTTTAAATCGCCAAACAGTGGACTGATAATAATGTGCAAGTATGTATAAAATTTTTTTTTTAAATTCATCTGAGAAACAGTGCATATATAGCGAACGTTGTGTGTGCTAATAAGCAGCATGCTCATAGTAGATGAGGATGTAAGCATTCTAAAGTCAGAAGTTCCCTAAAACTACCAATGCGAGCGGAAAAACACGCTTGAATACTTTTACTTTTTCTTGCACGCTAGAGGAAGCGTTGCCATTCTCAGAAGAAATAACCTTGACATTTCTGCGCCTTGTCGAGTGATTCGTCTCTGTGTGTCCAAGTTGTACAGGATGAATGTAGCTGGTTTGAGACTCGTTTTCAGAACCACACAGCACATCTCGATTGGCTGCTATCAGAATTGTTATGAGCCTTGATAAGCAATGCATTTTAGCTCAGTTTCAAACAACCTGGGCCTAAAACGCTTTACATCATTCAAATGGTCCACAGAATAAAAAGCCATTGATGCGGCGGCTCTTCTACGTGACACTTATACAAACCTGAGCCGCTATAAATAAACTGCCTGCGTACATACACACTGCAAGCCCGGCCGTTCTAAATCTGTGGGTGGTAAATTACATTTTTACCTATTTTCTTTCATATTTCTTCAGGGTGTGAGCTACGAGAAAGCAGCGCCGCGTGAAACAGATGAATGTGACAGACATTTAAGGCTACAGCTATTAATTTTCACTTCACTTTTCACTTCCAAATCAGTAGTTAGCATGACAGGGTTCAGTTGCGCAGGTGCTGGTGTTCCGTGGACCCTGCAGACATTTTTGCAAAGTTGGGGTTGAACAGTGGCTTCTACAACGAAGCCGGCGAGTGAAATGTTATGATGGTCCAAACTATGAAAAAAGTAAGTGAATCAGTAAGTAATGTAACATTTAATGACTTTCAGCAAGGTTTAACTTCCCCGAAATTTTAAATCAACCCTAAAATAAGCTCATCCATTATCTCAACAGAGAAAATTTCTCCATGCAATTACACTAAATAATTGTTCCTCATAAGAAGTGCTAACTTTCTTATTTTTTCTATTACAGGTTAAAACCCTAAATCCCTCAAATTTGTATCTATAAACAAAACATCGCCCCCAATTTTCACCTCAGCCGGCTTTATAATAGCGCTGACTTTCCACTGAGTAACCCTCCTGCCCCACAGCGGTCGACATGTTGTGAAAGCCCACTGACACAGTGGAAAGAAGGCTGGGAGGGAGAGAGAGAGCGAGAGAGAGATCGCGCAGGCATAAACAACTTATTTCACATTTCAGCAGCAGCGGTGGCATGCGTTTTAATTTTTCTTTTCTCCCAGTTATCTGAACCGAATGTTTTTCTCGGCCGAAGCATCGAGGCATAAAGTACCTGCCGTAAAGGTTAACAGGAACAAAGAACTTTTTTCCCTCAACTGCCTGCCTCCCCTGCTTACCCATTATTATCCCTCATCCCTTTTATTTTTTTCTCGAAATGCCTGTTCCAATGAAGCCCTGATTTTAGAGAACCTAACACACACACACACACACACATTGAACACCCATTTGTGATTTCCATTTCAGATCCGCGGGTCAGCTTACTGTGGTGTCCTTCTTGTCGTTCCAGCGTGTGATGAAGCTGTTCTCTCTCTCCATCTGTTGCACTTGGTCTTCGTTGACCTGTTAGAAGCGTCACAAAAAAAAAAAAACACACAGACACACAGATACACATCAATTCAAACTTAAGCAAAGTAAAACTTTCTGATCAAGCCAACTGTATGACAGAATCATAAAGCCCTGGCTATAGCCGTATTAATTTTTGAGCATTTAAACATGATACGGAAGATTAAATTATAGCAGGAGAAATGTATTTTAAGCGACTGCTCGGCTGACACTTCTAAAACTAATTTTGAAGGTGGAAGTTGGCTGTGCGTGTTTGACACAGTGAACACCTCGAATAAATAGTATTTTCTTGCACAAAGCTCCGTGTGGGAAATTACCTCTTTTATTCCATTATTATCATTTTTAGAGAGCAATTTGTTTCCTTAGACCCATACGAATGGCAGAGAAAACCGAAGGAGAAAAAAAAAAAACTTTGAAACTCTTTGTGGGCATGTTTAGGTCTGATAATGGGCCCTGTTGACGACATCCGACACAGAACCTCTGCTTTAATTAGGAATACGTCTCACTCATTTCGTGTCACAGCGTGCGCATTCACTGCCGTCAGGCTCCTGATGGGTTAAGCGTTAACGGCTGTTTGTCATGCGTACGACGGCACTGTAAACCGATTTGGAATCAATGCCCCTCCTTCGTCGTCAAAACAAGGCGTCCGCGGGGAATTAGCAGTGCTGCGTATCCCATAAGCCAGGCGGCTCGCAAAGGGTAACCCTGATCCCACGCCCCCACCCATTGGCACAGCGGTAAAGTCAAGCCTGTTGTAGAGATTTGGCAACAACAGTTCAGCCCCCTTACTTCAACCATCTGTCGAGGTGCAGGAGTGTAAATAAAGTTTTGCCGGCAGCTTGGTTTGGATATGCAATATGATAATATCTGGATGCTTCGAATGTTATGTTTCTCATTGACCACCGGTTGGAGAGATACTTAAATCCAGTCGGCCAGGTATGTGAGATCTGGCGCCGTGCACATTGTATAAGCAGCAATTTATTCTGGATGACTTAGACAACAGGTGACACTTGCTGTCACAGGCTAGATGTGAGTGGTGGTAAATTAGGGTGGATGGTATGGATAAGAATACATAAAAGAATATACTCGGAAAAGTAGTGGCATAGCTTCAGTCTTTTATCTGCTGTACACAAAATGTGTTCAGGCATAAAAATGGGAAACATATGCGTAGAAACACAGCTAGAATCTTTGACCTTTCCTGCTTAGTAAACGCATGTTGCATTGTGAGAACTGGGGGATGCTACACTTTAAGGAGGCTGACAGTCAGGGAAAGAAAATTTGGGATATTCCAACATTTCCTAAATGCTGTCAATGATTATTATAGTGCAGAGTTAAATATATGATGTAATATATTGTAATATATATAATGTAATTATGTTATAACTGTTCTCGTGAAATATATCAACATTGTTATACATTATATTTATTGTTTAGTGATTAACTCTGAATTTTGTGGTTAACTGGGGTTGTTCATAAAGAAACATCCTACAAACAGCCAAAACCTAGGCATCGTCTGTATAGTTAACATAAGGAGAAAATTTATTCAAGTAAGTGGCATTAAAAAATATGTGCATGTCATTGTTATTTAGTGTATTAGATGTAATCACAGCAAAAATTAGTCTGACATCACAGCAATGAAATACAAACAAACTTAGACTTAGACCCCCCCTCATTTTATATGATTAAGTTATATATGTTTACCATTACATTGGCTCATATAACACATAGTCATAAGCCTGGCCCCATTTTGCCTCAAGCAAAAGATGTCTTGAACAAGATTGCATTGTTATTTTTCAGTTCTAGGTGACCTGTTTTTTAATATAACCTCTGTGTTTTTAACGACGTGTGCTGTCTGTGTGTGCTGAGTTGAACCAGCGAAGAAACAGATTTCAATACTTGACTGTTAATTCTTCCAGAAATAAAAGCATCAAATAAATCAACTAGTTTTGGTTTTTTAAGAACTACATCTAACCTAACCACTCGGCACTAAGTTTTTTCTTAATATCTTCAATGTCTCCCAACCGTCCCCCTGCTGCACAAAAAAAAAAAACGCATCAGTTTTGACTCACGTTGAACAGAGTGATGTAGTTGCTGATGAGGTCACGGACCACAGCTATTTCTTGTGGGGTCTGTCCACGAGTTTGGAACAAACAGGAGGAGAAGACGGAGGCCAGTTTTTCACTCTGCATATGGTTGAGGTGGGAACACTGCTGAACCCTGAAACACAATGATAAAATAATGTACACAGCATTTAGCTCAAATACTTCAAATGGCTTGTTGTCTCGATCTCTGATGCCCACACATGCTGAACACTCCGCCATGATCCGGATTTAATGACATGCCAGGCCTCAGTCCAAACTCATCAAAGGGCTGATTAAGTCTTCTCCAAACAACCTCCATCATTTCCATATTGCAACTAAATCACAGCTATACATTGGTTTCGAGGGAACGGTGTGTAACACAAGCTTTAGTGAGTAAGACAACAAATAATGTTTCAGCTTGTGTGAATGAAGACTGTGTACACTGTGCGCAGTGTGTGTGAATATTCCCACTCCTGTTATGAATTTTATTGTTTTATTCCAAACCGGCTGACTGGTTTCAGTTTTTAAATTTCCTTTTTTAATTTCTTACAAGGCATTTTAAACATTGAGAGTGTTCAAAATGAAATGAAATGAAAAATGTCAACTCTGTATTTAAATAGCTGCCTGAAATATATGACTTTTAAAAACAGGAGGTCCACCGAGCCAAAAAAAGGTGCCATTTGTGTTATGGACTTAAAGTATGTGTTTGCAAATTGTCTGATGTTTTAACAATGAGTCACTCAAGTTGTTTTTCTCAGAAAATGCCAAGAAATGGTGCAAACAACATCGAATTGATTTGTCATTTTCAAGTCAAAAGGCGCTGCTGTCTCAGTAAAAAAACAGCACCTTGCTTTTCAGTTCGTAACTTGAATCTGAGAAAGTAGCCAACCCTGATTGATCAGACGGAAAGGAAATCACACATATACATGAAGAAAGGCCAGAGTGGGCCATTAGCAGGGACAACACGCTAATCAGCGGGTGAGAAGCAGCAGCCCTGGAGCCGCTCGGGGCACTCGGAGTACCCGCACTTGTTACACGTGTGATGAAGTGCGGCATCTGCAGAGCTACACCTGTTCCATCAGCCACGTTCAGTCATGAGCACCACGAAGACCCGGGCTAAGAATTTTGCTGCCGCTTTAATAGAATTGTAATGCATCGTTTGGCAAAAGAAGGGGCTTTGTATAAATTAAGCAATCTGCTGGATCCCACTGAGTGCTGTCAAGTTGATGCAAACGTGTCCAGTGGCTGCAGTAATTAGATTGGTTTTGTACTTTATCACATCGAATCAAAACAAGCAAATGGGTTACGGAGATTGATTGCAGTTAGCTGCGTGAACAAAGGCTCAGAAACAAAGGAGAGACCAAAAAGCATAGGGGATTTTAAAAAGTAATAAAACTATACCATCAATAAAATGAATGCTAACATGCAAAAAAAAACATACACAATGAGTAAACTATAGAATTTGTTACATTAAAAATCAACATGCTCATAAAGAACAAGAATGACCATTTGTGCATATTTGTTAATATACCTCAAGCCAAGACATAATTTAGTTTAGTCTAGTTTATTGTGTTTCCTGTTGATCCATGTATCTCATGAACAACAGTGTGAAATGTTGTGCTTCATGTTCTATTTATAATGTTTCAAACACACTTTACACCGCAATTGTGAAATTAGAGATTACCTTGAAAAAGCCTAAGTAGTAGAGGCTCTGTTGGAAGTGTGAAGTGTTTGTGTGTGTGTGTGTGTGTGTGTGTACCTGTATAGATGTCGCAGCAGAGCATCCAGCGTTGACCGGTTTATCTTTGGCAAACTCTCTATGAAGGTGGAGTACATCTTTACTCTCTGCCTCTCGTCCTTCTCGTCTACACAGTCATAGAGATGAGAAGTGCTTCAAATAATGCCAAATATAACGAACTCTAAATGCAAAGAGCTAATGAGAGTTTCTGCCACAGATTCAAACATCTGAAATCACGTCTCTAGTGCCCAAACACACTGAATCGTGTGATGTTAAAAAAGCATAAAACAAGAAGCATATTATTCTTGGTAGAGGACGCTAAGCTACACTAAAATCACTGACCACACGTACCCAGAGCAGACACCCAGTATGGATAGAGCTCTTTGGTCAGCAGCGCATCCTCTGCTTGGGACAGGAAGCCCTTTAGAGTGTCTGCCACATCCTCGAGGTGGTGCTCCTTCTCCCTCAGCTTGACATTACGGGCGCTGCGCGTGAATTCCTGCAGGAGCAGTGAAACTCGACCGGGGTTCCCAGGCCTCTGGTACACGCCCTCGTGGCACAAACCTGGTCATAATGTCGCCATAACGAGATAAAGACAAATGAAGGCTTGAAAGGTTCCATGATCTAAAAGTGTTTTTGTTAGTTATTCAACTCTGGTCTTATAGTCACTGTCTGATGATTAATACTCTCTAATGTCTAGTGTCTGCAACAGCAAATGACTACATATTTGTCTATATGACTGTGTACAATTATAGGGCAATAACAAACCTTATGGACACACAGTTGTGGCACATAACAACGTTACATAAGCACATTTGAATCAAAATTGCAGGTGGAATAAAATTGTCAGTGCAAAGTATATTAACCTTCTGTACCACTTTACAGTTTCAGCCAGAGTTAACTTTAATGCCAGTCCCTCATTACATTGCACACTACTTATCATAGTAGTGTATAAGCTCCCATTTTTTTCATTTCTTGGGTGATAGACATTATGCAACATAGATTTCCTGTGTGTTTATATTTGTTGGATGAAGCGGTAATAGTGCAGCAAAAAGCTGGACGGCATTTTCTGCATTTCCAAAAATATATTGAAAAGAGAGAGGGGATAATGTCACAGCATAAGGCTAGGCAACATTAGAAAAGCATGAAATTCTCATCACGATGCAGCATACTGGATGAATCAACTCCTCAAGGGGAAATCATAATAATAGTCCTGCAGAACTACTTTTTTAGTTTTCTGCCCATAATTTGAATGGAACCTACCATACTGAGTGACAAAAGCAATGCAACTGTCGACTATAATGGGGACACCATTTTTAGTCAGCTGTTGGTTGCTGAGGGCTTTGCCATCTGTGCCAGCAGCCGACGTTATGGCAGAGTGCCACAGTGTAAAGTCCATCTTGTTGAAGCCATGGATGTAAAGCGTTCTATTAAAAAGCAGACATAAAAATACAATTATTAATAAGGAATCCCTTGATAGAATTGACATTAACAATATGTTGGTTCACATTTTAAGACCTAAAATCTTCACATATTTCGCAAAAGCAGTGCTTAGTCATTAAATAAACAACCAAGGAGATTAAAAGGAACCCAAAAGAGCTTCCACAGAACACACAGCTATAAACAACCACCGGTTTCCCGTGAGGTTTGATCAAAAACACACAAACCAATGGCAATTACCAGAGTAAGCACAAAGTCGTGGAGCCCAAAACCGTTGGCTTGTGTGAGTTAGTGCTACCTCACCTCGTCTGAAGCGGGCAGCCTAGCGAGGCTTTAATTACCACGGTTACAGTAGGCAAAGAGCATTCTGACTAACAAGACAAAGGTAGAATCATAATGCACACAGAGGCCGTCTCACAATTACATTCGCTCAGCAGTATTTTTTTTTTTTTTTTACCTTCTGCCCTCTACCATCAGCAGCACCTGGATCTTGTCCTCGCCCTCGGTATGTGTGGAGACAGCTGGGGGAAAAGGGCAGAGAGCTGTAGTAAATGCCGGCTCCGAGAAAGTGTGTACATTAAAAAAAAAAAAAGGCAACGTGGTCTGAGCTAATGCAAAGTAATGTGTCAGGAACAATTTAGAACTGACATTTGCAGTTGTTCAATCTCTGTCAAAAGCATGAATGCTTAGAAGCTTTCGCCGTGAAACATGGAAGTCGATGCAATCATTACCTCTCAGCGAAAGGTCTCCCTTCTCTTAAGTATTCATTTATGTTTTAAAGGCAATCATGGCAAATAATACACTGCACAATATGTCTAGACACATCTAACTAGTCTTTCAAATATGCAGACGTACGGTGGAGGGAAGAAGTGAGCGAACAGTACGGACGTGAAAAATGCCAAATGCATCCTTTAGGAGTTAACAGCATTTTCTTGTTGTAATGGGAAACACAAAGTGAGTTTCTGTGTCGCTGACTTACTAAAGTAGGTTTAAACAAACGAAGGAAGTGGGGCATAAACACTAGTGTCATTGGTCACCACGATTTAGTCGGCTGCACGGAGGGCAGCGTTTAATGTGAAACGAAAGATACTTATAGAGTTTGACACCCTTCGTCTGTTCAATCAGCCTTTTGAAAATCAAAATAGCAGCACAACGATAAAGAAAAAAAGTGAGCTCGGGACTTCGAAAGCTCTGCCATAATCTCTTCTGCGGGTTCAAACAGCTGCTTAGATCATGGCAACAATCACACACACACACACACACACACACACACACACACACACACACACACAACAGATAAAGTACAAAAGAGATATGAGTCTCCGCAGTCAAGTCACAAATCTTCTAGCAACGACATCTGGCACTTTCATCACTGGTTGGGCTCAAATAATGGATATATGTACATAAACACCCAAAACCAGGACATCACATTCATTTTTTTTTTTGACTGTAGACTGTAACGTCTAATATGAGTATGATTTTGCCAGATTTGAAAATTATCTTATGACATTTGAGAAAATATCTATCCATGGATCCATTATCTGTGAGAGGCGGGGAACAGGTGACCAGTCTACGTCAGGGCCCACACACACAGACAGACACACACTTCCTCTCACATTCACGCCTACGGACAACAGAGAATTGGAGTCAACGATTAATCTAACGTCTATGTCTTTGGACTGCGGGAGGAATTCCGAATATGAGGAGAAAACCCACACAACAAACTCCAAACTCCTCTCAGAAAGGCTGCAGCTGGCTACAGATGCAAACACGCGACTTTTCAGCTGTGAGCTCAGATGAAGACCGATATGAAACATTAATGTAATGTTAAGCAGCGACAGGTTTACTTCAAACCAGTGTATTTGTGACATTTTTTATGTCTGAAATTAACAACAAGATATTGTGCCGGTAGGTTGATATTACTAACGTTTGACGGTTCATTGGCCTTAAATTTCAGCTGAGACCTTTTTATTTAATAGTATTTTTACTGCACAAGTTACTTTTTATATTCAGGTGAATAAAAGAAATTACAGTATAAGACTAATAAAACAAAAGCCAGACCATCAAAACAGTGAATAAAGTTAGTAAATTAGGGCCCTTTATTATAGTTAAATATCATTTATTATAATGAGCCATTTTGCAAAAAGCAGTGATGATACTTCAACTTAAGTAAACAATCTTGGTACTTGTTACTCAGATAAGGGAACAGGTTGCCGGCAGTAGCTTGAAAATCATGCTATAACCTGAATGCTTTTATGAAAAATCTGGCAAAAAGTTGATCTGAGTGACAGCATTCTTTGTGCTATGGATATATGTAAATAAATATACAATCATTACATAACAGAAAAAAACATGTTTCTATTTTCCCCAACCCTACAATCTCTGGATCCACCATTTTAGTATACATACCAATCAGAAAAAAATTAAAAAACATAAAAGTGCCCTGACAGAAAATTTAATTTGATTGTTGGCACAAATACATGTTACAATGTTACACATAAAAGTGTTATTTTGGCAGACACATCTTTTGCGTGTTGAGCTAAACAGCAAAAACAATTAATTCCCCAAAGTCTCTCTTAACAAATAATTTGCTTTTTATTTCATTTGGCAGATTTTCAAGGGCACAGTATTTCATTCTGATATAAGAAAAAAAGGCGGCGGGGAACGTCAGAGACCGATATTGACTTGAGAGAGGTTTATTAACAGTGTTATCAGGTAAATGCAAAACACTTGTCATCGGCGTTTGAACAAACACACAGCAAACCTCTTTCATCCACCTCGCAGCTCAGTGGGTATTTTTTTATGACTTAATATGTTTGTGTGATAAGGAACTAAGTCTGTGGTCTTGTTCTCTCCGTAATTTGTGCCGGCCGTCCTGTAAGAGATTTCCACTATGGTTTTTTCCCCATGGAAAAATAATGATTTTTTTATTTCAGGGTTGTTGGTTTTTTTTTTTTTTGTGCGTGCCAGTGTCCATTTTTAGTGGGAGAGAAAAACATTTTACAAAAGATATTTTGAAATTACATGAAGACTAAAGGTCCTGCTAACCACCTCTGCAGAGATCTGGGTTTGATTACAGCGGTGGTTTCACTGATTTATTCTACAAAGGCTTCAATTACCAAAACAAAGGGTGGGTTAGGGAATAATAATAATAATTATTATTATTATAGATTAGAAGTTCTACTAATTGGGTAGGGTAATTGTGATGCTGCATTTCTAGCATTCTACTGCAAATTGGTGCATACTTTAAATATAAAAAATATATATTTATTAAAAATCTTTTTGTTGTTACTTATTGTTGTCCATTTCGACATGTGCAGCATTCCCGATAAAAAAGGTCAATCTTTGTTTCCATATAGACACTGGTTTTAGAGACTTACTTATTGGTGATTTTTTTGTCATTTTAAACAATTCATGCAAAGGTCAACAACAGCCAAAAACTTTTAAGTGAACATTAATCATTGTTATCAGCCCATGTTTACACTGAAAATGAATGATACAACATTTAAAATTGTCTTTAAATGACCCTAAGAAAACTTTTCTACACAATATATATTGGACTGCAGTTGTGAGGATGCAAAATCTTAATTTATAGGCATTGAAATGAATTAAAGTGCTTAATATTTCCCTATAATTAGCCCCGCCCTGAGGAAAAACTAACCCTAACCCAATTGGCTGCAACCAATCTTGGACAAGAAGCTGGGTGAACTCTGGACAGTCTTTGGTCTATGGTCTATAAAGACAAAAGTAGAGACGGACTCTCACACTTCACATGCACATCTTTGGTCTGTGGGAGGAAGCCGAACCCAGAACCTTCTTGTTAAATGACAGTGCTAACCATTGCAAAACAGTGCTGCCACCTGAAGGAAAACCAGACATCATGAAATTGCACTGAATGAGTTCAAAATTAATATGCTTATCTTCTTTGAAAACCTTTTATTTCAGAAAGTACAGGGTTGGCAGGCTGGTTTGTGCACTCTGGCAGGTTAATCATCATCCAAGTGTATCTGTCATTTTCACCTCATTTTACTTTGGTTTTCTTATTTGTGTGGCAGGCATCTTGACACAAGACATCACAAAAATATCAATCCTTTCACAAGTACACAGCTGAGCCCCCGGGAAGCCATTTTAAAAGGTAGTGCACTCTCAGTCTTTGGAGATAGGATTCTTTTTTTTTTTTTCTTATTTATTTATATAGCACTTTCCAAAAACAATGTTATGGACTGATTCATTACTAAGAGGAATTAATACGGAACCGGTGACACAGATCAATAAAACATTCTGCACAGCGAGTTTAAGGCAGTAAAAATTGTCCTTATTGTTGGGTTGAAACAAAGAATAAATGGCAGTTGAGGCAATTAAGGTTAAAATGAACAAAAGCCACAAATTAGAGCTTTCACTTCACCTCCTGTGAGGAAAAAAAAAATCCTTTAAAAGATTTTGAGAAAATATATTGAGAGTAATCATAACTGTAGCAGCCTGAGGCCAGCGGAACTAGGAACAGACGGCATCACACTTGCAGTGAACTCTTGACGCAGATTAAAGTGCCGCATGTTGGAAACATGTAGTTACTTTAATTGAAAAGTCTATTTCTTTTTTTAATTCCTTGGTGCTACACAGGGCCACCTTTCATGTGGTGGTGTCACTGTGGAGAAAATAACAGTTAATCCCATGTCACAGACTGCGATTCCTAAAGGGATCCTTTCAAAGCTCCAGAACCCACCATCCCCCGACAAAACCCAGTCCCTTCTGGCTGTGAGAGCTCTCTGGCTGTGACAAATATGGTTGGAGAAAGCCAGGAATAAAAATAAGCACTACCGCGGTTCTTTATCCCGCCCCAGGTGAGAAGATGGGGCGGCGCTTTGCACAATTTGATCCACGTCGAGCTGTAAATGGATTAAAAAGATCCAGTGATTCTCCCCTCCTTCAGTTCACACAATCAATTGAACAGTCCCAAAGCCTTTATTCTGTGGCGTGTACGTGTGCCCTCTGAACCACACAGATGATGATTTGACTCATTAATTGGTGTTTGGAGGTAAGTTGGAAATACTGGCAACGGTTTCACAATCTCACCTTTGTTTGTCAGACACCACATTGCTCCATCCAAAAGCTCGGTTCCTACAAGATTTTGTAGGAACAGAATCTGAAGGCCATTCTGAGAGATGACCATTTAATGGAGCCACACACGATACCGACCTCTGCTGACCCCGTATTAACACCGTCTCACATTCAGTCCTGTGGCACCTTGTCACTCCCATCAAAGCATGAATTTTATAATGGAAGACTAAGCTGGCCAATTAGAGCAGAGAGCCAGCAGGAATGTGCAATGGGGTGAGAAGCTGGGGTGTCTTCAGACACCACATGCATCCTCTGACATCATTAGGTAGCAATAAATGCAAGGTGTAGAAGGGTGAAGCCAGAAAATATATTGAACCTATCAACCAAAACAGGTGACTGTGCTACTTTAAAAAACAGATTTATTTCCAATTAAAAGCTCCTCTGAAGATATTTAAAAAGGGCAGTTTGCTCATATAAACTGTGACAGAGATGGGGAAAGTGTTTTAATATGGGCTGACGTGACTTTCAGCTACCGCTTCTACGCACATTAGTGCAAAAGTTCAGCATCTGAGCAACAATTACACCGATATTAGATTTACTCACGAGGCAAAGCACCTTATTAGGCAAAAAAAAAAACATTCATAATTCTTCATATAACTGTTTATAGCCCGAGAAACCTTAAACGCAGAAACAAACAGAGTATATATACAATGGTCTTGAACTCAGACTGGGAAACAAAATGACTTAATTTCATTTCCCTCGCAGGTTGTTCCAAGTGTCTGGAGCAGTAAAGAGGAAAGACTTCATACCCATCTCTGTCTGCACGGTAGGCACAGAGAGCAGATATGGGTTTTGTGATCTGAGATTATGATTGAGGGACGAGGTCTATGAAATCAATTTGCAACGATATGAGGGGAGTTTATCCAGCGTGGCTTTCATAAATGAAAATGTACTAGTGTCTCAAATGGTGGCCACCTTGCATGGCAGGTTAAAACACGTTGAGGATAAACACGGTCCAGCTTATGAGAACCTGGGCACTGTGGCAGTAACCAAATCTTTCCTGGCTTCCAAAGAGATTCCTTTCAGATTATAACATGTTGTTTAATAGTGAGATAATCATCAAGCCACACACCAAGATATTTGTAGCAGGCTCTTTTCTCTTCTCTTATCTTGTAAATAGACCTTAACTGGGACATGCTCAACCCGCCATCATGTGCTCAGTTACAACTAGATGCGTTAAACTTATACCAGATCATACAGGCCCCTACTGGACACAATACAAAGAGCCTGGAATCTGGAACCTTAATAGACGGAATCCACACTGACAGGCCAGATAGGTACAAGTGTGCAGTTTTTTTGTCAAAGCCTTATTGATCACTCTACTATAGTGCGTGTTTGCATGGACACTCTCTCAAGAAAACCCCTTTAATTCTTCTCAATCGCTTTCTAAAAATCAAAATTTTTACATGATCTAGCACAGTTTGAGTGGCATAGACATGGACTCATCCCTGACGTTGAAGATGCGTGGACATAATTTAAAACTTTATTCGGAGTCATGTTAAACAAACGTGCTCCCGTCAAGAAAATAAAAAATTTGTGTCAGACCCTGGCTCAACCCTGACCTGTCTGAGCTCGTCTGAACTTGTTTTCAACTTTTTACTTTAAATGCACATCACTACATACATAACTGCATTGCTATTCAGATTTGTTTTTATTAGTTTGATTTGAAAATATGTGTAGTGAAATACACAATACAGTCTGAATTCTAGTGAATAACATCAAATGCAAATATGCATCGAGAGCACAAGTACCTCAAAACTGTGTACAGTTCTTGAATAAATGTGCATAGCTACCTTCCATCTCTGATCTGACTGCAATATCACATGTGCTAAAATCGGTCACTCGCCTCCCTCCCAGCACTGAGACACAGAGAGACAGTGAAAAATAAGACACTTAACAAACTTACTGAGCTCCTGTAGCTGTTTGAGTTGAAGGACTTCTTCTTCTGCCTCCTCGTCTCCTGCGCTGAAGTGCAGGGCAGAACCTTCCAGCATAAACCAGCCCTTCCTCCAGTGGTACAGATCGTGGCCTTCTTTGTAGTAGAGTCTGCCAATCAGTTCGCTGTCTTTCGGCACCAGTCCCTCGACTTTAGACGGGATGAAGCACTGTGTGTCAGACGCACAGAGCCGACAAAGTCTTGTGATTTGAGGACTTTCACAACTAACAGCGTGAAACTTTTTCACCGTGGCGCGTCACCTCAAAACAACAATAAAGCACAACATGTGCAGCCGACTTCGCGGAGGAACAGACCTTTGCTCAGTTTCTGGTCCCTGGCTGAATTATTTTCCAAGAACTGTTCACTCGCTCACGATCGTCTGTGCCTGGCCATTGTTCTGTGATTCAAATTGAAATACGGAGGTGTGGAAGGCCTATGTTACAGATGGAGAGGCATATGGACTAATGCAACTACACCTCCCACCATCTATGACTGGGTTGCCTTGGATTAAAGAGATAAAAAAAGGGAATAGGGGACATATTTATGTGGGGTGTTATTACAAGATATTGTCAGCATGTGGGTGAAGAGATACCAAGACCACTTGTCTTACTGAAAGGAGTTCAGGCAGCATGAGGCTCAGTGACGACGACAACAATATGTGTGTTGCAAAGTAGCAGAACAGATAAAAAATGATAGACTGATTTGATGTATTTTTGCAGCACATTCACATAGACTCTTCTCATAACTTTAAGTGAAAAACAAACTTATAAGTTAAGGGACAATGAGCATGTTTTTTGTGTTTGCATATCCAAAATGTGTCACCTTTGTTAGCGCCTGGATCCAGTCATGCTGCGCTTCCTGTGTTTCAGCTCCAACAATCAGTATTCGCTCTGGCTGCAGATACAGCTCCATTGTGAACACAGCCCTACCAGACATGCACAGCTCTCTGTTAGATACGTGGAAGGCAAAGAGTCCCCAGAAACACACAACAAACAGGTAAAAGTGTGAACACTGTCATTTTTTTCATAGCCTGAAAATCAGCTTGCAAACAGTTATGTAATTATGTATGTAATAATAAATAATACATAACTTGTTTTTTATGAAACTAAGATAACTCCAGAGGGTAAACATGTTTACTTTCTTTATTAAAATATAATAATTTTCTGTAGCTCAGATATTTAGAGGTTGTCATAAAACTGTTGTGCATGTGCTTTAAAGGAACATTCAGCCCCATGAGGGCGAGTGAAACATACAATTGTATGTACACATGAAGTTATATACACATCACACACAGATCTTCAAAAAATTGGAGCGCGTGTGCACTCGATCATCCGCACGCAGACACCAACTCGCAGGCAAAACCCTTCCTGTCAGAGGCAAAAGGGCAGCTATTAATCTTTGTTGGTCTTTCTCCTCCCATTGTCTCCGCCTCCGTCCTCTCTCTCCGTCTCTCAGACTCTCTCCGTCTCTTAGTGAAGGTGCGGAGGTCAGAGTATCACCGTCTTAATGGTTTGAACACACTGCCAAGCAGAAGCTCCTTTTTCCCCGGTACACTAACGTGAGGGGGCTCTAAATGCTGCGGCAACGGGTGTTTAAGGTGGCGTGTCATGAAGGGGAGGTCACACCAGCGCTGACTCACTCTCTTCTCACGCATGTCAAGGGAACAGGTGCGACACGGGTGTTTGTGTGACCTCGCGTGACCCCAACCCCCCTCGCCTCCTCCTCCTTTTCCTCGCCGGTAGTTGTGCAGGTGCTTGTTAGAGAAGCTCCCGGAGGGAGGGCAAGGGAGGGAGTGGCGGAGGGGCGCGTCGATGTGCTGTTCAAATGGTATCATAAAGGAAGGAGGGGAGGAGAAGACGGAGAGATAGGAGTCGAACGCTCCATGATGAGCGTCCCACAGGGAGGAAGTAGCTCGGGAGAGAGGAGAACGAGAGAGGGAGGGCTACAAAGGTGGTGAAGTAACAACGTACATTGAAATAAAGAATGACAGAAGAAGATAAATAAGACACAGGAGTTGGAAGCATATTCACATATTATTGTAATTTAAGGTACATGTACATGCTGAATTTTGAGTTTAGACAAATTTCTATATCTCACAAGGGAACACTAGTTTGGTTGCATATGCACAGTAACAATAAAGTGTTAGTGTTAAAGCAGGCCAACATAACATTACATAACATAATATAGCATCGCTTCACATAAGATCACAGAAAAAATGGATTGTCTCTTTCACTATGTCAATATGTGGTATGGAGTTTAGATTATTGAGAAAAAAGTTTGAAACATAAAATTAGCATCTGTGTTTAAAAATTCTGTTACCTCTGTTTGTGGCCAAAAAGTGATTGGACAGAGAAGAAAAAAGCAGAAAGGCTCCAAGGTTTTTAGTCGAATTTGAAGGTCAGAATTTACAGGCAGACGAGACAAAAAAAAAAATTCTCCTTCTAAAACCTCAACTTATCACCAGCCAGCATACTCCCTTTACATTAATTCCTTAAGTGAGGGTTTGTAATATTCATACAACTTATGTGTCTGGGCTGCACGGTAATTCACGGTGTCCTCTGCCACGGTGAAATTACCCAAATGCTGTGTTTAATGGAAATGACACCTACGGCCTCCTGTAGCATGGCGATAGGCTGCTGGTGGGAGTGTGTCATCTGCATACGTTAATATTCATGAGAGGCAGACAGTCAAGGGGTGAGGTGTCCCCTCTCTCTCTCTCAGCACGCAGACACGCCGGGAACTCTGGAAGTTCCAGAAGTGAGAGGGAGTGAGGCAGAGTTTAATCTAGTGAAACACACGGCCATTACCAGCGTTAGCGATGGAGACTTATAGCCTTGATGGCGGCGAAGCCCTGACCCGTAGCTGGGACGTATGCACTTAGCTAAAAATGGTGCATGTCACTGCTTCTATTAGCGCTCTAACCCATCGTGGCTGTGTGCGTGCGTCCGGCTCGTTGGAAAGGTCACAGTTTGAGCTGGCCAGATGTGTTTCTAATGGCTGTAAATAAAATGTACAAATAAAGGCAGCGTTTCTTCTACATAACATCTGCTGCTGTCATTAAAGACCTGGCTTGAAATAATACGATGTCTAGCCCCTTCCCATAACCGTAACCATAACAACTGAATGCCTAACCCTTCCCCTAAAAAAATACCTATTTCTAAGCCTGACCCTAAAATCTAGTCTCGACCCTCAAACTATCGGAAGTAGTGAGGAACGACCACAACACACAATTCGTCCACAGAAGGCTATAAAGACATGCACAAAGACACACACACACACACGGCGCGATTCAGTAGGAGCAGGGACGGGGTGAACGGCAAAGGATCGAGACATCTGTTTCTTCATTGTGTGTTTGCAACACTTCCAGAAGAAATAAAGAAAAGTTTGCTGTCACAGGAACTTTTTAACTGAATCATAATCCGAGAGAGGAGTGAGAGAAACGACGAGGGAGGCGGCACGTTAAAAGAGAACGGAGGGAGGGCAGTTAAAGATGCATCGCTCGCCCGCAACTTCGCCAAAGTAAACAGGAAATATAGCGCTCATAAAGCTCTGATGGGTTCTGTTAAATTGAATAATGTTCAAGTTAAGATTATGCTAATGTGACATATGACAAGGAAGAAAAACAATGCAGAAGGTTTTGTTTACATGCGTGTTTATGACCTCACACAACTTAAAGCTCTGTGATATCACATGTCCTGCAGTAAGTCATACAAAAACAAAAACATAAGTAAATCATTTGTGATTGTCCTTAGAGCAGGTTGAAGAATCACATATCAAGTCTAAATTATGTGAGGTGATACAAATCCATATGTGAGTGTGTTAGCTGTGTATGTGTAATTTGAACGTTGATTGTTGAGCCCTTAAATTTTATTGAACTACAATAAGACAATAACTATAATGCTTCAGTTGAGGAATTCTATAGTGAACTACTTAAAATATTAAAATATTCCAAGAAGCAAATTAAACAAACCTTTGTAATCTCAAATGTCCCTAGACACAGCGAGCAGCATGAAGATAGTGTGTTAGTGTGTTTCTGTGTGCTCTCCTACCCAGCTCCAGTCATGGTCTCAGTGCTGCTGACAGCCAGGCTCACCACCTCGCCAACGTCCACCCTGCCGATGGGCGAGAGGCTTCGCTCGTTCTCATAGTACGTCAGCAAGCCGCCCTCCAAGGTGCACCAACGGCGAGTCATGTCTGCAATACACAAATAATCACCTATGCAGGAGAACATGGAACAGAACATGTAACTGAGAGCGTATTTCAACAGTCCACGGAGTCCCAGAGGAAAATTCAGAAGGCAGTTAGGATTTGAATAGGTTTTTTTTAGTTAAACGCCTGAAATAAGGTCTGTAGTAAACACAGTGACTATAATCTACTCACTAACCTGCCTTTACAGCCATGTTCAGTTCATTACCTGTGATCAATAACTTTATTAGCTCACTATAAGAAGACAGTTTTTTCTAGAGGTACGTGCACTAAATCTGATTACAAATTGGAAGTTTGAGGTGATGATGCTCAAGTCATGTGATGTAGTGTAGTTTTTTCAAAGCCTAACAACAGGTTTTTACCTTTAGAGTTTGTGTTTAAGCCTAAAGAAAATTAGAAAATTGGTGAAAAACATGTGTAAGTATCAAACACATTTGCCTACGTTTGTGTCAGAATTTCAAGAAAATGTGCAATACTAATTTCCTAATAATACAAATTTAATTAAGTAATTTCATTTTAAACAAAAACAGGACAGTGTGCCCGTATTGTCACCTGCGTAAGAATGTTGGCTGAGGTTTGTCAATCTGCAATCTCAGTACTTGCTTTCCCGCAGACTTGTTAACAAGTCTATATACCTACAAGTTCATCCTTTATCACAGCCGCCCTTGGATGATTGTGTCTTTCCTGAAAAGTTTGCTCACAGCTGAGATCATTTTGGAACTACTGTATCGTTGTGTCACCAAGAACCCCGCTGCCACTATTACATATAATCCTCCTGTCCTTAGATTCTGGACTCCAGACTCCATGTCCAAAATTACCAAGTTTGGAAGTCCAGCAGTAATCTGTAGTGAGAAACAACAGGAACCCTAATGCGAGTAACCTAACCGAACTCGGCCAACGTGTTTTATTTCTTAAGAATCTAACTTTTGATTTGTCACAAGGAAGACTGTGTTTTTTTGTCTATCAAAAGTCGGTCACACTTCAAGTGCCGCGTTGTCAAGTTTTAGAACTTGTACCGAGATAAGAAGTTTCCTGTAAATACTGCAATTTTTGGTAACTTGATCTGATGCTTACTTCACACAATTTTATAGTCTTTTCCTTCTGCACTTAGAAGCCTTCGATATGTGGGCTGTCTCTCTTGGATTACTACTCTAAAAGCATGCATTTGCATACTGATAAAACAGAGCAAATTTGCTATTGTTTGTAGCATACGGAGAAGAAATTAATTAGAGACTGCAATGTTCGTGATTGGTTGTGAACAATTAGCACCACTCCAACCATATTTAACACCGCTAATGACTCTATACAAGCCGAGACGGCACTACCAAGAAATCGTTTAAAAAGTTTGGAGATAAGACACTTAGCACTCAGCGTTCACACATGGATGAATGTATGGAGATATGTCAGCATCATCTGCTTCACTCGTACTGGTTCGCTGCCTGGCGTTCGAGTTTTCTTGTTCTGAAGGGCCCAGTTAACTCGAAAACAACACGTTGTTTTTATCCAAAGCCAAAGCAGGCAGAAGTAAAAAAGACCACACCACCTGAAGGCCAACATTTCACCATGAAATAAACATAACAGAAAAAGAACATCTGTACTCTAATTAGCAAGAAATACAGTCTGAAGATAACTGGCAGACTGTGTCCTTCATTTCCAAATTGACAAAGGAGATACTAACAAGGATCAAGCAAAAATCAGTAGTTTTCTGCTGAAGATTTCAATATTCTGTTCGGCCAAACCCAAATAAGTTTATGATTGTGATCAGATAACGATACAGTAGCTCATCTTTCTGCCCATAAGAGGACGTATCGGAGTCAAGTAAAGTGTATCAGGGCCACACACACAGAATTACAATAGTTAAGAGACTCCAAGTGCTGAGCAGATTTCAATCAACAAACATGTTCTCAGCGGAGAAGCAGGAAAACACACAACATTGTCTTTCATGACTGTCTGACTGTGCAATTTACATAGCCAATGAGCATGAAGTTCATGAAAACATACCTAATTTTGGATTTTCAAAGTCATCGTGCCATCTGCTTTTTTGTTCTGCAACACACACACACACACACACACACACAAACAGCCCCGCATCCACCCCCCACCCCCCACACCCCCACCCACTGTTGCTTGCGACTCCAAAGTTTCCACTGTATTCATCTCATGAATATGCTAATTGTGCATTCCTCTGCCAACTGCGTGTGATGTTTTTGAAGGAACAGATATAGTTCCAATAAAAAGGAAGTGTCTACAACTGGCTGTTAAAAGAAAAAAAAAAAAAAAAAGAGATGAGCATAGGAAAGGAGGATGTCAGTTTCATTGTATTCACCCTTGTGCTGTCTGTCTGCATGGTCCTTTCTGACTTTGTCTTTTCTGTCTAAAAAAACAATTCTGCAAACAGCTTAAAACTGGAAAATGTCTAATATTTAGTTCTTACTGTGGCATTTAAAAAAAATGCTGTTCCTCTGACCTCACTTTGCTAAGCTGAAGAATCATCATCTCTATCAGGAACCAGCTGTGCATGTGGCAGATTTGTATGAGTCTGTGTATGAATGTATGCGTGTGTGTGTGGATGGGGAGACAGTGACCGACTCTGATATTTAAAGCCATTACCAATCCAATTTATCCGACAGGATGCAGTGTTGTCTTGGTGACAGGAGCGATCGTAATGCACTTCACTTCCGCAAATGTGTCCCTGGGTTGTTAAGGTTTTCTAGAAAATGTCATGTCCATCATTTCTCGTCAGAGGATAGTTAAGTTCTTGTTTTGAGCCATATTTTTCCTGTAATTTTGCCTCACTTCCCTCTGTCCTTCCCCTAATGGGATAATAACCAAATAGTTTCATTTTTGCCATCTCAATCCCGCACACAATCATCTCCTTAAGAGGAACACTTGATTTTCTAACTGAAGTCAATTTCTATCATCAGCTGCCAAGAAGATGTAATGTCATTTTGCCATGTAATGGTTCCTGTATTTGCAGTGTGTTATTATGGAGTTTATGCAATGCATAAATCAATGTACTTGGAAGTACAAACATAACAACTAGATAAATATGATTGTTTCAAAGGCATTCAGTTTAGTCCACATACTAAAAACTACTGGATGCAGAACATTTTGCAGGTATTAGAGGGTAGAGTAGTGACTTTAGAAATTCAGATATTACCTTACCATTGTGTTTGTGAATATTTAAGAGATATGAAAATTACTACAATACAAAATAAAGAAAACTAATCATATGTTTTGGAGGAGAGGTCAGGATCATCGTTATCATATATCATCATAGTTTTGCTTGAGCCATACGAGAATCCTGGTCAGGGGGCTTTTATAATCACTAATAAATGTCATCTCCTCTCTCTGTCCAAAAAATTACTGAATAATAAAGAATTTAACCACCACCTGTGACTATAGTTTGCATAAGAAGTAGTTGGAAATTGCTGTGAGGGACGTGCACAGTCCCAAAGAGCATAAACCTGAAATGAATGCATATATGAGAGGACTTGTTAGCCCTGATCCAGTACAATGATGATCAGAAACAATGATACATCCTCTTTTCAATGTTGAGATGAGTATCATCCAGATCTCATCTCCTTGAACAGACAAAGTCTGACAAAATTTTTTATCCACACTAAGAAAATGTAATGTCCTTGCCGTTACAAGGACAGAGACACTGAAAATCCCACTGTGAATCTGGGAAGCAAATTGCTGTGGGATCCTGGGTCCAGACTATGTGGACACATGGACGGGCTCACTACTTGACCAAAAGCAAGCACACCCCCAAGTACAGATGCCTACTAAACACGCCCTGAAAACACGAGGTTGGGATAAGAGAGACACCACTTTTGTGTTGATACAGCTCCTGAGGGATTCTGTAGATTAATGGAAAGGCAGAAGAGACTATGGTGACAGGAAGTAAAACAGAATCTCTAAACAAGCCGAAAGCTGTTACTGTTTGGACCGGAGATCATTGGGTCTGGTTGCCACTTCAGGACCATTATGACTGCGGTGTAAATGTGGAATAGCTGAGCGTTATTGTCATTTGAATGTAGTTGTCACTTTGCTGCGTTGGAATTTATCGCACAAGATACTTCCTAACGTAGAAATAAATGTCTTTGGATCCTTTTAAGATAATGTAGCGTGAAAATGGCTCTCTCAAAAACCTGCACATCCCCAAATCGGGAGCATCCTTCTCCGTCTTTGTTTGTGGTTGAGCATTTCCCTCGTGGGTGGGACACCGCTAGTTTTTTCTACAAGCACCAGTGCAATGGTGGGGAACAATAGTGCTTGATTTACAATCAAGCAGCTGCGTCCATTGCCAGCTGTACCCCACACAGCAACAGCCCCGTGGCCCAGCCGTTCTCCGCAGGAGTCCACAACCAGCAGCCAGAGACAACGCGAGCGGAAGCCAACTGTGGTACATGACTCCACCAGCTAAATTGGGCCAATTAGCTTGTACGCCAAGAGTACTCCCCATGTAGCATTTTCCATGGCAAAAAAAAAAAAAAATGGCTTACAAATCTGTAATGTGGAATGTCTGTCGCTCTCTTATTTTTTTTTTTGGTCATCTCCTCTTTCACTCCAGCAATCTGTACAATTCGCTAAAACCTCCAAATTATGCCAAGATCAGCAGGTTGATTAGATTAATCAAGCCATGAATGAGGCCGTTAAACTGATTCTAGTTCACTGACTGAAGGGACCAAGTTACCGACATATTCCCTGGGAAAAAGTTTTGACTCTGATTGTCTCAAGCGCTATTTTTAACTGCAATTCTCCCGATTTGTCCAGTGTCCCCCTGAACTTTTTTTTTTTTTATCAACACGGCACAGACACGGCGTTTCAGTATGAATTGAAAGTGCAGGCTGTGCCCCTTTCCTCTGAATCACCCTCTTCCCTCGCTCACACTCCCACCCCGCCCCCCCCATCCCGCCAATCTTCTGCCTATCTCGCCATCAGACTAAAATATCTGTGATGAAGACATCTGCTGGACAGCTTGTCAGGGGGGATGGAAATGGAAATCGAGAAACTGAAGGGATCTGTCTGTGCCAGAATTACAGCCCACTTCATTACAGGGAGGAATGGACAGATATGGCATCAGATAAAAAAAAATAAAAAAAAACTCTACTATGTATTTCTAGCCTAAGCAACAGCACTACTCACTCATTTAGGCAAAAGCCACCGTGATGTGAATTCAGTGTTTAAACAGGCTTTATGTGCCCCTCAGACAAAATATAATAGAATAACATACTGTATATATAAGTCTACTTAGAAATTTCAATCTATTAACATTCTTTGACAAGTAATTCTCAGTGTAAACCATAAAGAAGATTTGGTTTATTATCCAAAACTTGACTCCAGCTTTGTAGCTCCGAGTAATTGAATCGTTCATATGGGCTCGGATTTGTGTCCTCAATAAATGTGTTAATATAATTCTACTTCTCTCCCCCTGCTCTTCACCCCCCTCACCATCTCCTACCCCCTGTTCTCTCTCTCTGCCAGTTGTGAGTTACTGTTGCGGGCAAAAAAAAAAAAAAAAAAAAAAAAAAAAAACAGAGAGCCGCTGATGAGGAAAAGACAAAACTAATCAGAAATTAGGGGTGCCATTTCCCTGCTGCCACTCACCATTTCAGATAGTAACTGCCTACTGTCGCTCTTTTCCTCCCAAGACTCTCAGCAGCGCGCAGACACACACACAGCGGCACGCTGAGCGGGCACACACTCTTTAATTTGAGAGTAGCACGAGTCGCTCTTCTTAATTTACGCCGGAATCAACTGTGCAAACCGGATATGGAGCAGAGAACGCTGGAGAACAAAGCAGTTCAACCTTGATTTAGACACAAATAAAACGACTAGGGGTATTGTTTTCCTAATCCTAATTTATATTCCCAGCAGCTTTTAGACTGAACACAGTGCTGCTACAGTAAATGCTAAGCGGTGCAGTATTTTATTTCATTATGCTGGACAATGATCTCCAATGGCACCTGTGTCAAGGTCATCACTAGAATTGCTTGCCAAATTAATTTATGTCATATTCTGAATTTAGTTCTCATCAGAGGAAATGCTGGAGCTGTCTCCAGACAAAAGAAAAAGAAAGAAAGAAAAAAAGAAAAGAAAAAACTAAGTCTAAGATGCTGTGGCAGAGTGCTTTTATTAAGCCCTGAGCACAGCTTATGAATTATTAAGATCTTGGGTGTATCTATAGACCATCAAACCATTAGCCTGGGAGCGAAAGGCATCCTGGAGTACATTCAAAAATACCTCATCCTGCCGTGCTTACAAAGTCCTGACAGTGCTTCCTCGTGATTGAAGTAGCTGGAACACATTGAGTTTTAAATCCAACTCCTAAATTTTTCAACAGCTGCAGCTGCAGTTAAAGCGCCATTAAAGCGCAAAAGACAAACCCGCACGGCTCTCCATAATAGATGAAATAACAAGGTATTTATCGGCCGAAATATTACAAGCACTTATCCGAGGAGGGACAAATTTGGAAAGGTGTTGTGTCTGGTAAGTGGTGCATTACAGGGACTAAAATGGGCCTCGACAAAATGGACACCTGTGGCATTGCTCCTTCTGAAACAGGAACACACAAGTTGCTGTTCTTCTCCTCAAAACAAGAAAAATACTCAGTTAAAACTGTACCAAAAAATTACAACCATCTCTTCTTTTCATCTTAGAATTATCACCTTTGTGAGAGTTCCAACTTAAAAATTGACAAATTACAACCTTGTAAAATCTGAATTCATGGCAGAGCTGCTGTATTGGACTGTATCAGAATGTACAGGTGTACCTAATAAAGTGGCCAGTGAGTGTATAAAAAAATCTAAATGACCACTTTCATTGTAAAGAATGTTCACGGTAATAAACAGACAACTGTCACACAACTCTGCGTTTTCCCTTAGCTCTCTGTTGCATTTTAACATCTTTCAGCAATTGTTTTGGTTGTCCTGCCCATAACATTTTTGTGCAGTTTCAGGTTCATCTGTGTTACTAACTGGAGAATAGTGGATAATTTAGCAGCTTAAGAGGCAGATTTTTATTGTAGGAGTTATTGAAAACCATAGCCGCAGGAACATCCTCAAACCTGGGGTTGCAGGTCATGCTGAGCAGCTCAGCAACAACACAGACCCCTCACATTTTCTTCAATAATTAGACCATTTTACTGCTCAAACATAGCTAGAAAAAACTACACAAGCATCTTTCTTAAGTCATGCAGTCATAGGTTGAGGATCCGTCAGTAATAATTCGCTAAAACTCCTTTTAGGCTCAAGTTTGTGAAGAAATTTAAAATGTGTTTATGCGCATTCCCACATTTGGCTGTAAAAAAAAAAAAAAAACAGTTTAGGATCAACATCTACATGTGAAGGCACATGGCTTTCAAAATCACTTTAGAGACGTATCTTATGAATATACATACATTATGTAGTTTTGCATCCTATATAAAGAGCGCAGGAGCAGTTGGAAACCACAAAAAATGGCTAAGAGGAGAATGAATTCTGAACATACATTTGTCAGGAGGGAATAACAACATCAATTAAATGCTAATGTAGCTTTGTGTCTGGGGACAGGCAAATGTTTATTCGCACATTCAACATAACTTTACTGCGTTATAATAAGTCAATGTCATCTTTATAGCTTGCTTACAATGCCTCCCTTTGGCCAAAATAGGTCAGTGAATGGAATTCTGGATTTCTTTGAAGTTTTGGCTATAGTTCATTATTGTTATTATCATAACCGTTAGAAATAATGGGAAAAACTGTTAAATTATAAGTCCCAATACCTCCTAAGTATCCATTACCACAAAAAATGAAAATGAGTTTCATGTGTACAAATTTCCATAGATGCTGTTAAAAATGGTCTCCATCTCCTTTAAGTGGCAATTTCCCAGACCTCAGCTCTGTTCATTAACCGCCACCAATGAGAGCAGAGCATGTGTGGGTTGATAGAAATGGAGATGGATGTCTTGCCCAAGACGCAGGAGATTCAGCTTTTTCCAAGTGGATGGTAGCTGCAAGCTATCAGCCCCCCAACCACACACCTTCTTTTCCCACATTTGTCCCTCCGTCCCAACAGTTTCCCAATAACCCCTTTCCCCAGGGGCGGCATCCAGAGCCATCTACTTCCTCTAATTACCCATGGGCCCCAGAAACAGTCCAGCTGTTTAGAGGAGTGGGACCATTGTAGAGCAGGAGGTGCAGCAGCAGCAGCTCAGGAGTTCCGGAGTGGTGTTGAATCTCTAAGTGCTTAAAAGTTTCCAAATGGCTTCGGAAACAAAAGAAGGAGGACGGATGCGGAAGTGTTGAAAATTCAAATTTTTCTTTAACCTGACCCTAATTTACCCTTTCCTTGTGAAGAGCATTCACTGCTGGGTAGTGTAAGAACTTCCTTCTATTTGACGAGTATTCTCAGAGGACTGATGAAAGACAGATTCATTGACAGTTTTGACTGGACTGTTTGGTGTACAGATTGGCAGTCTGACAACTGACAGGCTGACACTGATTGATCGATCAGCCCATAACTAGAGTAGACCTCTGACAAACACGAAGAGTAAATCGCTTACAAATGGACTGATGGATTGATTGGTCTTGCCAAGGGTTTGCAAAACAGCATTTACACTCACCATCTTTTCCACGCCGGTCCAGCGTGGACTTGGAGAGGCCCAGGGAGATGTAAAGGAAGCCATCCATGAAGTGGGAAGTGTCTGATAGAGAGGCTTTCTCAGACCACAGCTCGAGTCGAGGGAAATCTATAAGGGGGGCAGAGACACGGTAAATGAGCAAGGGAATGGTTTTCCCCAAAGACTGTAATGGCAGCTGTGCACCATTCTGATCCTTCACTTGCACTCACGCTTAACTATTTCCCCTCCACTTGCACTTGTTATATTTTAGTTTCAAATAAAATAGCACTTAACATTTTTGACCACAGTCCAATGACAACAAATCCTCTGCAAGTTAGTTTATTTTGATTGTTTTTACATGAACCAAAGGATTAAATGATGCGTCAGGGTTCATACTTTTTTAATCAAGACATTACACAAATTATGCATCGTAACAAAGCTGAAAACAGACTTAATTTTTATATATACAAGTGCATAAACTGTAACTTATATTGTATTATGCAAAATGTTCATATAATCAATCTGATTCTAATGACAATGTTTAATCATCACCCATGGTATTGAAGTGTTACATCCACAACTGTGCAAACTGTTGGACATGGCATTATGACTGTACGACCGCAACAAGAACATACTATATGTCATAGAACGATATAATCTGTCAAGTTGTGCAGTTTCCATCTTATGCCAATCATTGCTGGTATCCCATAATGCAAACATAACAAAAACCGTTTGGATTTGGAATATGGGAATGTTTCCAGATTAAGATAGCGCTAATCCCAGATAGGATTCTAACTTCTTATTATTTTTGACCATTTCTCCACAAGCAGCATAAAAGATGTTTATACAAACTGCTGTATATTTAGTCATGACTTTGTCACATGGTCACACCCTGGCAAAGTCAAAGATAAGGTGTTCTAAAGGCAGACACCCCCCGTGTTCTGTGCGTGTTAAAATTTAGTTTTACACTCTGTCATCGTTTCATCTCTTCTCATCTTTGTCCATTTAAATTAAAAGCCTTGCTTTCCTCCCCCATTTCTTCTAAACTCCCTCTACTCATCCTTTTTTTTTTTTTGCTAGCTCTAAGAGCTCCCCACATTCAACCTTATCATTCCCAAATTCAATTAGCTTCAATTCTCGAGTTCAATTTTCTGCCAGAGCCTTGGCAATATCTTACAGATTTTATCTTCACTACCTCCAGCCCTCTCATCAAGCAAGGTAAAATAACTTTAATTGAAACCACTTTTAATTGAAGCGACATTTCCACCCTTTACTGACACCGCCAATGCCTCATCTCAGGGTCATATATTCCACAGCGAGTTTGAGAAAACAATCCATTCATTTAGGGAGACTGGTTATCCTGTATATTTCTGGGCTCTGTGTATGAATGTATTGTTTCGAGGTAGCTGATTTTGCTCAAATGCAAATCTGTAATAATTTAATTACAGTGAAATGACTGATATTGAACACGAAAATGGTAAAAAAGGAACTAAGTAAATTACTTTATAAAACCCAGGTTGCAAAAGGTTGATAACATGAAAGTATTTTATATTATGGATTATTATTATTAGTATATTCATAACCTAACATGCATTTTTTTTGGAGGAAACCGGAAACTTGGAGGAAACCCAAGCAAGCACAAGGCAAACATGCAAACAAACAAAAAATGGTTTTAGGTGTCAATATTGGGCCCCAATTATAATTCAACGATAGTTTTAAAAAGTGCACAATCATGTACAGCCTCTTATTAACACATGCATATACAAGTACAGAACGTTCACTTTGTATTTGTAGGTCGGGATTTATCAGAATTTTCATTATAAATTTTCTGCCAATTGTATTTCAATAAAATTATTAATCATTTTGTGCACAAAATGCCACAGAATATGGAAAAACCCAGTGATGACATGTTGAAATTTGTCCTTTTTCTAACAGTCTAAATGGTTCATATGCTAATGTTTGAGAAGTAAGTAACAGCAAATATTTGACATTTCTGCTTGAAAAAATGACTCAAATGATCACTTCATGTAGCAAACAAATCAACATCAGGCATTTTTATGCTCTGTAACCATTTCTAACAAGTGCAATATACTCTTGATGTGATGCCAAGGGTGCAGAGCCAATCTGGAACAAGGTGACACAAAGCCTGGGTGATCTCACTTTGAAACATCTGTAATCTTGCTTTGAATCGAACACATAAAGCCGCGTGCCAATGCGGCAGCATCGAAAATACATGTAACTTGACACAGAAAATAATTAACAAACTGGGAGAAAGTGAGTGCAACAGACACGCACATGCACACACGAACACACTCGCACAATTATGCACAATTTTTCAACCACTTAGGTTGACAGAATGTAAATAAGCCAGTGGCTTGATGTTGTAGCAGTTGTAACAAGGCTCTCTCTGTGAGCTTACTAAACAGTCCCTTTGGGCCCCTAAAGCTGGACTCGGTTAAGATGGGACTGTGATGTCTGTGGGGGCGGCAGTTGAGAAGTCTGGCCTGTGCTGATTGGCTCAGTCCCCAGTGAAGGGAGGTGACATGACAGAGTGCTCAATTAGCCATCTGGTCGCCCACGGCAACGGTCACAAAGTGGCTCCCGACAAGCCCTGGACAGTTGGGTAATCAGGACCGCATGCACACACACAAACACACACACACACACACACACACAGCAAAATACAGCCACATGTAGCGAATGATGAACACAAATGGCTAAACGTACAATATGAAAGACAAGTGTAAATAGCATGTAAAAGTCAACATGACATAAAACAGGCCAGAAGACAAAATTCTAAAGTATAAAACATACAGCAGTCCACACGATTACACAAACTAATTTATTTACTGGGATTTCGCCAGATGCCGCAGACACACTTTTTTTGCCAATAACACTTGTCTTTTCATACAGACACTCCACCAGAGGAAAAGCCTTCATTTCCACGGACTCTCAACAGCTGCTTGTGACCTCCTGACCCTCTAACAGTCCTGCGCACCGTCGTGTGTGTTGGTTAAAATTTAAACAACGTCAACACGCAGCAGAAAAAAAAAAAAAAAAGGGCCACGTTTGGCAAGGCTGATAACAACAGGGTGCAATAGAGGCCCACAATAAAACAGGGCTTCTGATTTAGTGTTATGCGTATCTGTGTGTGTGTGTGTTAGTGCTCATCTTTTTATTATCAACACAGAAAGTCTGCTGGATAAATTTTTAATGTGCTGGGAGATTCAGAGATTTGAGAAGTCAGGGATGCTAGGGTGGCAACAATAAAACTTCTTTGCCTCCAAATCTACGGTGTGTCATTTAAGAAGAAGCTGACTGATGTCAACAGTAAGAGGCGTTGCCGTTTCGTTCGGTGTTACAGTACAACGGCCTCCAGGGTGGAGTAAAGCGCCGCCATAAAACACAATTTACATGTTTACATCACTCTGTTTACAGTTTAGCCAGTAGCTGATGTTTTCATCCAGTGATTACAGTGATACAGCTTATAGATTTTAGTCTTGGTGCAAGATACTTAAGTTGTTTAGTACAAAAAAACTAAATTGCACCCCTATAGCGGTTTTAAAAATGTATATATAATATTTTGTATGGAGATAATGTCACATTGATAAGTGAAAGATGCCTCTTATAGAGACAAACCCACAGGGAATTATCACTCAACAGCTGCTCTCAAATCTTTGGTTCATTCTTGCAATCTCCGTTTTAGATGCAAAAAAAAATACTTTGTGATTAATGATAAACTCAGTGCATGCTACCTGCCCAGTGCCCCACAGTAGTTAGCATATAGTCAACATAATGCATGGTTTTGGATTTAGCAGCGGAAGCAGCTGGTTTTCTGTTTTCGTCAGCAAAGAACCAAAAATAATAAAAACCCGCCATCCACTAGATGTTTCAATAATCACAGTTTGCATATGAATGGTTAAACATAGATATTTTTGTGATTATTTAAATTTTGTGATTGGAGACACCATTAAAGGTCACACTTCTTATTTTTTATTAATTTAATAGATTTTAAACAATATGTATATAATATCCAATCAGACATGGATGAAAATACAAAAATGACAGGTGTTTAAATATTAAATATAGGTGATGTAATTCTCCCTAAATATCCCTCCCCAGCTCATTAAGCAATAATATAAATGAACTTTACCAACTACAGAATTAGTGGCATTTTCTCAGGATTGTCACTCTAAATGGAAGAATTAAAGGGAACATGTGCACGTTGTATGAACTGATAAACAAGTGCGTAATTGGCAAGGATGCCAAGTGGCAGGTGGAGCTCACACACCTGCAGCATTTAAGAACCAATTACCGACTTGTCTTTCTGGTCGGATAGGGACCAGTGGCACGAACGCACAGAGTTCAAGCCCAAGGAGCAGGACGTCTTCGGTGACTTAATTATGCCGCTCATCCAGTCCAGCCACAGTCCCAGATGCTACCGCAGAAGCACCACAGACACCGTCAGTGCTCTTTACTGATTAAAGCAGCAAGCAAAATGCGGGAAAACCGACATGTTTTTGGAACTTCTGTGCTCGGGATTAGACATAATTTGCTGTCTTTATCTTGGAAGACACCTTAACGAGAAAATGTTTTAAGATCTTTTTCAATGTATCTGGGTTCAGGTGAGACAAACAAAGCTTGAAGAAAGGCCTTACATATGCAACTTTTGACTGATTAATGTATTTTCTGCATATGGACAGTGTGACCCTCCTGAATATGAATACACTGGACATAATAAATGACAGAGGAACCTAAAAATATACAACAAACCCCACAGTGGAGGAGTTTGAACATAAGGGATTGAGCCCTCATTGCTACTACCCTCAGGGGTTTGTAAAGTGTGAAGAAACATCGCCTCTGAGAGCTGCCATTGGCTCCTGTAATGGAATGTAGGACGGGGATATGTAAATCGGCATGCTCCTGGAGTGTCCCAGGGTGCTCTGGGGCGAGCAGGTACGGGTGGAGAATGAGGCCCGCCGTGGCCCACGAGCGCGCACGCACGTACACACCGAGGGAAGGAGCTAATGAAGTGGCAATGCGCCGCCATCAGTAGATGTCCTAACGTTGGAGCTACAAATGAGCCGCCGTGGAGGGAAGGGGCAGCAGAGGAGTTCGGAGAGGAGGCGGCTGACAGCTTCGTTTTGATTCATTATATCCGGGGGAAATAAGAGGGTTTCTCCCTGTTTTTCATTTTTACAAACAAGGAGCGTGATTCACACTGTGAAGAGACGCGGCGCGCTAAGAGCTACTCCAATTTAAACTTTAGTTGTTAAGACTGAGAATTGTTAAGGGCGTCTGACAATTCTTTATTGTCGGCTTATTCCGGGCTCCCACCGGGGGGGAATTGTGAATTTGTTAAAGAACCGTTTGTCGTCATTTCATTCAATATAGTGTCGGGTTTACAGCACCATGTGGCGGCAGAATGAAGAGCTGAAGTGCACCCTTGTTGTGAAGGCATGGTTTATAAGGCAAACAAAAGGGAATAAGCAAGCACACAGCCGCAGACACAGCTTTGCACATGACGGGATGCTGCTGCAAACAAATGAAATACCTACAGTATATCTGTCCCGATGTGTCCTGGTGTCTCTTGGAACTTAACTCTTAATTGTAAAGAAAGGCGGAGAGTTTCAAAACTCTGAACTCTGTTTCGTCCTTGATATCGGCTGCTATGTGGCTCCTTCTTCTATCTTCCCTCTGTCAACACCACGCTATACAGCGGGGACGGTGCCATATGGGAAATGAATTGTTCCCAGTTTCTACCAAACATAACGCCGCACAAAACAACTGAAAAAAAGTTCAATTTATGTTTAATCAGAATTTTCACAAGTCGCTCAGCAAACTCAGGGGGGCCCATGCAGAGAAACAACGCAGACGCCACTTTCCACGGCTTTGTGCGATGTGACAATGCTTCCGGCTGTGGGAGAATGTCAGAGAGAATGTGGACAGTATTTCTGTTTGGAGCCTAATCTTCTCAGCACAGTAGTTCACTGTAGGTTGAAACAGGATATTTATAGATGAATGTTTTTCGATTCATTTACATCTAACTTTTTAACACTGATAGAAAAGATTCAGTGTTCCTCAGCTGGTTGTTTGGTTCGAAATGCTGATCACATGGGAACTAAAGAGCAGCACAGTCTGTTCTCCATCTAATTCAAAATCAAATATGTACATATTGGCACTTGTACAGTAGTAATGTAAGGACACGTGTTCCATCACACTGTGAAACCTACAATTTTCAGATGAGTCAATCGCACCTTAAAACAATGTGTGTTAGAAGTCAGAAGTTTACTAGACTTTGGCAGCTTAAAAATAATAATTATAAATAGCATTAACATAACTGAGTATAGTTATGTAGATAACATACAAATGGAGATGAGAGCACTGAGAGCAGAACATTAACCCCTGATCCTTGACAGGTAAATCACACGACCAACACAACTCCTACTTTCTGCTGGGCTAAAATCAAAGGCAGCACTGTTTCCTGCGCTGGCATAAAATGTTGAACCGTGACCATTTAGTCGCACTTTTCTGGGGATACCGAATCTCTGGTTGTATGTTGCATGTTATGAACAAGACCCCGTGTTTATTGTGGCATTTGACCCTTGGCTGTTGCTGTGCGTCATTTCTAGGAGCAGCTTCCTTGTGGTCACTCTGCCATTTACTGCAGTCCCAGCTTGCCAAGTCTACTCGCTTTTGCCCCCGAGGCAAGATCTCCATGCAGCCCGGAGAAAACTGCAAGTCTGTTAAGGGTGTCAGAATTCAAGTTCACTGTAACCTCACTGACCCGAGACTTTCTTGCCTGCAGTGGCTGGCCAGTTTAGTTGGGTATCTATTTTTACAGGAAGGACTCTGGTTAACACCATATTTGTCTGTTTGTAAATGATGAATCTCTACAACTCCCAGACACATAATGAGCATATAGAGACAACACCACACTCATAAATGTGTTTGTCTGCATGTGTCTTCGAGCACACCTCCGAGTAATGGCCATCACCATGGCGACCAGGTGACCCATGCTAGCAATTAGAAGTCTCTAACAGGCTCAATGCCAGTGAGTTTGCACAGATGCCGCACATACATTATGTAAAATTCAGTCCCCAAGAAAGTCTACCCCCCCAGCTCCAGCAAATGGCCTCTCTCGCTCCTTTAATCTAACACATTCTTATCATCAGACCCGTGAGCACCACACAAAACACACCCGTCACGAGGAAGCCACATGACACGGCACATCTGTGCCGCACCTTCGATGCTGGGAAAAATGAGACGTGTAATACAAAGGAGAGTTAAGGGGAAAAGCGGGAAAGAGACACAAAGAGAAAAGAAAAAAGAGAGAGAGAGAGAATTTTTTAAAAACTTGCTGGCTTCAAATGTGTGTGTGTTTTTATGCCTTCATTTCCTATTCATTGCAGTAGGAAAGAAAAAACTCCCACTGTGCTTTTATAAACGTGGCAGCACAGCAGCGAGTATGAGTTTTAAACATGATTGGCTTGTTAAAGTATAAAGACAATGGGCTGAAAAATGTGGCGCCGATGGTCGTAAAAGTCCAACTCACACACCTAGTTTAAAGACCTGTTCTCAGATTTATGTGAGCCTGACAGCTTTTTTTTTTCAAGGTATGACCAGCTGAATATATGAGGCTGTTTTAAGATGCTTTCAGATGGGCTGAGCCTGAAAGTTTTGCGCATTGCAACTGACGTCATTTTCTTTGTTAATGATGTTTTGAACAAAACATAAAGCTTCTCCAAAGATATAAACATGGGTTTTTCTGCTATGTAAACTGCTACTGCCAGTGGGCAGATTGTTAGCTACAGTAAATAAGATATTTTTATAAGCTTAATATTAATAATAAAATGTTGATTTACGTTAGGCTAATGTTAGCAGCTGTATCCTGCTATTTTTGGTTTGAGGATATTTACACTGCAACCTAAAGGCCAAGGTTGTTACCGAGGCTCAGAAGTAATCCCTCATTTGATTCATATGTGAAATGATGTAGATATAAATATTAAGACATACCTCTGAGTTGCTGGTGTTATTTATATCTATAGTTGATTATAAGCACTAAAATAAACACTATGTAGTTTCTGTCAAGGTTCTAATGGACAATCAGCGAGGGAGGATGTTAACTTTGGCTGGGATGTGTGAGGGGGTGTTATTTGAAAAACCATAAATAATCAGCTGGATGTGTTTTACGCCGACTCGCACAACTGTAACTGTAAATGTGAACATGCCATGTTACCACGAAAACACTGACCAGGGCCTGAACGTAAACCTCTTGGTTTTTCGCAAGTCTGCGTCCCTTGTTTTTGGCAGTTTGCTTATTGGAGATTGGGTTCCACTGGGGACCTAAGCCATTCCATTTTCATCATAATAAGTACAATTCAAGCTAAAGAATAACATTAACAAACTTCATCAGCTTTCTTCTTCCAAAGCAGCTTGTCTGTTGCTGCTTGTCAGCAGTGACAGTGTAAAATTAACAATGTAAATGAGAAAGCGACTTGTGCAACTTTGAGCTTATTGATTTTGTGCGAACTCACTCATGCGGCTTAAAGAGGGAACCCAAAGTTGCTTACCTGTTAGTTTGTTCTGGTGCAGGAACTCCATCTGTAGCTTCTGTCCAGCACGTTGGGCCAAGAGGTACGGGGTGGAGTACGACGGATCCCCGGTGGCGCACATTATATCTGCCCCGCTGAAAACCAACGCCATGGTCCACAGCACATCAGGTGACACCACAGCTGCACACAGTGCCTGGGAACACACACAAAAGACATATGAGGAGATTCTGTATGGTGGGCCTTTGTTTGGGCTAATATTGGTCCCCTGGCATATCTACATCATTTATACAATTCTGTAATCATGTATGTTTAGGACTCTGGTATTTATCAGTGTAACATGTGCAGCCTAAATCAGATCTGTGAGTTTTTAGTGATCCAACTGTTCATCGTGTTTCCTGGTATGATTAATAAAAGACAAGTAAAGAAAGTGAAGTCATGGCTCATTAAAATTCTAACTGCCTCTCTATAGCTGGATTAATAATTTTAAAATAATTACATCCAATACAATGAATTGAAGCACTGAGAATCCCTGGAAATACAAGGATGGTCTCTCTTCCTTGTGTAGGAGGAGCAGCCTTGTGTGTGTATGTGTGCATGCCAGGTTGATAGAGGACAAAGAGTCTATAAAGTGGCGTCAGAAAACCATATAAAGTTTAGAATTGAGTTCCGCTCGCTGATCTCAAAAGAGAAGTTAAAATAAGATCTAACTTTAATAGTCCCTGTGGGAATCATTAAATCTCTAATCCCCATGAAAAGGCGAATATAGCAAATAAGAACAGGACAAATGGGCCATATTAAATATAATGAAACTAACAGTTTCGAAGATGAGAAATGTGGGAATAAAGACATGAAAAACAAGTAAGTGAGCAGTAGCAGCAGTAGAGGTTTAAAGTGTGGGGAAATATGCTCTATGAAAACACACTGAGCAAACCCCAATATAAAACAAAAAAAAAAATAAGACACACAATGGAAAACATAACAGAAATTGACATAATTTTACAAAATTCTATATAATAGAAAGTTTGCACAGTTTATGTATCAATTTTGCCATTTGTCAATTTGGAGAAATCTGAGAAATTATTATTATTATTTAAAATGTTACTGTAAAATGTACTACATATACTAACACACACTGACTTGTGTAGCCTAGATTTGGCTTAGATGTCTTACTACAATAACCACTGTATGATAATACATAAACAATCAATCAATCAATGAATTGAGCTCTCAACTATCAATAGCTATATACAGTATATTACACTTTATACAAATAAAATATATAGATTTTAACCATAATGTATTTAAAAAAACTTTTAAATATAATATATGCAATTCAAAATTTGAACACATAAAAGCTACAACATAACTGTACTCTTATTATTTAAAGCCATACTACAGAATTTATGGGTGGTGGTGCCGTCTCTGCTACACTCTTAAAGGCTCCTCGGTAAATACAAGTATGCTTCAAAATTTACTATTCACATTGAAACATTTGAGCATTTCTGACTGGTTAGAAGGGAAACTCACGTTTAAAAAGCTTTCAGAAGGAAATATCTAATAGCACATACTGTAGCTTTAAATTGCAATTTCATGACGTCTGTGACAGCATTAAAAAGAACAAGTAAAACCAAAACTTAACTTTTAGTTCCTGAAAATGAGTAAATCTTAAACGAGACTATCGAGAATTCAACGGGAAAAGGTTTTTTCATTAGAACTTCTCTGTTAAATCTCCTGCTCACACCAGTTTATAATACTGGTAAGTATTCCGATTTTTCGTTAGACTAGAAAACATTCTTCATGATCCATACAAAACATTACACAACTGCTTTCACAAGGTCAGCAGTACTCTGCATGGAAAGTAATATTTTGTGTACAAAACCTATTTCCATAAAACTTTGCATTCTAGTTATGTTTACAAAATGCATCCAAAGATTTGGACATTTGTTTAAAACCTATTTTGTTTGTAAATAGTAAAAAGACAATGTACATGTATCAAATATTGAAACTGATTTTTTTTTATGTTACCCCATTTTTAATTAGTTCCAAACACGTCTCAAAAAAGTTGAGATGAGACTTAAGAAAGGGTAGGAAGAAGGTATATGGCACAACTAATTATACAATTGGCAACAGACAGTGAAGCTGGGTATTTTAAAATTAGGGAAGGGGTGAATGCTATCAATCTGAAATATTGTGCGTTTAACGCCTAGAGAAAAAAAAATTATCATAAAACCATGCATTTATCAGGGACAAGGCCAAAAAATAATATATAAATATCTGATCGTTTTTAGGTAGCAACACATAAAAAACCAGACATGATTTTGTGGTGGAAATCACTGCATGGACTCAGGAACCCGTCTAAAAATGATTGTCAGATTACACAGTTTGACGAAGCAAACAACTATATACGAACAGGATTCAGAACCACGCTTGTTTAAAATACACTAAAGGTGAAGCGGAAAAATGTCTTGTTGTCAAGTTGAGTCTTTGATTCTTTTCAGAAATCATGGAAGCCATGTTGTCCACGTTAAAGACCAGAGGGAACATCTGGATTGTTATCAGCACATCCTGTCGTTCTGTGTGAGTTTTGTGTGGTTTGGTGTGTTCTGTGAGGCACCAATAATGCTGCCAAGTGGGCGACAATTGAAGCCCTTCTTTATCTCAGAAAAAAAATATGAAACATATATTAAGATAGCTGGGCTCCGTAGTAAAAGACAGGCACCAATAATGCTACAAGATCCTGGTTTGAAAGTGGTTGATGACCTGTCCAGGTTGTACCCACTGTTCGTCCAGTGACAGAAAGCTGCAAGTGTTACCAGCATAAGCAGTTAAAATTATGAATGGACGGCTTCTAAATTAGCCTAAAAGTAGTACAGGGTTTTTACAGACCAAGAGGCGATGCAACGAACTGTAGCAGGAAACACATCTCTGTTGCCAGAAGCTAACTCGAAATGAATGAAAATAAATATACATTTTCATTTACACAATGTGATACTTTATGTTGCTGTTTTACAATGTCCTAGAAATAGGTTTGCAAAAATGTGTCCCTCAAAGTCATGCCCGATCACAAAAATTACTAATTTGGTCAAGAAGGATGAAGTTGTGAGAAGCTGAGTCACCTGTCAATCAACTAAATTCGCTGAAACCACTGGCATCAAGAAGCAGTAAGAAGAGAAGAACGCAAGACTGACTTCTCGTGGAAACTATTGACTTCTCTTTGTCACTTCTATTTTAAAGTCCCGAGCCTCGGCGTTCGTGCGGACTGAATTTTCTCTGGTGAGAGCAAAATCATTAGAGGAACTGTTGCTTTAAAACACCTCAGCATCGGCTTCACCATTCAGTCATGGACATACATGCTTTGTCTCCAGGGCCAACTTTACTAAATATTTGAGATAAATGTCTTATTGTATTAAAAAAAAACTGCACCCCCCCTCTGTGCAATATCACTCAAATGTTAGGCAATGACAAATTGGGTACAGAATCGATCAATTCTGAACACCTAGTCATGCACAGCCAACCGCCTTGTCACCTTTTGCATCGGGGGTGTATTGTTATTTACTGTACTGAATATAGTGTCTGGTCATGCAGACATGCTTTTGTTTGTGCTATTCACCTGTTTCACACGGTGAGCCAGCGAAGAGAAGAAAGATAAAAGAGGCCGAAGAATACAGTCTGACCGAGGAAAATATTTTCTCTCCCTGTTTGTCTCTTCCCATCAGTAAAGTCAATTGATGTGACATTGTGCACGATGACCTGCAACAAAGTGGATCAACAGAGAAGTCGAGTGGCAAATAGCAGAATTTCAACGAGCAACCTCTCCTTTCATCGGACTCGGGCCGAGTCGGTAAGCTGCATCGATCTGCCACAAACAAGCAAGATCCTTCTGAAAGTGAGTCTCAGTGAGACTGCGCTTATACACACAGGCAAAGTTCACGCTCAAACAAAGTACCTGTCAATATAACCTGCCCACCCACACAAAGGGCCTGTGCTGAGATAAAGACGTTTAAGTGTGCTGCAAGCATCCTTTCTCTTTGCGCGTGCTCGGTTTCCGCCGAACAAAATCATCCTCATCAACGGAAAACGTACAAATAAATCTGATGAAACACACTGATAGTTTATTCACACACTTTTTCCTTTTCACACACGCTCACACACACACACACACACACACACACAAGAGAGGGCCAGATTATGGCAAAACAGTCCCATGCAACCTGGCCTTATTCTGTATCGTCTCTGGAAATGACCTTCTGTGTCATAGCAATTACTGCAGCCACTAGAGGGTTTATGTGTGTGTGTAATGATATAAGAAGGTCCTTTGACACCCTCCTCTCTAGGTCATGTGGCCTGCGGAGACTCAGTGGAGGTCACTAGGATATGAGTTTCTAATGGGGAACGTGGGACTAAGAGACAAAGAGAGCGGGATGAAGCGAGGGCATGAAACGAAGAAACCCGCGAAAACACGTTATTCATGCACGCCTGAGATTATATAAGGAGGTAAATTAACACAGTCAGGTATAAATCACTGCGGTACATTTTTATTTTTATTTCATTACTTGAACTGACACTTAAAACAGTGATTTACTCTATGTGTTGAGTGGGTTTCATGACCCGTGGGCCCATAAAACCTGTTAAAATGCCATCGGATGATTTCAAAAATGCATGAATGTCAATGAGGAAATTGCTGGCATTATTGTCTTTGTTCCCGAGAAGACTCCCAACGGAATAGGTTTTATATAGCTTTTATTTTTTTCATAATCGTACACTAAGTGTATGTGACACAAAACTAGAACAACACGTCCAATAAGATTAAGCTCTGTGTCCTTGTTTACAGTAGGTTCAAAATATTGCATTTTTTTTATTGGTTGACTGTGACTATTTAGTTTACGGTAAAATAAATGGAGCTGTTTTGAGCAGTATTTATTAACACACACACACACACACACACACACACACACATATGTTGTGCCATAATGTGAACAATTTCTGTAAAATCTGTTGAGCCTGTTTGTAAAAGTGGACTAGACAGAGAGAAAGCAAACACCCACTCCTACCCATTTCTCTTCCTGTCCTCCTCTCTCACTCGCTCACACACAGGCTTCGCTGGCCAAACCCTTTCAGGCAGCCACACTCACTTTGTCTGTCACACTTACTCCCCTACACCATTCCGCACAAAAAAAAAAAAAAAAAAAAAAAAAAAAAAAACCTCCTGCTATAACAGCAAATTCACACATCTCTAGCGGAGTGGCACACATGTTCACAGGCATACGCACACCCACTCCCACATACAGTATATACACAGAGACATAAGCAAAAGCCGGCAAAGCTGCAATAAAATCAACCAAAGCATCTCTGCTGAGTACCCTAATCCACTTTCCCACTTAGATCGCTAGTATATCCCTTCCTTACTTTCTTTCTACGTCTCCTTTCCTCTCTGTCTGCTCAAGAAAACAATACAAGGGGGCCAATCTGTGTAAAGGCTGACGCAGGTGGAAAGTGTTTGGAAGTTCTCAGTGCGCGGTGCTTTTAAGACCCTTATTTTCAGGAGAAGCCAAAAAAACCAGCCACGTTTTTTTCTAGAGCAATAAATACCAAACAACAAACCGGCGGAGACGGGCCTTACAGTGCCGCCAATCTGCTCGAAGATATTGTAGTTGCTAAGATAACAGTCAGCGAGTCGGTTAATTGTGTGCTTTTTCAGTCGTGAGGTCATGAGGATGTTGCAGGTGCCTGCTTTAACCTGCGTGTTGCTCTGTTAATGACAGGAAATGAGTTGGGGCACAAGTATAGACAATGTCCGTAAGAGACGGAGCCCCAAGTTGCTCCCAGTGGGTCATGGAGCATCTAGCACGGCAGCTCCACCATCTTCGGAGTTTGTGGGAGTGCATGAATGAGAAGTAACACTATAATGTGCTTTGCATGAATAAGGTAAAAGAACAATGAATAAGTGAAGAAAGTGTATGACTTAATCTGAGACGTGGACAGTCAAAAAACTTGTGGCAACAGGCATCAGACTTAGCTGGTACCAGGAAACACACTTAATGAACCACTAACCCGAACTTCCTGTCAGTAGGCAACATCGGGGGCGGAACTTAGAACTAGTTCTAAGAACTGATTAGGCAAGTTCCCCCTTTTTTGTGTGCACCACATGACAAATATAGTTTCTATCTGATGTCAGATCTGCTCTGACAGGTGAGGTAGATGAACAGGCTTATTTATGTGGCCATTTACCATTGGCTTATGTTTGTAGCATGTCATAGAAAGTTTTGCAATTTTTAAGCCGGTGTCAGAGTCATGATATGACGTGTGTTTCCTGTTTGACTGAAGGGAAAGTTTAAAACAACATATTTTAGCAGATAGTACAAGTCTGTGAACAGTGTTCCAAAAAACTGGGGTGTCAATACAAACAGAAATCTCTCGATACTGGGTCGTGCCTAGGACTTAGTTCCTAGAATAGTTTGGTCTAAAGGGGGATCTTGAAACATCTAGCTGGGCTCCACCTCAACCATGCAAATATTAGCAGGATACTAAAGTATGTGAAAACGCCTAAACATAATTTTTATATAGCTTATCCATTTCCGGCTTTTTGAAATCTATACCTGGTTGAGCTGCTCCACGTCACGAAAGCCTTCCAGGACTTTCCGATACTTCCTCTCCCGGTACTTCCTGCGGATCAATGTGGCACGTTGCTCTGCCAAAGCCCCACTGTGCAGATCATCCTCCAAGGGAAGATTAGCAGCCCAGAAAGCGTTAGCATTCTTGTTCCCCACCTCTAGGAAGAGCTGCGGGGTTAAAGAGGTGAGAAACATTTGACTTCCGGCAAGTCCCAAACTGGTGTGCAGTCTTTGCAGAGGACTTTTTAGATGCACTGTATGAATTTCAAATTGAGTTGCAGATGCATTTTGCTGACATACCTCCACCAGTTCATTGCTCCAGATACTGCTGTCCAACTTCATGCTCCGCACTTTGGAGATACTTGGGCCAAGGGAGCGGTGGTGACCTGCCAAACAGAAACATAATAAATCATAAATATTAGTGCACGTATACACAACGGTCATACGACTCCAGTACTTATGAAACCATTCTCAAAAGGTCCCATCATATCATTTGTTATTTCCTGATCTTTCTCTGAAAATGTTACATGAAATCAACTAAATTCAGATTTAATCTAATGCACAGAAATCTTCACAGTTTGCACAGATGCACAGCAAAAATGTCAATGGTGGAATAAAATATAAACAGGCAGTTACAAGATGGAAAAACAGAGCACTTGTGCAAGCTCCCTCTCTCGCTCACAACAGATATATTTAGTCCCCTCAGCACTCCTAATTGGAAATGAAAGCACAGAACGAGGGCCATTAATTGCTAATGATTCATGAGTAATTCATTGTGTTTGTTGGTCGGCCTGTTTATTTGGGTGAACGAGAGGCTTCTGGGGTTGCTTATGGCCAGAGACAGAGCATACATGCATAATACATTAGACAGAAACACGCTGTATGTGTGAATGTGAATTATTGTCCTGTGTATAACAGCGGATAATTTTAGATTTAGATTTGGCATGATCTCATTACTGTCGTCTATGCTCAAGTAGAGCAGATGTGAATGAAAATGCAGGGCCACGAGCTGTAAAAAGCTGTCTGGAGACTGATCTGGAGAGAACAGATGACAAAAATCTTTGAATTATTTTCCACCTAAGATACAATTCGACTAGGAAACATTTCTGATAACTACGGATCATTATTTTCTCTACTTACTTAAAGAATAATGGTGTTTTATCTCATCTATATATTGAGCACAACAAACCGTAAAATCAGGTTGTTGCATTATGAAGAGGATCTTCTCTCAGCGTGAAACATCACATATTATTTGTGTAAAGCATGAGCAGATTGAATAGACAAACTTTACACAGTAATACGCTTTCCCCAAATGTGTTTTCATTACAAAACAGTGAGCCTCTTCACACACATCTTGGGTTGTCGAGCCTTTTTGAATCTGACACTGCGACACATTAACTGACAGGACTAATTGCTCCCAGATTGGATATTCAGTCTGGTATGCCAAGTCGTGTCCCATAGTGGTCAGGCTTGATGTGATCAGATGGTGAATAAAGCACAAAGGGAAGCTACGACAGTTTTGGATCCATATTCTTTTCTCCTTGAGTGCTGCTGTTTCATTTCAAATGTTTAAGTCAACTTAAGAGCTTCTCTCTTATCTTTTTACTTTAATTAATTATATCTTCATAAATGACCATACAGAAATGAACTCAGACGAAAACAAAAAATAAACTCGTGGAGAATCTTTGTAAGTCGGCAAACTGTGTTAGCTATAACACACTAGCGTTATTCAATTTGGTTGAATGGTTACATGTAAATTAAAATTGGATTGTAGTTGTATTGGACCGTGTAAAACACTGTAATAATTAATATCTCATACTAATTCATAATGTGAAGAAAAATATTAGAATTGCTGGTGTTTTGTTCAAATACACGATTCAACTTATTGTAGAAAAATTGCCTGACATATCAATTCAAATGCAGCAGATATTCAGGAGGCTTTGCCTAAATCAGCACTTTGAGGTCATTTTTACTAACGCATCTAAACATGAACAATGTGTGGAAGGTTTTAACTGTTATTATTTCAAACAGTATGTTTAAAAGGATAAAAAAATCTGTCTAGAAAGAGAAGCACTTTAAATCCGATTAGATTTTCTTATATTCTAAATAAAATAATTTCACAAATTCACATTAACAAAGACCCTGGAACAACTGCGTCTACTGTTCAGCTTTATTCTTCAGTTCAAGCCTAGTTTAAGTGCGAGCTCTGAGACTACAAATAAAAATGATTTCCTTCCCTACCAAGGTTATGTCTAAAAATAAAAGCCACACTGAAGTGTCATTAGTGTTGTGTAAATGTTTAAATCTGATTTCTCACAAGTCACACTGGAAGAAACTGGAAAAATCCGAGACCACACAAGTTCACCCTGACAAATGAAGGCAAAACGCAGAGCCTCTATCACTTCTGCTTGGGTACTAGTGAAATATTTCACTTCTGCGTGTCTGGTAAAGTGCTAGAGCCACAGTCCAACCACTGAGCCAAACGGCATCAGATCATATTCGCTTGTGTAATGGTAATGAAGCTGAAAAACACGTGCACAAGCGCGTGCCACCGTGTGCGCACCGAGAGATCTTGCAATATAAATAGCCCACTGTAAATGTCTTCATCTTTTCTGTGGAATCAAAACAACAGAAAGGGCAATCCCATCACAACAGCTTTCACAGAAAAATTGCCCAACCCACCAAGGATTTCACCTCCAATTAAAAACTTTCCCAGTGACTCCAGCCACAGGTCATGGAGCACTTCTACTGCCCTCCATACTTGTGTGGCATTTCCCCCACTCACTCAATCACGAGTCAGAAGGAAACAAAGCCATGAGTGCTGCATCTTTGCGTTACTATGGCAACTGTTGCCAGCAGACGTGTCTAGAAGTTGCATCCTGGTTTAAAGGAGTTTATTGCAATTACATGTGTGGAGAGGGGCCTCGAAGTCTTTGGAGTAATGCCATTTCCTCTAGTTATTGTGCAAGATAGTGGGAGAAAAGGGCAAAGAGTGGGAACAACAAGACAAGTGCAGAAAGAGGGACAGCTACAGTTATTAGGGAAGTAAAGTTACTGAGGAACGCGAGTGTGACCAGTTAAGGGGCGAGGAAAAGTGTTTATATCTTGAGATTGGAGTGAGAGAGAAACACAGAGAGTAAAGAATTGGAACACATAGGTAAGGTTTATTAACGAAGCATAAAAATGTGGCTGATGGCTAATGGGGTGTGTGTGATGATCTTTGGGGAACAATTTGGTCTGTGACAAGCCAGGTTGCAAACTGACATCCACCAAAAAAGTGAGTCGAGCAAAGTCGTTTCATTTAGTGTTTTGTTGAGGGTTGTTGGAAATATGATTCATTTAGAAAATCACTATCAGTAAAAAAACAGACTATTTTTGAAAGGAGTGTATTTGTTTAAAGTAATTATCTGCAGACATGGTTGCTGCTGTAAAAAAGACAACGCAGTTTTAATAAATCCTCTTATGACAGGGATAGCTCAAAATATGCAGCAGTAATAAAACCTTTGTGTTTTCTTTCCTTTCTAATAAAATCATTTTCAACTACTTCTTTGTATTATTGAGTTTTTGATCACATTAATTTCTTTTCTAATGTGTAAAATAAACAGCTATTATTATGCTTTTAATAACACTGTAAATATTGGACCCTATAAAAGTCCCACATATTCCCAGTCTATGCAAACAATTGACAAAATATTACAGTATAAAGAAGCTGGTTCACATCAGAGACTAAAGCTACAGACTTTTAAATTAATTCCGTCTTGGCACAAAGCGGGGAAAGCCAATCTGGGATCATTTTTACCATTAGCCTTCTCATTGCTTTTCTCCCCTCTTTCTCTTGTTCAGCATTTCTCTTTATTGTCTATGACATGAGAGTGCTAATTAAAAGCAGGAGCAGTCATTGGTATTCCAAATGGAGCACTACCTAATTTAAGGATAGCATAGAGTGAGGACAGCTTTACCATTGCAGATATTCACCCCATCCTTCCCAGCATGTCGACAAAATGTAATATTAAACACCACTGCAAATGAAATCATTTAAGGGTGTTTGAAAAGGGATGTTGGATATCCGATGCGTACCAATTACACTGGCTTTGCAGAGGTGAGGTGGAGAATCACATTAAAATGTATGACTCTAGGAGATATCTCAGGCTGGGAGAAAACTCTGGAGGCACGAGGAGGAGGAGGGTATGGGAGCATGCGGGTAAAAAAAAAAAACACAAACCCAAAATCCCTCCACATCAAGCATGGCTGCTGCTGCTGCTGCTGCTGCTGCTGCTGCGTCGCTCTAATCATGTTTAGTGCGTCGAGAAGCAGTTTGGGATCACCCAAGTTCTCGCCCGCGCCTTAATCTTTGTTGTCATTTCATCTGAGCCATCCAGCATTGCCAAATAGATTAGAGAGTCCAGAGGCCAGACGCCGGCTCCCGTAAGTGGCTTATCACCTGAGATCTCATTCCAGATGAACTTCGAGGTCAGCATACATACTCACACGGGCACTAGCACACATCCCACCACACATACAGATTAACAACATACTTACAAGTACGTTACTGTTCTTATTTATTTGTTTACGAGTGTTCAGAAATTTTAACATGCGGTTTGCTCGACAGATTTCCCCACTGTGTATATTATTAATTAATATTAGCAAGACAGCGATGTGTTTTGATATTTGCAACTGGTTCCTAACTGTTTGTGGCCAGCCAAGCAGTTTTCTCTAGCGAATCCCAGGTTGTACGTGCATTGCAAAGTTACAAGCTCCAGTTTCGGGAATGACAGTTCACCCAAAGGAGAATGTTCCTGTTCCCAGGTAGTTTCAATTTAAAGAACCGTTGACATTTCTTAAAAACTGAAGCACTTTAAAGACTTAAGAAACGTCTGTTGCTGTAAATAACCATGCACTTTGATTAATATTTGAGGGAAAACTAGTGTATAGACTCAAAGTTCAATCGCCAAACTTTGGCACAACAGTTGAAGCTGAATATGAGTTTGAAAGAAAAGGATACAATTAAACATATTTTAAACTAGGGTTTATAGTTATTAACACCTGAAACTTGTGAAGACCTTAACGCTTTCCCTGCTCCCAGGGAAGCACCACTCGTACAAAGCCGTGTGTGTTGGTGTTTTCCTTGGTGGGGCGGTTGTTTAGCTCCTCAAACAGCAGAGGACCCAGGAAACACGTGTGTCCCTTACCTGCACATTTTTTACAGATGACCACACCCAGATTGACAGACGCCCACTCCGGCTGTGGAGCATGACAGTCGGCACAGCTCCTGTTGGCCTTGTTGAACCAGATCTTCTCTGCCACTTCATAGTCGGAGAGTGTCTCGGCGATCGATTCTTGGACCGCTTCAATCCACTCCTCCTTCTCCTGTTCTGACTCGGCCATGAAGCTGCAACAATTGATTTTTTGCCCCCCACCCCAACACATGTCTCACTGTTATTGATTTGATTTGAGAGAGCAATTAAACAGCATAGTGTCGCTTGGCAGGGTTATGGGTGTGTGTGCAGTATCTGAAGTATTTTTTGGGAGGGGGGGGCTGTTATGCCAATGTGTGATTGCAATAGATTTGATGAAATTGATAGGGGGTGGGGGAGAAGGCGACAAGGCAGGTAAATCAATCCATCTCAACACTGTGAAAAAACATTAAAAAACTGCTAATGCAGGATATTTTTTCAAAATAGCATTTTCAATATTAGTCTCAGAGAAGTTGGACACAATGATGGAAAAAAAAGTGCAAACATAACACATTTTCAGGGTCAATGTAAAAAAAAAAAAAAAACTACCTACCTGCATCAGGAATTCTGTCAATTTGAAAATTAAAAATAAACTTGATTTATATGCAGATTATGTTGCTTTTTTGTTGAAATGGGTGCCATACAGTATTAATGCATTAAAGTATTTAAGTATTATCACCTCAAGGTAATTTGTCAATATAAGCAAATCAGTGTAAAGTAAATAAACAAAGGAGATGATAAAGAAAAGACTGCACTTCACTTTCACGTTGCTTCATATAAAAGCATCTCCCAAATGCCTAAATGTAAAAGTTCAGGGGCATTTATTCACTTGACTTATGAAAAACTGTCTTGTTTCTGGGAAAAACATGACTTTGTTACTTAAGTAAACATTAACACATTATATCTGAACACTTTTTTAGACGGTGTTCAAACAAACATTTAGCAAAGACTCTTTCTTGTTTCAATGACGCCCCTGGGCACAAAGACAAGTTTATAAAGATACTGTTTTCCCAAGTTGGTGTTGAACAGACAGGCACAAAGCCTAAACTCAGCCTTACTGTGCAATGTCAGAACCTTCTCCCACACTTGCAGTCGGGCTCTAAAATAAAGCCTTCCCCACGGAGGCATTCCATGCAATAAATAAACTAAATGATGGGAAATTGGTTACCTTTCATTTAATAACAAAGCATGTACTACTAAAACAGGCAAATCGGGAACATTTCGAACACACATTCAAGCTACTAACCCGACCAAGTCACAGGCACTTTATTAAGGATTTAGGAATCTAAAATTAAAAAAAATATTAATGCACAGCACACACACACTTGCCATAAGTACCTGTTGTGTGGAAACCTCTTTCAAGTGAACTTATGAAAACGTGTGTCTGTCTCAGACATTTTCATGTCTCTCAATTCATCTATGTCTGAGTCATTAGTTTCCAGAGTGAAGAAATGTGTTTTTGGAAGGCACACACACACACACACACACACACACACACACACACACACACACACATGGCAGGTCTATTACCATATAATGAGCAGTTATGGAGAAACCTTGGAGGGACAGACAGCATGAGTTTCTGATACAGGGTGTATTCTGAGGAAGTTATAAGCTAAACTCAAAATTAGTTACATGATTTCTAAATATCTGTAACTAAAATGTGTGAGCTTGTGTAAGCAGAAGTGAGAGCAACTAAGAGACAAGAAGACAAACAGCAAGCGCGACGGAGATCGACAGAGATAAAAAATTAAGAGGAGGGAGAGAGACAGAGTCCTAGCTTGAGTGAAAGAAGCACTTAGAAAGGAGAAATGGGAACACTGGTCTCCATGGCAACCTGGCGACCAGTGTAAAGTAAGATGGAAGATGAGGGGAAGCAGTCGGTAGGGAGGGGAAGCTTTTGCCCAGAGCAGAGGATGTGCAGCAGGTCAGCCTCGCCCAAGTAACCCAGCAGAGATCAATAGGTTGATTGGGTTCAGCTGTTCTGTGCCCACAGATCTGTGCCCAGGGCCCGTCTAAGGAGAGGACTGCTCACATCGGCCGCACGGCCTCCAGAACCGCAGAGGAGCGAGGGGGAGGCGGGAGGCAAGAGGCAGGAGGAGTTCCCAAGCTGCAGGTTTTAGATATGGAGGGAGAGCCAGACTTGGACGAGGAGGCAAAATAAAGCACAAGAACAACAGGTGGAGTGATTGTAGGTAAAGGTGGAGGAATTATAAAAAGAAATGTGAATCGAGGATCTAAAATTACACTGGAGAAAAATCCATGCTGACCACTGAGAAATGAAAAGAACCGAAGACGTGGGGTAGTGGAATTACTAGGTTTTCCAAGCGAACAATAATGAAATTGTTGCCTTTGTTCTGATTACAAATTTGGTTACGACTAAGCTGTTTGCGTGCACTAGTTTTCACTAAAATTACAACTTTCAAGCAATCTCACATGTCAATCACCTTGACTGCCGCAGGTTTCGAGATTCCGGCTTCTTCCTCCCTGCCACGAATAGGAATCATAAAGCTCTTGTGTTCTTACACCCGCTCTTATAATTATCCGGAAAGTTCTCAAAGATGAAACTTTAAGAGCTGCTACTGTGGCCTTTGTCAACCGAGTGTTTGTTAAAAATACTTGACATTTTACTCACCAAAAGACACTCAGACTTCTCTAAATCCACCTTTCCCATCAGGCCAGATGTCCTCCAGCAGCTGTTTCGGGAGCTATTTACATAAAATCTGCATTATTCATGAGCACCTACTCTGTTTGGCTGGAGGTGTGTACCCCTCGTTCACCCCCACCCACTTGGATCACGACCTAATGAATCATATAAATACAATCCTGCCACATCTTTACCTTGGCTCAAGTAGCGGCCGCGGATGCAGGCATCAGTTAAAAATAGCCCGGTAACAGTAAATGGCAAAATATTTGAACTAAACTCTGTGGCACAATATGCTGTTGCACAACTGAGGGTTCAACAGGATTATTTACAATAGTATGTTCAAGTTTCTCTTTTATGAAAACATAGCTAGTGGTGCTTATATACCTGTTAAAACAGGTACAGTGTCCTAAAGCTACATTTATTCATTTTAAATTCAGTCACAAGTATAGTCAAGTTATGGTTTTAAACACACCTGGAATGTCCGGAGGTCAAATATGCCCTCGGTTTACAGTATGACTCATCCGGTGTGAGGTTACAGTCTCGAAACCACTCGCTCTAGAGGTGTGACTTTCAAAATTCTTAATCACTAACTATAGAAAGGTGCAGCTTTTTTGGGGGACGGAGGGAGGGGCTTTCTTATTTTTACCCGTACACCTAATTGCATTGGGATTTGTTGGTATACAAATATATATATGATATGTTTTAAGAAAATTCATACTGTGCATAAAATCTGGTTTTGGTGGTCAAATGTACCTGCTTTGTCAGTTTTATTCAAAAGTTTAGTGCAACAGAATCCTCCAGCCACTCCCTAATTGTGAGGACACAGACTCTGGAACTATTATGCTTTACGATTTCTGGTTGCATTTTGAGCTCGTAGTCTGGGCATGTTGAAAGAAAACTCTATCCATTTATCATTTTTTTGACCGGATGCAGCAACTTCCTTTTTAATCAACCTGTGGTTGCCAAGAAATAGCAGCACAAACTGTAACCGTCCACTGGGCCACAATGTTTTTACACTTTAGTTTTTATACAGATAATCCAAATTAAATGTGTTAGTGAGCGTTGGAGGTGCTGGTAAGTGAGTCTTCTTGTCGTTGGACAGAGCCAAACTAGCTGTTCCCTTATGCTTTGTAACCACGAACCATAACAGAATCAATGTTCTCATCTCTCAGCAAAGGATTGAATAAGCATATTTTTTAAAATGTCATACTATTCCATTTCAAAGCATCTCTCTCATTCAGCCTGAACTGGCAAAGTGACCTTCATGCTCTGGAAACACTGCTCTTTACAATCCGCTTCCTAAGGATTCAGTCCCAACTCATGAAAATGTATTTTGTATTAAATGTGAAATGACAATTAAAAGTGGTAATCCAATTTTGACATGCAGCAGCTTGACATTCTTTTAAAATTCTAAAAAGATGTTATATGGAACATGAAATCTTACTGGTGTTCTTTATCCTATTTTCTGAGTAAGGCCATGCCACCTTACATAGCACATGTGAGGAAATGAAATTCCCCTTCAAAGAAGAGTCAGACAGCTCCTTTTGCACACATGCATAATGTAAAGAGTAGTAAAATAAATAAATGTAGACTGGTGTCAAATATAAAAATTGTTTATATTAGTAAGTTAAACACTATAATAGAAGTTAACCAGTTTAAGCAGAGGAGCTTTTCTTTTTCAGTTCATGTGACGTGAAGGAATGGAGTGTTTGAAAGAGTGGATAATCAACACAGTCTCTATTTTCTTTTCAGTTCATAGATCACAGTGAAGCTGTTTTTAAAATAAGGGTTCACATGACTGAAATGTATTTACAACTCAAATTTAATCGAACATATCCACCACTGCAATTTAATTCAATGAAATTTGACTTCACAGGTACAGCCATAAAATTAAAGTTTTTTCAGTCAAGTTATTCCAATCCAAAGAAGAAGAAGTGCTTACATCAATTGTGACTAAAGTGGAGTTGTTACTGTAAGATGAGATAAAAATGCTGCTGGAAACAATAAAAAAAATTAAACATTTTATGTAAAATGAGATTTAGCCAACCTAAAGCTGCATTCAGGTAAAAATATATATAAAAAGCCCCACTCGCCCCTTCCGTCTTTGGGGCGGTGGTGAGTGTATGGTGTGTGTGTGTGTGTGTATAAAGTTTCAGGTAGGTGTGAAAAAATGCTGTAAACAAATGGAATGTGTTCAACATTTATTTTTATAAATGAACAAAATGCAGTGAATAAACAAAAGACAAATCTAATTAAAATCAATATTTGCCTTTTGCCTTCAAAACAGCATCAATTCTTCTAAGTCCACTTGCCCACAGATTGTGACACACAGAAGTGGACCTATAAGAATTGATGCTAGTTTGAAGGCAAAAGGTAGTAACAACAAATATTGATTTGATTTAGATTTCACTTTTGTTCATTCACTGCATTTTGTTCATTTATGATATAAAAATCCTAATTTAAATAATTTCACAGATTTTTAGTTGAAAACCTTTTGTGTTTGTGGGTTTTATTGTCTACCCAGTGTTCCTCAGTACAAACACGTTTCCCCTTTTCAGTTCAGGTTTTGTTTTCACTGCCAGTTTTTATTTTCAAATATTAAAATTTTAAAATTTCAAATAATTTTAAACTCACTATTTTCATCTGTCTGCCTCTGTTACTCGGATTATGACAATAATCTCTGTCTTGTCAGTTCCCAATCTTCATGAGTGTATTATAGTTCTACTATAGCTAACTGTTAGGTTGATCTATTTGCCATTACATTATCACATATATATATTATACTGTAGCAATTATCATCTATCTAGGTTAAGCAGTTAGCTTTGGGCGCTGGCAAGCTACAACAAGAGCTAACTTTCGAAGTTGAGAGAACGCTCGTATCCCATATGACACATGACCCGAAGTGTCTCGAGCGTGTTGCAGGATTCTCGCCTTTTCACAGGTATCACTGAGACCAGAAAGAGCTGAGATTGTTGTGAACACGAACAGAAGCCGGCCACGGTGAGGGCCTCACCTCACCACAGTGTGGGCCAACCAGAACCTAACAATGACAGATGATGTATGACGTCATATGAGGACAAAAATGTTTAAACACACCTAAGGTTGTTAACATAATGCAATTTATACACATTTAACACTTTTAACACACACACAACTATTCACACCTGTCTACCCATAGTGCCCTGGGGCCCTGGCCTTAGCCCGAGTTTATGAAATGTACTGATGTCCCCTGGTGTCCGACCGTTAAAGCCTCATTTTACAGTAGCTTCAGCTCCACAGACACAGGTGACCAATAAATCTTTCAAAGAAAATATGAAAAAGTGTGAAGCTACAATTAGGTTAATTTTCTCTGGTATGTTTAACAATAAAGATACTGTAGTTTTTTTTTGTTTTGTTTTTTTTGGGGGGGGTTATTATCCTCCTGGGTCATTTGTGCAATCACAATAAAAAACTCAAAGCTTTGGAAAATTGCACTTGAAAAACCCAAACAGCTACATGTCCTTCCGAAAACAATACCCAAAAAACTGAGGATAATCCACAGACCTTGCTGCCAAGAGTATTCATCAGGAAATATTTTCATTTGAAAAAAAGGAAGAAAAAACTGAAAACTGTCCTCAGACAAACATGGATTTTCTCCAATATGCCCTCGAGCTGGGCATTTATCTGCAGGTTTAGCAGAAGTGCATTCTGATCAAGAGTTTTCTCGTCTCCAAACTTTGTGCCTGCTAACTCTCCTGTCTGCCTCATTGTCATTCGCTCGACTCAAAAAAAAAGAAGCCTGCGATTGTATCTACCACCGCGGCCTGAACGCTCTGTCCATTTAACGGCAGCAAAACAATGGAAAAGCCAAAGTGAGTCTCCACAGCTTAAAGTGATTAGATGAGTTTCTCACTAATCCCCACCTTGAGCAGGTAGGAGAACGCTCCCAGGGCTACCAATCGATTCGACACACACACACACACACACACACACACACACACACAAAAACATCTCAGCAGTCACCTCATCAAAACAATTTGGGAGACTTGAGCTCATTTTAATTCCACCCCTCTTTTTTTGTTCCACACAAAATGGCAATTACATCCAGCGTATTAATGAAACCGCCAAACAATGGGACCATTAAGGAAGCTGACATAAACAGATCGATCGAACATACAACAGACAGGTAGCAGAATGAGGACAAAAAAAAAAAATCTCTACACAAGAAAACAGGCTTAAAAAGAACGGGGGTAAAAAAAAAAAAGAAGAGAAAATAGTGAACAAGTGCGAAGAAGGCAGCAAGCCGTGCTTTGTCCAGGCAACTGTGACGGTTGTATTCTAAATGGACCATTACAGCACAAACAAGCAGCACGCTCATTGATTGGAGGCCTCCAGGGACTGAAGTCACCTGAAAGGCAGAGAAACCTGCATGAAGCTCCCAGGGGGAGACTTCATAAAAAAAAAAATAAATAAATAAAATATAAAAATCCTGATCGATAATTAGTGATTTTTGTACAGCGTGTAGCGTGTGTACCGCAGTGACCGATAAGTCTCTGAGGTGTGCAGAGCGTGAGGTGGTCAACAAGGAGGTTTGTGAGAGAGATTTGACAGGAGAACAGAGAGCTACAAAAGTACAGTCAAAACAAACTTATAATAGGATTCCCTTTGTCTCATTAGAGCTGGGTCTTAACTTTGTGACATGCCTGCTCATTAGTTTCTCAACTTACATCTCAAAGGAAAATACTCCATATTCTGCATTGTAAACTGTAAAGGTTTGTACATTTGGCTAAAGGAGCTGGAGTATTTGCTTATGCTTGCTTTTCCACTTGATATGATCGGGTCAGATGTGTTTTGTGTTTAAAATGATAAGGCGTCGGTTGATTTGGACTGACGGTTCATTGGTGCGTTAGTTTCGCTCACTGTCAATGGTGTTTCGTCAGGGCTACGCCTGAACCAAAGAGGTCATCCACTGCACTCCAACTAAAAGTATTTCTCAATTACGGAAAAAGGATTTTTTTCATGCTGTACAGTCGCCAAAAATAGTCGCATTTAATGTGCCAGAGGCCAAAGTGAGGTCATTAACATTAACGTTATTACTGTATATATGAGCAACTGTTAGAACTCAAAGATGCTGAGATAATTATCACAGAAGGATGACAAATTTGGCAAATATTCAAATTTGTAGGACTGAAACGAGTGAGTTTGTGCTTACAAATAATTTTAAAGCAGTAGATTATGTATTAGCTCTGTTTATTTGGGTTCTCAGTCAGAAAAAGTGGAAAAAGTGATAAATTAAACACAAGCATTTTGGGTCATAACATCCTTGAAGAGGTGTCCTAAATTGGAGGTAAGTAATATTTATCCAGTTTCACAAACTGCTCCAATTTAAATTAGGAAATAACAAAACCTTCAGTTTTACAATCACACTCTTTCTGATTTATAAATCAGCTGCTGAAAAGCTTAGGTTATTATTTTATTAATAAATGACCTTTGACAGTGAGGTTGCTCTTACACATCCCTGTAATGTCACTATTTACTATGAGCTTGATTTTAAGCATTAATTTCATATCAACTGTAGTTAATTTACTTCAAACCCCAAACAAATGGAACCCATATTGTCCTTTCACAACCAATGAACCATTAGGGCAAATTCACCAGTGACTGCAAAATAAAAACGATAATCAAGAACATCTGCCCTCAAATTAATAACTCTCCATTGTTGCTTGCCGACCTTTTGTTTTCAAGAGATAAGCCGGAGAAGTAAACTGCGGGTTCAATGAACAAAATAACTGGGTTTAATAAACAATCTGTTTCCTATACAGATAAAGTGAAGTCATTAAAATGCATTTTATGCTTTCAAACTTTCCTGATTTGAGCTCTTCATTCAAACAACAGCCAGTTCAAAAAAATCTTAAAGGCCAATCACCAAATGAAAAAAAAAATATTTCACCTAACTTTAAATTATTACTAAAAGAGGAGACTGTATGTATGAGACCAAATTAACCAAAGTTATTAGCCTTGTATTTTAGTTCTATTGGATTCTTTATGATAAGACTGTGATGAAATTAAAGTGAAGCAAGAGTCTAAACTGTTCTTGTATAATTCTTGTATATACTATATCTCCTGCTATATTGTTTTTATTGTTTAAACTAAAATTAACATAAAAAAGGCAACCTGAGTAAACCCAAAACTTTTCTTTAATTATCATTTTATTTACTGAAGCAATAAGTTGTCCACCTTCAGCTGTGTGCAAAAGCCTTCCTAATTACTAAATCAACTAATCTACTAAACGTCTTTGGACATTAGCTGCATTAAACCCAGACAAGCCCAAGTTCAACCTGCACTAAACACGGACCAGCTGCGTGAAGCGTGTTGTCCTCAACACGCAGCGCTCATCACATTATGGTGTGATCAAGGGAAAGGGAAGTGAACCTTCGCAGAGGTGACCAACCTTTGTAAATTTCCCCCGATGACAAAATGATGAATCATCCAGTGTGAAATCAAGCCAAGAAAACATTAGGAAGACTAATTTCGATTCATGACTGTACTTTTAGATGTTAAAAAAATGACAATAATGCATGATAGACTAGACAAAAACTACTGCTAACCCAGAAGAACTTGAAGCCACGTCTCATCCGCCCTGATGACCCTCAAACGTTAAAAGGACAGAAGAATCTAAAGTGGAGCTGTTTTAGAAGATTTCAATATATGAGATCAAATCCAAACAGGGCACAAACGCCGTAACTATGGTATCGCACAGCGGATGTAATGTTTTGCTACTTCAGGCTCCGGCTAATAACTGAGGGAAACACAACATTCTGAGAGAAAGTCTTCAGTCAGCGATTTGAAGCTTAAGCACAACTGGGCCTCTGATCGAGACGACAAATTTTTACTACAGTGTATGTTGGTTGAAAGCCAGTGACCATTTATTATGAGAAATATCCCAAAAATGCAAAGGGCATATATTTTCTAATAAACCTGTATGTGGTTAAAGTGACAGGATAATGCTTTTGTAATTGTAAGCGTTTTAACTGCTGCTTCTTAGAGTCTAATTTTTAAACAAATGTGGAGGTGTGCTACAATGTCAACCTGTTGAATACATCATTCCGAGGGGTCCGCATTCAAGGAGAGATTCTTTCACTCAGCATTCATCATTTAGATGATGAAAACAGCAATTAGAAACAGAGTGTGTGTTAGGCAAAGAGCTGTGAAACGAAACGGAGAGAGTACGCATCGCTCTCGCACAAATATAAAAAGACACATCATACTCTGCAATGATTTATCACAAACAGCGTTCTGCTATGGGAGAAGGGGGTAGAACAAAACACACCTACACACACACACACACACACAAGTGCGTTACAGATGTTTTTCTAAATGCTCATAAACTAACAGGGGACACATACCAGAAGTTCTTGAAGGGCGTGTTGATTTCAAAGCTCCGGCGGTCCACATCTCGAATATTGGCAGCAGTCAGTTCCACTTCAGTGATAGCCAGACCGGCTTTATAGTCCTGGAAAAGGGTCAGATGGAGATCCATACGTTTAATGGTAATTAAATGTGAGGTAGTCACCGCTACTTTAAATCATGATCTATTAATCACCCATTTTTTTTCCCACCCACAACAAATTAAGTTTATTCAGTTTCTACTCAAGATTTAGATGAGAAAACACTCATGTTTGTGTGTTTGTCTCAGTGACAAGAACTTTTGAACTCGCTGCAAAAATGACCTTCAAGAACAATATTTTGAATGTTGATAAGAGTCTGATTGACTGTTTTCACTATGATAACCTAAGCTATTAACCTCCTGGTCTCCACCTATTTCTTTGGTGCTTAAAATATTAAACAACAGCTCAGATCAGCTGTTGGTAAAGTTAATTACATCCTTTAAACTGGTGGCGGGACAAATGAAATGTGTTGTCCACGTGTCCCCTCTGTTAAAACTCGGTCTCTTTTTGAGACGTCCTCTCTAAGTAAGACAGGTGATGTAGCATCGGTTTGAGAATGTCCCAGTTTAAATGCTCAAGTCGTGTCAATAAGTCGTTACGTTGAATTGTATTTCTGAATCAGGAGCTTTAGTCATACTGTAAAATGTGTCCATGTCTGTAGGCTGAGAGAATATTTATTTGTTCTATTTACACTGAGCATCTAAATCCCCCCCAGCTGGCCACAACCATGAATCCAAATGGAAAAATTCGTATCAAAATGGAAACACCATTATCAAAATCTGTAGATCAGCAGCTTTAACACTCATAATTCCCATTTGCTAAATCATAACATTATATATTGTTTTAGAGCACAACAAATGTGCCATTACGTCCATTTTGTTATTGTTCTCCTCTTTCACCTCTTTATCTCATGCTTCATGTTTACTTTATCAAGCACCATCGTCTAACCCTGTGCAGGAAGCAAACAAGCTTATTTCTAAAAATGTTGAACTTAATGGGTCTAAGTTAAAGAGACTTAAATACAGACTGCTACATTCGGTCCACCCGCCCAATTTAATGCAATTAAATACAGCAGCTCTGCCACGAATTCTAATTTTAAAACGTTTTTTCCGTTTTAAGTTGAAACTGTGAGAAAGGTGATAACTGTACTATGTGTTCATAATGAGGTCATGTGGGTGGTGTAGTTGTACTGGAGTTGCTTTAGCCTCCCTATATAGTACAGGTGTACTAGTACAAGGGGTTGGTAGGGCTGGACCCTAGGACCCAGATTGGACAAATTCATGTGGAAAACACTTTGCTTTCTGTAGTACCACCACAATCACAAACTGCAAGTGGTTTAAAATGGAAGCAAGGGTAGACAGCTAACACACAGAGAAAAAAAATTTTAAAAAAATCACATTCCCATTTTTAAACTAGAAATACTCTTGGCAAATGTTCAGCGCAAATGTAGAAACTGCTCAAAACAGCCGCAGAAAGGGAAACTGTTCCCAACGTGCCCTAAAATGTTAGGCTCCTTCACTAGGCTCCATCGTGCCACTTTCCGGCCAAATTAGACACCCTCCGTAATAAGGTGGGATCAACAGGTCGCCTCATTAAAGTCACAACTTGTTTATCACGCGAAATGACATTTAGCGTAATGGAAATCAACAAAGACTAAAGAAAGCACACAATCACTGCAGGGACTTTCTGAGTCTCTGCTTCCCGTCGACCGCTTTGTTTTTTAGGAAATGGCACTGGATATAGAGTTAGACCTGTGAGAGAGGCCTGCTGAAAATAGTTTGTGACAGACCAATAACTAACCCAACACTCTTTGGCTTTTTCTCCTTCCCACCAATGACGCACAAACCGAGTCCGTGCATGATGTGTGTGTTTTTGTGTGTGTGTACACGCGCAAGTGCTAAAGAGAGGCAGAAAAGGATAGAGAGGCTACACGGCAGAGTGTGTGTGAGTGTGTGTTGTATTGCGTGTGCGTGTGTGTACCTGTGTGAAACACCAAAGCCTGACAAAAGGCAAAAGGTGCATCTGGGGAATCCAAACCAACCCAAGCTTTCAGCCTCAATGTTTTCTGAGGCCCAATTCAGAAATAGGGGTTAGATGCAGAGGCACAGTTTTCATAAGCTCCACTGTATTGCGACGCTCCCTTCCCTGCTCCACTTCACCCTCAACATTCACAGCAGTTTAGACCATTTTCTATAGCCTAAAGCTCCGAGCTGAGACAGAAAAACAGACGGGAAGACAGAGTCCACCGACACCCACACTCGTATAGGCGCATCGTCAAAATAGAGCAAAGGACGCAGGCATGCAGCATCACAATACAAAGAAATACAGACTTACTCCATTACCGAGGCACAAAGACAAGAGGCAAAAAACACGAGTTGAAGAACAGGGGAGAGACGGAGGGAAAACGATGAGAAAGAAATGGGACAGAAGGATGAAGTGCGAGTGAAAGAAGGTCTTAATCTGTATAGGTCAGCAGAAGAGCTGACAGGAAAACAAATGTGTGTGGAAAGAACCGGTACGAAACAGGAACCGCGCCAATACTCCTCAATGGTAAATGACAAAATACAGTTTTAGCGAGGGGCGCTAAACGCTGCCGTGCTGTGCCAGCTAATAACATGTGTGTTTCTGTGCTAACTGTTCTTCACCAGCAAAAAACAATTTGCACTAATTACACTAAACAAAGAGAAGAAAATTAATCGACACCATCTTTGTTGATTAGGCGCTTTTTGGGAATACATGGCCTCGCAGTGCAGACGCGCACGCGTGTGTGTGTGTGTGTGTGTGTTTATGTATTTGTGTGTGCCTGTGTGTCTGCTGCACAATTCTTCAACTAATTAGTAACAAAATTCTCAGAGCAGCCAAATTTCGCAGATGATAACACGTGGAGAAAGTCACTTAAATATTTGCGTGCTGCACAATTTCTCACCTGATCTTTTGTGTGGGATGGTTCAATTGGGGCTAATGCTGTCAAAGTCTTCATTCGACCATCATTAGCCCCAATTAGACTACTTCAAACTAATTTAGAGGGCCGCGGTGGAAAAACTCAAGCAATTATTCCCTTCTCCAAACAGTTCTGCACAATGATGATAGCGGGAATAGAAAAATTGCGACACGGTAGTGCGGAGAAATCCTGCGCAACGTTACATGAGAAATTAGGCCACTGAACTCGGGAGAGGATGACATAGGAGACAGGCAAAGACAAAGAAGTTCGAGGCAGCAAGAGCGAGACATGTGAACTCGCTCTTGTGTGACTCAGGTTCTAATTGAGCTAAAAGTTTTGATAGGAGGCCGTTCGGTGCTACAGCAACTTGTCTCTCGATCCTATCAATTATACCTAGAGTATGTGCCACCGTTGCTCCTTTAAGTCGAGTGAGTTACAGGGCTTGAAGATGCATGACGGGATAATGAGAGGTGACCGAGTACAAACCAGCCTCATTCAAAGCTCATTTCTGCCCAGCCGTTCAGTTCAGCGGAAGATCTCAAGGCAATAACATGCACCGATAATTCAAACACAGGAGGACAAATGGTTTGCGTGTATTACTGTAAAACTGTTCGGTTTCACACCGGGAAGATGTGGAAGAGGAAGAGGAAGCGTTCCCGCTCGTCGAAATGTATGTGCATGCGAGTGTGTGACTGTGCCGAGAGGGCAAAGCAGTCACCTATACCTAATAACCCTCATCCCTCTCAGGCAGCCAATTAGAGCGCTGGGTGTTAGCGGCCGTCCAGCCCTCGCCACTCGTTACCTAGCCAATATGTGCTGTGGCCTCCTGCCCTCTCCAATTAATTCACCAAGGATTGAGGAAAGGAGGGATGGTGAGAGCATGGAAAAGCATTAGGGGTAAAAATAACTCACCCAATTACAACAGCCAAGGGGTAGGTGGTAATAACGGTACTTATAGGAAGGAGAGGGGAGAAGGCCCTTAGGTGGATGTTCATACACATGCATTTTTTAGCATTTCTGGCTAGTTTTTGTCCATGCAACATAAAAAAAAAATCTCAAAGAACTTAAATCAAGACAGGAACAGGGATTTAGCAATTCAAAGAGGAGTCGAACAGACAAAAAGAAAACACGCATCAAGTAAACACCAAATTCCCGGACGGCGTGAGAGAAAACATCTCGCATCTGAAATGAATAACCCTAACATGGCAAGTGCTGAGCAAAGGCCCACTCTGCATGCGATAGTCATGCATTCAATTATAATTTATTTCAAAGCTTCCCTTCCTCGCATTGTGTTAGTCATTCATTCCACAATGCGGAGCTGCTCTAAAAGAAGCCTCTACGTCTATCTCCAGTTCCATGTGTTCTTCACCACTTAAGCCGCTCTAAAAGCACGCAGGGTAAGACCGTCTCGCGGAGGGGTAGTCGAGTTTAAAAGAGCACCCACTCAATGGAGACAAAAGACATTTGATTATTTTAAACATCAGGCAGTGAAACAGAAAGGCCAGGGAGAGTGAGGTGCTATAATAGAGGACGAAGCAGAAGTAGAAAAAGAAATAATTGCTTGAACGTGCGGAGACAAAACAGAAAAGGCGAGAGGCAAGGGACGAACGCAGAGCAAATGTGAGCAAATGGTAAATCTACATCAAGGCGAAAACAGGAATATACGTTCGGAAAATGTGTAGAAAACTTCAAAACCTCTACTGAAGTGTAGATTTTTAACTAAAAGCAGCAGTGAGTAAAAATCCATCCATTAGTCCGTCATTCATTTGGTCAAACCATTTCATAAAACTTTACTGTGCATGTGGAACGCGGCTATAAAGACTTTACGAGTTCGACTGCTGCTCCAGTGCGAGCGAAAGCAGATTAGTAGAGAGGCGTGGCAAAATAAGGCTCCCGAGGTTTCAAATGCCATCAGTCAACCTTATAGTGCGGTGCCCCGATTGACGGCAGTGTCCATCTACTGTACGGTGCCTGCACTTTTTGTACGGACTGCCATAAACACAGAGCTAAATTATAACATAATTCGATTTCTACATGAATCATGTTTTCAACAATCTCCACACGGACAGTGAAACAAGTAATAAATTGCCTCTACTCACATTTAGTGTCTGCCAGTCTGCAACCTGATGCACTCTAGGAGTTAGCAAATCATTTCAGATCCATCATCAATCATCCAAAAACAGTTAAATGAACCTAATCTGCCAGCATCTCACACGAGCATACAAACAGAAGAGCGGGGAAAGACCGAGCTCACATATGGAAGGACTCTGAGGTAAAGTTAATTATGGGAACTCTTCCTCTGTTATTTCAAAACAGTTCGGCAACAAATGAGATATGAATTAAACATCTGTGACTTGTAAGTTGTGTCAGAAACCTGAACCAACAAGCGGTAAAAACTGAGTGAATTTATTTTACCACTCCAAAGATAATAACCACCAATGGAATAGAAATTATGCAGGATTGTTGCAACTACCTTAATTCTGAGGGATCTCTGAGCATTTTTTAAACAGTGACTTGAAATATAGTCAGATATTTAATCCTGATTAAACATTTTTCAATATTGCACAGCACCTTTCTATAACATTTAAAATTTAGCATATTTTACATTCATCAGAAACATAACTCAAGTCAACTTCTACTCCTGGTTTTGGGTCATGGTGCTAATATGTTGAGAATATCAGCTGTAACATCTGACCCCAAGCAGAAAATATAAAACAATGCAGATGTAAATTACACTTACCACATGTACCATGGTAATTCTGTATTTGTTGAATATCTCTGAGCTTAGGTACAGTGCTTATTACAAGAGAAGGACCTTGTTGGAAGCTTTTTTCCAATCCCACCAAATGGCCTTGTAGTCTTGGGATGTTGCTAATTGTTACAAAGATCGTGAGAACAGCAAATGAGAAAGAGATTTAATTAAATGTGAGATTAATTAAATCCTCCGTCTCTCTGTTATTGTATACTCAGCTCTACTGTTCTGCATGTGTAATGTTTCCTAAGTAGGAATAAAGAGAGCAAAAGTCCTGGCAAGCATTTGTGTGGGGATGTCATGATACCACATTTTCCCAACTACTTACTTTTAAAGTAGTTGCCAAAGTTTCGGTACGTGTACTAATCTCGCATCTCGCATCAATCCACTGCACAGGAAAACTGCTGGTCCAAACAGACGGAGGTGAAAGATGGGGACGCAACTGAAGACTAGCTACACTGAACAGTTGATGCGTGTCCACCATTTCCACCAAATGTCACCAAATTTTAGGCTATGACAGTCTGGAAGCAGAGCACAAACTGAAGCTTGAATGGAGTTCCGTCAGCACAAGGAATGAGTGAAAGTTCTACAAAGACTAACTGCGAAAATTTAGCGAGAACAGAATTTTTGGTGCGTTTTTTTCAGGTGCCTAGAAAAACATGGTAGAAACAAGTAATTTGATCTTGACGAACACAAGAAAAGACAAATAAAGCAGAGATTCAGGGCGAGATAAAGAGGTGCAGAGGCTCCGTGTAAAGCTACAGTAAATGTAGATCTACATCGGTGGCTGAGACACTCTGTAAATATTAAGCATGTTTAAAATAATCTTACGAGATTGACTGTCAATAATTGGATCTCCAGGCTTAAGCAGAGCAGAACTTGCTGGTGGCTTTACTTTTGTCATTATCACCTATCCCCAAAATACCTCCGCTGACATTTTTCTATCTCCGCCTACTCGGTCAACAAATGTGACTTTAATATAAAGTGGCATCGGTTGTGGTATCTCAGAAGTTTTCCGTTTACAATTGCACGAGGGCAGCATCGGACCCCGATAGGTTTGTCCAGCCCATCGCTCAACTTGCAGAAACTACACTGCAAAGTGTGATCTGTGAGTTAGGAGACAGCCCACGCATCCCGTGACAGGGAGATCACTCTCGGAGTAAACGCGGCGTCTGCGACACACTTGGCGCGCCGTCTCACTTTCTTTACCTTGGTGTTTGAATTACCTTAAACACAGCTCCATCACCGGGCTTACTGTCTGTGAAAAATGGGGTAGGGGTGGTGAAGGAGGAGCTGCAAGGATGATGTTTCCAATAGCTCGTTCATCATGTTAGATTAAATACTCCACTCCACTGAACGTGAACGGGGCAACGGTCCACCTCCCTCCCCGCGCTCCTGCTCTTCATCTTCCTTTTCTTACAAACCACCAACGCTTGTTTCTCAGTCATGCGACTTCTGCGTCGGAGCGCTCCCTACACACCCTAAACTTCATCTTTCCATTTCTGTTCCTTTTTTTCCTCTCTTTTCATTAGCTGTCTGCCTTCTATGCAAAATGCACTGCTGCTGCTGCTGCTGCTACTGCTACTGCATTTATGCCAGGGATTTATCTTGTAAGCTGAAATAATACAATTAATTTGTTCTCTCTCTGATACTCTCTTTCCCCCCAGTTTCTCCCGCTGTCTCAGATCAAGGAAGTAGAAATGTGCTGACATGGAGTGATACCCAAAAGAGAATTCTAACAAAGATGTTTGTTCACGCTAATGAAGAAAATAATGAAAGGCAAACAACAAAACTACAAGAGCGAGCGAAACGAAATGAGAGCCATGGAGGGATGGAAATGAGTCGAATGTGCGCAGCATTATCAAATATGCAGACAAATACATGAGAGGCACTTTAAGAAACAGTATTACTGCTGTTAGGTATCTTTCCATCTCAGGCAGGGTGTCTGGTGCCGAGACAGAAGCAGGCAGATTACCGAGTATCTGTATGTGAACAGGGACTATAGGGCCTTAATGTGACTGACATCAAATAAGCACGACTCAAGAGGAAGTACGAGTAGGAGAACAATTATCTCTCCTTTATTTCACAGCTAAAGGAGTTGTGAAAAAGAGTTTAGTCTATAATAATATATTCCAAGTACTAGGCTGGTTAAAGTATTTCAGACTTCATTGTCTTTTAGGGTCATTCGTCGACGTTTTCTCTGAAATATGTACATTAAGACGCCCCACAAGTACATGTAAGCATGTTCAGCTGCATGTCAAAGGGGGGCTGCACTGAATTAACTTAAGAGCAGTACTACTACACTACTTAGCCTGGGAAAACAGGTTAGAGATAATTACATTCTATATTTTGCAGTTATATGTTACAGGAAAGTGATATCCATGCATTAAAGGTGCAGTGTGCAACTTAACCTAAAGCTTGTTTGAGATTTTGAGCCGGTCCATTCTCCTCTGCCCAGCCCTTCCTCTCACTGCTTTTAGTGCCGCATCACCAGAGGCTTCCAGTTAAGTTATGGAGCATATTCCCATCAAGAAAATATTTGTAAAATGTTGATTACTACAGCTTTCAGTAAAAAGGTATAAAGTCATTAGGTTAAAGTTCTGCATAAAGCCTAAAAGCTGGTTAAATTGGCTTATGGGGCCAAAGTTAAGGAACCCTGTTCACATCTAAACATCAATAATTAGCATTTCATATCAGACGTGTAATTTTTTGTACAAATACAAATGTGAGTGAACAAACATGGCTCATGGAGAGCTACATGCTATGACTTTTCTTAATGCAGAGAGAAGAGACAAGCATCTATTTTCTAGCAACACTGTACTTCCCAAAATATCGAAATATTGCTTTAAATGGCATTATACTGTTATACAGGCCGGCATAGTGGTTAACAATGAACTATGGAGCTGCTTGAAGCAAAGTATGTAAGAGGATCAACATGTTTGGAGCCTAACCTATAAAGTTATAGAAATTATAAACTGTTGATTGACTGACTTCTTTAATACTGACCATTCCTCACTAAAACAAGTCTCTCAAGCACTATACTACTTCAAAAATATTCAATAATAGTGTTCATCAGAAACAGAGATCCTCCATTGAAGATTCTTTTTTACTTGTATAACCTCACACATCAGCTGTTTACCAACAGAAAAGCAAGACAGATGTGACACATGTGAGCAGTTCCGTGAATTATGAAGTCAAAGATAATGGGAATAAAGCCACATAAAGTTTGAAAGGTAGGTGCAGCACCGCTGATATTTGTGGAGTTCAGCTCAGAAGTGAAGCTCTGGATTTATATCCACAGGCAGGAAAAAGCCAGAGTACTGAGAAAAAGTTTTTTTTTTCTCCTTTTCCTGCTTGAGGATAAGCTCTAAAGAAGGGGGTAGCCACTTAAAAGTAGCAGGCAGTCCAGTCACAAAATACGCTGCGCAGCAAAGGTGCTACAGCTCATCAGAATATCAATCAGAGCCTAAATGCCTAATAAAACAAGAAACAAAGCCATGATTAATAGTCCACAAAGTTACTGCATAAATATTCAGTAAACTCACTGGGCATATTTAGACAGATAATATGTTTGTGAATACCTAATTAGTGTCTTGAGTCATTGGGTAAGTGCAGATTTACCAGAAGGAAAATTAGGCTAAAATATAATTACTGTAAATATAAAAAGAAACATCTAAAAACCAACACTGCGTATTTTAGTCGTCCCCAAACAAGCCGACTCTCTTCCCCTGATGTATTTACTGATTAAAGTGTTAACAAGTTGGGTGCAAATTTTCTCAATTGACTAATGAGTTAAAAAAATTGTAAAATGCCAGTGTTTTTTAAAAGGATACAGTGCGAGACGCATCCTTCACGTCAGTCAGTGTGAGAAAAACTGGTAAATATTTTTTGTCTTGCCAATATTTTGGACCTTGACAAACTGTGCCGTCAATTCTGAAGAATATCAACTCCTCTTATTTCTAAACAAACTGTTTTTTAGAAATCTCTTGCCACGTCTCCCCCTCCGTCTTTCACTCTGCACTCAAGTATTTGCATAAAGATGCGATTGGACAAGGCGCCGCAGTCGGAGGATCCCCGCATACTAATAACACCGTGACACCTGTCTGCGTCTGACAGCTCACATTCAGTCACACGAAACTGCAATTGGACAGAGACAAGTGTGGGTTTCAGCTCGCGCCCAGAAAATAACACAACGCTGACAGCTACTGATAGTAGCCACAACCGGCGCACGGACAGATGGTCAATACTCAACTTTCAATTTCAGCAAGTCTTAGTGCAAACTCCTGTTTCGTGTTTAACGTCATTTTCGGTCTGTGTCACTCCCTTTAAAAAAAAGGACTCGACTGTACTTTAAGAGAACAATAAAAAGAATTACATAACCACATATGTTATTGCAGCCTGTCTGTGCCAAAACACCCTTTCACTTTGATAAATTTATCCTCCGAAAAGCCATCACCCTGTCAATCACGTCTGTCATGTGAGGATGGATTACAGCTATAGCGAGCTTGAAATCGCAGAGAGATGCTCAAGCTCACAAACAACCCCACAGACATCATGCTCTCAATACAAACAATACATAAAACACATGTTCGCGAACAGCAAGAAATCCAAGGCTGTTTGCCTCAGAAAAATGAATACAAAGAGAGTCTAAAACTCCCCTGCTGCACGGATGAATAATGAAAAGAAAACTTTTTCTATAGTTAGACGATTACTGCTAAGGTGCTGAAAAGGCAACGTAGTCTATTGATAAGAGGCTATGGCATAGACTATGAGACATTTGCTGAGGCTGATACATTCTTCGTATAAGTATTGACATTTGCTGCTTTGGTATGAACTGATTAAAAACCAGCTAATGTTTGTTATGGCCTGAAGTTTCTAAATCAAGAGGTTCACACTCTGGTGAGCATGAACGTGTTGGGACAGATTTGTAAGGTGTTAGCTTGAACTTTTTCAGCTCCTTTATCAGGTAAAGACTGAATGGGAAGTCCGACGTTAGCCCAACACGCTCGTCTGACTGCCAGTTCTGCCATTTGGGAGCGAGCGCAACGGACAATTTCTAATCCTGGCAACAGAGGATAAACCGCAGTAAATTAATTTAGCGGTGAACAGGCGCTGATTTGCATGGCCGCTGTTAAGATTATTTAAATTGTATTTATTAGGATGCTTGATAAACACAAACTCACTGGCCACTTCGAATACAGAAGCTCTGCCACGAATTCGCCATAAACATTAGAACCTCCTATATTGGATTGGATTGTACAGGTGCACCTAATGAAGCGCTCAGTGGGTTCATTTTATATTTTTCAGATTGTGCTGCCCTGCTTCTATCTGTACTTTTCTGGCGAACATTATTTGCTCAGCATATACCCACCAAATATAAGGTATGGACAGTGTGTCTCAGTGTTCACACACACACACCCACATATTTATTTTCTGCATTACACATTCATGAACACTTCCATCTTTTTCAAGAACATCTTTCTCATCTGCTTCAAATAGGCTGCGATTATAATCTTCCTTTTTCAAACAGGAAGCTGTCATCCTGTAGAGAGGAAGTCCCGGTGGCGATGGAAGTACCTGTTCTGTTTTGCAGAGCCTGACTTTACTCCCCGCCAGGGACACCAACACTCTGCCTTTGTAACTGCGGAGCTCCAGCAAGCCTCGTTTGTTTGTGGAGGAGAGGTGGGAGAGGCTGTCTGAGCGCTTGTGGGAGCCGCCGGAGGGGGGGCGCGTGGCCGTCTGAAGAGTTTCCATCCACTCCTGGCGTTCCCCTGTGGACACGAGCGTGAATGAGAGTCAGACACAGAGAAAAAGAGGTAGATGGTACATGTAGATGCAAGTGTGAGTGTGCGAAAAAGTGAAAACAAGGGAGGAAATAAATCAAGCAAAGCAAGACAGAACTAGAGAGAGATCAGGGCGTTTTGAAGTCTTTCAATCATAGTGTTAATTCATCATTTTTCCAAGGCTTCAGTGAATTACTTTGGCTCAGCTAAACCTCCACTGTACACAGACACAAGAATTTCTAGACCAAAAGCAAAAGTAATTGAAACACAGGATGAGCAACGACTGCTGTAAATTAACTTACCCCCTGGAAAAAGAATATCTTGCAAAGCTGACAAGTGCAAAGTCCAACACTAAAGATATCCTGTAGATAGGTGTTTCTCTGAAATTTGCAAGCTTCGAGCAATATGTGGCAGAGCTAATTTGAGTCAAAAACGACACCTAAATAAAATATATAATTTCAAAAAAAATATATCTTCTAATGAGACACCACACTTTTCTGCGAATCCAACAATTTGTCTTAACCTGGAAACCATCAGAGCACTTTCCCTGAGAGGTGTAAATACATTTTGCATGGAAGTTTATTTCAGTTTGATGGAGTACCACTTTGATTTGATGCGATAAAAAAAGTGCAACTGTCTTGTTTTTGTAGATAAAGCAACTGATTATTCACTAAGCCCGGTCCCCTTATGTATTGTTGCTATTGCTACATCTGTCAAGCTTTATGTTCTCACCAAAATCAGATGCAGTGATAATGTGACAAATGTTCTACTTTGAATTCTCATTGAAATTCTCTCCCTTGCAGATAAGCAGTCAAAAACAGAGCTGCTATGTGTCGCTGTTGACCATCAGTTCTGTAATAACAATGTTGCCTGTTGGCTTTATGAGCTGTAGCTACCCAGCTAATGAAGATAAATAAAGAACATAACTAGTCCATCATCTGTTCATCGCTGATCCGATATGACATAACAGCACTGTTTGTCTATGGAATTTGAGTTAGCCAGTTAAACACACCAAGGAATCATGATGTTGGGATCACAAATTCATCAAACCCATCAAACCCCTGGGACATTCTCCTCAACCTTTCAACCTTGTGTAATTACCACAACTTTATGCTCAAACCTCTTGCGCCAGAGCTGCTGATGTTTGCTAGTGATATGTTGTTGCCATCTTAAAATCGCAGTACAAACTCAAACCATCGCCATTATGTTCCATGCAATTGGCGGGCGGATATTCGAAACTTCCGGGGGAAGTTACTGTGGATGTCTGTGAATAGATCCTGCTGAGGTCAATTCCACATGAAAGCTACTTTGCACCGCAGACAACATTGTAACGCCGCACAAACAAAAGCTATCGATTCCACTTCCACTGCAAACCATGAGAAAGGCAGGGATGAGAAAGACACACAAGGCACCGTGACGGGGCTTTTGCGAGTGTACGAATTAAGGTGAGTTAGATAAATTGATATGGTTATTGACATCAATGTAGAACAAATCACAACATGATAGAAGTACGCTCCCACGTCTGGCGTATGTATCTGCACGCGGACCTGTGTTTTATACAGAACATTCTGAATAATGATTTGTGCTTTACAAATAAGCTGTCTGTCATTTTTTAAGAGTTATACAATAAGACTCACATGTAATTCTACAGTGTTCGCCAGCTCCTGCAATTTTATTACCAACAACACCGACAATTACAACAAGGATTTATTGGAAACGCTGAAGTGAATGGAGGCATTATAGGCAAAGCACTCTAAACACCAAAAGCAAAATCTCAATTATTTGCTGATATGCCGATTCTTGGCCTTGGATGCAGCTCCCCAGTGCAGGTAGTGCACTCTGCAAATAATGCTTACGATTGCACCTTACTTTGTAGCAGACAGTGTTCAGTCCATTGTTCTCTTGGTTTTCGGTTTACTTGTTTCTGGGAAATTCATATCAGCTACAGAGGATCTACAGCACTGAGCATATGGAGACCCACAGCTGGACAGGCTTGATGTGCCTAGTTATTGTAGGTAAGCTACAACTGGAGAATCTGTGTTTAAACATTATTTTAATGTCTTATAACCCACATGTCAAGGTTTTCAAGGTCTTCAAAGGCTATTTGTTCTTTAGCCAGACACGGACTCTCTAACTCATCGTAATTCATAACAGATTACTGCACAGCTGAATGGTTCATATGTAGCGCATGATTTTCCAGCCAGAGTTTACATACAAATGTGAAAAAAGGTTCTCACATTTCCTCCTCTACAACTTTTCAAACTAACAAAAAAAAAGAAGAAAGAAGTTGTAAAGCCCATTCCCCTACCGCCCAAGACATTGTGCTATCAAAGCCGGCAAAGTGGAAACACAAAGAGAAACCAAAGGATTGTCGACACACAAACACAGGTCCACAGCAGTATCCACTGTGGTAACCGTTCAATGCAACACAGAGAGTGAGGAAGAGCAAAGACAATAAAAACGAAATTGTAGAGCGATATGAAATCGGAGCAATCAGTTGGGACGGTCCTACAAATGTGAGAAAACATAACTACAGAAAAAGTTTTTAAAAGTAAATGCACTTAAATTCAAAAGCTGCTTCTCTCAACACATCCACCGAAAACAAAGACAACTCTGACAGAATGATAGACACTTTTCTGAAACACACAAAGTGATGCTCTCAGATCAACAGGGAACATCTGGGTGGTCAGACATGGGGCATCACGCCCTCTTTTTCAGGAAATGTATTTTTGGATAGCCACAAATTCAAGCAGACGGCTGGATTGAGGATCTCACGAGTGTCCTCCGGACGGAGCACTTGATGTCTGTGCTTCCAAACGGTTTCAAAATGTTTTATTAAAACGTATGAAGAACAGAAGAGAAACCTTTACTTGGTGTCATGACTTCTCGGTTTCCTTCTGTTATCTTTGTGTGACGTGTCCTTCGCTAAAAGAAGAAAGCACACTAACGCAAGTACATAAAAAGCAACTAAACTATTAAAAGAAACATAAGCAAATGCTTGTAGAAGGTTAACAAATTGTCAATTTAAGAATAGATGGATGACTTATTTTTGTAATACTTTATTGATCTACTTAATGGGAAAAAAGGTGTCATTTTACCATCTTTGCACAGCTCATTTAAAGAACAGAAGGCCTGGCGATTAGGGCTCTTGTTTAAAGCAGCTGTTGTTAGAGCACCGTGTATCAGACTAGTGAAGAAGAAGAGATTCATTGGACATCTCATTGTCTGGCTGACTAAGACAAATCTACACCCAGTCTTTAACAGTGAATATATGTAATATTTTGCATGCTTCAGTCACTCATAGGTGATCATCTGTGTCTACCCTACTTTGCCTAAATAAGTGGAAGTAAATGTGACACCCTTCCAACGCTTCTTGCAGTCTTTCATTCTCCGCATCCTCTTAAGACATGATATAAATCACAGCCTCATAGCGTGCGATGAAGTATGAGCCTGGAAAGTGCAATGAAACACAGAAATGGCCTTAATCATTTACAGACATGCAACAAAGAATTAAACACAAAATTACAATTTCTAATTAGCCGACATATTTGTTTCCTACTATAAACTTGTCCTATGTGCATGTAAATATAAAAGGAAAACTACAATAGAGATGAATGTTCTAAAATGCTATAAAGTTTAGTTGGGCCCAACAATGCAAAATACCGTAAAGGTCAAATTATATTCAGTGTGTATCTGCATGCCAAGGAGATAAGAGTGGGCTAAGTATAGCTTTGGGTGTCTCACACACACAAACAAATCATATTCACCACGAATACATCATAACTTTTCTTATAGCCCATTACTTGAAAGAGACTTGCGATTGTCTCCTCAACAGACTCTGGGGCGGGGCTTCTCAGAGACCTGACCTTAATTAGTTACTCGCCTGTGACCTTTGAACTCCAGCCTTTGCTCACATGCTCCTCTCTGTGACCCAGCATCTAACGTACCCGCCGTTTTCCCTTCTGGAGTAAAGTCCTTTCTAGACACACTAGCCCTACACATTTTACCAACAGGAGCCAAATACTGTATCCGCTGCCTGGTCGCAAACTCAGCTCTGGTCTGGCTACCCCCCAGATTCTTATGAATTCACAAAGAGCTGGTATCAATAATGAATGACCTGCTGAATTATTGACTGCTCTTTACATCACTAGGCTTTACTGTTCCGTTCCCACCCTGCTTTCTGACTTCCATTACCTGTCCTGCTCTCTCTTATTTGCCTGTTCATTTATTCAGGGCCTCCATCCTCTCTCCCTCCCTCTCCTCCGCTCTCGTCTTTGCCCGAGCCTGTCAGTCTGAGCGCAGGAGGGAGGGCTGGAGCGAAGAAGAAGGTGGGAGGACTGAAAGAAACTTGAGAAAAACAGAGGAGACAGTGGCATGCCCATATGCCTGTGTGTTAGCATGTGTGCATCTGACTTGTGCGCCTGAATATGTCTCGCATATGTTTGGGTATATGTTTTTGTTTGTTTTTTTCATACACAGTCACACTCACAAATGAACCTCTAGCACACTGGCAAGTTATTTTTACTTATTGCAAACACGCCCTCACCTCCACTTGCACATAAAAAGAATATACAGCTACTCTCAACCAATAAAGCCCAACAACCACATCTCGCTGCTTTGCTTGTCAAGGAATATATGTATCGGCCTAACCGTGTATTTGAAAGACTATTCCACTTTACATGGAGAGAGAGGAGTAAAGGCAAATAATCCTCAGTGAAAGTGGATGTGATGAGAGCCAGGTCCACTCAACGCTCAGCAGAGATCTTAGAAGCCACCTACACACTCTCCATCAACAGCAAAAAGAAAAAACTAGAAAACACATGAAGCTAAAGGACTGTGGTCATTTGCTTTTTTCCTCTCATCTTCGTCCTCTTCCAGTGAACAAACAGTTCATGCATCAGCTTTATACATGCAGTATGTTGGCAATAAATATATGTACTGTCAGCACGGAAAAGATTGTCAGCCAAGTTGAGCAGATCAGAAATAAAGTGACAGGAAATAGCAGAGCAGAAATAAAAGCTGTGCTAATTTAATTTTATAATACTCTTACATTTACACAAATAAATAAAAAAGAATCAAAGTGAGTTAGTTCCAAACTGCTATTTCCCTCAGTTCATGAGCGTTTCTCAGTTTTGGTTTTAAAGCATTTCCTGCAAGGTCAAATCAAAACTTTACAGAAGTTTTGCAACTGAAAGACAAGTGGAAGCCGTGAGCCAAGGAAATCCTCCAGCACGTCAGGAGCTCAACGTTGAGCTCTCCTCCATAGGACACTATCCAGATCCAAATTCCGGCCCACTCATTCATCATGTGTCAGCTTTATATTCTGGACTTCCACATGCTCCGTCGACACAACACAAACATCTATCACCACTTTGTTTGTTTGGACCAAAACATTCAACGTGAGATGAAGATTGCCCAGATTGCTTGTTATGTGCGTGCACTTGAGTCACCTAACCTGAAAAGATGATTAAACCCTGACCTCTTATGTTTAGCCAACAAGAAATACTGTTACCATTTACTTACAGTATTATATTACGTCCACGTCCTCCTGGACCACTACAAACCCTTATATTATTTTGACAGGACAATTAGAGGTAAGTTTAAATGGTCTGATAAGAAAAGAAGACTAGTTTACAAGTTGGTCACTGACGGTGGTGACGATGGATGCACCTCTTGGAGATTTCATTGCCAGGTGGTTGTCAGTGGAAAGATGCCACATCTGTCTGTAACATCTGAAAATGCACTTCATAGGGGACGGAATTATCGCTGCACTGTGACACAATACGCTCGCGATGTCAAGCAACGAGTAAGTCGCTCGGTAACAAACACAGAAGCGAGCAGCTTTGTAATTATTCCTCTAAGGAGTTTTGGGAAACCAAAACAGATCAAAAAGGATGTGACTAATCCAATGGACGAAAACTATTCTAAAAATAAAAATATATATATTGCTCTGTCTATAAAGTGCACAGTTAATCAATTACCCATTAATGTAGTTGCACAGGAACACGGCAGCACTAAAAACACATCACTGGGTGTAAAAATGTTGTTGGAAACACTACTCATCTCGGATTGATACTTTGCCAGGATTTTCTCTCCGTCCTCTTGTAAACCATTTTGTCGTTGTTCTTTACTTATTGTCTACATCTCTCAGTAACTCCTTCCCGTCACCTTAAACATCACCGTGTGTTACAAGCAGGTTTGTTGCCATGGAATTGCCAAAGCATCCGAATACAAATCATCAACCTTTCAAACCCCAGCTTTCCTCTTGTAGCCTGTTTGTCTGCATCTCCTCCATACCTCCACAACACTCCCCCCCCTCCTTGTCCTGACTGTTTTCCATCATCTCCGCCACGTCTCTTCCTGCCAAACTCTCCTTCCCCCTCACTTTCTTCTCCCCCACTCCTGCCACTACTCTCCACATCACTGCTTCTCCCCCGTTTCTTCTCCCCCACCTGCCTTCCTTCCTCCTTCCATCTCTCCTCTCTCAAGCTGACAGTACCTGAGGGAAGAGGCCACCTGCGGACCAAGTGGAGAATCAGCCGACAGCTGTGTGCACACTCTCTCCGGTGGCCTTCAATTATTCACTCACTTCTCCCTCCTCCTTTTCCCTCTCTTCATCTTCACTTTGCCCTTTTCATCTCTCCCCACTGTCTACGCCTTTACCTCTCTGTTCCTTTTCAAACCGAGATGCCGTGTTTGCCTCTTTTGCTCTATTCATTCCCGTTATTCCTTCGCTTAACGCCTGCCTTCTGTCGCCTTCCTATCCCCTCTTCTTCTACGAGTCCTGGCTGCATTTACAACTCTTCCACACTCCTAACCATCACTGCATCACCCCCCTCCTCAACCCCCCCCCCACGCCTGCTGCATCAGCCCACTAGCTTCTCAACACCACTTTACAAACCTACGCCTTCTCTTTGCCTCTGTCTCCTCATGTCTCTTTCTCATGTCTCTCCCCAAAGATTGATGACTCTTCTCCACAGGGCGGATGGGCCTGCTTAGAGATGCATGAGGTGTTGAGGCCAAGTCTTGCCCAACTAACCACCAAGCCACCCTTCTTGCTCTTCTTTCTCTATGTTTGCTACTGGTGGCAGTAGCCACCTCTGGAGGACCTCCCCACTGCTGTTTTGTGGCCAGAGGCCACCTCAAAGATCAGACAACCCTCTCCCATCCAAGCTCTTGTCAGGATGGATGAGTGTGACGTATGATGATCAGCCGGCAGACAATGTGATAAATGACACAGCTGAGGACCCACGTCTCATAAATAAACAAAAAAAAAAAAAAAGAAAAGCTGGCAGTCATCAAGAGGACAGTGGATTGCTGATGCTCATTGTGGTGAAAATAAATGAAAAAAGGAAAAGTTTGAAGGGCAAGCTGTTTTTGGTATATTGCTTTTTTTGGACCGGTGGTAATGAAATTTTGTATAAAACAATCACGTTTATTTCATTTGTTCAAACAATATACAGTAGGTCACGAGCAATACCAAAAGGACTTACAAAACACAAGGAGGAAATGACAGAGTGCCATATAACTCCCATAATCATCTACAATATAACATATAACAGAAAGCCCCTGTTGTTGGAAATTACTGTCTGTCTGTCAGTGTGCTCTACTCAAATATTATTACTACTAAAGTCCTAAAGTCTGAGACTCTACACACAATAGCATTAAAAGAGGAATTATCTTAGTAAATTTGAGAAATCAGGGTCATACTGTTTTTTTCACTCAGGACAGCACAGCACACTATTGACAAAAAGTAACTTTATGTTTAAGAATCTAGCTTCTAATATCATAGTAATACCATTGGTAAATGTGATTTACAAGACGAGAATGACATTACCAGGAACAAATAAAACACCCAACCACTGGGCTGGAGGGTTGCAGGGTTTAACCACATGTTTTGTCACTGCTCTCGTCATTCGTCACTTACTATTCATTAACACTTTCCTGACCTTTCGTGCCGCAGGGGAAAATTGCCTTTTATCCTCACGTGGACAGTGCATTACAGCAGCAGGAGCAATAGAGGCTAAAATAATAACAACTCAGTGAAAATAATTTAACATTATTATTCCAAATATCAATAAAAAATACAGGCACTTAATGTTACCTGCGTAAGCGGAAAACCGGATTGCTCACAGCAGAAAGTGTAATGCCACTAGCAGGCTGGAGCCAAGCAATCGTGGATCTTCAAACCACCGTCCTTGTTTACAATAGCTTTACTGAGTTGACCATCATTTGTCCTTTTATATTGGCCAAGGATTTTAGTGTCAGACAGCAAGAGAAAAAAAATGGAAAACACGAACAGAAGTTGCGAATGAAGGATTCAATAAATGATGCGTTGCAGATATTTTACTGGCTTTCAACTGGATCCAATTGGATACAGTTTTACCAAGTAGAATATCATATTCCCCGCCCGCAATCAGAAGTGCTTTAGTGCACCTGTAACCACACCCAAAGTTGAAGTCACCAACTCCAGGAATCCACATACCGATCACTGCAGGAAGGTGAAAGGTTAATCCAGTGGAGGACTGTGGCTTTCTCATATACAAGCTATTGCTCCATATTGCTGTAGAATAAAATGACAGGATGCTCCTTCACACCAGTAATTACCCCTGAAAGCCTTATGAATGACCATGAGTGAATAATAGTATAATCAAAGTGTTGACCGTTCAGCTTTTCCATAAGAGCAGCTAGAGCACTTCAGTGCCAAGAGCCTTGCTCAAGAACAATTCAATCACATCTCGTTCAGACTCCTACAGCTGGAATTACAACTCATATTTTTCTGCACACTATATTGCTTCAATAACCATTTAACTGTTATGTCTTAAGGCCTGATGCATTAGAATCTGCTCAAACAGCTCCGGCTAAAATGAACCCTGAGCACTAAATGACCAGTTCAACTTACCAAGAGCAATAAGCTAATGCTCAATACCAATGATGAGGAGGTCAGATATTGATTATTCTATTTCTAGCACAACAGATGTCAATATGTCAATAATTTGCATTGACATCTCAGCGCTCTGGTCAATAAGGATTTTTCAGTTCCCTCTCTTCTCGCATATTCACCCTGTACCACACAATGAGTCAAAGGCCATAACCATACAAAAATGTTTCTCCAATCGCACTTATTCACATGAATCATAGGGCAGCTGTCCTCTGACCTCAGAAATGGACCCTCGATTAGTAAATGAATACTTTGACCTGAACCGCTTAATAGACTGCCATCAAGCAGGCAGGAGGCAAGGAGCCGAAAGTATCCCTTTCCCCTCTCATTAAGGCCGACACAGACAAAGCTTCCAGCCGAGAGGCGATAAGCAGAGACGACTCTTACTGCGTTTTGTCTGACACGGGGATGAAGAGAGGAAGGAGAAATAAGACTATTAAAGGACAGTTCTTGGGAGAGTTGGGATTTTGTTCATTTATTCTAACCTTTTGGATTGACTTTATACCATAAGTTCAGGCAGGGACATTAATTCCTGCCACCAAGAGCTCCCTGAGCACCATGTACACACCCAATCATATAGCTTAATATTCAGAGAGCACTTGCCACAAAGAAAAAAGATAAGTTTAAAGGAATATCATTTAATGTAATACCATTATTTGCCTCTCTCTCTGAAGTAAGATAAGACTATCATTTTCAATCTTAATAAATTAAGTACAGAGGATGGCTCAGAGTGTTTTTAGCTTAGCTTAGCATAATGACTGGCTCACTTGAAAATGAAAACGTACTTATGAACAACTGGAAGTCTTATTCACAGTGGACCATTTCTTGTAAAAGTACAAACCTTCAGGGTTACCAAAAAACATCAGGTTATTATGCACAATCAATACACTGATTGGTGCCGGCTCACCAACTGTACGGGGTGTAGTGCACTCAGATATACCACAGTGATAATACCACAGTGCACTGCTTCCTGTTTGAGAGATAATAAAGTTATCGTGGGGGTCAAACAACTGTAAGCAAAGGCATTTTATGATGATGATTAATACGTTTTTGAATTGTCAGCAGGAGCAGCAGTAGTAAACATCTTTGTGTGCAGTATGTGATGGTGGAATGGTGGAGCTAAAGCCTCACAGCCAGAAGGTCCCTGGTCTGTGACCACTGTTGCAGCCTCCCATTCTGGAGTTTGCATGTTCTCCCCTTGCCTGCATGGGTTTCTTCCAGGTACTCCGCTTTCCCACCACAGTCCAAAGACATGCATGTTAGGGTCACCAGTTAACCTAATTTGTCTACAGGTGTGAAGGTGAGCATTAATGTTTCTCTGTGTTAGTCCCCGACGTACCCAGGGTGTAACCCGCCTCTCACCCAGCGACAGCTTGGATAGGCTTAAGCCTGAGAAGGATGCTTAAATTAATGAGACGGATGGACGAATGCAGGGAGTGGTGAATGAGTGAAGTCTTCACGATCAGCAAAGCTAACTGACTGCTGAAGCTTTGTGCAGCTTGTGGCCAAACTAACAGTTTCTCCCCTTCTTCCAGGCTTTGGACTTTGCTGGGCCATACCCCCCACACTTAATGCATACATTACATTGATTTTAACCTTTTAAAATTCAAAGTGAAGCAATTCCTTAAATTTTGCATTAAACATAGTTTTTTTCTGTTGCATACAGGGATACTCTGGTAAATGTTTATCTCCTTTGGGAGAGATTAGCAGGAAAGAAAAGGCACAGACAAAACCCAACTGCAGAAAAAGACACAAACAGAGGAAAGAGGTGAGTCAGAAGATTACCACAGAGGCATTTAGAGACCGTGACGTAAGAATGAGAGAGACAAGAAAGATACAAACAGGAAAGGGAAAAGAGTCAAAGAAGTAGAGAAACGGATGAGAGTGAGAGAGAAAAACAAGGCTAGACAGAGAATCAGATGGTCAGAGCGAGGCAGACAGACAAGCAGAAAACAGCAGAACAGCAGAAAGACGACTGCAAATTGCACTGAAAGAAAGTAAAGGATCCAGTTATTGTACCTTCTTTTTCAGCCCTGAATATGAAGGTCCGAAGGGAGGTTATTACTTCAAACTTGTTGTCGCCCAGTCCTCGCACTTGTCTGATAGCACTTGCCAGGATCATACCTTTGGAGTACATCTCCTAAACACAAAAATACATACACGGATAAGAGCAGTGCGAAAACTGGCATTAAAATGTTACAGGAACTCAGACAGACACATAAATCTTAACACATGCTAATAATGTTATTGAATTGTTGCTTATTCCTATTATCTGGATTTGTAAACCCACAATTACTGTTTCCAGCACATTGTTTGCATCAATAGAAGTGTAATCCTGAGTTGTATTACCGTGAGCTTCAATCATATTCAATTTGAAACACCACTGAAAGACGTCCTCATCAAACTAGAGCCATAACGCATCAATACAAAGCCAAATGTATTGTAGAAATAGCTTCTCTGTTTCCTTTCAAGCAATAACTTTGATAAATGACACAGAGCTCTTGGACAAGAAGCATTTGAATCAAAAAACTGCTGCAGAACAGGGAACACATCTAAGCCGCATACTATTTACCAAAACAGCACTAACTGGCATTGATGTCACCACTGACATTAACATAAAATAAATAAAATCAAAATTTAGACTTTAAATACACACAACTTGAAATGGAGGTTGAGAAAAAGGTTCCAAACTATAAAAGTACGTAGCATTAAAGAAACCCAAACAAGAATAACACACAGAGTGCTGTCATATGGGTGTTTGGAAACCATAAAACAAATCTACAAGCTCAAAACAAACTTCTCGGATATTTAAAAAAAAAGAGACATTGGTGCTGTATTGGGGATTTGTGCAAAGCACAGGAAGTGCTTGTTGGGTGAAGTGGGATTTGGCTGAGTGTGTATTGTTTCATTAGCCATGTGTTTTTCCCCAGCAGCTCTAGTGGAGGCATCTAAATAAGGAGGATGTTGCACTGGAGACTTCATGGCCCTCTTTACAGTCTCCCTTGACAATGGCAATTAAAGTACTGGGTCATTGTCAATGTGAAAAAGAGACAGAAGGGGCAGCAGAAAGAAATCAAGCCTCGATATTATCACTCCTAAAGAAGCAAGGAGAATACGGTGCCGCTATCAAATCAGTATTCAAACCATGATGTGGCAAGTGTAACTTAAAGTAGTTGGACAAAGCCGAGAGCATGTCAGATTGTAATGTTCTTGCAATAGAGGGAACTGGGGGACAGTACATTACACTTCTGTAGTGGCATGAAAAAAAAAAAAAAGAAAAAGGGAAAGAGGGGTTGTTGCAGCAATTGCATTATTCATGTTGATAATATCATTATCATTGCAAACTAAAAAAAAAAACAGACACAGCTCTTTTTTCTCTCTGTCGCTCTCCAGCTTGCTTGACCTGAATTTTGATTCTCTGCAATCGTGTGCGCACTATATTGGCTTGTGGTGATTATCATGCGCAATAGTGTAGGTTTGCTCCACTGTAGCGTTGCCTTCATATCCTGCAAAGTAAGCGAAGGAAGGATGAATGGAGGAAGAACAAGGAAGTGAACTTCTGACTTCCCTCTCGCTATTCTTTAGTAAGCTAGTGACCTTGCCATCCACAAAACCCTATTTCTAGAGACCATACAGCCAAAAATATACCAGTCGGCTCAGTCAGTTAGGGAGAGCGGGGGTGGAATGGGTAGAGGGAGCGAGGACTGAAGAAGAAGGGAGAAAAAAAGAGAGAAATTAGGTTTGTGTGAAAGGCCAAGGAGAGGAGTGAGACAAAGACAGGCATGTGGAAAGATGCAATAACAAAAAGATTTTAAAAAACAGGAAGAATCTATCTATCTATAATCACGAGAATTAAAAGGAATGTAGAATAGGAGGGGAAATAAAGAATCGTTTGGGAAAGTGAGACATCATGTAGAAATGAAGATGCCTAAGAGGGTCAGGGAGGGGTCCTTCTCATATTAAAGCAGGATGTTAACAATGGCAAAAAGTGGTTCAACCTAATTACAGGCAGCCAGCATTTCTCTCCCCAGGAGTTTCACACCAATATCTTCTTTCATTCTCTCTCTAAAATTAGACAGAAGTTAAGCGAAGGTGAGGAAAGGAGACTCTAAGTGTGTGTGCATGTGGATGAATTATCTTGGTGGCTGTGTGCTGATAATTATATCCCCAGTATGGGTTAACGGTAATTAATTGTTTTAATTCTAGTTTTGGGGTCATGAAGGAGACAGTTGTTTAATTGCAATGTGTGCATCTGTAAATACTGCGACAGCAGAGTCAGCAGAGGGATGATGAAAAGAAGTGGTCAGCATTCAGAGGGGAGATTTAGACACAACACTGTGCATCGCTGCAGCCTCTACACACACACACACACACACTCGTAATGTTTATAGACTAATCTCAAGAGGACGGACTGCCAAGGAAGCAATGAGGCCTAACTATCTCTCTCCAATAAGAGGCACACCTGACTCACCTCCCGCTGCCAAAGATCTCCACAATCGTTTTCCCTCTCTCCCACTCTCCTGTGTCCTCTCATTTTACCCATTCCCATATCACTGTCTTTCATTTTACCCTCCCGTCATTTGTTAACCCGTGTCATTTTGCCGGCCGGTTTACCCTTTTTGTATGGAATTGCCTATCCTGCATGGATAACTATGTCTCCTCTCTTCACAAAAACAACCCGCTAAACTTCAGGAAACAATTAAAGCAGAGCAATGGAGCTAAAGCCTACAATAATAGAGGCGGCATGTGGAGAAAGTGGGGAGAGGGGGGGGTAAGGAGGGTGGAGAGAGTTTTACCACCGGGCTGGAGTTGAGGTTCTGGCACCGCCGATGTGTCAGATTTTCAATGGAGGCATGAGGACACCAACTGGCTGCAGCAGGAAACTGCGCATCTGAGAAAATGCTTGTCATGCAGCTTTGATCAGCGTTTCACTGAGCAGGATGCCTTAAGGATTTTCCGGATGATGCTCTCAGGGAAAGTCGTTAAGTCCCAGTCAAGCCACAAGTCATGTCAAAGCAGGTCCTAAGTCTCAAGGACTTGAGCGTAAGTAAATTTTAATTATGAAAGTGTGCATCAATTTGTTATTCTTTTTCATTTCACGCATGCACAGACCAACGTCTACACACGCGTGTAAAGAAAGTGTGTGTCCACACGAAGTCCCTCTTTAAGTCTCCTTCAGAGTAACACGACTCCACGTGTCAGGTTAAAGATTAAACTAAAGCCGATCATTTATTTGACAGTAAGGCCAGTGGAAGAAGCTATAAAGAAAATGCTAAGATAACAAACCTGTTAGCAAACAGGAAGAGAGATAGGAAGCAAGAATAGGACTGATCTGCAAATAAGATCTCATATGAGTTGTACATATGCACAATGTTTACTTATCTGTTAGTTCAGTTTTCTATTTGCACTAACTCCTAAAGGAAATATCTGCCGCTAAAGGCTCCGTGAAGTTCCTCAGTTCATCATGTTGGCCACATAATGGACAGTAGCACACAGCTGCCTGATGAGAGCTATGAGTGATCAAAACTCAGATTTTTAGGATGTCTTTGTGGGGTTGCTTATTAAATAAATTAGGCATGATTTTGGTTTTGGCAATCAAAACGAAAGAAAGCATAGGTAAATGAAAACAGAAGCACTTGGGTACATTACAATAAGGGTCACCACAGGCATCTCGGGAAGACACAGGAGGAAGTAAGTAGAGGAGCTTTCAGCTTGACAGGCAAACTGACATGCTCAAAGACTGATCCCCGATCCGAAAACCTCATCTCCCCTTTGGCCTCCTATCCAGCCCACCCCCCACCCACCATCCTCTCATCCCTTCATCCCTACCAGCCATCCTGCTCACTTCCTCCCATCACTACCCCGAAGCCAGGCTTTCGACTGTTTTCACAAACACACACACACAGACACACGCACACGACACCACATCAGGGCCCCGAAGACTACATCTCAGGCCCAAAGCGCTCTCCCAAGTCAATCCCGGTGTTGACGAAATAAGACGAAAGGGGTGATTGATGTGACGGAATGGATACAACGCTGTGGAGAGGGAGAAATGAGACTGAGGATCTCGCTACTCTCCCACGCCACCTCCACTACCCCAGTGATGACATCACTGTGGCCTGAGACCTTCAAGCTGTGATGGTGATTAAGTGCGATTAGTTCTGTCTGGGGCTGAAAGATCCCAGAGGATTTTAAACTACAAGTGAGTTTTTTTTTTTTTTTTTTTAGGTATTGAAAAGTTTGATAAAGAGGACAAGCATGGGAAGGTTTTAATGTGTAGTCATTTTTGTTGTTTCTGTGTACAGGTAGAAATGACTGGATAACTATTAACTGATGAAACCATAAAGATATCGATCTTGACTTTATCTAAGGAGCCATAACACAGTCTGGTGCCAGCTCCACACATTTTTTTTGATTAGCTTGTCTTCACACACCACGCCAATGGATGGCCATCGGGCAGCGTTTGGCAGTGAGGTAGCATCTGTCACCCTAGTTTTTGCTTCGTGTCCTGCTCCCTTGGCACTAGTCATATCCCAGTCAGCAGCTTCTCGGAAGTTCAGCAGCCATTTAGAGAGAGATCACTCTGAGGGGCTTTTCAGCTCAACAAATGAGTGCAGAAGAAGAGACGAAGGGCTGACATCACCTGTAAGGGTTTTCGCAAACTCCTAACAATAAAATGCTTAACTAAAAGAGCTATGACCCTATGGGATGAAAATGACAAGCTAAAGCGACTTTGTTAACACTGTAAATCTGCAAAACTACATCAGAATCTATGTGCTAGTTCGTCAATGTCTGTAGTATTTGCTGCATGTTCATTTGCCAACAGCTGTCAATATGTCCTACAGTAGTTAATGAATAGTTGCTACAAACGGTTTCAGTTTGGCCTGATTTAAATCTAAAGACTTCTGGTTTGGAAAAAAGTGTGGTGGCATGTTCGCACACATACGCAGTCAAGGCTTGGTTGTCTCCATTGGATACTGCAGTAATTTGCTCCGGTTGCAGATCTCTCCAGTGGAATAATGTTGTAATCAGTACAACTCTTCCGAGATCAGCTGTGTAGATTTTGAAGCCTTGTGTCAACATGACAAAATATGAGACACAAAGAGGTTATGTAGTGTGAGCACCTCATCTGTTTTTGTACACACATGCACGCACGCGCACACACACACACACACCTCTGCAATGTGACGGGGCAGCAAACCACCAACGTATATTTCAATTTCAAACATAGAGCAATGCTGAGAGAGTCTATTGCAATCTTCCTCTACACCCGTTCTAACCCTGCGGAGGTGGTATTGGGTGGCACAGGCGGTGGTAGAGGGCCTCAGCTGGCCGCGCAAAGCAGGAATGACTGAGTGATTGTACTCGACCTCTCCGCTCACCCAAAACATGATGAAGCCCTCTGCTTTTTCAGAGGGGAGAGTCACATTGGCAGGACTTTAAAAACTCTAAACAGCAATCCTGGATCCCCCTAACAAACGCACACACACACACACACAGTCGAAATTTCATCTTTCCAAAAACTGCCATGGCTACACCGACAGTGACACAGACTATAAATGCTGATGTACTGGCATCCCTGCATATTCCCACAATGCCGGTTGTGGAGTGCATCTTGATAAATAAAGCAGCAAATGCAATGGAAAGAGAAAACAAGCAGAACAAGAGAGAGACGGAGGTGGCAAGAGAGCATGGAAAGCTATAATTAGTAAGTGATTAACGAGCAGGCATCAGACAGGTCCCACATCATTGATTGTGATGTACTGCATTGCTGCTGCAGCGAAAATGAGCTAGCCCTAAGAGGGGGGCACTGAGGTCACCACACACACCCACACACACACACACACACACGCCAATGTGTTTGTTCTTAGAGCAAGATACATCCAACGGTCATTAGTGGGAATGTGAAAGTAAAGCACATCATGGCCGATGCATTATAGCAACTTGAAACTGAAAACTGAAAACACAAAATGTAGCGAAAGTCATTTTGAAAGGACAAGATAAGGAGGGTTGCAAATTGCAGTGTCGGGTACTGTACAGGCCGCCCCAAAGGTATTGGACAAGCAAGGCCAGCTCATTTGTTTTTGCAGTAAACTAAAGAGGACAGATGAGACGAACCTTTCGAATTTCAGCCTTCATTTGATGGCATTTATACCTCTTTAGTAAGCATAGAACATAGCCGCTTTCATAGCAAATTGGCAAAAATAAGCCCCAGAACAAGTTTCTAACAGGTGGTTCTTGTTTACCAGGGCTGGCCTGTGATTGGTCAAACAATAAATAGCTTATCTTATGGTGCCATGATGGCATTTTTGGTCTAAAAAAGGGAAAGACTATAGTAAAAAACAAGTTATTTTGATACAATACAGAAAAGGGCATCTTTTAAATTAAACCCCAAATGTCGTCAGTCTTTTCAGCTGTTGTGTTTTTTTCATTTTAAGGAAGCCAATCTAAAGGGTTTTTTTGTGTGCAGTATAAAAAGACTTAACATGAGTTGTGTAGTTGATTATGATAAACATGGTTTACAACCCTGCTAGTACTGATTTCTCACAATGTTAAGTTATTGGCAGTATTAATAATATTTAAAGTGCAAACTAATTTTCACAGTAAGTACAAGATCACTTCAAGAGCTGGGTGTCAAACGTCAATACATTTTAAAAACTGTCAAAAACATTAGTATTAAGTATTGAAGAGTATCGAAAATCAAACTATTAAAATTGAAATATGTATTATTTTTGTAAATCATTGTGAAAATATTCTTGAAATGTCACTGTCAATGGAGCCTGCAAAATTTTACATTAAAAGCTAGCATTGATGTAAAGTGGTTCATAAAAGAATGTATCAAAACATACATAGGTAAGGAAAAAATGTGTCCGAAGAAAGAATTAAAAGAGTAAACAGCATGGAAGCTCAATCTAGTGGTGCAAACAAGTTTTTTTTATGGAACTTTCGAACATTTAGTCCACCATTTTGATGAAAAGCAGCTTAGAAAAAAAGTTTGTTACATAAAATCACAAAAGGCATGTGTCCACACTAAAATAGATGACGTTTATATTTATCTTATTCGTACGTGTGTATGCCTCCTTTTGAAGGTTCAGCTTTTTTTCACCTTCCTCCTCTCAGCCCACAAAACACTACAACAGTTCCCTCTCCTTCTTGTCCCTTCCTCTAATGGCGAGGCAGACAGCATTGAGGAAAATGTCAAACTCAACTGTCAGACAGAGGGAGAAGGAGGAGCCTGAGACTGAGGAAGAAATGCTGAGGGAGGCAAAATGAGAATCTTCCCTTGCCCTCTCCTCCTTCCTCCCTGGAACTGGTCAGGTGCCAACGTCAATGTGCTTTACTGTGTGGCCGGGCAGACGCACAGAGTGCAAGCTTGTCACGCGTGGCGTAATTTTGCTCTGTCCTTGCCCCCTCCCCCATTCTTTAGCCTGCCAAGCTAATGATGGCAATAAGGAGGAGGAGGAGGAGAAAGAGAAGGGACCACTTAGAAACTTGGCTCAGCTGCATGTGATAAAGATTTCTGTAGTGGAATAAAATAGATTCCCCAAGTGTGCATGATGAGTCCATGGGTGTGTCAGCAGGAAACAGGAGGGTGAAAGGGAAGGAGTCAAAACATGGATGCAGAGGTTTTACGCTTCAGCCGCCATTAGCGTGCGCACCCACCTTCTCGTTGTTGTAGTAGGCCAGACTGTTTCCATCAAATCTTATCCACCTCCTTTGAAACACACAATTGCTGCGAAGAAAGGGAAAAAAGGTGAAGTGAAAATGTGTTTAACACACTCCCAAATTAAACCGAGCTAAACCCGTTTTGAGTGTCTATACGTTCCAAGCTGTCAAAACAGAAAGACAGTAACCAAATCTGCTCTGAAAAGATACTCATATTTCATCAAGAGAGCCATTGATTCATTAATGTCAAGAGTTGAATCAACAGCTGTCAATTAGCATAATCAAAACAAATGGCTACTTTCAGTTTGAATATTCAACAGCCCAAGGGCAGTTTGCCAAACTTATGCAAATCAGGTAGTGGAGGTGAGGAATATAAAAATTACAGAGAAGATTGATAGCTCAAAGAAACGGCTTCAAAGAAACAGTGAAACAGGCAGCACCAAGAGTCTATGAAAACTAACTGGTTTTGCCGAAAAAAAAAAGCTAAACTAAGTGAACACTATAGATAATGATATAATGTGCCTCTCACTATTCCAAGACTTTCCTTCCCTTTTAACAGACCTATGCATTATATATAGATTTCCTCACAAATCCAGCACCATTCATCAGTTTTAAATAAATATTACAAGTAAGAATGCAGATAAGGATGCCTTGAAGTGGAGAGTAAAAAAGGGCCCGTAAAGCCACAGGAAGCAGTGTTTGTGGCCACTTGATGTACAGTAGCAGAGACACATTCTGAGTTCTTGCGAGTGTGAAAGCTCACTTAAACGAAGTGAGGACACGCACCAATCTTAACAGGAAATTAGTACCTGTGGCCAAAATAAACTTATTGCAGTAAAGAGCTGCAGTGTAGCTGGCAGTCATAAGTACTTTGTGCAGATTCATGTTACATTGCATCAGATAAAGAGGAATTACTAATGATCGGCCCTTGTAATAACACTCCAGCAGCTTCAGAATTGGCTTGACCTACCCTTGAGGTGACAGTTTGTCCAGCCAGCCCACTTTGAGGACCTGTTTTTTGGGGGCTCCATAGAAGCACGCGTACGGAGAAATATCAGGCAACGCCTTTTTGCTGCCGCCCCCCCGAGGTTCTGTAGGCTCAGAGTAGAGGTCACACTCCACCATGATCAAGGATCTGTCCTTCAGGCCCGAGGCAGCTGATCCAACAGCAAGAGTGTCAGGCGTTTGGTCTGAAATGGCTCTTGGCAAAATGCTGGCACACTCGTCCACTGTTGAGTATTCATCTTTGTAGGGGTCTGGAACATTTGGGGCTGGGGGACAATCTTTTTCCTTTGACTCTTTCTGTTTATACGCATTACTTCTGTATGAACACAGATAACATTACATGTTAAGTAAAAACAGTTTCATTTTTTAATCTAACAATTTGAAAAATATAAACAGTGACTTACAAATAGGAATGAAATAGACCAGATAGATCCACATTTTTTTTAAATGCATTACGTAAATAGGACAATAATTAATCTGGTGTCCCAGTAACCTCCTGTAGAATAGAGAACAGCTGATACACTGTTCTCAGCGACACTACGACATGATTTAATCTTATATCGCTTGCCATATTTACAACATTCCATTTTAAACATGTTAGTTAATGCTCCAGTGGAGCAACTTAGTGAGGTTTTGACCCTGAGGAAAGCTGGGCCAGTTGTAGTCTCCCTCCTTCATGCTAAAAAGATCATCACCTCTCCGCGCTGAATGTGGTATCGATTTTCACGCCCAACTCTTGACACGAAAGTAAATAAGAGCATTTCCCAAAATGTCAAACAACTTTAAAAAGGGCTGGTACCAAAGACAGACGGGAAATGTATCTTCTCCTCTTAAATGTCCCTAACTACATGCACAACTGAAGAACGGAGGCATATTCAGGAACATACGATGCATGTTAGCAAGTGACAAACCTATAGCTGCATTTCTTGCTGTTGTTAAAGTGCGTGCACACTTTAACATGCAGCTAAATAATAGACAACATCTTAACAATACCCTGTGTTGAACTGAGACAAGAAACCTCAAAAACCCAACCAGTTATCAGTTCTTTTTAACATTTGATTTTCTATTTATACCCCCATACACGCATGAGCCTGGCGAGTTGACTCAGCACAGCATACCATACCTCGGTTTCTTCTGCTTGATCTTGTCCTTAAACCCCTTCTGTAAACCTTCTTTAGCACCTTGGTCCTACAGAGCACAAGAGATTAGCATCAGATAGGATAAAAAAAAAAAGTGTCCATCTTTCTGTCTGACACTGTTATCGTGTTACTGCACTAAGCTATGTTAACTTTAGTGGCTTGGTGACATTTCTATTAACCTCAGGGGGCAAACTGAAACAAGCACGTTTCCCACTCTAGTATGTGTCTATGGTGACAACATTAATGCTGAGAGGGAAGTTGGTTGTGCGGACTGTGGCTGCAATACCGCTGATGGTGTTGAAGATCTGAGAAATGTCTCTTCCTCTTTGCTAAACTGCTACTCACTGTCCACTGGTGGGGGTGTGTGCTGCCTTACCGGAGTGCTTTCAGGGTTGTTGTACAGGAACGTCTCTCCGTAGGGAGCAATGAGAGTCAAGGTTCTTTGATGTGAAGCTAAAAAAAGGAAACAGAGACAAGACAATAGCGGTTTTGTCACTGCATTAAAACTGTGTGAAGGCCTAAACAGGGTGAATGAAAGTAAGGAGCTTAACAGGATTGTTCCAGTTAAATTTTTTTAAAAAAATCACTCAGATGTTTAAGTGCACTTTGATTAAAGCAACTCACTGATCTGAATACGTGCACAAACCCTCAATCCATGCAAGCGGTAAACCAATTAAATTCTATTTTAACGGTCCTCTCTCTTCCTCTGTCCCTTTCCTCGCCCAACTGGGAGTATCATCCTCTTCAGTCTGTTTCAAACAGGCAAAGTCGCTGCCAAGGCCATTTCTCTGTCTTAGCTCCTGCAGGGACTGTGGTTGGTGGTCGTTGGAAGCGAAGATGAAGAGCACAGAGACGCTGGCCAGACACTATTAGTCTGGAGACCTGGGGCCACCCTGCGTGGGCTGTTGCCTGTCACTGTGAAAAATGACGCCACCCTCTCCTGAGGATTGAGAGGGCCAAAAGACAACGCCACGGGGATAGATACACACATAGACACTGATGTAGGAGCAGATATGCACGCAGACAGTGGCGTACAAAGATCGAAACACCCTCAAACACAGAAAGATGCCTTGAGACAAACACAGATACAAAAAAATGGACAGTCAAATAAGCAGAATCTCACCATCTAGCTCTTACAGGTGTGAGCGTATTTCTTTTTACAGACACCAGCTTCCTAACTATGCAGGCCATTACAAAAGAGACACAAAGGGCATGTGCCTGGCATGGTAAGCTCTATGACGGGCTTAGTTTACTTGATGATAGAATCTACTCTAACACAGACACTCTCTCTACAGCCAGGCTTGGTGGGCAGGCAGCAACAATCAATCATCATCTATCAGCCGACCTTCGGGCTACTCATGACCCTTTCCGTGGGCCACCAGACAATACTGTACTCAATTCCTGTCTGATTCCCTCTCCGCTTCCCTCAGTGTCTCCATCTCTAGGCTTCTGCTTTTGTTTCTCTCAGTCAACCGCGCTGCATCTTTATCTGCTCCTGACAAGACTGTCTCTGAAGTTGCAGTCTGGGAAATGATTTAGATGAAGCCATCGGCTCGGAGTTGGTGAGGAGATTGATTCTGTTCAGAATAAACCCTTTGTGCTTTTAAGTCTGCGAGTTGCGGGTCAGTTTGTTATTATCATTCTTCTGTGTGACTACTGCTCTGAGCGTGGACACAAAACTGCCAACACCTGAATTCAAATTGTCACAAAAAGTTTTGTCATTCTATTCACAGATTCCCTAGTGAATAGTTGATGAAAAATTACTATGAGAGAGGGTGACAGGGGTTGCAGTATGGATAAGGGTGCTAATGAAGATAGTGGTTCTTTTTATTTGTTGTAAGGTTAGAATATTAACAGATAGCAATATAGAGAAAGAATAAGTAATCAACAGTAATAAAAAGCAATGTAAATTTACAATAGCTGCACTTTGTTTAATTAACAAACATTATTATCTTACCACCATGTCAACATTACACCTGCTGAGCTTCACAGTCATTGTCAGTATGTTAGCATTTAGCTCAAAGTAATGCTGTGCCCAAGAAGTACAACTACATAGTTAATTAATGAATAATTATATAAACTATTTAAGCATTTAGTCAAAAATACAAAAAAAAGTCAATGACAGGATAGTGTCATTCAATATCTTGGGTCTGAGTTTAAAACTCACAGATTGTCTACTGATATACAACCATATATTTAAAATGATGGCAGTTTAGGTTGAGTCCTTTTGTTGACTCTTTTTTCCAAGCAATTTAGTTATTATCAAGAACATGTAAAGATACTAAACACACCCTTGGCTACTGGTTCAGATTACAAAAAGATTGGCATGCAGTTAATGATATGTCTCCAACAAAAAGGAGAAATGGATAACAAAGCCTATAGAACACTAGCACCAAGTAAATAACATTTTCCGTTCTTTGGGAAGGTTTTGAGTTAGCAAATTTGCAATCAAGAATATCGACGCCATAATCCACTCATCTCAAATCACATTCTGTTTTCCTCCTGAATATTTTTCGATTTTCAAATAGCCAGAGGAGCAATAGTAGACACAAGGCCTTCACAAATGAAATAAAACTTTAGAACAAGTGTAGTATTGTCGCTTATGCCATCGATGTGAACTGTGCATTTAAATAAAGTATGGTGGTCAAGTCAAGCCTGTAAACATCACAGTAAACTTACAAAAACGCCCACACATATTACTTAAAAAGAGAAGTACCTTTACTGGCCAGTGTACACTTCAGTCTGCCATTTCAGAAAATGTCACTGTATGATCCAAGGCCGTAAAGTAAAAACAAATTATTAACAAATTAATATTCAGCCCTGACGAAAGATGCTTCTTCATAAGCAGAGGTGTGAGGATCTTAATTAAAATGCTGTCAGCCTTCAGTAGCAAATTTTGAATAAGTACAACAGGCATTCTGCAAGACTACACGGTGCAGGTTCTGAATCTCCTCTTGGAATAAACTCTTCAAAAATGCTCAGGTAAAATGATATGTCAAATAACACTTTGCTAGACCTTGCTGTGAAGGGAAATTTAGTTTGCTAGTCGAGCTCCCGGGTTCCCTGCTCTGGGACCGCCTTGCCTCCCTTTCTTCCTCCATCTCTCAGCCTATTTTGCATCCATCTCCTCTTGCTTCCTCCCAACGCACATCTCTTCCTTGCCTTTCTCTCTGGTTTCTTTCCCTGCCTTGTTCCACGCAGAGAAAAAGTTTGCAAAACAAGGCCTACCATGAGACTACTGCAGGTACACGAAAGCGGGAAGGAATCGGAAGACTTAAAAAAAAAAAAAAAAAGCATAAGGGGAGAGTAAGTGTAAAAATGGACAGATATCTGTTGACATGCCAGATACAGTATCACGTCACATTGTGGTCAAATGCGTCCACAAAGTAACGGATATGTTTACAGGTGTTAGTCACACCCCCCTACAGACTGTTGTCACAGAAAAGTGTCACATAATCCTAAGAGAACGCCGTTTCCACCGTAGTATCTCGTCAGATGAGACGCGAGGGTCGACTAAGCCCAATAAACGCAGCGAGGGAAGAGGCAGAAATTCAAAACATATTTGTACTGGTTGTACTACAAGACTGCGTGTTGTTAGCAAAGTTAAACAACTTTGAAAAAACTTTGGAGAGCCGGGCGACAGGAATACACACTAGGGTCTCGCTGAGGGACAAGATGTGAGGGAGCGTATTCCCTGCGAGATGAGCACTTGAAACAAGGGTGACGCCATTTCCCACGGCACCCACGCACCACCCTCGTCTCCTCTCCCCTCTTTCATCCGGGCAAACAACAGCACCGCTAACTCTGCCGCCGAATGAAATATTCATGGCGGAGATGAAGCGGCTGCAGCTGAAAGACGAGTACCTTTCTGTGTGCCGTCGGCACCGGTGGGACCTTCGGAGCCGGTTAGGTGTTGAGGGCTGGTTGTTTGCGGCGCTGACACGCTCCTGAGGAGGAAGAGAAATCAATGGATTTAAACCACTAATGCAACACGTGGGGAAGAATAGGTGACGGCGTTTAGTTGTAAAGGCCTTCAGAACAATAAGTTGAAAAGTCAACAATGTAAAGTTTAGGTGTACGTGGAATGGAGAACTGAATAGTACATTACAGTTCCCAGGTTCTCCATAAGCTTAAACCTGAATACTCGTATTTTCATATACATTGAAGCAACAGCGATGTGAAAATCTACTTCTCCTACTGAGGTTCACCTTGCTCTCCTCAACTCTCGCATTGTCAAACTTTATGCTTTAATGCATAGTTTGACATTTGGGGAAATATTCCCCGCAGCCACTTCCTCGTCCATATTTTTACGATGAGGCTACAGCCGCCCGTCACTTACAACAGCTAATGCGGCTCGGTGTAAAATTGAGACGAATACGTTGACATTTTAATAACACGTTGTTATGTTGCTGTAAAGCCGATACTAATCTCACATCTGCATGACAAATTTGAAGCTATCGTCACGTCTAACTGTAAACGAGCAGCTAAGCTAGCAGCTAATCTGCCAGTTTTCCATCATATTAATGTTGGTAAATGTCTTGTTTGAACGCATGTTTTCCTTGATAAAGAAAAGACAAAAATTAAAAGTAAACGATATTTTGAACAGATTAAATAAATGATCATTTGTGAGCTTTACCAGTTCTTTAGAGGTTCTTGTTGCTGGATTTTGACCTACAGTACAAGCTAGTATTAGCATTAAGCTAGGCTAACCCTCAGCTAGCAGTGCCTTGTTTGCAATAACTAATAACTGCTTCACATAGTATAATGACAATCTCATCAACCAACATTCAACAAGAAATATTTCATTTAAAGTGTCCTCTACCTGTCCTGCAGCGTTGCTATGGTCTGACTGGGGATGTCAGGAACAGGCCGGTGCCTCAGCCGGTACGAGCGAGTGAGCCGTGGACCTGTAGCACCCATAAAGCTGGACTGCGCCTCATATATAGAGTTTTCCACCATTTCTCCATGAAATCCCCCAAAGTCTTTAGTCTCTTCTGCATAGGGAATGTCAGCAGGACCGACAACATTGTCTGTGCTCTCATATGAGGCGTGATCTGAAATCTCCCAGTCTGATGGTATTTCGGAAATAGACAGGGACTCGCTGCTGCTGCTGCTGCTGCTGCTGCTGCTGCTGGAGGACACAGAAGGGGGAATGAAGGTGTGCTCGAAAGGGGATGTCTGGATGTTCTGCGGATTACGAGGGGCAGGTTGAGGCGGGCGGGGGGATCTGCTCAACGGGATGTGCTCTGTTTCTTCTCCCAGTCCTGCTCCTGGTGGCAAAGTGTGACTCCCTTCCAAACCATAGTCCTTCCGCTCCTTTGGCATTGGGTGTTGGTATGAAGCCCCCCTCTTTTTGTCCTTTAGGAAGATATTCCTAGGGTATGGGACAGGTTTCTTCTGGGGTCTCCCATTATCTAACCCTTCATTCTCGTCATAGTTGCCTCCGCTCTGCGGCTTCACCCCTAGTGCCTCCAAACTTCGGAGGATGCGCCTCCGGTGGCCCGTCGGAAGCACCTGGAGCTCCAGGAGGCGCTCGTCGGTGAGGTCCTTGCAGTCATCCAGAGCGTGGTATCCTCCTTGCTGGAAGCATGGGGTATACTGACACAGGCGGAGGGTGCACAGCCACTCCACAATCTCCTGGCTGGGCTCTGGAAGCTGCAACATGGTGCCTTAATTCCACATCAGCAACATCAGGAAGATCTTCAGAAGAGGTGGTAGTCCAGCTTTGAATTGTAGACAAAAAAAAAGAGATAGAGCAAGTATTACTTGCTTGGAATACAGTAAACTTAAGGAGCTGCATGTACTGTCAAACATAATTTAATCTTTTATGTGAGACCCAAGTTCATGACTCTGCTCTTGTACCACAGACAAGATAATTAACCTTTGAAACATCCATTAACTCTAACAGGAACAATTTTAAAAATCTGTTAGACTCGAATGATGTGCTTTTTAAGAGCCTAAGAATATCCAACGTGGATATTGATTTTGTCATAGAGGTTGGAAAGTTAAGGGCTGAATTTTACATTCAATTATGAGTCGATGGCATTAATCGAGTGTATCCACGAAAACATAAACTAATCAAGGACTAGTTCAACTTTTTTCCCCATACACAAAAAAACTACAAACTAACATATTAGCAAAGACAGGAAACAGCTAGACTTGATCAGTGCAAAATGAAAAACTTCCACCTTCCAGGACTTCAAAAGCTCACTCATAATTGTTTCAGAAAAACGCAATAAAAAAAAAAAAATGACCAAGTGGACAAAGGAAACAAAACTCAAAAAAAAAAAAAGTGTTTTTCTTTAGTCTTATTCTGAAAAGATCAAGGCTCACGCAGTGAATGCACCATGTCGGCAAACAAAAAACGATCTATATTTGCAACACCTCTAGATGAAACAGCAGGAAATAGCAATAGCAATGATGAAATAGCATGTCACTGTCAGAGCCGTCCTCTGTGGTCACGTTTTCCACTGTCTTACGGTCCGGCACTTAAAAAAAAACACAAAAACAGATTTTTCTGCACGAAGGCCTGCTGTCATCCTTCTCTTTTTTTTTTTCCTCAAAATATAAGTTGTAGATGGCAGCTTGCAGTGCTTAGCAACAACCGATAAATAACCAACCTAATGGCAAGCAATTGTTGAATTTATGTTTTCTGATGTTTTCTTTCTCTCTCTTTCTTTCTATATTTATCTCCAGCTCCATCTTTCTCTCTCTCACACACACACAAACACAAGCCCTTGAAATACACAGGAAGATACATCATCATCAATATCTTGTCACAGCCACTTCTCCTCTTTCAAGTACGGTACACAGAGGACATGAAGTGTTACTTCTGCTTTCAAGTAAACACAATCCTTTGGCATGTACGTTAGTTTATACTGTGCGTTTGAATGTCTGACTGCTAGTCACAGAATTACTATAAACAGAAACTGCATGTTACAAAATGAGTTCTATTTCGTATCTCTTCCTCTGATGACTTGTGCACGACAATGTGATATAAACTCACTGGCCACTTTGTTAGGTACCCTTATTGTTCGTGCCACAGATTCAACAAGGTGCTGGAAGTATTCTTAAAAGCGTGAAGACATTATCCCGCGCACTATTCCACCGCCGCCGCCGCCACCACCAGCTCATTCAAGGCAGGATGGGTCCAGGCTTTCATGCTATTTAGGCCAAATGTCAACCCTGCCATCCGATTGTTACAGCACAAATCAAGACTCATTGTCTTAGTCCTATTTTGGTGAGACCTGAGTTGTAGTCTCAGTTTCCTGTTGTAGCTGACAGGAGGGGCACCCACTGTGGTCTTCTGCTGCTGTTGCCCATCTGCTTTGAGGTTCAAAGTGTTGTGTGATCTTCAACCTACCTCTAATTTTTTTTTTTAAGAAAAAAAGCTGTTGTATGAGTACAGGAAACTAGTAGAACATGACTTTTTTTCTTGGACTTATGTGTAGTTCATTACAAAGGCTAGGGTTATAAATAAGCTTTGGCTTCTGCTGACTCCCTTCCTTTTATTTAAGAAGATACTAAGTATATTTTAGTAGAACACTGACTGTACAGTAAATTGTACAAAGATGCAATGTTGTGCATGAGAAATGTTCATTTAATTGTCAACACTCCAGGAAATAAATCATTTTGAAACACCTCTGTTGTAACAAGCGGTTACTTGAGTTACTTGTTGTCTCTCCAACTGCTCAAACCAACCTGACCATCATCCTGTGACCTCTGACCTCAACAAGGCATTTTGTCACTGCCTGGATATTGGTTTCCCTTCACAGACCATTCTGTGTAAAGCCTGGGGATAGTCGCGGGTTCATGGCACAGTTAAAGCTGCGTACCTACACAGGGGCACTGTGAGTGTCCCACTGTGCAACTTCTACACAAAGGTTAAATCGATCGCGCTCCTGTTCAGGCACTTTTTGGAATACAACCCATTTCATCTTGTGAGTACGCACAATGCTTTGCATGTTTCGCACCGAGAACGCAGGCGGTGCATTAACGTCCCTGCTCCACACATGCCTGTATTAAGTCCCGGTAGCAGAGGCCTACACAGTCAATCAGACCATCCCAGCGGTGCAGCTTTAACATGCAGGGACTCGTGCTGGCGAAAAGCCAGGGCAGGCACACGCCAAAGCTGCTAGCACATTTGACCTGGCCTGCTCCACATCACAGCTCTTTTAGCACTTATACGCCCACACACAGAACAGCACGCAACCACAAACTGCACGCACACACACACACACACACACACACAGGCAAACATTAATAAGGCCTGGATATAGGAGATGCTGCCCAATGTCTGGATTAATAACAGAGCATAAGGAGAACTGTGGAATATAAGTAGCTTATACACACACAGTCAAAATCTGTGTATGAAGTATATGCACAATTAATAAGTTTTTATTAGGGGGAGTGTTACACCAGCTCCACAAACTCCTTCCACCGCACAGGTACACACAGTGAAAAGGAGTGAGTCACACACACACACACACACACACACACACACACACACACCTTCCCCGCACTTCTGCTTATCCCTCAGTCACACAACTTGGACAAAGTCCAACGTGTCCCCTTCCTTCCTGCTTTCAGAGACAGAAAAAAAAAAATACCTGTGTCACTTTTGCCCATTCCCTGTTGCGTTCAAGTTCAGAAGTGAAATGATGCGTTGAGGGACTCGCTGCACGCTGTTTGAAGCCGTTTTTGTGAAGTCTCTTTTTTTTTGTTTGTTTGTTTTTTCGGAGCCGAGTCGCGTTTTAATAGAAAGCAGAGAGCGGCGGGTCGCATGTGCCCAGGTCCACCACAGAATCCCCGCTTTTCGTTCTCTCGCCCGTTGGAAATCCCGCAAATCACCGAGACGCCCCGGAACGCGCCCCCCCAAAAAACGGCCCGTTTCAACTCGGAGCCGCTGTTTATTTTTCTGCCTCGCGGTCGGTTTATTTGGATTAAGTCGAGCTGATGACGTCACACGCCGCCGCGCGTTTTGCGAAAACTTACCTCCGGGCTACAGGCAGGACGAAGGTTCCGGCGTCATCCGCACAACTTTACGCACAGCTCGCATCCACTGTGTGTCATGGTCCGGCGCTCGGACCTGGGTCGTGTGTGTGTGTTTGTGTATGTGTGTGTAAGTGTGTGTGTGTGTGTCCGCCCCCCCCGGGCGGGTTTTTACACACTCCTCCGCTCCCTGCCCCCGTGTGTTTCGGGCGTTGCGAGGAACTCCACGCCCATTTCTGCGCCAGGATTTCACCAGCAGTCGTTCCGTGTGAGTTGCAGAAGTGAAGTCGAGCTCCTGCCTTCGTTTGTTCTCTGATTCTCTGACCTGTGCCCGTCCGCGACACGAAGCAGCCGATCAACCATCAGAAGTTTATTGATTATTGTTATTGTTGTGTGTTGACAATAACAGCTGACGGGCAGCGCAGAGCAGCAAAGTGCAGACACTTTGGGAATATTGGCATGTCCCAGCTTGATCCCGAGGCCCCGGGTTATGCTTTCAACACAGATCGGAATGCAGAACTCAATGAAGCCAGTTCTAGTCATTATATTTTGCTGTAGTACTCATTATATTTCAGCCAGGCTTATTATTGTTATTATTGATGCATTCATTTTGTTTAGAAATACAGTAATGAGGGGGAATCTGTGTTGCTAATCTGAATGTTTTTAGATCTGATATTTGGTTATTTATTTAAAAAGCACTTTGTGTACAGGTTAATGCAATTCACCGTGCTGCAAAGAAAGAAAATATTATATAAAGTCCTAAATAGATTAAAGAGCAGTGTTTCCTGTAGGGTTAGAAATTAATTATAGATATTAACATTTATATTGTTTAAAAAAGTTGTTCAAAAATGGGTTCAGTTATTAGCGTTACTACTAGTGGGACTAGTAAATATAACAGTGAAAACAACAACAATAGCAGCAAAATGCTTCACACTTATGATGGCAGAAACTGCAATATTTTTCATACAATAAAATTCTATAAATTATGAAAAATAAACTACTGTATGTGTGTTTTTTCCAAATAAACTCTTTGTTTCATGAAAAACCTGAAACAAAATCAACCCCACTATCAGCAGAACAAATTTTTAACAGCTTTTTCAAATTATAAATATAATTACTGTCATGGTCTCCATCCACAGATGCACATTATTAGTGTTCATGAAACACAAAGTGACAAGTCATAGAAAAACACGATACAATGTGCAGAACGAGCCACATGATGGTGGCAGAGTGCCGCCGCACTGTGGTTTCTAGGCAACCGTATCTGTCAAATCAGTAGCAATTTAGCAGGAAAACGACCCGTTCACAGAAGAACTTTGACATGTCACAGTAAGCCCTGCTATGATCAGAAAGGTTATTAATAACGTCCACGTAGCTGCTTCAGTTAAAAGGCCCTGGTACGGTAAATGCTGGTTTGTTGTCTGGGCTTCTTGACCCGAGCTGGAATAAATGTTATCAGAAACAATTGTTCTTCTACTACTACATGTGAGATTAAAATCAAGTAGTTTTCACCTGTAGAATTATACTAAATATAATACATTTGACTAACTCATGTGTGACTGTAATCCCTACTGCACGTGTAGCAGAATTCAATGCTCGTAATATAGTTATGTGCATATTTCCTTTTTAGTAATATAATAATAATAATGTAAATGCCACGCTGAGTGACTGTTTGTTTCTCTGAATAGATAATGATAATAATTAGCACCTCTAGTGAACCATTAGTTGCGATGGAGCCCTCTTGATACTGAATCATCTCAACACTTAGGTGCGTAAACCCAAAAGTTCCACAGGAAACCCACAAAGCGACACTTGACTGGCTGTATTAGCGTAGGCTTGAGTTAAATAAAGCCCTACAAACCCATCACTACTGTAGGTTTACGTCCTCCACATCAACAATTGTTTGTCTTGCGAGGAAGTTGACATTTAACAAAACATAAAAAAATAAATAAATAAATAAAAGCAGACAAAATCCACTGCTGAGTATGTGCTTTTGTGATTCAGGAGTGGGTGTAGTTGAGGAGATGATGACTTTTACTGTGTGGACCTAACAGCAATAAAATGAATGACAAAAGCTTGGAGGAGAGGGACGGGATGTCTGGAGGACAGCACTCTGGTTCCTTTGAGTCTTTTGCTTTGTGCTTCCTCTTTTGTCCCCCCACGCCACGCCTCCAGGGGTCGCCTTGGCAACATGTTTTACTACTGGCAGCTACATAAATACACCACTGCCTCTTGTAAACTAGAAAAGCTGCACACACTAACACCCTGCCAAGGACACAGCAAACAAGGGGGTTTCAGCTTCACACGAGGAAGGAGGCACACAAGGGAATGCAGCGTCTTTTTTAGTTCTTTTTGATATTAGCCACAATAACTTTGTGGCCTTGTGCAACACAGACTGACTGAACAAGAGGGAAAAAGGCCGACCACATTATATACTCCTGTGTATGACGTGTCATTTTCTGCTCAGCATGAATGCAAATGTGCACACAAACAAACAGATGCATGAAGCTCTTTGTGGCACAAGGAGTGACGACAGTCTCCTCGACATATTGACCGAAACTGTTCAGAGGCTCGTAGCTGTTAGACGACCCAGGACTGCTGATAACGAAGGCCCAAGTGAAGAAAAGGACAGAAAGACGAGGAAAAGGGAGATGCTGAGTCCAGCAGAGGAAGGCGATGGGGAGAATGGAGGGAGGGGAGCTGATGAAGAGCAGGTGGAGAAAGAGTGCAAACAGAAAGCTCTGGAAGTGCTGAGAGCCCTGACTGGTTTTCATGCGGACAGAGTGATGGCGTGGAGAAGAGTCCTGGAAGAAGGCGCCTGTGTGCTCGACAAGCCTCCACCAGAGGGCGGCGATCAACATCAGCCATCTGCAGCAAGTACGGGAAGTAACATCACTGATGCTGGTTTGCATCTGCTTTTAAATTCTGACAGTGTGGGGAAGGGTTAAAATGCGTCGCCACGAGTCTCTGCATAGGAGAAATTAAACTTGAAGCAGGTAGAGAAATGAATGCAGAAACAGAAAGAGCTGAAATGTCAGCTGGCTTATGGTAAATGTTAACGCAGCGAACATACCGCAGAGTCAGCAAATACATTCCTCTGCATCACTTAAGGGATTTAAAAATATATGTTTTGTAAATTCAATGTGTGAATTGAGTGTGAGCAAAGGAACTGGCATGTCAAGTGAAGCAGAAGCTCTAAAAGTATTTAAAAGAAGTTGTAGTCAAGAGAGAATTGCTGAAAGGAACTGACACATGAGGTGAAGTTTTAAAAAGGAAGTCGAGTTAAAATGTCAGAGTCAGTGTCGGTTAAAGGACGATATTTTATGTGTTCAAGCAGCTGTACATTCAGTTAAACAGGCGTGTAGGACTTTGAATATGAGGAGAAAATTAATTAAATTAAAGTAGCTGGAATCGTTAGTTTATTGAAAGCAGACGAAATGTTTGTTAATTTAAGAACACTAGTTTGGATGTGGATCAATTGTGCATAAATTGTGAGGTTAGTGGTTTGATTCTCAGTTCCTCTTGTCCTCAAGTTGCCAACGGTGAAAGAAATCCAGGTGTTAGTGGAAGCTGATATGAGTATAAGGGGTTAAAGAATAAGTTTGGACTTATACAATGTCAACAAAAGAAAGATCTTGCAGTGATGATTGAAAGATTACAAGTAGTTCAGGTGTGGGCGGTTGTTGGAATTAGCTGGAATTGGAACAGGATTTTGCAGCATTAGTTCATGGCGAGCAGCCGGAGTGTTGGTTTAAAAGTGTTGAAGGACTTGTGGGTTTCAGGTTTGAATAGTTCTGTGTTTGATGAGTCAGTCGATTACAGAAACATTCCTGAAAGATTTTGAATTATAAGATTTGAAATCTTTTTTTTTTTTTTAGGAAATAATGTTACACCTCATTCAGATTCCTACATCAATACTGTGAAGAGTGTTGGAGATGAGTTGGAAATCATCATGGACAAGCTGAGCACAATCGCGCTGAAGCTGGATACAGAAATTCTCCAGTTACACCCAGAGGAGGCTTCACTTGTTGATGCAGCACATCAGGAAACCAGAGACCCTGAAAGCTCAAAGCAGTCTGCAGATGGACAAAATGAGCAGAACACCCATGACCAGTCTGATTCAGAGGCTGAGGATCGAAGAGAGACGAGGCCGACGCTAGAAACCAAGCAAACATCAAACATCATATCGAGCAATTCTCACTGCAACGGTGTGGAAGACGCTGGCAAAGAATTAGAAGTCAAATGTCAAGTGAATGAAAACAAAGGCTGTGTTCCACTAGAGAGTCAGACATATTTACTGGAGAGGACAGAAAAGGACACGGACGTGATAAATGAAATCACAAGTGGTGAAGGTCAACGAGGAAACAGAGAGGAGACAAAGAAGGAATGGATCGCAATAGGGTACGAGAATGAAAGCATCACCTTTTGATCCCATTACCAGGTTTCTGCATCCATCCGCTATATCATTATGTTATTATTAATCATGTTCCTACACTCCTACAAACTTCAGCTTGACATATTTTTGGGAAAAAAACTCCACTAGAACTCAGAATAAAGACCTGTCGGTTTAAACGCTGATTGATTTTTGTAGTTTCTCACTCTTCCATAGTTTTCCACTAATTATTTCTGCTCCCAACTGTGCTGACAGCACGCGTGCAATTTAACATAATGGATTTTTTAAGACAGTAAACAACTCATCTTGCGGGGAAAAACATAGCAGTTCAGCTGTTTTTCGCTTTTCATTCCACACGGGGATGGCTTATGGGTCTGGACGTGATTTGATTCATTCCTCTCATTTCCTCTGCTCACTGATACAGAAGTGAAATCTCTGCAATGCTTTATCACAAGGTGCACGCATGTTGACCGGCTGCCCTCCCCGCAGACAGCTATTTATTCCAGTTCACTGTCAGGTCAATGCCCACGTTTGTCCAAAAGCCCGACTAATCAGGAAAATTCACATCAGAGCAAAAGGCCAAATCCAGAAAAAAAGGCTTAATACGCCAGCGCTTGACAAATTCATCATATTACAACTCCTATTACAATAAAGAGTAAAAGATGAGCACACTCAAATTAATGGTGCCCGGACCAAAAGATGCAAATTGAAGCCTTTTCAGTGCTGCCACAATCTGCCAGTTAACTAATTTCAATCCAGTCGTTCTTGAAAACGTTGAGTCTATCTCCACTCTGTCTGTCTATGGAATGTGTTATAGGCTCAGTGGTAAAGTGGACGACAGCCAGTCGCTCGCACCAGGCGCGTGCTTCATCAGAGCGTCTCCTGGTGCGGCCGACGTCCTGAGGTGCGAAGTGGCCGACGCCTTCAGCTGCGTCATGGTGACGGGCTCGGAGGAGCTGGTCAGCAGAGTGATCAGGGTCAGAGTTCAAGAGGGAGCCGACCTGCACTTCCCCGTGACCCTGGTGGTGCCTTTCTGCACAAGTTACCGCAGCAGCTACAGGGACGTGGTTGTCAAGATAGTTGACGGGGAGAAAAATGCGAGCTACGTCACTCCAGTGACAACAGAGGTAGTATGAAGTGTTCCTCTACTTCCCAAACTTTTATGTAAAGCGAAGTTAAAGGTGACCTTAAAGTCCGGGATTCCATGTCTTTGTCTGTCAAACCTTTGGTGAAGTCGCCCTTTGAACATTTCACATTAAGGTCATTTTTCCAAAGTGTGTTTATAACTGATTCATATTCGTCACTTTTGTTTGCTCTGTATCTTCTGTACGATATTAGGGCTCGCTGGCAGAGGTGAGGGTCTACTCTCTGGGCCTGTTCGCCGTGGTTTCCTGTCTGAAAAGGGAGAGTTACACAGTTCCCAGGTGGGGATTGTCACTCAAGCTCCCCATGGACAGCCGCATTTCTCTAAACTACCTCCCAGGATCCTTCACTGCTCCAGTAATGGCCCAAGCCATGGTATGACGATGATATTACTACACCTTTAGTAAATTTACTTCGGTTTATTTTTTATGCCATATTTACTGTAGTGGAAAAAAAAGATTTTCTAATTTGAGATGAGCTCTTATTCCAACATCAAACTCAGCAAAGACATGGAGAGGGAAAAGCAGGAAGCAGAAGAAGGAGGAAACAGACTGCTTGTAATTTACACACTTGCTATTTCACAGATGTTTGCTGTGAACTAACTTCACCACAGCAGTTTGCTGCTTGATCCTCGTGTGCGTCAAACACCAACGGCTCCCGCTCTGCTCGGCTCTCTTTGATAACAAAAAGAGCGTCTCTGTCCAGAGTGCTGCCTAAATAATGCCGAACAGCTGTTTCCCCGTCTGCTTCAGGTCCAGCCGGTGGACGCCATCATTCTGGCTGCTGTCAAATACCGAGACGACGCCTATCTCTCAGTGGTGTCGACCAGCCCGCTGCTCCACCTCACCCACCCGACCTCGCAGCCCCTGAGAAGACCCCTGAGCGTGACTCTCCCCTGTCCCCTTAACCCCGATCAGAGGAGGGACACGATGGGACACAGGGAAGACAAAGAGCATGACACTTGTTCCACTGATGCTTCCCACAGAGTCAGGTACAGCAAGCTAAATGCCGCATGACATCACATTTAAATGAGTGACTTTATTTGAAGCTTTTACGTCTCTGTCAGGATTTTAAAGGGCTCGAAGAAGATGCCCAACGAGCTGCTTATTGCTCTGGGTTCAAGGGACAAACAGTGGACCGTCCTGGAGAAAGTCAGCGTCAGGAACCAGCAGAACGGACTGGTGTCGTTTGAGCTGACAGAGAACTTTGACAGGTTTGCGGCACTGTGTGTTTTCCTTTTTTAAAATCGAATCGTGACAGGAAAAGGCCTTTAAGCATCAACAAGTTTTCAGTTCAGTGCTACAGCTCGATGAGTCATGAATCATGGAGAGGCCCCCCGTCTGTGGCCACCCTTTCTCATTTGTCATTTTGAGTTCTTGACATAAATTTTCATTTGTTCTTGGAAGTTTTGTATGTGTTTGTTTATCTTTACGTCTTTTTTCGTCTGTTTTGTCTTTTTTTGGATGGTTTGTTTATATGGACATTTTGTGTCTTTGTGTCAGTCTGTAGTTTTTAGCCAGTTGATGTCTATTTGTGGATGATTGTTGTCTGTTTTTGGTGTATTTCTGCAACGTCTAGATGTCTATTTTTGTCCACTTTTAGGTGATGAATTAACTACTACTCTAACGAGTGATGAACACAGTCGCTAGACACTTTGGCTTGTCATTCCCCAAACTGTCAGGTCCGTGGGCCTGTGCACTGTAGGCCCGTTTATTAACCCATCAACGGAAGGAGAGTCAGAAAGGTAGATTCAGTCCCAAAGATAACAAGAAGCACGAGACAAACCTAACATGGAACTTGACCCGTGTTTTCCATTAAACTAGGCACACACAGCTCAGACTGACTGCTCTTCTGTAGTCCACCTTGTTTTCACTTTGTAAACAGGGAACGAAACAATTAAAAGAATGAACTTACAAATGAAAAATAACAACGACTTCCACAGAAATCCAAGAACTTTGTCCAACTGATTCCACAGGTCCACAGAACATCATCATAAATCCACAACACGGTCAGAAAACTGAGCAGCTCCACTCTGCACCTACCACCATGTTAGTCACACTTCTTCCTCTGTGTTCACCACATTGTGAAATAAAAGGCATGTTTGCGACTAAAGACATGGCAAAAAAAAAACGTATATGATTACAAAACCATGCAAAGTGCTCTGAAGAAACCACAACTGTCTGAGTCTGTATAGAACTAATACTGCGTTACACAGCATTCATTTTGGCTCCCACAATTTTAGCTTTTGAGTTTGCAATGCCCTGATCCTGTCCTGAATATAAGGGGTGAAGATGTAAAGAGTAAATTAAATATAAAGTCTGGATAATTTCTCCAGGTCAGAGAAGAAGCAAAGCCAGTTTATTGTCTTCAGACCTGAGTTCTTACTGGTTTTGACATATGATAAAAAGCTGCACAGGATTTGTAATAAGGAAAGATATGCAGGAAAAACTGGTTAGGGTATTTTAGTTATTGCATCTGTTCTTTATTTGGCTCTTCGGTCTGTGTTTCGGACCAATTTAAATCATATTCAATCATAAAAAACATTAACCGTAATGAAATAAGATCATTTTGGCCCATTGGACCCACTTAACCAGCTGCCCAGAGGGAGTCACATACAGTGTGTGTTACTGCAGCGTGCAGCAGATCAAGAGCACTGAACACGGTGCAAGAGAGACCACAGACAACCTCAGGATCAGATTTGTGGTGTAGTTCTAATTTGCAGCATCATTGGCCTCAGATAAAATGCTTATCCACACGCACGAGGTAAAATCTGGAAACCAAACATTGTCACAGACAAAGTTACGTTTCAAACTTGATGTAAAGAAAACAAAAGCTAAATTTGTTGATTTCTTTATGTTATAGTCCCCAAAATATGTGAAGAATAATCAACAATACACCTAATAAATAAAACCTAAATGTAAATTGCAAACTGTTCCCGTAATAGGGATAAAATCTCATTTGCCCCTTAAGCTGTAATTCTTCTTCTCCTCCTTATAAATGTAGAGTAGATACTGGGAATTCATTATTCTCTACATTAAGCATGTATTTAGGCCCAGGGTAAAATACTCGCCTCATCCCTTTGTCCAGCCACCATCTTATCTTTTCTCCCCTCCCTCCCCTCAGACTTCTGGTGGTTCGTGTCCTCTCCTCACTGCAGCCTTGTGATTTCACCTCCCTGGCAGAAGAGTTGGAGGAGTCCGTCTGCAGCCACGTGGTCACCGTGGTCCTCCAGCGCCGGCAGAGCGAGCCCCACGCCATCCTGGTGGCTGTGCTGCCCAGCAGAGACCTCAGCTGGGAACTGAACAAGCTGCGAGCTCAGGGTTACAGCTCCCTCCCAGAGATGTCTTCAGACATCTCCATGTGTGAAGGAGATCAGCTGCTCCTGCGTTTCAGCGGCAACATCACCTCCACAGGTAGAGGGTGAGGTGAAGGACTGTACAGAGTTGTGCGCGTGTCATGAAGTGCATGCAACACCAGCAGGTCCAAATGCACAGAAATCATAGATGTCCACGGTTCTCAACTGGTGAATCCTGTTCATTTAGCACCATCATCAGGTCAATCTTTTAGTTTGCACATGACAGGTTTTGGTATTATGACTATGACTAGAAATATCATAGTAGAAAGTCATTTTACCTTCCATCAGATTCAGACCATCAGATGTTGTTAAGACTGATGCACATCTGACTTCTTCATCATGTTTTGTCTAAACTGATGAAGGAAGGGATTTTCCCCATTTAGGACAAAAGACTGAAGAAATAATGTTTGCAAGTCCAAACATGCTTTTGTTGTGAGCTGCTTAAAATAATTTTAATGACCCCCGCCACCAGAATTGGTTACACTTTTAGCATTTAGTGCTAGTTGTCAAATATTGCACTTAGCTGACATGTTAGGAACATGCTCCAAAAATGTCTGCTCCCTGTTCAGCTTGTAGTTTAAAACTAATTATTTGTATGCGCAAACATAAAAGGGACAATAAACCTGATTCTGTTCTTTTAAATTCAATAAGATATACATTATCTATTAATGTATAAACCTAAAATACGTATTGAAAAGGCATAAAAGTGATGACACAATTTGTACATGCCCATGTCTGACAACAGGAACCCGAAACAGCCAAGACGTGGAGCCCATCACCTTCCACACGCAGCGCAGGAATCAGCTCCTGGTGCATCTAACTGAAGTGGACCCGTTTGGGAACTACAGCTCCCCTCACTACAAGGGAACAGCCATGTTTTATAAGGTCAGCAGAGGTCAGGTGGCGTGGCAAGGCCACAAACCTGTCCCGGTGGACGCGGCACTACTAGGAGATCCCATCTGCAAGCTGTCTCTGACGTTGCCCAAGGTGAAAGCGCATTCACAGAAATTCTACGGTGCGGTTGACGTTAGAAACTAAATGAAACGTATTTATTCATTCTGTTTCATTTCAGAAAGTGAGAAACCTTAATCGGCCTATCACGGTTCGAGTAAAGTCCTGTGAGGAGACAGGTGGGTCAGCTGTCCTTTCAACCTGTTCCGTCTTTCTCTTCTAGTCCACTTGCTGTAAATAATCTCAATCATAGCGCACTGAAATTATTAGATCTTCTTCTAATTTCTTGTTTACAGTTGAAATTGCGCCTCCATCCCTCGTCCCTCTTTTCCCCTCCCACCAGATTCCCTGTCAGACTCTCTTCTTCTCTGGCTGTCGGGAAAGCTTTCACAGGAGGACATAGCTAACTTGGCGCTCTCCCTGCGTCTCCGTCGTAGCGCCGCTCAGCTGGTGAAGCTCCGGAGCGGAGACAGTCTGTCCACTCAGGCCTTCCACGTCTTGACCATGTGGAGGAGGGGGCAGCCTGCTGCTCCGCACCAACCCAAGGCCTCTCAGCTGGCACAGTGCTTGGCAAAGTGCGGCAGGCCAGATCTGGCCAGGGAGCTGCTGCTGAGACAGGCTGCAGCCACTAGACAGGACTCACTGAAACAAAGTGGACATCGCACTGCTTTTTAATGCTGCTTACGACAACGGGGGACGAAGACGTTAGTCCCACTGCTGGGATTAATCCACAAGAGGTCAGCATTGGACTGAGAAAGGCTCCGCTCAGACATGAGTCAAACATTTTCATCTTGTGACCCATCATCAAGAAATATGGAAATGTTACATGTAGTCAATATGTCAGTAATATTTTAAATGTAGTATTATGAAAAATCTAATTTTGTTTATTAAGCACATATTTGTACAATCCTGTCACTGTCTCACAACCAGTCACGTCATCATCAGTTAAGATGCCGACTGAGCCACTTGACAATGTTCACAACAGCCGTTCGTAACTGCTGCCTTACCTCATGTCCTATAGTGTAACATAGAATAAAATAATTATGATTATCTGCAACCATGGCCAGATTCAGGCTTAAATAATACAAAATAGACATGTCTTATAGTGGTTACTGTTTGAATGTGTAGTGTAGGTGCCTCAACAAACATGTCAGCGTGCACGTCAACCTTTTACTTTTTAATAATGTTTACATTCAGTCTGAAATATAAGAAGCATTCATCTCTGACATTCATTTTCTCACTTCGTTCTGTAGTTTGTCTCCACAGAAAGGTGATTTACACAACCAGTCAGAAATCTGTCGGTGTAAACACACCCTGACACTGAGCTGTGACCTCTTTAAGAACAACCGATTAGATCAAGGCTCATATGAAATACAACATTTACTGTGCATTCCAGAAATCCATAATAACTTCTGGAAGACTTATGTTTGCTGACGTGCATATGAACACTCCGCGTACTGCGATGTTTAAGATAAGATTCAATAAATGCTGCGTTTAATCGGCTGGGAAAATCTCACTTGTTTTTTTTTTTTTCTGCAGATTTCACAAGTCACGTGACGTTTATGATCAGATGGCGTCTTGCAGTTGTCATGGCGTTGTGTGATTATGAAATCCTTTCCTCGTACTGTGCGTGTCAGCGTACTACTACTTAGTACGCTTTCATTCTGGTCATTTTGAATCAGCGTCAGTTTTACATTTTATAAGCTGAGCTGGGGAAATCATTTCCCTTTTGTAACCTGAACATTCCCCTGCACAATTCTAACATCTGTTGTCTAAGCAGGTTAAACACCTGAAATTCTTAAAAAACAAAACTTGAAATGCAACAGAACGCCGTAGAAGCAGACCTAGCAATAATTGTGATAAACGATCCCGGCGAGATGCTTTCTCAACTCCGTTTCTCAACTCTATTTAAAACCCTGCGCTGAAGCTCTTTGATTATAGCTACAGCAAATCCCGGCTATAACTAAATTGCAGGCAGCGTGAGTGCGATCCGTCTCTTTAATGACATTCACCCGGGTTTCGGTTGCACATCTGTCCTCCGAGCCTCACACTCCAGCTGTGTGACATTCTGAGGGCTCTGAGGGCCTTGAGCTGAATCGGTGGGTAATGATAGATGCATGGGTGGAGGACTCCCCATGGAAACAGGGGAGACCGCCCAGCGCTGCCAATGGGGGGGGGATAATAATGAAGTCTGAAAAGGTAAAAGCTGACAGATTGAACAGAAACGCTCTCCTCTCTTCATTAACCTTTTCACTTCTGTTTATTTCCTGCCCGTCCTCTGTTACTCTTTATGCTCCTCTGCTATTCTCCCCTCACTTTATTCTGTCCGTCCCCTCGGTGCGATTCTAAAGGACACGTGCGGCATCACTAGCAAAAGACTTTTGTGCCTCAAGAGTGTGCGTCAGAAGGGGATATCATTAGTCGGGCACAGGACCATCAAACACACACACACACACACACACACACCGAAGGCCTTGCTAGAGGTAAATGTCACAGAGGGGGCTCCCACAGCGCCAGGAAATCGTTTCCTCTCTTATTTCACCTCCCTTCTCTCCCGCTCTACATTATTGAAAAGGCCATGCAGCAAGGCACTCTGGGAGGTTGCCCGCCGTCCAGTGGGGGGAGGAAAGCGAGGGCTGATGAGGTGAAGAATTCCCACAGAGTGCCAGCATAAAGCGATTCTGATTAAAACCTCGTCTGTTTAATGATTCATTTCATCACTCTCTTCTTATTCATCGGGAAGGTTTTTTATTTTTTATTTTGCAGGAATCCTCAACGCCTTGATCAGCGTGCTGCTCACATATTTTTTAGCTGTCATGGTAAAACTGAGGTGATTGTGATGCAGAAACTGTCACGAATGAACATATGCACTGTCACAGCTCATCCTGGGAGTTATCCGACTGAAGCATTCACATCTGGGAGAAATACTTCTTGCCTCTGTTAGCACAGACGTACTGGAAGGCAACACTATTTTATTAAGCCTTTTCTTTAGCTAAAGACTTGATCACTTTAATTCCCAATGCTGTTGGTTCTTCCTAAACCCCATAAAAATGCAGACATTCTTCCATAAAACATTTCTGATCACTTTGATTGCTGTTGAGTCCATATGGAAAATTTGCAGCCACAGCTAAAAGCCAGTTAACCTAAGGTGAAGAAATAACAAAATCTGTGCACCACAATGTCTGAAGCTCATCAATTAATGTGTTAAATTTTGTTTTCATAATTGATACAAAAAAGCAGTTCAGGTTTAGGCCTATTAGAAGATTCAAACTAGAAAGGTAAAAACATAATATTGTGTACACAGTATGTTTCAACAGCGAGTCAGAGTGAAGATCATTTCTTCCAGAACACTGTTGGAGCTTTGTAAGGTCCATTGGGTGATTCAGGTCACTGTGCTGTGGTGAACCCGGAGATGAGTGAGAAATGAAGACAGCTCCAGTGTGGCTGCCCATTCATACAAAACAAGGATGGATCAAATCTCAGGGGTCATTCTCTCACTCGCTCTTTGGCCCTCACTGTGTGTGTGTGTGTGTGTGTGTGTGTGTGTGTGAGGGAAATAGACAGCGAGGCCTCTGAGGTCTGCTGCTTACTGGTCCATGACAAAATCTTCATTTGTCCCTCATTTCAGTGCCAGACAGGCGCTGGGCTGACCATCCATGGCCTGAGGAGGCCAGTGTTTCCATCGCAAAGGGCAGAGGGCTGCTGAAATCAATGTTTTTATATTATCATGTGGCGTATGTATGACAAACGCACTGTTGATTAATGAGTCATTATCACAAAATGGTTTTACCCAAGATGGCTCAGTAAAAAAAAATCAATAAAAACTCACTGTGCAGCACGTATCCAGCTGATAACTATCATTTTAGCAGCTAACCTAGCAGGTAGAGACCAAAATCAAAGCTAAAAGATGAGTGATTATTAAGGGGGCACATACAAACCCCTATGTGTCTATGAAGGGGATCGTGGAGAATTCTGCACAGGGACGAGCTTGTTGGACACCACTGTTGAAGACACAGTAAAGCCGTGGCATTTTTTTTTTTTGTGGGCATTTGGGCCTTTCTGATGTGCCAGTCTGCCAACCTGCCTGAGCCAAACTGTTTTGCTGCTGCTGCTGAGTTTGTTTTTGATAAGATGCTGGCAAAGCTGGTTGAACCATTATTATAAGCATAAACAACATGTGTCTGATGTTGTGAGTCGTCTTTGATTCACACAGAGTCGAAATTTCCATCCTTTTTGCAGCGGTCCGTGATTTAAAGTGCACACACAGACATAATAACAGAACATCCATTCGTGTTTTGGCCATTTTCAGATGGAATTAAATTGGTATTGTTTACTCTGGAAATCCTCCAAGATTGAGTGAGATGTTGTGAGGCAGAGCAGCAGGGGGAAGGAAGAAAAAGGTGAACAAAGGTTGGCTTGATGGAGAGAGAAACACATGGAGCGCAACGGGGGTGAAAAGGTGTTAGAGGAGTGATGGAAGAGCTTCACGTGAGGCGGGAGAGGAGGAAGACAACGGACGAGGAAGTGTGACATGACGGGTGAGGCGGATACGTGGGGGGCAGGAGGTGTATCAACAGCGGGTTCGCTGGTGTGTGAAAGCCGCCTGACATCCGCAGTGTGTGTATGCGAGCGTGATCACAAGGCGGGAAGAGTCACGGACAACGTCTAGATTTCGCTTTCACACATAAAACGCACACACACACACGCAAACACTTCCAGTTTGGCTGAAAGGAATCTTTCCGGGTCAGAAGGTCAAAAAAGAGCGCGTATAGCCCGGCCTCCCAGGACGGTTATGTTTTGCACGTTCAAAGCCCAGCAACCCCACGCAAACACACACAGCACGTCCACGGTCGCAGCTGCAGGACGCCTGCGAGCGTGCAAGCTTTCGGACCGGCTGATATTATTTGAGGTCAGGGTCTAACGCAGCCTTACTTATGCATTTTGTAAATCTACTAGAGCAAACTTTTCCATTTCCGAGTTTTGCAGAAACTCGAGCTTCTTTTGACTGTATTTGTTTCCTCTGAAAGTCTCATAACCCTGTCAGTGTGTTTTTTTTCATCTGCCCGAAAGAAGCTGTTTCCCTCTTGTCACATTCAGTGTCGCTTTCAAATAACAGACCCTGTAGCTCGAGGTTTAATTTGAGAGCAAAACTCAACGTCCAATTTGATATAACTGTCGCAGTGGCTTGTCTGAAATATGATATTTACTGCATAACAATTCCATTTCTTCTTCTTCCATTTTAGCTTATGTTCCTAAAAGCCATGAGTGGACAAGAGTGGAGCGAGCAAATGAAGCAAACCCAAGAACTCATTTGCGACTCATTGTCTTTTTTAATTTTTTTCTTAAGAAATTTGACAATTGCTGTTAACATTTCTGCCCAAGCAAGGTTGTTGCTCATTTTCTGACCCCCTCTTTATTCTTTGACATTATTTCCCTGCCATCCACACGTGTGATATGAATAATTGATGCCGGCTCTGTTGACCATGAAATGGCTTTTCCAGAATCTATGCTCTGTTTACATTGTATGTTGTAATTATTAATGCCGGTGGATTCTGGGAGTTGAAAGGCCACAGGCTCAGAGATGATTGTAGAATTTTTCAATACAGGGCGGGGTTCAACTATAAGCAGTAGAAACAGAGCAGAAAAAGCTGTGAAATGGTCTGTGTTATATTGCTGGTTGAAGGGTCTAAAGTCTGGCAACCCCACACAGAATACAGCAACTTCTAAATGTGAAGCTACAACATGCAACTTTTTTACCAAAACTAGCTGGAGCATGAGACTCAGCCGAATCAGGTCATCAAATACTGATGGTCTGTCATAGATCCTGTTTAGATTCAGTTTTAAAAAGACATTAAGTGATTGGATCACAAGTAGTTATGTTTATATTTTGTCCAGATTCCAGATTCCAGATGTAATCGGACTTGGGTCGGTGGATCGGACTCTCAAAAACAATCAACATGAGACGTTAATTCTGCATTGGGGACATATCAGTTCTTACACTATGAAAGCAATGTGGTCACACGTGGAGCATGTGTCAGCAAGTGGTTTGATTGATCTGATCATAATCAGAAGCATTTTTATTAAAACCAAATGTAAACAGGGCCAGAGATATTCACACAGGGTTTTGACCTGCTCGTGATGCGACAGCGGCAGCGATTTTCTAATACACTGCTCGGAATCTTTGTGAATTATAATTAGCTGAAAAATGAATTGAAAAAGGCAGAAAATAGAGGCCACCGACCGCAATTAGGATTTGTAAAGGTGTGTTCAATGTGTCTGAATTTGCGATTTCCAAGCCGGAAAGTTCAACTGAAACGCCCACTTAAGTCAGATTTCAGCCTCCGACAGAAGTGCTGATAAACAATATTTTAGTGCAGCCTTCACACGTGTTGATGCACAGAGAAACCTCCCCAACCATGACCTCTCCGCGCATCCACAAGCGTAAACGATGTAGTAAAACACATTTCTGTATTAGCATTTCTGTCTCATTAAAATAGATGGACACGCGACACTGTCTTCTATGTGTGGACTTGCCGCTACACCGCACAATGTGTTAATTATAACCTTGAATTATTAACAATCGCACACCTGCTGCACTGAAACGTCACTCCAGGCTCCAATTTTCGTGTAAAAAGCAACACAGCGGAAATCCTTTATGAAAGGACAAAATCTGTGAGTCGCAGGAAGGTGAGAGGAAAAAAACTAAATAAGGAGGTTGTTGCAATGCCAATGAAGGCATTTTTGTGTAGCTCACACTCTGTTTTGATGCCCTCTGATCTCGTCTCTTCATGCTTCTGTCTCTGTGTCTCCCTCGCTTTCACCTGACGTCTCTGTGACGTCTCGGGAGCCAGGATGGGCATTTCTGCATGCGGGGAAGCGTTCAAGACAACACTGAATGTATAAACGTTATTGTATATTTTGTCTCATCTTTGATCTTTTACTTTTCACTGGTGAAATTTCTCTGGAATTTGGAAGAAAACACTTCATGAGTGACACCTGTTACTGTATGTAGAAATGCATCACCACACAAAAATAAGCCCCTGCAATTCATAACAGATGATTTTTTTTTAAAAAGAAGCTGTCTAATTTACTCACCAGTTCCATCCATCCTGGTTAGGTGTCACACTGAAGTATTTCATACGCCGGCACCGTCAAGTGTATGTGCACAGTTTTTATTGTCCCTGACTCCATGGCACTGAACAATGATGCACATCTACGACAGGAGAGACACGAAGAAAAGAGGAGAACACAATCACAGTGCCGAACAAACATGCCACAGTCCTCCCGGCCGACAGTGATTCACCACGTTTTCCATTCTTCTGCAAACGACTCGAGACGGGAATGCGGCTTCGTGGTCACAATGCAATATGTCCACGCAGCGACATGCGTTTGACCGTGTTTAGAAGAGCTTTATTGTTCTGCAAAATGGGACTTGAGTGTTTGAACACAGACGCTTTGGTCACTGTGCGCAGAGCCGCGACTCATATTTCAGCAGCAGTGCAGTTAGATCCTCGGTTCTCTCTGCCCAGCGCATTTGTTTCATGAGGCCATTTACATTACATGAGCATCTTGTTAGTCCCTCCATCGAGGGCAAACAGACTGTCTGGTTGGCTGACCTCTCCCTGGCCTCTGCTCTTTACCCCTTAGCCAGCGCTCAGCACAGCGGCCGCAAAGAAATATGAAACAAGCCTGCAAAAATTCACGCTGAGCATAGTTGACAGATACATGAAATGTTGGGCTCTACTGTTTTGTCTGCACCAGAACGACTCACACGCCATATTCTGTGGTAGTGTTGTAAGGAAGACAGCTCTAATGGCTTCAAGCAAAGGTTCAGAACTAATTTGGACTTTTGCAAATCCAAAATGTTGTATATAATCAGAAAAACAAGATGCATTATCTCAGTCATACGAGCGGTAATAAAAGCCAAATGTCAAGCGATCCACATTCCACCTGTCCAGCACCTGAAGTACAAGTTGTTCCGGGGTCAGCTCAACTTTGGTTTACAGCAGTGATGGCTTGTTATTCCCTGTCTCTGTCTTCTAAGCTTCATCTTTCTTAACGTAAATGTGAAAGAAGAAGAGACCGTTAATAAGATGAATGTCGTATTTTGGGAAGAAATGAAAATGGTCCATAAGTCTAATAGTTGTGGTCATAATTGGGCATATTCTCGCTGCATGGGGTAAGTAATTGATGTGTTTTATTAGTGTGTGTGTGTGTGTGTGTGTTCTTCCACAATGAATGTAAACTGACATGTGTGAGGGTTTGTAAAGCAGTGTGTGTGTGTGTGTGAGCGTGTGTGTGAAACTAAATGCTAGTTGAGATGTTAATAGCTGCAGGCTACCTCACAGCAAGCGTCGTAGTAGTAGCAGGAGAGCAACAGTAAATGTTCACATCATAATCATCTTAATGAGCAGTGGCACCAGAGCAATTTGGAAGTGCTGTAAGGTCTCTCCCTCCTCCCATCTGCTTATCCAACACATTACAGTTTTTTGGTGGATTTTTTTTTTTTTTTTTTTTTTTTACTATTCTCTGTCTGTGCCACATCCCTAAACTATCCATTGTCTCTAAAGGGCATCAAAGCAGCTGTAAAAAGCTTTACAGGCGACTGTGAGTAGACCCAAAGGCCAGAGGAACACCCCCCACGCACACACACACACACACGCACACACACACACGCGCACACACACACACACTCATTTAGCCTGCTGATCATGAGTAAACATGCAGGGAAATGAAGCATGCTGTGTTATGTCAAGGTCACTTAATCATAATCTTGTGCCCCTGCAATTTTATTACCAACCAAATGTGTTTAATGTGTCATAATGTTCACATCTGAAATTAAATCCTAAAATAATCGTATCTGCAATTGGGTAAATGATTTGTTTGAACAATAATGTTGCAAGACTAGAATACGAACAGTTCCTGAAGTTTCAAAATCACACTATATGTTATTGGGATTGTCAGTTTCCACATAATTACAAATGTATTTTTAAAATATCTATAACTTATATCAAGCTTTCATCCAGTTATTATTTGGTAATTACCATGATATTACTTTATATAACCCTGTTACATTGTTATTACAGACATTTTACACCACTACATTGTGGGAAGATTACAGCCATATTACTTTTTATTACAAAGACATAACATTAGTATTAACATGCTATTTCCTAGATATTACCCTTATATTTCCTTGTTAAGATCAGAACATTACACACTATCATCCTGACTGAGCAGTGAAGTAAAGTGAAACTATAAAAAACGCATAGGCACATAGAAATATCTATAACTTAAATCAAGCTCTCATAAAGTAGCCACATACCTTTCCTTATTTTTGGGCATATGTGTTGACTTTCTGGCTGTCTTTTCATTTTTCCCACAAAATCAAAAGACATATATTTACGACACGTTAAAATGAATGATTGACAGGTGGTGTTGGAGAGCAGGAAGGAGCTCTGTTTTCAGCCTGGTTTCCAAATGTTGCATGTTGAAGTTTTATTGTTTAACCTACAAAGTGAAAGAACATATGTTAAAAAATGTCCAGCATGATTTATTAAAGCCCAAGGTGACATGTTCTTAGTGGGTTATTGTCTAAGTGATCACAAAGATCATCACCTACAACAAAGAACAGCTGACACATATTCGGTGCAGGGAATATTTAGAAACTGTGTTTGGAAAGTTGCTATTTTTTTAAGATTAGCACAGATGATTCTTGTATTAGTTGTGCTTCAAAAGAACATAACTCTACTATTCAATTAATAGACGTTCACAGAATAGAGCTTCACAGGCTCGTACACTATCTCTAAAACTGCAGACATTTTCCTGGGGAACAGAGCCAGCTCCCTTCACAAATGTCCCCGCTTCTACTCGACGGCGCACTCAGTAACCCCAGAATCCGTCTCCCTGTCGCTCCTCACCGTGAACGGAGCTGCTCCTGCCGTTTCCCCGTCGATATGTTTTAGCAATGTGCCCAAATTAAACCCAAACGCAGACAGCGCGGATGGGGATGAACGGAGATATGCCGTGTCTGTGGGTTCTTCCACACTCTGACTGAGCGAGCTTCAACCGTTTGACAGACGATCACATTAACTGGTTGATTGAGAGAAGTCATGTGTGATTCAGATCCCCTGTAAGCCCACACATATGCTGCCTCATCTGCATCTGGCACCGACGGGGAGTTCGTATGTTTGCTCATGTGCACTTACACAGTACGTGTCTACATTTGTGCGATGAGGGTTTTTTTTGTGAGTTTGTGCGTGAGGAAAGGATAGAAAGCAAATGTGTGTGTGTGTGTGTGTGTGTGTGTGTGTGTGTGTGTGAGCTCAGGCTCTGCCAGCAACATTTGGCATTTCTCAAACAGCTGTCAGCTTCAGCCAAAGTGTTTCAGCTGACTGATCCTTAAACTGGGCCAATAAGTATCTACACAAAACACCACATTCCCCGCGCGTGGACACTTAGGGAATATTGCTGCATCAATCTCAACACATCAATCCCCATCCTGTCATCCATTACTCTCTCTAAGCATCTCTCTTTTGCACACTCACTTCCACATATGTTCTCTCGTTTGCCTTTATTCCCCCGCCTCTCACTTTGGGTTTTACTTTTGTGCACTGACGCAGCGCCACTCAAATCCCAGTTTTTTTCTGAAATCAAAAAAACGTCGTGGTCATCGCTTCCCCAACAGCCATGTGTGTTACAGTTTTTTTTTTTTGCTGAAGCAGGGTTTCCCATTCAAACCCTGTCTCCTAAAAACAACATCCTCTGTTTACTTCGCTCCCTTGTCGCGCTCTGCACAGCCCTTCATGGAGTCAGAGTCATCAAATTACAACTCACAGTTATGCTAAAACACATGCTAATAAAGCACAAATTGTTGTTTTTTTTCCTGACTGCCCATTAGGGTGAGTGATCTTCTCTACTCACATTTGGTTAAATGTCACCCTGCAGCCTGGATTAGCTTGACATTCAAGTTATTGAGCCTCACATGCAATAATTTCAGTTTTCTTAGTGCAGTACTTTTACTTTTACACTTTATTTGCATGTACTTCCACCACCTCTGGTTGTTTGTTTGTGTGTGTGTGTGTGTGTGTGTGTGTGTGTGTGTGTGTGCCATTTCATAAATTTAAGAATAAGTTGCGTGGGAGTGTACAGCACATACTATATGACCACATCCCTTCGGAGTGTGTTCACTTATGTGTGTGTGTCTGTCATTGCTGGAGGCAAATAACATGACAGAGCTGAGCCATGCAGCATCTTCTCTGGTCCCACCCCCTGCCCTCCAACTACCCCCCAAGGACAGCCAGCCCATTACAGTAATTAACTAGAGAGGGGGCTGATGGGATGGATAGAGTGAAAGAAAAGGCTTGGAAGAGGGAAGGAGGTATGAGAGATAGAGAAAGTGGTTTTGAGTGAGAGAGGAAAGAGAGATAGAGGTTAGGCTTAGGAAGCAGAGGAGGGGAGGGGTGCGTGCGAGGTGGGGAAGGAGAAGGGGGGGGGTCTTTTTCTGTCGAGGCAGCATGTGGGTGGGGGCTGTTGCCTTCCTGCCTGCCGTTAATCCCTGAGTGACTTTCACTGCGTACAGTAAGCAGTGCAGCGCAGGCCAGAGCCCCCGCAAATTAATCTAGCAAAAAGCCTGGGATGTGAACGCACTGAACCCCCTGCTTTACAAATCCCCACCCACCCTCCTTTTAAGGCGAGAGGGCGGAAAGGGAAGAGAGCGAGGCAAAAAAAGAGGGGAGAATGAGAGAGAGCGAGATAAGTTGCCACCGTGATGTCCAGCGCGTAGAGGGAGAAATGTGGAGGATAGAAGGCGAAGGGGACAAATGAGCAGAGGAGGGAAGGACGGGAGGTGGTGAGTAAGGAAGGAAGGGGAGATAAGGAAGACGGCAGACTGCAGAGGATAACCGTGCACGCTGACATCACATGGGGGCCTGGTGATGTCACTCAGCTCTGGGAGGCTTTTCTGACACTCCATCATGAAGTCATTTTCCTCCAGCTGTGGCCTCACGTGCTCATAAAGCGACACGGCGTGCTGCATCTTAAAGGTCCTGCGTGATTCACTCGGCGTAAATGTACTTCATGTTTGTCACGTTGTGTAACAGGACGCAGCGAACCGAACCTGCCGCCGACTGAAGTGACAAATGTACATATACTCTAATATAATCTAATATAATCTGTTCATTCAACAACAACTAAATCACAACCATCTTGAAGTTGTTAGCACTAACCTGTGCAATACAATACAGCACTGACCCATTAGCTCGAGTTAAAAGTTGACTTTTGGTTTCAGCTGCGAAAAATAAACCTCAGAACTATCTGCACATCTGTAGTACTTGATTTTTTCGAAAGCTATAAATGTGCTTTAAACTTCAAAATTTATTTTGGGGAAACTGAAGATGAGCGTTAATGCTCCGACAATTTCTAAAGAAAGGAAGTGACAATCTTGAAGTGCTGTAAGACTTTCCTAACCATTGGCTTGCAGACAACAACGGCTTTTCTAGTTTTAGTTTTTAATACATAATTTTAGGAATATTAGGAAAATCTGATTTGACGTGCACTTTCTCTCAGTGATGGACTGGGACCACAATGAACGTGGCTTGTCCCTGTGGCTTCTTTGTCCCTCCGCACGCTTCTTTTCTTGTCCTTCACCGTTCGACAGCAGTTAAACAAAAACCCGGCTGCATCTTGACTGTGACAGCCTCCCGATTGGCCTTGATGAAACTGAAAGCTTTGTGATAGCAGTTGCCACAAGGTTGCGTCTTTTGAGCAGCGACGCAGCGGCTGCAGCACTTCGTACTTGCATCAGCTGACTGTAGAGACAGCGGGTGGTGCCTGTCCTAGATGGACTTCAATCCTCGTCCTGTCTTCCGCTGCCTCCGTCGTGTCCAGACAGAAGCGGGACGCTCCTTTCCTTCCCCACCAGCTTTGTTGCAGACAGCAATTCTATCCTCTCGTTCATCTCTCTTCATTTTTCTCTTCTGCCTGGTCCAACGTCTCCACCTCATCTGTCACACATCTGTCTCTGTCAATTACCTACTACAATTTTTGTCTCCCTCCCATCTCTGCAGTCAGCTCATATATCTTCATCAGTGCTAGTCTTCCTCACGGTGAGCGCAATAACCAAATGGCATATTGTTACAGTCAACTGAGGAACAATGATGAACGATGATAACGCTAAACAATCTTCCCAATATCCTCTTTCATTTTCGAAGCGGCCCCTGAGGCCAACGGCCGTGTGTTGAGCTCCGCACTACAGTGTTTTGCCTCGGGGGCGCCCACACGCCTCGCCTACGGTGGGCTTGATTGACCTGATACCTCATGAGGATGCCAAGCGGTTCCCTCATTTGCAGCCGCTGCTCCTTTTACGCCGGTGCTGATTGCCGGACCGGACGCAGCGGAGCGTGAGGAGGCGGTATTTGTTTCATCCAAGTATGAGAGGAAATGTGGGTGTGCTGTTGTATGAGCTCGACAAATCATGTATGCAAATCATACGCCCCACATCTCAACTTCGAACTGTAAGCACAGCAACGCATCAACACACACACGGCTCGCGGCCGCCTGTAGCCTCGTGTTATCAGGCATTAAAGTGTGAACATGTAAGCGACAGGCTGACCCACAGCGAGGGGTGCACTGACCGAAAGAAAACGGGCCCAGCATCACCACCTTTCACGTCAGAGCATGTCTGCTCCTGTGCTGCTCTCCGTTCGCCAGTCACTCGTACAGTATATTATGTTGCCAACCTCAATATGTTGATGTTTCAACGAAATGGTATTAACCCCTTTAAATAGCAAATTCATTTGGATATAAATGTAGAATTATGCTTGGACAGAAGCTGAACAGAAGCGGTGCCTTCAGAGAATCTGAAAATAAGTGAATGTTACTTTGTGACCGTGCAGCTGGAGTGAGAACGTCATTCAAAAAATGTACAACATGTTCCTTAGACTCTGGACGAAATGTAAAAAAAAATGATCCACAACAGTGTGTTCAGAATAGTGGTTCGGGATGAGTTTACTCAACGAAAGCAGTGAAAGGTGTAAAACAATGAACCTCTTCGAAATGAAAGCAAAAACTAAATGTAGAAAAGATGAAAAGTTCCTTCCCTCAGAAGAGACTCCATCAAAGCAGTGTCCTTGTTCGTTTTGTACTACAGTGTGTTAAATGACGAGGTTACATAAGAAAAAGAAGAAAAAGCCAAGGTTAAGTTAAGCATTTTAAAGCAAAATAAATGGAAAGAATTCGTGCCTTGGTGAGTCATGTTTGCAAATACATCCAGCTTCTACGTTATGTGGTGATGCTGTACAAATATGAATTACTCGCACTTAACCAAGTAAAACAGAATTAAAAGTCCTACTCAGAGCTGTACTTGACCTTTTCTTGCAATGACCGTGACCTTTAGTTTTGTTTTTATGTGCCTTCATTTTTCCTTGGATGAGGAAGAACAAAGGCAGACAAAGTCAGGAAGTCACACTTTATAAGTTGTATTTCGAACAGGGGAAAAGCTGCGCGCTCAATAATCAGACAAACAAAACAACGCCAAGGACGAAGGGGAATTATTTACATAATGACCTGAATGAATATGCAATTCTCTGTGTGTTCATCTTCAGGCCTTATGGTTAAAACATACTAAAAGTGACTCATTTTTTAAAGCTTTATTTTTTTATTTCTCTTCATATGACAAAGCACATTTCAGCACTTCACAGTCTAAGAAATGATTTGTAGAAGTAATAATTCATTTGTAGATTGTGTCTTTTAAAACGCATAATACTAGATGTTCTATTCGGAAATGTGTTTTATCGGATTCTTCTGTGTGTGGCCATTCACAGGAAATTCAATTTGCAGTTTACCACAAAAGTTCTTCATATTGGTAACGAAACTGATTTTTTTTGAGTTGAGATGAAAAGATTCTATATGTGACCTACTTCATCTGTCTGTTAAATGCCACAGACTGCAAATAGCGTAACCTGCAGTAGATTAAAGACGAATACAGGGAAACAGGCAGAGTAGTTCTGTTCCAAAAAACAACTATTTGTACTCATATCTGTACATGAGCTGTAGATATGGCATACTTTCATAAATTATGCTTCGCAGAAACTATCCAGCTGCTGGCTCAAAGCTACAATTTGCATTTTAAACTCTCAGTAGCATGAGACTTTGCATCGCTTCGTCGTGCTCTGTACATCGCTCCAGACATTAGTTCAAATTTCTGATTGGTCAATGGGGCGAGGCTCGCTTACAAAATGCTTGATGCGAATATCCCTGTGTTGTTCAGTAATTATGGACCATATTTCTACTACATATTGCTGAAACTTCAAGTTTTAAAGGACAACGGATCTTCTCATGTAATTTTGATAAAAAAGCTAAAAGTGCGCGTTTAAAAAAAGCAGTATTTATTTGATGTCGTGCTCTTTGGTGTTATCCCTTTCAACTAACCCCAATTGACCACTGACTGCTGTGGGGTGCCAGCTGTTGCACAAAAGTCGAAATTTCTGGATCACATCCAACAACCTGAAAGGAAATTGCAAAGATCGAACTCAAGTCAATTTTGACACCTGGTGATGGCTTTGCACAACAGAGTGGCATCAGAATATCTGTGGACCAGGTGTCAACAGTTCCAGCTGAGCTCGCCCAGCAAGCACTCAACAGTAATTACACCTGAAAATTGTCTCCCTAGAACCGATTAGCCACTACAGACACTAGGTTGAAAGGTTGTCAAGCCTGCTGGACTGTCGCCAATCCGGAGCTTGGATTGGACTGTTATTATAAAAGACAACTGGTCTAAAGAGAGAGGAGGGGGGAAATGCTGACCACAGCATTCAGTCATTCAACAAAATGCAATATGGATGAGGTTTGAAGGCGTGTTTTGCTCGAGCACTTTGGGACAGCGGATGGACACCCTAGACGATGAGGAGGAGGAAGAACGCAGGGTTTCCTGTGCTCTAATTGGCTCCTTTGGCTTCACCTTCACAGGTCATGGGGCCCAAGCAGACCGTGAGTGCGGAGGTGGGGTTGGCCGAGGCCAAGAGGTGGATGGTCTTATGTGTGCTCTGTGCCTCCGTGCTTGTTCATTTCCGTGTTATTATGAGTGTGTGCACACATGTGTGATTTCCTTTTATTTAACTCCGCACTTTTGGCTTTCACTGTCGTGAAAAAAAGAAAACCCGCGCCGGAGAAAAACAAAAGAAATGAAAGCTAGAAGGAAGGAGAAAAGCCCTGTAATTTGCTGGCTTTTTTACTAATTGAGCTACCGCAGCACTTCTCAAGAGACCGGTCGGCTAGGAGATTGGATGGATTGATACGGATGCACGCTCTCTCTCTCTCTCTCTGTCACACACACACACACACACACACACAGAGGAAAGAGGCACAACTACAAACACATGCCGATAGGAAATGCCTCAGACAAGCTTTCATCTGTTGTTTTCTTCGACAAATTCGATTAAATTCTGCACAGGCAAAACAGAGGAGATGGTGGCCTGCACTTAAAAGCTCCCAGAAAGCCCGCGCTGCCTCGCCAAGTGCGGTTTTAGCGGTCCAAGGATGCATCTGAATGAGATTCCATTTGCTGCCGGTGTGACATTCACCTCATATGTTTGACAAGTTTTTCAAAGCCATTTCATACACAATACAGCCACATCAAAAGGACCTTGGGGCCACTAATGACTTCAAAAAGGTTACGGCGTGCACTCACACTCTTCTCTTCGCGTTCTCCTTATCTATCTTCTGCTTCTGCCCGAGCACGGTGACAGGACGCAGGAATTAGTCAAATATTAAAACCAGCAAAGAGAGCACGGGAGAGCGAGAGAGAGACCTCAAGCTTTATGCAGGCAAAAATAAATCTCCGTATTGTTGTTATTAAGCCCGTGTCAAACAGTAAAGCTGCAGCATCATCCGGAGAAGGCGAGGAGGCGCTTTCCATCGCAGCTTTGCATCTCAATGCGGACAATCCCCCCCACACACAGCAGCGCCGCTCAGATTAGCACATCATTTAGGATTTTTAATGACACCCGAAAGCGTGATCGTACTTTTTTTTTATGATGACGAAGCAAACATTTTATTTCTGCCTGTAAAGAGTTCTCCCACATGAAATAATTGTAATGCCGTAAATATGGCTTTACATTACAGCATAGTTGTGCACACTGTATGTTCTGCTTGTCTTGACATTCAAGCTAAAGCAAAACTTGTTTCTATTAATTATCAGTGTTAAAATTTCAGTTACAACACAATTTTTATGATGATTGACACACTACTCTATAAGTGTGACTCAGTGTGGTTCCAGTCAGGTGCTCTGTTGTCACAAACCTTATTTTAAAACCACTAAAGCCCCACTGTTTTCCAATTAGGCAGTGGAAAGGATTGTCAGCTCCTTCATAACCTCTCCTCCTACAAGAATCGTGCGGCCAATTATTGGTTCTACAGAAATAATAAAACATCATCAGCATCAAGTTATTGTTTCACATTCTTTGGCCTAATTTAGTTTGTAGCCACTTGCATGAATAGTCGAGGATGCTAATTAACACGGTGGATGTGAAAGCCCAGCTGAAGCCCTTAAAAAGCAAAGCTCCCGCACATTTGCAGAGCTTAATCTCTGACTTAATTCCTCCAACTGAACAAATTGCTTGTCCGATGGTTTCTCCTATGAGCAGATTAGCAAACAGTCAATGAGGCATTGCGCTATTAGCCACAACAATGTGCTGCGTGTTGCATGATTGCAGAACATTACGTCGGCTGGAAAACAGTTCAAGAAGTAATTAACACCGCAACCGAGCAGCAATTCATTTCTGAATTAGGCGAATTGAAACCGAGCTTGTCAGACATTCGATGACAGCCAGCGCTGTAAAATATTACAGACTGACAAAATAACTGAGTTGACCTTCATTGTAGCATCCCCACATGATTACGTTGGTCTATAAATGAGCAATTCACTCCTTTTTTCCATTATACGTCGTTACATTTTACCCATAATTGCGATGCCGCTGAAGCAAACGGCACTGCATGCGCACCAACGGAACCCGTTTTTATTGGTCCTTTAAAAATGTGGGCAATGACACGCTATTACCTTTCCATGTTGGGTTGTGCATGACATTTAATATTGTCTGAGCATCATTTGGGGAAAATAATGTGACTTTAACTAAGCCCCGGGGCCTTTTTAGACCACATTTGTGATGACAGCCGGGCCTCAAGGCTCATAATGGAAGTATTTCCCCCGAGGATGCTGGCAAACGGGAACTTTAACAAGCCAGACCAGCACCAAGTGATGGATTCTTCCCAAAAAAAAAAAAAAAGTTTTAATTTAATTTGCAATTTTTTAAACCAAAGTTCCACGCTAACTCATGTCTATAAATAATCACTGGCATTAGGAAGTGGAAAAAGCAATATAATTACTATTCAGTAGAGCTGTGTCAGGCGTGACGCACGTGCACGGACGTCCATGCGTGTCTCTAACATACATGCCTGTGCTTTAAGGGCAAACGTCCAGTGCTTGAGCTCACAAACAGGCATAATTAGCGAGCTCAGCTTTGCAGCGCTTGCTGCCTGAACCCTGTGTTTTCTCCGGCAGTACAAACAGACGAGCGTCTAATCATAGTGCCTCGCTGCAATGATGGGTACACTGCCGCTAGAGGAAGTGTCTTTACGCAATTAACTCGTGTAAACATATCCGATTGGCACATATCTAGGAGTTTTATGTATAATACAAAAAGGAACAAGAGCTGTACACATGCACTTTCAAATAGTCGCTCACGTCGGTTTATTGTTCAGTTTGCTGCAGCTTAGTTATATATATGTTGGTATATTTGACTGAATGTGCACATCAGAGTGACGCTACAAGCCAATGGCAAATCTTTCAGCTTCTCCATCAACGATTCATAGGACAGTGTGGCAGCACCCACGGAGATTTTTCAGAATGTGTATGCAGCTTTAGTTCACAGCTGGAAGACCAGCATCGGTGTAAAACCGACTTTGACAAAACCTCTCCAACAATTACTGCCTTATTAGTCACTGATTTCATGTCGTCTTGCAAGCTCCAGATGGAGTCATCAAATCGAGTCCTGATATGCTGATGTCTCTCTCAGAGATAGGGGTCTGGGCTGTTGTGCGGTTGTAGATATTGATTTATCTGTGCAAAATCACTTGAACAGCACAATGTAAATTGTCTGTAGGGAGAGGTTTTTTTGTGGAAAACAACTCTCAGATGTGCTGCGAAATAATGTGGAAGAATTAAATGTGCATTTCCAACCGTCCTACAATCCACGAGAGAGTGAAAAAATACAGACAATTGGTGTTTTTCTTTTTGCATTTTCTAAAAAGACCCATATGGTCCCATTTTATTATCTGCTACTTGTTTAATTACAGCAGCTTAAGTTAATATATACATTTTTTAATCATAATCAGCTATAAAGTTCCCCTCAGCTTTACGCCACGTTTTCCCACCTGATTTTGCTTTTACAGCCCATCACTGTCACAGCTCTGACAAGTTGGATTTTCAGCTGCAGTTAATCCACTGTACCAGTCTGCTCACACACAACGCAGCGATTACAAGTAAAGGCGCCTTTCCTTTCCTTACCACGGGGCGTTGGTAGAAAGCAAAGCAGAGCAAAAATGGAACTTTTTATTTTTTTAAGAAATTTACCAGTTTTACCAAAGACTGATAACATTGCACCTATGCTTCAATCATTTTCCTTTAAAGCAGAATTGCCTGCTGTCTCCATTTCTTTCTATTGTATTCTCTTACTGGTTTGGGTAAAACCGGGGGCTGGACGCAGCGGAGGGGTGGACGTCTTCTGCTCTGACTGCAGCTGGAAGGGGGCGGCCGTCAATGTCTTTTGGGACATGGGAGGGGCCTATGACAGCATCATGGATTTGATGCTAGACACTTTTTTGAAAAAGAATCGATAGAAGGTCTGAAAACTAGGCCAAATAAAGCGACAACGTCACTAAGATAACGCTTATCACGCTTGGCAGCAGGGCTCTGTTTGATTGACAATTAATTTTCAAATAAACCTTTTGTGTAAGAAGGGGGCGGGACACTTATGAATTTGTTAAGATATTCTCAAATATGACGAATGAAAACCTTTGGCAAGCTACTTGGAAAGGGGTTCCGAGCTACCGGTAGCTCGTGAGCAACGTGTTGGAGGCCGCCGCTCTAAACTAAATCAGTACAGTGGCTACGTTGCACATGCTAAGCTGTAATTAAAAGCAAGTACTCGACATCCCCGGCTGAAGGATTGTGAATTGTTAGAACTTGACCTTCCCCTTGATCCCAAAGAGATTTAATGGGAAATGGGAAAAAAACTGAAAAAAGAGGAGACAAAACAAAACACTTCATAACCGTCTGCCAGACTGATATTAAACAATATATTTATATGCCTTGTCTTATATATTTTACTGCTGTAATATGTCACCATTAAGAGGCCCCACTTTAGCGTTTGGAGATGTGTATTTCAACTTATGACTTTTTGTTTCCAAAAAGGAAAATAGGAATAACTGGCTTTGACAGCACACTGTGCCTCACATGGGACACAAACTCTTTAGTTTTGGCAAACTACTCAAAAACAAAGAACACAACGTTGTAGTCATGTATAGATGTCTATCAGATGCATTACATGCTCATTTGAGCAACGAATACAGAGAACAAGGCAACTCAAGAGATTACACATAATTCAGCCTAATTCATTTCTACGTTGTTTCTTGATTTTCAGCTAAATTAGGTTTGTTAAATGTGATACTGCCCCCTTGTGGAAGCTTTCGTCTACCATGCAAGTTTAAAAGAAACAAATGTATGAACATAAGAACATAAAACTTTACCTGTATCGATGGAGAAATCTAATATCACCCCAAAGAGGATGCGCTATGCTGTGACACCATTATAGTGAAGAGGTCACTCTTTTTACGTGATTGGCCGAATAACCAGTTCCATCCATTTCTTGATGTGAACAGGAAGCAGATTTTTTTATAATCTAATTCCCTTAAAAGAAAAAGCGTTATGGGAAAAGAATTAATACGCTGCAGCAGCTTCCAGCAGATCCCTGCTATGATATACTCTACATGAAATGTCTGATAACAGCAATAACCGGCCGTGCTTGGATGTCACGCTCTAGCTGTCGGACTGTTGCTTCTCCTCTTAATTTTTTCCCACGGTGCATTTCATCATTCTTCCATCACTGCTTGTGAGATATCCGAGCAACAAGATCCCTATTAAAATTGTATGACTTTCTATTCCAGACAGAAGGAATTTGTCAACACGGCTGCAGTTGCGAACTCTCGGGAGCCATTAGGGGATGTGTTCAAAGTCAGAGTGATTAGACGATGCTTTGTTGGACACATAAAAGACGATGGGGAGAGAGAGTGAGGCAGAATGAGAAAGGATGAGGAATCTGCTCCGTATGTCCGGCTCATCGACAGCACGCTGACTTCACAGCTCCCCGTGTTGCTCGTCGGGGCGTCAGTCTGTTTAGATTCATTTTTAACTTCCACCGTCAGCCCACTGCTGACTGATTTATTGCAGTCATCAAGGTGCTGCAGCTTATGGATGTTAAAACAACACCGGCCTTTGTGTATCATATTCATGTTTTACCAGCAGCTGATGCCATGGTGCCTCTGGTAAAAGAGTGTAACAGCCGTGGTAAAGGCCGTAGGGTTGACAGTCCGTGTTGGTCCAGACCGAAGTTTTGAAACTTCAATGCAGAGAATAAATCGTAATTAGAATGATGTGCGGCTAACACCTTCTACTTCCTGTTGTGAATTTCAGTTTATAGACTTCATCACTGACATTGAACTTGCTTGCTTTGCCTATTGTTTGGGTGGTAAATGTACATAAATGCCATAAAACTTCCATTTGACTTTCCTCCTATATATATATATCAAAAACGCCTCTAGATGACATCACCTAGAGGAACCGAAGTTCCGATTATGTCCTCTCAACCTGCTCCTCCAGATGACATTATCCAACAAACATTACATTTGCCTTCTATGGATATACACTAGTGAAAGACAGGCGGGTTATGGATTTTTTCAAAGCAGAGCAGACTGAGACAGCGAAATTCAATTGGAGGACAGCTGGTATGACATATTGCACCAAACCATGGCTGCACTGACTCTGCTCGGTAACCTGTAAGATGGAAGAAGCTCTGCTGGTCTAATTTGAATTTGGGGTCCGTCACCCACACATCCTCTCAGAAACGCCCCGAGTTGATCATTTCATTGCCCCAAGTTCAGGGGGGGAACCATGCGGCCTTCTCATTGGACGGATCTGTGTGTGTTAAATATGTGTGGGAGATGAATGTACTGTACCGTCTCCGTCCTCGTGAGAGAGTGCGTATGCAACTTTATGAATGTATGAGCAAGTGTTTGTTTACTGTATGTAGAGGAAAGTCACATTGCACTATTTCAGCAGAGCGTCTGCTGATTTATTGGCTTTGCCAAAGAATCCCCAGTGATCAGATCCAATTCGCCAGCCCAGCCCTAATAAGCACTGCACATCAAGGCTTTCCTCTCGTTTTTCTTTTATCCTTCCTTCTCCTTTTCTGTTGGCTGCCACCTATTAGTCAAACCAGACCACACAACAGAACTCAATCCCATCTGGCAATTTAAATTAGTGCTATTTTCTCCGTCTTTTGCTCTTCGCGGCCGGTCTGCACAGAGTGGCCCCCGCGCCACCGCTGCACCAAGATTAGTTTGCTCCCATTTATCTATGTGTGTATGTATGTCATTATTTTCCAAATGCTACTCTGAGCGTAACAAGGGGAACAAAGAGAGTGGAGCCCAGCACTGACAGGACCACAGTCATTAGGTTTTCTAAAGATATTATAACAGAATACCAGCACTATTCTGTCTGGGGCAATTAGCTTTTGCATATTCACTCCTTCCGCCGGTGATGACGGTAGCGTGTGTATACATGAAGACAGAATGACAGCTTGTCAATTAGGAAATCCCTAGCCACCTCTTTCATTGCTCATTCCTTTTGAGCTGCTGGCACAGGAAGCAGACAAAACACACACACACGCATGGACACACACACACACACACACACACACACATGCAACTGAAGCCTAATTAAGGGATAAATGCCACACTGATGTGTTTGTTTCCCTGTGACATGAAAGCCTCGTGTGCGAATGTGTTATGTATGTTAAGCCAGTATCTGGTCCGTGTCCCAGCATGCATTTCGGATTTGCGTGATGAAGGCTGTCTGGCGGTGATGCCACGAAACAAACACATTAGTTGTAACAAGCTGTCCACGCAAGGAAGGAGAGAAAAACGGCTTCAATAATAAAAAGCGCGTCCCACTGACACCCTGCTCCGTGTATCAGCGTTCGCACAAGCACGGCCACGTTACAATACATTCACTCAGCCTGGCCATACCTTATAATCGCTCTCTATCATCCCTTCTCATTTACACATACGCACGAGCGCACGCGCCCGCACGAGGCCTTTCTTCAGAGGAAGCTTGGCAGACAGCTGAGAGCCTTGGACCTCGCCGTGACTGATTGGGAGCGTATACGGCTGTGAAGGCAGTGACACCTCTAACCCAGGGATAAATAAATCACCATGGTGAGGAGAAAGAGAAGCAGAGGAATAAGATAAAGAAGTCTCGCGGAGGGAACAACACAGCTGTGCGTGCCAAAGAAATCAATTAGACTAATGCGCAGGACACATTAAAGGCTGCTTTAAAGACGCAAATGCTGCACATCGAGCTTCCGTATGTCACGATGTGTGTTCACATATCACAGTAGGCCACTGGCGGATTCCCATTTTTATTTTTTCCGACGTGTTTTTGATATGTGCTGTTGGTCTGTTGGTCATTTCTACATTCGATCACTGGTGACTAGACTGAGGTGGTTTAAAATACAGTCTGCAGCTTCTCGTCAGATCTCCGCAGCTCAACAAGCGCGTTAGCACAGCTGGAGGAGAAACCGATGTAGCGACACCGTACATGTGGCAGACAGTGTTTTTAAGTTGTTCAAACGATTTCTGATCAGCTTAGTGGATATTGCGGCGCGGCAGAGTGGGCATTAAAATCTACATGACTCATGATGAAAAACACTGATTTAAACCGATGTTTTTTTTAACCCCTTGGGGAAAATGAAATGCGTATTTCATTGTTTTTGTCATTTGCCATTTGCCCTCCAACAGATGCACACAGGCACACACACACACACACACACACACACACACACACACACTTTGGTTCAAACTGCCATTGGGGAAACATACACTGACACCTACACGTGTCCACAACAAAACATGATGCCAACTTCAGACAGCAACAACGGAAGAACAAGTAATCATTTGTGTGTAACTGCTGAACAGTGTCAAGGATGTGGAAGAAAATATTGCATTATGTACTATTAATATTTAGACAAGCCACTAGAGTCCTTTTGTGGGACCTGAGCAGTTGGTGCACTAGTGCTGCTAGTATGTATGTGTGCACATAAAATTTTGGCCTGTGCCGTCTGTAAGGGGTCCAGACGACCCATGGACATGTGCAAATACAAACGTCTTTGCTTGCCTTCACTAGCTATTTCCTGTTTTTTTGGCACAGTTCACGTTGAATGCAGGATGTTTTTAAACTGATACAAGCAGAGTTTAAAATGGTGAATAGATGAAAACTCTAACTATCTTTGTTGTTAATTACCCCAAATGAACCAACTTCAAAACAAAAACTATAGCAATGAATTGTTCCCAAAAAACAACAAAAATGGATTATAATCAATAAAAATTAAAGTAAATTACTTGTAACCAAAGACATGAAGCAACAGATAAATAAAATGCAGAGAATAGTTTGTTAAAATTAACTTTCTTCTTTTTCTGAACTTTTTCTGACTGAGAGGAAACATTCCCAGTTGTCTTCTAGTCCTGGTGTGTCGGCTTAAGAGAAAAGAGGAATAAAGATGTAAAGTTGACATGGAGGTGGAATGATGGATGCTGTTGCCTGAATTCTGCAGTGAAACAGCCTCGGTGATTGTGTTGAGTCGCTTTCACTTTAAAAGCCGTGTCAGTCAATTTCAGAGTGACGGCGGCGTCCAATCTTGCATTTTGACTCTTCAATCTTGCGCCTCCTGTTTGTTTGCATTTGGACATTTGAGATGACAAACAGTCGCTCTGTACACATCAGTAAATGTGACATTGTGAAGATGGGAAAATGTCAGCATTTACAAGCCTTACGGTCGAAATCGAGCTTCGAGTCGTGATTTTTTCATCCCTTCTCTTCTTCTGGATTAGCTCTTGCCTGTGTCTTCCTCCCGCTCCCTTCTTCTCTCCCTGTCGGCCTTTCCATCTCGTTTGGTCAGTCAATCAATAATGCTGCAATAATTGGTCTCGGTTTCCCACAGCCTATTCACATGTCAAAGAAGCGGCCTCTCGTCTCCGATGCACACCTAAAATAATCCAGTCCTCCCACTCACCGGCTGCCAAATAACTTCGCTGCTGACTGCCGCTCTGCTAATTAATTTCGTGGCAAACTCTGCAGCTGTAAGGCAGCGACGAGTTTGTGAGAAGCTGCTCACTTGTTTCTCAGGAGCTGACGTGACTCTTTGCTCATCGCTGCCATAGTGGTTGTGGATCCACGTGACGTACTGGTTCATGAATTTGCCCGACATGTTGTTTACAATCTCCGTTACAGCTAATGAGCCCACTGATGCTTAATTACGTTTGTGCTTATTTTGGGAGGGAACCAGCGTTGTCTCTCATCACATAAACCTCTTTCCCCTCTTTTCCAAGCACACACACACACACACACACACACACACACACACACACACACACACAGACACACACAGACACACGCAGCCTATTGTTTTGCCTCTTTTTCTCTTTACTTTGTCGCGTCTGCGTTGATTAAGCGGCACGGCGAGCAGCTGGGGAGCGGCAGCGTTCGGGAGTGATAAAATCCCTTCAGGTACGACTCTGTCAACACCTGCCATCCCTGCTCGGCTCTCAGCTGTTGCAGGCAGGCAGAGGGAGGAACATCAAGCAGAGCGGCGCAGTCCAACAGCACTTCCTCCGTCTGGCCCACCCTGGACAGCTGAGCTCCAAGGACAGGTCAAGTGTGCTGTTAGGTGTTTGAAGGTGTGTGGTCTCTGAGGAAAAATGACAGAGCAAAGGAGTGTGTGTGTATATGAAACTTTCCTAGAGGACATTTTTATTCATATTGTTTCTCCAGGCCTCCACTTCAGTGTGAATCACCCATTTTGATTTTTTTTTTTAGCCCTTGGGCGATGCCGCTAGCCGCTTCACCGCTCTCATCCTTCCACGCGTCTGTTTGGCGAGCGAGTCATTTCCTGTGACATCTTTGCCGGGGCTTCTTTTTGTGGCAGCCATCTTTCACCCCCTTCATTCACTAAACGGAGGTCCCTTTCTCCCCACAGACACAAACAGCTGCATATATATGGACCCAAATGAGGCTGAGCAAGCTTTTTATGGCTCTTTATGGTGTATTAATATTTATGCCCCTGCCAACCAAGATTACGACAGCATTTGGATTTAGTGCCGGCAATTAATAAGTTCCAGCTGCAGCTCATGGGGTTTTTTTTGTGCACATGTGAACGTGACCGTGTATTTGTGTCTGTTCACAAGCAGTGAAATGAGCGAACATAAAGAGGGCGAGTTAAATGCACCATTTAAATGTTAAGTCACAAAGTAAAGGGCACATTAAATCAATCTTGTTGAAATACAATTAGGATTTTTCTGCTGTAAACATGATGCTGCTTCTCTCTCATCCCAACGAAGAGTGAATGGACAAGATAACGCCGATATATGGGTCTATAATCCACCTATTAATATTATTTTATCAGGAAGCAGCAGGCTGATGGTTAGATTTACTTAAATGCATTTTTAATCTTTGTTCATCTTAGGAATTTATTGCACCCACCTTTTTTCATATTTTAATTTCCCTTTTGGTGACTTGAGAGTGAAATCTAAAATTAGAGATACGGAAATAAATAAACGAGTTATTTATTATGCTGTCGAGCAAAAAGCACAACCTGCTTCATGTCATGGGGTTTTCCTCTTTTCCTCACAGCCCTGAAGTGTGTGTGTGTGTGCACGCGCATACACTCTGTAATATCCAGAGAAATTAAATGGTCTTAGTCATTCCTGTCAGACACGAGGGGGGGGGACAAAAAGGACGGCACATGACTCACTCCCACATATCTATTCGGCGGCAACTTGGAACATACGGACATGAGTGATGACATCGGCGGTGGCAGCGCAGTGGGGCGGACAAACATGCATCTGTTACCTGTTTGTGTGTGTGTGTGTTTTTCCAAATGGTGTTTTCAGGCTGCTTTAAATAAATACAGAACAATATTTCAAAAAGATGAAACCTTTGTCCTTATTCGATCACACTAACATTACAGTACATACGACAGTGCCTACACAGTGAGGAAAGGACAATTACTAAACCATGACAGATATTTGTTTTATTTATTTTATTAATTATTTTGTGTTTTTTCCTGAAGGCTTCATGAAGCTATTTCACTGCAATATGTTTTCATTAAAATGTTATCTAGTGCGTATTCAGTAGTACAAATGTTGTATCATTAAAAATTACTTGCAACAATCAATTATTGTATTATAATTATTTTCATACACTCCTTGATTATTTTTGTTACTTTTGATGTTGAAAGAACATTAGTACTAGCTGCATGTTCATTATGTTTAGTTAGGGTTACAGTTACATCCCTGTACCATTACCAAATAAGATGATAGAAACTTTTGCTAAAGTTTGAAAGACACTGGTATGTGTTATGACTGGGCCTAGTTTCTAGTTTCAGTCCTTGTTCCAAGCTTAACTGACTGACTGTAAATTAATTGTATTATATAAGTTAACATGTTTATATTTTAGTTATTTGTTGTTTAGTATTTTTAAATGATTTCCAATATTTTATAAAAAAATGTTGAACTACTACAAACTACTCCTAATTAGCATGGAAACATGGCCCACTCACAGTGACAGAGGGGGTAGTGGTAGTACACAAACTCAATACTCATGTACAGTATTTGTCTTGAAAAAATACTTTAAAGTACATATGCATAGTTCTAATAGAATGCACCGCGCTGTTACTATGTACCGTGCCCTTGTAGTAGCATGGTAACATTTGCCGTGTGCATCATCTTTTTCCACCTGAAAAACATTGCCAAACTTTGTCCCAGTCTCACCTTTTCTGATGCAGAAAAGCTTGTCCGTGTTTTTGTAACCTTCAGATTTGATTATTGCAAGGCACTGCTCACTGGGATTCCTGAGAGTGCGTAAGCGGCCATATTCCTCCGATTCTCAAGTCCCTTCCTCCTTCAGAACTGAATATAAAATTGCGTTCCTTACACATCAGTGCATCCATGGCAACGCCCCTGCATGCCTCAAAGAACTTATAACTCAACAAACTTCATCACATAATTTCTGTTGCGCAATTGCCCACCTCGTACAAATTACGGACTATGGCAGATCAAGCTTTCCATTCAGCCGCCCCACCTGTGGAATTCCCTTCCTGAAAACCTGAAGGCCCCACAGACTGTAGACATTTTTAAAAAGGACCTGAAAACCAACCATTTCAATAAAGCTTTTGAGTAACTGCTTCTTGTTTGCTAGTGACAAAAATGGAAGACTAACTAAGCCAGTGAGGGTGGCTCCATTTCTCACCAACAACAGACACGACACAACACAGATGGACAGACGGCACTGGCAGAAATCATGCTACGACTCCACGCATCAGCATAATCAATTCACCTTCTATCACACCCAAACACAGAAGCCAATAAGTATCTGGGAGAACGTTTAAAAGTCACTTTTCTGCTGGCAGCTGTAACAAGTAATGAAGCCTTTCAGGTCACACTCACAAATGTACAAAGAGTTTGACTGACAGTCCCGTGCATTGTAATTCGTATCCAATTTTGCCATCTTCGATTTCTTGTAGAATTCAGCTTGGCCGACTTACAGCGCTAATAAGGTATCCAATGTTCTCTGGAGCCCAACTTTGACGTCCCCTTTGTGGTTGCTGGGCTATTCTTATAAATACCTGAGAATAATAAGCGCCCGGGCTGCAGGCGAGTGAAGACATTCAGTTAGCTGCTGGAGGAGACGTACGTAGCTGGCTGAGCCCAGCTGCTCATTAGTGAACAGGTCCAGTTATCCTTCCTGACAAGTCAGAGATGTCTAATCTCACCCTAGCACGGCATTATTCCTGACATTTCTCAACCAGCCAGGCACAGCAGAGAGCCACAGGAGCTGCTGAAAGCCATGAATATTTCAAAAACGTCCCTGTGACAATTGCCTTATTATTTTTCCCCCGTGCTCTTGGTGGCTTTTTGGTGTTTCGGCTGTTTCAGAAATCAGTCAACTCCAAGCAAAACGGCCGTTTAAGAAGTTTTGTAAAGCAGAGAGGTTCAACAGGATCTGTGAAAGTAAAGCGGTGAGTCAAACGAGCCGAACGAAATCCCGAAAACGCCCGTCTCTCCTCTGTGTCAACCACCACATGTTGACGTCCCCATCCTCCCACGGCATCCTCACACCTGCTTTCTCTGCTTCTCACACATATTCTCTGCAGCTGTCAGCTCACATCTCTGTGACAGTGATATGCAGTTACATGTGAGAGGGTCACTGCAACTCAAGCAAAAAAAAAAAAAGAGTGACGCACGTGGTTTTTCAGGGAGAACGTTTTCACGCTCACATCTAATCAGGCAAATGAAGGGTTTGATTTGAGAAATAGTAACTGACAGATCACAGTAAATGTTTCACGTTTGCAGGTGATTCTGAGATTTCGGTTTGCAGGCCGGTCCGAACGTACAGTATCTCTAAGGGTCAGCGGTTCGATCCCCAGCACTTCAGATAAAAGTGCTAGGTGGTCATTTACCATTTTAATAATTGTATTATATTTGTCCATATTGTTCAATCGTTCACACTGCAACCAAACATTGTGACTTTGTTTTTCACGACACGCTCGAAAAGCTTCGTTTCCAAAAGAATGACCTCGCTTTGCACAACTGCAGTGTCAACACTAAATCTTAGACGGTTGGTCAGGAGTGTTTTAAATAGAATCATACAGCACTCTTATGAAAATAGAAAATTGAGGTTTATTGGCAACATGATATCTTGAGCAAGAAAAGCTTTGAAGAAAAGGTGCAGCAGTAAGTTTCCCCACAGGGGGTTCATTGATGGATCCGTTTCTCCTGCTCAGTCATGATCGGCCTCCACAGACAACTCATTATTTTTCATTCAGAGGCCAGAAATAAAATGGCTGCCAGTCTGACACTGATGTATGAGCATCTCATTGAGGTAAAATCCACTCTGCTGATTCTCTGAAACCAAACATAAGCTAATAGGCAAAAATCTAATCGAAAGTGATTAAAAACTAAATGAGTCAAGCAGCAGCGGCAATAAAAAAATTAAATGTGGCCTAGAGCTTCAGAAGGTTTAACTACTCATTTACTTAAGTAAAAGTAGATATAGCAGAGCGTAAAAATACTTACAAGTAAACGTCCCTGTCATTTTCTAAATGACGAGATAATGTAAATCATTGTGAGTCAGTGGACCAAACCGCCCTTTAAAAATCAATGGGAGTTACAACAAAGCACGTGGTCTAAGTCCTGGAGCAGTGAATCAGCATCTGTGAGACACCGATCTCATCATGGAGTTTTCTTTGCCTCTGGCCTTGTAAGATTGAACATTTTAATTGCGCTAAAGGTTAATAACAGAGCCACAAGGAAGTAAATGGACTTTAGGACATGGTTTTGTCCGTATTGGATAAAAGACGGGCAGAAATGTTGGCCAATATTGGCCTATTGCAGATCTATCAGAATAAGCATGTGTGGGATAAAAAGTGAATGCATTGTCTCAATTTTAAAGTTTGGTAAGTGTTTGCCCAAGAATTTGTGTCTGCTGCTGCCTTTTACATGTAAAGTATTATTAGTTATAATAATAAGTTATAATTACACCTGACAGTGATAAATACAACGGTACCCTACATGGAGGTCACTAAATTCAGATTTTCGCAGGGTGTGAAATTACACTGTAATGGAGGTAATTGGTTAAAAATAATTAGTTATCACTAAATTTAATCTGACCACAGATTTTTTTAAATTTAATTTTATTTTTATTGTGAAAAATCCTTAGAAATCCACATGGCGAGTAAAAAAATCCAACAAACAAAATGTCAAATATTAATGTCAAAAATGCATATAAATCAAGATTTGGGTGGCAGTCTGGAAGCAGAATGTTTACTGTTCATACTGACAGATGGTACCAAGATGAAATTTTGTTCTAATTTAATTAGAAAAACTTGCTACTGTAGGGATGTTGTAAAATCACATGAATCATGAAGTGCTGATAAAACATCAAGGAAGCTGGAAATAGGAAGAATAACAGGAATAATGAACAGGAATAATATTTTGTTTTGTCTTGTTCATTTGACTCAGTCCAAGTATAAGGACAACTACACTTTCTGCGGCTTTAGTTTAGGGTGTAAATGAATATTAATCCCATTAAACATCCCTCTGACATCCCTACATTAAAACATGACTGGAAAATGCTTCCAGCTGACATCACTCGGAGCAAACTTTAGTTCAGGTTATGTCATCTTGTTGGTCACAATATGGAGTTTGTAATCATGGTCAACCTGGTTTTTCCAGAGCTCCCCAGATAAAAATCATCTGAACTCCTAATGATGAAGAACTGATCTGGAGGATTTTTTGAATCTAGTCAGAGGGAAGCCATAGAAAGGCAGTTGAAAATTGGTGAAGTTGCGCTTTAACACTATGGACATACAATCTCAAACAATCAGCAAAAGGAAGTGGTTCATAAAAAAATTAGTATCTTTGGGAAGGCTTAGCCAAAATTAGCTTCTTAATAGCTGCAGTTAATTTTAACTGTGTGATCACTTTAATACACACTATGTATTTGATGGTGCTGTTAAAGGCACAAGTTGTTGAGTATTTTTTCAGCCATACTTTCAAGTGGAATACATTGCACTTCCGAATTATGTGGACAAAAACAATCCTCCACCGCCAGCTGTTTTAGCATGCGTAAGCGGGCACATCTGTCCTGACACTAATCTATGCAAACTGGCCATTTAGAGGCATTTAATGTTCACTTGTGATCCACATCAGAGGCCGCTGTCCTTTGTCCTGTGACGCACGTCAATGTTTTTCTGAATCTTAAGTGCTTCATGTCATATGCTATGTATGACTTTGAGTGTAATATATTCTTCAGTCATATCTGCTACACTGGGTAAGGAAAGTGTTGGCAAGACCATCATGACACTGAGGCCCACGTTGACTAAAATCTGTATTCAAGTGGAATGCAAAGGCAGGTTCTCCAGGACGACTTCAAAAAATAAAAACTGGTCTATAATACAATCTTTGCTGAAGTCCTCATTATGTCTTTCAATTCCTGACTGCCTCATTGTTCTCGTGAAGGCTGTGCATGTTTGCTTTTACCCTATTGGTTTCAAACAATCATTAGAAGAGCCCAGAGTCTAGTGTTGTATTCCAAAGGTCTTTGGTGTAATTGTATTGGAAAGGAGGAGGGAAACCCTTTATGAGAGAGTAGGAGGGGAAGCACTGCTGAGATCATTTAATCATTGTTCCTTATACATCCACTTATCATGCCACAACACAACTAGCCTTAATAGCTTGGCTGTGCTGGGCAGGATATTATTTCATACTTGGGGAATTAAATGAATGCGCTGCAGAGTTCAGTCTCAGGGAGGAAAATAATAGCAATCGGCTCAGCTGAAACTATTGGATTTGTTAACGAATGGCCGCGGTTCATCTAATGCTTGACTGAGAATGTCAAAAAGGAGCGAGCGAGGAAGTGGAAATGGGTACGAAAAAAAAAAAAAAAAACAGGGGGTGTTTGTGATAAACACTGTGATTTCCTGCACGTTACATCCAGCGCCTATCAGCAGTGACACGACCATGAAATGCCATGAATGCAGCGGTTGTCAGTCTGTCCCCAGAGGAGGGTTTAGATGAAGGTCACCCGTTGGTTCTGTAGCACCATCATTATCTGACAGGGGAGAGATAAGAGGTTGCTGATAATAAATGCTCCGCCATGATTGGAAATAATCTTGACAAGAGCCTCTCCAACAGTCCAAAAAAGTCTGTCAGTGAAACAGGATTGAATATGACTTTTTTTTTTTTTTTTCATAGAATATGAACACATCGCAATTTTCAAATGAATCTGCAAGCGGTGCAGTCGATGAGGGATGATTTATGCAAGCGCATTAACCACTGCTGCTTCCCCACTTGTGCAACCTTTACCGGAGAGTGAAGAGACGTGAGTGGTGATGTGTGGCTCTTTTCATTCGTAAGCAGGTTCAGGCAGCTGGGACAGACACTGAGCTAATTTCAAGGGACTCCGTCACAATGGGGTTTACAACTTTGAGGTTAAAGTTAGTTCAAGTATTTTCACACGACATCCATTCATGCAAAAAGGAACGCAATGGCTAGTCGATAGGATCGCTGTGTTGGTACACCTGTCGAGCTCTGTGTTGAAACTGGGCAGCTTGTCTGGATGTCTGCCTGCATAATGAAGTAGTTATAAAAGACTATAACAAACTGTCCTCAGTAGATATTAAAACCACACCAGTCGATCTATCTAGTCGGCCACTGCAGACTAAAGTAAGTCAGCTCTAATATTACTGTAATATAGTAACTAAAATAAATGGACACAGGCTGTTAAGCTGATACTGCTCTTTGCTCATACTGCTCTAAGTTAACCTTTTAATTTAAAAATAATATGCTCACCAAGAATACCTATAAATTAGCCAGGCTTGCCTTGTTTGCAGTTTACATTAGAGCACAACAAAAGAGCTATTTAATTCTTCGGTTTTAAACTGATTTTTATCAGAGCACCAACCCTATTTTGGCCTGTGGATCAATTCAAAGCGTAGTTATGGTCGTGGAAAAGGCATCAGTTCCTACACTCACTACGAAAAAGGTAATATTCAGCACTTTAACCTCAGTCATTGTTCCACTTTAAATCCAATTGTTCTTGAGCACAAAGTCAAATCAATAGAAAATTCATCACTGTCCAAAATCTTAAGAGTGTGCACGTTTTCATGGTGCGGGTCAATGGACAAAAGTTTTTACATGAGCCACTCTGAAGTTTGAGCAAATGTCTTGAACGGACTGTTTGTGATTCAGGAAGTGGTTGTGTGGGTAACGAAACTGGAGGGAGCATCCACCGCTGGGTCTCCATTTATCCTGCGAGGAGTTCATTGTTTATTGTAAATCCTGTTTGTGCGTCGTGCATTTTGTTCTCAGCGGAAGCCCATTTTACACCCTTTAACACTGAAAGCCGTACAAATGTGGCTGGACAAGAAAGTAAAGCACAATAGTGACAATTTGACAGTCATTAATGGAATATTTCCTAATGGATGCACTTGATTCCTTTCAAAATAAAGTGTGAGTTGCAAGATAAGTGCTACCGCAGGCTGCTCGCTGTTAACTGTTGTTAAGATGTCTTGTGTAAGAGACCTAAATGGAACAATGCACGGTTTCCTAGAAATATTGTAGTAATGGCAAATATATTAGTTGTAAAACTTAATAGGTGGCCACTTTCCACAAGAAAGAAAGAAGATTGTAAAAGGCCTATTTTCATTTAGATTTTTTTTATTACTAAACGCAACGAGGCCTTTACTCAAAAGCTAGTAAAATACTTTCAATGACTTCTGCACTGCAATTTGTATTTTTATTATATTTATTGAAATTAAAGATCCGTCCCAAAGGTGAACAACAGCGTTAACCAGGTTAGTTCACACAGCCGACTTATGAAAAAAGAAATATGCATATGTAAAATTGCATAAACAGCATGCTAGCACAAATTGTACAGCTCATTCACTGATCATCATCAAACCTTCTATTGTCTTATCACTTGAAAATCTGCAAAATTAAGCCGTTATCAACATCAGTTTGGTTGAAAATCCAACATATGAAAGGTTGCAGACCTTATAATCAAGACTTCGTAGTGTGTGTCAGTAGTTTCTAAAGTGTTTGCAAGCGTTTATCTGTCTTGTGCAAAGTGCAGGTCAAAGTTTGGTACCTTCAATTACATGAACTTTTTATTTTGGTGTGTAGACAAACTGCAGGAGGGATCATTAATCTGTGTTTTCTCCATTCAACACTGTGGATCACAATCGATAAGTTTTATCTCATTGTAGCAAAGGCCCGTTTTGGCAGGGTAAAGCCTGCATAGAGGCTAGTGTGGTGTTTTCACTGTATGCAAAAAAAAAATAAAAAAATCCAGTGCACCAGAGCGAGGAGAGCACAGGACCCGAAAAAACCCAGGAGCTGGGACAGTTGGGACAGTTGTGCTGGTGGTGCAGTCACCTTGGCAGCCCGCCCACGTCCTCCAGGGACAGTTTAAGAGAAACAAAAGACGTGTGTGAGCCGGAGCAGCCCTGAATCCACACACGCTCACCTCAGACTGCCCTTCCTCTTTCCTCCCAGCTTGCTAAGACTGTTGCTGATGAACAGTATCACACACAAAAACCCTCTAGAAATAAGTGAAAGTTTGTCCCCAATTAGACAAACATTGTGGTGTCACCCAGTCTTTGATGTGGTATTTTAAAGTTCAGTGAATGTGAACCCATCCACAGTCCGTAGTATTACTTTGTTTTAGATTCCCAGAACAAGTTATTTGTCAGACATTTGTAAAAGATAAATTATGAACACAGTAAATCGTTTGTGTGTGAATACTGTCAGTGAATCCTGGGGCTCAGCTTTTCTCTGCTTTACTCTGTTTATCTTCACTCTTTCCCCGTAAGAATGTCCTGATTAATATTTATGATGACAGTAGTGGCAATTGAGGAAGATCTACAGTAACTAGAGCTTCACTTGTTCACTTTGTTTTGCAGGTATTTCACACCCGTCTTCCTTTGTAGACTCTACAGTCCATGTCGTACACGACTTCAGCCCAAATCTCTCCTGGTGTTTGTCTTTTTATTTTCTTTTTGCTCTTTTTACCAATTGTATTGTATGTAAAATGCCAGTCACCACCACTCGATGTTTGGCAGAAGAACATGTGAGACTTTCTGTTATCGCATGATTTTTTGGGGGAGTCTACCTCAGAGCTTCCAGTTGTCAAGTGTGTGCTCCGACTGTCAAGGACTGGGAGTTTTTGACGGCTGGTGAAAATCTCAGTTAGTCTTCAGGTGTCTTCAGGTATTATTTGGACCAGCCGCTTCGGCCCAGTGTCTCTCAGCTTAACTGTGCAGTTGATTGACGAGTATTTTAATGTGCAGCAACTCAAACTACAAGCACAACAGGCTACGGGGTATCAGCAACTACTCAAATGTAGGTACTTTTATTACAGTAGTAATCGTAAAGACAAATCAGGACGTCCTATTTCCCCGTCAATGTTTTGAAATCATTCTTGTGCTGACATGTTTTATAATGCTGGAGGGAAAATCCATGGTTGCACAAAAACACAACAGCGCGTCCCGTTCGCTGTCTCTCTGGTTTTCGGCAGCCGTGGCGCTGATCCCACGCCATCGACAGCATCTGCTTGTAAACAAGTGACAGCCCCACCGTGGATTAATGTCACACAGTGAGCAAGTCTGAGCAGCACTTTGCATGTAAAGCAGATCTAAGTAGGAGAGCGGCAACGCCGAAGTGGAAGTGAGACTTTCCCTGAATCCCCCCCCCCCTTCTCCTTCTGTTGACAAGGAAATTCTCAGCCACCTGCAGACATGTCTCCTCTGCATCCTCCTCCAGATTCAGGCTCAACTTGTGCCACAGTCAACACACACTGACCCACACCTCATTAGACAGACCAGGTGACATGACAAGCAGCAGATCTGCACTTCCGTCGAGAAGCGCGAGCAGTCGAAACACACACGGAAACCTCTCATTTGCACGTGCATATAAATGTGTGCAAATGTTTTGTTTTGAACACAAGCACACGTGGTTTTTGCAACATTATTTTAAATCCAATTACACTCCAGAAGTCTCACGTACGCACAAAAGCACACAAAGTGCACACAGATAACGAGCCAGCATGCGATCGGGCCACAGTTTGTTTCTTCTCCTCTTCTCAGAGCATTAATGCATTTCTCACTCTCCGGCTCTGTGCGTCAAAGGATTACAGTTTCATTTGGAGTTAGCGTTTTTCCTTGTGTGCCTCCGTCAGGGGACTGACTGTCTAAGCCACCCTCTAATAAAATGCTAATCTTAACTTTCTGTGTTGAGAATATGTGAAACATTCTCTTACCCTGGTAGCTGATTCCTTCTCAAGCTTCAGGAAAATTTAAGTTCATGAACAATTGTGTCGTGGACCTGCAGTAGACAAAGCATAACACTATGCATAAATGTGACATATCATTTCAATTCATGTTTCATTTAACAAATGTCCAAGTAAAAGAGGTTTGAATGCAACTTCTTCAGACACAAGAGGAGTTTACAGGGCACACAGATACAACAAGTAAACCCTTTTCTTCTGTGCTTCATGACAGCTTAAATGCATTAATGACTCTCTACCATCCCCTCTCCTGCATTTCTTTCACACCTGCAGTTATTACAGTCTCTTTGATGTCTGGCTATTCTTGCCACCGTATACGTTTTAAATGGAGAATGTGGTCTCAAAGTGCACGAAATAATAAAATGGAAAGGGCCACATTCTATCATAAGGCATTAGTCATTATTTTGGCAATTACATACACACACACACATACTGCAGCTTCAGTTCTTCTAAACAAGTTGTAGAGAGCAAATAAGACCAAAAAGACCCAGTGACTGAGGGAAAAGACAGAGAGAATAAAAGGTGTGAACGAAGGGAGCTAAAAAGTAAATAGCAGAGAGAAAAGAGACAGAGCAGCATATTAAAAAGGAGCCGGAGAGCATTTGTGACATTTTTAGGCTGTTTCTTTACATGCTCATCTTTTCCCCTCGCTAATATCAATCATGAATTTTCTCTCCTTTTATCAGCGATTCCCATCAACATCCTACTTTCGTTTCCCTCCTCGAGTCGCAAACCAGGTCAGAGGGATTCATTCATTTATTCAGATGCAGCACTGTGTTCTCATTGAGGAAGTAAATTTACTTGATTTCCCAAATCCCTGTTGCAATTAAGCCCTGCAATTGCATCACACATGTATTTTTTTAAAATATGCTAATTACACAATTGTATTGCCAGTCAAAGCCGTAGATGTTGCCTAGCTCTATGGAGGGCTATTTTTTTATTTTTAATTTCTCAAAATGTTTCACTGATTGTATTGTAAACATCAGCTGGGGGCAGTTCACAATGGTTTGTTTTAATGAAACAACGTCATTGCATCCATAAAAATAAATTAATTAATTAATCACAGCTTCATGTTGTCCTACACAGGAGCTGTTTCAGCTGCTATAATTTTCACCTGTTAGTGGAGCAGATTTACTACCATTTAACACTGTCTGTGTTCACAAGCTGTGTCATAGCTCCAGCTTCATGCATTCCATGTATTTTAATGCTTCATGTCTTATTTCCTTGAATTTGCCATGTGTAGGTGATGTGCAGCTGAGTACTGCTCTTAAACGTCTCCTGTACAAACACGCATCGCTGAGGCTACTGCTGCTGCTCCGCTAATGTGCTGCTCACGCTGCTCTACAACCTTTTTTGTTGTACCTGATTAGACGACATCTTGGTACTGATGGGATGTGCACAGATGTGTACAGATGTGTACTTTGTTGTAGGAATGAGTTTAGGATCAGGCCTCTAGTACTTGCTGGTGCAAATGGGGTAATTTCACAACTGATATCTGATAGTGATGGTCGACAAGGGGGCAGGTCGGACAAAGACCACAAACAAAGTCCAGTAATGGAGTGGCGGGCAAAGTTCAAAGGCAAAGATGTGCTACATACACGGGGAAAAAAGGGAGGCTGCGAGATCAGAGACCATGCGACAACATGACATGAACTGATTGATGTAGGAAGAATAAGAGTTTTTAAAAACTGGGAGAAAAAGAAACACACCGTCAAGTGCAAAGTGTTGTCCTCCATTGTTTTGAAATGGCAAAAAGTAAAACAAAGAATATCTGTCAACATATTCAATGCACAAGTAGATATTACAAATGTTTCTCCAGAAAATAAAGTAAATTTCTAATCAACTTATCAAGTGGGATCCAAACTTATAAGATAAATGTACATTTGTTCATTGCTATCATATTAGATTTAGGGTTAACTTTTCATCCTTCTACATACAGATTAAAAAAATCTTTGTTTAATTATTTTCTCATCTGAAAATAAGGGTAAGGGAGAACTAACTGTTGCACATTAGTGTAGAAGAAGCAGATTCCAGTTCAGTTTTAGTACTTTATATTGCTGAACAGAAACATCAGATGCTCACAGGGCCCCTGACCTCTCGCATCTCTGATTCTGTTCAGTGTTCTATCCAAGCCGATAATGGTGGTTTTAATAAAATAAATCTGTCTCAGCAAATCAGGCAGCAGAAGATTTGGAAATGTAAGGAACCTCACAACTTACAACCTAATAGCACTAGCCAGTGTGCACAATCAAGTCTTTCCTAATATAGAAAATATGTACTTTGCTTAGTATGAACCTAAATATAGTTCTAATCAATCAGGACAACACAGTGGTGAAAGTGCATGAATCAAATGTTGAGAGGGGATTATTTCTAACTCTCAGCAGGTTGTCTTATAAATATATTAGTATGCATACAAATACACAAAAGAGTTGCAGTCAAATAATCACTTCTAGTCTAGCTTTCAAAAGAATCCCGTAAATTGTTGCAAATGCAACAAATTATGCAAACATGCGTTGTCATAAAACACAACAGCACAGCTAGCAATAAATAATCTATGCTAATGTGTTCTCTCTGTAGATGCCTACTGAGTGTTTTAGGCTATTTGTAAACAATGCAAGACTTCATGCTGGCATACACACACACACACACACGGACACACACACACTCATCGCAACATTGAGACAGAATCAGCTGCACAGAATTCCCACAGAAATGTCCTCGCTTCTAAAACACACACACACACACATGCATGAATAGAGAGGGATTTCCCCCTGCTCACTCACACACGTACAGACAAACACATTCCAACATAAATGCACACACATCGGTGCACAAACAGCGGACGTGCATCGAACGCATTAGACAAACACAAGCACGAGCAAAGTCGCATGCTTACACGCAACACGCGGCGTCTGAGCAGATTTATTAACAGAAGTGGACAGGAGGGAAGAAAATCTGCCTTGCTAAAGGGCCTAATGACCTCAGCTGCAGCCAGCAGCCGACATGACCGATAACATCCAACAGCACGCAGAAACACACACGATGCCAAAGGCCTGTCCTTTCCTGCCCTCTCCAACGCTGCCCTCGCTGCGTTGTAAGGGCTTCATTTCACACCATGATACGCCGCACACTGATTAGCAGCGAGCTTCACCTTCCTCAGACTGAATCTAAAAAAAGTGAGAAGAGTGCACTCTGTCTGTTTCTCTCTTTCATTTTCACAAACACACACACACATCCCTGTACAGAAACCCCTGAACTCTACGAGCTAAAGGCAGACAAGGAGAGCGATGGGGACGAGGAAACAGATCAAAAGATGGACTGAGATTTGCAGAGAGAGAGACATGAAAACCAGCACCACTCTCCCTACTGGAGTTTCATTCCTACCTGTTCTCTTTCTGGACTCCTTTCCTCTTTCTCTTTCTACTACTAGCTGTGTGTATTTGTGAGCCCATGACATAAATCCTTGTGACAGGCCTGAGCAGAGCGTACTCATGATGAGACCAGCCGCACACACACAACGTAGGCAAAGGCCAAATAGCTTAATTCGAATAATGGAAGTCGGGCACCAGACAGGAAAATAATCTAAAACTTAAAACTGTCACTAAACTCAAAAGTTTAACTAAACGTGTGTAGAGTTTCTGGACTATAAAACAGGAACCTAAAAAACAGACACATGCATTCACAAAAATTTAAAAGAAATATATATTTTGTTTCACATATAAAGTGTCCATAGGATGTGTTGATTGGACTATAAGTTCAGTTCAATATTTCCAGGCTGAGAAATAAGATATTTACAGTAGGGAAAGATGGTTTTGTAGAATAAGTGTTTATTCATACAAACCTGAACCTGAATGGATTGCCTGTAACACGGCCTATCCAGGTAAAAGTGCTGATGTTTGCTGTTGTCGCGTCTTGGGTTGCAACCCTAAGAATAAAAACTGGCAGCCTTTTTTGCATTTAATTACTGTATTTCTGCCATCTACAGAGCACCATCTGAGGGCTGCTCTAAACCTTCTTTCAGGTAGGTGAAAAGGGCTATTCAGTTTTTTTGGTCAGTCTTTCTGAAATGATAAAGCCGACCATGGTTCAAAACGTCGTTTTGAAAAAGTAACAGCGGCTTATAGTTCAGAAAATGGAAGTCAGTGCAAAAACATGTGTGAGTTTTTATTTTTGCTACCTTCACTAAAACAGGAAGCAGCAAAAACAGACACATGCATTCACAAATAAAGCAAACGGAAATTAGTGCATTTTCAAGTTTAACCCTTCATAATCAAATAACCATAGGATGTGTTGATGTGAGTGGGTCTGTGAGTTCAGTTCAATTAATTTCAGCACATTTATGTGTGGGTGGGTGTGTGGGGAATGCAATCCTAAGGTGGATGACAGCTGAGTGAGGGTCCAAGGGGAAGATGGTGAGATGGAGAATAAGGCTTGGAGAAGCTTCCCTACCAAACCACTTCTCGGGCTTGTGATTGACTGAACACGGCCTATCCAGGTAATGAGCAGTGGGAAGGCTGGAAAACAAACAGGGCTGCAGCGCTCGAGGAGCGTGGGGTCCCCAACCCTGAGCTAAAGGCAGCCTTGAGCCAGCCTTCTCCAAGGCATCCCATAATTATTCAAGTATTTCTGCCATTTAGGAGAGCACACCTGTTCACAGGTGTTTCTGCTCTAATCCCTTCACCTTCTTTCAGGTCGAGGTGATAAAGGGCTATTCAGTTTTTTTTTGGTCAGTCCACCTTTCTGAAATGATATACGCCCTTTCACAGCTGCACTTCTTTCTCCCTTTAAGTCCTTGTTCTTTCTCTTTTCTTTACTCCATCAACTATTTTCTCCTCTGTTGTGTGACTATATCCAGATTTTCAGCATTTTCCCCTCTCTGAAGCGTATAGATACTGTGGGTAAGTTGTGTGTCGTCTTGTGCATTCCTTCCTCCTTGGCGCCATTAAAAAGGCCAGATTAGACAGATGCGTGCCGTCCACCTGCCTTCGAGGCCCTTCTGTGTGCGTGCACGAATCTGTGCGTCTACACCACAGCACCTCTTAAAGCGGATTTTCAACTATTATCCTTCAATTTACTTCTCCCAACCCTCTGGCTATTTTATTTCCTCTCCAATTTCCAGCGTTGCAACGTAACAGAACTCTGTCGGGCCCCATGCTGTGTCTTGGTTATTTCTCCATGTTTTTTTTTTTTTTCCTCGCTGCTTTTGCCTGATCCATTAGCAGCCTTAGAGCGTAAAGCCCCACTAGCTCAGCTCTCCAGGATTGGCTAGAAGAGATATCCATTTCTAGATGTAAATAAATCTGTTACTTCCCTGACAGCACAATTCATTAGCTCTCGCAGCAATCTGCCTGTTCACGCAGAGTGCTTTGACGCAGAGGCAAGTGTGTGTGCAGCAAAAGAGAGAGGAGGATGGGGAGTGGGGGGGCTGCTAGCAAAATGTGTCAGCTTTCTCTTTGGAGGTTTGGGTGTAATTAGAGGAGGGGAATGCTTTCAGAGGACAGAGCAGCATGTGTACGGGGGTTAACACTGAGTAATTGCAGTATTGCCCATTTTGTTTGCCTAATTTCTGGATGGGTTTGTTGAATTAAAAGATTATTTCCTTCCTTAACTGGCTGATTGAAGTTAAAAAGTGCGCAACAATTTAGTGTGAAACAGTTATGTTCACTTTAATTGTAGATGTCACTTACAAAAAGCTAAAGTTGCGATTAAAAGTCGAGAATGAAAGAAAAAAGTTGCCTATGCTTTTACAGATTTCAGACCCGGCCACAGAACAATATTCATTCGCAACATGAATAACGTTAGTGAGTATTTTGTACTATAGCTGCTAACAAGGTGGACAGCCAGGCACAGGCTAGAGCTGGTCTATTCTCTCTGTGCCGCAGGATCTACTCCCCTGGGATTCGAGAATTGGTCGGTTTATTAGTTTTAAGGAAGAACGGGGTTGGAAGTTGGCAAGCTCCTCACTGGCAGCTCATAGCCGCTCGGCACCACTGCCTCCTGCATTTTAAGAAGATAGTTGATGGACAGCTGCACATAGATAATGACACTACCGCAGGAGTGACCAGGAGGAACTGGGAACCAAACCACAAGCCCTGGGGTTCCTGGATAGTTGATCTACCAGCTGAAGTGCAGCCGGCCCTTACACTTTTCCTTAAAAGCTATGGCTACCAAACTAGGAGAGGGAGTAAAGGGAACTGAAGAAATGAATATGCTCAGAGGCTGATGAGTGAATGACAAACAGGTGATCTGGCTGTGGGACAGTAGTTAGGGACGGGTAATTACATGGTGGAGGAGAGGTGTGTAGGTGGATCAGGAAATGGAGAGGAGAAGCGTGGTGGGTGTGTGTGGTCAGCTGCAGCCGTGTTCCCGAGACCTAAACGCAGTGACTGTAGGATTTACATTTGCCAGGAGGCAGAAAAAGCAGAGTACATTGTCAATATTAGGCTAACATTGCATCTTTCACTCGTCGATGTTTTGCATTTCCAGCAAATTTACCAAAAACTACTTGAATTGTGTTAAAATGAATAGGTCTTGCTCTTACGCCTTTAACGTGCATCACAGCCCTGAAGAACTCCGCTGCTCACCACATTGAGCCCTATAACAGGTTTATACTTGCTTTAGCTTTAAGTCCTTTTGCAGCAAGTATTGCATCCTGTCATATGATTTGTCATCGTGTCATTCTGCAGTGCTGGCTTCTTCCCCCCCTGCTGCCTTCCTGTGCTGTTCAGGCAAATATAGAAAGAGACATTGCTTGTGTGACATGAAAAGCCGTGCACAGAAAACCCCTGAGAAGGTGCGCCGCACTTTCTACACACTGTTGCATAATAGATGGCAAAGCAGTAAGGCATCACAAAAGAATGTGTGTGTGTGCGTTGGAATGGAGGGAGGGACAGAGAGAAAACTAATTAGCACAGCACTTTAAGCATCACGGGCCACAGACTGCTGCGAGTGGGGACTGCCACAGACAATCCCAGTCAATTTTCCCACTCAGCGGAGAGAGCTGAGGCATGCTCTGACATTGTGTTTTATCTCAGCAGGCCTCTTCACTCATGTCAAGAGCTGGGGAGACAGACAGAGACAGAGAGACAGCGAGAGGGGAGACAAGGTTGCTGGTCAGTCAGACGGGGATGGTGAAATACGAGGAGAAAGACCCGTTAGAGCAAAATGGAGAAACGGCAGACGAGGGAGACACCCTCAGCAGCAGAAGAGCTGCTGCACTCGGGCAGCAACTTTTGATTAGCTGCATTTACTAACCATTATTTCTGGTCTCTCCAAAATATTGGCAGCCTATAGTGACATTACATTTGCAGAAATGACTGTGCACTATAGCTCATTCACAGAAGACAGGGATGTGCAACCTGGAAGCAAGCCAGTTTATGTGGACAAGTTCAGAGAAATAATGGCTGCCCTGTATTTGTCAGAGTCATTCATTTTTCACAATGCAGCAATGCGCCGTTAGAATCACAACAGGGCTCCTGTGTGTATTTGATATATAGTGCCCCGAAGCTCCTGCACGCTGGATGAGATAAAACAAATAAATGCAATGACAGGTGACTGTGCTAAAGTCATCTACTGCGGCTTAAAGAAAGTATTTTTAGGTACATGTCGGCCCCGTCCTGCAGGGGTACAGATCCCACTACCATCAACACACAGTACCCAGTCAGCTTCCAGTAATCATCAGGTCAAACCATTGGTCCACTAGTGGTCTAACTGTGGGGACATTTATTGAAATATTTCACAAGTGTTGGAAGATTCTCTAGGAACTGGTTAGAGATAAACATGGTCCCCAGAGGAATCATCCAAAAAAACTGTGTGTTAAAACTGTTTAATTTCATTCACTCAAATCTCTCTCTCTCTCTCACACAGACACTGAATCTGAGAATTCATTAGTTGGCCACTGATTTATTTATGTTGTCAGTGCATAATTAGCAGTTGAGGATTGTTTATGATGGTTTTGTGAGTGGATTGGAAGGAGTGTTGTGAAGAGTGTGGTCCAAGGTCAAGCAGGATGTAGGAAAGAAAGGTGACGCAAAGCAACCTGAGCAGAAGGACTTAGCATTTAGCACAAGTCAACGTAATTAGCTGATACAACTGTGGATACAGAGAAATCTTTACTGCTTGACTGCATTGGTTCGTTCATGGTGCCAACATAATCTGACAACAAATATATGGAAAATATATGGCAAAAATGTACTTTAAACATGGAGAAAATTATATTGTTGCAGAAAATAAAGCAACTCGCAGTCGACCATGAGATCATGTTATGTTTATTGCATAACTACAGTCCAAAAACTACAAGAACTACAAGCCATGAAAAGACTGCTGAGCTCGTGTACCTGACAAGAGCAAGGTTCTCTGTGAATTACTTTGACTGTGAAGAGCAAAAGTAAAACTATTGCTTCGTGTTTTTAATTTTGACAGTGATTGTTGAATTGGCGACACCTGTGGTGACAGCAACTGTGAAATGACGATTTAGGTCCAAAGTTTGTGCAAAAGCCAGAGTGCAACCAAACTAGGAGCTTGTTAAATTTTTTTTTTGTGTTTGACAATCATCTTCCTATTTTCCATCATGCCGTGTGCATCACTACCTGATTTTATGCAGTACAAGACTGAAGGGTTTTCCACATAATAACAGGCATTCAGTGAACTCACTTTACCTTGCTGAAACGCTTCCAGGTTGCACTGCCCCATCTTCAATGTATTATCTACAGTCCACTGACATTTTTGCAAATGTCAAACAATTGGACACAGTGATAAATGCACCTGGTCAAACGCCGCTGCCCAGGTGCAAAACGCTGCCAGACACACAGGTGTTTTTGTTTAGTGTAGTGGTTGCAGATTATAAAATGATCATATCTGACATTTAAGAGACTCCATGACAGTTTGTCATTTAGTTTGGGTGGAAGGGTAATTTTTTTCAATTTGAAAATACCTTCCCAAAGACTTAATCCTCGTTGTGCCTTTGCACATTACTTTATTTGGACAAACCTGGTCTCGCATAGAGGGACAGACAGCAGTTAGATAGTATTAAGAAACAGTAACATCTCTTGAAATATAAGTCAGTGGTTGCCGGGTTTCTCTTACAGCGTTGGGAAACAGCATCCTATGTGTATTTTTGATATTTATGGTTGACGTTCTGGACCTTCCTCATCATGAAAGTCATAAACACAGGTGTAGGTAGGATTGTGGAACCATAAACCTCGGATTAAGAAATATATGGTTTTGCGTAAAAATAAGCACTTCCTTATCCAATTATCGGACTGTCGTTGTTGCAATTACAATAACACGTTAAACAACAAACGCTAGACTTCGTTTTATAACCCATCCGTACCCCCAAAGTCGACTGTGTCTTTCTGAATAATAATAGTCCCTTTTCGTCTTTTGTCATAATTACTATGGCCGGTAGAGGTTTCTGCCTTTCTTAGGTTACTCTTTGCTGTAAAGCCCTGTTGCCATAACATACATTACTCCATATTCCTCATAAATAAACAAATAGAATTTATCAACCCAAAGGGAAATAACAGTGTTTCAGCAGCAATTTCACAGAAGACAAAAACAAAAATCAAGGAGATAATGTAAGAACAACACAGGTTAAAGGTTAAGAGCTAAATATTCTAACAGTAACAGTATATTCAAGCACCAGATCAGGGTGGTTTATCGACCACATGCTGCTGTGGTCAAATTGGCTAGTGGTCAAGTCAATAATGCTACGGGCTAACTTGCCTGGCAGGAAAGGTGAGTGGACTGATGTCCGTCCATGCTGTACATGCTGCTTACGAGAACACGGCTGCCGTTACCTCAACAACCACTGCCGTCCCTCCATGTCCCTTAAATGCATGACTGCATTATGTTGGACGTACAGTTCAAAGAACAAAAATCAAAGGCATGTTCAACTCTGCAGGAGGCTGAATCAGTATCTGATCTGTTCTCAGGTCAGCCAGCCCCTGTTCACCAAAGCATGCTCACAATTTTCGAGTGAGATCAATACCTGCTTACAGACTGCTCAACCCTACAGTGCTGCAGGTCCACGGGCTCCAATGGACACACGCAAACACACGCCTGTACTGCACAAACACACACATTAAAAAAGAGAGAAAAGACAACTCGCAGATCTGACAGAGTTGGGGTTGTAATCTGCCACATACGTCTATCTTTGCTTCTGGTAAAACGGGAGAAAAGAGGCAGGAGGATAGAGAAAGACAGCGAAGGATAGACAGGCATTGGACAGTAGGCCCCTGGAGAAAGTAGTGAAGTCATGTGACTGTGTACACAATAGAGACCGAGGGGGGAAAAAATGCAGCAAGCATGAGATTAAATATGATAGATAAGGAATGTGAGCGACAAGGACAAAGAGACAGCAGGAGAAAAAAATGAAAAGATGCAGACTGTGGAGAAAATAAAGACCCCAGTGAAAAAGCTGAATAGATGGCCTCTGCTGTCCTTTCTCCTGCCTTAGCATAAATGACAATGTGTCATACAAGTCCAGCTGTGGTTTGCCAACCCCCCCAGTGTGAGTGTGTTCTTGCTGTAGGAGTTCCCCGTTCCCGGCAGCATTTTCTCTCTCCTCTATTTGTGCTCGTCTCGTGGCTTTTTATACGAGTAACTGTCTGAAAGTGGGGAGCAAGAACAAGATCAAGACCCAGAAATGGAGCTTGGGGAAGAGGATGATAGAGAGATTCCTCCCGGCATCTGCTGTGCACCACATGCCCTGACAAGGTGCAAATTGAACTGAAAATTTGATTTGACTTAGATTAAAAACGTAATTTCAGTATTTCGCGTCATCTTCAAACTGAGCCTTCTGAAGGCTCAGTGTTTCCCACAGAGAGGTTGAAAGGAAAACAGGCTGCATCTCTCTCTGTGAAGGTGCCTTTTAATTAAAGGAACAGTTCAACGTGTAAGGTGCTTATTTTATTTATTTTTTTTTTTGGTGCTCATAGTTTGGTGGGAAAATTACAGATCAGGTAACAAATTCACCTTATCAAGAGCTAATTTAATGAGCTAATTGAAGAGTCGGTATCCTTTTTTATTTCGTTTTACTGGAAAAGTATTTCACATCACTATCTTAATGCGGAGAATCGCTGTCAAAGCCTCTCGTGACCCAGACTCACTGAACAAGATATTCCCTTTTAAAGGATTTTAAGCAAGGCTCATCATTAAACTAATCAGAGAAGGAGAAATATTTCTTGTAGCTTATTGTACTTTCATAAGGAGTAATATTTGATGGGCTGGGCGGACAGGCTTTCATACACTGGGTGGAGCAACTTAGATTGATTGGCTCTATTCCCAAGCTGCTTATTTGTTTAATCCACAGCGGTTTTTCCTGTTTCCTGCTAACCTGGGCATATTTGGACTAGAAATCTAATAAAAAAAGAAAATATTGACATCTATCTATAGCCAGTGGGGACCTGGATGCTTGCCAGTGCATTACTAGCAATAGCCTCAGGTTAGTTTAGACCAACAAGAAATAAATCATAAATTTCTTTCTCGTTTAATTTGTGTATTTCTCATCATGTTCAGCTGCTTCTTTAAGCTGTAAATAATTATCCTTGTAAATGACGGTTATGAATAACTGTCTAAACATGCATAATACAAAGTACACTGCCTTCACAATCTGAATTTCTGACGAAAGAAACGAGCTTTTAAATGATTATTGATCAGATTTCCTCCCTTTCTGGTATATTTTCAGATCGAAAACATGAAAGGCATCTCAGAAATTCCATCCATCGACCAACACCTTTTGATTACACCCATACTCAGCACAGCTCGGCCAAATGAAAACACAAACCACAGACGGAATGAATAGAAATGGATTAGAAAGTCAGTCTCTTTGACGCTCTGCTCACAATTTATTGATTGCCTTCCCTTTCTGTCTCCCCCCTTTTTCTTCTTCCCGTCTCTCTCCTCCACTGAATTTTGTGAAACTGCTGTAATCACCGGCAATTTGCAGGGCACCTCGCAGCTGGACTCTTGCCCGCCGCTGACAGAGTAAGAGCGCGTTGCTGTGTAAAGATATGTGAGTGTGTGTACGTCCATTTGTGTGTGTTTATATGCATTTGTGCTCTGTGTGTGTGTGTGTGTGTGTGTCTAAAAATGGGAGTCCATTTTACAATTTGTTGTATAGGCTTGGATCCATGGAGAGACAGAGAGATTTTTATAGATGGCTAATCACCTAGGGGGGTCCCTAAACTCAAATTGAGTCAGGGTCCAGCACACATTTTGTTGTCCCTGTGAGTCTGTAGCCTCGTCCTACAATTTAAAAGCACCACAGAGCATGAATCTTCCCGTCGCCCATTAAGCACCTCTGCGAATCTGTCCCTCTTTCACAGAAAGCTCCGCTCTGCTCTGCTCTGCTCAGCGAGGTGTTAAGACGCCAGATTCACTCACATTTGGACTAAGACACTGTTCACTAGTTTTAGCTTGAGAGGAGAAGTTAAATTGTCAGATTTAGATAACATTAATGCAGCTACATTTCTGTGGCGACTATCCGGAGGAAGATTTAGGTGGTTGAGAGCCGCCATTAATCCTGGAACTCAAGTCCCCCTTCAGATAGCAACACAAAAGATATCCGACCGGCAGTAATAATATTACAGCCACATCTGCAGCACTGTTAACTGTTCTCAGCTTGTCATAAATGTTGGCATGATGCCTGCATTTTTATAGTTTATCTTTGTTATGTGCAACTTCTTTTCAGGTCTCAAAAAATTAATTTTCACAGGACCATACAGTTAGGTGCACAGAGCTTGCAAACATTAAAGACTAAAACATTTTTTTAATCAACATAATATTTAATGCACAAATTAGGCAAAAGTTGCTTCATTAGAAATACATGTTAATTTTTAATTAGCATTTATCAAAGAGATTTCTTTTTATCTTTTTACATTTTCAAAATAAGGGGATGCTAAATTTTGAACCCAATGGTGTCTACTGATATAATCAATATGAACAAACATAAAGTGTGGGGCTTGCAACACCATAACACCATGTCCTTTTGTAGCTCCAAATGTAAGTAAAGCAACTGAGAGAACTACTTTGAATTATGGAAATATTTACTTTAAAAAAATCGTGACATAATTGCTACATAATGTTTTGAGTGTTTTAAAGCTGATTTACTTAGTTTTTGTATTACCATAAATTAGCATAAATTAAATGCTACCCTGGCAGAAGCAAATGTGCAGTTTTGTCAAATCCTGTTGTGTCAGTGTTGTATTATTTATTACTACATGTATCATATAACTATGTGTATCATCTTTTGTATTAGATTTGTATGTGTCATTGTGCATCGCAAACTTTAAAAGTTTCCCTTTAATACTTATCTGTCACAAAAATAAAATTACACTTCAATTACTCAGTTTATCTGTTAGTAACTGACTATTAATTTTCAAAACTACAATGATACACAACAAGTGAAAGAAAAGGAACCTTCTGTATTGGGGAGTTGCGATGTCTGCAGAGAACATTTTAAATGCAAATACAGAATGAAGGACTATGTTCGCCTTTCCACTGCAGCGCCTTCAAAAAGCAGACACCGCACACTTGTCCTGCCGGACCACAGCTGTCAGACTTTCCAAATAAATCTGTGTCCTGTGGCAGCAGGAAAATCCGCTGACATTAGATGTCAGCGCAAAAATCTACCTAACACAGCTCTGGTTAAATTTTATATGAGCCTGAAAATATCACCAGCTGGAGTAAAAAATATGCCCACATCTTTGCAATTTCCTGCTTCAATTGCCATTTGGCTGTACAAATTGAGGATGAAATCTATATTTCAGCATGTAATATCCTGTGATTATGTAATGATAACTGAGAGGCCGTGGGTTATTAAGGTATTTTTTTGTGACATACATTGTTGTACCCGTTGCCCATTAATTCCCATTAATTTTCAGTGTGGTTGGGATCATGTAATAGCCACAACAAGGGAGGTTTGCTTCCCTTTAAGCTTTATTATATATTTAAGGACAAATCATCAGATATCATAATCTTAGTGTTTACAGACAAAAAATTGCTTTCCTTGAAGATTAAGAATGTTCACTTTTTTACACACAAACGGACATGTTTATCTTTCTATAATTGTGAGGAAACTCGTTGACATAATACGATGTCTAGCCCTTTCCCATAACCGTAACCATAACAACTGAATGCCCAACCCTTACCCTAACAAAAACCTATTTCTAACCCTGACCCTAAAGCATAGTCTTAACCCTCAAAAAGCCTTTTGAAGTTGTGTGGACCAGCTAAAATGTCCTCAACATCAAAATGTCGTCGTAACAATGGTGCTGAAACAAAATTTGTCCACAGAAGGCTGTAAAGACAAGGCAAAGACAGAAAACTGTACTGAACCCTCTTTGAGCACCAGCAATAAAAGGTTACACACTTGTGGACATTTATACACTACACTACTGCTTCTTCTTTTTCTCTCTGTCTCTCCCTCACATAAACACACACACACAATGGATGAGCACATTTGGTTCAGTGGAAACATCAATAACTCCGACAGCTGATAGGTGTGATAATAATATCAGCTTGGTGCTATTTGTGAAAGACTTATTCGTATTACTAGGAAACGAGGAGCTGTGGCACAATATGGAATGACCACACAATGCCCTTGACAGTCCAACAGTGTGGAAAACAGTCGTCAGTGACCTCGAAGGTTAATAAAAAGGGAACAAAGTCTGTTTTCTGAGTGCTTTTCAATGATATATATTTTTCTCAATAGTGGATACTGCGCGGGCTCTTTGTCACGCCTCCAAAATCATTAAGTTACCACTAAGATTGATATGCACCATGAGGAAAAAAAGGGTGTAACACAACATGAGGAGAGCTGACTAACACAGCATCTCTCCTAAACCGTTGCACTGAAGCACAAAAAAAAGCCCTCTGCTCCTTATTTTCCTCTTTTACACACATCTTTAAAATTCCAAGACGCCACGCAGTCACCTCAAGCTGGCTTTTTCACAGCTTTAGATGTTTCTTTCCCCTAGAGATGACAAGAGCATAATGCATGAGCACTACTCGCTAACAGGTGATGGAGGAGACATTACAGTTGCCTGAAGTGTGCCGGGCATTCGGGGAAACTGCAGAGAAGCACCTCTGAGCCAGAGAGACTCAGCTCTGGTGTGCGCTGATTGATGCCCAGTTTGCCACTTGTTAGTGTGTGTCCACTTCTCATGCAAACATTTTCAAAGAGCACAGCTAAATGACTGATTAGCTGTAAATTGTGGAGCCCTTCAGTTTCTACTCAAAGCACTTTAGTGGGCCCCAGTGGAACCCGAAGCTTTTTAGACAGCTGACAGAAGAGTTTGCCGTCATTTCACTTGATTTAAAATTAAATAGCTTTTTACACCAGTCCGTTATTGAATTGTCATTGAACTGAATATGTGTTGGTCTCGTTTAAGTAACGTAAGAAGAGAACAAGTTGTTTCTCTTACCATGTCATCGTCTATTTATTCCCTGTTTTTAATGAGCCAAAGTCAGATATTAAATAACAGGTGCTCAAATTTGATACAGATATTCATGGTCCATCCAGTCAGAAATTAGCTTCTGCCAGCCTTCCACCAGCGTTACAGTACCTCTAATGCTACAACTTCAAAACAATGAAAATAATCCAGTGCTCCATCCCAACAATCACATGTAAACAATGTCAAAAGCACAAGAACATGTTCTACCTCACAGGTCTTGAGCTTTGGCTAATGGCTTTTCATCAGATACCAGAAACCTCAGTGCACACACACACACACTTACTCACACTATTGATTTATCGCCAAGCTATTTTTAGACATCCACATTTAGCATCAGCCGTGAGCTCAGATGATCCTCAAAGAGGAGCCATTTTTCCAGACATGATTTCCTGATCCCTATGAATAATGATGACGCATGAGTCTGGAAACACAAGAGGGACACGTTTCTAATTTTAGCTTATTTACTGTGCCATTATAGTAGGAATGCAAATGTGCCTTTGAATAGAAATAGGCTTAGCATAAAAACATATTACTATTGCTCGTATATCTCGATGCAAACAGCCACACTTCCTGATAGTGTCATCAATCAGAACAGAGACTGTACGTTCACCCCACCATGCACGTGTGTGTCTTTCACAGTGTTTGTAGAAAGTGTCTCTGTGAGTGACAGGGTTCTCAACACAGCACAACATTTAACGAGAAAAGCGGGGAGGGCTCATGACAGGTTGCGCTGGTCATGGTTTATTTGACGGGCGCTCCACTCACAACCCCGTCAAATGACTGAAGGGCTGGGCGTGAGGACTGATAACGCTGCAGAAGCAAAGCAACAGCAAAGCACCAGCACTCCTTAGATCACCATTTTGAGAGATGTAAGCAGCAGCGGCACAGTCGCTGGTTGGCGGATTGCATGTTGTTGAAAACGTTTGCACTCATTCGCACAGAAAAGACTATTCACATCCAGGGTGTATGAAATTTGTGCTTTCTGAATTCGTCCTAAATGTCTGTGTTGCACTGTGGTCAATAAGCTTTTCGTTCCCATGAAACTACGTTATTGAACTATCGTGGATGTTGTTTTGGTACTCACACAATACCTAAAAATGGTGAGGTTAAAGAAAGATTGTGATCGAGTGGTCACATCACACACTGCGTCTTTATTTGCTTCTCTTTAAAAAAAAACGATGTCTCCAACCGTAACCAACATGCTTTTGTTCCTTCTTTCTTTCATTACAAGTAACTTTAATTAATAAAAGTAGCACTTTATACAAGTAACTAAATATTTTGCATTAAATCATATTGTATCCAGTGATTATGGAACTTACAAATTGTAATCATGTTGCAGTTTAGTGTTAAAGAGATGCAATTTTTAGAAGAGAATGTGGTCTACCATTGTCCTTAATCGTACAACTGAGGTGTTTATCCATAGTAGGTGCTATTTGACGTGATAAACTTTTAAAACAAGTGACGTCAAGTCCTTTGCCTTGGAAATTAGTTATGGAGTTTATAGTAGAACCAAACGGTTTCAATATGTCATTGCACTACTAAGCACACATTAAATGTGACAGGGTAATCTCCACACCTTCACAAGGCACATGTGCACGTTATAAGTTATACAGTGATAATGAAGATTCTGTAGGGTGTTGATCCAGGCTCATGCATAAATAAAATGAGTTTTAATGGACTAGAAAATGAAATATGAATGAATGAATAAAGTGAACACATTTAATAAGAAATGTTCGTACTAACATCTGTGCTGGCATGTGTTTTTTATTACTACTGCAAATACAAGTCGACAAAAATTAATACCTATAATTAGTATATGCTGTGTTGCACATACAGCACTCGTACAGCTCTGTGATCTTGGTGGTTCATGTACATTACAGAAACATCCTGCACTTCATTTGTGCAAATGAGATAATTTAAGCTGAAGACAAATGGCAGTATATTTCTTTTTTTAATGAATGACTGGATAAACCCTGCAGCACTAAAACGCATGTCAAAAAGTCGGATCTGGCTGCCTGTGCACTCAAAAGCTTTCAGCTCGGAGGAGAGAGGCCGGCAGAAGATGTGTGAAGCAACTCACCACTGAATTTGAATATTTAAGCAGCTTCCATTAAAACACTGATTAATTTGAGAGCACTCCAGAAGTTGCCAGAGCATGAAAGAGAAAATGAGGAGGGAGGAAGCTTGGAAAGTGTGTGTGTGTGTTGAACGTGTACACATGGATGGGAAAGTATTTAAGCTGCACACACCACCAAACTTCTTTGGAAATAAACGGGTGTTTGAGTTTAAATGGTGGGTAAAAGCAGTGCCAGTTTTCTGTCCAAAAATGACAACTGTCACTAGCAGTGAAGTTAGTGTTAGCTCTGTGAGTTGGTTGAACATGGTGCCTCATAACTAATTTCAAACAGTAACATTGTAAATGTGTCCTAAATATGTATATGATGGCTGCAAGCATTATACTTTGCGAAAACACGATATAGCATACAGCTAGTAAGGCTTTGCATACAAAACAGAGCTGTTTGAACTTGTTTAGGGATAATTCATCGTATTTTCGGCAATCCTCATACATTCGCTTTAGGAGTAGAATGGTCTATGGAACAAACATATAAACTAATCCAGATTTTAGATTGACAGGACACCAACTATGAGTAGAGGCAATCCATTGCTGGTTTCAGTGTCTGCACGGTGGCCGCTGAAACCACCGTTAATTTATAGGATGACTGAAGTCATCGTTTGACTGTAAAGTCAGATTTTCATTTATCATGGGAAATGATGTGTTTTTATTTTTAATGTCGAAAAACAAAAAGAGTTTGTGCACCACTGTGTTAATGTAATGCCACAGTAAATCTGGAAAATAGCTGGACCAGGGTTGCTGTTTCCAAAGTCCAGTCAAATGCAATACAGCACGTTACCCCATAATCTAGTGTTCGGGAAGAATGCTAGTTTTTTCAAACAGTGGAAAAGTACTACGCAGTGTGGATGTAGAAATCATGAAACCATGCATAGTCATGGTTTCCTTTTTGTACTCACACTGATACTGTGCTACATTTGCATCTAAAGCAAGACACCTAACAAATCCTCACGCTTTTGCTCATATATTTTTTGCTTCTAGACAAGCTGAAAAAGAAGGAATAAAACAATCTTCAAAATCGATCTTCACATTTCTAAATCCCATGCAAAACACAAGGAGAAATCCAACTGTCGACAGGTCTGTTGCAGTATGATTAATGAACGGCAGATTCCTGAAAACAGCCATTTGGCTCCTCCACACTCACCACACTCCCTTTCTATCACCTTCTCAGATGAGGCGAGGGTTCCTCTAAACAGCTGGGGAGGAGGGGTGATTATAATAATGGGTAAAGATGATGGAGGTTATCTTCTAATAATCGCCAAACAAAAGATGGGGGTTCCTATTGTATAGTTGATAGATTTACAGACACCCATGGTCAGAAATGTTTTTAATCTGAATCAGTAGCTGAAAGGGTAGAAAACTGTTTGGCCTTTTGTTTGCTGATATCTATTGCTTTCAAAATATGTTTTTCCTAACCATCGTTCTCCAAGGTTAGGCTTAATGCAGCTCCTGATTTCCATACAGTTGCAGTCTCCACGGTCATGAGCAGCCAATGCTCCGGTGTAAAAGCACTGTTGCTTTGCTCAAGGGCACATTTACAGCGAGTTGCTTATTCACTTCCTCCCACACAAGGGTTTCATGCATATTCTCAATTAGAAAATGAGCAACAGTCCTGTCAGAAGATTCTCTGACCTTTGGGCTTCGGCTGGAGCCATTTAAAAGCAACGCTGGCATTGAAATGCGAGCCGTAACTCTGCCCTCACGCCACCTGCCAATCACACAGCGCATTACGACAGACAGATGTTCGTTCCGTCAGTAGGATGGCTATTGGCATGTACAGATGTTACCTATGCCCAAGGGATGCTCTGAGGGACAGGTCCAGATGTTGGAAAACATTTTAAAAGTTAATCAGCTGTAGATATAGACATGCCGCTGCAGAGCAGAGACGCACGCGTGTCAGGGGAGTTATAACCTGCGCTGGATTCAACAGGATTTGATAAAAAAAAATTAACCAAGCTAAGCAATCAGCAAGACAGAAGATGATTCCACACGTACACACACACACACAGTGGTTTGCTTTCAAAGAGATACCGGAGGCGCCATGCCTTTCTCCACAGAAAACACGTAATCATGGCAACAGGCTGAAGCTCTCAGGCAAAACAACAGCTGACTCCTCAACCCATCGCACCACACAGACAGAGGCAAACATAGATCTATGTCCATTTCGCCCTCGATATTTACATACAGTGTTGAAGCCACGTTTGACTGTTAGGCTACAACTGTTCATACATGTTCCCTGTAACTGTTTGTGCACACGCACAAACACACTCCATCATGGACAGGTTCATAAGGAGATTTCACTTTCTTCTCCATCTCTGCTCTACACCACACACACACACACACACACACACACACAGAGCTATGTCCCAGTGGAATCCATCTTCATTTGCTGTGTTCCACAGCATCCACGAGATTTAGCTCTGCTCTCCTCCATAACTCATCCCCGTGTCTTTAGATGCTCCTCGCTGGTCCTCTCTGCTGTCTGCAGCAAACATTTCCCACAACCCGTGGCAAGGACATGGTCTTCGTTCACAATTATTTCCCCACAGATTAAAGAAGGGAGCCTTTTCTTTTTAGTGTATGACAAAATGTTAAAGCAACAGCAGTGGCTGATATCAAGTAGCTAGAGAACACTGCTAGACCAGCAAAATGACTTGTCTGAGCTTGTTGGGCAATTGTAAGAAGATGCAATTATACTTCTGCAATAAGGGGCAATGTGTGTAGGCTCCAAGGTTACGCTTGACAGACGTACCACATGGGGGCTGTGACTGGATGCTGGAGTTTTCCAATTGCAAGCCATAGAGCTCTGCTGCTGCTGCAGTTGCTTCAAGCGGGTGTCTATGGTGTTTGGTTAATGGCTGCGCTGTACATAATTCTGTGATGGAAACTTAACATATGATTGCAGCAGGAGTAAAATATGAAAATGTTTAGAAGTTTGCAAACTGTGCCCTAAGTACTGACGTGTAGATGGAGAATGGAGCCAGAATTTCACTTCAAACACTAAATTATCCTTTTCCTTTTTTCATCCTCATCCTGTATTTGAATTATCTTTAACCCACTTATGCGCAGCTCTGATTATTATCCACCCATCTGGTTGTCAGAAATTCTTGGAACCAAAGTACAGTTAATTATAAATTAGTTTTTTTTTGGAAAGTACAGCTTAGTCTGTGTGATTGTGTGCAATTGGAGTAGGTTTGCTTGTGTCTGAGCGCACACAGGCAGGTGTGCCCGGTGTGATTAATGATTTGGCAGACAACAGAGCAGAGAAGCTAAATTAAATTAGAAAGCCAACTATATTATTTCAAGATGTGTACCTGTGCTTTCTTCCTGCAAATGGTAAAAGGAGAAGAAATAAACAAATGCGGCCGTGTTAGCACATTTTTCCAGTGTTTAGTAAGGAAGTTATGGAATATTTAACATTCTGAGCTAATATTGTAGGGGATGGAAGCAGAGATGCATTTATGTATAATTCAGAAAACCGGGGTGGGCTGAGAGTTCAAAAGGCCTGTGATCTGCAGGGGGATTTGGCAAGCTAAGCTAAGCTAAGTCTAGACTGGGCCGCACTAAGTCGGTTGGTAATGGGAGAGTTGGTGGAGAGTAATCTGTCAGCGTGCCAAACCTTTGCAATCCTGCGGGAGCTCATTAGCTTAGCATTCTGTCTCAGTGGTCCTGCCTTGAATGAATGGGAGCACAAAGACAAACAGGCACTCGTCGTGCTGCCTCCCACAGATCATTCCCGTGCCCATTTCCACTCTTTCTATTCTTTCTTGCTTCTTATTCTTCTTTCTGTCCTTGCCCCACTTCCTATTTTTTTCTTCTCCACTGGCTAGAACGAGTGGTTCTTCTATGCCATTTCACTTTTAGAATGTGCAAACCACTTTCCAGATCCTACTTTCAAATTCATTATGATTTTAAATCTCAGCTCACAAGAGCCTGTCGACGAGCCAAACAGCCCGTTCCTGAACTCCGTACTTGGACCCTCACCAAAGGGATTCTCCCTCGACTGAGGCTCAACTTTCTTTTATTTCTCTTTCCATTTTAATCGCAACTCAAACAGAGAAAGTGTTTAAGCGTTTTCGCCTTTTTGTCGAAGGTTTTGTGCACCATCTGCCGCTCCTGTGCAATTAGCCCTCTCTCTGTGACAGCTTGTGAGACATTTATATCTCTGTTATGCAGCAGCAGAGCTTCACACACACCCCCCCCCAAAGCTACGAAAGACAGGTGAGCCAGCAGCCGAGGATTCCCGTTAATAGACGTGCAGAGGTGAAACCCGCTTCTGGTTGGAAACGATGCTCTGCTGTGTCTTGGTGATGCTCTTTGACAGCAATAAATCAGACTCACCTGTGGATAAGGATGTATGGATTTTAATTAGAGGGTTTTTTAACTGAGATGTCAACTCTGTGATGAGAGTTATTAAGATGGGATTGCCATGCACTGCCTTAATGATAAGTAATGAGTATCCAACCCCAGTGGAAATCAAGGTTCATTCCTGAGTCTGGAGCCAGTCAGGTTCCTTGCCACAGGATGTGCTCTTTATGACATATGGATTGCTTTTGGAGCACCAAGCTTCCAAATAATATTTTATGTTTATGTGCACAAATGGAGCAGATGCAAACACTTTCCATGAGTGATTGTCCCCTCATTAAGATGATAGGAAAAGAGAAGGCACCAGAGACATTTGAAAAATTAAAGCGCTTGGATATATCAGTTTTATGAGCTCTGTGAATGTACACCTCCATTATTCAGCAGTTCTTGGAGTGCAGCGTAACCGATCAAAGGCCTCACACCTCCACCATGGGGATTTTTTTTTGTTGTCACTGTATCCCACTCATCAAAAAGAGAAAAAAAAAATGCTTTTGATCATTTGCGACCACATGATGCTATGCATTATTCTAACACAAACACATTTATCTGAACTACAGCAGACAGTTAGAATATTAACCAAGAGATTTGCCATTAGCAAAGCATTTTGACATGCACCATTGGGAAATGCCTCAGCATTTTGTTCACAAGCATCTAAAATTCAAACACAAAGGCACAAATGTGAGCGCTGACACATAAATGCCAACAAAAAGGAGCTTGTTTCAAAATGACACTACCCACATAACAAGGCTGTCATAACTAAATGTACATTTAAAACCCTTCCACCGCTGACGTTTTGTGTGTAACAGGAGAAACTGTTGTATAAATTACAGAACAGTTTCGATGGGGTAAATCCGATGAACACAACCAGCCAAGATCAGCAGGGGAGGACCGTGGATCAGAGCCCAATCCCCTCCGACATACTTACATTCCACTGAAGCTGTCGGATGTTGCGCATGCTGAGAAGAAGGAAAATTTGTCAAAGCTTTGTCGGAGTAAAAAGGCAGAAAAGTAGAGTACAAGCAGCTGCAAAGTGGAGAAAAGGGGGGGGAAGGGGTTACTTCCTGTCAGTTTTGAGCACGAGCAGAAGTACAGTAGAGGGACGCGCACCCGAGAGGCGAGGATGTATTTGAAGTGCAGCTACATCAAAGCACGCTGCCTTTCATGCTCATTTTTAATCTCTTACTAGTCCCTGCAGTCATCGTTCCTTTTGTTTACTGAAGAGAGTGATTGACATACATACTGAAGGCTTTCCAACCAGGGGAGAAAGCTGCCCAGGGCGAGAACTATTTGTACAAAAAAGGATCTCATATTTGTTGACAAAACCTCCTGTAACCCTAACTTACAGTAATCTTACCTTTGATGACGTTTTACAGGTTCACTATTTCAGCATTCAAGTTTCATATTTCTGTTTTAGCAGCCGTTAATTAACTCAACTTCCCACAAACCCAATGCCATTGTAGATTTATCACACGTCCTTAGTCTGTGTGTTAACTGAGGTGTTAATTTTAAAGAGAATTGTGTTTTCTTTTTTATTCATGCATGTCAGGGAGTGAACTGACTCTGCTTTGGTTTCAAATGGAATCAAGACTTTTGTCTTTGGCACAGTTGGGTGTACTGAGTTTTTCGCTGACAGCTGTAGCTGCCCGGGGGATTTTGTTGCAGATACTGTGAATGCACTCTTATGCTAACAAAGCTGATTTACCTCTTAACTCTAATATTTGTGGACATTTTTACTTTAGCTTGGCTCGAAACATGTAATCGATTGGTGCTAGGTCTGCATATTAGATTGGCCAGTGTGTTGCTAAATGATACTGTTACTTACCTCAATGTGTGGCCATCTCTTTTTGAAAAGGGCTGAGCAAGATGCTGCAGTTTCACACGAGTCCATGCAGACAGAGAAAGACAGAGGGAGAAAACAGTTAAAGACAGAAGCGTGAAGAGCACATAGGAAGAAGACTAGGCCTAAAAGTCATAATTCAGGATCCAGGGTTCAAAACACTAGTGAAAGCAAAGTGTGCAACCATACAGCTGCAAACAGGTTCCTGTTGCCTATTTCACATTGTTTCAGTGATCAGGTGGCATTAATGTGTATCAGTCCACTACCAACTAAATGTAGAAGCAAAAGTTGAATGATTTTTAAATATTTAGAGGCTTTTGAAATGTTTTATGAGCATAAACATGTGTCAAACATAGACTACTTTATGTGTTTTGGTGAGAAACACGGAATGCACAACACACTTTTCAACATGTTTGTTAACTGAAGCTGCGACAAAAAAATGAAGTGTTAGTATTTCCGTATATGTTGCAGGACTCTCACAGATGCGTGAGATATTTGCGAGTCAAAGGCCAAACTTTAACAGACACCTGCGCAGAGATGTGAGAGAATTTTACAGAAGTTCCCTCTCGTTCCTGCGTTCCTGAGACTCATACAAAATAAAAGCTCCACATAATGTTTTTTTCATAGTGGGTCCAGGGGTTTTCTGTAAAGCTTTATGCATGCTTGTAGAGTGAAATTATATTCCTGCACTTATGATTAATTATTTGAATTCCTATAGTTTGTGTATAAACCAGAAGCATTATTTGTTTAGGCAGCAGGGAGTGGAGCACAGACATGAACAGGAACTTTAGCGATGGGGAGAGGAAAGGTACAAAATTGTAGAGCACATGGAGGACGACAGATATAACCACATGTTTTGGCCTCGTGTGATTGGTCTTGGGTGGAATATATATTATGCGGTTGCCTCTTGCAGTAATAATGAGCCAAGCTGATCTATTCTGCACACCCCCACCATCATCACATATATCCATCTATCTGGAAATAAATAATTACAATACAGCTGTAACTACGGTGATTTCCAAACACGCGAAACATTAGTGCACAGATACCCTCAAATACCCTGGTTTATCTCATGTTTTGACAAAACTGCACGCATATTATTTAACCTCAACGCCCGATTAGCGACTGCGATCGTGAGGTTTATATAAGTACTGTGTTTTAAACAAGACAGGAAAGAGATAACTATCCAGTTTTAATGGTGAATGGCAGATGGGAGCTCCAGCTACAAGTACAAACAAGGTTTGGATAATTTGCAAGTGGGGTATGGGGGGGGTGTCTTCTCAAGCACATCTGTCACACTAGAAGGACAAACATACGGTGAAGATATGAGACCTGTCATTGCATAAACACATCCACATATGTCTTTAATATACCATAAAAGCTACCTTCTTTACTATAATAAGCACTCAGAGATGAGGCTACTATTAATCAGCAGGAATCAAACAGGAACCACTTTTCTAAGCTATTGCAAACATCCAGAATAAAGTAGCTGCACCAAAACCTTATTTAATGATAACAAAAGGCTTTTAATGATGCTTTTAGGATGTCCAATTCTGCAGTTTCACTTTACAGAATGTTTTAGCAACTTTATAGCACCTTCACGGGGCAGCTGTTTTAAGAAAAGTATTAGCTTTTAACAAAAGTGTTATTAATGGTGGGTCATTTAGTTGCTAAAAAACCAGGTGTTAACTCAGGAGTTTATAAAGACAGAAAACAGGACTCACTCTTCATTTTTATTGGATGCTGATGGATGGATGCTAACATGTTTGATGTACCATTTTAATATGTAAAGACAATATATGGACAACAGACATAAGGAAGCTTTTAGCACACTTTTGGTAGAAAACTAGTTTGAAAATGACTACTAGTGATTTTTTTCTCTAAATCACTACATTACCAAAAGCTCGTGTAACACCAGCCGTCCAGATTCTTGCGTGTCTTTGTCAAACTAGTAGATTTAAGCAACAACTATCCCCACACTTTTTTTTCCTGAAGTCATACTTAGAGCAGCTGACATGACTAATTATCGCCAGATGGAGGGTCATATTTCCTGTCCTGACATCATATTAATGAGACATGAGACAGGAACGCAGAGTTAGTAGTCTACCTTTCACTATTTAGATTAATGTGACAATAGGTTATAGTTATGCTGCTGTCACGGTTTTGCTCTGTAAGGTCTCCACTGCATGTCAAACCAAGTGCTGAAGACTTCCTATTATATTTCCTGCACTTCCTTTCCTCTCTGAGATCCAACACACTGTTTCTCTTTTCTCTTTTTGTCAGCTGGATGGTTGGAGCACCATGGGATCTCTTTCCATGAGAATAATTCTTTGAAATCCTACAACATGTGACTGTATGTACTCAGTGAACTTAAGAGAACTATTGTGAAGCTGTAAAAATATAGATGTCCATATATTTTGGATCATTTGTCCTCCATGGTTTGGACTGTCACTTTCTTCCTGTTTGACTATATGGGTATAATTTAACCCACCATGTGGCGTTTCTAGTCTTTCGTTTTTCTTTCTTTCTCCATACTAAGGCCCATGTTGCACACGATACCTTGCTATTGCGTGACTGCACTTGCCAATGGAAGCAACCCTAAGTCCTTATTGGATATGACATGTTAAAGCAGCTATATTTCGGCTTCCATTTTGAACATAAATAATGCAACATGTGACAAAAGTATTTTTTTCGAACCGGTAAAGGGCTCTTGAAGAAGATGACATTAATAGAAACGTCTTTAGGTGGGTGACTTTATGCAGTAGGTGGGTTAACAGGCAAGAAAAACATACACAATTAGAGGTATTTTTTGCTGGTAAATGAAGAAGGTTAATAAAAGAGCGAGCAGAGACCCATGTTTTTTCACCGCTCGCAGACATGTGGCCATTACTGCCATCCCCACACTTGGTGGCCTGACATTTCAAATTGTGGAGAGTGAAACCGCAGCGTACATTATTTATGCCACGTTTCTTGGTGGTTGCCTCACACACTTTAGTTGTATTTAATTTACGTTGCACTTTCTGACTGTTCGACGGGCCTGGTGACTGCGTTTGAACAAATGACGTCTCACTCCAAACGCTCTCGCTAACACACACGCGCATGTAAACAGCCTTCATTCAGCTCCCTGTTGTACAAACTAGAAGAATTACTGAGGTCAAGGGCCAATTAGCTCTGCTGTCATGGATCACGCGGAGTTAAAGCTCCTATGTTATGCAAAAGGTGGGAGGTTAACTGCTTTCTACAGCACCACACAGAGTTTGCAAACTGTGAAGAGATTAGCTCTGGATATTCAGTTCATGTCCTAATGTTTTTACTCATTTGGACCACATTCATAATAAAAATGGAAGCCACTTTAATGGGAGATCTGCCACAGATATGTTTTTGGAGCCAAGCGTGTCATGGATGTACGAACATCCAGATACTGAAATCTTCATGGTACCATTTATACATGTCATCTCCCTTTCACGTTTTGCACTGATGAAGCCAACCCCACCTCCATGTATTGGAGTCGGCATGCCACCGTTGTAGTCCAGGCCAGGTCCATGCCAAACATGCTAAAACCCATCTGGACATAATTGTTTTGGTTTCATCTGAGCAAAGAGTGTGCTGCCAATAGTTACCAGGCTTCTTTTCAAGTTTTATGGCAAAGTTTGTTTTCCCAGTTTTGTGAACAACAGTTTCCTCCTTGAACACCATCTGTAGAGGTTGACTTCATGCAGTGTGCTCCTGACTGTCTAATTAGCCACTGAAGCCCGAGTTCCCACTTGTAATCTTTGTGCCAAGTCAGAAGTGCGTCTCCCTCATCCAGTTTCTCAATGCAAGGTTGGTAAATAGGTAAATATGGTACAAAGGTCGGTGAGTCGTCCGTGAATCGAGCTATACTGCTGTGGTGTTTACATGTTCTGTGTGACCTTATTCATGCAGTTTGCCCTAAGTACAAATGCATCAGTTGCTTTTGTCAGAGTATTCAAAGACTGTTGTTTTACTTTGGAGCTTGTACATTGAAAAAGTTTTTATCGTTCCCAATTTTGATAACTTTAGACAGCATGTGTGAAATAGCCTATATTCTCATTTTTAAAGGCATTTGTTTATTTCGCTTCTTAACTTCTTTTGTTGGTTGTTGCTGCTTCTCTTGTTATGTGTCATATGTCCTATATGTATTTTTTGTTCTTGTCATTATAAATGTTATGGTTTTTAGCATTACTTCCAGTCTCTGCTTTTATTTTGATGACTTTCTGTCTTACCTTTCTCAATATTTCTAGTTTTACCTCCACAATCGATGTCATTGCTTTCACCTGCGTGTTCCCTGTTCTATTTAAGCAGCCCTGTCTCCCTGTTATGTTGCCAGATTGTGATGATTGCACAGCATTAATTCTTCAGCACTTTATTTACATTGTTTTGGCTCTCAGATTTTCCCTGCTTGTCTCTGACCCTGTCATTGATTACTCCGTTTTCGGTTACCGGATAAGGCTCTGCCTCTCTATCTATTCTCGGGACTTTGGAACTAGCTCGGACCTCGGATAGGATTTTGGATCATCAGACCTGTTATCTCTTCACCTGCCTCACCAATGGACACCTAACCTCGGCTTCACATCCTCAACCCAGCCCCACCTGGCTCTTCAGACTTCCTCCTCTCACCTTCTCCTCAGTAAGCCCTGCAGTCTAAGTGCGCACATGTTTCCTGTCTGCTACTAATCTGCCTCTCCTGTCTTCCCAGAGTACCCGGTTGAGCGTTCTCGCTGTCTGCCCGTCCACACATCCTTCACCAATGCCCTTTATCAAATCTTATCTGGAGCTCTGGTGTTGTAATTGGGTACCACCATTTATTTATTCCAAAGTGAAGATGTTAAAAAATATTTCATTTCTTTAAATAATTATTGTGTCTGCTATTGTTATGCAGTCAACACACTTAACAATGCCTAGTATCAAATCATATCAAATCAACCTAAAGCTGTAATGTTATGGGAGAAGCACCTTTCAATATTGGGACCCTTATAATTTGATGAAAAAATCCTGATACTCAGGGTAAAAGTGCACAATTATGAGGGGGGAAAAGTATTCATGACATTAGAATACAGTCAATGTCACAATAAATAATTTGGTTTTTACAGCAGTCATTTTGACACAGCACAGTGACTCTCAAGTCTGCAAGGACCTCTGCTCTGTTTGTTTTCCAACAAACCCTTCACTAACCATTGCCGATTGCCTGGATCAGGTGTGTTCTGTTGGCGATTTAAAAAAGAAAAAGGGGAGGGAGGGGTCTTTCAGGACCAAGATTAGGAAACCCTGCTATAGAAAAAGCAACGGTGGTAGTAATAATGATGACTCTGCTGAAGTCAGTGAGCTACCATGAACAACACCAGGACACAGACACAGATGCAAATTAGCCAGTTTACGCCACTTTTTACACCTATTTCTACTGTGACGTGTCAAAGTGCCGTACATTAAAAGGGCCTAGTCAGCTTAAAGGGTGAAATGTAATTCATGCACTATAAGTTCTAGAACGCTATAGAAAAAACATCCTGTACTAATTACAGCCATCTATAATCCCTTGCTGATCCTGCCCCTGAGCCTTTTATGACTCACCAACAGCGTCATATATTTTGAAATGCATGTACATCTACATCTGCTACAATGGTTTCATGTGAGGACCCTTTGTGTCAAGTCTTAAAAACCAGCAAGACATGTAATGACAGCAGGTGTCAGATACTGTACAGTAATGAAAATCCCATTCAGGTCGAAAAGATCGAAATTACGCACAACATAATATTGGTCAACATCCATGACTATGCCAATATTCATAACTATGCCAGTGCAAGCAAACTAAGCGGAAATGGATATTTGGCAAGATTAAACCCTAGCTTCCATGTTTGGGCTGACTGTTAACTGTGAAACATGCTGCCGGAAATGATATGTTAAACCTACAAACTTCAGCAAATTCTGAAGTGCTGATAACCATAAAAAGCACAACAGCTCTTTCCTCACTGTAGGTGTACACACACATCAACACATTTCTGTATAATTTATGCATCTGAGACTGGGTGTGTGCATGCCTGTATGCACCTGTGTGCACACACATAAGGAAGCACATGCATGTTTGTGTTTCACTTATTTTTGTGTATATGTCTTTTCAAGCCTTTCTCACAATAATTACACCTTCACTCTCACCCACTTTGTCAAAAAACAAAAACCAACATGAAAAACAATTATGCACCAAAGGCCACAGTGGAAGCACAAACAAAACAGTTAATTGGTGAGCGATGAAAACTGCACCAGTTGACATGTCCATAAAGAGCCATAAATAACTCTGTGGTCCTCACCTAGACTTTGGCACAAAAGGTAATACAAGGATATCCAAAATGCATCTCACACTCCAAGTGCCCAAATATAACTTGGCTGTCTTAGCTGATGCTTGTGGAAGATTCACACTCTGGAGGAACTTAGCAAGAAGGGTAGGAGGAGATTTGCGCATGTTGTGTAAAAGTCTGTTTCAGTCGGGCTTGAATTCTTTAACATTCTTCATTTTGGCTTCAAATTGTTTTCTGATAATTAGAATGATTTATGAAAGAGCAAGTACGGTCAGGAAAATATCAACAGTTTTTTGTATATTGAGGCTAAAAGTGTTTCTGTGAGAAAAACATAATTGTAGAGGCCGTCTTACGCGTGTCCAATGGTCCAAAAAAGATCCACTTCAGAGATCGATGTATTATAAAAAACGTTGCAGATTTATTGAACTTCTGTGTTCTTCAGTACAGCTAATAACAACAGTTCTAAAATCATGTTAATATAATACCTAAACTCCACTGAGCACGGTAAGAAAACTGTGTGCCTTCCACAGCCAAACACTGGACTTCCACTAAAACTTGCTGCTCCTGTCCGTTTCTAACAACCAGAAAAAGCAATACAAACATTGGTTTCTTAACGATTACTTTTAGAAGGCACTAGTTGATGTTGCATGTACATTAGTTACCAGTTGTCTATCTATTGACACAGCATAACGCAGAAAAGTATATAAGCATAGAATAAACATTTGAGAAAGTTAACGTTGGCTCATTCAATAATTATAGCTTCAGTTTAAGATACAGTAAGCTATACAGTATAACTTTTATTCTAACATTTTCTTACTAGAAGTATGTTCCAAAACCTATCTTAATGTATAAATATGTTGTCTAATCCACTCATGACCCAGACTCAGTGTCAGCAGTGCAGATATTCTCCCTTCTCGAGCTTTTTGACCAAGGCATGCCTTTGATTTGAACAAATCTGAATATTTTGAATTTTTTTTTGAAGATTCTCATTGATTGTTCTTTTAATGGAACTTGAAACACTGTGCAGAGCATAGCAGAAGAAATATTGTACCTCAAAGCAACATTCTGAGATTAAATTTATCCCGCAAGTATTATTTTAAAAAATAACCTTAGCTGAGCACACAAACTCAGAGTCACTATATTGGACTGCACTATTTGCACAGGTGGTCATAATGTTGTGCCTGTTCGAGGTATCAGCAAGTTTCTCAGTAAATAGCATTCCTACAAAGGATTTTCTAAAAAATAAATTAATTCCTTCTTCACAGTTAGAAGATCCTCGGTTCAAATCCCAGCCCTGTGGAGTTTGCATGTTCAGACGCATGCATGTTAGGTACACTCTAAATTGTCCATTGGTGTGAAGGGTTGTCTGTCTGTGTATGTCTCTCTGTGTTAGCCCTGAGACAGACTGACAACCTGTCCAACGTGGACGCCGCTTCTCGCCCAATGAGAGCTTGAATAGGCTTTAGCCCCCTTGCGAGCCTGATAAGTAGTTAAAATAATGAATGGATGTACAAATAAATCCAAACATACTGAAACCATTAGTTATTTTTAAAAAAAGAAATTATGTTATTTTAACTCTCATGAAGCAAGTAATAATTTTTATTTTGATAGCTTATCTGCCATAACCAATTAAATTTGTCAATATTCTTTAGATGTCTTTAATGCAATAAGTATTATGATTATGGTAAAGCAGTTGGCACCTGTTTTTAGACTCACCAACTCTTACGCCTTTGTTCAGCTAGTGAGAAAGTGGAAGGGTGAAGGAAATTAATGTTGTAGCACTCTGATTGGAATCCTGTCTTAGCTAATAGCCGGATTATGTCTGAGTCCCCCTAAGCCAGCAGTGCCAGGTTTTTATTTAGTTATATCCTGGGTGTCTCCTGGGTTTTATTATGAGAGTACTGTTATCAAATGCGTGAACATAAACACACATCTGATAACACCATGTGCTCAGAGAAAAACAAAAAAAACAAAAAACTAATGCTCAAAGTGGCCAAATCATTCATACACATCACAAGAAGTAAGAGCCGCTCTTGACTATCGATTGCGTAGATTTTTCACTCATGAATAAACAAGGTGATTTGCAAGGTGCCAAAGTTAATCTAATTTGCATAAATAAATTGGTAAGCAGCATCTGTTCCTTCTACAAGCTTGAAATGGGAGTCAGGAAATCAGAAAATTACCTAATTATACAGACACTACTGACAAACCCGTAACACGTAAATTAAACTATAAAAATGAGCTCAGTGTTTTTGAGGCAAATAAGATGTGGGTGTCAAGGTACCATGGTAACTACAAGGCTGAAGTGATTTGAAAATGCAGCCAATCAGTGAGGTTATAGCCAATACAAATTGATTTGATGCTCGGTGGAAGAGGAAAAAGTAAAGCGGGATCAGAGCGCACGGTCACACAAGAGCTCTGGGCCAGGAACAGGTTGGACTTTAAGGACAATGAAGAAAATCAAGGCATCACACAAACATCCAGACATTTCCATAAATGGATTACATTCAAATGATCTGCAATCAGCAGCACATATGAACATCTCTTGATATTCCAGATTTAATTTGCTCTCCTTTCTTTCTGATTATGTAATGGAACTTTCTGCTCTACCTGAAAGCAATGCACATATGCAGTAATAAGCATAATGGAAACGAATAGTACAAAGAAAGTTCATTCTAGGAAGAAAAATCTTCTGTAATCAGTTAATTGAAGATTTTTACCAGAATGAAACTTGGTCATTACCATATAAATTCACTATATCCAGTACAGCTCAAGCATAACATTTATCCCACTAATATTTGTAGCCATGCGGTCTTGGCTGTCTGCTGGGTGCCGGTCAGTCCCCCATTTTGAGCCAAACTACACACAGACGTTGACATTTATGTTCCCCAGAGGATATTAGATTATTTGCATTGTCTTTGCATTGTCCTTGACATCCACCAGGTCAGGGCTTTAACTTTCATTTTCTGTACCAGCTTCGGCTCTTTTACCTGCACACTAAGATAATTTTAGCATGCCGGCAGCAGGAACGGGGTTAAAGGGGAGGTCCCCATGGACGTAATACATGGGACAAATACCAGACTTAAACAAGGCACGAGATTACTTACAAATTGTGTTTTCTGTACTTGTCCCGAACATTTTATATAGTGACATTACCACAAATTAATGCTTTTCCCAGCTCTGGAAAATAAAATCAGAGATATATAATCTCCATGGATTAAAAATTCATAATACAATGAATAAAAACGGATAGTTTGAGCTGTCCTGTACGCAGTTTTATCTATTTTACATTGAAGCCAATGGTTAAAATACTTGGTGCCACAAAGGAATTTGTTGTTGCAGTACCATTAGGAAAAATGATCCTATTACAATTAGCAGATGCTTTTATTCAAAGTGACTTACAGATAAGGACAGTAGGGACAACTTGGGGACACAGTGTTTTGCCCAGTGACACTTCAGCTTGTAGCCAGGAGGGCTGAGGGTTGAACCACTGACCCTGTGGTTTATGTACGACTGCTATATCAGCTGAACTACAGCCCCCTATTAAATCTCTTGTCTTGGTTTTATTTTTTGTCTACTTTATATCACTTATGTAAGTTTTGTTTAAAATTTAAAGGGGCGATTAAATTTTTTTTTATTATTATGTTTCTAGGGAATTAAGGCGCACACTCCACACCTATAAACATTTTTTCAGTTTATACTAAATCAAAGCATGAATCACATTACTGGGATTTCCCATCAGTGACTTTAGTTGCAAAGGTACACGGTTATGTGTAGTTGAATGCCCTTGCTCTGTGACTCAGCTAACAAAAAAATCCAGTTCACAGTGGGCATTTCAATGAAGGAGTTAATGTGATGGTGCCAGTGGGTAGAACACAGAAATAGACGTTCCAAACTGTCTTTCCTGACTCCCACTCCCTCAGTTTCTTTCCAGCTGTTTTGCAGAAACAACCATCCATCACCACCCATTTGTGAAATTGGTGAACGTGTGTGTGTGTGCGTGCGTGCGTTTGTGGACGTCTGCCAAGTGAACAGCTAGTGTCTGTCCTTTGTGTCTGTGTGTCTCCCAGGTGACACATCACATCTTGTCACCACAGTGACTTACATTTGCTTGGAGTAGTCTAGGGTTTGGTGGACAGGAACATAAGCACATACACATGCATACATGCCAAAAGACCCAACAACTTGCAATTACTCCAAACATGCTTGAATGCACTCGTACTTTCTGGCTCAAAATTGGGAAAGGCTGTTGCATGATTTATGGGGGCCGAGTAGAACATATCAGAGACGTTTATTTTTACTATTTTAGGGCCCCATATGCGGTTTCCATTGGGCCCTGAATTTCTAGCAGCATCCCTGCTTAAACACATACAAAAACACTTTTCGCCTGCCACATCACATCATGCCAACAAGCTGAGTAAAGTGCATCCCTTTGCTAGACCACGGTGCATTAATCTAGTGCAGGTGCACTCATGATTAACTTACTGGAGATTAGGAGAGGGAGCGGAACAATCAAGTAAAAAAGAAAGGTCATACCACTGTTGGGATCAAGGCTCTGGTCCCCGGTGCCCTGGTTGGGTTTTTCCGGAGTTTGAATTTTGTTCTGGTGTGAACTGGTGGCTCTGCAGGCTTGTCTTAAATGGGTCGGTGTGTGCATGTAGAGCTCTAGAATCATCCTGAAGACCTGCAGCAAAACAGTAAGTCATGTTGTGCTTAATGATGTTTTATAAAATGTAAATAACGGATTCATTTGGCATTTGTAGAGATAGCAATGTGTTCTCTAGACTTTGAAACGTGACAGGAATTCTGTGTAGTCATGATAGATTTGTAGTTGTATGGTGCATTTTATTTTGAACATGAGTCTACCATTTCGTCATGATAGATTTGTAGTTGTATGGTGCATTTTATTTTGAACATGAGTCTACCATTTCGTGACAGTCAGGGGTCTTTATGATAGTATTTCCTGATTTGGATTAATGAAAAAAATTGTTTCTGTTGCCATGCTCAAACGAGGTCACTGTCTCTTTAATGCAATATTGTATTATTTATGAAAAAGAAGTTTCTGATCTATTATACAGTTTTATCTTTACTGTCAACGCTGAATACGTGAAAAGATAAGAGATATGGCTGTAAAAAATTAATCTACAGTAAAATAGGGAGTGCTGCAAAAAGCTTTATTTTCATCAGCAAGGCGCTGAAAGTCCAGTATGAAATATTAGTCAACGATCTCATGAATATATAGGCCTGATTCTTCTCCTATATGATTATAGCTTAAAAGCATTAGTGCAGAGGCTGAACTTAAAAGTTCAGGCAACAGACACACTCTTCATCAGATTCAGAGAAATGCTTGCAGCTGCCTGCTAACACTGAGACTGAGAGGAGGAGAAAATATATGGTTCAGCGTTTCCCTCCTCACAAGAACAGCACAGTAATCAATTCTGTTTAGTACAAATCCAATGCACTTAAACTTCCAGCGCGAATAACCAGAGGCTGCAGAGCAGAGGTACATTTATCGATAAAGCAATTAATTCAAAACCCTTCTCCTCCTCCTGTTCGTCCTGGCTGCTGCAGCTCCCCTGGTCCAGGGCAAAGGACGCTCTTGTGGACAATTCTGAAAAAAGTAGCACATTAGCTAATGTTACATGTTAACAACTAATAAATGGAATGTATTTTTTTTTCTGCTCACAGGTGTTGCAGGAAATGGTTATGCAGCAAAACTCCACAAATTAGCATTAAGTTAGCTTACATTTAGCCAACGTTAGCTAATCTTCTAGATCTAGTAGTTGTCATTTTAGCTAACATTACATTAGCTATGTTAAGATTTATCAAAAAAAATTTTAATTAAAATGTCCATTTTGGTCAAAACAAAATAAAAATGTTACAAAACTTTGGATATTTTCACTTTTATGTGGCAAGGCAAATTTAATTGGACACTTACTGGTTGAACAATAGCTTTGCTGTAACTTTACTTGTTAAACGTAGTTGGTAACGTGAGTTACACTGCTGACTTCGCGCTCCAGTCCAATTTTAATAGGGACTGGACGAGCCCCAGTCTTCCCACCACAGAGGAGACAGACAGGGAGACAGACAGGGACAAAGACAAGAGCGGACGTCCACAGCTTCATCAAGCCGGGCGATAAAAGTAAGAGCACCGCCGGAAGTACGTGGCTCAACGTAAAAGTCGACCGTCTCCGTACGCCGAGTATTTCAGGTGAGTGCGGAACTGCTTCGCGCTTTAAGTGAGACGTGTGTTAGTGTTTGCGTGCTTATAATCGTGGCTTATTTTTATTAACTTTATTTTCACTTTCAAAAATTGTTTATCTGCCCTTCTGCTTTAATAGCGTGACGTGCGACAATGCGCAGTTTGCTGCTTTATTTTGAAAACAACTACCGACCGGTAGTTGCGCTCGTGCTCTGCCCGGCTTCACGCTCTCTCCCGATCGCACAGCTCGGTCGGCTCGCACAAGCAGCAGGATGCCGAAGGGAGCACTCCGACACACGGCGTCCGTTTTTCCGTGTCCCGCCGTCGTTGTACCTCGGCCACAGAAACTCTGATGGGCGTTTTTATCGGCCTTTCACCGTCTTCGACGCTTGGATATTTTCGGAAGCCACGAAATGAAGCGAATGAATGTGAGCAACAAGAAGTGTCCTGTTGTTGTGCCTGTCTCCAGCATCTCCGGTAGTCGGGTCCTCTCTGTGGATGCTGCGCCTCACTGATTTTTTTTTTTTTTTAGTTGTCTGGATCTTTTGTAGTGTTCCCTGCACAGCGGACCACCCAACTTTTCCCCGCTTTTTGTGGTCTTTTTTCGAGGTTTTCCGTGGTTGAAACACAGATTTGAGGATAGACTAACTCCGGAAAACCAGCCGACCTGACATCAGCTCCCGGCGGAATAACCATTCTTAGCGGTTATTCGCTTTTACAAGCATCTTCTCTGGGGGTGGGAATACGACTGATGCTTGCCATGCTCGTCTATTCGAGTTTTGTATCGTCTCGTTGTTTGTCTGTTTGTCCCACAGTGGCATGAAAATTCATGAATGCGTCCAATTACGCATGCACCATGACGGTAGTAGGCTGTGCGTAATATCCTATTATTATATCCCCACCACATGAATGCAATAACAAACATATTCAATCTCATTCCTGTGTTTTGAAAGGATTTGGCAGATCCATCCTAACTTGACTGGTGTGTGTTCAGTGTGTGTGTGTGTGTGTGTGTGTGTGAAGCATGGGCGTACGAGTATGGCAGGGTAAGTGTAGTCACGCTATAGGCTGAAGCAGAACATCCAGATGTTGAAGATGATTAATTTCAAACTGAAACCTTATTCTGCAAAATAAACCTCAAACACAGTGATGAACTGATTATCATTTTGTCCTCTGCAACCGGTTTCTGTAAATGTGCCTGAAGTTAGTTGCAAATTCAAAGCCTAATGGATCCAGCCCCGCGCCACTGCCATAATTGACGCCCCGTGTGTGTGGATGGATCAGGGGAATGTGTGCGCAAACATGCACGTCTGCACATGTGGCTCCGTGTGCGCCCCTGGCCGCGCTAACGTGTGTGTGTGTGTGTGTTTGTGTGCGTGTGTAACAGCCACGCTGGAAGTCGCCCCCCATGTGGCCGTCGGGAGTGGGAAGCAGGCAGCCCTGCCCGCGGGAGTCGGCGCTGCGCAGGGCGGCCGTCAGCGGCAACATCAACGCCCTGCCGCCGCACCACGTCCCCACCGGCCGCAGCGTCCGGGTCTTCATCTGTGCCAACCCCGACGGTAAGAGTCAGCGTGACACTCCGCTGTCCTCGTCCACACACTCATGTCAAGCCTGGGGACTCTCACAATGACACAAGACTCGGGCTGATTGTTGTGAGTCATTTCACAAATGCTTCATGTTTGCGTTCAGACTTGCACAGTGATCCTGTTAAATTATTAAAATGGAAATGAATGTAACATGGTCTACTAGTTCCAACTTGTGTAGCAATGCTTGGAAAGTCACCCAAGTGAAATCTGCAGCGTCAGATTGTTGTACTTCCATGTGTGGCTGCGTGCAGTAAGTAATTTGAGTTCAGCATCTGGGAGCACAACACAAGGATGATGTACTTGGATGTAAAACGAACCCACTACCAATTCTTTTGATTTCCAGCAGCGTTTAGAGCTAGTCGGAAGAAACGTCAGATTAAGGTGTAGTCTGCTCGCCAGGCACGGAGCTGTGACATTCACTAATGGAACTACTGGGAAATGTGTTAAATTAGGTAACATTAGGCCACCTGACAACTTGACAAACCAACAAATAATGGTGCACTATTCATTCTAGTAACACAATGGCACAACAGATTGCATTCGGCATGGAGAGCATGGCGTGAACAGAGTGCAAGGCTGTATTTGAATATGCCCCCGGGGCAAGGGGTAAAAATAGGCCCAGTAAAACTAGAGTAAGCAAGGCAAAGGAAGTAGAGTAGGCTATGAGAGAGGCGGAGGCAGAGGGAATGCGGGGTTTAAAAAGGTAGGCTGCTTTTGTAGATGAATTACTCTTATTTTTGCCCTCACTCAACCAATCGCTGTGGACCTACGTGAATGAATGACTCCAACTCAGATTATTGCATTGTTATGAACTGCATTAGACAGTGGAAACTCGGGCAATGTTAAATCACCTGCAGCTGACTCAGTCATTCCGAGCACCCTGTCACGGCACAAACTCAGCGCTCCGACCTGCACAAGGATGGGAAAACGATGACTATTCAAAGCGGTTCTTTCAGACTGCTTCAGACACAAATGGAAAGACACACACTTCATCCTGTAGAGACACCTGCGAAACACTGGGAACTTTAGTTTTCAGTGCCCGCACAGCATTCTCCCCCCGTTCATGTTCATCTTGTCCACACGACATATTGCAACATAATATTTTCTTCATTTGTTTCAATGTGTTTTTGGAATACCTGTCAAGTTTATGTTCAGGTGCTTTCTAATACTGTCTCTCTTGGCAGAGCAATCCTGCTTGTGATTCATGCAAGTATAACGAAGCACAGATATTTGACTGTGGCCCAGTCCTGCTCAACAACCTGGCCCTCCATATTCACTAGAGGGGGCTGTCCATGCACTTACTTCATACCATTCACCTTACTGTACATGTACAGTACAATGAGGGCTAATCAGACGGCAATCACGTCCCAAATAGGTAGCATTCACATTTGGATGATACTGATGTAGCTTCATCATTTTGTCATTTTCCTCCAAAGATTTTGAGTTTAATCCTCTCGTTTACATTTTACTGGAGTAAACTAAAGTGATGCAGTTTGTCTGTATAGGATCAGGACTGGAAATCTGTGGCTTTGAAACTGAGCAAGCAACTGTCTAACACTGAGCTTGGCATTTATCTTTGCTTTTCTCCCACATCGAAATTTGCAAACAGCGAAAGCAGCCGCACGAGTGTGAAAGAGTGGCTGAAGGCCAGATAGGATCAGCCTCACGTTGACACAAGTTAACAAAATATATGTAGCATATATAAGTGCAGTTTAACAATTTGTAATAGTGACACATGTTACCCATAGTGATGAGCGCGCTATCGTAAAAGTGGAACAGCACTTTGTTATTGTGGCGTTGTGACTGGGGGGACCTCTCCACTTTGATCTACAGCACACAGTTTTATGTGCTCTCTGCTTATACTCTTGGCTTGGCTGAATGTACTGACCCTAATGCCCTTAATCAGAAGCCCCAGATGACTGCAACACACTCCCGCTGTGGTATTTAAGCTGCGCAGATCTCAGTTGTGTTTGTTTGTGCTGCCCATAAAGGGGCATGACACTCAATTTTACCTATAATTTAGAAGAAGAACATTGTCGCCGTGACCATGATGATGACAGAGGTAAGATATCATCAGAGCATAGTGCAGCGATATAGACTATTCTACAGTGTTGCAAAGTGTTGCTCAAACTGCAAACCAAACTAAAATGAATGTAGATCCTTCCTTCATGATGATAAAGAATCATGTTTTTGGCTCAGGTGGATGAATGTGTGTGTATGTGTGGCCACATCTGATCAATATAAAACCCCACTTATCTCTTTGTGCCAGTTGCCAGACAGCAGCCACTAATCCAGAGAAAAGTCAAATGTGATTTATTTTTGTTCGTGCTGCTTAGTGCATTATGCAGCTTGTCTCATCTGTCAGTACGCATGTGTTTATGGATATCCATATGAGTATATCAAGGCAGCTCAGTTACCTTGCCGTCGTCGTCTCGGAGGCTCTGCCGTCGGGCGTGCGCTATAGGTAGCTATTTGTATTCATGCTTTTGCTTAAGCTGTTTAAAGTTGATAAAAGCGCAATACATTAGGGATATGTTGCATAAAATCATCTAAGGCTCCAGCGTGCCATTATCGAGACTGTCAAATGTTACCACTGTTCAGCCCACTCTTACAAATTCACCGTATCCTTTTGAGTTTGTGTTGCCGGTTTTGAGCTCCCGTTTCCACAAGGTAACACCGTTGTTTCTTTAAAAACACATTCCACAGTCTCTCCTTAAATTATCCGCCTTTTTGAATCAAGTCTGGCGAAAGAGAACAAAGGAGTGAGTGGGAGGAATAGCGAGGAGCACAGAAGGAGAGATGACAGGTGAAGAGACCGTGTCAAGGGTGGCTTTTGTTTAATAAATTGCTTCTCAGGGGCAAGTGAGTGTCGGATTTTTGGATGAGCTCGGCACATTCTGCGGCATGTGAAGTTTATGACGCGTGCGAGCCAGCTCATTTCTCCCCCTCTTGTGCCGTCCACTGCCTCCTTACCTCCGCTCTCCTCCTGAAGGGAGAGAGGAAGCTCACTCTGACAAGCTTGGCAGCAGCTTTTAGTGACCTTACTCAGAGTTCTCCAGAGCCCCGTAGAGCAATTCTGCACCACCAGGACGTAGTTCTGACAAATTCAGCAGTTGCCCTTGCACACTCATCTGATTCCTTGGGCGTTCAAGCCATTTCGTGGAACACACTAAAAACGTTTCATCAGGGAACGAAGTTAATGATAGCAACCAGCCCCTAGATGCACACGAGTAAAATTACATAGTGATTAACCTCTAGAAAACTAGTGTGTTCTGCAAGCACTTTCTAACTAATGGGAATTTTATTTTCTGTGCACACCATGAGACATTTTATTTGCTGAGGGATGTTTCTGCTTTTATTACTGATAACTGAGACTGAAATTGAATGTAATTTTACTAGCAAATTCCGAAGCGGGGCTGAATGATGGGAAAATAATTTAATTGCACTTTTTTAGAGCAATAATATGACTTAATAGCTATTTTTTAAAGGTCTCTTTGTACTTTAGTCATCAAGATTCCAGCTGACTAGCTGTCTCTCACGCCGAACAGTAAGGTTCTCCAGAACATAGAAAGCAAACGTTGACAAAGAACTCTTGGCCTCTTCTCCTGTTTTTTAGTGTGGAGGTTTTAACTACAGCTAAATTGCAGCTCTATTCAGTTGGAAATTATAATTTGTTATTTATTTATTAATTAATTAGTTCAGATATTTCAAAATAATAAATTTAGGGGCTTTTTGAAATGTTCATAATTTTGTAAACTATCTAGTGTTTTATAGTCACCATAATGTTAGATGGCAAGACTTTATTTCTTGCCAAACAACGTCTATATCCATGTATCTTCATGTTTTTCCAGTTAAAACTTGAGACTGTGGACAGAGAAGATGTGCATCTAGGAAAAATAACAAATATTTCACACATCCCCTTGACTTCTCATTAGATTTCTTTTAATTCGTCTTAAGAGCTTGAGACTGACAAATATAAAACATTATACGCAAACATTTATTGTCCTAAAAATGACAAAATACTATTTTAACAAATAACCACAAGGACAACAAATAAAATGCAGTGACATGGCTATTAAAAAAATAGATGCAAAGTAGATGAATTGTCAAACTAATTTGCTCTACAACAACTGAGAAAAACAAGCCCGTTTTGCATTTGATTACACAATTAAACATCCTCCTAATCTTTTATGTTAAAAAATAAGCAAACATATTCTGGAATTCACCACTGGTCGGGTAGATTTAGAGCTTTATGACAACACAACTAAGTGTGTGCACCTTTTCAGATGTTTTCATACCCATATAAGACACTTTTAATAGATGTGTGATAGAATCTCTGACATTTTCTACAGTTCTATCATTTGGACACGCTACAGTCTAGCTTAACCAGTCCATTTGAACGTAGATCCATTAGTCCGTTTGGAGGCTGCAGCTGCTTGTAAATATGATACCCAGAGAACTTTTTTTTATGTTGGTTAGACAGAGACGTCTTCTGTGTGCAGCCACTTTTGTGTTCTTCAATCAAACACCAGTAACCTTACAGGTTAGCAGAGGACTCTTCCTGTCTCTGTCACATCCCGTCTTTTACATCCAGTCCCACATTCCCGTCTTTTATTGTCCCTCAGTGTTTAACATCCTGCAGTGCATCCAGTTCATTTTCTTCAGCTGAATTCAGTCCAACCTGTAGGGTCTCCCTGTGCCCAGGGAAAACAGGAACATCTGGCCTTTATGGATGGCTTATTTACACAGCCACAATTTGCCTTCATCATCTTCCAGGTCATTCAAGATTGATTTGCTCACTCACTGTGCATTTGCATCATTGCAGACCAGGTTCAGATCTTCACATTAGGCGGTTTGTGTGGGGCACTGAATGGCATGAAGTTTTTCAGTCACACACCTTTATATACTAAGAAATGAAGAAATGATTTAAGAGAGAAGGGAAGAAGTTGCAAGATTGGAGATGAATTTAATCAAAGCCTGCAGAAAACTTGTGATTTATTATTGACTTGTTTGCAATAGTTTTAGGGATTAATTAATTTAATGTTTAAAATGCAAAAAATTGTAAAAAAACAAAAAACAAAAAAACAGATATTGCAATTTATATTGGCGTTTATTATAATAATCTAAAAAAGATCAAAGCAGTTCATATAGGATTGATGTTAGAACCAGGATTTGTTTTTGATGATAAACAAAAATATAAATTTTCAAATTTGTTAATGTTCTGACCATCAAATAAAAAAACAGTAGTTAATTTGTTTCAGTCTTAATTTCAACTAGCAATGTACCAAGTGTCTGAAAACCTACATTAGACCAGTGAACCACAAAGGTGGGTTGATGGTCTCCATGCTTACAGGGGCAGTTCAGCTGCCCTGTGGCCAGCTCTGACCCTTGACACTATTCTGCAAAAGATGGAGAGATTGTATTGATTGTGTTGAGTGCCACTGCTTCCTGTCTCATTTACATGGAGAAAGATCTTGTTGTACAGCGATACACAAACATCCAGAGTGAGAGGAAACAGACAGCAGCTTCTGAATGTGTTTTAATACTCTGTGTTCAAGCAGCCCTCTGGCCATTGCCACCATGGTAATTTAAGACCCCATCCTAAATTGTATGCAGACATGCAGAGAGTTTTGGTTCTGAGCGCTCTGGCATTTTTGCCTCAGCTTCAGTACAGTGAACATTCATAATACGTTGTGTAGTACCTGACCTTTTTTCCTTGCCCCCTAACTGTATCAAGGTAATGTCAAGAACCCCAACCCACATGCACAAACACCAAAAATGTAATAATGATTCATCATTAGTGTATCCATCTGCATGTAAGTGAAGGTGCAGCTCTACCGTAGATCTTCCATACTCCAATATACTGCATATCCAGATGCACGTCAAGAGAACATTTGGTTTTGACACAGCTATTATACATTTGTTATAATAATAACAATCATTAACTTCTTCCATTCTCAACAAACAGGCATCTTGGGCTCCCTCAGAGCAGACAAAGCCTGGACCCAGGGCCCAGACCCCAGGTTGGGACCCGCGGTTGTTGATTATTCAAAGCGATGCACACACCATTGGCTAGATCATGATCCTGAATACAAATTCCTCTTACCTGTATCGAATCAGGTGAGATAAAGACATCTTCAAGGCAGATATGTCAAGGCCTGGTGAGCGAACCCTTTACGGATGGCCTTTATTCCACACAAACGCACCGCTGAATCCATGTCAGTATCATTGACCACTGTGTCACAGCATTGTTCTATTTGTTAAGACAGTTGTCTCGTGGACATCAGTCTCCCTCTCTTTTAATTAGAGATCTCTGAGCAGTTGTGCATACCAAGTGCCTCTGGAGTGTCAGTTGGTGGAGCTTGATGAGACCAGAGTGATTGCTTTGTCAGAAGCTTTTTGATGAGGCTCGGCGAGGGCAGCTGAAGAGCGGCCGCTGTCTGGAGGAGGGACGACAGAATAAGAGGCTTTACTGTGTTTTAATTCTTTTGCATGTTTTACACATTAAACCGCATTCATCGTTAATATTGAGCAGACAAAGACAAAAACGACTATAAACAAGCTATTTGAAGCTGTCATCTCATTCAAAACATATTTGAAAGGAATCATTATTTGCAGTCCAAGCACCGCATAAAAGAAAGAAGAAAGAAAAGGAAGTAGCAGCAGGAACATTTGGCTATAGCGCTCTGTTCAATTGGCCGCCCATGAGTTCCCTAAAGGACGAGGGAGGAACCGAGAAAAGAAAAGAAAAAAAACGCTGACAGGACATATCTGAAAGAAAAGACAGATTGGTCGGCACTATTGAAATAAACAGATTGGAAAACTGGAAACACACACACACACAGTGAAAAAGAAGGCGAATGTAACATCCAGTCTTTGTTGCTTTGCATGTGGGTGTGTACACAACAGGCAAACACACACATACGTCAGGCTGCCACAACTCATCATCATCCCACAAAAAAAGAGAGAGAGAGAGAGGCGTCGGCACAATACAAACAACACAGTTTAGTCTGTCAGGTCACATCGAGACACAGCAGAGCAAGATGCACATTTGATTTGCACTCAACACTTTATGAACATACAAACAGGTTTATCACAATTATACAAACACTTTTTTGTGTTTTGAGGTTAAGATGTTGGACCATAAGATATATATTTATTTTACTGCAATACATCTCTGATGGAACGAGACGAGCACTCGAGTGATACAGCGACGGCCATTAATTTCATTTTCATACCATTACAGCCGCTCACTTCTGATTTGACATTTTGCTCTGGTGGCTGTGGGCAGATGCATGTTCGGTCACTGCCCAAAGCCTTACTAAAGATAGATGAAAGAAAGATACGTCAGAGTAAATCTGCGGGCTCCTCTGTTCACGCTGTGCGTGACACGGTTAGCGGTTACAGGGATGTTTGTGCGTTGTCCGCCGTGTGTGTCCTCTGTGGGCACATGTGTGTGCACATGCGGGTCGGGCTACTTGGTCACTCTCTGTTGGGCATGTTCTGTTTTTAACTATCGCTCCACACCCCTCAGAAAAAGAGGGGGAGAAAGCGACTGGGCCTGTCCAAATAAATTACAGTAACCATTTGGAAGACAGTGAAAAAGAGAGGAGAGGAAGAAAGAAAGTGGGACACAACAACAAGCCGTGGGCACTCGCTCTGTGACACTCCGACTTTCCAATATGATCACTGCCTGTGTAATGCTGCATAATCTCACATTCTTCAACAGTGTGCGTCTGCATTGGCTCCTCTAAGCAGTCATATTTTTAATGGGTGCGCAAAGCATGTTTAGAAATGATATACTTATATGTTGCATCCTTGAATTTTGAACACAATTTGGAATTTGTTTTAACTTACATCAGCTGATTCTATATGCTTTTATGTTCTGGCCTTTTCTAGAAAAACTGCAAATTATTTATTATTATGAATTATTAATTAAATATCCTGCAGATTAACACAAAATGGTAATAACTGTTAGTCACAGTCCAAAATTATCCTGAAGTTCGAAGTGAAAATGAGGAAGGAAACTTCACGGCCACAATAAATGAAGGAAATCAAACAACTGTCGCACACACACACACACACACACACACACACACACAAGCCTTTTGAAGAATGTAACTTGTTAAAATGATTCATCCACATCTGAATAAAAAACCCAATGTGACCCTTCTAGTTAGGCTGACTCCCTTTTTAAATCGAGAAATTCATTGATTTTATGAATAACTAGACATCATGTGGGAGAAAAATTCTTGTTTGATTTTCCGATTTCTCTTGTCTCCCATCAATTGATTTGGCTTATAATTGTGTAGTAAGTGATTTACAGATGACACCTATATCCAACTAGGACATACACAAAGGTCAGGCTGAGGTCACTTCTTTTCTCTTACTGTCTCTCAAACACGATCAATATCACTTTTGCATGGTGCATCTGGAGCCAGAGGGGAGTTAGTCTATCCTAAAATAAAGGTCGTACAGCCCATACATTTCCCCAGATCTTCATATTGTCATGTTTGCATGTGGGGATGCTGGTATGGACGGGTAGAGGTGCTGCATTTCTGAACATTATGTATTTATGCTGAGTTAAGCAAACAGTTCCCCAGGTTTGTCTTCAAAGCTTGTGAAAAGCGAACGCACTTTCAGTCTTTTTGTCAAAAGCTTTGAAGGAAAATTAATGAGGATTTCCCAAAACTTCTGCACTCCTTCTTCCTTTAACCGAATAAACCATGTAACTCATAATTGACACTTCTATTGTTTCATATTTGCTTTTTTCGTACATGCTACTTTAAGCCTCCAATTTTCTTTTGTTCCCAGACACAGAAGCAGAGAGAAACGCACTGAAAGAGCACGTCTACCCCAAACTACGAGACTTCTGCAGGGAGAATTATGGCATTGAATTCCAGGTAACTGACTCTCTCTCATTTCCTTTGTTTCGTTTTTCATCTCATTTTATCCTTGTGTTTAACCTTCCTGTGGCTCACAGCACTGAAGCTTCCAGAACTGTAGTTTGCCAGTTCTGATTGTCAAGTGCCTCCAAAACTACATCATGGCTTACAGAGCCTCCAGTGCCTGGAGGGGCCCCAGAGCTGCATGCAGAGGTCCTTGTCCCTTTAAGCAGACAGAAGGCCAGCAGAGATAAGGCCTCCATCAGTGAAGGCTGGCACAAACCTTCATGTGGATAAGGCAGCGTGATGCGAGGGCTTTCCCTTTGTTGTTGTCGAAAAAATTGCCTCACTCTCCGCGTGGTGTCCACTGATCGGCATTTGCATTGCAAATTAGTGTACACGGAACGATTGCTATCCGAGCTTTGTTTGTTTAACAAATCCACAAGAGCCCTCGAGTTAGGGAGATCCTGTCGTAGATTAATCTCGGAAGGATTCGCTGAGATGTGTTTTCAAACCGGAACTTGTGACCCCGTGATGGTTTCCTAAGCTTTAGTCAGTGGGATATCAGCAGCTAATTGTCACTTCATACCAAGAATGTTTGGATCAGAGACTTAGAGTACTGTCGGTAGAATACTTTCTCTGTGTGCATGAGGATTGGATTTTGTTCAGATTTGTGTGTGATTTCAATTATCAAAACTGGCTCCTACAGATTTCTCCCTTGTGTGTGTGACATAGGAATCGCAGAAAAGCTTCTAGATTATCACAGGGCAATGACAATATGTCTGAGTCAGGTGGTTCATAGGTAAAACCACACGGTACAACTAACAAAACATTTACGGCGTGAGTGTAATATATATTTTGTAAAAACCACCGAGCTCTAAAGGCGGCCAGATTAAATCCCTTCATCAATAGATCTATCCTGGCCACAGGCTTGTTATAATGTTACTGTATTCTTATTGGAACACCAGCAATGAGTTCAATCATCACACAGCAGCCGTAAGAAATGTTTTGTATTTACATCTCAGTGCTTTTTTAAAATGATTTACTCCGGAAAAATAGCAGCCGAGGCATTTAAGACCTTTGCATTCAGACTATGCAGCAGGAAATGACAGATTGCCTCTTCGTTAAGTAATTTTGTGCAGCGATCAGCTTTTATCCTTGCACTACTATTGCTATGAACACACAGCATGAAGCAGTAGCTTTTGTAAACTCTGTACACATCGGTTTACATATGCACAGCTTGCAATGTAGATGAATCCAGAATACAACCATTGCTCTGATGTTTTACAAGCCAAAAACATCTACCTTGAAATTTGATCTGGTTCTACTCAATACTTCAGTTGTTTCATTTTCTTTTGAAATCTGCTAAGCGTGGTTTCCTAGAAAGACTTTGAATATCATGGATAATTTGTCAAGCGCTGTCAAACCTAAGGCAGCTTCACCACAGATTTCACGCATGAATGATTCACAATGTTGTTTGTCTTTCACCTACAGCCAGTTGATTGTTATTTTTATACATTTGATTGTTAATATGCTCAGCTAATAATAACATAACACAACTAATATCACGAGCCTCACTTACATCAAAAGTTTCATAACCGCTAAACAACACATTACAAGTATCTCTGCATCTCACACACGCCTGTGCTTGATAGAAAAGTGCAAGATAATGCAGAAGAATCCAGGCAGAGACATTTTGGCTCCAGTATTTGTGGCCACGTGTCTGTCTGGTGATTCAGCTCGCTGTGACGAAGCGTGAGCTGAAATGATTATGCAGAAGGCCCAGGAGTTAATACTATGACTCACTTACTCTTCTCTCCCTCCTCTTCGTCCACCCCCCCCCCCCACTCCTCATCCTCACCCACGCCATTGAGAACTGGCACCTTAGCCAGAACCACAGTTTACTGGAGCTTGATAGCACTTTGTACTTGTGAATTAACGTTTTGGTTCTGAATCACTGTACGTGTTAAATCGTCTGTGATTCCTGCGTACGCTATCTTGTAGCATGAGTGCATTCTTTTCTCTGGTTGTGTTCATGTTTTGCTTTGATTTGCAATTCATGTGCGATTCCACCTCTTCTTTCACACACACACACACACAGTGTTTCTCACACACATCCTCTGGCGCACACTGACACACATATGCCAAGCTGATGAAACCCAATTTTCTCCGGTCCCTCATCACTTAACTCAGTTTCCATCCAGAACCTTCCCTTAAGAGGATGGAGAGGGATCGCAGGAGATGCAGAGGGGAAAAGAGGGAGGGGGACGACTGGAAATCCAGTCCGACTGCCCTGATTCAGTCATTGTGCAGCAGTTGTGTGTGTGTGTGTGTGTGAGGGGATCTGACTGTGGGATCCCTTTCTACCATTTCCATCCCTGTGTTTGCTGTTCTCTCTCTTTCTTTCACCACTCAGGCGTTTGATGGAGCAAAAAATGCAGTGAGTCGACCGACAAAATGCAGCCTGGTTTTTACAGCGCGTCCACTCATTGAGCCCAATTCACCCCACTAAATTACTGTTGCTGCGTGTGAGCTTTACCCGCTGGAAGAAAGTCATCCAGTCTACAAGCATATAATGCTATTGGTTAGACATTTACTAACCTTATTTATGCTTGTGATCGAGGTTTTGGCCACTCTTCACCACCTGGCAGGTAGCGTCCTACTGTATTGCTGTCAGAGTTGGGTCCAACCCCTCAGGAGAGAGTTGGAAGCTCTTTATATCCAACACCGCTCTTTAGATTCCTCGACATTTCTAGTTAGTGCCACCCAGTTTTAATTAATTCCAATAGATTTGAGGCTGTAGTTTGTGGTGCTGAATAATAAAACTACATTGTGTTGAGAGGCTTTTATAATATTTAATATAATGTAAAACCAGTTATTGGTAATTGTTTTATTGTAGGAGATTATTAGTGAGATGCCGCATCACTATTTCTGGAGCAGCAATCAACCAGTGTTTATTATGGGAATGTCCATTTATCATCTAGTATGAATCTAAAATCGCACTTCCATTATCTTAACCCATCTTGCATTTCTTACACTCATAAATCATCTTGTTACAGTACAATCACTTCCTCCCACACGCAGGAGTTGAACTGAATCTCAGGCCGCTGGAAGCAGCTCTGTTGATGTGGCCAGACCTCTCTATGGTTGCCAAACCCGCTGGCCATCACACACACACACACACACACACACACACATATTGCAATTACAGGGAAAGTTTCCTGGCCCCAGCTGTGCAAATGTGTTCCCCGCTTGTCACTCAGATGTCTCTTACAACTCGCAACGCAGGCAGGAAGACGTGAAGTGAGATGAGAAGTGAGGCGACGTTTCATGATGATTTGAAAAAACACCTTTTCATGTCAGCTGTTACGCCTGCACGTTTGAAGGAGGGGAAATATGCCTGTCAATGTGGCTTTGTCAGAAGACAGTGCTTCTAGTGACCTGCTTAAAATTCTATTGATTTGTTTTAGCCCTACCACAAGCTCTTAATAATTTTAACTGACAGCATGTTTTCTCCATTTTCTGATGGGAAATCTCCAGCGTGACTATATATTTATATAAAAAAAAGAGAGAGAGAATTCAAAGCACGATGTTTGGCATGGACCCTGTTTACTCGTCACTCTTCCATCTGTTTACCTGGCCGCCGTTTTTCTCGTTTCGCGTCCCTCATTCGTCTTTCAGTCTGTTTGTATCCTCCCCACTACTTGGCGGCAGGCCACCATCTCCATTCACTGTCCTGTAGTTTTCTCTGTTCACTCTTTTTACACAAACATATCAACGTGCCAACTGCCTCTGCAGGAATGATACCAGCAATCAGCACAGATAATCAAAAGTCAAATAGGAAACATCTCACGCTGTACTTCTATAACCCTCTCCATCCTGTAAAGAACATTTGTTATTACTTTCAACGCGAAACTTATGTTTACTGTCAGTTCGTCTGATGTCAGCAGCACAGCTTGCAAAGTATTCATATATAGTCCTGTGTTTGATGGATAAATTGATTGGTCTCGACAAAGTGTTTATTTATCCCCAGATATAGAAGTGACTAAGACCAGATTCTGAATCTGGGGAGTTGAAGATATAAAGAATATACCAAAGTAATATCAGTGATCTTTGAGAGTAATTAAACTGCAGAATAGTTCACATTTGTTTTCCCACCTTCCAGTAACACCTACACTGTCTCTCCTAGCCCTTAGGCAGTTCAGCTCATTTCCGTCTTCTTATAGCCGGCAGCCAGGCTGACAAAGAAACTGTCTGCAGTTTACTCCATGCTGAAAAAGTGGGACCCAAATGATGTACTGCAGGCAGTGTTTCTCTGATTGGAGAAATGAATGGACTCAGAGCAACCGGTTCTCCAGGTGCCAGAACTGCCTTTATGCCTTTAGGGTCAACTGTAAAGTGTACGCTGTCGGGTTTATGTCGGTTAAAATGCAAAACGGCCCATGTGCCCTGAGAAGTACAAGTTCTAAAATACTTGGATTGAGTTTAAATATATGCAGTGTGTTAATGGTTGTTGGTGATTGTAGAAATGTTCACATTGATTAAACGACAGGACAGCTGGGAGATAAGAATTTGTAGAAAAGGCTATGTTGATACTTTGACTTGACTGAAGACACCAGTTTGCAAGTGTCCTGACTCTGGACAACCCTCAAGGAAACATGAGAACTGTTTAAATGATCGATTATCGATCTTTGCAGTCTGCACAGGCCGCTACTGGTCACCAGTGCTGTTGAGCAAAGCCGACCCTCGGCATGAATTACAACGGCACACTTGCAAATATTTTATTATTATATTCTGAGGATAATTTAACAAGTTTAGATTTAGTAAATTGGTAATGTCGTCCTCCATCGCCATCGATGAAAACACTGTCGCTTCTGCAGCTTTTTTTTTTTGCGTTATGTCCCGCCCCCTGCTTGAATGACCCAAGCGCCACGCCTTTCCCAATTATACAGAGTATGTCTTTAATAGTCAGAGCGCGTCTCGCTGGTGTGATTCAACACAGCTGTTAACACGCCCCTGTACCAGGAATTTTTTAGAGTTGTTGCTTCCATCAAAATCAAAAGGAGGAAATGTTTAAAAAAATAAAATAACACTTATTAAAGTGGCTTATAACTATAACTTGTTATAGTTGAGCTACAATTTCTGAAACACTATGACATAATTACCCCAGTGTGGTGGAGTTGGATGGATTTGTCTCAACAACATACATGTAAAACATTTCAAGACTTTCATTGAAACAACGAATTGACTTTGTTACATATTTAATGAAAAAGTGACTTTTCGATTGATAACAGTAAGACATAAAACCCGACAGCTCACATCTACTTAAGATCTGTCTTTGCCTGTTTTTTCCTTTATTAGTTCAAACGTTTCATATTCAGTCAGTATATTTAGTACTAAAACCTTTTAGATATTTACTACATGATCTAAAAATGTGCCTTATATATGTTTATATTGGGGCCGTGTCTATTTTTACTGTGGGTTTTTACCCCAGAGTCTTTCTGTTGGCGGGTATATCCGTCTTTTTCCCGCCTGATTTTCTGCCCTTTCCTCCTGGGCATGTTTGGCATAATCCCAAAGTCTAATAGTCTAACATTCAATAAATAAAAAAAGGCTTCTTCTGCATTCGACCTGCCATGGGCAAACGCCTTCCAAGGGCGTTAGAAAGCAGCTTAGCAGAAGCTTCTTCGGCTCTTACGTAAGCGGCGCCCCCCCACTACCAAAGTTTAGAGGAAGAGTGGGGGAGAGGGAAAGTAATCAGAGAGGGAAACAGCATAGACGGAGTTGGCTGAAAGGAAAAGAGAGGAGGGGGTTGAAAAGACCAGAGAAAGCTGTGAAAGTGTTCCAGCCAAATCCAGTCCCACAGGACTCTGCTTTACTCTAACTGTGGCTCCTTCATTAAAAAACCCTCCCTAACCAATCCCCTATCCAAACACTTCCTCTCTTTACCCCACTGATGTGTCCTTGCCTATTTTGGATAAACATTCTCCCGACTTTCCTCCTCTTTTCTCCTTCATCCCATCATACTTCAGTGAAGCACAGCAGGCGACGGGGCAAATTTAATCAGTATATCTCCCCCAAACACAGGCACACATCGACAGACATGACTAATGTCTTCATTTAGCTTTTAATTACTGTGCATCTTCCCAATCACCTGCTGGAACCCTGTAGAAATCTAGCATAATCAGGGGCGCTCATCTCACTTCATTCCCCCTCCCACTGGCCCTTGTCAGCACAAGGCCGATTGTCGTCTCCCAAACGTGCGTTGGAGGTTGGAAACAGATTAGTGACACTGATACTCAGTGACTGATGAGTCTTTTACAACAGGCCGACGCGAACAGTGCGGACGTGAATACTAGTGAGTGCAGGAGAATTTTCCAAATTAAACGTATTGGTGGTTAGGGGCCAAACCTAAACGTAGCTTACCTTGTTTGGTCTGAACCTCCTTACTTTTCAGTTGGATCTCATTCCAAAATTTCATTCGGAAGGTTGAAGCAGGCTGTTGTCCTCCTTAAAACAACAAAAAGAAGAAGCCACAGATTAATAAATGAGCTGTGTGTGACCTGGGTGAGGCTGAGATGAGATATTTAATTTCAGGCTAACTGAGGGAGAAATAAAGACTCCAAACACAGAAAAAAAAACATAAAAATGCCAAAAGGTGAAACATGAGGTTAGGAGAGGATGCGAGTACAAGAAAATGCAGGATAACATACTGTAAGAAGCCCACATAGGCGATGACGACAGGGAGTTATTCACGCGTCGGTGTGTGTGCAGTGCGTGAATAGTTTTCTTTTAAGGTGTCAAGGAGAACAGGATCGATTGTTAATGAAAAAAATCTGTGAGTTTCAGTCCTAAGCTGTGGAAGCATATGCAGCTCGTTGACAGCTGTCTCCTTCCACAGTACTACAGCTGCTCGCAGGTGCACAACAACAATCTAGCAGATGAGCGGAGGTGTAGCTCCAGCCCTCCTGCTGCTCTCACCAATAATGGGAGAGGCGAATGTCTCCTAGACTGTCAAAGTAAAGTCCCATAGTCTCAATTTCCGTGCCATCCGGTTGTGCGGGCCTGCCAGTCACTGCTGTTCAAAGCCACACTGCGGATGTGTCATTCATTGTGCCAGGCTAAACTTATTTGAGCTACCTAGTCTGGCGTGCAGCAGAGCATGAAGCAAGACAGCAGCCCTCGCCGCTGAATCACTGCGTCTTCACATCATCCCCTGCAGAAGCTCCTGCTTTTTACTCCTCAAACACTGTCATCGCAGAGACACACCAGCACAATCTGGAACTTAATTAAGATGCAGAGGAGAAAAGCAATGTGCCATGTGCGTCGAAGTGAAACCTGAGCAAAGGCCATTAATGCATCTTTTATTGTAAGCTACTGTACGTGCGGGGCCCTGGCCAGCAGGCTTAAACCGTCGGAGACCCTAGAAGCTGTTGGTACGAGGCCCGTTGTCGAGCCCGAGTCAGCAGCAGCGCAGCGTGGGCCACAAACACATTCACAGGCGTTTCCTCACTCTTCTCTCCTCCAGTGGGAGATTCCCCCTGTGGCGTGTTTACAGTTGGAATTGTCTCAGCTGCCAAAAATTGTGACAAATGTGTTGAGGGAGACCCCCTCTGTTGCTGGGTCGCACGTGTGTGTGTGTGTGTGTGTGTGTGTGTGTGTGTGTGTTCACGCCCTCCTCCCTGCTGCTTTCAAAGTAATGTTGTGTGTTACAGCCACTCAGAGCAGAGGCGGATTCAGCGAGAAGCATGAGTGTGTTAACCCTGAGTGGGGACACACCGAGTTTTCAGCTCCAGAAGCAGAGATTTGATGATAGCTCAGTGAACCTCAGCGGCTTGTTTGAAGGTCGCTTTTCAACACACTGGTAACATCAGGAAAAATAGTTATGTCGTTACAGTTTTTATCATATATGACTTTGTGACACTGTGGACATTAACATGACTGTCAGGTGTTTAGTTCTGCAGCAAAACATTTACTGTATAACACGTTATTCAATGCAAATTTTAAAATAAAATCTGCTTAAAGCTTTAAACATATCAGACACTGATCTGTGAATAATAATTTCTCATATCTTTATTAGTCGCACTGATATAACATGTTCATTCTAGTTTTCACATCATATTAGTGACTGTAAATATTAATGATAAGTTGATTTTATGCAGTTGAAAGGTATAAGAGTGAGTTTTTCAATTTTGATATTAAATGCAGTGGAGTGAATTTCCTGAAGGAAATTATTGTTGGGTGTAACTGTGAGGTTACATTTAGAAACGGATAAACAAATGTAGGTCTTATAAGTTTGATTTCATCTTCTGCAATTAAAAAAATACATACAAAAGCTTGTAAAAAGAAGGAAGTATAAGTGTGTGACGATGCTGATTAAAATTTTATACTGTTAATTGATTGACTCTTTTCTCCAGCTCCTTCATTGCTTTTGCTGAGATGTTTAAACTGATGTCAATATTTCTCCACTGGATCAGTTGATCAAAGTCTGATTTTACTGTTTAACAGATGTTAAACCTTAGTGCCATAACTCCACCTGAGACTTTACACTTAAAGCCGACTGAGCTGTTCGGCTTTTGTTTAATAAAACTCTCTTATTTATTGTAAACGCCAAAACATCAAACTTGCTTTATTGATTTTGAGTCCTATCCTACAGCTACTGTAGCTTGATTCACAAACGCGCCTAAAGCATGTCATAAATATCTCCCTGCCACAGTTTAAACTCCTTTGTAAAAGTAAAGCCTCTTTTTTTCCAAAGTATGTCATTTGGTTTCACTGCAGACAAAGTAAAACACAGCTACCTACACTTCCCATACTTTATATTTAACACGTAACATAAAACTTCATTGATATTTGTTTGTGCTCTCAGGTGGTGGACCTGTACTGGGGCGCGGATCCAGAGGAGTGGGACAGCCCAGAGCTGCAGCGGCTCCGAATGAAGCTCCTGGAGGAATGTCTGAAGACCTCAGCGGGCCGTGCTTTGTTGTGAGTGTTACACACAGCACAGACATAGAGGTGTAAGGCATTTTATGAGTCCCTTTGGACATTATCGAAGTTGACATCACTGTGTGCGCGCACTTTACATAATGAGGAGAAAATCTGGTAAATCAGTGTCTCCGGTAGCTTTCTCCAGCATCCATCTGCATCTCATTACACGGCTGTGATATGGCATTAAGACTGAATTGTTCCCAGGCTACATGCTTTTGAAGATCTAACAGGACTGTGAAACTACCTATAAGGAGTGAAATTACATTTCTACTGCGGACCAGTTCTGGCTCTGTCACATTTGAAAAATGAGAGGGAAAAATCAAATCTGCAGCTTCTACATGCGGGACGTGGGTCGGAGCATCGTGTGTCCGTTCTGTTTGATGTCGGACAAGAATAGCAGTTAGAATGCTGCTTAATCTCTTTTGTAACATGCACGGTTTTTAGAGCGGTACTCCTCATTTTGAGAACAGTAATATATAAATGAAGCAGTTTAGCAAACTTGACTGAGATGTTCGACTTTGTTGCTGTGTAAACAGGAAGAACAGATCCTGGGCAAACACACTGTGAAGAACTAAAAATCTAAAATTACATGTCGTGTAAACGAGTTATGTGCAGACCTCTGCAAGGAGAGAGACCGAGTGGTATGACATGTAATTACAGACATTTCAGTGATATTTAGAGATAATTTTAGGCCATGTAAAATAGGAGAAGAGGCAGTTATGAAGGAAAAAAAATCATGAAGACAGTAGAGAAGAGAGGAAGACAAGAGGAAGAGAAATTGATGGTGAATTATTCAAACGCACCAGATCGGATTCTAGAGGTTGAAATTGAGGTGGGAGATCACAGGGAAAGGCAGGATGGGAGCTCTGGTCTCTGGAGACCATAACCTCCTTCCCCAGATTGAGTTTTGTACTTCCTCCTTCTTCCTCGATGCACGCACTGCTTCCTCCTGCTTCTCTCGTTTGCTGCTTGTCGTTCTCCAGCACACAAACAATTAAACACGTAAAATGCCCGTAACATTTCTGCATCTTAACATAACATAACTTATTATGCTTTTTGTTTATTCCAGTGGAGTAACGATTTATATTTCAGACCAGGTGCAGAATAGCACATTATATACACAAAAGCCATTATGTAGAATTTATTACTTTTCTGAAATGTAATGTTTTGATAGTCAGAGGGCTGGGCTACCTTCAACAGGTCGACAGATGAGATTTGTGCTTGTAACATCTGAACAAAGTCCGTGAAAGGACCGAGAGTTAAATTTTTCTTTTTTTTTGTCAAATGAGCATCATACTTCAAAAATGCACATATGCCAAACAGCATAAGATTGCCAAACAGCTCAGAGTTTGGTTCCTAGGAGGCTGCATTTTAAACTAAGCATTGATTGTTAAAGAATGCAACCTGTTATAGAAAGCAACAAACCAGCAATATTTTGTTTCGCCAAGTGGCCGAGAGACACGGTGGATTAGAAACGACAGTTCACGTTAGCACGGGCAGGAGGTGTTGTAGCTTGATAAAGTAAGGCAGGGTGCTGCAGGTGTCCCAAGCAGAGTCATCACAGAGTCATTTCCCTCTGGCATCAAATGGCTTTTCTAGTCCCGAGCGGAAATGACAAAGTGTTAAAAAGTTCAGTCAAGAAACAGAAGGAGAAGCAGGAGTTTAGTGATGGGAGGCTGAACACCAAAGCTTTGAAGATGGCCGTGTGTTTGCGATATGAGATTGGGATTCAAAGTTCACATTCACACTCAACGTCTTCTCACATGCGAATTTTGACAAATTTTGGTTTTGTTCGTAATAGCAACATTGAGTTTACTGTAGCCTATTGGAGACTCAGTCCTCATAATTCTACTTCTGGTGTTTTAAAGTAATATGTTACTGTCTTACAGACAGATGTAATAACATTAAAGTAGACATGGGAATCATGGGTTTGATTTATAAAGGACAAATGCTGGTTTTCTTTAATGGCTGTTTCTACATGTGAAGTCAGCGCACAATTCTCCGCATTTGCTACTTTTGACCACAAGGTGGTTTCGTGGGCACACGAAGCACGTTTCGCTTCATATGGCTGCAACGCTTCAACGCGGCTTCATCTCTCCATCGTTGGCATAAGCAGTTAGCAGGTGTCCCTCTTTATTTAAACCTATATTAGAAGCAGCAAACATTCATAACAAAGCTGGCTTATGATCAGTGTGGTAGCTCTTCAGTGAAGTAGGCAGGACACTGACAGCTTGAATGGAACGGTGCATTGGATACACAGTAGGCTGTGGTGATTAGAGGATATTATGCGTGTGAGCTTAGCTTAGCTTATGGCCTCTAAAGCTCATTGGGCTGTACAGTGTCAGCTCCGTCAGGCTAAACTGGGCTGAAATGACCAGGATCAAAAATAAAAATAAAAGAAGCGGCACGTCCTCCTGTTTTGTGCTGCTGGTTCGGTGTTCGGTGTTGTGTTGTGTTGTACATGCCGCACTGATTTCATTCATTCCCATCAGTCTCACCGCCCTCTGTCCCTGCTGCAATTTCACCATCTTAACCCCGACTGACCCCCAGCAATACCACACATCACACTGAGGGAGAGCAGACACACATTAAGTCAGGTGCACACACACACACACACACACACACACACACACACAGCCCTTTGTTCTTTTTCCGTCTGATTCGCCTTTTTTTCCTTTCCTCTGCTTCCAAACACACACCCACACTGGCACATACAAACTCAACCCGAGGCATTTTCTCACTCATGAGATCGAGAATTAGTCGGGGTTTTACTTTAATGCTGGATGATACAGACTATTTACACCCACACACACTGAAAAGACATACACACATGCAGCCACAGTGCACCTCCTGCCCATCTGGCCGGTTAAATCTTTAATGGCGTATTCTGGTGGTCCACTTTTAGTGGTGAATGCAGCGTTTTTATGCCGACGAGCCCACGAGAGCTTCACAAAATTAAGTCCCATTCAGACATGTCAGAGCCAGCTGCTGCAGTCCCTGTAGCCTGGCTGCCCCTCATCACCAGACAGGCCGGCCCATCCCATCTCCAGCACTGGGTCGCCCCGAGCTGCACTGGCAGCAGCGAGTCCTTTGATCAGGGACTTGGATCCTCATTTATGACAGTTCATGGTTGTCTGGGCCCTCTCCCGAGCACTGCTGTTTATTTTTACAAGATTAAGAGTAGATATACATGTGAGGACCGGGAAAACATTCAATCCATGCCTCCAAGTGTGTGTGTCACTTTCTTCTTTGTTCGGATTCTCTTTTAAATGACTTTTGTTGACATGAAACTGATCGTGTTGTCTACAGCCTATTATCGCAACCTTCACCCACTCATGTGACGACTTGTGATGCCGCTGCGGTGTCACAGCAGCTAAAAACATAGGCTCACACACACATCTACATGGCCGTAGGAGGAGATGTCAAAGAGAAGATGTTCCGGGGGCTCTGCAGCCCCCAACAACTGTCACAGAGCCTAATGCGTAGAACAGAAAAGGGACACATGGAAGGAAAAGCAAAGTTACATCCGCACTGATTATTGGTGTCAGAGAAAATAGAGGGGGTGTGATGTGCTCCTACCTTTGAGAAAAAGCGATGAGGAGAGGAGCAGGTGGGGAGAGGGGGGCAGGATGGGAGTGCTAGGTGGGAATAATGAGTTCCTCAGGAACAATACACAAGAAAAACGGCTACTGTTGACATGCACAGTGTAGGTGGGTTTCTCGCTGCCTCAGAGGATCTGTGCAACAACTGGAAACCACTTAATACTGATTCAGGACTGTGAAGTCCCTCCTGTTCTAATTCGTATTTCTTTTATGTATTTCTGTTTCATAACCCCCATTTAGAGGCTTCATTTCAACCTTGTTATTGGATATTAGGGATCTCAGTGTTTCAGATTTACTAAATGTTATAGTCGGTTTTATTACAAGACATATAAAAATGGTTCTCGAGGGAAGTTAAGACTATAAATCTATAATCTAGTAGGAATGTGTGACCACTAACATTTAAAGTGGTGAGAGACCGCTGTAATATGACCAGCTTTTTACCGGATATTTCTTTCATGAGCAAGAAGCAGTAGCAGCAAGTGTCTTTCAAAGTGCGTGAGTGACTACGAGAAAGGTGGTACCGCAGGTTTACACACACACACACACACACACACACACACACGTAAAGATGCACATGCAGCACACCGCACCTGGGTGAGGGGGGCTTTTCTCTAACCTGTCGATGCAATAAAGGCGGTTTCCATGGCGATTGCAGAGGTTGGCATGGTGATGGTGTCATTGACCTGGAGATTAAGCATGACAATGAGCCATGACTGTTTTTTTTTTTCTCTCTTCCTCTTTCCTCTGCTCTCCTCTGGTCTCCAACAGTCTCAAATTCCAAAAAGAAAAAGAAAACTTGACAAACGCCTCGAGGATGTGTTTCAGCACACAGTTTGCAGCCGCTCTTTCGGTTTTTTCCTCTGGCTGGCCATATAGCAGGTTTATTGGATGTAAGAGGATAATTGAGGATACTGTAGCTCTTATTTTCTCTCGGCTACTCCTCCGTTCAGTTAACATGATGTAACTGCTACGTGATAGCCTTGACTGACTGGTTCACCCCTAATCTCCAGTGGAATTTGATATGCACGCCTACCTATCTAATAACTGGTGTCTACGACTCGGCAAAGAAGGAAACTTGTAAGAACTGAACAAAAGACTTGCAGCATGTATGTGATGTTGGAAGAAGTACCTGCCCTTGTGTGCATAGTTCGCTCAGATTGTTGCATAACGGCAAGCGTTGAAGCTTGTGAGCAGCAGGGTTTACAGTAGAGTCAGCGTGTCTCCAGGTCTGGTTTCTATAAACATGCACTTTTACACGAAGGCTCAGGTTGATATTTCTCATTTGTTATTGACCAAAAAGATCAGCATGTCAGTGCACATATTTAATCTTTTTTTAGTGCAAAACTTTTTTTTTCGAAGATGTCAGTCTTGAGGTCTCAGGAATTATCTATAGCAGCTGGGAACTACAGGTTTCAGAAGACATGGCACAGACTTTAGTATTATTTCTAACTGAGGTATAAATACATGTGCTTTGGTGTGTTTTTAATAATATACAACAACAAAGATCTGTGGAACAAGGGACAATCGCTTGCTATATCATGGTTTTACTATATTGATGATACTCAATTCATTGTTAGTTTGTCAGTAATAAAGACAATTAAGGTTTTAATTGTATGAAGTCATGTTAGTAGAAAGTTGTAAATGTCATTGAATTTTTGTGACTATTAGAGCTGAGCGTGTATTAAAAGTATGTTGTATGGAATTAGCTCACAGCCGAGTTTAAAATTTCCTTGATCAAATCCTTTTTCGTTTAGGGCCAACTTTTCATCTGCAGCCCACAAGCTTATGCAGCAAATATCAGAACAATACTCTGTGGCTTTCAATGACAGGCTGAACACGTGACTGATTTGTTGCTCCGTTTTGCAGCTGTGTACAATATCTTAGTCACCTCCTCGGAGTAGCTCATCAGATAAAGTGCACTTAGCCAGCGTGTAAAACCCCTTCCAGGGATGGAAAACCAGAGGGTGGAGGAGAGGGAGGGAGGCTAAAACTGGAAATGCATTTTACCCCCATCTGCTTCACTATTGTCACTGGTAGAGTGTAATAAGGAATACTGCAACTTTTCAGTCCCTTTCAATAGAGAGTCACACACACACACACACACACACACACACACACAGAGCAGTGAAGTTCTGTAATCCACTTTAAACAGCCTCAGTCCAGGCCTGCTAAGACAGAGGTGTTACAACCAGCCAGCGCAGTGTTGAGATAGTTTTTCTTATAGTTTGGGGTCGGGGGTGAAGTGCTGTGAGTGAATATGTGTGTGTGTGTGCTCATGTGCACTTGAACACCAGCTGGTTTTATACTAATCTCTACTTCCACACACACACACACATTTGGTCAGTCACCCATTCCATTCATCCCACTACGTGACCGCAAGGCAAGCTGACAGAGACTTTGTCAGCAACATAGACAGTAACTCCCTCACACACACACACACACACACACACACACTGTAAGTCTCTCCCGCAGGATTAGTGTACAGTGGTGCAGCCCAGATCCTCCATCCTCTGACACATCGCTGCAGCACCATGACTCATAGAGGGCCACCAGCTGGATCAGGTGACCTGTAGGGTCTTAGAAGTCCTCAGGTGTCCGAGCAGTGCTCATACTTGATTGCTGTAACCAAAGTAAAAAATTTTACATTATTTTCACTAAACGTGGTCATTCACATCATGCTGAACAACGCATGTGCAAAAATGCAGGAGTCCCAGGACAGAAGTCACCTGTGTCTGTGGTAAGCTCATAAAGTTACTAGGTCTGGCATATTAACCCAGACTAGCATTACTTCTGAAGTATGACACCACATTATTACTCAGGGTTTCAGTTGATATAAAAACCCCAGTTCATAAAAGCATATTCGCTGTAATATATCCTGGATGCTACTGTAGCACAGTGCAATCTGACATTACTTCCTTATTTATCTTATGGAGTCTTTTATACTTCATCAACACCAGCCAGTGTTAACCTAGATAGCATTATGTTAATGAACATCATCATGAAAGTGTTTTTGAATCGCAAGCCTCGGCACTAACCTATGGCATCAGAAAAGACCCAAAACTTAAATATCCACCCTAATATTTGAAGCTTGAAACCAGATCTCAACCTTTTCTGTCAGTCACAATTAAAAATAGCGAGCAGTCTGCCCCACTTATTTATGAAAGTCTTTATTTTGAAAGCGAGGGAGCAGAAATAATCACAATTAGGGAATTTGCTTCTTTTCTCTGTTGTATTGTTTCCACATATTAAATATGTTTGGTTCCTACATTAGCATTCTCTTCTTATTAGGCCTTTGCTTTATTGGACACAGGAGAGTCAATTTATTACCCTGCAGCGTTTTATTTTTGAGCTTTTTAAACTTTTTTTCTTTGCATACAACTGTTTCACTGAGCGTGTCAGCTAAATGCTTACATAATGCAAATGATGAGCTTGGATCCGAAATCAAATGCCCAGCCTTGCAAGTGACACCTCCTCCTCCGAAACAACTGATACTTTACTTGGTAACTCGTCTTCCACTTCCAAAAGATGCTGTAAAATGAACCTTTGGTACCAAATTTGTGAAACATGGACAGAAAACTGTGTGAATGTAAATGAATCCATCACAGCCATTTGTGGGTTTGGAGAGTGGGCCGTCCTACAGACCGTGCCACATGCCATCATCTCATTCTGCTCGTTCTCTGCATCTGTTCCCACTGCGAATGCCAAGGGAACAAGGAGTCCAACATGGAATGGTTATGAAGCGTCACTGCCGCCAGCGTACCGACGTGGCTTCCCTGCTCCCAATCGTTTGGCTCGTCCCCGACTTGCGCCGCATCCCGAGCTGCTTGAGAGTTACGGCGGATTTCCGCTGATTTTCTTTTGCCATTTCGTGCTCATTGTCCTCACTGACCGTGAACCGTGCCCTGAACATTTGCGATGGCACCGAATCAGCCGTCACTCGAAAATATGTGTAGACGCTCACGGGGAAAAAGATGGAGGCTCCTCTGAGCTTACAGTAGATTTGCCCTGTGGAGTGGGAGATAATAGTGGGAAGAAAAGGCCTAATTATGCAGCTACTGTGTCGAGTGTTCTGGCTTCTGACTAAAAAGATGGTGGAGAGAGATTGTTGATATTGGCCTCAGTGTGTGTGGATGATGATGGGGATGATGATGAAGGCTGTGGTCGTGGCGATAATAACATTTTCTGCTTAAATCATATTTCACAGTCTTACACAATATTCCCACATGCCTCCCTCTCAATAACGGGTTAACTTCTTTTCACATAAAACAGTCCCATCTGTTCTATGTATAAAGCAAATCTGCTCATTTTCTTAATACGGCTGATTACTGAGCATTTAGGAAATGTGGCCAAGGCTGTGTACTTTACATCACAGTGTGCCATTCAAACATTTGCTGTGCTGCAGCAGAACAAATCGGCCTTTTCTTACGGAGAAGAATGAATCGTATGAGTAAGCGCTGGTGCTGAATACCTCCGCTTTTATGGTACCAGCCAAAATGTCTCCAGAGGACCGGCTGTGTATGCAAACCTGCACTGAATGCTCAGATTTTAATTCAGACACATTATTTCTTCATTTAAAATGCATTTATGCCAGTTTCATACTTTTTAAAATTAATTTTGAACACTTTTGAACATGTTTGGCATCTTTCATATTTTTTTTCTCTCAAGTTAACATCAGTACACTTTTGACACAGGAACTATATCATCTAACTTATTTTTATTTCTTATTCTTTTATGGAAACAAACAAAAAGTTTAACTGTCTACACTCATCTCACTTCCACATTACATACATAAACACAACCTGAAACATATTTTTAGTGTATTTTCTTTCCACAGACTCTCCACAGAGAGCCACCAAACTAATGTGCTACTGCTACACCTAAACACACAGAAAACAACATTACAATACATCCAGTTACCAAATATTGTGTGTGTTTTCTCAAGCATTTTAACAGTTTTCACACCAAAACAGAACTTCATTTAATGCCATGTTGGGACAATAATGTGCACATTTTTATCCACCCATCCATTATCTGTAACAGATTATCATGTGTAGGGTCGCAGGTGTGCTCCATCCTGGACAGGTGGCCATTCTATTCCAGGGCCAACACAGAGAGAATGGACTGTGGGAGAAAACCCGAGTACCCGGAGGAAACCTACACGCGAGCTCCACCACTGCGCTGCCCTTTTATTATTATCAGCCCAGAAACATTGACTGTACACGCTGTATGTGGCTGTGGTGTAAAGTAATTTCCATCGATGATAGAGCTGTCGGTGTGCGCCACAGTGCACACAGAGTGGGGATTGTGGAGGCAGCTACATTCCTGATGCCACTAACTGGCTGCTAGATTTCCCAGCTGCACCACAGTTGTGCCCGTGGCTCTGAAATTGCCTTCAGAGTCGCGCTGAGTGCATCATTGACTCCGCCATTCACCCTGGGCCAGTGACTCACAAAATAGAGCCCTAAAATAGTTTGAAAAGACCATGATACATACTTCCTGTCCATTTTTTCTCACCTACCCTGCCCCCCCCCTGTCTTTCTTTGCTTCCTGCCCCACAAGGGTCTGGTGGGAGAAAAGTACGGCAGCATCCGAGTGCCGGGGGAGGTGGAATCAGCGGAGTTTGAGATGATCTTGGATGCAGCTGTGGAGGCGGGGCTGGACACACACATCTTGGAAGAGTGGTACTGCAGGGATGAAAACTCTGTGCCACCCGCATACTACCTCAAACCCAAAGCCCAAATGCTTAAGAACTACCAGAACTCTGTAAGTTCAACCAATCAGCTATTTCAGACACTTTAAATTGCCAGTAGTGGCAGAAAAGAGATTTGTCGGTGGCTCCAGATGTCATAACGGGACTTATAGGAGGCTTTAACAACGCTGAAAATGGATTCTTCATGTCCTAGAGCTCCGCGGTTCATGAATTAAGCTCTCCATGGGCAATATTTTATATGCACAAACAGAACCGAAAAAACAGTTTTTCATGTTTTTGTGAGCAAAGAATTAATCTCTGGCACTTCTCAAAACCTTTACAAGTCCTTATTCCTTGAGAGGAAAAAAGCATTTCAATGTATTTGCAAATAACCACATGAAACGTTTTTTTTTTAAATATCTTGAAACAGTTAAGTTTAAATAAAACTGTTTAGATTGAGTTCCACCTTCCTATCCTGTCCAGAACTGTTTGAAGGCAGTAAAATATCCAGTGGTAAACTGCAAATCTTTCATGCCTGAAACATTCTAAAACTTTTCTGGCATAAACAACGATATATATTCCCCTTGTTATGGTATGTTTCATTATTTCAGAGCACAACAATGACAGCATGCTTCTGTGCGTGATTAGAGTCCTCTGTCTGAACTGTCTCACTGTCCTCTGCCTGCCCCCTGTCCTGCTTAGATGGAGTCTAGCAGCGCAGCCAAGACCAAGAATGACAAGGCCTGGAGGAATGTGTCGGAGGAGATCAAGAGGATCTTTCGAACAGCGGTGCTGCAGCTTCAAGAGAAGGGGACGATGAAGAGCACTGAGGCCAAGAAATTCCTTTGCTCTGGTTAGTTTCAGGTCGACTATGTCTTTCTATTTCATCTCTTCTTGTCATATTATTTGATGCCTCACTCTCTGATGGGTAACACACTCCCATCTCAGTTTCTGATTCATTTTTTGGGATTTTATAAATTTTTTGACAATTTAATTTCAAACTTTTTACCAAAAAAATCCTTCACATGTCGACATTGTGCCATTTACTCATATTTTTTGGCCTTTAGTGGTTAGCCAATCAACACCCAAATTAATTTGCCAACATTATTAATTAAGTAATTACCTGAAAACAATCATCACTTCACAGTTGGGCTGGGCAACATGTCAAATTAAGAAAAACATTAAAATATTTTTGGAATAATATGAAAATGCTTAATTTGAGCACTCGCTCTCCTGTCACCAAAAAGCCGGAGGCAGCAGTTCCTAACAAATATTACAACAGTAATGGAATCTGTCGCCATTTCTTTAAAGGCACCTGCCTTTGCTAGTCAACAAGAAGGAGCAAAAGTGGCTTCAACAATAAATATCACCAAAGAAAAGTCATGTTATCATCTGTTAAGTTTTTAGAGCCCAGTTTGCAATCACTTTATGTAGGCGTTATGTTTTTAAAATGTACCCCTCGCGTTTTTCTTTACAGTGTTTACAGTTTGTAAAAGAAAAGATTTTAATCATGTTTTGTCCCAAGTTTATTTATACAAAATTTAGCATGTACATTTTCATTTGCGCTATGTATTATTTTATTGACTACTTAAAACTGTAAAACTGTATTTTTTAGCAGAAACAGTGTTTTCCAGCAGCCAGGTAATCTAGCCTGAAGTACAGAAAGCCATCATTAAAATTCAAACAAAACCATTTTTTTGTTGATTTTTAAAGATACGCATACACCTAACATTAATCTTCATGAAAAAAATGATGTATTAAATGAATGGGGCTGTTGTTTGGATTGGCGTCTGCCTATGAAATTGATAACATGAGATGAGATTCAATCAGTGCGTGTCCGACTCAGCTCAGCAGACGACAGTGATTGATTGATCACACTGTGTGTTCAGCTCACCGTAATTAATCAGACCTGCACATCATCGGGCTAAACCGAAAGCAGATCTGCTAAATACCTTTATGCTGCGTTTTTCACCCGCTAACTTTTTCCCTATCAGTTATTGTCTAAAAGCATCAGCAGGAGTCGCCCAGTTTCTACTGAGTTGTTTCTACACTAACTAATCTTTAAAGACATCTCCCTTTATTTCTTCAGGCTGTCACTGTGGGAGGTGATCTGAGCAACACGTCTTTGCTTTATTGACTTGTGCCTGTCTTTATTTTCGAGTCTCAGCACAGCTTGTAGCTTTTCTCATGGCTGAAATTAATACTGCTAAGCTTGTTATTTAGTTTCCCTTCAAGTTTTATGATTTCATATTAAAAAGGAAGGACCTCTTTAGTTTGTCAGGAAACTTCTCCTTAATGAGCGCACTGGGCTTTAAGCGATGCTTAATTGTATCTTATAGAGGAAGTTGCACAGTCTCCTGGAACTTTCCCCTTTACTCTGTTTCTCTCTTTTCCTAATTATCAGTCTACAACATGAGCTGAACTACGCAGGAGATGCTGGCCGAATTTCAGTCAGCCGGCTCTTTGTGGGGGAGCCTATGATACACTTCAGCAGTGCTGGCTTATGAGATTTTATCAACTTTGTCTTCTTGCATAAAGCTCAGGAGAAATCTGACTAATCAGAGGGTGAAGGCCTTTAAAATCTGCTGGGATTAACTCGTGAAAGAAATCTAAATCCTACATCTGTTCGACGCTTATCACTGCAAGGTGTACATTAAAATCCAGTGGTGGCTTTTATCAGCATCTCAGAAATGAGACAGAATTTGCCCATTTTACGAACAATCAAACTGAACAGAGTTCTGTTTTCTTTTCATTGCAGCCTTGGAGGACGAATTAGACTTTGCCCTTGGGAAACAAACTCCTGCCTTTCTCAGGAAATGTGTCTGCTACATTCGCAAAATCTCCAACTTCGACCGGTTCGCCAAGCTTCCTGAGATGGCCCGATACATGGACATCGTGGTGAGCGGCGATCGCGTCATGCGTAACCAGGAAGCCTACGAGCGCCTTCTGAAGGTGCGAGATGAATTCATTCCAACGATCGTCGCTGCCTCCAACCTCCGTGTCTATTCTTCTGTCACTCACTGCGACATGAAACTTGGCTACTCCCAAGAAGTGGAGAGCCACTACGTGGAAGGCCTCTGCAAGCAGTTCTACGAGGACATGGTGGATATCATCCAAGCCACAGTCCAGCAGAACTTTGACACGGAGACAGACCCACTGTATGATGAGATCCTGCAGCACCTCTCCCTATGTAAAAACTACGCAGCCCTGTACAAGTACAAGACTGAGTCGTTGGATTATGTGCAGGAGTATCTTCTGCCATCCAAGGGGAGCAGAATGAGCCCTCTAGTGGTGTATGGGGGTCCGTGCACTGGGAAGACCCTGCTGCTGTCTGAGGCTGCCAAACAGGTGAGACATGACAGAGACTGATAACAAAATCACGGGGTTTCCCTTTGTATGATCCCTGCCCCTCGTCCCCTCTCACTCCGGCCGGCTCTCGCTGTCTGTTTACGCTCGCGCTCGTCTGTGTGTCTGATCTAAGCATGTGTCTGTCTTTGTACAACAGAGCATGAGGGGGCGTGCTGTTCATCTCTTCCCATCAAACGCTTGCTTGACCATCTGTGTGTTGGCCAAAAGACGCTCCATTGATGTGCACGGGTCTCCAATATCTTGTGAAGCTATGCGAGTGTGTGTGTCTGTCCACATCTGCATATGTCCACAACTTTTTTTTTGCACACTGTTGTAATATTAAGCTAATAACACAGACAATACAAGCAACATAAATAAATAATAATTAAATCCCAAACAATTGAAAATAAGAAAACAAATGAACACCAGCTGCACCCACACAACACCAGAACAGAGTCTAGTGAATATAGCTGACTCTCTGTCAAAGTACTCACATAGTACAGTATATAACATGTATGTTTCATATTGGTAGCACCATGTTTTTTAGGTTGCATCATGAGATTGTACCTGCTTTCTCAGAAGCTGTGCTGATTAATCACGTCTGTATCTGTTTTGTATGTGCTCATCTCACCATTATTTGTGCTTTTGTTAAATTTCCAGCGTTTTGCTTCGTACAACCACATTGCGTTTTATTCTGCAGCCATCTACTACTTACAACAAGTTCAAACTAAAAATAATAGTTAGAAATTTTTGTGCGGCCCCAGTGTCTCAGGGAGAGGGGGCGTAATTAGATTTAAGCTGAAGTAAAAGAGGAGAGGAGCGTTGTGGGGCCACTGCACTCGAGTCCACAGGGTGTGATTCACACCTGGACAGTTTGGTTTGATTCATCGGAACCCTGGGGCATTTATGCTTTTACTTTCAAGCTCAGCCCACACTGGATCTATTAGAAAATACAGGTCCTGTGTCGTCCCCTGAGTAGCCTTAGGAAAAACGGGTGAATTCCTATTTATTAATTTTCGGATTATAGCGGCCATCTCCCTCATTATTTAGTAGCAAAGGATGTGAAAGTATAATGTTTAAAGAATAAGTCTAAATCAAATTGCAAAGTGTGCAAATGTATAATTTATAAGACTATATTTCTATAATTTGTGCACATAGTTATTACTTGTGGGTAAAGAGGGATCCCTCCTCGGGCTTCTTCTATTCAGGCAGCTATTTCTTACTAACCCAAGGATCTAATGATTGCATAGATTTGTTATTTATCATGTTTTTAAATCAATTTTGACTTTGTGTAACACAAAATCGGGGCAACGCAAGTTAAGGGCAAAATCAAGATTTTTACAACTTCACGTGATGAATTAATAAACAGAAATCCGCTGTTTTAAAAAGCACTTGCAATTCAAGACATTATTGATTTGCTATTATTCGAAATGGTGGGTATCTGCGCTTCTACATGCCGATGCCCTGCCGAGGCGATTTCTTTCATCTGGTGCACGCATTCACAGTGTTCCGCCGGTCTGTGTTCTTGATTGGTTTGCAAAGACATACTGTGCGCTGTCATGAGTAAGTATTGGTTTTTGATTGCATGCTTGTATCAGATCACAAGCACTTGTAGAACTTGTGTGGGTAGATAAATATGAGAACATGGTAGAAAATGTATATTGTGTGTCTGAGTCAGTCTACGGAGAAAAAAGGAACCTTAAAGAATCAAATGCAGTGAGCTCCAAACTATGGATCCAAAATGTGTGAACTTACAGTAAAATTTACAACTTAAAAATCATTGTCATTCCCACAGATGTCTACATATACACACTTTAATTAATTTGTGCATTTAGCAAAGTGGCAAAAAGGATAGCATGAAATGGAATTAGATAGATAATTTATGCGGAGCTGTAATTTTCTCATCTCAAACTATCAGCCTAAGGCCTCGGTAGAGCTTTATGACGAAAACATGTGAGCTTGTTTCCTACTGTCCCCACATCACAGCTGCAGAATAAGAATAATATTCATCAGATGATAAATTACACTAGTTGCTAAATAGACTGTTACAGCATAATATACAGTAGTGTGTAATGGGATCCTAATGGTGCAATAGCTGCTTTGGCACAATTAGAGAATATTGCCAATTTAAGAATGAGTCTTAAGAGACTCCACTGAATTCCAGGTGGATGATAATGACTGGCATTTACTGTACATAAGTCAGGTTAATTAAAGTTGTGTTGACTTTCATTTATGGCTAATTGCAATTGTGGGAATTAGTGTTGGTGTTGCGTTGGCATACAAATTCACCGAACCAGTTTTTAGAGGACACACTGTGGAGACACTAAATGTCTGTGTACGGTCTTATCCTTGTCTTCTGTGAGTATATATTTGTCTTTACTGTAGACATCGTTGTTGTTTAGTTTGATTGTGGTTTTCCACCAACAATGTAGCTTTATTATATGTAGGAATATATTGTTGTATTTCAGTTTCACGTAAATGTTTTCATTTTTTCAAAAACACACTCAACACACACAAATGTAAAACATATCAAAGATTGTAAATACAGATTTTGTGTGTTTCTCCCCTGCTCTTGTACAAATATAGGAGCTAAATGTGGAGCATCTCTGATGCCCTAAAAGTGTCAAATAACATCTTCATGTGTCCCAAAACCTCAGCTGGCCTATTCAGTTAATTCATGACTGAAATTAGAATATCAATGAGGCCTAAAAAGTAGACCAGTGTTCATTCATAGTTCTTGTGATGAAAAATTATTCAAATATGAATCAGAATATCCGTGTGATGTACCGTATGATCTGAGAATTTTTGAAGATGTTGAAAGTAAACACTGCTGAGATGTGTCAATTTTTCTGTTTGTTATTAAAATATGTGTACTTGCAGAATCCATTGATAGAATATTTACTCTATGTTTAATCTGACAATCATCTCTCAATGCTGCCTTCCAGGCATACACATGGCTACAGACAGAAATGGGACCAGAAACCGACCCAGTGGTCGTCGTCCGTTTTATTGGCTCCACCCAACTCTCAACAGATCTACGCACCCTCCTCCAGAGCATCTGTGAACAGATCGCGACAAACTACCGCTGCCTGATTCACTTCTTGCCTAACAAGATCCAGGAAATGAGGGAGCTCCTGATCAACCTTCTCGGCGAATCCTCCTTTCACAGGCCCTTGGTCATTGTCCTGGATTCCCTGGAGCAGCTCTCAGATGCCGATGAAGCTCGCAAGCTGTGGTGGCTCCCTATACACCTGCCTCGGACAGTCCGCATCGTGGTCTCAACATTGCCCAATAAACATGGCATCCTACAGAAGCTCCGACATCTCATCCATGATGAGGGCTATTATGTGGAATTAATCCAGAGAGATCGCAAGGTCTGCAGCCAAACATTAAAACAACAGTTGCTGGGTGTGAAGAGGAAAGTCACCTCAGGCCAGCAGATCTATGTCAATGAGGCCCTTGCTAAATGTACACTACCGATGTTTGTCAATCTCATCTACAGAGAAGTAGTTCACTGGAGGTCCCACAAAGATGTGGATGACAAGTCCCTGTGCTCAACAGTGCATGAAAGCATAGAACATCTCTTCTACTCGGTGGAGAATAAGTTGGGCCAACGATTTGTCTTCAGAGCATTAGGTACATTACCATGGCCAAAGCTGGACTGACTGAGGTCGAGCTGGAAGATATTCTGTCCCTTGATAATATAGTTCTTGGTGATGTTATTGTGGCGACTTATCTCAAAAATCCCTTGAGGATCTCATATGATTTGGTTGCAAGACTCAAAGAGGAGCTGGAGGGATATTTGGTGGAGCGTCAAGTACGCAACGTTACCCTGATGGTTTGGGCCAACAGGCACCTTCACCTCATTGCCCAGAAACTGTATCTTAGCAATGAGGAGGATGTGCATCAAATGCACAGCCTTCTTGCTGAGTACTTCCTAGGGGCTTGGTCAGGAGGCAGGAAGAAGATCTTTACTTATGACAACAACCATTTCACTTCCCTCAACATATCTCATCACAAAAACCCTCACCATCAACAGTCTCATGAAAAAACATCTTCTGACAAGTACTCCTACGACAGGCAGACTCCCGAGCAGCCCTGGGTGTTCCAGTGTAACCTTTTGGAGCCTGATATTTTCTTTGTTAACCACAGAAAGATGACTGAGTTGGTGTACCACCTTACCAGAAGTGGGCGCACTGATGACCTGATGTTTGGTGTCATAATGAACTTCAGCTGGCTTTACACAATGATCAAGATTGGCCAGTTTGAAAAAGCTTTAACTGACATTGACCTAGCTTACAGCTACACTCGAGAAAAAGAACTAAAGTTCCTTTCAACCACTCTGCGTAGCATCAAGGTAAAAGTGCTGAAGAATCCAGCATCACTGTCTGCAGAACTTCAGCAAAGGCTTCTGCCTGTTGTCACGTCCCTGCCCAAGCTCAGACATCTCCTCTTGGAATGTGACAAAGATGGCCCAAAGTACTGCTCCATTGTGCCTCTCCACTCCTCTATGGATGTCACTTATAGTCCAGAGAGGCTTCCTCTGTGCTCTAGCTACATGCAGATTGTGGAGATCTTGCCCACTTTAGCTCCAAATATAGTCCTTGTGGCTTTGGAAGATGGGTCTGTCAGTACGTGGGATGTAGAGAGCAGACAACTTCTGAGACAGATCGACACAGCCAGATCGGTTGTGCTGGGAATCAGACTAACTAGTGATGAGAAGTATCTGGTCGTAGCCACAACCAAAAACACCCTGCTCATCTACGATAATCACAAGTCCTGCCTTTTATCTGAAGTTGAAATCAAGGGATCCAAGCATGGTGGCATTACTGGAGGGGTGGCCTTCATCAATGGTTTTACTTTGTCCACTCATCATGCTTTGGCCTGGCTTGAGGCTAGTAAAGATGTCAATGTCATCGACCTACTCTATGGTTGGCCTCTCTACCAGTTCCATTGCTGGTATGAAGTGACTTGCGTCCAGTGCTCTCCAGATGGAATGTATGCCTTCTGTGGCCAGTACCTCAACACTGCATCCATTTTTCATCTGGGAAATGGGGACAAGTTGTCCACTGTGACCTCTGAGTTTTCCGGGGGGTTTGTAAAGTCCATTCTCGTTCTGGACACTCTAAACCAAATGGTGATGATTGACAATGAAGGCAGTTTGTCAGTATGGAACACCAAAGAGATCACCAACCCGGGGCTAATGGAGGATTACGACTGTAGAGGAGATGAGAGTGAAGTAGTGGGCATTGAGTTATCTGAGGACCAGCGGTCCATTCTCATTTGCAAGGCTAGAAGCATCGAGGTTCTTGACACAAAAGTATGGAAAATGGTAGAGAAGTTTAAGGCCAAACGAACAGAACGATTTGTGGCTGCTGTTCTTTCCAAGAACGGGCAAAGCATTGTCGCCTCAATGGAGAACACCTCCTCCATCTTTGTCTGGAGGAGGGACAGTGGACAGTGCATGGCTAGCCTAATTGAGATCTCAGGGGCTATTGTCAAACTCATTAAATCAGTCCACCACAACCTGTTGCTTTCTGTTGCGAGCAGTGGAGTGTTGTCGGTTTGGGACATTGATATCATCACAGCCATGTCCAATATTGACAAAACGGGCAAGAAGATCCAGACTTTGCAGTTGTCTGGCAGAGAGGATTATGTGTTTACAATGGATGGTTCAGAAGCTGTCCACAAGTGGAACTTTAGCACTGGCTTTATTGAAACAGTCTTCAAACACGAGGGCATAGTGGAGAACTGTGTACTTACCTCCTCAGGGGATCTAATGGTGACTTCTGATGACAAGTCCAGCCAGTACATTTGGCAAACTAACAACGGAGAAAACATTTTTCGCATCAATGGACAGAGAATATCACAACTTTTAATTACCCACAACGATCAGTTTGTGGTATCCCTCTGTGAGCAGAATGCCTCAAGAGTCTGGAGGCTTGCTACTGGTCACAAAGTGTGCAACATTTTAGTCACCCTCCAGAATGCACTGATCACCACAGCAAACACTTTCCTTGTTGGAACCTCCAAAAATAAGCTCCTGGCCGTGAGTCTCTGGTCAGGCAGCGTATCCAAGAAATTCGTCTGTGATGATGGTATTACCATAGTTAACTTCAAGCTCATTCCTGACTGTCCTGACTGCGTGGTGTTCATCACATCCACAGAGACTGTCTTCATCTGGAGTGTGGCAGATGAGTCCGTTTGTAGGCGAGTACAGTTGCCAGCCAACTTCCTCAAAAATTTAGAAGACTTTCAGATCTCACCCAATGGGAAACTAGGAATCGTCTCCAAAGGCGATGAGAATATTAATGTGCTGGACCTTCACAGCGGGAAGTTGAGGCTCGTCCATGCTGCTGGTATAATCTGGCGTCAGAAATTATCAAGAGATGGTCGTTACCTAGTATATGTATGTTTCCGGAACTGTGATGAAGACGATGATGCCGGCGTTGTGTCCAATCTGATCGTGATGCGCCTTGCTGATGGCAAGAGCATCGGCACATGCTCTCTATACAAGACACCCACCTTCCTGTCCCTCTCCCAGCGAGCACTAAACATTATCATCGGCTTTGAGGACGGCAGCATCGGTACTTACACAGTAGTGGACCGAGTGGATGCTGCTCTCAAGATAAAGATAGCCACGTCGAACAGCCGACAGATTGTCAACAATGCCTCACAGAAGGTGCGGCCCAAATGCGGTAACCATTCCTTCAAAAGTGTTGCCGACTGCATTTGGAGGGAGTCGACAGAGGTGTTCTCCAGGGACAGCCCCATCAACGTTTCGGATTCTGGTGAAGGTGAGTCGACCACACCTACAAAAAAAGACAACTTGACACAGTGATGTATCAAAACCAAGTGGAGTTAGAACTGGGGTGGAAATAGGTGATGAAGTTTAGAATCTCTGGGTTTGCAGTTGATTCTTGTTTACAGCCACGTGATTCAGCTGCAGATGTCAGCCCTCTGGGTAGTTAATGGGCCGACCATTTTTACGCTGCACTCAAGTTATGTATTACTTCCTTCCAACGTATGACACAGTTTCTGTTTGTTTTACACATGAAGACTGTTAGAAAATTACCATGTTTTTTGAAAAGAAGACAAACGTATATTGCGTGCGGTATTAGTTTGCCATTATGTGTCCTTTTGCATTTGAAGAACAAAGTTATTATTCAAATGTCTTAGTCAAACATTTTCAAAGCCATTCCTGTGATCTTAGCCACTTTCATTGTACATTGTCTTTATTTACATTGTGCACATTAAGCCATAATGTTGTTCTTAAGAATATATATTTTTGTTTGTATTTACATCAGTCGGTACTGTACAAAAAAGGAAGAACTATGAACATATGTACATATCTCTTTTTGGCTGCTGCAATTTGTGCAACTCCTTAAAAATGTTAAGTTGTGCTTAATGCAATCAAAGTGAGTGCCTGGAACTTAAAATGTTCTTTATGTGCAGATTACAAGATTTATGAAAATGCAGGGAATTTGTAAACACGGTATACACACAGTTACATAATACTTGCATTGACGTTAAATCTCGACGATCAGTGTACTGAAATCCAGTCAACAACACAAGAGATCGGTGGCATTGCTCTTTGTAGTGATAGACGTAGAATTTTCTCGGAAGAGTTTACGTAAACTTGATGTGAATTTACCTGCAGTTCCATCAATTTGTGTGCTGTTTGTCTTAAGGGATAGACCACTATTGAGCATACAGTGTAGCATAGCACCATACACGTTCACGCCTTAACCAGTGTACTTGCTTTAGGTTTAGTGGAGTTTGTTTAAGTGTTCCAGTAGAAAAGGACAAAGTGATTAGCGCAACGTTTCACTGAAACAGCTTGGCTACGTGAATATACTTAGAGATGTAGACTGTAGGTGAAAGCACTTTGTGAGAGGGGTTTGTGAGAACTTATTAGATTCATTCATATGAAATATTGTAAAACTCGTTAGAAGTGATCTAGAGTTGTCTTAAAGAATTTGCCTACAAGAATACACAAGGCCATCCAGGTACATGCAGACTAACGCTAAAACGCTGGTCTCTCTTTATGCCTGGTATCAGTGTACAAGTAAGATGCTATCATCTTAACAACTGACGTCAGAGACAAGAAATTTGTTCAGTTAAAGTTAAAACCAACTTTCGTTCAAAAACAATTTTATTCTCAATTTAGTTTTCTACAAATAAATATGTTTTGCCCATACAGTTAATTCACAAAATGCAGAGTTTTGTTAAAGCATCCAACAGGTTTTAAAAATACAACAGGTTTGGAATTTGTTTCTCATCAATATTTCACAAGCTCTAAATTGTTTCTGACTTTTACATTAGCCCATAGATGCCTGATTGTGGTAACAACATGGCAGGATGAAAGAAAAGCTATCAAATAATCGTTCAGATTTCTTTCAACCACTTGTGTTTTCCTGAAATGTGACTGTTGTGGCTCTGTTGGTTGGGCTGCCTCTGCACTTGCCACCTCCATCGCAGACATTTGGGTAAACTGGAACGCAATGAAGAACAGCAGTTACTCGGTTTTACCCCTGGGACACAAATTGCCACACACAAAGCCTTTTTTAAACCACAAGAGTTTTTAGTCCGCATCTGTCTCAGCTTCAGATGATTTTGATGAGGTTGCGTTGCTGAAGTACCATCCACGGTCACAGCACTTTTAAAAAACAAAAGATTTTCTCCCCAGTTTTTTGTCCAGACGATATTAGTTTTAAACACAAGTCCTTTCGATCATCAGCTTGATTCACCCTCTCATCTGTAAAAAAACACAGTCAAGCATTAGAGTGAAACCACTTGTCCTCATAGTAGTTCCCGGGTTAATTTACTACTGAATTTGTTCTTACGCTTTTTCTTTGAAGACAGTAGAACCGCAGTAGAACTTGTCTCGCACATGTAAACAAACTGTGCAGATGAATATGAATCATGCTCAGTTCATTTCAGGCCTAGTGTGTGGTATGTTGTTTTTTCCTGTAATTCCTCATCTGAATCTCTACAATGGAGGTGGATGTATGACGCTAGCACAGCACCTAGAATCATAGTTGCCACATTTAATGGAGAACACACTTTAACCGCAGTTAATCCTTTAAGATCTGCTTTGCTGGCAAGCTAAGAGGAATGTGTGCGTTTGTACCTCGCTGGTGTTGTGATAGTATTTTTTTTAAAGCAAGCCAGAAATAACCCAAAACTTAAATTGTGTTCTGCAAGTTTGAGCTCTGAGACCAATTATCTGCCAGGCATGATTGAAACAAAAACCACAGATGAACACTTTGATATATACTTTTCAAGGGCTATTCCATCTTATTGTATGTTTACTAGTTTTGAACTGTTGAGATTAGGGCCCTTGGATATTTTCAAATCGGGTAGCAGCATCAAGCTTTAAAATACGTTCTTTCCCTACATCTCAAGAGTTTCTAAATTAAAAAAAAACATATTCTATTATGTAATTGCCAAAGTCCCAATTATGGTTTGTGTTTCAGTTTGTTGTCTCATTTGTTTTTGAGGCTTGTACTGTAATTATATTGTTACCAGATAGTTTCAGTGTTCTACTGTGATTATGTTTATGATAGAGAAAATGTGCTATCTTTGCTAAAAAGTTTAAAAAAGACTCATCTTATAAAATATATGGGAATGCCAGTTTAAGAGTATATTTGAATGTGTCCTTATGAAAGCCAGTAAATGGTATTATTGTATGTTAAGTAACTTGAATGACTTTTAATAACTTACATGTTTGCAACACATAGTTGACATACTGGTAATGAATGTTTCTATGGTATTCTTTGTATTGTCAGGATTGACTTACCTGTTTAGAGATTTATATTTTCATAAATGTTGTACTTACATTTTGTTACAGAGTTGTTTAACTGGAATTCAAACAGAAAAGAAACTTATGTCTGAAGCAATATCAAACTGGTGTGTATGCATTGTTTGTATGAAACATTTTAATGTAATAAAATGGTTTACTTTTTGCCTCCACTCCACCGCCTCAGGCTGTCTCACTCGAATTAGGGTTTGCTACAAGGCTGCGATCATGTTTCTGCATTTAGACATGAAAACAATTTTATTTATAGCCTTTGATTTTAGAGAAGACAGTGACTGATGTCAATAATACAAATATATATATGTGTGTGTGTGTGTGTGTGTGTGTAATGCATTAGAATTAATCGAGAGCTCAAGTACCTGTAGCAATGAGTGTACTGTGAGAGCTTTTCTGTTTGTTTGTTTCCTGAGTCAGAAAAACCACTGACGGTGTCGACAGCTTCACAAACACACACACACACACACACACACACACACACAGCGAACAGAGCTGTAAAATGAGCTGATAGGCCAGTAATTGCTCTTCTGCACTTGATGCCGAATGCCAGACAAGCGTGTTGAATGTTTCTCCAACACTGGCTGACGTTGTCATTACAATTAAGCAAAGTATGTGCAGTGCACCTGTACTGTGGCCTGTGCTAAACACACACACACAGACACACACACACAACTGTAAAGTAAACACACCGAAGATCTGGCTGTGATTGGCCAATAAAATCCTGTTGCTTTGGGCTACCTTTTTAATTTCCCAGTGGTGTCACTCTAAGCCAGTGTGTGTGTGTGTGTGTGTGTGTCCTGTCTCCACGGCAACATCAGGTCCAGAGTGGTGACGGGATGGACCACACCTCTTACTGTAATGATGGTGAGCTCATGTCTGTTCGCTACTGGGGCTGCCACCAGTCCTTATGACAACAAGGGCTCGACTATCACTAGCGCATTCCACCTGCAGCGGCACAGACGTATAATTAACCCACTTGTTTGCTGAGCAGGAGGTCTCTACAGGCCATACACTGTGTGTGTGTGTGTGTGTGTGTGTGTGTGTCCTACAGTAGCTACAGTATGACATTGCTCTTATTTACCCAGCCTTAAAATAGCCGCTTCATTGTCAGTTGCATTGACGGTTGCCCTCCTTTTGTCATCTATGTATTTTTTTCACTTATGGGGAAGCCTTGCTCCCCCTCCCCCTTTCCTCTCTGTGCCAGGCAAGCTAAACCAACCACAACTAAAGTCTTTACTTGCAGCCGAAATTGAAGCAGAAGGAAATCCCTGCACAATATCAGCTTGAAAAATACTCCAGATTCTCAGAGTCGTCTGTGTTTGACGAACTAAAAGCCCTTTGCCATATGTGATGTGTTTGCACAGGGAAGTCACACCAAAGCTGTTTTTAACTCTGGGAGATGAGTTATATCAAATGTAATATGTAAATGCAGCAGCTATCTTTCTGCTATCTTAAAATTTGTTTTCATTTAACCATTTCCTCAATGTACCGACAAGGTCTGACCTAATTCCTGAAGCAGGATTCACAGGCAAACACTTTTCTTCATTTCCATTATAGGTGAATAGTAGGAAATGTGGCATGTTAGAGGAGTGTCCACTCTGTGCTGCTGCACACGAGCAGAAATCAGACATAGTGACGGGAAAGACACTGGAAAGACACAAATCATTTAAATGACACTGTATAAACAGTTTAATTCACATGTTCCCTTCAGTATTTGTTATAATTATTAATAACAGCTATTAAAAACCCACTTTTTTTCTTCTTTCATCATAGCAGCTAAGTTGTAAAGGTAAACACCTGTTCAGCTGTGACTCAGTACATACCAGAAACCTTTTGGTTTTCTTCCCACTGACACGTCACAGCTGAAGACCAACAATGTGGACATTCAACAACGTGTTTCACAATGGATAAATGTTATTACTTTGGTATGAATAGCGACCATCCAAAAATGACACAAGTGACAAATGATAGGATTTAGTCTGACGTCATGTCAGCCGTGGTAAAAATGCAAATGATTTCCTCAGTAAGAAAAAAATCAACATCTGAATAGTTTTGTGTTGGTTTTTAGGTTGTAAACCTCTAAACATGCAGTAGGAAGTGCAATGTTGCCAAATGGTCTATTTGGGAGCTGATCTGGAGCTTTCATGTGAGTTCATGAGCTTCAGCAGATGCAGATTAGAAGAGCGAAGCAGAGCAAGGAGCAGGGGAGCCTTCTTGCATAGTTGCGTATTGATGAAGTTGTTAAAAATTTTGCAAATGTTTATTTACTCTAGGGAAAATGAGATGAATTAGATTGAAATTAGAAGAATTGGACAACACTATGAAATTGACCTGTTCACACCAAGTTGAAATTATACAGGACGTTTTGATCACCTGCTGTAGATTCAAACTTTACTGACATATTCTTGCAATAATTTCAAGTAACAATAAGCAAAAAAGTGTGTAAGGGTATTTTCTGAATTGTTCATTTATAAAGTCTTTTATTTAAACATTTGCATTGAAGTTTCTGGTGTTTCACAGAAGGAAAAACGTCAAACAGAAGAGGCAGTGGAGTAAAAACAGAGATGGAGGAATTTAATGCAGCACCAAAGACCAGAGATCTTTGAAAATACCTAAAAGGTCCCTATACTTGATCTGACGTGTCACATTATTGTCATGTTTATGTCTTTGCCAGAACGTCACCTGTAGCCACGGCAGAAAAATGTCACATCCAGTCATATTCTGCATATGTCATAGCTTCACACAGAGATGAGGTTATACATGATGAACACGTGCACATTTACACATCTACCTAGTGTAATGCTCATTTTTAGCTTTCAGAGAAGTCATCTTCTCTCATAGGCTGTTTTTAGAGATTGAATAGATGCATGCTTATAATAGGTCCATATAAAACCTTTGAACACATTCGCCGACATGTCTTTGACAGTGTTTGTAACATCTTTGTGAGACAGAGCCACATAAATACAGGATACGATTTCTGTTTGTGACCCGATCAAGGGTAAACTCAGTTACTGTAAACACTCAAACCAGTTTTTTTCTGTTGTCTGCCATCATCAGTGAAGTTATTTGTCTATCAGGTCTTACAAAACAGCCCCCAAACCCTCTGCACTGGACAAAACACTGATTCTCCACAGGCAGAATACATGTTTACGATACAGGATGATTGATGTATTAAATATTTTCTTGATTGAATTGTTTTATTGAACATGGTATTATCTGTAACTCTTAAAAACAGTGTATTACACAGACACAGTGAGCACCTTACTCCTCACCCATATTTAATAAACACAATTTTTTCTTCATGTTGTAAATGTTGTCATGGTGTAAGTGTCAGAAAACTATCGTTTGTTTTGTGAAGTGGAGACCGCAGATGTGTGAAGGGATAAATTTTACTCTATTTGCATCCGAGTCATATGATCAACCATGGTAACTGTGAGGGGGCAGGTCAACTTGAGGTGTGTCAAGCTGCACACAGGCAGCCAGGTTCAGACAGGAAGTGCTGAAGGACTTACACAACCTGTTCTAAAAGTGATCTTTTGTAGTGGGGTGAACCCTTGAATTATGGTCACATTTCTCCCCAGTTTGTTCCAAATAAAGGATTTCCTGCTGCATCCAGCATTTCAAATCTCAAAGTGAAGAGACAACAGGTCATAACAGGTAGAAATTATATTTTTAGACAAGACAAAGACTCTTGGAATTATCTCTATGTAAAATGTTTTAATATTTGTGTTGTCCTTGTGTTGAAGCAGTGAACGTCAAAGCCAAGGTTTGCACAGGTTCTTATGGGATAAATCCAGACTCTGAAAGCAATATTTGACATGTGGAAAACATAAGAAACTATGAAAAAACACTGAATCATGTGTGTCCAAAGATAATAATGGTTTAACTGTCATATGGTTGTTTTAATTTTTAAGTCTTGAATATGAAAAGAAGCACGTCAACAAAGGAATAATTGATATATTTGAGACAGTTTTGCAAACTTTACATCAAGTTTACCTCGACTTTTATTGCGGAGGGCGCGAGCGGAAGCCGCGGTGCTTGCGCGCGCGCCGCCTGACGGCGGCCGCTCGCGCTCGCTCCCCATCAGCCGAGCGCTGTTCAAACAGGAGACATGGGACCGCGGAGTCACCGAGGGAGGGCGGGGGGTGGGGGCCTCAGCACAACAGCTCCGACCGAGGCACAGGAAGCCATTTGCCGCTGAAGATGTTCACTAGAGCCTCGACCTCCTCCACCTGTGTTTTCTCTTCATTTCCAGCGTGAAGCGGAGCGGAAGAGAAACTACTTAAATGAGCAGTAAAGTTCTCCGGGCGAAGTGCCACACCTTTGTTTAGCGCAACAGGTAAGACGGAACTCTGCTGCTTCCTTTCGCTGCCCTAAAACGCCGATCATTTTTCCTCTTTTTTTTTAGTTTAAAGTGTCTGAAAAGTGTCTGAGACCTGCGTGAGTGCAGCAGCAGGTGATGGATGCTGGTGTCAGCTGCATCCCACCACAGAAAGGAAGTTACCGGAGCTATTTGTGTAACTGAAAAAACCGTCCGTGTGTATTAACGCGTAAATAGCAGCGAGTGAGAACAAGGTCACTAAAGGTTAAAAAGCTCATTCCTTTCCCAACATCTTATTCAAAATGCAGGATTTTTTCCCTTCTCAAAGTCACACTTTACACGAGCAATTTTCACCTGTACTAAAGTTGTGTCTAATAATACAGGACTAAACCTATAAAAAAAAAACATAATGTGAGCTTTTAATATCATAATAGGGCTGAAATTAAAAAGTGTCTCCTTAAAGGTGAATGTCACTTCCTGGAGCCCAAGGTGACTCCCTCACCTTGTAAAAACAGGAGAAACTTGTCATATTTAAGAAGCTTTTGTGACGTTTGCTTAAAATGTGAAAGCAGTGATAATTAATCTGTCTAAATAAAATAATGATGTACTGTAGACACATTGCCAAAATTGCAGCGTTAATTATTTTACTTATTGTTCAATGTAATTTAATTATTTTTAATAAGCTTACCAGCTAATTAACTAATAATTGATTCGGCTTAAGCCTACACCCCGATATTCCCAGAATTCAGGACTGAGGACGTGTCCCCAGTGGCATCTCTGGGCCTGACAGGTGTGTGTGTGTGTGTGTGTGTGTCCTGAACACCCACTGTGCACTAAATGTGACCCTCTGCATTGGAGCCAAGCTAAAAATTACCACCCAGCTCATTACACATGTGCGGCCGAAGTTAATGAGTGAGCAGGGCGGTTTTACTAGGGACGTTTTCTAGTTGTTGGGGTGGTTTTAGGAGGACTGGTGTCGAGCTAACCGGAGCTCACGTACACGCCGCTGGCCTTTGTTTGCACATCTAGCACGTAGCCTCGCAGCACCCAGGTTCACTGAGATTGACATACACAGACTTTGAGCTCAGCCTTGTTGGTTGTCATGTATTCTTAAACACAATGAGCCGTATATGAGCATCTTTCAGACAGCAGCGTGTCTTAATACTTCATGATGGGTTTTTCTGATGTGTGTCGTAGCTGCAGGCAGGTGATTTACACGCCATGCTGAGCTGAGGTTTGCTAAAACCTTATCTTACCCTTAGCGGCAGACTCCACCAGTGTGGCAGACCGGCTCATTAGACAACGCAAGGCATTAAAAGTGGATGCAAATGCTGTTTGTCAAACATCTAGTTTGGTTTGCACAAGGGCTGCTGCTGCTGCTGCTGCTGGTGCTGGAGGAGGACAACACCTATAACAGGATGTAGACATGAAAACTGTTTACACAATGGTGTGGAAAATACAGACAGTGTCATTTTTTAAGTAAAGGGTTAGTGGTTGTGTAACAGTGGGAAAACTCACCTTCTCTATTAAAAGCCAATTGGTTTTACTTAAACAGGTGATTTTGGACTTGAAGAACTAATCAAAGTTTTTACAGAGTTTTTTGTGTGTAATATTTCTATAATATTTTTGCTGTTTTTGACCTCCAGGTTTGTCTGTTCAGTCGGAAAATTAAAACGGATTCAAACAGTCGATCATCAGAATATTTTTCAGGTTTATTGACATTTCCTCTTGAATGTGTCACATACACACAGGAAAACAAAGTTTAATTTCTCATGGTCCAACAAACTGTAGAGTAGGTGAAAAAAAATACAGAATGTACAGACATCTTAAAGGGGAAGTGGGTTAGGACTCTCAGCAGCAGCAGTCATGTGTGATCATTTTTACGTCACTATCAATATTCATATATCAAAAAACAAACCCAAATAGTCTCTGCTATGTTGTCAATAAATAGAATTTATTTAGGACTGTTGTCACAATGAAACAAGCTAATTAAAAACATCACGTCATTATGAAAATAATTAGTTACAGGTGTAATATACGTTGTTGCCATAACGTTGGAGTAATATATTTTTTACATTCTCATGAAATTATTGTGACAATGTGATTTATTCTTTATAGATAAAGTGTTTTAATCTTCTCAAAACGTTATTGAAGAATCTATTCCAAACAGTGAACAAATAAAACCCTGTTAACCTTTGCAAAAAAGAGGAATCTGTCTGAAAACAAAATTATTCCAACTTTTGGCCAACAGTGTATATGATCCACCAGTGAAACACAGATATTTTCAGCCTCTCTAAAGATGTCCTTCAACTAAAGGTTTTTCAAATACATATTTTCTAACATTGTAAAACCCCCGATACAGACTCCAGAACCGACAATGACTCACCTCTGCTCACTGTGGATATCTGTCAGCTTGTCATTAGCTTAATCACAAAGATACACAACTCCACTGGGTGACTTGTTTCTTTGTTCAAAAACTTGTGGTTGAAGTGGTTTTAGGAAATAGTGCAAACAAACTTTTTTCCCAACCACATATCTTGAAACTGTGGTCTGTGGGAAATTTTCTGCCCTCTTTCCTAACTATTATGGATTTACAATAATTAACAGATGCAGAGTTGTTCAATATTCACAATATACATTACAGTGTGATAGTTCCTTACCATTATGTATTAAGGATAATTTAGTCATGATTTACCAGGAAATTTAAAAATGTTTTGCTTTATTTAAATTATTATGATTAACTACAAATTAAGCTTACTTGACTTTAAAAAGAAAATGTGATGTCACTTTTGGCCAAAACATATTCAATTTGAATTGTCGCATTGTTATGTTATGTTGTCTTTTATATTTTATAGGCAGAATATTGTTATGAAAGTTGATTAAGATCTAAAACTTTTATTGTTTTACATAAATATCTTTGAGTTCTGGATGTCCTTAAAGGGCCATTGCAAAAACACTTATGATAATTGGTTTATTCGATTAAATGAAAATCGTAATAGTCATTAGTGGCAGCTCATTGTTACCGTAATTTGAGAGTAACCCTTGTGATGTAGTACATACAATTACAGTAACATAATGGTTGTGAACATGGTAAAGATCAAATTAAAGATGATTTATTTACGCCTGCGTTCCTCGATGTCTTTAAACCTGCACTTCTCTTAGACTCTTCTCGGCCTGTTTACTTGCTAAAGTACAATCAGAGTCCCTGGGTCAGGAGGGTCCATGGGAGGAAAACAGCAGCAGGTCTGTTTGCAGTGTGAGAGAGAGCGAGGAGGGGGGTGTCTGTGTTTGTTGGGGTGGGGGGCTATTGATAAGCGAGGGCTGCTGGATAATAGAGGGAGGACAGAACTTGTTTTCATCAGACTGCTGCCCAAGGCCGTCTGAAAAAAGATGTTCATATTACGACACGTGAACATACAAACACACCATCTGAAATCAGGAAGCCACTTTCTGGCACTTGAAAACAAAAAATTTTCTTAACGAGGCCTGACTTTATAGAAAATGGTCACCATGACGCCTCACCATGGACACAGTTGCCTAATTGCACCGGGCTCATTCATATCAGCCAGGTTGGGGTCAGACTCAAATCAAAGGGGAGACTTTTCTGTACAGATATTTAACAGCGTTTCAGCTCTCTTTGTGCGAGCTGTAATTGAAAAAGCTTCACAATAATGTCACTACGATGAATGGCTCGAGCTCTTTCATGGGAAGTGTTATCGCATGTGGAAGGTTATCTCATCTACTGTATATGCAGGTTATTAAAAGCTGGATAAAGCAGTGGGTGAGACAGCGTCATTTTTCTGTCACTAGGCCGACTTTAAAACTGTGTGTTGACATTTCAGCTGAAATTTAAAAGCCTCAGAGCCGATAAAAGCCCTAAATTGACCACCTTATCATATGCCGCCGTTCTCTTTCACCACAGTTTCAGCACAGAAATGCGGCGGGTCACAGCAGCCGCTGATGAGTACACGGAAATCCTCTCAATAATTGCTTTGTTTTTAGTTTTTCTTTGGGAAAGGCTCTATGTTCGCAGACAAACTGTGTGTTAGATAACAAGCCAGTTTCAGCCTGATAAAATGGAATTGGTTGTAGATTTGGTTAAATTTATCAGCCAGAAGTCAAACAAACAAAGCCTAAACTCTCCCTTCTCATACAGAGGGCATATAAGTGACTGGAATGGTATGACGAAACATCTGTGCCCGATACACGCTGGAAGTCCCACAGTCAAAATGGATACACCTCTGACGGCCAAGCTAAGAACCTGTGGGACTTCCAGATATTGACTGAGAAACTGTTAATGGCCAACCAGCCGGATTTAGTAGTGGTGATCAATCAGAAGAAGCCTTATTTTGGTTATTCATTGTTGATAAAAAGCTTTAAATAAAAAAAAGTTGTTGTTTCCTTGAGGCCCAGGTGGTCAGCAATGTAGATTTGGATGTTTTCATTGATGAAGTGTCCAAAACCCAAATATATTCTGTTCATCATTTTAACATCCAAAAATTGTTGCAGCTCAGTGTTTAGTACAATACATTTAAATCAGGACACTGATAGATCAGGTGATAAAGTGTGTATTACACACCTGCTAAAACTGTCAAACAGGAGTCAACCTGTTGTGAAAATGAGTTCATGTGTGACCTGTTGCTTCAGTGTTTGGCAAACAAAATGAGAGGCTGTGTGGCAAGAAATGAATTCTCAAATATCTGGTCCTGACACAGTTTCTACTGTTTGTAGAGAAAGCAGATCTTTAGCAGAGCAACGGTGGCTTCAGTCCTCTGTCAGTGTCTGCACAGACAGGATGAGTCCCTGAGGCAAAACGAGTATAACAAACAATAATCTTATCAACATAATACTTGAGATGGTACAAATTTTCCCTCAACTGATTTTGCAACTGGGATGCAAGATTAACCCTAAATTCACAAAATAATAATCCAGATTCAGCTTGTATCAATCTTACCATCAGAAAAAAAAGCTAAACTAATGTAGGAATAAAAGTTATAATAAAGTACTGAAAGTTTTATTGGTGCAGAAGGTTGCATCCCTTGATAAAATAATTAATTTAACATTAATATTAAATCATTTCTGGTGTAGGAACATTTGTACCAGCTCAGTGTGCATTAAATATTATTATATTTGCACCCAACTGTAAAGTGCAAATAAAGGACAAGCCATAACATAACCTGGGCCAAAGAGTATCAGTACTGCGAGACGTCTATTTGTAGACAAACAGAGAGTCTGTGGACATATAAAACTGTGATACATGTGCAGAAAAGCCTGTTTTGCACCATTCTTCTTTATTTATGGCCAAATTGTTTGAGAAAAATGTTATTGTTATTTCCTGGAGGCCAGTAATGTCTTTAAATGGCAGTCACCCCTTTGCTTTTGAGAAGCTGGTGCTGGTGTCTGTCTGGTTTTTCCTAATAAATGACCACAAATGTGAAATATGAACGTCATAATTACTGTTGATTTATTTTCAGGCCTAAATTGGCCCTCAAAAGCTAAGTGTGACTGATCCTTTGTTTTTTACTCCATGTGTAGTTGCTGTCAATCAGGTTATTAAAGTGTTAGTTAACTTATTGCCTGATCGATTAGAGCAACCATAAGCACCCTAAAGATAAAAATAGTGAAGTTTGAATATAGTGAAATACAGGATGGGGATTTAAGAACTTCCTTAGTATTTTTTTTTTTTTTTTTTTAGCAAATGAGAAACAGCACAGGAATGAAAATTTACACCATATTTCTTCAGGAAATGTTTATCCACCCTGTTTATCCAGTGTGGATAAAGAGCAAGAAACATAAACAACATTTGGAGCAAGTTGGAAGTCCAGTTATCCCGCTTTTCCCTCATTGCACTCTTCCTGTCTCACCCATATGAACATGATCTGCCTTCTCACTGTCTCTCCACACACACACTCTGACCAGCTCAGAGCAGGTGTCAGAATATAAATTACGACTTTTTAATGCAGCGCGCAGCTTACATAAGCCGACCTTTTCAGAGATCTATCAGGTGACTGAGCCGTGTTGCAACAGCAAGGTCTTGTCTGTTAAAAGACTCGGCTTCTTTGTTGGAAAGTTCACTAGAGACCCTCCAGCAAGGCTTTCATATCTGCACCTTAGGCAGCGACTCTGCAAATGTGCCTCCTGTTACAGCCATCTGATAGAAGAAAGGGCCTTTAATGTTCTATTAACAAGCCTCTAATGTTATTTAAGCTTCTTTTTTTTGTCTAATTTACCTGAACCTGGTTATGTATTGCTGATATGTGCAGTGTTTAGACTTGAAACCCAAACCCACATTTGTACAGAAATGGCAGTGAATAGATTTCAGACGTCCAAGGGCATAAAAAAAGACCTGGTATCAGATATGACAGATATAAAGGAAGTGTTTTCAGGTGAACACCTACCTTATTTCAACAAGTCAACTTTTAAAGCCTAATTCAGTTTAAATAAATTTTGAGCTGAAGCCAGTTCATGTTAATTCAGTTAATCAAAGTGTCCTATTATTGTTTGTAGTCAGCCAGGGATCATTGAGACGTCCTGAGTTGTCTGTGTTTTTCTAATTCAACAAGACAGACAGTGGCAATGTTTCTCTGGAGAAACAAACTATAGCAGCTGATCAAGTTGTGTCAAGTTCAGGAAAACTGACATAACTTTGAAAGCAGTTTAAATTTGTGATCTGCGTCATTCATTATATATCACAACTTCCGTATAGTATTTCAAACTTTTTAGCTTGTAACAGCAAACAGGCTGCTCTTGCTATTGTAAAGTGTCATGAACATTTGACCAAACGCTTTCATCTTACGCCGCCCATTCCTTTTTCAAATTGTAAACTTAATTACACCACCTGTAAAATGGCTGTTAATTTATTAAAAATTGATTACAGATGTCACATTTTTTAGTGGAGGCAGTCGACCTCTAGTTTATGAAATGTAATTAGGCCTAATGAGCTTTGTAGCAGTGGCCTTACAAGACAGAGAAAAGGCTGCCATTTAATTAGTGAGGTCAATGTTTAATAGGGATTTTATATTAATTGAATTTGCTAAAATGCTATCAAACCACAACCCTAATTCCAGATTTAAGTGTGTATCCATTTAGAGACATGGTTCTACTAAAAATTAACACAATCCCTTCTTTAATGAACTAATAATCTTACCCACTGACTTTAGGTACATGCTATTCTAATAATAACATATACATAACATGTTTTTCCAGTCAGAGATCATTTATTTCATCCACCCACGTACAGTGTGTTTACAAACAAAACCTATTTTCATCTGGGCACTCTCAAGAGCAAGCGTCACATGGCCCTGACTGGCATTTCTGTGGGATCACCTGGATTTCAATCCAGTCCAAATTTAGGTGACACTCTACTGCTGTCTCACTTTAATTGCACCTGTTTCCCCAAGATGAAATGTTTCAATTTCCCCCTGGAGAAAACTCCAAAAGCAAAAAAAGAAAGGGAACCAGGCCAAGCTGCCAGCACTGAAATATCTCTCCCCCTTCAGTAATCGTCCTACAATCTTCCCCATCATAAAAAACAGGAGCAATATATAATATATTGAATGGCACAGGGAGCACATAAAGTCCTATTATTGCCAGCCAACAATGGCCGATATCTGAATGAATGATAGTCATTTGATACACAGATTGAATCCTTGATCTCATTATGACTTTGGAAAGTCTCCAGGGGAAAGACATGATTGGTCCTTTGGATATTTTGATGTGAATCTCAGGCTTGTGCCGTTGGTTACGTTAAAGAGTGTGGAAAGTTTCAGTGGCTCGTTACGGACACGTTTCTGAGTTTGTCTCCTGATCTGCTGTAATACTTTACTGTTACATTCTGGACATTGTTCATTCTGCAACCTCTGCGTATCAGTCTCTAAATACACAACTTAAGTTAAAATGACAAATCACATTCTAGGGGCAACAAGAGCTAATTGTTTCACCCTCCTACAGCCAGTGGTTACTGCAGGTTTAAACAGCAACAACATATGTAGTGGTAGAATATGTAAGGTTTAGGAATATTTATTTTATCCTGGATTATAGCTGTGCAAACGTTGGTGTTTGCCCAATATCACAACGTACACCGGCCTTTGTTGTAAGTCATATTTGTCCTTTCATTGTCTTTAAGTCCATGTAAGCAGTGAGTTACACATGGGCCCCTTGTTGCTCGGACTAGTGTTTTTAGCTGCTTAGGCTAAGATGGCACCGTGTCATGTCTGCCCTGCAGGACTCGTTCCCCTCTGCCTGTGTTTCTGCTGACCAGCAGCAGAATGACTAGCCCGGGGAAGGTAACACTGCAATCACATTGTCAGCACCCAGTCAACACAGAGCCAGTTTTTGCCTTGCAAATTTGCTACCGAACTCCATTCCAATGCAAACAAGCTTTTTCCGACTGCATCAGGCGCTCATTACTCGGCCTGTCTGACACGTGTCCTCGGTGGATGTTAGATGTCAAACAAACACAATATACGCACCTCTACGTCATGCTAAAATGGGTTTGTATCTTTGGCCTGTTAGATAAAGCTCACAATCTCTCCTAAAGTGCAGCACTGAATCAAACGTCACAGAATAAAGTCAAAAGATGGTCAATAGTAAAATTGTTTCGTGACAACATGCAGGAAATTCATGAAAACCCCAATTTTATACAACATAAATGCATTATTATCTTATAACTATAGGTTTTGCTCATATCACTGGGTTAGTGGTGAACAACATGTTTTAACTGCCATGTCTTGTGTTATTGAACCCAGCCTTGTTTTTCAGCTTTCTGTGTTTTCAGATCTTGTAAATATCCTAAGATTTGACATGAAAGGGAAAGTCATGAGATGGACTTCAGGGCGAAACATTTTTGAAAAGGTCATTTTGTGCCATCTCCTCTTTGAATTTTACTGGTTGATTCTCTGTTTATATTTTTAGTGGTTCACAAAGTTCAAATAATAAACATTTTTGGGGTCATCAGGTAGAGACTGTTTGGCAAATTAATAACCTTGACAATAAGAGCAAGCGTTAGCCTTATAATTTAGCAGATTTATTTTGTTTCTTGATCATATTCTATTTACAGCATAATATAAACCAATGTTTAGTTTGTCTTTATGTATAAAGACAGAGCAAGGCATTGCATGTCATATGACAAGCTTTTAATATGAAAATATGATTTAGTGAAAGAGAAACTGGACAGTGCATAATTTACAAACAGGCTGGAGCATTTAGTTTTATCTGGTGCGTGGTAGAGATGTAAATATGTAGAAAAACATTTATGGCTGAAATGTGGATATTATTTTTTATTTTATTTGTTCATATTTGGAGTTAGTGAAGAAACTGGTTGCATAATAATCCATGTACTGTACTGTGTTTTTTTACTTATTGAACAACCATATATTTATAGTTAATCCTTAACAGTCCAAACGGATTGGTCCGAGGATTTAGGACCATTTAGAGCAACAAACAGATAAGCAGTCATTTTGGCAAAGGAGGCTCTGAGCAAGTCTCAGCGGGAAGCAAAGAGTTTAGAGAGCAGAAGGCAGCAGGCACATATTACCTGGATATGGAAAAGATACAGAGCACAGGCGAGAATTGTCAGCACACAGCTGATGTGGGGTGGAGAAATCAGCTGCAGCACAGGTGATCCGAGATTTGAGAGTTGGAGTTTGTCAGATGATTATTGAGCCGCTTGAATGTGACTAGTAATTGTAAAATTCATCTGATAGCGCTTAAGGAGCTCTGCTCGGACTAATACAATACTCCATTAATGTGATAGTTCCTGACGCCCTCTGGGAAATTAGCTCGTCTTTTGCTTCTCTACTGAAAGATAAGGGAGCCATCAGCTGGTTCGGGGGCTTGGCAGTGCACCAGTCTGTGAAACAGGGTCCTGTGTTGAGCGGTATACCCACTTGGCTTTTTCATAAGTGGCTGTGATGTGTCGGAGGTCTCAGTGAATGTGGAGTTGTGTGGATTGTTTTAAAGGCGCTCAAACACAAGAGGATTCTACTCTGAGACTTGTTCTGTGTCCACACTGGCTGTGTTTGTATCGTCAGCGACTACACCCACCGGCTCCGAACTCTATTTATACTGTGGTACCAAGCAGAAGATCTGTAGGGGATAATTAGGTATCTTGAGATAACTAAGTCATGCATAGTTGCTTTTGCACAAAGAATACAGCCCTTCACAGAGAAAAATGTGACTCTAGCATGATGATTGTGTTTACAGAGTTGCATCGATGTCCTTGTTTGTAAGTTAGCGTGTTATATGGACATTTTATAACTCACATGTTCAGATCTGCTTGCTTTTATTTGGGGGCTAACAGCGGTACACCAAGAGCACTACTATTGGTTTACGTGCATTTTTCAAACCAATCCCCCAAGCAACTTTGCACAAAGGGACTTTGCACAAAGATGTATGCACTAAGTCCCAGGGCATAACTAAAGCTTCTTACAGCAAAACCTTGCTTTCTTGCATCAGGACAGTTTGCAGAGCAAGTGGATACAAACATTTCATTATCAGTAAATCACTAACAACCACTGCCTCTGGTTGAGCCCGAAAGCTTAAATAGACTTATTCCTCCTGATAATAAACACATTCAGTAAATCAGCCACGCTTGGTTGTATGTGGTGTTAAGTGGTTTAAAGTTGAACTGCGCAGTTTAACAAGTGGCAGAATTAGACGGTCACTGTTTATTCAAGTTGAATAAAGCTCAAGGCCAGATTTCTAAGTGAAGAAAACAAATCTAAAGTTACAGCTAAATATCCAAAACTAGTGCTTTCATAGCAGAACAAAGTACTGCTGTTGCCACCTGCAATAGATATTTCTTTCCTGATGGCAATAATAACCTATGGTCAGCATAATAAAGATGCTATAAAGCTGGTCAAGGTCAATCACTCCCATATGAGCACACAAACATAAAACATCTGCTTCACATAGGGTTTTTTCCACCTCGTAGAAGTATTGTAGCAGTGTATTTTTAAGAGGAAGTGTTCAGATAAAACTGTCATAAACAGATATAAAGGAATACAAGTGAAATTTGTCATCCGTGGACAGTGTGTACTTTTGTTGCATTCGTTTACAGTGAAACATTCTTAGAAATTGATAAAGTGTGATAGAATAAACAGACAATAAAGGCCGTAAGGATGGTGTGTTGTTTTGTAGGCCATCCCACTAGTTGGCATCTTTGACAAAAAGTCAATGTGATTTTTCCATTGGCAACTTACAGAAAAATAAGTCGTGTTATAAACAGAATTATGAAGTTTAAAGTGATCAAGGCTGCAAAGATGGATCAGTGAGCAGATGGTTCTCAGTGTCCAACATGATGATGTTCAATTTTCCTGACAACCTCTATACAGTGGTCCTATTAGCTACCGGAAGTAAAATAGTGTGAGCAGGATATTTACTGATGACTGTTATGTTGGAGAGAAATCTCTTTAAATTTTCTACTCCTGTTTTAGTAAAAATTTGTAAAGAAAACTGGAGAATAGCTTTTTAAAGTACTTTATATAAATATAATTACAGCAATATGCTGTATTTCAAACTCACTTTAAGGATCCCATAGAAACAAATTGGTTTGTGTAGGGAAGTATTTCGAAATGTAGTAGCAGACTGTTTGTCATTTGTATTCGCCAAGAATAATATGGGAATATGGCGTCTTTAGACATGGTGTAACAAATTATATCCAGTGTGTTGTGCCGCACCGCAGTGGTTTGGTTTCAAAGTTAAATATAATTGAGCTGCACACTGTGCTGATCTGCTGCAGGGTCAGTAGAGAATCCAGCCAGACATGGAAGTCAAATTGAGGAATAGCTATCGGAATTCAAGCTACATGACAGAATATAGAGTAATGGTAATCAGTGCAGGTTTGTTCTCACTCAGTAACTCTACAAACCTGGTAAAGTCACTTAAAGGAAATACTTGGTAAAGAGGCATACAGTTTTCATACACAAGTTTTAATATTGATTTTTACTAAACCTATTTTGCTTTGAACCTAGAATCTGGCACAGTGCAAGTGATCTATTCTATCTGCATTCAAACAATATCATATGCTGCAGTTTGACTGTCACATATGAACCAGACATTGTGCTCTGACACATGACTATAGTCGATCTTCAATGTACATGCAGATTTCATCCACATTTATATCATATATTGAACCCTTTGCACTTGTTCTTATTTAGTTTAGTTCAGAGATTCTATCAAAGGCAAAGCAAATCACTACAAGAAGAAAAAGTTAAGGGTAAGTCTGAAAACTGTTTTGTCTCATGGGCACACAGCCGTCCTTTTAGTCCACACAGAGATACTGTGTCCTCTACCTCTGTCGATCTCTTTCTCCTTCGCTCGCAGACAAACCCATTCAAGACTCAGTGATTAATTATTTACCCAGGCAATGAAATGCCAAAGCCTAGAGAAACACACCACCAGAAGAGAAAAGGTCACTTCCATCCTGCACATAGGTGCACACTCCTCCACACACACACTCACACGCGGCAGTGATGGATGGCAATAACATCTTTATCTGCGCTTCAGGCAGACAGAGTTTTCATCCTTGTGTCCAAATACCGTCGAGACCAAGGGCAAAGCAAAAACTTGACTGATGAGGTGAAATCTTCAGGAGGAACCTCAAAAAAGCGCTCATTTAAAAACCACTCAGATGTCAGAGGTGGCAAACTGTTGATCAATAGCTGTCTCACACTCCGTCAAAGTGTGTGTGTTGGATACGAAACTCACTGTAATTTTTCATTGATGAGTGAGAGGGAAACACTGAGCTCAGACGTTAATAGGGAAAACGTCTCAACGTAAATGTCTGTGCTGTTTTTGTTTTTTTTCTGAAGGTGCTTGTGTGATTAAATTGTAATTGGTTTGTTAATATCCCTCCACAGCTCCACCACACAGCTGGCCAGATGGGGTGCCAATGCTGCAGGATGATAAAAAGGTGAGAAGTGTGTGTCTCTCAGTCCTGTTTCCTTTCTTCTTTGTTTCACAATGCTTGTCCTACTGTCCTTCGGTCTCTTATTTTTTGTGATTTAAAGGAACAGTTCACTCCTATTTTCAAAAAAGTGATATCTTTTTAGCTGACATGTGCAAAAACGTGTTAAATTAATGGTCTATGTCCGGAGAAAACAGCAAGAAACTGCAGTGTTCGTTGCTGTGGCTGAAAATGGTCGTATCCTACAACACCCAGAATGCATTGCTCTCTGACGTATCCCTGGCCACTCCTGAGCTGCCGCAATTGGTCCCACCTGCTCTGTCAGGGTGAAACGTTCGGACGTTGCTAGTTTTTTTTCCGTATATTTTTCGCTCGAAATGTCTTTCAAGGCACAATGGTGTCCCGCTGCATTGTACCAGGATGCCGATCAGCGACTGAAAAAAAAGCTTGTGGAATTAGCTATTACCCTTTGCAGACATAGGATGCTGAGCGCTGGAAGTTGTGGCTGAAGGCTGTGAAAATTCAGAACAGTTTGATGTAAAATGTGAAAAACCTACAAGTTCGTAGCCTACTCTTCAAACCGGAGGACTTTAAATGCAGTTTTGTCGTTGAAGAGACAAGTGAAAGTCGGGTAAAAAAAACTAAAAGAAACCGCCATTCCTTCAATAAATTTGGATGAAGAGGAACAGGGACCTTCTTCTGCTCCTTCTCCGGATGAAAAGTGGACTCACTCACAGGTAAAGTCACAATATTGTAATAAGCCCATTTCTGTGTTAGTTTGTCTAAAATACTCTTGTGGCTTTTAAACTGTGCTATTTATTAAACAGTATTTCCTTTATAATTGTAGGCCTCACTTGCGTCGACTACAGCCGGTTCCACCACTGCTTCAGCAGCTACATCAGCGTCACCTGTGGGAGAAGCAGGACCATCTTCCTCCCAACTCCCACTCCCAGCAACACAACAAGTACGTGTGAACTCAGCTTCTACAAGCAGCTGATTGTGTGAGAAACTGCGTTCTCTTGTAGTACTGTAGCTCTATAGTAAAAACCATAACAACGTCTAAGCGGTTTTAAACATTTATGAATTACGGCTATTTCTATACACACACATATTTGGTGGCTCATAGTGTAAGAAATGGCTCCAGTCAGTTGGATTGGATCTCAAGGAAGGAAACTTTGTGTGTATGTCCATGGGTTCTAGAGTTCAGGAAGTAATTGACTGCATGATCCAACAATTCAGGGAAATTGTTTGTTATGTTACTTTTTTCGATTATTTATCAACCAACATTAGAGTGCGTGTGCTGCAAATGTTATCTTTACAGGTTTTTACAGGTTTTGAGAATGCAGCTTGTTTTTGATCATGTCTTTTTGTTCTATTTTTAGGAGAACCACAACTCAATCAGGTGTTCTGCAAACGGTCCAAACAGTGGGTGGTCACTGCAGCTGTACCTGAACCCTCTAAAGACGATGTGTTACCGTTCAAAAGCCACTTTTTAAATATGCACCTTGACACTGCACTGTGCAGCTCATTATACACTATATTGGTGATGACTGTTACGAAATAAAAATCTTTTTTTGATGAATTTTAGTCAGAATTCCATCTTCTATTAGTAGTGCAACGTTTTATGATTATTTTAACAATAGATTGATCAATATTTAACTGTAAGAATAGCATAAACCTGTTTTTTACTGTCAAAAATTGGAAATAGCCGTTCCACTCTGCCGTCCTCCCCGGCTCCTTGTGGTTGACTTTCGGCTTCGGCAGCCTCGTCGTCCTCCGTACGGCGTAACTCCTCTGCGCTGTGCTCCGGCTCTACACGTAACCACGAATATCAGACTGTGCTAACACGCTGTAGAAATCGCTGTCTTCCAAACAATCTATAACCTTCGGCCATTGAATATTAGTGTTGTACGTGCATGAGAGGATAAAATATGGCGGAGGGACGGCAGAGCTGCAGCAGGTTGGATCCGCCTCCCTCTCAGCCTGACTGTTCCTGGGAGCAGGTGCAGCGAAAACCAGGAAACACTAGTTGTAGTCTGTGAGCCCACGGCAACCCCCCAGGGCAGCAGAGAATAACGTGTTTTCCATCATCTTCAACTGCCCTGGCAGATTAATGCAGTGGAATGAATTGGAATTTATTTGTATAGACAATATGGAGGAATCTGAGTGTCTCTTCATTCTTAAATACTCGCCGAGTTGTTTTTTTGTCATCCCCATTGAAAAATGGTGAAGTGTTCCTTTACTGATACCCAGTATGAGAATTGCTAATGGCTGATTGTTTTATGGGGAAACTTTTCAGATTTGTACTCTTTTGTTGACGTGATTGTACCCCCACTTACAGAACGACGGAAACACTCCGATTCTGATTAAAGACTAACCACATCTTGATTGAATTAGGAAAAGAAAACATGAAGGGAAAGAGAACATGCAAAAAGCAGTTAAAGACTTATTAGTCATTTATTTAAAAAATATCGATTTTTTTTAGCACGAATGAACCTGCTGCTCTGGAGGCCGTACGTATTTAAATTCGCGGCTGTTTTACTCGGGTTTTAATTTTAGAAACATCACATTTGTTTGCCTTATCAGTTACTTTAAATGGCTGCGCACGAAACTCCCGTTCCACTTCCTCAGTAACAACCTCTGACTGTCGACTTCCTTATCTGCAGGGCCGCAGTGCCAATTCAAATGTCTCCTTGGCCACATAATGATTTCTTGTCTTGTTTCATGCAGATAGTGAGAGGTCCATTCTCAGCCTCACGTGGCCTCTTTGTGCAAACTGTGAGTCAATATGCCAATAGCCATCACCCTTGGTTACTGTATTTCTTTGCAGGACTGTCTATTCTATAAAAGCCTACAAGGCGTTGTTGTCAGGGCTCGACAGCGCTGGACCTTTTGAGGCAAAAGGGCAGAAACGGACGGAGAAAACGAGATTTTGATTGTGGATTAATGACATTCTAATTCACATACCAGAGTTGTAATCCCTCCTCTACTCCTTTTTTTGTTTCCCATGTCAAAGACACACGTGTGACTGCTTGTGACACACACACACACCTCACTAAATGTCTGGGGTATCACGTTTCTGGGCTTAGCGAGTTTAGGGCCTGTTGGTTACTGGGTTAACAGTTCAGCTTGAGCATGAACAGGCCGACGCTCACACCTTCCTAACCACTTTAGGCGTAGAACATTTCAGAAGAAGGGTTTGTTTGTGTTTTACGTTTCCATGTTACACAGATAAGACTTGGATTTCTCTTCAAGGACTCACACCTTTTCCTGTTCCTCTTTTATTTTAAACCTTGTTTTAACTCTGCCTGCTAAACACACCTGTAAGGACAAAGTGCATAATCTTGGGCTCTATATTTTTACTCATAGCAGGAACGGCTGCGTCCATTTTCTGTATTTAGAGAGTTTTTGAAGATCCAGTGTATCTCATACAATTTCTGTGCCTTAACAAAAAATGTACTGCTACTTTAAAATCATCTGTTTTCCCCACAACAAAGGCTGCTGCAATATTCTTTCCAAATAACATTTCAGTTTTACCCCAAGGTTACATTTTCCTGTGTTATGAAGGGAAGTCATGTTTAAAATGCTGCTATTTTAGAAACTGATGTTCAAACTCTTCCTATTAAAGCAAACCAACACTATATAATTCACATTTTTATATATTCTGAAACGCTAACATTTAAACTTTCCAAAATGGTGGAACAAAATGGCAGCTGTGGCTCATGGTTTTACATAACATATGTAAATATGTTATGTGAAAGGGGTTAACCACATTAAGTTTCCTCTGACTTACTCTCATTAGATTTTAGGTTTTTAAGTAAAATCACGTAATACGGCTCAGTGCAAAACGCATTTGCATTTTCCACTAAGGGGCCGGGGCACGGTGGCGTGACGCAAGCAGGCTGGGACATGGATCACGATAGTGCAGTGGTGGAGAGGAGTTCTGTCTAGTATGAGCACTTTTCACTAAAATTAACTAGTGCATAATTAATATAAGCTCCTTTTAAGCTCTCTGCCAACTCCTGAGAAAACTGCTAAATGCTCCTCCATGTTCATCAACTATGTTTTTTTGCAGAAAGTAGGAAGTTTCCTTGCAGTTGCATAAAAAAAACTTGGACAATGATCATAACTTGAAACCTGCATTTTATTTTAGAGCAGATATAATCATCTTTAAATCAGTGCAGCACAAGAAGCGACCAGTGTGTGTCTTCACACACTGCAGGTGTGGCCCATCGTTGCATTAGCTCAACAAACACCTTGATCACTTCCTGTGCGGTGCACCGTCAAAGTTCAAACTTATGTAAAGGAAGGCTTTTTCCAGGATGAAGGTGCTCCCTTAAAAAAAGGAATTACCATAAACAAAACCTCGCACAAAGGGAATCCCGGCAGAAAGGAAAAGCAGGAACTCCCTGGAGTCTTCTAAAACAACTTATATGCAAACTGTCTTGTTTGCTACGAAAATGGGAGCTTAACTCTGGGACGACACTGCTTGTTGTTCTGAGTGCCTTTTATTAATAAGAGAGATTTGCATCAGCTCTTTAATTTTGTGATAATCTTAATTTTTAACATTTTCTCTTTTAGTCTCTGTCTACATAACTAAAAACAAAACTTTTACCAGTTGTCTAATTCTTGAAAAAAGCTTGAAGACTGAACAGGTGGTCCCCGTCTGTCGTGGATGAAAATTCATTTTCATTTTCTCACACAGTTTTTGTCCAGCTTTATTTTTTTCTTTTTTCGGGGGTGGAGGTAAAACACCCAGTGTGTCTCTTGCTTGTCTAAAAGCAAGCCTCCGATTTCACCTTGGCAGACAGGACACAGCAGCGGCTCTGCCCAGGAGCGAGAGAAATGGAAAACATTCATTTTCTCAGCTTTCCATGGTGTAGAGAGGTGGAGGGAAGGATGCAGGGTAAGGGAGAGGTGCTCGAGTCAGAGTCCCTCTCTCTCTCTCTCTCTCTCTGTGTGTGTGTGTGTGACTCTAAATGTGTCGGTGGGGGTGTTTTGTGTGTGTGTGTGCTTACCAGGGGAAAAAAAACAGGGCACTGAAAACCAAATTGAGGATGATAGATGGAACAAGCTTGAGGGAAGTCGCTCAAATCAAGGAGAAGTGCGAAGGGACAGTAATTAGTGAGCTGCAGCTACGTTAGCGGTGACACTGAAAGAGAGACGGGAGGTTGTTTTGGAGGTGTGAGGCTCACAGGATGGATGAGGAAACCAATGAAAAGACGAGAAGATGGGCGTGAAAAAGCTCTCGCAGCGGGCGACGCACCATCCGCACAATGAAGCCCCCCCGCTAGTGCTCGTAATACCTGCCTAGGTGATTGCGAGATGAAGCTTTCTGTCAGAAAATCCTTGAAAACGGTGTCGTTAGAGGCTACGAGGGGCTTCTTAAGGTGTAGAGCTCAAATGAGCATTAATGCGTCTTTATCGACTTCTACTTTCCTACGATGAGCTGGGACATGGACGATTCTCTGGAAGAACACGTGGCGTAAATCGTCATTTACTCAATATAAGACTCATTTCAGAACAGACAGGATTTAGCAGAAATGAGAACAGGGAAAAACAGGGTCCAAGTGAAAATGTCCTCTTGGTATTCAGCATTTGTTACTCATTTTAATGAGTTGATTAAGGAGCTCCTGTGGCATAACTAGGGCTCATTATTTTCTGTGTTTCGTTAAAGAACAAAAATCACCATTTATTTATTTACTTATTTTACGGACGGAGAAGGAGCCGGGCACATAATCAGCATCTCATTTATCTTTTGCATTATGAAAACTAGCTGGAGGAGTCACACAAGGTTGAGAATAAATTGGGGATTGTTTTTTTTTCCACAGAAAACAACAAATGCTGAACAGAAAATCCAAGTGAATAACAGCTCACTTTACAGAGTTTTGGAGCATTTGGAAATATTTAGCGTTGGTAGCTTCGTGTGTTACAAAAACATCTAGCATCTTACACATTAATCATTGAATTACTGAATAAACCAGCGTCATAATTGTGTTTTCTTTAAACCAAAGGTGTTTTAGGAAATTACTACCTGAAAACTTCTATGTTAATATTGATGAACATTTCAGATGGCTAAAGTATAAAGCTAATGCTAATTACCTTTAGTAGGCTCAGTTTAAATGTCACAGTTACAATAAATCATTTAACAGATGTTTTTATCAAATTTGGAGTTCAGTGTCCTGCCCAGGTACACTTTGACATGCAGCCAGAAAGACGGGGAATTGAACCACCGACCCCGTGGCTCTACCAGTTGACCTCCAGCTGCTCCAGGTTGGAACAGGAACAGCCTAAAACCTCATTGACTGAATGAGTGGGACTTTGTTGTTGAGCAGTGGGGCCTGATGTTGAGTAGATACTTTCCCCTGATACAAGCTTCGTTATGATAATCACCTTTTGGCTTCATCTGCGGTTTTGTTGCACAGCATAAAAGTGGCGCCTGTATTCTGAGCAAAGAAAAACTGTGAGAGCTTTCGTGGGTGCGCAGCAGTAGTATGACGTTGACAGGTGTAAAAGCAGGACTTTGCATGTGTATAATGCTAATATTGCAGCTTTGGATGTTATGTCTTCTGTCTCCTCCCTGTCTCATCTCTAGAAATAAACCAAATCTGAACCCCAGACGAGAGTGCAGTCGCAGGCCTGTGCGTACGCCCCCCCAACCCTTTGCATAATATATCCGACATTCACACGAGGAAACATTAATGCCTCAGAGCCCAGACGCACGCTCGCCTTCCATGTAACACTGGCATTTAGCAAGGTGCATCGACTGCACGCTGAAGTGTTCTTGTAGTGTTCACTGTGCGAGGGCGTTTTCATCGATTGTCATGGAAATATCCGGCTCCTGGAGCCCAGTCAGACAGACAAAAATAGTCCTCGCTGTCTGTCGCCAGGAAATCCAATGGTGAAGTCAGGTCAAGTGTATTTGCAAATTAGAAAGTTGAGGGGAAATCTTTCATTTTTCTCTGCTCATAGGAACTCGGATTGTTATTTACCTTGAATTAGACAGGAAATGATTCGGTATTGTGGTTTCTGAAATGAGGTGGTGTGCAAATAGCTCATTTTAATAGTGTGAAATGATTTGATCTGGATCAGAAATAAGTTGAATGAATTTAATTTCTCTTGCATTTATGTTTTTACGTGAACCATGTTTGACTCTGTGAAACCTTTAGATGAAGCTTTTGTCTGATCAGCCGTTCACACTGCAACAAACAGCCAGGCCAGTAGCTGGATGTTCTCATCATGTGGTGTTTTGCTGGTGTTCACCATCTCAGTTTACCAAGTTAGGATGTAAAATAATAAATCCTCTGTGGCAGAGAACCACGCCTCAACATGTGTATCATACACAGGTCACAGCTTTAAATGCCCCTTGTTTCCTGTTTAACGCAGATTTAGTATCATTTTAATTATTTGTAATTAGCACTTAAATGCGAAGAAGAAAGAACCACGTGACCAGGTGTTTTCTTTTACCTGACCACTACTTGGGTCATTATTTGAACATGAGAACTTACGTTTGATTGGAAATTTCAAAGTGAATCCTTCTGTTTCAGCTACATCTATGACCCCTCTGTGGCAGTGGATGGGAGGAAAGTGGACTCTGCGGGCAGCTCGCTCTACCAGTCCCACCACCCGTCAGGGGGGCCACCGGGCAGTGAGCCCCACAACAAGCAGAAACAAGGTTTCCACAATCTGGCCTACAGCAAGTCCAACGAGAGCACGCTGAAACTAGAGGTGGACAACAACCACGTCAACTACAGGCTGCACACAGCGCCGTCACCTCTGAAGGAGCTGCACCTTCAGGCCAGCGTGCCACCTGCAGACGGGGGTCCGTACATCATCCAGCCAGAAGCCGTGGGACAAAGGTGGGCGATCCAGGAGAAATCTCCAAGCCAGGTGCCGGTTTACCCCAGCATTCGGGAGTATGACGACGAGCGGAGCCTCGGCGAACGGGAGCACCACGCCAACACGAACGGGTGGGAGAGCTCCATCAGCGAGTGCAGGTTCGGCAGCGAAAGCCTGTCGGCGGACGAAATAGACGAGGGTGTGGGAGGGACTCCGGAGTACCCCTGTGACACGGGGGACGAGGGGAGTGTCCTGTCCGTGGACATTCACACCAGCACCACCAGCCTGTCTTCAGTCGATACCAGGGAGGATCTTAGACTCCCAAAGACGGACGTTTCCACCGTGGAGAGCGGGATCTCTGTGACAAAGAGCGAGGACGGCGGCAAGACGAGGAGCGTAGAGGACGAGGCACAGAGCGTCACAGACTCGATGGTGGCAGAGGCTCTCGCTGCTCTTGAAGCTGCCACTGCCGGCGAGGACTGGGAGTGACAAACCTCTGGACTTCCTGTCCTGAATGTGACTTAAACTACAACGAGACTTTGCCACAATTGTGAACAAGACCTCTTGTGTTTTTAATCGCAGAACACGGACCGAATGAAGAAAACTGTTTACAGATTTGAATTTTTTTCTTAAAGCAACAAATGAAGCGACATCACTGCGTAGACTGTGAATATCGGCTGTTCGCCTTTTTGAATATAGTGTATTTAACACTCCGCAGTCTGAATAAGCCTGCATGTGTTCATTCAGCGGTTTGCCATGTCCACACTGCCCTCGTCCAGGTATTAGTGAGACACTACACTGCTTTTATCACATGCTAAGTGGTAGCATAGGGTCAATATTTCCTTCGTGAATACACAGTGCCTGCCATATCTTGCTGTCTCTTCAGGAAAAACAAGAAAGGTCATTGCATACTTTTTTATACTCTGCACACGTTTGTTCCCTTTGTGTCTTCTCTTCTTATTTATCACGTCTTCACTCACATCATTTTTTTTTTGATTCACTGTGAGAAGGCGACGCTGGACACTGGAGCTGGAGAACGTGACGGAGGATCGGGAAGGGTCCTTATTTATAACAGCCAGCAATGATTCAATCTCAAATTAGTTGGACGTTTTAAAAAGGGCTCTCACATTTTTGGGGGGTTAAAGAAACCACTTCATGTGATGGAGTTCAGATCTATGCACATTTGATACCAAAGGATAAATATAAACCAGCCACGTCTACATTTTAATTGATTTTCAACGTTAACTCGACTTTGACATTGACACAGCATCTAATGTTGAATTGCTTTTGATTAAACCGCAGGGTCTCGATTTGTGTTTTATAATCTGGTCTGTGACATTAGTTCAAATCAAAGACTGCGTATGTGCCTAATAATGAACTAGTTGAGGCTAGAAGAAATGACACATTTACATTTGAGCAGTGGGTTAAATTAAACAAGTCGTTTTCTCAATGACGTTTTCAATTTGTTTCACTGCAGCTCCACTTTTCACTTATTGTTTGTCTGCCAAATCATTTCTACGTATATTTATATTGTAAAATAAAGAAATGGGCTTTAAAAATGAAAGCGGTGAGAGAGTTTGTGTGTGTCCATTCTGATGTGGATCCCTGAATATAAACTGTGTGTAAAGCAGAGAAAAGTTTTCAATGAAATAACTTGAAATGGAAAGAAGTTATAAAAGAAAAATTGGACTTCTGACCTGCTTTTGACTTTGGAGTCAACAGAATAAAACTACCAAAGCAAAAAGCTGCTTCACAATGTCTCGTCTCATTAGGATGAACTTAACTTGTTTAAACAGGAGAAAATTCACTTGGTTGTTTGGTTCGGCCATGTGAATTATTTTCCAAGAAGTCTGATTTTTATTCTGCTGTTTCCTTTTTTACTCTGTGTACCAAAAATAACTGGTCTTTTGTCACGACCACAATCAGGACGGGTTACAAAACCCTGTAACTGCAGAGAGACACAGCGCAGACCAATCAGGACAGCAGAAGCAGGGACATGTTCCACAGGTGTCGTTACGTAACCCGCCTGCTGACAGAATATTTCCTCTCACTGTGTATTTACCTTCGCGAGAAAAAGCAAAGGCCCCTTCAAACTAACGGACATTCTTCGAGATCCTGCGTGTCCGCAGGACATGAAACGCTTGTTTACAAGCGTGTCCTCGCCGTGGGACCTCGGCGGGAGGCGTTAGGGGCCCCGGGACCGTCAGCTAATGAAGCCCTGAGGGCTTTTTGTTGGAGCCAGGAGCAGGAACGCTGAGCCTTGGAAACGTCCACAGCTGTAGTGACTGGTAGTGATCGTGGGACTGGCTTCTTAAAGGCAGGACAGGGGCTTAACATGGTCGTCTCTGCGTCTCCCGATCTAACAGCCGGAGCAGGGTCCTGATACCAAAATGTCTTTTCTTATTCTAAAACAGTCTGTGCATCTCAAAGACGCTCGTGCTGTGTGACGGATAAGACAAGACGTTGATGCTGTGGGTGGATTTTAACTCAGAATCACGAGTTCAGGAACAGAAAAGCAAACGTTGCTTCTAAAACAACCACATTAAAGAGACGTTAAATAGTTTATACGAGCTGCATAATTCTTAGGTGATCTCTACAACGAGCTGGTTTCTTCTGCAAGAACAGAATAAGCGCTTTTCTCTACGAAGTTCTGAATGTTCATCCAATCTTAGCAGCGTGTGTTAAGAAACAAGTGTCCAATCTGTGTTGAGTGTGATCGTTTTTCAAAATGGGAAAAAGAAAACATTACCATCTATTCACGGAGCATGACAGCAAGAGGATCCTAGTCCTTAATCAAACCGGTGACTCAGCTCGTCTTCAATGCCGTCTCACGTTGAGACAACAGAGCCGAGCCCGGCTTGTGCGTCACCAGATTGTTTTGATCTTTTCAATCCGTCAAGAATAAACAGAAAGGTGGAGTGTGTGTATGTAGACAAACCAGCTGCGGCTTTATTTTGGTACAAATAGAAATGTTTGAAGTGTTGTGGTAAATTTTACATAATGGGTCAATTATAGAAAATGTAATTCTGAGTGTAGGTCAGCTGAGCTCAGATGCACAGTAAAGAAAATAAATCTGTAGCTTAAAATGTTCAATGAGTGTCGCTGTAGGTGGAAATGAGTTTTATGCAGCTGTAAAGGTTTGAAGAACGGTACGAACCGCAGAGGAGCATCCAATCCTTTAACTTACCGGCTATCAATAAAAAAACCCAGCAGGACCTTTTCTGAAGACATAAATCATAGAAAAGAAAACCAGGTCACAAATATTGTTTAATTTCTTGCACAGCCTCAGCGCCTTCATTTACAGTTTTGAAAAATGAGATGAAAACACAGAAGAAACTGTTGGGGACTATTTTCAGCCAGCGACTTCTAACAGTGAGAAGGTTTATGTGGTTCTCAAGGCTCATCGTTGAGGTGCAGACGAAGCTTTTCTCGTGGTTTTCTAAACACCCACTGAAGGACCAAGACTCACAGTGGGACAAAGGTTTGACAAATGTCGTTCTCAGTTCTAGTTCCGTTCAAACACAGATTAACATTAACTATGATCACTACAGTTAAACCAGATACAGCGTGTTAAATATCAGAAGTAATTTTCCGTTTATTCCTATAAGCTGCTGAACTACATTTCCCCTCCACACTTGAAACACGCTGCTGTGGCCTATTTCACATCCTTCACAATAAGACTAGATGTTTGCCTTTGGTGTTAAAAGCTGATAATCGGTGCAGGTGACGTGAGCAGCTATGACGTGATTCTCTCAGAAACGTCCTGTTTAAAACAGTGTTTTAAGTTCTTTTTGTGCCTTATTTTCATAAATTAAAACTACACTGTACTCCTGTTTTTGGACCTGAGTAACTACTTAAAATTCCACATATGCTGCTAGAAATTAAACATTTACTTTTCTTATCACCATCAGTGACAGTCAACTAAGTGGAAATCTTATTTTTGTGCAGAAGATTAAGAAGTAGCACACGCACACATGAACACACAAATTAAAATCTTGAACATAAATGGTTTTTTTAGAAGAGCATGTGCATGAGATTCCCTTCTGACAAAGTTAATATATATAAAGGCGGGTTTATCCACTAGTCATTTATCTTGTTTGGTACCAAGCTACACACTCACACACACACATTAAACAGAGAAGAATGTAGATAATTTGGCAGGTGAAGGAATCCTGACGTCCCTGTATGAAGCCAGGAAACTGCGCTCACCTTTTTATTGACGCATTTGTTTACACTATGCGCTACCCTCATATCTGTCACCGTTCCTGTCACAGCACTGACTCACTGTAATCAATTCACCTCGCCCCGCTTCGAGATAACAGCACAAAAGTAGTTTTGCAACAAGCCTAATGTGGGCCACAACCTGCTGCGCGTTGAATGTAGATTGAGTGTACGCGGGCAAATAAAGAGCATTTGTGTGTCAGATTCCTCCGTGTTGTTCTTATTAGGTCCATTAGGCAGCTGGCTGTAGAGTCCCTGAGGTGTGTGTGTGTGTGTGTGTGTGTGTGCGCTCCGTTAACATGTTTGTTTTTCTCAAGGCTTTGTTGGAGTTAATGATGTCACCACTAATTGTAGTACACACACACACACACACACACACACACATTGGTCTCAGAGGAAAGGCTAAGGTTGTATTTAAGGATGAAATATGCACTTGAAACAGAATTAATCCACAGATCCTGCTTTGTTACCTTGACGTCTGCGAATACTCAGAAACACTAATAATTGTTGCAGGTCCTTTTAAGTACAAACAGGTTTTCTCTGAATTTATTTCCTGGTTCTCTTCACGCAGGTTGGATTTCGGGGTCATTAACTAAATGATTGTTGATTTTACCTGTTAAATATCTATGACTTTAAATTGCATCTTTCACCTTTAAATATCCAAGAAAGAACCCAAAAATACTCTTTCAACCTCCCCAGAAATTAGCTAATGTTTCACTTTGGTTAAATATTAAATCCCTTAGATGGAAACTGAGGCCGTTTCTTTCAGGTGATCTTGGGTAACGTTTGCATAGTGGTGAAGGCTAAAATAACACGTGTAAATGGTTTTGGACACAGAAATATTATATATATAAAAGTGTTTATTGGCTAAAATGTGCCACCATGCCTGTAAAACCACTGGTGAAAGCAGTTGTCAAAGCCTGAATGTCCAGGTGGAACTTTCAAGAGTTAAATAATGTTGCTTTAACTTTGGATGAGATGGGCAGTGATCCATTTCAGAAGCCAAACACTTTTACAGCCATGATTCAGTTCAAGGGTGTTAAACATTGACAAAGCTTCCTCCCCGAGGTCCCAAGTGTTTCCCTAATTTTTTGTTTCTCCCTGTGAGACAGAGCTCCGTCCTCTTGGCTGGAATCCAGAGACAAAGATAATATGTAGGGCACTTAGCCTGGCATCGGCATGGGAACCCTGTCGCCTGCAGGCCTGAATAATTCAGTGGCCGAGATAAATTTACTGCGTATGAAGTCACGCAAAACAGACACAAGCAAACTTCATCATCAGGGGAAACCGAATTTCCTGATGGAAAGTTTTAGTGGCTTGAATGTAAGTGTGAGAAATGTTTGACAAAAACTGGTGACACCCTTTTTTTTTTTTTTTTTTGTCCCAGTAAGAGCTAAAGTAAATACGTTCATGCAACAGGAGTCAATATTTGCACCAGGTCCTTGTGCTGCTTCCTCGTGTCCTACACTGTCAGCTGGATCTTTGTGACGGCTTTAACACCCTGAAGCCACCCTGCACATTTTTAAAGGCTGGTTTGTTTTGAGTCTACAGCCGTGGGTGGGGGCGGGTTTGTGAGGGTTTTCTTTCTGCTCCGGCTCTGTCAACACTTTGAAAGTCAATCCTCCCTCCAGCGCTGTCATCTGACGCTGGCGTCAACAGCCGTGTCACTCAGAAGCCTCGTTTAGTCACGTTCCCGCTCTTGTTCAGAGTAATTAGAGCTATTAATAATTTACGGGAATAATCACCTAAATAACACATCGTTAATGCTTTTCTGTGATCTTCTTTGCGGCTTTTAAAGGTCAGAGGCTTTAATCTGAAAACACGTCTTTGCATGAGGAAACCTGATAAGATTCAGAAGGTCAAGAGGAGACAAAAAGTCAAGGATTGTTAATCCTCGCTTCAAACACCTCTCCATCTCCATCTCATCTCCATTATCTGGAAATAATATGATAGAGAGCCGGAGGTCGTCGGACTACCTGCTTGGGATGAAAAAGACAAATCATTTTCTCATTATAGAACAAAAACCGAGAGGAGGAGGGCGTCGGGACGACAGACGGAAATGAGAAAGAACAGAAGATGAAGACGGATGAGGATGAGGAAGGAGGCAAAGTTAGTCTGGTTTGAACAACTAATGTACAATTTTTTTTATATAGTTAAATAACACAAAGTGAATGATTTATGGTTTCATATGTATTAGACATCCTTGTTTTATTTTCAATATACAATAATAAAACACAGAAACTGCCCCGACATACAAACAATAAAATACGTACATACACTTTGTTCAAAGTAAAAATGAGGCACAATGAAGGGGCGTCCCTAAATATGAAGAAAAGGCAAAACAAGTCTAAAATTATATATTTTGATCATAATGATCCAGGAAAAAACTAAACATTTGTCTGATTATGATATGAGTCTTGAGAACAGGATTCTCCATGAATCAGTATCACTGAAGAAGCCGTTTGAACAGACACTAGATAACCAAGAACGTTTCTTAGTTGCCATGGTTTCTAACTTGGGGAGTGCATGTATATTATTGGTTTTACATTTTTTGTCTCTCTGCCTTCCCTCCAGATGACATCATCTGGAGGAGTTTTTCATCTGTAGGGAGTTTTACAGGACGCCAACAAAAGACAACCTCTGTAATATAACCCCATTTGGGTTACGTCATCTGGAGGAGTTTTTCAGCTAGACAAAAATGTGTGTATTAATATATGGAAGACAGAGTCCATTCACATGCATGCGCTCCAGATTATAGAAAACTAGTGAAGGCGCCCTTCCACCTTAACTAAAGCTATACTACATCTCCTCAGCGTTTCAAGTCAAACCGTAAAAGAAGACAATTCCAGTATTTAATAAATGTGGGTCCAAATATTTTAATTTTGACCAATTCTGACGTCATACCAGCTCTGCATTCAGGACCTCGTTGATCACCAGCAGAACTACTAACTTTTTTTTTCAGGCCCATTTACCCACATGTATGAATCACGCATTTGTTTTCAAATTCACTTTGGCTTTTCCAGTCTAAACGCAAATCAGGGACAGGTCCAGTCCAGTCCAGGAGGAGGAGGCAAGGCACCCGAGTCTGAGTGGTAAGTGCCAGGAGTACCGGCAAAAACAGAGACCAACTAACACACCTGTGCTGCTCATTCAGCGAGTGATCAGGGAGCAGGTGAACCCTGCAGCAGCCTGGCGAACCTGTACGGCTGCACCTTTACTGACACATGAAGAAGTCAGGGCTGCACCTTTACTGACACATGAAGAAGTCAGGGCTGCACCTTTACTGACACATGAAGAAGTCTTACATGGAGGGAACGTGTTACCGTGTCCATCTAAAAGCTTGTGTCATGCATGTAAGTGGGATCAATCGTTCTCTTAGTTCATGAGCTGTGATAATGTTCAGTTGGATGCTTTAACTTAAGGGTATTTTCCCAAAATCTCTAGCTACAAAAGTGATTTTAGGATCAGTCAGTCAGAATAGCCACCAAAACAATTCCAGAATTTTACCTTTAGAAGAAATGAAAGTGTACTTAATGGGGCAGGGATTACAATAATTGCTTTGCATTAGGTTGTGGCACATTTGCATCTGTCACCTCTCTCTCTCTTTTTTTCACACACACACACACACACACACACACACACACACACACACACACACACACACACAAAGCCAGATTACACAGCGTTGGTGAAGCAACATTCAACACGACCATGACACTTTCACTGACTCTGGAAATAATAAATGAAAGCACGTCATCTTGCCTTCACTTCAACAGATCCACACAAGTACGTAGACACATTCATAGGATTGAAAGGCACATTTCATCAGAAAAAAGTAAGTACGATGATGAAAATGAAGGCAGCCAAAGGTAAAGTTATAATAAGTAGCTTCATTCCTTTTTGCACACATGGACAGACCTAAGATGAACAAGTAAAACCAACTTCCTATGAGGTTTATCAACCCAAAACATTTTCCTTCTTTCTTTGATAATCAAATAATAGTTTTCCATGTTCTCTATCCAATTCTATAATGTGACGCCTATTTAAACAGATTTTTGGTATCAAGGACACACTGTAGCCGAGTCTTAAGTACATTAAATACTGTGTAATTTTAGTCTAAATTTCTGAGTTCAGCATCATTAATTAAAGCTGCACCAGTCAATATTTTTATATTAACAACTGGTCAAGTTTTTCAAGTCCGCAAACCAACAGGGAGTTAGAAAAAACGTGCCTGTGCTTTGTTTACAGGCTGCTGTGCTGCCCCCAAGTGGCCAAAAGGGTCAAACCAAGACGACAAGTCTTTTCTCTTTTTCAAGTTGGTTTTCATGTCAAATTTTCAGTCAGCAGCCTGTGTTTAGGATTTATGAGGGACAATTTGCATTTTTTCCAGAATACTGCACGTTCTTCTTTATTACAGCTCAAATATAAAGTGATCAGTTTGACGGGCAGGCACACGGACCTCGGGGCCTGCGCTGTAACAATGCTCAATCGTGCTGACGACAGGGAACACTTTGACATCATGTTCACACCAGTGTAGTCTATGATTAGTGTCACGTTTCCTCTTATCACATCTACTAACGCTGCAGTCTACTTCCTGGCTCGGTCTCAGGTTGTTCCTTTTTCCTGTTTGGGAATAACTGCCTCCATGTTATCTCTTGGCTGGCAGCACCTGTTGCTGGGCTGTCATTTAACAAATTAACTAAAAAGGAAAAAGGACGTGTATTATTTCTATCATTCAGTCAGTCATTCATTCATTCATTCTTCCCTGACATGAAGCCGTTGCCCTACTTAAACAAATTGGAGCAAGGCACTACTGTCACTGTCTATACACGAGGGAGTGTACACTACTAGACACACCTTATCCTCTTCTAAATGCAAAATAACCGCCGTTGTCTTCATCAGCAGCACTTGCCCGCACAACAGAAATGTTGAGGGACCATCCCGGATCGACTCTGCTGCTTCGTGTTCCTTCTGTGCCGACATTTTATTGCTCTCATTAGGGTTTTAAAAAAAGTGTCCAGATGTTGCTTCTGTCATCTTTCTGGAAACCCTAAAAAGCCAGGGAATAAAGTCAGTTAGGCACAGATTCTGAATACTCACAAAACGGGGACACGAACGCAGCTGATAAAAATGTTACCTGGAGTTCTACCGTTTCTCTTTGTTCAAGTTGTCTGTCTGCACCTGGTAAGAAGGAAATAAGCCTCATTAATACAGATATTAATAACAAACCAGTTTTCAGACCACAAGTGTTTTCCCATCCTCAAGGGTTTGTTTTCATGGGCTGAGGACATTTGTCTTCTTCACACAGTCAATCCACAAAAGCTAAGAGTCAACAGTATGCAAAGACAAACACAGATGACAAATGTGTTTTAAAGCTGCAAAAAGATTCTTTGCATTTGTATCACTGAAACACGAGTGCGCCGTCACTCCACCCTAAAACAAATTTAGGCAGACAGACTCGTCGCATGATTTAATCTCTCGTATTAGCGAGACTGAATTTGAGGAGGATTTTTACAGTAGCAAGCAAACACACTGAGCCTGTTTACGTGGACATTAGTCGTCGGGTTACTGAGAGAAACGACTTTTTAGGGTCATTGGGGAAACGTTTACATGCATTTATGAAACCAGGTTATGGGAAACCCGCATATACATGCAGCACAAGAGTAACCTGCTTCATCTCATAGGTCCCACACAAAGAACAACAACTACCAGCTGTAGTTTTAACAAAATATTATAATCTTCAGATTTAGTGTATCAAGTTTATATAAATATGCTTTACTTTATGACGCATTAACTGTGTGCACACATTAAAGTGGTTATGAACCTCTGATGGGCACCTTTCTCTGGTTGTCTTGTCTTGACCTTGGCATGCTGTTGGATCACTGTAAAGCTCGGAAATATCATTGTCACAATCAGAAAAGATATTAGCTATGAGAAATGTATGTTTTGTTCAACGGCAGCATCAACAGGAAGAGAACTTCTGTGCATAGTGCTGTAAACAATAAATTACATAAGGAGGAGAGATAAGAAGAAGCTTTTGGGATCACCTGGAGCACAGCGATTTCACGACTGCTCCTGTGATGTGAACACAAAAACAGCCAGAGGCTCTTCAGCACCTCTTTATTGTGAATATTTAATACTAATTTTACATTAACACTCCTCTAATTAATACAATTAACAGGTAGCTACGTTTGTATATGGAGCTGAATCCTGAATTAAACTTTAATGTTTTAAACTATAAAAACCCTTAGTCATATTAGTAATATAATACTATTTTTAGTGCTTTAGTATTTGGTGTTAGGATATTGTTTTAACACAGACGAAATAATTTCCATTCTATAATAATACAATCAAATGAAATCCAATACAGCGGTTTTGCCACAAATTATATAAGTGTCTTCCATGTTATACTTTTTACATTTTTAAGTTAAAGCTGTCAAAAAGCTGATATTACAATGTGTTTGGTATTGCGGTCACAGTGGGTGGAGGAGTCAAACGGACGTTCATTACATTAAGAGGGGTTCTAATGTTTTGGCCACCTTATTGGATCTACAGTGAAAAAGGTTCAGCAGCCCCTTACAGCAGACTCTCTGAGCTCTGACCCTGGTCCCCCTTACAGTTTTCAGCAGTGTGTGCTACACTCGCTCTTCTTTGGCCTCTTAATTCACCAGTTGTCCTTTCTTGGGGGGCAGTGACCACCCTGTGAGCACCTTAAATGACCTGCCTTGTCAGAGATGCTTTGACCTAGTCCTTTACCTGTCGCAGTATGGCTTAAGTCAAAGTCACTCACCCCTTGATCATTTTTACCATCTGAAGCACGTCCGCTTCAAGCTTCAATTTAGGCAGTTTTAATGTTTTGGCTGATTTGTGTATGTAAAACAGCGCTAAACACTGTTTTACTAAGCGAAAAAGACATAAGTTTCACCTGAGGACGACAAAGACTGAGCCACACGAAGAGCCTTCCAGAATACAGACCTGTTGGGACTCAGATGTCGTGCGACTCCTGGGCTCCACCTCTATTGGTGATGTAGGAACAGCCCTGCTGGGGTCCGTGACGAGCAGCGCGCGTCTCTCCCTGGTTGGTTTTTCACACTTTGTCACGCGGAACCTGACAAGGGAACAAAATAAAGAAATAAAAAAAAAACACAAAAACACCAGGGATTCCAATGTTTTTGCAGCAGAGTTCGCTCATTAAAACAACGTTCCGCTCGGATGCCGGGGTCACAGTATTAGCTGAAATAACAGTGTTTAACTCTTTCATGGAAGTTTAAGATTACTTTTCTAGGTCGATATGAAACTGCACTATGAAGTCCAAATGTGCTGTTGTCAATAGTTCCTTTATATTATAAGCAATATAAACGAGATCTTTAATCAAACTTTCACGGCTAAAGTTCATCCTAAACTCAGTGGGTATCAGCTGTTCTCATTTGTGCCACAGCTGGCATCTGATTCATCTCACTGATAACACACACAGTCCGTGTGATTCCTCACTAAACTAAACTTCACACCTCTCATCTGCCCATCCACCCAGAGGTATCCAAGACACACACACACTCCAAAGCTTAATTAAATCAGGAAATTAATATTCGTATCCAGGTCATGCTAACCCTCTGTGTGTGTGTGTGCGCGGTCATTTATTGGGGTGTGCAAATGAAAAGCACCGTCTCTGCATCCCAGTCAGCTCACAGCTGGACATCAAGGAAGAGGAAGACGCTCACTGCGTGACAGCGACAGGGCCGTGCACTTTCCTGGGATTACTAGCAGACTAAAAGATGTTCTCTTCAAACATCTAGGGCATAGATTACATGGACAGTGACAGGTTTACTGCTCAAATGTAGGATCCTTACAGTTTAACTCACAAATTAGCTGGTTTTAACCATTAACCATTTTAAACTTGATGGAAAAAAGAAAAAGACAAGATTACATATTTTAGTCCAACCTTGGCATAATTGCTGTCGACACATTCAGTTTTGTGAGAAACACTGTTGGGCTTTTTACACACAGCAGTGGTTCCACATCATAGGTGAATCACTAAAGTGTCACAATAAACCTCCACACAACCAAACCGCTTCTGTTTTTCCAGCCTTCACCTTCACCATCCCACTTGCATCTGTTCAGGTCACTTATTTGGTGTTAAAGTGCACAGTAAGCCAATCCTGTAATTTGGAGTTTTCAGTGCCATTTAGAGTTAATGTTTCATTGATAATGCGGCGTGCGTAATAATGTGTGATCTGCCCTTGGGGCGTACAGTGTAACTTTACCTCTGCTAATTAAATCACCTTGTGTGGTATGATTCCTGGAAACTCTGGACATTAAAATTAGATATCCCTTTTGTTCTTGAACTTGACACACACACACTTTTCTTTCTTTAGTTGTGAGGGCACTCAGTGACATAACCCTTGACCGTCATTAAAAGGAAAGGTTTTTAATTCTTTTAACATATGTAATTAACCAATAATAATGAGCACATATGTATGTGAGAATAGGTCTTGGCCACTAAGTTCCTATAGCCCATACCTGCTCTGATGTGTTCAGCTGGAACACAATTACACTGTAAAGGCCGATTCAAGCTGTCTGAGCTCTCTCAGACAGATCTGAACTTACACTAAAAAAGCATGCACCCTTTGGTTCTTATACCTTAACTGTGGGTGCATGTCAACAGTAACGACGGGAAAAAGAAGTGCTCCTCCTTTCAGACTGAAAAACAACATGAAAATGTGCAATCGCTTCAGAAAAACAGCGTCGAGATCAATAAAATATACCTTTCAAATCTTGGATGTATGAAACCAGCTGCCAGTTTACTGGATTTGGCACATGCGCGTTCAGTGCACTAGCACTGCTGACAGTCAAATGCAGACACACATTTTTGGAATTCCGCAGCCGACATATGGAGATGGAAAATATAGAGGGACAAAAAGGAAACTCCCTTGTTCATGAGGCTCATATAAAGATTCAACAGTCCTACTACTAAGCTAAGCCGGGCAAGTATGTGTCAAAAAAACAAAGGCTAGATCCATGCTGAGCTGTGGTGGAGAGATGCCCTGTCTGCTGTCGTGAATTGACCTGAATTTCTGAAATTGTGCTCAGAGATAATTTGTAAACAAATAAGTTCTTTGCAGTTTTATTAGCTGGAGTATCACTGCAGTTTGTAGTTTACAGACTCAAATAATCAGTTAAAACCTACTTAACTGATAAACCAAACCGTTGTGCAGAAATATATTGTAAATGTATTTATAATGTGTATTTACCAAGATGATCTACTAATGTGGAACTGCTGATGTTCGTGTGACCTTCAGTGGAACTTTGCAAAGACCTGTGTTATCTGACAGGGTAGCCACGCTCCAATTGAAAAGCATCATGTGCCATGTAGAGAAAGATGCTGTTTTCCCTTCTTTCTCCGTCATGTTTGAGCAGACATTCTTTATCTTTGAATGTGGAGCGAGTAGGACACATTACACTGACTTTACAGTATTAAATATGTCCACACACCTGCCAACAGCAAGGACTGTGACCTCTCCGTGGTGGCCGCGGCGCTGCTCTGTCTTGCGCGGTGAATGTCTTCTCATCAGAGGCCATTTCTTCTGGTTGCAGCGGGTGCAGATGATCTTGTGGCCACTTACACCCCCGATGGTGTGCAGGTGGTTACAGGTGTGCTTGGCAGCTCCTACGGGTGCACCTGGCGATATGGGAGTGGTCGGAGGAGTCGGGGTGCCGGGGGAGATGGGGGTGAGAGGAGGACTGAGAAAGAAGAATCATATATTTTATATAAAACTGACATTTCAAAGTCTGCATTAGTAACGACATGATTATCATTGAAATATTACAGATTACAGTAGGAAATTACACATTAATTGCTACATGAGAGTAATCAGGATGTGGCACTGACATACTATGGGCTGCTATTACCTGGGGAGCACAAGCAAAATGTAAATGTAAAACAGCTCTGAAACAATAATTATGCAACAAAGGCAGAAATGAACCAAAAAATATTTTATAGGTCAGCAACTGCTGCACTGTCATGAAACACCCACAGATTAAATCAAACTAACCCAGTGGGTTTAAAAAGATCAACTGTCATGTAGCGTTTTGAGAAGTGACCTACATTCACTTCAAAACATTTGAATTTAAAGGGAGAATTTAAATGCTGCAGTGTTGCTTTGATCATAACCCACCACTGCAGAAATGACACAAATATTTCATACTTCCACAGAGCAAAAACAATTAGTCACAAACTCACTTGGAAACAATCACTCTTAATGGAGGTGGTGTTTAAGGTAATAACAGAAGTAATTTTCTGTGTGTATCAGCCACCAGCTGATCATTTGAGAATTCTACAGTCATGATATCGCGATACATACGGTTTCTCTCCCCTTTCAAAGTGTTTCAGGTCTGACAGGCACTAACTGAGGCCGGCTCACTTGTCTGTTTGCTCTTTCACATCGTTTTTGAGGAGCTGTGTGTGCATGTTTAATGACCCTAGAGAGCAGCTCTTCACATTGTTTACACACAAAAGGTAGAATAAACCCAGTTTCTACTTATTGACACGAACATATGAAGTACAGTATGTAGTATGCATTACTATGAATCTGAGTCAGGACTCCTGGAGCATAATGATGAGCTGTGTTGCTATATTATTTCCTTAGTGTTGACCTACTAGAGAATGGATATTTAAAAGAGTGGACCACAGCAATAAGGTGAATGTTATGGCCAAAGGTGTGTAGATACCCAAAATTACACTAATATTAGGTGTCAGATCAAAGTCACAATTATCAGTGTTATTCTGCAGCAGCCTCCACCCTTCTGTTTCATAAATACACAAATATGCATGGGAATGTCCAAATACTTTTGGGCAAGAAACGTATACATCAGAGTTCATATAAAGAGATTTGTTCTTACAATATTAATTATATATTCTGGTGTTCACATTTTCCTCTGGCGTTCAAGTGAAATTTAAACATGGTCTTATTTTACAGGCCAGAACACATAAGATTTATAGTAGCTGCACTGGAATGAACTTGGAGTTTAAATGGGATACCAACATTTAATTTAATAAAATATATACATACTGCATATATTTTATTTACCAAATGCACTAAAAAAAATGTAGATCACACATGGAAGGATGTGCTGTGAGCGTGGATATGAAACATGAGTTTGACCCACAAAATGAAGAAGACACGTGACAAACGGAGATAACCTGATGCGAACAGAGAATGTCGTGAGGAGTGGGAAGGGGACTGAGGAGTGGTAGAGAGGCGGAGAACTGATGGGAGGTGAGCAGTAGCAAGCAGAGAGGGGAAGTTAAGTACCAAATCTGGAGAGGCAGATAGCAAGCCCTGGCCACACTACAGTCACCGTCTCTCTCCATCCCTCACTCTTTTTTTCCTCCTCCTGCTCTCACTCTCCATCCATCTGCATCCCTCCCTCCTTAAGTGTCCCATAAATTACCCCCACCGCTACTTCTCTTCCCCTCAATTCCTCGGTCTCTAAGTGATCCACTGGCAGGATGCCCAACCTGGCTGAGAGAAAGATATGAAGAGTAATAGCGAGAGGAAAAGGAAGTACTACAGAGAGCAATTAAACAAAAAGTGAAGAGAAAACAAGAGGTGGAAATATGTGGTAAGAGAGGTTTGGAAAGAAACGATTGAACAAGAATGCGAGACGCGAAAGTGACACAGGGAAATGCACGCGTTTGCAGATTTCTGCCGATTTTTTCCAGGACACCCAATGTGACTGAGCGGAATACCTCAATACCTATTCCTTGGCAGAGGAGTTTCCTCCCTAACAAAAGAGAACAGCTCTCCTCTCTTTATGTCTTTGCTTACCTACCAGAACAATATGCGGAGGGACAAGAAAGATGACAGGAGGAGAGAGAGAGGGGAAACATACTCCACTAACTCGATTTACTTAGACTCCTCTACTGTCACAAGCATCTCTGCCTACAATCTGTCCAACTCGCTCTCCCCTTATCTCAGCACCAGAGCAGCACTACATTTGCTCATTTACGCTGCTGCTCACTGCTCTCTACAGATGAACAGTAGGATGAAGAGTGAAGGGTCATTTCAAAGTGACACACAAGCAGCAGTTGTTTCGAGATATGAACGTCAAAAAGTGAGTGACCCACTGAAATTCATTCATGCTAGTGAAAGGATTCCTTTCATCAGATGCAGGCTCCAGAGGCAACTAACAATGACTGTAACTGTTGTTAAGCCTGTCAAGATTTCCTGTGCACCGAGGAACATTTGAAATATTTGCTCTTCAACGTCACATTGTGGCAGACAAACAAGGCTTCACATATCTAGATGGCAAGTTTGTTGGTTAAAATGATAGCTAACCAAATCTGCTATCGGCAGCTACCTAATAAAGCCAACGTTCACTTCTCTGTCCGGCTGACTGATTTTAAAACCCATAAAGTAAAAGTAACTATTACATACATGAGAGCTTCCTGTGTTGCGGCTGTAAACCTAACAGTTAACAGGTAGTAGTCAGCATATGATCAGTGTAGAAGACAAGGAAACAATGAGACGTAATTGTTTGTGTATCAACTAGTGTAGAACTCGTCATTTTATAATTGGGAAACTGTGACCCAGACAGTAGAAGGGGTCATTAACCAGTTGTTTGTTGTTAAGTTTGATCCTCAAGATACTGAACCAGAAGTAGCTCTTTGTGTGTGTTTATTACTTATTAATCACCTAAATGACTAAATGTTCGGTAAATATAGAATTAGGATAATGAAAAGTTGAATATTTAGAGTAACTCACTCTAACATAGTGTTTTGCAGCTTAGCACAACTGCTTGTATTTCCAACATTGCAAAGGAAGTAAACACAGGAGAAGGACTGAGCAAAGTGCAGTTACAACTGTGCTGTAGGATGTAGCATGGTAATTTACAGGACGTGCATTATAGCTGAACCGTTTAAACCATTCATTACAGACAGGGCTGATACATTTTCCAGATCTGAACACGATGTATCCAGATTGCTTCATCTATGTGATCAGCTGTCAACCAGGTATGAACCAAATCAACCAAAAACAGCAAAACCTCACGTTTCAGAAGCTGGTCAATGAGTAAGTAGAATCTCCCAGTGATCGACTAATTGGTTCAGCAAGTTAAAGTAACAGTAAAAGGACAGTCATAGTCACACTGAGTAAATTCAATAAGGAAACTTGCCAATAACTGTGCTCAATATGCTGTAATAATCCCACAGTACTTAGATATAGGGTACAGTGGCATTTTGGGAATAGTCCCCAGCTGCTTGCCCTTAATCACACCATGCCAATCTGGAAGAGGATCAGAAGAGAAATGTGGCCTGATTGCCTTTGTTAACTTTCTAGCCTGACTACTCCCAGTTCTGACAGCACCAGGCTTTCACGGAGGCTTATGGTGCCATCTGGTGGTTGAGACACTAATAGACACTGGTGGTCTTATGTCAATTAGTTTGAAATAAAACCCAGAATGAGAAAAAATAATTTTTAATAACAAGTGGATTTAGTGAAACTTTTCTCACGCCAACACAAGTCGACACTTACCCATCCGAATCGATGCTGTTTTCATGAATCATGGCTTTCAGTGCGTCCGAGTTTGCTGGAGATAGACAGAGACAGAAAGTTAAACACTTCTACAGAGAGAAGAAAGGAAGAGAGAGAGGAAGAGATAAAAGTGGGGTTGGGAATTAGAAAGCAGAACACTCCAGTGACTTCAAAAGCAGAGTGCTTATTGAAGGATGGCTACAACTGATTAACTCCTTAACATAATTAAATAGCACATCACATGCAGTTACTGAACAAAATTACTGTACACCTTCGGGGAATAAGCCCAACTAGAAAAGTAGTTGTCCGAGCAAAATAACTCCTGAATATGACTGTTAAATGGCAAACAAACTTTTAATTTTTTTTCTACAGTGCACATGAACAACAATGAGCTTCTGCTCGCAAAGTAGAGTCAACACAGAGCCAACAGCTCGAGTATAGATTTACATAATTTGTTGCCGGAGATTTCCCTAAGGCCTGGGCCGGATGTGTTCTCTGACTTAACCACGAACACACCGTGCACACAGATAAAATGGATAAAGGCGGAGACGCACTGAGATGGACAGAGACGGCTCGTGAAGGCGTTTCATTTGAGGTCTCCACGTAAAACATGCAAGAACACTGGATTCCTTGTCGCTCACATCACATCAGGCAGTGGGTTAACAGTAACACCCTTGGTTTTACGTCGTAAGTCTTGTGAACTTGATTTTGCTTTAGTCATTGTATTTGCTAGAACGTCCCTTTGAAGACAGAGGCATAGGTTAACAAATACAAAATATATAAAGGTCTATAATGGTTCTGGCTGAAAAACCAAAAAAAACTTTCACAAATGAAGGGTTCCTTTAGTCTGTTGTAGGCCACATGGCGCAGCACACTTGCATATAGAAACATTATACATCTTCCTGTTTATCTTTCAAAATGTTATTCCAAACTGTGAATTCAAAAAGCACACAAAAGTGTTTGTGCTAACATTTGTAATTTACCTTTCAGGAGAACAGTAAAGTAAAAGTAACAGACATTTAGTGCACACAGGAATGACTGTCCCATCACATCTTTACTTTGTGATCTGCAGATGGCAGCCTTCACTAGTGTCATCAACACTCACTACGGTGTTGTGCTTTTGTTTATTCATACACAAACGTCTGCAACCACAGCTGGACAGGTGAAATGCACCATTCACTTCTGGTGTTCCAGTGAGCCATTTCCAAGAAATATTTTTGTCATAGCCTGTGACAAATCTTTCATCAATCGTTGAATGTTGAAATATTGAGACAAAAGTCTTGAAAAAGTTTTAAAACCTCTGCCTGATACATAATAGTTTTATAGTATATATAGTAGTTTCCAAACCACTGTAAGGGTGAGTCACAGTTAACAGGGTCCACCTCTGTTTCTACGAAAGCTGGATGAGTCAGCTCAGAGCCGGTTTCTTGAGGGAGGACAGAAAAAGAAAAACCCAGAGAACACAAGACAAAGGAAGTCAGGCATCAAGACATGACGATGCTGCCTTTGTGTCACATGTAACTCATCAGGAAGAACCAGCTGCGGGGGTGTGGGGGGGTGCAGATAAACATCCCTGAAAAGTGGACTTTAAAATATTGATTCTGGTTGATGCAGTTGGAAAAATATCCATATGGCTTTATCTATTGTCTACGTGTCATCAGAGCTCAAATTGTCAAAAGACTTCCCTATTTATTATCTATAACCAGATATGAGATCTTTGTTATTTTTTTTCTCCTCCATTCCTTCTTCCTGCATTTACTTAGTAGAAGAAAACCAATGTCTGGGTGAAACTTGATAGTTGTGTCAAAATCCAAGGCTGTAAAATATTAGTGATAGTGATGTATCCAACCATTAGTTAACCATAAGTTATCAAATTACCCTGCTATCACCCATTAAACTTGTTAATCTTCATTCCTGGATTAAACCTTTCACCTTACCACCACAAGTCAGAAAACAATAATGGAGTAACAATTGTACAGATTTCATAGAAGAGGACTGCTGAACCTGGACCCAATAAAAGGTCTGTCCCACATGCAGTGACATGTTTAAAGGCCTTACGGATGAAATATGAGAACCCGTGAAATGTTGCTGTGTTGAAATCTATTCACCACCTCTGCCTATCTTAAAAATAACCGTTCTTTGAATATAGGAGGAAAAAGCAGAAGCAGACGTACAAGTGGAGCGTGTAATCAACAACTGCGACACAAAAGTCAGAATGTGACAATGTATATGTGGAGTGGCCAAGAGCAGGCGGGGAAATCAAAAAGTTAAAGGGTTGTAAACATAACCAGCAAGAGCCAGCAAGAGCCAGCAAGGCTAACAACAGCTGTTCTGTCGAACATTTCACTGCCTTCACATTCACTGCAGCTAAACAGCATCTCTCCCTCTCTGCTGCTTGCATTGCGTTTATTGAATTAAGGGTCAGTCCCAGCCTTGCTCTCTAACCATCTCAACATGGGAGAGTCTCAAGATGTCAAGGTCAAACACGTTGAAATTTGGTGTGAAGCAAATGAGGCGGTGTGCGTCTCTCGCCTCATTCCAAATGGGAAGCAAATTTTGATTAGCCAGAACCAATAGGTGTGCCGAACACATACCTTCGTTTTTCATGATGAAGTGGACAATCTGCCCGACTGTGTCATTGTTGTCACTGAGGGTGTCATTAAACTCTGGAGGAAACAAACACACAAAAACATTGTTGCATGAAGGCTTTTGATCACCTATTATTTAAAAGGTCACAGATTAATGCCCAAGACATTAACATGACAGTCAAATTTAGTAACAGTCCAACAGGTAGAGAAAACTATACAGCAAAAAGCTTGTGTGTCAATGTTTTTGCAAGAGATTACAGAGAAAAAAATGGCCTAAAGGGCTCTTTGGTCTAGTGAATGCTAAACAAGATACTCATAAATATTATTCCCTTAGGTTTTACTGTTTATATAAAGTAGAACTGCAGTAATTATTGGAAGCCCATACTTGGAGTGTTTTGTTAAGACTAATATCATTTATCACATCATCTGTGACATGAAACAATATTATTTAGAATTTAGTACTAAAAGGTATTAGCTCTATCAGTTATTGGTTATTCTGTATGTATCTGATAAATATATTCAGCAGGATCCACTTGATCCAGCATGTGTCATCTTGATTCATTCATTTTCATTCCCAAATATGATGCATCAGTATGAATACACTGGATGAGGAATAGTGTGATATTTTACACAGTTAACAATACCCTCAAGTTTGACAAATCCATATAAATGGACACTTTTTTAGGACACTGGACCAAACGGATACAAATAACTGGAATATGAGTGTGTCCACTCGCCACCCACGCCTATGGGGCACTTCCTAGAGTTTCCTGTTGATTGTTTCCTGAGTTTTTCTCACTTCTGGTAAACATAACACTGTTTCAGCAATTTATGGCAAGCCTGGAATGTCAAGGCTGATTTTGAACAGTTACCTACACAATCAAAATGAAGCTGCTTGCAACAAAGGCAGCAGAACAAATAGGGGGTAAAAAATAAACAGGAAAGCGGATCTTTGTGAAACTAGAGACGAGTGGATTGACTGAATGAACCACACAAGGTTTCATCGCTTCCCAACTGTTACGATGTATGACAAAAAGGGCAGGGCTGTCTGGGGAAAAATAAAGAGAACAGCGAAACCCAACGACAGCAGGGGAAACTCTAATCCACTTGTATTGTTTGTGGGAAGCTCACAGTTTTAGGCCTGTCCTTTGCCAGTAGCAACTTCACATAAAAAAATTTAAAGAATGGAGTTTTGAAAGCTTTGGTCAACATTAGTAATAGTGGAGACTGACACTGTAGATAAGGGGTCCAAATATAACAAAACGTGAAAAAGAAACAGCAAAGACTTTCTGTGATCTCTGCAAGATCAACTTTTCGCATTTGTCACAGTGACATGGCCCAGGGTAAATCAGTGATCCCAAAGGTATCACACCTGCATGAGAAAAGACCACTGAGCCCAGAATTCTCTTTGTCACCTTGTGTCGTTCTAGCAGAAAGTGTTACCTCAGCTGCAGAAGGGAGACACCTGGTTTTACATTTTTCACTAAGTTTAGATCTAGATTCTCTGAGAGGCCTGAATACTCATCTTATACACACATTTTATTACAATCAAGAATTATCTACAGCTAATACTAAATGTATTAAACGTGCTCTGTCAAATTTTCTGTTTTCTTTCAGTGTTTTAAAAACCTCCAGCTGTTTAAGACCATGACATGACTTGAATCCTAAATGTTTCCTGGTTTGTATTGGACTTCAAAAGGCAGACATTTCTCAAAGGATAAATGTACAGTGGTCAAACAAAGACAGAGGCTTTACAATGAAGAGGTAAAATGACCTAGTTTCACCCTGTTACCTTTAAAGTCACAGTTAACAGCATATTTAAGCTTTTGTTTGAGAGTTTTAGGGCTTTTCTAAAAATTCTGTAGATCAGAGCAAAGGTACATGAAAAACCAACACACTTTGTCTCCAACTTTTATCTTGGAAATAACCAGCAAAGTTGCCATTCACACCACACAAGTCTTATTATCCTTATCTATTCTTACATATAATACCTGGATCACATCAGGCTTATTATAGTGAGGAATGTAGTACCAGCCTGTCAGTGGTAGAAAGCAAGTGGCAGCGTCAACTGGGTTTTAGTTTAGAATTCAATTTTCAAAATCACATGACAGGAAAACCTCATGCAGACAAATGACTAATCACCAAACTAACACAAAGGAAATCACTTCTTATGCACTTCTCCATTGACTGAAAAGCAGCCGCAACACGATCCAACAGAGAAACATTGGTTGAATGATGAAGATCTGTTATTAAATATGTGAACTGAAAAGCAGAAAAGTAAGGCCCTAATCAGACAGAATGCGTTTTAGCAGACCTGGGCAGCTTTTTGGCAATTGTTTTGAATGAGAGTGAAGTGTTTTTGCATGCTGCTTTTGTGTTTCTCTGCTGTATGTTCCTTGCATTTTTGAATGCGTCCCGTTGATGAAGTCAACACTGAGCAGAAACGCACACCAAGGTACCAGTGTGTCTTTTCATTGTCCAGTCAGATAAATTGCAAGACCCAACAACAGCAAATGACTAAACTGTCCCAGCTCATCTTCAAATAAATCATGAACAAGCGATCACCCAAATGTAACTCCTGGAAGAGAATACTGGAGAATACCCCTTATTCTTCCATTTTTCTGTCTAATATACCCACATGGATCTGCAGGTGAGAGCAGCTTCTCACTCTTAACCACCTGCCCAGTTTACTGATGTTTGCAGAAATAATTTTTAGATATTTTTATGACATAGCAAACAGCTTAGGAGCTGTCTGATTAGGACCTTTCAACAAAAGCTGTGTGATACACTGTACGTTTTCTAAATTTAAAGCACATCCATGTGCCTAGAGCAGAATGGGTGCAGCTGTAGCTAATAACGTTAAAACTCTTTAAAGTTCACATAAAACGCATGCAACACATCGTAAGACTAGGTTTGACTCAATATGGACATAGTCTGCTGTTAAGTTCCCTTTCACATAGTACCTCTTACTAATATTTCCCATAAACTGGATTAATGGCTGAACAATTATTTGGGGTGTGTACCACATACAGAATGGAGGATGAACAACTTAAAGACAATGAGTACTCATTTTTATTTCTTTAAAATTGCTTCAATGCCTTCCCATTTTTTCCCCCCCAGATTTCCTTACCTCCGCCCAGTTCAGGGTCTTTTTGTTCCTCAAAAACCTCGTCGTCACCCTGGGCCTCAGTGGTGCACCGGTAGCCTTTCTTATTTAAAACATGGCAGATCACCACCCCAATTAGGCCCAAGAGAACAAAAACAGGCACCACGGCCAGGAGAGTAGAGTCTGGCTTGATCTTCACACCTTCTCCAGTGTCTGTGGTTGGAGATGCTGAAGAACAAAGAGACAATGGGAACGTTTATTTTTGTTGCAACAGGACACAGAAAGCAAAGGATGCTAAACCCGTGATGACAATTTCATATGTACAAGGAGTCGGACAGTACACCTGAGGTCTGAGTCAATTATGTATGCTGCTCTATCTGCACTTCTATGTGGTGCAAACTGTGTCCTTTCTTCGCAGCCTTGAAGACTCATCTGTCTTTTAAACCAAAAGCACAGAAAGTATATACATCTAGAAATGCAAGACAAAAATCTCACAGAGTGAACATGTGAGAAATCCAATAAAGCTTGGAGACATTTTATCTGTCCACATGCTTGTAATTCACTCAAGCAGAAGAGAAGAGTGTTTACTCTAAGGTGTTCACCAAAGCTGCTGAAGACCATTTTACTAGTGTCATAAAATGGTTATGATGATGGTTATGAGACTGTGTTTGGTCTACAAGCCAATAAGTGCAACACTTGCTCTTAATGTGACATTAACATTTAATTTCCCATAATTTACATGGAAAGAGGACAGAAACAGTGCACCTGCACCAATCTGGACTAAATGTCACATGTATGTAATTGACTGAAGCAAAAACAGCATAGGGACATAAACTCGACCACTCAAGCTCAAGCTTTCTCTGCTCCCACTCCCATCTGCCCACCAACCTACACAACGGACTTCAGACCCATCAGATTGGCATAAAAACAAGAGTCGGGTGGCACTGTCACATACTTCAACCTGAAATCTATTTCACATCATTTCAGTTTAATTATTATTAAAAATCATTACCTTAATGTGTCAAATATTCCCATATCTAAAAAGTTCCCAGAGCTTAGAATAGAAAGATATTTCACCAATTTCAAAAAGCCCATGTATTTGAGATGCTGTAGCAATTTCTCATTGCATTTTGCTTGACAAATGACTAAAACAATTAAGTGATTATCAACAACTTTGTCCTTTTATTCCAAAAAAATGATTAATTGACTTAATGTTGCAGCAGTACATCACTTTTCTGGAAAACATTAAATATTTTAATATGCAATTAACAAACGCTACAATCGATCCTGCTTTTGCTGCTGCACAGTTTTTTCCGCTCAACAGAGCTTATGTCTGTTTTCCTACTCACATTAGTGTGTTTTAAACAAACCAACCCAGAGAGAGACCATAAGAGACACAGAGACATAGACAGAATCTCAACCTTTATACCCTTTTGAAATGTATCGCTGCACAATGTGGACAACAAATGTGTGCACGTGCGTTCAACCATATGTTCTGATACTTTCTGGCATTTGTGTGGTTGTTGCTGTCCCAGTTCCCCGTTTCATCAGACCAAACACACTGAAAAAAGCCTAGCCTTGTGCTTAAACCTAGTGAAGACTACACTAGTACACTTTACTTTCAAATGACTCATAAGTAATCGTGGGTCAACAAGGGCACTGTATAAACTTTAAAGACAAAAGACTGGCAAACAGGTTGAACAGAGTCCTTGAGGAGGATTTCAAGTTGAGTCACGAGTCTCTTAGCAACCAAAACATGTCAAAATGAGCCAAATAACATATTAGACATGTAACTGACAAATACATCCACATCACAGGTATGGATTAAAACAGCAATGCTGGAAGGAATTTGTGCAGAGACAAGAGAAGGGCAGAATGGCAATTTTGACATCATTTTCCTTGTTATTTTGTGTCAAGCTTGTTTGCAAACGCTAATTTACAGCTAATGTTGGGCTTGGGTTACGCATAATTAGGGCTGTGCTACTGTTTTGTAGGCGCACACAAGCCTGGGATTGAAATTCATGTCCTGTTTGCCCAACAGCTCAACCATATTTAATATAAAACATCTGTACCATTAAAAACTCTAAATAAATGATTCCTTGATGATCAAATACTGTTTCGAATAACAAATTGATTCACTTTCTGTAAATGCAGTGACTTCACATTTCATAATTTTCTAAGTTCAATAATTAGCTAATCATTTCAGAAGTTCCAAAATGTCTAATTATTTCTCAGCTCTTGGACACCAGTTAGTCATTCACATTAATTGATTTTGTGCATCAGAAGACATGACACAAACTGTGGACAATCCTAAGCTTTAAGATGTCTATGATTTAAACGCCCCTCAGCTCAGAAGAAAACAAATTTACCCCTACAATGAGCCACAGATGTTATACAATATTGTAGCCATTTCAAAACTGAACAGGACCTTCAAATGTTCCCAACTAAATTGAATGAAATGACCAATTAATTGTACTCTGTTTAAATGTTTTCCCTTTTCTGATTTTATATCTGTCTCTACAGTATCAGATCTGTAAACTGGAACATCCTTTTAAGCTGACTGCAAGCTGAATAGGTCAATAATGCTGTTCTGCTAGTTAAATTTCCTGAAATTGAGAATTTAGTCTCAAACTTCTGCCTGAAGGTTATCGATGTCTATCCTGCAGCAAATGATGTAAAAATCAATCTCAGCAAAAAACACAAAGGAAAGTGTCATGTTCGATAATAAAAACTCAAAAACTGAGCTCTTTGCCCCCTTGTGAACAGCAGGCATATTAGTAAGGACCTTCTATTGCGAATTATAAAGACCATGGTTTTTCCAGCTCTTGCTATGACCCATATTTGTACATATGGAAATCACACCATTAGCCATCACTTAATGCTGATGACCAAAGCCAAAGGGCAGCTCAGAAAAGAGGATGTTAAGGTTTCCTCCCACTGCAATCAGCAGACAACCTCATTCCACAATGAACAACACAACAGTGTATTTTTAAACCTATATGGAATTCTGCTGTTAGTTTCCATATTCTTTCCAAGTTTATGTTACAGACATTGGCAAACACCTATCAATACCATTTGGAATTAAATCTTTTGCAATAAACTTTGGTCACAAGACTCACAGTTTATAACTGTCAATCTCCTAGGTCCTTTCAAACTGAGTAAGCTGCCTATTGACCCAAATGAGGATACAGAACAGAAACATCCCACAGGCAGAACCCAACACAGACTCCAGATTCTCTTTTATTGCCTTAGTGATACCACAGCAGATTAACAGCCTACTGTGAGTAAACACAGCACAAATATTTAATGGACCTCAACAACACATTAGTAGGACAATTTGTGGCCTTCAGCAATGCGATGAAAATTAGTAAGCTAAAAGGCTGCGTCCAACTGTTGCTAACCCAATTCCTCATATTTAAGCAATTGTCCAGCCAAGGAAGCATATTCAGGTCCCACTGATTATTATCCATCACATAGGATTTCAGATTACATGAAATACACTTGTCTTTTCAAGCCTTTAGCACTCAGTAATTTTTCATTAGTCTAGATGAGCTTTCTTAATCATTTCTTTAGTCAAAGTCAAGGATCAGTGTTTTTAGACAGCACCACATACAGCTCTTAAGTGCTGGTAATGGTATTACAACAGACCCAAGTCTTGCAATTCTTGCAAAGCTTTCACATCAAACTGCACAGTAATGCACTGCATATGAACAGCAAGCATGTACATGTTGTGCAAAGAGGTGCTGAGCTGCATTCATATACTGATCAGTGAGCGGAAAGATCTAATCATAACTAAGGCAGTAGCCGCACCCTTTTTGGAAGCATCGGTTCAAGCCAAAGACTGTCATGTATAGTCTGCTAGTATGTTTTTACACTTAGAGGGTTAAACATTTGGTATATTAAATGCCAGTGAGAAACACCTATAATACCAGTCTCCTCAAATAAATAAAAAAAGCAGCAAAGGATCACAAATGAGAAGCTAAGAGGATATTTGGCCATTTTGTTTGATAATTATTAATAGTAATTTTAAAAAAGCTGCAATTACATAAGCAAATATTAGCCCAGCTGCCTAATAATCTTTTTGTAAAATAGTTGAAATTATTTTTGCTCTAGTCACATGTTAAGCAAACTGGCATCAGAATGCCGCTGCACGCTTGTTGAAGGGAACACAGAAGACAGAACATGACCCTGGTTTTAGCCTCGCTGCCTGTCCATCTTAAAAGAATTTTAAAATGAACTCTACTTGTTTTTAAGTCTTTACATGGTCTTGCCCTGCCCTACCTCTCTGAGCTGCTATATGTGCTCTACCCCTCACGGTTGCTCACATCAGCTGACCAGCTGCTTCAGGATGTGCCAAAGACACGGCGGAAGTTCAGGGGCGATAGGCCCTAATTTGTTGAATGCACTACTTCTGCATTTTAGACAAGCCTCTTCACAGTCTACTTTTAAATCAAAGCTTAAAACTCACTTTTGATACAGCACGAGCAGTTGATTGCATTATTTTATTATATTTTAAACTTTTTTTGGCACATTTTATTGTGATTGTACTTTATTATATTGTAATATTTTATTTTGATTGTTAAGACCTTTGGTCAGTGCTGTTTTGTAAAGTGCTTTAGAAATAAAGTTGACTTGACGTAAACATAGCAGTAAAGGATCTCCTGACACTCGCATGTTTTAATGTTTTTGATACGGGGTATTGAACATCTCAGATGGATTTACTTTGGTGTGCTGCCACCTCTGTGGTTTAGAGAGAAAAAAAACAAAAAAAAAACAATATAGGTACATTCCATAAATAAAATGCTCAATACCCCAGAGTGCCACTCACCCAGATGGTATTTAACATCTCATCTTGATTTCTATGCTGCTAGTGGGTTATTTTTGCATAACTTTAATATAATTTTTTTTCATATACTATTTGAGTTCTAGAATTTCCACAGGCCCGGGGAAATTTATTGTATTGTATTATATTGAGAATGTTTTCATGCTTTTTCTGCTACATTATCACATGAAGTAGTGAAAACAGCGAAAACTATCCAGGACTTACTGTATGGTTGTACTATATACACAAACACATGTGTGCATACTTCTGTCCAAACCTAAAGTATTCACTGGATGACTAGGTCTAATTAAAAAATCTTGGAGATTCAGTTTTGGCCTTTTGAAAAACCACAGACTCTCTATGGAAAATGGAAACAGGCCTGGCATTTTAAATGTTATGAAGAAAACTAGCAGGCAGGACATGAGCTGGATTTGAAGGAATACTTGCTTGAATGTGTTTTTGATGCAGAACACAAACAGTCTTCTTTGGAATGTCACAATGTCAAAAGAGCCACCTGAGAGCTGAAAGGTTTAGGCATGTCTCAAAATTTATATCTTCAAAATAGGGTCTTAACAGTGTTTATACAGATTGTGTACTAAACAAAGTTTAGCCAAAAATGATGAAAACTTAAATAGGGCATCTTAACAGGGATGTTTTTGCTTTTTTACTCTTTAAGTGTTTGGCTCTAAGTTCAAAAGCATGAAGTGAACATATCACAGCAAGTCTCAGTTTGCTCCAACAGCTTTGTTTAAAATTTTCTGACACTATGACGTATAAGCATTGCTAAAGCGCATAAACAAAAAACCTAGCTCTAGTTACCCTGGCATCAGTGCGTGCTGATGTACATCTGTCTGCACTTCAACATCGGTGCCCACAGGAAGAGCAAATGTCTGTTGTTGCTGCTGTGAAAGGAAGGCAACTTGAGACACCAGTGGCTATAATTCATACATTCTGGACCTCATACAGCAGCAGAGCACCTGGATTTTTGAACTTTGTGTTTGATCAATGCGACTTCGGCCAGCCTTTCATATTGAAAAACAAAGGCCAGATTTCCCCCTTTCTTCCTTTCGCAGCCAACAGCAGTTACAGCAACTCTCCCACCATGTAAATGTTGATAACCGTCACAAAACACTGTGACTGTGAGAACAGAAAGCCTGTAGTGGATGACATTAGGCTGGCTGCATGAATTTGTAAAGTGGTAAGTGGTTTTTCCTAATGCTAATGGGCTTCTGCTGATCTAACTTAGCTGCTATGACGTTATGGCTTCTCATAAACAACATGCCACTCATTGATGGGCACAACGCTGATAATCCAATCTATCCATTTTGACCAAAACATTGCAGTAATGCAACGCTGTCAGAGACTTTGTGTACAGAGGTTGGATTAAACAGGACTACAAAGTTCCACTGAGTCTGCTGACTATTCCAGTGACTCAATAATGCTCGTGCTTGATGAAATGTCCATGCAACAACCAACACTGTGAACGATGATTGTAGGAGAACATTACCACTATTTGAGTGTTTAGATTGAGTCAAGCAGCACCCTGAACACATCAGGGTGACTAGTTTGACTTTCTGCCCTTCACAACTTCAGGGTACAAGAAAACATTCACCTCTGTGAAAGACGGGTTCCACTCTACTTACATACAAGTTGTGGTTTTGCACAATAAAGTGCTTTATTTTTAGGCACCTGTAACTAATCAATTCGTAGTAGGAAATAGTAAAGTCAAAGCTTCCAATTTAATTACAAAATATTAAAACCTGTATGTTGGAAGGATACCTCTGAAATATCTGAATCTTTCAAGTTTGAAGTTTGAAGTTTAAAAACTGCTTTCTCAGTGGCCTGTTACAGGACTACTGTGTGTAGTCAGAACAATACATGGAAAAAGTGCTTATAACGTTTACCATTATACTTCTTGGAAGTACAGTAGGTGCTTTTTTAAAACCGGAAATAATACTTCACTACATTTTAAAATATTCATTGGTTATAAATCTCATTTTCCTGGCTGACAAACTGTTTCAAAAGTGACAATTGTGTTTACATTACATGCTCTGTTTTAGGAATTCTAAAATTACTGCTAACACTTTTTGACTGCATCTCCTCACAACAAACACTTCACTGGACCCTGTAGGTCATTTGTCACTGATGTGCCTATAAAGACATATTTATATTTAAAATGTGTGTGTGACTGTGCGTTTACAGTACTCAGAGTTTATACGTGGTGTTTTATATAATAACACGACAATTTATAAATAGCAGTATTTACCTGAGAAAAAGGTCAAGGAAACCTGAAATCTTGACCATATTATTATTTTGTTTCCAATTTTGGATCAAACCGCAGCATGAACATGTGCAGACTTTTAATGTTTGATTTAGAAGTGTTTAAGATGATGACACTTTTTAAAGTAAAATAAAGCTTAACTGAGTGTTTTCAAACCAGCAGAGCTGATCTAGAAAATGATAACACAATCTTCATTTGGAATATGGGCGTAACAGGAAGCAGGACTCAAAAAATGAATACCAATTATTTGGCTGTAGCTGATATCTAATGAAGCTGGAACGGAACCAGTGGCATTCAGACATATCTGCTACAGCTGCCTGCAAAAACTTTTTGGAAAAATTGTTAAGATTTTTCTTTAGAATTTTAAAGATTTGGCTCTCTTCTGTTTCAATAACTTAGGTTACATAGTGTGTTAAACACACATTGGTAAAAATAAGGAAACCAGGAGGATCTATAATTCCCAGAGAAGTGAGATTGTTTTCAGTGTCAGTAACTAGTCAAAAACATGTAATATGTTCATATGATTTAAGAGTCCACTAAAAGTGTTAAAGTTTGCCCTCGTAATGGGCTTGTTTTTCCTGAAGATGACCACAAAAAGATAATTTATAAGAGGTTTCTACAAAAGTGAAACACTTCTGTTCTGTTCCCTGCGGCCACTGAAATAATGCTACACAAAGATTTCTTGTCTGACTCCTTTTTTCAGTATTGAATATATTGTAATAAGCCAAGTAATAAAAACCCATAGAAGACCTTAAGTCCTACTAAAGACAGGCTGAGGTAAGAAAATAATCTAGAAAAGTACTTTATAGTTTAAGTACCTCAAACATTCCCATTTTATGTGTAATTCCCTCCCCTACACGTCAGAGAAGTATTGAGATTTTTAACGTTCAGTTGTAGAAGCTAGTTCATTTGTTATTTTGGATTTACCACCTGTCCCGACATAATTTGCTAAAATTAGCTCCACCGGCCATTTAGTTCCACACAAATTCTCCTGAAAACATCATCTGCCCTTCCCTTTTTTTTATGAAAAACTTTTCCATACCACTTTTTTTATCTCACGTTTAACATATAACAGGTCCAAATATGGCAAATTCCATTAACATTTGAATATTTCTTTGAGTTTTAACAAGTTCTCTCTTTGAATCTGTACATTAATTTAAATTCATGTAATAATAGCTGTTGAGGTACATATGGAACAAAGTTTGAATGCACTTTAAAATGCTTTCAATCAGTTTCTTGTTGGAGTGAAGCAGATTTCAGAACTTCTCTGTGGCTTCTTTGACCCAGACATCCTACTTGCACTTTTACTTTTGTACTGAGTTCGTGTTGGGAGGAACGTTTGTGGCTCAAGTAACGTCTCTGAAATTAATTTTTAAAAAAAAAAAACATTTAGCTAGCGCAGCTTTCCAAGCAAGTTGGCGGTTTTCTAATACATCACGAGTTTTGGTCACGTTATGTTGAAGGTTTGTGCTAAACAAACTTTGCACAAGCTAAGTTAGCTAGTGAGCTAGCGACGTTTAGCGACTATTTAGAAACGAGAAGAAACTTTTTCAGGGATGAAAAACTAACGTTGCACAGTGATGCTACACTCGTCCACGTCCACGCAGACACTGGGACGAGCGAGCGGCATGAAACTTACAGGAGAGGTCAGTGGAATTCGCCATTGAGACGCAGGAGCTCACGGAGCCTGGAGACCGCCGGTGATATTCCCGACAAGCGGCCGTTTAACGTCTGGTCGTCGGTCCCCACCGAGCGCGTTTGAACCGAACGGAGAGACGGACTCTCGTTAACGTATTTCCTGATTCCCAGATTCGGATACGCCCTGTTCTTAAAGCGGTACACGCGTCATCGGAGAGCAACACGCCGGGGAAGGAGCGAGAGGAGGCGCTCACGACCACTTCCGGCTTCTCCTCAGGTTTAAAGTCAAACCTGCTTCTGCTCCCTCAAGAGGGATGGGTTAAATATGCAGGAGTAAATTTCACTGTAACATGTATGTGCAAATGTATATGTGATCAATGTGACTAAAATAAAGGTTCTTCTTCTTCTTCTTCTTCTTCTTCTTCTTCTTCTTCTTCTTCTTCTTCTCACTCCTGTTCCTTGCTGCAGGAGCATGAAGTGTCATATCACTTTGAGTGTGGTGCTAAGACATCATCACAGCAGCAGTAATTTTGTGACTCTACCAAAGTGAGTAAAGTCAGATTCTTCATCACAATTGTCTGAAAACATGAGCTCAGTGCAGTCAGGTGTCAGACTAAGCAGCTTCTGATCATCACTCTCCATCTTCTTTGTGTCAACAGTGTGTTTATCCTCCAGCTGAAGAGATGCAGATTTACCGAGAAATTCGACCTATCAAGAGAATTGGAGTGTGTATAGCAGCAGTGGACAGGTAAAGATGAACCCTTTATTATACAAGCAGAGACCATCATTTTTGGGAAAAACCATCTTTATTTGACTTGTTTGAGTAGCTGATGTTAAAACAAAAATATTCACAAAAACAGACCTGTCATTAACCTGTCAAAATTAATTTGCATTAATATTAAATGTGTATGTTTCAAGTATTTGAATCGTGACATGTGAAGCTAAATGTTGGTAACTGTGCTACTCTCATCATTAGCCATTTGGGCCCCACAGCTCACTCCGGTAAGTGTCTGGTTGTGTATGGCAGCCACATGCATTGAGTCAGGTCGGAATAGAACACCTCTTTACATTTAAACTGTGGTCCAGTGTGTCGTGTCCTTTCAGGACGTTACATCTGTGACAGTACGAGACACATCTGTTGGCACGATGGACTGTTGACGTACGTACACTGACAAGAAAGTCATAGAGAGAACAGGTGCCTCAGTGATTTAGAAAAACAGTGTATCTGCTGTTCTATGGGAAACAGGTAACAGAAAAGGTTTTACACATCAAACTTTCTGAAGATACAAATTTTGGACAAGTTTCTAACTACAGTACACCTAGACTCTGCTAATGTGTTTTGTAGCTTTAGGTTCCCGGACAGAACCTGTGGGCCTTTTTCTTGTTTTGAAGGGAGTTTTTTTTCTGTCCACCATTGCCCAGTGTTTGTTCAGGGGGAGGATTTGTATTTCTATGTGATATTTATGATATTTTTAGTTAGTTGGCCTTTTATAAAAGCACAGTACCTTGCAGTAGCATGTTTGTGTCTAACAAAGTGTTACTAAGTATTGCTATTTATACTTTCATAAATAATCTAACTACTCCCTCCATTACATTCAACATTCTGCATCTTGTATTCAGCATTAAAAAACAGTAAATATTTAACAAAACCAACCATTAATTTACTTTTAAGAGGTAATGACACAATTGTATGTATTTGTTCTATCCCTATGTTATCCAATGCTTCCCTCTACTGGTCACAGTCGTGCAGCTTACAACTGAACACTGAGTCTGACCTAAACCCATATTACAACTTATTACAAGTGTACAGTGTTCAAACGTGTGGACAGATGTTCATATGTAAATATCCATCTTACAGCACAAAAGCTAGCTTAGCACTTTGCTTTACTCTTTACTCCTTGACTTGAATTGTTTTCTTGCCAAATGCATAATGTAAATGTAAACACTGCCAATCTACTTTTATATTGTTGGTTTTTCAAAATATATTTCTCTCACCAACGGAAAAGGAAATTTAAATAAATGTGTTTGCTTGAAAATTGTAAACATTGTAACAGCAAATAAAAAACAGCTCTATAAAGAAAAGTACAGTATCGTAGTAATGTGTTTAAAGAAAACACACATTTTTAAAGAAGCACAAGTGGCACATTTGTCTTCTGTCTGATTGATTTACTCAATGCAACTGGCATTATTGTTATCTTAAAATATATAAAACATTTAAACAAAAAATGTATAAGTATAAAATAAATGATACAAATGTTTCTTATGTGGTTACACTTCTTAGTGATGAGATATTGTTTTGATAGTGTAGACACACTGGATTACCTAAAAGACTTTGCATCAGAATATGTTGTATTTCAGGATCCTATTTTTAGGACAGATCCACTAAACCTGAAAGACCTGGGTTGAAGTATGTTGCTTTCAAAAAGGAAAAACACATGTTTCATTAGCTGAAATTTGATATTACATTATATATTAATATGATTAACACTGAATGAATACCAGACATTTCATTGTCACTACCAATGCATGTTTGTATTTCTTGTGTTTGTTTTTCACTACCCCTGCATGCATTTGTATTTACTGATTGTGATTCTGTTGTTAGTTATTAGTCTCCTCATTTTGAGTGATTATCCGTTCGTAGAATTAGCCTCTCTTTAAGAGTTCTTTTGTTTAAAGTGCTTGCCTGTGATTTTGTTTTAGTACAAGTCCCTGCCTTTGAGTTATTATAGTATCAGGAGTATGTGTGTCAGTTAATAACTATATCAGTAGTTCATGTGTTATAGACCAAGTCTCTTCCTTTGAGTTAATATTGTTATCACCTCAAGTGTATGTGCTGAGAACTATAGTATCAGGAGTATGTGTGTTATTAACTGTATCAGTAGTTAATGTTTTAATAAAACTTCTGCACTCTCATCACGTCGCAGCTTCTGCTTTTGGTTCCTCTAGTTACAGTATCCAGTTATGGTAACCATTACACATGTGTAAAGAGGAATAAGAAAGTTTATTACTAGACAAGGCTTTGTTGATTGTTTCATAGAGTTTTGACACTGACTCTGATAATATCGTGACTTAAGCTGGAGCAGATCCTGTCAGGAACCCTGTGATTGCAGTTGACATTACAGTGAGGAGGGTGTCTGCCTGCAAGATGAACAAGAGTGACAATGAGGACCATTAATAAATGCAAAGAGAAGCAATCAAAGTCCTGACCTTGTTCAGCCATTGAATAAATGGGATGAAGGGGTGGTAGATGATGAGAAGAGATGGTTGGACCACAGAGGTAAAGTTGTCTCAGTCTAACTGTTGAACGACAGTAAATATTCTATACAATAAAAAATAAAGAATGTTAACGTAAATAAAATTGGTACCAACTTAATAAAACTCAAGCATGTTCGCACAACATATGGAAGTGAAACATTAAAAAAGGATGTACTACATAAAGTGATGGAATGGTTACAACAGGCATAAACTGTTTAAGAAACATTTCAAAAGTGTTTATGGTTTATTGTGTGTTGCACTGTGTAATTTGGACCAACTATTGGAGCAGGTTTTGAGTATTTTGTATTACATTTGACGATTTGCTGTTAACATGCCCTTCTCTCAACCCAACTCAGCTCCTGCTTAAAACTGGATCGTATTGTTGTACCAATGCCTATTTACACACTGGCATATGTGCCCTACATCTGCTCTGTTTACAGCCGCTCACCAACCACCCCGTCGGCCGCGTGCCTTCAGACAGGGAGAAGAACAAATGACGTCACAGACTTAGGAGCACGTTGACATGTGCATGCCGGGGCCGGGCCGCAGCCGTAAATAACTAACAAATGTGCAAAACCCAGTTCTGCCTGACAGAGCACTTCAGAATCCTGCACCAGTCCCCCCTAGTTTTCCCTGCTACTCGATTATTATTTCCTTCAATTTGGCAAAAATATCACACATAAATCTTTCAAAGTAGTAAGCTGCTTGCATGATGGCTGATCTGAGGTTCTGCTCAGGCTAATGCATTGTTTCTTTAATATGTCAGGCACCTGCTTATTCAGCTCCACTATGGGTTGGAGCCACTGGGGGGCCTGGGGTCGCACTGGACACCCCCCAACTCTGATTGGCCAGACCAGGTGCCACCCGCTGCCAGAGAGACAAAGTGGCACTGCCAGTAGCTTTGGTAGAACTTTCAGCACAAGGATAACTAACCAAATCTGAAGCTGAAAGAAATCACCATCATTAGAAATAGATTTTATTATTTTGTCCATGTAAGGTGGTTTATTCTGTTTTATCAAAATAGAAGTTTATAGCTGTTGCACCCAGGCCGATTTTTATATCTATCTTAGAGAGGTTGAGTGATAACATTAAATAAACACATACATTGTTAATTAATAATAAAAATACATCTTCCAGATGTATGTATTTCAACATAGTTAATGCATAATAATACATCATAATTAGGGTCTAATCTCATTACTGCAATTCTTAAAACTCTTCACAGGCTCCCAGTATAACACAGAATTAACTATAAAACTCTACTGCTGGTCTTTGAAACACTGACCTGCTCACTGCCCATAGTCCAGCCAAATGTCCTCAGGTCATGACGGTCATCTTCTAACTTTGATTAGAATAAGATTCAAGTCTTCAGATGGAGCTTTTAGCTACTTCAGTCCTACTGAATAATGTCGTTTTGGACATAGATGGGTTATTAAACAGCCTGTAGGGCACAGATGCAGGTCACTGGGGATTAGAGGGCCATTAGGCAAGACTATGGAGTTACTTACATTTCATGCCTGAAAGTGCCCAGACAACCACAAAAGGAAACAAAACGATTCAAACTAATGGACATTGACCTCAAACTTTTTAAAACAGCTGCAAAATCAAAAAAAAAAAGGCGTGCACTGTCGTGAAACAGACATAAAAGACTAAAAAGCAGACACAAAATAACCAGAATTGATTTTGAATGAAATGTCTTTTTTTGCAACATGAAGCAACTTGCACTGATTTGACTTTGTTGATTTAATTTTTATTGATATATGCATCTGCAAAGCCATATCGTTCAGCAGAGTAAAAAGTGCAACATTTACTTGTGAACAGCAATAGAGTTCATGTAAAAGTAGCATATAATGGAAATAGTCAAGAAGATTACAATAATTATAATTATAAGTACCTAAAAACGTATGTAAATGCTCTTGGCTCCTAACACTAAATGTGACTGCGGAGCTCCTGCAGGTATTACGGCAGACTGCATCGGTGTGGGCGTGGTCTACGCCCTCTCATGTTCCAGTATGTTTAGAAATGAACCGAGGCCCAGTCACTGTGCAACGTGACCGACCGAGCCCCGTGCCGCTGTCCACGCCCACCCCGGCCAATCAAAACGCTTTGGGGCGTGGTTAAGCTGGGACACGAAATCGCAACGTCCAATCGCAAAGGCGAATTCAATATTACTTGCCAGACCAGGCACCGGCACGTGTGTCCCTGCGTGTAAACTAGTGTTGGAGGGGCGGACAAAAATGTCTGGAGAGCAAATACAGACTGCGAGGCAACGACCAGCGAGCAGGATCTATGCTGTTTCGATTAGATTTTTGAGTACCTTATCGTGGAATATCGAAGCTGTTGTTTTTGATTTGAAGCATATCTGAGGTAAGATGATCGTGTCTTGTGTTGTATCTGTGGAGGCATTGTTGAAGAGATGCTAGCTGTTAACTAGGTTCATTAGCTAGCTGTACATATAATGTATGATAATAACTATTCTGAATAATCAAAATGTCTAACTCTGCGCTCTTTTAACATTTTGGGTAATGTCAAGAAAGAGTAACCTGATATTAATAAAAAAAATAATTTATTAAGTTTTTAAGGTAGACGAAGCCAGCATTGTTTGCTAATAATATTTAGGTTTTTCAGATCTGAATAACTACTTTTGCTGAATTTAACATGAGTCTGTCATTTTTTGTGTCTGTGTGGTGGACATACATGGGGACGGTGCACAATGTAACTAGTACAATGGCTGCAAAAATGCGCCACTGTGGTTCATAGGTTCATATTGAGTCGTTATGCTAACAATGAAGTAAAAAAGGGTTTTACACTTTGTTGTGATTTTGTATCATGTTAACCAGGAATTCTTTGATTAGTGCAAAGGGTGATCCTGGTTGTGTAGCTTGTTCACCAGGTTTTCTGTGATGCTCTTGTGTTCACACACACACACACACACACACACACTGATATGAGACAACAACGTCCATCTTTTTAATATTCCAACACGACATCAAAGGTAGTAGTTAGTAAAGGCATGTTTGATCCAACATGTATTTGGTAGAAAGTGCAGCATTTAACAAGCTGATGAAGCATTTTAAAGTTTGCTGAAATGACATCAGTTCACTTTGTGCGCCCTACAGTGTTCTTATAGGTTGCATTGCTGTTGTGTATGTGTGCATAAATTTTGCGTCTGCCAAACTTAAGGATGTCCAGTCATTGACAGCTGTTGCAATACATACCTGTAGTCCTTGCACAGTACCTACACAAGCTATAATTAAATTTGTAATCAAATTTAGTTTATCTACCTAGCCCAAGCATGCCATGGCAAGCTGGCATCTAAACCCGGTTCCTCTGTTATGTATAACATGTAATGTTGAGAATGTATAGTCATCTTCTTGCATTGTTGATGCTCTGTGTGATAAGATGTAATTAGTGCTGTACAGTATGTCCTCTGGAGACATGTATTTGCATAGATGCAACACTCACGTACACATTTACTGTACAACGTACATGACTATCCAAACCAGCTCCACATACTGCAAACATTCAGAAAGCTTATTGAACAGATACCTAAAGAGAATAATACAAAGAGAAAGTCAAACCACCCTCCCCTAACTTACTTTGAGACTCCATAAAAAGCCACAGAAAGAAGACTCTTCTAGCCTGTGTACAGGCAAATTAAACTTGGCACCAGTGAGCGGCACTAATTTGAAATGAGTGGCTGAGAAGGTAAGAAGGCAGAAAGAGTTGCAAACTACAGTTCATTTAAACAGGCTCAACACACAAGACAAGTAGACAGTCTGTAGTTTCCTGAGGGATGTGACGGCATTGCCTGGTCTGAACACTGAGAGGTGACAAAGAGGAGCATCAACACCCTGGTTCACCTGCTTTGGCTGCAAGAGCTTTGTAATTACCTTAGTGTCCATAAAAATGTATAGAGCCACTGAATGTCTGTTCAGCTGTATACTGTACTTAACTAAACTACCCTAAAAGCTGAAAAACAAAAAGCCCCAGGCTACAAAGGACAGTAAGGGGGAGGTTTGGAAAGAATAGTTTGGTTGTAGAGGGATTGTGTGTATTCTCCGTGTTCTCAGACAGCAATAAAACAATGAGAGCTACCTACAGTAATTTACAACAGTCTGACAGCAAATAGTTCACAGGTGGCACCTAAACATGCCTGGAGATCTAGGGTCTCCATGTTACTCAACACACTTAATACTCAGATTACACGTATATTTACAGCTCTATTTGTTACACGGTCAGTCTACAAAGACGTGTATGCACGATTCTAATATTTATTATTTTATTTCTGGGAATGGGAATACAAGTGTGTATGGGCTTCGAAATATGGCTTTGAAATTTGACGACTGTTACACTTGGATAGGATTCTGTATGTGGTTTTGCTTGCTGGTTAACCAGATTGACTGCAAAGTGGAAAAAGTAAAGTATTGTTAAGTACTTGAATTACCTATTTACAATTTAAGAAAAGTCAACTCCCTAAAAAAGTGACTCATGTTTTTTTATACTAGAAATGTAATATGTGATATAGAACAGGGACACTAATGTTAATCGGTGTGGCTTCATACTTGTTTGTTTTATGTTATAGCACAGTTCTCAAACTTGTTGCTAATTATTATGTTTTTTTCTGTAGATTGTCATAGAAAAGCTTTTCAAGAGAATTTTCTCATCTGTAGCAAAACAGCAGAGCTTGACAATTGCAAAAATTACTTAAAACTATCGAACAAATGAGTAGGGATCTGTTAAAAAAGAGGTAATTTTACCTAATAGAGGCGGCTCAGTTTTGCCAAAGTTTCTGATTGTTACATTGGTTAGGTTTAGAAATGGTTCTAGTTTTTGCTTTTGTGCTCTTCCTTTATCACACAGATACAATACTAACTGCAGGCATCAGCATGCTGGTAACTCTACACTAATTGAAGTGAATGATGAAGAAATCATTGATTTGTTGACAGGGTGCATGGAACATTTCCCAGTAAGACACTATTTAATGAAGTGGAGCAAATATGGCGTTACAGTGTAAGCACTAAAAACTTCACAGCTCACTTTATGATGAGAGCCAAAAACTCAGTTAACATATGTTTTATTACATTTTGAAGGTTTTTCTTTTTGCTTCAGTGATTGTAGAGTGAGGTAAATGATAGTATAGGCTGAAGCTAGTATATCTAAATCTACCATGATGGTAGATTTGGAATTACTTTGATTCATTTTTACTTACTAATAATATTACATTCTGGGCCACAAGAAATGATGACTACTAATTTATTAATGTCTGGGGTATTGTAGCAATACCTGAACTCTGTTGTAACTACTTTGGCACAAAATTAAGAACATCTGTGTTGTCCCAGTCAAATATCCATTGCAACAACATCTTTTTCTGGCTGTCACCAATTTTTTTGTATTCTGCTTAGGATAAGCATGAAAATAATGTAGAAGTCGAAATTGCATGAGAGATATGCAAGTTCAATGGGAAAATGTATAAGCCGAGGCTTAGTTTGTTAAGCAGTTGTCCATGAAGCACAGGGTCAGTGGTTCAACTCCCAGTTTCTCGTGGCCACATGTTGTATCCCTGCACAGGACACTAAGCCCCCAACCCAGAGTGCTTTAAATGTAGCAGCTTGTACACAACAACTTCCCCATTGAATCCAGTATATAATTAAAATGTTATGGTGTCATTTTTTATCTGGTTCAATGGTTTGTTAAAAGTGAACAACCACTGACTAAACAATACATCAGTAGTTGACAAAATATTAGTATGTCAGTAACTATTATTATAGTTTTGCGGTTATATGCTGAGACACAGAAGAAATTGGCAAATGGCATAGCATGACATTTCCAGAAAGAAAAATGTGGAATCCAGGAAATAATAAAATGTTTTAACAAGACTCAGTGTTTCCCCTTTGCTCCACTGTTGCTGAACTAGATTAGTTTCAAACATTATTATGTAGTTAGCTGAGAGTAAATTCTGAAAAAAGAGCTTTTACCATTTCAGATCCTCCCTTTGTCATTTCACCAACTCCGACACAAACACCACTAATATAAGAGAGAATATGCCACATAATAAGAGAACAACAATAGTTTTTTCTTTTCATTCAGAAAATGATCAGAGCATCTCTAAAGAGTACTCACTACATTGTATAAAAATATTAACCAATATGAAATAAGTTTTATATATATATATAAGCTAAAACTTTTTTCATATTATTACCCTACCTGGAACTGTTATATATGACATTGGTTGTGGCACATACAGATGTAAAACTAAAACAATAAATAACAATAAGTGGGGATTTAGTCAGGTGGGTTAGACAAACACAAATAGTGATCGAAAAAATAATAATACTTGATCATATGGACAATGTTAAAGAACTGCTGTATAACATAAAAAAAATTGTATCTGCCTCAATCCACATCACTCATTAACATTAGTATCACTATTCTATATGACATTTCCAGTTTGATTACATCCCTGATTAAATAGGGTTGTAATGAAACTTATAATCTGATCTAGGTAGGAGGTAACTCAAAATAGAATGAATGAATGAAACATTTCCTTGACAGCTATCAAGGCTTCATCTTTTTAATCATTCTTCTAAATCCTATCTCATAAAAAAATGCCAACCAGATCTTAGGCCTGTTACTGTCAGCAGTCATATTGTGAAGATGTGTGTGTGTGTGTGTGTGTCATCGCCCCAGTCTCTTCGTGCCGTAAATGCTCATTCTTGACACTGACAGTAAATCAGCTTCGTCTCTGCGCTTATTCAAGAGACGAACATGGAGGCGGAGCTCAGGCCAGTGTCCTGCAGACCGCCTGTGCGAGCCGAACGCCGGACGCCCGTCGCAGGCAGCCCAGCCTCTGCATTGGCTTCTCTCATTGGCTCAACGCGCCGACCAATCAGGCGGAGGCGAGCCTTGCGGGAAATCACCGCCTCGGACACGTGTTGTGTACACAGAGAATCAGCGCGGCCGTGACCGTGACTGCGCCGCCGCCGTCGCCGTGCGAGCCGTGCGCGACCGTGCGAGCGAGCGAGCGAGCGAAGCTTCGGCTCCGGGCGGACGGTGCAACCGCGCTGCGTCTCATTTTTTTGACCCGGATAACTCGGGCGCGTCGTGATGCGTCCGTCGGCGGAGCGGCTCGGAGGAGAAGTTCATCACACATGTTCACGCACGGGGCCAGCCCACACCTTCCTGCGGCCTCCGCCTGCACAATGCAGCAGGGCAGGGAAGTGTGTCATGTTACACTGAGTTCCTTCCAGGTGACTGTTGTTCTGTACAAGGAGGGAACTTCTTGTGAAAACATGCGTGGATGTGGCCTGCGGTGGAAAACACAAGGTGACGGTTTGGGTCCAACCCACTAAAACTTTCAGTTTAACAAACACAAAACTACCACCACCATCTGCGTTATTATACTTAAATGTATTTTACGTGTTTATCTGATGATCAGCTAATTGATCTGTAATAGCAACAATGCAGGTTCATTATGTGCATGGCATCAACAAAAGGTGGTTGGTTTTCTTTTGTCTTAAGTGAGCAGAAATTTGTTTCATTATAAATTAAGTGTTGTGGTCGGGCTGCCGGCTTTAAAAAATGCTCAAATGTAAAGAGGTTTCAGGAGCCGTCACAACAATCCTCCCACTTTTTAATAGACACAGCGTTGTCAGTCTTGTTTTACAGTTACTGTGATGCAGCGCTCAATAAGTCACTGCGTGAAATTGTTTGAAGCTTTACAGATGCAGCGCTTGTATCAAATGAGCACTTGTTTCTCATTACCGTCATAGTGAGCAGATTTGTGGCCAACTGTTGGAGCGGAGCCCAGACAAAGTCAAGTGGTGGTGAGGTGCTTCACTAGCAATCATGCTCTATGACTTTGCTAAATTTGGTGCTGTGGCATCTCCCACACTTTCTTAAAATGTGAACGCAAATGTGTTGTTTGGTGAAATGAAATAATTTATTCAGCTCCAAAACATAGGGCTGCCATGATTGAAATGCAGATAGCACATGACGCTGGCAGTCTCTTTTAAAAATATGTGCACATGTACATGGTGCTCAGTCATTCTCAGCTTTAGCCTTATGTTCTGTGGAAATGTCCATCACAGAGACCTGTACTGATGTTGGTAATCAATTAATATTGAGCAGACTATTGCTACACTATTATAAATGAGACTATTATATTCTCAGTTTAATCTTATTTTGTCTGGTCTGGTTTATAACATTTCCAAATGTAGGTCCAAGGTTACTTAAGAGAAAAAGAGCGTGACTCCACCAGTGGAAGTGAAAGTAAGTTAAGAATGATCACAAGCCTTTATCTGTGATTAAGTGTGGTGCAGTTTTGTGATATATTATTTTACTTCACTAGATCAATGACCTCTGCATTTTCAAATAGTGTTTATCTATTCACCAAAAATGCGGCAGAGCATCTTTGAATTATTTTGAAATCTGACCTGAAGTTTCAACAAATCAAAAAATGTGATGACATGTTTCAGAGTCAGTTTGCCCTCACTATTGCTGTCCCAACATGCATTTTATGAATCTGTCAACCTCTTTTACATCCAGTATGTCACCCTGTGTCAAATACTCCACATTTGCTCCAGTTCATTGCTTTGGGAGTCAGATGTAATGTGTGCTGAGCTGAACAGTAAGACATTCAAAGACAACATACGTGTTTGCCAGGGAGTGAGACGAGCATCAAGCTGCAGCTATTTTCCACATTTATTCATAAGGCACGCTGTCTTGCGTAATCAGAGCTCAGTCTTACAGAGTGCATTTCCTGTAAATTATTAGAGCAGGGTGGTTTGCGCTGTTACCTCACAGTCATGGCTTCAAACCTGAACATTAGTGGAGTTTGCATGCACGCTCAGTGTCTCTAACGGTATCTGTCGGGTACTCTGGTGTCCTTCCGCAGTGCAAAGACATGTAGTACAGGTCCCCTGCAAACTTTATAGTGTGAATGTGAGTCTGAATTGTGTCAGAATGCAAGCTGTGACTGAATACAGCAGAATCAACTGAATTTGGGCATGCACTCTCTGTGCAAATGGCCCACTGCAGCTGCTGGGTGAGTGGGCCAGCACGGCACATACTGGTTATTCTAGTAGCCTGAGCAGCGGTTCACCACCACCTCTACCAGCCCCCATGTGTCTTTCCTGTCACCCATCAAAGTATGCAAGGATGCCAGCCTGCCTCTACGCCCACTCGTGCCCTGCTTACATGTTTTCATGATTGCTCTTTTCCCCTACCCATTTGGGCCGTAGCAGACGCAGCTTATCTTGTCAGATCGTCCATCTGACCAAATGTAATGCCGAGCAGCGTTTCATGGCTTCTGTCGATGCGTACCATCGACCGGAGGCGAGACCATACTGTATGAATTCTGCAACTCAAATATCTGCAATTGTTCACTCTTGCCATTATCAAAATGTTACATTTCTATTACTTATTTTTAAGGTTATCATTAGTTCTCCACACCTTTTGTCCTGGGGACTAATAATCAGTCTCCAGCTGGCGGCTGCTCTGAACCCGTCTACTCAGCCGTGTTGGGTTGTTGCGTCAGAACATGAGGAACATGTCTGAGCTGTCAGTGCAGGGACCTAGTTAAATCTGTCCTGAACAAATTCTGCATCAAAAGCATCACCGCACACCTGTGTGAGGCAGGTAAAGGGGCTTGTGGGGCAGCTCTGAGTATAAAATTGACAGGATTAACGCCTGAGTACCAGCTTGTGTCGTCTTCTGGTTGCGTCTGCGCGGCTTAAAGGATTATGGCTATCTCTCTTTCCTGAAGAATAAATAGCACTAGACTTTTACTTGCGTAGGTGGTGGCCAAACAGGTATATGCTTTACGTTACTATTTAGAAAGAAGGCCAAATTTATAACAGGCATCCTCGTGGTGTACTGTTTGTTTTGACTCTGACGTAAAAGTGGACTAAGCTGTGACATCTTAACAAATGTCCTGTGTAATTTTGGTAAAAGTGCAAGTCCACCTGTTCTGTATAAGGATGCGTAATTGTGGACTTGCTGCAAAGAAATAGGAGCTGGATATTATTGTCCTTTGGTTCTTCAAGTGAGATGATAATCTGGGTAAAACACTCACAGCTAGACAAACATGCACTCTGTTCCACAAGTCAGAGGAAACACTTCATGGTATTATTTGAATTGTCTTTGTAGAGTGAACTGATAAACAGTTTTTTTTCCGTAGCTACAGTCCTTGGGAGACACAGACAAGGCCACAAGAAGTGTTTTTTAATCCTGTAGCTACTATTATTAATTAATTCTCTATCCAATTCTCTCTTTTTCTCAGGTGGCCTTTAGCACCTAGATCATCACATCTCTGATACAGAGTGAAGGGACTGTTTTCTGCTCTCACCAGGAGCTGATTTTCTCACTCTGCCTCACGATCTCTCGTCCCATCTGTTGGAAGCACTAATGCCAAGGCTGTTTCATAACCACAAAATCATCTCTTCTCTGTGCTACCTTGAGTGACAAGACACTTAAAGACAATTTGCTGTCTCTCTGGAAAGGCAGCCTGTGTTTTTTTTCGAAGATCTTTTAGCACCATCAAAGACGGGCTCTTAGCCCAAAACCCTTTGATTTTGCAGTTGTTCTTTTTGCAGGAGAAACCATGAAATTCTCTCTGTAGTTCATTAACTAGTAGCTAACAACCATGATTCACTTGGTTATACACAGTAGTCCCACTTAAACTAAAGGTTTCACAAAATTTTTCCTTGGCTGACACCTTAATCAAGCTGTACCAGCTATATTTTACTCTAGTATGAGTTATGACAACTCTAAATCAACGGCCAGCAGCAGCACTCGGGGGCGAGTGGCAAGGGCTGATGAGAAAGACAATGGCCAGGAAGCCGAGGCAGGAGGTTAAACCCTCAGAAAACTAGTAGTGGTCAGCCCAGTGCCAGCGACTCCACCCAGGAGCAGGGAAATGGAGAGAGAAGAGGCTCGTCTCCGAGCAGAGGGTCGGGATCTGGAGGTTTATCCGGAACCCGACAAGGCCCCATCTCCGATGACATGGACGGCCTCTCCAGCGGGAATGACTCTGGGGAGAGAGAAAGCGAAGGTGGGATGGAAAGGGAGAGCGGGTCACGTGGGCGCCAGTCCACACGCAGCTCCCACAGCTCATCAAACGGCAAAGACTCTGGCATGATGCTGGAAACCACAGAGAGCAACAAGAGGTAAGAGAAAGTGAATCCAGAGAGGAGTGATCCACAGTTTTGAACAGTTGGTTTTCATATGTGTTTTATTGCTTTTGCACTTAATGTCTTTTACATGCATGACACACACCTTTCGTCATTAAAATGAATTAAGAATAGATCATATCACTATCAGGATATAAACTTTATCTGCATGTATAAACAGTCATTCCTCCCTTTCCCAGCTCCAACTCCCAGAGCCTGTCACCGCCCAGCAGCTCCCTGGCCTACAGCCTGCTGTCAACCAGCTCGGAGCACGACCACCCCTCCACCTCGGGTTGCAGCAGCAACCAGTCTGCAAGGGTTCAGACCCAGAAGGAGCTCATGAAGGCCATCAAGGAGCTGAAGCTCCGCCTGCCAGCTGAGCGCAAGGCCAAGGGCCACTCCAGCACTTTAAACGCACTCAAATACGCACTTCAGTGTGTCAGACAAGTCGGAGGTGAGATTGTTTTTGTTTGTGTCCGATTATGGTAAAAAAGTGGTGAAATTTAAGCTGCTTCCCTTTCTTTGAATGTATTTTCAGGTGTACTTGTTCTCTTGCACTGAAAATGTAATTTTATCTTAAACTGACTTCACACCCTGACTGGTTTTAACCCTTTCCAGCCAACAAGGAGTACTACCACCAGTGGAGCGTGGAGGAGTGTCACGGCTGCAGTCTTGACTTGTCTGCTTTCACAATTGAGGAGCTTGACAATATCACTTCAGAATACACCCTCAAAAACACCGTAAGTTCACTGGAAACCACTGCACATAGTTGATATCTTATTATTTTAGTTAATAATTTGTGGACATGATCGATTTATTACGTTTTCTTCCCCCAGGTATCAATTATAACAGGAACCATCAGGTGGCTTTGAATGTCACAAAGATTTATGAGAGTCTCGTAAAGTATTGATTCAGATTCACCTATGCAGCATCTGTTTTGCTGCAAGCAAATTGATTAAACTGTGTTGAACCAGATATTTTTCAATATTTGAATCATACTCCTACCAATAAGGGCACACTCAAAGTTACAAAAGTATGGCTTAGATTAGCAATGCTTTCACAGCAACTTAATAACAATTTCAATTTCTAATTTTAATATCAATTTATATTTTTGTCAATATGTTGTTGTTTTTTTCATATTCAATAAATGAAGTGGTAAGTACCTCAGCTTAAATTTAGAAAAATGTGCGTATTTTAGATTAAGATATAGAGATACAGCACAATCTACAAAGCTTGCTTATTTAAAAAAAATGCTGTGAGGTCCAAACTGGCAACACACTGAAGCTCACACAGACTATTATTAACTTTATTTTGTCAGAGAACTTTTGCCTGGCTCGTGTTCAGAAACAGGCTCCTTCACACACCTTAAAAACTGACACTGCTGCGCTGCCAAACACAACCAAGCTCCAAGAACATTTTCATTGACAGTTTGTTGGAAAAGTCTTTTCTTCTTTGTTTCCCTCTCAGGACACTTTTTCCATGGCTGTTTCATTCTTGTCTGGAAAGGTCGTTTACGTGTCGCCCCAGGGCTCGTCCCTGCTTCGCTGTAAGCCCGAGTGTCTCCAGGGGACTGTATTTTCCGAGCTTTTGGCTCCACAGGACGTCAGCACTTTCTACAGTAGCACAGCACCCTGCCGCCTGCCCACTTGGGCCTCCTGCATCGGGTCTGGTGAGCAGGAAGAGATGGAATCTGGACAGAAATATTAATAATTTTCTTAACTAACTGATAACTGTACTGACTAATATACTAATTCAATCAATGTGATGCTGCTGCTTCCTGTCCCGAATGACGTCTTCTCAAATTCTTTCCTACAGTGTCTCCTCCAGTTGACTGCACTCAGGAGAAGTCCATGTTCTGCCGGATTAGTGGTGACCGAACGCAGGGTGGTGACATGCGCTACTATCCGTTTCGCCTCACACCCTACCAGCTCACCATCAAAGACTCAGATGCTGCTGAGCCACAGCCCTGTTGCCTGCTCATCGCAGAGAGGGTTCACTCTGGATACGAGGGTATTTAATCCCACAACACCAATGATAAACTGATCAGTAATTTGTGATAAATGTGTTTCTTATGCATGTGGGTCGACCCTCCTTCTATTGGGCTTTGCCAACTGGGTTAGGGGTCAAACCAAGGAAAACACATGTTGGTGGAAACAAAATTAGATCAGGCAGATCTGACCTTTACCTCAGGAGTCAACATGGACTGTGCTGCAAATTAAAATCAGCTTAATTTCTTGCCTAGAAGTGCAGAAGAAAGATTTTTGTTAGGCACAACTTCTTGTATTTCTAAGTCCTCACATTTTTCAATTATTATATATGCAATAATGACCAAGTCTGTAATCTGTATTTGTAATGTGCTCTCCGACTTTTGGACCCTACTGTGTGTTGTAGTTTAGCGTTTGGTTACAGTTTACTTAAAATGTTGTGTCAGGCAATGTGGTTATATGGTCAATGAGTAACAAACTTCCACTCATAATTTATAATAACTTAAATAAAGTAATATGGATTATCAGCATTTTATGTACAGAAATATATTTGGAAATAACCGCTTTCAAGGTTTCCTGTGTTTAATGTACTCCTATGAAAAACAATCACAGCCCACAGTCACTCTTGTGATCACTGAATTTGTCCCTGGAATATTCATAGAAATAAGTTGAGCCTAAATGAGCCTTGCACCTCATGGCATTTTCATTCTACCTGGGTTTTTGTCTTTAGACATTTATGTTGTGGCTAAAGAAGTCAGATTTGGGGTATTTAAGAATCAAGATTTTTCTTGCTGTGTTATAGGCAAACACAGCAGGAGTTGTTTTAGTAAGAGCACAGTTGTGAACTTTATTCATCATTACTCATTGTGTAATTTGACGCCAAACACACACTTGAAACTGACCTTGAAATAATGTGTTTGTGTTAGAGGGAAATGAAAGAGCTGCAGATAAATTGTTATACCTTATTCCCTTGAATATAGATGATAATAGAGATAGCACATGACTACAGATGTGTCTGAATTACAAATACCATTCATCATTTTCACCGTAACCGTTCTGTTGTTCTCAGCCTGAAAAGTGCGTTTCATCTGTTGGATGACTGTCCTCTTTACCTTTCAGCTCCCCGTATCCCCCCAGACAAGAGGATCTTTACCACCAGTCACACTCCCAGCTGCCTCTTCCAGGAAGTCGATGAGAGGTCTGTTTCTGAAATGATGATGATATGGACGAATTATATCCGATTAATGACAAACAATGGGAGCTACAATTTGTTTATGTTTGTTACCATTGGTAACAGACTTTAAAAATAAAATGTTAATCAGGGTTTATTCCTGTATGTATTAATTTATCCATTGTTTAGTTACTTGATAAGATAAACAGTACAGTCGTTATACTGTATAAGAAGGAAATTATACATGAGCATTTATGACATTAGTGTGACTTGGACAGTGGTGCAATAAACAAATTTATTCAGTGGCTTTTGCTGTAGTTGCATATGATCTGTGGAAAAAAACTAATTTTTTTTTTAGATTTAAATCTTTCGTCAAGAGTAAAAAGGAGATTAGAGCACACTGATTCCCTGAGTTTACTAGTGTAAACAGATAAACGTGATAGGACTAGGACTGAAATCATAATGGATTTTATGAAAATAGGAAGGGTATTTACACAGTGTGTAAATACATTTTGTGTTCTCAGGGCTGTGCCATTGTTGGGCTACCTGCCTCAGGACCTGGTGGGAACCCCCACCCTGCTCTACATCCACCCTGAGGACAGGCCCATGATGGTGGCTATACATGAGAAGAGTGAGTCTGAGCTGAGCTGTAACTTTTTCATTTGTGTCTTCCCTGTGATGGTATCTCAACGAATCATTTAATTCTTTGTTCTTTAGTTTTTTTATTGTATTCACGGTGGCATATGGAGGTTACAGTGTTTTATTTTAGAGAATGTGTGATCTTGACTTTAAGTCTATCCACTCATCTGTTTCCATTCTTGTTTTTTTCAGTCTTTCAGTTTGCAGGGCAGCCATTTGACTACTCACCCCTGAGGATGTGTGCCCGCAGCGGCGAATATCTGACCATCGATACAAGCTGGTCTTCCTTTGTCAACCCCTGGAGCAGGAAGGTGGCATTTATTGTGGGGCGCCACAAAGTCAGAACGTACGTTTATTATTTCATTATATTATAAAGACATCTTTTTCTGCAGTTTCCTCCCGATAGAAATTGTAACATTTGCTCATTTGCTCATTTCAAAGCCTTGTTAACCTGAAACATGGAAGGAGATATGGTCGGCTTGCAGCAGAACTTAAGAATAAAACCACAGTATCTCTACAAAGTTGTACCTTCTGTTTCCAGGAGCCCCCTGAATGAAGACGTCTTTACGCCACAGAGCTGCGAGGGCCAGGTCACCACGCCTGATATCGTCCAGCTGAGCGAACAGATCCACCGGCTCCTGGTGCAGCCGGTTCACAGTGGAAGCTCGCAAGGCTACAGCTCCCTGGGATCCAGCGGCTCGCGTGGGTCCCGCCGTTCACACCAGCAGCACCTCAGCGCTTCAGCCACCTCGTCCAGTGACAGCAACGGCCCCGCCATGGATGAGGCCACTGCCGCTGTCGCGTCACACAAACCTGTGAGTTTGAGCAATGGCTGGTTTGGAATCTAACCATATTTTAGGTTTCCTGCTTTGTCACAGATTTTAATAGTTTTCATATAAACTAATAATTTAACAAGCAGAAACAATGTGATCTGGAGTCAGGGGAAACGAATATAAATGCGTAGAGTACAACATCCAGTGTAGCTGGCATTTTGTCTGATACCCTGCTGTATCGTCTTAGTTCTGAATGTGATGCTGTTATTTTTTGTTTTGTCTTGTTTGGGTTTTCCAGATGACGTTCCAGCAGATCTGCAAAGACGTGCACATGGTCAAAACAAATGGACAGCAGGTTTTTATCGAGTCCCGTAACCGGCCACCGCCCAGAAAAAATACCACTGCAGGTAAAATACGATACTGGCTGACTCATAATGTTACACAGTCACTCAAAAAATCTGTTTTTAAAGAAATGCTATGTGGATTTACAGCTCTGTAATTCATCTTCATGTGGTAGAATTAATGGATGAAGTGTAAAGAAGGAATATGGAATGTGTGTAACATTTATTTTTTTATTTCCTCTTGTCCTCACTCAACATCCAGGTGCAACAAGTGTCAGGGCCATCAGCAGTGACCCAATCAGAGGTTTAATAGCAGACATGACGAATCCACCCAAGACTTTGATTCCTGCACCGCTCCTACAGAAAGAGGCCACCACTGGCTACTCGTACCAGCAGATCAACTGTCTGGACAGCATCATCAGGTGTGTGTGCATGCACACAAAAGCCGCACGCATCTTGTTATTTTTTTTATTTTTTTACACATCTAACAAAACTGTTTCCGGACAGGTACTTGGAGAGCTGCAACATTCCCAACACAGTTAAAAGGAAGTGCGGCTCCTCCTCCTGCACCGCCTCCTCCACGTCTGATGACGACAAACAGCAGGAGGCCAGCGGCAACAACAAAGGTACATTCTTACATTGACCTGCATGTATTTATTCAGCAATAATATTCACATAATGCTGTTTTTTTTTTTAATTTAATTAACCCATCTCATGCAGCCTTTCCTGAATTACTGAAAGACAGACTTTGTTCCTGCATCGGAACAGTTTAGGATAACCAATGCTGTCGGTGTTTTGTTCCTACAGGTGGTTCAGTTAGCCTCGTAGGTGAACCACCTCCTCTGCCTCCTCTCACCATGGCCACAAAGGCAGAAAGTGTAGCGTCAGTCACGTCACAGTGTAGCTTCAGCAGCACCATCGTGCACGTGGGAGACAAGAAGCCTCCCGAGTCAGGTGGGCATCATCAACACTCACGCTGTCCTCTAAAGGGTTATCCAGTAGGTTTGTATGACAACTTTGATCTCATGCTTTCCATATGCCACTTTTGGAAATCCAGCTCTTCAGTCTAACAGTAGTTTGAGTTCAGACCACCATGGTCTGCCCAGCCCTCTCCTTTCCTGCTCTGCCTTACTCTACTACACTCTTTCCAGCCTTTTCTGTGAAATCACAAAAAATATGAAACAACAAACAGCAGTCAAACAGAAATAGTTATTCTCTGGATTGGTTAGAAGAGTGAGCCTCGTTTTAGAAGCGAATATCCCTGCAGCGCTGCCAGTGCTCTTCACTGAGCCTCTGACAGGACTTGTCTCTCACATTATGAAATGTTTTTGGAGAATATTTTCACTAAAAGTATTTTGCCGTTATTAAATATTTAGAGAAATTGTTTTCACTGCTGTAAGACTTCCATTGTCTTTCTGCTTCATCACAGACATCGTCATGGAGGAGGTTCCTATAACGCCTACACTTGCTCCTCCTACCACCACACCAACTGCTCCTGCCGGCGGGGCGACACTTGCCACAAATACTACCCTTGCCCCTCCTCCCCCTCCCCCACCTCCACTCCCTCAATCTGCTCAGCCAGAGAGGGACACGCGGAAAAGTGGAAGCTCTGGAGGAGGAGTAGGAGCAGGTTGCCTGGGTCTGACAAAGGAGGTGCTGTCTGCCCACACCCAGCAGGAGGAGCAGGCGTTTCTTGACCGCTTCAAGGACCTCAGCAAGCTGCGGGTGTTTGATCAGACCACGTCCTCAGCTGTGCATTGTCGCACCCCAGCTGCCAACCCACTGTCACGAGGTAGGGGTGTACGCATGCACACATTGAAAACTCAGCTAGATTCAAAGGTACAGGAGGAAAAAAAAAGTTTTTTAGTTGAAACTTTTAGGTCAGTGTAGATGGTGCAGCTCCAGTTTAAAGGAATAAACTGTTCAATAACTTAAAAGCCATTACAGCAATGGTGGGTGCTGATCCAAAGAGCAGTTGAAGATGAGAGGGAGAACATTGGATGAGAAAAAAACAATAGAAGAAGCAAAATCCTAGCAGCATTAGTTCATCCATTGTCTGCTTCCGTTTTCCAGGAGTCCGTTGTTCCCGAGACTACCCAGCTGCAGGAGGCAGCACCGGTCACAGACGTGGTCGTGGTGGTAAGAGGATTAAGCACCAGGAGTCATCTGACCAGCACAGTTCTCTGGGGCTGAGCGGAAGCCGGCGAGACCCCAGAACCAACACCGCCCCCATGCCCCTCAACATGCCCCTCAACATGCCCCTCGGACCTCCTACAAACTCATCCTCTTGGCCGTCTGTTGGTTCCCAGGCCAGCATTCCCTCTGCCGCTTTTGCTCCTGGTATGCTTCCAATTTACCCAGTTTACCCGCCGCTCACACAACCCCTGCCTATGCCAGATCAGTCACGTTTCCCCCCGACCCCGATGGTACCTCCCATGATGGCCCTTGTTCTGCCCAACTTCATGTTCCCCCAGATGGGAGCGCCCCTTTCTCAGCCAGGCCTCACCCCCGGACATTTTTACAATCCCAACTTCACTTATCCCGGTGCTGCTCCAGCTCCTGTCCCCACTGTCGCCGCCAACCCCATGCCCATCCCAGGCACCTGCGCCCCCTCTCGCAGCAGCACCCCACAGTCCTACACTCAGACACCTGCTGACCGCGAGGGTGCAGAGTCGCCCCTCTTCCAGTCCCGATGCTCCTCCCCCCTCAACCTGTTACAGCTGGAGGAATCTCCAAGCAACAGGTTGGAGGTCGCCACTGCGCTGGCAGCATCCCAGCAAGCGACGCCGTCTGTGCAGGGGGGTGCAGCCAATGGACAGAGCTCGGCCAACCAGAGGAGCTCTGGTGAAACATCCAAGGAGAATGAGAATGTAGGTTATTTTCCGAAGAGTCCGGTTGTTTTAAACGTGTGTTTATTCCACAGAGGATTTTAAACATTCAGTCTTTTTACACTCCTGTTTATTTTTCTCCATCAGGGTGAAGCCAATGAGTCCAACCCCGATGACATGTCCACTTCCAGCGACCTGCTGGATCTGCTGCTGCAGGAAGACTCGCGCTCAGGGACTGGCTCAGCTGCTTCAGGCTCGGGTTCCTCAGGAACAAGGTCCTCCGGTTCAGGCTCTGGCTCCAATGGCTGCAGCTCCTCTGGCACCAGCGGCACCAGTCAGTACAACTATTACTATTATTCTTACACCACAAACTGAGGTTATTTTTCTTGCACAGGTCTAGTCTTCTTATTATATTATTAATGTGATTTTGTTTTTTTTTTATATAAGACTTGTGGGTGACAGTGATTTTAGTGATCACAACTAATATTTGTCAGAATAATTGTCAACATGCAGTTTCTTCCTGAGATCTTTGATAGTCCTTGTTAGAATACATTTCTTTGACGTAAAAGAAAAAAAATTATCTAATATTTCAGTTACTTTCTATGAAAGATAACTCCCAAAAAAACAAGTTTTTAGTCCACTAGTGTACCTACTCTACTCACACTTAGTTCTTAGTTCTTAGTTTTCAACTCTTGTTCACTCAGGCAGCAGCCAGGGCAGCCACACCAGCAAGTACTTCGGAAGCATCGACTCTTCCGAGAACGACCACTCACGCAAGCAGCCAGCAGGAGGCAGCAGCGGCGCTGAGAGAGATGGCGAGGAGCAGTTTATCAAGTGTGTCCTGCAGGACCCCATCTGGCTACTGATGGCCAACACTGACGACAAGGTCATGATGACCTATCAGCTGCCTGTCAGGTAGGACCGGCAAAACAAGACCAGGCCATTTTATCAACTTCCTTCTTTCAGCTGCCTTACATCTGGTTTTTATTTTAAGTTTTGAAAATATACAAAATCTCATGCACTCTTTAAGGGTCCATGTTACGTAATGATTCCAAATTCCAATTTTAGGGTAATTTTGATAAAGCATCAAAAAACAGTAGGCTTACAGTGGCCCTTTTTTTCTGTGTCTGTGTAACAGAGACATGGAGACGGTGCTGCGTGAGGACCGTGAGGCTTTGAGGAATATGCAGAAACACCAGCCACGGTTCACAGAGGAGCAAAAGAGGGAGTTGAGCCAGGTCCACCCCTGGATCCGCACTGGACGTCTACCCCGAGCCATCAACATCTCTGTATGTGCACTGCACAGCTCAACCCTGAACCATTAAAGAGTGAAATAAACAAATGTTAAATAAGCATTCATATACCAACAGGAAAATCATGTGTTTCTTTCAGGGCTGTGCGGGCTGCAAGTCTCCCCCCTCAGTACTTCCTGCTGCTCCTTTCGATGTGGAGATCCACGAGATGGAGCTGTGCAGTGTGCTGAAGGCTCAGGAGGAGGACGCCAGCAAGGGCGAGAAATGCCGGTCGGAAACAGCCATGGATGAAGCTCACGCAGACGATGAAGAGGAGGAAGAGGACGTTGAGGAGAAAGAAATTAAAACGCAAGGCAACAATGAAGACATGATTGCAGAGGAACAGAGAGCGGCATCAGAAATTGTGGAGGGAAAGACGAATGCTCAGCCGCCCGTGACTGACATGACTCTCTGAGTAGGTGGCCAAAGATGCCAAAAAGCGCCATCACAACTTTTCTATGCTGATGTGCAAAGAAGGAGCACCTTGTAAGACTTTCCTGTGCCCTCAGCATCATGGAACAGCTCAGCTGGGACATTAATTACCTGAATATAACTGCCATTTAATGTGCGGCAGATCAGGCCGAGTTCTTTGTTCGTGTCTGACTTTGACCGCACACCTGGTCTGTATCACGCCTTGGAAAGGATGCGCACACTCATTTTTAGAGAGTGAAATAGTATTTTCTTTCCTCTCAGCTGATTCTCGTAGTTCTCTGCAACTATTTATTGAAGTTTAAAACTAATCGAAGGACTGAGGTGAATGTGTTACAAAAAGGAACCTTTACATAAAGATGGATGTGCTTTACCACAGTGTCCTCCTGAACGTCAATCTCTGGAAAGAATGGAGTTTATTTGTGACTTTTCTTCTTGTTGAATGTTTCCCCGGGTTGCCTGGGATCCTGCTCCCACTCAGATCCTGCTTTTCTCAAAGACCTTTTTTTATGATGTAACCCATGAAAAAAAAAAAACGTTCCCCATAAAAATAGAAAGTGAGAACCAGGTTTTTTTTGTAAATATTGTGTATATTTTTATACTCTAATGCACTACAGACGGAGCGAGGACGAATGCGTGGCAATCACCAGGAGACCGGATGTCCTTTCAAGGTTTCTCTTCGGCAAGCATTAGTGCATTTGTGTATTGGCTGCACAGTGAGAGATAAACAATGCCTCTCTAAGAAAAAGCTCTCTCACAGACGGACGACATCCCAAACTGCCACCACCCTAAAGAGCCATAAAGCCGTCAGCCGAGGGCGAGTGTTTGTGCTGCTAGTGTTTGCTCACAGTGGTAGATGGATTTAGAGAGAGGTGGCCCTTCCAAAGGGTTTTAAGAGTTTGGAGAGTGTTTACTATCTTCTCTTTCCCTCTTTGCCCCCCCCTCTTGGTCTTTCTCCTCCTCTCTGTGGCACTGTTGTGGTCATGTGATATCCTATGCTTTATGGCGTCAGTGGTGTCTGCAACAGGTTAATATTTTTGTGAAAATCTTTGTACAATTAAAAAAAAAGACATTAAAGGACTTGAAATGCCTTTAAATGTGTCTTGTTTTTTTTTTTATTGTGTGATTACATCTCTTTGCAGTCTATTTCTTGCTGGGTGTTTTGCAGCAGTTGGCCCGGAGACTCAAAGTGTCCAGAATGAACTGGAAACAAAGAGCAGATGAGGGCAGCTGCTTTTCTTACCGCAGTCTCCTTATGTTCAGCTGTGGTTTCTACCAGCAGTGGTCACCACAGCTTAAAAAAGACAAAGGCATGCCCTCGTGCAGACAAACGTACTTGACTTCGTTGCACATAATGATTATAACAATGACTATGTATGCAGGTCATTTAGTGCATGTGAGGATTAAAGTATTTTGGAAGAGTATTTAAAAGTCACATTATATGTGATATTAAACCATCGATTATTTTGGGCCATTTAGTGCTAAAAAGGAGCATTTGCTGCAGACGTCGTGTCTTTTTAAAAGTCACGGTGGCTTTCTATTTTGGTTTCTGAATTCTTTCCCTACTTTAAAATAAAATTCCTTTACCACGTCCTTACTTTCTACTATTATGAATTCTGTGGAAAGGAATTTAATCTTTGTAATTTGTTTTTATTCCTAAAGAGACTTATATGAGGTGAGAAAGTTTAATAGTAGCTGTGACTTTTCTAGTTGCATTTTTAAAATACTAATGATTTTTTGTAAGATTAACCTGTGTTTCCAGGTATTTCACAATAAACTTTTAGTTTTGTATTTTCTTTTACATGTGTTAAATTTATACAATACAGTACATTTACATTTGGAAAAAGAGGATGTGAAAACTGCAAAATCCAGAGAAGAGATAAGCACATGTAAACGAGTATTCACATGGTTTCCAACCTGTTATAATTTAAAATTATTTGACATTAACAGCATAATGGTGTTATAAAAGAAAAAAAAATGTCATCAGCTAACAGTGAATACTTACAGTACAGTAGATGCCTTCATGATTTTGGCTGTTCTTATTTGTTAATATTTATGACCAAATTCATAAAATGTAAAGTTTCAGTGGCTTCCACAAGTGTTAACCCCATGGTGGTGCTGTAGGAAAAGTAAAGGTGTGTTCAGACTGAAGCTGAAATTAATTTTGAAACAATTATCAGACATGCTGAGCTTGTTAATGACTACGACAGTGCTTTTCTTCGTTATGAGTATGGAGCAGATTCATAAACCCCCGAGTTACAGCATATTTAAATTGAATTGTTTGAACTAGCAACTACTGTAGATGCAACTTGTCATTCACTTTTCAGTTTCACACCGTATGAAACACAACGAACGCTCAAAATTGTTTACCAGTTGGGTTTATGTTCAGATATTTCACACTCTGACCTGCTGTTGTTGGCACTGGAGGCACAGTCAGGGGATCTCCAGAGTTACCAGGCTTCATCGCAGACAGACTGCGGATGTCTGCACCAAATTCTCATGGTGATCCGTCCCGACGGCTGTGGAGATATTTCTGTCTGGACAAACAGATCAACACTGCCAAACATAAATGCCTCGTCGCTACTGTGGCAAACCGAACCTGGCTTGAAGCTGCGGTGACGTGATCATTAACAAACATGCAACAGTGGCGCCTTGTGCGTCGGTGCGCACGCCTGCAGAAACACACCTTGTCCATACATTAGCTGTGAAACAACACCAGCAACACACAGCTGGGGTCACAAGCACTGCACAGTTATGCTGAAGTCCACGTCCACTGTAATTACTGTAGTTACTTCGCTCCCTCCACATTACGCCACCTTCTCTCCCATCACTTCCACTTCCCTCCTCGTTCTCTCTGCCCTCCCCTTCCAAACTTTACATCTCCCCACGCCTCTGTTCTGCATCTCCCTCCTTCCTGCTGCCTCTTCTTTCCTCCTCGCTCCCTTCTTTCCTAATCAGGAAGGATGGAGGACAGCGTGTGGACCGTGTGCCTTCTCGTCATTTTGACTTTGGGATGCACTGAGGCTCAGACTCAGACCAACTTCACTAGGTAAGTTCTGTACGTGAGAAAGATTTTACCTCCCGGAATATGTGTCCGTCTGTTTTTTCTCCCTACATCCTGCGTGTGCACATGTGGCATGTCGTGCACATCTGTCTTGATTAACTGCGTTTTTTCTCCTCTCCTGGGTGCAGTATTATGATTATGGCTGCAAGGTTGCAGTGTCAGCAAGATGTGGTTGGCATCCCATAAACACACGGACAGACAGGCGGACACGAAATGACAGCATGTGGTTATTGGTGCAGTGATTAGAGTGGGCACATGTGCAGCAGCCTGTCCTCCTGTCTCGTGTTTATGTCTGAAATGGCTATAAACTCCCTCTAACGGTTCACACCCTAATTTCACATTTTTAACTGTTGGGAAGTTTTGAGATTCTTATTGAACCTGCTGTTTGCAATGAAAGTCAGACTTTCATAGGAGACTCACACATGCATGCACACTGAAGGGTGTAAATTGAACAAGAGACAAACAAATGCCTGTGGGCTGTGCAGCTCCAGAGGGTCAGAAGGGAGGGATCCACCACTGCTGCGATTCTTTTTTTTTTTATCCTAAATGTGGCCTTACTGAACCACAGCATGCCTGAAGAACTATAACAGTTGATGATCACAAAAACAGTCCTCACGATGAAAAACGGGGATAAAGATTCAAATGCAACCGGAGATTTTGAGGAGCGGCCGACATTTAAAGTAAAGGGAGCGGGGCTGCAGGGTGCTGTGAAATTAGAAGCTGAAGCTGGTCCCGCTTTGGTCTGTGTTTATCTGAGCGTGAAAGTGTGGGTGTGTGTCACCCAACTCCATGTGTGAGCAGGCTGTTGTGCAGCGTTTGAAGGTGCCTGTCTGCTGGAGTAAAGTATGTGTTGTGACTACTGACAAGCTTCTTGAGGTTGCGTCCGTGTGTGGAGAATGCTCACAGGATGTATGCTGTATATTGACAGTCCTGGCTTGGTTTGACCGGGTTTTTTGGAAAAAAAACATAAGCTGGGAGAGTTCACTGGGAACCTGGCCGCCCTCAGAACAGAGACAGACTGTGCTGCTGTGGTTTGCAGCGAGTACGTAAACGTGTGTGTGCACAGGGCTCGGGCTCAATACTCTCAGTATAGCTTCATAAGCGAGCTGCATTTACTTCAAGGCAGGTCTTTGCATTGAAAGCTCAACCACATTTGATTGTTTGCTGCTCTTTCTCCTTCCTCTTTCAGGCCCATCTTCCATTGTGGAGGCCACCTGGTCATAGACTCGGGCATCGTAGCCAGCGAGGGCTTCCCCAGTCACTACAAACCCAACAGTAAATGCATCTGGTACATCACCGTGAGTCATTCTGAAATCACTGTCCACACTCCGTCAAACGTCTCTACTTTGAGTCAGACTGCACAGCTCGATGGGACAACGGTGCTTTGGAGGATTTTAACGATGTTGCTGTGTCCCCGACTCCCAGTTAGCTTTGTTTCACCTGCTATTTCTCCATCAGGATCCATCTTTTAATTAATGCCTTCAGTGTTTAATGGCTTGTGGGTATTTTGGGGATTCAATTCCAGCTTTAATCTGTGGCTCAGGTGGTAGAGTGCAAAGCGACGGCCCTGGGACGGTGACGCAAACCCACAAGCCAACAATCTGGAAGAAATTGGGGAGGGTTGCAACAGGAAGGGCATCTGGTGTAATGAAAAATCAACATGTGGACCAAGAGTGGATAAAAAAACCTTTAATCCCTTTGGTTTCTTCAGATTTCTGTATTTTTGGACACAAAGACTTGGAGATTAGAGAGTTGTTTAAGTGGTTTTTCTCTTGCACTTCATCAACTTTACACAGTTTCCTCATTTTCCCTTTATAGGTACCTTTAAGGCTGATGAGTCCATCACACGACGTTGTTTAAATGAAGCTGTTGTGAGGCTCTGTAGCAGCTCCGTTAGCAGGTTCTCATGCAAAAAAAATCATAAAACTATGAATGAAACAGAAATCTGAGGTAGTAGCACAACAGTACAACATCTCTGTGCTGCTGGGACTCCTAAACTTGTCTGGTTACTGGTGTTTTTGTGGAAGACGTGCTGTGATGATGATGATGCACAACTGTTGTCACCTTCACTAATGAAGCAGGGACCTCAAACAGGACAACAACAAAACCATACTTGGTTCAAGCACTGGATTCAAATAAGAAAAAGGGCTTTTCTAAACCTGCTGTAACAGTCTATGTATTTTCTATAGTTGCACCATTGCAGCAAATCTTTAGAGACGCTAATGTTCACTAGACTTTAAAAATAAGTTCTGTGGGTTTGTGATCTGAAAAACTAAAAACAACATTTACTATATTTTAACACTGAATGAAACCTATTACCTACTGAAATTTATTTTTGGTTTTGGTAAGTTTGGACTCCAGTTAGTGAGGATACATATTAATGTTCAAACATGATCCATTAATCTCTTAAAGTGGTGCTCCTGTTTTCTTTTAAAACACATCCTGAGCTCATCTACCTCCTCCTTTGTTTTGTACTTATTCATAAAATCCTTCCCAGGTCCCGGAGGGTCACGTGGTCATGCTGTCTTTCCGGCTCTTCGACATGGAGGCTGACCCCACCTGCCGCTACGACTACCTGGACGTCTACAACGGTCACTCCCGCTTGGTGCAGAAGCTGGGTCGTTTCTGTGGGACCTTCAGGCCCGGCGCCCTCATCTCCACCTCCAACACCATGATGTTAGAGATGATTTCAGATGAAGCCACAGGAGGAAGAGGCTTCCTGGCATCTTTCAGTGCAGGAAAGCCACACGTGGAAGGTGTGAATACGTAATAATTTTTAAGCTATTCCGTGCTAATAAACAAATCACCAAAATCTGTAGAATTAGATTTGAGATTTTGAGGATGAAAGCAGTCATCTGACGGCAGTATATCTATTTTCCCCCACAGAGAACCAGTTCTGCGGCGGCCGGCTGACCAAACCACAGGGCTCGGTCAAGACGCCCAACTGGCCCAACTCTGATTACCCAGCGGGCATCAGCTGCTCTTGGTACATCTCTGTGGAGCCAAGCAATGTAAGCCAACATTATGTATTTGAGTATTAGTCAAGAATCAAAGTGAAAAAACTTTATTGATCCTATGGAAAAACCGTTAATTTCCTCCTAATGAATAAACGGTAGGTAATTCTCATTGAAGCATCAGTTGGCCCGGTGATTCTCATCAGGTAAGATCAGCAGCCCAGGTAAGATCAGCAGCCCAGTGATGTAGTCGGAATGAAAGAGTCCTTTGAGTGCCTGTAGCCGTGTTCATGTGGGCCAAGAGATTGAAGGCAAGGACGGAGGAAAGAAAGCAAGGGCAAGTGAGGGACTAAATGGCCCTCTGTGTTCCAGGAATCACGGCCTTCTTCTCCTTCCCTACATCTATGTCTGCACTGTACTGGACTCATGATAATTGCTCATGCAACATTCTTGATTTCCTGTTTGTGTTGCCGCCTCTTTTCCAGGTGATTGAGGTGAGGTTTGAGAAGATAGACTTGGAGCCTGACACGTACTGTCGTTACGACTATGTGGCCTTGTTTAACGGGGGAGAGAGCAACGACTCAAGGAGGATCGGGATATTCTGTGGGGACAGAACGCCAGGGTGAGAGCACTGATCCCACACGGGACGTGAAAGTTTCTCCACTTCCTCAAATCTGTGTTTCCACATTTCTTTTATCCTCCTGACCCTCCTTTTGGTTTTTCTCACTACTTTCTCCTTGCTGTACATAGAACCATCGTGAGCAACGGGAATGAGCTCCTTCTTCAGTTTGTCTCCGACCTCAGCGTGACCTCTGACGGCTTCATGGCTCACTACTCCAGTGTGCCCCGTGGGTCCCGGACCCCCACCGCCGGGAGTGACTTTATCTACGGGCCTAAAACTACCTCCATGCCACAGAAAACACCGGTGAGGCCAAGCAAACCCACCAAACCAACTCCCCAGGTTAGGCCTGGCAGTCAGCCTAAGCCCACAAAAAAACCACTGGTGAAAAAACCTGCACCAAAGAGGCCCTGTTCAAGCCCACGATGAAACCCAGACCAGCTAAACCCACACTCAAGTCACCTGTGAAAAAGCCCACACCAAAACCCAGAGTTATTCCCACACCCAAACCCAAGATTATCAAGCCAACACTAAAACCTAGTACGAAGCTTAAACCCACACGTAAGCCTTTCTTGAAGACCAAGCCCACCTTAAAACCTGTTGTCAAACCAGTGAAGCCGACTCCCAAGAGTGGACTTAAGCCAACAATCAAACCTAAGACCAAACCTAATGCAACAGCTAGACCAGGACCAAGCAGGACCGTGACAAAGAAGCCTGTAGTGGTCAAAAAACGTGAGTTAAAATCCGCTTTTTGCCTCAGTGTGCAGGTATATGTGTGCACCGCTGTAGCATGTAGTACAAATATAAATACATATTTTTATTGCCGTGTGTGTTTTCTTCAGCTTTACCCCTGAACCCCCTGTGTACACAACCCTGCAAGAGGACAGGGACCCTCCAGTCCAGCTTCTGCCCTCATGACTTTGGTGAGTCACTCCATCAGCTGGTCTTTACCAAATAATCACCTGTTTCACAAAGTCTCTCAGATAACACAAATATAAGTGATACATGTATATTTAGTTATTACGAAATAGCCAAAGATCAGTATATTTGGAAATGTTCACGGAACCCCTCCTTCTTTCCTCTTTCAGTGATCACCGGTAAGGTTACGTCTCTGACCGCCGGTCCTGCGGGCTCTTCAACAATCGAGGTGTTCCTCATCAAGGCCTATAAGGCAGGACGCCTTAACATTGCTAAGTCTGGACCTGCCAGGTCAGTCACACTGACCTCCACTTGCAAGAGATGCCCTGGACTAACCAAAGGTAAAGCACTGTTCCTCTTACGCTCTTTATTCTCAATTGGAAGTGGATTTGTAGACGGATATGACGACTCACAAATAAAAATGCATTTTGGTAAATATTACCATGTTATGTGTAGTGTAGTTCCTTCGTATTTGGCACGTGCTGACAGGTTTGTCGTCGTTCTCTCTCTGCCACAGGCCTGAACTATGTGCTGATGGGAAAAGTCGATGAACAGGGCAACGGCCACCTCAGCCCCACCAGCTTTACACTCCTCTACAAGCCCGTCCATGCTAATGCACTGGCCAACCTTTCTCGCAAAGCGTGCTGACATCGCAGCCCCATCCACCAATCAGACTGGCAGCCCTGGCTGTCTCTTTGAGAAAGTGTAACTTTACAAAAAGAGTGAAAATATTATAAACGATATCTAAACATGATTTTTTTTTTTACATTATACGTTTTGTTGAAAATAAAGCATTTTAAGCATTTTTTTAAACAGACATTAGTATTATATTTTGTATGTAAATTATACTGTATTGATTATATGCTGTAATATGTCTATGTTTAAACATGCATATAATAAATGGTGTCTGGGGTCATTTCAGTATCCACTAACCTACACGACCCCTATGAAATAATCTGTGTATGCATTACTTTCTGTTCAGCCCACTGAACATGCATAAAAATGTTACTGACGGTAAATTGTTTACAACAAACATTATATAGCTCTATCATTGCTTATTGCAAAAATACATGCGCATACATCAAATCAAGTGTTCACCAAACAGAGTTTCACACACATCAATAATGTAAAATGTTCTGCCTGTTAGATCGGGAGTAGAATTCCTGCAGTGAGCGGTCGAGCAGGTTGTTGATGATGTCCCGTTGGAATGGTGTCATGCTTAGACAAATAAACGTGAAAACCCCCAAAAATGTTGTAAATACAGCTGCGGTTTGAGTCCTGATGTACAGCGTTACATGTGCATTTATTTCTAATCTGAAAAAAAAAGCGTGTCTCTTGCTCAAAGTGAATGATAAACAGCTTTTACCTCAAATCTTGGTGATATATAGTTTTTTTTTGTTTTCATGGGACTTTCTATATCAACTTAGCATTTTGAGGTTATTTTGATTCAAAACGAAAAAGTCACTAATTTATAGATCGCACATATTGTCAGTACCTGGAAATGAAACTTTCCATGAACTTCGTTCTGCTTCAAAGTTTGTGAAGAGTTTCCTAAACTGCTGGTATAAAAATGTCTCACAAAAACAAGATCTTAGAAGACTAAAGGTCAGAAAAGTATTTGCTTTAAGGTGGAAACAGAATGATTGGAGCTGGTTAACAGCCACCGTATGCAAATCACCCTGCAAACAATAGTGTGGTCAGGTGTTGCATTAAAAGGTTTTCATGCTCTACAACCAGCTACAGTAGAGTGCGCAGTGTGTCAGGTGTGTAAAAGGACTGAAAATCTTACTTTACTGCTGGGTTGATGAGAAAACGTCAGAATCAATTCTCTATTTTATTTTTTACTTTAGTTTGACTTTTCTCCATGTCTTGTGATACTGCTGCTGGTTTTTACCCCACTCTTGGCTGGTCTTCTTATCTTCAACGTTCAAGATTGAAGAATATTAAAAGACCAACAAAGAGTGAGATAAACACATAGTTCCCATTTAAGTCATAAAGAAGCCTGGATTTGAAGGGTAATAACATGAGGAGCGTGTCATAATCAGGGCTGGACTGCTGCACAATTGGCAACATGGTGAAAAGTGAGAAGAGACAAATTTATATATATAGTAAATGGAGAAAACAATGAGGGAATGTGGGCAGGTGCATGTAAGGAAAAGGTTGCTAGAGGAAATATTAGGGTCAACTACTAGCTAGATGGAAAATGACTGGTGATATAACACAACCGCACATGAGCACGTTTTCAATGTGACGCAGGATGTACACAGGAAATGTCTCTGGCGAATCAAAGGGGATTTGATCAAGGAAATGATTTTTGAGAACTTACTAATAGACATTAAAGTACTGAAAACTAGTAATTGTTGAAAACTTAGAATACCATAGGTACTTCCTGATACATATTCAGAAAACATTGTTCATTTTAAGCACATCCAGTTGTGTTACAGTCAAGTCAGCAAAATTCCTAAACCCATTCCAGGTATTTTTTGTAATGTTATGGTTTTGGTTTGAAAAATTATGTTAAAACCAACTAAACTTTTCCTTCAACACCAGTGTTGCTCCGTGTGTTTGTCATTTGCATAAGCAATGATTTCAAAATGCATTTAACTTTATATGGCAAATATGTGATGCAATCAGCTCCAAGGGGTCATATATTAGAGATTAATGAGTATCAAATAATCAAAAAGAAAAAGATTTTTGGCTCACAAACATACATGAGCTTTTTAGACTTTTAGACTCTGCCTTTGCTTTTTACTTTGTCAGAGCATTTACTTTTAGAAACAGTAGGACATCTCATGGCTGGTAAAGATTATTGCAGCAACTTAAAGAAACACACTGAATAAATCCTGCACTGCACCAGCCACTTTATTAGGTACACCTGCGTAACTTCCTTTTAAAGCGTTTACGTAATCAACCAATCACATGGCAGTAGCTCAATGGGCTGCCATGATCGTGATGTTTATGTTAGAACATCCACCCTCTATGTAAAGTTTGAGAAATATGTAAATATTATGTGGTTACTATAGTAAGGAAGCAGGTGTGTGCTGTTGTCTAACTTTCCCATGAGGTTTTTGTGCCTAACTCTAACCGTATGGATTCTATGACCATTTCTTACATTAGTGTCTATTCCCAGACACCAATGTAGTTATTTCCTGTGTGTAAAGTTTTTTTCTCTGGCGACAAAAGGTGACGCTCCTGCAGCATTAATACTGGATGCAGTTCTTCACAGGCTGTCAAATAATGGTGCTTGTGGAGTATCCAAGTGCAACGTCAAAGGGCGTTCAAAGCCGCACAATTTGACGCCTTTTGAAGCATCAATGTGTGACGCTGTGAGATGAGAATGTGTTGTTGGAGCCCACAAACCGTATAATAGATAGTATAATATACAGTAAGAGCTACTACAAATGTATGAATGGTACCGTGAAATATACATTTTATCAAGTTTCAATTTCCTCCTCCTTTTTCATGCATTCGGAGCTAATTTGAAGTGTTCAGTGACAGTAAACTGTAGATGTTCCCAGTTGGTTACGGTACAAAAGAAAAGGGCCTTGGATGAACAGGGCTTCAGCAGAAAACTCCTGTCTGTCCTCCTTATGTTGTCCATGACCCTAGATGTTGGCTCAGTCAAAGAGGCAGATACATATTCAGAAAACATTCTTTTTTTTTTAGCACAGCAGATTGTGTTACAACTCTTCACGAGTTAGAGAGGTCATTATTTAATTTGGAATATACTTGATTCTTGATCAATGTAATGTAATGTAAGATCAATCACAGACGACCCCCAATTGTATTTCCAGGAACAACATCATATCTACAATAAATCAAAATCTTCAGATAAACAAACAGTAGCATCATGTTGCTCTATGAATCAGTTCTATAATGTAGAACTAATTTTATGTTTCTATAAGTCACACATTTGTTAGGTATTTTGTTTTCACAGTACATTTACTGTGATATGCAGTTTCAGTTTTTTTTTAATTACTCAGTTGCTTTTATTGCACTGACAGATTGTCAGGACACTGTAGTCATTTCTGATATCTTTTTATATTATAATGTAAATTGCTGTTACATACAATTTTACAACAAGGCTTTTTAGGAAATGTTAAAGTGTATAAATATGCAACCAGTCAAAAGTCTGGACACACCTTGTCTTTCTAATGGTTATCCTTTATTTCCCCAACCCCATTAAGGCAAGAAATCCCTCAATCGACCCCTGGCGAGGCACAATTGTGAAATGAAAACCGTTTCAGGCGACTGCCTCGTGAAGCTCGTCAGGAAGATGGCAAGAGTGTACGAGTTCACATCGACGCAGTTTCACTGCAGGCCCAGTTGTTCCATCCTGCCACACACTGGTCTGCATTTAAAAACATGATGTAAACAGACCACCTTTATCCACGTGGACAGAACAGCGAATTATGCTCAGAGGATACAGATCAGACTCTGGCACAGCTTCCGACTGCCGTGAAAACCCACATAAAACAGGAGGAGTTCTGTGAGTGCTAGTTAACATCGAAGGACTGGGTGACGTGCCAGTCAGTTAGAAATACTGGGGCCAACAATGTCCATGTTTCATATACTGTGTAGAGATAACATCTACCATGTGTAGTTATCTGTCGTGTAGAATTGAAATCTTAAATAGTAATAGGTTTATTCATTAATATTTTTTTTATTATTCATTTTTATTTACGCCCCAGATTTGATCTACATTCATTAATAACCAACCAATACCTTCTACCACCACCTACCACCTTCTAAGTCTAGCATGGGGAGACCAGTTAGGCATGCCCCAGCCACTTTATTAGGTACATCTGTTTATCGTCCTAGTTAAGGAGTATGTCTAATCACATGGCAGCAACTCGGTGGATTTAGCCACGTAGACATGATTGCGTTGATCTGCTGAAATTCAAACAAAGCATCAGAATAAGAATGAAAAGTGCCAACAACCACACCATGTTAAAACATTCACCATATATGTTAAGTTTGAGCCCAATTTCTGACTCAACACGTGAATAATATATCTCCTACATGTTTTAGTCAGCTAGAGTAACTTCCTACAAACATGACACAGCACAGATTCTGCAGAGGTAGAAGAGGCTTAACAATCAGTAGACATAATTTATAATCAGCATAAAAAATACTCTGTTTTAGAGTTAAGCTTGTATTTGCTGCAGCCTACAAAAGTAGGTGTTAATATACAGTAAGTGTTGTAAAACAACCTAAATGTTAAAATGGGATGTGTGAGTCTTGAACGAGTTTTATAGTCTTGGTACGGTGAAAAGGTTTCTATTTTCTCTTAATTTTTCAGGAATGTAAAGCTAATTTGAAGTGTTCAGTGACAGTAAACATGACATGTTTCCAGCTGGTTAAGGCACAAAAGAAAAGGACATTGGATAAACAGGACTTCAGCAGAAAACTCCTCTGTCGGTCCTAAACATGTTGTCGGAGACGCTAGACGTCGTCGTCGGGATCAGCTCGTCCACAAAGGCAGAAGCAGAGCAAGACGCAGAAGCCAACTATGAGGAAGAGACCCAGGAGGATGTAGACCGCGGTGGTGCTCCAGAAGGCAAACAGGTAGAGCGTCTTGTTACAGTAAAGATCCACACTTGTGCCGTTCTTGTTGTAGTTGGGCTGGTAAATCGAGTAGATCCACACGTTTCCTGGAAAAGAAGAAGACATTAGAGCCACAGTACACTTTATTATATACTATATTAGTATTGTTTGACAATGTTCTCATCTGCAATTACAAACATGGTTCACCACCGATAATCAACATGTGGCAGTGAAGCGAATGATGATTTGGGGAGGCACGTCTTCTGCTGGTGTCCACCAGGAAATTCTTCCCTCTGCTGACAAGCTTTATGGAGATGCGGATTTCATTTTCCATCAGGACTTGGCACCTGTCCACACTGCTAAAAGTACCAATACCTGGTTTAACTAACCAGCATGGTCGCCTGACCTAAACCTTTAAAGAATCAATGGGGTATTGTCAAAAGGAAGACAAGAGACACCAGACACAACGATGCAGATTAGCTGAAGGTCACTATCAAAGCAGACCTGGGCTTTCATAACACCTCAGGAGTGTCGCCTCCATGCCACGCCACGCTGACCAGGTATTGAGATGCATGTGATTTTCAGCCAACACTTCTATATTAAAATCCTTTTTTATTGGTCTAATGTAAAATTTACATTTTCTGAGATACTGGATGTTTTCATTAGATGTAAGCCATAATCATCAAAATGTAAAGAAATAAGCTGCACAAAAGAAGCAGCCAAATGAAAATATGTTGCATAACTATTTGTTTTCATATAAGAGAGGGTCCTGAGACGACTGATAACATGTGAAGTGTAGCGTTACGATCAGCTGATTCTCCTAATGGATCTTAATGGAAGGAGCAAAGCAAATCACAGCCTGGACAAACTCCCTCTGTAAGAGATAATGCATTCTGTAGTGACAAGGTGGAGAAAAAAGCAGCATTACCTCCAAAGAGCTTTGGAAAATGGATTACAAAAAAATAAAATTAAGGTCTTAAACTGAATTGAAATAATGGTTAGATTTGGTACACTTGTGGAACTTAACAATAAGCATGATACAAGCTAAAACTAATGCATTTAATAATTTCTACAAAGTTATAATGATCAGTTTTTGTTGAATCTGTTTTAAAGAGCTGCTGTGTCTTCATTTGCAGACTCCACTTGAATTACATGGCGTCACAAGGAGATATGTTATTCTCTTCTCAAATCCGTCCAAATGCACCACCGATTTTTGTGTGTTTACCGAAACTATGATTGAGGCCTCCCAATAGTTCCAACAGCTACTTTCCGATAAGAAACAAGAATTCACATCATGAAAACAATCCTTAGCCGTGTGTCCATTCTGTTGCCACCAGCGGTATAAACTTACCAGCAATGAACCAGCAGAAAAGGAAGAGAGAGGTCAGCGAGTTCCAGGTCACGCAGACTCTGTTGAGGGGGTTGGTGGTGTCATCTTTGGCCTCCTGAGTGCACGGCAGGCAGGAGAGCACGGCGAGCACCATACCAAACACCCCGGAAACTATCAGATAGATAGGGATGTAGCGCTGCCGTGGGCAGTCGTGCAGGTACAATGACCCTGTTAGACACAAGGACGAAGACAGCATATTGATAAATATGCATTTTAACAATATTCAGTGTAGTGTAGAAATGTTTATAAAATGTCTAAAGTCATTAAGCCTCCATTTCTTTTAATGTTTTTAATAAAACATAAGTAAACGTGCTTCACTTACTCACCAATTGCAATCTGAGCAATGGGTAGGACGCAAACAAACAACTTTGAAAACACTGAAAGAAGAAAAGACATGTTTGACTGGAAGCACAGGCCATTTGAGATTCTTTTCTGCACAAGTCAGACTGTCACAGCTCACCCAGTGTCGGCACTGATGGTTGAGGAGTGTTGCGGATGCGTTGGATAAGACCTCTGCTGGACATGATGCCTGCAGCTATGGCTCTAACCTGCAGAGGAAGATCAGGTGGCTGAGCCACAGGTGCACGAAGTCACACAATAAAAGTCTGACAGTGACCTCTTCGTCGTTTATCAGCCTCGACACACAAAAAACGATATTTGATTATGTAAACATAAGATTGTACTGCCATTGTTGCTCACAACCAAGAATGGTTGATCAGTTACACAACCACCTAAATTCAACTAGCTAAAGACAAAAAAAAAAACACTAAAAAACTAAAACTGGAACTGTGGATGCACAATTACACAAATTTTCACAAGAAGCATCTGCTGATGTAAATGATTTTAGTTATGTTTAAAAAGCATTTAAAAAAAATTCAAGCAAAGAAAATATCTGAATTATAAAGACATGTTAGAAAGTGTACAATGTTTATTTGCATAATGCTGGAAAAGTTTATCTATAGATATTTCACTGTAGATAAATGAAGAGTGAGACAAATGAAGTGGACACCAGGTTAACATGACTCTAAAGACAAACTGCAGGACACTTTATGAGGCAATATGACGCAACACGGTGCATGGATTTATGGAACATGAAGAAGCTGCCGCACTTCCTATTTCAAACTTTGACAAAGGTCACCTTACCGCTTTACAGCGCTACAGAAAAAATGTTTTCTGAACTGGTTAAACTACAGAGCAAGGAGATCTGAGCATCACAGAGGGAAAGTTAGAGTGATCACCAGCTGATGCTCAGTAGAAGGTGGCTAATGCAGCAGGAAACACCTACTACAAAATTAATTCAACCGATCTTCAGCTTATGATGCTGTGGAATGATTGGAAGAATGCGGTTTACTAGAGACAAAGCTAATTATAGTTGATGAGCTATAGTTATGAGCACAGTGTCAATACATGTGACTAAGATCAGATGACATTTTATCACAATTGCGGCAAAAACCAGATTATTCCAGACTCATACTCTTTTTGCTGCTGTAAGCAAGCGGTTACTGTGAATTCTCAGTACGTAAAGAGAATTACACATGTTAACTTCAAGTAATGTGGGAAATTATTATTGGAAGTGACTGCTGTTTTTAAGTTCAAGACAAAACTTTGTAGCAGCATGTGGCTCTACACTCCAGGTTTTTCCGGGTTTCATCCTATCTTAAAGTCAATTTACTTTTCAAGTGATTTACAATCATGAGAAACAGAAAGCAGAGGGGACTTTAAAGGGCAAGCTCATGCATTTTCACGTAAATCTAATAACAACAGTCAGGTGCCCATATGAAAACTGAAATCACTGAATTACTACTACCTGTAACAATTTTAATAATTATTAAACAAAGTTTAATAATTAAAATGAATGTCTTTTAACTGTAAAGTCTGTCTGGTGTGAAATGCCCTCGTTGTTTTGAAGTGAAAGGAAAGACAAAAATAAAAACGTTTCTGCTAAAAATCTGCAACTTTGCAATATAACCGCTTATTGTCACTAATGTGGGAGGTTGAAGCAGGTTATGTTCTGCAAAATAAGTTTACTAATACATTTTTGTACGATGAGAGAACTGGAGTTTGCCCTGTATGAGCAGGAGCCTTGGTGCAGCAAGTAAAACCTGTTTCGGGGTTCAGAGAAGCACCTGAAGAAAAAACTGTAACTTTAAGCAGCTGGAGACACAGTTCGTGTTCACATGGCTCGTGACCTTTTACTGTCATTAGACTGAGAATGGAAAAAATCTTTTGAATTGCAGACACTAAGAGGCTTGGCCGCATTCCTGCAACAGGAAACAGCAGCAACAAGGAACAACCAGGGAGCTTCAGATTGGGAAAAAAAACACAGAAAACAGGAAAGGGACAAGAAGGAAGCTCAGAAAAAATTAAACAATAAGCCAGAGACATAAATCCATAAAACTGTGAGCGTTCCCCGTCAAAACACAAACAGCTGACTGAAGATATTACGACCTGTTATAATTTTGGAGGCTGATGAAGCCCCTGAACCCCGCCCCGGGCAGACTGCCGACAGAAAGTCCGCCTCGGCTGTTCCACTTTCTTCTACACACCCGAGAACAATGTGGAGATCTTCAGGACGTCGGTGTCAAAGTAGGACAATCACAATTCGAACGGTTTCCTACTTTATTTTCCGCGGACTTACCTCGTTCAGAAGCGGATCAACTCGGTGCGTTTCCTGTCGCTTTGCTTCGGAGGTCCCCGGGAGCGCGCACGCAACAAAAGGGGCGTGCACGCCGTGAGCGCGCTTAAAACACAGCGGCTGGAAGCAGCGTTTTCACATGACGTCAGCGTCCGTGTGTGTGAGAAAAAAAGCATCCTAGATGAACTTTGGGAAATAGGCAAAGTTTACAACGTAAATATATAATAGTTGGATATGGTTAAAAAATCATAAGTCTTCCAGTGCAAATGCAGGTGATGGCAGTTTATGGTCCCTCACTTTTCAAAAGCAGGACCACAATAAAACACATTTGCTGAGTGGAGTTAGATAACAGCTGAGTGAGCTCCAGACTTTTATCTTACATTTGCATAGTTTGCATTTATACAGGTGTGGACTTGTCTCAATGCATCAACGGTCAATAAAAATGCAAAGTATTTTACTATTTAATTTTGTAAAACAAATTTTAAGTTTTACACAAAAAAAAAAAAAATCATTGTTCAAATTCTTTAAAATGTTCCATTCAATCACAGTGAACATTCAAACACAGAGACATAAAAATGACAAAAAAAAAAGTAATAAAAGCACTGCCATCTCAAACATCCACACTTGAAATCTTTACGGTTTGTATGTATGAATGAAGAGACTTGTTCTATTGCAGTGTTACTTTCTGAAAGTTGCAAGAAAAAAACTGTCACTCTTTCAGGTGATTCCAGGGTGACTAACGTCTGACTCTAGTTGACATTTGTGACCTCAGAAGCCCAGTGTTGCCAGTACGTTTTCCACCATCACTCTGTATTTAATGGGTGTGTTCAGTAAAGAACAAAAGACTGTGGCTGTTTTATCAGCTTTAAAATATTATATTAGTACGAGAGAATTTTAACATCGATGAAGATCAGATCACATTTCATGACCAATTTATGCAGGAAACCAAATAAAGTGTAAAATGTTTTTCTATAGAATGAACGTGTTTTTAAAAGTAAGTATTTTGATAATTTAAACCCTAATTAATAAAAATATTGACATATATACTGTTAATGGGATACTTATTTGATGACAAAACAAAAAATGCTCAAAGTTAAATTAGTTGACAGCAACAATCACAAAGAAACGAAACATTTTGCACTAATAATAAATATATTAAATTAATAACACACATCAAAGCAAATTTGGCAGCAGTTTCAGTTTTTTCTGATAAACTGCTGAAAACATGAAGGATGCTCAACAGAACATTTAAATCGTAAACCTTTAACAATATTTCCTCAGTTTAATTTCAAGTATCATTTATGTGTAAATACATTTATTAAAGCAGACTTTGCCAATGCAGCTGCAGCACCTTTATTTATTTCTTAGAACCTGTCCAATGTAGTCTGTGGTTGCCATGACTCTATGTCATTATCAGGGCAACCACATGATGGTGTCACAAATCAGTGAGGCAGATGCTGGAGGACGTCTCAACATAGATGCATCCTGAGCGTGACTGGCCCCCTCGTAGATCGATCACTTGGCACCGACCCCTGTCAGACTCTGCAGTCTGGAGTCGAGCCCCACCAAGCACAGAGTCCCACAGCAGACCTCTGCTCCACAACTGTAGACGGCAGACGTCAGGATTAGGATCGAATGTACATCCTTATTACAGCATGTTTGTGTGAGGGAATGGGGACGTGTCAAACCTCGATGGAGATGTGTGTGTCAGGGTATCTCCGGTAGAAGATAGTTCTAAGGTTAAACTCGGGGTTTCCTTCCTCTTTGAACACACGGGTCCTTATGGAGTCATTCTCACATTGCACTATGGCATAAACATCTGGAGCTATGGATCGTAACACACAATATGCAACCAGTTAACATTTAGTTTCCTGTCAGGATGCAAATACAATTAATAGAGATGATTTAGCTCTGACATATACAGCATTAAGTGAGAGTTACACAGACACTTATACTGTCCTCCTAATGATTCAAGTTAATACTATCAACCTGTTTGTTTGGGAGTGCTGAGTCCTGACGCCCTGCGGAGATGGACTGTGGTCACTACGGTGGGTTGAGGTAGAAAACACTGGAAGACAGAAGGAGATGGCAGGTCCTCCCCGAGTTCCCTTTAGGAGGAGGAACGAAGGAACAAAATTACGAAAAATAGGGTTAGTAACAGGCTCAGTGTGACACCAAAAATAATCTGCAATACCTTCTCAATAATATTCGGCCTTAAATTTATTTTTAATGGTCAAAAGGACTTTGGCTTTGTTTTTTGACTTTGATTTGTTATCTTTCTTAATGTCATTTCCTGATATTTGACGCAAATGTATGTAAATGTGACCTCACACAACACATCAATGGCCCAAACTCAAATGACCACATTTCACACAAGGTCTAATGAAATACATTGTTGACTGAAATACAGGTCAGAGTCTGAAGACAGCGTGTATGTCAATGAAAACTGATTCACAACAGTCATACAGTACATGTCAATATAGCGATAACCTGAAAAATGCCAAAAAGTCCACTGTGTTGTCAGAACTCTCTAAACTTTATCTGGAACCAGGTGGCTCTCTCCTGGTTTTCTTTACAGTAAAATATAAAGATTTATACTGTATCTATGTTACAACGTGTGGATTGGATATGGATTAAATTTACTATAAAGATACAACACAGCAACCAATTAGCAAAATCCAGAGGGCGTCCTTCAGAAATCCTTAGAATTAAAAAACCTATGCTGTTGTACATGTCTCCATGTCTCTAGTAAGCGCACTATCTGCATATGAAAATGACTTTTTCTTTTTATTTAAAGTGACTATTTTGCCACTTTCAAACTCTGACACACACACGTCTAACACCTGAGCTGGATATGGAAATGGGAGAAGAGTCGCAACAAAAAGCGTCCGGTGGCCCCTGGCAGGAAGGTGGTGGGCAGCACAACGTAGCGGCCTGGAACCAGCGTTGCTCTCAGCGTTACACTCCGGGAGTCCATGTAGACAGAGCTGGCTGCCTGCTCCACCACACTCTGCACCCTGCTGCAGCGGTTCACCTCCACCTGTGGAAGACAAGACAGGAAGGAAGTGCCTTTTGAATTTTTAGGAGACCTGAAATGGTGCATGAACGTGTGTGCAGACGCTCACCTTCAGCACCTCGAAGCCTATCGGCAGGTTGTCTCCTGCTCCTTCTCTCCTTCGTATCCTTCTGTCCTCCTGCTGCAGACAGATCAACACCTCCTCCTCTTTGTCTCTCACTTCAAACATAAACTTTAGGACATAAAGAAAGAAAAATGATTGTTCAAATTCTTGCACTCACACAAAGTCTTCCACTTCAGGTTTACCTGTGGATTGTGCAGGAAAGTGTCCCTGTGGTTGATGCAGCCTCCACACCGGCTCATCTTATCCATGTGGGCCTCCCAGTTTCCAGTCAACTTGCCATGTTCTTCTTCTTTTGTCACATGGTTCCCAGCCTTCACTTTCCGACACTTTCCTCCTTTCTGTCTGTCCTGCTGACTCTCCCCAAGTCGCGCTTCCTTCCGGTTCCCTTGCTGCTTCGTCCCTCCAGGTTTGATGTTGTTGTTTCCCACGGTCGGTGCATTGTTACTCTGGAAGACAGTGGATGGAGTTGCACTCGAGAGGCATGGGGCTGGAGCCCACTCCCCATAACAGTGAACTTCTCTCCAGTGAGACTTTGGCCACAGCAGGGCTCGTTCCACCAGACGACACACCACCACATCTGTGAAGTAGCGACAAAAATCCTCGAAATCCATCCTGAGGGGAAAGCAAAAAGTTTACCAGAAAATTTTTGACAGAAATATAGTTGTTATGTTAAAGAAGATGCCGGGTAACTTTCACCTATTTCGGTAAATACCAAATTTACCAGAATTCTCCTACATCTCGAACAACAAGGCCCATTTTCTCCCTTTCTGCACGACTCATCTGCTGCCATTGCCGCGATCTGCAAGGACAATGTTGTAAAAGGCAGCAGGAAAAAGTGCAGACTTACATGATGAGGGCCAACACACTGGGAATGACATGAAAAATGCAAGTAGCGTTTCAACTTCTGGAAACTTTTATTGGCCCATTGGGCCATTTTTTGTAATGTGAACAGCAGATGTCATCTAGTAAAACATTTTCACATTATTAAAAAATGTCAGAAATTGTCCAACAAAGATGCAGTGGCATTGTAAAATGATGTAAAACCGAGTCACACTGTTAAATGTCGGGAGGGGCTTTAAATCTCAGAGCCCCTGCAAAAAGTATGATGTAGTGAGCAGATGAAATCATCACAAAGGGTCGAGATGCCCTCACCTCTGACTCCAGGCACCCATCCAGTCTGTGGTGCCCCATGGGTTCCTCATGCGTACCAGGAAGAGTCTGGACATCCCACTTGTCTTCAGTAGCTTCTCAACCACCCTCACTTTCTTCACCGCTGTGATACCATAAGCATGTCCTCGCACCAGGCCACAGTCCATCACTGACTCCACCGTTTCCCCTTCTGCTGGCTGACAAATATAAGTCATGTTGTTACAGTCGCCATATCTTTGACTTATTAGACTTCTGTTTTCCTTAACATAGTCGGCACTAGATTTTACCCGTATGGAGCAAGTGATGAGGGATTTGCATTCGTGGGCCTTGGCTAACGTCTGGAAGAAAGTCCGCCTCTGGTCACCGTTCAGGCTGAGGGCCTCACGATCCAAACTCAGAGGCTCGGAAACACCACCAGTGAAGTCGATCAGGGCCTCCGCTGTGTTTCCGCCCTCCAGGGCCTCATAGCAACCATTCAACCTACAGAGCAACCGAGAGTTGTTCAAAGCACACTGCTCAACACTGTATGTACCTTTAAAAGAAGAAGCAACGCTGCACGTTCTAGTACCCAATGTCACCATGCCCAAAAATCATGTACTAATTCCAAAATAAGCTTCATTATATCACATGTGTGGGGCTAGTTTGAAAAGCGGATATTTTATCATGGTCGCAGGTTTACTTTACTCATCCATGTGCAATGCTAAAGGTTTTGCCAGCAGATGTCGCCACGTTCAAACGTCTTACTTCCTCCAATGTTTAGAAAAATGTTACACCAATCACAGACAGTTTTGTTTTGTAATTTCTAAGTGATTCACAGGTTTCTATACGGATTGGGCGACTGTGGCGCAGCAGGTAGCGCGGTCGTCCACCAATCCTACAGTTGTTGGTTTAATCCCTGGCTCCTGCAGTCACATGTCAAAGTGTCCTTGAGCAAGACACTGAACCCCCACTTAGTTGCTCCCGGTGAATGTTGGCCAGGTGCATAGCAGCTCCCCCATCGGTGTATGAATGTGTGTTTGAGAGTGTGAATGGGTAAGTAAGAACAGGTACCAACAGGTACATGAGAGGTGGCTTGGTGGCTCCTCATTTTGTAAGCTGCTGAAAGGCCGTTACTCATTTACTAAGTGGTTGTTTAGGCAGCGACTTCACTAATGCCAGGGTGTTGCCAGGACATTGTCAGGATGTGTGCAGATATCGGTGCTGTTGATAAGAGGCTGTTACGGCTTTTGGGTTCAGGAGGTTACAATGGTGTTTACAATAGTTAGTATGGTGATGATGGGTGTTAGGTGTGATGTAGTCAAGGAGTACTGTATTTTTGCCACAACCCTTTCCACAGACACAGAACATTGATGTTAGACAGTACAGCTAAATGATGATAATGTTCAAAGAGCCTGTGTGTATACATAAATGTACTTATGCTTGTGCTGCTAGATTACAAAGGTAACAGCTCAGAGTGCATCCTAAATTTGGGTCATGAACTGTGGCTAACAAGTGTGAGGGAAGAAAGCCTCAAAAGTATTCAGATCTCCAAAGACAAAAAAGGCATCATTTTTTGTGCATCCATTTGATCTGAAAGATTCTGAACAATAATTGAGGCCCATGGCAATGAACAATAAGATAAACCAGGTAAATAAGGAAACAAGGTGGCCACTCACTTGGCGTAGGCCTTCTCCAGCAGGGCGCTCCAGAACTCTCGAGGCGTGGCTGAGCGACAAAACAGTAGCACTCCGTCACTACTGACAGGCAGACGGTCATCCACAACTACGTCTGTCCACTGTCCAAGGCGCCAAAACCGGAAGTGGAAGATACCTGCATACAGGTCTGGGTGCTTTGGACTCCACTCTTGACCCTTGTGGTCTGGTATCACCTGGCAGGAGGAGAACAGGACGTAAGTCATGATGGACGTAAAATAGAAAAGAACAACAGGTAAAAGAAAGTCAGAAGGTGGGAAGGAACTAAAAGAGGAAGGAACTCTGATACACAACCTTCTTCCACAGAGATGGTTCAGATGCCAGGCAGGAAAAAGCAGCCACCATCCAGCAGTTCCCCAGACTGCCTTGGTGTAAGTCACGGGTGCTGATGCCATCAACAAACAAACGAGGGTCTTTACAGATCTCCTGGATGAGAACCAGAAGACAAAGAGATTAGGTTTATCTAAAAAATACATACTGAACTCAGTTTGGGCAGTGGAAACGTTTTGTTGACACAGGGATTGATCAGGATTCGAGTTTAAATACCTACAACGCTCCAGTTTCATGGTATTCACCTATTAACCTTGACCTCTGTCACATGCCTCCTCTAACGTCCTTTTCTTATTTAGCATCTGATTCTGCCTTATTAATATTTCACAGCACATACACTGGATCTCTGGGTTTCCTCAGTTGTTTGACAGATTTTGTAACCAACCTGGATTTTAATATGTATTGGTCGTCATTAAAAGCATCTTGACTGAACAACCTCAGGATTTTGGGTATTTCATGCAGTGATGAGTGCAGCATTTAGTAATGTCACAATGTTTTATGAGGCCTGTGAGCCAATTCAGAGTGTCAGAAGACGACTAAAGACACGGATTCCATCCATGTGGACCTGCTTATCTCAGCTGGGACAGAGTCAGGTAACCATAGAAGTGCTGCTGGACGCACAAACACTCATCCAGAAAGATACACACTCAGTGGTCATAACTTCTTCAGATGTAACTCTAGAAAAGACATAAACCTCCTCTGAGATGATCTTATGTTCATAAGAGGCACAGATGTGTGTACAAGGCCACCTGGACCATGAACCGGACAGTATGAGTGAGTTTTATGTTGTGGTGTGTCAGCAGAGTGAGACGACAGATGTCACCCTATCATCCGACTCCCTGTTGATGCATGCTTTAAATTCTTGAGTGGAGCATTAGGAACACAATACCATTAACCCTTTCTCTTCAGACGTGAGTCAGCAAGTTGAGAGTCAGCCTGGTTTCACAAGTAGCCTCCAGGAGCTAATGACAGTTCTGCTAAAAACATCAGGTTTTAAGCAGTACAATGTGATACGAATTTGGGGAAATTTGCAAGATTTGAAATGGCTTAAAAAGCTTTATATTCAATTTTCTAAAATAATTTTAGAATTGTTAAAACGTTTAAAATGAAATTGCAAAAGTCTTAAATATTTTGAATATTTATCCTAAATTACTAATCACACCACTTGGGTTACATAGTAGTATAATTTTTAGTGTGTGCCCTGGTCCTATTAGATACAGCTGGGATATACTGATACACATCAAGATCAGGATTAAGAAGTCAATCAAGATTTACTTTGCTGTCTCCCTAGGAAAATAAATTACATTTTAATAATTACAGTCATTGTCTCTACAGATTTTCTGTAATTTTTCAATCTTTACTGCAAAGAAGAATTCTTTATAAGTTAGTAAACAATGCTGCGAACATGTGATTTTATTTGACATATATTATTTGTGCAAATGAATGTGACTCTTGACAGACAAAAATTATTCATTTTGTCCTCTCTATAATGCACTTCTCTTAGAGTAAAAGTGTATTTTACAATGCTTTATTTTATGGGTTCATAAATTCTTGTTAGTTAAACAAACCATTAGTACATTCACGGTACTAGTTTCATCTGATATTGAGTGACCAGTGGGTTCATCCGTTGGTTCCCACATTATTTTAGGATAAAACCTAGCACAACCTTGAGAAATGAATTAAAACTGAATGTAGGTGAGCTGATCATTATAACTAAATAACAAACATGAGTTGAACAATTGTTTTGGTAGAAATTCACCTGAAAGATAAATATAAATACAGCACAATGAACTGAACTACCTAAAATTGCTTTTTCTAAATGTTTTTTTATAAGAAATCATCAGTAATTTCTTGGAAATAACATGCCGGTAAAGCACTTTTTGTTTACCCATCCTTCTATTTCCTAAAGTGTCCTTGCACTATTAAAAGTCTTTTTGGCCACTGACTCTGGAAAAGAAATAATTTGACCTCAACTGTGACTGCTTTAATTGTGGGCTATTACTCCACCATCAAAGGCCACATACACAGCTACTCCCATCAACACTGTGCTAAAAACACTTGTGCTATTTAAATTGTCTGCTGCTTTTTCTAAACTCAACTGCATTGTAAACACTTACACACTAATATAGCGGCCTATCAGCAGCACGCCTTACTCCCCGTGGGATAACGTTTCACTCCCTGATACCTCCCCTATAATAGAAAGTGCTTTAATTAACGCAATCATATGGAAATGTGGCATGCTGATGCTCAGTTTGGATGTAGATGCAGTGCAGATATATTTGTAAAATACTTTTGTGATTTTGAAGCAGGATAATGTATTTCACCCCACATCACACTCACCCTGGGCCTCTTCCAGGTGAGTCCCGGCGGAGGCTCCCTCTTGTAGAACAGGGACTGGGCAGATGCAGGGAATAAGGGGTCTTTGAAGAGCGCACCACGGCGCAGACAGGACCTCCGCAGCTTGTGAAAACTCTGACCCTGGAAGTCATGCACTCGCTCAGGCATTCTAGTTTTGACAGGGGAGGTCTGAAAAAAGAGAAATGTGTCCAAAAAAAAGACTTATACTAAAAAACTAACTCCTGTTATTGAATATGAAAAACATGGCGCACTGAAGTAGTAAAGGCTTACACTGGTAACATGTACTTTCGACTTAATCTGTGCAAACAAAAAGGACAAATTAAAAAAAAAATTCTCAAATAGTGTAGAAAAAGAATGTTATAGTGAAAATGTAAAAGTAGATTAGTGCAAAAAATTGCATTGTAGATTTGCATCATTTATTTAGTTCTAGCTAATTATTCATTAAATGTTATATTGATGAAAAAGTACACTTTTTGCATTTAAAAAATAAGAAACTACTTATTATAGAGTGTTAAATCACAAATTCAGGGACCCTTTAATGTAATGCAATCTTGGCAGGTTTTAATTGTCTGTTTTGCAATGAGACAATATAGCTTTCACTATATTATTTAGAGGAAATATCACCAGATTGCCCAATTGCACAGCAGTATTAAATGCATCAACACAGTTTGGTGACTGTGTGTGTGTGTGTGTGTGTGTGTTTTGGAGACAGGAGCAGTAAGGTAATGGTACCGTTTTAGTCATGAGTGAAATGAACCTGCTGGGGTTCCTGAGTCAGGAGCTTGTATGTGTGTGTGTGTGTTTTTTTTTGTGTGTGTGTGTGTGTATGTGTGTGTGTGTGTGAAGTAAATTCTGTGTCACTGATAGTACGCCAGGTTCAGTGTGCGTCCTTAACAGGGTCAAGTCTCTGCTGTGCAGATGAGCAACACAGATGAAGCCTTGCAGATACTGAACAGGTCAAAGTTATTAATTAACAGTAAGGTTTTATTTCCTGGACCAGATTAATCAAGAGAAACCGACAAACAGCAGGCAAAAAATAAATATCTGAAGTATACACAAATTTACACCTTTTGGAGGTACAAATACCACAGAGTAGAAATACTTACAGTTTTAAGTCCTGCAACATTCATAAAGTAATTTTGCAGAATGTACAACACATATTTTATTATTAGAATCAAGGTCCTAAACCTATGTAATAGTTTATTACTGTATATTTTGATCTGAATTTCCATTCACAGCTGCCAGATAAACCAACTAGAGTAACAAGTACAACATTTATCTCTGACTAAGTGCCTCAGACATGTAGCCTCAAGTATATGTACTCACTGTACTTCCTTACCACCACTATAATCAAAACACAGCAATTTGACATCATATATATGACATCATATACAGTGAAGGGTGGACATACCCATATGTTAGTATTAAATACTGTAACATGGTGTACAAATAGTTAAAAGTAAATGTTAAATTAAGAATTTTAGTTAAGTCAAAGTACAAAATACTGAGTAACAAACACTTGTGGGAGAATAAGTCATAGAATAACAAATGTTATATTACTGAACAAATTAAAGTAATTAAATAAATGTTCAAAGTATCAAGCTATACTGAAATAACGATATATACTTGAGTAGTAATGTTAGGGATCTTGAACGTTTGACAGTACAAAAAACATTAGACACTACAAACAGTTGTTGTCTAGTCTATTGAAAGACCAGCCATCAGTTTGAGCCTCAGTTCAGTTGTTGCTGCAGCCCTGTGCTGCTAATGAGCTCAGCCTTTTATTGGTTTTTGAGCCACAAATTAATAAAATTTCATGAGGATAAATAAACATTGGTTATATTATATATATAAAAGTTTGAGGTGAAGTGTTTTACCTTTCACTCAGACTGGAAGCTTATTTAGACGATTCCTCAAGTCCAGACTTTGGATCCAGAATCCTGTCCTCCTTTGGTCATTTGGGAAATTCTACAGAAAATATTTTTTGTCATACAACCATACATACAATACCACATCATTTCAATTTAATGTTGCTTTTTGCTGGTAACATCAGACGACAAAGCATTATTTTCCTTTCTTCTCAGTCTGGCAGTATTTGATTAATCTCCACCATGTATTGATCTAATGTTTGGTTTCATTAGAAACTGTTATAAAATAAAATGCTAAAGATGAAAACAATATGTGAGCTATTCTAACAGCTCAGGCTGTGAGTCCTGCTGCTCTCCTGACACCCTCTCTAATGGCTGTGGATCATGTTTGTGTGTACATGTAACAGGCTCCATACAGGCGTGACATGGGGAAGCGAGACACTGCTGGAGTCGAGGGCCTGTGTAATTTTATCTCCCACCACACAAACAATAGACAGACAGTCACACCAAGTGGCATAACTCACAACTATAGCTGTGGGAAGCATCACCACAGCTACTGCAGTTAAGATTCTACTCTTAAGATTCACACAATGGCAAAGATATTCTGGGCAAATTGTTGCTGGAGAATATAAACAAATGTGTGTGTGTGAGTCTGTGTGTGTGCACAAGTGTGTGTCTGTGTGTGCATATAACTTACTGTTGCTTGTGTTCTTCTGATTTCTGACTGTGTGCATTTGTCTTCTTCCCTTCTACCTCGTTTCTCACCGTTTGTCTGTTCTGTCCTCATTTTAACATGGCCTGCATCTATCCTTCTTCTCTTTTCAGTGTCTTCCCTCCCCTCCTCTATCTTCTCCCAACACAGACTCCTGGAGTATCTGTTGCTGCTGAGTGTATTTCCCCTGACACCTGAGAAAGCAAGAGGCCAGCACCTTCTATTTTAACTGCTTCACTGCCAAATACAAAGCTTAATACCCTCATTTCCTAGAATGCTTGTTTTAGCAAAGTCATCACAATAACTAATAAGATTAATAATAATTCACTTATAAAGTATGTTTTTTAAATTTGTTTTGAGGTTGGGATTTTTTCAAACCAAACATAAAAGCAAAAACCCAGTATCATGTTCGTATAAGTATTATTCATCCTTGCTCACTAGTTAATATCTTCTGAGTACCATTCCATGTAAATCACAGACCACTACATCTACACCTGTACAATCTAATACACACCCATGCAGCAGCTCTACTGTGAATTTTTTGTTTACCACATTGGAATTTCTCAAATGAAAGGTTGAATCTTTGAGAAAGGTTTTAATTCCACTATGTGATTATTACTGAGGTCATTGTGGGTGGCGGGTTTTACTGCATTTCATATTATTAAGTGATGGTTTTAATGATTTGGCAACGTAATTAAAATAAATAAGTGAATGTTATACAATGCACATGGTTAAATTTGCATTTTTATATTAATACTGCGGTTTGATTAATTTTTTTACCTTTATCCCTGTGTTTATAATTAAGATAATTAACATGTTTCAAATATTATTCTGTATACTTTAAAAGACAAATATTTCAGCTAAAATAACTGCACAATAAGCTAAAGTATGTGTTTTTGACTAAAGAGAAAAAAATCATCAGAGGTACAAATAAAAAATATATTATAAACGTAAAATATTAATTTAAATGTTTTCTTTTTTTAGTGATGAGATCGTATTTTCTTCTATTAACACACTGGCCTAAGATCAAAACATCGGGCCTCGACTGGTCGCGTCTGATGGGATACATGACGCATGCGCACTTACACCTGGTCGAAAACGCCTATGTGGCTACTGTGAAAACAAATGTAAAATCTTTAGGCCGTCTATGAATTTAGGAGCAAACTGTCACCATGAAAGTTTTTATTCTGGCTTTGTTTTGTGTCTTAAGTTTGGCTGCAGCAAACGAAGACGAGAGACTGCCGAATAAATGCGAAGGTAGGACGAGAAAGTTCAAGCTAAGTGTTAGCCGGTATAAAAGATGCTAATGGCTTTAAAAGAGCAGTGACGTGGTATTGTCTTAAAAAATGACCTCTGCTTATTGTCTTTAAAGTGCATTAATTTTCAAAAACAGTTCTTACAGCTTTTATTGTCTGTCGTTGCCAGTATGTAAGTTCTTGACAGTAGAGCTGCAGGATGCCCTGGAGAAAACTGGTCGATCCAAGGAAGTCCTGGAGCTCGGAGAAGTGCTGGACACGGGCAAGCGAAGGAGGAAAATAAAGTACAACACCTCGTAAGTGGAGGAAGTCACCTCACTGTGAACACTGTTGGGTTTTAATAAGAACAGGAGACTCTGTTTAAGGTTTGTCTAAGCTTCTCTAAGTGAGCTGCAGTTATTTGGATTGGTGAACTGAAAAATGTCTTTAGTCGTTTGTGAAAACACCACCTGAGTTTCCTGCAGCTCTGGGGCCTATAGTGAAAGCACGTTTCAACCAGTGTTGTCGTTTCAGGGAAACACGGCTGACGGAGGCAGTAGAAAACATATGTGAGCGCATCCTACAATACAGTGTTCACGCAGAAAGGCCTGGCAGCCTCCGATACGCAAAGGTAAACTTATTCTGATTGTACGATAATGTGAGTTAAGGTTAACTCAGAGTGCACCCAGTGCATGAAGGTGACATTTTCAAAGCCAACATATGCATTAGGTTTTTAATACAAGAATAAAAACAACTAGCAGCACAGAAAGAAAAATGAAATGATTAGACGTTTCAAATAGGAAATATTAAAGTCACCATTGTGGGTTTTTTGTTTCCCATTACAAAGTCTGAGCTCCACAGACATTTACTTTTATTTCACCATTTATTAAAAGTAGTAGTGACCAAAATGTATCAAACAGCAAATATTTTAAAAAGCACTAAATAAAAAGTAAAAAATATCCCCAACATTAAATTTGTTTGCAAACTGACTTCCTTGTTTTTGTGCAATGCAGGGAACCAGTCAGACCATGACAACTCTGAAGAATCTGGTCCATAAAGGAGTTAAAGTGGACCTGGGAATGCCATATGAGCTGTGGGATGAACCTTCAGTCGAGGTGTCTGACATGAAAAAACAGGTAGAGTGGGGAATTGTCTTCCATCTCTCAATGTTTCAATACAATGACACTTGTCAGTGTTCAAGAGAGGAAAATTTATTCATGTGCTTGTTGGCAGCGAGGTTTACACACAATTATTTTTAAACCTTAGCACAGTGTTATTGAGTAGTTCATTTTAAGTAATGTTTCTGAAATTTCACTTAAAAACATCTTAAGTGATTCATTTTTCACTTTACAGAACTTTCACTTGAATTTAAGAGTTTTATATCTGGCAGGTCTATGCTGACCTCTACTGGACAACATTATAAACCAGTTCACATGTTTACAAGAAATTCAGTTTTTGTGCCCCAGAAAATCTTTACTAAAAAAAATACAAATAGCTACATTTATTTTATTTTACTTTATCTCCATCTCTATTATTTGGTTTCATTAAAGCAATATATATATATTTCTAGTAAACAGCTGTACTATAAAGCAGAAGAAAAAAATATGCTGCATAAAATTAAAAATGTGTAGTAATATATTTGTCTGTCTGTGTGTGTGTGCACTTGTTGCTCAGTGTGAGATAATGCTGGAGGAGTATGAGGAGGTAGTGGAGGACTGGTACTTCCATCATCAGGACCAGAGACTGGAGAACTTCCTTTGTGAGAAGCACGTCCTCAAGACTTCAGAGCAAGGTATCGAACACTGTAGCTACACGCACATTAATATAAATTTAGATTCTAATGTAAGATTAGACACACAGACTTTTCTGTCCCTGATTTTCCAAACATTGTAAAGCAGTAGCGTTCGTAAATTTGACCATAATCTGTTCATACACGTTTTCTGATATACATAAACCTAAAAATAATTTAAGGTTTACAGTCTAGCACATATCCGCTGCGAGAACCACAGACAATGTAAATGTACTTTTTACATGCAGTCGCACTGAAAATCAAATGTAAAATCACTCTTCTTTCTGCAGAAAATGAACTATGCTGCTGAAACCTTTTCCTCCTCATGTTGTTTTTTCTCTCCCTCACTCAGAATGTCTGAAGGAGGTGTGGAAAGGAGACATGGGGAAAAAAGGAGAATCCAAGGAGGAGGTGACAAGCGACAGTGCAGAAGCAGAGGGAGGAAATGGCAACACAGAGACAGAAGAGGCAAAGATGCATGATGCTGGAGAACTTTGAGAACTCTTTCACACAGCGGAATGCAGAAGACAACACGACAACCTCAGTTTGTATTGAGACACAGTTTCAGCTGTGTACTTGATGGAAAATAATCACAGTGAGATTATGTAGTGACACTATTTTAACTTTTGAACGGACTATCTGTGGCAGAAAAGTTGCAAAATGCTTTTCTGATATGTCAGTGCTATTCCTGGTGCCAAATCTTGTTATAGTTTACATTAAGAGTTAAAATGATGTGAGAATGTACATTTATCTTATTTATTTACATGGCGTCTACCCTGTTATAAACTGTTGCACCTTTTTAAACACAAAGTTTAAAGCCTTTCTCATGAACATGAGACCTTTCCAGTGTTAAACCATGTGTAAACACTAACATTTCTCCCTATGCCAACAATATATGGTACATAATATTTTCTACCCCAGAATGTAGTGTTCAATACAATATGTACGTTTGTTATTTTGAATAAAATGCGTTTGTAATACAATTGTTGATTCAGGGTGATTAGTGTCAGTGTGGTCTTCCTGCTTCAGAGTGATTTATTTTTATTTTTTTGTATAGATTTGTGTTATATATAGTAAAATAATGATTACTTTGTCCCACTTTGGGAAATTTCCAGGTTACAGCAGCAGTGTAATTATTCAGTTGAACAGAAAACGAATAACTGCACCAGGGTTTGTGTTGCACACTTTTGCAATCAGTAGTAGGAATGTGTATTATAGCAGGGAGAAAATACCTATGTCACTCTTTCCGACACTTGGGATGTAACAGTCCTACGCTAAAGAAGCTGCTCAGATCCTGATCAACTTATCCAGTCTCTTCCTGTCTGCTGTAGAGATACTGCTCTCCCGCAGACCACTCCATAAAAGATGGCTGAGGCTACCACAAAGTCAAAAAGGTCATTCCAAAAACCCAGAGTCTCCTCAGCAGAGAGTCTGTCTGTCCAGTCCACTTTAATGTCTAGCTGAACAACCAGGTATTATTGGGTTTCCAATCTTATGTCCTTTCCCTGGATGTTCATAGGTAACAGTGAAGAGTGTGTGTCTGCGGAAGTTCACCATCAGGGCTTTTGTTTTCCCTCCACTGATCTGAAGGCAGCTCTGCTGGCACCAGTCCACAAAGTCCTGGATCCTCTGTCATCATCATCATCATCTGTAATCAGACAGACGTATATTACTGTGTATGTCCTTTCTTTGCTTTATAACCTCCTCCAACCTCATTGGCCGCCCATTCAGCATTTTTATCCTTCCCGGAGTAATTTTTATGACATATTTGTTCCAAGTCTAGCAGATTGCTTGGTTGTCTGCCATGGACAAATCTATCCACAGGTTTTCAATGATATTTAAATCTGGAGACTGGGAAGTCCATTATTTTTAATCCATCCCCGAGTTGACTTTGTTTTGTGCTTTGCATCCTTTCCTTGTTGAATGATTTAAAATCTTTGGATATTTGGCTGCATTCATTCTTCCGTTCACTTCATGCCCGACACACTCTGGTGCCTGATGCAGACGTACAGTACACCACACCGTCAAAACATCAGCGAGCCTTCACTGTGTCTGAGTGTCTGACCATGGTGTTCCTCTCCTCATAGGCAGGGTTTTTTTTTCTCGCCCCACATATTTGTGTGAATTATGACCAAATAATTGAACTTTAGTCTAATCAGAGCACAGAATGTGGTTTCCAAATTGATTCGTGCTGTTCACATGCTTCACATGTAGACGATTCCAAGTGTGCACATGTTTGCACTGATTTAAGTCCCATTATTTTACTATAACTTTTTTATACTCTCCTTGAATGAAGAAACATTTTGCACCATCTTCTTCTTGGTTCATGTTGCTAAGACACAGTTCTTGAAATTATACTTCTTTTCCCTCAACTCTGACTATAAATACAAAACTGCACAACCTCACAAATTTCAAACTTTTTTGTCAAAAACAAACTAACCAGCATCAAAACCAACAACATAAAAAACTTCTGGCGGATGCTTTCATCAAAAGCTACTAACAAAGTATATCTGCACACAACCGAAGCATCTGGGAATTCATTGTCTCAGACAATATTTGCCAACACATGTTGAGCTTATTCTAAGTGAGAACAGTAGAGAACAGTGTGGAGTTTTCTTTTTAAGTTTAGCCATTCTGAATGTGTGAAAACACGGGAATAGTGCTTGGAGTTTGACACAGTCCAGGGCAACTGAGACTTGTGTGTTCACTGCTTTGAAAAAGGATGTTAAAAAATGGGTGAAACCAATGAAAAAATGTAAACACATATGCAAGACAAGGCTGCTGTGCTAAGAAGGTGATGATGATAAAGACAATGTGGATCCCAGTGATGGAAAACAACACAGGCAGAAATTCCTGTTCTCTAGAATTAGGGGTTTCTCTCAGGGGTCAGAGGTCACAACAGCTTTTAAATTATTTACAGTAAAGTCTTACAAATTAAATGGAGCCAGTAGAATTAAAGTATCACTGGTGTAACGTGTGGTTCGACCCTCAGACGATCGGCTGAGACAGGTGAACCACGCATTAAAATAGCTGAGGCGTGATGTAATCAAAGCATGAACGATTTTTTCCGAATCTTTAGGTTGAAGGAAGGGTCGGAAATTTATACGGTGACAGGTGGTAGATTATTCATACGTTGCAGTGTGTGGGTTCTGCGCTGGATCATGGATGAGAAAAACTTTCTGCATTGATAGTAACTTTTGCAGGTGAGCAAGTATCAAAATGATGCAGTGATTAAGGCAATTAAAATAAAAAAAAACTCTGTGTTTGTACATACACTGTGTTGCTGTCAAGATGTCAGAGCTGAAGTGTTTTTCTTACCCTGCAGGAGATTCACAGTGAGCAGCAGAGCTCTGAGACCAACCTGGAGTCCTCAGATGTCAGTCCATTTGACTCATCTCAACCTCCAACTCCACCTCAGGCTCATGACAAATGAGCTGGTTTCATCTCCAGCCCTACTATGCAGTGACATGTAGTTTTCAGAAAAAGATAAACAGTGACTCACAAACACAAACTGTGCTATGAGCGAACAGACTGAGACCAAGTCCTGTTCTGTGAGTGAGAGTTTTAGCAACCTGATACTATAATATCTACAGTATATCTTAAAATTATGGAGGAAATGGACACAACAAGATAAGTGTTTTGTGTCTGTGAAACTGAATCTCTCTTTCTTTCTTCAGTTGGTTAAATTATCGTAGATGTGTATGTTGCAATAATCAAATGTTACAACAACAAGCCTACGGGTTGGTTATAAATTCACGCTTTTCATCCAGATCAATATGCAAGATTATATATAAAATTCAACATGTAGAGAAACGAGATGTTTTGTTGCTGTGTTTACTGTCTGGATGAAATGACCGCCATCTTCCTTTTTGTCTGTATGCAGACAGCTGTGTGGCTGATGCAGTTTATCACCCCAGATACCCCTCTGTAGACCACCACGGGTGAGGACAGTGTCTTTAATGTCCACAGCTGTTCCTCCGAAACCTACTTCCTCTGAACGCGTTTTGGTGGTCCACATCATGGGGATAAATCTATCCGGTTCCTGCGTCTGATTGTGATAAAATGTCTTCAAATTACTGATTTAATAATAAAAGCTGGGGGCAGAAGTTAAATCTGATGTCCGTGCTTGGCAGATGTTTTACAGAGTCGTTTCCAGACCAGGATCCTGGATGACACCCTCCAAATTCAGCTCTGACTTTCTCTCCTCTACCACAGACACACTATAAGCACTGGACCCACATTTTTAATTGTCAGCAAACACTGATCTGATTTGTGATGTGTTATATTGCACTGTCTCCTGCAGACCTCTATATCGGTATAGCTGGAAGCAGAACCAGTCCCAACAAAGACCCAGAAGAAAAGGCCCGCGCTTTTACGAGGGGGCGGCCGGTTTTGTCTCATAATTCTTATTTCATTGCTTCTGTCTCGTCCCTCCATTTATTTTCAAAACCACATGGAATATTAAGATATCACCACAGTTGTGAGCTACCTGCTCAGGGGAAGATCAGTGGATGACGATGACCACGTCTGTGAGGCCTGGAGCAGGGTGAACAATACAAATCACAGCAGAACTGCAGAGTCCAGCCACAAGAGAGCACCGAGGTGCAAAGCAAAGTGAAGGCCGAATGGTACTAGTAGGTACTTTACATGTTCCGATAAATAAAAATGTGTTTAAACTTCTGTAACATATGTGAAAAACTGTTTAAAGTTTGTTGTTTATGTGCAGGCTAGAAATCCCTAACACAACGTTTTCAGTTTACTGTGTATAATAATATTTAAAAAAATACAAATCTTTTAAAAAGTCTTATAAAACAAATTTACAAATTGTTTCAGATATACCCAGAATTGAATGCTAATCTGTGTAGCAGTGAGACAAATAAAATGAACCAACTGAGAAAATTTGGAATCAAAAAAAACAAAAATTAAATCAAATATGCAACAATGAGAGATAAAATAAAGAGATGTGTGTGTTAAAAATGCAGTATCTAGTAGTACTAGTCAACACAAAGACTCTTTGTAGTGTTCTCCTTGATCATAACCACAAGCTGTTTGAATATCATTAAATGTCACTATGATTTTTCCACATTTAAATAAATCCAATAATCTAACAAAACTCCTCTACATGAGGGAATATTTGGCATTACATTTAGCATACATTTATATCCACTTACCTAATGAATAAATGTGGAACAAAAACATATTAAGTAATTTCCCCTGTTTTAAGAAATATTAAGAAATTTGTTTTTAAATATAGTAGTTTTTTAGATGGGGGTTTTGCAGGAGCATGAGATATAGTTAAACTAGCAATACTGCAAACAAAATGTACCGAAGATGCAGCCAAAGGGATTCTGTTTCAACAAAGCATGAAACAGAAAATTGGAAATGTGTAATAAAACAAAACTATTCACAATATTTAAGTGAAAGATTTTCAGTAAATGTTTTTTAATAAACACATATGTCTACAAACACTATGCAGTTTGTCAGTATGAGATACTTACTAAAGAATGATGGGTGACAGAAAAGGAAATCATCTGAAAACTATCTCCTGCTAACACAACGCGAGACATAACCAATATGTTTGTATGAAACTTTTGTTGTTTAAGCTTCAATTATCACTAGCATATACTTTATCAGCCAGTGTTTTTACTGAATAGTAAAACTATAAAAGCATATATATTTTGCACATACGTAAAAAGTTTGAGTTTTGTCTTTAATTAATTTGCTAAAGTTAATAATAATCCCACTCTCCATATATAACATAATATGACATTTTACGGTTACGTCCTGCTTCTGAAGTCTTAAATTCTTGTGCTGTGAAATGTGTCAGATGTTAGAGAACAAGCACGCTGCTTCAGCTTTGTGAGGTTTTTTATGCATTGAATGGTCGAGATGTGACACGTAACACTGCAGAGATACAGTGGAGAGAGGCTTACATGCAACAAAGCTTCCTGGAAAGTCTCTTCAACCTGTGGGCCACCTGGCCGCCCGATAGTGATCTATGTTTGACCCTGATACGTTCACGTTGGAAGAATTTCTGGACTTCTAGCTGTTTCTCATCTATCTTTGCTTTGAAGACAAAGCACCGTTGTGTCATCATCATCAGCAGAAGGTAAAACATTTTATTCCGATTTTTTTTCACTTGACCATTGATCCTTGAACACAGCAGGTTAACTTGTGATTTATTAGTGACTTTTTCTCTACGCCAGAACAACAGCCTGCTCCCCATCTCCACCCAGCACCTGTCAACACACATGCCAGAGTCAAAGTGAGCGAAAAACAAAAACATTGCATTTGGATTCGTGACAGCACGAATCATCTCCCACTCTGAGCTTTGTGCCAACATTGTTTTACAGCCAAATCACTCAGTCAGGTTTATTTGTTTTTTTTTTCAAACGCAACTTTTTTGTTGCATTAAAACAAAAAAAAATCTTACAAAAAAAAAAAAAAAAAATGTTAGAATTTTCATCAAGTACAAAAATGACAGTTTGTTTGTGATGTCAGTGCAACATAGCGGAAGGTACTTCAGTATTTCCATTTTATATAAGGGGTAATTTTGTACGTTTTTATTCTATGCAGTTATAGTATTTGGCAGCATTTAATACTAAACTAAATAAATCATCACATGTCAGTACATAAAGTGAATAAATAAATAATTATACCTACTGTATCTTTACCAGCTGCAACATTATTTACATGAATTAATGATATTTACATATAGCATCAACATTTATACAAATATATATGTACTGTATATGGTTCTAAAATGGACCATTCCATAGTAATAATAAATATTTCTACTTTGGTTACATAAAGTGTATTTTGAGCTCAGTATGTTGTATTAAAACTAAGCAGTGCTACTTCTAATGGTACATTTACTTAAATGCTTCACCAATTTTGCAGTAGCAGCTGTTCCAAATAAGCAAACATCTTAGCTGCATCCATAAAGAGACAATGTCAGATTTGTTGTAAATTTAACATAAATTTGTACCCTTAAAATAAAAAAAATGATTAGGAAATATACCAAAATAAGCAATCAATAAACTGATTCTAGATGAAAATGTCTAAATTACGGAATTTGTATTGATTGATATTGTTAGTGGGCAAACTACAACTTGTGTTATTTCTTGTTGTTGAGTTTACAGCTGCTACCTCCACAGGTTTTATACTTTTATACGGTCTTGCATTTACAGTTTGGCTCAGCGTCCCACCAGTGCAGGTGCTTTTTTACACTAAATCACATGTGACAATGCAGCAAAATGTAATTCGAGAGAACAGTGTCGTCTGCATACAGTCGCACGGCTGTCAGAGATCACTGACAGGTGCATCCATTAGACAAAACATTAATAACATCTGGTGGGGTTTTTTTTATAAAGAAACTAATTAATACTGATGCATCCTTATGGGTTAACCACCTGTAAGCGCAAAACATCAGCTTTACCTTTATCAACTATGACCCGTATTTTTTATTTATTACTGTACATGTTTTGCCAAAATTACCATATCCAGTGTTGTTTAAAATGGATTGTTTCCTTTGTGGAGCTCCTTTGCTTGAGTAAAACATTCACAGTAGTATCAGTAGTGGAGTAGTTGCACTTTTTTGCGCTTGTTTTTGCATTTTCCCTTCTCTGGACATACACAATTGTGGTGTATCACATTGCTGCATATGGGGCTGCGTAGCTGCCGTCTGCTCAGAGTGGCCAGTGTCAAAGTTGCAGCTGATCGGCATATACCAGACAGAAGGGGTGCTGACATGGAAGCTCGAGGTAAACTCATTTTTCCATTTAATCTAAATTCAACATTGAAATAAAATCTTTAAAAAAGAATTATAAAAGAAAAAATATTTCTCAATGTTAAGTTACCTGATATTAAATTAACTTCATTTGGTGAACTGAAATAAAAATAATTTTCCAAAGCTTTTCATTAAACCAGCATAGATGACTTTCAATCCTGGACTTTTAGACCAGTAAACCTTTTCATTAGGGGTAAATGTACTTGTAAATTTGTTACAACAACCAGAATAACACTTTACCCCAACTCCAAAAGATGCATTTAAAGAGATGTTTAGCTTCTTAATTGTGAATACAATACTGTACATAGATTTTCGTTTTACATTGCTGCGTCTTCACACTCATATCTAATTATTAACTCCAAGCACGGTGCCACATTGTTGAACTTTAATTTAAACAGGGCTAATCCATCAAACTGACACTCATGTATTGTGAAATCTGCTCGTATTCTGTCACGGTGCCTTAATGTTGATTCTAATAATTACACCTCTGTGGTGTTTTGTTTATTATGATTTGAGTCTCTTAGCACATTCGTAGCTGTAGGGTGCAAATTCTGGCACCGTAAAGCACCTGTCAAGGACCACCTGATGTGTTTTATTAAGCATTTTGTTCATTGTAGGGATGGGTTGTATTATTAGTTAGTATTTGTATTATTTAATTCATTCATTTAATTGTCCTATTCTACTTCCACCTCCATCGAAACGTGTTGAAATATCTTGTGTCTTTGTGTTTGTGCTGCCAAAGTTCAATATTGATGCATAAACGTGCTGTTTCACCCCTCAATTTACTTTATTGCATTTGTCCTGGGTCCAAGGATAGCATTTCTTAAGTGCATTGTAACTATTTGAGACGCACACACACAAAGCACACCTGGGGAAACATTCCTCGAGGGAAGTCATCAATCAGTTTTATGGCTTTCTCTGGGAAAGTTTCCTCCTCTCCAATCAAGCGTCTTCCCTCCCTCCACCCTCCACCTCGATTCTCTTTCTGATATTTCCATCTGTATCAGTTTTGCTTCACATCTGAGAACAATCGGCCGGAGCCAATTAACCATTCAACCATTTTTCCTATTCCACCGAGGGATAATTGGAGCAAAGTGGAGGGCGAGAGCTTTGCCTGGATAATACGAGATAAGACTACTGCAACTGGCTTTTTCCTCTCTGTCCTCGATTTGCCCGCCATTGGTAATAAACCTATGGGTGGATGATCTCCACCAGTGTAAAAAACCATCCTAACAAGCTATAAAAAGTCGAGTTGAGTCTTTTGAGTTTTCGCTTGAAACAACTTGTATCTGATGCAGGTAAAACTATTATTTTTCCACAGCTTGCACCAACCCATACAGTAAGATGATCTGATTTCAGACAATTATGATCATCATGTGAGCAAACTAATGCTGGACAACCTTTGCAGAGTCTTTACTTGAAGGCCCTGACAACCTTTTTTTTTCAACCATCTTCTTGATATGAGTGATAAACTCCACATGACACATCCACATTTTCTGCCAAGTCAGGATGGTTTTTGTTTTTTCACTCGGCAGATTTTTGTTTTTGCATTTTGGTGGGCGAGGCTCTGTTGGGAAAAGGTGAGGTGAGGTACTTTCCATAGCCAGTTAGGATTTGACAGTAGATGTGGTGCTTTTGTTGGCAGACCATTGTCCTAATTAAGCAGTTATCTAAGATTTTCCCAAAAAAAAAAAAACAAACTATTATGCAATTCAATTCAATTAAGCTTTATATTTATATATCATTTTTTAAATGTTTTCCAAACGTTGTTAATTTAAACTGTTTGCTTAGGAAATATATTTTTCAGATGTTTACAAGAACAATTTGTAGCATGCATTCATACAAAAGCTGCAGATGAGCAATGAAGTAGTAATTTTTTTCCAGCTGGTTGTTGAGTGTGTTGCAGTGCATCATATTTTAAGTTGATAGTGGTTGACAAAGTATTCGAATTTTAATGTAAAGATATCATGCGTCTGCTCCTGCAAACTCTCAGTAGAAAATACTGTATTGTAAGTATTATTTCTAAAATTTCCTGGATGTTATAATTGTTTTAAACAAGGTTATCAGTTAAATAAAGGTAACTGCAGAAAAAACAGGCCTTAAAGCATTAATATTTACAAGTGCATTATAACAAAAAGTGTACAAGAAATTAAAATATAATTAATAGGACATGGAAATCTAATCACATTGTGATAAACCACAGCTTCAACAAATACACTTTCCACCACCTAATTAAGAACCACATAATATGATTGGATTACGTGTTTGACCATGATGTAACTACATTTAATCTGTATATTTATATCATCAAATACATGCTCTCATCACTCATCCAGACCCATTCAGAGTGCAAATACGCACTGGCACATGCAACATATTATTTAAGCCGCAGTAAGTGACAGACAAACGCCTAATCAGGCAAAATGGGGACCAGTTAAAAACGACATCCATACAAACATTTGAATTCAATAAAACCGCACACACCTGAACGTTATGAGACTTTAAAAGTGAACCCTGGCTGAGCGCGTCCTCGCCTCAGTTTGATTGATATTTGCAATGTGAGCCCGTCTGGCAGGATGTGACTCCCCTCGAGGTGGGAGCTCTTGGCTGACTTCAGGCTGTTACTATAAGGAGAGACACCTCCCAGCTGATCCCGTTAATTTTCCTCACCCCCCCTCCCTCCTCCCTCCTCCTCCTCACCTCCTCGTCGTCCAGTACCCGGTGTGTTGCCCCCTCTCGGTTCTGTAGGTTCCTCCTCTGCAGACGAGCTGGAGCTGGATGTCCGGACACTTGTTGCGCTTCTTCTCTTCATGATCAGGAGGAGGGACCGCAGGAGCAGCGGGAGCGTGGAGAAGGAGAATCGCTGGGACGCACATGGTGAGATCTCCTCATATGTTTTATGCAATTTCAAAACGTTGAACGGGCGTTAGTGGAGTTTCCTCTGCGCGCAATCCGCGCGTAAAGTGGAGCAACACATGCGCGTATGTAAGTGTTTGTAATGTAGGGCCGAAATAAAAAGGATTCATGGGCAACATTTTCAGAAAAATGGAATTACATGTTGCGTTTTATGTTCTAAAATGGTTGTTTGAGGCTACACACCCGACTCCTGACATTTTGTGTGTTGCTGCTCAGCTTAATCCTTAGAAAACCAGGCGGCTTCGTGCCAGGCTTCTTTCAATTTGAAGTTTAATACAACACGTTTTTATTATGGTGTGTTTTATAAGAAAATTCAGATCAGAAATTTATTTGTCCTGTAAATCTTTTACGCCTGCTGTATTTTTATTTATGGGTTCAATTTACATGACCACATTTTATTTAGGCAATAAAAAACCGAAAGCAATATATTTTTTTAGGATTCACACTATTCACCGCTGTAGATTCTCATCCCACTTTACTGCAACATCATTCTGAGCCGTATTAATCATATTTGTTGGTTATTTTTCTGTGTGTGCGCAGCAGTTGCGCGTCAAATTTAAAAAAATATATGAAAAAATAAACTAACTCAACAATATCAGGATTTTCAATTAGTTGGATTGGACCTCAGTGCCAAAAACGCACCACAAATTATAGACTCACGCGGTTTTAAAAATCCAGAATGAATTTTTTGATCAGACCGTGATAGTCTCAGTGTGTAAATATTATCGTTCCTCTCCCGGAGATAAAGGGCCAATTCCTCCTTAACTGGTGCAATTAGCCCTGAAGATTTGATGTAATCAGGCTCTTGCCAAAATAACCAAACCAAATATGATCAACATTTGCCTTTAATGAACCGTGGCATGCGAATCATTAATTGCTGGTCCATTAGCTGTGTGTGACCGCAGGCTGTTTGTCTTTTAAGGTCCGTCTGTGGTTAATTAGTTTGACTAAAATCCCTGGTTGCACTTGTATCCAGGAAAAAAATATACTGTGTTTGTCTTAATAGACATATCAGATTTTATTTTATAGGATATAAGGGCGTAGCCTTCATTTCAGAGCAAGTTTACAGTTGAGGCCTTTTATGTAGCTGGGCGCTTGTGGAAATGAAATAAAATAAGCTGTTGTGTGTTTATTCGGATAATCCTATAACCATTTTCATAACAATAAGCTGACAAAAATCCTGCCAGTTATTGTTTGTTTTTGTGCTTACAAATGGCTGCAGCCCTGGAGTGTTTTTGTTGAGTTTCACCGCCTGCTCTTCATTATTAACCTGCTGTATGACACCGGGTGGATTTCACTGACAAGCAATTACAACCAGAGGACTTTTATTTCCACCATGTCCCAGGTTGTCTTTGGCCTGAGTGCAACATAGAATCACAATGATTTCATTTCCATCTGTTTTTCAATATCAGCATGTGAAGCTGGAGCTGTATGGAGAGCCTCCTGCCAACTTGTATGAGGCTGTAAAGGGGGAGAATTGACAGGAAACTTAAATATCAAGTGGGTGCCATGTGTTTTCTTATTCAAAAGTGAAGTAAGCAGAGCTCATGGGTCAGTGCAGAGGGAGAAGCGGCCGCCTTGTGCCTGCGGAGGTGCAGCTGGCCCCTGGGGGCCCCGCGCATGCACCACGCTGGCCGTTTGCTGGAGGTGCAAAAGTGAAGGACGGAGGCCTTTAGCTAAAGATACAAGCAGTGATAATCCATTTTGTGCTGTGCGTTGCTGCCCCACTAAAATTAGATTATTACACCTAAAACAGAACTTCTGGAATCTGCTCCGCGTGGAATAACACACACACTCGGGCTTCGACCATGCAGGCAGGAATGCAGTTTGGGAATACAGGCTGCATGCGTAGCTTCTCTCTTCTCACCCAGAGCTGGGGGTTGTATTTCTGACTGGCTGAGGACAATTGCAAATTAACAAAGGTGTCAGTGTGGTAACATGCGCCAACAGGTGCCTTGGTTCAGCTTCAAACATGCAGGCTTCAAGGGAGCTTATATAATTGATCATATTTATTTAAAGGCTCCGTGTCTTGGAGCAGAGCTGCAACATACCCTGGGAAATCTACCCAGCGACTATCGTCCAGTTTAAAACTGTCTCTTTAAGCTGCACGGCCTTGTGCTTATTTATACAAACCACAATTTAGTCTTTCGAAACTCATCACAAGTAGCGAAGACATTTGGGTTTGAAATATCGGTCTCTATCTTGCTCTGCTGCCCGTGACAGGGCTTGTTAAAATGTGTGAGAAAGGCCAAATCCAGCTCATCTGCTCACCAGATCTACATCTTTAGCTTCAGACCCAGACAAGCACACAGCTTGCAAAATGTGAACAGGATGAAGAAAGTTAACAGGTAGCAAGAGAGACACAACCTCCCACTCAACCTCCGGGGGCTTTCTTCACTTTATTGCAGTTAACTGCAGCTCATTTCCTGCTACACCACCAGAAACAAGTTGTTCAAATGGCTCCAAACACTGATAAACATGCATCCTGATGGTGACGATGTTTTACTGTCACTTTCCTATTGTCATTGCCCTTTCCCCCTAGAGTATTTGCCTAAAAATACAACAAAAATCATATAGAAATAGACATAATCACCCAGAAAGGAATAATAATAATAACAAAAAATGCCTTTATGATTTCATGTTTAACTTTTTTAAAGAGATTGTAATGGAAAGTACTTTAAAGAGATCTGTTTGTGTTTATGATTGCAAATTATCCACTTTAAATCTAGTCCAAGTTGCAAGACAATAAAACATGAAAACTATGCACAAATTTTTGGTTACTGCATGTTACATTTTGAACCCAAATTACAAAACAGCTGCTTTTATTAATCTTACTGACTCTTGAGCGTCAGATACTCTTAACTGCATTCGAGCAAAACACAGGATGAATGAATGAGAATTACATTAGAAAGCCAATACGAACTGCAGTCTGCTGCTCTGGCTTCGAGCACGAACATGAGCGGCGGTCTCCTCACTTTCCTCTGTTCGACTATGCTGTAAACATGCCCCCAGGTTGTCAGCAAGTATTTTTCCAGCCCCTTGCCAGCCAAGCATAGCTGCTTCTAAAGATCACCCGCCGGATATGTTGTTGATCTCATCATACCACTATTTGGCTGTATAAGCTTTTTGAAAGACGCCGATCGCTGCCAAGTTATTTCAGAACTCTTAATAATGAAACGTATTGTGTTAAAATGCATGCACATTTGTATTTTAAGGGTTTTTTTTTTGTAAAATTGTAAAATGTAAAATACTCCTGGTGTGCAGTTTTTCAGTCCAGTTTTCTGGACCTACTAGGGCACCTTACAGGCAGTGCTGCTTCAACATGTTCCTCCGATAACCGGCCGTGTGAATTTATGGAAAGTGGCAGAGAAAACCGTTGAAACCGTATCCGGTGAGTTGCGGTGGCGGTGCCAGACAGATGATCTGGTTTTGGAAGAAGACAGAGTCTGGGGCACATTAGAAACCTCAGGGGCCTCTCTCAGATGAGAAGCCATTCATCAAAGAGGTTGTAATGGGCTGATGTTTAATTAGTCATGTAATGTGACAAAGACAAGAGCAAGTGCATGTCATGGGAATGTTAAACAACCCTCCCCCTTTCTCTTCCAGTCCTGTGTGTATCACCCGCCTCAACCCTGAACCCCCACCCGCCTACGCTCACTCGTCATTCCCCATCCAGCTTGAATTCTTTAGCGTACTCTCAAGAATAGTCTAATAACCTTTACCCCGCTCATAATCCCCATTGACACCATCTTCCCTTCTTGCGCGGTCAAGACATGGACACCGCATGAAACCAAAGACCTAATTAATCATCCGATTAACTTATAAGTCCCGCTTTTTATCAGTGCGTTCGGATTCCCGCGGGGCATGTCTCGACACGTCAGGAATGGGCAGCCGAGAAATTCTGGACCTCAGGAATGTGGCTCTATGGGGACTAGGGTCACAGTCGGTCTGCTCATCATTACAACGTGTTGCTTGTACCTGTGGCAACTTCACCAAACATCCACCTCACATGCCTGGTTCTCCTTTTAGTTGATTCACATCTTAGCACTTCTTGTCTTTCGGGGGTCACTAGAGGAGCAGTGTGTTCGAAGCAGCTGAGACATTGCCACGGCCTCCTCGCAGGCCCCTCAGAGCTGTGTGGTCCCTGAGGAAGGCCTCATATTTCGGTCGTTGGCTAATTGAGCGGGATGACGAGGCCGGAGAGGCTCTCAGCCCCGTCTTCTCCTATGGGTTTGGTTTATGCAGCCCTGCTGACTTTGCTGTCAGTGTCAAACGCTTGTTAGGACGCCATCAATCTAACAGCAGTTAAGAATATTCCCAGAACAGAATGAAGGGGGCAGGTGATAGATGGGTAGGCAGACGGACGAGCCGAGGGAAAGTGGTCAGAATGAGAAAGCGACGGTCTTCTTAAGAAGGAAAAAATTCAAGAATGATCCAAATGTGAGAGAGAGAAAAGTGTTGAACTTTCTTTGCAAGTGCAAGTGCTTTTAGAGAATGTGCTTCTGGGCTTCGTGTGAGCAGTAAAAATAATAAATCACAGGTTCCGGAGAAAGAAGATTCTTTGTGCGTTTGGTCCACATGCCAAAATTAACGCTCTCGAGTATCAAATCTTGACAGAGGAATAAATTACTCTGATCACCAGTTGTAAGAGACGGGAAGGGATTTGTTCACACTGTGGACGTACACAAGTCCGTGTTTGTCTTCATCACGGAAGTATCCGTGTAGGAGCTCATGCCTAACACACATTTCAATCTATAAATCATTTCCTACCATCCCGAACCCTAATCTCCAAATCCGCTCCTTTCCTCCCTTCTTTTCGTTCTGTCTGTTTTCTCAGACCCTCTTTTCTGCTCAGTAATGCTTTGCGCCACTCACGCTCAGCCCCCTCACTCGCCTGCAGCGCTGACCAACGATAAAGTGATTTGAAAAGGAGAGCAATAAATGTGATGGATGCCGTCCAGCTCAGGGTTTAGCCCCAGCTGTCGGGCATGTTTTTTGTCATCTCAGACAAACCCGCTAGGTGCTCGCCCTTCTTCACCCGCACTCGTCCACTTTGGGGGATAGCTGGAAGAAGAATATGTTCTCTAAGGCGGTCAAGGTCATGGGTTCAAACCAGTGGTTGGGAATACTACAAAAACTGGAAATTACATTTTTACAGGATGAGATCTTTACTGGCATCTACAATAAGCTGCAGTTGATGTGATGCAGTGAGCTGGTATCACATGTTTTCAATAAAGACACAGGTGGCCAATCTTAGATTTCCTTCTTTGGCTTTGAGTGCAGTTCGTATTATCAATCAGTTTATGTGTTTTTCTTTTATGATTTAGTTCCTTGGGTTTTCTCTTAAACATCATCTTTTTACTTCCACAGGCTCGATGACATGATGTTCCTACCCTTTTCCCCTCCCCCCTCCATCTCACTCTTCCCTGTTGTCTTACTCCTCCTTTTCCTCCCTTCATCCCTCGTCTCCTCCTCCCTTTCCCACACCCCACTGAGTTGGACTTCCCCTCATGACCCCTGCTACCACCTAGATGGCCGCCCACGACACTGCATGTCAGAGTTCATCAATGCCGCTTATGGGCTTCCAGTCAATGCCAGTCACTCTCTACAAGTACTTGATTATGACTCAAACATCACCACCTTGACAGACCTCCACAACCCTCATAACGTCACCTGCTGGAGGGCGAACAGAGGCGCTGACTCTGGAGACTGGATCTTCACTCTGCCACTGGGTCGTCGCTTTGAGATCACCTACATAAGTTTGCAGTTCTGTCACCAGGGGGAGCCATCAGACCCCATATCCATCTCCATCTTCAAGTCGATGGACTATGGGCGCACCTGGAGGCCGATGCAGCACTACTCCAGTGACTGCCTTGGGAATTTTGGGCTGCCCTCGCAGACTGTGGCTCGTACCAGGCATCAAGAGACGGAGCCCCTCTGCTCAGACCCTCGCCCCCTACAGAAGCAGAGGGGTGGCACAGTGCTGGCGTTTTCGACCCTGGATGGACGGCCATCATCTCCTGATTTTGATTATAGCCCCACCCTCCAAGACTGGGTGACGGCCACAGACATCCGCGTGGTCTTCCACCAGCTGTCCAAAGACATTAAGGTGTTGAACTTTGATAGGAAGCAAGAAGCACAAAGGCATGATGGTGCAGAAAAAGAGAGAGGGACTGGGCTCCTGACGTGGAGATCAGGCTACAGGGTTGACAAGTTAAACACAGATAATACACTGGCATTTTTTGACAGGGAAACAAAAAGCTCAGAGAGAACAAGGAACAAAGGGGAGAAAATGAACAAAAATGACAGGAAGGGTCATTATAAAGGGTCAGGTCAAGATGAAGATGGACACAATGTGACCAGCAAGGAAGGGGGAGATAACGTTCAGACTGGTATGCTTGTGTCTTCAAAAAAAGGAGGGAAAAGCAGGGGGCGTGGCCGCAAAAAGGACGCTCATTGGCTGCCTTGCCCAAACAGAGGCTGTAATTGGACAGTCGAGGGGCGGAGCAGGAACAACAGAGGGCGGGAGCTTAGGAAGAGGAGGAACAATAATCTTAACTCAAAGCAAAGTGCCAGGAACCTGCAGGTCGCTCCGCCCACGGCTTTTCAAGCTCCTCTCGCCCTCTCTGACCTGCAGGTGGGAGGCAGGTGTAAGTGCAATGGACACGCCTCCAGGTGTCGCCGTGATGACACAGGCCGAGCCGTATGTGTGTGTGAGCATCACACGTCAGGGCCAGACTGTGACGTGTGTGAGGATTTCTACTTTGACAGACCGTGGCATCGAGCTACTCCCACACATCCAAACCCTTGTGTTGGTGAGTCCCAAAACCATGTTAAAGAACTGTATTAATTTCATAGCTATTTCCCCGTAAATGACAAATTACTGATACTTGCAGATACAAGTGTATTTGCTGTGAGGTAATATTGGCTGAAAGCATCTCCCCTTGGCCTGGGTATGTTCATACATACATGCACCTATAACCTACGTTTTTACATGACAAATTCTTTACTTTTGTGTCCTGTTACCAGCCTGTGAGTGTAATGGCCATTCAAACAAGTGCCGTTTCAGCATGGAGGTGTTTCAGCAGTCGGGTCGTCGAAGTGGAGGTGTGTGTCAGAAGTGCCGCCACCACACGGCCGGACGCCACTGCCAGTACTGCCAGAATGGATACACCCGTGACCACAGCAAACCACTGAACCACCGCAAGGCCTGCCAGCGTCAGTCACTAGACGTTTGTGTGTGTGTGTGTTTGGAACCAGGTCAAAAGGAAAAAGAAGTGTATTCGTGCAAACAGACATGGCTAAAAGTTAAGTTCAAATTTAAATAACACAAATGTTCAGTTTCACAATCTCTCAAGTTGAGAGAAACAAAAAACTAATTGGCGTCCACCAGAATATAGATTTCTTTTTCTTTGTTTTGCTTTGCAGATTTTCTTAGTTCTTCTTTCATCTTTTGAATTATCCTGCTGTTTATTATGGCCCCAGTTTTCTTCACATCACCACACCCACTCTGGCTCCAGTTGATTGACTTTGTACTTCTGTTCCAGAAACATCAAGCTTCTTGATGATGGTTTTGTGGATGTTAACATGATTTGTTTGTTCATGACTCCCAAAAGTGACACTCCTCTATTATCCAAAATTTATTGTAGTGCACATAATGACGCCGTACAGCAAAATGAGGCCTTTCCTCCACTGACGATAAGATAGAAACACACAGGCGACACTTCTAATTTAGTCAGTTGTAAAAGGTATTTTCACAGATTGTTTCAAAGAGGCGTAAGGTACCAGCACTGGAAGCCATGTCTGTCTGCACGGCTGCATTCCTGGGAGATAAAAAGCAACTCAAAGTGTGAGAGACAGTGTTTATGTCTGCCAGTCTGAAAGTGTGTGTGTGTGTTTACATTGTCACTCTGTACAAAAAAGTGTTTATGAGGTGGTTACACTGTGACTGAGAACACCGTTTCCTGTTGGCAAAGCACACAAAAACGCACACAAGCCCCAATGAGCTGCGCCTGTATCCTTATTGTTACCAATGGTTGGGATCCACTGTGACCTTTGACCTTTGACTACCCACACGTCCTAAGTGCCTGTGACACCCTTTTCATGCTTGTGTGGATGCTTGACCACAGGTTTAACCAAGCCGAGTTCTCTTTGAGGTGGTTGTGTGCAGGGATTACAGTATCTAATCCTTTCTTATACACGAAACAATGACATACTGCAAACTGAACCTCTCAGCTTTAATTTATCGGCACAATATTTCACCATTCAAAGGTGAGTGGTGACATAATTACTCAGCTTCTCCGGGCAGGTTGTTTGCACTGATCCTAAGGACTCGTGTAAACACTGGTAGAGTGTGAACAGAGCAGCTGAAGGGAGGCTTCCTCTCTCCATCTGTCTTCTCTCATTGGTTCTTATTCTGTGATAGCAGTGATAAATACAAAGCTTTGCTGTATAAACTACGGCAAATCCAGGCAGTAATCATTATACTGCATCACTGCAGTCTGCATTAGGGGAGGAAAGGAGAATAGGAATTAATCATACACTTTCTCTTTCAATATTTCTTACGTCAGACAATCGTGGAAAGACGTTTATTATTCTGCAACCCGTTGTCTGCTATATTATTAATATATACACGATTCTGGATGCAAAAGAATTTGTAGATGGAAATACTTTCCTGGTGTCAGTAAAAGTAGACCTGGTGTCTTGCTCAAGGATGTTTGCTATCATGCACCATTAAACATGTTCTCGACGGATCTTTGCGATAATCCCACTTATCCTGTTTTGCTGTGCACAAACAGACTGACACATTTTTGCTTCAATCTTTAACAAAAAGTTTTACTGCTTGGAAGAGCAAGGAGGCTGTCAGGAGACATTAGAAATATGCATATGCAAAAAAGAAAAATCCTTTGTGGAAGTAATTTTTTGGACAAAGAGAGCCCTTTGTTAGAAATCTGACAGTGATTGGATGCTGCAGCTGATTGAAGATTGAGTTTAGGCCCAGTCTAATATCAACAGTAAGTTCTGATTTTGTGTTCTGTTTTTTGTGTATTTAAAATACTTGCATCAGACTTAGTTGTAGGTCCAATTAATAACTTAATTTAATCTGTATATGGTCAGAGAGAGGACAAGTCCGATGTCTTTCAACAGGAAAGTTTTATGAACTCATTAATTACACAATAAATCTTATGAGTTCATAAATAGACTGTCATTAAATGCAGATACAAACATAATAGTAAAAATAAACAAAGCCTTTCAGTGTTTGAGCTGTAACATTAAAACACGTTTGATAGATCTGCTCACAATAAAGATACTAATTACCGTATCTAATAACTATGCCAGATGTTTATGTGAAAACAAACATGCAAAGATTTTTCACATTCACAGTGATAGTGAGAATGGTGACTGCACGTTTATTATCACTAACATCAAAATTGTAATTACCTCAGATGACCTCACATGTTAAACAGGGGGATAAAGAGGAAGTAAAGCAAACAAGAAGTAGTTTAAAGATATTGAGAAATGCAAGGTTGTTGAAAGGGAAATGTGTCGATCATAGTGATAAAGTCAGAGAGAAATATTATCTGACTCTATGGAGCCTTTTAGCATCTTTTACCTAATTATTTTCCCTCACTGCTTTGATAATGTCAGTTCTGACAGTAGAGAGCAGCACTTCAGCACCACCTGTCCACCGCTAAACCACACAAAGGGTTCGTGAATTCATTAGGAACATCATGAAGCATTCAGCAGCTAACGCCCTGATTAATAATACACAGTCAGGAGTCAGATAAAAACCAAGCAGAGCCCAAAACATGTGTATGTCTTGTCTCTTCCAGCGTGTCAGTGTCATCCTCTGGGAGCAGTGGGCCGCTGGTGCAACCAGACATCCGGCCAGTGTCTGTGTCGAGAGGGAGTGACCGGCCTCAGGTGCAACCGCTGTGCCCCAGGATACAAACAGGGCAAGTCGCCTCTGCGGCCCTGCATACGTAAGTCCACCAGCAGCATTAATACTGATTCAGAATCTGGAAAACTGGCCGTTAAACAGTTATCCGGAGAGAAAAGACCACATTGGCACCGGTCAGTTGTTAGAACTGGTAAAAGTGTTTGACGAGCTCTGGACTTGCACCAAATGACTGTGAAAAGTTGAGGTAGAGGCAGATTGATGTTTGGTAGGTTTCCAGTGCTCAGTTCTCTAAGCAATGGGCAGATTTTTCATAACCATATCTGCTCAGACATTGTTGCCTCAAATGTTTTGGAGTGCACTGACAAACCAAAGTATATTTTAATGTCAAAGACTATGTCACATTACATTTAATGTGGATTATGAGCTTTAATGTATCTAAAAATGTTCTGTCTTTGATGACATATTTAATTTTGCTTCAACCTTGTTTGCTTTGGGCCTGAGTGGATTAAATCTCCTATCAAGAGCTCTAATCCTTTATCAAATAGTAGCTCAATATAAAAGGGGCCGCCACAGTCTGGACTAATTCAGTCCAATCTCCAAGTGTGTCCCTTATTCATTCTGTGGACAGTTTCCAAAGCAGTGTTAACATGAGCCGACCACTACAAGGGGAACCTCATCTCCAGCTGATCAGCCTCAGATCCCGAGGATTGTTGCTGCTCACATCTCCGCGGCAGGCTAGCACCGACCCTCGGCCGTGAGCGTTAATCCACGTGCACTTTCCCAGCTAATCGCCCGAGTGCCGACAACTACACAGGCACTGACACTGTGTAAGCCCCAATCAGGTGACATAGGGAGCCAACGGCGGCGAGCTTCACACCTGTTGCCGGCCTCGAAAAGCCCCCATCGCAGAGCTGTCACTCATAACTCTCCCAGTGAAAGCATTGAGTGAAAGAAAACCTTGTTTGTTTTTACTGCCAGAGCATCTCAGGCTATGTATAGCATCTCTTACCCCAACCTCCAACGGTCGGCTCCCACAAAGAATCATATACCATCAGACTTTGACCAGCTCAGGGACTTCAACAAAGCGTTTAAGTGTTTACAGTTGGCTGCAAAAGTTTCCATCACTTTACATTTTAAGGTTATAAAACCAAACACAGGAACAATGCACATTCATTTACTTATGTTCCTTTATCCCCAGAAGTAACAAAATGGTCGAGAACTGTTATTAAAGTTATAATAAAATAGTGCAGTTAGCAGCCTTGTAGATTCGTGGTAGTGCACATGGTTGGGATGCAGAAGACCGTAGGTTTGAATCCCACACCCCCAGGGTTGTCTCGAGCCTGATGAATTGGGAAAAAATGGGAAAAACTCGTTCTGCTGTGGTGACCACTGAAGGGACAGTACAAAAAAATTGCATCTCTCTATTTATAATTTAAAAATTCACTTTAATTTCTGAAGTAGAAACATTGGTATTTACTGAATGTGCATGAACATTATGTTGATTATATTTAACATTAATATGCAGTGTGTCCAATCTAACAAAAGCTGTAAATAACTTATCTAAAGTACAGTATTTTATAATATGTTTTTATTTATGTTGGTGCAAAAATATGGAGCTCTGCGCACACAGGTGCCCTCATTTCGATCCCTCACATGTATGTAAAGCACACACATGAGCACACGTCCTTCGTGTCTTTTAAAAGTGGGGGACAGTCAGCTGGTGGTGGGGGTGTAGAGTGTCACTGGCCCAGTTGTGCCAGAGAGGACGGAACACGACGGGGGGGCGAGCTTGGTAATATACGGCTGTGCTGTCTCTCTCTCTCACACACACACACTTTTACAAGCGGCCTGGATAATGTATGTATAGACCAGCAGGTTGTTCATTTTCCATTCACAAGTTCATGGACACACACACACACACTTTCAGGGAGGAAACTTTATTGGACTCTGTTTAATGTCCAACTGCCCAAGAAGTGATGGTTTGACCTTATTAAATGACCAAAAGTAAAGTGTGTGCCTGTGTGTGTTCAAGTGAGCGTGAGAGTGCGTTTGTAGGTCATAAAAGGACCACACACACACACACACACACACACACACACACACACACACACACACACACACACACACACACACACACACACACACACACACACACACACACACACACACACACACACACAGTCAGTTTGACACTTGCTTATCTTCTGCACAGGCATGTCTCATATACCAAGAAGCGTTCAAGCATAACATGCATAACACGCATAACTGCAACAACCTGACAGCTCGTGTAGGTGCAGAAGGCCCCTCTGTGTATCTGCTCGTGTCAAAACTCGGTTGAAACCCGGTTTATGTTTGCAGGAATTCAGGAGGCCGCCCCCACCCCAGTGTACCAGCCTCAATACAGCATAGGTGAGTAAATGTACAGATGGGAATTCACGTTAATCTCTTTAATAAGCATGTTTGTTATAACCTGCACGCTCAGTTCATCCGCTGTGATTCTCCTCTTTCATCCTGGAGCTTTTATTTCTTTTATTTGTTTTTGCAGCAAGATGTCACTGATCTAAAAGCTGCTAGAATAACATTTATATTCTAATTAATGTAAATCCGTAGTGAGAAAGAAGTGCAACTAATTATTAATTTTATTGTCTATTAATAATGTGTAATTTATCATTTTAAAGAATAGATCAAGATTAGTCATTACATACAAATAAAACTACTATAAAATGTAAAAACAAAAATTTTAAAAATGGCTACCACAATTTCTTTGAAGCCATGGCCTTGTCTATCTCATCAACAGAGAGAAACTGTGAATCCTTCAGTCGGAGAATCAGAAAACAGAGACTTAACTTATTAGTTATGTTGCTTAAACTTATTGTCGCAGAACTCAGAATAACATTCATTTATTTGCCTTGAGGAAAATTTAGGAAAGAAAGTGCACACATGTTCTAGTGTTTGTCCGAAAGTGCGACTGTTTAAGTTGATCATTCTCCCTCTGTTCTGGGTTGATGGCGTCTGTGTCCTATCCTTTTAACCCTGTCGATGTTATCTCGTGCGCCAAATTCACGGCACGTCTCTGAAGTCTTGCCGTGGGCCACAGTTTTGGGGAGAGGGCTTGAACCAGCCCTGGTGCGGATGCAGTGGCTAAGCACTCCCTCCTAGTGGCAGCTCGAGGAGCCTCCACCTGCTGCAGCCGGGGCTCATCTGTTAGTCACAGGATACTGTGATGACAAATAGAAGCAGCCATATTGTAATTAGGGGAAAAGACATGTGCTGATATGCTCGCTATGAAATAATACCCTCTCATTTGATGCGTTCTCACCCCCACCACCCCCCACCTCCACCCCCCCCACCACAGCAGAGGAGTGTGTTTCATACTGCCAGCCCTCTCAGGTCAAAGTCAGGATGAACTTGGACACTTATTGTCTCAAGGACTACGGTTGGTGTATTTTTTTTTTATTATGACTTGGATTATGGATTATGACTGTTCTGCAGTACTGTATATTTCTCTTTTCATCTTTTGATGGAATTCGTTCTATAGTTTGTTTGTCATAAAAACCTACAAAAGCATTAACATGAAACTCATAGATATTACTTTACTGTAATTTACCGGAAACCATAAATTATAATATTTGGTAAATAACACATAAAAATCACCCTTTAGGATAAATATGCTTATACTGTTTCTCTGTCAGTGCTGAAGGTGCAGGTGAAGGGGAAGGAGCGCTCGGGTCCTTGGTGGCAGTTCTCCATTTCAGTACAGATCGTCTTCCGTGCCAGGTCCACCTCTCGCGTTCGTAGGGGCCCCCTGTCTCTGTGGGTCCCTGACCGGGACCTCAGCTGCGGCTGCCCTGCCCTGAACGTGGGTCGGACTTTCCTCCTGATTGGTGCAGAGGAAGGGGAGCGGGACTGGGGCCCGGAGGAGAGTCGCCTGGTGGCGGATCGCTCCACTCTGGCCCTCCAGTGGCGGGAACACTGGAACGTCAAACTCAGGGCCTTCAGGGGCCAGGACAAGAGGGGCCGCTGTCCAGCCAAGTCCCGCAGCAACCACCACCATCAGCACCAGCACAGGGAGCACACAAAGACGCAGTCCGGGTACATCCCCCCTCATCTGCTGTCTGAGAAAGACACTGACACGCCGTCTGTGAACGAGGACGACACTCCAACGACAGCAGGGTCGCACACGCACTCTCACACAGACGGTGAGGTTAACTCTACGGAGGCGACCCCCGCGTCCACCACAGCGGCCCTGGTGTGTTCTACTCAAAGTCCTGAATGAAACAAACAGGACAGGACGCTGAGATTTTGACTTTTGTTAATTGGTGTTTTTTCTGACGGTTCAGGAAAAACAGGAGACAGCTCTCGTGCGTGCACACATACTTGGCATAAATTGAAATTTATGATTTAAAGTTTCCAGATGTCACTTGGTGTATATGTGTTTTGTGGAGGGTAAAGGTCAACGTGATTACAGTGCACTGGAACAAAATACTAAACGATGAAATATCAACTATAATACTGATTATGAGATTTTAGCATTTTTACTAAAGCACATTTAAAAATTAAAGTTTAAATGAACCGAAAGATTTTTTTATGTTTGAATCCTATTTATTTGACTGCTCTATGTAACACACAAACAAACAAGCCAAAGTTTTAAATACCTGCATATACACAAGATGTGCAGATTGAGCAAAATTATTTAGGGTAAATATTCTACCTCACACTTGCTGCAGACAAATGTAACCAAAGCCGATTCAAAAATGTGAAAAATGTCTTTTTTAAATAAAAACAAGAGTGGCCCTTATACTGTATATTATTTCTTTAACTTATCAGCATGGACGAATTATGAGGGTTATGGGTTTCTGGACACTGAGAGTGAATGTGACACAAATTATGTGTCAATTTCTGGTCATTTATTTACTGGTCATTTTTGCATTTTGTTGTTTTTCATCTATTTGGGATTGTTTTGCATCTTTGTGGTCATTTTGTGTCTTTTAAAGGAACTCTAAATGAGAATATTAACAGCCTTTTCATACAGAAGCTCTGGCTCAGTGCAGCCCCTCACTCTTTAATATTTAATTCTAATTTTAATATTGAAATTCGAAAAAAACATTTATACAAAGTAAGTTATTTAAAAATTTAAAACTGCATTCACTGGAAAATTCCACTGAGTTTACGTGTTTAGATTGGTGGTTAGTTATTATCTACAGCATGACTTTTTCTGCTTTTGCCCTTTACATCATCATCATTTGTCATTTGTCTACAACAGTAACACAAACTCCAGCTCACTCACACAAGCATGTACACACACACCTTGCATTAACACTGTTATAATATTTGTGAAAATTAAGCTTATCTACAATCAGCTCCCTCATTAAGCAGCTGACACAGAGACCAAACTGACCTCAGCCTCATTTTCTAACCACAAAGGAATCCTCACGTAGACAGTCAGGAGCCCTGATATAAATCTAAAAAGCATCGGTCCAACCTGTCGTCTTCTGTTTCCATTTGGCAGATATGGCGTCATAGCCCAGGGGAGATGGTGCTGGCTGCGAAGGGGCTACACTCAGACAGATGCAGGAGCTCCTATTTGTTGAGCGGCCATGTTGTTTTGGTAGCGGCCGTGTCCGTGATTGGCTGCGGTGCTGAGTTTGAAGCCTGTGATTCAAAATAAAAAGAGAAAAATAGACGCGTTGACTGACGGCCGCTCAGTGCAGTACAGTGGAGTACAGTACACTGAGGAGCAGGAAATCCACAGCTGGCAGCTTCTAGGGGTCAATCATCTCACAGGGGACCCAGAACAGCAGACAGATGTCCTTTGTTTTTTCTTTTTGCAATAACCCATTTTATAATACTGCTGTTTTGTACATTTTTTGTTTAGGAAAGAAGTTAAATGTGGCGCAATTATTCACTTTCATGCAGATAATTCATTTTCTTTGACTATTAAAAATTAAGGGCAACAAAAAAAAACTTTGAAACCAGGTTTCAAATGTAAGAAAATTATCAGGAAAATGTCTTACAATGTGCAAAATGTATACTTGTACAACGCTGACAAGAACTAGTAAAATTTCTTATTAAAGAATTAAATTATACAGTTCAGTTGATCACGGAGATGATGGACTTACTGCAAATACTAAACTGCTCTCAGAGTAAAGGTTTAGTGTGAGGGATTCAGCTCACACACACACACACACACACACACACACTTGCTCGATCTGCCCATGTCACTCACATCTGTACGTCTAATGCATTGTTTTGCCTCAGAATGTAAAGAGAGGGGGAGAGACAGACAAATAGTGTGTGTTAGTATGTGCACAATCATGTGCTATAGGCAGAGTTCATGTGTGTGTGTGTGTACTTGTGTGTGAAGCACCTGCTGCGCTGCTGCAGGAAGCACCTGTCAGCAGTTGTCTCCCCGGTACAGCCTCTTTCGACATGAGGGTTTGATCCTAAAACTCCCCAAACACACACTCTTACACAGACACTAACAGACAGCTTAAGCCCGCGGCTCGCTGTGCCACAGGGGAAGCAGTTGTCTGCGGCTTTGTTCACGTTAAATCGACAACACACACTTTGCCGAGGTGCTGCAGCGAGGCCTTCTGTCTTCTGTTTTGCTAGGGTACGGAAAATAAAGATCAGCTTCTTTTGCTCTGGCACGGGAGGCAATGTGTGTGTGTGTGTGTGTGTGTGTGTGTGTGTGTGTGTGTGTGTGTGTGTGTGTGTGTGTGGTATTATGTTTACAACCTGCTGAGGGAACATTTTACGAGAGGTGACTCCTCCTGCACTGAAGCCAAAGCCAAAGTTCAACAAGACCTCTTGCAAATACACTTACTCTTATTTTTACCCTCCTATTTCCTTTCTCTCTCTCTCTCTCTCTCTCACACACACACACACAAATTTCATCTTGCACTTCACAATCGTCTCAGCTTGGACATCTCTTCCTTGCACACTCCAAATTCTCATTTCACACCAAAGAATTTTTTTAAATTCTGCAATTTTTCACTGTCGCACTGTTGTCAGGACACACACACACACACGCACACACACACACACACACACACACACACACACACACACACACACAGGGCTTCTGTTAACCTGAGAGGCAGAGGGTCAATCCCTGTGATCCACAGCCTGCATGCCTTCCATACAGACACGCCGCCGACACAGAAACCCGACTCCCAGCTAGATTAGGACTAATCAAGCATGGCACAGCTCCGGACAGAAACACCGTCACACACATACAGACACACACACACACACACACAGCGCAGATTCACTGTACCACAAACATGTGCACATGGGCAGTCGTTTGGTAAACTGCTTGTCTGAAAAATATCTCCTCTTCTCAACCATGTTTCTCTCTCTCCATTTGTGCAAGAAAGGCAGAAAGACAGAGACAAATTTCACATGTAACAATGTAATGAAATGATAAATTTGTTAATTAAAATTGCACCTTCAAAAGGCAGTTTTTGATGGATTGTTCCAGCTGTTTCAGCAGTTGTGAGAAGTAGAGAGACCTGATTTATTCATGTTAATGAGCAACACAAAGTAAAAAAATTGCAAGTGTAGGTGTAGTATTTAACTAATTTTAAATGTTGTCATATAAAATAGTCCAGGTGCAATTATTCCTATTTAGTAAAATATTATTTCTACATTTCAATAACTGTGTTTGCTGTTTGCATCTAATTTGGAGCTCAAATAGGTGCCAAACAACTATTTAATATTCACTAAGGCATAATTTAACCAGCTAGTAGTTAATATTAGACAGGGCAGGAGAATTAAAGCTGCTGCAACGTACCATCTCTGAGCTGTGGACATTTTACATATATTTTAAACAGAGGTTACATATATTTTATTTAAAATAAACAATTTGGCATTTCAGTAAGTACAAAATAAAATCACTGACACATGATATGATGATGTGAACATTAACAAGTTCTGCAAAGATAATTTAATTGTAAATAACAAAGGTGCACATTTTGTCATAATAATGAGATAATATTTATAAACAAATAATCTGTGTGAATTGTGACGTTTACATATTTACATATATACTTACATTTCAGAAATTTAAATCAGAATCAAATGTTGATCCTGAGAAGCCGTTTGCATTGTTTCTTGTTAGTGTCACAGCTGAGTTGTTTAAAACAATTTCAATAAAACCTATTTATGATTTGACCTAACCTTAAAAAAATGAAATGAAAAGTCACGGTCAGTATGGACAAACAACAGACTTCTTCAGTATAGACATTCTGTAGAAATGAAGTTTGTGTAGAATCTTTGTGAGTGTGGAGCAGGTGCTGCCACACGTCCACAACTTGACTTCTCCTGGAAACATTTTCCCAGCAGCCCCAGATGTGGAGCAGTCTGGTCCACTCACAAACGTCTGGGGCGTTTCAGACCTTCCTCAGCTTTGTAGTCTGTAGCCTGAACCTGATTTTGTCTTTGTAGTCTCTTGGTGGAAAGCTATTTTGTCAGCCACCATGTTGGAGGGGACAGGAGATTTATGAGGCCGAGGCCAACGGGGTGATCCCACCGCAAGCCCTTTGTTTTAACTGTGTGGGACTTGTTCTGGAGGTTGTTATGGTGTCTACACACCGTCTCCAGTCTCCTACTAGTGGGAGAGCTTGACTGGGGGTCCAGGATTAGCGATCAAAAGACTGAGGGGGGTTGGGGGTAAAAGGTTGGAGGTAACACTAGCTTGATCTGCCCAGGTGGTGCGGTTGAAAAAGAGACTCCCATCTGTGGTGTGGATGGGTTGAAAGTGTGTGTGCTTGTGTGTGTAGCTTCCAACATGCCGTTTTTGAGTGTATGACTTTTATGGGGCATACACTTCATGGTGAACTCCGTCTAGTTGAATTTGAACCATAACCGATTGGATTTCAGGCCTGGGGAGGTGACCCCTGACCTTTACACAACATCTGCACCCCTCTATTTTTTCCCTCAACCCCATTTCAACTTCACATCACTCTCTGTGCCAATGACTCCATCTGCCTGTCAGCACAGCCAGAATGTACAGCCATGAGAAAATGTCACGTCACTGATGTCAGTGGTTTTGTGTTAATTGATCTTCACCAGGGTCACAAACATTAACAAACACGACATTTCATTAAGCTGATAAAACACATAAAAGTCATCATCTTTTATGTCTTTACTGAACACAATTATTTTTTCCCACTGTTAAATATGTACGTTTGCAGATGCGAGATTCTCTATTTTTTAATACTTTGTTAGCACAGTGATACTGTTCTGTTTTGTTCTTCTGTCTGCTGTAACACAAGGATTTCCCTGTTGCTGGGATAATAAATTCTTATCTTATCTTATCAAACACGCACTTCCTGTAGCTGCGGATTAGGCCTCCACAGCCTTCAGAAGAACATAAAAACTATTATTTCTGACAGAACTGCTTCAGCTCAGCCGTTCTCAGGACATCCGGTGTGAACAGCTCTCTTGAGGTCATGCCACAGACCCCCTGAAATTATCCTGTAGGATGCCTTGATACACAATCCAATTGTCCCCCCATGGCAAGTGTTCCAGGTCCAGATGCAGCAAAGTGTGAAGGTGGACCTTGGTGAACTTCAGAATTGCTGCGCTGTTTTTTGGAGAGCAATGACTTCCTCTGTGGTGTCCTGCCATGGATACCAGGCCTGTCTTTTCAGTTGACGGATGAACAAAGCTGGTAATTAACTCTAGCGAGTCCTTCACGTCTATGATTGTTACTTTCGGCTTCTCTTTTTTACCGCATTAAACATGCTGCACTGAGGTTTTAAAGTGATCTTGGCTGTGCACCCACATCTATGGAGAATAAACTGTAATAAAATAATCTCTACGTATATGTCAAAGTCTTGATCTTGGTCTTCTGAGACCTTTTGTTTAGACATGGCTCATATCAACTGACGCTGCTTGTGTCTGGCACTCTGACATTGTTTAAGTGGTTTTAGTAAAAATGATTCTAAATCACAGCTCAAGTCTTCTTTATTTGATTGGACATTATCATTGGACATTAGAAGCCCAGTGCATGAATATTTAATGGCTGAGTTTATAAAGACATGAAAGATCACGATTGTTTGTGTTCTATCAGAGGAAAAGTTGTGTTTGTTGATATGTGTGGCTTTGGGAAGATCAGATCATATTTTAAGACCAACTTATGCAGAAAACCAAAAAAACTGACAACGGCATCTGGCTTATTCTTGCAACTGTAGTTTGATGGTTTTTTAACCACTTCTACATTCTGTGACATTTACCCTATAGATTTTAGATGAGTTCCTCAATATAAAATACTGTTTCCTCTAATGAACCACAGTATATTTCAGCTCTTGGTCAGATTAATTATTACAGTTATTGCATATTGCAAAACACGTCTAATTACGAGGCTCATTAAAAACATGACACATGGTATTTGTTGTACCAGTGTTACGGGTTATGCCGGTATTCCAGTATTTCCTTAATCTCTTAAAACAATTAAACAATGAAACTTTTGTTTTTGGAGTAACCAAGTCAGTGCCAGCCCTGCCACTGAACGTGATGTGGTCCTATTTAACCCAAAAAACTGTGATTAGTCTATAACTATTATTAAATTTTCCTAAAACCTTTAAGTGTAGTTTTTATTGCAAAAACTGATGCGGAAGTGTTTGCAGGTTTTTTCAAACTGGGAAAAGAGTAACAATAAACAAACCAAACACTCATGACACAAGCCCATAGTTTCAATCAATAAATACCTTTATTGTCTTACAGCCCAGATGTATTTTACACAAACACACAGTTTGAATTGTGGACAGCAGCGAAACTGATGGTGGTCTCACGTGTGGGTGGTCTCATCTTCAGCATCTGTGTCATGTGGCAGAGCGATCTGGGCCTCAGGGAGGTTGTTGCACTGCAGATAGCAGAAAACCACCTGCACCTAGAACACACATGCAGTAGCAGGCGTTAATGAAGCATCGGTTTATACTTTGCTGCTAGTAACACCTCTAATAAAACTGCAAATTCAGTCCATCACAAAATATTATGTAATTACTGATCGTTTCATTCCAATTTTAAAAATGATACTTTAGCTTTTACCATATAATCTAACCTCATTGTTATAGTTAATAGTTAATGTATTGAAGACATAATAATGTTTATCAGTCTTACTGGACAGATGAATTATTCCTGCTATATTACTTAAAAAATAAACCTGTATATAATATATATATATATATATAACAAATAACTTATTATGTTCAAATGAATACAGAGATCATGTTTTGTGTGATTTTATAAGTTTCTGTTTTACTGGTGGATATTTTCTGAGGAAAATTTTAACAGTAATTATGTTTTAATAACTAACTGAATTCGGAATTTAAGGATACGGGTCAGGGAATGATAATGTGTCCACAGAACAGTATCTACATGTGTGTGATTAAATTGCTGCTGCGGGTGCCTGCTGACATATGGAAGCTTTTCAGTCACCTAACCCATCTGTCTCGGGGAAATCATTGAACACACAGCACAACAGATTATGTGGATGGTTTTATTTAGCTTTAGGTCTTTTACTTATTGATTTACACATTTAATGTTGGGTGCTACTGTGCATTCTGGTGTTGGTTTCATGTCTGTGAGCTGCTGCAGGCCTTGGTTTGGTTTGAATATAGCTGAAAACTTGACAGAGCTCAGTTTAGCAGTTGGCGTGCACCAACATAAAAAAAAAGATGAGTCAAAAGTCACTGTAAACATCTACATACCGACACATGCTACAAACTGTTGTGTATAAGCCAAATGTCCTTATTCTCTGATAGATCCATTTTGTAATGAATGTCGTCTTCCTCATTTCTACTAATGATATTATATTTGACGTTGAAATGTTAAATCATCAGCATGCATAAAAAGGTTAATTATAGCATAACACACATCCGTCACACATTCAGCTGCACAGACAGATTTAACTGCATCTGACCAGGACTTTGATTTTCTGTTAATCTAGGAACTCCTCTTTTAATACATGGGCATCTGCAAAACCAAATATGACACATTTCATTTCACTCTTTGGTTTTTCCAGCATCACGCTCACCTGCACCACCACCTCCTGGGAGATGTCCACAGCAGGGCCGTCGTTCCCCAGTCCCGCCACAGGGGGGCGTACGAGGCTGGGCCCAAACACTGTAGCCAGATTCAGCAGAGACATCCTGTTGGTGTGTTGCTTCTCAGAAATTCTGTGGGAAACATTGAAGAGAAAATCGAATCAGCTGCAGCAACAAACATCTTACAGTTTGTTTACAATGTGTGTGTGTGTGTGTGTGGGAGTGTAGTGTCTGATTCAGACCGTCTTAGATGGTGCATGAGATAGTAGAAGGTCTGGCAGTTTGTTTCAGGACACGTCTGCAGCAGGGACAGCATGGAGACCAGGCGTGAGTTCAAGTCCTGGATTTCTACAGAGGAAACAGTGAATTCAGGGCATCATTTCTACATGTTCTGAGCTATTATCATACGTATTATGTCACATTTGATGTCAAAACGAGCTGTAGCAGTTTTAGTAACATTACTGGCAGCAAATGACCCATATAACTGCTTTTAAAAGTATGATTAGGTGTTGTTGAATCCTACCCAGTGTCCTCGCAAGACTCTGAAACAGCTCGGTGGGAATAAGAGGCTCAGGCAGCTCTCTGAAGTAGAGTTTGAGAACACCGGAGACAGCGTTCACCTCTGCACTTCGTAGCCTAGTTACCGCCTCACGCAGATCTGAAGAACACGCAAAGTTTACGGATTATAATTAGTATGACTGTATGTTCAACAGCCTCACTAAAGAGTGAACACATAAAAGCAATAGCTCATAACGTTAATGAGTTTTTGTTTTTAAAGTGGTTCTACAAATTATTTTGCATATATACAAAAAGGGAAGCCATTTAGTTAATGATATGGAAGGAGGTCAAGTTGAAAACATTTTAGTGATAATGTATGTGAATGTGAAATATTAAAGAAAGTGAAGTTTTGTCAGTGTGGTTACTCAACAATTTAAACATGAAGTGAAAACTATTATCTCATTACAATGGTGTCTTACATAATTTTAAAATTTTTATAGTAAAAAACACATTTATCAAGTCCAGTATCATTTTCCACCAGTGTCTCCGATATAAAATATAATAATACAAATAATAGTAATAGGCCAAAAACAATAAATCAAATGATGTAAAACACACCAGACAATATTTACTTTTGAAGACCTGATTCTGATAACCAAAGTATGGGAGTATTAGTATGTTTGCTGAGTATCAGAACCAGTTTGACTCTGAAATTCAAGTCAAACGTATAAGCACGTCTACAGTAATTTGGAATTTTCCATGTGCTTCAGATGTGCAGCCTTTCACCTTAGAGCAACTGTGAAACAATGTGATATTAAACAGCAACAGTCTGTTTTTAAAGATTGTGTGTTGGTCAAATTGTGATGGATCTCCGAAACATCAGCTCTTATTGGCTGTTCTCCATATACCGTGGACAAAGGTGGACTGCAGATCGATCAAAGTTTTCCCCTGAAATCATCTACAGTGGGAACATGATGAATCATGTTTTTTACTTTCACGTTAAGTGTGAACAGACATATAGACTTGAACTGGCAGCACGTGGCACCAGGAAACGGCTGCCCTGCTGTGCGCGTGCTTCCTTACTGCTGTTGAACGCAGCCTTGAGCATGGCGATTTCACTGGTGGTTCCGGAAATCCTGTAGATTCCCACCTCCTCCATCCCCCTCCTCTCCACCTCCTCCACGCAGCATCGCACCACATGAGGAACCAGCACTCCCTCCTGTCTGTCAGAGAATTGAAAGTATTGAGAAAAAGACTACAGTTGCCACACTTCTGCTTCTCTTCAGCCCACGCTGCCACAAAACACATATGCTACCTCACTTCCTGAAAGTTATGTTTGTGCTAAATCGCACGGAAGGAAAATAAAAATCTAGACGTAGGTTGTCACTGAGTGACAGCGGACAGGCAGGGACTTACTGAGCCACGGTTTCAATGGGGACACCGAAGACAGGCTGCTCTTGAGCTGTGGACCCGGGAGGGTCGAGCGGGTGGGGACTGTATTTCAGGGACAGGGTCAGCTCCACCTGACCAAGCTGTAGAGTCTGTCTCCTCCATCGCCTACTCAGGGACTTAGAATCCAACTTTCAAACACAAAAAAACGAAAACACCAACATGCAGACGAGTTTTTAATTTGAATAATTAATTTGAACTGTAATGTTTCAGTCTGCCAAACCAATACGAGAAGCTTAAAGATGCTAAACACTGAGGAGGAAATGCAGCATCTGGGTTTGTCAAAATACAAAATACTATCAAGGGAAAAGCTATTATTTTATATTAAAAATACATAACATTTTATTTGATTGCACTGTACAAGGACTCCATCACTTCCATTGAAACGGGCTTTAGACGAGATCACAGAAAACTCTTCACACCTTTAAAGTCGTCTTTCCCAGGACAGAGTCGTCTTGTCCGTCAGACTGGCTCACACACAGCACCCGCATGTTCTTTGCCCCGTCCACCTGGAAGGACAGCTCCTGTTTGAGGCAGAGGAGTGGTGATTAACACCGACACTGAGCACCAACGCAGACAGCAGAAAGCTACATTCATGTCTCGCTGTAAAGCCAGTCGGATTTTGAGCTCGTTTTACTGCAGATGATCATGTTTAAAGCGCAGACAAACACTGCAGACTTTTTAAATCCTCCGAGTTGGAGCAAAGCCAACGTTATGTCAGATGCCGTCTAGACGTGCAGAAGCGATTTACTGACGTGAACTGTGTGTCAAATCTACAGGACCATGGGACATGTGAAATGTGGACATTTAAATTTACATTTAGTCATTTGGCAGATGCTTTTATCCAAAGCGACTTACAGAGTAATTTGGTGCACACACACACACACACACACGATGGCGATGGCTGCCACGCAGGCGGCTCATCTGGCCCACCGGGAGCAACTAGGGGTTCAGTGTGTTGCCCAAGGAGCAAGGAGGGCCTGGAGATCAAGCCACTTCCCCTGTGGTCTATAGACGACTTACCGAGCTACAGCCGCCCCCTTGTTGTTTAATGCCATTTATTTGATATATATTTCATATTTAGGGTCAAGACCAGCATCTAATTTAAAAGTCTCACCTGGTCCCAGTGTGGGCACAGGCTGAGGACTGATGAGTGTGTCTGGGCCTGTTTGTCATAAAACTCGTAACCATCTACTTCCACACACACATAGACACCTGCAAGACAAAAGGAACAAACATTTAGAATCCATGGACTTTCTTAATCTATTTCTATTTTGGTTCACTTCTAATAAGAACTCTTCAAAACATACTGGTTGGTTCCTGCAGGCCAGAGGCAGAGTGAATTGCCACACTCAGCGTCCCACACAGGGACAAATCGTCCTCTACTGCCGACACACAGAGACAGAAAATGTGAAACAGTTCTGAAAGCAGCGCGAAACGATCGCAAAGTACAAGGCCTTCACAGTGGGCGTACGTAGTTTCAGTGACAGGATGTGACTCTGTGGTGAGAAAAACAGGACAGAGAGAAACAGTGGTTGTACCCGAGCTGGTGCTGCTGCTGTGAAGAGGCGGCTGCTGGGTCATTCTCAGTTTCACACATGAGCTGGTCAGGGTGAGCAGGTCTGGGGGGACCGTTTCTATGTCTGACAAACAACACATGGCAAAAACAGGCACCCATCAGCTCACACGACCACAGAGGTTACGCAGGGGAAAACAACACATGGTCTGCTTTTTAAAGCTCTTTGTAGGCCTCTAGACGGTCGGGCCGTGAACATGTCAAAGTCTGTGTATTTCAACCTTCTCGGGCTTCTAAAAATACACGAACCTTTGTTTTCATATCCACATTTATTAGACAGAGCGGGTCATGAGTTCCCTTAAATGTCAATGTTGTTTGCAAGTTTTGGCTAAAATTCCATCCATTATCTGTAACTGCTTATTCTGTCCAGGGTCATGGGGGCTAGAGCCTAGCTGTCATAGCACTGGATGGCTAATATGCCCAGGCTAAAATTCATAAACTAGTTTTTATATTCTTTTCTTTTCATGTCTGTTTGTCTAATGAAAAGTAACGTTCACAAATCTTAGAGGCAGGTGTGAATAAACTGCCAATGTTTGCTTGTTGTATAGAAGTATTACTGGTGTAGCTGCTTACAAATTAATATTAAGTGAGTGTATTTATTCACTGTATTATGTATTTTGTTTGTGGAAATGAAACATTGTTGCCTGACAAAACCATAAATTACATCTAAATCTCATCTGACCACAACAAATAAGCGCTTAAAAAAAGCTTTGTTGGCCTGTTGAGCTGCACAGCCATACCCTGCTCAATGATTATCGACTGTGTCTCAGATACAGAACCAACGTTAAGAAAAGTGTTAGCACATGTTGGTGTTTAAAGTTTGTTTGACTGTAAAAAGTGTAAGTTTAGTAGAATGCAGTTGAATAGCTGATGGTAAGTTAAAGTATGAATAATCCGCCCACTGTTATTCTGCTGCTCTAAGCTTATTCCGAGCAATAAATGAATGTATTTTGCAGGATGGCAGCACAAAAGACATTATGTCAGGGTAAAGCAGGTTCCCAGGGCGCCACAAACATTTCCATGAGTTCCACGTTCCTAAACTCACTGTCTGTGGTGAGTTTCAGAATTGCTTCTCTCCATTCTTCAAGTTCGTATAAAGAGGAGAGGAGGAGAGTGTGACTCTGCAGGGAGGGAAAAAAAACTGTGTTAAGTTCAAGTTCTGATCGTTGTTACGGTCTCTTCCTGTAATTATAGTGACAATACTGGGTCAGGATGTCGGTACCTTGCCACTGGGGCTGTGCAGCTCCAGCCTGTAAGCAGGGAAGTGCGTGAACAGCGTCAGCTCCATTTGCTCCAGTTTCTTCCTGCTACGAGCCGCCAAGGCCAGGACTCTGGATCCCTTCTTCACACACAAACACACAACACGTTCATTATATTTTGACTTGTCTACGAAACAACACACACCGGACACGCTCTTCTGTCTGGGTTTGTGCGTCCGTCACGTACTGTCTGCTGCTTCAGCTGCTGTCGGAGGAGGTATATCTTGGACCGCAGGCCGTGTAAGCGGACGAGTGTGTCCGACGATCGTTCGTGATCCGCAGTCCAGCGTAGTTTGAGACCAGCAAGAGGAAGATACCAGCAGAACCTGTACTGGTCCTGCTTCCTGGGAAAACACACACGTTCACTCAAACATGCACCTCATGTAATATAACCTCTGTAACTGAGATCTGCTGCCAAGTCGCATTTTACCATCATAATATTTATTATTATTACCTGTCACTTCATCACCCATCATGTCTTAAATGATGTCAAACTGGATGTCTTTAAAATGTTAGTTATATAAAACTGCTTATACACACGTTTTCATACAATTAATGTTGGTGTCAACCTGAAGTTATTGAAGCTATTTGTTGATCTATTTATGTTTTATTGAGCTTACTGTAGCTAACACAGCACATTATAGTACAGTATTACTTTTTATTGCTTTGAACTATTTCATTTTTCTGCTTTTCACTTCTACTACCTTCTTGTGACACCCAAACGACAACAAGCGAGATGCATACGCGCCGTGACCACATTTCCCACAAAAGCGGCTGTTCTCTCTTCCTACACTCACCCTCGAGTTGCATGTTTGAATCTGGTGCACAGCAGCAGGTCGGTGTAAAGAAAAAGGTGACGCAAGCTGCGATCCAATTCGCTCGCATCCACGACAAAGCCATCGCGCATCAGCTGACGTCTCTGCAGCACATGCAAGCACAAAGAAAAACATTCAAAATGTTCTGGGAAGAAGCTTTTGCTCATGTATGACATCAGGGGTGGAAGTTACAGTGTGTGAGGACTGGTGCACATGTAAGCATGACACTGCAAGTATCTGTGTACATGATGGAGAGATTTTGTACAGGACAAGCCTCACCATCCCGTGACTGAGCGTAACCTCCCGTTTGCCCTGTGAACTTTCATTGACACCAGCCAGAAAGCTGCGAGACAATCTCAGAGCTTCCTGTAAAGCTACGTAATCTCTGTGCTCCGCTGGCGTGGTCTTCAGGAGATCCTGTGAAATCACACCGAGATTCAAATTACTAGAGCAGCACCTGAGCAGCAAAAGTGGTAACAGGGTTAGTGAGTCTTTTCATTTTTGGTTTATGTGTCAATCTTGGGTAAAGGCTCAATCGTTATAGTAAAAGATACAAATTAACAAAGCTGAGAAAGGAAACCAGCCAGTAAAACACAAAGGGCAAAAGAGGAGCATCAGAAAAATTTAAATAAAATGTAGCATGCACTGTTAGAAATGACAAAAATGATCTGATTTATTTGTGTTTTCTCACTAGAAGAACCAGTGTGGTCTTGGTGACTCTGTCCAGAGGTTTGTACAGCAGAGCTGGAAGGAGACACACAGCCGTCAGACACTGAACAGCTCTTTTTACATATATTTAAGAAAACACAAATGTTGAATATGTACCTTCAAATGTGTATTTGGTCCGAGCTTTTTCTGTACCGTTGTTTGACATCATGCTCTGAAAAGGCAGTGAAGTTATTGAGGTTAACCTCGTGACAGTAGGTGAGTTTTATACGGTATATTCACTTTGTTGTTGTGGATGTAGAGAATTTACTGCAGTACCTCGGCCAGAGTTCTGAAGCGAGGTTCTGACTGCGTGCACTTGCGAACAACTTGAACAGCTTCCTCATAGTTTTGAATGAAACCCCCGTACAGACCGATCTGGTTCACCTGCACCATCAAAATAATACAAGAGTGGTCACGAAAAAGGTTTTGAAAAGAAATATACGCTGCTCTGCAATATACACATCTGGACAGGACTGGGCCTAAAGTTTGGCACTTTGGCACAGCAGTGACTAATATCGTTCAGTCATTTCTGGAACTGAGTTGTGCGTTTCCTGAGATGACGAGTTTATATCAAGAATCTGTTATGAGTCAGATGAAAACTTTAGAGTGTCCGGAATTTACGGCATCAAACATCATTCGAATCTAAGGGAAAAAGATTATCTGAGATTGCACAGGTAGGTCCTGTAGTCACTGTGAATATAATTTCGCTTGGAGTTAAGTGGTTCATGGTCTGCACTCATGTAGCACCTTCCTTCTCACTACCCAAAGTCACAGCCACACACACACACCTAGCACACCTGACGACCGAAGGTGCTATAACCGCTACAGGGCGACTTGGTGCTCAGTGACTTGACCAAGGACCACACTGAGCTGGGAATCACACCTCACTCACCTCTCCACCTCCAGATACACAACCCCCGGTAATGGTTACTGTGGCTGGAACTGTAACTGTTGGACCCAAAAGCAGAAGCTGAGACACGCCGAGAGTGCAGGAGGTTTATTAACACATAAACGTCTGAAACACTTATACAATAATCTCACAAAATACTGATACTATAATACTCAGCACAACACTCGAGGAGATGATTATTTTAACTCTCAGACAGAGACTATAACTAAATTCACTCAAAAGATTTAACAATATTAACTCTGAGACTATATACTGAGACTGTAACACTCCGCTCAGACTCTTGAGGTAATAACACTGTTAATTCAAGGGCAGAAACTTAGACTATAACAAAATTCATTCTTAAGGAGAAGACTAACAAACCTACTAGGACTATCAACCAGGAAAGGACACCAGAATGGACCATGACACACTAGCAACCCCAAAACTCAACACAGGGACTTAAATACAAACATGCAGGGGGGATGATGACGATGACGAAACGCAAAGGGCGAGTGCACCGTCAACTTGTCGAGGTGGGGAGGAGCATAGCATCCAGAAACTGATGATGATGATGATTATGGTGAAAGGCGAAGGGCAAGTGCAGGGACACACACACAGACAAACAATGTCTATTTAAGGGATAAGGGCAGTGAAAAACTAAAACAGGACAAAAACACCTAACTTATAACACTTAAATAAATGTGAACGCTGAAACAGGACATTAAACACACACACACACACACAGTGTAGCCTGGTACACACTGTCACACATACACACTCAGGTGTAGATCCAGCAGGCACATGTCATTTTTAGGTTGTTACTGGGGGCGTGAAATGAGTCCTTATCGTGATTCTGATGGAATCTAGAAAAATCGTAACTAATAACATTAACGACGGCTGCAACGATGGCTTTGCTTTGGAGCCACCGTTAATACATATGAATGCAGCTCATGTCACATATGTCATGTCACATATGCTTATGAACTTCCCTCTGAGAGAACCTCATGGGGGCTGTGGGGGATATTTAATAGCTCAGCCTAAAGATACAGTATTCTTTGGCAAAGGTTTAAGGGATCGAAGGCACTGGGAACATTTGTGCCAACATGTAAAAACGAGAAACAAGAAATTAGTGATGTAATACTACATAGTCAAATTATGAAAAAATTGGTCAAAGAGAAGTAAAATGTCCCCCATTCTTATTTTATCAGTCCCCCAAACTATAAGAAAGTATTACACCAAAGGTTTGTTACTTCATTTGTAGCGATTTTGTGGCTTTTTGCTGTTGATTTCGGATTATTTAGTGTCTAGTGGTCTGTGTCTAATGGTTTGTGATCATTTTATTTATTAAGTATGTTATTTTTCAGCTTTTGAATAAAAGACATCAGCCAGACACACTGCTCCTCTGGATGACTCTGGTCTTCATTTAAAATGCGTGGTGGAGAAACTTCTAATGTTTCCCCAAACCCCATAACTTTGTACAGTAGTCTAAAACCATGTGTGAAAATGGCTGAAATAACCCTTTAAAGAGTTATGCACAGTGAAAATTTACCATTTTCAGAAACAGGTCCCCCACTGCCAGTTCAAACCCTGTGTTGGTCATCTCTCTTTCCTCACCCGGGCTGAGATCTGCCTGGCAGTGTGCGCTCAGCCGGGCCTTCAGACCTGAGTAGAAGCTTTGGTGCAAGTCTCTGAGCTCAGGGACTTGGTAGAAAACAGTCTGGACCTGTCGACTGGACAGAACTGGCTGCGAGGTCCCAGCTGATGCCCACAACGCCTTCATGGGCTAGAGACCAACAAAAGAAGTCACATTATTGAGTTGTACTAGCAGAAATTAAAGGTCAATGTAGGAGAAAAGTACAGTCGAGAAACAAACAGGCCATCATGAAGTGAGAAACACATAACGTGTGAACATGAAGTGTCAGCGTGTGTTTCAGCGGCACTTTAGCACATACAAAGTCAAGCCTGAGCTGTACAGGCAACACGCTGCAAGTTTTAATGAAAAATATTACACAACGGCGCAGACAAAACACAACACTGCCAGTTTTAACATCAACTATGATTCACTTTTTGTATCCATGTGTCTCTGTTTAAATGAGTCACATTAGTTGAGAATGAGACGCGGTGGGTTCCAGTTTCTGTTAATAGCACAGAAAGGGAAAAGGAAACCGATCGAGGAACCACCCCGTCACTCGTTGTTGCATTATAACTTCCTATCTGTAATGTTATCAAAGCTGACGAACAGGAACCCTTTTCTGCTGTCACCAACAACCAAAATGAAAACTTTTTTTTTAAGGAAAACAGGAAGTTAAACAAGCAGATTCTCCTTTTAGCACAGATACTAGTCATTTATCCTGGTTGAAACAGGAGGAAACTTTTACAAATCATGTTAAATCCATCTGCACAGACCTATTTTAATTGTTTGCATGTTTTTGTGTAGAAACATAGTCTTATTATAGCAACAAGATATAAGTTTTTGCACTGTCCCATTATTAATTTAACAAATATGAAGCCAGACAGGCAAGAAAAGGAGTGGAAGGGTTACCAGGAGAAATTGACCAAATAAGAACATGAAAAGACGACTGAGGTTCACAAAACTGCATCTGACCAAACAACTAAACTTCTGGAACAGTGTCCTATGGCCCAAGTTTTTCTTTTTTTTTTTAATAGCACTATAATAAAAATGCTCTATGTTGTTGTTTGTCTGACGTTGTATTTACCTAATGGTCAGGCCCATTCTGTTGATTTTATTATGTTTTTACACAAAAAACATTAAATTATAGGAGGGCACACTAACATCTGCACATGACTGTATGTATCTACATCCTCCAAATGTGTAACAAAGTGTTTTTCCGCTGTGTTTTGCATAGAGTAAAAAAATAATCCAAATTTCAGTTTGGATGCTAAGCTAACTGCTAACTGTAGCTATAAACAGACGTTTGAGTGATGCCGGAGCTTTGACAAAAAACAAAGAAACTCAGTTCTAATGGAAAAAGGTCGATTTGTGTGTTGCTGGTTTTTAAAAAAGGAAGCTGAACAATTAAAACGTTTTATGATGCAACTGTTCAAAAAACACACATGTGACACAACAAACAAAAAAACTACACTGATCATGTGTATTTTGAAGTGAAAAATATGCAAGAAACGTGGCCACTCGTTGATTCTACTTTAGGAACACCAATAAAAGGCGTGTCTACATGTAATGAGACATGTGGCGACAGCAAAACAGAAAAAGGAGAAGTTAATCATAATTATTTCAGCAGGGGTTTTCTATTTTTACACAAATCAATGAATGTCAGCCTAGTCTCTAAATTCTGATACTGAATCAAAAAGAGGAAGTTTGAGCTCATAATACAGAAATACATAATAAGAACTAGTTCCACATACTGTCTTTATTATTAACCCCCTCAGCAGCAGAGTCTCGTCCAACAAAACTGTGACATATGATAAGGAGGATCTGCGAATCAAAACCACCAACAAAGGTCCCCTGTGGGCCACACCCGCCCTTAAAGACTTTGACGTCCCACCCAGAGACACTGAAGGAGCCATAAAAGTACAATACCATGAGCAGGGCCTCCAGCTCGCTGAGGTAGATCTCCTCACTCTCCAACATGCCTTTCAGGACCACGAGCCTCCTCTCCAACAGTTCCTCAGGGGTGAACAACGTCTGAATCACATCAAAACGCACAATACAGGTCCCACTTTATTCATCAGTCAACGTGGAATGACCGGATCAACTGTGTAACTGCTGTGAATCATTGTTAAATACAAACAGTTTTTCCCAAAACCATAACAAGTATCTTTGTATTTCTATTGTTGGGATTTCAACAAGGAATTCAACATCTCTGGGCTCTAAAAATGATCATCCTATGCAACATGCTGTTTATATTTTCCTAACTACACTGAGGCAAACCCGCACGTCCCATTAAACACTAAATATTTCCTTATTTCATGTAGATGTGGTTTTTTCCTTTATTGCTTTGTGGTAATTTTACACGGAAAGAAGACTTCAGTGAGGAAGTCTGTTTTATTCATTGTCTTTTCTCATGTCACCAAAGTTTCTATTTCTCATAAACTTTACGTTTATGAGCAACTATAGGCAAAATGAAAGTTGCTATAGCACGTTAATTTGTCCTCAGCATGTTATAGTATCACTGAGCTACAGTGACCACTGGCGTCTTCTCTTATGTTTCCTGACTGAACTCTAGTTTCATATTTAGGTGGGATAACCTAAAACATGCATAAAACAGTCTTTGCTTGTGTGCTCCACCTCGCCTTGGCTCCTTTCATTTTCCTTCTGCCACCATGACAAAGACATGAGTCAGACACTTCTAAAACAAATGCAGTGCACAGCATGGCAGAACATTTGTGATGTGAACTCACAGGTGTGTCAGGTAGGTCTATGGTGTCCCCTGGGAGAGGGGAGAACAAACCGGACCCCGTCTCCTCCTGGAACACATCCTCGTCCAAGACATCAGCCTCTGCCTCCACTACAACTCAGACACACACAAAGTAAGTAGTGTGTTGTAATAAGGGGTTCCCATATTTGCTTCCCTATTGAATGAGCAAACATTACGTTGTTCACAAATAAGAAATAAGAATAAGAATAAATAAATGCACAATTTTACAAGAGAGTACACTTTTTTAAGAACACTTTTCAGGTCAGGATCATCTGACGCTGTGCTATATAACAGAAATGAAATATAATGCTTCCTAGAATGACTTTTCCTTGACACGAGTGTCCGTCCCTCACCCGGTATCTGCCGTAACTCCAGGTATTCCACCGCCTCCTGGTACACGTCCATCGGAGCTCGCAGGTCTTCTCCTCACGGCGCAGCGCGAGCTGTGGAGGCGCAGCCTGCGAACGCCCTCAGCCGCGGACAGACAAAACTTCCTCTTTCTGTTAAGGATGCACAAAAGAGGAAAATGCGACTTCCTGCATGTGTGGAACTCGTTAAAACTAATGAGAAGTTGCACCTTTAATCCAATCCCTCAGTTGCACTTCTCTTCCTGTAAGTACTACAGTTTAAACGTGTCAAACATTTTTTATATTCAAACCTTCCCTGAATATTGCTTCATGGTTTTCTGAACCTGTGGGCATTTTCATCAACTCTAAACAACCATTTTGCTCTTCAGACCTGAATTATTACCATCATTTCTATTTCACAAATATCCGAATGTGCTTATATTTATTAATATACACGTGTTCTTAAAAGTAAGCACTGACTCATTTACACCCAGGCATGTAAACATTCATATTCGTTTGCTCTATGACGCAGTTTAACTATGTGGAACTTACAGCAGCAGTATTTGAAATAAAGATTTAAATTTTACTATCAGTCACTATAAATACTATAAAAAAAAACTATCCTATTTTTACAAAATAACAACTGCCGCGAGCTACTCATATTTGCAGCTTATTAACAAACTGAGAAGCTGTCTCCCCGAATCTTTTCCATATTTCTCCACAGCTCACATTTTGCGTTAAAACATCACAGATCATATTTGTGTATGTATTTTTGCATGTAGTGTGTCTGTCGGCATTTTCTTTCTGTTCTGTCCACTTGCGTTGGAACGTGGGAGGGGCTTACGGCAGGGGGCGTGGGAGGGGCTTACAACGTTACGTCAGAGTCTCCAAAAGTTTGGATTTTTTTTTTTTTTTTTTTTTGATATGGGAAAGTGCATATCAATGAACATCTGTATTATGTATATAAAGGCTAAATGACATCCGGAAATATAGTGACAAAGCCGCTGAGTTTTAACACCGACTGACTCATCAAGTTTGACAGCAGCGCACTGTTTGATTGACAACTAATTGTCCGAAAAAGGGGGCGGGACACTGTTGAATTTGATTGGATGTGCATGTAAGTTAGTTTGTGAGTGACGGCTCCAACTTGATTCTTCAGGTCTTTACATTTCTGTAGGATTCCATAATCCTCTGTGTTGGAGACCCCCGCTATGAACAATGAAATCACTATGGTGACAAGCATTTAAGAACATAACAAGCCTTTCAGTTTGTTGGGCTTGTTTTATTGAATGGCTGATAGAAAACAATCCCATCACCCTGTACTGGTCTTGCAATGCCCTGCACTAGTTTATTATCCCATTATAATTAAGGATTTGTGACAGGAGCTACTTGCTTATCTTCTTCAGTCCTGATCTGCCCTCTGCAGGAGCTGAGCTTACAGCACAGCCGGATCAGAGCTTCATGCCCTCTTGGTTTACCACTTGTTTTATCTGTGGTTGTTTTTGATGCCCTTGCTTGTCCTCTCACATAGACAAATGTGCTAAATGAAACAGCACTGATGCTTGCAAACGGTGGCTGCATCTTTTCGCAGGAGTAGCTCCATTTTTGGTTTGGTTTTTTGTGTGTCCTCTTTCACATGCACAGATGCCCACTTTGAGAGCAGGGCATTGTGGGTACAGCGTGGTTTGAAGGCTCAGTACTAGTGTGAAGTTTGAATCTTTTGGATATTTAGTTTGAATTTGCAGATTAAATATAACATGAAAAAAATAATTCATGTGTGAAATTCTCCATCAATTAGGGGAGAGTATTACCAGCAGGTTAGTTTAACATGAATCAAAAAGAGCAGTAATGACAGGAGCCAAAAAACGGTTTACTGCTTTTATTGTGGACATTTTGGTTTGACTTATATAAACTAAATTGGCAGCTTTAGTGCAATTGAGGCTAACTTAGGTTAGCTGCATGGCTCTTTGGGGTGATAATAAAAATCAATTTTCTTATGATTGTTATGATTAGGATTCTGTGTGCATTGTTTTGTTGTGTTGTCAGCTCAATTTTTTTAATTTTTTTTATTTCAAAGATCCAGAAGAAACCATTGTTTTTTGACATTCTAAAAATGTCACTGTTTTGTTCCAAAATGTTCAATAACATTGCTGCATAAACTGGGTGATGTGGTGTGTGGTTTGTCTGTGGTGTAGTGCTGAGCATGTGGTTAACTGGTTTAGTTTAGTTTATTAAAATATATTTATTGTGTAGACAGCGTTAGTATATATGAGTGAGAATGAGAGTAAACCAACAGCTGCATTGTAAGTCCGTGCTTTTTTTCCACATAAAAAAATATGTTACTGTAATGGTTACTGCTATCCATACTACATGATGTTTGCAAGTACTGCCTGTGTGTTTCTTTTGTATTCAGTTTATTATAAAAATAAATAAAAAGAAAATGATAACATCACTCCAAGCACTTTTCTTTGATGGCACTTGATGGCTGCATTACCTTTACCGTCCTGCAGGGGCCGCTGCATCCCCATAATCAGTCCCCATCTTTTCAGGAGAAAGAGTCAAGAACCGGCTAGAACAGGAATCAGAAAGTGAAAGGCTGCACATTTTAAAACCTTGTTACAACACGTTGAACATACGTTTACTATACACTTATTTTGAGCCTAAGTTTGTAGTAAACTTGATTTTTCACGCAAACATCTGTGGTCTTCAATAAACAATATTTCCAACACTGGTGCAAATTAATGTGAAATGAGTTCAATGAAGACTATAAAATTTAATAGAAATGCATGAATTCATACAAAGTTTTAGCATCTACGTGAACATTTAACTGCAATATCCAGTACTTCTTAAAACGGAAATCAAATCCACATCATACGTTTTAATAGATGCTAAGACCCTGCAGACATCCTGCCACAAAAAAACATCTTTGGGTTGTTAGTTTCATTTTGACGTGCATGTGATTTCTCACACACACGTTTGTCTTTCTATTCACTTGTTGACATTATACAATCCCTAGCCCCTCACCCGAATCCTAACCGTCACAACTGAAGGTCCATCCCTTGGCAAACCTAATTCCAACCCTGACCATAAAAACCTGGTCTTAACCCTCAAAAAGCTTTTTGAAGTTGTGTGGACCAGCTAAAATGTCCTCACAACAGTGGTGGTAATACAAAATGTGTCCACAGAAGACTATAAAGACAAGCCCATACACACAAACACCCTCTGTCTTCTCCCCCCTCACACACACACACACACACATTACAGTCATTTTCTTCTCTGTTCTTCCAGGAAACTGAAACTTAACTGTATACAGGAAGAGAAGAGATAAGGAACTTGAGGAGCTCAAGGACACTGGGTCACACCTTAAAGTCAAAATCTGAAGTTCAAAGTGTAAATTAATCTGGCAATAAAAACAAATAAAAGTCAATTTACCACAGACACACAATGGAACACAGAAGCAATGTGCTGCCCAAAAAAATGTGGGAATGTGAAGTCAGATTAAACAATTTCAATAAAAACAGTGAAAGTAAGAAAAGACTAAGTTTTTAATATTCATATCAATAGTATTTTTAAGGCTTAATTGAAAAGTAGCTGAGGTTTTAGATGCTAATATAACAAATTATATAAAAATATATGTCAGACTATATGTGTCATAGTTTTAATTCATACACCTCCCAGTTCAACAGAAAAACTGAAATAAATGAGACGTGTCAGCTTTGTATTTATGTTATCTGAGGAAAGGTTTGTAAAATAAAAAAATCTGTGAACTAATACTAATACCTCAATATGTGACTGGTTAAGGGGCATCAGTGCAAAAGAAACTGTATGGAGTCACAAATCTCAGTAATAAAAAAATGGCAAAAAACAACAACAACAAAAAATAACAACCATATTTTCGAAAATACCCAACAAGAGACACATGATAATATGAAACAAATATCCATGAAGACATTTAATATAACCCCAAAGAGACATACGAGGAATAAGGCTATAATTCTGAACAGGCGATCTCCATGGTATATCTCGCAAACCCGCAATTTAAAGCAGGCGTCGCGAAGACTAGAAAGGAAATGATCTTCCACTCACTCACAAGAATTACGCTTAGCCAGGAAAAAGAGTTTATACTTTTACAAATTAGCACTCCGTAAAGCCAGAACAGCATATTATTCATCACTAATAGAGGAAATCAAGAACAACCCCCGGTTTCTTTTCAGCACTGTAGCCAGGCTGACTAAGAGCCATAGTTCAGTTGACACTAGTATTCCCTGAACGCTATGTAGCAATGACTTCATGACCTTCTTCACAAACAAAATCATAGCTATTAGAAATAAAATTCACCAGACCCTCCCCACAAATACAACAGAATTAGAATCATCAGTAAGTCCTCAGTCCCTTTTAGACTGCTTTGTGCCCATAGACCTTGCTGAGATAACTTCAACTATTATGGCATCTAAACCAACAACATGTCTGCTAGACCCTATTCCAGTTAGACTGCTCAAAGATGCTCTACCCTTATTAGACACGTTCGTATTAGATATCATTAATCTATCTTTACAAACAGGATATGTACCAAAGGCCTATAAGGTAGCTGTAATCAAACCTCTACTTAAAAAACCTTGTCTGGATCAGGTGTCTTAGCCAATTACAGACCAATATCCAATCTCCCCTTTATTTCTAAAATACTTGAAAAAGTAGTTGTAAAGCAATTATGTGACGACCTGCACAGAAACGACTGAAGAATTTCAGTCAGGATTTAGAGTTCATCATAGCACAGAAACCGCACTGATTAAAGTCACCATCGATCTTCTTCTGGCTTCAGATAACGGACTTGTCTCTATACTAGTTCTGCTAGATCTTAGTGCTGCATTTGACACCATTGATCACAGAATATTGTTACAGAGACTAGAACATGTTATTGGAATTAAAGGAACTGCACTAAATTGGTTTAAATCTTATCTATCAGATAGATTCCAATTTGTTCATGTTAATGATGAATCTTCCACATACACAAAAGTTTGTTATGGAATTCCACAAGGCTCTGTGTTAGGACCAATACTCTTTACTCTATATATGTCCCCCCTTGGCAAATTTTCACTGCTACGCTGATGACACGCAGTTCTATCTATCTATGAAACCTGATGAAACAAATAAATTAATCAAACTACAAGCATGTCTAAAAGACATAAGGGACTGGATGACGTATAATTTCCTTCTTCTAAACTCAGATAAAACTGAAGTAATTGTAATTGGGCCTAAAAGTCTAAGAAACATGTTTTCTAACCATATTGCTACTTTAGATGACATAACTCTGGCCCCCAGTAGTACTGCAAGGAATCTCTGAGTCATTTTTGACCAGGATTTGTCATTTACCTCACACATAAAACAAATCTCCAGAACAGCCTTCTTCCACCTAAGAAACATTGCCAAAATTAGGAGCATCCTGTCTCAAAGTGATGCTGAAAAACTGGTTCATGCATTTGTTCCTTCTAGATTGACTACTGTAATTCTCTACTTTCAGGCTGCCCCAGTAACTCTCTAAAAAGCCTCCAATTAATCCAAAATGCTGCAGCAAGATTACTGACTGGGAATTGGTAAGAGAGATCATATTTCACCTTCATTAGCTTCTCTCCATTGGCTTCCCATTAAATGTAGAATAGAATTTAAAACCCTTCTTCTTACCTATAAAGCGCTAAACGGTCAAGCCCCATCATATCTAAAAGATCTCCTAGTACCATATCATTCTACCAGACCACTTCGGTCCCTAAATGCACTACTACTACACCTACTTGTGGTTCCCAGAATTTCCAAAAATAGAATGGGAGGCAGAGCCTTTAGTTATCAAGCTCCTCTCCTGTGGAACCAGCTCCCAGTCCAGATTCGGGAAGCAGACTTAAGACTAAGCTCAAAACCTTCCTTTTTGATAAAGCTTATAGTTGGTTATAGTCATGCTGCTATAGGCTCAGACTGCTGAGGGACTCTGCACTGAGCCACTTCCTCTTCTCTTCATTCTCTCCTCTCACCCCGCATCTATAATGTCACCACTGTATGACATTAACTCTGTATCTTCTTTGTCCCTTAGTCGTCTTTCTCCCTCTCTGTCCCCGTCTCTCTGTCCCTGTCTTCAGGTGTCTCCGGATTTGGCGCTGTGTGTCCTCCAGTGTGCAGCTACTGGTTCTACCAACCTGCTCAATGTTTTGTTGTTGCTTTCGTTGCTCGGTTCTTTTCTCTCTCCACTTTCCACTCTGCCCAACCGGTCAAGGCAGATGTCCGTCCACCCTGAGCCTGGTTCTGCTCGAGGTTTCTTCCGCTAAATGGAGTTTTTCCTCTCCACTGTTGCCTATAGCTGCTCAAGGGGGATTTGTTGGGTTTTCTTTAAATGTTTGTATTGTCTTGACTTTATTATGTAAAGTGCCTTGAGATGACCTTGTTGTAAATTGGCGCTATATAAATAAAGTAGAATTAAATTGAATTGAATAAATAGGAATACACCAATACTACAGATAATCTGACACCTTCAATCTTTTTTCTTTTTGGATCTCAGAAAGCTTTAGGTTTCTTGTGCCCAGAGGCCCATTTTTATAGAGTTCATCTACATGTTATTATTTTTTGTGCCTGCAATTTCTATAGAATGTTCTGACTCTCATAATTTGAGTTTTATGCCTTTCTTAATCTTTTCAGGCTTTCATAATCTCTCCAAATATTTCCAAATACTAGGAAATTGCAGTCCAGTAAAATGAGGCATGACCCAGAGTGTGTCACCAAAATGAATGTGTAAGTGTACGGAACTGAGGCCCATGTGCAGGAAATGTTTCATTATGTATTATTAATGTTTCGGTAAATCAAACCGCATCATCATCATTTTTGTTCTGCTTTGCTGTATGACATGTGTTTTTTTAATAAATATACAAAAATCACACTAACAAGCAGTAGCACAATGCAAATATTTAAAGAAGATAAATTTGCTTTTACCACCAAGTATTGTTTGCATTAGAGAATTTATTGTCGTTATTATCTATTTTGTTTTTGCTATGGTGGTTATGCTGGTGGTCATGACAGTTTCATTGTTGCACGTCATTTCGCCATTGTGCATAATAACTGACATGAAGACGATGGTAACCCAAAGTTATACAGAAAATCTATTCAAACCAACAGACTCTTCAAAACACTGACCTACAAAGTGCTGCATTACAATAACCCATAAGATTCTGAGAATGTTTTTTTTAATGGACATTGCATGCATCTTTACCGGACACAAAATTACAACATCGAAACAATTTAAATGCTGAACGATAACTGTTAAAAAGAGACACAAAGTAAACAGGACTACACAAAAAATGAACAAAACAGATAAAGTTACCAAATGACTTCAGGGAACAGGAAGCCATCCTGTATCTGTGCCCTGAGGCCGCGACTTCAGTCCTGAGGGGAACAAGAGTGTCCCAAGCTTCACAGTAATCCTTCCTAAAGTTGTCAGGAATCACTTCTAAAGACAACAATAATATCAAACGTGTTGTGGCACCACAGAAAAAGTCGGATGTTCTTGATCAGGGTTTATCCACGCTGTAGTTCTGGGGGTCAACTCCTCATTTTATCCGTAGAGCCACTGTATGTGAGTAGTAATCAATAATAGTCGTAATTAACCTGTGGTATTAAATATTTTACAGTTAAATTATGTGCACCGAGGCCTCAACTTCTTTTCACTCTTTCCCTGGAAATGTACATAAACTATAGAATTAGTTTTAATCTTTATCCCCTGTGCACAAAAGGAATGTTTGCACTGTACACCCACAGTATTATTGTACAAATACACAGCAGTTTCAATATGTGGGAGCCAACCAGGGTGTGGTACACGCTTGATTGTCTTGCATGAGATGATTTCCTGACTCTAAGGTTCTGTGATTTTACGTTTATAGGAACTGAAACAGCTTCACCGTGTTTGTTAGTTGTGAAGTTCCACCAATGTAACGGTTTAACCGAAATGCGTTATGTGAAGCCCTCGGGATCTGAGCACAGCATGTGAAAGCATCGCAGTTTTGTTAGAAAGGAAACAGGCTCTTTAACATAAAGTTGATGGTAAGTTATTCGTTCCATGGAAACATGACAGTGTAAATTGTCACTTGTGCAGTTGTTTTATGAGAATTTTTAAACGCATCACTGATCTGACAGCTCACAATGTCACAGTATGTCTGCACTGAACAAGAACAAGAAGTCGGGGGGCCAACCGAGGGAGCTGCCGACTGAGGGACGCTAAAGTAAACATTCTGTTGGATATTTGCACAGAAGTGCTGCCGTCTGCTTGGAGCGGGAACTCGTGGCCTGTAATTAAGTCCAGAGACGTGAAAGAACTGAAAGCATTTTATTAAACAGCAGGTGAAAAATGCAGGTCATACAATGTTTCGTATTATACAGGATGTTTTAATCTCAACACAAGTTTTAAAAAAAGCAACAACACAAACTTTTTTTAACAGCGTTCCTCCCACAATTAAAAACAGATGGTCAGTAAGTCTGAGGGAAAAATTAGGAAACTACATTTGAATGTTTGTGCATGAACTGGCCACATAACCACTGAAAATAAAAATTACGTGGCTCTGGTTACATTACACACACCACATGGTCACACTGGGGTGTCTGTCCACTGTACTGATAAAAGTAAAAATCAAAGTTGGCAAAAATATTGTGCAAACCTTCTCCTTTTGGATCTTTTATGAATAAAGACAAGCTGAGATTGACACATTGTGATTTATGTTTTGCCATTTTGTTTAATCAATAACTGAAACCACAATTACCTACATGCTCAGGCTAAGTTTTTCTTTACGTTTTTATTTTACCTTTCTTAACCTTTTTATTCAACGTTAGATGACTAAAATCAAGAAATATGACAAAAATATAACATGAATTGTGATTGTTTGTACATTCTCAGTTAGACACGTTTATCTGCTTCAACAAACTACATTTCTCTCTAATAACTTTTGTTTTTCAGTGTGATGTAACTTGCAGATTTCTGAGTAGTTTCCTAATACCCTTTGCGAAATACTAATTCCTATATCCTATATACTATACTATATCCTAATATTATTTGTGAAAATTCTCCCTTTATTTCAGAATTGTGTGTCATTTCTCTCAATTCTCTTTGGCATAGTAAATGTTTTAAATCATTTTAAGGATTATCTGATTTTACATCAATGGTGGGTGTTTTAGGACTTAAGTGTTTACTAGGCAGGTTTAAAAACTCTCATATGTTGGTTCGATAAATCCATATAATTCACCACTGACAGCATTAACATTAATTAACAGCTGCATGACACGCATGTACACATTCATTATAAACTTTGTGTACTCCTAAAGTGCACAATCCAAAGTGCACAGTCCCATTTAATAGCTCATAATCATTATAATTTTATAGAGTAAGATTCTCCTAAACAAAGTGCACACGAAATTTATTAATGGAGATTTAGTTGCACATGTAAAGCAGTATGATGGGAGCCCCATCATCTAAATGCAGCTGTCAAACCAGGAAGTGGCTTCTCAAACAACAGTAATAGTGAAACCATTAAGCTAAACGCATGGTAATTTACTACAAAGCTTGAACAAAAAGACAAATTGAAAATTGAAACAATGTTTATGATCAAGGTTAAAAAAGCTCCCCTCTAAAAGTATTGGAACGGTGACGCCAATTGCTTTATTTTTGCTGTAAACTGAAAACATTTGGGTTGACATCAAAATATGAATGTGAGACGAGAAATCAAGATTTCAGCTTTCATTTCGAGATATTTACATCTGGATCTGACACATTGCTTAGAAGATGGCACCTTTTGCAACTTCATATTTAGTTGCTCATTCAGCTGTTGTTTGTTTTGGGTGGTTACTCCCTTCAGTTTCCTCTTCAGCAGCTAAAATGGATTTCTGTAAGGCTGGAGCCTGGAGATTGACTTTGCCAGTCTAAACCCTTTACTTCTTTCACATTCAAAAATAAAGGAATTACCCTCATGTTCTAATACTTTTGACGGGGAGTGATGGACATGTGTAATTAGTCATTGGTCTGTTAGAGATTTAACGTATGCTCATAGAAATCACTTTTATTCATATTTTTGAGCAATAAATGCTTTCTATTCAGTCGGCGCAAAGCGTGAACACTGTTGGTTTTTAGGAGACGAAGATTTGCACCCTATCTTATGTTGACCTGAGTAGTGACCACTTGCACGGAGTTGGACCCACCACCCCTGATCTTCAGCTCCCGATGCATCTGGCACCAGACGCAGGGGTAACACCACATGACGTTACAGCAGTCGTCACAGAACGAGCCCTGCAGAGAGGGAAGGGTTAAATCCAGACTGTAGACAGACAGAGACTCCTTTGCTAAGAATATGCCGACATTTTTACAGAAAGGTGCAGACTCTTTAAATGCTGAATCCGAAGCAGAGCAGCTGCGGGCTTCACCACCAAACACGCCAAACCGGTCTGATGGAAACACGTCATAAATGTTTGTCCATACACGATAAGGCAAATAACTGCAGACACAGTTTCCACTGTCACTCTGGTCAGACGACAAAGTATGTTCGGAATATATTAATCAGAAAAGTCTAATCTTTGTGCTTTAAGTGTCTATATTATCCTTTATGATGTGCATTATTCCTACTGTTAAGCGTTTAGATGTTTTAATAAATAGCTGAACGTGCCAAAGATAATTTTCAAGCTCTGTGGATTCACAGATTGTCAACTTGCGTCAAGCAGGTTCTAATCTGGGGATGCTAGTAAACCTCTCTCTGCCTTCTCAAGATTAAACTGAATCTGCAGAGAAGATCGTGTTGGCTGATTACCACAGAGGTTGTGGTTGTAGGTTTCCAAAGAAATTGTGGCTGTTTCGTCTGAAGTTAAAATTACCGCAAACTTATATCATCCTGCCTTTTGGTATGAAGTAAAATTAAACACTAAATGTGTGAAGCTGCACTTTAGGTTGTTTTACGCAACATGCAATTTTTATACTTTTTTTTTCCACAACAAAATAATAGTTTCTGGTTGAATTATAGCATTTGTGTCTAGGTGTGTAGTGAAATTCTGGAGTATTTCATTTCCATTCACTTCTCAGGTCTGTTATTATAGTGATTCCTTTAAACTGTGTCTCACACGACACTATATGTTTCTATAGATCATCAGCTCTTGTTTGAGCAGGCTTTTGGGCGAGGTTTTATCCACTGCAGTGAAGAAGGATGTTTCCTTGTTTGTTCTAATCTCCACATCTGAAAGGGCTCAATTCAACAGCCTGAACACACACCGGCTACTGTACAGTGCACCGCTGAATTCCTCATTCGGCTGGCTAGCATCATTGGGGAAACTGACATGGAAATTTCATGCAGATGATTTTGTGGAAATACAACATGTGTGTATCCATCTGATGCATTACTTTTTTAGTAATAATCAGATTGTAACAAAACTACAGGGAAGTTATTAGCTTTCACAAGCTACATTTCCATGAAGCTGAGTATATTAATAAATTATTGATTCAACATTTTAACCTCATGTGTCTGCTGAATGTTTGTAGAAGTAATATTTTTCTTTTTGTTTTATTTTGGAAATGTTTGTGAAATTCCGTGATTAGATTCTCCAAATCAGTTAGTATTTTTAAAGACTTGCTATTATTATTTCTTTGTTGTTCGCTATGACACGTGCACCTCTGCTTTTCACTTTTCACTTTATTAATATGACCCTTGCTATTCCCATGACCCGTTTGCCAACAACAACACAGATTTTACAACACTGCAGGAAATAATCATGATGCACTTTTGTTTTTGGTTGAGAAAACAAATTGAGGAAACGTTGAAATAGGAAACCGTATTACAGTGTTTACTAGACACTGCAACTTCCTTACTCGTAATCAGAAAGCATAAATCTGAAAAAAATGCAAATTATCTTTGCTAACTATCTGTGATCGGTTGAGTTAATTCACAGAGATCCAACTTCCCAAACACTTCAAGCACCCCTCACCCCTCACCCCCCCCCCCTTGCTCAGCCTTACGGGGATGTTGTGGCGCTGTCTAACGGAGGAGCGGAGGATGCAGGACACGATGCCGCAGACGTCCAGCAGCGGCATGCAGCAGCACCAGCCGTGGTAACTGGCCGTCTGACACTGCATGCACGGGAAACACCAAAGGCCACAGCAGCCTTTCGGGGCACAAGAGAAAAGGTAGAGGATCATGTAAAAGTCTCCCAATGAATGTTAAACCTTGTTGCACTTAACAGCAGCTGCATCAGTTTCACATCCTTAGAAACACATCAGTTCACTGGAAATAGAGAGAACCGCGTCTCAGTCACTGGACCACTAAGGTGCGATTGTCGACTTACAGGTGCCCATATCCCTGCAGCAGTCACAGATGCCAGTGCTCCATGTCCCAGGACCGCTGTTCACATTCACCACCTGCTGTTGGAAGTTCATGTCTGTAAGACACAACACACAAATAAAGAACTTCGGAGTTGCTTCGCATGCAGGAGCTGCTGGATCACGATGGAGGATTTGATGTAAATACTGATTCGTAGCCTTTTGAAATCCCCTGACAGACACGCCTCATCTGTCTGTGGGTCGCCAAAGACGGGCCCTACTCTGTCCATCTGCAGAAAGTCTGGGTAGTAGGTGGATAATTACTGCCAATCCCCCTCCCCCACGTCCTGACCAAGAAGTGACTTTGTTGTTGTTTCCGGAGAGACAGGAAACCCCACGTAACTTGGCATGATCTACGATCTACTGTTATATGGTTTTTTAGTCATATGTCAAAGCCTGTCAAATGTGTCTTTACTGCTGGGCATGTGTTTCAATTTGCCGTATTACAGTAATTGCCAAGATTATAACTACTGTCCAAATACTTGTGTCCTTACTGCTTGGATGGTTTTAGCTTCGGCCTTTAGGTGTCTATGTTCTGTATAATGTGTTATTCATAGAAGCAGATTGTGTTAAAGTTTTCGTGTTTTGCACCATCCACTGAAGCCACTCTGTCTCAATAATGGACGGGGAGGTTGTATTTCAGCTAACATCTCTTGCGTAAGTCCTGTTACAACTGGTTATGTTTTTCAATTGGATATTTCATAAAAGTGCAGTGACAGTTTCTCTGCAGTTTCATTTCATTGTTTAGACACGTTTCACTTACATGTCTGCACAATTTGTGTCTTTGATTTTATGAGAAAATAATACTTCCTTGGAAAAGGACAAACATCCATTTGTGGCAAAAGTCTGTTCAGCAGCTGGTGAGAAGCCAGTTTTGCAACAACAGCTTTAGATAAGTGCTTCTAGTAAGTGTTTATCAGCTCCACATGTCATCTTGGAGGAATTTCCGCCCACTTCTTACAGAGCAGCTTCAGCCCACTGATATTTATTGGCCTCCCTTCCAGTTTCCTGTCCTCCAGTATATTCTGGTCAAGACCGTGAATCAGCCATGTCTTTTGCTTTAACCAGTCTTTGGTAAAATGACTTGTGAATACAGAGTTGTTAGTTCACAGATGATAATATATGGTGGAAATTGATGGACTTATAGAATTATAGCTCCGCCAATAAAGGCAAACTGTCCTGGGCCAGAACCAACAGAGAAGTCATGTTCTTGCCGCCACCACGTTTCATTGCTGGGATAAGGACCTTATGACAGAAGCCAAAACGTTACGCTTACGTCTCATGCATCCACAGCACGTTTTTCCACGTGCTCTTGGTCAAATGGCTGCAATGTTCCTTCAACATTCCCTCTTTGCCCCACGTGATCACCATAATGCCCCCCGATGATTATTATTAGAGCTGCCTTTAGTTTCCCAGACGTTACCCGTTCTTTCCTTGTTAGGTTTGAACTATTACACACCTTTTGTGCTGGTGTGATCGCTCTTGTTCGAGCACTCCTGTGGAGGCTCACAATGGTGGTGATGTTTGCCTGTCTGCCTCAAAGAAGTCTTTACAAATTCCTTTGCAAGCCTTCAGCACCTCTTCTTTAAAAGTGAAAACCCAGATTCTCTTTTTTTAAATAAGGCAGGAGCTCCCACACTCACTTCCCTCCCCTTAAAATGTACTAATAATTCTCGAAGTCACACATAGATACTTAATAATTCAATATTGGATCTTTAGCTTCAACAAATTAATTAAAGCATCTTTCTAGTCACAGAGGTTTTCGATTTCATTCCTTTCCACAAAATAGGGAAGTAGAGAATCTGAGCCAGGCAACATGCACATGATGATCAGGTTTTGATCAAAACTTAAACAATAGAAATACAATAAAAGAAATATAGAACAATGACGTAAAAATACTCTAAATGTTTGATATAAAATGGAAAAGCAACGAGAAATATGCTCTGGTGCAATATTCTCGAGCATTAAAATGCATTTAATAAATGTATAAAACTCACAGTATCATAATGACGATTTGCTCTAGTACAAGAGAAATGATGAAAGAAACACGTCTAAAGGTTTTTTCTACTTTATAACTCTCTAATTGCCTCAACTATTACATAAGTTGCAACAAAATGCCCCAGGTTGCCATAATAAGACCTAATTTGAGTCTATTCTGCGAATAAACGCTGATAGGTGCCTGTTTAGGACGAGGAGAGACATTTGTACCGACCTGCTCGCTGGTTCCGTGGTCTCTAAAAAAGAGTCTGGATCGAGTATCTCACGCACACACACTCACACACACGCTGCTGTGGCGGAGTCAGTCCTCTTGAGGATGCAAACACACACTTTGCATGAAGTGGAAAAAAATGCTTTCTGAGGTTAAACGTTGAAAGAAGATGTGAGCCCACCTACTGCTGACGTCACCGGGACAAGGAAAGGTGTGTTTGAATGTTGTACAATCAGAGTGAATATTTACTGTCATGACATTACAGGGGCCATAAAAGCACAAAGATCATAATGATTTTTCAGAACAGTCACAGCACAAACGAACCCAGCACAAGCCTCGACACGCTGTCAATACGCGGTTGAAACACAGGAACTGACTTAATTTTTTCTGCACTTATACCAAAACATTTTCATAATGGACGGAAGTGTGTGCAGAGGAAAATGTGAACATGACCTTTTGAATTTAGGTTGATATAAACTGTCATTCATGTCACTGGTAGTTTGTGTTTCCTGCAATATTTGAACATTTTCTCTGTGGTGGATGAAAAGTGTTGGTGCTTCTAATGATTTCAGTAGTATGATTTATGTATTTAAGTCCAAATGTAATTCTGCCTTTGCAACATCTGGTGGCTCTTATAACTAGACTGTACAATTTATTTTTTATTTCCACAAATACATTTACATATGCATTTATTCATTATGATGACAGAAATGAGACGAACAAATAATGCAGCATGTGGGGAGAGTATAAGAGCAGCACCTGCAGGAGCGTGAACTGTGCAGAGGAAACGCAAAGACGTGGGACAGACGTGATGTGGCAGCGACCCTGTGAGGCCGTGCTGATCATCACACACACTGCTGTTCCTGCAGGAGGCCTGAGGGGTCCTCGTTACAAACAAAAGACACACGGGAGACTATATGGAGATAAATGTTTGGTCACTTTCACATCAGACGAGGTCATAATTATATGAACTGTGTGATTCAACATGTGGTTTCTTGAGAAAATGAAATGCAATCAAAGGGCAGCGGGTGCACTATGGGAATTATTAAGTGTCCACTGTCCATTCTCACACTGACTGGTTAATTCATCCAAAGTCAAGCAAACAGACAATTAGTTTATCATCTCTGCTGCCTCCTTGCTTTAGTAAAAAAAAAAAAATCATGCTGGTCCAACTGTAAATTATCTACATAAACAACTCACCTGACAAACCAAAAACTACTCAGAAATATATTTTAAAAACTGTTTTGTCGAACATCTTCTAGCAAACATTACTGAAGGTACGGAAGGTAAACGGATTATTTTTTATACATGTGTGGATTGATTTGTTTTTCAGTATATGACAAACCTGAGGAGCCACATCAAAGAACCGTTCTCCACCTTGAGGAAAACGTATCACTTTCTTCTCATGTGTTCACACGTTACAAACCATTTCCAACAGGGTCATATCTGTTAGCAAGAAAACATCTGCAAGGCTCTGTCACAGAAGACACACTGGGACAAAGAGTGAAGGATGATTTTCAACTTGCCCTGTATTGGCTTTAGTTTAGGGTGTAAATGTACATTAATGTGTTGAACGTTCCTCTGACTTCACTATGTTAAACTATTTCTCTGCTTCTCACTGAAAAACAAGACGACATAATCTGAACTGAAGGTTCCATCAATTGATGTCATTGGGAGGCATTTTTGCAGCTAGAAGTAAAGAGATATTTTAATATATGGAGGTCAGAAGGAAGTTTAATGACATTTGTTGACATGTACTAGTCAAACTAGAACCAAAAGTAGAAAGTTCAACATCAGTGAAGTCAAAAAATGTGGTCATTTAACATTAATTCAGTAAACTTAGATGTTTAGATGTTGGGAAATGAATCAAACATTATTTTAAAAGCAGTTAACAAAGTCCAAATTGCAGTGCTAGAAGTAAAAGTTCCAGAGAGTTGAAGAATTGTATTTAAAGTGAAGGTCCTGCACCGACAACCTGAGGAAAAGTCGAGCAAGAACTGTTGTTGTTGTTGTTTGTGTAACATGAAATGTGAAATTCCACAGTAGAGTTCTTGAATAAGTGGAATTACTGTGGGCCCCCGCCCACCTTCTACCTGAGCAGAGATCTAGTCAGCCAGAAAATGGAAACCTGCGGGCTTTCACTTCCTGTGCCTCCAGTGACGAGTCCGTATGGCAAATATCGGTTGGAGGTTTTGCAAGAAAGTGGTCTTAAGTGGGACAAATCCTGGTGGTGTCTTGTTACAGGTCAGCAGGAAGTACTCAGAAAACTTGGGGGCACTAAGTGAGGTGAGGACACCTGGACATCAGTGTGTTCAGTGAAAAGTGTGTGTCCTCTGGGGACATCAGGCTCACGTTGTGTTCAGTGTAGTTCAGGATCGGATGGTGGCAGCAACAGTCAACACACACAGCAACTTCCTGCTTTATACGCCGACCAGCCACAACATTAACACATGAAATAGCGGTTTTAAAACAAACAATGGCTTTTATGAAAACATTATGAAATGTATCAGAGATGATTTCATCAACTGTCAGCACAGTATACAGAGGATTAATGTAACGTATGTGCTGTTGAGGGAGTTTAACAGAGTGTTATCTCATCCCACAAAATGTGCTTAAAATAGATTCAGTCTAATAATATAATACATTTTATTTATAGCCGCCTTTCTCGAAACTTACATCACCTTACAGACACAACAAATTAGTGATAGTGGCATATAAAATAAGCACTTTTATAATAAGAACAATGTTTTTAATCTACAGAGACACTTTATTATTTTATTTTTCATTCTTTAATATTTTACTATATTAATGTCATTGTTCCCTGTTTTCATGTTTGTTTGTTTTAAAGCACATCTGTAATAACATCAGAGATGTATTTCTTATCATTATCAGATTATTTGGACGGTATTTAAAGGCAAATACAAAACAAATGCAGCTTTACCTTGTTTTTATGACTTAATGTGTTTTGTTCTGATCCTAATTCCTAATTTATTATCAGTCAAAATGATACAAACACGTGCAGCTTCGTTCCAATATTCATCTTCACAAAAACGTTTTTTGTTTAAAGCAAATAAACTAAAATGTTTTTAAGTGTCTCGGGTTTTGCATGTGTTAATTATCATCCTCAGCTCATATGCCTCGGCTGCTGTTTATTATTTAACCATTAACCATCTAATATTGTACAACTGTAAAAGAGATTCGTGGTATTTATAAGATTTTCTCTTTAACACAATCAAAATACAGCATTCAGAAAACATACATGAACGTGGGTTCTTCGGAATAGTCATGTACTCATCGAAAACAACCCAACAGCCCTGAACTTCTGACACGCAGTTTAAACGAGACGGAGAACGGAAATGTCTGTTCAGTGTCTTTTATGTATTTACATATCGATTATTTTCCTTTATTTCCTTGATTATGATAATATTAAAGGGACCTTAAATGAAGTCATGAAATTCTATTTGTGTTTTATTGGGTTTTACTGCGTTACTTTTTATACTTTTTGTCTGTTCTTCCACATTTTAAAGTCAAGCGGACTGAAAGTTGAACACCAGTGAAAACCGGATTTATATTGTATCTGAAAATAGCTGAACGTCAGAGGCACGTCCCTCTGTCACGTTCAAAGGACGATGTGGGTGAGAGACAGGGAGAGAGAGACACAAGAGACACACACACAGAGAGAGAGAGAGAGAGACAGAGACAGAGACAGAGAGAGAGAGAGACCGAGAGAGGCGCTGGTCTCTCGGAGTCAGTCTTCAGGGAGACAGCTGACAGGGACGATCATGCTGCGCCCAAACTCTCCTCCCCGCCACCTCCACCTCGTCCACCTTCGTCTCCGCGCCGTGAATCTGAGCAAACCCAGCTGAGCAACGATGTCCGCGAACAACAGCACGGGGACCGCCGAGGTGAGGGACTACACGTGCGTGCGCTTCCACGTGTCCACCGTGTCCTTCTCGGTGCTCCTCTTCTTCAACCTCATCATCAACTGGACCATCATCCGCGAGGAGCGTCTCCGCGGTCACGCCCGCTTCGTGCTGGTCTTCCACCTGCTCGTCTCGGCCCTGGTTCACCTGGGCATGAGCAGCGTCTTCTACTACCAGATCCACCTGGACGCGCGCCCGGGCCTCGCCGCCTGCGTCTCCATGATCACCGTCCTGATCAGCAGCGCCTCCAACATCCTGCTGACGCTCACGGCCATGGCGCTGGACCGTTACTGCGCCGTGTGCCACCCGATGCGCTACAGCGCCACCTGCAGCGGGGGCCACTGGCCCTGGCTGCTGGGGGTCTTCACCTGGGTGGTGGCTCTGATCATCCCCCTGAGCCTGCTCCCTCAGCTGGAGATGCCGAGCGGCGGGGACGGCTCTCAGGGGAGGTGCGGCCCGGAGCAGCTGAGGAAAGGCGGGCTGCAGAAGGTGCTGTTCATAGGTCTGTGCACGGCGCTCATTCTCTACAGCTACGCGCGGATCCTCCTGGAGGGACGGCGCCTGGGGGTCCTCAACCGGCGCAACCGGGCCGGGTGCAGGACGATCGCCCTGCACGGAACCCAGCTGGCCGTCTACATCCTGCCCAACTTCGTCAACTTCGTGCTGACGATGCTGAACAAACAGAATGTGATTCAGAAAGAGACCAAGGAGCTTTCGGCCGTGGTCATCTTCGCCTTTTTCAGCCTGGCGCAGTGCGTGGCGCCGGTCATCTACGGGCTGCGCAAAGAGGAACTTCTGGAGCAGATGAACCACAGGTTCCCCTGCTGTTCCCGATACTTGAAGACCGTCCTGGGCTGGACTGTGCGCGCCAGCTGGCCGCACACGCGCCCCAGAGCTCGGTAAGTCCCGGTGGATCTCCCGGTTTACTTTGAGTCCTTCTAAAAAACCCCACAGACTCCAGACAAGCTGAGAGGCTCTTTGCCAGGGGAACTCTGCACTAACCTGCTGTTCTGGGTGACAATAAAACAATCAGCAATATCACAACTTTATTAGTGACTGCAGCTGTCACTATTTAAACAGTCGCTCACGTTATAACGGGTCATCATAATAATTCATCATAACTGATGAAGTTTGTTTGTTAAATCAGAGGAAGTCAGAGGAAGCAGAGTCAGAGCTAAAAGAAATGGGCAAGATCTGTTAGAGGAAGTTAGACACGAGCCACAGAGGATTTCACAACCTTGAAATTCAAAATAACAACGTGTGAACAAAGCCACTAGTTGTAATTTAGAAGCTGGTATCAACATGTAATGTGAGGACCATTTAATACAAATCAGAACTTTTAGTTTTGTGTAGTTATATGGACATTTGCACGTGGTAAAACTTGTAGGAAAATGTCCAATAATTCATATTTTCACCACCGAAGTAAACATGAAGTCACATGAAAGTGTGAACAAACTGAATCTAGTAGTTTTACTTTCCTCCTCATCCAGAACAAACATGGACCCGAGTGTTTGCTGATAGGACACATGATGTGTATCACATTTTCACAGGTTTGAAATTACTTATGTCTGTGCGTTGAATTTGACCCTTAGAGCAGGAAACAGGAGGGAAGTGACTGCTGCTTCTCTAAAGGTCTCCAGTGAAAATGGTGAATCTAATCTGTCTTTAAGTCAGTAAACAGATTTTATGCAGGACAGTTGCTGTTTGCCCAATTGCACTAAACTCGCATTTTCCTGAATGTCCTGTTTATACTAATAATGTTTTTTATTTTCCAACTGCTTGACTCATGCATGGACATTTACAGCATAAGCATGAGTCAACCAGAAACCTTACTGTAATTCTGGTCAACGTATGTAAATCACTGATCAGCATGCAAAAATGTGTGAATATTCTTTAAATCAAGATAAAGTAGTTTCATAGAAATAAACTCACAAATCTCTAAATTAACATTACGGCTTCTGCTTTGACTACGTGAGAAATGAAAAAGGACAGTTTGTGCCTAAATTACTTCTAATTTCAGAATGAAACAGCAGCTGAAAATGTTCGCCTTAAGTGCTTTGGAAATTTGAGCGTGTGACACATATGACCACAAGGCCACAAAAGAGACACGTGAGTTCAACACTGAACGCACAGTGTTGTTTCATTCTCACTCTCTTCTTGCCCCTCAGAGAGCGAACGCTGACAGCCCAGACCATCATCTCCTTAGAGGTCTCACAAGTCCCAGAGCGGGAGGAGGAAATACGGCCACAGTCATTCAGGAGTTCCTCACATGACTCAAGCTCATGTCAAGGTGATACAGACGGTGCCTGATGGGGAAAAAGCAAATCAATGTCAGGATCCCGACGGCCACAGGAACATTTTGCACGAGGTGTTGGTTTCATCCACGCCAGGACGTGCAACAACACATCAGCATGCTTCTGTTTGGCTCTATTTATGACCCTAAATGTCATGAGCCCACGTGCTGATTCACAGAGGAGCTGAACGGCAGATGACAGCGTGGTTCCAGAAGAAGTGGACAGTCTGATCAATGTCCCAGCTGGCCCAGGACTCCAGCTCATACAGTACGTTGAACTCACTGAGATCTGGGCTACGAACAGTCCTGAAGCGTTTCGGATTAAGTTGGCTGGGATGGAGGACATAATTTAACGAATCACACGGCGATTGTTGTTCTCATGTATATATTTAACTCTGTGGAAATTAAAACTTGTGAGTTTAATGGTCTTGAGCCAGTTGAATATTTTCCAGACACTATATGTCTGTATGCCATCGTTCAATATGGTGGTAAATACTGACACACTCATGGCTGGATTACTAATGGGGTCTACAATCCCCCCTCCCACCACCTCACGGGGCCCCTGAGACGAAACCTTTCACAATTACTGTTCGTATTTCTTATTTAAATGATGTGTCAGGGCACAATATAACCAAAAAATGTTCCCACGTGACAAACAAGGACAAGTTGCTACCCCAGAGATACAGAAAAGTATTAAAAACTGACAGCACAACTAAAGACGCACAACAGACACAGTACAATAGACGTCAAATGACATAAACACCACGAAAACTACCAAAAACAGAGTCAAGAGTTAGATGAACAATGTCAGCAGCTTCCATCTCGAAGTACTGATATCACCAAGTGCTGTTTTGAGTATGAGTGTTAGTATCAAAAGGATCAATACCAAGAAAAATTGTGATTTCCTCATATCTGATCCTATTTCTGGACACGTGACATTCTGCACATTTCTGCTGTTCTATAAATGCTCAAAGAGAAGTGGTTTATAATCAAAGGAGTTTTTCTATTTTGTTGTTTGTTTGAATTCAGAAAATCCTTTTCACAAAAGTGCTTAGTCATGATAAATGAGATATTAACAGTAACAGTACAAACGCCTCATAAATCCTGATGTCCCCTAAAGTAGCATTAGATTGTCGAAAGGTTTATCTGTCTATCTGTTTTTCTATTTGTGATCGTCTTACTGTTAATAAGTAGGAAACCGCATGCCCGTCCAAATGTTTAAATAAAGAGACTTAGTTCTACCAGCGAAGCCTCCCATGATGTTCACTGTTCATTTTTATTTGCGGTACCAACCAAGATTTGTAGAATTTAGCCAGGGTGGAGGCTATTGTGGCTTTGAGTCACATTAAATAGCCACTCATGAGGGTTATACGGGTACGGATTTAAAGATCGTGTTAAACGTAAGCAAGAAAGGTATTTAAGGCAATTTTAAAGTAAAACTAATGTTCTTTGATGGAGAACGGGGCTCGTCACCATTTACCAATGTTGTAAAATAAAAATTGTACAATTAGTGGGGAACTCTACGAAGTAAGGCTACCGTTTAGGTTGCGTACGGTTGCCGAGCTTTAGTTAGTTTTTAGTCAGATGGAGCCACATATACACTGGGGAATTCTCAGCATTTCAACCACAACCCTCAAGTCTAACACCCAGAACAGTAAGATATGGAGTCACCGTGTTTCTAACAGCAGGAAGGGGTTCCTGTTTTATTTCACTGCAGCACAAATGCCCCTGCAGCACTTACTGGCATTCCTGTAAACTGCCACTGCTCTGGAAAAGCCTGGACTGCAGAAGTGAAAGCAAACATGCAGAGAATACATCAGAAACAGGAAGTTGGTTTCACGGTAAAAATATTGCTTCAATAGGATTTTTTTCTCCCCTTTTTTTTTTTTTTTTTTTGCTTACTTCCATATTTAATCTGTTTTGAAGTGTCACAACAGCTGAAACAAGAAAAATTTAATTTGGCCAAGTCTGAGAAAAGCCACATTAACACTTCACAAACTGTTGTTTATTGACAGAAAAATTACCATACAACTTTAGTGACACGGACATTAGAGAAGTAGCGGACAGCTTGATAATTACATTTAAATTCAGCGTGTAGCGTTAATGCAACGAGCTGCTCAACCATAACAACTAAGTCAAACAGGAAATCTAACTGTCTTGTACCTTCTTTGTAGATAAGGTCTTTTTAAAAAGTATGAGATCATGTCTTACTGTACTAACATTTGTCAGTCAGGCACAGTGTACTACGAGAAGGCAACAGTATGTGAAAATCTCATTTAGGTTTTATGGAAGCTTTAACAGACTAAAATGCCATTAAGTACACATTTACTTGTATTAATTCACTCCGTGACATGTACACACCGAAAAACAAAAAGGTTGAGCTGCAAGAAACAACTATCCCTTAAAAAAAAAAAAAAAAAAAAAAAAACAACAACAACAATGAGGTTTGCGGACAGATGGTTCTCTTCTTACAGTTAGCGATGTCTACTACCTGAGACTAAGAAAACAAACCCTTCATTTCAGTTTCAGGCTTTAGTAAAGCCTCAACTACAACTTGCACGTTTTCTGTTTGACTCAAATGCAACAGGAACTTCGACCAGCGTCTGTAGAGCAAAGGCAAAGGCTTTAATGTTTCAGAGAAGTGATATTTAAGAGAAACTTAATTAACATGCAGAAAGGCATTCAAGTACATCAACACCACACCATTATATACATTTGAACACAATTATTGATAAGTGTACAAAAATCTGTTCAATAAAATGTGTATAAATTACATTAACAGTTCGAAGCGTCCTGTTAACTGGCATCTTATGTCAGAGTTGCATTGATGTTGCATTTATTTAGTCTACAGAAATAACTTCTGTTTCAACTAATCCAAGGGTGAAGTCATTCAGTGAGTCTCAAATGCTGAGGTACAAACGGTGCATTTAAAGCTCCACACATCTCAGACTTTCACTGACCATAATTGTTAAATGCAGGTAGTAGGAGGGATTAAAAGTTTGTGGAAAGGTCATTTTTCACATTAATTTTACCTTTACTACATCGATTATAGAAGAATCAAAACACTTATTAAATGAGGTTCAGAGATGCAGCGTAATTAATAATGAAGATCACAGGATGTGTCAGAACAACAAGTTTCAAATTGTAATGTAAAGACTTTTTACAAAACTAAAGTATCAATTAACAGAGTTGTAATTAGAGTGGGGCTGAAAGTAACTGTTCGAAAAGTAGAGTGGGCCGTCCAATAAACACAGAATTGGTGCTTCAATTCCAAAATTGTTCCTAAAGCACTGAAGGTGAATCTTACATGGTAGCTCAATATCATCTGTATGAGAGTTTTTACTGTGCAAGAATGAAAGGCAAACTGTAAAATGTCAATTCTACATAAATGCAGCCGTTTTACCACTTCTGATGCAGCAAGGACATGCTGATTAATGTTCCGTGTGAGAGATCTCGTACATTAATATGAGACCTGGCTAGAGATGCAGAAGAATGAAAACCAAAACCCAAGTGTTGAGAGTATGTAGGGAAACATCCTCTCAGCAAAGGTTGGGTTTAGAAACCCACCAAAGTGTTGAGAGCATGTAGGGAAACATCCTCTCAAAGGTTGGGTTTAGAAACCCAGAGCGTGCGGCGCCACCACCCCTCCGTTCTCCACCATGGCTGTAGAGATGGCCCGCAGATTTTTAAAGAGCTGCCTGGACTCACTGGAGCGCAGAGTCTTGATGTCCCGCAAGACTCTTTCATAAGCCTGAAAAGGAAGCATAAAATCAGAGTGATTCAACTGCAAAAGTGTTTTTCTAAATTAATCACAATGTCAATTAATCACATTACAGACAAGAAGATCCAACAATTCCCCCTACTGACATTTAGTGTGTCACTCTGCAGCTGGGATTAGCCTATTTTTTTATGTTGTTTTTTGGTCCATAAATTATTAATAGCACATAATTAGGGCTCATTTCCGACCATTATACAGCATAATCAAGATTCAGAGCTTTTATGGCAAGTCTCGGGACAAACACAAACCGTCTAGAAAAACCAAAAACATCAACAACAAAAAAAACTCAACTGACTGAGGCTAAATGGTATTTGTGAACCTAAACCATTTCAGGTTCTAGGTGAGGCCGTTCTCCGACAGCTGCACACTAAATCAGACTGTAAATCACCAATAATCACTCATTAAGTGCTTTAGGAGGAATGTTCATTGGCTAAAACAATAACTAAATTTATTTACAACACAACTGAAAATTGTTTCAACTACAAATAACTGTAGTGTACACAACCTAAGCTGTGTTTACCTACTAAATAGAGAAAAAGTACATTTCTATCATGGCAGGCCATAACGTAATTTTTACGCGTTATGTCACAGCAAAGACGCTGAGCTGGGGGAAAAATATGTTGTAATATGGTTTTCAGCAAAAAAAAAAAAAAAAAAAGATGCTATCTTCGTACTGTTTACATTTCTTTCGCCAAAAGGTGTCAGATATGCACACATAAATTCATATATAGAAAGCATTATGATGGAAAGATTAGGGCACAGTTACTGCGATAAACTTTCAACACTTCAAGTTTTTTCTTACATTACTAAACAACGACTTAATTATACTGACCAATACAAGGAATAAACCACCAAAAGAAACACTTTTTTAAATATTTAATACTGAATTTTAATAGTGGGTACAGTCTGGTCACACACACACGCACACATTTGAGTGAGTGTGTGTTCTTACCTCCATACACCAGGTCTCACACAGCATCTTCTCATGCTGAGCTGCAGTGTGGCCCTGACTCAGGGAACGAGAAGCCCTGCAGATGAGAGGAAAGAGAACTAAGAAACAAGAAATGTCGCCTCAGGCTGCGTAGGAGTTAGTGTGTGGAAGAAAAAGCAGACGACAGAGAAAGTCAGTGGGAGTGTGCAGCCAGGGAGAGGGGGAGACGGCGTGAAACGGAGGCCAAGCGTGGTTGGTAAAATGGTTTTCGTGTGTTTGAATGTCTGCGTACCTGGAGAGAACCACCACCATGGCGTAGATGTCAATGGCACAGTCTGCGACTCTCTTCAGGACAAACTGTTCATCTGAAAAAGGAAACAGACGAGTTGTTTTAGCGAGAACTTTAAGACAAACTTAATGGCTTCTCACTATTTGCAATTAAACAGCAAGTCTGATATAATTTGATAGTAACATTTTAGACCAGTCATTCATTTATATTTTTCTTATTTAAACCTCAAAGTCTGAAATGACTGCCTCTAGCAGAAACTCTAAATATCTACCAGTTGGGGTTTTTTGTACAGATGATTTTTTTGACACCCACAACATTTGCCATCGACTGCTCACACACAGACACAGACTCACCAATGATCTTCTTGCCATGTTTGACAAGCAGCTCCTCAATGACTTCTCCAAACTGTTCGATTACTTTAACAGTCTAATGTGGGGAGTAATAGACAGTATGAAAACTAAAATTTAAAATCGGTAGAATCAGTAGAAAAGTCCCAGAAAAAAGTTTTGTGCTGTCATTCAATTAGTCCAGACTGCTACCTAAAGTGGAAACTGTCACATACCATTTCCCCGCTCTGTGCCAGATCAGGATGAACGACTCCCTGCAGAGTGAGACCAGTGCTAAAACCTGCCTTCCTACAGAGACAGATGAAGACAGTTATACCCACATGGCTGAAAAAGTACAAATACACTTAATGAGAACAGCAACCACAAACTGAAAACCCCAAAAAACCATCTGGTCCCCCATCAGTGGCCACGTATAACTACATATACAACCACAGAACTACTTTGTAATCAGATGTTTAATTGTATGGGTAATTAGGGTGTCCACTTCACAGGGCATCCTCAGGTGGATACTACACTTCATCACACATATTGTGCAATGAAATGAGTCTCTGTTTCGGCTGCCTCTAGAATAAAAAACGATCATGACTGGTTCTCGCCCAGCTGCAGCCGACCAGCTTCTGAATCGCTACGAGGGAACCCCAGTTCACTTCCACACTTTGACAACTACAGACAGTAACAACGTGACCTTAAAAATGGGAACATCTGACCTTCAAATGAGATCAGCAGCACTTTAGTATGTTTGGATATTTGTTAATGACATAATATGAACCTCGTATGTGAAATTAAGTAGGCATCAGTCTCAATTTGTAAAAACTATAAAACTCCTCGCGAGCACAAGTTATTTGTGAACATGTGGTCAGTTTGCCGTCACCTAACTCGAAACTACCTCAGACACCACCCTGAACCATAATAAGATGAGCCTCCACTTCAAACTGATCTTGACAACTCTAACAAGTTTTTAAATCACATGAAAGTAAAGATGCCAGGAAATTGCTATTCTGTGGCAGCCGTGCGTGTTGACACAGCACAATAACGAAGTAAGAATCTTTAAAACAAACCTAACAGTTCCTAGAAGGAGGAACTAAACAAACACACCCAAAATCTTTAGATGGAGGCAGTCTATTAACAAACAAACCCTTTTTGCTCAGATATAGAATTAAGGATGAAACTGACACTTTAAATAATCTCCATATGTCATACAGTATGCACGACAAGGGAAGTCCCCGTCTCCCACAGCCAGCGATATCAGTTTAGCACTTCCCATCCCACAGACAGTAGTGAGTGTGTGATGCAACCTTTTGGCTCTCTTAGAGATTTCCCCTGCAAGCAGCCCAGCGTTTCCTAGTGGGTTCTTCAGGGCCTTCTGTAAACTCTTCAACTGGTTACCGGCATTCTGCAGGAAGCACAGAGGGAAACGTGAGACATCTGTGACAACCTCAACCGTTTAATGGCTCTGCGCAACTTTCCTAATCAGCCTCATATCACAAGGGAAGGCATTTGACTCGTGTGGACACAACACGTTATGACTCTGATACCAACACTAATACTGAAACGATACTATGTCATAAACCTAGAGGATTCACAGATGACAGAACATGGAACAATGAAAACTTTAGTGAGTTCAGAGTTCAGACCCTTCAAAAAGAATGTATTTTGAGTCAACTTTAATACACCACTGCGGCATGCAGGCTAGTCCTGGGTGTGAGCTTCAACACCATGAAATGGCAGACTACTTTCACACTTAACATTTATGCCTATTAAACTAATTGTGGTGTCTTGCTGCAAATATTTGGCATGTAAATGTTTTATATGCTTAATAAGACTACACTTCCTTGGCAGAAGTCTGAATGATCACAAATGTTTTGAGAGATATAACTATAGACACACACAAAGAAAGTACTTTCCATAACTACTAAGTATAATACAATCAGTTTTTTGACCCTGATATTTATCTGAGTCCTTTATTATTGGGAAGCCTATACACTTATACAAGTGGAAAACTGGAAAAAACTGTTCTCGTATATAGATATACTGTGGTGTTAGGGAGTGAACTATCTTGACTCCCTTACAATCTTTGTTTGGCTCCACAGCTCGATACACACACCAGCTACAGAAAGTCTATTTAACCAGCAAGATACTAAACAATTTCATGTTCATAACTGACAGCTCAAGGGGAAAAAAAATTATTTTTTGTCATATTAATCCGATAAAGAAGGCTGCCGTTATCTAATACTATGGCACTGTAAATAGCAAATCAATTTTGATACAGTATCTCGTGTGATTTCAGAGTCACTCAAGTACTTTTTCCACATCCACACACTAATAATTTTGATTGTATCACACTGGCAAACTTGGTGCTCTTAGAAATCTGCATGTTTGTGTAGGTTTTAAACATCCTCAATAGATGAGGGTTTGAGGTGTTCGTGGGCTTGTGCTGACTGATGGCTACATTAACGCTGTATTCACTTTGCACTCCCACAGCTGCACCCATGCCTCTCGTTCACCATGAAAGATGCCTGCAGAGCACAGATAGAAGAAAAAAAAAAAAAGGGCATACCCAATTTGTCTGCAGGCAGGCAGGCAGGCAGGCAGGCAGGCAGGCAAGAGTGCTGATCATAGATAAACTGTTCCGCTGTTGTCATCCATTTCTTGAAACATTGGTCTCATTTTTAACAGTGGGGTATTGCTAGTAGTGAAATACTTTGTGTGAAACTTCCTGTTACTCTAGCTTTTATTTTGGAAGCTGTCAAAATGTCTCTTTCACTAGACATGCTGTCAAGGTTGTCTAGTTGTGTGGTTTTCTGCCAACACTTATAACAAATTAGCTCCATTTCCTTAGTTAAATAAGAAGGCTAAATTATGCAATACGAGCAGCTTCTTGCGCCATATAATTTCTATTAGCTACATACTTAACAAAAAGGCCCTTCCTCAATTAGCAGAGAACGACAAAGACACTGCTGCTGTACCCAGATTTACACTTAAAAGATGCTTCTTTAGAACTTCTTTCTAAACCTACAAGAAAGAGCAGCACCATCTAAATGACATAAGCACTGATCGAGTTTTAGACAGCAAGCAGAAATCACTTCCTCGCTACAGAAAACTGTAATTCGAACTGTATTTTCCACACAGATACATTCATGCGTTATCAGCCGAAGAGATCTACGAGTGAGAAAAACCGATACAAGACTGTGAATGTTACCTGGAAGCCGTTGAGTGCCACAAAGAGCCTCAGGATGTCATTGGCGCCTTCAAAGATTCTAAAAATTCTCAGATCCCTCATCACTCTCTCCAGTCCAGTCTCCTGTAGAAATAGACACAGAAAGATGATAACCTTTCAGTCGTTATGAATTTGCAATAATATAACCTATAATTTTCTGTCAAGACCAAATTTGAGAAGATTATGCAAAAGATTCACTTGAGTTCAGTCTGATAAACTCTGATAAAGCTGCTGCACTGTCACACTGACCGATCAGGAAATGAGCTGCGGTTTTTAATCATTTCTTGCATTTGACAAGAAATTTTGGTCTCAGCTTCTCACACAAGTTATATAAAGTAGTGACACTACCAGCTACAAACATGAGTAGCCACAGTAACTGCTAATTTCTGTTATGAATTCTGCAAGTTTGTATATCAGGCATCACAAATCACATAATCAATCAATCTGGAGGAGCAGAGATAAAAATGTTTACGAACTTTTTCTGACTACACAAAATGAAACTGAGTCAAAATGCACATTATGAGCAGGAATAATCAAATCCTCTTGCACCTGGGTTATTTCCTCCATTTATTCTAAGCCACTTTTACCTCAGAACGTATTTCACAATTGACTTGTAGACTTCATAGCTACAGAAACATTTGCACAACATATAAATACAACAGGAACTTCAGTAATGCACTGCTGGGTCTCATCAGCAGAAAGTCTGTTGTGTGCCAGGCCTACACCAAGACAAATTCCTAGTACTGATACGTGTTCTTAACTGTGCTCGGCAATAAACAGTTTCTGATTCTGCTTCTGAAAGTAATTTTGGCTTCAGTGTTTTGCTAAAGGACACTTTTGACATGAGACAGGAGGAATCAATCCAGACCCTAGAAATTGCAGATGACTGCTCTACCTTCTGAGCCACACTCATGACATTGGCAGATTAAATGTTGTGTTGTTAAGCTACATTACATTAAGTGGTGTGGGTTATTCTGTGGAGTACAATGCTTTGCACCAGTATTCTGACCTCTGCAATTGCAAGGGTTGTTTCAAGACGAGACAGAATTTCCACTGTATTATGAGCCTGGTAAGGCAGCACGTCTTCTCAAGAGATGGCCTAACGTATCGTCTGGTTTATTTTAAGCAGAGCTACATTATTCTTTATGGCACTCCACTTTGCCTCCACCTCTTCAGCTCACTCTTCTATTTTTGTGCTCTTGGTTTTTACCTGAACTGTGGTTTTTCGGAGCATGAACTCCTTGCATGTAGCAACTATTTGACTACTTTTGAATACCACATTGTAAACATGTGTAAGCTGCTACAAGCTCTGAGACACAAAAACGGTTTGCTTTCTGTTGTAGTCCTACTCCTGGCTGATTATATAATCAGCTGGCAGTCAGAACATAAAACGTTGTATGCACAAGATGCTAAATAAATATGGTGAACTCAAATTACTGTAAATGAAGAACAGGCGCTATGCTCAAATTAATGTCTCAGAGCAGAGTATACAAAAGAAGCGATGCATTAAAGCAGGAAAACCAATTAATCCAGAAGTACCAGGAATTAAAGGAGTGTCTGGAAATAACCTGGGAAGTAAAACTCCCCTGCTTCGAGTAACCACAAGTAAAAGCAACAAAAAATAGAAGAAAAATTAAATAACCACTGTTTAGACACACAATCTACAACAACCAGTAAGCCACCAATGTTTTCGGCAGTTTCCTCAAACGTATTGTTTAAGCTGATGTTTCACAAGGTAATAATTGTCTTATGTCAACCATCAGAGGAAACTTTGGCTTGCCTTGTTTCCTCTGAGTACTTTTCATGCTTGATTGCTGCTCACCAGCGACTTTAAAGTCAATAAAAACTCCAGTACTGAAGTGAGTGTACATTGCATGAATGAGCATTGTACACAAGTTGTATCAACCTTAGTGTTTTGTTTTTGGATTAGTGAGAGATGGGGTTGAGATAAAAAAAAAAAAAAAAAAAAAAAAAAAAAAAAAAAAACAATTGTTCTTGAAAACAGAAACCTACTTGGGGCTAGTGAGTACAGCCCAGACACTATCCCAGACACTATTTTCAGCCTGATTCTGCGGTAAAAGGGACAACACCAAAACAATGATTATCACTAGGGTCTAACCGACACGACGTGTATTTTCAACCTTCTAAATAATTTGCAGAGCTGATTTGGAAAGGTAATTTTGTACAGTTTTACTAGGCTGCTGTCTTCTTCCTTGCCTGTGCATGTGCACTGCAGCACATCTTGGCTTCTTGTCGCCACCTGGAGTTTGAGGTGCGGTGTGCTGGCAGGACTAGAACTTCACGCACATTTGTGTGCATCAGAACACAAAATATAGACCCATTCGGAAAAAGTACAGTTTTAAATGACAGATTAAAAAAAAAGAGACTCTGAAAGTTCTTTTAGGGAAAAGGTCTTATAACCAAAAAACTAAACAAATTTTAAATGCCTGTCTTTTTAAATTTGTAGTTCCTGATTTATTACTAGAAAAAGGTAAACAAATTAGCATTTTCCCATCACTCATGGCTGAAAAATAGCTTTTTTAAATTGTGTAATAGCTGCTTTAACTACCTGTTGCCTTTTCTTGCACATACTGTAGAGTGTTTGCAGTGCCTGAGTACAAAAGGCTACAGTATATGTCAATTTTGTCTTGTGCTGGAATTGTTATTCCACATGCTAGAAATTTCAAATTGTTGAATGTGCAACTTCTCATTTCTATGTTAAAGGACGTGGAATGAGCACGCACCTTCATGAAACCCATGCCACCCATAACCTGAATGCTTTCATCAGTCACAGTCCATGCAGCTTCCTGTCACAAAGGTAAAAAGCAAACAAAAAAAGAGACATACATAGTTATCTTAACTGGGCAAACAGTCTTCAAGATATTCTTCCTTCAACTATCACACTGTGTTTAGTTTTTAACAGAATAAGGAACAACAAATATTATGAAACAGATGTACTTTGCAAAAAGGATGCAACTTTATAAAAGGGTCAAAGTTTGCTATAAGTGATGGCAGAAAAAAACAGTTAAAACAGTTACCCTGACATTCACGCTTCTAGTTTAAATGTCAAAATGACAAAATGTTAATTCTGTTAAGTTCTTACGGAGGCAAAGATCTTGCTGATTGCAGCTTCAATCTGGAAGTCTGTTGCTCCACTGTCCATGTTTCCACTGATCATGTAGGCCATAGACTGCAAACAAATGGGTTAATTAATTTATGTGTTCTTTAAACGTTTGACATTAGTGCACACCGATGCAAAGACTAGTTATTAAGAGTTGAGAGAAAAATAGCTTAGTTAAATTAATTGCAACTGCTTGTTTGGCAGAAAACAACATACGAATCTACATTGAATTACAAGCAGGGTTCTAAGTGCTAAAAGATACAGACAATTATTTGATCAATAAATTTTGATCAAAATCATTGTCAAAGGAACCAAGAGAAAAGTGAATCAGACTGGACTACAGATAGAAAATTCACTGTTAGTCACTGTCTTACCTCTGTGACATATTGCAGCAAGGCCATGCGAGCAATCTTCTCTTGGATGACGCCGTAGTTGTGGATCTTGTTCCCAAACTGGGTTCTGTTGGCTGCATGATCAACCTAATGAAAAGAGGAATGGTTACTGAATTATTGAATTATTACCGTCACTACTAATTTTATAGATGTAGATTTTATAGCACAAACTTTGAATTTTCTCTTTTGTCTTTCATGGCGGAACCAAATAATTTGGAGGCTTTTTTGGGTACCCGTTGAAATGTTTTTTCTGTCTGGATATTGTGCAAAATGGGGAAAGATCAGTGTATGTTTAAAGTCTGCTGGCAGTGTGACCGCACAGCAATTGTGGCAAAATGTCTAAAGACTTGAAAATCATCAACTGACATAAAAGCTCACTTTAAAACCTCAATTTGCTGAAAAAATAAAAACACATTGAAGATGGCCAATTTATAGCTTCACGTTAGGAAAAGAATCCTAGGGAAAGGGCCATCAATATTAGCGCAACAAAAATTTTGTCTAACATACAGATTATTCTCCCTGTAGCTAATAAAAAGGCAAAGACAGGGATTTTCCCCATTTCATCTATGAAAGTCAAAATACAATTTACCTAAATGGAAATTCCATCAGTAGATGCTGGATAAATATAAACTGACAAGCCACCACACTTCAGAATTGAAGTGCTTGTCCAGAATCGCTAAACAATTGTAGTATTACAAGCATCTCTACCTCAATATCGCGCTCCACTGCTTTAACATATAAAAACCAGAAGGCTTCAAGCTTTATAATTATGAGGAAAAGAGAAAAAAGGTCCCATTTTAGTAATGGTCATTTTACCATTTTGTGAAGATGAAGACAGAAAATTACTGCTTATTAAGTTTGAGAGAAGGGTGTAACCTCACATCAGTGTGTAGAAAAAAAACTAATCATGATTCACAAATTTCCCAGAAAGGTGCGGCGGTAGTTTGTAATTTGTCAGCCAACTTTATGTTTATGCTGATTGGCATGATTGTAGCGCTAATATAATTATATTTGGAAAAAAGGGAGGTGGAAAGAGTAAGAATATAATTCCAGGGTTTCAAAAAAAAAGTGTATTTGTTGATTTACTTTGTTTCACTTTATTGTGAACTGGATGTTTTATGTAATTGGAATCAGTCAGCCCAAAGCGATCGGAAAACGTGATTAGTTTCTTTCACGTTTTTCATATACACTTTATTGTGAACTGGATGTTTTATGTAACTGGAATCAGTCAGCCCAAAGCGATCGGAAAACATGATTAGTTTCTTTCACGTTTTTCATATACACTTTATTGTGAACTGGATGTTTTATGTAACTGGAATCAGTCAGCCCAAAGCGATTGGAAAACGTGATTAGTTTCTTTCACGTTTTTCATATAATACACTGAAAGTGAATATTAGCACAGAAACAATATATTTGCATCAATAATGAGTTTAGTCAAATTGAATTTTTAAAAAATGTGTTTTCTTTCTCTGCATTTGTGTGTTTGTCCACTGTAGCCAGACTTTATTTGGCTTTGTCTCAAAAAGTGATACTTGCACAACATTATTTTAAGGCACCCTTCATACATTTTTGGAGAAGAACCTTCCAATGATGCAACTGTTCAACAGGTTGAGTCATGTTTTCGCAACACAATATCAAGTCCATCGCTTGATGCATTAACCTACCGCCTGTGCTGTGTCAGGACATTACAAGCTAATTGCAATACATTCATACTTAAGCCAGTTGCTCTGACAGTTGCTCTCTGTGTTGTTTGAGAAAAACAACAGAGACAAATATATGAATTTTCACCACCTGCAAGCCTCAGCAGGAAATTGCTTAGCAGCGAGAAGCAACGTGAACTATAAAAGGGGAATTTCCCACAAAACCACACTGGAGGAAATATAGAAGAAAAGGGGGTGTAGCACATGCAAACCAGATGAGAATAATGCATAAAGCACAGACAAAGCTATAAGTAGAGGCTATATTGTCTAAACTACACAAAGTGTAGAGTGCTCCCTCTGCTGTCACACTTCACACCACTTCCCTTCCTATCAACATTTATAGTGCTGCTACTCACAGCTTTGGCAATGGATCCCTTCATGGTGCCGGAAAGTGCAGCTGCCATGCCAAATCTCCCGTTATTCAGGATGTTCATAGCCACCTTAAAGCCTTCGCCAACCTCACCCAGCACACATTCAGCTGGAACACGGACATTATCGAAGTAGACCTCAGCTGTGTTGGATGCCTTGATGCCCATCTTCTTCTCTGGAGGGCCACTGTAAGTAAGACAAAGAAATAAGACAGTTAGGGAGTCCAAAAAGACACACATTTGTCTTTCTACACTTGTGAAGATACACTGACTTAATGCAAATCACTAGCCCCTAACCTTAACATCACAACTGAATGCCTAACCCTAACCAAAACCTAATTCTGACCCTAAAACCCAGTCTTAACCCTCACAAAGTATTTTGAAGTTGCGTGGACAAGCTAAATGTCCTCACAACAACTGTACTGAAAAGTTTGTCCACAGAAGGCTACAAAGACATGCCCCCACACACAAAACAAAGCTTGAATTATATCAGAATTGGTAATAGCATGTCTATTGAATAAAAAGTGTGCTCACTGCGTCACTCCACCAAAGCTCTTTTCCACAATGAAGGCTGTGATCTTCTCCTTCATTTCTCCAGTCTTGGGATCTTTCACGGGTGTTTTTGCAAATACTGTGAAGATCTCAGCCAGTCCTCCATTGCTGAAAGGACAAAATAGGTTATCAGATAATGAAAACAAGCAGCTTCGCACATGCATGGAAGAGGCTGAAGTGTTCTGACCTGATCCAGATCTTGCCTCCATTTAGAGTGTAGTATTTCCCACAGGGGGACGGAACAGCTGAGGTCCTAATGGAGGCAGCATCAGAGCCACTGGTTGGTTCAGTCAAACAGTAGGCAGCTACATGCTCACCTGGAAAGACAGAGAGAGAGAGAGCCATAAAAACTTGCAGGAGTCCATTAAAAGGATAAAAACATAATTAAAAAGTAATGCATCCTATTTATCCATAATAAGTGCCTAGTGCCTCTTTCAGTTATTTTTAGTGGTCTTGGCATGTCTATGCAAGTCACTTTGGATAAAAGGGTCTGCTAAATGTAAATGTAATGGTCTTTAAATGTGTTGGTACTATACCCAAGTGCTTTAATATTTTTATATCCCACTCTTTTACCAATGTTAAGGGCTTATAAAATATTAAATATTGTTCTCAGCAAACACACTGCCCCTAGAGTTCTATCGACTAGGAAATTTAAAGTACAAGCCCCAAATAACACTTTTTACATTAAGGATTGCAAATTATATAACTTCATTATTTTACTATACCTTTCTTTTTATACACATTTATACAGCGGTTATTCTTAGTTCTGGTAATAACAATCATTTGTAATAGCTGAATGTGCATTAACCAGTTACCTGTGGCAAGCTTTGGCAAGTACTTCTCCTTCTGGGCTTTATTCCCATAAAGCAAAATGCCCTTGAAGCCAATGGACTGGTGAGCACCCAGAGTGATGCCAACGCCCAGGTCATGATTACCTACAATCTCAACCAGCCGGGCATACTATGGGATGGATGGATGTCGATACATTAAACTCATTGCACAGGTTGAATCACAATTCATGTGTTTATTATGTCATGCACATAAAAATATATTTAGACATACCTGTGTGTTTGAGAGGCCAAGACCACTCAAGTCAGCTGGCACCTGCAGCCCAAAGGCACCCATCTCTTTCAGGCCCTCCATGGTGTTATCTTCCACCTTCTCCAACTCATCGTTCTTGGCAGGATTGTTAACCTCCTGTTCAAAGAAAGCAGATACACTGAAGATGAAGGATAAGTTTAAGGAATTAAAAATGGCTGCAAGACAAAATTCAATAAGGGTGCAAATTACCTCAAAAAATTTGCTGACAGGCCCCACAAGCTCTCGAAGGAACTGCTCCTGGTCCTGAGTCAGGACTACAGCACAGACAAGTGATTACACTGCAACTTTTATTTCTTTTTCACCAACAACTTTAATTTGGGCATTTTAGCAACCATTTTCTGGGTTACCTGAGGGGAATGGAAACACTTGAGGAGTCATGATCTGCCCCTTGAAAATGTTTACAGCAAATGATTTGGATTCCTGCAGAAATTAAAGTAATACACAGTTTACACATTTTGTTAAAGCTACTCTACAGAGCTTTTATTCAAACACATTTATCCTTAAGGTTTATCAAATTGGTTGAAAGCCTTTGTCAATAAAGTTTACAAGCTTGCAGTCACTTCATACCTGCTTTTCTGCAATAAAAAGCAGGTACCTTACAATAGAAGTGGAGGGGTTTTTTTTTGGTCCTCTTATAGCAATGTGGGAAGTGGCTTTTATCATTGCGTGTCTCTTTTGTTTGGATGCACATGCTTGTGGATTAAAGGTTACAGTACTTCTATTGAATTCAATAAATCCACTGACAGGCAGGTGGCAGTAATATTACTGCCACCTGCAGGTATATTACTGCTAATATGTAACCTTTAACCCACAAGCATGTGCATCCAAACAAAACAGACACACAATGATAAAAACCATTTCCCACATTGCTATAAGAGGACCAAAAAAAAAACCTCCACTTCTATTGTAAGGTATAGTAGACCAATACTGATCAATACTGTTGACATGTGCTGAGGAAAAATAACTTCTGAGTTTAAAGGACAAAAGGAAAATCTAGACATTTACATACAGCAGCAACCGTCTTCTTTTCCACTTTACTGGCAGCATCTGTCCCAACTGCAGCTGGTTTCTCCAGCACTGCCTACAAAAAATGAGCCAAACAAACATTACAATTAAATGTAAACCTGTTTATTTAAAAAAAATAAGAAAATGTAAAAATAAAAAGCTAATTTTATTGCTTTGTATGGCATTAAACAAATAATGTGGTATTTCAGGTTGACTCTTTAATAGTTTATTATAGAGTCAAACATTTGTGAGCAAATAAATGTCATTAAATAAAGCAACTTACTTATTTTAATCATAGCAAGAGCAAAGCCCTGAATATTAATTGCTCTATTTACAGGCAACTTACTTAAAAGCCTTTATAGTAATACATTTATTTCTTTTTCTTACTTGTTCTTCCCGCATACAACCCACATCTGGTCCAAATGATAAAATAAGCAAGAACAAACTTGCAGGCTACAATTGCATTATTACATTAATTGATTAGATTTTCTTTGTTAAATCAACTAATGGAACAATATTCCATACAGGTGAAGCAATTTTGGTGTTCACGAAAAGCATCTTGCACTTTGCAGCTTGTCCACTTCCCCCAGCTAAGTTTGGAAACTCACTCCACTGTCAGGTTAACGTCAGATGACAAGCTTCAGTATCTAACATTAGACAGTGACATCAACTAAGATCAACAACACTGTAAACCAGTAAGCAACTATCTACACTGAAACAAGATTTCTAACCAAGTTACAGCTGATGCGTTGCCTGTTTGGAAGAATCTACATTACCTATATACACACACAATTAGGTTGTAAAAGCCTAAATAATTTAGTGGAGAAACAGAATGATAATGCCCACACACACATGACTTGAGGGGTCACTGAATAGTCTTAGGAATAGGAAAATGATGCAGTCATATACTGTGCCCTTTGTGGTCAACCCAATTAAACACCTACTGAAACATTATGTAATGACAGCGCTCTTTACTGCTTTCATGAATAAAGCTAAATGGGAAGCTATCTTTTGGAAGAATGTTCATTAAACCCTCTAGTAGAAGTTTCCAAATTCTACTAGAGGGTTTAGAATCAGTGCCAAGGTGCACTAAAACTAAAGCTATTTAGTGATTGAATGTTCTTTCTTTAATTTGTCACACTTCTGTATATTAACTTATTGCTCTTTACATATCAGCCTCTAAGTGAACAATTTAAGAGTGTGAGCCTGACTTCTGAATATCTCACAAACTCTAAATAAATTACATTTCTCTCTTCATAAGCAAACAGTAAAAGGAAGTCATTGTCAAGGGCAAACTGAGCACTCATGAAACTCCTGGTAAATGAACAAAGAACATTGATAATATAGACAGCACAATCAATAATGTGAAGAATGGACAACAGCATCATTAAGAAGGCAGATATTTACCAGAATTGATGCCAGTATAGATAAAACCCTATTAATAGCCACATCCCCCCACCTAAACCCATTGCTCAAAACAAAACCTTACAGTACAAAACAAATCCCTATAAACAATAATGTAATGTTAGGTGAATTACATAAATGTACATGTTACATATACTGAGATACTGTTGACTAAAAGCGAAATGCACAACAATAATACCATCTTCTCTGTACGCCTGCCCACATTCATGGTGTCACCTTTATAACTTAATCATGTGACCAGTGAACTTTCCCCTACTTCCTGCGGGAGGGGACGTAAACGTTACGTCATATATCTAACGCGTATGGCCAAACAGAGTCCAAAATATCATAAACACAGCATGCAGCACACATGTCGGACAAAGTGCAAGTCAATTTTAGCAGCATTTATTCACTGTATTGTGAGGTCATGTTCTCGTACCTCTGCAGCTTGGCTTGCGTAGAGTCGGGCGTTTTGCACAGCAGCTACAGCCCCGACATGACGCTGACCTCTGTAGGAAATAATGCATGGTTACACACGTTTATTATCACATTAAAATCATAAATACCTTTAGACGTCCACGTTACCTTAGGATGGCGCCGCACAGTGCGGAGGACTGGCTCACTTTACGAAGCAGCATGGTTTTATTTTAATCTGGAAGTTCAGGAAAACAGAATACAGGGTAACTAGCCAGAAAAGCAACTCAAGCTAGTGCTCGAATACAGAAACAACTCGTGTAAAGGCTAAAGGCGTTAACTTCGTTAGCTGGCTGTCAACGTAGCAGCAGCTAGCAGAAAGGTTGGTGTTACCGACGGTGGTTTGTTTGGGGCTTGGTTATTCGGTATTTGAAAACTCAGTTAAAATATTTTTATTACCACTATGGAAATTTAAAAAACGTATATCTCAGACCTGTACAAGTTACACTGCAACACGTCCTGCACGTCCGAGCTGACCGTTTCTCAAATGACCCACCAGGCAGCGTCAAACCCGATTTTTCTTCTTCTTCTTCTTTATCGGCCGCGGTCACCGGATGTTGTTTCACCGCGGTGCTTTATGGGATGTGTAGTGTTTTGAGTATAAAACTTTGAAGAAACCAAACTGCAAAAAGCGAACTAGAATCTTGCATTTCCGGAAGAAAATGCATGTAATTGCTGAACGTTAGCTGCCTTTGCTCCACTTCAGCCTTTGCTGGAGTGGGAATGGAAGCCCTGAAGACTTTGCCGCTGTAAGATTCAAAACATTCTGCAAAAAACTTATTTTACAAGTTTTAAATCTCCACAGATTTACAACCCTCAAACCATTTGAGTAACGCTGAGATTGAAAGACCTGAACAATTCAGAAGTAAAACAGAATAGAGTCATTGATGCCTGTCATGTGTGAAAACGTGAAAAATAATTAGCTCTCAGCACACAAAGTATGTAAAAAAAAAGAGTAAATAAAAAATGAGTAAATAAAAAAACATGTTTTAACAACATATGGTTTGAACAGTCTAACTGTAAGCGTTTAGGACTAGATGCGAGACATAAAATGTACAGAAGAATCCATAATAATAATAATAATAATAATAATAAATAGTGGAAACAATGGTTGCTTGCAGCAATCACACTAGTTAAAATGGATACAAGAAAAACAAATATCTCCAGCTACTTTAATAATATTGAGATGTGCACAATGTCATAAGTAACGAAAATAATTGTTTTCTAAAAAGTAAATAAAAAAATACATTTAAAAAATCACTGGACCACCACAATATTTGACCATGGTGCTGATGAGCATTGGGTCATTGGCTGTTCTTATTTTTCCCACACTTTTCCCTTTTCCATCAATTTGATTTTCAACTCCACCAGTTTAACTACGCCTAATATGCCAGATTACATGTAACTGTTTAACGTAGAGTCAATGTACAATTTATTCCTCTGAACTGCAGAAATTAGAAATGTAAAGTAGCATAAAATTAAAAAATGTTTTATAGTTCACCAATAACAGCCCAGGAGAGGCACAGTTTATAAAATACTTCTTTGGCTGAAAAAGTTAGTCACATCTTACAACTTAACTGTAACATTTTGAATTAATTGACAATTTAAAACACATTATCAGGCTAAACTAAAACTCCGACATCTGGATCCTTTGTCAAGGACTTTAATAAAACAGTGTTTGCATTTGTAAATGCATGAGAATATTTATGTCCACGAACCATGCGTTTTTAAAGACCCTTTTAAAATAATGATGTCAGGACAATGTGTAAGTATCAAATTTATTCTCAAATACACAATCCAAGGTGGCAATATGAAATCGAACAATGAGACACTGTCAAGGTCATTCTTTGTGAAATATTGACTCTTCATTTAGCACCTTTATAGTACGGTTACACATGATTTATATAGTCAGTCATACAAAAATGAAATGGGTGAATAATGCGAGTCAGTAACATAAAAATAAGCACTGGGAGGTGGGGTATGTGGATCACAGTTACTTTAGATATGTACTGTATGCCATCAGAAAGTACCATTTCCAGCACTGTATCTAGTACCGTTAAGTCACTGCAGCCCCACACTGACATCGTGGTACTACTCACAATGAGATATTTGATGACTAGGACTAGACAGTGATTACTAAACATAAGTTTACCTGTCACTTTTGGACCTATTTTCTTTTCACATTGAAAGTTGTTTTTCTGTATTGTTGCATTTACATAGAAGCAGTAGGTATATACAAAAAAAAGTTCATTGTCAAACAATGCTGGAACCTGGAGTGTGATAATGTTCATAAAAATTCAAAGAGTAAGGCACTCGATAGACTCCTGTGCTAACAAGAAATCTGGCATGATGATCAAGGATTGCATCCTTTTCAAGTATGGTGTAGCTGGCACCCTCTAGTGTTAAGGTGTTGTCTGTGCACTTCTTGGATGGGCAGCTCTGAGCCAAAAGGCTTCAAATAATTGTGTGTTTTGAGAATTGCGAAAAGCATATTGCTGCACATCTCTGACACACTCAAAATGTGCTACCCAGAATTAGCTTTATGATGAAAACAAGCTCCTCTACCGAAAGAGTAGAACTGATGTTTTAGGATTTAGGACTTATGTTTATTTGAATGAGAAAAACTTGACTTTGTGGACACAACATGGCCAGACCATATTCCATATTAAACGTGTTTTATCTTTGTCTGATTTTCTTAAACCCTGTTCTCACCAAGTGTGTAACAAGTGCCCTCAATCCAATTGGCCGTATTGAGCTCAAAGAGCTACCAGCAGACCCTTGTCAATAAAAGCGGGAACTGTACACCAACTTCACATGAATGGTCACTCAACACCCAAATACAAAACTACATGACATCCACAAAGAACTCGCTTGGGTTTCCCATGGCCAGGTGGAATGACTGCCGTGATGCAGTCAGCTCGGGGGGTACGGAACCCAGATCACGGGTGGGCGGTGCACCAGGAGGTCCCCCTGGAGTAGAGGAGGGCGGTGGGGGTAGAGCTGGATGCATGGCGGCTGTGGGTAGCTGCTGCGTGTGAGAAAGAGCGTGAGCAGCCGTCATGGCTGGGTGCGGATGCTGTGGAACCATCATCACCATCATGGGGTTGTAGGGCAGAATACCTGGAGGGTAGGGGGACATATGGGGCGGTTGGGGCATGCGGTGGTGATGTGAGCGTTGGGAGGAGGCGTGGCTGTGCTCACTGGGGGCTGCTGAGCCATGGCCACGCCTCAGGCTGCTACGTGTGGAGTATTCTGATTCACTGCCACTGCCAGAGCGTGAGTCACCCCCACCACCTTCTCCACCACCAGAGGGGGATTTCTCCCCTCCACCCACAGTGCTCCCAGGACCTTTACTGCTGCGGCGGCGCTCACCCTCACTCCTTGTTGAGCCACTGCTTCTGCTTCCTGTGATTGGAAAGAAAATACCGTTAAAACAGATGTAAACAGGTCTGAGGAGTTAATCCAGCTTTAATGTCCATAAAGAAACTGCCACTTTTTTAAACACACAAGCAGTGGTTACAAATCTAACTTCAAGTCATCTACTTTCCCCTACACAGCAATGTAGTCTGTTAACATACTCCACAGACAGTTCGATTGGCACAAATCTTACATAAAAGCCTTTTGTAAGGAACAATAAATTACCCCTTTCATAAAATTAGTGGTATTTTACTGCTTTTTTTGTGGGGGTTTGGATTTAAGACACGACAGCTTGCGATAACAACGCTTTTAGCAAGGTAATACAATGCATAAATGTTTTTTGTGAACAAATTATAATTAATGAACCAGCGTCAGAGAAGACATTTTGACGTATAATGTTTTTAAACACTTGGCAGTAAGCCTAGTAACTGAGCTTCATGAGTAAAACTGGTGAAGTGCCAAAAAAAAAAATCATGCTAAAGCAAAGAGTCACTTTAGATCTGCTTGTCAGTTGTACTCACCTTCACTGTGTTGGCTGCCAGTGCTGCCGGGGGCGTAGCTGTAGCTAGTAAGCTCGTGGTAAGGAGGTGGCTGGCTGGAGTAGGGATGTGTAGGGTAGGGTTGATAGGGGAAGGTGTGCATCATAGGCCACGGAGAGGCCCCAGGGAGTGGCAGGGGGGCCAGTGTGTCCTGATCTGAAGCCCCACTGGAGCCATCATTGTCATTCAGTGACAGATTGGCCATGTCTGGGTCAGAGACAGAAGAAGTAAAAAAGGTAAATGACCAAACTTCTGCAGAGAGACAAGAAAAAAGTCCTTCCATAACCCCCATTCCTTAAGTGTTTCCACAATAGGCTTATGTGCATGATGTGATTAAATAAAACAAGTCAATAAATTATGTCAAAATTTTCCTGTAACTCACAGTTCTCACAGTCACTTAAATCTCCGAATACGTAGTAGCATTGTTCAGAGAAGGTGATTTTGTTGACTGTGTGTCGAATAAAACCAGCCTTTAGCAAATTGCTGGCATATTTTCTGGCTTCACGGCGATCCTGGAAGCCCTCGATGTGATGAAACAGCCACTCTACTACGTCTGACCCTGGTGGTAGATACAGAGATGACAATGGTTAACTGAGATAGAACAGTATTCATCCTATTCATCCATCCCAATCAAGCAGATCCTATGCTCAAAGAGACTCAGTGTTAAAGTTCTGATAAATAAAGCAGAAGTTGGAATAAATAATGGTAATAGTATAATGGTATATAAATAACAAAATCCTTTAAGAAAAACAAAATCAATGCTAAAGTTTAATTTCACAAAGTGGACAAATGTGGTTTCAACAATTGGTTCTTGTGATTCAGCTGCAGGTGATTCCAATTTAACAGATGTTTCCAGTCAACACTGGCACTCATGTTAGTATTTAGGGTTTATTCCCCCCCCGACTCCCACAAGTCACACGGTTTTAATTCTGGGAACATAATGTCTGCCCTGTAAAATCACGTGAGGCACAGAAAGGTCAGGAAACTCATGTACTCTTTTCTGCCAGGTTTCCTCTGTTGTCATCTTACCAAGGAAAGCGTTTGGGATGGTGATTTTAAGCCACATACGGTCCCTGACCTCCAAACCGGACTCCGGTGAGGCCATGGCCTTCGCAACTGATGCCATGTCAGAATGTAGAGACAAGTTGAAGTCATCGAAACCTGGAGTGAGAAGAAAGCTTTAGGAATGTTGAAGAGGAAGAACATGCAGATACAACTGAGGAATGAAATCAGACCAGGGTTAAAAGTGAAAAAAAGGCACGTAACTCTAACGAGGGAATCAAAGACAGGAGAGCAACAGACACTAATCACACGCAATCATAACACTCAATAGAAGTGACAAAGACAGAAACACGATATATTTCAGCGTCATGAGAATTTAGACTAAGTACATGAAGATAATTTTAAAAATGGTCATTCAGGCCTTGGCAGTAACCAGACTTACAACAATCTTTGCAAAGCATAAAAAGTGAGAACACAGCTGTACGAGAACAATTGATGGCTGTCAAAGAACTAAGAATAAAAAGAAAAGGTGGATTACAGCACACAGGAAAGGACTTTATAGAAAAAGGCTCTTACGTTCAGTCTCTGTGACAGAGGAAGAAGAGGTTATGGTGCTGAGGGAGGAGCTGCCTGGGTAGGGAGGGTAGGCCCCGGTCATAGCCACCGAGTGGCTAACCCACGCTGCTGGGTCAATGGGTCGGATCGGTTCGTCTACACAGGTAAAGAGGAGATTAGGAATTAGGATTAGTATAAATTGCATAATGTGGAATCAACAGGATAGAAGGTGATTTGTCTGTTACTCACTACGAGGCAGTGTAAAGTAGCCCTGAGGAGAAGGGTCCCAGCACTTCGCCACTGTCAGAATGATGGGCCTGACACACACCAAGGATAAGAATTCAATTTAATAAAAAGTAACTGTATTATTATTTGTTAAGCTCTTTAAAACAACTTGGTTAAACAAATTATACATAATAATCAGAAATCAAAAAGCAAAATAATCATGGGTAATATTCATAATGAGAGCAACAGCTCACCCCGGTTTGTGTACAATCTCCCTCAGTACTCGAACTGCATCGTCATTACTCATATTCTCAAAGTTGATGTCATTCACCTTGATGATAACAAAGCATAGACAAAAGTCATTAAGCATTACACATTGGAATAACAAATATTCTTATATCCCAGCACAAATAAATTAACTGATTAAAAACTGAACAAACATGGAAAACTAATGAAAAAGATCCTAGAATGAATCTTATGGCAAACCTGTGGCATCATTCAAACCAAACTGTCATTGGAAAGATGAACAAAAACCGCTGCTTTGTCTTTGGATTAAGGACTTATCCTTGCTCACCTGCAGGAGCATGTCACCCGGTTCTATGCGTCCATCTGCAGCCACAGCTCCTCCCTTCATGATAGAACCGATGTAGATGCCTCCATCACCCCTTTCATTGCTCTGGCCCACAATGCTGATCCCCAAGAAGTTGTACTTCTCTGCATATTCAAGGAGAAAAAATAAATAAATCAGAGTCTAGTCAACAGTGCAATGAATACGCTGGAAATTCAGAAACAATCAATAACTATGAGTTCAAAGACAATAACAGACTAGGAGCATACAGACCCATGTTGAGAGTGACAGTGATGATGTTTAAGGACATGGTGGAGTCTGTCACACTGCTGAAGGAAGAGGCCTGTAGTGGAATGACACAAATACTTTATATTTTTACAAAAGAAACAGAATACTTTCTTAAAGAATAATATTTCCTTCTATAATTTACTGATTAAATCAAAAATAGCAAAGCCCAATAACTGAAACAAAGCAATTAGTATAAAATGAGCCATGTGAAATTGTAAAGTGCGAACATAGGGGGTTCTGTACATACCCTCTCCAAACGGGGAGGACGTTGTTTCCTGCGTCGACGGTGCCGTTTAAGAAGTCTAGAGGCTGTGCTCTGCTCTGTTGCACTGCTGAACCTTCAAGTTTAAGGGTCAACAAAAGGTAAAAGGTCAGACAACAAACATACAGTCATAAACATTGCTGCTTCTGCCCCTGTTGTGTTCCTTTTTTGTGTCTGAACAGGAAGATCAGCTATGAGGGAGGATAATAAAGTTATTTTACAACTTGTTTATGTGTTGGTCATATTTTAGCCTCTGTGTGTTGGCACACAAAAAAAAAGATTGTCACACAAAACCGCTAAATGCTAAATAAAACATTAATTCTCTATCAGCACAGTGCCAAAAATAAGGAATAAAAATAACAATAGGACAGAATAAGGTCACTAAGCTATTCATGCCAGAGACATGATAAAGTCTATATATAGTACATTCCTTGACGTTCACCAACTACCATGTGTCATGAAGTTTGTGTTTAATTTGCTTTGTCTAGTTTTTTTGCATGCTTTTTGTTTTTCCAGGTGTGTTTTTCTTAGGCACTGAAATAACATTTACATGTTTTTTACCAAAGTGAACTAAATGCTAACTATCCAATTACCAGCTTTCTTTTCCATGTCTTAGAGAGCACCCATAGCGCCAAACCAAAATGCCATGACAACATCTGTGGTCACGGTGTCTTATTGTTTGTTCACAATTCTGGCAAAACATCCCCTAACCAGCGACAGCAACCAATTCATTGTCAGTGGAAACCCAGTGTAGTTGCTGAGATGTAAGAGGTTCTTGGTTCTAGTCCAGCAAAGAGTTGGTTCAACTCCTGAATCCATTTTCCTGGCAGAGAGGCAGTTCTTTGTCTGTCAAACTGGTTAAAGATCAGTCACAAGCTCAAAACTGCTCCAGAAAAACAGAGTCAAAATCCCTGAAGCACAAACATTTATTTATATTCTTCTCTTATCAATACCTTACCTGCTCATGGTGTCATCATCCTCAGAATCACAGAAACTGGTAGTCTCCAGCTCACTGCTCATCATTGTGCTGGAGCTCTCATATCCTGCTAGGTGGCGCTCTAAACGACTCTGGCCATTCATCCGAGGCCCTAGGACCCCCCAGAGGAAGGTCAAAAGACGAGAATTAAGATTTAGCGTGAGAGTTCGTGTTTGCTCAGGTCAATGTTTACCTTTTTTTCCTCAGATCATAAACATTCCTCACTTCTCAACATTCCTTGATTATATCACAACCTATTCACTGTTTGTATGTTGGCTGAATCCCAAATCTTGATGGCTCAGTGTCACAAAAGGAGCATTTTTTTAAGAAGCACTGTGAGTTCTGCTGTTTCTCACCGTGCTGCTCCATGTTGTCTCTGTGCCGAGGTCTTTCTCTCCTGAAGGAAACTACAGACTCTGTCTCAGTCTGGTCATCCAGTGTCTCCACACTGCCTGTTGCATTTGGACTGGAAAAAAAGAAGCATGACGACAGCCTGAATTAGAGCACATTAGGATGTTAACATAAGAAACATCACTTTTTTACTGTAACAATTATCTCTCTATGACCATTGTTTAGTATTTTTTTCCTCCATTTAGGAATAGAAAACCAACATTTTTTCTAAACTGGTAACCAATATTTTTCTAGATGTACATATTAGAGAAATCAAGGTGGCCACTCCAAATACAATACTTAAAACCTACTAACTTCATGTTGTCCACACTGCCTATCCAATCATAGATTACCTCAAACCTAGTTTGGCATTTTTGTACCATTTGTTACCTTTGTTCAGTGTATGTACGGTTACGAGTACTTATTGATATTAATGCTTGGTCTTGTCACTCATGATCATGGTGCATGAGGTTTGAACAGAATTTTGTTTATAAAAAAAAGCTTCATTAAATGCAGCTTGCTGTACATGAAACTACTGAAAAGTCAACTAAAATTAAAGCACATGTTTTTGGTTTGAGTTGATTTGAATTTATGCTTATGTAAAGCACCGTTAATTGCCAGTGTCAATAAAATGTGATACATAAATAAAACTAACTTGACTAAAACTTCACTGAAGGGACTCAGTTCTTAATAGGATACATCTGTCTAGTTCCAGTTAGCAGTATATTCATTGTCAATTTGTTGTTTCATCATAAAAAAAACAAAAACAAAGGAAGACAGAATCTGAAGAATCATTCTGACACAGCCCAGAATGAATGAAGCAACCAAAACATGTCACACTGGCTACACGTTGACACCAACAACTTGTTTGTCTTAGACAGGCAAGCAAATATCATTAGTCTTGTTTAATGGTGACAGGACAGTGAAAGCAATAAGCAAAAAAGAATTTTCTTCATCACAGTCACAGAAACCCCAGATTTGAAAGAATTACATTTCATTTTCCAGTGTGAGCAAGTGTTGATCCTGCTCCAAATACAGCATGGAAAGAAAAAACGTGGTTAATTCTCCACAAGTTGTAAACCACACATTTAGTGAAGTTAAAGGGGGAATGTTTAATTTAAATTGGATTTAAAAACCACCAGGCCACTGTCCTGAAGCCAAAGAAGACACAGAAGTCAAAGTCCCAATAAAAAAAAATGAATGAGTGCTCTGCAGCCTTAATGGGTGGTTGCACTGATGGGTATGAACTCCGTTTGACCTCTAAACCAAATTTAAAGAGCTCCAGACAACACACTCTGAGGAACTGAGAGCGATGGTAAGACGCCATTAAAATTGCAGACACTTTCTTTGTTTTTGGCTGTAAATGCAGGAAGGCTATTACTCAGAGGATTGTTATATCCTTTTTGAAATGTCTGCTGAGTTTTTTCCACACTCTTTAGAGCAGATACAAGTAATATTTTTTTACTGTTTTAACAACACATCACGTCTTTGTCTAATAAAAAAAAGGTGCTCTTGCAGCACAGAGTAAGCTACATTCTGATGAACTATACATTTACATAGACTTCCGTAACCAGGTTACAGTCTGCTTTCTCTGGAAAGCTGATTTTTAAACTTATGTAAATGAGAAAACTAGATCCCAAAATCCAGGTAGGGGATTAGGGAAAAAAATCTCTGCCATATATATGCATAACCCAGTTTCTAATTAGTTTTTTACAACAGCAAATATACATTTAAAGGCTGCAGATGGAAACAAGCAGCTGAGTGAAAGACTGAGTAAAAGAAGAGATCAAGAACGGAGAAATGCAGCCTGTTTTTTTTAAACAAAGTCTGCTGAAAGTAAATAAGTCTCTTTACCCCCAGGATTTTGATCTAAAAGAAAAGACATTTCATTCAGCTGTGTCTCTCCTCTCACTTTTTCTTTCTGTCCTCTCTGTGCTGTCACTCTGCAGCAGTGTGAAAATCAACCCAATAAAAAAAATAAAGTCAGGAAACAGCATTTTTGTGGGTGTAAAGATAAAATCTGCGCAACAGACTCTTCAAATTAGTCAATGGTGGAAGAGAAATCTGATTAGTTTGATGCTGCATGTTTAGGTGGATTTCCAATAACAACGTTTCTAAAGTGCATGTGAATATAGTTTCCCAGTTACCAAAGAAAGCAGATTTCTCAGAGTAACCTGTTCCTTAAGTGCATGCCGACGCAATGATTGTAAAACAAGTGTCTTGTCACGAGTTGCAGAAAAGTAAAACAGAGCTGGAGTGAATATTTATGATGTTTACAGAAACATGACACCAAATGAATGGCAAGGCTGCTTTATGCCTGCTGGATGTATAAACAGGCAAATGCTGGAAAACTCCAGGTGAACTTAAGGTAAAAGCAAAAATATCAATGTTGACTGTTGTTCAATGCTCTCAAGTCATTAAAAAGGTTCAGCAAAAGAAAAGAAATTCCACCTAAACACTGGACAAAGTGAGGTGATCTGTCTTTTTTCTCCTCTTTAGTTTAAAACATTCTCTGAGACTTTCCCACAGTTCGCTATGTTAAAAACAAGGGCGTCCCCTGCTAAGATCGAATTCAAATGAGCTTTAGGATCTCTGCTATTCTTGCAGTAAACTGATACTGGGAGTGTTTGAGATATTAAGAAAAAAAAAGGTATCAACATTACAGCTGAGGGTAGAAACAAACTGTGTGTTGAATTATACAGTACTGGCCAAATGTGCAGGTTTTTGTATGTTGTTTATGGCCTTATGATGCCTATGTTTAGGTAATTACACATAGTTTGTGAGCATGCTTACTGGAAGGAGGGCGGTCTGGAGTCTCCAATGCCGCCTGTCCTTTCTGCAGGTGGGGGTGGCAGGGGTGGAGGAGGGGGCGAAGGCTGGGTAGTCGTTTCCACAGGGGGGACCACCGCCACTGGAGTCTCTGTTGTTGGAGTGTCTGATGATACCAACTTACAGAACAGAGGAAAAAAAAGGAATTAAGAGACAACATTCATAAATGTAGTGAGGGGAGATTAAAAGTATTATTTAAAAAAAAAGGAAATAAGTGGAGTGAAACTGGCACAAAAGAAGTGGCATAAATTCAAAGAGGAGAGAGGGTGAGAAAAAAAAAGAGGAATGAAAGTAGGAAGGAGGTAGGAGAGGAAAACCGGGTAAGATGTCAATTACTTTGACACACAAACACTGTAGTCTTTTCAGATGGATGTCTCAAGGGCATACTGAAACGTTATCCTACACTTAACCTGTCTCTTTTCATTATAAAACAAGAAGTGCTCACACACACAGGAACACACAGCCACATTTAGGAGGAATGCCACACTGCGTCTGATTATATGAACCACAAAAAATAAGGAGTAAAAAGTGTAATGAGGTTAAAATATAGTCAGTCAAAGCTGAAAAAAAGCCACTTAATTTAACACCAAATCACTTCAAAGTTCTTGGTTATGTCTAAACACACAATGTCCAAAAAGTGGGGTTGGGAAGTTAGGTGCACTGATTTGAGTTCAGAGGAACAAGCGTAGCACTTTCAGTCAAATATTTCAGCCAAATGGAGACCGTCGGCATCAAAAGACTGATGCCCCCCCCTCTTTTCTTAGTCACTCCCAGCTCTAATGGTTGTGCGACTATGAAACACTCGTCTGCTGGGATCGCTCCATCCATCTTGGCCTGTAGATCACATATCAGTCCCTGTGGTCTCTGAGCTTTGTTCCCCTCTCTTTAAATGCCTTCCTTCATTCTTATGCACTTAACAGATGCTTCGGCCTCAAACCTGCTTATCTGGGCCAAGTCTCTGTGTTTTTGTCTGTGTCCAGATATAACCTGCTGGGTGGGGTATAACGACTGGAAAGTATGAAAACTGTACCCGGAAACTCAGTGTACTGTAACTGGCATACAGCGGTGCGTCCTGTGGCTCGGTAAACTTGAGAAGCAATTAACACGATGACGGGAACATTTTCTTTGTTTTTGGTTTGCTCAGCAAAGTCAAGAACCACATTACATTGTCAGATATTCAGCGTAAAATCTATCTGCAAATGTTTTACACAACTGCAACAACTTTCACAAACACATATACCTTAGTTTAGGTATTAGGTACAGTTAATATGCTAAAGTGTCGACTTTATTATGTACACTTGAATATTCAAGTGTAGTTCAATGCAACAGGTCTGTCATGATCTTTTTTTGGGAAAATAAAATGTTCATTTTGCGATGACTCAAATATGTCACGTTCATGTGTTGTGCTGCATATATCATACTTAGTGGTAGTAGTGGCTAATACAGGTTCAAAATGTTATCATGACATTTTATAATTTTTGCAATAAGGACATGAATGAGTATAGGAAAATATTACTAATCAGCAATCTGTGACTGCCAGTTCCCTCCAGCATTTAAAACAAAATCTTTCTCAGATGTAAAACCATGTGCAAGCTTGACCTTTTACCATTAGGTGCATGGAAGATTCCCAAGTTACATGACATGTCAAATAATGGTGGGACACTTTATTGAAAACCAATTTTTAAGTGTATTGTAAGGATGAAAGAAAAAAGAAAACAATAAATTTAATGAAATTTCAGATAAACATTTTCTATTTCAGTTTAACAATGTGTACAGGCTAAAGGAGAGACACTCACCAGAAGGCTTTGTCTTCTTAGTTAAACTGGCTTATACTTCTTTTGTCACCATAATTATTTGCAAGAATTGTTCGTAACAAACACTGTTCTAACCACAAACCTAAACTAGAAAGTGCCAATGATGTTGCAATTTTAATCATGTAAATTAATGACTGCAATTTGACCTTTAATTACTGAATTTTATTGCTGCTTGTAAGATTTTTAGTGCGAGGGAGGTCTAGGGGATTGCACAGGAAAAGGAAAAGTGGTTAGTGAAAAACCCGTGGGCTGATAGTGTTGGCTGACTTTTAAAGGTAAAAGCCAACTCTTGACACATTTAGACGCGTCTCTGTGGGAGAATGTTGAAAATAGGTCATCTGTGAATTCAAAACAATGGTCAAAGTGAAATCTGGAAAGATTCCAGTCCCATTTTTCTTAGAAATAAGCAGCAGGTTTATTTTTTTCTTACCCATGACACCACTCTGCCGTTGAAACATGGTAACTTGGCACTATCGTCGGAAATCTCTTCCTTCACCACTCTGAAAAACAGAAAGAGACGGAGGTTCAGCAGGTATAAATTGTTCTACCTTCACAGCATTATGGCGTGGTATGTAGTGAAAACGATACCAAAGGCTCATATAGGGGGTGAAACACCATAGTTTACATTACTGACACGTTACATTAAATTTATTAGACTATGACAACAAGATGCCTGAACTAAATCAAATGCTTGTGCACTTTATTACTTTTACATGAGGCACCAGTGTTTTATAGCTCAAGCTGCCTGAACAGTACTTCATATTATCACAACAACTGCAAATTAAGTTTTAAATATTATTTAAATAAAACTGTTATGATAATATGCAAAAATTAAGTATGTGTACCCTAAAAGATTTAAAGCTATGATGTAGTAACTGAATCAACCCAGCCAGCTACAAGTGGACTAAAAGGACAAACTCTCTCACAGCATGCGTGATTTTATACCATAGAATCAATATGCATTGAGAACAGTCTATTGTGAATATAATATAAAATTTATATACCTATCAAATTTTTTTTAAAAAATCCCTTTGTGCTAAATGTGTAAATTCTATATTACCATAAAGAGTATTGCTCACTGATTTGCAATGTTGCCCATAAAGGCATAACGTAAACAAATGCTGATTTTGTTTATGCTAGTAACACTAACAATAATCATCATTTATCTTTTTCATAGTAATTTAAGTATATTTAGCTTTATGGGCATTTTATCTCTTAATACTTAATCTTCCGTGTGTGGGATCAATAAAGTTCTTAAAAGGATTTACACTGACTATTAAAAGCATATATTCCCTTATTCCACTTCAGTTTTTCTTCAGTAACAAAAAGTCCAAATTCCATCAAAAAAATAAAAGTCAAAAGCTCAAAGTCATGAATTAGTAGAGATATGTACTTACGAAAAAAGGTTTGGTGACACCTAAACACTTATTTGTTTTATTAGCTTCAATCCAAGGGTTGTGAATTGGTCACAAAACACACAAAGAGCAAAAATAATTTGTATTTCTGAGCACAGAATCAAATTTGCATGTTAAACTTTGCCAAAAACAAACAACTGCCCTTTGCAGCAATAAGTCCCCTAAAAAAATCTGTTGCATTCTACTGATCTGCGTTTTCAGATATTGTGGTGTGATTATCATCCCTGTGTTCTGCAACACTTCCTAAACACCTGTGGTGCTTGTGGGCCAGTGTTCCACAAATCGTCAGTTTGGCTTCCCCAGCAGCAGCTCGACCTGGTTCAGATCTGGTGGTTAAGCATCACCGAGAGTTTTTCAGCAGCTACTTTCTTCTCCAGATAATTCTTACACAACCTGGAAGAATGCTTGGGGTCATTGTTTTGGTACAAAATAAGTCATCCCCCATCAGTGGCGCCCAATGGGAATGTCATGCCTCTTCAGTATTGACGGGTATGCCTGCTAATTGAGGATGCCTTAAACGTGATGCAGATGCATCCACTTTTCCATTGCAAAACACACTTTTCCATTACAAAACAAACTATTACAAAATTTGTTCCAGTCCACGTTGCATTTGGGGCCACTACAACCTTTCCTTCCGATATGCCAACCATAATTGTCCAAAAGTCACGCCTTTTAAAAATTTGTTTAATTTAACGGCTGCATCTGATAGAGAATAACCTCTCGCTCGTTCAATGGATTTTTAAGGAAAGTTATTTTTGTTTAGCCATTTTTAGTTCTAATTTAGACTAATAATATCAACAGGTCACTCTCAACTATGGAGTAATAGTCAAATATAAACTATTATTATTATTTTTTTTTTTTTTTTTTAAACCTGGATGGCATTCTTGATCAATTTAAGAGCATCCATTCTCTCATTTCTGAAGAAAAAAACAGATAAGCAGAATACCAAAGGTATTTCAGGCAGTTATTGGTGCAAAGGAGTTTAATTTAAGTTTAACGTCACTAGTATTTTGTGCTCAAATGCGTTTTAAAAGAAATAGTGTCTTCTGCGATCAATTTACAACCATGCGATTGAATAAAACCGACAAAAGATTATAAAAATACCTAAGTGAGTAGGTGTTTCCAAACCTTTTCTTGCCAGCGTAAAAGAACAGAACAAATTAGACTAATTTGCTTCCTTCGGCATGTGAGAGATGCTATAGAATTTCTTCTGCCACAGCAACAAGCATAAACACACAAACTCTTGCTGCTTTTGTGCCTCCCTTCACATTACACAATCACTCAGCTGAATATGCATGTAAACCGGGTACACTTCTCAGTAACAGCCACTTTGAGATCACGGTGTCCGCATGGGCAAAGCTCCTTAAAGGAAACACAACTATGTGGCTTTCCCGCCTCAATGTTTGTCAGAAATTCAAATGTTCAGCTCCAGTGGTTTAAGACTATAGTAGTACCAGAGAAGACACAGGTGGACACAAGTGCTACAGACATGGCAATTAAACAGCTAAAAACTCCTTCAAAAGTTCTGTGTCTCCATATTCATATGCCAATGTCCTCTCTTCTGTGTGTGAGACTTGGTCAAGCTCCACTGGGCTTTTGTAAGTATCTGTTAAGAGCTATTTTTTGGGGGGGTGAGTGTTAGCATGCGTCCAGACTGTTGTGGGCACTGGTGGGGAGCTGCTCCAGGAAGTCCTAGCTTGTGTGTACGGCTACTGAATGTTAGTTAAGAAATGAATAATTTCTCCTTATGATTTATTTAACTTCCACCTCACACTGCAAGAAACTGCATCCAGACAGCAGACAAACAGATGCATCATTCTTCTCCAGAGAGCATAATTGTCTTCATTCCTTAGTCCTCCAAACAAACAACTGACCACAGCCGACTCATTACACACACACACACACACACACACACAAACTCTAAAATACAAATAAAACACAAACAGCATTGAAATATGCTGAGTCCAGTTGGATCTACTACAGTCTGAGATTTCTACCCCCACTTTCCTTTTCCCAGTCCCTTGCTATCATTAAATTCCTCAAACCCAGCACTGCATCTCCTTCCTAACAATTCATCCTACTGAAACTGCTCCCGGATCTCTCTTACCAGCCCATGAAAACAGCCAAACATATTCAATAACTCTGAGAAAACACTACCTTTCTTTCCTTCACCTCGCTTCTTTCTCCCCTCCCTTTTCCCTGTGGACACCCCAGACACCCAGCAAATGGCCTCCGTCCAGGCCCAGGTTCCCAGCACTGGCCCAGGCTAGCTCTGCTCCATGGATCTCCCCCACTGCCACACACAGCTCCCATCGACAGCTGGCCTCACACCAGGGCAAATGAAAACACACACTATTACACACTCCTATCCTGGGTTGGGGAGTGGGGGGGGACATCCCTGCTTTGATTGGACAGCTGACTCAGAGCAATGTTTGAAATTTTTCATCTGAACTCACTTGGAGATATTCAAATGAAAGCATATGAAGCTTTGCTGTGTGATTTAAACGTAGCAACTGGGAATGTTTCAGCCACGCTCTTTAAAAAACTTTCCTTGCTTTGTGAGAGAGTTTCCCATGTGTAGGTCCTAAGATAAAAACTTGTGCCCTTGCCTTTCACAAGCACACAATCACGTCCTGTCTGGTTACACACGGACAAGTTAATACTAATAAGACCACTATTGTGAAAATTACACTGGCGATTTTGGAAACGCTATTTAAGTTAAAACAATCGCTTGAGATAAATAAAGTGTAAAAAGACAAGCTCTGCAGATTTAACTGTGCTTTTCACAGTTATTAAGTTTACACAAAGGCTGCAATTTATTAGGTACAACTAATGAAGTCTGTTGCAACAGCTCTGAAGTAAATCCTTCATGTATATGTGGTCACATTTTGCTCAATAAGTTTTAGAAAAGTGTTGATTCAACTTTATGGCAAGTTTAGGTGTTTTGTGATGCTGAAGAGCTGAACCACATTACACAGAAAAGTGTTGGTTTCTTAAATGTCCTTCACTGATATAAACTGGGATGATAGAAACAGCTACACAATTAAGCCAATGCTGCAACAGAAATTTCTATCTGATGACTCAAATACTGAAACAGCAGCAAATCATTTTGATTTTTCAATCACTGTAAAAATAATACTATTACCTCTGGATTTGACAAGCCATCCTAAAATGTTACAATGGGCTCTGCAAGCTTCAAACAGAGTCTGTAGATTGATACCCTGAGTTGCAGACATAAATAACAATTCTGAAAAAGTCAGGTAAAAAAAAAAAAATCTAAATCATACACAATGTAAATAATTTACAAAATTTCAAAGAAAGTCTACTAATAACCAATGTAACCTGCAGAGGTGTCCTACTCATGTCTAACTTATAATTGCTCTTCAGATTTAACTGATAATTATATTAAGTATTGAACTATTTGCACTATAAAGGAGGTTATATTTGCTTCTGTAACTAACAGTATTATCTGCAGATAACACTCTAATCTAATCTCTTTGCAGTAAGCTGTGGGATGCTAACTGCATTTCTTTGGCCCTGTGTCTGTACTAGGGTAATGCAATATAGACTTCAACTATTTCATAATTTTATGAGTAATAACATAAATTTGCGGTAACACTATAAATCATGATATGGCAACAAGTTATTTTTTGGCCAGAACACACAACAGTATATAGCCAAGCAAATGTAGAAAAATGGAAACTAGTGACAGTAATAGAAATTCTCACAACAGAGAGAAATTATCCTGATCCTGTTCTCTGCACAAACAAAAAGTTGAACAATAAAGCTGAAGCAAAAGGTCCCTAGAGTCCCAAGTAGCACCATAACATTTATAGGTAGCCTGACAAACTCTCATTTACATAGATATAATAATAATAATAATAATAATAATAATATAATAATAATAATAATATAAAATAAGGATAATTTCTACAGCACCTTCCACGTACAAGAGTCTCAAAGTGCTTTAAAATTTAAAAAAAAAAGCTTTGCCTATTTGAGATTGGTACATTAATTCGTACATGATAACATTGATCAAAGTGCCAATAAACACATTTTAAAATATATATTTTCACAACCTAAAGCCAAATATCAAGTATTTTTAAATGGTTTTCTGAAAAGGCCAAACTAAAAACCATTTCACCTTAGTCTTGGAGGTAATATTGCAGCTCTCTTAGCAGAAGTTCACTTGGTGCCATCCAAATAGCAAAAAAAAAAGGCAACTTGCCCGGCGTTAATACTCATCCAAGACTACAATGCGTTTTACAGAAACCCTAAGGGTCTCACTGGGTGAATAAACCACAGACATGCATTCCTCTGCAGGAAAACGCACAGCAGCCACACTGAGAAAAAAAAAAAAAAAAAAAAAAAAGATTAATTGATAGAGGAGAGGAGACAGCTTTTTTCTGGAGAAGTGGGCTGGGAGGGGAGAAAAAAGGGGGAGAGGAAGGGAGGAAGCCAGGGAATGAAAGGATGGCTGGCAGGCCAAAGTGTTAAGAGCGGAGACAAAACCCTGGCTTCAGTCCCGAAAGAAAGAAAAGGCGAGGATTTCACAAGATGATGGACTGAAGGAGGGAGGGAGGGATGAGGATTAGGGTAAAGAAAAGCAGCAGGGACAGGGAATGCCTCCCATTGTAATGATGATGTTTCCTGAGAAATGTCCCAGCCTACATGCTCTTAGCACCTATAGAGCCACTTGGTTATTCATCACCACTCATTAGAAAGTTGAAGTTTCTTATTAAGCATGTGCCGGTTTCATTCAAGTGCGTTTTGCCTTTATCATAACTTTGTCTTTGTGACAAATATGCGACAGCTGTTCACGAGACTGCAGAACTTATTAAATGTTGGACCTTTTTTGATTTGTTAGATCGGGGACTGAGTTAGTCAAGAAACGTTGTGCGGTTCTTTTTCCCAAGTTGTGCATGAGTTATTAAAGAACTTAAATATGATGTTACGGTTACTCACTAAACTTGTTAAAACCTTCCGTTTTGCATGAAAAGCTCACAGCTGTTCGCGGATAAAAGGAGGAAAAAAAAATCCCTGCAGCTCACCCGAAGTCCTGGTCCATAGACTTGAAGAAGAACTTGTAGTTTGGCTTGTTCAGGACCTGTTTAAAATCCAGCAGAGTGATATTTTCGGCAGCAATGGGTATCTTCACCAAATACGGCGTCTCCTCTTCGTCGATATGATAAATTATTTTGGTTTCCGCCATGTCCGCGGTTGGATTTCTCTCTCCCCCCTCCTCACGCTGGGAGCAGAGAGTATGAGGCGAGGTAGCGTTAACTTTCGCAGGGGAGTTAGCTAGCAGCGGAGCTAGCTAGGTGGCTACAGCGGTAGAGGTGAAACGATGATGGCCACTGAGATTTTTCTCTCCGAGCCAGAGGACGAACCGCGGCGAATGCCCGCTCGAAAGCTCGCTCTGCGACTTCACCGGCGGAGAAAAAAACTCGCATTCCCCCGGTCACCGACGAGGCTGAAGAACCGACGGACACGCTACGTTCACGCGAGCGAACTAGCGACAACTTTTCCCCCAACAACAACATACGGAGGAGGGGGTCTAATAACTTCTCAGCACTTTCCGAGAGCCAACGCGGCGTGTGACGTAATCACGTACCCCCCATTTCTGTTACGTGCCGTGCCCCCCCCCAGTCCCCCATCACCCTAATTCCAACAGGGAAAAACACAGACTCATGTTTCTTTCATAGATTACAAGATTAACCACATATTTTGGGCCTTATACTAGAGGAGGTAGGTAACTAAATAAGTCGCATTTACTCAAATGAAATAGGCACGTGTACTTTTTATTTCTAAGTTATGTTCCTTTACATTTTCCTCCATACATATTTTACAGTTTTATTTGTTGAATTATGTTTGCAAATGTGTGTTCTTTTTACAACATATAATTAACTATTAAATGATGATGTATTTGCTAGCAGGACACAAAGTAGGTAAAATTAGTTTGACATTTTATTTTATCAACAGCATGATGTTTTCTTATTGGGGTTCCACTTGTGTGTTGTAATTTATTTTATTTTTTTTTCTGTATGAGCACAGAAAACTGTTATTCTTGCTGTATTTGTTCTTTCTTTTTATTCCCTTCACATAAACTATATTCAGAGAGATAAAGATCACAGTCCTCATTTTGTGCAAAAAAGCTTTGTGTTCCAAGAACAACTTGCAGCTAATTAAAACTAATAATTTAAGTACTTCTAATTTATTACACACATTCACAGAGAAACATATTAGGCAAACATTAGATTCACTTTGCATCATCACACAGTTAAATGCCATCATGAAAGATAATGATTTATTTAGTTTGTCCTACCGAGTCCACTCAGCCAGATTCATCATCACTACATGCTTGTTTTGAATGATACCTTCTGGAGTTAATTTAGTTCCTAATACTATAAACAGATCCAACAATATGGAAATTGAATGTATTGTATTTAAATATCAATAGGTACAGATATAATATAGCTGAATATGATTGCACACAAAGTAAAAATGTTTTGTGTATGACATATGGTTGAAAACCTAATCTAAACATAACCTAACAAAACTATTTCTGCTACATTTTACACCAGGAAGTGCAGATTCAAGTACAAATACAAACATTCTCACACAATAATTTACATGTTAATTTTCTGTGGATTTTCTAAATAAACACTCCAGAGAATGTGTAAATGTGAGTTTATATATTGGCTGTATAACATTGTCAGTGAGACACAAAGAAAATGTAAACAACATGGGCATAAATTATAAATGAAAAAGATGGTTTTAAAAGATTATATAATATAAAAAATACGTTTTACAGGTATGAGACGAGGGCGTCTATTTCCAAATCAACCACTAGAGGGAACCATGTGTTAATCTGTAATTCATAACAGGACAACAAATGTGTGAATAAGGTTTGGTATAAATACTAATGGATCGCATAAAAGCTGGGTGAACAGCATCTTCAAAATACATTGAGAATGTTATAAATGGTATAACAAAGAATTATATTTCTCTGAAATATCACATCAGCATCCTTTTATACACTCTAAACCCAAATTAGTTGACTTTGCTAAATTATTGCGTGTTAACCCATCGTTTTAAACCATTTTAGTTTTTACACAATGTAAAACTAAACAGATTGAGTTTTATTAACACAGATAATTAAACAGAGCAAACAAATTAAGTGCACATTTGTTTTTATACAAATACATACTATAATTACCAATAGTATTTTGGATTTTGATTCAGTTTTTCATTTAACATGGAGAACATTCACCTGCAGGTATTGTTGTGATTGGGGTTCGGCACTGAATTCCACACTAACTATTATTGTGTTTAGCATTATTATTGTTATGAAAAGAAACAACATAATATGTAAGGAAAACAGTTTTTCCATCATGTTTCAAACTACACAAGGTCTATGAAGACTTTATGTCTTAAGTCTATTAATAAACTACTTTATGTGTCTTTACAAAAACATAATTCAATGAATTGAGTGAATTTGCAGAATTTCAGTCATCCAACTTTTCCTTCAAAATTAAACACTTTGTGGCATGACATTTTTATAAGTTCATGTGAGAAAAAAATGTTAATTTTAGCTTGAAATGATATAACATATATTTATATTACATTAATTAAAACAAATATTAGTTGATTCCACACAATTCCATTATCAGGCTTTAGAGTGGTGTAAGTTTTATAATCAATAAGTGCTATACAAAACACATAAAACACCTGTTTTTTATTGAAGTCTCCTGTTCAAGAAGTGTGGCCCAAACACCACCCCGACCACGCAGATGATCACAAACAGCACCCAGAAAATGATAGCCAGCAGCTGCACGCAAAACAGCGTCTTCTTGCTCTGCTGCATCACTTCCTCTTCCTGCAACAGGCCTGGCGCTGTGCCGTACGGCCTTTCCGGGTGCATCTGCTGCACCCGCAGGCTGACAGTGGGCAGGATGATGAAGCGCGTGTCCCTGTTGTCGCCCTCCAGGGAAAGCACAACTTTCTGGGTTATTGTAGCCATGCGGTTTGCCATGGTCACAGGCAGGTGGAAGGACATTGGGGGCAGCTTGGCAAGAATCCGGGAGTTGCAGGGTAAGGTGAGGGCATCTCCTGTTTCAAGTGGGGTGAGGTGGCGGCACAGGGGACAGGGGATGGCCGGAGGGCTGTGAGGGTCAGTGGGCTCACAGGGGCATAGCTGGATCCTTTGGAGGCACTCGGTGCAAAAAACGTGGAGGCACTCCAGCATCCGAGGGCATTTGTTGTGCTGGTTGTACTCCTGGTAACAGATGGGACATTCAACATCCATGGGCTCCCCAGAGGTTTGTGCTGCAGCAGCTGGATCCCCCTGCTGGGCAAATGAGGCATCTAGCTCTGTCATGGTGGGGGAGTGGTAAGACTTGGCTGGATCTTTAACAGAAAAGGGTTAAACCTGTAAAAGACAACATAAATTTCAGATCAGCTCTAAGCCGTGTCTGATTAAAGAACTCCAGAAGCATATGGTATTTAACCATAGGGATCTGCTCCCCCAGGGACGGAGCTTTGTTTCTTCTAAGTTTTATGAACAGATTCCACAGCCCATGAGTCACAGCATTCATCCATTTAAGCACTCAGACATCAACCCTCTAGAAATTACCCCCCTCACACTTAAAATCATCCGGAGTCTACGTAGTGTTTTGCTGGCGTGCACGACAGGCTCAGAGCACTGCCAGGAAGTTAGGAAATAACTGCGACAGAAATGCTGCAACAGCAAGTAATAACTCACTGCTTACTGTATGTGTGTGTGTTTTTTTCACCACCGATATTTGTTTTATGTAACTAATTTAACACAAACTGATATTTGAAATAACATGACTGCAGACACACTGAATAAATGTAAACTGCTAACCCAAATAGCCAGAGAACTTCCCACCATAAAACTGTGTGAGACTCAAATAAAGTTTAAGATTACTGCAGGGAATGTTGGGAAATACCCTTATTTTCTTTCTTGGCAAGAGGGTAAATAAGAAAGTTCACAAAATGTGATTGAATCCCCCAATTGAGTGGGTGGCCTGAAAAAAACTTCACTGTGTGAAGGGAAAGGTCATATCCACTTGGTTACAGTTAGGGAGTGGTCACAGTATGACAACATTGCCTGACTCTAAACGAGTCACGTACGAAAAATCTGCCTTTTCCTTGACCCATCTATCCAGCTTGATCCTGTTTTCTCCTTTGCTCTCAGTCACAATAATCCTAATTACAATAGCTACTGGACATGTGCTGAAACTGATTGATGTCACCCATCCATTTGTCACATGGTCAGCACTAAAATTAATTGGCTACCCAAGGTGCCACCTAGTGCCAGTGTGACAAGGTGGTAGGTACCTGCTGTAGAGCTCAACTGAGCAAATCTGAAGCTGAAAAAACATCCCCATCATTATAGATAATTAAAATAGTTTTATTATTATTATTATTATTATTAGGGTTTTTTTTGTCACACACAATTTTTTTAAAAAAAGGTCAAACTATCTTATTCACATCTTTTTTTTTTCACATGTTTGTCTATATATAAAAATTTCGTTTATGAAACACAGCTTTAGATTTTGTTTTGCATGACTTATTTTTATCCATTCTCACATGGGACAGCCACAAGGCAACCCACTCATGGGGCAGTTGTTGCTTAGCAGATGGGGTCTCCTTTGAATTGATTCTTGGCAACACATGGCCCCGAACCTTTTACTTCCATAAATAACCTACACATTTGTACAATCAGAGCCAAAATGTGGATGAAAATTTAATTCTCAGGAACAAAAGGCATTTTTAATCCCTAACAAATCACCGTGGTGATGAACAAGAAGAGAGAGAGAATGGTTGAAGCTGTAGCAATACATGGTTTCTCTGTAAGAAAATGAGACATGTGGGCCGCCAGTTTCAGTGAGATGCTACAGAGCGAAGCCGGCAATGACCCATCATCACAGAAGCAGATAAAAGAGCCACTTACCCACTGCACACACCTTTACGAACAGAGCTCACTCTGATGCCCACCTCGAACTCCGGTGCTTCCCCTCACACAGTTCATGCTCCTTCTCATGTTGATGCAAATCCCAGCAGCGCCTCTTCCATGTGCACATTAACCGCTTAAATTTGTTTCTTAATATCCCGCGAATACGTCTTTGAGCATGGTTCACTGGTAACCCCCTGTTTTTGCTCTGTCTCACCTGATTTTACTTGTCCCTGTCTCTCTGTCTGGTCCCCAGTGAGGCATCTCTGTGGTTTGCTCAGCAGTAATTAGGTCCTAGGTGATGTGGAGGTAACCAGGACACACAAGACAGAAAATGACAGATGCACTTACTCTACTCGCACATTATAGTATTATGTTTCTTGCCGTCAGTGTGTTAAGAGTTTAAAACAGCAATATCTCGTTCGGGAAATTATTAAAATAACAGGATAAGCAGTTACAGATGATGGATGGATTTCTTCTAGAGAGTGAAAACCCCTTAATTTTTTATTTGTTCCAGCACAAGTCTAAAGAGAAGGAAACAATGTGCTGATGTGTGTTCAGATTAGGGTGAATGTGTTTACAAGTATTAACAGATAAAGTCGATTTATGGATGAGTCATAAGCTGTAGTACACTGTATGTTGTTCTGTCCTGTACAGACTTGTTAGAGTTCCTTTCGTCTATTTTCAGCCTCGCTCTCATTACAGTGCAAAACAGGGTTGATCTTCAGTGGAAAAATTAAACTGGTTAATGGGAAACTTGGTAAAGGTGTGTTTGCTTTTGCTGTAGCTCCAAAAAAAAACTTGAATCCCTTCTCTGTCAGACTTTGTGGGTGATTTTTCAGCTTTCCGTAAAGAGAATTGCCCAGAAGCAATTTGTCATGAGAATCACGTGGACTACTAGAAGTATAAACCACTACCAAAACACTTGGAGATTGTTGAATATCTTTATTGCTATATGACCAATGAGTTTCAGCCTTTAGCCTTCTTTACGATCTGTTGTATTGTAACAGAAGTTTGTGTCTCCACCTCCTTGCACCTTGACAGCAGGTGGGATCGTGCCAGAATTCCCATTATTGCTTTTAATATGGTGTTTACCACGTTTAACAAAGAAATTTCCTTCTTCCCTTTTGCAGATCTGGGTGTGTGAACTTTGTTGAACCGGGACTTTTTTTTTCTTAATTTTGTTTACCCCTTAAAGTTAATTTTCCCTTTAGCTATAAAAACCATTGAACAAACTATTAATGAGTGCTAAAGAAACAAATGCACACTTGCTGACTTTAGCTGAAGGCCTAAGGACAAACTGTAAAGCCTAATGATGAGTCATATGAATAAAGTTTGATTTGACTGGAAACATATTCACAATAATACTACAAACCATTGCTAAATAACACTCAACACGTATGAATGGGCGTAGCAAATATCGAAGTAAATCATCCAGTTGTTTTCAAGTTATTTCATGAAAACGTAAAATGTCAAGAGAAAAAGTTGAAGTTGCTAGATGTGTCACTAACAGTCCGTCATGTAAAAGTTGACACATTTCCCGCATAAGTGAAACCACTGACCCGCTGGTGCTGCCAGGAAAAAGTCAAAGGATCTAATAAATCAGTATCAGTAGTATCACTCTCTGGGACCATTGTATAGACAATATTATTTTTATCAATACGTCCGTCGGTGGACAAAATAGTTCAGTCAGGACCAAAGGACAGATAGTACAGATAATAACTTGCCATACTGCTAGTATAGAAAAAAATCCTCTTGGAAATGTCTGACTGTCATAAAACATAAAGGCAGACTGTTTTTTCCTTAGTTGCTAGGACACTAACAGTGTCTCCTGACTAACTGACAGTGAGGTGGCATGCACAACCCCAGGACTCCTAAACTGAAACAGCTTGTTGGACATCATTATCATTCATTTTAATATTTCAGCCTGTAGATTTCATAGCTTGTTAAGACTCTGTAAACCTTTTTTTAATTTCCATTAGTATGCCAAGTCATCATCAGAGGCCTAACGTGTCCATGCACGCATTTAAGTTGATAGCATAGAATTTAGATTTTATTATTTCAATACACTTTCACAATGACACACAGTAATTGGCTGTATCGTATTAAACGGTATTGTGTACTGTTTGTATTTGCAATTACACACATTTTTTTTTATTGAGGTTAACATTTTTAATAAGAAAGCAAACATCTCCTAAATCTATAAAACATTTAGGCCTTTTAATTGTTTTTCATAACCATGCTTTATTTGCACATCACTGTTATTTATTTAATCAGCTGCCTCACTCTTTGAAGAACATTTCCCTTTACTGTCATTCACGTTCAGAAGTTGGATTTTGCATCACCATTACATGACACCATTTCAAAAGCAGGAAGGCATAGAAAAAATTAACCAAACACTGTACACAATGAGACACACAAGAGAGAGAGCGAGGAGAGAGAGAGAGCATGTGAATGATTGCCAAGATTTCAGCGGAAATCACCATGAAAGGAGATCAAGCTGGGAAAATGAACAGGGGAGGGGTTGGTTGGTTGGGGATTACCATAGACAGGGGAGGGTTATCGTCACCTCACACACACACACACACACACACACCCTGTGTCAGTGTGGCTGATAACGTCAAAGTAGATCACAAATGAGGGTCAGTCAAAACACAGATTTTGAATCAAAACATGTATGAATCAAACTTTTGGAGTCTTTACGTCAATACCCAACCTCCAGCCTAAAACTATGGTTAATGTTTTTCTAGGCCATGACCTGCATCATTGCACTTGGCTGTGATATTGATTTTTTATAACAGTTGGTGTTTGCGTCTGTTTGAAAGAATCAGAAGTTTAAATCCACAACACACTCCGGAGACGTGCCGGTGTGTGTGTCTCCAGTATCAGGGGTTGTCCGGTTTCATTGCATCATCTGTATTTGCAGTGACTCACAGGTTGTTGTGCGTTGGGTTTTTTTTTAGCTCAAACCTGCTGCGATTTTGGCACAGAACGCGGTTCGTCGGTCCGTCCCCCTGTTACGCATTTCCTCACACCCTGCTGTATAAGTGTGGGCAGCTCACGTCTCCCTCCATTCAAAGCTGGAGCTCGATCCCTGAGGAAGAGGATGTATTCAGAGCTGGAGTGCGGAATCTGTTACCGGACTTACAACGCGGGTCGGCGGTGTCCCCGGCAGCTCCACTGCCAACACAGCTTCTGTGAGAGCTGCCTCCGGGTCCTTTCCCGAAGCCCGGGAGCCAGGGAGACACACGTGGGGGCGGACAGGTTGATCGCCTGCCCCCTGTGCCGACAGACCACCTCCATCCCCGATAAGAGCGAGATGAGAGCCGAGCTGAAGGTGGACGAGGGCGTCCTGGAGCGGCTGCTGGCCGCGGGGGTCCTGGAGCAGGAGGAGACCGACGAGGGAGAGTCGGAGGACGGGGAGGTTCAGGACGGCGAGGAAGCGCCGCCTCCCGAAACTCCAGCCGAGGAGAGCGACTCCTCCGCAGGCTCCAGAGGTGGAACGCTCCGGCGGTCGTGGAGGAAAGTTTGGCGGAAGATAAGCGGGAAAAGCGCACAGCAGCGAGGCGGAGAAAGTAAGTTATGGACAATGATTTTTAATGGAAAGTTGTTTATAACTCGTTTTACAACTTGTCCTGTTGCCATAATAATCTGTGTGGGAGTGTTTGAGGCTAAATAAGAGGCAGTTATTTAAATGAGCAGAGTCAAGTTGTTTTTATAAAGACAGAAGTGACAGTACATCATTTTTTAGTTCAGTCTAATGTGTAAAATGCTCAATTTATTAAATAACTAATTAAATAACCAATTCTGAAGAAAAAACATCAATTTTTTAGGTGAAATTTAATTACCCAAACTTAATCATTCAAATCAAGTAGTTGAATAAAACTTGTGTCCAGTATTAAGAAGAAGAATATGGAACATGTTTCTAACATTTCCTCTTTCCTTTCAACAGATGAAATGACCACTGCTGAGCTAAGGACCATGGCCATGATGTCCTGCTACATGTTTTGAAGTGGCCACACCCTCAGACACCCTGGATAATGTGATACTGTATTTATTATTTTATGGTTCTCCTTTGCAACATGAAACTGATGACGACGACAAAGATGACTATGACGCCTTGCTGAAAGGACCCATGTAGCAAGATATTTCAAACTCTTTATAACTTTCTGACTGCTCCTTTTACTTAAACCACTTAAATAAGACAAGAGCAATTGTGATAAAGTAGCCCATTTCCCGGGCTATATCAATACAAATATGTGTGATATTTATTGTTTGCATGACTGTATTTATTTTTGATACATATTTAAGGAAAATAAATGTGTTCTGGTTGCAGCTTTTTATGGCTGCAGGCTGGATTTTCATAAGTCAGTGTGTGTGTGGATTATTAAAATTAGTGTGCATCAGAATTTTCAACATAAAAGCAAACTTTGTAAAGAGTAATTTAACAAAAGAACAAGAGCATCAAACATTTTTTCAATATGCAGCTTGGTAAAGAGCAAATATATACTGTAATAAAGAAAATGCTCTGAATGAAATGGGTCCAAACCATTATTGATGGACCTTTCCAGGAAGTGGCTTACCTGCAGCCAGGTGAACAGCATTGCCTCCAATCAGACTCACAACCAGCAGCAGAGCAGCAAAGCCCCTCATTTCCTTTAGCTGTCTGACAGCTGCAGCACATGGACTGACAACATTACTGCACCTTTTTTAAGGCCTTCTTTTGACAGTTCTACATTTCTGGAAACAAGCTGTCCACCATGTTGCTCAATTTACTCTCTTCTCAAGGTAAACATTTGTTCAGTGTTTTTGTTTGCACATATGTTTGTATCTGCAAAAAAATATGAAGTGCTTAAAACAATTACCTACATAACTGGTTATGCAGAGTAATAAATTGCCAAAACAATTCCAGAGAATGTTCTTTTTCCTGTGCAGACTCCTGTTTGTCTCTGGACTGGTCTGTGCAGCTGTTATGTCAATTTTCGTGTTGTCAGGTAAGGGCAAATAAACCAGCATTGCTGTGTCTGCACTTTCAGTGAGTCACCATACCAGCCCTCTGAAAAATGTCACGAGACATGTGACTGATAGACTGATATGTTGGTTTCTGTAATTCTGCAACAGACTTGCATGACAGCAGAAGAGGAATTTTACTTGATTTTATTCCTTGCCATAGATATATACATGTCCTGCATTGGAAATCATTGTGATCTCTATAAACAAATTAATTTGATCTGGTGTTATGTGGATATCACATTATATTTAAGGAAACATGTAAAATAAGAATACATTATCAAGGGCTTTTTTTTTTATAACAATAGCAAAAATGTCAAATGATTTATTGATTTTTAGAAGGATTTTAGTAGGAATAAGATATAATTTCTTGTTTTCTCATTCTTTTTCGCATTTAGCCAGTACAATAATATTGCCAGTGGACAATGGAGTGTGGCACAATGCCCTCAGATCACTGAATAGTCTGCACAACCAGAATGGTCCCCTCCTTACTACTCCATTGTCAACCGAAACTGGACTCCAACGTGGAACTAATAGTGAAACTGAGAAGAGTGGGAATTACAGAGAAGCCCTCTCAGTCACTGGGCATCAGTCAAACTTTTTTCCGATTAGTCATGACCAAAACAGCCCTGGCAACAAACAATCTTCCACAGAAATAATTCGAGTGCATAGAGGTCACGGCGCCGGTGCAGTATGGCCTGCAAGCGGCACTTTCACCAGGGATTTTCAGTATGGAGGACAAAGGTATCAGAAGCGACTGAGCAATAAAAAATCCCCTCAGGGAGAAGCTGGCAGTTCATTTCATCAACGTTTTTCACAGTTTTGGCCCCACAACATGAAAGAAGAAAATCCTAGAGTTTACGCTAGTGATGAAACAGTTTGGGGTGTTCCTTCAGTTTCTTCTCTCCCATCATCTCAGAGTGGTGGTTACTGGAACACAGACAGGATTCAATCCAGTGAGTTTCTGGGCTTTGCAAGTCAAACTGCACCACGTGCACCAACAGTCAGCGAGGGCGTGGAAACCCCTGTTACCGAAAGCAATCCAAAGGCAGAAAAACTAACTTCATCCATCACTCGTTATTCCCAGGGGCTGAGTTCACCGAGCAGCAATAAAAAAAAAGGATACAAAGAGGGCAAGTCATTTCTGTTCAAACATTCCCAGACCCCGTTCAGTGGGAGTGAGACCGTTGAGAGAGTCCCCAGTGATGGAGCCAGTATTTCTCCCACACTACCACATGAGCAATGGCCTTCAGCTGAACTTAATTACAATAAACTTTACTCAAATTTGAGAAAGTTCCAAGAGACCGGAAAAAAAGTGCTTCTCTTTAATAATGTCAGACCTATGTATCACAATGTGGTCCTGTATGGTCCTCTGACACAAAGCTCCACCAAATATCTATCTGTAACGGCTGTTAAACCCGCATCACAAACTCCCACTAAACGCCCTTCACAACTAGTTTCGGGCAAAGCTTTGGAAAGTTTTGCTCCTGTTCCTCAGACAGATCCCCAGCAAAGCTATGCCACTAGCAGTGAGACACCAGTTACTGAACGGCCAGTTAATACAGTGAAAGGAGGGCCTGTGTTTGATTATAAACCTGGACAATCACCCAAAATCCTCTACAGCTTCAAGGGGTTTACAAATCTTCCGCTGAGAGCTGTGAAGGAGTTATCTTCTGATCCACAATACAGTTTTGACAAAGCAAAAGACTATGGAGGTAAAGTTGACATAAAAGTAGCTTCTTTATCACCAAAGTTTAAGTTTGGACTGATAAAAGAATTTAACCCAAAACTTGACATGACCCCAAATCTTGGCATTTTACACAGCACCCAAACTACAACTGTCTCCACGCCAGGCTCCACCACATCAAGTTCTGAGGAGGAGCAGTCTCAGTATTATGCCGACAGGGACAGCAACAGAAATCCCAGACCGTTCCAGATCTCTAAAAGGTTATATAGTCTCAAAAGATTTAGCAGTGAACCACTTGAGGGAGCTAAAGCTTCAGCTAGAATACAAGGAAAGTCTCACACCCTCCGGCAGGATTTTGAAGGTTTTGATCTTGGGAGCTCACAAATCTGGCAACTAAGGAGAAGCAAAAATTACAGATGGATGAATCAAACAGGTGAAAAAGTGCAAGCCAGTGTATCCACACAGAATCTAAATATGCTGCAGAGTGATGTAGGAAGTGTTGAATCAGTCAAGACCAGCAGATTTTCAACTGACAAATACAAGAGGAGCCAAAAAACTTATGCTTTTCTGGGATTCTTACCAGATCCAAACAGAGCTGGGAATGCTAAAATACACTGGAAGAACACAAAACAAAATCCAACTACAGAACCATCAACTCAGAGAGTCTTCCTGTCTTCTCTTGGATCAACAGGGGTCTTGAACTTGATTCCAGCACAAAATCTGAGCCAACGACACCAGGTAAAATCACACCCGTTGCAAAGAAGGTGAAGCTGCTCAGCAGAATCACCAGCAGCATGGTGAAGGGGAGACGTGTAAAAGAAAAACTGAGGAAAAAGTTAAATACATTTCCATCTCTGCACAATGAGACCGTGACTGCAGCCATACTTAGGATGCCAAAATCCCCCGTCGGGGTCAAAGCCGTCCCGTACACTGATATTCTTGGAAGTGCTTCATTCAGCAGTGTCAGAGCTGAAACTCAGGCACCAACCACACCGTCTGATAAGGAGAATTTTCCAAACACCACAGCTACAGCCCAGCAAGAAGAGAACAAGGAAGAAAGTGGGGAGGACGCGAGTCCTGAAGCAAACGCCGAAGATTTTAGTATGGTCGAGGAAGAGAAGCAGAGCGTCAAAAGTGAAGAAGGTGACAGTGGAATGGAGACATTTGAAGCTTTCTTTGATGACAAAGGAAGTGGAACTGGGGCTTTTAATCTGTCTGATGCTTTGTCGACTGATACCACAAAGACGCAGGCACTTGGGGAAGATCTTTTAGAGCTAAATTATTTACAAAAATCAACTGGTAACATTTATTTCAAGTCAATGCATTCACATTCAGATAAATGATAGAAGTGTATTGATTTGATGTGAAATCTGAATAAAGCTGGAAAAAAATGTGTGGCAAACAGTGGCTGCTAAGAATTAAACACAATTTTTTTTGCATATTTTTATGAATCAAATGTATTCATATATAAGACATTTTATGTTTTGTAACAATTCTAAGCCATAAAAATGATCAGAATTTGCAACATTGTATGCATAACTCTTAGCCTAGTAATAGTTTGGGCTAAATTTAGGCTCAGTGTTTAATCAAGATGTAAACATTTACATCTCTTTTTTACAAACTTAACATCTGCTGTTAAGTTTGACTTTTTGATTATTCCTGAAATCTTATTCCTTCTGTTTCCATTTTTTATACTACCTAAACCTAACTACATGCATGATTGTATAAATCATATAATCATATTAAAAAGGTTGTTTGATCCCAGTCTCCCCGAAACTAGCAAAAACATCTGCACAATAAAGTGCAGTGCAAATACAAACCAAACCTCTTATTCAAATTTTACTTTTTAATGTACGGTACTGCAGGGCTATACACTCACTGGCCACTTTATTAGTGGTTAGTGGAGTTGTACTGGACGCCATTACAAGAAGAGATGGTTCAAATTCTTTGGCCACCATATTTAAAATGAATGGTGTGGCCAAAACTTTAGAAGCACCTCCTCTTATAATGCCGTCCAGTATTAGTCCACTAACCCCTTTGACCTCAGTCATAAACACATCTTAGAATTATCACCTTTGTGAGAGTTACAACTTAAAAACTGACAAATTAGAACTTTGTAAAATCAGAATTCATGGCAGAGCTGCTGTATTGGATTGTATTAGAATGTACAGTTGTTCCTAATAAAGTGGTCAGTGAGTGAGAGGTTAAACCATGTCCAGAACTGACTGTGGGTTTTCAGTGTCGGACTGTCACGCTGTTTCTATAGGAATGTCCACAAACTGAACACCAGCTGATCAAAATGACGTGGAGTTTTTCTGGGAGCGAAAACAAAAAACAGGAGAAAAAAGCAAGAGATAATAATTAGATATATTACTAAATACCATTAGCTAAATGCTAATAGTGTAACTGTAATTGTGGTGAGTAACAGAACTTCCACTGGTCTCACATTGTTTCCTTTGACGTTTAACTTGACTTAACTTGGCTAACTAAGTTAGCAGAGCGGCCTAATGTGTGTCCAGCTAGTTAGCTTAGCTAGCAGGCTGCTAAGAATCAGCTAACTCGCTAACAATACTTTTTCTGTAATAAACTGGTGAAAGATAAACTGTCAAGCTAAGGTATGAAATTTTAGATGAAAAGAAATTTGGACAAGTGCACTATAAATCACTAAATTATTGTGCTATGTGCAGTGTGGTGCGTATTTTCTATATCCTAAGCTTAGCGTTTTTATGATTCATACATTTTTGCATAGGACCCCATTGCCACTGTGTATGAAACACAAGCCAGAATAAGAGTGAAAGTTGCCACATTTGTGGAATAAAATAAGAGTCCAGGATAATATGTAATATGTATAATGTATGTATGTGTAGTTTTTATAGCTCAGAGGAATGTTTCCAGGAACTTGTTGAACATGTGCCATTAAAAATTAAGGCAGTTCTAATACAAAGGTGTATAACAAAGTGGTCAGTGAGTTTATGTGTATAAGTTTTTACAGGCACGACCAAAAAGAACAGTGTCCAACCACAGATTTGTGGCAATTATGAGAACACACATCAGGAAAAACGCTGTCCAGTTTTTGGTGTAACAGTAGATTAACTTTTATAGTATTTAACTAGACCATCATATCCAGTGCATCAGAGCTGAAACAATTAGTCAGAGATTAATTAGCACATATTTTGATAATTATCAGTCACATATGAAAGTAGGATTCTCAGCTTTTTCTAGAGGAACAGTTTGCTCCTCATTTTCTGCCGCTTGGACGATAAACATGTGGTTCTTATTTCCAATAAGTTTCTGTTTTGTCTGTTTCTGATATGTTTTTCCTAAAACCGATCAGATAAATAATGAAAACAGGAGTCATTGTTAGAGAGAAGGGCTCCTTTTTATTTTGTGGAGTAAAAAAAATAAGCACGTGTACGTCTAAAACCTCTATATTCTTAAGAACTGTATTGTTCAGTGTTGTGTTGCAACTTATCGTTTAGAGAAGGAAATTGTTGAAAACAAGCTTTGCCTCATCTATTTCTACGAGTGAAGTTTCGAGGAAACGGGTCAGAAAGGATGAGAAAAAAAATTTCAGTAGCAGAGCAGTAAAATTATCCGCTGGATTTGTCTTATTTGACAGTAAACCTGTCTTCATTGACCTTTGCGGCTGTCACTTTGGAGTCTCCGGATACTAAGCAGGCTGTTGTTGTCTAAATTTCGTATGCAAAATGATTGAAATGAAATGAAATGAAAATAAATAGATAACCACAGCCGTGGTTTCCATCCTATGATGATAATTCAGAAAATTCTAGAAAATCTTTAAAAAAGTTTTTAAAAACTGCTCATCTCTCATAACAAGCAGTTTACCAGAAATACTGGCAGTCATGTGACAATCTTTTACCATTAATCATGTCAGCATTTTTACTCAATCACATCCTCCAATTCTGACCTCAAGTCCTCTCCACTCTAGGAGAGGAGGGAATGAAACGTTATGATTAGTGGTCAGAGGTCAAACACGGTTTTTCTCAGTATAACATTTGCCCATTTGGCCAATGATTTACATAATATAATGTCAAGTATGAAGAGCGATGAGGGAGGAAGGTCATACTTGAGGCTTTTTATAAATTGATTGTATTCCCATTCCTTTTGTCCTCATTCCCAGGCAGGCAGAGGCTATTGAGTGTGCTGACACAGATTTTCCATCTCCTCTTTAACACGCTGGTTTCTCTCTTTCTCTGGACGTTTTCTCATTCTGCTGAACCATTCATCCCAATACAAGGAGTAATTGAAGAATTGTGTGGCTTATTCTTACAAAAAAAGTGGCATATATTTGGCTGTTATCGTGATAATATATTTTAATAACCTTATCTTTATTGTCATTGGCACAGCTAAAGTGACCTGATTGTGGATTAACAGCGAAAGCTGGTGCCACATGTTTCACTAGAGGGCGTTAGTAATCCATTACATGATCCCACATGTGACTCAAAGTTGGGTACAGAGCAGTTCCCATGCTGTGGTGTTTCGCAGGGAGGCTACATAACTTTACAGCAAAAGGAATTTGCAAAACAAATTAAAGAGCACTGGGTAATTCACATAATTACTGTTATGGATTTTGGTCTTCTTAAGCCTGAAAATCTTGCAGTTAAGAGCAAAACTGATGTTTCTGCTTCCATTTTTATTAATCAGCCAACCAGGCGTTCTACTTTAGGGGCAAAGGGTCCACACTAATCTCAGATCACAGCTCCTAACAGGTCTGTTCACAGCACCTGACCCTTCTTCTTCTTCTGTTCCCATAAACCACCTCCACCAAAGTTCTGCTCAGCTCCTGGTCTTCAGCCTAAGAGCTTAAAGGGGCCCCAGAGTGAGGAGTGTGGGAGAGCTGGAGGGGTCTGCCAGTCAAAATGAAACACATTGTAGATAGGAATAAGACCCCCCACCACCCCTCTAGCCATGGAAAGTAGGACTGTCCACTTTCCCATAGACCTAAGAGGTATCAAGGGGCGATGTGATGATGTTTTTGACGCTTCTATGTGTGAGTCTATGTAAAGGCGTTGGCCCAACGGTGTTTCAAAGTTGCCCTTGTTCTGTGCTCGCCTTTTGTGTAGCATGTCTGGTTCACACACTCACACTGTACTCATCTATAATATTCTGTGTGTGTGTGTGTGTGTGTGTGTGTGATCACAGACAGCGTGGTGTTCTCTTGCAAAAGCTGCCCCCCTCTTTCCTCCCTCCTCCCCTACAGAGAGGGGAATTCTGTACCATGTGTCTGCGGTTTTCAGGGAGCTTTCAAGGAAAATAAAGCACAGAGGCCTCACAGACTCCCCCCTTCACCACTCCCTCAAATGGCCCTCGTCACCTCCCACCCTCCTCCTCCTCCTCCTCCTTCCCCTTCTTGTTTCACCCACTCTCTTACTCACTCCATGTGGCACTTTATTTTTTACAGTTTGAGCTTCCTTTTTCTCAGACCAGCATACAAACCCTGTCAGTTTAACAGTTTTATTTGCTCTTAAAGCAGTTAATTGAAAAAAAACGAACGTTTGACCTCTCAACCTGTCTTTCCCCCTTTACATTACCTGACAGATTTAATTCTCCTAAGCATGGATGAATCCAGTCTTGCACAAATGTATGTAGATCTATTTCAGCTACTCTTTTTCGGAACGGGTTTGTTGCTCTACATTCTGTTTTAAAAATGCCCACAGGGTGTTCTATTAGATTCAAGAGTACTGATTAGAATTAGCAAGAGAGCTTCGGTTTTTCCTTCATTTGCATTTCCTCAGTGGTTTTCCTCCTCCTAACGAAGGCCCGTAAGTTATAGACACCACAGAAACATATTATTACAATAGATTCTAGAACGTCGTAGAACCAGCTCGCCCTTCAAGTTTAGGAGCCAGACACCCTCTCTTGTGGTTACAGGTGACTCTGAACCAGTTTTTGGTTACTGCTGCCCCTCAAGCCTGATCCATTCATGCCACCATTATTTGTAAATCATTTTTCTTAAGCTCTTTGTTTCCTTAGGTGTACCTTTCCCTCGCTCTGTACCCGCCTGCAGGTATCCTCAGGTTTGGATTTGTGTGTTTCCAACATGCAGCTATTGGCAAAGCTGCCTAGTCCCTTTGGTTTTTTTGTTTCTCTCTCTGCTATACACTTACCCAGCCAGTTTCTACATGCATTTTTTGCAGTGTTTGGGATCATTGTCATGTTGGAACATTCTTGTCCTTTCCTATTTTTCTCTTTAATCCAGTATCTGGCTATCTATCCAAGCTCTCGGTGCCATATCAACCTACCTGCCTATTTTGGTCCTGGCCAGCTCTTTTCATGTTCCTTGGAAACATTGAATCTTGCAGTTTTGTGAGCAATGGGTTCTTCCTTGAACACAATCTCCTCACAGTGTGGTCAGTCGCTGAAACACAAGTGTGACCACAGAAACTTCTGTGCCAAGACAGAAAAATGTACCAGTTTTTTGGAAAAAACTGCGTAAACTGTTAATTGTGTGCAGCATTGTTAGATAAAGGACAGCCACTGTTTTAGCTTAGCAGTCTACTCACTGTAAAAATCCAATAGTAATCCTGACTTTTTTCAGATTCTTTCTTTTTTTATCAAGTTAGAGGTAATAAGAGGGTTATGAGTACACCATAAGTATTGTACACTTTGTAGTTTTGAAAACTAAATTGTAAGTGTACTACACTATAAGCCTTTGTAAGTAGAAATACGATTCCTATTTCAATTTGCATGTTTTTTTCAAGTACGCTCAACAAATCAGAATTTACAGTGTGACTACAATATGATTTCACACTTGCTTGTTCAAGCATCGACCACATGGAGCCAGGTCAAAAGTCTGACAGTTATAGTGCTGACAGGTTCTTTTAGCACCTTGTTAATGGATTTAGCATGAACTGGAAATAACAGGTAACATGGCTTTTGCTGCATTGAGGTTGAAGTTGGTAGTCTGTATTTTTAATTTGGTCCATCTAACCTCACATAGTGCAATTTCTAATAACACACTTAAAGTATACAGTTACAGCTACACCTGTAGCATAATTTATGGGGTTGATTCTGGCTACCTACAAGGGGGAAATTACTTCTCAAACATCCAAATCTGGCTCTATAAATTTTTGCAGAAACACGTTTAGTATTTTAACCTCTACTACATACTTGAATAAGCGTGAATGTTGGAAAGGAAATCATTTAGAAGCATGGAATAGCTTTGACATTAATGTTCCCACATCTGCTGTGGGAGCAAAAGCTATTTCCGTGTCCTACATCCAGTGAGCTTCCTGTGGTCTGTGCTGCGGAGGAAGTCATAAAGACAGGAAAACTTCCTGTATTGTTGCCAGTATGAAGCAGTACGAACTGTACGTGATCAGCAAGGCCGGGGATAAGTGATGGAAACGCTGTAAAACTAGTACTCTCAGTCCTTCAGCATCTCACGTGGACTAAACACACTGCATTGCACTGCCTCAAAGCCCGGAAATCTGTGAACTGTTGTGCATCTTCATTTCATCTTAATTTGATTTGAAGTTGTTAAAGCTGTTGCATTGCCTTTGAAGGACAGTTGCAAATAAACATTTTAATTATTACAAGTTTTCTCTGGGTTTCCCAATGTGTTTTATAGTAAACGTCATGCTCTACCTTCACTAAGTGAGCAGTGGAATGTGCTATAATTATTTCTTGGCTTAAGGTGGGGCAGTCTGCCGTTTATTTGGATGCCAAAGGAAGGCATTCTTTCATTTCCAGCCTTCTTTTGTAATATATTTAATACATACAACAATAATTTAAAAGCTAAAAAAAGTTCATTCACCCTCAGAAAATTTCATTGCAGTCTTATAAATATTAGAAAAGGAGGAAATGCATTTAGGAATACAACTAATTAGACTGACCTGTGACGGGCAGAACAGTAGTTTTTTTGGAGGGGGGGGGTCGGTCTTCTGTTTCCCTAAATGATGTCCTGACCCTGACTGGCACTGCTGAAAAAACTTAAGCTTAAAAAAAACTCCTTCACAAACAAACAAAATAAACATATACAGCTGTTCAAAGTTCATTTTTAACCTTGGAAACCACGATTGATAAAACTATCTCCCCACACGGTTCATTTAGCAGCTGACCTGGAATGTTCGATTTTATCAGCAGATGGACTTTGCCCTGTTGTTACAGAATTACAGGTGTGATATTTCTATTTTGTTTGAGCCCTTTAAAGATTTCTTGCCCATGTTGGTTTCGGCCTTAACAACTGGACAGACTCAGACAAATGAAGATCAGGTTACGTTACTTAATGCCCCAGAAAAGCTACTGAAATCTACACTGTCTGTAAAGCGTGTGCACCCTGTAGTAAACAAGCAGGGTTACTGAGTCTGTTCCTGCTGGTGTCTCGCCACAGGAAAATTTAATGTTACAGAGTTTGGATCATATCCTACTGAGCTCAGACCAAAGCTACAGTAACACACACAGACACACACACACAGGATGAGGAGATGATACACCCGCCCGCTCCCACTTAACAGGTCCATCTGCTGGGACCTCCCTGTGACTGAACTCCATGTCCTCTTCCCTTGGCCCCCATCCAGCATCCCTCCTCCTGCTTTTCTCCCCCTTCCCTCTCTTGTCTTGACCGGAGATGTTGTCACCACGGCGGAGGCTGGCATTGTCACTACCCGTCACCATGACAACCAGATGGCAGCTGTGCCAATTCCCTCCTCGTGATAGAGCTCCACATTTCCACCGTGCTGGCTGTCCAAACAAACATCACTGGTAATGAGAATGGCACGAAAGATTTGACAATATCTGACTTCACATCAACTAAAGAAGTAGAGTTTAGGTTTGGTCAATAAGAGCTTTCCATTGTCTAAGAAAGAAACAGTGAGAGAAAATTCTCATAATCAGTTCCTTCACTAATAAAACAGTGACTGTCTTGAGAAAATACATTATGAGGAAAGTTATCGCTAATGTTTAAATGTCAGCTACTGAGTAGGAGCATCATGTGAAAAAGTGAAATGTCTCTGCCGAAACTGAAGTAGGGCTTCAAATCCCCAAATGACTCATTCTGTTTGAGACACATGTGAACAAAAGTAGAAAGGAACATGAGCTACAAGGAGGACGGTGTCGGTTTCATTGGCTGCTTCTTCTCTCACACATGCACTGTCAGGCTTTTGTTGTCCACAGAAACCTTATTTTTACTCAGTAAGGGAAGTGAGAGCCTCTACAGGTGCAGACTTGATCTCTCTTTCTGTGTGTGTGTGTGTGTGTGTGTGTGTGTGTCTCATTTATATTAATTTGTGCCGCACACAGCCACCTTCAGCTGTGGGTTGAGTTTCTTCTTGGCCGTCCGTGGATGAGAATGAGATGATACAAGATCCCATACGTGTAGATTAAAAAGACAAAGACGCACAGATTTACCATGAGTAAAGCAAAAAAAAAGAAGCTTTTTTTAATTAAACTCAGGGTTGAGAGAGGGTTGTGTGAAGTAAGACAGACAAGGAGGTCTGACCAGCGGCAAACACCATGGTGGTTAAATTACCGGTAAGACGAGTGATTAACTCCACTGGCAACCCGCCAACCTGGAGTGCAAACGATCTTATCAATGGGAGTGGTGAATGTGACTGACTGCAGAGCTTTTGTCCATTTCAACCCGTCTGTTTTCGTTTCCACATTACAGTGTGACATGTGCTGTGGTCGCAGCCTGTATGAGCGACTGTGTGCGAGTGTGTGAGGGGCATGAGTCTGCGTCTGTGGCATTTCGTGCAGATGTTCACACTTGTCTTAGGCAGTAAATTGTCTCCAGCTCTTCTCTTCCCCCGTACATCAGTAGCTCTGTTGTTTTTCTGTCTTAAGCCTGTCGCTTTTCAACAATTATCCCTGTGACATCACTCAAAAGGAAACTTAGCCGTCAGTCACAGAAACAAAAGAAACCACAACGTCTTTTGTTGTTCGACTTTTCCCTCTTTGTCAAGTTTTCTTTTTCTAGGAGCTGTTTGGAGAAGTCAGACTCATCTATAAATCCCTCCAGGAATGTTCCTTGGCTATGTCTACACTGCACCAGCTAAAGTCATAAACACAGCCCGGCCCTTTGTCCTGACTAATGATATACTGACATTATGTACTACAGTGGCAAACTGACTTTTCTTTACATTTTTTCACGCAAATTGAACAAATCAAATCCGATTTTATATTAAATAAGATCGATATGGTCTTAAATAGAGTTCATATCCGATGATGATGCAAGCACAGTTATTGAATTGCATGTAGTTTTTTTTTCAGAGCCCTTATTATTCGATTACATTATTGTCCCTTTTGATGAGAAGTTTTAAAAAATCTATGGAATTTTTCAATTAAAATCTGTGTTTATATGGAAAATAAACTCTGTATCAATGTGTCATACTAGGGCATCATAAGAAGAGGTGATTCTAACGTTATGGCCCTATTTCAAACGAATCAGGTGCCAAAATATTAGAACCATAATTCTAGGGTAGTGTCAAAGCATCACTTTATGGACTTATTCTTTTGTATCCCCAGTGTGATGACAAGCTGGGAGATTCAGATTTTTAAATAACTTTTAAAAATGTGCTGTGACAGGAATCAATAATTTGACAGCTATATCCTAAACCATCCCAAAGCTATTTTTTTGTTTTCCATCATTACAGCTCTTTAATGTCTCATTTCGGCTTGCATGCGTATTGTCTCCGTCTTCACTCAATGTCAGCATCTCACAGTCCACTAAAAATAAACACACGGGAGATCAACAAAACACACATGGGTGAATGAAAGATGAGGAAGTGTCGGATTTATTGGACACTTATGGAGGAGCTTCCACTCAGGCCAAGCTCGAAAGAAAATGTTGTAACTGTTGAGTCTTTTGGGGGGGAATTGCGTGACTTGACTGTTGCACAAATAAGATTGTTGTTACGGTTGTAAACACATGGTTTACATTTCAGCTGAACTGGCACATTTGTGGTAGTTTAGACCTCAGTGATGTTCACACTGGAGCTGGATACATGTCACATCCTAACATGAATGTGAATCATCAACATAAAAAAAACGATTTTATCTGCCTCTGGAATCTCTCAAAATGTCAGTGTCATACTGTGTACAGAGCTTTATGGAATCACTGTTAAAATCAGAAGTCCAGCTCGGTCTTTCCCCACTGCTGTACTTTGCCACAACCCTAAACTTTAGTTGAAATTCTTGTCGGCTTGCTATAAACAGCATGTCAAACAGAAATGAAAACATATATTTCTTCATTTGTTTTCTGTGGCTGGTTTTCTCCGTGCGTGTACAAGAGGAGAAGAAAATACCAGTTTGAGCTTTTTAAATGTGGATGGAAATAGAAACAAGCTGAAACACTTTGTGCAGCCATGTTGCACAAAAACTATTTGGATTTAGTCAGCGTAGTGTAAATGTAGTCTCAAAGCAGTGGCCAGGAACCACCGTCCCTGTTTTTGACTGCAAACACCACTTGGAGGACTGGATTGACTTATTTTAACATTAACGTGACTCCATATTATTAGGACTGACCAAAGAACTGAAGCAGATCATCAGGTAAAACAGCTTGAAAGCAGCTGACAGCTTGAAGGTATTTAGCAACAATACAAGCAAGACTTGCTGCATGTCATGTCCAAATGAAATGGACCAGAACGCACAAATATGTGGTCAAGCCACACACAAAACCAGAGCACATGACCCTGCTACCTGAAGTCAAAACAAATCTTTGCAATCCCTCCGTACGACTGGGACATCTTTTAGTCAGGGCAGAGTAAAATTAATTTTTTAAGAAGTTAAAGCTATAATAAAAAAGCAGGGAAATCAACCATACTCATAAGTATAAAAAGGTCTGTCAAAGCAACACAAACCTGTCAGGACATTATAAACTCTGAAGGCGTCAACTGCCCAGGGTGGACGCACGTCCAGTTAGTCAACAGAAACTACCTGCTGTGCTTTATTGTGACTCCAAGCTTATTCACTTTTGTGTGATTAGTTTTAGTAGCAGTGCGATCATGAGAATCTGTTTGTGATTTCTTCAGCTTCAGTTATTTAACCTGAAAATTTCTGTAGACTGCAACCAGCAAACGCGTAATATATAGAGCCTTGCTCCTGTTGAATTGTAATCAAGATTAATAACATTATTAGTTCTAACTTTTCTATTGAAAAGTTGTTCTATATTCATGAGTTCTTTCCTGGATGCATAAAAATTGTTAAAACCATTGGAGCATCACAAATTGTTGCAGACCCGTGGATGAAGGTGGGTGAAGTGGACGCAGGTTTAAATGGTTTAATGAACAAAAGCTGTTGTCTGATGTTGCAATGTGTTTGCCAAATTCCTGCACAACAGAAGAAAAACTACATCAAAGGCAAATGACACAATATTCCCATTCTGTGCCGTCCCCTCGCGGCAACAGGGGGAAGAAATAAGACAATTTAGAACAACAGCAACACTCTCCTGCACACTTTATGAACATCTGGCAAACAATGCGACCAATGCAATCATATACACACACTTAAACTGTTAAACCCTCATTCATATGAGCTCCTCTCGAGGAGCTTTATTCATGATTTCTGGCTGTGATTTTCAGAGCTGGAGGCAGTTTGACAGTAAAAAGGTGGATAGATCAAAAGTTCTTGAGACAAGTCCGAGCTCTAAATGGCAGGATAGTAACGTCTGCTAGTCAGGATTGAAAGCAAGTCCATTTGTGCGCTTCCTTTTCTAAACTACAAGTACCTTCAAGCATATGTATTTTGAGTGAAAACTGAGAATACAAGAACATTTCCAACGTACATTAGAAATATTTCAACTAATCCTCATGTGTTTGCCTGCGAGTCTGCTTGAAAGCAAACATCCTTTTCATTTTGTGCGCCGAAGTCCAGTTTCTAATCTCCATCTGCTCGTCATAAAGCTGTCGGCAGTCATGTGACCAGATTGAGAGAAGTTCATAAACTTATCAGACGCAGGCAGACAAACACGCGAGTGCAGTTTGTAGCTACATAGATGCATCTTCAGGTTTTTGTTGCTTTGTTGTGGCGGTGGCGTTTCTCTTCATGCATTTCTGTTCATCCACTGATCAAAGTCATAGACGAATTCAAGGTTAAAGCATACGCACGTCTTCACAATGACCTTTATCAGTCACATAAGCAGACTGTGAGATATGTCACAGGCCCCCCCCCCCACAAAAAAAAAACGTAAAAGCTTCCATTTTAAAAACAAAATGCAATAAGTCCGGACTGGAGAGGTGAAGGTTGCTTCTTGAGGTGCTGTTGGAGGCAAGAACCGCTCAGTCTTTGTTTTTCTGTTGTCGTCGATGTGATTTGGCACTGACGGCCCTACAAGTCCCGCACTTCAGTCCAAATCCACTTGGATCCATTTTAGGGCCACGGCTCTCAGTCAAGATGCTTGATAGAGCGTGATCACACAGAACAAACATAGGTGATTTTATGAGAACTGTACAGACAAAAATAGACATAAAATAGGCTTGTTATATTCTTCTAGGACAGCTCTATTAGTGCTATAGCTGCTAAGACAGGGGCAGAGAGACAGAGAGATATTTAGGACAGACAGGCACTTAAGTGCTGATGCATAGCAGAGATTAAAGTAAGAGCCAAAGACGGACAGGATGGAGGTAAGGAGATAGAGTCCTAAAGAAGGATTTAGTGTCAAAGCACTTTCAGTTCAACCTGTTCAATCATTAAAAATGTAAAAACTATCTCTCTAAAACGCTGGGTGCTTTAAATTATAAAGTAATTGAGCTGTTTGATTAGCAGCTTGATTTTTTCTTTTTTTCATTTGTCCTGACGGCCCGGCGGGCGCTAAAAGCAGGGCGCTGAGCCTGACTAAGCTAGCATTAGCACAGCTATTGATAGGGTCTCTATCCTCAGCTGCATGTACCGTATGTAATTTAGCATCCTGAGAGGAACGGGATTAGGTGAGACGCAAGTGCCTGAGGCTAATGGCGCTAACTGGATTGCTCGGCTTTCTAACAGGGGTCCGCACCAGGAACTGTGGTCAGCAGCGTGGCGTCTTTACGCCGCTACACGATGCCTAATATGTTTGTCTCATCAAGCTAGTGGTCCTGTAGCTGGAACACTACAGCGTCCACCGCGTCTACAGCCGCCCTGTTTATCCCGGTTGCTGAATGAGTGTTAAAAGTAAGAAGGAAATAGAAAGAGGAAGGAAGAAGAGGAAGTTACGATGAGCAAGCGGTCAGCTAACGGCAGCTATGCTAACGTTTCTCACAGTAGACAGGAAGGCCAGCAGATCGCTAGTACCATTATCATTATTTACATCAGCAAAAATGCTGCATTCATGCCACAACGGATTTATTGTTCCTGACTCGCTGCAAATTGTAATTATCCTTTAATGATTATATACTTAATTTCCTACTTGGCTCGCAGTTATACAGTGTATTTAATACATAAATATATATAGATGCCTTAAACCAGCCTAAGTCTGTCAATTAAGGCAAATAAACCTAACTTTATTAGACAGAGTGTTATATGGAACACAGAGTTCTTTTAGTCTCGACAAGCCACCAAATGCTGGTGGATAGCAGCAGTGGCAGGTAACGCAGTCTCTCAGGTTCAATTTGATATATATATATATATTTTTTTAAATTGTAGTCTCAATATCCATCTGAAACAGTTGTGAAACTACGACGCTACAACTCCAATGAGCGCCGCCTGTGCACAGCGTTTGCTCATCGGTCCGTCGTTAAGCCCATCGCCTCGCGCTTCCGTGCTATTAACCGATGACGTATGACCCTTTAACCAAGAGGCTCCTGAGGACCAGAAAAGATATGTGTGTGGTATATTAAAGTATAACAAAACCCAGAGATAGATAGACCTCTCCCAGTAATTACGTTATCAACATATCGTACGATATATGGACGTGACTGGGTTTTTGCTGACCGTGGTACCTTAAACTCAGGATAGTAGTGGGACTCGACACTTCCTCTCTTCTTGTTATAACTGGACTCTACTTGGATCATTTCCCTTTGTACGGGAGATTTACATCAAAGAATCATCAACGAAGCATCTGTCGCGTCTTGCGGGCGAGGTGCGTTCAAAGGTTCATCTCTGGTCTCTGGTTCATCACAAACCGGCTGTGTGAGGCGTTCAGGCAGTTTGCGGATGTTTTAAAGTATCTTATAATTGTAGGCAGTAAAAATGCTGAGTGGGTAATAACTTTGGAAAAATTAATGTCAAGCCCTACCATCAATCCGATATGACATGAACGCAGCATAAGCTTTCACCAGTGCTATCCACCTTTATCAATATCTGCTGCTTTTTCTTGTACAACTACATACATCAAATTAAGCATGAAAAACAATAAAGCTTCAGTTAGATGACGCTAAGTTGAAGTTCTTTCTAAAATGGCTACAATCTGAAAATGAGGCACTTTTTGAGCAGATATATATTTCTATGTAATTACTTTTTCATACACTATCCACCATTGTTTCTCTTATGATTTAACTTTTAAACACCATTATTCACTAACGTACCCTCCTCTGATTGGCTTTCACTCAAGGAATGAGAGCAGCAAATACATTTTTCAAGAATGTCATTTGGCACGCATCCCAGTCAGTTTCCACAACTGACAAGATCAAAGGGAGAAGAAAAAAGATTTCCATCTGTCTCTGTCAAAGTGCTTCACGGGTGTGTCCGATCCAGCTGCTGTGATCGATGCGATTTCTCATCACAGAGGGAACAGGCAGAGATTTGAAGCTCTGAGTGGTACCAGATTGTTTTCCCAACTGACATCAGCACTCTGGAAGAAAAGAAGGAGACACATGCAGAGAGAGGAAATGGTTTGGTTAGATGTAGAATAAACAAGAACTCAGACATGAAGACGAAATAAATATTATGACATGTATATACAGTGTCTCTTCCTTATCGGGTTAATTAAACATCTAATGTATGATATCGGTATCCGCTTATCAGCCGGGGAACACGGTGACCCTAAACAAACAATAGAAATGCACAGTGAGAATGAGTCCTTTCAGACAGGAAGAAATAGATCCAAGGAACAGCGGCAGGATGAAAGCGAGGACACCTATGGCTGCAGGCAAGGAGTCAAGTGTGTGTGGGCCAGCACAAAGGAAAACCAGATTTTTTACTATTGCAATACTGAGTCTAACCAACACCAGTCTGTCCCGGCCTTGTTTGCACAGTTGATAGATGATTATCGGGGATCCAGACTCGATGATGGTTCTGCTCCGGAGCAGAGAGAGAGAGAGAGCGAGCAGCGAAATTATATGGTGTCATGCAGACGTCTGTTTGTTCTTGTTTTGCAAAATGTTGGTTCTACAGTCGACTGCACAGCAGGACAACGGCACCTGATGGATGCATGCGTGCTTTAAATTAAAAGCTTGTTGGAGTGTTGAATGATGTCTGAAATCTATGCCACCAACAGGGGAAGGAGGAGTCGATTCGTTTTATTGATACCAGTGCCATTATTGATTTTGCCAGGGATGTGATCGTTTCTCTTGCTGATGCCTGGTCAATTTTCTGCGGGAGAAAATTAGACATGCATCAACACAGCTGTTTTATTATCGCTGTCCTGTCCACCATGTCTTCTTCCTGTTGCAAGTTTCTAACAGTTGGGATCATGTCAGAACTGTCAAAAAACATGATGGGACAGAGAAATTAAACTGCTTTAAAATGGAACTGAGCTCTATGTTCCCCACTCACAATTTATTGGACTGTCTTTTCCTACAATGACAATGAGACAAAGCTATGATGAAGCCGTAGCTGGATGACACATTATACAAATGACCCCCCACTTTTAAAATCCATGTAAATCGTGTGGTTTTGGGCAGAAATGTTGACAGCAGCGAGAGGAACATTGTGACATGTCATTATGCAGGAATCAGATGACATGTTATCAGTCCGATCATGACCCGATCTGTCCGATGCGGGGAATTCAAACAATAATGTGTTTTAGCCAACATGAATATCAACACTTGAGAGTTAAAATATGTGCTGAACAGGACGTTTTGCTTTAGAAAAATAAACCTTTAGAGGACAAAATATCTAATGAAGACACTTTAGACATTGTTATAAGACTTGGATGACGCGTTTGATAATGCTCTCACATTCACAAGAGAGTATAAAAGGAATGAAGTGTAACAGTTTTGTGCTTAATCTGTAGTGATAACTTACGAGTTGACAAAGTTGCCTTGAAAACCTGTTTCAAAATTTAGGAGCAAATTCTGACAATGCGGCTACGTATGAGACCCATCATCTCCAAACCAGCCAATCACAATACAACGTTGGCTGTGTGCTCAACATGTTACTGTTGCTTTAGCTGATTTGATACGCACCTAAACATCTTGTCCCATATGTAACGATGGATCAATTAAAGAATAAAGGAATTGTGATGGCCTTTGAATTGAGTTACTTGCTGTCTAATGTGATGACTCACACCAAAGGCACTTCCACAGGCTTTCAGCTAAATAACAAAGCTAAAAAGAAACAAGCTCAAAGAGACATCCCCACGTCTCTCCGCATAAAATGTCCGGGCAGCGCTTGACGGTCTATTTGTATGAGGGTACTTTGTATTTACGCCCTTCCCTCCCTCCCTCTTTCTCTCCAGTTTGTCTTTTTTCTGGTGCAGCGAGCTATATTTAGTCCCTGTTCAGCACAGACGGTGCCCGCCAGCCGGGCAAGCCACGACGGCCTAAAGCGGAGCGCCGAGGAGCGCAGTCGAGCTGCTCTTTCATACAGCGGGGTCGGGTGGGCGGGCGACTCAAAAACAGCAATACAATCAATCAAGCCAGCCAAGCAAAGGGACTGGAGGAGCTGGGCTGGATACGCACTGATGCACTGCCATGGACACACACACACGCACGCAAACTCTCATGAAACCAGGCAAACCAGCAACAAGGGCGCTACTATAATTATGTGGATGACATTTGCTTATGATGACCTTACCCCAAACACGGACACGTGCAATTATACATGAGAACACATGAACAAACAACTGCCCTCCTCATGCACACACTCACATTTAACCTCTTATATGTTCACTGCGCAGGACATGTTTTCTCTTCTGGCCACAGTGATCACATTTTGCAATTCTATTTGGCCTGAGCTACGCCCCCCCCCATCCTGCAGAGTGAACCTCCCTTGGTGGTTTGTCTATCGATCTCGTTCATTTCCTTGCATCGTTTCTCCATCTGTGGGTAAATCGATGTTATAACGACCACAGTAGCGATTGTGTGTGTGCTGTGCTTCCCCCTTTCGCTCCCAGACTGTTTAAATCAAGAGGTTAGACAAGGCTATCGGCCTCTGCAGTCCGTGTCTAGCCAATAACTGCTCTGCAGCCGTCTGTGTGTGTGTGTGTGTGTGTGTGTGTGTGTAATTAGGGGAGTCTGGGTCTATGTGATGTCTCAATTGAGGACTGGTGAAAATTGAAAGCCACCCTGTTCTCTGGTTGTAAATCGCGTGTGTCAGTCTGTCATTTCCATGCTGCCCTCGGCACCCACAATACACAGAGCTGGTCTAAGCAACGTGATGCGAGTCACTGAGTTCACTGGTCGCACAGCCGGTTTGGGTTAAATGGGATTTTATTTTAAAGGAAACAGCATTACGGCTTTTAAGACTGGTAAGACTGAATGAAAACGAAAAGGGTACAAGGCACCAACAGCTACAACAGTGTGGCTGGAGATCACTGGACATCAACGAGCATGAGCTAAAAGATGAATGGAAATCCCCATTTCTGTTATCACTATTATCATCTTTTTGAAGGCATCTCATAAACCCCAGGGCAGAAAATGTGCTACTCATTTGATTTGTCTCTCTCTGCTTTGGATTTTAAGGAAAATCACACGGAACCAGGTTTAAGCGGCGAATCGACAAGCATCCAACCTGCAGAGACGTTTTTATGCAAGACATCCTTCCAACTCCAAGTGACACACTCCATGACCTTTGACCCACAAACTGACTCGAGGCAGTAAGCAAAGTTTTTCCTGGAAATCATTAAGGAATTAGATTAATAGAAGGATGTGAAAATCCCTGCCATCCCACTCAAACTGTTTTTCCACAATGGCAGCAATTTTTCATGCCAGCGACTTTAGCCCTTGCAATCCTCCATTGCTGTTATTATACTTGATTCCGTTAAATCATCTGTTCTGCACACAGGCAAGTGGGTTAGAGGTACAGAGGCGCAACATGAGCTGGGATCCAGCGTCGGGACAGCTGCAGATGCACGGAGTGAACGCTGGAGCAGCAGGATAGCTCCTGTGTCACCTCATTTAATTTCCCCCGGTGACGCCAGAAAGTCTGTCAGTTATGAAGATATAATGTTCACAGCCTGACCACAGTCGATGTGTCTGATTTCACAGCACTTATTTCTTAGTCATGAATCTGGCTTATGTGTGGATGATAATTTGGTCAACGCAATACTCCACCCCAAAAATTATCTATGAGTATCAAACGCGTTGCCTCCTGTGGGCTTCAAAGGTGGTTGTGCAAAGTTGGAAAATTGCTTCTTCATGGGGGGGCGACTTAGCTTCGCAGCTGTTCCAAGGCCTTTCAGTGGTGACCCAGCCTCATGGCGAGCGCTCAAAGCTCATTCGGTGTGTTGTGCAAACAAGTTGTGTTAATTAACTGTTAATGCCCACACTTGAAACGGTGACCCGGAACACCGGAACTGACCCGGGGTGACCTGGTCCATTGAGTCCTCACTGACAAAGACTTTCAAATCCTACACACATTTTCACCTCTTCACTGAGTTTCACTGGGTATCCCACTCTGTTCACTGCAAACCGTCTAAACGGGGCCCAGAGAGCTGGACCAAACACTTCATTTTCGGCCTCCTGTCTGTCATGTATGTCCTGTAGCTTGAATAAAATATTAGCAGGAATGCACAGTCTGGTCCATCTTTTCCCAAATTAGGGTAAAATGTGGTTAGGAAAGTAATTAAATGGGAGACAGCGATAATTCAGAAAAATAAAATAATAATAACATGATAAATTCTGTACACCGATCTACTGTAAAGTGGCCAAAAGTTTACAATAAATAAATGAAGGACTGACTAGTGGTGAACATCAGCAAGGCAAAAAATCCACAGATGGAGGCGTCCAGCGTACTCGACTGATGAGTGATTCATGGAGTTCATGAACACAACCACTTTAATAACTTTGTCTTTAACAGAAAATTAAGATGCTAACCACTCAACGAGATGCCTAGCAGCTATCAATCAATCATGCCACTGGAAGCGTTTTATTGTTCCAAACACACCCATTAGGGGAGCAGTGAACACAGGACACTTTGTCTTAATGTTCAGCTGTAAATTTTCATGTTGGCTGTGGAGATCAGGGCGTGAGATGCTGCACTTTCACACACATTTTTCCTCTGCATTGAACTCTGCCGCTGTCAATCAGCAGCTACAACAGATATGTAACAAATATTTATCCAGGTGTGTGTGCTTTACTTAAAATAACAGACACACACGGGTGGGCAGAGGATACTCATCCAAGGTGAGTATCGTCTGCAGACAGGTGGGGTACATGACTGGCCAGAAAGTCCTGAAGCTGTTACATGACATATTAATAGGGTTAAACGCACATTAAATGTCATTCTGTGAGATTTTTTTTTTTGATAGGACTGTAATAATTGAAGTGAAAAAAAAGTGGCTGTGTGCTGGTTTTTAAGTGAGTGAGCGGGTGTGTTACGGCACACAGAGGAGCTGGAATGTGTGGGCACAGGAAGAGACGGACAGAGCAGCACTGCTGAGTGGGGGGAAAATTAAGGGTGGGAGATCCACATTGACAGCCTCACATGCACGTGCACATCCGGGTATTTTTGGATCATCCCAGAACAAAACCTGAACATCCAGTTTTTATTTGTTAACGTGTCAGGGTCCCGGGGAAGGCATGTGGGCCTTTACGTACCGGGCTGTCAAGAGGCTGTAAATCATAAAGGGCTTTTTCACTTCTGACACGTATATTAACAGAAGTTTGTAGGACTGCTTGAGGGTTTGCTGAATCTTACACAGTGTCTATGTGTGTGTGTGTGTGTGTGTGTGTGTGTGCGTGCAAGCTTTTGAAAATGTTCCCAATCTTGTCGTAGTCAGTTTACATATATTCACTAAGTTCAGAGCAAAAGTTGTGCTGTCATTACAGTAGTTTATGATAAGTCAGTTAGTAAATCACATGAACATTTCTCAAACTAACAACTAAAATATTCTTAGGATTCAGCTTCTCCACGTGGCTGCCGCCTTTCTTTTTTTACATAGAGTCAAATGTCTTGTGTTAATGTCGGCCGATTTAATTTACAGTTTAATGCTGTTAAAATCTATCTGCAAACACAATAGTTGCAACCATCCTTGTACAGCAGTATGTGTGTGTCTGTACAGTGTCACCTTAGTGGAAAACACAAACTGCATGCGTTAAAAATGCATATAGGTTTATAGGAACAACAAATATACTGAGTCACTGCCTGGAGTTGCAACTTTACCCTCTTTCAATCGACGTGGGCCAAGATGAAAATGGGTTTTACAATGTCAATAAAAACATAAAATGTCCACAGATACCTCAGGGGGAGAGAAGATTTGGAGTTCACTCTGTAAAAACACAAACTTCTATGAAACCAAACTCCGTTTTCTTCTTTTTAATGCTGGTAGATGAAGAATTGAAAATGTGGCCTTGTGTAAGAGAAACTGGCTACTGTACTGAAATTTGACATGGGACGTCCTGTCCTGGGACAGGACACACACAGCTAAAGCCAATGGGACTAAAGGCTTTTGGGGAACGTCATATCTCTCCTTCTCTCTCTCAAATTGTTTGCTGACTCAGACCACCAGATTTCTCTCTGTCTGTCTGCTGTGTCACTCCACTAGTTCGGCCACTTTTTGCCAAATTTCAAACCCCCCCCACACACACACACAAATGTAGAGCCACTTGACGGAAGTGATATATAGAGTGACAGCATAAACAGGTGGGGTCCTCGCTTCTTAGTAAGGCTTTTCTCCAGAGCGCATGTGGGCAGCTCGCTCCAGTGCTCTGACGTGGACGGACATAGGACGCTGTTGCACCATCTTTAAGAAAAAACAGCTGAGCAACGGAGCTGCTGTGGAGACATTTGTGTCTCGTCTTGCTTCACGCGGCCCTGTGTCAGATAAGCACAATTCAAACAGCAGTCACGTGGACCTTTGGCTTTGTTTTGGGTAGCATTGATGTTGGAAGTGTTAAGTCAAAATGAGAGAAGAGTGAAATGTAATGCGCAATTTTAAAAATATATAAAAATAAAACACTGACAATATTAAAAATGTCCCTGCTAATAAATCTCTATGTCAGAATACTTCAGTAACTTCAGGATCCACGTCTTAAAGGTTTTAGAAGTAATAGAACAAAACTTTAAAAGCAGCTCTAATCAATATTTTCATATCAATACCGGATCCAGTAACTTTTGATGGAATAGAATGTGGAACGTCAGAGAACTGACAGCCAACGCTGTAGCTCCGCACTTCTCTAAAGACTGTTCAGGGCTCTTTGTATTTGTTTTCAGAGCCTTGCAACTTTAATGATTAAGTTCAGTGTGTCTCCTCTGGTCTGGATTCCTTCCAGCCACACAAGCAGCTGTTTTTTATTCAAAAAGCTCTGATAAATCGACTGTCCTGCGTGGCTCCTGCTCAGCACTGAACACAAAGAGTTAGCCACTAGATGATGAGCACAGTAGCTGTGACCCCAAATCATACTTTGTGTTTCCACAACGGTTTCCATGTTGTAAATTATGTCACTAACCAAGTTTGTGAGATGAACGCACGTCCACATGCAGCCCAAAACCTTTCGTCTGGCAGGCCAGTAAAGGACTGCAAAGTTTATCTCAACATCAGCGACACTGCATGTGAAGCAGTTTTAGTGACTGTGTTCTTTCACCTCTTCACGTCTTTCAAATGCAATAAACAAAGGAGCTGCTCTTCTTGTTGATCTTACCGTCCCACAGTTGCCACCATGTTTGGTTGTTCACATGTGTGGAACGTGTTTGTGTACACAAGCTTAACTGAAGAGAAGCGCGTGTGCATCCGCGGTGCAAGGAGCTAAAGGCCCAGGTGAATCTGGGGACGTTACAGTTGTCACGTAAAGAAAAATCAGCCAAGTATGAATCCTTAAGGTGAAAAAAATCTGCTAATGTGGTTATTTTGGCATGTTTAGTAATAGATTGGTTTTATTTCTGTATTTAATAGAAGCCTTGGAATAACTAATTACCAGCAGACTCTTGTAAAAGATTAACAGGATTTGACCGTATCATAACATTTCCACTCTTCCTTGTTTTATGATATTTAATTGTTATCCAGCCCTCATTAACCAGTAACAGGTAAATATAATATTTTGTTTCAAAAAGAACATCAAAAACGAGCTTGATTTGGTTTCCTACAAAAGAGAAACAATCTGAAGGCATAAAACTACAGCTGAACAAATCATTTCAGTAAGATCTCGGATGCTTACATCGGCTCAGAAGTGAGTCTGGTGGGAGGAAACTCTTCTCTTTGCGATATTGGTTTAAAGAATAATTTCGGCTTATTTAAAAGTCTTCATTTTCTGCTAAATTGTGTCTAAATAATAAATGTGCTCCTCACTTCTCCACTAATCTGAACTTACCCTTTCACAGAGAACAATTGACAAACCTTTGGATCTTCACGACGACAAGAGGGTGGAGAGTGGGGGTGGCTGATTGGATTGCATTTGGAAATCCTGTGCCGTGTGTTTGGAAACTGATGCCCATCTGTGTTCCACTGTGTCCTGTGTGTGTGTGTGTGTGTGTGTACATGCCAGCTACTGGCCTCTGCTCTGGTCTGATGATGAATTGTGTAATTATTAATAGAGACACCCCTGCTCCTTGAAACTGCTACAGCTCAAACACAAACACACACACACACACACGGCTACAAAACAGTACATGTTGCATTGCAGCTCTGTGTTTAGAGGAAATATGCAGTTTGCGTACATAAGCATATGTGCAAAGGCTCTAAGTGAGTGTGATCAACTGTGCAGACAGGACGTGCATACAGGAGTTGGTGAGCGTGTGGGTAGACAGCCAGACTTGGCAACAACAGGCACCACAAATATTTATCTACGAAGCTTCTAGAGGCTCAGTTAGCGATGCTTCTCGTCTCCACAGGAGTAAAAAAAAAGTAGTAAAAGAAGCCTCTCCTTCTGCTCTCCGTGTCGGTCCTTCTCCTCCTCCTCCTCCTCAACATTTAGTGCACTCAGTCTAAAGTTTGCATCTCGCTTTTCTACTGTTTTGGCAATGAAAGTGAAATACAATAATGACTCTGTGGTATCGCTTTCCTGCTCCGATCAATATCTTTGTATTAACAGTGATTATATGTAATGTGACAGCGGCAGCTCAGAGATACAGGCCTGCAGAGAAAACCACATGCAGCTAATTAAACTCCCACATAGGTTTCACAGAAGCAGCTTGCTTAACAAAGCAGAGCTAAAAGAAGTGGGAATATTGGAGTTAAAATGAATGCTAATGTTATTCTGCGTTTCCTGGGTGTGCACATGGGCAACAGTTTGCCAACGCATGGACTTTAGCAAACAGACAAGTTGGTAATATGATAGGGCTGTGCGTTTATTTTCTGGTGTTCTAAGGTGACCGAAATAAGACCGAAATAAATGCCGTAATTTGAATGTAAATGTTATCTCCAGTTTGGTGCGTGGACGGTTCGCTGTAGGTCAGAGTCGTAGTCCGTTTACTCCACACTGCAGCAGGACAATGACAGGGTTTCTACACAGCTAGAACAAAATGGATATAAACACCCTAAAATTAAAGATGAAAGTCCCCACAAAGCCCTCATACTAGTTTAGGTTTAGTCAAAAAAAATGACAAAAAATAAAGGTCAATGTACAATACAAGCTTTCATGTAAACATACAGACGTGGAAAAATTGTTGGTACCCTTCCATGAAAAACATAAGAACCTACAATTTTCTCTGATATAACTTGAAACTGACCAAAAAAAGTTAACTTTGCTTTTAATTTAAGACAATATTTAAATAAAGGCCAAAAGAAACAGAGTGACGACTGTTCTCCAGTTAAAAAAGGCTTCAATGATTAATAATACGATTTTAATAAACCTACTTGGCTGTTTTTATTTGTTGTATTATGCAAAATATTCTTTTGAATCAAAATAAATTAAAAGTCTGATTTTTAATTTTATTGTTTTTATTGGTTTATAGCTGGAGGCTACAACTTGGAGGAAAAATTCAAATCCAAATGTGATGAAATGATTTTTACTAAATAGGCTGCAAATATGCAAAAATGATTTGGTGTGTGTGTGGTGGCTTTTCTGTCAAAACTAGACAAGAAAACACAGTCAGAAAAAAAAAAAAACACACACACACACAAAGAAAGGAGTAGTTACATGCTGTTATGGCTGCGAGTGTCAGATGGCACAATAACAGGACACACTGGTCGCGTGTGTAATTTATGAGTCAGTGGACCGCAAGCCGTTGGAAAATGAGTATGTGTGTGTGGAGTAGTGCTGGGCAGTGAGGCGACAGTGGTGGCTGGCTCAGGTCACGGCTGCGCAGGCTGCAACTACCGAGTGGAAAAGGAACACACATGCAGCCGGCCAACGGATATCATGTAAGGACACTTGAAGTACAGCAATGTGGTACTTTTTGCTGTAACTCCACTATTTCTGCATCGAGTGATGCGCGTGTGGACGTGAGGTCCCCACGCCACCTAAAATGAACAGCGTGACGGTGCACGCTCCAACACCGGCTCCCTCTGTGTGTGTGTTGTTTGGACAGGAGGCAAATGATTCATATTCAGATCCTGCTGAACTCTAAAAAGCCTTCAGCTGCACCATCATCACCTCGCCTGGGAACTGAACACGCTGTCAACACGTCCCACGTGCAAAGGAGAAAACTTGCGTCACGTTTCTCTCCGCTTCCCTCTGGACGATCGCCGGCCATGAATACAAACAATTTCATTAATGGCAAATGTAGCTGAGCGGGAACATAACCGGCGAAATCGAGCGAGCGCCGCCTCTCAATCGTCCCTCGCTCATCCGATTTCCTAACACCCCCGCTGACCCGCCGTCTCTTCCACGTGCCATTCCTACTTGTTTGTTCTTGACCAGGTATGACTAATGGGTAAACAGCAAGAGTTGAGCTCATTTCATTTCCTCTGCTGCCAATTCGAGGCTTTTAATGCTCGTGGTTAGGAGCTGTGACGCCTGCAGCAGGGAAGAACATTGTGTTAACAGCTGTGGAGAGGTGTGTAGGGGGTATAATTGTAGATTCCAGAGATGGTCTCTGTCAGGGCAACAGAACAAGAACATGATGTGTCCGTAAAGCACGCGAAGTAACACACATTTAGGATGCACAGTAACACACGGTCAGCAGGGGCCTGAAACAAACACACCGCAAACAAGTGGACGCAGCTCATTGCAATGCACGTGATGAGAAATACGGGCATGCTTGCAGACAATCACGCTCTTAAACTTTTCATGTTTGGCCGATACGGTGGAAGTTCTGCCAGATGGGTGCAGTTTCCACACCATTAACATTTGGCACTTGAGTGGTAAGAAAACAAATTCTGGCACAAAAGTGGCAGGTAAGGCTTGGCATCGCTGCCGAATCCAAATGAAAATGTGTTTTCTTTGCAAACACCTCGAAGTTGTCCTAAGATGGGTTTCATGATGAATAAATATAAGCAGTGATGAACGTCGAATATGCTTTTTACTCTTGCCTCCAAAACAAAAGTCGCCGACACGCCGGGTTCGATCCTCGGCTGATCAGGATCCAGTGTTGATCTCTGCTGCTGCATTTAATCGTGTTTCTCTTTGTGGCTTCATCTGAAATGTTGAGATTTTTACATCTTGGCTGACAAAGCTGCTACAATCCTACTAGGAAATGAATTCATTTCTTAAACTTGTTTGCACATCTGATGTTTTCTGTGGCAATAACCAAAAACAAACATTTTTAGGGAAACTGAGAAAGTACTTTCTTGGATGCTACCTATGGCCATTGGTAAAAGATACTGGCAAAATTTGAAGCGTTGTGTAATTTAAGCTTTTGGCGACATAAATCATACAGTTTAGGCAGCGCTAACTTTAATGCGTTTGACCAGGTGGTTTGTGAGCTTCGCCTAAAGTAACATTCTTCACAAGTACTTTACGACCAAACTCACTGAGGTAGCCCCGTGTTTTCACCACTGTTGTTAGACAGCGTTTTTTTTTTTCGTCTGGCCATCTGCTGCTTGCTGAAGGATTTGGCTGAAGTTTGCTGAGTGTGTATTTGTGCTGGTTTTGACCTGTCGTGAACAGCTGACTTCTGAAACTTTCCATACTCCTCTTGTTCCGTGTGATGTTTGGCAAAGGGTGAAACAACTTAGTAGCTGGGTTGTCTTTTACGGCAAACCAACCTGACAGATTGCAAAATTTCAAAATTAAACCACCTACACGCATTAACCGTTCAACCTAATGACGTCGATTCTGAGGCTGGTGGGGTCTGTCTTTTGTCTCCTGTTGCGGTTCACTCATTTGTAATTTCAGTATTTTTGCAGCTTTGCAGCTGTAACACAGGGTGCAGACGATCCTACTTTGGATCCATCTTACAGTGAACGTGTTGACCTTCAGCGCGTCGCATTTATTGTATTTTTCAAAATAAGAGTGCTCAGCAATGTCTGCTTGGAGTGGACCGATTTGTAGTATATTGTAACACAATATCAAAGCTACAGAATGTAAGTTATCTATAACTGTGTCATCACACCGGTGTGATCAAGTTACACACTTTCTTGTGCAGGCAAGTGCAGTCAAATTCTACAGCAGTTTTTGAATGGTTTCAATAGACCACGTATAACCAGAATTATGATAAATGGTTCGCGTTCGTGTGTGTTCAATTGTAAAAATTAGGACGCACGTAGCGACGCTTCATATCGAATATTCTCAAGTCTGTTTGTTTTTATTTTTCTGGAGCATTTTTCTGGAGCGTGTCGAATCTGCTGATGTCAAACTCATCAAGAAGTTTCTTGCAGGGTTGTAGATCTAATGTGTTATTACAGTACAGAAAAATGAAGAATCAACTATCACAAAGGTGAGGTTGTGCTCTAAAAAAATTACACCAAAAATAGGTGTGGTAAAATATAACGTTAAAATATAAAAGCTTTCAAAAACGGCTAAATATACCCTCGACTTCTGAGGGTTAATCTGCACAGAAGCCTTATGTGAAGCCTTGCGCACATTAAAGCTTTTGACGGAGATTAGTGCTTCTAACAATCAGAGAATTTCAAATATTTCTTTTTAATTAGTTTTTCAACATTCCGATCTTTGAAATCAGATTTGTTCCATGTGTTGTCTGAATTAGTAAATTAGTTTAATTTAGAGCTGTGCAGTATTACTTACTAACAAAAAGATTTAACTGAATAAAAAAAAAATTCAAAGAACTGCTTTTGTAAATATCAAAGTGAGAGTTGCTTTTTTATATGTGAAACATTAAAATTTGCCAGTTGCACAACACCCGAGAGAAATGAAAAAACTAGTAACATTTGTTGATAATGAAAACATTTCGAATTTTTGTATTTGTTGTAAACATTTCTTTAACTCCGTTGCTAAGAGGCAATCAGCTAGTGTAAAATGGCTCAACTGGGCCCTGACTGACAGTCTCGTCAGATCAAGACTTCAGCAGTAAAACCCAAGTGGGAAAAAAGAGGTTTAACGGCCGTTGGTCTGAAAATAACTTGACCCCCCCGCAGGAGTCCAAACTGGATTATCAACCTGTTGTCACCATCGGTGATTCAGCTTAGCCCGAGATCGTGTTTGACTTCCTCCTCTCATCTCCAGCTACACTCACACACACACACACACACAGACTCGCAAATATGTACAGAAACCACACACGGCCACATAAACAATCATATAGCCATTCACGCAGACACATACACATACACACGGCCTCCGTGTGAGAAGTGGCTCGTTAGTAGACGGTAATCAGCTTAGTGCTCTCCAATGCCCACCAGCACTAAGCTCTTTACAGACAAACCCAGTTAGAGAAGCAGCAGCCGAACGATGCCACGGCCCCACATCCACAAAGAAACGCACACAGATCACGGCGGAGACATGTGGAGAAAAACTATGGCGGTGCTGACATCAAAACACCTGAGACAAGAGTAGAGAAGTCTGTGTGTGTGTGTGTGTGTGTGTGTGTGTGTGTGTGTGTGGTGAGGGGGGAGGAAGAAATTTATATGGCAGATGGAGACAGACAGAAAAAAAAACAGAAGCTGGGAAACAAAGTTGGAGTGAGAAGAATGCACAAATTCAAAGCCAAAAAAAAAAAGAAGCTCAAACGTTTTCCTGGGAGAGTGTGTGAGGAGGGAGGCAGACAAATGAGAAGGAGAGTGTGTGAAAGGAGGGAAACACTCCCTTCTCCCTCTTTCTCATCCTCCTGTGCACTCAGTAACCCCAGTGCGTTGGTGGGTGGCTGCTGCTTTTTTTTTTGGGCCGCGCCGGGCCCGGCATACATCCCATACCACAGCAGACAATCACAGCTCTGTAGCCAGGCTCACGCTTGTACAGGGACATGATGCACTGCCAACTAAATACACACATTCACACTTCGAGGCATGAACAGGCACACACACACAAGCACACACACGCACACACTGCGCATACAGTGAAGGAAGCTTTATGTCAACGGCACTAAACTAATTACATCTACTAACAAGCCACTTTACACATGGAGGCTGTGTGTCTAATGTGTTTGTACTTCGTAAAAGGCCAAAATTGTCATCGCTGCCAAAGTTGCTGATTTTTTTTTTTACTATTGCTCAACTGATTGAAAAGTTTATGGACTAATTTAGCAGTTTGCTTTCTGGCATTGACATCACTCTCACGTTTCCCATTCAATATGAGGTAGCCTGTTTAAGTCCTACGCACACTTTGCATTTTGTACATGTCAAAGAAAAGACATCAAACCTGCTGATTGCTGATGTTTATTAATCCTAATATCTATATTTAGTTTCATTCGGACTATGCCAAGCTGTTTACACCTGCCAACACAGAGGCGCACAAATGTACCAGCAGAACACGTTGACGGAGCAACACGTTGTGCATTTACACAGAAATCGCTCGCTTTATGTAACCCACGTCTGTCTTTAGCAGGGCCCCGTGCATTTGTGAATTTCCTAAATCTATCTGGAATCTTTTCACTGATCTAACTAAATCAAATCATGTAGTTTGCACTGTATCTGATGGGTGGCCTTGCTCCAGCATGACCTTACAAGAAGTGCATTCATTCGTTTATTCATTCGGGCACAAACAAGGCTCAAAGATCCCTAATCTGTGGTACATGATTATGAGAGGGAAAAAGAAAAGTCTGGGGTGACAACAACAAAACAAAGAGGGCAAACAAAAAGTCCACTGGGACAGGAAGAGGAAGGGACGAAAGAGAGGTCTGGAGAAGCAGACGGGGTTTGTTCGCAACACAACGAGCAAAACCGTGCCGGCGAATGAGACAAGAGGTGTGTGTGTGTGTGTGTGTGTGTGTGTGTGTGTGTGTGTGTGTAGGTAGAGCAGAGTCTGGTCGCTGCTTCTTGAAAGGTGACTGGCTCAGCCGGTATGTCTCCGCTTCTCCTATCAGGAGCAACACGACCTTGCGACGTGACAGTGTGTGTAATTTATGGGTTTGTCTGCGTGTACACCAAACAAACTTGTAACTAAAGAGCTTTTAAACTGCGAGGCGAGCGCATACAGGCGCGGCAATCAGAGAATGTTCTGTCACATCCAATGACAAGTTCAATAGTGGGTGTCCTCAAGGCTCTCTCTCTCTCTCTCTCACACACACACACACACACACTCACACACACGCACGTCCAGTGGCGCCTCTTTGACTTACCAAGCTGCCAGTACAATTCAACTTCTGCCGCTGTGTTTTCATCTGTGTGTTTGTGCCAAATGCATGTGAATAGGGCACTAGTCAGTCAAATCATGACTACAGAGACCTGAACTATTAGCTGAGGTTTTACTACCCAATTACCTAACTTTCTGGCCTGGGCAGCTCACCAGAAACACACACACAAATACACAGAGTACCTCAGTTTTCTCCATTTTCAGTGCAAAAGGCTTTGTGAACATCTAATCACCAAGTGCTGCACTTAATGAATCAGCTGTTTGACATGTACTTCACAGGAAGTGTGTGTGTACGTTTCGTTTTAATACAGCAAGTGTTAAATGATACGTCGGTGTGAGTATGTAAGTGATGCAACAGATGTTTCTGCTTCATGAAGGCCTCTGAACAATACCAGACCCCCATTTTGTATGTGGAATTGCTGGTATTAAACACACACACACACACACACCCTGTCCTGTCCTGTCAGCTGATCTGTTGCCGCTGAAGATGCATGTGATGAGCGCAAGAATGAAGTCACTCAGGTCTTTTGCTCTCACACTGACCTCGTGAAAATGATGTCAAAGTCAAACCCACACATCATTTTTCTGCTGCTATCAGCAAGATCACACCAAGCAGAAAGAGCCAAGTGTGTGTGTGTGTGTGTGTTGTTAAAAAAAAAAAAAAAGCACGCTGTGGGAGATGGGTAGCGTGGCCCGATCAAGGTCTTGGCAAAATGAGACTGAAAACAAAGCCAGGCGGCTGAAAACACGGTGGGAGAGCAGCAAAAAGAGAGGGAGTGAAAAAAAAGACGTCAGAGGCAACGAATGAATGAGTTTTCTTCAGTGGTAGTCACCAAGGTAACAAACACACAACCCACGCCGCCCTCTGTTCATCAAACATCAAACCATGCACGGCCACAAGGTCCAACTCTTATTTCCCCCTTTCAGGCCTTTGTTCTTATTTTAAAAAGTCACTCGATACAAGACTTTGAACAGTTCCACTTTCATGACCTGCATAAACACACATATGATGAGTTCTGACTGCTCACTGTTCATTTCCATTTTAAAAATGTATCTATAAACTAAACACAGCACTACAGTTCGTCCAAAACGGACCCCAACTACCATTCAAAATGCAGAATGGTTCGTATGTTTCTTTACTAACACAATTTAAAATTCAAATCCAGATGATTTTTGCAATAAAACATCTGGTCTGTAGAAAAAACATTATGCCCATCTGTTTCCCAGAACATTGAGTTTACAATCACAGAAAATAAGGCAAATATTCGCATTTGTGAAACTAGATTCAAAGAATTTGTTGGATTCTGAGAAAAAAGCGATGACTCAGAGCAATGGATTAATAACAAAATGTTCTGTTGAGCTGTTAATAATCATAGATCTACTTGAAAGCTTTAAATTTTGCTTTAACTTTTGCTTACTCATAGTTAAAACACACACACAAACACACACACACACACACACACCAGAAATCAAAGCTCTGTGATTGGACACTTCATAACCAAACGCCTGTTGGCGTCTCTTGTTACATATTTTATAGGTTTGACTTTTTAATGGCAGAACCAGATCATTTCTAATGCAGTGCTCATCTTTCATGCGTATGATCCGACTGGGAGAGTTTGACGCCCATATAAGCTTTGAAAGTGCTTCAGCTGTCTGTGCAGAAAGTGAATGAGTTTTCCTTCAAAGACGTTCCTGCTCTTTAACTGTACATCTCGTACAATTAAGTAATTCAAAGGTTTCACTAAATTCCAAAGTGAAATGTCCTTTCTGGTCTGTCTGCCTTCCCTCTCCGCTCAGGAAAAAGCCTCGTCCATTCCCCGCATTCTCCAGCTTTAGTGTCCGAGAGTCAACAGCGCCTAATGAAAAGGCCTTTTCAGTGCGTGTCTGTTAAAATGAGGCCGATGATAACAGCAGGAGAGCGGAGACAGTGTGAGGCAGAGAGCCTCCAACAACAGTTCAACTGATCGGGGTTATAAACCTGGTTAAAGGGGAAGCCAGTGTGAAGGTTCAACAAGTGCTCACAGAGACCACATGAGACACACACACACACACACACACACACAAGAGATTTAGTCTCTATTCATCGTGCAGAACCAAAACCTCCCATTTTCTGTGGATTAGTCTGTGGCAGAGACGACCTCAGGCAACATCTGAAACACACAATGGCCGGTCCAAACATCACCTTGCTGCGGAGGCACAAAAGCCACTTTTCTTTAAGAGACACCACAGAATCCACCGATCAAAAAGCCACCACCAACATTATTTCTCTTTTCCTGAATCCCAGCTGCTCCTGTTTGAATGTTTCCACGTCGACTGATGGTCCAGCGAAGTGAACAGCTGGCTGTATTACTTAACACCGGAAATGATATTCCCCCGAAGGCACATCTGAATGATTTAGCATTATAGGTTGAGCTAGTATCATCCATCAATGAATGTCATATTGTAAGCTGATAGTTTCATTAACATCCACAATGTCTGCATGCAGATATGTGCAAATGTCCTTCCAGATGGATGACTTTGTAATGTGCAGTCTGTGTTTGTATAAACGATTATCGCTGCAAAATCCTTCCTTATAGGCCTAATACTATAAACCACTCTGCAGCCTGATAAGCCGACAAATTCATGGATACTCAAACCAGCATTTCTAAACCACAGGAAGAGCGAAACGCTTTCTGCTTATCAATATACAGCTTGTTGTAAGTCAAGGTGAGAGCGCACAAAATCTGCCCTGACGTCAAACACGACATTCCTGCAATAAATCCTAAGTACGAAACTGTTTTTCAAATATATTTTCAAAGAAATATGCTCCAGAACTTATCTTACAGCAGTGCAAAAAATTTCAGCAACTTCTACTTGATTACAAAGTTGTTGTTTAGTTTTTTTTTTTATTTCATAGCGGGGAGAAGCAGAGCTGGGAACGGCAGATTGGACTGTGGGCTGGAATTAATGTGGGCTAGACCCAGCACTAAAAATAAGAATGTTCCAAAACATAGTTATCAGGCAGGGACTGTTAAAATCCTGATTTGTCAAAAGGTCAAGCCTAAAACTTTAAAAAGCAAACATCTCTGCAGCTGCCAGGGCTGTGTCTGACTTCATAGGAGGCTTCCAAAGCACTTCTCCACATTGACGTGCCCGACGAAAAGAGCTATTACAGCAAAGTACTGCATCATTACCGTAATGAATTTGATAATGCGAGTAGATTTAGAACTTTTTAGTTGGCAGCAAAACTTTAAATGACATCACTGCGCAGACTCGTCCCCCGTCCTCTGATCTTACACTACAGACTTTTTGGCTCACACAGGTTTGTGGACGTACAATATCTGCACACGGGGTAAAGCAGAAAAGCCGTGTGACATAAAAGCTGCTCTTTACTTTTTAGAGATTTGTTTTTAGGACTTTGCACGGCTGATTGTTGTTGGCGTTTGATTCCCGATGCCACACACTGCTCAGCGGTGTGTGTGTGTGTGTGTGTGTGTGTGTGTGTGAGTGTCAGCTTGATTATCCAGCACCAAGCTGTGTAAGTGTGCTGCTCTGCATCTCAGATTACTCCTTTAGCCCTTGGATTTGCTTAATTGGACCGACGTGAGGGCCTGTAATAAGACAACGCTGCTGCAGCGCACACACACAGCCTCAATGCGCGGTCTGGGCTGAAGTCAAAACATGGATGCATTAAAAAGAGACCCAAAGGCCACTGGTAATAAAAGAGATGTTTGTAAAACAACATCAATTTTACTCCATGATACATGTTTAATCTATAATTTGTTTTATGTTTATAAAACTTTCCCAGAGCCTGGAAAAGTGATAACAAGGTAGAGTAAAGTCTGTGGGTCAGTGCACATGGTGACAAAATGTTAAGGCAAACCCAGAAGCTACAAAACATCTTGTCTGAGTAACTAAGCACCATCTCGGAGGTTGGTTTCCACTTATTTTAATGCATCCATGGAAAAGAAAGAACAGCCTTCGAGTGACATGCACATGTGGGGCAGACACAACCTTCAGGACTCACTGAAAACCCAAACAGAGGAAAGTTGTTGTCATGTGTGGTGCAAGTTCTGCGGCTCCCTGAGCAGACCACCCAAACAACACCCGCCGGACTTCAGAGAACGAAACGTCCTCGACTTTAACGAAAACAAACCCCAAAAGATCCGTTTGGCGCTTTCTTTATTATTATATTATTGAAAGAAAGAAATACCTCAATTTAAATGCCAACATGAAGGAAAAGGAAAAGGATCCAGTTCTTTCTGATGTTCTCATATTACTGCAGCTTGTTCTTCTTGTGGGGGAAAACCAGTTGTGAAATGCTGTAATTATGCTAATGAAGGAAAGTTTTGCACTGCGGAGAACTGTGAGCTAATTTCCAGCTTATTATGTAATCATAAGATGCAGGGGTGTACCTCCCACCTCGCCCTGTTTTTCCTACCCGTGCAGTCAATTATACAACAGATGAAAACGAAAAGTCTGGAGGCTAATTAGCAGGTGAAGTCTGATATTATGAAATTGCTGAAACTAAACACATCACGGCTGGTTTCTTAGCTCGATCTCGAAACGTTCACGATGAAAGCACGAAAGAAAAAGCTGCAGACGATAAGGACAAACCACTTAACAAGCGTGTTGTGCCGGACATTTTCGGGGTTAAACATGAACTTTGTTTTCTGTCGTCCACGTGTTCTTGCCGCAGTTCAGTTTCAGCCTCACATCTGTGTGCTTTTACACTCTGCATAAATATGAGCAGTGTGTGACTAACTCTACAGAGCAGGCTGCAGTGCTGCTGGCCTTCGGCAAGAAAAAGCTAAACACACACACACACACACCGCATAACAGATAAACAACTGAGTGTACGCACACACAAACACACACACAGCCCTAAGCTTCTCACTCTTTTGGGGTCATGTCCCATCCACGTGGTTGTGCTTTACATAACACTACTAGTACTGTTAGTCTAACCTAGGGTTGGCCTCAATTACGCACCAAGCGAGACAAGTTTAGTGAGCACAGGAATGAATGTATGGGCCATTTGTTACGACGCAAACTCATTAAATACTCACCGTTGGTCTGTTTAATGATTTACTGCCCAAATTCTAGAGGGACAGTTCAGAATTATTCCTCTTAAAAAATAATTTTTGTAGCCTCTGGCATCGTTTCTAGTAGCACTAATAACATGAATTCACCAAGTTAACTACAGAGAAGATCCAGACATTCGCTAAGAACGAGAATGAACAAGTCAGTCGAGTTAATTTAATAGCACTAAGGTGAAAGGATCTTTCTGTGTTAACTATGACCCACTGTACTTATCATAGTCATGTGTGCTCAGTTTTCACGTGCAATGATGGATTATTATTGACATTTCCAATGCACTCGCCTCCCATTTTACCTCCACATAAAACGATTTAGATAATGTGTTGGTCGTCTGTCTGCTCGCGCTTGTGGTTCAGTCACTTATCAAAGCAAAAATAAGAGCCAAGCTGCTGTTTTTTTTATATTTTAAAAAGTGTATCAATACCAAATCTTTATAATGTTATGATGCCTTCAGATGTTTATGGCTGTTTTGATTGATAAGAGGACTTTGCAGTGTGTTTGTAGGTGCGTGTGAGTCCCAGGCTGCTCCACTGACTGACTTTACATTTACCCCTTCCTGGCACACATGACCTGGATCTTGGAGGAGGTGGGAATGTGCCAGCCGGCTGCCAACTGGGCCAAGAAACCCAGCAGTGTTACCAATAAACCTACAAGCTGCTGGGAGGGCGAGTGCCAATATACAGTAGCTTCTGAGCTTTATTTAAATGTACAGTTTGGGTTTTATTTACATTTCCAGCTGATCATTTATTGTTTTTTAAATTAATCTTTGAATCCTACCAACAACCTTTCATTGTTTTTCCTCTTAATATTTGAGAAACACTATACCAAAATCAGACCAAAGTAATTTTTTTCCAGATAACTGCCCCTCACAGTGATGAGGCAAGCTTTCTATTATTAAATATATATCGAATGCTATTTTTATACTCCTTATATTTAACGTTACAGATGGGTCTTTATCCCTGGGGTGGCAAGCCGGATGTCTCAAGGAATGAATTTAAAAAAAGGCTGCGGATCGTTTCGAGTCTGGCATACACCGCCCCCCCGCCTCCCCCAACGCCCCCGCCAGATGGTAAAGAAATAAAATAATTATAAAGCGAGGACAATAAAATATTACTGTGAGAGTCTTGGCTGATTTCATTTCACATTTCGTCCCGGGAAGCCTCTACACTTTATAAACTAATGGGTCACTACGTTCTGTTGAAGGTCACGACGCTCCTCCATTGCGTGGGAAACACCAACACACACAAACGGATCCTCTCAGCGAAGTGAAATATACACATTGCGGTCACACTTTGGCTGAACTTGACGCTCATAAACAGCAGACACATCAACACAGACACTCATATTATCTATATACAGACACAAAGCCTTAAAATGTGCGCCACAAGGGGGGAACACACACACACACACACACACACACACACACACACATCACATTTGATGTGATTCATCTGGATTTTTACATCTAGAAGATGTTATTTGGAGTGAATGAACTCTCACTGCTTTTCCCCTGTTATCTAAATCCCAAGAGGCTATTTTTTACGTATTACGTAACACATAACCACTGTCCAAAAGGATCGTTTCTGGCACATGTCCCACTACTGACGTTCAATTTTAGCCTTTGGCCCTCTGAGCCAAAAGTACGCACCCCTGAGACATACACAGTCTTTTCCTTTACAAGCTGGTGCCTGTTTGGAGAAAAAAAAAATCCCTGTAATTACAGCGGATCTGAATTCTTTAAAAAGCACACAGTATCCACACAGACAAGATAATTAATCGTTTCTGAACTGTGTTTTTGTTTGTAGCTACGGGCAGAATATCTGCATTTCTGCTTTTCATTTTTGTGTCATCTCTGGTCGCTCTACAAACTAAAAACTATTTTTGTGCCTCTGCGACTCTTTAAAATACGGAGTGGAACACAATGCGTAAAAGGAGGAGGACAAAAGGCATAAACACAAGCGAGGTTTCGGTGAAAAAAAGTTGAACAATAGTACGTGTAGTGAAGAGAAGGGAGGGAAGGAATTTCAAAAATTCATGTGCCTAGATGTCAAATGAGGACAAAGATTGTGGAGAAGGAAGAAGCGTGCGGACAAGTTGTTAAAAAGAAAAAAACTGAGGTACAAAGACAGCAGTAAACACGAAAAAAGTCTGAAAAGATGCGAAAAGAAACACTAAATTATGGACTGCAAGAAAAAAAACGTTTCAGGAGAGTCCACTAGTCTTGGGGTTTGGCCCTGCTGAGGCTTGCCAGCCCACCGCGGCAAAAACACTCGAACAAAAGGATCATTTATTGGAGGAGGAAAGAGGGGGAGGAGGAATGGATGGATGAAAGGAGGGGGAACACTGTACAGAGGCATCGGAGAGCCGTATGAGTGAAACACTGGCTCCATCTCAACATTCACAGCCAATGTGTAACATTCTCCCCCACACTACCCCGCTGACGTAGTCCGCAACCAGAGCCCACTGTGGTAGCCTGCGAACGCCGCTATTTAAAACCCGCCCAACAACACTGCCCGCTTCCACCAGGAATACCTCCATCTCCCAATAAAGCCAACACAGCGCCTTACAGATGCAGGCTGATGGTTCATTTCCATTTGTGGGATCTATGGAAACAAACTGTTGAGCGGAGCCGTGCTGCGTGCGCCGCAAGATCCCGCGATGATGTTTTTTGCTAATGCCTTAAATTCTTTATTTAATCCAAACTTGGAGCCGAGCTATGTAATGTTTACCGCAAAAAACCCGGGGGGCTTAAATCTAACGCAACCTATGGTGCAAATCATGTGGGAGCTAGTGGGGCTATATAAACAACAAGGCCTGGCAGGATGCATTCATCACAAGAGCCCCACTGTGGAAGGTTAAGTAAGACTACTGAGTGCTTTACTGATGCATATAAATCCACATCTCCATTTAAATGCTGCTCTATCTGCTTAAACTGCAGGCGTCTGCTTCCTAACTGGCCAATTTAGTGCAGAAAGCAGCTCCAAGAGACTGGTTTTCTATGAAGAAACCTCTCAGGGTGCCCTGGTTGAGGCATTGTTTAGCTGTGGTGGAAGCACACAGTAGGAAACGGTGTAAATACAATGAAAATTCATCATATGCCCTCATTGACCTCTAGTACAACAAGAGAGTCTGGAAGCAAAGCAGCTACAGCACTGCACATATGCAGCATCTGTAACATGGAAATTTGGAAGTAAATCTCATTATTATTATAGAGCAAGAGCCCTGGAAATTATTAGCAAGTCAATTTATACTAGTGTATAATAACATAACTGTTTTATAACTAGGCTAAACAAAAAAAAAAAAAAAAAAATCGGGAAAAAAAAGATTTCTGCTCACATTATGCAACATACAAAACACAGTAAGTGATATTTCCATAGCCAAGACTAAAGCCCCTGTTTGAGCTGATGCCTACTTTCCTGCATATAATACTTTAAAAAGCTGCAGTGCTCTGGAAACTCAAGAGAAATTCAGAAATTTGAAAAATATTTTTTCTCCTGCAACGCTTTCTCCTTCCCACGTCAGTTTGGAGGATCCTGGGTTGACGAGTTGACAGACAACAGGTCAAAGTTCAACTTTAGTGAACTTGGAGTAGAACTATAGAAAGTCTAAAGGGTTTTCTTTGCTAAGAGGGTCACTACTCTCTGAAAAACAATAGCTCAACCAGAGCATACTGTACATACAACACATGTCCTGTATCTGTCCCCACACAGCAAAGAAAAATGAAATGAGTGGCTATTGCACCACAAATGCTGAAAACATTCAAAACAGATCAATAATTGTTTCCAGAATATGGATATTAATTGATATTGCAATAGGCTGTCTGCCCTTTAACGGCACAGAAAATGACAAAGTAACAACCACGCTGATGTCTGGAAACACACCGAGGCCCAGACATCGAAATCAATTTACAAATTATGAGAGCAGCCGATCTATATATTGTGGATTTATATTATCATACAAAGCAGAGTAGTGTCTTTTCTGGCGCCAGGTGAAGCTTGATTACAAGCACAGATAGAAAGGGAGACTGCACCTTATTTGATTATCTTGAAAGCATGTTTCTCCCCCCCAATCTAAAAGATGCAGGAGGAAAGAAGTAGGGAAAAAAGGGAACTGAAGACGACAAAACATTTTAAAGGGTGTAATAGATCAAAACTCCTACCTGTTCCCTCCTTGTTTCCATTTTGATGTGTCCTCAGCTCCTCTGACTTGTAGAAGTCGATGCTTGCGTATGTGTTGAGGTTGGAGCTGCTGCTGCTGCTGCTGCTGCTGCTGCTGAGTGTCGCACCCACTCCCCCGACTCCAGAACCTCCACCCAGTACAGAGAAAAGGCGAGAAGGAGCCTGGGTGTTTGACGGCCCATCTAGGCCCAAATGGGGGCTGTCTTTGTTGGCCAAATCCAAGTCAATGTAGTTAAGGCCATGCTCTGAGGATAAAGTGTTTGTGGGGAGGGCCTGCTGTCCAGGAGGGGGCAACTGAGCCATGTTGTCAGTCATGGTGCCATTCCCCCACAGCATGCTTTCAAAGCCAAGCCGACGAGCCACAGCTTGAGCGTGTTCTGGAAAGAGGGAAGCGGTAGAAGATGAGGAAGTGGACGTAGAGCTGGGGAGGGAAGGTGAGGCCAGGAAGGTTTCTGAGCAATGCCGTCTGCGTCCTTGGGGGTCGGCCCGGATGACTTTAGCCCCGTGGTCTAGGTTGAGTCCTGATTTGACTAGGGGAAAGTCTAGACCTCGTGGAAGTACTGGAACAGTCCTTGTGGGGGAAGAGGCTTTCGGGGAGTCATTGGATGATGACCTAGGGACAGTGTTGCTATTCATGCTGAAGGCCATCTCTGTGTAATCTGCACAAGACGTAGGGGACTCGGACTCTGTCACGGATGGTACACTTTCTCTGCTTTTCCTAAGGGGGGCTTCAGCAACTTCCACTACCTCTTCATGAGGGCTACTATTTTCCTCATCACAACCTTTGTTGCATTAACAAGAGTAGGAGGAGTGGGAGGGGTGTGAAATGAGGGGAAAACTAGTGGGGTAAGTGAGAGGGGTGAGGGGGATGGAGAAGGGCCCAGGTCCATGTTCACATACTCTGAGGCAGCGGGGGGAGTGATGGGGGCAGAGGGGCTACGGGATATGGGGATAAAGTTTCCTAAGCAAGAAGTTGGCCTGTGTTGAGGATGGTGACTGCTTGATCCGTGAGGGAGTGACAAACCATGCTTCAGACCCCTGCCGCGCCCTCCTCTAACCCCAGTCTGACTGCATTTCTCCCCCTTAAACTCAATGCTTACATACTCTCCAGGGCTCTTGGGTTCAGGGGGCAGAGGGTTCTCACGGACTCTAGGAAGGGTGTTAGCCTTGGATACGTCAACAAATAGACTCACAGGTCTGCTTCTAGTATTGCCACCCTGCTTGGACAACCCACCAGAACCCCGTTTCTGCTGTAGCTTACTCCCATCCTTGGGTTTTGGAGTTCCCCCAGCCACAGTGCTCCCTGCCAGTGTAGCTCGGTCCTCATTATCCCCAAGGCTCTCACTGCTGGCTGAGCTGGAGGAGTACGAGGATGAGGAGAGTGACAGGTGACATCCAACAACTGAATTCCCTACTGCAGGTTGCTCCTGACGACCCCCTATAGCCCTACCTCCTCCTACTCCTCTATTACAACACCCGTTGGGCCTCCTGCCTCGTCCAGGCCCATCATCAAAGTGTCCAGCAGAGGGGTTATGTTTGTATGACCTTGGAAGAGAATAGTAAGAATATACCATCTTAGGGGCTTGCTGTTGAAAACTGGTCTCTGAATGACCAGTGTGCTCAAGAGTTGGAGGGCTGCCATTTACAGAACGTGCACTGATTGGAGACATGTTCATGTAGTCGCTGCCTGCCCTGCTGTCTGCGCTGCCACTGCCACCCAGGCCCCACCAGAAAGACTTCCACGCTGGTCAGGAGAGCAGCTGCTATTTGGTGACATTATCATATAGCCATCAGAAGTTGGTGGCCGGATCTGTTGTGGAGGGGAAACGCTGCTGTTAGGGGTCATTGCCATGTAATCATCAGCAGGTTTGGAGTCTGAGTCTGGAACAGAGACAGCCAGTGACTGGGACAGGGATACTGGAGGTTGAGTGACGCCAGGTAGCATGGACATATACCCATTGTCCACACCTAAATCTACACCACAACCCCTTCACCTTTGAACTCCCCCGCCACATCCAGATACCCTCCTCCTACTCCACCTGCAGATCCAGCACCCATGACAGTTTCCCTCTGTGTGGAAGATGAGGTGGAAGTAAAGGACTCCCGGCTGGTGCTCCTCGACATGATAGCATAATCAGCTGAATCTTCATCTGCTGGTTCCTCTGCTTTGCGCTGACGAGGGGCCAGCCTCTCCAGTGCCATAGGTGGTAAAGAAGCCCGCTTGCTCAACAGCCTACGTTCAGCTTCACATTCACGACTGGAGGAGCGACGCAACACTCTCCTGGATGGTGGCTGGGTGCCACAAACTGATGTTCCTGGTACTGGCATTGAGCTGGATGTCAAACTCCCTTGATTACTACTGCTTCCTCCACGCTGACCCATCAGGATATAGTTGGCTCCCTCCTCACCAAGGGACTGGCTGCTGATGCTATCAACAGAGCTGCCAGGGAGACTTGGGGAGGGGAGGTGTGTGTGATCGCCAGGACTAGAGCCATACTCGTCTGAGGAGCAGTAGTCACTGGGTGAGCCTGAGACAGAGGCACGATGGGAAGGAACATGACTGTAGGCACCAGACCCTGTTCCACCACTAGCAGAAGATGTTACACCTGCAAACTCAGAGCCATGCCCAGAACTAGAGGAGAGGCTTGGGGCTGTGGAGGGTACTGGGGTGGAGATGGAGCGCATCAATGCAAGAGGAGTTTTAGCAGCTGTGGTGGGGACAGAATGTGCTGACTTCAAACTCAGAATTGGAGTGGTGGAACAAGAGCCATTGGTGGAGGGGCTAGAACAAGGTCCTTGCATCACAGTGGCCCCTGTTATCCCATCATCTCCCTTCCCCCCATCACTGGCGGTGCGGGACCTTGGGAAGCTGTGCCGTGGCGTGGGGGAAGCATTGGCACTGCTGCCCCCTGCTCCACTGTTAGCTCCTCCAGGTGGCTCAGTTCGGGGCCGGCGGGTGAATCCCACCTGGCTTGGAGGAGGGTTTGGGTGGTGGCGGCGTGACGGAACACTGATTGGGTTGGAAGCAGTTGCACCTCCTCCAGGACCAGAGTTGGACTGAGATTTGCTTCTTTGGCGGAACTCCTCACTGAGAGCCTTCATGGCCTCTAGTAATGTTTCATGCATGTTTTGGGCCACCACAGAATCATCCACCTATAATGGGACACAAGAACTTGCTCATACAGTAAACTGTGATTTTGAAAATATCTTATTTTATTTGGGTAACATTCATTCGGATTTCACAACCCCCTGTTCAATCATATAAAATTATAAAAGATGTCCAGGCTGTCAAGATTAATGCCATAATGCCATCAACACAAATTCCTTTTACTGTCGCCTGCTGTTTTGATGCCAATTATTACATGTTGTATTGTGATGACAACTTGCCGACCAGTGCTCAGCATTTTATTACTACCTGAACGGTGAACTTTACAAGATGTGAAGTTATACTGTAATCATTAAGGATGTTGTGGTGCTTTTCACTGAGCAGTGTCTGATGGTGGGGCGTACCTTCCAGGTGCTTCCAGGGTGACAAGAGGCATGGCATAGCTGAGGTGAGACACTTAGGTCGACAGAGTCTTTTTGTTACTCTGATCAGATAAAACCTTACTTTGGGATTACCCACAATTAACTATGGAAGCCATGCAACTGAGAATTTTAATCAAAACTAAAAGCCTGTGAAAAAACTTTTCAAATAAAGTGGTATCAAAGATGTATTATTAAGTCAGAAAAGCTCAAATCATGGTCTACATTTCCAAGGCCTGGATTAGACCATAATGCAGACCTATATAAACTCTAAAGGCAGCACTGGTTAATGTATCAGCTTCTTTCATTGTGTTGATTATAGGGTGTTCACCAAAATTTGTGATTTCAGGGTAGATCTGTCAACATACGGGGACTGATGATTACAAACTTACCTGCATCCAGAACTCGCCTGGGCCTGTCACGGCGGAACGTCCCACCTCGACAAAGAAGAAGTTTTCTGAATGGCCACAACGTCGGACATTCATCAGCTGCAGCACTACAGCAGCAGCATCAGAGTTGAGTTTGACAAAGTTGACTGTCTTGTCAGTCAGGCAGAGTCGGTAGATGCCCACCAAGTTCTTGGCTTGCCCGAGACCTTTGGGCCAAACCTTAACCTGCCACACCTCTTTGAATGCAGGTCCAGGATTGGGCACCCCATAGTCCCCTGCAGCTCCGCTGTCGGTCGGGTTTTTACCTTCAGAGACAGAAAATGATTAAGAGGTTAGTGGAGTGAAAAAGAAAAAAAGGAGACAAAGGCTGAACAGGACCATAAAGAGAGAGAGAGAGCTCTACGGTGGAAGATTTATGAAGAACACTGGCAAGTACAGCTGCTGCAACAAAGCACTGACATGCCTTTCATGCATCTGTGACCCAAGGGTACACCAGGTAAACCACCACTATTTACCTCACAGAGGATGAAGGTGCCTTTACTGTGTAAGTTGTGCTGATATTGAGCTTTTCTTAGATTTTTAAACCAGATTTGAATTCAAACAGAGCATGCAGCCGCTTGTGAGACGGGCTCACTGGGGTCTCATTCCTCAAATGCTAACAGATACCTTGACACAAACACACATACCAGTGTGGAAAAAAAAAGGCTGACAGTGGAAACACTACATAAGAATGATGACTATGGAAGTAAGCTACAATGAACCTACAACAACAGGATCATCCAAAACCAAAGAAAACAAAGCCAATAGATGGTCAGAAAAACAAAGACCAAGCACTCAATAAGCCCCTCAAACGTTCTCTGGAGCAGCTCTACTGTCAAGAAACTGGCATTTGAAACTAATAAATTCTGATGTGTTTCGGCAGTAATCCCAGCGGTCCATTCACCCTTTGTGTTAAGTGTTCTGCATTCAGAAATTATTGGCATAAGGAAACATAGAGGAGGAACCTCTTTGTGGGATCTGATTCTGGGCTACTTGAGACAATACAAAGGCAGGAGACTTGCTTAGGCACTTAATATTTGGCCGCCTGTTTGGTATTTTAAGTCACCGTATTGTTCGCAGATCTGAAGCAGGAAATTACCCTAGGCAATTACTTTAATTCTGTCATGCTGTGCAACTCATTGTCAGCAGCTTTGGGAATGCCGCTGAATATATCACAAATTTACCTCTAAGCTCTATTATTTACAGCTACAAGGGACCTTACATCTGTTGACCAAAAAGGCCAGGATTATAGGAACAGCATGTTGTGAGTCATAGTTAGGGTGGATTCCTATTCTTTCTTTGGGGGAACCACCCTGAAATGCTCCTTAAATGTGGCCCCTTTTTACGGTGGCCCTTAGGTGCAACATTAAAATAGTTTTCATCCGTTGGAAAAACAAATGCAGACGTTTCTTAAAAAAGTTTACATTTAAAAAGAAAGTCATGCCGCAAACTAAAAAAAAGTTCTTGTTTTTTCTGTTTGTGTGTGCGTGTTTTCACAAAAGCTGTTTTTTTTTTTATTGGGGTTTGTTTGAAGGTATTTAAATTTAAAAGGCATGGACTCCTTATTTTTCTAGTGGGCAAAACCAATTCTGGTTGCACCCAAAGACCACCAAGCATTACTTTGTCTTCTCGAATTTCTAGGCTGGATATGTCTGAGCAATACAGCAACTACAACATTGAATTGACTTCATGACAAGACTTAAGAAACAAACACTCACCTTTCCCCTTCATGGGAACAGGATTTTCTTTGTGCACTAATGGTGAACTGAAGCACCTGTCTTATGAAACTACACACATCTGGCATGTTTAAATACTGACAAGACAAGTGATTTTTCTGACAAGTAACTGAGTGAAACCTCATATTTTTCAAAGGGCCCTAATCACCTGACCACAGACTTGCAAATATAAACTTGTATGTCTGCGTGCGTTTGTTCTTCCTTTTCCAAGCCTTTACTGGAAATCCTACAATAACAACCATATGTGGACAAGAAGTCTCAGCATGCACAGTGGACCCCCATGTTAAATGGGTGTACGTCAAACATTTCCACAGATCCTCTTCCGAAAAACATTTTTCATGTGATTGCAAAACGGGGAATAGTCTGACGTGTCCTCCTCTAGTTTCGTTCCCTAAAATTGGAGGATCATTCACAGCTTGAAAGAAACCTAGAATAGATGTTTTGTTGAAGGCCATGGAGGCTGTGGCTTAGTGGCTGTGTATGTAGAGGCACTCCCCCTACATTAGATGACTCAGTCAAGGCCACGCATGGCTGTTTCATGTGCTGGTTTCCTGAGTTTGTGTGAGGAGTTGTGTGCAAGAAACTCTTAGATTTAGATTTACAATAGGAAGAGGGTGGTTTGGGGATTACTCAATGAGCCAGGGAGTGAGCGACTGCGAAAGCGTGCAGACTTATCAAGCAGACATTAAAAAAACAGAGAAAATGTTTTGGGGTTTTTTTTAGCATTGGCCAGATTAAAAAAGAACTAATTACAGGCTTTGTTGAGAACTAAAATTAAACTTTTAAGCCTGTTTCTGCTAGAGACCGACTCTGATTGCAGTGCAGCAATTTCCTCTAAGCGAATCTTTATTTTTCAAGAGGCCATTTAAAATGTCTTGAGTAGAACACAAGCGTTGTTTGTTGTGAGGACAGCGCAGCCTTAAACCTCAGCTGTGCTATCAACACCACTTTCTCACACACACACACACACACACACACACACACCCTTGATCTCAGGGCCACTCTTGCCGACACTCTTTATCGACAACCCTCAAAAGCACAGAAAATCCTCGAGAGATTTGCGAGAATCCTACACGGGCGCAGATTTAACCGAAGCATCACAGAGCCTTCTTCATAGTTACATAATGCTGGGGATGATCCTGGGGTTGATTTTAAGGATTGCCCCTGGTTTTCCTTCACAGCACAGCAAATTGCATGACAGTGGTGACTGCCGTTGAGCAAGCACTTCTGTTTTTCACTCAACATCAAGAAGTCATCAGTCAGCCAGCTTCTTTGTAAGACAACGCTGCCCCTGTACAAGATAATGAACCCTCAGAAAAACAGGAGGAGGTGAATATAATGACTAAAGCCAGTGCACCTGGAGGTAATGAAGTCTCTGCATTAAGTCTGCTGGTTGAATAAGAGTGATTTCAACTTTGATAGAAGCTTGAACGGGCAGAAATACTGGCTGAAAGATTTCATACAAGGCGACTGTGTGTTTACCTTTTAATAACCAGAAAACAGCTTACACTGGCCTATTCAAGCACCAGCTGTTTACCTCACTTTCGGTGCGACCACACATGAACCTTGTAGACCTAACATGTGGCTGGAGAATGTCACCGTACACAGGGAATACTGCAGACTATTCATGCCGATTTATTCAGTGCCCAAAGCTGCCTCCCTTGAGATCACAGACTGTACATAATGAGGCTATAATCCAGCCCAATTTTCTCCAAGTGGGATTTTAAATATCAACTGAGTTATTGCCATTGAGGGTGCGCTGTGTGTGTGTGTGTGTGTGTGTTTGGGGAGGGGGCTTCAACGGCCTTAGTATTTAACATTGTTACAGACAAATCTACTTACAGCAATCAGGTGACTTTTATGCCACCATTGTAGGTAAGTTTCAAATAATGGCACAGTTGGCAATCAGCTGTTGTCGCGTCGTCGTCCAATTTGACGTTTCCCCACACAGCTGAGGTCTTTGGCATTTCAGCCTTCCAGGAGGGACATCCACTATGATCAGTGAGACAGATGACAGGCACTCGTTCTGAGATACAGCCCGTGTTCCAAGCCTGATTCCTTAACACGTTCAGAGTTTAAACCCCCTGGTCAGAGACTTGGGTTTGTCAAAATCAAAAGCAGAATAACTGGATTCAAGATGACACGGATGTTGTTTGCTATCACAAGGTAGGAAAATCTGTCTTTGGATCGACTGTGATCATTTCAAAAGTGTCCATACGCAAGTAAACGGTTTTTTCGTTGCTTTAGGTTGTGAGCATGAACCACTAAAATAGCGTGTCTATATTGAGCCGTCAATATTAAGCCTGAAGGCTGTTTTGTTACACAACATTTACACAACAATACCTGTTGGTTATGATGCACGCATGACAGAAACATATGACAACTTATAACTGTTGCTAAGGCACATCCACTACACCAAGTACAAGTAGAACAGTGCAGCTTGGGTACCAGGTACTGTTGTTTCATCTGCAAACAGGACAACCATGCAAAAAAAAAAATCTGCATTACATTAAAAAGAAATGGCCACTCTGAAAGAATTTGGTTCCAGGGCAGAAAAACATGGAACATAAAACTACTTATTGATCCAACAAAGATACTTTTGCCTCCACTTCCCATAAAACTTGCACTGAAAAATGTTAGCGTGCCAAACAAAAAAGGGAAATGTTGTCATTGCTTTAGAAAGATCTCAAGCAATGAAAACTCAAAGATAACTCACCCCAAGGTTTTACCCAGATATTACCAACATTACCACAGCAATGCTGGTCGACTCTGGTTGACCAGACAATGCATACAAATGCAAATACTAATATTTATTATTACAATAATACAAATATGTATTAGTATTAATGATTTACCAAACAATTCAAGTTAAAATAAAACATTTGGTTGCAAAAAGCACTTTATTAAAAATTACAACTTTTTACATTATGTTTATAATAAAACCCCTGGCCTTAATTAGCTAATGCAGCATGTAAATCATGGAAAACTACTCTGGCACTGAACCCACTGGCTCTCACTAGGTACTGTTTCAAGTTTCTGACCTCACTGCCCCAGCATGCTGTGCTGCACCATAATACCGCAAAGAGCTGCACACAAACCTCTGAAGGCTAAACCCCGTTTCTTCCCCCTATCTCAGCTACTGTGCCTCTATACCACCCCCACTGCCATGCCAGTGTAGGGCCGCGGATAGATAGGAGACAGCTGTGTACATTTTGTCCCAGCGTGCATGTGAGTGAGAAAGAGAGGGAGCCACCCAGCAGCGAAAACAGTTTGTCTAATCTCTGGCTGACATGTGTACCCATTTTCCTCTTTTTCAACTCCTCCACTTCCTATCTCTTCGTGCACATCTACCATCTGTAATCCCCCTATCTGGGCCCACACTCAGGGACACAATGCTTCCCCTGCATGAGTATTTCACATATGGTTTGTGTTAGTCTGACGTGCACACTTGTGCACGTGCACACACGCACACACAAAAGTGCGTGAAATTATCTGTGACACGTCCAAGGTTTGCTGTCCCTTGACAAGACACGCACAAAAACTCTGCAGAAAAAAAAAAAGGTGAAGATCTTACAAAAGCAACCGAGACGCCCTCAACAAGCTGGCAGCCATCTTGGACTTTGCTGGTTAGTCTGGCTCAGAGTTAGTAAACAGACCGTCTGGTAATCAGCAGTCAGACGAGGTGTTTAGTCCACTGAGTTCACCGTAAATATGAACAATTATTTTTGGAGCCTGATCCAAAATGGTTTGTTTTTAACAACACAATATTGCTATGGTTTTGATTCTACTGCAATTTTTCAAAGCAGCATTAAATCATTTGTGAAGGGCATTTATTGGGGCAGTTTAACAGCAAACACCATGAAATTTAAGACATTTATATTAAGGTTTAAGGCTATAGGAATGTATATAATATGCATTTTCTCTTAATGTATACATTTTCATTTACTAGTTTCATTTCTCCACATTAAAAACACTAACGTAACAGTGTATGAATGTTGTAACTCTCCAGCACCCTGAATATTTTCCGTTGAGCAAAGATGCAGAGAACAACCAAATATTCAGCCCTTCTCCCACCTAATTTCACTGAGGAACTCCTGGGTTTCACTTCATTCGACAGCATACTGTGTTTACTTTTTTATGAGACTGCCTTTACCTTCTGCAGTTTTTATAACCACGGCTAAAAAACATCCTCCCACGCCCCATATGTACGCGAGCGCACATCCAACCAATGCAGTCTCTTGCACTGCATCTCCCCGGGGAAGCAGCACACCGGTTAATGAGGGAGACGTTTGCCTCATTTCTCTCCAACTTTCTAATTAATTTGCTGTAAAGCTTATAAATCCCAACTCGTGAACTTCCTGACCTCCACTAGAAAGCGCTAATGGGCAAGTATCAGCCCACAGGGATCAATACAGCCCACTATAAAAGGCTACCATGCATTTGAAGCCCCCACAGCTCTATCATGTACCGTATTTTCCGGACCATAAGCCGCTACTTTTTTCCGACGTTTTGAACCATGCGGCTTTTACAGAGATGCGGCTTTTCTATGAATTTTTCTGCAGCCCTCAGATGGGCGCTGTAGATGGAAGTCAGTGCAAACAAAAAAGCGCCAGTTTTTATTCTTAGCGCATGCGACCCAAGACGCACACCAGCAAAATACGGTAATATTTTTACACCCTCACCCCCTCATAATGGAAAACACGCGAAGAAATTCCTATGATGCAGCTTTTAATTTGAAGCCATCGATCTGGCTATCCGTGAAGGAAATCGAGTGTGACAGTGGTTTCAATGCTCAGGAGGAAGATGAATAGCGATTTGTGCTTTCAGTGCACGGGAGAATGAAGCGACTTTAATAGTACTGCTGTGTATGAATAAAGACTTATGGTACAAAATCTTTTGTTGAGCGCAGCAACTCCTGCGTAATTCGTGAAGAATAAGAGACGTCTTCTCCTTTGGCTATGGAACAAGCCGTTTATTTCTAACAAGGACGTTTTTGTCGGCTCTGTACATTCGACATGTGTTATACCAGCCACACATACACGTAAACGCACTCTTTACCGTAATGTCGGTAAAACAGCGCACAGAACATCCTCATGCCTACTGTGAACAATGAGTAGGAGCGCATACAACAGATATTATTTCTCAGCCTGGATATTGGCGGCTTATAGTCCGATGCGGTTTATATGTGACAAAATATATATTTCTTTTAAATTTTAGCGGGTGCGGCCTAAATTTAGGTGCGCTCTATAGTCCAGAATTTACGGTACAACATATGGGCGCTTATTGACTAAATGGATCAAGTTGCCTCTGGCTTTACTTTGCTGTCGATCAAATGCGAGCACTTAATTGAAGGGCTGCTTCCGCGATGAGCTGACCCCGACGACGCACACAGGCAGACATAAAGGGAAGTGCTCAAGGCCCTTTTCTCTTGACTCGTGCCCACTATGTTTTCCTGTAACTGTGGTGAGCTGCAACAAAGCAGAGCTGGCTATGATGAAGCCCTGTCTGGCCAGCGTGTTGTGTTAAATTAAATTAAAGGGTGTTAATCTATGCAAACTGTTTTTGCAGAGCAAATATACTGTGGCAGCTCTTCAGTCTGGACTGAGTCTCTAATGGAGCACAAGATGAGCCCCACTCAGAAAAGACGGGGCTTATTCAAACCGATTATTTTCGATAATGTCCCGTAATGATGGCATCCGCCCCTGTGCTCTCTCCTCTTTGACTTCATTAGCACACTGCCACCAGCAGCTGACCCTCCAGACAATAATTACTGCCTAATTAGGGAGATGAGCAGTGCTTAAGCGCGGCTTAACGTTTAATCAGCCCACTTGACGAGCTGCTGGCGAGATCCAGATCTCACTAGCCAGAGGAGGCACACAGACACTGCAGAACGAGACGGTTTCACTCTGATGCACCGTAAAGGGCAGAAACTCCTCAAACTTTTGATGTGATTTGCTGACACTTAGAAATATCGTCTGTAACTCAAACGGACACATTGCCCATTTGTTCTGTGGTACTAAAAGTGTCAAAATGTACATGACGGTAATCCACAGACCTAACAGAAAACAGATTCACACACGAGTAAAAGCTGTGGATTAGCATGAATAACCATATCATTATATTTAGAAACAGATGTTGCTTCTTGGTGTTTCAAATGTCACTTTTTGGAGCTGTGAACACATAAAACTAAAATCCACACTGTAAAAATGTCCACGCTTCAAACTGTAGATCGGCTCCACTGAACAAATATTTTTAATTTTGTTTATTTGAGCAACAGTTAATTAAATTGTCAACAGCGGCTCATTTTGTTCAGCAGTGAAACTGTGTTTTTTTTTCTTTCAAACAAGCTATTTACGGATTGACTGATCTGAAAGCTGATCTGAAAGCTGCTCTAAAATGTCCAGTTCTAACCTGCTTTGTTGGATTCTTTAGTTTGATCACAATAAATAACTTTAACAATATATAGACTGTTCCAGCAGTAATATCTGGAACACCACCACTTATCTGACTCCTGATCAGGCATTTATTTTGCTCCTGAGATACGTTCAGCCTGCATGATGCTGTGTGTGTGTGTGTGTGTGTGTGTGTGTGTGTGTGTGTGTGTGTGTGTGTGTGTGTGTGTGGGAGCGTGTTTATAGATGGCGTCTCTCTCTTGTTCAGTGCCACTGGCTCCAAAGTTTAACTTAACTGTTGTATTGTTTTATTGAGGTCAGCAACAATTCCTGAGGTGGTGCCCGGGCTGTGGGAGTTTTCCTTGCCAACCACTATTGTGGGTCGCACCTCCCCCTCCCACCGCTTCATCGAAGTTAAGCCTTTACACACTCGACTGACTTCTAATAGCTGAGGAAATAGCTGCCCCCGAGCCTGATACTGTATGCCTGAAAGTGTCTTGCTGGACTCAGCTGAATAAAAGAACTGGGATCCTAATATCAGCCTGTGCACGGCAGCTGGATCAGGTTTGCGCAGGATGATTACTGCTGGTTCGAGGGGAGACTGTGCGATTGGGAACGCTTCCTGGGCCACTTGAGGTGAGTTTCGCAGGCCAGTGGCACAATGTGAAGAAAGCTGACCCACAGGACAACATGGACAGTATTTCAAACCTAAAAACTTTCGACGTCCAGTTGAGAGGAGGTAAAGATGTCTCCATGCACCTCCATGGGAGGTGATTTATGACCTTTGTAGCTGCTTAAAATGAGGGTGGGGTCCTTTAGAAACTAGGTGACAGACAGATGGTACAGCACCTCTTGGCTCTGCGTCCCTGCAGCTCTGCCCCGGGGATTCTTCAGTCTTCACACTTGGACAAGCGGGGGACGTACGCTCTACTGTACTGGCAATACTGTATGAGTGGGACTAGATGAGGGGGGAGGGGCATGGTGGGGGGGCTCAATCAACACCAGAGACACCAGAGACCTGAAACTGTGTATGAGCTGCACATACCAGAGGAGGGTTATAACAGGCAGGAATTCTGACGGTGTTTAACATGAGTGTGTGTGTGTTCAAGCTATTTTCAAACACACAGGTTTAGCCAGCAACTGGTCGTCCTGAAACCCCCTCCCCTTTTTTTCCAAAACTCTCTCTACCAGCCAGTATCGTGTGTGTGTGTGTTGTTAGTGTGGCCTCACTTTTTACATGAACAGAAAGTGTGTACGAGCTGCGGCACATACCATCAGAAAATGCCTGCCAGCGAGCGAGTTTACACAGCAGCCGGGCTGCAGCCCTTTGTGACTGTCAGTGAGAGAGATTTACACGAGAAACCCAACACTTGAAGCAACAAAAGAGCGAGATGTGAAGCCGTCGGTGCAGTGAACACCGGACCTGTGATTCCAAAAACAACCCTTGTCAGGGACGGCATGGTGACGCGGGGCACCGCAGATTGTCTGTCTTCCCTGGAAAGCTGACAAAGGGGATCGTTAAACTGCAGGATTTAATACATCCTCACCTTTTTGTACATAAGCATTTAAACAGTGGCAGAGGAATCCTTCAGGAATTTCATAAAGAAATGAACAAAAACTTGCAAAGGGAGGGTTGTGAATTCTGACAGGTTTCTAACAACTCCCCAGGTCTCCATCTGTGCTCCAACATGTGTCTATCCACTTTCCTGTCTCGCAGAAACTCGTCAAATACTTGGGAAGAGTGTACACACACACACACACACACACACAGTTGTGTTAAAGCAACGATGGGAGCCCCAATCTTGACACCAGGTCTAAATCTGCAGGTAACACCACATTCCCAAATCACACCAACTGGCACCCGAAAACTTTTTGGGACTTTGTAACGAAGCTCAATCTTTCTTCTAATGGAAACCATCTAAAATATGAGGGTCTGTGCTGGCCTCATTCGTACTCTCTCTTCACGGGTTTTATCACCTCCATCCCCATGGAGGTGACACCAACCCTACAATTGTTGGTTCGATCCCTGGCTCATGTGGTTGAAGTGACACTGAACCTCCGCTTAGTTGCTTTTTAATGCCTGTTGTGCAGCTGCACAACTGCACAACTGGCAGCTCCCCAATTAGTGCGTGAATCAAATGGATGAATAAGACGCAGTGTAAAGTGCTTTGAGTACCAACAGGTAGAAAAGCACCAAACAAGTGCAGGTCATTTATCACTAATCAGCTGCTTTATGTAACAGAGCAGCAGGCCATGTGTAAGAAGCACCTTGAACTCAAGCCTGCGTTTGCCAAGATTGCGTCATGTGTCCCCTGTGGCCTGTCTGGACTCTCACGGCGGGTGGGTGTAGGGGGAGCGAACAGGTGATTTGAAGTTGCTGTGCTCACCACTGTCGCTCCAACAGCTGTGTTGACACAGCGGCCGATAGGCACCACCTGAGAAAAATCCACACGGGTGCCATTTGCACCATGAAGCAGCATTAAATGCCCGGCACAGCACACTCAGTCTGCCTCCTCATTACTAGTCAACCAGGACATAAATATTAATGTTTAATGGCTGACTCATGGCTGAGCAGAGAGGTGATTCTCTCTGACTCCATCTGGGGTTTTTCTCTCTCCTCTTGTGAGATCAATGCCTGATGTAATATTGCAGTGTCAGCAGAGCAGACAGAGCAAACAAGAGGACAGGGTGTGTTTGTGCAGTTGACTTAGGGGGGAGAAGACGCCCCCACCAAAAAAAAAAAAAAAAAAAAGTCTGGAAGACAACTGGGAGCAAACATCCAGCCTGACACCGGGGTGATAAGGACATGCTCCACTGCAGCTCAAAGACGCACGTTTACACACACTCTTATCTGAGGTCCATTGTTTACAACGGGGCCCGGACTTGAAAGTGCTCAGAACCACCCGGCAGTGGGAGTGGATCTGCTCCACATTCACTCCGCTGTGTAAACTTCTCCTGGCCCGCTGCGATGCCTTTACACGATTCCTGCACATTATCCAAAAACGCAGGAATGAAACATGCCCCGATCTGCAGTGCGCTGCCACGTTTGTGAGAGCGTGTGCGTGCGTGCGCGCGCGAGAGTGTGCGTGCGTGTGTGCGTCGGACTTTCGCTTACTTTTGCACTGCAGGTCCACCATGGCCTGGTACCAGTCCTCCTGGTCCGCGTCGTTCTCCGCGGCCACGGCGAAGCTCTCGGCCCGCGTGTAGAGCACGATCATGTGCTTGTTCTTGGAGTCGGCCCGCTTGTTGATGTTGAAGCACGTCTCCAGCGCCACCGCTTTCTTCGGGACGGGGGCCTTGCCGCGGAATTTCTTCTCGCTCTCGTAGTACTCCAGACGGGCCGGGCCGCGCTCCGAGGCGGCGCGGAGCACGAAGTACCGCCGGTGCATGGACTTCTGCTTGCGGAGGTAGCCGCTCTTCCGCACGTCCTCGTCGCTGTGCTGCTCGCCCGCCTGGCTCTCCATGACGCCCGCCGCGCGTCTCCCCGAAATTCGTGCGAACCCGACGCGACTCCGCGTGCTTCTCTCGCGGCGCTTGTGCGAGTTCAGCGAGCGGATTCAAACATCCCCCGGCCGCGCTCCCCTCCCGCTCTCCCACATCAACACACGCATGTGAGAGGGGACGCGGAGGTCGCTACTGCGGGTCCCGGAGGTCAAGCCTGAACCGGGGCTCGGTGGTGGCTGCAGCTGTTGGTACTTTCCGGCTCCTTTCGGCTGCTTGTCTCGTCTGCGGACGGACCGGCGCAAGTTTTCCAGGCGCACACGGGCGAGCACATGAGGCGCAGCTCGGCGCGGAGCAGCCGCTGCTCTCCACCACCTCCACCCCTACTACTACTATTACTACTGCTGCTGCTGCTGCTGCCAGCGTTTCCAGGCGCCGTCTGAGCGCTTTAATCCCATTTAGTGCAGCGCTCACTGTCCCCTGTCTCACTGTCCCTCCGTCTGTCCCCCAGCCCTGTCCTGCTCGGCTCCGGTCGGGTCCTGTGGCGCGGAGACGAGCGGAGCAGCTACCGTGGAGCGGGACTGTCACTCAGCGCGGTACTAGTACTCCGGGACACGGTGCGTTCACGGGCCCGGGCTGAGCTCCGACACCACAGTTGCCATCGACGTTCGCGTTTAAGTAGGAATCTGATGTATAGAAGCAAACAGCTGTTGCATGTTATTTGTCAAGTGTCGATAGAAAATTACACGGCAAATACAGTTAAACAATATGTGCAGGTGTATGCATTTATACCTGTAGTACATGTGTGTTACAGACAACAACATGTTGGATCATAAAACCCCAAAACATAACTTTCGATAAAATCAATAAACACTAGTGTATGGACGGAGATATGCAAAATTACCTGGGTTGAGTCAGTTTAAACAAATACACTTGTTAGAAGTGTTAGAAAAGGACATTTAAATGTCGCTACAATATTTTGTTTGTTCAATTGGTTAGAAAATAATTGCCTCATCTTCAGGAATTATAATAAAAGGAGATGTGATGAACCAACTATGGTAGGTGCATCATTTTTTATTTAAATTTAGATTAAAATTGTTATTAAATTAGCCCATTTAATACCAAATACTTGCTGTCTTTTCCATTTTCAATTCGATTAGTATTCACAGAAGCAAAGCTTTATAAGAAGTAAAACATTGTCAGACCGTGTTTACAATTTATGTTTTTATTATTTTCTATATATCGTGACTGTTATAGCACAGGTTTTCTAGTTTATTGCATTTTTATTAAACCGTAATGTTTATCGGCCATCTGCTCACTCAAGTTGCAGTATTTCCCACAGACCGTGAAAGCAACAGTCCCAATGTTTGTGGAGTTTCAGTGTTGGCGCGTCTGGGAGTCCATCCTCTTCTATTTTTGGTGAAAAAAAAAAACCCTTTCTGCCCTGCATCATTGTTAAACCTATTACTTCAAGTTTTAAAGCACTCAGCGGATTCTGAAGCACTAACATTTACTGCATCACATCCTGTAATTAATGCTGCGAGATGTTGCATAAAAACATTAAAATCCAAAGGTCACAGTGAACTCAGAGTGGGACAACGTGATATTGGTGTCATTAGTGATTCCTGTTCGTGGTGATAAACTGCACATTAATCTGATGTACTTGAATAATATTTGGAGATGTTTATCGTCCAGTCCTATGGATTCGTTTTATCTGGACTGTCTGAGCACATCTTATTATCATTTAGCTCGAGCACAAAATAAAAACGCACAATGCTGATTATTCATAGGAATGTTTTAGACCTGGATTCACTCTGAATTTAAAATCACAATAATTTTTTAATCAAATGGCTCTAATAATAGCCTCTCTGAGAGCTCTAAAGGGTTTCTATCTTTGCACTGTATGCTTATGCAGTATGTATGTTGTTATGCAATATGCATTCAAAAGTAACCTTGTGCACGAGGTCAGAGGAAACTGGATCCCAGCCGCCCTCTGCTGCATGAAAATATTATTACACTTTTCATGTTGTGTCACTTAGGAATAAATGGAAACACACAAAGAAGCACCCAAAGTCAAACTGCATTAAGAAGCAACAAACTGGTTTTATGATTTTATGAATACTTGTCATTACAAAGACGTAGGTTGTTACATGAATGTCTTTTCTTTCTTGTTTTTCCTTTTTCTTTTGGCAAAATAAGAGAAATAAAATTTCGCCTCCATGTCAACCGAAAGAAAAAAAGACAGCAGAAAGAAAAGATTTTGGTCCTGTGCATGAAGCGATGATGTTTTTATACACGTTTATGTAAGTTATTCTGAAACTGCTTTTACATTCAGTAGCATCTCCTTTTAGCCCTCTAAGCGCATGCAGCCTGAGTGGAAAACACAGAATATCCTTCAGTGGAAACCCAGCCAAGAAACAGGGGTGAACACAAACATGTTCACACACACACACACACACACACTCGCTCACTCACTACAGAGAGAATCCCACCTTATCTTTCAACACTAATTTCAATGTGCATCAGGAGGCTGTTAAGGCGGTTACAACCATTTGCAGAATCTCATGATGCAGGCATTTCCTCTGGAAAACTCAAAGACTCAAACGTTTTTAAAGCATAAGGAGACGTGGACGTTTTTAACCGGCGGGCTGGTATTTTTTTTGCGTTTTTTTGCAGGAGATGAAAGCAAAGTAGCAGCAGCAACATGTGCGTGTCAGTTATATATATACACTGTATATATATATATATATATTTATATGTATTTAATTATATGTGTGTGTGTGTATGTATGTGTGTGTGTGTGTTTCTGCAAAACTCCTAGAGGCGATGATTACCTGCGACTCCCACTGAGCCCTGAGGTGGCATCTACTGGCACACAAACACCTTTGGACGTACGTCACTTGGTACAAACACTGCAGGCCAACACTCTCATACATACATGTGTTTCCTAATTACATTCACACTTTTTTTACCCTCCACAAACACGTAAACACAGAAAAGGGTGAGAAGAGAGGAGAGGGAGGAGGAGGATGGGAGGGTGTCTCCCTCAGAGGGTGAAAATACTCCAGAGGCATTGAAATGGCAGCAACTCCTCAAGTTCCCCTTCTCCCTCAATTCCCAGAGATGCATGGGTGGGTGAAGAAGGAGGGGGGGGGGGGTGTCAGATGAAAGGGTTTCTCGACGTCCCTCGACTGGGGTAAACATTCCCCTGAAAGACAAGAGGGGCAGGGTGAGAAAGAGAAGGAGAATTTTACTACACTTCCTGTAGTTTGCAGAAAAGAAGAACTTGCAAAAACTACCAATTAGACCCCCACCAACACCCTCACCATACACACACACACACACACACACACCCCACACAGTCTTTTATTCTCTTGAAGTGCACTCAGTGCCACTTGTTTGTCAAACCCCGAGGAGGCCACTCACAGTAAACGGGTTCACCGACATCGGCCGAGGGACTTTGGGCTGAGACTCTGAGGCAGGGAAGGAGGCGAAACCTGAAAGCAGCAAACATAACATGACAGTGGGAAACATGTTGAGTTGTGCGAAGGCGGCAGTGAAACCAGAAACCGCAGCAGCAGCTCTGCACGCCACGTGTGAACTGGTGTGTGTGTTTCTGCTGGTCACTGCTGATGTGGTGCCTCACAGCTTCACACTGCTGCATCTGTAGCCAAGTGTTTACCTCTACCTTAGATTCAAGTGAAATGCACATATGAAAGCTGTTGTGACAACCTTGCATTGTCATTTACTCTTATAATGCACATTTAAAATCAGTTATTGATTTATTTTTCAGTTAGAGAATGATGAAATTTGGATGTAAGATCGTAAAATTGTTGTTTTTATTAGTCAGATAAAGTGAAGACGTTCTGTTCACGGCTTCATTTGGATGCACCAACAACTCTGACAGGGACAACCACAGTACGTGTCTGATGTTTGCTATATGAGCCAGATTATTTTAGTCATTTTAGTTAATGATAAAAATTGACCAAAGACCAGTGTGGTGTTAAAAATAATCTACTGCTCTTTATGAGTTAATACTTTACCAATAAACTTAATTTGACACTAAAACAGATGTAGTAAAATGTCTCTCATCTCTGAGAATTTATTGTCAAACTAAAACTAAACGTTTTTAATTTTATGTTTTTTTGTCTTTTTTCTTCTTGTCTGCAGCATTCAGGTGTGTGTTAACACAAAACCAAGAAGGGAAGACATAAGCAATGGTCTTAGAGAAGAAATTGTTGTTGCACATCAATCTGGAAAAGTTTATCAAACCATTTCCAAACAATTTGGAGTTCAACATTCTAAAATGATAAAGATTATTCACAAGTATTTAAGACAGTTGCCAGATTTCCCAGGAGTGGACGTCCCAGCACATTCACCCAAAGGTCAGACTGTGCAATGCTCCAAAAAATACAAACATCACAAAGAGCTACATCTCAGACCCAACAGGCCTCACTGAGCACGGCAGATGTAAAAGTCCACGACAGCACAATTAGAAAAAGACGGAACAAGTACGGTTTGTTTGCGAGGGTTGCAGGAGAAAGTCTTTTCCGTCTAAAGCACGACTGAGGGTCACAAAACGGCATCTGAACAAACCACACGACTTCTGGCACAGTGTCCTGTGGACACATGCAAGCAAAGTGGAGTTGTCTGACCTTAATGCCCTGTGTCATGTTCGGTAAAAACCCACACAACATTTCAGCACAAACACCACATGCTCACTGTTGGGCAGCCACAGGACCACGGCCCCCTGCAGTCATTAAGTCGACCATGAACTCCTCTCTATACAAGAGGATTCTAGAGGCAAATGTGAGGACATCTGTCCGACAGCTAAAGCATGGTCAAAACTGGGTCAAACAACAGGAGAACGATCCTAAGCACACCAGTAATTCTAAATCAGAATGGCTCAAAAATAAAAGAATCCAGGTTTTGCAATGGCCTAGTCAAAGTCCAGACCTCAACCCGATTGAAATGCTGTGGCAGGACTTTAACAGAGCTGTGCAAGAGCCTCAGTGAACTGAAGCAATGTTGTACAGAAGACTGGGCCAAAATTCCTCCACAGCGATGTGAGCGACTGATAAAAATCACACAGGAAACAATTACTTCAAGTGATTCTTGCTGAAGGTGGATCTACAGGTTATTGAATCATGGGGGTACTTACTATAGCCCACATGTTTTCTTCTTTTCTGCTTCATTTTTGTTAAAGAAATTAACGGCACGGAAAAAAAAGGTTGACTGTATGCTTTTGTGTAATACTAGGACCTGCTTTTATCAGATTTATGATTTATATGATTTATTATCAGATTCTATATTAGATTTTCTGCACAAACATACAGTGTACATCCGAACTTACCGTTGGCTTCCTGGTTGGCGGCCGGCTCATGAGGAAAAGCGTTGTGAGTGGCGGGCGCTGGGAAGGAGGTGGAGGGCGGGAAAACAGAGGTGGGCGAAGTGACAAACGCATTGGAGTCACCTGGAGAAAAGACGTAGGATCAGACACGAACTGAGCAACTACCTGAACAACTCTATACATAATACTGTTGAATAATTAATTAACGACAGAGCTGAGAGCACAAAGCCCAGAGGTTTAATTTTGAAACTCTGGAAAATGGAACAAACACCGCAAATATTCCTGTTCAGTGTCATACAACGATGTGCTTTAAGTGTGTTTCTACATGCCCGTTCTGCAGAGAGGTGTGCACAGCTGCACACGTTCACATGCTGTAAGTCCAGAGAGAACACAAGGTAAAAATGCACTTTATATATTTTGTTGTGTACTTCTTCACTAACTCGTTGTTTGTCTTTGTGCTCATACGTAAAATCAAGGTTACAGGCAATTATTCCTCTTACTTTATTCTTTCTTTTTATTGTTAGTTTAAATACATTTCCTGATATATTTGTGGTTATTGGTGGTATAATGGTTTTTGATGTTTATTATAGCTGACCTGTGTCCTTCAGTAGTTTAAATTTTTATTATTTTTTATTCCCATACGTTATACTCTGTTATACGTGCAGGGCTGAATGATATAAGAACGGTGTTGTATAGTTGAAAATTTTGTCACTGTCCTTTTAAAACAGACTCCTACACTTTGTCAGACTGGTACTAAAAAACTGAGCACAGATTGGTTTATATTTTAAGGACAATCTGGCAGTTTACACATAGATTATCTTTTGTCTCCTTTTATGTAAGTGAGATCACAAATAAAGGACCATGAGTCTCACCTCCGGACACGCTGCTGAAGGGGTTACTGGGGGAGAGGGCAATGGGCTGCTGGGAAGCCGAGCTGGAGCTGGAGCTGAATGGATTGGGAAAATCTAAGAGACACACAGGGGGAGATAATTCTCAGTGTGGGGAACATTCCTGCCTATTGAATCCAACACTGCTCTGAGTCACACACAGATGCCTCCCAATTAGGGAGGTCGAACAGTTTCAAAGATGAAGGAGCTGACTGTAAATAACAGAGCAGGTTAGCAGGAGGGATCGATGCAGTTTGTGCTTGGCACCTACTTGCGAAGGTTTGGGAGCCAGAGACTGTATCGACACCGGGGGAACTGGGGAAAAGCAGAAACACAGAGAATCAATCAGAAGATGACCTTTAACGGGCTTCAGAAAATGTAAAAATCTCTCACGTTAAACAAAAGCAGATTTGACAGCATTTGATTTCTTTCATCTCTACCTGGCAGGAGTGGAGCTGGAGGAGAGCCTGCTGCCGAAGATGGTGCTGTACTGCGGGGGACCACCAGGTGGGGCTGCACACAAGCATTTCACACAGACCTCAACCTCAGGCCTCTAACAGCGCTGCTTTAAAAAGATCAAGATCTGCCATTGTCTAGAAATGCTGGTAAAAATCTCACAAAGGCTTCAAAGATGTGGTTTTAAGCATGCAAGTCATCAGAGCACAGCAGCATTACAAATAACCTGAATAAAATATCTTCTCTGCGCTCAGCTTGATATGAATCAAAGTGAGCTGGGGCAGAAAATCAATAACCTCCTAACTCTGCGATTGGCAGAGGCTGCGACGAAGCTGAAAAAAACAACAAAGCTTCTTGTGGAAGGCTGAACTGCTTCTCACGTAGAACATATGTATTAAACCCGCTGCCCTGATTATTAGACAAATACAGCTGATTTTCAAATATAGCAGGAAGGCTCTTTGACTGAGACTGTGCATGATCGCGAGTAAACACAATGAGTATAATTCAGCTGCTAAAAGCCTTGGCATTTAGAGTAAGGATGTTATGCAACCTTGTTGAGCTGCCCGTGACAATCTGTATCAAACTCACACCCTCCCTCTTCCTCTGCATCCATCTATTAGGCTACACACTGGAGGAATAAGCGTGTGTGCTTTTTCCCCTGAGCCAAAGAATGTGGCTGCGATAGAGGTGCACAAACTTTATGAAAACGCATCTATGAGCCACACGCGAACACTGGCAGACACGTTTGTTCATTACAACAAATATGTGCTTATCTTTAACCAGCTTCACGGACTAATGACAGTGTGATCACAGTCTGTTTGTGAGAGGCATGTTCACACACGCTTATAGTGCCACATGTACCAGCCTCCTGAGTGTGTTATTTGAGAATTTGTACAATGTCTGGGGAAGAATCGGAGGCACAAGACGCAAGTGCTGAATGCACTCTGTATACTTTGAGCTGGTGTTAAAGCTGACAGAGCTGGATTAGTGATTTCTTACAGTTTTCAAGTAACTTGCCCAACACTGGTGCATAATATACCAACTAATAAAACTATCAAAAGCATTTCTGTATCTGTAATTTCAGGAGTCTTGAGTTTCGATAAAAAAAATGAATAAATATAATCACTATAGACATTGACAAAACTTTATGGGCACATCAAAGGTTTTTGCAGTTATTGTCCTACCTGTGGCCGTTGTCGAGTCAGAGAAGACGCTGTCCAGCTGGGACACGGCAGCGTACCTGTCCTGGCTGTTGGAGCTGCTGACAGGTTGTGCCGCCTGGCTGATACTGGCAGGCTGCTGCTGCTGCTGCTGGGACAGAGACTGGGGCAGAGTCTGATGCTGAGGATGGTTCAAACCTCCAAAGTCCACGCTGAGAGACTTGGGGAAAGCCCTGAAAGGCCCCGTGGTCCCTGAGGTCGATACTGTACGACCTGAAATTAAAAAGAGCAATAACGAGACTCAGTCCAAAAACAGTCTGAAAGGCTTTACTGCTGCATTCAAGTGCAGATGACAGTTCAGTTTTTAAACCAGCAGAAGCAAAATCATCTTAGTTTTAGAAATTCTACACGTGCAAATCCACAAAATGAGTATTACTGAGCTGTTACTGAGTGGTACCAAAGTGTATTCAGAGCAAACAATGCAAATTAAATAAAATCTATTCCAGATGAATTTTTTTCAGTTATATTAAGATATAAACAAAGCTCAAATCTATAAAGAGTATTGGAGAATTGGTTTGATGGAAAGCTCCAAAACAGCCACTAAATGAACTTTGAGATGAAGGTCAAGAGGGACTTGAGCATTGGCCCAGCTGTCGAAGAAGACCAGAGAATTCGGTCCAAAGTCCCAGAACAGTTCCGAAATAAACTAACAAGTCAGATTCTTTTCTCAGCTGCTCTTTTCAAAGTTTATTTAAAAGTCCATTTAGCATATGGCATGTGGATGTTTTCATTTTATCAGAACAAGACATCTTGTCCATTTGGCGTAAAATCCGAGGTTCTGTGTCTTCCTTTTTGAAACAGCAGTTGACTGTCCATTTCCCTGACGATCAAAAGCTCCAAGATGTTTACTGAACGCAGCTTGGTGTAAGATTGTTTTCTTCAAAGATGGAAACAAATTGAGCAATATCTTTATCAGGCAAGATCCAGATCAACTCATACATAATCAGCTGATTTTATGCTATTACTGTTATACACATAAGATTATTCATATGGAAGCATTCAATAAAAAGAGATTTATGAGCCTTTAGTCCGACCACATTAAACCTCATGCGGTTTGGCTTCACGTCATCGAGTAACACGTATTGTCACCACAGTTCACAAACACTGAAAGGCGGAGCAGCAAGCCAATAAGCTCTTGCATATTTTCAAAGCGGCAAACAAAATAAATGCGATCGTTAAACAAAGGCAGGAAGCCGCGATTAACATCTTCCCAGGTAGCAAGCGTCCCACAAACATAAGCCTCAAAGCATGCTGGTATTATGCTAGCATTAGGGAAATCAAGCTTGTTTTCCACTGTGGGCCGAAGAATCAGAGACACAGACCAGACGAGACCAGATACGGATTATCTGAAGACATAAAGCATGCACGAGTCAAGCTGCGTGTTTTGGGATGTGATAATGACTCCTGAAGGGTTGAAAGATACAGACTTATCTTAGTGAACATACCTGAACTTCCTAGAATACTTGTTTGGGACGTTAATGTGTATCGTGGGATTACAGCTGTGCCCTACATAGTTTTTCAAGTGCTTGAACGCCACCGTGGTGCGAAATATCAGCGTCCCTCTGCTGACGGGGGCAGCAGCAGCTCCGGCCTAAATATAGCATTGCTTTAAACTTGTTCTTTTTCCTCTAAGGGAACAGTGTGTGTGTCTCTCCTTGACCCTCTAAGCCTTCAGATCTGGGCTTTGAAGTAGAAAACCTGATTGATGAAGAAGAATATCGACCCTAACTGCAGCATGTGACTTGTCCGAGGGGGGGGGTGAAGGAATTGAAAGTGCTGTTGTGTCTTCTGGTCCACGATCAAGCTGGATTCATATGCATGTGAGGGATGGATGGCAGCAGCAGGGCCTGCAGATTGGCCCTCTATTAAGAAGCATAGAAGAGCTTATTGATCTCAGCCATTCCGCACACACTTAAATGCATCGAAAGCCCAAATGCGGTCGGTGCTGTGTCTTACCTAAAGTGAAGTGGTTTTTGAAAGAGCTACTGGCTATGAGGTCAGGGAGGAGAGGAGAATGAGATAAGACAGAGACAGAAGAAAAGAGGGAAGGGTGGAGAAAAGAGAGAGGAAAGCGTCACTGACGTCACATGAAATGTGCTGCCTGCTGTTATTTGTGGCCAGCGGAGAAACCTGTTGATTTTTCCTACTCAAACCCAACCCAGGATGTCATACTGATGACTCGGACGCATTCAAAACCCACACGGGATAGTAAATTCCCACTGCCGTGATGGATATTGTGACTGCAGAAGCACTTCTGTCGTTTTGTTCCTCCGAAAGTGACAGGGCCAACAGCATCATTAGTGAAAATGAGAGAAAATATTCGGCAAACTGCATAACACACTGACACGATAACTACAGGCCCACAGAACCGAATGGAACAGGGCATCACCGATTTTTACAACATATGGCCACAGCTCTTCCTTCTGTCTCAGATCACAACAAGGTGCAATAGTTTGATGTTTCTCTTTAGTACGCTCATCATTAATATGCATCAGACACAATTTAGGCTTCATCATCTAACAAGTAGTACTGTAAATCTCTTTCCAGAAATAGATGAAAGCTGCTTTAAGAGTAACGCTGGCATGATTAAACAGTTGTGTTATTGTCAGCGAAACTATGAAAAGATCCAAACAATGTGTTGGCCTCATTACTTTGGAAGTTGCCTCAGATTTAGCAACCAACCCTGACTGCTTCTTCTGAAGGTGCACAACTTATAAAAACAAAAAAGTTAAAAGTTAGGAAACTAGTGCGGACGATTGTGTGAACACAAAACCTCAACTAATATGGTCTATAATATTATTAACAGGTTGCAGTCAGGCTTTTAATGTAAACAGAAATCATTTTGTGCTTTTACAGCATGTTCTGTCCGTGTTTCCAAGCTTCACGCAAACGTCTGCTGACCATAGCTTCGTATTTACTGTACAGACTTGAGACTGGATTATCGGAATAATGCAGGTTTCAGTTTGACCGAGAGCGGGAAGAAAACAAAACGTGCAGTGGGGGACGCACCTGAAGGCCGTGGGAGGGCAGGGAAAGAGGGGGCATGGCTCTGAGCTCCCAGTGCTGATGACAGAGAGCCTGGCCGCTGCCTTTCTATCCCACACAGGGTGGGATCTGAATTAAAGAGACAACAAGAAAGGACAAACTAGTGAAGGAACGGATCAGAGCAAGTCCAAAAATATGTTTTCCTCATACAGAGATCAGCGTCTAACCTTTCAGAGGGGGGTCTCTGAAGCTTTGGGAGCGTGACGGCCGAGCGGTGAAGGCGTCCGTCCGCATGTCGGCAGGGGATATGGCAGGAGCTCGATCCCATGACGGCATCTGGGATTGAGACTAAAAGACAAGAGACAAAAAAAAAAAATTTTGAGAAAGAAGCAGATGGGTGGTGGAGAGACAGACACAAAGGGTGAAGAAGTGAGTCTCTTTCATGCTCGCTCAATAATTCATAAGCAGCGGCTTTGATGTCCAGGCTACCTGGCCCCTCACTGCCCAGCCCATCAGTCTCTGTCTCTCTGGTGCAGTGTGGAAGTGAATTCAGGTCGTTGCGTCACTTTCTATTCTCTGTTTCTCATTTGCCTCTTTGAACTAACTTTTCTTCTTTCATTTCTTCTTTTTTCTACCGCACCCACCCACCTTCTTTCCTGAATCCTCACCATGTCACTTACACTCCCCTCCTCACTCACCATATATTACACCATGACAATTAGGACACATTAAGCCTCTTACCAGGGGCCTTGTGGCTCTGCCATTGGGGGGCAGGTTATGAGGAGGGGCCTGGCTTCCTAAGGGGCCATGAGAGGGGAGCACAGGCTGGACCCCTGGGCTCCAAGGACCCTCCACATCTCTCCGGTTCTTGCTTTTGGAAAAATGCCTGCAAAGGATTGGAAATTAAATGAGTCTTTGTCACTAAATAGTCACATAAAAAGCACAATTAACTTTTTTTATGCACACACTAAAAGCAGCAATGACTCATCAGTTCATTTGTATGAGTGGGTCTTTATTTCAAACTGTCTCATGCTGGATATCAGCTCTGTTTCACTACTGCAGCTGACGTTAGCTGTGTTCCGCACTCCAGCCTCGCTCTCCGGTATCCTGCCTGGTAAAAAGCTCCCTGATTGTCGGCTGTTGTCCAGTCTTCCAGTGCATCAGAGGCTTGTATGTTATTAACTACTGTCTTTTATGTAGAACGGTGAGACCAGTTTCTGCTCGGCATGTACACAACACACCAATGTTCTTCTGGTTTTAGAGGTTTTGCCTGTCAACCTCTTAGCAGACATCTGCCGGAGCCTGTTTTGGTTATGTGGTGCTGACTTCCCTTTTTGTGTTCGTGAACATTTGGGTTTAAAATAGACTGAAAACCGTCCATCTGCACGTGTGTCAATGGACTGACCCCTGGCTGGAGGAGGGGTGTGACTGCAGCCTCAATTAAACACAATTACTCCCGTGTTTGACTGATTTCAAGTGCAAGGCATTTTGACAGTTGGTGTCCACATTCTTATGAATATGTTTTAGACAGTACTGTTTTAAATAAATTAGGTTTTGCTGTGGTTGCTCTTCAATTGCACTTGAGCTTGATTCATACTTATTTACACAGCGGCTGCACAACGAGCCTTCACCGTTGTACATCTACATCACATTTCTGTCACAGGTGATGAGGTCTGTGTCACCACAGCAGCGTGTAGTTACATTTCTGGGAAGGTGAACATCACGTGCTCCGAATAACATACGGCGTAGACGCAGTATAGGTTTAGCCTAAGCCTGTAATCAGCATGTTAAACTGAAAATGAAGCTACAATCCTCACCATTTCTTCTTCTCATACTTGTCCTGCAGGAACTCTTTGAACTTCTGGGAGTCCTTCATATCTGAGCAGCCATCTGTCTTTGGGTCAAATACGCATAGCCAAGTCCTCCTCCCGACCTAAACATACACACACACACGTTTGGCAAGAAAACACATAAATATCATGCAGTTTTGGCAAGCCATTCCGAATCAGAAGGGGTCTGTGTAATTGCTGGAGCATAAAAACCAAATTGCAAGCACTGCTTTTGTTTGACATTTAATCCCAGAGAGTCTCTCACAAACACAAACAGATTTGATCATCAGTGATTCATCCGCGGTGCAAGAGCAAATATTACTGCCTATGAATCATAACTGGCAGGATCACTTTTCAGAGGATGATATGGTGGAGAAAGCTGGACAATACACACCTCTGCGTCTCTTCAAATTATACTTGACTCAAACAGACACACACTCACACACACACACATCCTGGCCGGCAGCGAAACGATAAAAATGTTCAGCACTGATCTGATAGCCTGAAACACCTTTTAACTGTGTGATATAAGCTCAGCAGTGAGTGCTGCCTACACCTGTGGTTCTCCAACTCAATGTTATACAGTGAGTCTTATTTTTTTACATTTTTGCACAAATATAATTTAGTAATAATAAGCCGTAGTCAAACTAGGAAGATTTTTAAGGCAAACATCATCCATTCATCCATTATCTGTAAGCGCTTATGTGGGAGGAAACCAGAGGAACATACAAACTCCACACAGAAAGACCGAAGCCACGCAGGGATTTTAAACCGAGCACATTGTAGCTGTGAGGCACCAGCACTAACAACTCCACGATCGCGCTCCTCAGACAGACTTTAATATTTGGCTATAATAAAATGCGCTAATGACATATCTGCATTAGAGCCGAAGCAATGAATCAATTGACTTGTCACCGGAAAGTAATTCTGATAACAGACAAATCAATTAGCTTCTGTGAAGATTTGTATGTTTTCTTAGTCTAAATGGAATAGTTTTGGTTTTGGTGGCCCAAGCAATAATTAAGATAATAAAAATAATTACATGAGGCGTGTTCATGGCATAAAACATTTCAATAAAGACATCTTGTTTTTCAAACATTCAAACCAGGATTTGTAGCGATCAGGATATTTTCTAAGTTGAAAAAATGTTAAAGGAGGGTTATAAAAAGTTTGGGAAAGACTGACTTCCACACGCATGTACAAACATACACAGAAAGGAAATAGATTGTGGTTTGGGTGGGACGGTCAGCCGGTGTGAGCCGGAAAGCAACATTCTTCACAGAAAAAGCTCGGCCACAAAGACTTGTATCCACTAGGGATATGATATTCCGTATCACAACACAGAAAGTGAGCTTTAAAAATGAACGTGCACAAAAAAAATCACGTAATATTCAAGTGCTATATTTTAATAACGTCGGATGAACTCACGTGTCTATAATACAGGAATAAACAGTGAAATGCGTTTCTTTTTCTTTAAAGTGAACTACACCTGCCTCCAACTGAAGCCCCAGGTGAGACATCACTCACCTCGTTGCCATGGTTTTGAAGGAATTCCACTTCCTGTTGGGAGAAGGTTGTCATGGAGATAGACTTGACTCTATGTGGTGGGTTGAGGCCTCTCCTGGGACACAGAGGAGAGATGGAGAGAGGATTACGGACTAAAATAATGCAGGACAAATGACGACATATAGTCAACCCTGGTTTCGGAGACATACAGGACAGAACAGGTGGGAGAAGAAATTTCTGTGTGAGATTTTGTCGTGGGAAAAGGTGCCACACACACACACACACACACACACACCCTGTGACAGACGAACACATGGTTTCAATAAGCAGGACCTCTTTCTGGCCTCCATGCTGGGGACACAAAGTGGGACAGTGCTGTGCATGTGTGGGATTGCGCAATAACGCGCCCTGAAGTGCGGAAACCATCATCCTGAGGACTAGACTGAACATGCAGAACAAAATGTGACAGTTCACGTCCAAACACACACACGCCCACACTGGAGTGGCCCAGAGAGAGAGAGAGAGAGAGAGAGAGAGAGAGAGGGAGGGGGTAGTGTCAAACCTGCACCATGACGAAATGAAACGTAACTCAGAGCTGGAAAATGACCAACTAGCGGTGTGTCGTTTATGAAGCTGTTGGAAGACACGCAGGAGAGACAGAGAGGGAGACACTGCGTAAATGAACGTGTGCGCACTGCCGCGGCTGTTGCAGCGCACCAGCACAAATCCGAACAACACGCTGGAAATGAGTAAATCTGGGTGGTGCATGGTGCAACCTCAGGCCTGCTGCTTTCACTCACTGTCTCTGTGCGGCGAACACATCCGGACACTTACAGCATTCCGGAGCACGACGTGCACACGAAGCTCCCCACCGTGATGTCGGTGTAAGTCACCCCGGGCTGGCTGCACTCGAAGCAGTGTTTGTTTACTCCGGACTGGGCCAGCTCCCGAACCTTGCGGGCGCAGATCTCCTGGTTGTCCCGGTGCTTTCGGTTCGACATTTTAATCTGTGGCGGCGCCCGACGCGCAGGGTCCGCTGCTGTGAAGCCGGGGTGACGCTCCGCCGCGCGCCTGGATCCTCCTCCGTTTACTACGCGCAGCGCTTCACGCCCGCATTATGGAAACGCTGTGAATGCGGCTTCACACACCCCCCCTCCTCCTCCTCCGCCCCCCCCCTCCTCCTCCGGTGCGTGGCTTCACGGAGGAGGGAGGCGCGTCAAGTCACGCACAAAGAGCTGCAGACACACCGGAAACGCCACACGCGTCCTTCAAAATAAAGGCGACTGGCGGGCGGCGCTTTCCATTTCCGTGACGGTTTGACTTCTCGGTTGCCTGTTTCTTTAACAAAATGCTCCAAAATAAGCAGCGGTTATCTCATCAAAAGGGTTTGTAGGTCAAGGTATTTACTGTTTGTTCTCTGGGGTTTCTGTGAATCACTAATTTTTTACTAACTTTCAGATAAAATGGGAAAAATAAACAGGTTTTCCCTTAGAATCAACTTTGCACCTGAAATGAAAATCTCAGCACAAGCCAATTAATCAGCAGATGTTTTTGGAGCTTTTTTTTTTTTTTTTTATAATGTCACATATTTTCAGTCAAGTCCATCCAAAGTTAAAGCAGAACAACCTCTAGGAACCTGTGTTGAGACTGATTGATTTTAGTTTTTTGGAGGTGATTATTTAAAATGGGCCTGTCGGTTATGTTACGTAAGAATGACCTAATACCCAGAACCACTGGAGGCCAGAATTGACTTTTTGTCATTTATTGAGCCTTCAAAGGCCTTAAACTTAATATTCATTCTCCCTACAGGAAAAGAGAAATATATTCTCCTATAAGAGAAAACCTGAGAGGCAGGACAGAGAGTTCGTCCATTTACATAATTTTTCATGACATCTTAAATGTCTTTTATGAAGGTGTCACTTAATGTTCCCAAGCCGGTGGTGGATTATACAAAAATGCAGTTTTGCTAAATGTAGAACAGTCTCAGTAAAACCTAGTTTCACACCAAAGCTAAAGCCCTGTCTCACAAATACTTTGTAATAATTTAGTTCATTTTCAGATCTGACTGGTTTGTTAACCATAAAAAGCAAAGTTAATGTTGAGGTGCTATCCTTAGAACAATAAACATCTAGTTTTTGATCAAAATGATAATATGAGACCCATAGATAATGTGGCACAATTGCTTCAGCATCTCTAATGCTTAAAAAAGAGTTTTATAAAAGTACAACAATTTTCCACTCCAGAAGTCGTCTTATTATAAAATAACGAAGATTTATTGGACTTCAGGTTCCACTATTGTGCTGATCACAAACTAATTCAATAAATCACGTATCTAAACCAAAATCCTGTAGGAAAAAACAAAAGTAGAACAAATACAGACAAAACAATTGTTCAGCCCTGAGTTAATTCATATTAAATAAAGGTTTAAAATATAAATTTGAATTATTTAGTTGCTACAGTCTTAATCAAATCCATTATTGTGTAAAAGCAAGACAGGCCTTTAATTTTCAACACTTTCCGGATGTGGCACATCCCACAGTGTCCGTTTTGACCGTTGGACAGATGCGGAGGGGATCTCCTTTCAAAGACAAATAAGAACCTGTCGAGGGGCCAAGTTTGACATGGTCCGATGAGGCTTTCATGAGTTTCTCGGGGCCGAGTGTAGGTCCCGTTCGCCCGTGTCCGGTTGCGCAGCGATGAGCTGATACGGTCCAGATAATTTTAAGAGACTGAGCTCAGAAAAGCCAAGCAAAAGGAGCCCTTTATGATCAGATTATTAGTAGGTTTCACGTTATTAAAAAAATATGGACATTTATCCTTGTAGGCAACACATTCAGAAAAGTTCCTGGAGCTCACGGTTGACTTGTTCCTTAATAAGTCTGGATTTCATGGCCATTAAAATCATATTTTTGGTGAGTGGCATAATTGTAAATACCGGTTATTACTAACTTCCCTAGTGAACATCTCCGAGATATTTATTTTCATGAAGAAACTTAGCAACGAAACAAATCAAACTACGCCCTTTCCGTGACGTCTGTGAGGGGAGATGTGAGATTTTCGCTCCTTGGCACCGGCACAGAGAAGAATGGATGCCGGGGTCAGTGAAGGCATCACAGTCGAACGGAGTCCGGAGGGAACGAAGTAGGACAAAGACAAGCATCCAGCCACATTGTCCTCATGTAAATAATCAGAGGCTGCAGGTCTACAGTGACAGTTTGTGAGCGGCAGAGGGAGACACACACATCAGCAGACAGACAGACAGACAGACAGACAGAGACAGACAGAGGGAGTTTGCTGTAATGACACTTTTCTTGTGAGCAGTCGACCACAGGCCTCACACTAACAGGCAGATGCTTCTTTACTGTTGCTCAACAGGTCGAAGTGTTGCGTGCTCCGGATTTCAAAATGTCTAAGTTAGACCATGCTGAATCACCTTTAGTGTCCCACTTTCTTTATTTCTCCATTTTCAACTCACGGCAGTTTTCACTTCACTAAATTTCTTTTGTACTTGTACTTTTAGCTCATATTGTTTGTACTTAGTTTGTACACACACACACACACACCTTGTTTCACTTATTTCTGACTCAGTATTCGGTGGTTCTTTATTATGACAATCTTATAGTTGTTTGCGTAGTATGATTTAGTCTTATTCTTGACAGTTTTTTACTTGATATCGCCTCATTTTTGTTACTTAGTAAGTTTTTCTTTTTACTTAGTGTCATAATATTTTCTAATATTTAGAAATATATTTCTTAATATTTCTTATTTTATTGTATTCCAGAATCAATATCTTACTTAGAACTCAATGTTGCATTTTTATGACTTAAGTCTTATTTTTGAGTTATATTTTATAATTTTTGACTGAATATCTGATTATTTTTTAACTACATCTTTCTTTTCATGTATTGCTGCATGTTTTCTTTAATGTCATTAGTTTCGTGTTTTTTTGAATTTATATGACCTTACACTGTCCAGGGTAGGGCAGGTACATTTAAAATGGTTTCACATATTTTGTCACAACAGAATTTTGTTCCAGTAGCAACCAGGCAGATTATTCCTGCAACGGATGGATTTTTACTTGCTAATTATTTGTTGTGACTACTTTAAGTTTAAGACCCTTAAGTCATTTTACATATGTGCCCACTGAACATGTGCCCGTCCGGCCACCCGGGTACAGAAATTCCAGCTCCGCCCCTGTATATGTCACAGTTTTTCAGTTTTGAATTGGTATCTCATATTTTCAATAAACTATCTCCTATTTTGACTTAGTGCGTCTTGTTTTTCCCTCAGTAGCGTTTTCATTCGATAACTCTTGGCTCTGACATATCTCATATTTCCAGCTTTGGACTTGTGTGTCATATTGTGTCTCAGTGAGTCTTAGTTTATCTCAGCGACAAGACAAAAGAGAAGGTTGCCAGACAAGATTACACACCCAGACTCTGCATGTGAAACCCAAGTGCTGAACACACACACAGCAAGTGGACAAACTGGACAAACTCTGACAATATCCAAATATTCAAATCAATCGTGGTGCACATGAAACACATATGAAAGACATTCTAGTGGGACATCTTACTTTATGCAATTTGCGGCTGCAAAACCACTATTTATCATGTGTAGAGAAACCCGGAAACAGCTCGATGGGGGTTGGACCTCGTGTGTGAGTGTGTGTCCGTGTGTGTGTGTGTGTGTCGAGAGAGAGACAGCGGAGAGCTCCAGGGAACAGGTCCGCCTGTCCTCTGATTCGGTCTGGGATTATCGAGCTGATCCATACGGGACTCTTGGCTCCCGGGTCTCTGCAGCATCCTGCGCACCGGAACACGGAGCGGGTGGCGTCTGATTGGCCGGATCGGGGATGGTACGAACGCAGCTCGCATCCCCTGCCTTCATTCACGACCAGTGACACATCGTCCGTGTGGCTGGTTCGGATGCAGGCCGAGCTGCGGGACGAATACAAATCACACGCGTGAAAGGGGAACGTCCCACGACAACAATGGCTGAGTTCGCCGACGTGGAGCGTTAAAAGCCAGCAGATTCAGTCGCCCCGGTTCACCTCCACCTTCAAACAGGATTCAGAGATTTACAGAGGTTTTTTTGGTGGGATCTGCAGCTCCGCGGAGGGATGACAGTCAAGGTGGACTTTGAGGAGTGTCTGAAAGACTCTCCGCGCTTCAGGTAAGAGTTTCACCTGCGCCCAATTACGCAGCCGAGCCACGACTTCAGCCGCAGAAGGGAGAAAACTAATAGTGAGATTATTTCTGTGTGTTAGTTTAAAGAATCATGGTTTGTGTGTGTGTGGCAGCTCAGAATCAGCCCCTCTGGGCCTGTGGTGAAGCCATGTCCTGTTATTGCGGGTGCAGGGGTCAGAGGTGCTGCATGCAGACCTGAATGGTCCTTAGATCTGCATGCAGACCTGAATCTGAGGTGTGACACTGCTGTGCTGGTCGACATTTTGATGTGTCACTGAACCTCAGGAGGCTTATGTCAGCCATGGAAACTCAGTTTTGTCATTTGTCAGAGTGGCAAATGCCTGCTGATGTGTGTTAGAATGACGACTTTCTTCATATGAAACGTGCAAATATGTCCGTGCTCATGAAACGTAATGAAATGTCTGTAACTTTCCTACCCACTGTCATGGTAGCAGGTCTTATTCATGCCATCCATGACACAATCAGCATCTGGCTTTATTAAATGGGAAGTATCACTTGTGTTGGTTTTGCAAGCAGCTCGAGCCTGGGTGTGTCCTGAGAGTTTCTGGCACCCTGCCTGAGTCACACTCGCTACTGTCATATCCACCAGCTGATCTGGCACATTTCAATCCTGAGAGCCTCTCGCTAGTGCTCATGTTCGACCAAGGAGGCCTGTGCAGTGGAAAGTTTGAGTGGTGGCAGCTGCAGTGGGGGAGCTCCCACGTCAGGCCGAGAAGCAGAGGGAAGGGAGAGCGGACGGGGAAGGAATGGAGCGAGAAGGAAGGCTCACGTTATCGCACGCACAAACAACACAGTCAGTCAAATAGATAATGTGAAGGAAAAAAGAAGAGCAAGAGAGTTAAAAGGGAAAAAACTGCCCTGACAGCATGGGCCAGTGCTGCCTCCTGTTGCTAAGTAACGGTAAAGGTGGGAGGGCAACAGGAAGTGAGGCGAGATGTGCTGAGGTGATCAACAGGAGAGACAGGAAGTGTGTTTTCTGTGGGGAGAACCACGGCGGAAACTCAGCTTTAGCTTTAATTTGCTTTCCTGTGTCAGAGGCATCCAAAAAGCGAGACTAGCTCAGACAGAAAGGAAAATGGGGGCACCTCTTCTTTTCCGTCGGCAGTTGCCTCCTGTTGGTGTTTTACATCCTTCCTCGTCGTGTCTTGGCTGACCCCTCATTTTTAAACAGGACGTGACCTCAGAGTCTGATTCAAACATCAGCGCTCGAGCAAACAGAGAAACACAAACAGTCGCTCTCTGTCCGGCCCTCCTCGACTTTCTGTCTGCCTGTCTCTCTCTCTCTCTCGCCTCCTTCTCTTCTTCCTCTGTCTGTCTGTACTGTTGGTGGAAGGCAGCGGAAACCACACGGTTGAGCTGCTGGTATGAGAAGACTCAAGAAAGAGATACTGTGACACTGAAAAAAAAAGAAGCAAACTAGCCATGCACACTACGTCTGAGGTGCCTTTGTGCACACGTAAAATGTCTGAAAGAGCCTGCACTTGTCTGCTCAGAGACAAAACTCAAATAATAAACTCAGTGACACAACGTGTTCTCAGTGTGCTGTTAACTCATGCAGGCCCAAGCTGCGTTCAAACCCACAGAAATGACTTTCATAATGCTGCTCAAAGTCATTGTCTAAAAATACCAGATCTGTTTTGTTAAATTATCTAGAAGCCAGTATAAAAAGGTATACAGGATGAACAGGAAATAGCAGCAGACGTGAAAGATGTGGCGTTGCATCACAGTTATTCTTATTATCATTTCCTATTTCACAGTATTTGTAGACCAGTTTAACGTATTATTCATTGATTGTTAGATTGCTGCAGCTTGACTAAAACAGATTATAGATTTTTGTATGTTTGTATTTATATTGTAATATAACGGTACAGGCATTGTTCTGAATGATGACAGACATAAGTATGAATAAATTTGTTTTTAATGTATTACAATATTTCAGAGTAAGCGGAATTTCCCATTGATTTAATGTGAATTATTCATTATTTCCCACAAATAAAAATGGACGCTGAGCAACCATTTTTACTATTTATTAATCTGTTTGTTTTCACTTTACACATCCATTTACTTATTTACTCTCTGGTTAATTTAATAGTTTATTAGTTTAATAATATTGCATATTTAACAGTGATAATCGCACATTAATGCTCTAATTGGCTGTTTATCTGCATTTCTCTTAAAGATTGTACGTAGTCCTGCTCCAAAAAATACGATAAAAAGGAAAAGCTTAATAAATAAGTTTAAGTTATGTTAAACATTAGTTGGCCAATTACATCATACAAGGCTTTATTACACAAAGCAATAAAATAGGAAATATTAAATCAAATAAAAATATTTAAAATGGAAGATCATTGTGGAAAATTCACATTGCATGTTCTCAGAGCTCGGGGTGGTTGCTCCTTATACCAAAAGATAGTGTATTTGTAAAATTATCAAAAAGAAAAATGCATTTTTTCATATCTGCTTAATTTAAGATACATTTTCACATTGTCTCAAAACGTTTGGCATTGATTTTTCTCCATGACATGAAAGGAAATGAAACATAAGGATTCTGACTCTGTGTATTTCTGTGTGTTTTTTTTTTTTTAGAGCTGATATCGAATTGGTACAAAGCGATGTGAGTGAACTCGAGACACGATTAGAAAAGGTGAGATACACACACACACACACACTTACACTTTAATAACATCACACCCTCTGCTCTTCTTTTAAAAAAGTTTCCTTTGAAATCAGACGCACACTGACAGGTATTAGTTGTTGGTTGGCACATGCTCCTTGTGCGAAGCGCCATTGAAGTGAGAGGTGTGTGGCGTTGGTTGAGGTCAATTTCACCTGACGCGAAGCAGGAAGTAGGTGCAGGTGCTGCTTCCCCATCGTATTGTCCTGCTGCAGGAGAACTACAGTTTGTTCTGCTTCGACGCTTTAACCCGAGCTCCCCGTCGTCCACATTACAGTTTCAGATCTGTTCATTTGCCGGAGATGTCACATGCTGCGTTTCTGTTCCCTGATGATGTTGAGAAAGGGTAAATCCAAAAGCCGTGCCTCTGCCTGCTCGTTACGCCTCTGCAGTTTCTGGTGTTTATCAAGAAACAAGTGAAATCATGGAAATACTGGTCCCATGCAGACTACTGTTAACTGAGTTATGTGTGGATCAGGAAAATATTTTGACTGACATAAACTGGACTAACTAGGTTCAAGTCCTTCAGGCAAGTTGTACAACTACCTTTGAACCAAATCTTGACTCCACACCTGCTCCCATGTTGCTGCTCTGACTGTCAAAAAGTCACTTTGTCCAGACCAGACAGTATTTATGAGACTAGATCTAATGCATAATCCTGTTTTTTCAGTTCTGCTGCCATGTTTCCTCGTGTCCCGCTCTGACATGCCTCGTTCCCACAGATATTAAAAACGACTGTGAGATAAAGTTTAGCTCTTTGCCAGAAAAGTTAACAAAAATCCTGTTTGTCACTACTTCGGCACTCAGATTATTCAGAACAGAGCCCACACGTACATTTTTAAATACAAAAGCAAACATGGTCATTATGCAGAGGTATACAAAGCGTACTGATGTGTATAATTATATTGTTGGTGTATTATAATGCAACACGTCTTCGTTTTAATGTTGGTCTAGATGGAGCTACTTTTAACTACCGTTTACAGTACCTAAAGCTTTCCACCCCTTAACTTCTCTTCTTTTATTACTTTTCAACAGTCAACCAAGAGCAGTTTAATTGACTTTTAAAAACTAATTATTTCATGTACTATACTGTAAATACTGTGAGGTTGTTAGGAATATTTTTTTAATAATACAATAAAGAAAACAGATGCAAATACAGAGCTAAACATTTTTTTTTTACGTTTTTAATTTTCAGGAACAAAATTAAATCAAATTTATTTATCACAAATTGCAAACATTTAAATTCGGGACAATTAAATCAGGTTTTGGAAATTCCCCCCATAAAAAATTCAGCAGGAAAACACACACAGTGTTTTACGTGGGATTCAGCACAGGTGCCACTGAGCTACGATGCACAATAGTGAAACTGAGGCAGCTAAATATAGTTCATCGTCGTTGTGTTTTAATGCTGACGCGTGGTTTCCAAATATACACAAGGTTAAAAATATCCTCAGTAATAAAAAAGAAAAATACTATAAATGACCACTGTTACTTATAGCCTGTATCTGTGGACCAGTAAAGACTCTGCACATCCACACACTTTGTTTTCAGTTCAGCCTGAGCACAGGAACTGGACTCTGTGTAGTAGCTCTAATTTTGAAACAAAGCTTAATGGAAAACAAATGCAATTTTTAATAAACAGTCATTTTTAAAAATCACTATGGCCACAATTGTGAATGCTAAACAAGGAGACGTATGCATTGCACCTCCATCCTAAACTAGCACCTACACCTAACTGGTCTCTAAGCCAGGCTGACCTCTATTGTCTTGCTTAACAATGTTCCTAAATACGCTTTTCATTTGGAAGAGGAAGAATGTGTGTTTTTCTGTAGAAATTAGAGTCCAAGCATGACCAGCACAGTTCAGAGTCGAGTTGTAATCAGCCCCAGTAAGTGGAAACACGTGTGTGTGTGTGTGTGTGTGTGTGTGTGTGTGTGTGGCCCTGGAACAATGACTTATTACTTGTAGTGATTGTCACAGACAATAAACAGCATGTCCTTGGTTCCCCTCAGCGTTTTTCAGCTTATTGCTTCGGTTGTAAGACCAACACATTTCCTGTCTTGCTTCGGTGGCGTAGCCCCAGTTTGTGCCCGTCGTGTGTACGTGTTGCACTTAAACTCGAGCAAATGAACTTGCAGTGCTCGGAAAAACCCAGAAGGGCATTTAAAACCACTTACTGTTGGTCTGATGATATTTCTAGAGTTACAAAATACTCCTTTAGCCACCTGCATGAAGATATTTCATCTGCTGCACAACAGAAAAACATTTTTTTATCTGTTTCCTGAGTCTGTTTCCTATTCAAGCGCTCAACCAGCCGCCATCTTTGTTTTGATTCACAAACAGAGGTTCAACTGGAGAAATTTATTTAAAAAATGTTTTTTTATAATTATTCTGTAGATGTCAGTACTTTGACATACAGGACGATGAAACAGTATTTGGGAAATGTAGAGTTACTCTGGACCCACAGCCAAATATTATAACAAGCTGCTTTGTTTCTCAAATATCACATTAACAATTAACTGACCCGAGTGAAAAGTTTCGTTACGCGAATCCTGCAGGTAAAGTGCTCAGTGCTTTATGCTACAGCCAGACAACTCATTAGCAACTATTTGATGAACCTACCGGAATATTTATCTGCTAAAAACCTAGATGTGTCCCTCAGGACTGGCTGGTGTATTGCTATAACTAGGGCTCCTGGAACAAGTCCTTGCAATGTTTAATCATTTATACAGATTATGACAAGTCCCCCTCTTGCCGAAGTTTTTAAGATGTGGTGCTGCATGTTTGTGTCCTGCAGCTTGTGAAACAATGTCAGGCCATGCTGGACGCAGGCAGAGTCTACTGCCAGAACAGCAAGAACTTCGTCGGCGGTCTCCGAGATCTGGTACAACCATGCTCCGGGGACAAGACAGTGCAGGTGAGAGGAGCAGAGTGTATCATCTGTCCTATTGTTTAATACCATCATTCCTGCACGTTCTTTTTTGTCACACATGTATTGAAAGGAAATATAACTGCAGTTATGATTGGATTGCAGCTGAATAGACTGAAATGAGCCTGGCTGGCATTAAAATTTACACTATAACTGTTTGACCAGGATTATGGGAGTGTGTAATGTAAGATGTCTGTCTTGCAGGAGTGTTTGGAGAAATTTTCCAAAAAGCTGACTGTCATTTTAGAAGCACAAGGGGTGAGTGTGCCTGTCTGGGCCTTTGATTTACTATCTTCACGCACATTTTCCATTCTGGTCATGAGGCCTATCAGCTGCAGCGTGTGGTCAGACAAAGCCGCTGCACACACTCGAACACACAACGTTTGACATTTAACTGTTATCTGTAAGAACACATTTTTCTCTGTCTGCTTTCACCCTGTTAGGAAGTGATCGAAACCACGCAGAAGGCAGTGAAGATGAAGCTGCAGAACTTTGTGAAAGAGTGAGCGAGCCGTTTGGTGGACTTGTGTGCTTATTTAATCGGATCCTTATGTTTGTGGCGCCTCACTCCCACCAGCACTAACACGACACAAAAATGCCCTCAGCCACCTTCTTCCGACTGAGTCACTCGCTGCTGGTCTGCCATTAGTGCACTGCATTAAATACATATTACAGACTTATGACCTTTCATCATGCTGTTCTTCTTTGTGGGTATGATTAAATGAGAGAAAGGGTGTGTGATAGTGACAATATTCATTAGATGGATTTTAAGTCAGCGACAGTTTGATTAAACTCCTGTGAGCCGGCAGGCCTTCACATTTCTTATCTGAACACAGACTGACACAGGGGTCTGCAAACAAGCTTTATTGAATTAAAATGATACCACTCAAAAAACATATGAATAATACATGACCCAACCTACACAATCTGTTTAGATTTGATGGAAATCATGGTGCAAACACAATATGTAATACTATAATAGAATATATAACCAAATTACTGATTACTACTTATCTGTAGTTAAAAAGAAGGTTTCAAATGAAGGTTAGATACTTTTAAATACTTGGACAACTAAATTCACTCTTCTAAACTCTTTTTTTTTTTTAAATCCAGAGACGTCCGTCGGTTTAAGGATGTACGCAAGGAGTTTGAGCGCAGCAGCGAAAACCTGGAGGGGGCGCTGGCGAGGAACGCTCAGGCTCCGCGCGGGAAGCAGCACGAGGTGGACGAGGCGAGCAACGCCCTGCTCAATGCCCGCAAGGCATTTCGCTCTGAGGCCTTGGACTACGTCTTGGAGGTGAGAAAGAAGGCTTGAGGAAAATCTCACCTTTTCGTCGCTTCGCTTTTAAACATGTAGGATCCAATTATACGATATAAGTGAGAAAACAAACCTGTTAAATCGGTCAGCCAAAAATACAGCAATTCTGAAACCCAACAAAGCCCCATAAAGAAACGCGATGTGGGGCAAAGACCCATAAACAGCGGCCTAGATATAATCGACTACAGCACGTCTGATTACAGCTGTGCCTTTACTGTTTTGACTGATAACAGGTTTGCCTCTGGACTTGTGGCGCCCAGTGGTTTAGCCGGCCATTGAGTTTTTTGGATGCTTCCTTTTGTTTCAGATTAATGTCATTGAGGCCAAGAAGAAGACAGACATCCTGATGGCAGTGAGTCCACATTAAACTATTTGGACAGACAAACGAGATGTTTGCATCCTAAAAATATACATTTTGCTCTATGATCAACTGCTTTTTATGGGATAGTGGGTATTTGTTACTTTTTAGAAGATAAGAAGAAAATGTTGAAACCTCTTACAAGACTTTCTTATGTTTTCTGTCAGATGCTATCAATGATGGAAGCCCAGGCTCAGTTCTTCCAACATGGTCACCAATCTCTCTCAGAGCTGGACGAGTATCGACGAAAGCTGACCGATGAGGTATCAGCTTGTTAGAGTCTGGACTGATTTAATTTCCTTTGTTAGAAATGTATTTGCATCACAGCTGTCTAACAGAGATGTTTTAAAGAAGGTGGATTTGCACACACCTGCTGGGTGCTTGGTAAAAGCGTATTATAAAGTAAAACATGCATTATGCAGCATGTAGAAAACACTGCTGCTGTACCTGCTGCTGCTGCTCCTGCTAGCGGGCTTTTTTTCGAAAGATGCATATCTGGGAGGACAAATAGTAATATTTGACCAGATGTTATTCTTAGCTTCAAGCTGATTTTTATCTCAAAACAGATGGGATGGAGCTTCCAACCATGTGGATGTAAGTTATGTAGGAAATCAGTTAAAATTTAGTGATGATGTACATACCAGTGATATGGTGGTTGGCCTAGTCAAAATTTAAATATTTTGCCATGATGATGATAACTTTTGGGGGCTCACATCACTTTTTGCAGAGGAAGAATTGCTGGCTAAGTCTTTTACTTTTCGCCTGCCTTACTTGAGCTTGCAGGAAGAAAGAGAGTTACCGCAGTTGACCTTTCAGCTTGATTCATTTTAAGAATATGGCGAAGCCGTACAGGCAGGCTTTTCACAGAAGCCTTTCAACCTGAGGACCGCTTACTTTCTGTTCTTTACTTCATTTCAAAAGGTCACAGGCCAAAGACATGGCAATCACTGCTCTGAAGAAGGCATATTAACAGCCATCTGTCAAAGTAGCAGGAGAAACCACAAGATCAAAAAAACCATCAAGTTTTTTAAAACTTTGCATTTAATGAGGCAGGAAATCAAACTGTGCTGTTCTAGAGTGAATAACCATTTTGAATATAAATAATTAGGGGCATTTGTGCAGTACAATATGAGGCAAAAATGTTTAGGCACGTTGCAACAGACAGTTGTTGACCTCCCCTTGTTGCATGGGGCTGAAGAATTGCAATATGACATTACACTTTCATCATGACAGGAAAAAGTGAGCAACAACAGGAAATATTTCACATGTCTGTGTGTCACTGCATGCGTGGCTGATTCTTTGCTTTAGAAATGGGCCTAAACTGTCAGTTTGAACACAAGCAGGATTACAACTGAGTGTGTGTGTTAAATAAAAATACAAGATCAGGAAATTAATTTATCTGCACTTAGTGCTCAAATCAAACTACTACAAAGCTCTTCCTGTGTCAACAGGAAATGAAAGGAATGATCATAGGCAGTTGAGACAAAGAGAGAGAGAGAAATGAACAGGACTATACACAAACAGACTCCTCGAGAGAAATCATGTGTGTCGTTTCTCAGTTTGGAACAGGATGTTCAACACTTCCCAGTTCCTGTTTCCTGAAGAGGCTGTAGGAGTGATAACCCACTTTGAACATGTCGATCTCTTTCTATTTTAGTTTTTCTCAAATGCGAGGAAAGGAAAGAGGGAAAGTTATCCATAAAAACAGTGATTAGACAAAACACCAACTGCCAATAGACACAAAGAGAAAGAAATATAGTTGAACAAGTTTTCAAAAGGTTTTTACCGCTTTTTATTTTGACTCCTCTAATAATTGATGAGTTTTCTCACATTCTGTAATATTTATATAACACTTGATCAGCCAACAGTGTAGAGTAACGCACAAAACCTTCTGTTATAAATCGAGTTGAAGCCCCGATAGTCTCAGCAATTTAATTTGCGCAAAAATAATAATAGATATAAATACCAAATATGTTTTTATATTAGAAAATTCAAAACTGTTGATGTTGGCAGCCTGAAGAAAGTTTAATTGAGCAAACAATTTAATATTTAACATTTGTCTGGAGAATGACCTTTGTGTCCCTTTTTGTTTTCCAGCACACTCAGTTTGTTTTAAATGCAGCCAGAGAGAAGAGGGACATGGAGCAAAAACACGCTGCCATCAAGAAAAAGGTAACATGTTTTTAAAAAAGCCAATTCTCCAGTTTTATCCTGCTTATGTGAAAAATATGAACAAAGCTCTTTTTGTTCCCAAAAATCATCTCTGCTTAATCGTCTTGAATGAACCTGAATCTCCGATTGAGCTGTTAACGGTTGAGTTGCATTGTGGGAAATGTAGGCGCCAGGTCATCACATCATAGATGAATGAATATCTGTTTTTTTTAGCATCAACTTGGTCCTTTGATTTTTGTTTTTACATACAGTTACATCATCTCTGCACAGTTCTTGACAATAAGTGTTATCTTAAATATTTCTAGGACGTGTCCTATGATGATTCCATCATGGATTTCAATGCAGATGCAGCAAATGGGATCGCTATGGAGGGATACCTCTATAAGAGAGCCAGCAACGCCTTCAAGACCTGGAGCAGGTACAGGTTTACCAACAGAATGGTCACAGACAGAGGAGCTGCAGCGTTTTCTGCCTCCATGGTTCTTAGAAAATGATTTCCTGGAGATTTACCATGACAACCATTTGTTGTATTTGTTATTGTTGACTAATTGTTCCTTAAGCAACAGGAAATTTAATGGCCAAATGACAGAATATATGCTCATGTTTTATTCTCTTTCTTCCTCAGGCGCTGGTTTTCAATTCAAAAAAATCAGCTGGTGTACCAGAAGAAATTCAAGGTATGCTTTCAAGACTATACATTTAAAAAATGCATTTCTAAAAAGGTGACCTCCTTTTAAATAGAATGTCGATTCAAACGATAGACATGAAAGTGAGATAGAGTTTTATTTAACAAGCAAACACATGCTCTGGTTGACCAGCGTTTTATTGCCGGCATCTTCCTCAGGACCAGCCTACAGTTGTGGTGGAGGACTTGCGTCTTTGCACTGTGAAGCCCAGCAGTGAAAATGAGAGACGATTCTGCTTTGAAGTCGTCTCCCCATCAAAGTGAGTTTGTGTGGGTGCAAATGTTCATGCATACTTGTTTTCTTTGGTGCTGACTTACCGTCAGTGTCAAGGGTTCAGATTAAAGCGTAAGCTACCAGTTTGTCCATGACTTTTCTCAGGCACAGAGAAACTAGGAGATCTGACTGTGTGGCCGTGTGTGTGTAGGTGTTGTTTGTTGCAGGCAGACTCGGAAAGGCAGCAGCAGGCTTGGATCAGTGCCGTCCAAAACAGCATCGCCTCGGCCTTCCAGGAACGCAGAGAAGACCCACACAGCCCAGTGAGAACGCGCACGCAAACATTCAGTGGGAGTTTAAAGGCGCGTGGAAACACACAGGAAGTCTCATGTCTTCATGCGTATCCTGATTACTGTGTTTGTGTGTTTATCAGAGACAGCGCTGTAGTTCGGTGTCAGTGGGCAGTTTAGGAGGAGGGGGAGGAGGAGGAGGCATTGATCCGGAGAACGAGGGATGTAAGGCGCTGGAGGTGATTCAGGCCATCGCGGGGAACAGGCAGTGTTGCGACTGCGGGGAGCCTGGTCCCGATTGGGCCTCCATCAACCTAGGCATCACACTTTGCATCGTCTGCTCAGGAATACACAGGTACACACACTCACACACACATGCGCGCATGCATGCACGCACACGTTTGGCTTGAAAACTGAGCTTTAATGGTTTCCTGCTGTCAACAGGAGCCTGGGAGTCCATTTTTCGAAAGTACGCTCCCTCACTCTCGACTCCTGGGAGCCAGAACTCATTAAGGTAATTTACCCTTTTAACTACAACAGCTACACCAGCTCATTATTGCCATTTGTGTGTTAACACAAAGTTCCAGGGAGACTAATGATTATGCAACACATTATGTAATTGTTTACTTTAACTTAACTTGCCTAATTGAGCAATTAGCTCTGAAATAGCTTCATTATTTTCTTATTTCTTTAGTTGATGTGTGAATTAGGAAACACAGTAATCAACCGGATCTATGAAGCTCGGATTGATGAGATCACCATCAAGAAACCTCATCCTTCCAGTCCCAGGTACAATGAATGCTGTCCAATGTACACACATTAATATGACATTTCACAAATTATTTTTTACATGAATTTTGAATACTAATTCTGTGACTCTAAAGGACATTTTAGGTGCAGTTAACATGCATTAAAAATGGAAGGGATTGTCTACCAAAACAGTGCTTTAGGATTTTCAACAAAGGTGTTGACTTATAGCTTCAAATGAAGATATTTAATCATTGGATGTTCTGTTATGATATGAAATTATTGGTTGTGCTTGTTATGTTGGTTTAGGGATATGTTTGTTATGGGGCTCCATAGGTTTATGCTTATGTAATAATGCCCAGTTAATTGCTTTCATTGTTGAAATATTGATATTTATGTTGTTTTGATTCAATATTGTAGGAATTAGCAGCAGGGATGGTCTACCATAAATGATAAACCACATATATAGGAAACCCATGATGGTTTTGATTAGCACCTGCTTAAAAGGAGAATAAACTAAACCACACCTTTGTTGGAACATTTAAACTGAACTGCTGACAGAAAGGTGAATGATGAAACATAAATCTGCCGGGGTGAAAATGAAATTACTTTCATAAATACTTTCAAACATATTTATTAAAGAACATTCTGCCTCAATAGAACATTAAAACAACAATAGAACAAAAACATTCTACTGCAATAAGTCATTTTATATTGTTCTGTGTGTGTGTGTCTGAGAGAGATACAACACACACCTGTACTGGAAAGGAACTTATTTCCAAATGTAAAAATCATTTATTAAAGTGCTGATGCCACACTACCACAGCTTCACAGAATCTAAACATCTCCTCCTGCTGTTCCATTAATGGCATTACATAAAGGGTTAAATCTGTCTGAACACGACATCATTTTACACTGATTACAGATTAACTTGTTTGAGTGGATGGGTTGCATCTCTCCACAGTTCTAAAATAAAAATGAGTGCACACAGCAGTTCAGTGGCCATATTCAAAGTTTTATGTGGTTTTCAAATATTATATCAGCAGCTTACTACCGTCTCTAGACTTTTCTTTTTGACTTCCTCTTCTCTTCTTTCTGTGTCACAGCAGACAGGAAGTGCCTCAGGTACATGTTACAGATGGTTAATGTTGTAACTAAAGTGTCCTATCGATATGCATGCTTTCTGCAGCATGAACATTCACTCTTGTCTCGTCTGGGCTTACTTTGCGTGATTATTTTACTGTATAAGCCTATTTGAAATATTAATGTTCATGTAGTGTTTGTGTTACACTTTTTTTGTCACATATTAACCAACCAAATGTGCAATGGCACATAGCTGCTGAACATAAAGGTGTTTGTAAGCTGAATGCAGACTTGCAGACCTTTTTGCTGTAATGAAATGGTAAAGAAGGAAAAATGCTGTGGATTCGAACTGAGATCAAGCAAAGCCAGCAAAATGCCGACAAACATAACCCTGCTAATAGGCTAATTTTTGTTTTGTGGGAAAAAAAACTATTTGCTACATCTGTCTAATTTTTAATTTCTGTCTCACAGAGGGGACAAGGAGTCATGGATCAAGTCGAAGTACGTGGAGAAGAAGTTTATCCAAAAGCTTCCTGAGACTGGCAGGAACCCTCCCCTGAGACGATCCAGCGGCAGGAGAAACCGAGCCACCATACAGGAGCAGAACGTACGGCCACCACTTAAACCCAAACCGAACCGAGCAACTTTGCCTCGGGTCACAGGTAAAACCTGAAACACGGCACACGGGGCGATGACACTGAAACCAGTGGGCATTGAAAGGTCTAACTCAGCTGGTTTGTTGCTTGTTGTCTGCTTCTTCACTCACTTATCTGTGTTGATGTCAGCCTAACAGGAACACGCACAGTAAAGTTGGTGATCCAGCAAAAGTTGATAATAAAAGAGCCAAGTCGGCTCTATTTTCTGTGCGTGTAACAGTAACTGACTCTCCCTCTGTCTCTCACTTTTCCTCTCTTGCTTGTTTCCTTAGGGCTGAGCCCCAGTGACCTTGTCCAAAAGAACAATACAAGCTTTCACAAAGGTAACATAAAACACACACAGACACACGTGACGTGACAAAGAAAATCTATTAAAACAAGATAATTAAAATAAATACAGTAAAACTAGAAACACATTTTCAATGTTTTACGATGACGCATATATTAAATTTAGTCTGTAAACGAGGTAATAATGTGTCCGAATGTCCTCTTCCTGTTTATAAAAAGATGAGTCAATTCTCTTCTCGCCCTCAGATGAAGATGAGGAACAAGAGGATCTGAGCGGCCTTCATCCCGGAGCTTTACTGTACCGATCAGCAGCCCTACAGAATTTCCCCGTCATGGCCGACGCTTTGGCTCACGGAGCGGACGTTAACTGGGTTAACGTGGCTGAGGAGTCGAGCACGCCGTTGATACAGGCCGTCTCAGGGGTGAGGACACAAATTAATGTCAATAAATGAACGATAATATTAGCAGAGACTTTCTGACCGCTGCTGCCCTGCCAAAATCAGACGCATAAATGCAACTCTCATCATAGATCTCCAGGAAATAATTTCTCATGACTTTTCCTCTCGTTCCAATTTCAGACCAAAATATCCACAAGCAAAATAAAACGTATATCCACCAATTTGTCATGAAATATAAAAATGAACCATTTTCCCTTTTGTGTGAGGTTTCCTGCTGCACTCTCCTCCAGCCAAAGTCCAAAGTACATGTTGCACTAAGAATAACTAGTAACTGACAAGACATTTCCCAAACACGTTCATGAAAACAACAGATACTTAAAATTACTTTTTTAGCCTTATGATTTGTTATAGTCTAAGAATGACTAAGCCCTCAGTATGTTTGTAGCTGTTTCAATTAAAAAATCTTTAATTGGAACCATTTGATGCCACCAGCACTGTTGTATTTTGTCTTCTGTTGAGAGAAAGTGATAATTGCTAAACATTAGTGGGAATATACAGGTTGTCTAACAGTAAGAATCCCACATTCTTGTGTTTGGACCAGAATGCTTTGGCAGCCTGCGAGTTCTTGCTGCAGAACGGTGCCAACGTCAACCAGGCCGACAGCAACGGCAGAGGACCGCTGCACCATGCCACCATACTGGGTCACACCGGGTATGACGTACACACACACACACACACACACAGTTTTACTGTTTGCCTTCTGGCAATTGTTCATATTAGTGTAGGAAATCAAACACGCGAACATGCAGGACACATAGTAGGAACAATTGTATAACACACCTACTGATTTTTTCCAATTTTTTAAATCAAGTTTTTTATAATTCATATGCTTTAAAAACCTGATGCTGGTTTCTGAGCCAGAAACAGCATTTGCAGTGGTTAGGTCTCAGACAGAAATGCAAGCGCAAATAGATTACTTTAAACACAAACCTTTTTAAGCCTTTAGGCACCGTGCCCGAAACCATTAACAGAGCTAAACAGATTCACCCTGTCTGCCCGAATGATATTTCATTGTTGTGCAATGTAAGAAATCTCAGCAGAAAGGAAGTGGTTGAAATAAAAGAATCTTCTTTGGAGCCCACAGACAAGATGAAGTCACTAATTTCAGCTGTTTTATGGCTTGAGTTTTGTTTGAGATTTGTGTGCAGTTAATTCAGTTTTGAGTATTGATGTCATATTTAATTTCAAAGCAATGTCCCTACAGCACCAGAACTAGCTTTATACTATTATCTCTACTAAATCGACTTAACTGGAAAACATAACCAGCTTTGCTCGTTACCAATCACATAAAGGACGCCTTCACTTGTATTGAACTTGCTTTTTTTGGTTCTACTCTAGGTCGTACCTCATTTGTAAGTCGCTTTGGATAAAGGCATCTGCCATATGACTAAATGTAATAAACTTCCCTCTGACTTCCCTACTTTCAAATATCTCTCTTCTTGTAGCTGAAAAATGCCTCCAGATGACATCACTTGTCATCTCACTGGTCACACTATGGAGTTTGTTATCATGATTAATCTGCTATTCCAGAGCTCCCCCGGGTGACATCATCTGAACTCCTAATGGTGAAAAACTGCTCTGGGTGATGTCATCTGGAGGAGTTTTTCAGCTAGAATCAGAGAAATATTTTAATATAGGGAAATCAGAGGGATATTTAAAAGCACAAATATACATTTACACCCTAAACTAAAGCCATACAAAGCAAGTTGAAAATTTCAGCCTTTGGAACATGATTTGTTATAATGGATGTTTTTTGTTTTTTTTTACAAAACGTTTATTGGTTTCAAGAAACTGATTTTGACAAATCTATTAAAGATTATTGATAGATTCAGAAACAAAACTGCATTTCCAACTCATCTACAGAACCTCAAAGACAAAGATAATAATGCAATTTAATATGGCAGTTTTCTACCAGATGAAGTTGTCATAGACACATCAAAACAACTTTACATCCTCATTAGGACATTCTAGTATTGTTGTTATGTTATTTTTGATAGGGTTACAAAGGATGCACAGGTGTAAAAAGAGAAGGAAAACTGCAGGAAATTGCTGGTAATACATAACACTCACCATCTTACTCTGTGTTTCTGATCTTTTCCAGGTTGGTTTGTCTCTTCTTGAAGCGAGGAGCTGACTACAATGCCAAAGATAAGAACGACAAAGACCCTGTAACTATTGCTTTGGACAACGCCAATGCTGACATTGTAACTCTGTAAGTGTTTCTTGTGTCTAGACAAATGTATGGTGGCAGTAACAAAAGAGAAAAACTTTTCACACCTGTGTTTTGTGTTTTGTGAAATGTGTTTTGCACTTCATAACCGCTGTAGGGAAACTCTGATGCATCATGTAAATGAACGAAGAACAGCGGCTCATCTGACACGTCTCCTCTCTTTCAGGCTGCGGATCGCCAAAATGAACAAGGAGATGCGAGAGATGGACGGAGCATTTGGCCAATCAGGTCAATCGGGGGGGCAGGGATCAGGGGGAATACTGAGTGGTACAGTAGGTGGGCTGGCCCACACCAGGAAAAGCCTCCAAGCTATAAAGAACCATATAAGTGGGTGGGCTCTGGGGGGGCAAAATGATTAGCATAGATAGAAGTCAGTTCTGCGGTGAGCTTGTTTTGGTTGTACGCTAAAGGGAAAAAGCAAACAAAACTTATTTTTGTCAAGTTGTAGAGAGTCAGAAATCCCTTGTTTTTCAGTGGCATGTGATGTTTATCTGCAGCTGCTGCAGAGAAATTATCCTGATCTTCCACATATATCATTCACAGAAAAGTGCATTATCAATTCTCAAAGCAAAAAAAGTATAAAATGTGTGTTTTACTGACTCACTTGGTACAGCAGTAAAAATGAAAGGTATTGATCAGCAAACACAGGAAAAAGGGGAGTGGGTGTCTTCATGCACTTTGAATTACAAAGCACCCTGCACTTTGAAGCCCACAAAATCTCTAAATACCTTGTCAATAGAGACTGCTTCATGTGGGTGATTCCAGTTTATTGCTGTTGCATAACGTAGGTTTATAATAGATCTATAACAGGCCTGTTTTTAGTTGAAAATTGTACATTCTGGTTATTTTTATACACAGTTGTGTACAGTGCTGGATTCATCTAATGTTTTGTTGTTTGTGTACGCTGAAGTCTATTTTCAGTCCAGTTATGTAAGCTAAATTCAGTGTCGGATTTGGTTCTCAAGGACCATTTCTCCCACAATTCTGTGAACAGTAACACAGTTTGTGCTGTTACACTTTGTATCACATCTTTGTATTTATCAGAATGTCACGCCGCCAGCCAGGTCCAAGATCCCTGTGCTCTAACCTCTGAACATAAGAGTGGGTTTTGTTTGCATCATGTTGTCTCCAGTTTAAGCTGCAAATTCCATTCTTTCATGATTGTCCTCTAGTGGAGACGTTTTTTTTTTTTTGCGAAAACAGTCCTCAGTTTACGATCACGGGGTCTCTCATAAAAGAATGGAAATGTGACGCTCTTGTCTGCCTGAAACAACTGCTGGTCAGTATTTGATGTGCTGTGCTTTATCGTTGTGTCTTTGTTGTGTGCACTCCTGTGCCTTTTGCCTTCTGCCCACTGAGACGTCCAGCTGGTCTCATCTGCTTGTGCAGTGTGCCACCTACCGAAACTCTGAGGTAAAGTGCATGTGCATGCCCTCCACTGTGTGTTTACTTGTTCAGTTGCATGCTTCTTGCTTTAGGGCTACAACTCTAAATGTGTTCAGGATGTGTCCTCGTTAAAATGACGCAGCTTTTAAAGAAAGATGTTGTGTTTCAAATGCGGCTGCGTTCTGTTAAAATACCGGATATGCTCAGAAATTGAAGCCGAAAAGCAGGCATTCATTTTAGATGGGATTTGTAATTTTTTCAGCTTGTAAATCTGTAATTCTCTGTAAAATATCTGACTTCAGGGCTCATGCTGTCTTGTCTATTACAGGTGATGAAACTTACCATGATATCTTCAGAGACTTTTCCCACATGGCCTCAAACAACCCAGAGAAGCTCAAACGCCGCAGTGCCGACCCAAAATCCTAACCGGCTGCTGACTCTTCCTCCTACGCCGCTGTACTATATTCACTCCAGCCTGACAAACTTGCAAACGCATATAGAAAATGTGGCACTATTCATCTCCCGAGGCATGCAGAAACACACATTTTCTCTGGCTCACTGCCACTTGTTCAGTCATAGTTCAGCTGGTGTTGACTACAGAGGGGGACGAATGCTGTGAACAGTAAATTCTTTGTGTGCAGACGTCAGAGCAACAACTCCAAGTGGAAACACGGGAACAGCTTTATGAGATCAGCATGATCTTTTTGTCTAGAAGAGGGTAACACCATCAATCTGCCAAGATTTCCTAAAGCCAGTAAATCTGGTGTTTTATTTTTTTCCTTTTACTGAAAATGGCTGTCTTTCAGTCTTCCATTTTTATTGACTTGTTACGTGAAAGTCAAAGTGTTTGATGGAAATGGACAATGTTGCAAAGAGAATTTTTATGTAAACAGTTTTCCACTGAATTGTTATTTAGGAAGGGTTTTTTTTTCCCAAATTTGGAACATTTTTACGCATGTCAGTTACTTGTCAGGTACTTCAGATTTATATTGTGATCAAATAAACTGCAACACAAAACTTTAGTGTGTGTTTTAAAATGTGTGTATGAATAAGGCAGTAAGTTGTCTGCAGTATGGTTTGTCATGAGTAACAGTGCCGATCAGAGGGCGCCATTATTTTGTGATAAATAAAAAATTATTAAAGACAACGGAACACAAGCCTATAATGTTGGACAAAAAAAAATAACTGCAAGATACTTTAAATGTAAGTACATTTTTTAATTAAGACTGGGTACAAAATATACCATTTTACAAGTGACAATTTGTTTAAAGTTCAGTGATATGTCTACAAGTTAACACTTTAAATGATAAAGTGCCAGAAAAGTATTGCATTAAAGTGAGCATTTGGCTAGAATTCAACAACTACCAAAGCCCTCATCTCAGTAGTTGCCAGCATGATGACAGGAGGAGCCTAAAACTTGTGAACAGCGACCAGGTTATAGTGACCTCTTTATCTGTTCTGGTTAACAAAGGCAGTATTTGTTTATGGTTTAGTAATGAACAAAGTGCAAAAAAAAAAGATTGTATCATCAAAAACACACTGGTGAAATAACAATCAAGTATTCCAGCACTGATAGAAAGATACACAAAATTAACTAAATTCCTGAGGCGGAGAGAGAAAATACTATGTGTCTACAGCTGTTGCTGTGCTCCTAATACATCAGCCTTACAAATGAACAGCGCAGAGTCCTGGTAATTATTACAAAGAAGTGTAAAGGCCAACAGTCACTGAGAATGACTGTCTTCACTGTTTACCTGAATCTTTTACCATGGTGTTCTGCTCAGTGTCGTGTGCATTAAAAGAATGTAGTTAAAATGAAGTAAAATTAATGACATACAACATAAAACAGGTGACGAATGACCAGCACATGGTCTTAGTAAGGTGTTCGGAGAACAGCGTCAGCATGCTCGGACACTGATTAAACACGTTTTATGAACTCTACTGGATACATGATATTACCTTATTCAGGATTTTGATAATGGAGGTGGTGTAGACCACTGTCAAGGTCTGAAAACAACCTTAGGTGTTCAGCTGAACTGAGATATGGTGACCACAAAGTCCAAACTGTGAGATTTGCATAATTCTCCTACTCTGTCTATCCTATCAAACCATTCTGTGACCCCTTGCACTGTGTGGATGGGAATATCCACACTCTAAGAGAGACCACTTTCAAAGGATAGAAATGTCATATCACACGATAACGATGATTACTCAGCAACGTTGTATGTGATTTGTAGAGGCTCTACCCTCTAAGGGGACAAGTGGAGTCAGGGGAGGGAAGAGAGGGGCCGACAAAGTGATACACAACCTTTAGACTTTTACTTTTGCCATCCTCATCCAAAATCAGTAACAACTGGGCCTGCTCAGCATTTTACACATGACTGGACATTAAACTGCTCAGTCATCCCATGCAGTGCACATGTGTGAAGAGTTTGTTGAGTTTCACCATTGACCTGTTTAGGTTTTTATTTAGTTGTCACTCATCTTTATTTCATACAAAATACAATCACAGAAGAGTAATGACACTCTGCAACCTCCTGGTTTTCTGCATAAATTGGTCATGATTGGTCGATTGGTGTCTGATCTTCACCAGACACAAATATCAACGGACACAATTCACAAAAAGTTTAGAGTTTTCTATTCACGAGCAGGATCAACTGACGTGAGCCATGCTCTCAACTTATAATCAAGCGTTGCTTATTATGATGTAGCTGGCAATGGATACAGAGTAAACTCAAAGACTGGATCTTCATCAGTCCACAGTTAGGCACGTTGTCCATAGAAAGAGTGGATTTTGTAGTGTGGCTAGTCTCCGTGGAAGTGGGCGGTCAGCTGAGATCACTCCAAAGAGCGTGCAGAATACTCATCCATCCACACATCTACGCATCAACTATCTTAAACTGCTTAACCCTTTCAGGGTCACGGTCTGCTGAAGACTATCCCATCCCATCATTGGACGAGAGGCAGGGTGAACCCTGGACAGACAAAAATTCCCATTCCCATTTACTCTTTCCTGTTGACAGGCAGTTTAAGGTCACCAATTAACCTAACATGCATATATTTGGACTGTGGGAGGAATCTAGAATACATGAAGGAAACTCACAATTACGTGGAGCAAATGAACATGGGAGCTTCTAGCTGTGAAGTGGAAATGCTAAACACTCCACCAGTTTGCTGCTCATATGAAACTTAATAAAGAGAATCCATAATAATAGCTAAAGACTTGGAGGATTTACCCGAGTTTTATCAACCTTTTTGCAAAACATTGTATGGGCATGGTAAGACACCACAGAGGAAGCCAAAAACAGCATTGCAGCTTGACACTACACAACACTACTATGAAAATGTCTCGTGGACAAAAGAAAAAAGGTTAAAATTATTTGGAAATAACACATAGCACTGAATGTGGTGTAAAAAGAGAACTGCATACCAACATGTAATAATCATCTCAACAGAAACGTACAATGGAGGGAGCATCAAGACTGGACACTGGACCTGGACCACTAGCCATTGTTGGGAGGAGAATGAATTTGAAAATTAAGTTTCTCAAGGTATCTACAAGATAATGTCAGGGTGGTGATGCAGCTGTACAATGACCCTAAACACTGAAGCAAATCTATTACAGAATGTCTTCAGAGACACAAAATCTGCCTTCTGGAGTGGACCAGTCCAGAGCACAGACCTCAACCTCATGCTGTATAATGACCTCAAAAACGTTGTTCACACCAGACGCCTTAGGAATATGGCTGAGCTGAAGCAATTCTACCAGGAAGAATAGGTCAAATTCATCAAATTCAGTATTTAACTTTTTTCTAATACTGAAAATTATATTGGTGCAAAGTGTGGTGCAATGTGGCTTGTACTAGCCAAATGTACTAGCCACATTATGTAAGTGGAAAAAAAATCTTGGTTTTGCTCTTTTTGCATTTTAAAATAAGAGGAAGCAAACTTTTGCACCCATCTGTGTGTTTGATATGTGTGTTCAATGAACACATGAAAAATTACGTCTGTTTTGTTTTGTCAGATCAGAAATATTTGTTTGTTGATATTTGTGATTTCGATGACCAGTCACATCACATTTCATGACCAATTATGCAGAAAACAAGAACAATGCACAAAGTGCATTACATTTTCTTTTGAATATATATGCTGGTTGGTCTTAAAGTCACATTTAAAGACAGAAAAAGATTAGTCAGAATCATTTATATTCACAAGCAACCCAGAAAATTGAAGTTGTGCTTCTTAGTTTTGTAGACATGTATGCTGAATGTGCAAACCTATATTATTTGTAATAAACTAAAATCTTTTGCTATGTAGCCAGACAAGTGCATTGTAAATACTGAAATGCCCAGATTGTCTTTAAGGCATTAAGAATGAAGCTGAGGTAACATGTGGTTGTGTAACAGAGTGAGGAACTCATTGGCCCATTTCTGCTGTTTTAACAGTAAACATAACTTCATATCTGAGGTATCAAATATGTAGCTTTTCATCAGTGTGTGCAGCAGGATACTGTACTTACCGAAGGCGTCTTCAGGTAGGTGCCACTGTTTTACTGGCTGAACCCATACTTTACACAGCCATGCAGATTACTGAGCTGAGCTATTTCAACTGTCACCCTGACTCGTATCAGCGGGTAAACTATTGAACTGTTCCAGCTCTGACTGTAAACCCTCATCTTTGTCTTCATGAGAACCTCTCTTAGGAGGGGGAGGATCTGCGCAGGAGAAGTAGTGAGGCAGCGTGGCCATGGTCAAAGTGCTGAGAATGGGGAAAGAGCCAGCGACCATGAAGGAGACGATGTAGTTGCCTGTGATGTCTTTGAGCAACCCTGTGAGAAAGGAGACAATATTTACATTCAAACCCAGAACACATTAACAAGAAAGCATCATAATATAGCACAAGAAGCATAAAGGAATTCCACTAACTGAGAACAACTAACATGAAACAAGGTAAAATGACCTCCACATTAAAAAACTGCACAACCCAAGCTGTGCACTCAGTAGTATCATGGTTTGATAAACTTAATTTTGACACTACACACTTGATCTCACCAACACTATCTGTTTGTACCTGACAGAGGTGTGCCCAGCAGTCCTGCACCGCTCTCGATCAGCTGCAGCAGCGCGAGGGCCTCCATCATGCGGTCCACGCCTACTATCATGGGAACCACAGCAAATGACACAGAGGTCAATGCCCCGGAGCAGAAGCCATAGAGGAGGCTGATCAGCATCAGCGCAGCGTAAGAACCGTACAAAGAGCTCACGGGCAGTAGAATGATAAACACTCCTGCTAGTGTGGTCCACAAACTCAGTAAATGAATAAGCCGAAAGTGTCCCAGGTCTGAGAACCAGCCTGAAACTATGCGGCCAAAAATGTCTGTGGCCCCTGCAGCTGACATGACAAAAGCAGCTTCGTACTCGGAGAAGCCGGCTTGGCGACTCTGGGCCACCAGGTGGAAGTATGGCACAAAGTAGCCAATGTTAAGAAGTGCAATGGCCAAGCTGTAGGTAAGGTAAGGCCTCTCAAAGAGCAGCTGAAGTTGCAGGTAGGACGAGACTTGTCGCAGGACTGCAGAACATGAGAACCTGCTCTTTGAACTAACCTGGGGAGAGGGGGAGAGAGAGAGAGATACTGTGCTTTATCTGCAAATAATCAATGCAATATCTCTGCCTCAACACCACTTTAGTCAGCTTTAACATAACAATGTGAGCAGAACACGGGCACATTTTCACCACTTTGAGACCAGGCTCGAAGATGATACTGGTGAAAAGTGAATAAAAATATGCATTTATGTAATTTGGGTGAGATTGAAACACCACATATCCATAGTGCTATTGTGTGACTTTGAGAATATAACATGTGACAGAGGTGAAAACAGGGAGTGTTTGGTCCAATTATCTGTGTGAAATAGTAACTTTTCTTTATTTGCAACAGGATTCAATGGGAATAGTCAAAGTTTTACTTAAAGGTTTTAAATTCAAAACAGAATTAGACATTTCTGCTGTGTAAGTACAATAGGTAAAGGCAGCAGAGTTTTGTCCCACCTTTTCTGTAGATTTAAATTGTTTCTGTGGGCGGATGAGAGCCCCGCATGGCACAATGTTGAAAGAAAGGCCCCCCAGAATCAGGAGAGCACCTCGCCAGGCGTACATCTCCACCAGCAGCTGGAAGAGCGGGTTAAAGGCGAAGGAGGAGAGGCCTATGCTGGAGAATGCCAGTCCCAAAGCCAGGGTGCGGTGCCGAGTGAAGCTAGCCATGACTGTGGCCACCATGGGAGTGAAGACCAGTCCCCAGCCCAAACCTGGAGGAGAGTGGAGAATTCAGATTGAAAAGAATCTAAGTGTGTTTCCTTAACCAGGAGGAAAAGGATTTCTTGATGGTTTTACATTTTGTAGTGTTTTACCTGAAAGGACCCCCATGGTAAGGTAAAGGTGAACAAGACAGGTGGCTTGTGAGGCAAGTACGAGCCCGAGTCCTGCGAGAAAGCCGCCGGTCATCACCACTATCCGAGCATCATATGCATTACACAGCGCTGCAGCCAGAGGACCTGCAAAACACGCATACACGGGTGTGTCTCCATTAGTCAGGTGTTTTGTGAAGTGAAATAACTAAAAATGAGAGGTAAAACGCAAAAAACGGTTTAATTCTTTGTTCGGTTTTTAATTTCAAAGTAAATAAACTACACATGATTTGAATTAGTCCCCCCTTTTTTTCCTTAAGCGTCTTAGTTAATAGATCAAATAAATCTTATTCCACAGTATCAGCTTCTTTTGTCTCTTTGCTGAAGATGAATTTTGTATTTGACACACATATTTGGTATCTTTGCAACCTCCCAAAATTTTTAAACTAAAGTTCAAGTGGTTTGAACAATGTTTGGCTTCACAGCATGGCTTGTCAATGAATACACTGGTTAAGCGCTTTTGTTTTCCAAACCACATGCAAAGCAGCTCAGAAATCAAATATTAGTCTTTATTTGTATGTGGCTCCTCCATCATGTCTCTTCCAGTTTAACTAGTTTAAATATTAAACTTTGACAGGTGAATTAAAAAAATGGGTTAAAGGGGTTTGTGCAATAATGACCTATTGGTTGAGCAATAGATTGTGGTCAGGCAGTTTCGATTACTCATTAATTTATAAGGAATTTCTGTAACTCATAAAGGAAACCCTGAAGTTACATGTTGTTGTTCAAAGTAAACAAAACATAGTCAAGACATCAATAATTAAATTAGACATTTCCACAATTATCTATAATTTTATGAACTACATCATCAGTTTCAGAGTAAAAATATTCAACAAATGAATCAATAGTGTGTTGTTACAAACAGCACGTTGACACTTGTTAGGCATTAATGACTCACTGAAAAACTGCAGCGCTGCCAAGCCAATTGAAGAGATCCACGAGATGGCCTGGGCACTTTCATCAAAGTACAGCACAAACTCCACAAAGAAGATCCCCAAGCTGCGCATGAGTCCGAACACGAGGCTGCTTGTGACAAACAGGGCTCCGACCAGCACCCAGCCCCAGCCTCCGTCCGGGCCCTCGGCTCCATTGCTCTGCTTCTCTGATTCAGGCTTGACGTTGGCCATGTCTGCAAGAGGGTTATTCGTAAAAATGATAGAAAATGCAAGGCGGCGGTGAAGCAGAACAAGGAGAGCAGATGAGAAGGAAATGAAAGTACATAGCACATAGAGACATAATCCTCAGGAAATGCAAGTGATAGATCTGCCAGAGCAAACCGCGTCTCACTGACTATGACAGTTGACAGATACAGGGAGGATCCCTGTGGCTGTCAACTGATGTAACCATTAACTTGCCACAGGCCAATAAATTCTCTGGTTGGGCCACTGAGGTGTGACTAGGCCACTTAAGTTTTTGATCATTTGAAAACAAGAGGTGTAATTAAGAGATGAATTCTGATTAAATAGTTTTTCGTAAAATCTAGTAAAATCTTCAATCTAAAAAAAAAAATGTTATCAATGATTTACAGGATTATGTCTTTACTTTACATGTGTGATAACTGACAACAACTAATCGAACCAGTGACTTTTTGGTATGTGGACAACTGCCTTACCAACAGAGCTACAGCCGCCCAGAAATACTTGAACTTCTTGCTGGTTAAGTGCATATAAAAACTCTATTACCGCACTGTGACAACAATGTAAGTGTCATCACATTATTGTGCATTTTTAAAAATACATTTGTGCTGCCAAACCGATGCTTTCACCCCGTGATGAAACAGCTGCTGCAGCACAAAAAACAACTTCCTAACAGTAACTGAGTTCTTCTTCTGGCAGTGACCATATGTTCTGTGATTTGCTAATACTGGGAATATCTGTAATATTTCCCTCACATTTTCACTTTGGTTCTTTAGTCTGTGTTGTTTTCTGAAAACTGATTCTTTTATGCCACTCATCCCACCGCAAAAGCTGTCACAATCATTATTAATATTTTCTCATCACACTTTTTATTTTCAACTCTGTACTCACATCATAGTAAGGAAACGAAACCCCACCAGCAGCTTAAATAAATCCCTAACCTAATTAAGTTCACTTCACATGAATGTGCAGGAATTACAGGAATTTGAAGTCAACACAGTGTGAAACACACAGGCAGTAACAGACAGACACAAACAAAGCAGAAAGAATAACGCAAAATGCTAAATTGCCTTGCTGAGTGTATAATAAAATAATGCGGCATGAATATGTGAGATTTATGCGTTAAAGGTGCGTGCATTAGATACACAGTAAAATCTTTCTCATTGTGATTGTGTAGATTAATTCTGATGCCAAATATTTTTCTTTGGTGAAACACCAGGGAAAGAATGAATGAATATTTTGAATATCTACAATAGAATTATTTCAGGAGAAGCTCACATTTGTAATGCATACAATGCAATTGTTAGTCATAAGTTTATTTTTAGATATCCAAAATGAAAAATAAATCTGTCTTCCATCAATTCACTTGCATTGTTTTGTAGTCATAATCCTAATGCTTTTTTATGTTAGACATCTAAAAATAACATTATGACTAGTAACAATAGTGCTGTAGATATCTGAAATGTTTTTACTTGTTAAGAATTTTGTTAAAGAAATCCAGAATGTTCATTCTTGGTGTCTAAAATGAAGTTGATGTCTAAAATTAAAAGCCCAAAAGACATGAATGGTCATTTCCCACTGATTAAATGTTCTTTCAGAATCTTTGTGACTAAGAGATTTAATCATCTCAAATGTAGTTTTGTCTAGTCGCACCTGAAAACACAGAAGACTCCGGTCCTTCCTCCGAGCAGCTGCACAAACAGTCACGTGGCCTCCTTCATGTTGATCACACGGTCACAAACAAGCGGACAGGTACACGCGGGAGCGCGCAGCGCAGCGGGAGCGCGCAGCGGGAGCTCTGCACGTGGCCGAGCTGACGTAGACTTCAACCGGCGTCACGCGCAGCTGGACACAGGCGCAGACATAAGAGTTATTGTTGTTAAAACGTGTGTATCAGACATAAAATATCTTATTTTTTTAATAAATATTTCACACGTATTCACGTAAGTAGTTTTTACTGTGAAAAATGTCTGAAAAATGAACTACATGTGTTTAAAGTGTGTCGGCTCAGTCTGAATAATTCATTTAAAACCGAGACTCAGGACGACAAAAGCTCCATTTTGTTGGTAGTTCGACGATACTCACCGTCGGTCCCCGGGCTGCGGACTTTGTCTGGAGCAGCACATGTCTCCAAGCTCCCGGAGGTAAATAACGGGTATATGAATTATTAACTGTCAGCACAAGCGGTGGAGGAGCCGTCCGACTGTCACAGCCACGTTCTTCGTAAACGTCGCGCTCGCTGCTTCGGTCTGTTGCTGCGGTATGTTAACGTCGTCCGCCATATTGGACCGGGCAACAGTGGCCTATGTGGATAATGAGCTTCATAACGTTCACATTTGTCAACCGATTTCAACGAATTGCTTTACATTAAACAGCCGATGAAGTAAGTCTAGTACAGGTGCGTGTACGTCACGTGATTACACGAAGTACTTATCTAATGAGATGTAGTTACGTTTGCAAACCGTTAACCCTTTCTCGTTTGACAACGGAATGAGCAGAATTTCTTTTACACATTAGTGCAAATGCTAATATTGTCTGTCATTAAAAACGAGCAAAAAAAATAAAAAATGGGCATGCCAAAATACATGCCATCTATCCATCTAAAAATGAAGTCTTGGCCGGACCAATGTGGCGGCGACGCTGACGTGTGTCTCTTATTACGTCCAAACTGCGTGCGCAGTTGTCGCGGATGCGCGCACGTTGCACATGAGTACTTTTGTAGATAGTTTTAAATACATTCTGAAGGCCAATGCATATTTGTCTACCCAGTGAGTTTTCTTTACGTTTCTCCTCCTGAGATAGACTGGAGAACTGTCCAGGGTGGATCCCGACTCTCCGCCAATGACAGCTTACAATGACTGTTACAGATGATGGATGGATGGTTTGCTTCAGTCTCTCTTGCATTTGATGGGTCACGCTGTTACATGGCATGCAGCACTATAGCAGAAGACACGGACACGTGGGAAACAGGATATGAAAGATTTCAAAGATTTAAGTTAGTGACAAAAACATGCCACATCAGGCACAAAGGAGATAAAGACCACAAAAGCATATGGTCTGTACATCTGATCCCTAATGAAGAGATCAGAGAGCCTGAGATCAAACACATCCAACAAAACAAAAGAAAAGAGTTCACTTCCTTGAGTGATGTTCAGGAGACGCTAGAGGGAGGTACATCCACAAGGTTTAAAAAAATGGCTGCTGTTCTGTCGATTTCTACTGGTCAACTCATCCTATTGTAGGAGGATTTAGTATTCAGAGTACAAGTCTACCACAAAACTCACATGAATTTATTATTTATAATTGCTAGCAAGGTTGTGAAATTTGGGGAATGTTTATTATCCTCAATGTTGACTTGATCTGATACATGCTGATGGTTTAGTCATTTAAGATGGTTTACTCCGTTATGAGAAAAAGTGCTGCAATTAAAATGTTAAGTTTTACCACATGTAAAAGAAGTAATTATCAAAAATCATTTGGCAGACGCTTTTATCCAAAGCAGCTTATAGAGTAATTTGACACGCACCAACACACGATGGTTATGGCTGCCATGCAAGGTGCTCAACTGGCCCACCGGGGCAGAATGCAATTATGCAGAATAATGTACAGTATATTAATATATACAATACGAAGTAGTTTTGTTAGCTTAAGTAGCTCTGACGTCGAAAATAAAATCACACTGAAGTCAGAGTTTATCGTTTCTTCGTTCAGTAAGTTGGAAGTATTCCTTCACATCTTCCCATTTACTCAATGATCAGCTTTATTTATTTGGATCATTTGGGATCTCCAGTGTATAATTTACCTTTTAAATGTGTCAGTAAAGCTAAATGCAACAGGTTGGAGCAGGTCTTATTTTTCATATTTTGCATTATTTTTTCTGAATAATATTCGTGGTGATTTATTTTGCCTGCCTGAAAGAGGAATTGTTCTTTTTCGTCACACAGAGTTGAAACTGTCTAAGGCTACAGTGAGTAAAGGTTGTGAATTTGTTCCAGTCTTTTTGTTTATGCCTGGGGAAAATACTTCTCCAAAAAGTTAAGAACAATAACATTCATTGCATTTTCAATAAAATGACTAAACAGGTTTTCAGTAAAACATTTCCCATTTCTTATTAACTTCCTGAAATCCGTTCCTCCTCACAGAAGTTACTCTTTTCTGACAAACTTTAGGTGAACTGGCTTATGGGGAGGCCCCTCACTATGTGTAATGGGTCATAAACAAATGAATGGGGAAAACTACACAGGTCACAGGTTTGATTTTGTTATTTAGAGGAGATGGAAGCTGGAAAGTCCCATCAAACTTCCAACATTTGTCTGCTGAGCATAGACAATAAGCCACACTGTAGCCACAACTCGTCAGGGCACAGGAAATGGGGGTGACAAAGGGTGGGAGAGTTCAGCAGGGGTCCACGGCCCCTCACACACGTGTTGTCGGCTGGTGAGTGTGAGACTGAGTGTGCACTCAGTTTGAGGGCTCACGAGGAAACAGGTGCCCTCGGCTTCATTGTTTCCACACGAGCGCCAAGACAAAAACAAAACAAACCCAAAAGATGGAGGGACACAAGACGTGATTCATCGACAGAAAGAGTGTGTTAATGAGAGGAAGGAAGTTCAGGGAGGAGAAGGGCTGAAGGAGGCAAGTGTCGCAGCAAGAGAGAGAGTATGTTTTACTACAAGAGCTTCAAAATGTGCAGTTTAGTCACCATTTTTATAATAGCGAAAGAAATTTGACAGTAAAATGTGTGGATAAATGTGTCCCTATCGACTGTAAGACGGTGAGAAATACTTGAGACACCAAACACCAGAAGTCCAATTGATAAAAAATGTTTTAATTTAACTTGTACAAAACCATGTTTGTCCAGCAAATTAATTACCAAATTGCTTACAGTTGTCTTTTTCATTATATTTATATTCAAAAACAATATATCATTTATTTTCTGAATTTTAAATTAAAAAAGACAACCAAGTCCTTTGCCTGCTTGGACTATCAGGCCCCAGGCCATAACATTAAGATAAATCTTAGTTAAATACATATTCAGGAGAAAAATGCAAAATATTAACACAAGTGCTTCTCCAGGCTTTAAACCCACATCAACCACCATCTTCATAAAACTTGCTTTATAATTCCTTCAGACAGTTCACGTTCTTACATTTTTTCTACAAATGTCAGTCTACACACAATCAATAGTCTCAGACCTTTCCTCAGTCTCACTCCCCCCTTCTTTCTTTCCTTTCACAGACCCATCAAAAACACTTTCCTTAACACCACCTCCATCATCTTCTGATAAACCCATAACATTCATGTTAACAAGGCTGTAATATAGAAGTTCCAAATCTCCTCCAACAACATGCTGATTTTACAGTTCTTTGCAAATATCTTGTTTGGTGTCTAAATTTTCACTTTGATGATGTCTAAGCTGCTCGTCAATACTACAAAAACAGTCAAATACATATAAACTGCCACCTCATGTTAATTAATCTCACATTTCCCACAGGTTTCGATTCAGCTATTTTTCTGACCACATTGTTTGTCGTGATTAATGAGTCATCCTCTTCAGCAGGTCTGCAGAATGGGCTGGTAGGGCTCCGTCAGGACCTTGTAGCGGATCTTGGTGTTGGTAACAGCCCCGTGTTTTTGGCGCAGGTGAAGACGCAGCTGGCTCTTGTGGCGGAAATGTAGGTCACACTTTTCACACTGAAAAACAAGGAGTCAACAGATGAGACAACAGGGACGTGACAGGATATTCTGTATTCTTTTTTTTTGGCGTGCATGTTTTTTTGGATGACATGTGCTGTTGATTTGCTTCTGACTCACAGTGTAAGGCTTCTCTCCGGTGTGGATACGCAGGTGGCTCTTCAGGGTCTGCAGGTGACGGAAGCGAGTTCCACAGGTGTGGCAAGGGTAAGGCTTCTCCCCTGTGTGGATGAGAACGTGGGCCCTGAGGTGGGCAACCTAACACCATGACAAAAGAGTGACAAATGGAACAAACCTGTTAAGGAACTAAACAAAATTTGTGAAAAATTAGCAGCCAAACAAATGTGTTTTATGTTTCCTTGCCACTTAAAGAAACTTACAAACTATCAAGAGTGAATTTACCACATTTCATCATTGCTTAACAGAGGTTAGAATTGGTCACCTCTTGTTTTAATGCATTTTAGCATGTACTTTGAACTACTTCGTTATCTCCTCTTGAAGGATTCTTGTGGCTTTTTAGATTTTTTAATTGAAAAAAAGGCTTTTGAGGTTTTTAAAGTCCCCAAAACACACATTTGCCAAAATGACACACACTGACTAGATCAAGTACTTTGCTGAAATTGTGTACTTTTTTGCTTGAATGAAATCAGTACATGAAAGTGAAGCTAGGGGCCACTTGAGAAGCTGCGACTGAGTTTCTTGTTTCACTCTTAGCAACTAAATGACAAGATGTTACTTTATAACCCTTAAGTAAAGTGGGTTTGCAATTAACCTGATTCTTCTTTTACAGGTACAAAGAGAAAGTTGTACTGTGTTCCCAAGTGGCTGACACTGAAGGAGTGTGTTTTGACGGCCTCCAAAGTGCTCGTGTACACACCTGAACAAACCGTGCGCCGCAGGTGTCACAGCGGTAGGGCTTCTCTCCCGAGTGAATGCGAGAGTGAGTCTTCAGGTTGGCCGGTCGATTGAACTGAGCTCCGCACACATTGCAGCGGTAAGGCTTGTCACCTGCCAGAGCAAAGGTCCCTGTTACATGCTGGTTCAAATTTCAAACAAAAACAGAGAGATGTAGGTGATTATTCATGGCCTCACCTGAGCAGGGAGTCTTGGTTCCTTGATGATTGCCAGAATAACAGTAGGAAACAAAGCAGTTCTCCCGTTTGGTTGCATGTTGGTTATGATAGGCAGATTCTGGATCAGTGGGGTGCAGTTAAGTGAAGGAAAAAAAAACAGACAAAATAAAGTAAACCACACACATAAGTTGATTTTGAGCATTTTAAGAAATATGATTGAAGGAGTACAAATATATTTAAACATGTCTGCAGTAAGTCAGATGGTTGACCTGTACCTGTTCCCTGCTTGTGAGTTGGACTTGGGTCATCCACAGAGGAGGGTGGCCTGAGGGGAGGGGCTCGGCCAGAACCCTCGTAGCAGGAGGCCTGCCCCTGTCTGATGAAGAGAAATACATACATTTGCATTGTAAACAATTCTTGATCATCCAAATCCCCATTTTTTTCAAGTTGTATGCGGGTCTCCTACCTAATTATCTGACCGGGCACTTCTCCAGACCACGCCTCTGTTGGTGCTTTGGGTGTTAAGCACATCCTATCCACAATGGGTGATGCATTACTTTGGGGTTCGTCCATCTCCTCTTCCTTCACTGTGGTGGCTGCACAGAGAGGATTGAGGACAATATACTTGTATTTTTTCCAGTTGCAGGCCTTTGGGTCAGGTGTGGCTTTGGTGTCAGTCTGGGGCAACAAACAAAATGCAGTCAATAACTTCAAGTCACTTAAATAAACATCAGGGAGACAAACTCCACATGCTAAACTGTTTTCATAAAACTTACCACGGGGTTTTTGTTACAGGTGTTGGACTCGGCTGGAGAGTTTGGTTGGCAGCTAGAGCGGGCGGGGCTGTCTGGAGATGCAGTCGGAGTGGCCGTGAGGGGCGACTCAGGCTCTCCTTTCACGTCTTTTGAACTCGGTTGGCAGTTTGGGAAAGCCCCTGGCTTGAGAGGACGCCCAGCCTCATCAGGGACCCTGCAAAAGAAACAAAGGAAGTGCTGTAATGAGCTAAAGCTATTACAGACAAAGGCACACTAACATACCGCTGTAAGGATAATCTCAGACATACTGCAGTTACCAAGATCTTTTAGGAATGCAGCATCAGATAAACAAAACTGAATTAATAGTTTGGCATCTTGTCTAACCTTGTTGCCCCTGCCACTGGCAGTACTGCCTGGGGTCCTGAAAGAGGCACGTCCCCTCCTTTCGGAGCTACAGAGGCCACAGACACCTTGGAGTCCAGCTCCAAATGTAGGTGTCTTGCACTCTTTTTTTCCCTGCTGCAAAAGAAAAAACTTGTCAGGCAACAAAGGATTAAGTATCCAGTATCAATTATATATGAAGGGTTTCGGGTTCCTGTCTCAGCACTGTGCATAATATTATATCCTCCATTATTAATTTGTCTTGGCATGATGACAGATATTCTCACCAGTGCAACTGCATGAAGTCCCTGCAGGTATCAGCCACATGGTCCATCTGCAGGTAGGTTGCCACAGCGAGGACCCCCGGGACAATGCTTGGTGTCAGAGGCAGGCGGGATGTGTACATGAAGTCGAGCAGCAGGGAGACGCTGGATGGTTCCAAGGTGTTGGGGAGAGACACGGTCATGAGCTGCTCCCCACTGCCACCTCGCTCCTGAAGCAACACACGGCGGGAATACAGCGAGTAGAAGAACCCGCTGCGAGAGGAGAGGGGACAAATGCTCTGAGCATGATCCTACATGATTTAAAATGTTTTGATAAAGTAAGTATAGCAGAAATTATAGGATAGAAAGAAGACAATGGAGAATCACAAGTAGTAAAAGGTGAGGGGAAACCAGATAAACTAGGGTTACGTTTGACCAAACGGTGGCTGTTTCATCGAAATAAAGCAGCTGAAGATGTATTCATAGCGTAGCAATTTTGACTTGTTTTTGAGTGTGTCGTCTACCATGTACCAACCTGCAGGCCACAAGCACGGCACAGTGCGCACGTAGGTGCACGTTGCCAACAACCAGGGTGGTGTCAGTCAGGATGTTTCGGTGCCGGAGTTCATTCAGGTTCAGCAGTACATCGTTGGAGTGGCGTGTGAACTCTTTGACATATCCTTCAGCCCTCATCTCTTGGCCTCTGTCGGCTTTGTATCCTTCCAACATCTCCATCATGCTCATATGAATCTGTGAAAAGGACATTTTAAGTGCAACAAGAATCCAATGTGAAGCAGTGCACATCATCTGAATGACACACACTGCAGAATTCAGCCATTTTAAATGTGCATGTTCAAACACTTAGATTTAGTTTTAAATTATAATGCATAACAGTGACCTACCTGTGTGTGATGTATAGAATAAATAGACAGGAGTGTCCCAGACACATCTGTTAGGTGAGACCAGCTCCCTACTCGTACCTACGTAAAGAAAAAAACAATCTACATGATGCACTTTATATGTTTTATAAATATTTCACTATTTACATCATACCAGATATCAGCAGTATTAGTAACAGAGAGCTTAACAACCCAATAAATGTGTGAAAAATCTAAAATTCATAGTTCATCTTTCCACTGAAAGACAAAAATAATAAAAAAAATAAAAGGCTGGCAGCATCCTTACGTACAAAGAAAATCTCTTCAAACAAGCAGTCACAAGTCCGTTAAAAATAAAGTCAAAAAAACATTGCTTCCAACTCACCCCGACCAGCAGGGACGAGAACCAACGTGCTCCGCACTGACGTCAAACCCTTTGGCTGAGTGTTCAGTGTACAGTCAAAGACGTGGAGAAGGGGCTCACCCACAGCCTCCACTGGCTCTGAGCAACACTGTGACGGGAGGCAGGCGGGCGGGAGCTCTTTATAATGTCATCCAGGAAGCCCCCATACAACCAGAGCTGCTTGTTTCCTCTTTCCTCAATGGCCCATGCGTACACTGGAAGCAACGCAGGAAAAGCCCTGGTCCAGGCCCCTGGCTACAAGTATTTTTAGTGGGCTATTAGTTTTTCTAAACCCCCATAGAGCTGAGCAAAGTAATGGCAGGAAAGCATAGTGTGTTTATGTGCCACGCTGAAAAAATATAGGAAGACCCTGGGGGAGAAGCAGTACGTGCCTGGCTATCCGGGGGTAAACCAGGGAGCACCAGGTTTCCCCCACCAACGCTTTCCTACACTTGCTCTAGGACAGAGGAAACACTTTGACAGGAAGCTGGAAGACCATCTTATTGTTGTCAACAAGTTGTACCCTCATCACTGAAATTCTGTATTGAAGAGGGGGTTTTGCTATCCTTTGTTGATTCTTCCGTGTCTTGGCGCAGGATTTCTCTTTAATTCTGATGATATTGAAAGCAAAGGTTTTTTAAAGAGAAACTGTGTCACTGCTGAGTTGACTAGTTTGGGTAAACAGTGATTAATGTGCTTGCAACAGTGTCCGGAAGCTTCTGGCTTGCTGCCTGAAAGGAGAGGCTTTACGTTATGAGGGTGCTGAAAATCGATCATTGTAGATGGGAGACACCCACTCTTGATGCTGAAAAACAACCTCTACCCCGCCCTGAATGAGAGAAATGCAGCCGACAGATGTGCAGGAACTGCCCTACACACCCACACCCCCACACACTTTTGAATGCATCCTGTGAAGCTGCTCAGAGACTTGGATGAAAACGCCTGCGCAGGACATCCGTCAATAATAAAGAGAGCAGGAGACAAGGGAGGAGAAATGGAGACGGAGGGGGATAACAGAGCAAGGGGACAAGGGCTCAAAGGTCACAAATAACTAAAAAACAAGCGGAAAGCTACGTCATCCGGAGTGCAGCATTGGGTTCACAGACAACTAGGCACGAGACAGTTATTGAGCCTCCACAAAAGTGAACTATGATCTGTGGATCCCCCACATCAAAGTATTTCACAGAAGAAGCCGACGAAGGAAATCTTCAAGGTCAACTCAGAGAAGAACAAGTGGTGCCTGTGAGGAACACTGCTGCATGAGGACCCAAGTGGCCAAATGATTAATAAAGAGACATAGATTTTAATTTTCACCAGTGACTTTGAGTACAACATTAAATTTAGCTATATTGCAAGAGAAAATGTAGAATTACTGATTAGACATGGAGCTGCTGCTTGTTCTACCAGTGAGGTGTAGCTAAACATTTATATTTTTGCATTTCAGCTGATAAGTGTAATGCAGTATGTACAGTAGACACTTTTCCCCATGTATTTAGCTGAAATTTGTCTTGGCAGCAGGTTGCACAGTATCTGTCTGCAGGGCTGCAACATGTAAAACCCCAAAAAAGTATTTTTACCAAATGTAAACACTACTTCTGATAAAAATAAAGATCAGACAACATGACCATGTTTGGATACAAATCCTATGAAAATGTGAGTCGGAAGTAAAGTGTTTGCAGAGGGTGTCGGGTGCGCGTGCGTGCCCTTGTGCTTTTATTTGTTTGGATGGAGATTGGTTCAATTGTGCTTTGTTAAAAGAAAAAAACTTGAAGGAAAACAACATTAAGAAAACACAGAGGGAGATGTAGGTCTCGGCTACTTCCAGGCATTGTGAGAGTAACGGATGAGGGGGTTGGGTGAGGAAAAGTGAGAACATTACTAAACAGGTTCACCAATGGACGGAAGCCATTGACTCTATCCCACTGGTGAAGCTGGGCTACGCTCACAGTGACTTCCTGCTTTGTGCCCTGTCCACCCGTGCTCGTTAGCGACCCACTGGCCCTGTTTAGGATAAAATGCACAGCTGGTCAATTTCACCATCAAACTTGAAGTTTGTGAAAAGTGAAGAGCAAATTCAGCTGTGACATTTTAAATGTTATTTGACTGCTGCCACTCCTTGTCAAACGCAGCACAGGCAGGGATTGCCCCTGTTTTGTGGTTTCCTGGTTGCCTGGACAGACCCATGTTGTTTATCTGATAACGTATGGACTGAAGCCATGCTTTGGCTTCAAATCATCCAGTTGGTGCCAAAGTGTTGATGACTCCTGCAACAATAGTCGATCTGCCTAAACTGCCTCTTCCTGTGACTGCAGCGCACTCTGGACATATAAGGGCAAATGGTGCAGAGCTGCTGGAAGGAGGAGCAGGAAGAGGAAGCGGGGATATCCCAGCGAGTTGCTTTGGTTGTTTGTCCACTTATTGACAGCGAGATACTCGGAAATCAAAATGAAATAAAGTGGTGAAACCTTTGAAGGGGTGTCTTCAGTTTAAGCAGTGTGCCCCCGAACATGGTGCTGGGTGCACTGGGAGGAGGAAGGAAGGGGGATATAACAGGAGAGAAACAGTTGACCTAAATCTCACGAGCCACAAAATAATAAAGGTTGACCTCTATAGCTACTGCTGCTTGCAAGACAATAAACAACTGCGTTCCAAGAGAAAAACACTCAGACAAAATCACTGTGATCACTGGAAAGCTCTTTATTGCACATAAAACAAACTTCTGTATTTCATCATAGCTCAGTATAAAAAGTATAAACTATATCCAAAATTTTAACATGAAATTATGTGCTTTAACTAGCTGAAAGAGAAAGATCTTTTACTCTAAAAATTGTATTTACTTTACAATAACTTCAAATATACGTTATTGTAAATTAACTTTTACAGTTATTCGGCCTCATTTATCATTTTAATTGGCACCCCATTCATGCTTTCAAGAATCAATACAATTTTTGTGTTGTCACTCTCTTAAAATAATGGCCATATTTGCACAATTGGAAAAAAATGAAAAAACTGAACCAAATATAGAAAAGCTGATTTAGGCAAAATAATAACAACATTTTAAAAAATGCCTGAGACCATTTTAAGAAGATGGTAGTATACAATAAGGTAAGTCTTCTAATTTTTGTTTTTACATTTACATTTGCAGACGCTTTTATCCAAAGCGACTTACAGAGTAATTTGGTACATACATCCACAGTGGTGATGGCTGCCACGCAGGGAGCTCTTCACCACTGGGAGCAACTGAGTGTTCGACAGGGATCGAACCACTGACCCAGGGACTGGGGATCGAACCACTGACCCTGTGGTTACATGATACTTTACCCAAGTCTATACATCAGACAATATTTCAGCATGTTTTTTTTTTATTTTAAAAGTTCCCAAAAGTTAAAATTCCTCCAAAACCCAGAAATTCTTGCTCAGAAATGTGCATTTCATATGAAGGAAGTGCAGATTTCTTGCAGTAAACACACTGCTACTACTACTCTTTCGGCTTTTCCCATCAGGGGTCGCCACAGCAATAAGCTGTAATTTGCAATTTGGTTATGTTTTTTTTTATTTTCAAAAATGCCTGCAGTCTCAAAAGAGCCTACCATTACTTCAGATGATAATTGTATTAATTAATTAATTTGCATTTGATTCCAATACAACCCTTGTCCTCCATGACACACACACACAGTCTTTCTACAGTTGAGGATATTCACAGACATGATTCATTCCTTCTGTTTCAGTCTTGTTTTAACCTCCCACTACATGTCTAACCCAGTCCAAGCATAATCCCGACTTAATCCTGCTTCTAACCTAGACAATCCAAGTCTGGAATCACTGGGAATGTGAAGCGACCTCACAAAGAGGGTTTTGGGCTGAAACACACACACACACACACTGAGCATCTACGTCACACACCGGGAATGCAGAGAGGAGCTGCTGCTGCTAAAGGCCTCACCGGATCCGAGACACGGTACGTGAACGACCCAGCGCCAACGTTACAGCTGAGGCGATCGAAGATCCGGGTTGTTCCGAGAAGTCGAACGTTGACACGAACGCGTAGGCCGTGTCGTGTCGGCGCGGTTCTGTTCGGACGGTGCGTGTCGGTTCGCCCATTGTTTGGTCTGCGCGTGTGTGTGTTGAAGTTAGCCTGGAGGCGAGGCACGAGTTCTAAACAAGCTAGCAAACAAGTAAACAGGCGTGTGATCAAAGCTAATCAGTGAGAATCTCCTTCACGGCGGCTCATTATTATCACTTCGGCGTTTCAGACGCAGGTGACGCACGGAGCACGTACAACAGGACAGTTGGTGTCAACCAGTGTGTGCGGCATTGAACCTAGTTACAGTCATTGTCAGCAGACCTGGACGCGTCTGTGTTAAGCTAGTGTTGCGTTAGCCCGCTAAATGCTAAAACGCAATTAACGTGTGTTTAATATTGTGTCTGTCTCATTTATGTTCCCGGATTTAGATGAGACCCGGCGGAAAGAAGAGTTTTACTGTGAAGGTTCTGTAAAAGGTAAGGGAGCCCGGGTAATGACTTGGTTTACTGTATCGTTAGTTTTGAATCACATTTTTTTTATTTGGTCGTGTTATTGCTGTTGATTAGTTTAATGGGTGCACGTCTGTCAAATGCGTTACGGTAACCACAGCGTCCGCCGTCAAAATAAAAGCGTTAAACTCATTATTATAGGACCAGTGACTGTTAAATGGAAACTAGTGGAACTTACACTGAGGTACTTCATGTCACGATTTATGTTCGCATTTATTAAATGTTTTAAGCATTATTCCTCTTATTTTTAATCCGTTTTTTCTGTTGCTGAAATGCGTGCTGTTCTGACGTTTACTTTGAAGTGTAACTGCAGCGGAAGTTACTTTGTCCTCGCTCGCTTATTCACGCCAACTTGAAATTATTCTGGAAGCATCAAATTTCATATTTCATGAGCCGTTATTCCTGGTTTACATCCAATAAGAGGTCCATTATAAGAGGACGAATTACTTTTCATCCATTCAAATTTATATTTTTAAATCACACAAAATCTCACAATGAGTTGCTTTCTTTGATAAATCCTGTGTGATTAAATTTCCTTAACAATGCATTGTTTAATTGTAGTTCACTACAACAACCCAACTCTTATAAATGGGCATAAAAGAATAATAAGACAAAATCAAAACAAAACTTCTGAGTCCTGCATTGTGTTTCTGTGTGGATGCATTATTCTCTCATCCATCATTATAATCCTCTTACCAGCAAAGACTTATGACAGCCAAACAACCCACATACAATCAGTCTGAGTGGGATATTAATTTCTCCTCTCTGACAACAATGGTTTGCTGTGACATGTCTTTTAAATCCATGGCGATCACACAGTGGTTTTATATAAAGGTTTAAATAGTGAAAAGTGTTGATTTTCTTTATTCAAATTATGGAAATTATTGATTCAGCCCGTATGTTTTAGTAAATCTTTTATAGTCATACCATGTACTGACAGATGTTCATCAGAGGTTCCCAGAGTGCAAAGTTACGTAATCGTTTTTTTCTTTTTAAGTTGATCAAATCCCAGTCATTGTATGGGCTTGTGTGCAGTTCCTTGCATTTTTATATATTATGACTGGAGATGTCTTTTTTGTTTGGTTTTGTTTTCAAATGTCCCCAAATTAATGACTCTTTCCAAAAATAGATAAGTTATTGGAATACTTTTTTCGTATTTTGTGATATAGCTGACACTGAGATATTTAAATGTCTTTTTTGTCATTTTTTAAATTTTTCTTTTTTTCTTATTATTAAACATCTCTGCTGCAAGTCAGCACTTTGTGAGCTCAGCTGTGTGCTCCAATGTTATTTATTCCTCAGAGAATACATAATATATTGTTATGAACCAGGTGTTCATGTATATACAGACAGATATCATTACACAACATTTCCTGCCTTGTTTTTGTCTCCGTTTCACCCAAAGACAATAACCATTGTGGAGGGCAACGGGTCAGCGATGGATCCAAATTTGCACCTGTTTATGTACCTTATATAAGTGTGGGATTTTTTTACATGAATGTTTGTTTGTCAGAGCTCACAGAAAACACTCGTGCACAGTTTGAGGCAGTCTGCTGGAAATCCCCAATCCTTTCCAAATGACTCTCTTCCTGCTCCTCAACTAGACGCCTGTTGTTTAATCTGTGTGTTCCTGCTGCCTAAGGAAACAAAATGTGAAGCATCTCTTAGTTTCCATTGGTTACCCATTACATAAATACAAACAACAGCAACAGCTGTGTTCATGCAAATTATTGCTAAAAGCTGACAACATAGTGATCCACAGTTACTAAATTGTTACCAAGTAAAAAAAAAGCAACATTCTTTGCTATTGGTTATACTATTACAAATTAAATGGATGCAGTACGTATATTTTGGTCAGCATTTTCTTAATTTGTTTGATCTTAGAAGCCTGCCATGTCTGGTCCCACCTGGCTTCCACCAAGAAATCTGGATAGCCCAGAGCAAGCCAGCTCCCAAATGTCCCACACTGCTGGTTCAGCAATTTACCGGGCTCCCAACAAGAAGGGCGCCTCTGAGTTCCGACCACAATATGCTCCGTATGATCAGAATGGAGGAGGAGGAGGAGGAGCTGGAGGCGGAATGGCCAACAGGTACATGGCTACTGGACCCACAGGTAAGGACATGCCACTAGCCTTTCTGTATTTGGGAAATTCATACTCCAAGACATGTAATCGATATTAATAGTTTTATTTTTATGTGATGTTTATAATAAAAAAAATAGAATACTTCTGAGTCATAACATCTGTGCTAAAACATGCAGCTTTTTAACTTATTTATCTATTTGAGTTGCATATTCATATTGAAAATGTACACAAGTCTTTATCAACACTGTGAAGATATCACTGGCACTATAAAAGCCAATGCACTAATATCCTCATTGCATCTTTTTCTAACTCTGTGAAAGAGGAACCGTAATCAAAGTCGGACAGTAAGTAACATCATTATTGTGAGGGAACTGTAAACTTCTGTTTTTCAGGTGCGACAGTAAAAATGCATATTGTACATTCTCTGACACTAAGTTAAATAAATAGTATTTCATTACATTCATCAAAGGACACGTCCACACTTTTTATTGGTCACTGTAGTAATAACAAAGAAATTATACATTTAGATGTTCCTTAAATGAGGCTTTTGCAATCTTAATTTGACAAGTAGTGTTTTCTTTCTTAGTGGCAGAGGGGAGATGGTAATGCAGATGGTAGTTTGATACTAGACTGCAGCCTTAGAAGTGAATGAACATATTGCATTTTAGTGATCCTTGAAAATGATTTATACAAAGAATAAGGACTATAGATTTTGTCTAATTGCCCAACCCATTTTAGTGGAAATTGTGTTAGGTTTAATGAAATATGGATAGGATGAAGAATTTCACTAACCAGTAATGTTAACAGTAACATAGGCATGTTAGTTTTGTTTTTGGACAGACTTTGAAGATTGTGGAGCTATCAAAACCATTACCGGTGTAATGATGTATAAAAAATAAATCAACATGGGTCTTGATCAGTTTTGAAAAAAATGTTTGTAATTTCTGTTCTTCAAATGGTAGGTGGACCCATGCATCATTCATCTAGTGATCACTATTATTCCCCACCCCATGGTCCCAAAGAAGATCGCAGTTGGAGCCCACACCTGGACAGCTACGAACTGATGGTGGGTATATTATATATTGTGGGTCAGATATTACTGATGATAAAATAAACAACTTTGAGTTGAATTACAAGTTAAATGTATCCCCCCATGTATAAGAAACTGACTAAATACACAGTTCTCAGGCACTAACGTGTTTTTTGTTCTGTTCTGTTCTTGGTGTTAGCATCGTGGTCCCTGAAAAGCCAGAGAACTATCACTCCAAAATTGATGCTGATATTGACTCCCTCACCAGTATGCTGGCTAATCTGGACAGCCACCCACAGGATTCCAGCACACAAGTATAACATATATGTTCGACCAACACGTTTGCCTTTTGATTTTGTTATCTGTCACTTTTTTACAACTGGATCCTTTTTCCGTCTCATCACAGCTGTATGACAACGTGCCTTACAACAAGTATCTCTCAGGGGATCACTACAAGCCTGCGCAACAGAGCGCAGCCCCTTCTCAGGGCCGGCCGTCCATGGGCTACTCTCCTTACCCCCAGAGCCAATACCAGCCGGTGCCCTCCTATCCCAGTGAGCACCAGGGACCTCAGTACTCCACCTCCCACCAGCAGGATTACTATCCCTCCTCCTCAACCCCTAAACCTTATCCCCAGCCCGTGCCAGCCTCCTACACCACTGCCTCAACTCCAACAGGACCCAGGTTTAGTGTCCAGGTCAAGACAGCACAGCCTGTCACCTACTCACAGACAGGGAGGCAGGCTGAACAGGCCTACACTCCACCCCCTCCTCGTCAGCATCTGTCCCGTCCTCCACCTCAGACACAGACAGTGCAGCAAGGTTGGTACCCGCCATACCCCAGTTCACAAACTCAGGAGGTGCAGTCTGAGATGGGATACAAGGGGAGTGGCTCAGGACCTAGAGGAAGGGTCAGTCAATTTCCAGTGTCTAAGAGAGGGATGGATAATAGCCCAACAGGATCAGGAGCGGCACAGAGTCCTGCTTATCAGTCCAGCAAGGTGGGGGCACTGATCTACAACTCAAATTTGTTTAAAGTATTATATTTAATTTTAAAATGTCATTTCCTACTTTATTTTAGAAATACAACTCTGGTTATACACCATCCCTGTTTTCATTTAACACAAAAAATATACTTATTAATAAGCAGTTGTTAAAGAACATAATTAAAACCATTAAAAATTTGCAGCATTTTGAATTAAATGAAATTTGATCAAATACAAAGTATAGACCTTGGCTTTTACTAAATTTTTTATGCAGTTTTTGGCACTTTATTCAAAACCTTACAGTTATAATTTATTGTCAAACATTTATGTTTCCGCTTTCTCCCAGCAGGTGGCAGCAACAACAAGGCCCGAGGAGGAGCTGGACCGACTCACCAAGAAGCTGGTGTACGACATGAACCACCCTCCTACAGAGGACTATTTCGGTATAAAGCAACCGTTTATGACTAAAGCTTATATGGAATTTGAAAAATAAAACAGAAAGTCAATTGCATCAACATATTTATGTCAACCTTTCCTTCTCAGGCCGCTGCGCCCGCTGCGGTGACAATGTGGTTGGTGACGGTAGTGGTTGTATTGCCATGGAGCAGGTGTTTCATGTTGAGTGTTTCACGTGTATCACCTGCCATGCCCGTCTTCGAGGACAGCCATTCTACGCCCTGGACAAGAAGAGTTACTGTGAGAGTTGTTACATTGTATGTACAGAGTGTGAACGACTTTTAATAATTCTACAATTCTTCTGGAATTTTCTTATTTTCCAAATCTGATCCATGCACCCTTTTCTGTTTGTCTCATTAGAGTACACTAGAGCGCTGCTCAAAGTGTTCCAAGCCCATACTGGATCGGATCTTGCGAGCTATGGGAAAGGCGTACCACCCTCGCTGTTTCACGTGTGTGGTTTGTAACTGCTGCTTGGACGGAGTGCCCTTCACTGTGGACGCCACCTCTCAGATACACTGCATAGATGACTTCCATAGGTAGGGACACATTCACGCAAACACACACACTTTATTGAAAATCAAAAGGTCCTAACTCTGTCGGGAAAACGTATACACACATGTTGGTAAAAGCTTAATGCTCCTTTTAGTTTTTAAATAAACTGTGATTAGAAGTGATCATTTCAGCTGCATATTCTCATGTGTTCTCTGACAGGAAGTATGCTCCACGCTGCTCAGTGTGTGGTGAGCCTATAATGCCCGAACCAGGCCAGGAGGAGACAGTCAGGATAGTAGCTCTGGATCGCAGCTTCCACGTGCACTGTTACGTCTGTGAGGCGAGTATTGGACACGAAAGAACATCAGGAATTGTCCATACTTTATAGTATTTATAACTGCACATTATTATTCAGAATTTAAAGGATATTCATAAGGTATTGTAAAGCTTATATAGATCTTGATTCAGCTGACTTTCTCTTTTAACCAGAGCGCTTTATTGTATATTTAGGGGGGACAAAGTCTTTGAATTATTATATATTTATTTTTTGTGTCTGTATTAATTAGGAATGTGGACTTCTGCTGTCATCTGAAGGAGAAGGTCGGGGCTGCTACCCACTGGACGGCCACATCTTGTGCAAAAGCTGCAGCGCTCGCCGCATCCAGGACCTCTCAGCCAAAATCTCCACTGACTGCTAGAGAACTTCTTTACCTTTCTCACTCTCAAAAATCCATGGACACATTACACATGATTGATAGCACAAACGGGACGAATCCCTGCGTTGCTCAGTTCATCAGCTGCATTTTTGGGTTACTTATTAAAATTAGAGCATTGTGATGGGCCTTGATTTTTTTATTTTTTATTTTGTATTTTTTTTTTTGACCCAATATGTCCCAAAACATTTTCCTCCTGTTTTTGGCACATGGTTGCACACAGCGGTTTCATGTTTAGTTCAGTATTATTATGACAGTGGCCTGACCTGCAGGCAGCTTGGGTTCCACTTAACACATATTCACAGCGGTACTGCTCAACTGTTAGCTTGCACGTTATCACTTGGATTATTACTGTCAAAGACAATGAAAATGCAGATGGAGATGTAGACCTGAAAATTATGATTTTTGCAGAGAAGTGACATATATCACATGTATCATGTCCTGTCTGAACCTTTGTATATGGTGGGTCTTGAATATTGGAACTGCCCCGAAACAAGCGTACTGAAAGCATGTAAAGCAGCGACTGTGACTGTGCATCACACGCTGGCCACACCAGCGTGTAGCCAGTCGTGCAGTGAACCTTTGCAGTGGAGTAGCTTCATAGAATGAGAAATGTAGACGAAAGAATGTTAACTTTACAACCCGCGTTTTTTCCTCTTTAGCTTTTATTGGATGCTAGTTTATCAGCGTTAGTTCCTTAAATCGACAACATAACAGGATTTTTGCCATTTTTATTAATCCAAAATAACACATTTGAATGTCTACAGAAAATAATACTGCTTTGGTTTTGTTTAATACTTGTTGTTTAGTTGATACTTGACTGTTACATTGAAGATGATGGTGCAATGAAGTCAAACACTTTCTTCTGTCTAAAGGAAAAACAGGGTGTTGGTCACACATGGGGCTTTAAGAAAATCCTGTGTAAACCTCATGTGAAGAGTTAAAAACAAAGATTAAACTCAATTAAAGGTATATTGTCAAATTCATTTTCTTGACAAATATTTATACATACTGGGTCTTTGTCACATGAATAAGAAGTGTTAAAAGTAATGCCCCCCAAAAACTAAATGTAACTCTTCACATGTGGACGTGTGTTACGGTTTATCCCTGTACTCGTGTGAGCCAAACTTTCGAGGTACAGTATTTATGATTGTGTTTAACCTCTCTTCCGTCCTCATTTTGTATATTTGTAACTTCAAGGGCTAGAAATTTGAAAGCCTTACCTCAAGGATGTAATTCAATAACATCAATATCTGTTTTTTAAAAACAGATTTTGTAAATGCAGCTTATTGTTGTGATCATGCTAAAATCTCACACTGCATATGCACTTAATGACAATCAGCTTGATTGGAATTAAGGTTAAAAAAATGATTAATGTGCCAGTGTGTTATTTGGAAATCCTGCCAACTATTGTCACACTCCTCCGGAAACATTATTTCCTCTTCCATTTATCTTTATGGTATATTGATATTAAAAATTGGTGCAACACAAGGTGGCTACAGTACTTTAAGACATTAAAGGTGAAGAAATACAGCATGACAAACACCCCCTTTGAAATCTGAGCATTTTATTTTACAGTAAATACTGTGCACATCCTTATTTTTGCCTGCCAAAATACCTCTGTATTCATATTCTAAACTCCTCACTTTGCAATAAATTTTTCAGTGAGCAAACATGAATTAATTTATCCTTCAATTTAAAAAGGTCCTCCAGCTTGAACATCCTGTTCTAGCATGAAGTGAAAGTCTTCCAGAAGAAGCTGCGACAGCCTGCTTTGCGCTCTCGTTGGGAGAGGGGAAGGTGTCGCCGCATCGCCTGCTTCAGCTCGGGGAGCGTCTGGTCTCTCGCTGTCATCAGCTCGGACACAAAGTTGAGCAAGTGATTGATCTGCTGAAGAACGGCAGAAAAAGGCCCTCAGCCATCACGTGAAACATGATCAGTCCTCTTAGACCTGGTAAGACATGGGTGACTAACCTTGTCATTCAAGAGGTCCTGCCTCTGAGTGTCTCTCTGTTGATCCCCACTCACCTGCACCAGCAGGGCTGAGGAAAAAAAAGCCAACAGCAGCACTTGCACCTGAGAGCGAATCATCTCCACCTCAAACGGCCTGCTGTCGTCTACCTGATGCTGTGTCCAACACTGACAGATCTGAAGAAGTCCGAACGTCGATGCTGGAGGAGCTGAGCCTTGTCTCTGTTAAAGTTGGACGTGTGGAGCTGATAAATAGGCTCCACATCCTCCAGCCAACAGAGGAGGGGATTGGAGGAGAAGAACAGGAGGTGTCACTGAACATGATAAGGTCATCATTGGCGATGGTGGCATGGACAAAACATTCTTACAGCAAAATCATCCAGACCTGGCTTTCAGCATTCAGGCTAAAATAACTTTTAAATGGAAACCACAACAATGACATAAGAGTTAATGCTGATATGACGACTCTTGCTTAGCCGCTGCAGGAGTCCTGGACTCTACACGAGTTCCCGTTGTGCTGTTGTTGAAGACACAATGTGACTTAAATGTTAACGAGGTCGTCCAGATAGTGGGAACCTCTCTGACATGCTACCATCCTTTGTCCCGCCAATAATTACTACAAAACAACATCTTTATGTTTATGTAGACTGCTAACAAAATGCTTTTTAATATCTTTATTATTAGTGTATATCAGTTTTTTTGTTTGCAACCTTGGAATGAATAAGGAAATAGTGGTAGTGTGTGGAATTTTTTTTATCACATTTAATCCCATTAGAAACTAAAATTCATATTTTGATCTCCTGGAAACACAAAGTCAGAAAATGAAACTGTGCTCAGTTGTTGTGAACCTGAGGCGTGGGATCAACAAAGCGGTCACAGGATCAACAGGAAAGGCGTAACTGTTGCAAAGGAAATGAGTGGATTTTATGTGTCATTTAAGTCATATCACCTGAGTCAGAGACAGTATGAACAATACGTTTCAGACCATAACCTGCTCCTCATCTTCAAAACACACACACATCTCCAATGTATAATTTAATGTTTGCATTTTTAATTTTTAAACTGCCCATTTCCTTCCATCAGTTTTTATCTCCACATTAATCTGATTAATTCAACTTCAGTTCTTTTTTATTTCCCATCATGTCTCCTGATTATGAAAACTCTGGCTTCAACTAAAGAAAGAAAAATGATTCTATTAAAGGAGATCGTGAAAAACTCTTAAATATTATTGACATTTGAGACCTGTAATGATCCCTGTCCAATAAATTATGGTGATTCAAGTTGTAGAATTTTTATTTTTATTTTATAACCTGAAGAAATAAATGTTTCTATTTCAGCTGTAAAACCTGTAAACTGTTGATGCATAATGACCTTAACGAACTTGTCCTTGACGTTGGTCCTTAAAGACCAACTTTTACCACTGGTGGTGAAATGCAAATAAAATTTTGAATTATTTTTCTGCTAACAGATTATTTCTACAGTGAGGGATTGGTACATTTACTTAAGCGAAAGATCTGAGTATTGCAAAAAGGTAGCAAAATTATTCTAGTCATGTGTAAAAATCCATGTTTAGATAAGAGCATGACAAAATGAATGTCTTGTTTCTTTTCCTAAAGAGCAGCTCAGGTGAACAGTTTCACGTCTCGTTCTTTAAATACATTCTGACCTTTTCTGGTGCTGTCTTCTCCACAGGATTTCGCCAATTACTCAGTCTTTAATCATCACTTGACTTTAAGTAACATTTTCCAAAGCGTGGGTATGTCGTGACCACGTGTGTCCAGCGGATCCAGAGGTCCAGAACTTCCACCCCCTGTATCTGCTGTTGCATCATATAATATGTGAAGTGTTTAATCTTCTGCTGATTTCACTTATATTTTTCATAGCACAAGCTAAGAGCCAGATAAACAATAAATCCCACTATTAACTGCACAAAGTCCGTTCATGGGTATTTTACCTTCTGGTCCTGCCTGACTGTCGTTGTTGCACATTTTGGTTATTCGTTAATAATGGTTAGAAACAGCGAAAAACAGAAATTTTCCGCATCTTCCTCAGCCTTAAAAAAACAAACAGAAAAACCTTTCTGCTCTTTCTTGTACTTGCATCTCATGAAACATTAATACTGCTTTGATAGGACTTTGCTTTCATGTTTTTCTCCTTGACTTAGATGTTTGCTTGTCTTGTATCTCACTTGTAAGTCGCTTTGGATAAAAGTGTCAAATGCCAAATTACGGAATGTAAATATAAATGGCTGTGCAAAATTATGTTTCTCTCTTTTCAGCGTAAATGAAATGAATCTTTCTGCTGCAGGCAGTAGATGTTTTTTTTTTTCTTTTTCCTGTAGAGTAACCGTCTCTCCATCCAGGTCGGTCCGGCTGGTGTTCAGATTAGCAATGCATGCTGGGACCTTTAGTGCCCGGAACATGGGATCCAGATGGACAGATTTTTGCGCAGTGAAAAGACCATTGGTTCTGTGAGACTGGAGCTGGAAAGCATGTCCCCAGAGCTGTTTTGTGGACCTGAAGACACCCAGCTGAACATGGCTTTAGGGAAACATAAGAAATTGGTTAAAACCGGTTCAGAACAATGATTCAATGTGTTTTGGTTTTCTTTTTCAGATGAGGTGGGCACTGGGACCCGTCGCCAGCTGTTCCACGCTGAGCAGCTGATCAATGGTAAAGAGGATGCTGTCAACAACTGCGCATGTGGACGTTACACCAGCGGCAAAGAGATCAATGACCTGGTTCTGGACAGGATCCGCAAACAGGTGGGTAATTTGTAGTCAGGAGTTTATTTTCTTAAGTTGGACTTAAACCATCAAACTAAATCCTAACTCAGTATCTCTCACTTGCTCAATGTGTCTCTCCCCCTGTCCTCAGGCTGACCAGTGAACTGGTCTTCGAGGCTTCCTGGTTTGCCACAGCTTCAGAGGTGGCATCAGCTCCGGTCTCACCTCCCTGCTGTTGATGATGGCAAGAATTCCAAGCCGAAGTTTCCATCTACCCAGCTCTCCAGGTTTCCACTGCTGCGGTGGATTCCTACAACTTCATCCCGACCATCGACTGTGGCTTCATGGTGGATAATGAGGCCATCTACGATATCTGCCGCAGGAACATGGACATTGACTGGACATCTACACCAACCAGAATGTAGGTCCCTTCAGTTTGATGGCGACCTCAGTGTTGATCTGACAGAGTTTCAGACCAACTTGGTGCCATATTCCCGTTTCCACTTCCCTCTGGCCACCTAAGCCCCCATAATCTCTGCTGAGAAAGCTCACCATGAGCAGCTCTCAGTAGCTGAGATCACAAATACCTGCTAATCAGATGATCAAATGTGACCCTCGCCACGGCAAGTGCACGACTTGCTACCTTTTGCACGGTGGTGATGTGGCACCCAAAGATGTAAATGCTGCCATTTCACCATCAAAACCGTCCGGTTTGTGGACTGGTGCTCCACTGGTTTCAAGGTCGGCATTAACTACAAGCCCCCACTGTTGTCCCTGGTGGAGACCTGGCCAAGGTCCGGGGGGGTCTGTGCATGCTGAGCAACACCACTGCTATTGCAGAGGCCTGGGCTGAGTTTGACCACAGGTTTGATCTGATGTACGCTAAGCATGTCTTTGTTCCCTGGTATGTGGGTGAGGGGAAGGAGGAGGGAGAGTTCTCTGAGGCCAGAGACAACATGACAGCTCTGGAGAAGGATTATGAGGAGGATGGAGCCGACTCCATTGAGGGCGAGGCAGAGGAGGAAGAAGAGGAATACTAAAGGGACAGAAAGGCACTAAACAGGAAATGAATAATTCTTTTCATTCTTAAACACATTCCCAAAAGGAATGTCTGTCTATTGTTGGGCAGTTCAGAACAAATCTCTTGAGTACGTCAAGTCTCCGATAGCGGGGGGCAGACATACCTCTGTCTCTGTGGACAAGTTAAGCAACGCATTAAAATAGAAAAAAGGGCTTAAATGGCATTTCAAGAATGTTTTGACTATCAAATACGGGTTTGGCTTCATTCACACAATGAAAACCAAAAAATGAAAGGTTGCCTTGGTTCTGTTCAAAATACATTTACTGTAAAATTTATACTTGTCTTTTTACTTATGTGTCTGTTTACATACATTTATTAAATGATCGTTGGTTCATTTATTATGGTTTCCAGTTGAAAACACAGAATTTTAGTTTATAATAAAGAGCTTATAATAACAATAACAAAGATTCCTTCCTGCATGTTAGTGTAAGCTGTGAAAGTTATGCAATAAAGTTTTTTTAATGTTTAACATTTAAAGTACATGTGTAGATGTTAGTAATCGTGTCCGAGACAAAGACACTCGGGATTTGACTTGTCACTGCACACACAGCATCAGAGGTCTCGACAACCCACATTTTGAAAAGCAAAGCTGCTGTAAATACAGGATTTGTACATGTGCTTTGTCGAGCATAACAGCATGAGGCAGCAGCATAGTGTAATACCACACAGCTGGCTTTTTGCATGTTATGTTTTCTTTTTTTTATTTTGAGATTAATTGTGCAGATTTCACTTGTACTTGTCCAAACTAAGTTGAGAGCAAACATCTTATTCAAACTTGTTATATTCATGAACTAGCAGCACTGTAAGAAACATGCTGTAGAATTTACAGTGAAATACTGGCAGCAGGGTTGCCAGCCAGTTACTGTAATTTTTACAGACAAGTGTTTACTGTAATTTACACACACTACAGACAAGCAATATTAAGCATCTTAATTATTTAAGTTTGAAAATTCAAAAAATAATTTTACTTTATCTGATAAATCCTGTAATTTTACAACCTTTGGTTTGGTTATTTGGAGTGCTGGGAGTTAGTCCTTCCCAATAGAAGGAGTGTCCCATATTGGGCAAAGATTTGCTCGGGGCGAAGGCTTGTTAAACTCCAAGGCGACCGCTGTTTCTCCTTCAGAGCGCCCAGATGATTTGAAGCGGTGTACTTTGTTTTAAGAGGAAATGTCCAAACCCCACAGCACTGTGAAGTGTTACCAACATTAAGTCTCAGTTTACTTACATATTTGTGCAAAGGCTGACTTAGTTTTAGTTGATATAACTTTTACAAATGAAGCTGGGGAAGGAATTACTGCTTTCAATGATCACCTTTGATGCTGGAGAATTTTTCATGAACCAACTGATCTCTGGTCCAACAGAGAAGAAATGCTTTCAGTGAAATAAATATGGAATAAAATGTGATATAGCCTACTTTATTTCTTTACCTTATTTATTGCAGCGCTCTTAGGTTAGTCTGTTAGTCGTTGTTGATGTACCTAATAAACTAGTGACTGAATGTATTTTCAGGGATCAGTAGATGTCACTATAGGACTGCATTTGCTCACTTCATTATTTAGGCTTTCAAGTTAAAACATTTTTTTTCTTTTTCGTTAGACATCCAAGCTTATGTTTAATGTGCCACAGTTGGAAAATGGAGAGAAATGAAGCTTCATGCAGGACCATGAACCATCACAGATCCACAGTTTACTCGTCAATTTAATGTGACCAAACTTTATGTTGTAAAGCATGTTTAACAGAGGTGTGCTGATAGCTAATGTGCAATAATTTAAATAAATATTTGTATGATTTTTTTATTTTAAATAGAGGTCTATGGGAGTCTTAATTACTGTTGTTACAATATAAGGTCTTTTTCAATCTAATTGTGTGATTACTGTAATTATCATAGTATAGTTCCATTTTCCTCTAGAATGATTTGGTATGAGAGCATTCAAGAAAGAAGTGTTTAATATCTTCATCTGTGCAACACTCACAGGCTTTGTTAATATTTACAAATCTTGACATTGGGAAGTAATAAACTTTATTTATTCATATAAAACTTCCAGGGGTCACGTGAGGAAACCATAGATTATTCGGATTATTAGTCGGAGGGGGGTTTATTAACTAGAATCCTACATTTCCTGAAGAAAACTATGTGAGTAACGCTGAAATTGGAAGCCCTGAACATTTCAGAAGTATGAATCATTAATATCTGTCATATTTCTAGCTGTGAGCGGTTAGGACTAGATGCAGGTCGTAAAACGTACGGAAGAATCCGGAAATAATAATAATAATAATAATAATAAACATTAATGAATACTGAAACATTAATTGATTCTAAATACTAATTGAAAATTATTTAATTGCTTTATTCTAGTTAAATTAACACGTTTTTTTAATAAAGAATTATTAGTTACTTTTTAAAATAAGGTTTTTTGCCTCCAGTGCACGTGCTGTTAATTTCTCTTTGCAAAACGTTGTCCAGCTTCTGATTCTGCGCGTTTTTAATAAAGAAATATTGCGACCGTACCAACAACTTCCGGTTTCATAAAAGTAAACATTTAATGTTTCATAAATTCTTAAGATCAGAAGAACAATATTTTAGAGCGGTTATTAATCTGCCTCAATGTGAGACGACTTAATTTATGCTTCATTGTCAATTTGATTCAGGCGATTTATTGAATAGGATCTTTAAATATGGAATTGTGTTTCATTTTGGAAACTGTCCTGTAAACATTAAAGATTTCACTCGTGTAACCAACTCGTTCAGAAAAGTATCGTGTTGCCAGGGATACAGATAGTTAGATTCAAGTCTGTCCGTTTACTCTTCTATCTATCGACAGTTCTGTTCCTCACTATAGAGTTTTGGAAGTTTTCTAAAGTGTCACTGAACTGCTACTGAAGATGTGTTACTGAAGATCTGTGAAAAAAACGTGATTGTTTTAAGGCAAGTTCTGAAACGTTCTCACATTTATGAGATCCATAAGTTATAATTACAGATACGAGACAATCATCTTTCAATTTGGAGATATGATCTTTAATTTGTTTGTTGGTTCTCTTTAGAGCAGAGGCCCGAACTGAGAAGTCCACAATGAGCTACAGTGAAGTGAGTTTATCAGTGTTTTCTCAGTCCAACCTTTACTTTCATGGAACAAAGGGCTGCTAATTTCAGCCTGGATATCTCCCTTGTGCCCCCCCCCCCACCCAGAGACCCCGGCAGCCCCTGGCGCCCGCTTTCTCCAGCAGAACCCTGCACCACCCCTCCTTTCTGCCCCTGTGCATGGCTGCACGCTTCAGGCTGCACAACCACCGCCTGCAGCGTCACACCCAAACAGGTGAGTGGTGTTTTTCTTCCCGCCCCAACATCTATGGCAGAGCCTCCTCCGGCCGCCCAGCCTCACTGACAGGTTTCATGTCCCCCCCCCCCCCAGTCCATCCCATCATCCCTGCAGAGGTGTTCTACACGGACCCCACCATGAGCTGCAGGAGGAGGGTCCCCAACATAGTGACTAATCTGAGGGTAAGTCGAGTGTAAACACACACACACGTCACACAGGTGCTGGCGTTGGATTCAGAAATTCATACCACAGCAGTTATTAAGAAAAAATACATAAAAAATATTAATCTAAGCTCTAGTCAGATGCCACAGCATCATCATTGTTCAAATGCAGAGGATGATTTATTGAAATGCACGTGTGGAACTGACAAACTACATGAAATTACATCTTTATTTCAGTTGTTTTCACCAGTTTCCTAATAAATGTTTGTTCTTGGTGGTCAACTTTTTTATAATGCAGTTGTCCTGTAGATGTTTTGGCAAAGTCAATCCTTTAACATTTAGAAAGTTATTTAAAAAAATAAGACTGCATAAAAATTAGGCAGAAGAGTGTTTGGTGAATCACTCAGTCACATCTTGACTGGATTTCTGCTGACATTTCTGCAGCTAGTACACATGGTATTCAAAATTAATTTGTACATTCTGTGCAGTGACACACAGAGTTCAACCATTAGTCTTAAAGCTCAAGTGCATATTAGAAAACATGCATTTCTCCACAGAATATTCAGAGTCTGACCATGTGTCCAGTGCAGGCTGAGGTGGGGATGAACTCCCTCTGACCTCTGTGGGTGTAGTGCTCATGGAAGGGCTCAGACACATGAGGACTTTTAATAAGATTGGCTCAGTCTTGTCAGACACAGCTAAGACCCCAAACCACGGGGGGCTGGAAGGAAACAGACCAAAGAGCGATGGAGTCAGGGCGTAGCAAGACGAAGCGTCAACGACTAGCAGTGTTTGTGTTGACAACACAAACGTTTCGGCCGCATGAAAAAGTTCAGGACAATAACAGGATACTGTGAGCCAGAGCAGAAGACAGATGGAGAGACTGCGATGTAGAACGGTCCTACATTGTTATGGTTTAATGCTTGTCTTATAGAAATAGATTTAATTGTGTTTTAAAGATGGAGAAAAGCTTTAGAATGAGTGGCTCCAGTGTCTGAGCTTACATACATTTAATAGATTCATCCCATTATTCAAAATTAAATTCCAGTTCCAGGTCTGGACTTTTCCTTTTCATGAATGTTATATTGCGATTAAACAATTAAATCCTTTAGGACATTCTTGTTTGTTCCAATTCAGTGCTGCAAAAAAACACATTTTACTGATTGCACATTTATCTTTTTTTAGCCACCGATACTTAAATTGATTTATTTTATTCAACTTTTCTGCTCGCCAGGTTCTGGACTGCTTCCAGCTCAACACTCCCCCTCCAGTCATGTCTGCCTGTGTGGCTCCACCAAACCACCCAGACCCATTCCAGTCTGGGCCACATCCCACTCAAAACCTGGGCAGCCCCGTCTGGAGAATCCACCGAGTGCAGCCAAGCCACATCATCCTCCAGCTTACCCAGGAGGAGGACCAGGCCATTACGAACCTCCTGAAACTGCACCACCAGTATCCACTGCAAAGCTCTGAGATCTTCGATTCTGCACAAACAAACTTCTCCAGTGTCGCAGAACCACCACAAGACTTCAACCCAAGCCTGTTCTGCCAGACGGCTGCAGACGGCGCTTTTCCTGAGGAGGCAAACAAACCTTTGTGTTGCGATGGAGGCTGGTCGGATAAAGAGCTTGAGGCCGCAGACATTCTGTTGAACTGCTTCATCCTGAAGGAGGGGGACACAATCCGGGGCCAAAGCCACCTTAAATCAGCAGGTGCACCTCCTGATCCTCGGCCTTGTGGGCATCCTGAAGACTCATCAGTGAGCACTGAGGCTCTACCTGCCCTGCTAACTTCTGATTTTGCACACATTAGTAACGCCATGTTTTGTGGTGCCATGGAGGAGAGGGAGCCGTGCTGGAGTGATGTTATGTCCACTGAGGACGAGCTGCTGCTGGTAGAAATGAGGGGACGGACACTAACAGATTCAGAGCGGGTTGCTTTGCATGTTCTCTTGAGCCTTGGGAACATGGGGACTTTGGGCATGGTTCAGCAAATGTAAAAAGTTATTACACATTATTGGAGTTTTTTGCACCGCGTGTGGTTTTAAACAAGTTTATTCATCTTTATTATTATGAAAACTACCAAGTGCTCATTGCACTTGTTGCTGTGATAAAGCTGAATGACTTTGAAACAAATATACCTCAGAGACTCTTTATTTGTCAAGGCTGAGAATTTATTTCCCACTTGAAAAGGAAAGAAGAGCAGTGTTTTTCGTTTTGGTATTGCACATACACCTGCTATCTATCAGCACTCAATAAAACGATCCAGAGTTGAACCTATTAAAAAAACAACAAAAATGTTAAAAAGTTGTAGTTTTTTTTTATTAAAAGCACTACACATGTTCTGAAAGAGTAAATCTGCCATTCTTTATTTACAACATACTGTACATTTGCAGGTTATCCACAAATAAAAACCGTGACCAGCTGCAGGGGGAGCTCCAGTGTTAGTCCAACGACAAAAACGACGGCAGTTCATATCAGCCCCATGAACTCGCACCGAAAAACGTCATGTCTTTCATATTAAGACTTGGCATGCAGTGTGTTTTTTTTTCTAAGGCACCATTAAATCAGCCGTGGTGTGTTTGTATAACATCCTCAAATATCTGGCCACATTACGATTATTGACATGCTTGTGCACTTCAGAAATTTATAACGTGACAGGAGGTGTTTACAGGAAGACCGAACCTCTTCCTTTGTAACAGATCTGGCATTTGTGCAATCTGGTCAAACCGTATCTGGAATGATCGGCATGTCGGTTTGTCATGAGGGAGCGTTGATGCAGGGATGCTGTACATGCTTCACACCAAGAGGAGGTTGAAGGAGAGGTCGTAGTTTGTCAGGTCTGGTTGCTTTCATGAACGCAACAGGTTTTTCATGCTGTAGTCACCCTTGGTTTTCACGGGTCCTTAAAGAGTAAAAATGCAGTGCATATTTTGCAAATATGACTGAGGTCTTAAAACTAATCGTGTTTAGCTTAGGTTAATTATTTTAATGTCACAAAAACTTCATGCTTTTTCAACCACAATTTAGTGTTTAACATGAGCCCTGGACTTACACGGGATCTACACATCATTAAAATTTTGAGATTCTGTGCCTTATAACACAGTCCAGGAGTACTTGTGAATTTATTTATATTCAACATGAATACTAAATATGTAGATGTGTGGTAAGCTGATTTGAGGCTTCACATGACCCATTTGGTCAAGACTTTCAACTGCAAAACTCGCGTAATGTGTTTTTTTGCCAAGTGACAGGGAATGTTGTACTACAAAGTTTATCTTCTCTGTATTTTATATCCCATCACTTACAAAAGAATTATGCTGAAGCCCCTACGTTAAGATGACATCAGCAAGAAAACCCTTTTCAGTGTTTAGTAGCCCACTCGATTGTTTTATGACATGCCTGAAAACCTGTGAACGCTGCCTCCAGCTCTGCTGCTGTAATGCAATGAGGTGCTAATCTCTGCTGCTCAGTGCAAACACACACCACGTAATTCCTTCCAGCATCAGACGTTAATGGTCTATTCCGGGGGATAAATAAATTATGAAAATGTCTTCACTCTTCTTCTTGAATCTTTCATTTCCTCGTTGCTCGAAACTGAAATTCCAACCAAGAGCTAATTCCTGAAGTTTGTCTTCATCGTTGACCTCTTGAAAGTGATTAAATGCATCCGTCCTAATGAGCGTTGACGTACTTGCTGTTGGTGACCAAATTCGCAGCCTGTATGACTCGGTAGCGCTCCCGGATGTTTCGCCTCCTCACATGCTCATTGGTGATCTCTATGACGTTTCCTACGGGGAACCAGCCCTTCTGACCGTCAGACAGGCGGCTGCCTTCGTACCAGCCTGCGAGAAAAAGAATAAACCGGGACGAGGGGACAGGAAGGAAGGAGGACAAACAAGGAGGTTTTTTTGTATTGTTCATGCCAGAAAGTGAAAACAAATCAATGCACTGCTATGGTGGAGGGTTGGGGATTGGAGCAGTAACGCGGATGAGGGTGTGTAAACAAATCGAGAGAAAGGGTTACGTTACGACGTCATGTCAGTACATTTAACTTTTTTGTCAAAAAACCAGTCTACTGCATTTTAAATGCTCTTTGTAAGTGGGAAACATCAAGCTAAGTGGTCAGTTAAAGGGGAAAAACATAAATCCTAAAATCAATTGCCTCGCCACCTGGTTTGTGAATAAAAACTGATCAGTGTTTCTTACCCTCATTGGTTTTGCGGATGACGTTGACGATTTCAGTGGGCTCCAGGTCGAGCTCGTCTGCCTGCTGGGCGGTGTACTGCTCCACGCACTGCACCTGAGGACAGTCTGACACACAAACGGACCCTTTAGGAACAAAATGATTCTTTCAGATGGTACTGTGTGCACATTTGCATGCACTACGTCTTTACCCCAGTCGTCATAAATCACTTCGTCCCCTTCTGTGTCTGGTTTAGTTGGGTTGGGGAAAACTGCCATCCACCTATGCATGTCCGACCTGTTGACAGAAAGAGTTTACCACTGATTGTGATGACATGTCTCCCAGTGTCTGATGTTATAGTATCTACATTGGGGCCATGAAGTGTGTGTGTCTCCTCTGTCACAAAATGAGGCTTTTATTTTGTTAACTACGTACTGGGTTGGGGCTTTCAACAGCCGTTCCATCGTGCGTCCTTGATTGTTTTCCAGCAAGACGAGGCAGAAACAGTGCTCATAGGGGACGCTGTTGCCTCCACTTTCCTCCAGTGGCTGCGCCTGCACCAGGGAGCGATGGGCGTGGTCAACAACCACAAAACGCTCGGCACTGTCCAAGAAAAAGAGGTCAGTCGGTTTCAAGTTAGTCTATAACTACAAATTATCAGGCTATAATGAAAGATGTTCTTGATTAATATCTGTACAGAAGTCACAGGAAATACTGTCCTTTTACTTTCCTTTTTACTTTTCTTTAATGCTGTCTGTGCTTCTGAACCTCTAAAATGCTACTTTCTCCCACATTTGTGGAAGTCTGCAGTAATTTTAGAAATAATAACATGCTGTTGTAAGAGTTGAATTTTTTGTGGTGTGTTGTCACATGGGTCATTTTAAAGCAGAATTAGGAATCGGGGTAAAGTTTTCCTGTGCTGCTTTTGAGGAATCAGAGCCCTCACATCTTAGTAATAAAACGACGAACCATAATTTATGATCTTCAATGTAAACTGCAGAGCCTAAACTCAGAAAGACAATCTATACTGAGGCTTGTATAAAACATGGGCTTGCAGGAGTAAGAGGATCAATTGTTTCCAGCAAAATGTGCAAAGTAACATTTCAATGGCATTTAAATGGCTAGCAAGAAAGATTGCCTGTGTTTAATGTCACTGCATTAAGTTTTGTCAGACTACTTTAATATTTTATTTTCAACCCTTGGTAATAAATGGATAACACAGTTCATGTTCTGTAAAATTAAAAGCCAAGAATTTAAATGTTATTGTCACTCACTCTGGCTGCGTAATAATCATTAGTTTTTTTTTGTTTTCATTATTACTGCCTCACCCCTTCTTGGTGGCGATGATGAGCAGATCATTAAACAGGAAGAGGTAGACACTGTTGAACTTGGCTCTCATGTTAAAAATAGTTGCTCCTTTGGACATTTCCTGCAGCTCTCCCTTTTTCTCGAGGTATCGAGATTGAGAGATGATCGGGATGGCCTGATGAGGACAGAAGGCAGAAGCAATTAGCAGAGAGTCCAAGCGAGCTGCTGCTAATTAACAGACATGGACACATTTATTGTGTCCTGTGTTTACCTTGAGTTTGTCAAACTCCAGCGTTTGAGACACTTGGATCAACTCCTCCATCCGCCTCATCTTCCCCACCTCAGTGTTACACTCATCAATGATCTGTGTGCGATGAGAGAGCGACAAAACAGACCTCATGAAATTGTTATATAAAATCCTGGCTGCGTCTCAATGGGAGTATCAAATTCATTCCTTTGACAGAAAACCTCTCCCTGTTTGAACAGACTCACACTGCCTTTGTCCTCAGTGACATGTGTGACTCACTTTACTCAGACAACAGCCAACATCAAATTTCCACAGACATGCAAAACACTAAACAGCATAAACTAGATGGATTTGTTGAGGGGAGGTGGGGGGAAGAGTGAAGGGTGTTTACCTTCGACACTGAGGTCAAAGCCTTGGAGGCCATCTCCTCTGCTTTCGTCCCCTCTTTTGTTCGTTTCAGGATGTTCTGCAGCAACAAACAACAGTCAGTATTTCTGCACGGGGCAAACAGAGTCAACAGCACACATACAGTACACGCATGCAAGGTTGAAGGAAAGGTGTGTGCCTGTGTTTACAGGTCAAGACGAAGTGACGAGTGTGACCACACCGGAAAGAGGACATTCCACACAGCAGCACACCTTGATAAACTCAAGACTGATGTCAATAGCAGGAAATGAATTATCTAGATGTTACTTTGGAATATTTTTAGACATTTCAGGAAAATATTTAAGGCTTGCGCGAGCCATGTGCACTGTAGTCATGATCCAGGGACCACTTTAACACGCCGCGCCATTTACCACAGAAGAAACAACTAAAGCAAAAACATTTTCACTTTCACACATCTGCAATAATTCTCAAATAGATTTACAGTAAAAGCACATTTCATTCCCCATCGGAATATTTAGGATTTTTTTTTATCTTACAAGAAGTTAATGGGCATTATTTCCTGTAGTGACATTTTGGGAAATACACTTGTTTACACATGTAAAAAAGCAGATTTAATTTTTAAATATGGAACTACAGCTGAGGTACTTTTACTTCACTATAGTGCAGAGGGAAATATTGCAGCTTTTAATAACTACATTTATTGGACATCTAAATTAATTTGCAGATTCCTAAAACAAAATATAACAAAACTACCTGTCAGTACATAAAGCTTTGCCAGCTGCTGTGTAGGCTTGTGCATTTATGTTATCAACCCTTGGTAATAAATGGATAACACAGTTCATGTTCTGTAAAATTAAAAGCCAAGAATTTCAATAGTTTTTAAAAGACTAACTTTTTCCTTGTGGAGTACATATGCATCTAAATCTGTGTATTGTGTGTATGTTCAGAACTTTAATTTGATGGAATAATCTGATTTGGTACTTGTACTTGAACATATACGTGAGTATGGGGTTTGTGCACTTCTACGTTTCTACCTCTTAGTATAAAGCTTTCATCATATTAATATTTTTTGGCATTATAATAAATACAATATATTTGTTCCTAAAAGCAGAAATACCTTTGTGTCTGGATTCAGTTTGTATTCTAATAATCTCACCTCAATGAGCATTTTAAGGCGTGTTATTCGCTGGAAGGGCAACAGCAAAAAGGACATGAAGGGCAGCCGCTGGCACTGAGGGGACTCTTGGAGACGAGTGATGACAGAGGCAAATGCCACGTTATTCTTCCTGTCGACACACACACACATCTGCATTAATTATCTACACAAGCAAAAATGAGCGGCATGTGATGCAGCTTTGACATTCCTGCACTGGTGGAGCAGAGGGAAGTAGGTTTCTAGGAAGGTATTTAACGACGACATTTTCTCGCATCCATTTTGTCTAACCTCTTTAGACAAAAAATTTTAATTTGCCAATTAATTCTTGTTTTGACATTAGTTGTTCATCCACAGACAAAACCTTCACAGCTGAATTCAGAGAGCAGAACCAGATTCAGATTCTCACATGAGCTTGGTGAAGACCTGCTCCTGGTAGATCTGGTTGCGCACGTAGTCGATGTAGGCATGGAACTTGTGCTGGCCGTGGTAGTAGATAATGTCACAGATGTCAGAGAAGACCACTTTCTCGAATATGCGTTCCTCCAAGTCTTTCAAGAAACTGTGGAGTCAAATTGCACAGCTTTCAGTTCCTGTCATAAAACACATCATTAGTTCTTCACTTTTTCCCATCCTCTGTCGTTTCTCACCTCTCGCTGACCTCTTCGATCCTCAGGATGTTGGAGAAGAGAGTTTTCTTGTCAATGATGATCAGCGTTTCCTCCAGCTCCCTGCTGTCCACGAAGTGTTCGATCAGGACCCGCAGGGACCGAAGGTAAGAGGTCTCTGAAGTCAAAACCTCAAACATACTCTGTCAGGAAAGGAAAAACATATTAAATGTTTCTGCTGTGTGTGTCATTGTTTAAAATATAAATGAGCAAAAAAACAAGAAAAAGATAACCGGCTTTGTTCCTGATGAGCAAATGTTGGTTGGTGCTTCGTCAAAAATGTGACAGCACTCGGAATAACACATATCTAAGCATTTTAAAACATTATCAATGGTAAGAGAGACTATTATATCTCACAATTACTTAGATAGATGCTGTCAAAACACGACTCCATGTAATTTAAACAGATCTTCATGAAAATATGAAAATGAGGAAATAGGCATTATCTCTTTTAAAATGTCCCATTTAAATGCCAGTTTTTTTTCTAAATTACAATTTTTTTGGTCTTTACCAGAAACTTGATGTGAAATTTATATAGGAAATGAAAAAGAAACTTTATATCTAATTTAACAGTTTTCGGAGTTTTGTTTTTATTCAGGGGCAGTAGAAAAAAGGAAACCACGAACTTGGAGCCAAATCAGAGTTGATTTGGTGACATAGCATAGAATTATTATTATGATTCATTAGAAAGTACAGAAAAATATTTGAACAATTATGATCATTATCAGTTAATTATTTGGTTAGGTGATGGTTCCAGCTCCTCATGGGTGAGAACTACAGTACCCATGTTTTACATTATTGTAGAATGGATATTTTATGTTGTTTACACTAAACAATACTGATAATTTCAAAATTTTATGGTTAATAAAATGTAACCAAATAGCAATAGAACGCAAAAATACCATCATTCCACAGATGAATAAATCAGAGGATCAATTCCTCTTTAACAGATTAAATCGAGTCTGTGATGGACTTTGATCCATGTCATGGTTGGTTCTCTACTGGAAAGTGCTGGGTTCTTTCTGGCTGAGAACGGAAACATAAACGCAGCATTTCCTGCACTTTAGTTTTTTTGGAAAACCTTATCTAATGTTGGAAAGTTAAAGCTGTGACTGTAAAAGCCTTAATGAACTTCAGCTGGGGTAAATCAGTATCACATTACAGCAGTGAAGAGATTCAGTGAAGGCGAATGGGCTTTAATTCATATTAAAACATCACATGATTACTGTAAGACAGGGATTATAACTTGACACTGTCTCTCCCATCATCTTTGTCTTATCGATTTTTAGCCTAAATCTCTCACCTCCTGGTATTTACACTCCTCAGGGGTGAGCTTCTCTAGCTCCCCGCTGTCTCGTACGGCCGGGAGGTCCTGCCACAGGGTGTTCTGGCATGGGATGGGCACAGGGCTGGCCCTTGCTAGTCCATTTCCAAGCGCACTCCCCGTCCCAGACCCAGATCGAGGGCCAGGCAAGTCCATAGCATAGTCCACACTAGTCTTACTGATGTTACGGCACACTGTTTGCCGTTTGATCTCCTTGTGGATGACAGATGCCCGGTATGTCTGGTACAAAGGCTCTGAGGGGAAAGAAGTCAAAGCTTCAGTAAATGACCTGTAAACTTTATCACTGACAGTGTAGTTGGTATTTTCCTTACTCGCTTTAAAGCTGCTGTGGTTAAACCTCTACTTAAGGAGCCGCACCATTATGCAGAATCTCCTAGCGACCAGTCTCTCGCCCTCAATCCTTTTCTAAAGAAATGGAACGAGTTTGGTCTCACCACATAACTAACAGTATGTCTTTTGACCCTTTCCATCTGGCTTTTGGGGATTTTCATTCCGCTGAAAGTGAACTTAGCAAAGTGGTCCACAATCCTCTGATTTCTCTGTGCACAGGCGTACTCATAGATCAACAATAAAACAAATATGGTGTCTCTGACCTCACTTATCTGAAAAAATCAGTGTATCTCTTATAATTGTACGTCAGTATTTATGATGTGAACTATGGCCTTGCCCTTCTGCTCTTCTCCATTTACATGTCAATTATTGACCAAATTATATACAGCCGTGCTGATGATGTGTCTGTAAAGGCGGTTTGAGTTTTTCCTTTTTCAAAAAAAAGGACAGCGGGCTCATCAACGCCACAAACTGTACACCATAACAAACAGTATATAGTCTATGCCATATTATTTATACAGTATCGACAAAATGGGATAGAATGAAAAAGTTCAGAACAATAAGATGCAGATGAATGAGTGAAGAGGAATAGTTTTATTGAATTATAGACACTGTTAGAAGCTCCTTACCGTCTTGCAGGCGGGACTCCCAGTTTGATGACAACTCTCTTCGGGAAGCTCTGAAACAAAAAGAGACAAAAGGATCAGACAAATTGTCAACTGCTAAAGTGTGAATGATGATATGTTAGTTGGATTCATTCATAGTTGGGTTTGGAATTTTTATAGGATCTAGTGATATGTGTGTGATCAGACATTGTGAAGTGGTAACTCACAGCTCCTCCACTGTGTCCTCTTTCTCTTCGTCACTCCCTTTATCCTCTCCTTCCAAAAAAAAATCTAAATTAATACCATCATCACTGTTTGTCACTTATAGCTCGCCCTCAGATGGAGGTAATGCCGTGTGCTTGGTACAAACCTTTAATATGTGTGAGGGATTGCGCCGATGCGCTGCTGAGCCTTTTGGGATCTGTCTTTACTGGTGGGGGTGGGGGTTTTTTAGTCAAGAGTGAGCTGACTGAGGCTGAAGTGCCAGTGGAGCTATTGTGGGAGGGTAACAAGGTGCGCCACTCCTCCAGGGTGGGCTGAGGGAGAGCGATGGCGCCTCGGTGAGCCGGGTTGAGGCCACGGCTTTCCTGGGTGAGGGGAATCCTGGGCGGGATGGGAGGGGGCACATCACTCAGGCTCGACGGCGGTACTTTGTTCGTCTGACTTTCAATTAGTGGTTCTGAGGTGCTGTAGATAATTTTTGGGCGACGGGCGGGTTTGCTGACTTTAATCAGAGGAATATCCAGCTCCTTACACACAGCTGTGGGTTTTTTAGGCGTGGGATCGATCACTGGCAGTATACACTCGTAAATACTGTCTTCTTCACTGCCGTCGGGTTGATGGTGGACCGGGGGTGACTGAGTTAGTTTCGAGGGAACAGGCGGCGTCTGAGAGCGAGTGACAGCGAGGGAGGGAAAGTTAACGTGTGGGCCTGGGTCCGAGAGTCTCCTGTGACCCTCAGATATCAAAATATTCAGAGACTGGTGGAACTTGACTTTTTTTTGTTCTGCCATCACACTCTCCCCAGTCACAGAAGTCCTGTCCACCGCGTTCCCCACCTTATTGTCTCCTCCCTGTCCTCCCTCTACCTGCTCACTCTCCCCTGAATCCTGTCCATCCTTCTTCCTTTGATCTTCCTGCTCAGTCCCATCCTTCTCTCCTCCCCCTTCCACTTGCTCACTGTCGTCCACGTCCACGGGCACCCATATTAGTTTCATGCCCGGCCGCTGAAGATGGCACATACAGCTGCAGCTTTGGTCGCTGCAGGAACTAAGCAGTGCGTCTGGAGCGTGCTCCACCTCCGATTCACCTCCTCCAACCAGCTGAACCTCCACCTCTTTTCCGTCAGGCGCTGCATGAGACAGAATTAACGCAGATTAACTTGACTGAAATGTTTATGACAAGAAGGAAAATACAGTAGTTGCCATTTTCAGTTATTCAGTTCAGAATTGTAAAAATCCAAAGGCTCAAACATTAAGATATGTGGCGTGAGTGACCTGTTTCTTGTCTCGTACGTGTAAAGGCCCCAGAGACAGCAGCTTTCTTTTATTAGGAGCCTTTTTTGCATCTGCTTTCATCATTATGGCACAAGCCGGACTGTTGAGTCAGCAGCTCATTACTGTGCGGTGGTGTCTTCAAATATTCATGCGTCTGGAGTCTGGAGCACCGCATGGAAATAATCCAATATTTACAAAAGAAAATTGGAAAGGTTGAGAAAAGAGAGCGAAAGGACGTTTTATAAGTCAGTGAGTAAGAGTGTGAAAGTAGGGTTGACAGGGGAAGTTATAGACATGCCAGTCAACTCAGATATTTTTATAAATATATAGTTATAGATAGCTGAAAAGATGAGCAATTCTCACTGTTTTCTAATATTTTATGGTCTAAACGAGTTAAAAATGAATAAATCAGGACGTAGTTTTGCGTTCCCAATCACCAGTAATAACATATTTGAAAATGTCACTGATTAACATACAATACGCTGGAAAGAATGAGCTCCATCAAGTGCTTATTGCTTTCTGTTTCTCACAGGGAACCAAAACCGAGAAGTGATAGTACATCTAACTGAGATGGGAACTATTTATTCAGACAAACATTTAGGTGCCACTTTTTTGGGTTCCCCTTTTGTTGAGCAACGTGACACGTCAGGTAACCTCCCAAGAAAAAGAGCCACAGATCGAAACTGAAATGATGTTTGAAACGTGTTGACAGCCGTAACATCAGCAACAGAGGATAAAGTAAAGTCACATGCTGACACACACTCGACTCTCTGACTCACAGAACCTGTTCATAGATGTGAGCAGAGCAGCCGGCAGCACTGCATGAGCGGATCATAATTAAAATTAAAAAATTAAAAATAAAACATTCACAAGCAATTATGATGATTTGCGTCATTAACAACATTTTCTTTTAGTTTTATTACTGGGACTGACCTTTGATTATAAAACTACACTCTAGCCTGTAAAACTTCCATCACAGTTCATATTGTGCATGAAATAATTTACCAAGCAGTAGTGTAGTTTGATCTTGTAACCTCTGACATTATGGATGTTGTCTTTAAATACGGTGAAGTTTGTGCGGTATTTGCATTATGGCTCCTTTTCATCTATTCGGCATCTTTGAAGTATTTATCACACGGCTACCGAATGCCAAGGGAAACCTGCTGATTAACAAATCTGAAAAAGCAGCAGCCAAAGACAGAAACACGTGTACAATCCTGAATCCACGTGAAAGTTGAAGAATACCTGATCGACCTCCTGCCACACTGACGCCATCCCTCTCATCTCCTCCCACCCGCTCTTTCTGCTTTTTCAGGACCCGGCTCCTCTTTAGAGGCAGTGGCGGCACCTGATCGTCTGCTGTCTGATCCTGCTGACTCTTGAAACGTGGTTTGGCTTTCACTGCGGGTGGACTTTTGTGCTGCTTAGTTTGTGCGGGTTCTGCTGTCCCATTGGTGGGTTGTTCCTCAACAGAGTCCGATTTGCTCGTAAACTTGTTCACAATCCTTTTGACGTTCCCACCAGGGAGGTTTGTGCTGCTGACCTTGTCTCCCAGGGAACAGGAAATGGCTTGTGATGAGGGTTTCGGGGGGATATCTGGTCTTGGTTTGGTCTCTGATTTGACGGGTGAAGTTGACGTGTGCAGTTGGGAAGCTTCCGGGACAGACATGGTGAGCGGAGGTTGTCTTCGCTTCGCTGACAGAGGTCAGGCTCTGAGGGCAAAGGTTATTGTGAGCGAGTCATCATCACCTGAGTAGAAAGGAGAGAAAAAAAAAGAAATTAAAAAAATTATTTTGATTAAAGTCACAAAATAAAAAAATAATCTATTAATGCAGCTGAATTGGATATTAACATAATTCTTCTTAGGTAACACTTGGTGTACAGAGAAAGAATATCACACGTATCACACTCAAATATAGATGACAAGTGAGGAGCGGGGTACAGTCACCTGAAGTCCTTACACTAAAATCGTAACAGCAATTTGTAAAGATAAAATCATTTGTATTTACCTCAAGACCACATATGAATACAGGATCACTGCAACATTTCTTCAGTTCCATGGCTTCTGCTCACTGTAGAGTTCTTTTTTTAATAATTCTTATAAATTTGGGTGTGTGAACTCCTTGTGTGTGCCTGTTGTGAATGTGGTGCCTACACAACCCACAACCAATTATAAATCAGTTTTCCATTTCCAGTTTTGTTTTTATTTTTATGTTATATTTTAGAATTTTTGGATTTAACCTAAACGTCCTTATAGTTGAATTTATTTCATGACTGTTTTCTATTTTAGCTTTAGTTGATAATATTTTATGCATGGATATCAACAATATGTCATGTAGAGTTGACGGAACAAATGCAGTATCCTCCACAAGTACTGGCAAGGCAAATACATTTACGTCTGCAGTACAAATGCTTTACAGGTAAAATACGAGGCTGAAGCCAACGGTGGTCCATTCCTTATCTGTATCCACCTAACAGCCGACCATTTACACCTACAGGCAGTTTAGACTCACCAGTAAACCAAACCAGAAACCAAAGTACCTAAAGGAAACTCACGTAAACACAAGGAAAGCATGAAAGTTCTACACTCAGAGAAACTGCAGCTGGCCTGTGGATTCAAACTAGGGACTTTTTACCTGTGAGATGGCAGCGCTAACCACTCCACCCCGTGCCGTCCCAACAGTAGTAATTTATAACTATTAATTGTTCCAACAATGACAGGACTATACGTTTGAATCTCATAACTACGCCTTCAGTGTGCAGCTCCGACATGTTTGTTGGGGATAGTACTGACATAACTATCTCTTCTTAATACATCTTTACAGTTTTCGTATCGGTTTACAATACCAGCCCTCCCATAACACTACTAAAAGTGTGTGTGGGTGTGTGTCTGATACACTAGCAGCAGCTAGTCACAGACGACTTCTAAGTTTACATCTTTACAGCTCTACACCTGCAGATTCATTTCAGACTGAAAACTTTTGTTCAACAAACACTGACTCACCCGAGGCAGTGTATCAGATTTCCCACAGTTCTGGAGCCAAAAATGCCTTTTTACAATCTTTTGTCACATGTGCAGCAGTATTGTCTTAGACTTTTAAACAGACTTTGATGTGTAAAAACTGGTGGAGTTCCTCTTTAATTTCCTAAAGCAGTAAATAAAGGATCAGAAGAAATATTTTTTTTGCTTTGTTTTTTTTTGTTTTTGTTTTTTTATATTGAGACTGTAGTGAGCTGTTAGGGGAGAACATGAAAGTAAAGTCCCTGAATTACCTTCGATCGGGGGAAGTTGCAATTACATAGTCAACGTCTTTAACTACCGGGTTAGTGGTCTTCAAACTTTGTGTCATAACGCTTTAAAAAAAGGCACAAACCACTTTATTATAGCAATTTTCTATAGATCAAATAAACATTTGCAACAGACCAGTAAACACAAGGCAATTCAGGATCAGCCCCAGTGTAATCCTGAGATCAGACTTTGAGCCCTGTGTGACAAACACTCCACTGTAAGACTTCAGAGGAGAATGAACTTTGCACATTAGGAGCGAGTTGATTCCTGGTAGGAATAAGTGCCAATAATTAGAGCAAAGGACAATGTACAACCAGCTGGGTTCTGTAGCCATTTACGGCACAACACGGTGACAAAGTAAAACCGGGCTACAGACCATTTATTGTTCCATCATAATATCAACTGACATCATTGTGCAGCTCCATAAATGTTTTATTTCTAAATGACTCACAGCTGAAAGGACAAAACTGATCATTAGTTGACTAGTTTCATGATGGGGAAGTGTCCGAACAGGGATAAAACACATTTATTATCATTTCAGGGAAGAGTTTTAATAACAATTAAAAAGGAAAAGTCTCTTCTTTTAAAAAAATAAAAAAACTTGCTTTTTCTTTTTTTCTCTACTTGCATCTCATGAAACCTGACCACTTGTTTGATGGCACTTTACTTTGATGTTTTTCTCCTAAACTTAGATTTTATTGCTTGTTTGTTCCTCACTTGTAAGTCACTTTGGATAAAAGCGTCTGCCAAATGCCTAAATGTAAATGTAAATGTAAACAATCAGTAAGTCTATGAAAAGTCGTCTGTAGTCTTCCGGGGCGTCTGTAGCTCAGTTGGTATGGCAAGTCGTCCATGGATCACAGGGTCAGTTGTTTGATCCCCGTCCCTGCTTGCTACATGTTGAAGTGTCCTGGGCAAGACACTGAACCCCTAGTTGCTCCCAGTGGTGATGAGCACCCTGCGTGGCAGCCATCACCACTGTGTATGTATGTATCAAAAATTACTCTGTAAGTCGCTTTGGATAAAAGCGTCTGCTAAATTTAAATGTAAGTCAAAAACAGAGCTGAGTAAATGTCTGTGTAAAACTAACTGAACACAGATTGACAAATGTTAGCATGTGTTTGTTTTATGCTAAATAATTTGTAATGCCTGTGTTGCTAGATGACATGTCACACATATTTATGACAGTTTCTGATTTATGGCACATAAGCTCTACCCAATTAATAGTTAACCACTGTTTAAATACAAAACTATATTAATAACCACTCCACCCTGTCCACTGATGTCCTGACAGGTTGTACAAATGCTCCGACGACACTTCGGTATTTACACACGGTAACTTGTGACTCTCCAGTAATACTTATTTTCATTTGTTGAACGTGCTTTTTACGCAGACACCGTGTTTAACTTACGTCTGTCGACTTTCAGTACTAAGGCAGTCGAACAAAGCACGTGAACCCCTTTCTCAGCCTGCACGAGTCTATAAAAAGAAACATGATGATAAAGTGAAATTCAACTTCTATTCTGAGTGACCAAATGCCCAAATATTTTTGGTGTGTGTGCAACAGCTGATGCAACACAAAACCAAATGTGGGTTTAGTCATCAACTGACTCGTGCAGAAAATAGAGCAGAGTTACAGAACAAGACGTTAGCGCACCGCTTTTGTGATACTCTGTGATCAAAATTTAGCGTGTAGCTGCATGCATCTAAAGAAGGACGACACAGCCTGAAGTGGCTGCAACACGCAGTAAGTGTTAATACACACGCTTGCAAATGAAAGCGGCACCGGCAGCGTGGCACTGGGATGGCAATACTGATGTCACTGCTGGTTCAGCACTTTGATCTAGACCGAAACATCTCAACAACTATTTGCTGAAATGAAATTGTCTTTTAACAGACTAACTGATAAATGCTCTGATTGTTTCAAGACAAATGCTGAAACGATTCATACCCTTTGAACACAGAACAGTATATCTCTATACACAATGTTTGCAGCATCCTTAAGTTTGTAATTGGCAATAATGATTGTGATTAATCATTTCCGGGAGCAACTAACTGAAACTTCTGTTATACTCACAAACTACGCTCAGTTAAGTGACTTGTGAAATTAACCATCTTTTCATAGATCATAAAGTCAATAAATAACACTGGTAATTCTACCAAATAACCCTAATTAATAGTCAAATGATGATGACAGGGTCTTCAGGGTTTTCCCGGCTCGGGCTTGGAGACTATAGTTTTCTATCAGACAAAAGTTTGTCACTTCATTATTGACGCCTTAATCACCAAATAAAAATAACAACATGTTCTTTAACCATAAATGTGCGTTTGCGACACACCTCATGTCTGTCTGCCTGCTGGATCACAGATGGTGGCCACACGTTGGACCCTTCAATGGACAAATGAGAGACAAGCTGAATTATGGGCAGTGCACTATCCAATGTGACACACCAAGAGTCGGGACATCTCTCAGCTAGTGCTGCTTTGATTTTGACCTTCATTTTTTAAATTGGTCTTATAAATCTCTTAACTTTGCCCTTGTGTTTGGACATTTACAAAATGCTCTGCTGCTTTACAAAAGATTAGAGGCTTTGCATTCAATTTTAGTGCCAGTTTTTCATATGAAGTCGTGACTGTACCTGACAACATTATAAGAACTAATATCAGCAAGTATAAACAAGAATCCCAGGCAGCAGTCTGCTACGGTGTCACTTGCATCACATCACTTGCTGTATAGTGAGCAGCACACAAGCAGCAGCTGTTTAATTGAAAAAGAGCCCAAGCTGGTCAGACCAGTTTGAAGGAGGTAATAAGCACAGAACATACACCGTAATACAGAAACAGGCCGGGTTTTAAGTTTCACTCTGGTAGAAAAATATTTCTGGACTGACAAACAGGCACAAATAAAATCACAACAACAGAGAGGGCAGGAATGTGTGATGTGAAACCATCAGGATCTAAAAAAAAAGTCGTATTACAATCCCACACCATCAACCTCTATATATATATATATATTTTTAGCACTCCTTTTAATGTTCCTATTTTACTAAATACTAGTTTTACAAACACCTTTAGAAACATTTTGATCCATTTTGCAGAATAAAACTACTCTTGAGTGTTTCATAATCTCAGACATCCAGTAACAAAACACAGCAGCGTACTTCAATGTGTGTGTATGCAGCTGGAATGCAGGTCTTTCCAGGTTTAAGCCTTGGCCCTTGGGTTATTGTCATAGTCTACAGAGTGATGAGGGTGTGTACACATCACAAACATGTAGCTACTGTGTGTGTGAATGCACATATGCAGCACTGCAGATCCCACTGTAGACTACATTCAGACTTCCAAGTCTTTTGTCCCCCTTTGCTGTATTGACCTGGTTAGTTCAATAGCTGCTTCCTCCAGTCTGCTGGACTGTGCACACGCTCAGGCCGGGTCAGTGGGCCAACCATTCATTCCAGTGGTTGTGTTTGCCCTGATATTTCCAACGCATGTCAGCTATGGCGTAAACCCTTTAAACTAAACTAGCTCGGGAACAGTCCTTAAGTGCTTAAAGAGGGTGTCCATTAACACAATGCTCTGTGTGTGTGTGTGTGTGTGTGTGTGTGTGTGTGCATGCAGTATGCCATCTGCTCCAGACACTAATGGGTCAGTGTGTGGTCCACAGGAAAGGGGGTACGGGGGCTTTAAGAGAGCCACTCGTCTGAATAGACCAATGCAATATGTGGTGTGTCTGTGAGCTCCACGTTGGCCAAGAAGAGGGGACGGAAATACACTCTCTCTCTCACAAACACACACACACACAAACACACACACTAGGTGCGGGAATGCAGCAAAGAATCAGGATTTGGTTTGCTTTAGTTTGCTTTGGTGTGGTACAAGATAAGCCCTGTAATAAGTGTACCAATATTAATATGTGGTTTAGGTCTTACAACATTGCTATAAAAACATTATCACACGTTTAACAGCTTATTAAGAATGAATTTTCCTGTATTAATATTTAGGAATAATTACGTTTTTTATGTCCAGACTACTCCTACATGTTCAAAATCACTGTCTGTCTATATTAATCCTAATTTGCTATATAGTGACCATGTGGCTTAATGTTTAGTGTTTACCTACCTTGGTAAATTATTCATTCCAAATATGGCAGATGATATGGTAAAAATGGCAGAAGGGCAAAATTTACTTTACAGAGAATCCTTTTATCTCTAATAGGGTGTTGCTATCAGGGAACAGGTGCTTCCAAACTCAAACGTGTGTCAACCAAGCCTCACTTGCAAAACTTCTAATAATGATCTTATCACATTTCCATATTAAATAAGACTAAACAAAACTCACCAGTCTTATTCAGACGTGTTTAGATGTGTTTCTTCAGTCATTCGGCTCTAGTGTTGGCAGTCCAGCACACTGCAGCTGGCTTTGGCAGGACTGAAGAGGTTTAAATCCTGGGCGCAGTGTCCTCACTTTAATATTCACGCGTCCCACAGAGAAAAAATGTCGTTTAATATTGTCAGGAAGAAAATATCCACAAAGTCAAATCAAACTGGTCCACAGTCTTACTGTTTGTCTGACAGTATTGTCTGAGCTCCCATCGTCCTCCTGTTGTTCTCTGGTCTTTGTTACCAGCAGCGTAAATGAAAGGAGGAGGACGGAGTCCCAACAGTCGCCCCGAAGAATTAACCCCCTCCGCACCACGACCTCCAGTGGTTCCGGTCTCACACTTCAAAATAAAACGTAGAGATGACTTTGTTCGATATTGGCCGTGTATAAATAAAGATGAATCCTGAGATGAATCAAAACCGAAAATTATAAAATGAGTACTATGTATTCTATAAAATGGTGAATGTGTTTTTGAAGTAAGAAACAATAATAATACTATTATTATGTGTACTAATATATGTATATGTATACTTAGAGAATAAGTATGCTCACTTAAAGACGTAACTCAACTTTGGAAACTCCAGTATTTTACAGTAATGTTTACTCCATATCACGTTATAACGAGAAAATTAGCAATTTTTTCTCATTATAACACAACACAGAGTAAAAAAATCCTCATGGTGGCAGCAATACGTTGCCTTAGTATTTAAGTTTCCTACTGTCCACATGCATATATGTGGCTATTTTCTTGATTATATTGTATTAACTACTAATATTAAGCACAACCTACTAAAACCTAATTCAAATGACATACAGTGAAATAACAGAGTATATTAAGTGCAAGCAAACCAGATTAACCCTACATGTTAAACAGAACGGTAGCATTATGACTTATGTAATAATATTTAGAATATGCAGTGCATGCAAAAACACCTCTACCTTCAATTCTTTCATTTTCTTGCATTTTTCTACAACTCAGTTTCATATAAAACTTTTACTTTGAAGGTAATGGGAAATTCCGGTATTTTCTGATTGTTTATCGTACACGTTATGAGCGCTGCCCATATCCTCCGAAACACATGTTATTTCAAGATTGGTGTTACAGAGGTGATTTATTTGTTCATTATTTCTTATGCAGACCGTGCTCGTGTTAGTAATAAACAGGAAATAAGGTGCTGTTTCAACGGGTTTGTGATGTATTGGGATGTATTGGGATATGAACGCAGAATGATTTTACCTGCTTTTTCAGGTGAAGAGGAGGTGCGCTCCCTCCGCTCATGTCCTACTTTTGTATCCTACTTCCACCTAGCGCCTTTGTTTGGAAGCGACATTAAGTTTTCATTGCGGGGACGAACCCGATTCTTCAGCCAACTGTGTTCCTTAAATGTTCCATTGTTTTCACTGCGATGGCAGTTGTTCAAATAACCTCGTTGAAGCCATTTTTTCTCACTTTTTGTCACAATAATTTGACCATTATGCGTTAAACAAGATTGTGCATGTTATTACATAATAACTTTTACTATTTAGCTAACAAAAACGTATTACAATCATTCTTACAAGATAATAGCAACTTCTACATAAACTGTTTGGCTTACTAACAAAAGTTTGTCAAATTCATTTTAAAATTTTCCATACTGCATTTTATGTGGAGGAAACCTCTTAAAAATGTTTACTATGTAGTTACTATTTCATTATTTGGATTAAGGCTACAATGGTTTGGCAAACTATGCTATATTTTTGACAAAACAATCTCAAAAACAAAACCTAATCACATAAAAATATGACATAGTTTTCCATTCGTTATACTAACAAAGTTATATTTACATTATCATTATTGTCTCTCATGCTCTGAAGCCTCAAAGAATGTAACAGGCCATTATCAATGAGAAGTAGACCCGGTTAGTTTGATGAACATGAACGTGTTAAGAGCTGATGAGCTTAGACATTTTTATTTATGGATTACCAGTTAGGACACCAAATATATATATGTATATTTAAAACAGAATATAAACAGCAAAATAATCAAGATAAAATGAACATAACTGGGATCTAGTTACCGTTGATGCTCCTATTGCGCAAAGATACTGCGGCAATTCCTTTATACTTGGTCCACATAGCGTATACTGGTATCGCTCCGCCAGTAGAGGAAATGCTCCTAGACCAATCACATCTGTGTTTACACCATCACCTGTCAAACACACACCCTCTGCTACATTTTCTCTCTGAAAGGTAGGACTTCCCTGTTTATTGCTCTATATTTTTACATAAATGGAATAATCGTATATGTAGTAAGGGTCTAAGAACGGCATTCAAAAAAGCCGGTGGCGTCCGTAACAAGAAGCAGCCAGGGTTAGCGAGGTTAGCGCCCCGGGAGCTATCGAGCTGGGGCTGGTTATCTGTCCGGCTGGCTTGTTTTTTTAGCCGATTATCACAAAGTCCTTGCGCCTAATCATCGCAGCACATAGATGCGCGTTAGCTTTAGCGCAGCGGACTGAATGATATTTGAGAGCGTTCGCGTGCGTTCGCCTGCGTTAGCCGAGGTTAGCCGAGGTGCTAGCAGGAGCAGCCATGCAGCGCATCTTCAAGCTAGCAGCGAAGACGTCGGCTCCCACCGCGAACGGCTGGCTCCATTTCAGCGCCGGTGTTCATAATTTATCCGTCCGGGATCGGTGACGGTTTCCACTGCACATCCAGCCCCGAACAAGGCGCTTTGTCCCGTTGCTGTCTCCGTATTGTCCCGAGCTTGGTGTCAGTAGCGTTAACGTACGTTCTCTCGGGCACTGTGCTGCACGTTTGAGGCACGTTTTCAGGTATTTTAATTTAAGGCCATTTTAAACATCTCATCAGTTACAAGTGAGAGGGAAATATTACACTTTTTAGTCCACCACATTTATCAAAGGATTAGCAGTATTCTTAAAATAATATTAAGGCTTTACCATGTAAATTATGACAAAATATGAAGCTTTGGCATAAATTAAACTACCCAGCAGTAAATACAAGTACAAGCTGAAAGGATGGAATACTTATAAAGACACGTTGTTGGCAAATATTTTAATAATTAGAGTTTTAATTGCAGTTTTATTGTTTTATTTGTTCTGGACAAAACATTGTGCATGTCTCATTGTGGAGGGTTTTTAGAAACTGAACAATGAAACATCTCATCTAGAGAATAATAACCAATTTGTCCTTAATAAAAGCATTATATTACTTGCACTTTCATATCAAATTTTAAAATACCTCAAACTCAACAATGTACAACAGGACAAGCCGTATCTTTTCCAGATTTTGCATACATACTTGTCCTTAGGGAAGATTTTAGCTGCACAACTTTTACGTCTTAGGGCGCATTTTCACAGCATGGTATTTATTAAGTAAAGGATCTGAATAGTTTATCACAGCTGGGATGTGTCTTTGTTTTTTTTATTTCAGTCTAATTGCTGTCAAACCAATTTAGCAGCAGGTGATGATCCACTGTGGGTGACCAGAGTTAGTTAATGTAAAGCAGAGCATCACAAACGTTCAGCCAGGTGCTCATTTCAGCAGTAAATCGTTTTTTTTCTTGCTGCAATCATTCCTCCTTTTAATGAAGCTCTCTAAAGGTCTCTGCGTAATCACTTGATCTTATTACTTCCAACAACTGCAGATTCATTCAGACAAACTTAAAACTTAAAAATATTTTTGTACAAACAAAGACTTGCCAACGTATTCCATTAAAGGTGCATTAAAAATATTGTACCTTTTTTAAGAAGAACAATACGAACAAAAACACAGCTGCAGCAGGCAAACACAGTTTCGGTGCTCGTATAGACTCCTGATTATTTAAGAACTGTCAGTCCATCCTTAAACCCTTTAACAAATAGTGAAAAAGTATTCTGTTGAAGTATGCAACTAAAAATAGCAATATAATGAATTAAACACAATCCGTTGTAGTTAAAAGACCTGCATTGAAATGTAAAGCCTGTGAAAAACCATATACTGTATTATCCACAACACTAACTAGAATTTAAATAGATTAACTATGGAGGAGAAAATTTCCAGTCAGTTACTCTACAGTTCCACGTATTCACTGCTGCATTAATTTGTAAATGGATGAATGGATGATAGTTTAGCTACTCTCCTTTTTAATTAGTTTGATTAGGTTAGACTAGAGCATCATATAAATAATAGAGGGAAATGATCATGTAAATAACAAGAGCAGTAAAATAAGCGTAGGACAAGTTACAATGTAATATTTGCTTAAATTAAAATACGTGTACAATGCTTAAGCATACTTGTTCATTCTACCACTCCTCCTAACATGTATTTTATCTTTTTTTCCATTTGAATAGCTTCAAGTATGTTAAAGCTGTGCTGGTAGACAGTATTGGATTTATTTAATCTCCTCACTAAAGTTAATGATCACACTGAATCAAAATGATAAAAATAATCAATTTATTCTTTTTTAGCCTGGCACATTTGGCATCTGAAACTTGAATTAACTTGAATTTAAAACAGTTTCCCAGTCTTTGGCTAAAGGGTCTTTGTAATGTCTAATAAGTGGACTGCTGGAGTTATTTTCTCCCTGTGAATCCAGAGTAAGACAGACCGAACGTCAGGCTTTTGTTTACTATGTGTAGTATACACTCACATTTACACACAATTGTCTGGAGCTATAGAATTTGTGAAGCTGTGAGGAGGGACTGTTGTCAGAGAGATGTGGGAGGAGAGGGGAGGGAAAAGAGGATAATGAATCAGATCCAGACAGTGTAAGGTGCAGTGCAGTGTGGGTGTCTACAGTATTAACCCAGCCTTTGTGCTGTAGAGCTTTTTTGATTTACAGTGTTCACTTTCAGTCTCTCTCTTTTTCTCTGCATCCAGGAGCTGAAAAACACTCTCACACTGAAGCGCCTACGGTAGCCGCTTACTGGACGGACTCTCTGGTTATTGACCCTTTGCAGGTGAGGCTGGGTTCACTTTGTACATTACAGGTGGAGCGAGCTTGCTTCTGCTTAATCGGCTCTTTGAATATAGGGTTATAGTTTTCTCTTGTATTCCCAGTGACTGTAGTTTTATTTTTCCTGAGATGTACTTAAAAAAAAAAAATTGGTGCGGCTACATTTTCTGGGCTTTTAGCAATCATCGAAAACATTTCACATGGCAGCACATTTCAGGAGAAACGACTCTACTTGAGCATTTCACAGATTTTCGATAATAACACAAAGTCACTGTCACACAACGGATCCAACGAGGAATTTGCATGCTTCTTTAAAGGTGAGAAAAATATCACGGCTGTCAAAGCCCAAAAATAAAATAATAAAATAAAATTAAAAGTGAGTGTTTTTTGTAGTCCTGGATAGCTCTGCCATTTTTTTAAAATATTACTTTGTCTAAAAAAGGTGGAAACTGGGAAACAAATCAGAGATGTATGAGTCAAAATGTGATTTCTTTTGTCATCTGTTCATTCGAGACGAGTTCTTGTGAGGTTCTCGCAAAACCGTTGTTCGTGGCAATGAAAACGTGTGTCTTTATTCTGAGTTCACAAAGTTGGTGTCTCGTGCACAGTGATTGTAGCACTTCAGAGATTTGAATGGTTGTTTTTGGAGTTTGTTTTGTTGACTCAGTTGACTCATTGTTTAAACTGAAAGGGTTTTTGTGATCCTCCGTCACAAGGAATGTCAGCAGCAGTTGTTTTCAGTGTCGGACACCTCTTAGCAAATAGCTTATGATAGCCTTATCCCCGAGGCTTTGTAGCACTGTGTTTGTCTAAGGCTTATAAAGTGTTAATTGGAGCATCTCAGGTGTCGAGTGCTGCACTGGTGCAGTGTAGCAATGCCACAGAGGCAGCCTCAGTCTTCTGGGCCCTGTGAAAAGCGATCCTAGAAAATACTACAGTGCGTTCGAGGGAGGGGAGAAGAATGAAAGAGGCACTTTGAATTTTTTTTTTTAAATCTCAGCTGGCCTTTCACTGTTGGATTATTCAGTTAGTGCTTTATGAATATCAAGTTTCATGCTGGCACAGTGACTAATTTCCTCCTCAGAGGTTATAAAGTTTGATTTATTCTTCTTTTTTCACTCCATCCTTTTCCACTGCTTTGTCCCAGTGGAATAGCGGAATAAGTCTTGAACCATGAGCTCAGTGGCAGTGTTGACCCCGGAGAGCTTTGCAGAGCATCGCAGTGGCCTCAAGGACCAGGAGATTACAGGTAATTGCTGTCTTGTACTTATATGTTTCTCTAGAAACACTAGAAATTGCCTGTATGTGTGCGTGATGTATGAGGTACTGTGCAGTAGTTCCTTTCTTTAGCAGGTAATTTTCAGTGTTTTTTCTGCTTTATGACTGTTCAGGTCAGTAGATGTTAGCTGGACATTCTTTATCTCTTTTTTTACTCTATCTCTCCTCGTCTTTGCATGACAGGCTGCGTCCCAGAGGATGAAGCCTACATCCCTACCTACCTGGAGGCCTTTCCTCCACTTCCGGAGAAGGGGACACCAGCGGAGAAGGCTGGGGAGCCAGCTTCAGCCTGGGGCAGCAAGATCAGGCCCATCAAAGCCTCTGTCATCACCCAGGTCAGGCAGCCACTGACTTAATACAGGAGTAGACACTTCTGTGTACACATGTATACAGTTCAAAAATCAGTGGAAGGTTGCACACACGTTCAGCGAAGCAGGTCTGCATCCTCAGTGCTAGTTTCTGATTTGCAAACTGCTGTGACATCAACAATGACAAGAATTTAAGCAAAAGTTTTAAATGCATATATACTATACAAAACTATGAATGTCAAACAGTTTGTTAATTTCTCTGCTGCTTGGGTATTTCTTCTGATTGTAAAAAATGTTTTCTGCCATTTTGCTGCTGCTTATTTCAATGTCCCTCCTCTGGGATAATAAGCAAATGAAGCACTTTGCCTAGAATTCAACGTCTACCCTCCTCCCCTGTAACCTGCTCTGTACACAGGTGTTCCATGTGCCCCTGGAGGAGCGTCGCTACAAGGATAACAGCCAATTTGGGGAGGGCGAGGAGGCTAAAGTTTGCTTGGACATCATGCAGAGGACAGGGGCCCACATTGAGCTGTCCCTTGCCAAAGATCAGGGCCTGTCCATCATGGTCACCGGAAAACTGGACTCTGTCATGAAGGCTCGCAAGGAAATCGTAGCTCGCCTGCAGACACAGGTACATTTAGCAAGTTGTCAGCGCTGGTTTATTATATGTCTATAGTTTGTTGTCTAGTTAAAAACTTCCAGGTGACATCATCTAGAGGAGTGTTTCATCATCATGAGTTCATGTGATGTCATCCATATGAGTTCTGAGCAACAAGTTGACCACAACCTCCATTGTATGAGCAAGGACATGACAACATCTAAACAGAAGCACATTTCCAGCAAGAAACATAGAGATATTTTAATACAGGGAACTAAGACAAAACTTTTATGACATTCAAATACATTTACTCCCCAAACTAGAGTAATAGGAAGCAAGTTAAAAAATTGTGATGTTGCCCTTTAGGTGCTTGTTGTATCTTTTTAATTACGATAACATCAGCTGATTTATGCAAGCAAAACATGTGCCATGGTTAAACAGTATTTACGTGGATTACAAACTTCAGTTTAGGAACTTCTGGTATTTTGTATTTTAAATGACTGAGCTGTAAAACAGAAGGGTCACAAGAGTATAAGTCTTTAAAGTGAATGCAACAAAAAATACTACAGTATTAATACAATGATAAATGTCATCTGGACAATTTAATGTGAGAGTCTATCACTTTTATAGGTTTTTATGAGTTTTGTCATCCATAAAATGTCCTCCATCTGAAGATATACAGCCATGGTATTAGCTCGAAAAATCTGCGCAAACTCTTTTGGAACAAAATATTGAGCTGAAAAAATGACCTTCACATCCCAGAAGTGGCCTTTCCATGCTTCAGCAGCAAACATGCTGATTTCCACTTCGGCTGGGGCATTGAGGTCCACCTGTTTAGCTGAGCTGCAGTTATTGATACAGTGCAGAAAAACATTTTTTGCAAGGTCGAATGCTCCTGTTTGTTTACCTGATTGGTAATAGCACTTTATGTGAAAACCAGAAATGTGAGAAACTAGAAATGTAATATTCTTGTCTCAGAAACTGCAGCTGCAACAATAATTGTGGATTTTTAAGGATATGTCTGAACATAAACTCCCAAGAGAGTTCAATGTAATGCTAATTAAATCAGCATGGGCAGAGAATTTATAATAGTTTCCATTATAAAACAATGCAAATCTTATTCAATTCTTTTTGACACGTCCCCAGGCCTCAGCTACAGTCGCCATCCCCAAGGAGCACCATCGATTCGTCATTGGTAAAAACGGTGAGAAGCTGCAGGAGCTGGAGCTGAAGACAGCCACCAAGATTGCTATTCCACGGCCTGACGACCCCAGCGCCAACATCCGCATCACTGGCACCAAGGAGGGCATTGAGAAAGCTCGGCATGAAATACTACTCATCTCTGCAGAACAGGTCAGCATCGAAGGGGCAACGGGGAGTGGTCTGCTAAATTAAAGGCCCAAAATCAGAAATGGTGGAGGTGTTATTGGCTTGCTTGTGGACCAAATATTTAGCAGATGCTAATAATGCATTTATTAAAGGTCTGTAATAAATTCTAGCTTGGCGTGAATTAATTTTTAATTCTTGTAATTGTCACCCTAATCATCTGCCGTATCTTTCAAAATCTATTAACATATTTCCTCAAACTCACACACTCTCTAGGACAAGCGTGCAGTGGAGCGTCTCTCCCTGGAGAAGGCTTTCCATCCCTTCATTGCTGGTGCCTACAACCGGTTGGTGCAGGAGCTGAGCCAGGAGACGGGTGCTCGCATCAGCATTCCTCCACCCAGCTTGCCTAAGGATGAGATTGTTATTACCGGAGAGAAGGAGGCTGTTGCTCTAGCGCTGAACCGCATCCGAGCCATCTACGAAGACAAGGTGAGTGTCCGGGTAACAGTTTCCATTCATTATAGAGAGCAGATATCTCCACTCTAGCTTAATAAACCTGGCTTCTGATTGAACACTTTTATGCAAAGCAACTTACAAGTGAGGGACACAAACACACACAAGCATCTTGGGGCTCTTGCTCAAGGACACTTTAACATGTGGAGTGGTTGATTTACAATCTGCCCCACTTCCTCAGCCACAGCCTGCATTTCATTATTTTTCTCTTCTTTCTTATCCAACTTGCCGACATATTTATTTCTCATCACAGAGCAACTCAAATTGTAGCGTCCAGCATCACAGCAACATAAAACTACACACTTCACCCGGAGCACAGCGGACATACAACTGTATACATAAAAACAAAACTGAAAAATAAGGGAACAAAGTAAGTCAAACTGCCAGACAATGAAAGGATGGGGTGGGAGTTTCGGTGAGCTTACATGTCTGTGTACAAAGCTGTGTTCAAAGTAGGACATGGAGGTGGATGTTATTGTATGTCATTGTTATAGTCTAGTCTGTATTACCTTAAACTGTATTAATCCATGTCTGATGCATGTATATGATAAATTAATTCTCACAAGTGCAGGTAATAATAATCTAATAAATATTTTTATATTTCGACCATGTAGTTTCCTTTTTTTTTTTTTTTTTTTTTACCTCAGCCTCAATTTAACCACTTGTTCTACTCTGCTGTGTTCTCTACAGCAGCGGCCGGGATCATGACTATTAATATGGATGAATGAAATGGGGAGCGGATGTGTGCAAAAGATGAGGGCTGGAGATAGACGAGCGAGAGATAATGTGAAGAGAAAATTGGATTGCACCAGAGAACAACAGGATGAGAATGCTAATGTCATTTAGTGCATACGTAGGAGAGGCAAAAACAAATATTTTTTCTCTTCTGTTGACTTGTTGCTTTCATTCAGCTGCAATTTTTTTTCTTTCTCTTTCTGGTTTTCTCGTTCCCCCAAATGTCCTCGTTTATCTGTCTGTGTCCTCATCCCTGAGTCGTGTCAGTTTCTGTCTGCTCTGTCTTTTACTGTTTTCTATCTTTCTTTCTATCCTCTTTTCTCCATTTTTCACCATCTCTTCCCATTTTTTAAATTCCTTCTGCCCTTTTTCTGACCACAAGTGACTTTTTTCCATGCTGCTCATAATAAGTAATTTTGCTTCTCTTCACAGAAGAGGAAGACCACCACCATCTCTGTTGAGGTGAAGAAGTCTCAGCATAAGTACATCATAGGTCCAAAGGGCAACACGCTACAGGAGATCCTGGAGGCCACGGGGGTGTCTGTCGAGATGCCTCCCCTGGACTCCAGCTCTGAGACCATCATCCTCCGAGGGGAGCCCGACAAGCTGGGACCAGCGCTCACGCAGGTCTACGCCAAGGTGAGAGGAGAGAGAATGACTAAAGTGTTCACTTTTGCTGCAATTAAAGCAGAAGACATCACAACAAACGATTGATTAATTTTGTCTTTCGCCATTGTTCTTGTGGTGTTTCTGAGAAGTGTGATGAATTAAAGCGATTGGCTCCTCCTCCTTCACTATGACATATAAAAGTGCTTACATGCTCACGTATTGGATTGCTTGTAGTGTGGCATTAAATTTGGACAATGTGCACACTACTGCTTCAAATCTATTCAGGGTATATGCGGTTGCCATGATGCACACTCATAGTTAAAATCAAGTGTATTGCCAGCCCTGTCAAGCTGTTACCCTGGGTTAAAAAGCAGTTGTCTAAATACAGTACAGTGCATTAATAAATCAGAGTACTAATTTTAATCTGGTCAGTGCAGTAGTTCTTGTTTTAGTTCTGTTTTTGGTATTAACATCTCTGTTGACTCTGCTACGGTACATTTGCCCGATTGTCTACTGTTTATTGCTAAGCAGAGCTATTTTAAAAATCAAAGCATCTGAACTCTGAGGATGCTTAACCTCTCTGCAAAGCTCAGGAGGACTAGAGTTCTGTCATCATTTTCTGAGGATTGTTTTCAGTTAATTGTGATAATTTGTTCAGTTTTTATTAAATAAATATTCATTAGCGCAGCTTTCTGTCAGGTTTTCATAATGTAAACCCGGTTTGAATTCTGAAATCTTTTGTCTCTGCAGGCTAAAAGTGTGATGGTGGTGGAGGTGACAGCTCCAGCCTGGCTGCATCGCTTTATCATAGGCAAGAAAGGACAGAACATCGGACGCATCACACAGCAGCTGCCACGGGTAAGGAGAGGGGAGAGATGAGGTGGGGATGAGAGTTAGAGAAATAACGTGAGTTAAAGAGCACAGATAAAACGTAAGTCCCACATACTGCCCCTGCAAAGTGACATGGTAGGAAGGACACAGTGGCATGAGGCTCTTTGACCGCTTCGTCTTGCTGTGTGTGTGCAGGTTCACATTGAGTTTACAGATGGCGAGGAGCGCATCAGTTTGGAGGGGCCGACTGAAGAGGTGGAGCAGGCTCAGGCCCAGATACAGGAGATCATCAAAGACCTGGTCAGGACACACAAATTAATTTTCCAGAGGAAAGAACTCTCAACATTTTGTCCTCTTGCTGAAAAGCACTAAATCAAATGTTGATTATTTTCAAAGTTTTACTGATCTCCATAAGATGGCTTCTAGTTTACCATGCCAATGGGCTTAGCTTCCAAAGTATTTATGATGTGATTAACCATGCTCCTCTTCTTTCCTATCAATATCTGTACAAATATAGCGACCAGAAAACAGAGAACACAGTAAAGCAGGACATAAGTTTAAGTTTGTTTCTTTTCTGTGTCCAGTTGGTGAGGATGGATTACACTGAAGTTATCATAGACCAACGTTTTCACAGACATCTCATTGGGAAAAATGGAGCCAACAGTGAGTAGATTTAATTTGTGAAGACCTCAACACATTTTTAAAAATGTGATTTTTAAAGGAAACTTGTAGCACTATGACATATTTTACAGTGTTATTATAGTATTTCTGTTGCAATGACCTTACAACACTGCTGAGTCACATGCATCCATAAAACCTTAAAGCTTTGAAATGTAGCTGTAGAATATTATAAAACCCAGCGGCTGGCCTCGCCTCCGTAACAAAGGTAGTGACCAGCTTTTATAAGGAAAAACAGAAAAATAGATTATGATGCGGCAGTGGTTTGGTTGGTTTCTGTGACGTGTTTTTATACATTTTCCACCTTGAACACTGACTAAATCCACATGCTTTTTGATGCATGAAAGACCAACCATCAGAATATTTACAGGCACCTTTTAAGCCAACGTGGTGCTGGTGCTTTTGTTCCTCAACATATTTTAGTGACGCATTCTTTCCCTTGCTGATATCTCCTCTCTCCCTGCAGTCAACCGGATCAAGGAGCAGTACAAAGTGTCTGTACGAATCCCACAGGACTCCGAGCGAAGTGGTCTGGTCCGGATTGAGGGAGACCCTAAAGGAGTCCAGCTGGCACGCAGAGAGCTCATTGAGATGGTCCAGAGAATGGTGAGACTGATGGATTAATTGTTAAAAATTTGCATAAACCAAAGGAATGGTTCGCACTTTTTTTCTCGTTTCCAGGAAAATGAGCGCACCAAAGACCTGATTGTGGAGCAGAAGTTCCATCGGACAATCATTGGCCAGAAGGGAGAGAAGATCAAAGAAGTCCGCGACAAGTTCCCCGAGGTGAATTGTTATTCGCCACTTTTACTACAATTATACTAATTAGCTTTAATCACTGTCATGTAATTTTCTGAATGTTATCTGATTGGGCTCTAGGTTATTATCAATTTCCCGGACCCGTCACAGAAGAGTGATATTGTCCAGCTGCGAGGCCCAAAGAATGAAGTGGAGAAATGTGCCAAGTTCCTCCAGAAAATCATAGCTGACCTGGTATCATCCACCAGCCTTTGTTTTTGCTTTGCTCTTTCTCTGTGTCTCTCTACTCTTGATCCCATAGCACCTTTCTCTCTTTTCTAGATTGAGAACAGCTTCTCATTGTCCGTTCCCATCTTCAAACAGTTTCACAAAAACATAATCGGAAAGGGTGGCGCCAACATCAAAAAGGTGAAATGTTTTAACTTGAAAATGCTGTTTCATGAAACAAACTGAAGCAGGTAAAATACAGATTTCAGACATAACGCTGATCTACCTCACATTGTACACTCACTGATCTTATGTTTTTTTTTTTATTTTATTATATTATTTCTGTGTCACACCTTTGCACTTTAACTTTTTTCTGTAGAGTTTGGGTTTGCACCTGACACCAAGACAAATTCCTAGTACTGTAAAGGGTTCTCAACTGTGCCAGGCAGTAAACAGTTTTCTGATTCTGAACATACTAACAGATATGTCTTATTGTCACTAGATTCGTGAGGAGACCAACACTAAGATCGACCTGCCAACGGAGAACAGCAATTCAGAGATGATTGTCATCACAGGCAAGAAGTGCAACTGTGAGGCGGCCAGAGATCGAATCCTCGCCATTCAGAGAGAACTGGTGAGACGTCACTGATGGGTTTTTGCCATTTAATGCAACTCACAGGGTCATGGGAAAGTATTTTTATTTTTATTCAATCATAATTGCTCATTAAAACAATGACCGGTGCCCGTATGAACATGATGAAATCATTCCTCCTGTTAACACCAACTGTAGATGCCATTCAGTGGTACAACAATTATCCACTCCAAAGATTGATGAATTAAAAAAATGCTGGAGTTTTGTTGTATTTCTGTGATCCACAATTTAGCTGCTGTATCTTACTGCCAACCACGATACAAACATTGGTTTACTTGACGACTGACACCTTCAAAGGCACCTAAATGATATCTTGTATGTTATTGGTGATGTACATTCACTTATTAGTTTGCCTGACTTATAAAGACTGTAGGAAAAGACAAGAGTAGAACCAAAGTGGCTCATACACCAACCTTCCACTTTGCCAGCATTGTATTCTTGATGAGCTTTGAAATGAAGGAATATTTTGTTCCAGTCCTTGACATTAAGGTTTTTCATCTACTTGCTCTTTGGCAAGTAAAGAATGTCCGTTACTTGCCTGTTAGCTATAGTTACTTGTCGAAAATAGAAAATCTGGGTCTATTAAGATTAACAGGGATTTTGACAATTTGAAAATATTTATCGTGTTTGACTGTTTTATTAACTTTGCTTGTCTCTGTCCTTCCCACCAGGCCAACATTAAGGAGATCGAGGTCACCATCCCAGCCAAGCTGCACAACTCTCTGATCGGCTCAAAAGGCTGCCTCGTTCGAGCCATAATGGAAGACTGCGGCGGCGTTCACATCCACTTTCCCTCTGAGGGCTCTGGCTCGGACAAAGTCACCATCAGAGGGCCTGCCGGTGAGGTGGAGAAAGCGAAGAAACAGCTGTTGCAGCTGGCTGAAGAGAAGGTTTGTTCGGGAGTGAGGAAGTTGTTTGGAAAGAGTGAATGAACACACGCTGGGTTGTAAAATGAGTTCCTGTAGAGAAGGGAAGCAGAGGGCAAACACTCAGACCCTTTTCCTGTCCTCTTTCCTTCCTTCCCTCCTCCTGGCCATTTTTAGCAAGTCAACAACTTCACAGCTGAGCTTCAGGCTAAACCGGAGTACCATAAATTCCTGATCGGCCGTGGTGGGGCAAATATCCGGCGTGTGCGGGACAGGACGGGGGCTCGAATTATCTTCCCATCACCAGATGACACAGAGCAGGAACTGATCACCATTGTAGGGAAAGAGGAAGCAGTTCGTCAGGCTCAGAAGGAGCTGGAAAGTCTGGTCAAGAATCTGGTAACTTAACAGCACGTTCTTTCCTTAACTTCATCTTCAAAAGAATGAAAATCAAAAGTTGAACAAAAAGAAAAGATAAATGCTGTATTTCCTCTATTTAAATAACCTACCCTACTGTTCTGTTCTCTTCTCCGCCAGGATGATGTGGTGGAGGACAGTATGGTTGTGGACTTTCGTCACCATCGCCACTTTGTGTGTCGGAGAGGTCAGGTGTTGCGGGAGCTGGCCGAAGAGTACGGTGGCGTGGCCGTGAGCTTCCCTCGTACCGGAGCCAACAGCCAGAGGGTCACTCTGAAGGGAGCCAAGGACTGCGTGGAGGCTGCAAAGAAACGCATCCAGGAGATCATTGAGGACCTGGTCAGACATGTTCAACAAATTAAAAAGCCATTTGGAGACATTTGTGTCATTAAAAATGTATTTCTGTTGAATTTTACTGTAACAAATTAAATTTTAATCCTCCTGAGGAGAGAGAATCCCTGGCAGATCAATATCTGTGTTCAGGTCAACGTTAAATTAAGGCAGTGAAATCAAATTAGTGGGAAAAACTCACTGAAATTCTGCCAAAAGTAGCTGTATTTTAAAAATGAGGTGGAATCAGACGGAGGAAAAAGTCATTTAATGGACTCGACTAGAACTCCATCAGGCATCGGGGAGTCAAACGTTCTCTTTAATAACCACTGTGCCATGTCATGTAATTCTCAGTCATTCAACAACCCGGAGTCATAGAAGCACTTCTTCTTTATTTGCCGTTTGCCCTGCTGTTACCCAGCTGCCTTCTCTCTTCCTCCTTCCTCTCGAGCAGGAGTCCCAGGTGAGCGTGGAGGTAGCCATCCCTCAGCGTTATCACCGTGCCGTCATGGGCCCCAAAGGTTGCCGCATTCAGCACATCACCAGGGAGCACGAGGTCCAAATAAAGTTCCCCGAGAGAGACGACAGTGCTGCAGGTCAGGAGCACAACAAACAAAAGCTGCTATAATAGCAGTGCTGTTCTTAATATCATCGTGGTGTCGGATAGAAATTTTGGTTGAACGTTTATAGCAACTTATTTTCGAATAATGTCAAATTATATTAGATATTAATTAATGTTAAAGTATTAAATGTTAAAGTTTCACTCCTATAGGGATTAAGTGTGTTGTTATTCTTTTAAGTTGTCAGATCTAAATCTCCTAAATCACCTGATGTATTATGTGTCCTGTTCTGACAGGTCAGGACGGTCCTCCCCAAGAAAATGGTGACGTCAGTCCAGAGAGTGAGTTTGTCCCCCGCAAGTGTGACCTCATTACCATCTCTGGACGAGCAGAGAAGTGTGAACTCGCAAAAGCCGCCCTTCTGGTTTGCACATTTCTTTCTTGCGTTTGACATATGATGTTGTTTTGTCTCTCTTTGTCTCAGCAACAATCTTGTCACTGCCTCTTTCAGGCGTTGGTGCCCATAACAGAGGACGTTGAGGTGTCTTATGAGCTGCATCGCTACATCATTGGCCAGAAAGGCATTGGAATCAGGAAGATGATGGAGGAGTATGAGGTGAGCGACACTGTGGCCCTCTGGTGCCACCTTCTGGCTGTGAGACCTCTCATACTGCAGGTCAAATGTGTGTGTGGCACGAGATGCGCTGTGGTTGTATTAGGTATTAAGGGCTACTTAGATTTAAAGAAGGTTCAGTGTAAGTAAGAGGGTTTGCATGTGCAGGTGAACATCTGGGTGCCGCAGCCTGAGAAGCAGCTGGATGTGATCAAGATGACGGGGCAGGCAGCAAACGTGGAGCGAGCCAGGCAGGGTCTGATGGACAGGGTCAAAGAACTGCAGGCCGAGCAGGAGGACAGGGTACACACACCCACACCGTGTAGTCCTACAAACATCTGATAACCACAAATACACTAGTTACATTGATGGGGAGATATTGGAAAGATATTGTCGAATACTTTTTTTAATGTCTCTGCTGCCCTGTCTCCTCCCAGGCTCTGCGCAGCTTCAAGATTACGATGTCTGTAGATCCAAAGTTTCATCCCAAGATCATCGGACGCAAGGGAGCTGTCATCTCTCAGATCCGGAAAGACCACGACGTCAGCATCCAGTTCCCAGACAAAGGAGACGAGCAGCAGGTGGAACTATCTTAATTACAAACTTTAACGCCTGGTTTCAAACGCAGATGATTACCGTCTTTTTAAAGGATAATTTCTGTGATTTTCTAAATCAGTCGTACTGTCCGCTGTCACCATATCGATACTATGGCACTGGGTCTTTTCTGCATGCTGGTTAGTTTTCAGCCTGTCCTTTGTTGATTCCATAGACCTCCGCTGTCATCCTAGAACTATTAAAAACACATCAGCCAGACATACAGCACCACTCGATGACATATTTCTTCATTCTCAAACCCATAACCAGTGAAGGCACCATATGCTGCTTTTCAGCATTTCCTTGTATTTAGGCCAGTGAACTGTCCATGTGTGGGACATTAAAAGTGGAACTACCTGGATCCTGAAGAGTGTCGACAATGTTCAGTAGTGTTTTTGTTTTGGGAATGATGAAATATGTTATTCAGTGGAGCGATGTGTTTTCAAGAATTTTTGTTGAGTGTAGAATATGATTCAGTTTGAAAAAGACCACAATTATCCTCTAAACCGCTGCTCACCTGTGTTTTGTCTTATTAACATTTGTCCTCGGCCTCCACCCCCAGGATCTCATCGTGATCTCGGGTTACGAGCGTAATGTGGAGGAGGCACGTCAGTCCATCCAGCAGCTGGTGGCTGAGTGGCAGGAGATGGTGAGCCAAGATGTCCATTTGGACCCGAGGACCCACGCTCGCATCATCGGCTCGGGGCAAAGCCATCCGCAAGCTGATGGAGGAGTTCAAGGTTTTTGGGGGATTTTTTGCTGTGTAGGAGTGAGAGTGTGTGTGTGTGTGTGTGTGTGTGTGTGTGTGTGTGTGTTTCGACTAAGGTTCAAAAAAACAAAATGTCTGATTCTGTTTTCTTTTCCATTTTGACCTGCTTTCCTCTTGTTCAGGTGGACATCCGTTTCCCACAGCCCGGTTCTGACGAGCCTGACAGAGTGACAGTGATGGGTCTCCCCGAGACCGTCGACAACGCCATCGACCACCTTCTCAACTTGGAGGAGGAATATGTGAGTTCAGAAACTTGGATGAGTCAAACAATCATTTAGCCTCATGCACGGACACATGCACAATTTATATAAATATTAGGATAAAACAGCTTCTGTGTGTGCGGAGTCCGTTATAAGAGCACTTCTCTTCTCTCCTTCCTTCACCTGCCTCAGTTGCTCAGTGTGACAGAGACTGAGACCTTGGCAGCATATATGAAGCCCCCATCTCGCTATGGAGGGGGAAGTGGAGCAGGAGGCGTGGATGATAGCAGTGGGGGTCCAGCAAAGGGCTTTGTGGTCCGGGACGCCCCCTGGAACGCAGCAGGGAACAAGGTATAACCTACTGTGTTTCTACTGTGTTTCTGCTGTGGTGTATTTTTACCTTTATGTTTTTCGGTAAAATGTTAACAGCGAGGAGGAGGAGGAGGTTTTAAATGCGGCGAAGGGTCTCTGACAGAAAGAGGCTTGTTGTTTTATACAATCAGTATCTTGCCGTGCGTCTCTGTCGTCTGTCAGCACTGTGTAAAACTCTGCGTTTGCTGTTCCCAGGCTCCTGACATGAGCAGCGCTGAGGATTTCCCAACATTTGGAACAGGTGTGGCCCCGAAACAAGCATCTGCGTGGGGCCCCAAGAAGTTCTGAAGGCCCTCGTCTGGAGGAAGACAAATAAACTTGTGTAAAGTAGATGATGAGATGCAAATCTCGAATCAAATTGCTGCTCGCCTTCCTTTTTTCCTCCCGCTCTTCTCTTTAGTGACGTCCCTTCGTATCTTTCTCTGTGTACTGTCCTCCCACAACCAGCCACAATGAATTCTGGGAGAACTATCCCTTCTTTTTTCCTTACCTGTCTCTCTTCTTAGTATCCCCCACCTCCTCCTTTCCTTGGAGATAAAACAGAACTTTTGAGTGCTCTCTTCATAGTTTCGCTGTCCCGCTCTGCCTCTCGGCTGCACCACTCCAGCCGGTTCAACTCAAGAATTGTTTTTTTTTGTGTGTGTGTGTGTGTGTGTGAGAAAGAGAAGCAGGTTGCTTTCAGGGAGCTGTTGGTCACGTATCAGAGTTCTTGGATTTTTAAGCTTACAAAAGGGGAGTCTGCGTGTTATTGTGCAAGATGAATTTGTAAACAACAAAACATTTTAATGTTCTTTTCCTGTGTTTTTTTTTACAAGGAGCTTTCTCCTGTTGACTCACCTTTTCAGTCACTGATGTGGTGCAGCAGGTGACGAGCTGAGCTGTGTGTGTATGTGTGTTGGTGGGTTCAGGAGAGGCTATTCGCCCACAAGTGTTAGTAAAACCCCCCCCTGTTATTTATTTCCGAGCTAGGAGCAGAAACGGCTGCTGTAGTCTACTTTCTTTGAATTCATAACAAATCTAAATATGGTGAAGTTCTGCACTGGTTGTTTGAGGCGAAGGTCATTTTTCACAACTGTTTATTTATTCAAAATGAGCCATTTTATTTGAACTACTGTGACCATGCATTTTTATAAAAGCACTCACTGTAGCTTGATGCTTACGACGTTGCGTTCAAGAGTGAATGTTGTACGTCAGAACTTGGGAACATGTTAAGAGTTGTTGTGTCAGTGTACAAAGAACTTTTTTGCTATTTTTTTAAACTGTGTGGGATTTAATTTGTTTGTTGGTTTCTGGCATATTTGAAAGACTGTGTGTGTTTGTGTGCGTGTGGAAGTTAAAATGTACATTTGAATGAAGCTGAACCAAACTTTTACATCGTCTTTGCCTGTTTGTCTCTAATCTTAAAGCTTTTCCCAGAGCTCACTCAGAGGTTTTACACCCTCTCAGCTCGTCAATGATACTTGATTTTTCTGTCGACATACATACAACGCTGCTTACAGTCTGACTTCCTGTCCCCAAAAAAACCCAACACAATAAGAGTTAACAACCGGACCATGGTTTTTTTTCCCCCCATACAAGTGCTTCACATGAATTTTGTAGCAAAAGCCTTTGTTGCCCCTTATTCGTGTTATTAAACTATACAGGTGATCTAGATTTCAGTCAGTTTAATCACAGCCAACACCACTAAAGCTTGTGCCCAGAGTCTTGGAGGAATTCTTGGACATTTTGGGAAATATACTCTGGAAGTTTGACAAGGAGATTGAGACACTCCCTTGTCTGTGTGTTACTCCAGCTTTGCATTGGACAAGAATTGTTGAAGTCCTTCTTTGACAGGTGTAACGTCAAGTGACTCATAAATAGTTTGCTCCTTGCATTTTGGCAGCTTTTTGACGTATGTGAATCGTTTTCATTTTAATTATTATATGCCTGAAATGGCAGAAATGTGAGAATTTAGAAAAAAGTAACCTTTTGTATAAAAAATCACTGTTATTGACTGTGCATAAGATGCAACATGTAAATTCTGTTCCGGTAGTAGTATTTTTAGCTCTTTCTAGTCCTTATGCTAATGCAGGCTGTTTGCCTCCTGGATCCAGCTGCAGCTACAAATAACAGACTTGAGAGTGTCTCATGTAACTCTTGAAAAAGGAAATTTGCATATTTTCCAAAATGTTGCAGTATTAACTTAAAGAAGGGTGAGGAAAACAGACCTACGTCAGCAGGCAGAATAACAGAAAAAGAAATCTCAGGGTCCAACTTAAAAGTCAAAACTGGTGCAGAAGTGTCTTTGCGTCTGATGGCAGATTAGTTAACAAAACAGGCTATGCAACTCAACAGGATCATACAGCAGATCTCTGTCAGTGGTGCATTACTGTATTCAGCGACAATTCTAACATCCTTTTGTTTGTGGGACAGGAAACTAGTAGTTTGTCTATTTTTAGTTGTTTAACTCTTGGTTGAGACGCTTCATTTTTGAATGACTTATCATTCGGCTCCGACAAATCGGGACGGAGCTGGTCTGAAGCAGCCTCGACTTGTGTAAAAAGCTACAAAAAAAACCCACTATTGGCCTTAGTCTACAGCATTTTGGAAACTGTGTGATTGAGCAAGTATGCAACACTGCAATAACATGTCAGTGACCAGACTTTTTATCCTACTCTAAATAAAATGTGAAAAAAGGAACCAAAAACAGCAGTAGGTTTTGTCTTTTCTTCATGGCACCTTTTTGTTTTACAAAAAAACCTTAAACCATGGTTCTGTGCATACTGTCAGTCAGTTTATTTTTTATATAAATCAGGAAGATATGATTTGTTATGTAACAGCCTGTACAACGCAACACACAGAAAACAAAAAGAAAACAATACAAATTAAATTGTACAAAGCAGCACTGGGCTCTAAATGACCCATTATTTTTCACATTTTTGATTGGAAGGGTTTTTTGCCAAACACCATAAATCTTCAATCAGATCACAGCTGCTCTTAGAAGATGACTGAACTTCTTTGATTATAAGTTGTGACTCATCAAAAATGTTCCTTGAAAAACGCTTTCAGGCCCTGTAGCAGGTTTATCAAATTTACAACACTGTTGAAAACGGTAAAGGAAATAAAAAAAGTTGGGAAGTTTCACATAGTCAATAATAATGTGAAAGTTTAAGATTAAATCAAACTTTGTAATGTGAGTCAGTGACGATAGTTTAAATAAACGTGCTGCAGAGCCCTAATTAATAACATTCACATGTAAACCCCAGCGTGGGTCGCGGGTCGCAGACCACCTCGGTCCTGCAGGTAAACACAAACACGAGTGGCGTCGGGATGTGGGAAACACTTCAAAGCTTAGGCTTCGTTTCTCCGCCTTTTTAAGAAACGTTTGACATTTAGGAAAATTCGCTTTCGTGTCCAGAGTTTCACGGTTAGACTGCTAACGTTGCACTAATGTTAGTAGGCAACAGACAGGATATGGGGCAAACAGGGAGCCAGCTGAAATCCACCAGCACACAGAAAACTCACGTTTATCATTTAAAAGCAATAAAGCTTAATCCTGAATTTAAAATACATTACGTTTGGTGACCAACAATGTATTACTAGCAGCTGTGGAGCTGCCAGGTCCCATAAATGGGCCAAGTTTTATCCGTGTAAACAATCTGTTTATCAGTGAGCTTTATACGTGCTGATGGATGGACAGTCAAAAACACCCACAACCGGTCTGCTTCAAAGTGAATTTTCAACAACTGAAGGATAAAAGACATTGGATCAAGTTTATCGGAAATTGTTATACTCAGATTTTCAGTCAAAAACAGATGCCGGACTGCCGACTACCTAGATAGAGATTCAGTTCTCTCTTGCATGCAGCGGACACTGTAATTATTAAATTAAATCATGGGAAAGTCTCTATGGATAATAGTGTCTTTAATTTATTTAAATATAGTTCAATTATTATTTGAATTTTAAAGAGGCGTGAGGGACACAGAGTGAGGTTTGCTCTGCTGCATGATAAAAGATTTGACCTGTTTCCTAGGTAGTGACTGCCATCTTTGTTTATATGTGGAAACCATGGCAACTGTGGGGTCTGAAGGGTCTTTGGGAGTGATGGCTGGCTTCCACCTCCACTAATAAGCTTCTCTGTGCAGAGACGTGGTTTAATTTTCATATCAAAGTCTTGCCAAAAAAAGCAACAAGCGTATTTTCTAAAATGTCAGAATTCCTTCAAATTTTGAGCCCCTGAGCCAGTAACAATAGGCATATCACAACCCACTAAGTCTGCACCTATCACAAGCTGTCAGGCTGGGACATAATTTGCAATTCATTACCTCACTATTTTTAGCTTCTCCTGATGGTGCAGGAGGTTTCGTTCTCTTTTTTCGTTTCTGTCAAACTTTCCAGTTAATCTCCACAGATTAAATCCTGTGAATGTTTTCAGCTGAGGAGTCAGAAGTGATACTCGTTTAGGACACAAATGCAGGACTGAAAAGAAGTAGTGAGCGCGCTAATGTGTCGACATGAGAATAGCAACATACAGTGGTACATGTGTAAACTTTTTTTTTAATTCCTCCAGTTTTAAAATCTTCCCTCCCAAAGTCACAATCACAAGACAGACGCCCTTGGGTGTATTCTCCAATTCACGTGTCTGTCTTTTGTGGGTTTTTTTCTACATTTTTTTTCTTTGAAAACTGTCACTCTTTTGTTTTTACCCACATTTCAGTCTTTTTAGGTGACAGTCCTTTAACGTGCAGGTCGGCAGGGGACAGCTCCTCCCAAAATGAAACGCTGACCAGAGCTGCGGTGATACCAATCAGCGACAACATTAAAACGAGCGCGGGAACTTGTCTGCAGTTTCATAGCCACATATGCAGCAGTCTGTGCTAAAGTACCACTTCTGTGGACAACGTGGGGCCCTTGCATTAATTTCATAGATGATTTTTGAAAGGTACTGACCACTGCATGTTCCCCAGTTAACAAGATCACAGTTTGGTGCTTTGTTACATAGACAGCTCATGTCTAAGATGTCTATGTAACAAAATACATCTTATTCACTTCAACAGTTTTAATGTTGTGGCTGTCTGGTTTAAGTACCAAAAGGTTACCAAAAAAGTTGAGTGAGGGTGAAAGAAAATGAAAGTTTGAGAAGAATGCGAACTAAAATGTGGAAAAAAAAGAAAGAACTGCAGCGAAAGAACAAATTATTGTGTTGAGAAGTTTAAAAATCGCCCACGAGTGTCCAAAACATAAAGTGCACGAAGTGTCTGTTCTTCTTTTAACCCGCCATAGCCCTCGACCGTTAAAAGAGCCCGAGAGCAAAAAACTAACAAAATAAACAAAATAATTAACAATAATGCTGAATTGTCAACAATCCACAGTAGGAACAGCTGGAATCCAGAGGAGTCTCTTGCTCAAGGCAGGGGTTGGATTTGGTTGTCAGTTTGTTAAAAGTACGAGGACTGCCACAGAGACACACCCCAGTTCCACCTGAACGCCTCCACCTTCAGTCCAGTCACTCCACCCGGATGAGCAGTCCATAGAGGAGTGTGCCGCCCTGCTCCTTAGTGATCCACTCGATCTCTGAGTTGCTGAAGCGAGGGTCCAGGGCCTCACTGTGGCCAAGCGTCTGAGGTCCCACCTTGTAGGAGCCCGGACGCACGCACACCTGGAATCCCACCTGAGCCTGGTGGCAGCGGTGAGAACGGGGGTCCTGAAATCTGCACGAGGACAAGGACAGTAATCAGTAAGTGGTCTACCCTTGCTTCACGTAAGTTCTCCACTATAGACTAATATACAAAACAAAAACCAATTACTACTTTTTAGGCATCTACACTGAAGATGTTTGTGTGCAAATTTCAAAATGCTAATAAAATATTCACAAAGGTGCAAATACACTGTTTTGCTGATTTCTGTGAATCCGACTTACTGCACTTTGGGAGCAAAGATCTCCAAGCCGGAGTAGCGCATGGTGGGGGAGAGCCGCACTCTGGGCACCTCCCTGCCAGGGGCGCTGTTCTCTTCGGGCTCGCTGTAGCCATTAGGCCCCTCGGCCTTTACCGGAGACACCGAGAAGATGGACGATGTCCCTGCAACGCCAAAAATCACGTGAGCACAGGAGCCTACATGTATTAGTAAAATATACTCAGGGTTTTAGTTTATAGTGATTATGAAGCAGCGGTAGTGTAATATTTTATATTGGAAAAAATTTGGCTGTGTCTGAAAGCAACACCTACTCACTTGTTCTTTACTCCTATACACTATGGACACTTGCTAAACATTGTCATGTTGCGTTATGACTAACAGCTGTTTGAGCCACGCAAAGGCTCAACTCAAAAACAGATTCGTGCTATAATGATTATAATAATGATATTGTCAAAAAGAATGCAGGAACTGAATGAGCCGATCTCCGTTTTTCACCTACATCAAATACATTTTTTTAGCAAATTTAGCAAATAGGATGATTAGTCAAGAATGACTAACAATCCAACAAATATTTGTTGTTTCTGTCCATCATTGACTGAAATGTCTACTCTTGTCCTTCTGGCAGAAAAAAAAATTGAACATAGGCGTAATGTGTGTAAAAAACCAAACATCTTCCTACCAGGCAGCAGCTGGCTGTGGTCGAGTGCGCGTCGCAGGGCTCCTACGCTGGTGCCGTGGTACGCAATGTGCCACTTCTTCAGTGCATTAGAAACCTCACAGTGGGGCTTGATCCTGCACAACCAGGCCAGAAATAGTTACACAGGTACACATCCACACAGCCTAAAGACGGGCAACATGATCGAAACCAAGTGGTTTGTTTTTAGGCCGGTGTCTGTTTTATGTACAATTTCTGCATGTTAAATAATCACAACATTGACATTTATAATTCATTTTTAATTCACTGATCACCTCTTCTTAAGGATAATGGTGAAGATAAAGGGACATTTTATCAATACTCTTCCACAGTGATTAGCTTCTCTGTGCGTTGTGACTTCCTGCCTTTTTGTACTTCTCAGCCTCTTACCTGAGGGCAAAGCGGCACCATCCGAAGGGCAGGGCGTAGTCACGAGGCGGCTCGCCTCTCTTGTAATATGCCTCATCTCCTCGAAGCTTGTGGCAGGACTCACAGTAGCACAGGTTATACTTTGCATCTTCATTGAAGTATCCATCTTCGTGAAGAAGACATATCAGAATTGTTACGTCACTTTATTTCTGATGATGACACAAACGCTGAGGGGAAAAAAACCGAATAAACCCACCTGGTAATGTGAGCAAGTCCTTGAAGCGTGAGCACAGTGCCTGGTATTCGCAGGTCTTGTTGGGATTGACCTCCGGGGGGGGCGTCCAGCACACGCTTTCTTTGATACCTGCTCATAAAACAGACAAAACATTAACGACTCAACAGAACATACAGACAATAGAGGAAAAAGAAAATCACTGCTGGTTTCTCACCATCGACCATGTCGGCCTTCTCCATGTCACCCTGACAGCGGGTCTCGCCGTTCTCTCCACCCACAGCGGGCACATTGTTTGTTACTATAGTAACCTGCCAACATGACACAATAAAGTGAACATTTACAGCGTGTATCATGATTGGATGGCAGTATAAAAATTAGATTTGATTATATTTAAAAAAAACATTGCTTTGTGTTGAGCTTACGTTATACTAAGGAGATATTGTTTTTATTAAAATACAGGTTGCACATTATCCACTTGGAACAAGAGGAAAACACTATACCTGGACACAAGATTAACATTTTTATTCCCACTATAAATGTTGATGTTGACTTCACGATGTAACAATATCGCACCATTCCTCACACAAATATGAGGGATGTGGAACGTGTATGTGTGTGTTCGGACCTGTTCACACTGGCCGTACAGGTCTATGAAGGGATAACAGGGTGAAGGGATGTCCTGCGCTGCCACACCCTGGTCCATGCCGTTGACATAGAGGTGGAGACAACTGTTGGCGTCTACCAGCAGACCCAACACTGTCCCCTCTGGACAAGTGTCCAGATTAGGACCATAGTTCTCACATATCTGAGAAGGAAAGAAGAGAGTGAAACAGAGAAAGGAAAATGAGGCAGAAATAATATTATGTTGACTACTAAAATAATAAATTCAGTAGAGGTTTTTAGCATGTAACGTGTGTGTCTGCACCTTTAGGGAGTTGTGGAAGACGGAGTCTCTCTGCAGTAGCCAGGCGGAGCGTTTCAGGCAGCACGCTGTGGAGGGGAAGTTGAGCCGGTCCGGGGAGTGACCAATCACCCCTAATGACAGCGAGGACGTCCAAGATGGGTTCAAACGGTCGATCTGAAACTAGTGACCAAAAACAGGGACGACAGCTTCAGACTAAACGCTGATTCTTGTCATATTCTACAATATTGTGTTTCTTGTCTTTATAGAAAATACAACAGCCAATTTCTCTGGAGCATTTTTATTTATTTCCAGTGAGTCTGGTATGATAACTGTGACCCTGCAGAAAATATTATACAGGAAACTGAAATTATGATTAAAGAAAACCAAAGAATAAACATTTAAACATTGAGAGGTATATTTCTGGATATATAAACATTAAAACAATACATTTTATTAAAGTAATCAAAGCTAAAACAAATTTTAAATAGATTAGAAAGTTATTCAACACAAAGAAATGTATTATTACTTTATAATACTCAGTATTAATTAATTGAGTTTCCTTGTTTTTAGTGTAAAACTCAGAAAATGCCCTTCAAATTTTGTTTAGAAATAAGAGTTTATTTTTAAATTGTTAGAAGGACAAAAGGATCCAAATTTAATCTTGGGCTGTATAAAATTTGGGACATTATCACGCCAATGCTAAGATGAGACAATTAACCAATCAATTACAATAAAAATAAACTAAGTGATAATGTAAGTCAGTACCTAGACCCTAAAAAGTTTACTGCTCTTAAAACAGGACAAAGTAGACAGAAATTTGTGTGTCTTACAAATTTCAGGTGATACTCTTCTTACTCTACGTAAGTAAAGCCATGTCCATACACATCCTGTTCATACCTGGAACAGCTGCTGGCGAGCCAGCGGCTGGGCTGTAACCAGCAGGCCCTGGTTGTAGCTCGACACTCTGGCCGCTGTCAGGTTCTGGTTGGACAGCTGGATGTTCTTTCCGTGGTTTTCCAGGAAAGTCATAACAGTGGGCACCAGCGCACATGGCTCACTCTCATCCTAGAGGCAGCAAGAGATGAAATGAAAAATTCTTTGTCAAAGTGAATAACACGGTTCTTGACAAACTCTCGGGCTCTCATGAGTCCCAACCTCTCTGACAGGGGTACTGTCCTCTTCTCCTTCACTGCAGCTTTCCGAGGAGAGCGAGGGCGCCTTAACGCTTTCCAGGTCCTCCGTCAGTGATGAGCTGACAATGGACACTGCTGTTATCTGCCCGTACAAGTCCAAAACGGCATACACGTTCTGCAAAGAGCAAGGGACACACTGAATGAGTGCTTGGTAAAACAGTTTGTGCTGTAGATACACACGTTTGTGTGGTAAGTGCTCACTTATATAGTGCTTCTATCCAAAGTGCTTTACAATGTAGCTTCTCATTCACACACACTCGCACACCGATGGTGATGGCTGCTGTGCAAAGTGCTCACCTGACCCACCGGGTGCAACTTGGGGTTCAGTGTCTTGCCCAAGGAAACTTCTTGTACCAGAGGGGATCGAACCACTGACCCTGAGCTACCAACTGAGCTACAGCCGCCAATTTGTATAAAACTGAAAATGTCAAAATGAGTGCGATACCTTTGCCACTGCAGTCGCTGCAGGTCCCATATCTTCGCCATCAATGAAGATGTGCATGGTGTCATCGCTGCACCTCCTCACGCCCACGCGGTTCCCAACCTGGAAACACACATTGGTCTGAATGTCATCTGAATACTGATCTCCACAGTTTTTGTCTCAAGGAACCATTTTTGAATTGTTCTCTGCTTCTGTGAAAGTGCATCAACAGTTTCACAATATGAATCATGCGAAAGGATACACAAAATTACAAGTGTAATAAAATATGCTCATATAAAATGCTGGTAAAGACAATTTGATACTTTTAGTGTTTTCTACTTATAAATAAATAAGATAATTACCTGCACATAGATAACATATAAAAAACACTTAATGTTCTTTGTTTTGAAAAGCTGAAAATTACAAACACTTAATGGTTGTTTATTTTAATTATGTTTATTGTATTTTATACAGCAACTTACAATTGCAGGATACTAGTATATAGTATAGTATGGCTTCTATTTTAGATCATTTAATGTAACACATTAATAAACTTTAATCATAAACTCTAAAGACTGATGAATTAAAGTCGATAAAATACAAATATTAAGGAGACTTGTGCCTAAAAACTAAGAGCGCATAGTGCGATAGTGTGAGTTAGGTTAGGTTAGTAAGGGAGTCTTTGGACTGCTACAGTCTCATTGTCAATTATTATTATTAAAGTGCTTGGGAAGCAAAAAAAGTCACAACAGTTTAAAATTATGTACAATAATTTAGAGAGAGAGATTAAAATATTGTTCAATAAGAACAGATTTTACACAAAAAGAAGGGAAATGTTGGAGTTTTAAAATGTGAGGAGGCAAGAACCCGATTTATTTATCGGATTCTCTGGCAGACCGTGACAGTCTCAAAGCTCTGATCACATTTTCAGTGTGAAGTCAGGGCTTTGAAGCAGCTGGAGACGCCCTTTATTGAATTTGAGGCAAGCGATCATAGAGGGTTTAAAGGTCTTTGATATAACCTTTCATAAGATCTAACTACACTTTAACCAATCCCTAACATTTGTAATGTTTGTATATTTAACACAAATCTGTAAGGATCTGTCACAACCAGAGTGTGTGTTTTTTTTAATCTGCTCCGAGCTCAGAGACGAGGACACGCAGCTTACTGTCAGTCGATCCAGCGAACAGCCGTAGTTCTGCCGCTGCAGCACTCCATTGCGACGGACCTCAGAGCCACAGAGCAGCCAGGTGACCTTGGTGCGGAGCTGTGGGAGGGAGGGGGAGAGGCCCGACAGCGGGCAGGACGGCAGCTCGGGAGGAGCCAGTGTGGTCAGACCGATATGCAGCGAACCGGACCACTGCTCGTCCACTTCATCAATCCTCACCTGCAGAGAGACAACAGGGAGTCGGGCCAAGTTAGAAAACAAGTACCACATAACACAAACTATTTTAAACTGTATTAATCATAAAATACACAGTATTTAAAATTAATGTGAGGCAGTGAGCAGCTGTGAACTATGTCGTACCTCAAACAGCTCGTCTGCTTTGAGTTCTTTTGCACTGAACACGATGCCGTGGGCATAACCTCCGACTCTGACTGCCTGGCAACCCTCACCAAGCAGCACCACGTTTTTACCATGTTTACTGTGGAGTCGATGGGCGACACCTGCTACTACATACACAAGAAGAAGAAAGATTAACATAACACTTTGAAGAGCACTAATATGTAACGTCTACATATCTATACATAGACATACATATATACTGTATAATCCAATACAGCAGCTCTGCCGTGAATTTTACTGTTACAGTGTTTAAGAGAAATAACCCACTTTCAACTTAAACCCGTTCCTGTACCTACGTCTGCAGAGCTTAAAGGTAACAAATCAACAACGTAACAAATGGTTATACCAGCTCAAGTAGAATGTGATATTAGGATTTTTTCTATTATTTTGTCCACCACATTAAGTACATCAGTGAAGGTCTCCTGTCTGCACAGCAGCACAAAAAAACAGCCTCCTAACCCGCCTGAACTCCTCTGAGACTGGACACCAACTGAACATTATCCCCTTCATGAAGGAGGATTTACTGCAGGACTGTTGACTTAGACTGACTTAGTTAGAGCCTAATAAACTTACAACTGAGCAGGAATTTAATCGTCCATATCTACAACAGCAAAGTCCCTACACACAGACTCAGTGACATCTCCTTAATCGGATGGAAAGTGGGTGAAGTTTAAGAAGAACGGGGATGAAATCAGGCCCTATCACGGTTTCCTGTCCTCCTCTGTCTGCTGCTGATGGGGACTCTCTGCTGCCTGTTTGGGTCTGTGACTGTCTCAGTGTCCACCAGAACCTGTGGCACATTAGGTTTAACAGTTAGTGCACTAAGTGCAGCACATGCAGCTTCTTCTAACTTTGAGCTTTAGGTGGATGTAAACTAACGTGTTTGTGGCAGTTTAACCAACAAGCTTGTTGTAGTGAACACAAGACTGTGGATGGGGAGATGAAATTATCGCTTTTCTCCACGATTCTGATCGTGTTTGGATCATTTCCTCTTGTAGATCGTTAATTTAGGGAGCATTTTTTCTCCAGTAGCTGAAAAACCACTGATGTTGTCCGGCCGAGTTAAGGAGTAACTACGACTTTACCTGAGCTGTCTGCTCCCTCTCTGCTGCAGACTCTGCAGAAGCTGCTCCACAAGTTCATTTTCTCATTTGTCTCAGATCCCGAATGCATCCTTTTTTTAACTCCAAGAAAAGTTTGATGTGGTCCCAGCATTCTAAGTTATGGCGGCATTGCCAAATTCTGTGGCTAGCGTGATTATATTACAGATGATTTAGTGGACATCTTTGCCCAGAAGTATGAGTGAAAGGGGGCAGCATGGGGTGACAGCCGGTAATTTCCAATCAGAAATAAGTAAAGAGTAATGAGGCTGCACTTGTAGCAGGATGTTTTACATCAAAACACATTAAATGCTCACGCAATGAAGCGATTTTTGCCACAGTTGTGGTCTTGACCGTTCTCCCAGAGACTGTCCAAAACAATGACAAGACACAGTACAAAACATGGCCGAGCCTGAGACCTTAAAAAAAGTGATCTGAAGATCGTTTTCGAGATCACGAGCAATCTCGGGTATTATAACACTAAATCTGTTAAACTTTTCACATATTGAAGAAAATACAACATTTTCCTGCTTTCGGTGTTGGCTACCTGGTGAGTGGATGGGGAAGCTCTTCTCTGTGATGTTGCTGGTACAGAGGCTGTTGTCCAGTGGACCTGAGGAGCTGGTGATGGACACCTGAACACACTGACCATACAGGTCAATCACTGCATACACATCTGAGAGAGAGAGAGAATAACACATCTGTCAAACTTTCAATTATCACACCCCCCTAACTCAAGTTAAACAAAAAAAAAAAAGTTAGGATACATTCATTACTTCTTAGTTGAACTAAACATGGAGCCAAATCTATTATCTATTGAATATTTTTTTACCTGGTGGGAGACCAGAGCAGGCGACACCTTGGTCCACACCATTAATGTAATAGTGGAGGTCGCCGGTAGCTGAGCGCATCATGCCAATCCGTGAACCTGTGGTTAGCGAGTCCAGGTCACAGCCATAGTTGTTTCGCATCGTGTTACCATCCTGCATGATGGCTGTCCCACTGTTTATGAAGAAAAAAATCACTAAAACTCAAGCCAGACACATACTGCAAAGTTTAAATCCTCATTGCAAACATTTTGTTATGAGTTGCAAACAAATGACTACATGTGACAATGGCATGTGACAAGTGTTTCACTATGCAGTTCTTCCACTAACACACACATCACAATAACAACCACAGGTGTATTTCAAACTTAAAAAAAAAAAAAACAGGGAAAAATACATGGGTATATGCTAATATGTTTTTTTTCCCTGAGCAATCTACCTTAGCATCCAGGTGTCATAGTCGATATCAGTCATTGTATTTGGAAACTCAAGCTCCTCTGGCCTGATTGCTGTTACTCCTGGACAAACAGAGCAAGTAAATGTACATCAGTGACATTGAATACATATATAACATCTAATGTGCAGTTACAACTATAATGGTAAACAAGACTTGCTGGATTTTAAGAAGAACACCTCACCTGCTTCTATTGACCCCGACCAGCGGTCCACCATCTTCTGAATAACAATTTCAAACAGCTCTCCGTCTCGAAGGCACCTACAGCAAGAGGTTTCCAAGTTAAAGCTGGGAAATTGCTGCATTTACTGCAATAATACTGATCTATACATATATAAAACAGATAAAGTTTCCTTTTGATAACAATGAATATCTGTAAATATATTTAATACAAAGGCACAAAATGCCTCAAGCTGTTTGACTAATGTCACTAAAAGTGTCTACATCACCTATTGGAAATGACAATAGCATCATTGAACTCGCTGCGACAGTTCTGACGCAGGGCTGTGCGCCCCCCATTGGTGATGACAGCGTTGGTGCCGTGGAGCTGATGGAAACGCAGGTCACTAGTTGTGGTCACCCCAGCTACTGAGCAAGGACTCCCAGGGGACATGGCTGTTGGGCCCTCAGAGCTGTCCTCTGGGAGAGGGGGCAGGTCAACTAAAAGGCAGACAAAAGAGGGGAGATAAATCTGAAATGCTGAACTTAGTTCATGAGTTGGGGGCTGCTGATTCTCTGCATTCCTCTCTCACCCATGTCGTCCATGATGGTGGCCTGAGCAGCTTGCCCATACAAGTCGACCACAGCGTAGACGCTAGGAGGGACGTTCCATGCGGCGGGACCCTGAGCCACACCATTCACAAAGAAATGGAGGCTACCATCCTCTTTCCGCACCACGCCTACCGTGTCACCTGCCTGCAAGAGAGAAAGTTAAGAATACTTAAACAAAAAGGCAAAATCGAAACGGGAGAAAGAAGGAGGGCAGAGTGTGACTGACAGCAAAATTAAAAAAAAATCTAATATCATTCACCTTGAGCCGGTCAAGGTTGTGTCCATACTCGTCCAGTATTGTAGTTCCGTTGTGCATCACACCATTCCCTGTCATCATCCACGTCCCTGGAAAACACCAGCCAGTGTTCACCTCAGCAGAAAAATGTAGCCCACATACAAAGCAAACATATTTGTATTCTACCAATTTTTACCTGAGCGCAAATTTGTCATGGTAGAGGGCAGCTGCAGGTAGGCGGGATTATGTGTTGTGACACCAATTTCAATCGAACCCGCCCACTTGTCCACCATCTTGTCAATGCGGACCTGAAACACCTCGTTGGAGCGCAGCGGTCGGCTGCTCAGGACCACACCGTGATTGAAGTCGTCAGTCGCGCTGTAACAACAACATATTTGCTTTGGGTTTATTTCTATACTGAAAAAATACTGAAAACTAGACCCCATAACACAAGAAGTGGATTTATCTTCATCAGTGGCCTTCGTTGACCTATTTAGTTCCTTTCAAGCACAATTACTCTCATTTAAAACTTCCACAAATCATTTTAATCTGAATTTTCTACCAGCTTATGTGGAACTTTATCATAAGCATTTATAAAGAAAATAATTCAAAATCAACAATCCACAGATAATTAAGTAATAGTACTAATGCAGTTGGCAACATAGAAAGTAGCCTCACTGTGGCCGCAGTGCCGTCCTGCCGTCACCTATGATGGCGGCCTTCTGGCCACAGTTGGGATGGAAAAGCAGACGCTCAGGCCCCTCGGTATCTGGTGTCAGGGACAGAGATGGCCGAGGCCGGCCGACATCAGGAGACAGAGCCCTCATGATGGCGTTGTTGCGTCTGAGGCGGTCACTGTGATTGTGGTTGTGAACTATGGTGACTTTGACAGCCATGCCATACAGGTCGACCACACCATATACCACACCAGGGGTTTGGGCTGCGGCGACACCTAGAAAATAAAGCAAGTGGTCAGAAGAGAAAACAGACAGACTTTAATCTCGTTTAAACTTACTCCACAGCCAAACTTCTAAATACCTGTATTACACTTCTGGTTTTAAGTACTGATGATACAATAGCAAGAAAAGGTTTGGGAATCGCTTGCTTCAGATGATAACGCATACAAATATAATTTTTAGGCCGTGGAGGAGCATGGCTGAAATCCGTTCTTGCAGTCTCAAATGTTTCTTACCTTGGTCGATGCCATTGATATAGAAATGGAGCGCACCGCTGGCTTTGCGCATCAACCCTATGTGATCTCCCTCCTGGAAATGATTAGAGTAGATGAGAACATAATGGTATATTTACTGGCACAGTAGGTGTGGGTATGAAAGTGATACGCACAGGAGTGTTTATGTTAACAAACCTGGAGTTCATCAAGGCTGAATTCACAGTATTCTCTGCGGGTTCCTTTCCCGTTGGTTAATATCCCACAGCCACTCATCATGATTGTACCTAAATAACAACACAGAATAATAACATTAATTTTACAATGACCACCTCTTGTTTAGTGTTGTTTCTCTGCATCTTCTGTGTGTGTGTGTTACCTGAGCGCAGATTGGTCATAGTTGCAGGATAGTCTAGGTTGTTGGGGTTGTGTGTGGTCACGCCGATCTCTATTGATCCCGACCATTTGTCCACCAGCTTATCAATGCGGATCTAAACACAAAAGCAAACAGCTTAAATTTGCTGTACACTAACAAATTTTAAATAGATTTATTTGTTGCATCAAACGCAGAGATCCACTGTGCTTCAAGCAAACATCAGAATGTCTGAATGTGTTTTTGCAGTGGATTGCAAGACATTGTATAGTGCAATATTTTAATGCACGACCAAATTTTTGTATATTACAAAAATAATTTCAAATAATTTCCCAAAATATTATCGTGTCAGTAAGTAAATGGTTGATGGACTAGTTCTAGTTCTAGTTCTGATTCTCTTGTATGAGCAGAGCTCCTAGCTGTGACTTGTGTTTGAAATCACCTCAAACATCTCGTTGTGTCGTAACGGTCGGTTGGTCATCACCACGCCGTTGTTGAACTCGTCCAGCGGCCTCCTCCGCTCTGCTGTCTTGTTGTTGTTGCTCAGTTTGATCAGCGTGCCGCACTTCTCATGGAACAGCAGTGCGTCATTGGTGGTCATCCCACCAGTCAGAGCTCCTGGCCCCACCCCTCCGTTACCAGAAGGACTGTTATTAGAATTTCCACCATCTCCCCCACAACCAGATCCTCCACTCCCTCCTCCTCCGCCACCTGCTGTTGCTCCTGATCCGTTGTCGCTATTCCCCACACCTCCTCCTGTGCTGCTTCCTCTGTCATTTCTGGTGGAGGAGTCAGACCCAGTGTTTCCTCCTTCCCCTCCATTAACTCCTCCATTACCTCCTCCACCTCCACCATCTTCCCCTCCGCCCTCATCCTCAGAGCGATAAAAAGATACTATTGCATTGTTGAACACATCAAAGAGTTGGTGCTCTGTTAGAACTGAGGACAGAAACGAAGAAGAGAATGGCTGTAAGTTCTGGTCATAAAGCAAAGTGTTTCTCACCTAATCTGAGGAGGATTGTCTTACCTGTGTCAGGCTCCAGGTTGTTGGGGAACTTGTCTGGTCTGCTGTGACTACAGCTGAGCTCAGGCACTGACAGCAAGAGGAGGGAAAAAAACTTAAAACAAAAGACAAAATATAGCTCTGAACAAAGAACCACAGGGATAAAAATACTTCCTACCTTCATCTCCACTCATAATTCCATTCATTGCTGCCACATTCATCAGTGTTGTGATTCCTGCATCCTCCTGACCACCACACACCACCACTTCTTCCTCCTCCTCTTCATCATCTTCCTCCTCCTCGTCCCGCTCTATTGTCTCTCTCTCCCTCTCTGCAGAGGGTGGTGGTGGCTCACAGCTTACCACTGTCACTTGAGTGCACTTGCCGTACAGGTCCACCACAGCCCAGAGTTTGGGCGGTAAGCCACTGGCAGCTGCGCCGCAGTCCTGCCCGTTAACCCAGAGGTGGAGCTCTCCCCGGGAGTTGCGCTGTATGCCCACGCGGTCGCCCTCAGCTAGCTGGTCGAGGTCTCGGCCATATTCCTCCAGGACTGAGCGACCATCGCGCAGCACCGAGCAGCCTGACACAATCCAGGAGCCGCCTTTTAGGCCTGTAGCGCTGCTGGGGAAGTCCAACGCAGCAGGATCCAGAGCTGTCACACCAATCTCAATGGATCCACTCCACGAGTTCACCTAAAAGGAAAGCAGGATATGTTTATATAAATGTGTATGACATTTATTTAATAAAGATGGTATATATTTAGAGACACTGGCAACTACAGTAACAACACATCCAAATGGAAAAAGCAACAACCAGCAGCTGCTGCTCTGATCCCAAAAATGCAGCATAGATTATTTGAGGTTATGTAAAAGTCACTGTTGAAAGTGAGGCACTGACCTAAAAACAGGCAGACAGATATCTACAGAAGATAAAGATGCATCTTGTTATTTTTAGCCGTTGTGTGAGTGAATAATGTAGCTCAGTGAGTGCTGCAAGATAGTGTGGACACAGTAACAACTGTTGTAGCAGTTTAGGCATTTTTAGCACTTGCCACAAATTACGATTTCAAAACTGTAAACCCCATGTTCTCCTTAAAGAGATGGAGCAAAACACCATTATACACTTTTGCAGCACTATCATGGCAGCAGATCTGCAAGATATGATCCACAGTGTTAGAATGTCATTGTTTTATTTTTTGTTTGATTAGGAAACCACGACTTGGAACGGATATGATCTTTTTTGTGCCTATACACTCGATACCTTCCTTTGTACATTTGCCAGACAAAGACCCACCGTTGGTTATAGTTCAATAAACTTTTGTAACAAGACTAATCCGGTGTGTCCATGTTTTTAGTTCTTTATGATTTACATCTACAACCATTACATCTTTAATGAGCTCTTACTACCCTGCTGACTAATTTCTTCGGGTAAATCATCTGCCAAATGACTAAATGATTTACCTGAAAAATTAGTCAGCAGGGTAGTAAGATCTCATTAAAGATGTAATGGTTGCTCTGTGATGTAACTTATTTTCTGTGTAGCTAATACAACCTAATACTATATTTAATTAAATTGTAAATTAAAACCATTTCTTCTGATGCTAACAGAGGCTCTCTTCATTTCAGATGGGGCACGATTCCTACACTATAAAAAGTCATAGGAATCCCTGGTATGATTTATGCAAGTTTTACCCTTTAGTAAGACAGATTAATGAATGTAATATGTAGAAAATCTGGGCATTCCTGTTTTACACAAAGTCAATAATGATAATTATAGTTCACAGGTAGATGACAGGTTTGACTGCACCTGAGTGGTTGCTGATCAGAGATGTAGAGTGCATGGAAAAATAATATGAGTATAAATAGCCACTAACTCTCCAACTCTTTTAAAATATGTGTTGTGCATGTACAGGTGTTTGTTATATCCACATAAAAGAAACACTTCAACCTAAAAAAAAATCAAAAAATCATAAACTACTTTCCCTGCCACACAAATCTGTCACAGCAGGAATCCTTGTGACTTTGCATGACATTGAAGCCATATCACATAACAAGTCGCCTAAGATGTTATACCCTGAAACACAAAACCCTACATAACCCCCCAATAATGTGATACTTTATTGATCTCTGTCTGTTTTTTTTTTGGGGGGGGGGGGTTGTTTGTTTTTTTGTCTCCACGATGTGGATGACAGACCACAGTGGGAGCTATGAAGCCGAGTCAGTGCAGCCAGTGAAGCTTCAGTCCCTTGCTTGGAAACACTTCAGCCAAGCAGATGCTTGCTGACACAGGGGCATGAACCCGTGTCATCCCACTGAGGACTAATCTTGAGTGGCTCACTGCACTGCCCGCTCCCTCCGGTAGGAAAGACATCCAGCATGCACCATGCAGGTTGTACCACAAGAAAAAGAATAATATCAAACACACTCTAAACTATATAATCAATCTTCAGCTGCTCTCCTTTCACTTTATTCCTTCTTCTCCACAGGATTCTAGTTCAAGCTGGCAGAAATCCACCACAATGGAGCGATCTTGAGAATAACCTTAAAGCCCAACCAACTTCTATTTTTTCTGCAGTGCACTTCTGTGTAAAGTGGAAAACAAGAGAAAAATTCCTTTGAGATCAATATAATTTTAGAAACACTTTCCTGTCTGCCTCCTTTTCGTTTGTCTGTTCCCTCCACCTTCGCTCAGTGGCAGGTGCTATGTAAGGCAGTGTGCTACAACAGCCTGGGTATCTGGGTTAACAGATTTAGTAGTAGCCTGACCGGGTCGCTGTGTGGAGGAGACAGACATGTCCTTTGCTCACTCACTCACTCACTCACTTATGTAACAGCAGCATGTGGGCATCTGCCCTCGAGTTTCTCTCTGTTGAAGAAAAGAAAATAACTACAGGATATAACCAGCTATGCAGAGTAGGACCACTGAACACCTTTTTAAAGAATAAAAGAATTAACGACACATGGTTTGGCTTTAAATTCAGAGTCCACTTAGACTATACAATGTGAGATAAACTCTGGACAGTGGAGAGGGACCAAATTATGAATTTGCATAAACATTTTAACAGACAACACTTACTAAATATAAAATACATAATATGCACAAGGAAAGTTGCATATTAAAACACTGTCACAGATGCATCATTTTTCTAAGTGGTTTAGCTGAGTTAAACTGTTCAAAAAAAGCTCTTACTCACATTTCTTCTTACTACCAGCTCATGAGTCATCTGTAAAGCACTTTATATTGCACAAACTTGTACAACAGGTGCTTTACAAACCAGGATCGATTGGCTGTTTTGCTCTCTTGCGCTCAAGTTCTAATTTCCACTGTGGCTTAGTAGATGTCAGTGGGATGGGCAGTCATGCCAATTCAGGTCCTCTGTGATGAACAGTTATTGATTTACAGACAGGTCACGGCAGAGGCCGACATGTTTGTTAGAGACCATGTCCGACTGAGAGAGCCATGCGGGATGCGCAGTTGTTCACATAAAGTATGTGCTATTACACTGGAGGTCTTCCTGGACTCATGCTGCAGCTCAAACCCTGCACGTTGGATTTATCAACAATCTCTCCATATTTCTAGCTGAACATATTTAAAAAGTCTATATGTCGAGGCCCCAGTGGCACAGGCTTCAGAGCTGCTACGTCGCTGACAAACCCAGTAGGGTGACACACAGTGGAGAAGCACAAGTCATTGCCACACACAGACTCTCCTCAGCTGATAACAGTCAAAATAAACAGTGTGGATGGATATTGATATGACATGCAGCAACCACAATCATGGGCAAGCAATTAAGATATTTACTCATGTTCAACCGTAAGAGACATTTTACGTTATGAAATCCTTAGATAGCAAGATATTGTATCCTGAACTGATTACTCAAGTATGTGTTAATAAGCAACATGTATTTCTGGAGAGGAGCCTTTTCCCAGACAACAGGAACAATACATCACTATCAACACTATCTGCATATATGTAATGACAAAATGGACTGTAAGTGAGAAAAATATATCCAAATTTGTTTTCGGATCATGCTTAGTTTTCCCCATTTCTTTAAAAGGTTGCACATAAACAGTAATATGTGAGCAAATGTCCCATATTTCGGACTGTAACAACACACGTTTAAATTGCTTAATTAAGAAGTTATTTCTTCCGGGGGTCAAATTCAGGATGAACCCCACTAGCTCTGGTGTGAATATGGTTTATTTTTATGTATTATTTTGCATCACACATAGGCTTTGAGTCACTGTGTTAGCCCAGCACTGCAGTATTATTAGCCGTGGGGGCAGACTGGCACAGAGGCTGACAGGCAGCGCCGACTGTCACCGACTTGCAAGAACTAAACTACGTACGTTCATCATCGTAAATATGATCATGTGGCGCACAAAACAATAACAGGTCCCCGTCGAGCCCACAGGACCTTCCAGAAACGCTAACCCCGGTTAGCCACGGGCACCGCTGCTAGCTGCTGATTAGCATGGCTAACTGTCGGTACCGAGGCACCGCAGACGGCAGCTAGGTTTCAGTTTGTCACATTTACACCTAAAGACATGTCTGTTAAAACTGCCGGTCTCCGCTTAATCTCTGCCAAACTATGTAATTGGCCCCGAATCGGCTGCGACAGCCGCGGTGAGTGTCAGTCCGCGCGGACCGCCCAGGGCAGCAGAAGCCCCTCACTGCGGACGGACCCCCGACCCGTCCCACCAGCGCCGATCCCCGCTCCCACCGCTCTCTGCCCGCTCAGGAGCAGCGGCGAGCGGCCTAGTGTTGTTTACCTTCTTGTCGATGCGGACGGTGAAGACATCCCGGTCCCGCAGCGGCTCCTTGCTGAGCACCAAGCCGTGGTTGAATTCCTGGACTGGCTGGTTGCGCCGGGCGGTTCGGTTGGAGTTGGACAGGCCGATCAGCTTTCCGCTCCGCGGATGCAGCTCCGCCGCCATCTTCAATGGGCGGCCAGGCTTCGCGACAGTTGTATTTTGCGACAGTAGCGTTGTTACTACTGAACGGCACCGCACCCATATCTTTATTAAAAGTATTATTTCTGTTTTTTCAAAACCTTATGGTTTATAAATGAATAAAGTGTTATGAATACGATTTTAACACTAAATTAAATTTGAGGATTAGCTTGTAGACATATTTGTGTATTAAATTTTCTATATTTTATTGTAAGTGTATAATGTTATAATAATGTAGAAATAGCTAATGTTCAATAAATGTAATGTCATGTGTAATGTGATATATGTAACAGTTACAATATCCAAGAAGAAAAAAAATATGCAAATTAGTTTGATAATGATTAGTTTGAAAGGAACAAGTATAAGATTGATCTGAATATATTGCAAACCTCACCTCATTGTATGAAGGACAAAAAACTCATTATATCATTGGGCAACTTCACCAATATTAAAATTTTAAGACGCTGACGATGCAAATAGTTAAAGATAATATCTTACATACCTGCCATAAAGTTTGAGCAACGTCTCCAAATTATCAAAACTTTTATTGAGTTAAAAACCTTCAAAGGGCATCATGGTGAACTTCTCATCCATAGCTCTACATCTAAAAACATCCCTCAAAATCATAATATGCAAACCTATGAAAATATCAGCATTAACGCAAATCAATGTTTAGTTGCGCTAGTGACTGCATCTCATTTATTATTTGTTATTCGGTGTAACCGCATGACATTGTTACTCCCTCCCTAATAACTTCTTAGATCAGAAGTAATATTTTGGATCTAACAATAATCTACAATATATGCCACAGAATTTATAGCCTCTGTAAAACGTGGATTATCTGCATCTAACACTGTTTGAAAACGTCCACCAGAGGGGGCGAAATCCACGTCTTATATCTCCCTCCATGTCTCCTGCACCTGTCCATCCATCCTTTCATTACAGTGTAATCACAGTGTTTGAGTGTCCTCAAAGTCCTAGTGGTCTTTAGTCTTTTTCCAGGAATGCAAGTGTAGAACCATCATTAACGGAGCATCATTTAAAGGAGAAACAATGTTTATTTAGAAACTCAGGTCAGAAAATGGCTCATATTTCTGAATACAGAATAATTTGATTATGCTATACCAGATTTGTGAAAGAGACATATTTAAAATAAAACAATATTCCATATTAAATTCAGCACATTTCAGAAAGGAACTGGTATCTTACACCAATGACAAACATTTTTTCCACAAAAGCTACTGTTTCTCCTTTTTGCATATAATTTTGCATTTTACACACAGTATATTTTATGTCATTTGAACTCTAAGACAATGGAAAAAATGTGTCCTCTGCAAAAATGTAGTCCACATACAGTGCATGCATACATATATGGTCTATGCAGGGCAGCTGTGAGAATAGACCGAGGTGCGTTTGACAGCTAAATCCAGATCCAAATCCCTTCCTTGGACTTGAATCTTCTCCAGGCAGCCTGTCAAAAACTGGGAGACAATGTTTTCCTCACCTTCACCTGAAAAGTGAAAAAAGAGCAAGAAAAGGCAAGTCACCTTGGTTTGCACTTAAATGGGCTCCTCATCTGGCTTAAACCTTAACCATTAAAACAGACAGTAGCTGTTCAGAAACTATTCAAAACTGTACAAAGAGCTGGTGATGATGTTCAATCCTACCTAAGAGACCTCCAATGGCCAGACGTCCCTCTTTCCATGTGGTCAAATATCCAGGGTGGCTTACTAGACTGATAGATAATGTAATTGTCTTTGGTTCATTTGTGTCTTGAAGGACCTGCAGTGAATCTGTCTGAAAGGTTATTGCCAATCTCCTGAATGTGTCTTTCATGCTTATTTTTTCTTCACCAAAAGTGAGTGTGACCTCCTGCAAGTTCAAAACAGAAGAAATTACATTACATTCAGAGTGGTTTGGATGTGCGTTGCAACTTATTGCATGAGTTTTACACTTCTACATTATATTCCCTTTAACTTGTGTCTGATTTATTTGCATACCTTTGTGTTATTATTCGTTTCTAAAATGAACATAGGCTTTTGGCCGGAGCCTTTGATGCTCATAATGGTCCCGTCCATCTGATGGAAATCTCCCCAGAAATCAATCTTGATCTCACCATCAGCTTCAATGGGGAAAACTGCAGTGGGACATGACAATGATTCACACAATTAAGTTTGTGTTGAAATCACATGTTAGCCTCCAATAGAATCATGCTTATTTATTGTAAAATTATTGTACCCAATTAAAATTAAACTCATTTATTATTGATTCCATTTTGTGCAAGAATGCATTATCCAGGCCAGCTGGAACATGTGTTTTAAAATAAAGGGGTGTTGGGATGTGCCCATCTCTTGCCTATCTGGACACAATGTTCCCACCTGAGGTGTTGAAAATGGCAAATCCAGAGCCAGGGAAGTAGCTGCCAGATTTGATGTTTTGATAGCAGGGCCAGAGTTCTTCCACATCCGTCTCCCAGGGGAGACTGAGGTTCAGCCAGTTGCCTTCACGTACACAGCCATCCATCTGCGGCCCGAACTACAGCAAGGAATGCAACAATGCATTCAGAAAAATAAACGACAAGACAAACACTGAGCAGAAAGTTTTTGTAGACATCAATCAGAGATATACAGAATAGATGAGGCAGAGATACTGGGCACATTCTCGCTATAAACCACAAAGTTACTTGCTTTGACAAAATAGTCCCACATCAAGGTCACACACTATCTGGTTTCTGAGCTTTCAGTCTTCATCAGTACATGGAGTTTGCTCAGTTGTCATGGTAATAGATCTACTGATATGCAAGCTCAGCAGTAGTTATGATTTTCATTCATAGCAGCTTTGAGACTAGTGGGAAAAGTTCAACTCTTCTGATCCAGTTGAAAGGCACAAAAAAGCTACTGAGCATACCTTGAATTAGCATTGCTTTGTCAAATAACTGTTTCTGAATGTTAACGTTTAACAGATGTGTTATTATTACAAACGGGATCGTGTGAATATTTATACATTTTGGGCAAACTTACAAACATCAACTCTAATTTAAAATAATGTGACTTGAAACGAGCTTAATAAAGGAGCTAATAGTTCACTCTACACATAAATATTACATTTCTGAATAAATAAAACTAGCAGACAAAACTAGCACTGGAACAAAACAATTATTGGAGAGATAAAGTTAAAGTGAACTGATTCACAGGTGTGTAAACTACCCAATTACACTTACTTAAGTAATTTACTTAAGTGCAATTAAGAGGTATTTCTACTTAACTTGTACAGCATAGTTCCTTTTTCTGCCACTTCATACTTTAAAGCAAATAGCATTTTTAATATTTGATTATTATTTTATTTTTGTCTGTGTTAAACTAGAAATTCTACACAACAAATACTTTTACTTTTAGTACTTCGTGTGTCTTTTTGAGTTAATATGTTTGTACTTTTATTTAATAGTTAAAAATGCAGGGATTTTAAAAGTAAGCTTTGCTTAATTAACATTCATCATGAGCATGCTGTCTGTGTGCATTTAATATAATAACCTGGGCCATAGTGTTTTTACTTTTACAAATTAGTAAACTGGACCCATAGATTTGTAATCTAAAAATATCCCAGGGTGATCTTAAAACACTGTACCTGAACAATTAGCTTTTCCTCGTTGATCAGGATCCCGCCAAGGGCCAATCTGAGTTCCCCTGCAAGGACCTCTTCTGTCTGCTTGGACTGCATGCCCACCTCCAGCCCACTGGTGCCATCCACCAGGAGAATCACAAACTTCCCTTCGTTGCTCACCTCCAGCTTGGTGGGACCAGAAGAACAAGAAACACAAAAGAAATTAAGACCCAAAGTTTCTGCATTGCACCAAATGCTTACCAATGTGGAATGTTATACGCTATTTTTAGAACGCTGGATGCTTGTTAGGCAAGACAACACAATTGTATTGAGCATTAAATCTTCAAACAAATTGAGACCTTTGCTACAAGAACATGTGTCTTTCTTCTGACTTGTATGTAGGAATATAATAATCAAACTACACTAAAAACTCACTGTGTGCCACTTCCCATCGTTGAGCTTGGGCCCGCCTGCCACACTCACGAGTACGTCTTCTTTGCTGATCTGCATCATACAGATGCCATCTTTCAGGGACAAAACAAACCAGTCCTCTCCATTTTTGGTATCCCCATAGAAAATGGTGCCTTCTGGGTCAAATGTCCGCACCTGGAAGGAAGACTTGATGCTGCAGAAGTAAAACAGAATAGTCTTAAATTCAACAGAAGCTTATGAAGGTTATGAGAAAAAGTGGACTATTCTCCACATTCTTTCGAGAGACTTTGGTTGTACAGTCCTCACTGTGCGTCATGCTTACTTGAATTTATTTTCCTGTAATGCTTACTGAAAGTTTAGCTTTCAGGCCCTCTTTTAATTTTCAAGTCTTTTTGTTGACCTTACCCACAGGTTTGCACTGAGCAGTGGGTGTGTGTTCATGCTCCACCGTTTTGCTCCTGTTGACATACCTGCGGATCTCACTCAGGTTGACCGTTGTGTGCATCAGTGGCCTCCAGATGTCTCTATGCTGGCCCAAGTAGAGAGAAGTCTGGCCTGATACTTCTTTCTGGAAGACACAAATATCATTAAGACATGTTTAAAATAAAAAAATATTTTTTTAGTTATTTGTTCAGTTCTTTGTTTTACACCAGTTCTCATTTACAACATTAAGCTAGGTGATCATTTTCTCTTATTGAATTTGATTTTAACATATTGAGAGAAGTGGGCGCACAATGTGCAAAATCAATTATTATTTATCAAAGAGATCTATATGGCATCAAGTACGTTATCTCAACAATAGCTGATGTATTACCTGATCTTATATCTCAGCTATATATATATTTTAACAGCTTGTGGTATTGTGGATATGGTTCTGATTTGTCCTCACGGGACCTGAGCAAAGTCCTAAGTGTAAACAAATGGGCATTCTGGGAAAACCCATTCTTTAAAATCACATACAGTAGGATTTTATTCAGTATTATTGTAAAAAAATGTAAAAACCTGTAACAATAAAAAGAATACTTTGCAAAAAAAATTTTTTAGGTTTCATCACATTTATAAAAATATGTTTCAATTTCATTCTGTTTTGTATTTCCTAATTTACCAATACGCTACATTCTTTACAAACATTTATAGACTTATAAATGTCTGTAAATGTTAAAATTAACATACCTTATTCCGTCCATTCCCCTGCCCTTCCACTGCCCACCCCAGTAGAGCGAGGCTAAGAGTGAACAGAAGTCCACTTGCCATTGTTCTGCGAAACACGGCCATCCTTCGGTGCGTTAGTATCCTGACCGGCGGCTGGTCTGCAGACTCCAAGCTACCCTGAAGTGAGAGCAGGAGCAGCGGTGCTCTGCAACAGTGTGTGAAGTGGTGGGGTGTGTTGGCACACGGTCTGGAAGTCCATAGGACAGATATGTCATGGTCAGTGCAGGTTATCGATCCTAAGGTGGGAGCGGATCAGAGCTGTGTGGTTCAGACTGACTGAATGCTCGTGTCAGTGTGGGTGGGTGGACAAAAACACAGGGGTCAGCAGGCAAACAGAGCAAAGACAAATGAATGGAGAGAAAAATCGAATCAGTCACGAGGCGCCTTAGTGTAACATTCGACGCGATACCAACTTTAAATAAGAAGTGTGAAATTCTATGAATGTGCTGATCTCCTGGATTTGTGGTGATTCATGTAGCAAAACCGTAACTGCAGGCCAGGTGAGTGACCTTACCCTGACCACCGATGATGTTTACTCATTACACAGGAATTGATTCACCACTCCTGGCTATGACTCAGTACGCGTGTGTGTGTGTGTACTGTACTGAGAACCAGAGAACAGGAAAGAGTATTAAGAAGGGAACCATGCATCAATTCACAAAAGCCTTTTTTTCTCTTCTGCTGGCTGCATTCCTGTGATACAGTCTCCTTCCAGGAAAGCTGTGATAACTGGGAAATACTAGGAAAAGTGCAAGACACACAGATATGAAAAGAAACAGTAAACAATCTGTTATTCAATTGCAGAGGATTCGAAGTTAATCTGAAATGTCAAATCACAACAAAACGTAACATTTTTGAGTCTGAACTCAGTGCCAACTGTAGTTAGGCCTTTTATTTAGACACAGCGGGGAGAGCAAACGTGTAAATCATCACAATAACAACAGCTGATTTCCATTTAGCCGCTTTAAATTCTGTGTGCTGGCTCATTGTCATGGTGTACCGGAGCACTTGCACAGAACGAAGCCTCTGTTAATGTTATTAGCAACTTCTTAGACTTTAAATACTCACAATGTCAGCAGTGGACAAGGCCCAGTGAGGTATGTTACATTTTCAGTTTGCAGATAATCACGAATGCATTATCCTTTTATGTTTGATATTTATTGAAAAATGTTTTGACAAATGATTGAATACATTTCAGTGTTTTCAGAAGAAATGAATCTCACACATCAAATGTTTAAGAGGGCAAAAACGACTGAGTCACCAAACTGCCCGTTCCTGTTTAAACCACTGAGTGTCACTAGTGGGAAAGTGCTTGTCTTTTCTACCACGAGGAGACTATAAGCAGCCTCCAGTTCATATATGTGAACGAGCAACATTAAGAACATTGTGTATTTTTCATAAACATGAACGTGTGCTGTGGTTAATATTACATAAACCACCTTGGGGGGGGGACAATCCTGATAATTTCACCGGTGGAAACATGGAAAACCTTAAATTAACACGGAACGCACACTGACTTGCAGTGGTGTGCTTCAAAGAAGTGCAAACGACCTCTAGAATTTGTTCTTCATAATTATGTTAACAGCACTCTCCTCTACGGAATTCACACGGAGCATCAAGAAATGTAAAACCGAGCATCTGCCAACTTTGAGCACTTCATCCACATCGTGAAGATTATAACTTCATTCACTTGCAAAGATTAATAGAAGCATCCTTTTTAAAAACAAACGAGACCAGACTAGAGCTGATTTCATTGGGTCATCAGGTTAATACTTTATTTTGTTTGCAGCAAAGAGAAAGAAAGTGAGACGAAAACAAGAGGGGGGGAGAGAGAGAGAGAGAGAACAAGAAGAATGTCGGAAAAGGAGACTACAGACTTTGGGAGAGCTGTGGCTACAAGCCTTTGTATCAAATCTAAAGACAAAGTCATCAGGCAACATTAAAACATCTTTTAAAAATAACATTAACATATTTTGTGGGCTCTATATGGCACAGTATTACCCTAGACATGTACACAATACCAAAACAGTTTAGCCACACCCCTACGTCTATGAACAGCTTCATAGCAAACAAAGCCATGAAATCTATCTCCAAACCATACGGCCGTTTCTCAAGAAAACATTTCTTCAAATTTCTTATGCCATACCAAGGCACCTTAACAGTTGAAATCTGGCAGATCCACATCTTACTATAGATAATTATTTAAATATCAAAGCAGAGGCACATTCATTTAAACTAAAACAGACAGTAAATAGTTGTATATTACCACCAGATTCCAGTCCAGTCACTACAATACGTTGATTTGCATGCTTTTGGTCTGTATGATAACCGTGATGGCAAACTATGGCATAAGAAATGGTCCAAAAAACACAAACATGTCCATCTACAGGAATGGCTTAAGATAGAGTATTGGAGACAGCAAGGCTTTTTTACACTGAAACTAACCCACAGGAAAAGTGTCAAAAAACATAAAGTAACAGGTGGCCCATATACTGCCAAGGGATATGCTGCTTAGGCAGATTCATTTTGGTTTTCTTATTCACGCATCCACTCGCTCTCGTACACAAAACACGTACGCACACACGCAAAAGGCTTGTAACCACACCCAAGGGGATGCTTGTGCGCCCCTGAAGTTGGTCACGCTGTGTTTTAACACTCCTGCCTGAACCAAAAGGCGCCCCAGTACCATCACAATCACACACACACACACACGCACGCGCACACACGCGCACACACACACTCGCTGAAACATATGTACTTCATTCAGAGGAGGTGCAGTGTGCGAGTGTACACTTGAGGGAAGAGGGAATTAAACAGCTCCTAAATAGTGATTATGAGATGTAAATGTGGCAACTAGTCTTGGGGATTTTTTTCCAAACTGCGTTCTGTAATGAATAAAAAATATTACCAGATATGGAAGATTAAAAGGCCAGAAAATGTCAAAAGGAAACGGAAACAAAAGCTGTGCGCACAATGCCAGATTTGCTGAGGATATAAACGGTTAGGAAGCAAGTGTTGCTCATGCTTTGTGGATACAGAACCCAAGTTTACTGACATGTTCCTAGGACTACTGTATATATGCATACCAAACATTATACGGTTCTTTAACAGGTTATTTGTGTCAAAACAGAAAAAAAAAGGAACCAAAACCAACTCTACCATTAATGCAGCTGTACTTCATTAACCTCATGACTAAATTTACATTCATATTTTTCATAAGTTTACTCCCCCTTTTCACTGAAGCCACTTCCAACTGGTAAGAGGGCTAAACAAACAACATAGTTTAACAGAACAAACAGATAGAGATAACATTACACGTAACAAAAAGGCCCCAGGAGGGCGACTGGGGAGATTCGGCCACCACTTTGCCCGGTAAGCTCAGCCTGCTCCTACCTTTTGGTAAATGACACAGGGCACGGGGAAGGGAGGGGAGGGAGGGAGGGAGGGTCAGTGGGTTGTCCAGACTATTTCCAATCTTCCCTCAGAGCAGGATAACACTTTTAGTCCACCAAATCATTTTTGTGGGAGCCTTCTGACTCAGAGTCCAACGGTTTTGTGCCCATATACTTTGTTTCCTATCCAGAAAAATCTCAGTACCCTGAATCAATTTTCCCTCTTTGCTGTCGCTTTCTTCCTCCTCAGGAAATGAAGCCTTTTCCTCTTTCAACCAAAGAGGGAAAAGCTACACAAGATGAAGGCTGACTGGTTTTTATTCTTTTCCTTTTTATGTGAAGGAAATGAGATGAAAAACGGAAGTGCAATGGTCTACCAGCCTTTAATTCTTACCCAGTGACCAGCTACATATCCAAAGCAGCTACAGGTGTCCCCTTTAAGTGACCACTACTTTTCTATTTTGTGCACATAAAGTATAAACTATAGTGAATGCTATACAGATCCTACAGTGTCATCTGACCACATAGTCGCCAGGTTAGTTGAGACATTAGAAGCTCAGATGATCTGTCATTGTCTTAGACTCGCACTCAGTCATAGCATTGACGTCTTAATGATTTGGATATGAGGAATCACTCCTAAATGCACTTTGACCTACAGTAGCTATTCCAACTAGCGTAGGAATGCTGTGTGCGTCTCACTCGGAATGACCTATCCATTCATGAACACTCAGACAGCAAGTCTATCACTTGCAAACAAACACACACGCGCTCGCGCACACACACACACTTTCACGCATATGCAGTAATACCTGCTTAAGCCCACCTCTGCATGCACAGATCCATTCATACATGTGCATGTACATGCTCACATATATCTTTCATGGTCAACTTTCTCATTCTCACAAACATACGCAAAGTTTGAGTTGCTTAATGCTCCACCTCCAACTGTGTTGAGTAAGGACTGTTCTGTCCCATCCCTTATCCTTGCCCACACAAGCCTTCCCTGAAGAGCGTTTATCCTCGTTATGCGGTGACTATAAAGGGAAGCAGACTGAACTAAATTTTCACACAACACACATCCTGTTAGCAGTTCTTATTCTTATATTATAGATAATATAATGAGTCAGAGAGGAAGATTAATCAAGCTCTAGAACTACAACACACTACTGCAAGACAGGAGAAACATGGAGAAAGGTGAGCAGGAGTAAAGAGTGGGGAGTAAAAATACGTCACTATATTATCAGCCTCTCCTCCCCGTTTCTTTGCTCCTTCTCCTCCCTTAACACTACTCCTGATTTAATGCCTAGCTCTGATCTCTACTGAATAAAAAGAGAGACAGGGGTACTGTGCGAGTGTCCTCAGTGACCCAGTGAGCACGCAGGTCTTGTGCTCCCATCCTAAACAGGCCAGGTTCTCCCCTTAGAAATATATTCCTTATAGTGCTTCTGTTGTCCTATGGTTTGCTGCTGCTGCTGTCTCGTTGCTTCTTGCTGCTGCCGCTGCTGCTGCTGTACAGGCTGGGATTTGCCACGAGATGGTGAGGCGCTGCGCCCATGTAAGGCCCAGCAGTCGCTGCGTAGTTGAAGATGGCAGGGAGGAAAGGCAGAGGCTCCACTTTGTCGCCCCCAGGTGCCATCATATTCAGAGCCACAGGAAGAGCTGCCAGGTTATAAGGGTAGGCCAGCAGCTGGGGCCCATAGAGCAGCTGGTACGGGTCTGGATAAAATGGCAGCTTGGCCAGGTCCCCGCCGTTAGGGACCATAACTTTTCCCAGTGGGCCAAAGGGAAGAGCTCCAGCAGGATAGGAGGCCATGAGCAGGTTTTCCTCCTGCTTCTTACCAGAGCGGTAGCTGTCCGGCACAATAAGAGGCAGGGGATAATCCTGGGCAGAGTAGCCCACTGGGGTGGTGTCCCCCTGCTGGGAATCTCTGGAAGAAACAGTGTCCTGGTGCTCTGGCTCAGGTGGTTGGGGGACTCTGGGGAGAAGCAGAGCGTGGGCAGAGGGGCGGTCACAGGACCCAGCTGCTCCAGAGGGCAGTGTCAGCCTGTCAAGTCCTTGTGAACTGGAGTGAACCTGGCGGTTGGCTTGAGCTAACAGTCCAACAGTTGAGGGGGGCTGACAGGGGGAGCTGGGAGTGTGCCGGTGCATGGGGGGGCCATTCATAGTGGTTTGAGCTGGGATGTGCTGGGGGGACGGCACAGGACTCAAGGGCTCCTCTTTAGGGACCAATAGTGCAATATGGTCCTCGGGGGCATGAGCAACTCTACTCATTTGCTGTGCTCTCTCTAGCTCCTTCTCTCTCTCTCTCTCTATTTCTTTGTCCCTCTCCCTCTGTCTCTGGAGCTCCCTCTCTTTCTCTCTTTGCCTCTCTATTTCCCTCTCTCTGGCTCGAATAGAGGACATGGTCAGGTCTTGTGCTTCATTGGGAGAGGGACTCCTGGACAGGGACTGAACTCTGAGATCTTGGACAAGAGGTCGTTCCTCATAACTTGCATGTGGAAATATACCTCCCCCGCCCTGTCTCTCTCTGTCCATAATGACCCCATCCCGTTTTATGAATCCCCCCTCAGAATTGGTAGTTGTTGTCATGGAAACAGGAGGAGCAGCAGTGGTTATTCTGGTCTGTGATGTCATGGGCACATTTGGAGAGGTGTTGGCGGGTGCCACGATGTGCACAGGACTGGGTATTCTGTGTATCTGGCTGTCTAGGTTCTTTTTGCTGAGGGTGCGGTAGTCCAGACATTCAGGTCCATTCATGACTAGCACACTCTGGAGAGCAGAGGGTGTGGCAGCCATGAAATCCTGTTTATTGGGTGTAAGGTTAACTGGACTTTCTAATGGAGGATCTGCAATTTGTGGGCTAGGCTCTCGCTCCGGAGCTGGATGTGTGAGCTCTGTTAGTTTAGGTTTGTCAGTGGATTCTGACGTCTGTTGTTCATCTGTCAGTTCACTGAGATGGTTTTCTTGCTGCTGTGACGCTGAACAGTCACCACTGCTGGGCGGGTCTGCCGTCGAATAGCTGATAACTGAAACAGAGAGAGCACTGGGAACCTGTCCTTTTTCAGTCTCCCGATTTCGAACAGCGTTAACAACTGTCTCTGTTGTTTTTGGCTCTGACACTTGATCTTCTTTTTCTCTTTCGGGGGAACTGCTCAATTCATGCCGTCGGATGTGGCGAGTCAGCGCTGAGGATGTCTTGCAGACCTTATGACACTGTGGACAGGTGTGTCGTGATAGTGCTCTTCTGCTTAGGCGATTTGGACTAGAATTTCTCCCAACTAAGCCCACGTGTCCCCCTTTTTCCTCATCATACTTTGCTAACTCTGGCACTGATTTTATCCCAGCTCCTTCAACGTGTTCCCCAAAAACCATTTTAGGGGGTGCAGAGGGTGCATCAGTAGGTTTGGGGTGCTGGGCTCTCTGGTGGTCTTCCAACTTGTCCCTTGAGGGGAAAGTGGCTCGGCAGAAGAGGCACACAAACTCCAACAGATGGCTCAGCTCATGTTTGTCTCGCTTCCTGGGACTCGAGAACCAGCGGCCACATGTACCACACTCTGCTGCATTCCCATTAGTCCAAGGGCGCCTCTTTATTCCCGTAGGAGCTGCTGAGGTAGACAGAGGAGGCTTTGGAGAGAGCAGAGGAGGGGTTGAAACCTCATCATGGGTCCCCTTAACCTGTTCTTCTGTATCTTTGTTTTTCTCCTTTAAAGGGACAGAGAGATCATCTTTCCTGCCCCCCTCTCCCTTGTCTCTGTTAGCTTTTGACAGTTTTTTGGCTTCCTCAATCTTCCCATCCTCTTCTTCATCGTGTGATTTCTCTGAATCTTTATTCACACGGCTCTTGAGCCTCTCTGCCCTCCTCTTTAGCCGAATAGAGCGCTTGTACTTCAGTTTCCTCTGCCAGCTCTTCACCCTCTGTAGATGTGCTTGGGCTTTTCTTTTAGGCTTGTAGGAGTAGTAAGGCCGCCATAAATTATCCTCCATGTCATGGTCGCTCTCCTGCTCACGCACCTCCTGACGGAAGTAGTACTCCCTCGATCCATCTGGGGATTTGCAGCTCTTTTTCCTGACTTCCTCCTCGCAGTCTCCTTCTTCGGCTTCACCCTCTGCTTCCATGCTGACTCTGCGGTGGAGGCGGTGTTTATGATGGTGGGTGTGAGAGTGGCGTGGCTCCTTTGCTTCTCGCACAGATGATGTTTCAGTCCGTTTGGTTTTGGGGGGAGAAATGCTCTTGTCTCTCCTGAGATCTGTCTCAGAGATGCTACGTTTCACTATGGCTTCCTCACCAATGCGTACAGTTATCTGGCAAAGTGGCCCTGCCTCTTTGATCTGTGACCCTACAGGTACTGATAGCTGTTTTGAGTTGGACATGCCACTCTTGTTGTGGGACTTGCGTGATTTGTGAAATAATCTTACTTTCTCTGCATCCTGTCTACATCTATCGGTCTCCTCTGTGGCATCTGATGTGTCTCTCGACCTCTTTCTATGGTTATCTGTACTGTCCCTTTGCTTTTTGATTGGCTTGGGGCTACCCTTGTGTGACATCTGACTACTGGCTTCAGGGGATGGGCTGCTTATTGGGCTTTTTTCACTTCCAGAAGTGACCTGGTTGCTATGCACAATGACAGAAGATGATATCGCTGCCCCATGAACTATGACAGAGGGTTTTGTGTGGCCATATGTTATCACAGAAGGCATGCTTGTTTCTGTGCCTTTAATAGTTTTGGGAGTTTTGGTTTTGCTGCTACTAGACATTTTGAAGTCAAGGGCCTCACTCTCATGTTTTTTAACTTGGGGCATTTCTGTATGGGGGAGGGCTGCTAGCGCAGAGAGGTCACTATGCTCAGAAGCCAAAGAAACAGGGAAGCCATCAGGGAAGGCATCTGGGTCGGGCTTTAGACTCTGAGGGTGGGCCCCACTGATGAGGCTTTGTAGGTCCCCGGGGCCCAGAGCACAACCCAGGCTAGGCAGGGACAGTGAAGATGTGTCAGTTGGTGGCAGTAGCAGGCCATTATGCAAACTGTCACTGTAGGTCTTGTACGGTCTCTTCTGGGAGCGCATGGGGAGAAGGCGGTAGAGCTTGAGGGCATTAGCTTTCTGCTTATAACCCCCATTAGCTGTTTTTTCACTGGAGATGAGACTGGGATTAATTCCATGAATGGCCTTCTGGTGTGTTTTGAGATTGTAATAGGTGGCGAAGGCATCCCAGCAGAAGATGCACTGGTAACGACGCTCTCCCGTGTGCCACACCTCGTGCTTTGTGCGATACTCTGCCAGGGCAAAGACTTTGTCACAGTAATGGCACGGATATTTCCGGCGCCATGAGTGCACATTAGAGTGACGCTTCAGGCTGGAAAGGGTCATGTAGGAACGCTCACACACAGAGCAGAAGTAAATGACATTGCCATCTACCACCTTCACAAAATGGTTTTCATCACCCGCCAGTAGCTCTGTGGCTGCTGCATCATCACCTTGGATACGTGCCAGGAGGCTCCGTGCTTTCTTCCCTGGCCGCGCCTTACTGATGTTTGTTTCTCCCACAATTACTCCCCCCTCCACTCTCACCTCACCCTCCTCGAGCGGCTCCTCCTTTGGCTGCACAGTGAGAGAAGGAGGGCCCAGGCTGTTGGAGGGCAGGCCTGGCACCCTGCAGGAAGCCTCGTGGGATTGCAGTCTCTTGCTGTGGATGAAGACTTTGCCACAGTAACGGCAACTGAGAGCGCGGCTGCCGCGATGCAGCCGCATGTGGACTGTGAGGGAGGAGGCTGAGCTGAAAAGCCGATGACACACCCCGCAAATGAGCTCAGGCTTCAGGCTGTCAGTAAGGGAATAGGAGGATGAGTGAGGGGGTGCGGTAAGGCCCTCGGATGGAGGAGGCGGAGGTGGAGGTAAAGGGGGTGGGAGGTGGAGGGTCGGCGGGTGAAGACTTGGTCTGTGAGGGCTTCCCATTTTCCCAGCTGGTCTTCCTGTTATTTTGTCTCTCCTTTCTGCATCCCCACCTCTCTGATAGGCTGATGTGCCCAAACTAAAGAGGATCTGGGCAGTCTGAGAGGGTGAGGCAGTACCGTTGGCTACCCGGTGCCTCTCATCCCATCCATCTACACCATAACAGCCCCCTAAAGACCCACTGGAGGAAAGTGGGGGTGACCTGTGAAACTGAGTCTCTTGATTGTGTTTAGAACACTTCAGTGGAGGTGGGGATTTTATATCCTTCTTTATAAGTGCATGAACAGTCATAGGAGATGAGGAGGAAGAGGGTGAAGAGGACGGAGAACTGTCGTGCCTCTGGGGCTTAAAAGGTCTGTGCTTTACGTCCATGGTAGCATCCAGTTTCCACAGTGACCCCTCATCTGAGCTTTTGGAGGATGGCCGCCGTCGGTGGGGGGAAGGGGAGGATGAGGAGGAGCTACGACAGTGGTTTGGAGATGTCAGGGAGGCTGGAAGGGGTGCAGCACTAAGAGGAAAACTTAAGGTTATTTTTGCATTTCTAGGTCCATCAACCATGTCCTCCAGTCTGTCCTCCATAATGGCCTCTCCCCGGCCTCCATGTCTTTTACCTTTCATCTCCAACTGTACCACTTCCCCTTCCTCCTCCTCTTCTTCAGGTTGGAAAGCCACTCCAAGACAGCGGACAGATTTGTGGAGTCTTTCGATCTTGCCGAAACGTGGGTGCAAATGGGAGGAGGACTGCAATTGGTGATTGGGGTTATGAGCCACTAATGGCGGAGAAGACACAGGTGACAACTGCTGGTGTAATGTGACGTACTTATTTGCACAATGGGTGAGGTTGCAGAGGGGAGTTAGCCCAGCAGCTGGTTGTTGTTCACTCAGACATGACTGAATAAGGCCCGCATGGAGGGGGTCCCACACCTTGTCACTGGACACCATGACCAGCCCCCGAAATCTGAAAGAATCAGAAAGCACATATAAGCTTTACAGACACCACAAGATAAATGTACAACATGTACATTTACATAGACACAAATCATAGAATTAACGTTACACCTAAAGCTTTTGCTGTAGGAGTCATGGCGTTCATGGAGCACTTTTAAGAAACTGAAAAGAAAACTAAATGCCCCAGCAATGCTGAACTCCAGCAGCTCAGCCAGGAATGGTAAGTGAAGGGAGGGAGAGGGTAGGGGGAAGGAATGAATCTGCGGCAGTGCTGGTTTAGATTTCAGCGTGCCACAGCCAAGCCTTCAGAAAGGCATTCCAGAGATCCATCGCTCTCAGCTGTGACACAACGTTCCCTGTGCCTAATTGGAAGGTGATCAGATTTAATCAAGATTCCCTCAGAAGAGAGTGTGGACTATGATTCATAAAATGCATAAAAAAAAGTCCCACTCTTTTCCTATTTCAGCAGGAGCCTTGTTAGCCATTCCTGGCGGTAGCTAGTATTTGCTGGGCATGACTCTAACCATTTATTTGTGAAGGCAAAGGCGGAGGGGGGGGGAAGGAAAGAGGTGATGAGGAGAAGGGAGGGAGATTGCATGCATGTGCTTGGAGAAGGGGTGTTTTTCCGCCCTCTGCATCCGGTACAATCTCAGCTAAGCTGTAGAAGGCGAGCGACAGGCTATTCTCATTTCCATTCTAATTCGACTGCCATGGTGGCAGATGCAGTCCTCCTGCAATTTCTCCAAACATAAGATAGCTGCAGACTCGTGTGCAATAGGCAGTTTATTATTATTACTTCTTTAAACTGGTTCCATTTGTTTAAGGCTCTAGAATGGGGTAGAGGGACAGGGACAGTGTAAGGCCATAATGATGCGACGAGAAGAAAAACCCTCAGTCATGCTTTTCTGCCTGCGTTTTCAAGCAGCAAAGCAGCCAGGAAGGCAGGCCGCTGTAAAATTCCACAGGCCGCCCTGAACAGGCAGAAACTAGGTCAGCACTGTTATTGCAGAGGGAAGAGAAAAGAGAGAGAGAGAGAGAGTGAGAGAGAGAGAGGGTGAGAGACAGAGGGTGAGGATGAGGGAGAGTGAAAGGGTGATAGAAAAGGGAGAGAGGGAAAGACAGTGAGGGTTAGTGAGAGAGCAGGAGACAGTGGAGAGGGGAAGAGAAGGGAAGGGAGGCTGAAACGGGAACAGTCAGACACACTGATCTGTCAGACAGACAGGAGCCCGGGCAAACAGTACCACGCACAGAACAACCAGTACACAGACAAACGTACAACCACACACTCACATTATAACATGCACGTGTGCACAGCGCTGTGCATACAATCAGACATGGCCACAGACGAGGCAGACAGGCATAAACAACGCAGCTGAACGCGGACGGGCCCACTTGTAAATGACATTCAAAAGCAAAAGGTGAATCTGAGTACAGCACGGCTCTAAGACTGAGGGCACAGGTGAAATGAAGTACGGTCAACAAAAGGACAAAAACAAGTGTTAATGACTTAGTGCAAGCAGTGGCACATACATTTTGTTTTCTGGAAACAGTAAACCAGTTTATGTTTATTCAAGACGATCCGTTTAAAGACAAGGGTGCACAATCCAGTCTTGCCAGGCTTTCTTGCTAAATTTTGTCGTTCCGCACTGAAACAGGCCTTTAATTGTCACTCACATTTGCTGAGCGATAGATGTTGTGCAGGAAATCCCTTATGGCAAGCGCCAGCCTGCTACAAGTGGGCGGACACACTTGAGAGACGGTGCTAAGGCTAAAAATTTCACCGTCTCATCTGATGCTTGCGCCGTGGACAGGAAAATGCGTATGACGCCCCCTCGCTCTTTTTCTTTATCTCCCTGTGACGCACACAGCTGCTGCACAAGTGGAGCATGCACGACACACTGTCTGACTGTGACAGGCAGCTTTTAACATGCTTTAAATGAACAGGATTTGCTCGTACACAGAAAAGTGCGTACGAACGCATAGGAAAAGTCTGCCTCATTGTTACTGCTGTAGATGAGTGGACCAACACACATAACTCTGGGGCACGCAAACCAATGTGACCATGAATGTGGCAAGGACCCTAAAGCTAAATCAAATTAAAAAGCAACACTTTACCCACACCTCTCTGCAACAGGATGTTCTGCACAAACAAACATGTTGGTCGAGCCATGAAGTCTTCACCTATTTACGCTTGCGGCACGACAAAACCGCATAGCGCGAACAGGTGCTCAGCTGGTGCAGGACACAGTGCTAACTCGACTCGAACAAACATAAAACATATTTTACCAAACAGACTGGCTTTTATACAATGCAGAGGATATTCGCTGGCAGGCAGGAGGAAGGGAGGCATACTTTTAGCCATGCACTGACTAAATTTGTATTGGATATCAAATGACAAATGTGAGGAAAAGGTAAACTTTCCACTTTTGATTCGGGGAATTTCACTCTTCCAATGCTGACTCATAAATGAAATAGGACAAACCTGCGGATTGACCACCCTCTCTTAACTCCGTTTAATTTATAAAACCAATTACGTTAGGGAAATTACCAATTCAAAAGAGAAAAAGTCCTACTATTTGACTTTAGAATAGTTGCCATTAGCATCTGAAATACACGGATAACTTTATGACCTTGGAAAGCATTAGCTGGTAATCCACTGAGTTTAAATCGACGATCGGTCCCTAGGAACATCACTGCTGAAGTGGCCTTGCAAAAGAAGCATAAGGCATGACGGCAGAGGAGTTTGGCTGGTACGCCCGCTCAAGGCCTTGAACCAGCCGTTGAGCAATCTGTTTATTCCACACTGAAACTGGTACTTGTGCTGACAGACAACTGTTAGGATTCAATGACCGTGCTTTTTTCCTTTTGTTGCCATCTCAGAAAAGGAAATTCCTCACAGATTTCCCCGATGTCCACGCAAGCTAAACCACTTTAAGCAATTTGGTCCAATTCTTGTAATTAAGAGTTAAAGCTCTGATCATCGCACATTGCATTTTTATTGCTGTTTTAGTGCCACTTAATTTCAATATGAATGTAAACAGCTGACATTTGTACAGAGGCCTCATTAAAATTTCTTTAACCGAGCACAGCTTAAATAATCAAACCATCTCTGTTTTTCCAAATTCTCTCATCCTTTCTCAGAACGTGTCCTGTCTTTTTTTCAGAGACGTAGCATCATTGTTTTCACCAAACTACTAGCTGTGATCTAGCAACACACAATAACACACAGAGAAGAATACGGGCAGTCATGATGATCAGACACAGGTTGCAAATAACTTTAGAGGTTATATAAACTACTTTATTTTATCTCGTTGCACAGGAAACGTTGGCACAAAGCTATAGTGACCCAACAGAGAATACCTGTGCCTTAAAATACTGCAGGTTGAAGATTAACCAGGAAGTCGGCCTGTAATTTTTATGTTTCTTCTTCACACTTTTTTGAGTTATGTCAACGGATTCACGGTTCTCAGCAATTGCTTTGGTGGGTGCAATGATGTTTTTAAACAAAGTAACATACATAAGAACCAAGTTTTATCGTATATGTTTACGTGTGTGCATCTGTCTGTGCTTGTATGTGTGTGAGAGGGGTTAAGAGGAGTGCCCGCGAGGCAGAATGTGGGGGGCCTCGGTGTTCCAGCCGGTGAGCCAGCAGCGAGGAGCATGTGGGAAGAAGAAGGTGTCGGTTGGGCTTTCTCCCCAGTGAGGGGCAGCCAGAGGGGCCCAACTATCAGAGCAGCAGTTGGTCTGTGAAGAAGAGGGTGTATGTGTGTATGCACGAGGGTGTGTGTGGGTGGGTGGGGGCATCGTTAACAAGAACAGCTACTGAACTCTCCACAACCCCCTGGCCAAGAGAGCATGGTGGAGCCAGCCAGATGGGATAGAGAGGAAAGGAGGGAGGAGGTAAGAGGAAGTTGCTACGGGTTGGGGAGTGGTTGAGCGGAGGTGCTAGTGGTGGTTGTGACGGTGTGCAGGGACTTCAAACACATCTCCTCCATGTTCACATTTCATGGTTTCCATGTCTTTCAGATCTCCCTCAGCATGACTGACTGCACGCCCCCTCCCTGCGCATATACTGTCATACTGTGGTGTTGTCACATGCCACTTCATGCACCAGCAAACCTGCCCATGTCTAAAACGCCACACTTTCCACGGTGTGTTAGCTCTCAACCCAGCACGTAATCCCCGTAATTCTGCTCGCTGCAACAGAATCATGGGAGGCATTAGGAAACAGTAAGGCCAAAAAGCTGCCCCTGGAGAGCAGTAACACTACACCGGTGACCTTTTTGAGCAAATTTCCCCCAAATCATTTTCAATTTCATGCAGCGTCTCAGTTGTAGGGGGTGTGATAGCCCCAACGGCGTTCTCAGTCAAAAACAACCAAGAAACGTCGGACTAAGGGTGACTGAAATGTGGCATGTACAATGGTCACCATACGGGGCTATGGTGCTATGTTTAAATCTGACAGGTATTAAAAAAAACTAAGCGCTGCACCAGTTTCCTGAACTGAAACGAGAGTACACTGTGGTACATCAACATCCTTTAAGTTGTGGTATTAAAAAAAAACTGCATAATGTAAACAAAGCAAACCAACTCCGTCTTGCAAGCCACAAGACTTGCACGCTTGCATTTTCCAACCAGGGTAGAAAAAGACCGAAAGATAAAGATTAATGTGTGACTTTAACACAAATGACCACAATAAAAATGCTGACACTGCCCTCACAACATCATCGTCTGCGAGAGATCAGAGAGCAGCAAAACACTACACTTCCTATTGTCTGACCTATGACCCTAATGCTGTGGCAGCAAGGATCATATTTTCCATACATTGAGCGCAAGGGCTTGGCTTGGCGTCCACAGAAAGCAGGAATGTGGAGTAGCTGGCAGCAGGTACTCTGTTGTTTTGGGGCAAAAGAAAAGTAAGGCACAGGGCAGCAACAATGGGGCTGGTGACATCAGTTTGCCCTCTGCTGCTGTGTGAGAGACAACCTCGAGCAAAACAACAGGCTGATAAAATGGAGGACAAACTGGGCCGCCCCAAACTGAAACAAGAGACGGAACCAGTCAGTGGAACAAGAAATGTTTAGCGTCGCCTCTGTCCTTGCCTTTCTCCCAAAACACTTCTTCTAATGTTGTTCCTAAGTTGATGGGCACGGGTTGGCGATGTGGTCCACCATGTTAAGACCCCAACAACAAAGCTCACATCATGTTTAATACCTGTTCTGACGTGTGCAGGCCGCTTGCTGTCTACGGTGAATCACAGAGACGCAAGAGGCTTCGATGAATTAAAAGTTTCATCACAATCTCAAAACGAGTCATCGCTCTTGAAAAAGAACTGCGTGGTGCGCCAGCAACAGAGGGGAGGATGAGGGAGACAGGGCCTGTTACTGGCACACACACACACACACACACACACAGACACACAGATAGACCCAGCACAGGCGCACACACACATCAATATGCTTGCACAAACACACACTGCATAAATACGCACACCCACCAGCACTCACGCCCCAACACACGCACGGTAAAATAAAAACCTTTTCCTCCTCTTCACATGCGGAGCGACCAGCGCCACAGCAGTGGAGTGAAGCAGAAAAACAAGCAGGAAAACAACAGAATTCAGCCTTTCTTCCTCTTATATTCTCTGTCTGTCTCTCAGGAAGGCAAGCATACAAGAGAACGTACCTCGGAAAACCTCCTGCTGCATCTCTGCTGCGATGTGTTCTCTCCCCTCACACTCCCTCTCTCTCTCTCTCTCTCTCTCTCTCTCTCTCTCTCTCTCTCCCCTTGGTCTGTGTATGCGCACGTCTGAGTGTGTGTGAGAGAGAGAGGGATAGAGAGAGAGAGAGAGAGCGAGAGAGAGAGAGAGCGGGGAGAGGCGGCGCACACACACATACACACACATGCAGGCAGCAGTGTGTGAAGACAGAGGGCAGGAGCGATTCTCACACTCGAACTTGCTTGCTCTCTCCCTCACTCACTACCTCTTTTTCTTGCTCTCTCTTCTCTCACTCCAGTTTTTGCCTGTGACACACGATTCTTGGTGTTTTTGCTCTTTTTTTCCAGCAAGTGTATCCCCCCCTCTGCACCCCTCCAACAACCCCCCACATACACACTGAATCCAATCTTCTTTTTATTTGGAAGTGTCGTTCCCTCTCTCTCTCTCTCTCTCTCTCTCTCTCTCCCTCTCTCTCCACACACTCACATGCACACACACACACACACACACACACACACACACACACACACACACACACACACACACACTACTTTATATACACAAAGCCCAGCGAAAGGCAGAGGGAGGGAGAGGCAGAGGGAGAGCAAGCAAGCAAGAGGACGCCATTTAAGCAGTTTGTTACGAGCACTGCAAGTCCCCAAAATGGCTGAAAACAAACAGGAACCACGCCAACTCAAAAAACCTGGGCACAAGGACGGACAGACAGACAGACAGTGAGGGACTAAGAGGAGTGTGAGCGAGGGAGACAGTGAGAAAGTGAGACAGAGAGAGGACAAACTGGCGGTAGTCAAATGGCGGATGGGAGCACTCAGTGTAACATGTGAAGTTGAGGGAAAAATGAAGGCATTAAAGGGGCACTCCTGCAATTAAGAACTGCACTTTGATAAAGTTTGCAGACTTACGAGTGCCACATTAAAAAAAGGATGGTCCAAATCAATGCAGCAGAGGCCGAGACATGTTAACGTCAGGTTTCTACTGTGGGTCACACTCCAAAAAAACGCTGGATCCTATATTTTCCATGGCGCAACTTGATCTTTCATTTGTGTTATTCCATGTCTTTTCTGACTCGGAAGGCCATTATTCCAAAATAGCATTGTTTATGGGCTGTGTTGATGCAGATGCAGATGTACCAGTGTGGACTGATGGAGAAATAGCTTTGAAAGCCTCAAAACTGTGATATGGGTTTATAATACTGAAAGTGATTGTATCTTCACATACTTCAGCTGGAAAGTAAACTGTTATATAAGGAAAAACTCGAGCCACAGACGTCTTTTAGGCTGTTTCCGGGTCTAACTGTCTAATGGTTTTCCCTGACCCTATCCACCTAACCTTAATGCGTCACCCCAACCTTCTTCATCTTAAGCTTCTGTCAAACAAAATATCTGGCTAACATCTCTTACTTCCCAGCCAGGTTGGGAGCCCGCCATCTTTGTCTGCAACCAGATAAGACTTTTTCGCCAGTGTCACTGTGCCATTGTGATGTTCCCACGTAGTGGTCATCCATCTGATTTTAAAACATGGGGGCTAGACATTATACAGGGACAGAAACCAGGAGCAGGGATGCCCTTTGATTGTATATGCCCTCTGCTAAAAGGGTACGAGTGCCATCTGTGACGATGCTGGTCTTTTCAATCAACTGCTTTTAGGTCAGTGTGCGTCCCTGACACATGGCTAAACTAATAGTGCTGGTGACAACCTTCCATTTTGTTCTGCAGCTACAACAGCGCCACTGCACTGCCATCAAGGCCTGCAGCTGGATATCGTTTCTGAGTCATCTGTATCCACGCAAAATGCCTCACAACATCTCTCTCCTTGTTCCGGTTGCCCTCATTCGCGTACGTCACTGTCAGTGGAAATTCCACATATCTCTGTTCTCCCGTGAGCCGTTCTGGGGCCTTAGATCAGAACGTATCCCCTCGGCTGGAACAAGAGGGCATAGGAGGTGTGGAAGAATGTTCTAGTACTGTACAACACCATCATACTTCCCACTGTCCTTTTGAGTGGAGCTGCCCCCACCACTCACCCCCCCCCCCAGTATCCACCAACTGAACCTTGACGCCAACAACCCACCCTCCTACTCTTCCCCTGCCCTTTCCCTCTCTCCCTCTCTTTCATCACTCTCTCACCCTCATTGTACGCTGCCACACTTGTCTCCATGGGAACTGCACTGGGATTGGGTGTTGTCCCTGTGACCTCTCTGGCTCTTGGAGTTGGAGAAACTTTTTTCTTCCTTTCTCCCGTTCTCTCTCATGCGCTCCTGCACGTTTGAAAAGCATGCTGCGTGTTGTGCCAGTTGTGAGTGGCTTCAAGATAGGAGAGTAACATTAAACATTGAAATCAAATTACTGTATTTCTGTGAGAACAGACGCGGCAGAAGAAAGGGAGGCTGCGTGAGTGAAGCAGATTTCCCATTGGTAAAGACAATAGTGTGTGTGTGTTCCAGGAGTCCACACATGTGTGCTGGCATTGTCCCATGGCTGCAGCCAGCCACCAACTCTGTATTCAGAAGCACCCCCGTAGTTCAGCCATCCCCATTCATGGATGTTTGGCCAAACGTGATCATAGCTGTTCATGCTGTGCTACCAAGCGACACACACGTCTGAATATGTAAAGGTGGAGGAACTAGGGAAGACATCTTGGTGAAAGATTGAAATCTTTAACTTAAAAAGGTGTGTGGTATTTAATGCAATCAAAAAATAAAATACAAAAGCGTCTAAAGATCAATTTTATATCCAGTTTAGGGCCTTCATGACACGTTAACAGTCTCAAATTAAAGTAAGTTCTTCAGCAGAATAATAGAATGTGGTGCAAATAGATTTTTTCATGGAAAGACAACAAGCACATATATTCAAAGACACACACACACTCAGTGATATAATGCAATCAACAGCCCCTAACCTTAACCATAGGAACTAAATGCCTGAGGCCCAAACCTAATTCTAACCTTAACCATAAAACCAACTTTTAACCCTTAAATAGCCCACTGAAGATCAGCCAAAGTGCAGAAATATCTTCACACTCGTGGCGTGGTATGTACATACATACACTGCCGAGTTCTGCACTCATTTCATCCCACTTGGCTGCACCAGAAAAGAGATTTGGCCAGGCTCTTTAGCTGCTAAATGCCCAACTAGAGTATGTTCACCTGTTAGTCACTAACCATGATGCTGGTCAGATTCCAAAACATCCAAACATTCCAAAGCATGAGACTTATCATATTGAAACTATTACAATCTGTAGAGCTGAGGGGAATTGCTGAGTCAGGTTATAGTTCTGTGTTGACAGGAGGAGCCCCTTCATTAAGCACAGTAATCTTAAGCTTTCTTTTTACCAATACACTGGTTATCACTACACACAATACATTTTGTATAGAAACGTTGAATGTAAACTACATTTTTCTTACTGCATTAAATTATTTCAAAAATTAGATTAAAAACTGTGTTTAAATTCTAAATACTGAGTAAGTCAGTCATTTTTGCTGCACTGTTCCTGTCAGTTCCCAAAATGCAAAGTCACACATGCAGTTGGCTGTTTTGAGCAACACGAGTGAATCTTAGGTTTGGTTGGTTAGTAAAAAATGTAGACAGCGTGAAAACAAAAGTTTCATTTAGGCAGAATTCCTACTAACACAGATACATGTGTGTGAATATATCCTGAGGCACACTCAAGCATTAGTAAACATCCTCAGTGACCTCAAAGAAGGGATGACTAACCTGCTCTCCAGCTGACTTGGACTGAGATCAAAGTGGGAAGTCAACGACGTTCGAGAAGTCAGTCAGTGGTTTTTTAAAGAGGAAGCAGTGGCTTTACAAGGACGACATTGCAATTCCTGTTTCTGTGGCCTGCACGGAGAGATGTGAGGGCAGAGGTAGAGTGAAACCACAGCACATACATATTTTGAAAGTAAATGTACAGATAACCATGACAAATGATTTCATTTGTAGCCAGACACGCACACAGATGAAAGGGTGCTTAGCCCTCAGCACTGTCTTGCAGACAAGGGGGTGGGACAACGAGTAACTTGATAAAACCTGCCAAGAAACAAGGAGTGATGAGCATGCTGAAACCTGTCTTCAGCTAACACATCTCAACTGTTTACAAAAATAAATGTCAGGTCAGCAGCCAAACAATATGAGGCAGACAACCCATGTGACACACAGCTTACATAAGAAAGACTTTCACTACAGAAGTGATATTTCAAGCAGATTGCTCTTCAGTTGACTACTCAGTGATACAAGGATCTTACAGACCAATAATTACATAATGTTCAAGTTTAACGAGACACATCTATAGTATAGTAATTTTTAGAATTTAAAGTACATGCAATATTAAAAGTTTCTGTGGTGGCCCTGAGATAGACTGGTGCTGGGATAGGTTCCAGCCTCCCGTGACCCTTGACAAGGAGGTGGTTACAGATAATGCGAACGATATGGTTAGAACAATAATACAAGTGTGTTGAAACTTACAATCCACAGGTGACTGCAAAAACCTTTTTGCTGCAAAATAGTGTGTAATTACTCTTTAAAAGTAGACAATATTAGATTTTTCAACTTCTGTAACTTGAACAATAAATACCAAGGAAAGTGAAATGTTTATCCTGACAGGATGGTGTCAAAAACATCAATTTAAAACTAGTGTCACCTTTTGTTTACGTCATAGTTCAAAAATAAGTGTCACAAGAAACGGGTGTCCGGGAGTTCCACAAGATAAATCCAAAGAGTTGTGAGATGACTAAAAGAACACATTTTACAAAGTTATTTTTACAAAACGAAAACTGCTGGGTATGAGTCACAAATTAATTTGAACCTTATTAACCTTTTCTTTCGCAACAGTATGTCAACCTTAAGGAACTGAACTTCTTATGCTGAAATAATTGAATAATTTCTATTTGAAAACACAACATTTTAAAGGGAAGGAGCACCTCAACTCCAACACATTTATGCTGCTGATCTGAATTAGAAGGTTCCAATTTGCCTAATATATTGTTCAATAATGTGTATGGAGTGGTTTTCTACTAGTTTAATTTAGTAGTTGAAGGTGTAAGTCAATAAACTGGGCTTTTTTCCAAAATGTTGTAGCAATAAAAAATAAAATCAGTATGTGTTCCTTCTCCTTCATTACAATGTTACCGATGTCTTCTTTTGGCTTTTCTATAATGTGCTGCGGAAACAACAAACTACATTCCTACAGCAATGTTGAAAAAGTTCAGGTAGTCTCAGCCTTTTTTTTTTTTGTTACAATGGAGCAGTTACTGAGTTCAACACTGCACCACCCCTTGCCTACAAGACAACACTGTAGGATTAAAGACACAAAATCTATCGCGAACAGATGCTCAGAACGTACACTCTGCAAAGTTTAGAGTATGTTTCATATAAAAGATGACAGCATGGGAAAGGATGACAGCATGGGAAGGATTTACAGCGTTAAGCTGTCAAATGGTGTTGGACAGTTATATGGCTGTGTCTGACTGTTTCATATATAACTTAATTGGGAGATCTAGCTGAGTATCAAATCTCAGAAATCACACGTACTCTGACAGACTTGCTTCACGTCCCTGAAGCAGATGCAGCGAGCAATAACAAGCAAGTTAGTGTGAGCAGTGAAACACTGCTGAGTCACACAAACTGTCCCTGGGCACATACAAGAGACATAATGCTACAAAAATGAAATGAAATAGGTCTAGGCTATACACAGGAGTTACAGCTGACACGCCGTATACAATCATTGTGATATGCAATGAACAGCTGGAAAGAAGAAGAGAGGTTTCGTAGTGTGGACGCCTCTAAAGCAGACTGGAAAGGATAGGTGGAAAATCATTTGGGAGGGGTGCCTGATATGGTGTGGAGGAGGAACGGGGGACGGACGGCTGGTTTTTCCACTGCCAGAAAGAGAGAACGGCTAAATCAAATTAATTAGCTCCTTCATCTCCAAGCAGCTACTCAGGCATGTTGTACTGGCAAAGAGACGTTTGGAGGGAAAGGGGGGGTGGGGGGCTGTAGGCATCAGAGAATGGGAGACAGCAAGATAGGACATGGTGGAGGGGTGAAAAGCCTGCTGTGTATGTGCGCCATTCAGGCAGGGGACAGGCAGCAGAGGGGAGGGGGTGGGTGGGGGGGGAGGCGGCATAATTCTCTGATAAGCGTGAGGGTTGTTTTGCTGGAGCCTCTTGTTCAGCCATGAGGAGGAGGAGGAAGTGGCTGCATTGGCTGATGCTGTGTGCCGCTGCACTTCGGGGCAATGGTACTTCCTGTTTCTAGACAGCCTGTATTCTGAGGGTACTGTAAACATCTCTGCTTTTCTGCACGCCTCTTTAAATAGCACTCAGACACTTCAATCAGAACCGCCCGGAAAGACGAGGAGCTGAAAAAAGTCTCGCAAAGACAAAAGAAAAACTACAAGGCGTTTTTTAAGCAACTGCAACATGAGGTAAACTTGTGATCAAAAAACTAATAATAAATCACTACCAGTTGTACTGACATCAGAAGAAAAGGAAAAGGAAAGCAGTAAAAACAGGAGAGAAAAAAAGACAGCAAGGCAGATGGTCAGAGGCAATGGCATCGTGCCAGGGGAAACACAACAGCAGCAGAGCAGAGAAACTAAACACAAAAAAGTGAGAAGAGGGAAAAAGGCAGGCGAGCGGTACAACCGAGAGAGATGTGTGGCCATCTCTGAGGCTTAGTGTGCAACTGACAGAGATGAAGGGAATGGAGCAAGAGACAGAAGACGAGACAGTAGAAGAGGGCGTGAGAGAAATAATGAAAAAGGTTTGAGCATGAGCGGGAGGATCAGACGACTAAGGAGACGCTTCTGTGAGGGAGGAAAAGCACACGTATGACTGCGAAGGTGGACTGTACTGAAAGGAAAGAGGCCAAGCTGATTTACTGCAAAAAAATGAGGCTTCCCGATAGTTGGACATTAAGTTAGAGGAGAATAATAGTGAAAAAGTAGGACGTATGGCAGAGGAGGGAACGACCATGCCAGAGGTCAAAACCTTGGGAGAAGAGACTAGTGGACAGCTCAATGCAGCAGCTTCGTTCAGACGAGACTTGGCTGCACTGTGAGAACCCCAGATTAGCACTAAGCCGATTGCAACGCGAGGTGGGATCAAGAGCAATTAATTTAGCACCCAGAAAGTTCCAGGAAGAGGATGAAAGAACCTCAACAAAATGTTGATCTCCTGCAAAACTCTGGTGTATCCCCAGTCAAATACTAGTCGACTTAAAATTCCTATTGCTGTCTGCTGGTTTCTGCAAATAGGCTGTCTGAAAAAAAATAATCCTTTGCAAAAGACAATGGATGGGAGTTTGGAAGGCTTGAAAGAGTGTGCGGATGATAAAAGGAAGGATAAAAAAAGAGGAAGACACTTGGCAGGGACTGACATCAGCCAAAATAAACACCCAAAGAACAGGACATTCTCTTGTTGGACAGAAATGGGCCGGCCTGTTCCAATGGGCTCTCAGAGAGCATGCCTCCAACCCTGCGTCACCCGTTTTTATTACAAAACAACACTCTGGTGTGTTACTTAAGGGAAAAATGATGCCAAAAAATGTATTTATTTTCTCATTCATATAGTAACAGGAAATTCATTGTTATTTAGGCGCAATCACTTCAAGCAACAATCAACACATTACTCAACAATTTTCCTATGGCTGTTTTTCTATTTTGAGAATCATGCTGCTACTGCCTTGGACTGGTGATCTGCCTAGAATCTGAATTGCAGACTGGATATAGGTTACAAAAATATCATTTCTTTAGCAGCGTTGTTTCTTCCGACAACCTTTTATCTTTAAGGACATGCAATCTTGGTTTAAGTTTTTGGAGAAAGTTGCCCATGCTCCAAAACAGCAATTGAACTGTTTTAGACATTGCGAGTGCACTCTGTGTCTTCGCGGCGAACTCTGCAGCCAGTGCAATAGGTCTTTACCTCAATACACCTTATAATACAGCTGTCTTTATAAAGAAAAATAAAGATTTATAGTTCATTGTAAATCAGGTTGAAAAAAAAAAAGTCAACTCGTGCATGTTTGCATCGGCTTGTCTGTCTTTTCCTGCCTTCTTGTTCACCAACTTTATTGTGCTACGAATCCCTCTCGCTTTATAACTCCCCTACACCCCCTTAGGACACACATACACATTCAGAGGCTGACATCACCAGACAAGAGCTCCCCCTAGACACATGAATCCTCACCTCTTCCAGGAATTAGTACCTCCAGAAGAAAAACACATGCTGCTAGATGCAGTTTTTTTAATGTCAGGGACTTACTATTATTATGACTACTATTATTATATTGTAAATCTATGTTGCATTTGCTTTAAAATAAAAAAGTATGTGTCATCAATCTATGGATACACACTTATACAGATCACTGAGCAAAAAGTCAGCTGCAAAAAAAATCAGAAACTACCTATTTGTTAATAGACTTGCGAATACGGTCAGCTGCAAAAAAAATTAACAAATAGGTAGTTTCTGATTTTTTTGCAGCTGACCGTATTCGCAAGTCTTGCTTGACATTGACAAACAATTTTTAATTTCAATTTAAATCTATTTAAATAGAAGAGCACCAATTTCAGACAAAAAAAAAATAAATTTAGCCATAATTGGCACAGCTACATTTTAAAGTTCCTTAACCTAATTTCCAGACATGCATTTTATACATTACAAGATTTTCAGGTTTTGCAAATACTATAAATTACACATTTCAATCTGAGAGAAATTTACCTAAGCCAATTTAAATGGTCCAATAAATGTGCAAACCAAAGAGAAAACTTTACTCTTGCACTTGCAATCACTCTAGTGTTTACATGTTTATTACACTTTATACACTGACTACACTACATGTCAGAAAACGTGATTAAACTCCTGCTTTCAAAATGTTAAAACAGTTATAACCATTTTAGTACAGAGCCTAGAATGACACTAAAAGTATTTGTTTTTAGTAATGATTTTGACACTTGTACATTACTGATATCTGTATAGTAAAAATTCAGGAATTAAGTTTTAATATACACCAATCAGGTTTTACATTATGACCACCTAGTAGGTGGTTTTATTTTGGACACAGTATTTATAATGAACCAAGTAGCCAAAACATTAGAAATACCTCCTCTTATAATGCATTCCAGTACTACTCCACTATCCACTTTGAACCCAATAATAAACAGAGTAGAATTATCAACCACAAAAACTATAAATTATAACCTTAAAAAGGTAAAATTCATGGCAGATCCACTATTGGAATCCATTAATTTGCATGCACAGGTGGTTATGTTATGCCTGATAAGTGTATATTAAAACTTCAATCCTGAATTTTAAGTACACAGATATTGACAGAAAAAGTGTCCAAGGGAAAGTAATTCCCTAATTAAACTATAAGAGTACAACAATGTACATTAATGAAGGGCAACTTTAGAGCAGGGACACAAAATAAATATAAAAATGTAAAAAGTGACAATATACTGATTTATTGCACTTCCCAGACTGATGTAAATTTTAGTTGCAACCCTCAATTGGGTAGGAATCGCTTATTCCTTTGCAGGAATACATCAAGGATGCTGCTGTAACAGTCAGACTGCACAAATACTTCAGATTTTAACTTCAAATGAACATACCTCACACCATCAAGCCTCTGTGCCCTAACCTGCCTGGAGCAGCAGAGGGAGCCTGTCTGACAGTCTTGTGGGACCCGCTTCCGCACTGAAAATGCGATTGTGCAATGCTGATCATTGTGGGTATGAGCCACAGGAGGGAGCCAATTTGTATGACTCCTTTGTAAAGACAGGGCAGAGCCTGACATACACTGAACAATGTGATTTACTGTCACATTATTCTATGCATTATAGATCTGCAATGCATGGTTTAAAAAAAACACCTATTATAATAACTAAAACCAGGGCACGGTTTGATTCCATAAGGATACTGCACATGTGGCTCCTGTACAAGCTCCTGGGCTTAAACGATGCTTTGCTCTGCTGGACCTGCAAAAGAAACTATAGCAAAGAATCACGTTGTTCGTGGCAGCAGTAAAGATAAATTAAGCTCTCCCATTATTACCCGATTATGTAATTTTGTAAACGTGAACTTGGAATAAACAACCCACAGTCCTTCTGGTCGGTTCATACTCTTTATTTAAATACAAAAGCAGTGGAATTATAACAAGACAAAATATCTTTCTGCGTACTATTACAGTCATTGTGTTGGTGTGTGTAGTTGCTTTCACTTCCTTTTTTTAACTGTATGGACATTACATGCACAAAGGATCAACAGTGATACACCTCGACACCTTGAACACTTACCTTAACACGGCCTGAAGTGAACAATGGGAGATTTACGGCTCTCAAAGCAACTTGCAAACACTGCGTGGCGATTTGCTTTCGAACATTTCGCCAGAACCCGACGAGCATCAAATCTGCTTCCCCCATCCTCAGGGTTCAACTAGCAACAGCTAACCGGAATCTAAATCTATTGTGTAACAAGCTAGTGGCGTTTTCTTGTCTCTGAAGACAAGCTTAACGGTGAAACTGTTAACACTCAAATTTGATTAATTAATCGTAAACACTCGATAAAGTGGTATCGTGTTGCTAATATTAAACCGTCTTCCGGCCGAACAGTGAGCTTTAAATTACAATAACAGAACGACAGGCACGTAGTTCGATAGTAAAATGGCTTCAACTTTCGATACCGACTTAACACTATTCGCATGCTGGTTAGCACATTCCCGAGCATTTCGATTCTTTACGACGCTCCACGATATTAATAATACAGTAAAACATCCACGGAGCTGATTCTTATTTTCCAAGGAGTTCGTTTGTTGGAAATACGCAGCTCCAGCCGGTCGAGTTGGTCAACAAGAAAATTCCAGACTCCATCTTTCTCGTTCACAACGAGCAGCCTACAGTCCAGCACCGCCATGTTGGGTGCTAACGGAGCCCAAGTGTGCTAGCTACAGTAGCCGTCGGTTCTAAAAGTATCTTTATGTACAACACATATCGTATTATGACTGTAAACAAAACCGGCGCACCGTGGCCCGAACCGAAGTCAAGCTTTGCTCACAAACCGGGGAATGTAATTACTTACTAAGTAACTAGTAAGCAGCTAAGGCTAAATGCACGTCTCGTCTCGTAACATACAATAACAGTACAATGCTAACGTTAATGCTACTCCGTCTTCGTTTCCACCACTTAAACGCGTTATTATTATTTTTTTTTTTTTAGAAAAACCTACAGCAGTTCTACATTTTAAACGTTAATAAGGTGTAGCAACCGTAAAACAAAGCCGACAAACAGCAGGGAACATACCTTCGTTGTTGGCACGTTAAGCTAAGCAGATCAGCAGCTATATTGCTAAGAAAGATAAATTTGAACGTTTGCCTTTAAACTTGTACTCGGCTGGTTTTTAGATGACTTGATGTACGTTAGCAATGTGAGTCAATATCATATTACATCAAAAACAAAATGCTGTTACTCAACCGCCAAAACGACGACATTTCAGACTTCTTTCAAACGTGGCCTATGATGACTTTTCACATTTTAAGAAAAATTGCAAAAACATGACAACAAACGAACATTGTAATCTACAATAAATCACCCATATAACACGTACATGTAAACACAGCTAGAATCCGTGGAAAATCAAACATTAAATGAGAACTTGAGGCTTCCCCAAGACTTTCCTACAGCGCGGACAGGAAATCCAATCCTTTGGGCGGGTACCAACTTGCAGGCGAGTCCCAGGCTTGCAACAAAGTCCCAGAAATCCAAAAATACCCAGGGCGAAAAACCGAAAAATCGACATGTTTCTAGAACAGCTCGAAAAATAATCCATTATACAGTATTTTGACGTAAAAATATCATATGTTTCTATATGTTTCCCTTGTTTGATCTAAGATCTCAATAGGCCGCAGCCCTGAGCCTCTTTTCTTAGAGCCCAGGCTGATCCAGAGCGAGACGAACGTGAGAACAGAGATTTTTTTTATTTTTGCTCTGAGGGAAGAAATCCACATCGGCAATATTCGGAAAACATCGGAAACAGGGTGGGTTTTGTTAAAATTATTGTAAGAAGGCTTGTTTCTTCGTAGCTACTGGTCCTCTCCTCACCGCTACTTAATATTAATAAGTAAACGGACAAATCAAACGTATTAGAATTGAATATTCATGTTTTGAAAGTAAAATACACTATGTACCGCCTAGTCTGTTTTAATAAAGCCAATAAGGATGAACCCAGATTAAATAGGCACCCGCCCTTACTTTTAATTGGTTCAAAAACTCGACGTGCTGTCCCATTGGCCGTACGAGTCATAAAGTTAATTATTCATGAAGCTGCCTTGAATGACCAATGAGCGTTTTACTACAGACGTGCATGTCCCGCCTATCGACGAGTTAGTCCCTGCGTTTTGGACTGTGTGACCCCGTAGTGAGCACCCAGTCTATTTAACCAAGCGTTGGGCAGCTTCATGCTCAGTAGCGCTTAGAGCGCTCCACAGTGTAGATCAGAAAAAGGGAGGGGAACAGTCGGTGGCCAGTTTACTTGGGAGGAAAATATAAAAAGCTCGTCAATAGAGGCAACCGGCCGCAGCGGTCCGCGGGGAATCGCCTTCGGAGACTTTCCGGTCACCGTTGGCGGCCTGAGCAGAGGCGAGGCGGTGATTTTAGAGGCTGTTCCTGCTCACAAAGCGGCGTGCCGAGGAAGGACGCGGCTCTTTGAATAGACAGGATGCACGGACCGCCCTCCGGCGACAGCGCATGCCCATTGCGCACGATCAAGAGAGTTCAGTTCGGCATCATCAGCCCAGATGAACTTGTAGGTTTTCTTTTTGGGGACTTGGTATTTATGAATGATTATCTGACAGATCACACATTACATCTTAGTTTTTTATATTGTTGTTGCTTTAACATATACGGAGAAGACATGGTTCTGGTTACGACGGAAGTGCTCGCTGTTAGCCTAGCCTAGCTAGCTGTGCCAGGCTGGTGGTGCTTGTGCTAACTAGCATGTTGCAGGAAGTTTGAAAAACTTAAAGCACAACATAAAGAAAATAGATTCATACTTTCACATGAATTAAACCCCCTTTCTATTGATGCAATGTAACATTTAGGCCCACTTATTAGTGAGGATTTAACTTACTTTTGTGGCAGTTTGTTTTGTAACTAGCACAACGTGTTTTACCAATGGCATTGTACGCATTGGTCTGCTTTCGCTCAAAATAAAAAAATAAAAGGTAACCTAAACCAAGACAGATGTATGTTTTTCTTAAAAGATATAACTTTCGTTGGATTGTTTATTTTTGCTTATTTTTACTTGGGTGTATTAGGCTTATTGTTTCATATCATTGTAAACATTAGTTATGGACATTTATAATCAACGTGACAAGCTGTGTCTTCGTTTTAATTTTATTAATCCTTTATTAAAACATTTTATGATTAACACGTAGTTTTATTAGTAGTTATGGCACTGATGATACTTAGTTGTTGATTAGTTCACATTAAACTTATGTATATGTTGTCTTGTTCCCCAGAAACGGATGTCTGTTACAGAAGGGGGAATCAAATACCCTGAAACAACAGAAGGAGGACGTCCTAAACTTGGTGGCCTTATGGACCCCAGACAAGGGGTCATAGAACGAACTGGAAGATGCCAGACATGTGCAGGTACAGTCACATTGTTGTTTTGCTAAAAAAGGTAAAATGGATTTGCCATCTCTGCCTTCTGGACTAATTATTTACATTTTTTGTGTGCCCTCAGGAAACATGACAGAATGCCCAGGCCACTTTGGGCACATAGAACTGGCAAAGCCAGTTTTCCACGTCGGCTTCATCACAAAGATAATGAAGGTTCTTCGATGTGTCTGCTTCTTTTGCTCCAAGCTATTGGTGGATTCTGTAAGTATATTCAGTTTATGACAGGATACAAAGTGAAAAAATTGGACAGTAGAGGCAGGCTTACTTGTGTTAGATGGTCCAACAATTACCCACTCCGTAGGTCGGCTGAAGATTTATTGAATTATTTTCCAGAATTATGCTCATAACTAACCAGTTCCACAGATCACGTTATATCATAACCAAAATCCCATAGAACAACGTACCTCCACAGCCACACGCTGGATTTCCACTAATAACCTGTTGCTCACGTCCTTAGCAACTACAAACTGCAACACAAACATTTGTTTCCTAGGCAAACGTAATTATGTGACATCATTCATGATGTCATTGATATGCATATACATTAACATGTTAATTTACCTAACTTATCAATGCATAGCATGACTGTAGGAAAAAAAACAAGTAGAACAAATACAGAGAAAACTATATTTTTGGGTCATACATGGAAATTTATTAAATAAAAGTATATATATAAATTTGTTTTGTTCTTATTTTATAGATTTGCAGTTTGGTTTTCTAATTGTTTCAATTGCTTTTACCTTTAGAACAATCCAAAGATCAAAGACATCCTTGGAAAATCTAAAGGACAGCCAAGAAAGCGTTTAACACATGTGTATGAGCTGTGCAAAGGGAAAAACATATGTGAAGGAGGAGAGGAGATGGACAACAAGTTTGGGATGGAGCAGCAGGAGACAGAGGAGGACCTCACCAAGGAGAAGGTATTTGGAAACTGTCCTGTTGTTACAGTTGATGGACATTTCACTGCTCAGCATATTGTTTTTAAACTTTTTTTTTCCATGCCATACTCTTAATTTCTGACTTCATGATTTTTTTTTTTTTGCAGGGTCATGGTGGCTGTGGGCGCTACCAGCCACGTATTAGACGCTCTGGCTTGGAGCTATATGCTGAGTGGAAACATGTTAATGAGGATTCGCAGGAGAAGAAAATCCTGCTGAGTCCTGAACGTGTACATGAGATCTTCAAGCGCATCTCTGATGAAGAAGACATAATCTTGGGCATGGACCCCAAGTTTGCCCGGCCTGAATGGATGATTGTAACTGTATTGCCTGTGCCTCCACTGGCTGTGAGGCCTGCTGTCGTCATGCAGGGATCAGCTCGCAACCAGGTAAGACCGGATGAACCCAGATTAAACGTTTACAGTTTATAAGCTGTGTTTCAAGTAAGTCTATATGAAAATTTTAAATAACTGATTTAACTTCTCTTTTAAAGGATGACTTGACCCACAAGCTGGCTGATATTGTCAAGATCAACAACCAACTGAGAAGAAATGAGCAAAGTGGTGCAGCAGCTCATGTCATAGCTGAGGATGTGAAGCTGCTTCAGTTTCATGTTGCCACAATGGTGGACAATGAATTGCCTGGCCTGCCAAGGGTAAGGATGGACTCTCCAAAGTGTTTAAATATCCAGTCAGATGGCTGAGTCTTCATGTTCTGTATTTACAGTTTTTTCTTGTGGTGATTAAAATTTTTTTTTTTTTTTCAGGCAATGCAAAAATCTGGACGTCCTCTCAAATCCATCAAACAACGTCTAAAAGGAAAGGAGGGGCGAGTCCGAGGTAACCTGATGGGCAAACGTGTGGACTTTTCCGCTCGAACTGTCATCACTCCAGACCCCAACCTGCAAATCGACCAAGTGGGCGTACCACGATCTATTGCAGCCAACATGACCTTCCCAGAAATTGTCACACCCTTTAACATTGACAGGTACATCAGAAAAGTTGGTAGTTAATACCTCTGTATGTTCTGCAAAGACGTTTTTATTTTTATAAATAAGGTTTGATTTCACATAAATTACTCTGACTTTTAATAGATTGCAAGAGCTTGTGCGAAGAGGCAACAGCCAGTACCCTGGAGCCAAATACATCATCCGCGACAATGGAGACAGGATTGACCTGCGATTCCACCCAAAACCAAGTGACCTTCATTTACAGATTGGCTACAAGGTTGGCTTAAAAACAAGTAGTTCAAAAGAAATGTCACTTCTGTTACATGATTCAAAATTTTAAATTTTATTCTGACTAAACTTTTATGTGTTTGCTCCCACCCTGTTCAGGTGGAAAGACATATGTGTGATGGTGACATTGTCATCTTTAACCGACAACCTACACTACATAAAATGTCTATGATGGGGCACAGGGTTCGGATTCTGCCATGGTCCACATTTCGACTAAACCTCAGGTACCAAAATAAAGTCTAGAACTTGCTTTTACAAATCTGTTAATTTCCTCTTGTTTGTACTTTATGAAAAGGAGGATTTTTAAAAATAAAAGGAACTTATTTTGTATTCCTTGAATTGACAGTGTTATAGTCACTCTTAACATCTCATTTCATCTCCCTCTAGTGTCACCACCCCTTACAATGCTGACTTTGACGGGGACGAGATGAATCTCCACCTGCCTCAGTCCCTTGAGACAAAAGCAGAGATTCAGGAGCTGGCCATGGTTCCACGTATGATTGTTACACCTCAGTCCAACAGGCCCGTCATGGGTATTGTGCAGGACACCCTCACAGCTGTGCGCAAATTCACCAAAAGAGATGTTTTCCTAGAAAGGGTAAAGAGATTGTTAGCGTCGTTAAGATCTTATGAGTGTAAAGTGTTGATTTCAGGGATTTCATTGGTTTTTCACTCTCTGGGCTTTTCATCACCACAGGGTGAAGTGATGAATCTCTTAATGTTCCTCTCCACCTGGGATGGTAAAATGCCTCAGCCAGCCATCTTTAAGCCTCGCCCTCTGTGGACAGGCAAGCAGATCTTCAGTCTCATCATTCCTGGGCACATCAATGTCATCCGAACTCACAGCACGCACCCTGACGATGAGGACAGTGGTCCTTACAAACACATTTCACCTGGAGACACAAAGGTACAAAATACTGACAGTGTAAAATAAAAACGAAAAAATGTGTGGACTGCAGTTAACTTTATTCAACTCATTCACGTAGGTGATAGTCGAGAACGGCGAGTTGATCATGGGCATCCTGTGTAAGAAGTCTCTAGGAACCTCAGCTGGCTCCCTTGTTCACATCTCCTACCTTGAGATGGGACACGACATCACCCGACTCTTCTATTCCAACATTCAGACTGTGGTAAACAACTGGCTGCTGATTGAGGGTGAGAAAACAGTAAAGTTAAATTATTTATGCTGCTGTATTTTAGTTGCATTAATGTTATAGATTAGCCTTTTTCTTTTTTTCGGTCTGGCATTTACAAGCTTAGTTTTTATTTTCAGGTCATTCCATTGGTATTGGTGACTCCATTGCCGATGCTAAGACATACCTTGATATCCAGAATACCATCAAGAAAGCCAAACAAGATGTGATAGAGGTAAGTATCCTGTTCAGTTTAGTCAAGCTTAAGGAGATAACAAAGCACAGAAAGTGAAGTTTGCCTCCTACCTCCCATCAGGTCATCGAGAAAGCCCACAACAATGAGCTGGAGCCGACCCCTGGTAACACACTGAGACAGACATTTGAGAACCAGGTGAATCGTATCCTCAACGATGCTCGAGACAAAACAGGATCTAGTGCGCAGAAATCTCTGTCTGAGTACAACAACTTCAAGTCCATGGTGGTGGCTGGTTCTAAGGGCTCCAAGATTAACATCTCACAGGTAGAACATTGAAACTAGATGTAATTGCATTACAGGTTATTTCCTTTTAATGTTGTGTAGTTCACTTGTTTTAACTTTTTAATGTTCAATCATATCCTCATTTAGGTTATTGCTGTGGTGGGGCAACAAAACGTGGAGGGTAAACGTATCCCCTTTGGCTTCAAACACCGCACGCTGCCCCACTTTATTAAGGATGACTACGGTCCTGAGAGTAGAGGCTTTGTGGAGAACTCATACCTGGCTGGCCTGACACCAACAGAGTTCTTCTTCCACGCCATGGGAGGCAGAGAGGGTCTGATCGACACAGCCGTCAAGACTGCTGAGACAGGTGAGTGCAGATATCTGGGTGTGACTGTGCTTTAAAAGGAAGAAAATGGGAATAAAGATTTTCGTAAATGTTTTCAACCTGATAAATCTGTTCTACATCAACAGGTTACATTCAGCGTCGTCTGATCAAGTCCATGGAGTCTGTGATGGTGAAGTATGATAGCACCGTGCGTAACTCTATTAACCAGGTGGTCCAGTTGCGTTACGGTGAGGATGGTTTGGCAGGAGAGAATGTCGAATTCCAGAACTTGGCAACCGTCAAACCATCGCACAAGGCCTTTGAAAAGAAGTAAGTTATTCACCTGTACACTTTTTATTTAGAGATTACCAAGACTGGTACAAATCATCCAATATACTTGTACTTAACAATGTGCTGTTAAGGTCGGCTTATTGTTTTTTAATAAGTGTTTAACTCTGCCTCATCTTGTCTTATCTGTTAAGGTTCAAGTTTGATTGCACCAATGAACGAGCACTGAGGCGCATCTTGCAAGAAGATGTCGTAAAAGATGTTCTGACCAATGCTCATGTACAAGGAGCTTTGGAGAAAGAGTTTGAGAAGATGAAGGAAGACAGGGAGATCCTCCGAGCCATTTTCCCCACCGGGGACAGTAAGGTGTGTGTAGTAAAAACACTGCTAATCTCTTGCTTTGCAGTTTGAAATTAAAAATATTCATGCTGGAATGTTTGTCCCTATCTGCAGGTGGTGCTTCCATGCAATCTGGCCAGAATGATCTGGAATGCTCAGAAGATCTTCCGCATCAACACTCGAACTCCAACAGACCTGAATCCTCTAAGGGTAGTTGATGGTGAGCTAAAAAAAACCTCAAATTTATTTCTTGTTACACTCCATTGGCTGTTAACATGTGCCACAAAGTTGCCACTTCAATAACCATATCCCTTCTAATAAAGAAATAACCTGCTGTGGATTTAGAGCCAAGAGGTCACATCTGGCCTCAGAGTTCCTTGAACTAAGTAAAACCACCAACCCGCACTTGTTACGTAACTGAACAGTTCAGGTTCTAGGAAAAATCTTCTTATAGAGCATATTTAAAGATTTCCATCACATTTTCTTACATACCTACTGTAAAACATTGTCTTGGACACCAATTTCCCCTTATTGCTAGAAGTGGATTTATTGTCATAAGGAATCAAGAAGTCTTGTGGATTTCATTACTGAAATTGAATATCCAGCATTAGTCTCAGTCTTTGGGTGTGTGTTCGCATCTCCAGGTGTTCAGGAGTTGAGTAAGAAGCTTGTGATTGTGAATGGGGACGACCCTCTAAGCAGACAAGCCCAGGAGAATGCCACTCTGCTCTTTAATATCCACCTGCGCTCCACACTCTGCTCCAAACGCATGACAGAGGAGTTCCGTCTTTCCACCGAGGCTTTTGACTGGCTGTTGGGAGAGATTGAAACAAAGTTCAACCAGTCCATTGTAAGTTTAGAGTAGTGATTTGTATAAGTCAAGAGTTTGTCATATATAGACACTTGCATACTAAATCTATGAAATAATAACACTCAGTACTTCCCTTCTTTCCCAGGCTCATCCAGGTGAAATGGTTGGCGCTCTGGCTGCTCAATCCCTGGGAGAGCCAGCCACCCAGATGACCCTGAACACCTTCCACTACGCTGGAGTGTCAGCCAAGAACGTAACACTTGGTGTGCCTCGTCTGAAGGAGTTGATCAACATCTCCAAGAGGCCTAAGACCCCTCGCTGACTGTTTTCCTGCTGGGTCAGGCAGCGCGTGATGCTGAGAGGGCAAAGGACATCCTCTGTCGACTGGAGCACACTACACTGCGAAAAGTGAGACAGGAAAACTATATAACATTTCATTATTCAATTTATTTCTAGTCTGTAGTCCTTATGTTGTCGTTCCATTAAATGTTTACTTCTTATTCTTAAATGCTGAAACAAATTTTTTTCTTTTCCCTTCAGGTGACTGCCAACACTGCCATCTACTATGACCCCAACCCCCAGAACACTGTGGTCGCTGAGGACCAGGAGTGGGTGAACGTCTACTATGAGATGCCCGACTTTGATGTGACGCGCATTTCACCCTGGCTGCTCCGAATCGAGCTCGACCGCAAGCACATGACTGACCGCAAGCTGACTATGGAGCAAATTGCAGAGAAGATCAATGCAGGTGAGCTGTGTAGACATAATCTTATTTCATGCTTGGACAGAAATGCTGTGCTTTTCCTTAATTAAAGTCATAATTGTCTCTGCAAGGTTTTGGAGATGATCTGAACTGTATCTTCAATGATGATAACGCTGAGAAGCTTGTTCTGCGAATCAGAATCATGAACAGTGATGAGAACAAGTTCCAAGAGGTGAGTAACGATGGTTATATTCAAATGGCAAATCCACTGAATCCGAGTGCTGTATTGGTCACACGTCTGCATTTTTCTCCTGAAGGATGAGGAGGTGGTGGACAAAATGGACGATGATGTATTCTTGAGGTGCATAGAGTCCAACATGCTGACAGACATGACCCTTCAAGGCATTGAGCAGATCAGCAAGGTGACAGAATAAACCATTTATAAATCCTATCCTCTGCTGGATCATTGGTATCACACAGTCATCAGTAGCAAAACAGTTGTTATGCATGTGTCATTAAGTCACAGGTCAATCTCTTCTTCTTCTTCAGGTGTACATGCACTTGCCTCAGACTGACAATAAGAAGAAGATTATCATCACAGAGGACGGGGAGTTCAAGGCTTTGCAGGAGTGGATCCTTGAGACGGACGGAGTTAGTCTGATGAGGGTGCTCAGCGAGAAGGATGTTGATCCCGTCAGGACCACTTCCAATGACATTGTGGAGATCTTCACGGTATGCTGTTTGCAACAGTGTTTTTCTTGTGACGTTTTTTTTTTTTTTTTTTTTTTTTTTTTTTGTGGTTGGTTACTCATTTTCACTTCTGCCCTCTCCCCCAGGTCTTGGGAATTGAAGCTGTTCGTAAGGCTCTGGAAAGGGAGTTGTACCACGTCATCTCTTTTGACGGTTCCTATGTCAACTATCGCCACTTGGCTCTGCTGTGTGACACCATGACTTGCCGTGGTCACCTTATGGCTATCACACGTCACGGCATCAACCGTCAAGACACAGGGCCACTCATGAAGTGTTCCTTTGAGGAGACGGTAAGAAGATAATAACATTTTGTTTTATTTTTTTGAAGGAATTTGTTCATATTTTTAAGAATAAACTTTAAATTTCTTTTTTCTAATTCCTCCACTCTTTGCATTTCTTCAGGTTGATGTGCTGATGGAGGCCTCATCCCATGGAGAAAGTGATCCCATGAAGGGTGTGTCAGAGAACATCATGCTTGGCCAGCTTGCCCCAGCAGGTACAGGCTGCTTTGACCTGCTGCTGGATGCTGAGAAGTGTAAATATGGCATGGAGATCCCAACAAACATACCTGGAATCAGCGTGGCTGGACGTAAGTGGAGTTGCATTTGCAGCATAAGATGTATTGGATAAGATATGCTGTGATATTTATGTTCCGTATGTGTTCTTTTTGCAGCCACTGGAATGTTCTTTGGTTCAGTGCCCAGTCCCATGAGTGGTATGTCACCTGCAATGACACCATGGAACACAGGAGCTACGCCAGCATACGGTGCCTGGTCCCCAAGTGTCGGTTAGTACAACTCCGCTCAGGTGGATTTAGCTCTTCTCCTTGTTTTACTTTCATTCACTGACCCCCCACCCCCCTCCCTTTGTTCCTGCAGGAAGTGGCATGACCCCTGGAGCAGCGGGTTTCTCTCCGAGTGCAGCATCAGATGCAAGTGGCTTCTCTCCAGGCTACTCCCCAGCCTGGTCCCCCACTCCTGGGTCTCCAGGATCTCCAGGACCTGCCAGTCCATACATACCATCACCAGGTTAGACGCTGCAAATTTACTAATAAGGAGTTATGTTAATCATGTGGTTTTTTTAAAGTCTTTTATTTAAATTAAATGTGAAAAAAAGACATGCAAAAAAATATTAACAAGAATGGTCCGCATTAATCAAATTTCCTTACAAGACAGACGCACAAGAAATTTTATTTTTAAAGTTTTAATACAAAACTTAATGTAGCAGAAATTAATTTGGTTTTACTGTGTATGTACCGTATAGATATGACCAATAATGGTCCAGAGATGGAGCCCTGTAGTCCTCTTTAAGCATTTCAGTAATTTTAATTACATTTTTTTTCCTCAAGGTGGAGCCATGTCACCAAACTACTCGCCCACCTCCCCAGCCTACGAGCCTCGCTCCCCTGGAGGCTACACCCCACAAAGCCCAGGCTACTCCCCAACGTCTCCTTCTTATTCACCCACCTCTCCCTCATACTCCCCCACCAGCCCCAACTACAGCCCGACATCTCCTTCCTACTCTCCCACTTCACCCAGTTACTCGCCAACGTCTCCTTCTTATTCGCCCACATCTCCATCCTATTCCCCGACATCGCCATCGTACTCCCCCACCTCCCCATCTTATTCACCTACCTCCCCATCCTACTCTCCCACCTCGCCAAGCTACAGCCCAACATCGCCAAGCTACAGCCCAACATCACCCAGTTACTCCCCCACCTCGCCTTCTTACTCTCCCACCTCACCTTCCTATTCTCCTACATCTCCATCTTACTCCCCCACCTCTCCCTCGTACTCCCCCACCTCTCCTTCCTACTCTCCGACCAGCCCAAGCTACAGTCCCACATCTCCAAACTACACACCCACATCTCCCTCTTACTCCCCAACATCTCCCTCTTACTCCCCAACATCTCCCTCTTACTCTCCAACCTCTCCTAACTACACCCCAACCAGCCCCAACTACTCTCCCACCTCTCCCTCCTACTCCCCCACTTCTCCATCCTATTCACCCTCTAGTCCACGCTACACCCCACAATCTCCCACCTACACACCCAGTTCACCCTCATACAGTCCCAGCTCCCCGTCCTACTCTCCCACCTCACCCAAATACACCCCGACATCCCCTTCATACAGCCCCAGCTCTCCAGAGTACACCCCAACCTCTCCGAAGTACTCCCCCACTTCTCCGAAGTACTCCCCAACGTCGCCGAAGTATTCACCCACTTCTCCCACCTACTCCCCGACGACTCCGAAATACAGCCCCACCTCTCCGACCTACTCTCCAACTTCACCAACCTACACCCCTACCAGCCCCAAATACTCCCCCACCTCCCCAACTTATTCCCCAACTTCGCCCAAGTACTCACCCACATCTCCTACATACTCACCAACTAGTCCGAAAGGCTCCACGTACAGCCCCACCTCCCCGGGATACAGCCCCACCTCACCCACCTACAGCCCGGCCATCAGCCCCGATGATAGCGACGAGGAGAACAACTGATGAGCTATGCAGACGGAGGGGAGGCAGCTGAAGAATCCCGTCACCTCACGGTGAACACCTGAAGGACAGCACATTGAACCAGCTGGAGGTGACAGTGTCTTTAGTCACAGGGGTCCCAATTGTGATCATTTTTCTCTGGAAATCTCTCCTTTGGGACCCCTGTCTTGTCCACTTGGGGGAGTTGCCCTTCCTTACCCTAAAAGTAGTTAAAACTATTACGTGAAAGACTTGAACTGCTTTGCCTGAAGGAAAAAAGGCTGCCTTTTGAAATAGTTTTTTAATTTTCACATGGGGTGTTGAAGTAAAACTACAAATCCCAAAAGGGAATGAAAAGGAGAGGAAGATCTGAACAAATGAGGGGAGGGATGAAATGTCCCTTTTTAACTTTATAAAGTGTACTGCATCCAGTCTCTCTCTAATTTTGTAAATGTTGGGCAAATATTTGTTCCTGGAAATCATACACTTTGCCAAAAGCCTTTTCCGAACGCTAAGTGGATTGTCTTCATTTCTCAAGTGTAAGCTCTAAGAAATTAAAGGAGGTAATGTTTAGACTTTGTTTACTGCATATTTTACCAAGGTGTTAGACCTTTTGCTGCTTTTGTGGAAGTAAAGTTGCTGCCTTTTTGGGGGGGGCATTTATCTTAATGGAAAATGGAGCTTTGAGTGTCTGAGATGTTAAAATGGCACTGTTTGAATAACCATACATTAGGAGAGAGAAACTGGTTTGCAGGGAAAATTTAATTCTGAACACGGTAAAACTACATAATTGTATGTACCCATCACCCCTCCCCTCTTCCTCCTTCACACCCCAAAGACAAAACCTGAAAGATGTCTTGAAAACACCTACCAGCATCCTCTTGTCCTCTACCATTTTGGAGACTTGTGCATCAAAAGCAAAAAAATAAAACATATACTACTATTACTCCCTTGAAACTGGGAATTTAGAGATTTATATGAAAAAAGTAATTGAATGATTGTCTTTAATTTAGATTCTAGGAGAAAATGGGGCACAGGTGGATGAGGGATTCTACTTTGGCGTTGCTGCTTTTGTCATCGTTTGCATGAGTAGCACATGTTAATATATTTTAATTAAACTTTAGGTTGAATTTTTTTTTTTTTGAATCCCTCCCACTTTTTGCTAATCTTCGTCCTGATTCTGATAGTTGAAGTTATACAAGTTTATTTGGACTACTCAATTTATTTAAGAAAGAAGGTTAACTACTATTCTGTGTGAATACAAATAGAGAAATTAAGATTTTGGGGTTTTTTAAATTTGCTTTTGGTGACTCTATGAACCTGTTTTCAGGAGGCTTATGTTCATGTACTGTGGATGAAGGGGCAAAGGACGGAGGGGAGAAGGCCTTTTTGTTTTTCACCCGTTTTCTCCCAACAGTCCACGATTTTGCCACGTTGGCAACTGCTTTCTCTAAACAAAAGTTAAACAAAATGTTGCATGTAGTCACCGGGTCATGGCTATGCTTCACTTAAAGGTGGTAGAAGGGCAAAGTGTTGGGTGTTTTCACTTCCCGTGATACCGGGGGGGCCGTTGTTTGTCCCCCTGGTCCACCCCACCCCCAGCGGAGTGGAACAGTTTATGTTCTTTTAAGCAGAGATTGTCCAAAGAAACAGCATATTTGGTCTCTCTATTTAAGAAAAAAATCTTACCCACTACATTAGTGTGAACTTTCTTTTAAGCATAGGTGCTTTCTCACGAGACTCAACCGAGGTTGACTGTGTTGGGGAACTGTCTGGAGGCCTGATGACAATGGGAACATGTTTTCATTCCTCCACTTTATCCATTTGGTCATTTGAAGTGGCTTTTCAATTTCAGTACCTGGGTCTCCTTCTTCCTCCCTCTTCATCCACAAGTTAACAACTTAACTTAAATCAGTGTTTGTTTTCTTCCTACCAGTATATGTACCTGTGATGAGGGGAATCATGGGGAGGGTGGGGATGTATCAGGTCAAACTGGGAGTCCTGAAAAGTATATAATTATTTTTTTTTTTTTTAATGGAAAGGTATGTTCAGACAATGTTTCAAAATTTGTCTAATTTTGTGAAACACTGCTTCCGAGTTTGTCTTGAAAGGTCTGCATCTCATGGCCTTTCAAGATGAAGCAGATTTGTTAATTGCACTTAGTAAATGTGGTGGACCTTGACATGTTTCATTTAAAACCTAGAAATGGTGATGTTGTGTCCACTTTGCTCGCATCCGACCCTGTTGTTTTAACTGTGTGCAGTTCACTCAGTTCAGGACATCAGGACTCCCAGGTGAATGAATGGCTTCGTATGCGTGTGCATCTAGGGGTGAGACAGGGTTTCACAAAGAGAAAAGACTTCATGGGTTGGCAGAGGAAGGTTTAACTTTAAATTGCCACTGTATAGAAATCAATTCATTATCTCATTCTGTGTATCTTTGTTCTGTTTGTTTTTTGACTTGGAAAAAATTAATAAAACTTTTACTAAACTTGTGTGATTTTTATTTTTATTTTTTTGAAGTTCTGTACTGTACAGAGACGGTAAATTTCAATTTTGAGGGGCAAAATCATTTGAGCCATGCGTAATATCAGGGAAATTGTGAATTTGAACATAAAATTGTACTTTGTAGATACAATTTTGAAATACTTGAGCTTGAGTAACTTTACTCATTGTTATGCTTTATTATATAAAGGGGGGCAACGGTAGTTTCTCTCATTGGTACTAAAATCACGAAGTTAAAATGGCAGCACCACAGTGAAAATGTCCTACATTACATCTGAAAAGGTTTGCAAACATTGTCACTTTGAAAATGAGAAAACACTGTTGTTTAAGATTTTTAAATGTAATATTTGTTTATTAAAAGTGTGGTTTTTGCATGCATTGTATTGATCATTTGTGTAAAACATCTGGCTTCATCACCCACAATGCTAATAACTTCTAACATTCCCAAGATGCTTTGAGTTTCTTCACATTTCTTTGTAAAACAAACCTGACTGACCTTTTTTTGGTATCAATTTGTTGAAATAAATCTTTTAAAATAACATTTTTATTTCATTTAAATACTAGAGGACAAAATGTGAGTAACTGGAGACGAGCTGCTTCCTCTTGGGGGCGCTCTAACCTTTCTGTTCCATCGGTCAACATTGAAAAACTGGTGCTGAAAATGTACACGCTTTATTTAAAATTATTATAATGGGCTTTTGGCACTAAAGCCTCTTGGCATTTGTAAAGTTTGACCATGTGAGGCTACTGTGATTAATCTGCTGTAAGTGATCATTCAAAACTGCCCTCAAAATGTAAGGGTAACTTTCAATGACAGTGCGTTTAACTCAGAAAAAATATAGCTAAGATTTTAGGGAAAAAACAACTGTGTATTTAAAATGAAGTAAAACTTAGATGATATATGAACAATTGCACTAAAATAGATTTTTATTAGGGAGCATTTGGCAAAAACAGTAACCTTGAGCTTATCGGTAACATTTGAAATACATTAATTTAAATGAAACACTGAAACAAGTTATACTGAAGATTTTTCTAAAAGTGTCTTCTATCCATGTGGGTGATAACACATCCATCCACAGAGGTAATGTGCTGGACACCCTTTTTAAAATACAAAACTGAATATTTCTATATAATAGTCGTACAACACTTCAAAACATTACCAGCTCTAAATTGGGTCAAAGGTCAGATTTATTATGGATATGACAAATATTATTACAATTCGGTGCCACTGTGGTTCCATCATACATTCACCAATTCAGATATAATATCATGATAAAATTACTTACAGAAAAATATTGAGGTCTCGTGAAGCTTATGACATGAGTTCATACAGATGTTGGACTTGTACCAAATTAAAGTCAGTCTCTTTCCATGGCAAAGGTTTATGGTTTTATGACCTGTGTCTGTTTCATCCGTGTCAGAATTTCCTGGGTTCATCCTGAGTTGGACCTTGATAAAGATTCACAGTGTGGTTCCTTTTTGTAGGGGAGTGTTGATAAGTTACATTTACTCGGTGTCCATGTTATTTACACGAGTCTTGATCGTGATCGGAGAAAGGAGGGGCTCCACTCGCCTTCCTCTGGTGGACAGTGTGTGGCAGGAGTCTGTCTCTGCAGCCCGTGTGCGCTGTGTCATCAGTTTGAGCAGCACCTACATACATTTATGAAATATATTAAAAACAGTATCATTTCCGGAGCTGACAGGCTTTTCTACCTGAGCATAGGGATTCTCAGGCAGAGTTGTGCCTCTGGTCTCATCAGACCAATGATTAATTTCTGTTTTATTGCATATATAATGATGTTCAAATTTTAATTTAACAGCACACCCACAAACATTAACCGTAACTGCTGGTCTTTATTTCATTAACTGCAGCAAATAGTGTCATTCTGTTTAAGAAATGTTTGATGTAACACTCGATTAATTCCAATTTTTTTGTTTTGTTAAAACGTAGTGTTATTTAAAGCTACAAACTATATACAGTACATTAACTATGGACATGAAGAAAAATGATTGGGTAATGTACTGCAACAAAAAAAGCTTGTTTTTAATTAAAAACTCAGTGAATATTATTCTGGAAGAGTTGAGTTCTCCGTGGAGAATCTACAAGAGACAGACAGTGGACGTTGTGACACGGACTGACGAAGAAAAAATACTAACTGAATATGACGTCACAGTTCAAGGTGCGTTTGTGAACATTTCAGACACTGACAGAAAGTATCTGCTGTCATGTCTCTAAAAACCTCCACACCTTGTTTCTGTGCTCAGATCCAGTGTCTCCAGTCTAGCTGACAGTGGACTGTGTGTGCAGCAGCTCAGACTCCTGTAACCTCACATCAGCAGCACCTTTACCTGTGACACGCAAACCTGCAGCCAGGAGGGAGGAGAGAGGTCAAAGGTCACAACTACTGGTGCTTCTTTCCAAGTCTACCTGGTCAACGCCTCCATCATCTGTAACCATAGCAACCAGGTCAGAGGGACTAAAGTCCAAGACACAACAAAGACTCAGGATTTCTGTCATTTCTTCCATTATGGTAAGAAAAAAGCAATAAGTGACATAAATGTACATTATAGCGTCTGTCTGAGTGTCAGCAGTTTTAAACTGAATGTGAGTAAAAGGTTAAAAACATCCACTCACTACAGATCAGGTGAGTTACCAAGTAATGTCTATTATTACATTTCCTGTAATATTTTAGTTACTGTAACAATATTTAAGCTCTTTCAGCTGAAAGAACATATGGGAGCAACAAGTGAGCAAATATATATATATGAATATAATTTTGCCTTGGGAATTAATAAGGTGGCAATGGTTTAAATTTAACAGCATTACTTAAACAGAAAAAAGTAAAGTACTTAGATACGTTGTGCATTGTGCACCTGGAGCTCTGCTTAAATGCAGCGTCTGTGCCAACTTCAGCTGGAGTTGAACTTCAGGCTCGAGGCTCTAAGATCGAGCATTAAATAATAAATTGATTGTGTAAGTATTCAGCCACTCCAAATCTGCTTTTAGAATCAATAAAGCAATGACGGCGTTGGACCTGGGTGCATAGCTCACAGCTGTCCACATCTAGGCACTTCAGTTTTTAGAGTTTCTTCTTGCAAAACTGCAAAAACAATCTGCATCGAGAAGTTTTAGCAGGGGCTTTTTGTAATGCTATCAAGGAGCTTTGACCCCTGCGCCACAGTTATGATACTGCAGAAAAAGCCATACAGAACACATTTTTTTACTTTATTTTGTAATGTCGTGAAAAAATATTATACTGTATCGCAAACATTGAACCATAGGAGTATCTGGTATCGTTATGAAATAAACCATGGCTATGGCTATAAAAGCAAAGGTGCTGAAAGATGTCAGACACTGCCTCCTCCTGTTTTCAGCCTCAGAAACAGAATACATTTTTTTTGTCTTTGTTTTGTTCTTTAATTTTTGTTCATGCTGCGGGACCAAACCTGGCACCCTGTCAGCATGTGTCAAAAATATTATTTTACTGTTGAACCTCACTGTTTTAGAGTTACCTGACTTCGAGATAAAACATTGAACCACAGACCTGATGTTTTACGACCCGCTTACAGCTAGAAACACCGTTCAAGTCTTGTTGTTGTTCTGGAGATTTCAGTTTAGCACTGAAGGGATGTGGGATTTCAGTTTAGCACTGAATGGATGTGATGCCCCCACCCAAACCCAAACACCTGCTGACACTTTGCTGTTCTTTTAAATGTGGTGAGCCTATAATTACAGGAACTGGAGTTTGGGATGTTACAGTTTTGTTGCCAAGTTTGAACAGCAGAGGGCAAAGTCTTACCGTTTGTATGGAGGTCAAGGGCTGCAGGGAAAATACAGCAAGTCAACACTAGTGACTGGGAAAAGAAAAGTGAAAGGATCAATTAACGTTTCTATGCAACCCAATGTTCATATATGGATTTGCAGAAATTCTCAATTTTGTATGTTTATTGTGTGAGGATTGCTGATGCTTGTGGATTAAAAGCACAATGAGTCAGAGCAAACTAATGTTGACTGGATTCAGCATTACACATACATTCAATCATAGCCACGGTCATTTGATATTTTGAGCAAAGTGCTGTGTAGATTTGTGAACGTCTTCTGTTCTGTCCACCCTACGGAGGTGCCACTGCCGTGTATTTGGAGCTCGTGTGTATGTATTTGGCCCTAGAACTTGCACTGGACTTTTAGACCAGTGTTTTTCTTTTTGGAACTTATTTTATTTAAATTGGGCCACTTGTGAAGATATAGAACAATCAGATAATCACGATTAATAATGTCTTCAGGAAATAAAGAACCCACATTAAAATAGTAATTTGAGGTGTTGACTGTCATTTACCCCGGCCTCACATACATGAGCATGTGGAGTTAATTATTAATGTATGTCATAATTAGCCACCTGATATTGATAGATTAACAACGTTTGATCTAATAACTACTATGATAAATATAGGTGATAAATAGTTAATATACAGATCAAGGGATGAAGTGTTGGGGAATTGATATTGGTGTTCAAGACAGAAAATATAACAGGAAATTGAGCGAATGATGAATGAAAATAGGATTGATCCTAGAACAAAAAATACAGCTAAAAGATTGAAATGAGATAATGTGGATAAAAATTTTGTGAGGCTTGTGAAGTTTATTGTTAAATTTAGGAAATAAACCCACGGTTGATCTTAGACTTTAGGTTAATCATAGAGCCTAACATGGAGTTTAGTTTGGCCCACTAAAGAGTCTCTGAAGGTCTACTGAAAGTTTCCAGGACCAGAACTGTTCCAGGACACTGTCAGAGTCAACGCGCCGAGACGCGTCCTTCGTCACCCGGACAACACAGCATGAGGGGTTCAGCAACATGAGGAGCTCTGTGTCCTTGGGGACCAGAGATGCGTAAGCAGGACTCTGAAGCTCTGGAGACGTCCTCAAAGATGTGTAACCTCGACCAAATTAAATAACTGTCCAGGGCGTAATGTAAGGATCAAGGCTGGTTTACATGACAGAACAAATACTGGACAAAACCCATGAAACTTCAATGTACAGGGTCTACAATAGAATTGACTTCAGTTTATGAGCAAACTTATGTGCATTCTGCAGGGGTATGTGGGTGCAGTTCACCACTTCCTCTTCACAGATGCATATCGTTTTACTGACCAAAAATATCATGAGTGCAAAAATATCATGAGTGTAAGTGTTTTTATAAGCACAAAGAGCTGTTTCATTAAGTCCATGACGCTCATGTCCTCGATTTCCTTCTGCCGCCGGTCGGTCGTGTTCACGTTGCACGTGATGAAGAAGTAAATCTGCCACAGGAACAGAAAAGGACAGACAAAAGAGGGCGTTCAAAGCATTACGCAATAGCTTTGCTGCAATTGTCATAAAAATGTTGATACATAACTGTTCATTTTAAATTTTTGGTTGGCTTTTTTGGTTTAAAAAGTTTGAATTCATCAACCTTAAACTATTACTAAAGTAATCCAATTAATTTAATTGATGTCAATGGTACTTTTTAAATTTTTAATTCCAACCAGTGATCCTTAACTAACACTAAATTTAAGGGTAAACCGCTCAAAATGAACTAGACTCCGTTCATCACAGAGCTTATTTTCATCAGTAATCCAAATCAACCTACAACAAAACCCTCTAAATTAAGCCTGTATATTGTAGTATCTATATAAAAGTATACCGTCAGCGTGTGTCACTGAGAGCGTGCTGTGCAAACTACGTGACTTGTGAGTTACTTGTGCAGGATGGTTACTATGGTAAATTGTGTTGCTATTGGACCAGTTACAGGAGAACAGAAAAAAAACCATGTTTTTATATTCCACATGTCAGATGATTCCTGGCGGGGCTATTGCACCATCCGATGCCGCCTATGGCAATAAGTGTCTTACATAAACAGGTTAAAGGCGAGTAAACTGAACTGAAGGTGTGACATTTGCACCTGAGATACGTTTAATAAAGTCATGTATGTAGTATTAAAGTACAGCTTTTGTTAGTGCACACCCTTACGGAGATAAGTCGAGGGTTTCCTCATTTCCAAGTGGATGCATCAGCATAATTTACCTGTGGACATAATGAATCATTAGGCCACGTAATAACCTGAGGCTGCTCCTCTACACATGAAGTATGAGTGTCTGAGGGAAATCCTTGTATGACTAATAACTGTGTTTATGTGTGTTAGCATGGTGATGTGTATTAACTCTGGTGACACTCAGTCATTCAAAACGGGGATTGATAAAAGGATAATTTATATTTCATACATGTATTTATGACTTAACGTGGACTAACATGTTGTAACTAAATGGCTGAGGGGGAGTTTTAAATGGATTTTTAAAACTAGTTTATTTTTTGTTCTTCTATAAGACAAAATCTAACAAAAACACGTTGAAATGGGGCTTTAAAGTTATCTGCATCAGCTGGGTCATGAATTTAAATTCTCCGTCCATGTGACGCCCTAATTCAATCAAGTTTGCACACTTTGTGCTTCTTTTGTTGAGTCAGAGAGGCGGGCTAAAACAGGCGCAGGCAGGAAATATTGGGGTGGGGGAAGGCGGTGAGTAAAAGACACAGAGTGAATTTGTGTGTTTAAGGACCCGGTGCATTTGTCTCCACTCTGTCAGCTCAGGCGTCTTGTGTCCCACCATCAGCTAACTGTTCAACGTAAGTCTTGAATGAAACTTTTTTGTGGGTTTGCACTTTCTGCTGTACAGAAACCTCGGCCTTCCTATCGTTATTTTTTTAGTTTTACCCTCTAATGTCTCGCACTCTTTCCCTGCTCACACTGTTTTCCATGTTTGCTCACCACATTCCTCCAGCTGAAATCAGTTCAGAAATCTCGCAGCTGGACAATGCATCTGTAGTTTCATTTCACAGAGACTCCACGCCGTCTGACTTCCATCTTTTCATTCAAACTTATTCTCTGATTTACGGTGTTTAATCTTTTTTTTTTCACTCTCCTTCTTTCTCACTTCCTCCACATCCTTCGTTTCGTTGCAGCTATTTGAGAACTTCCTTAAACGTAGGGTGGGGTACTGAAGCAGCCGGACTGCTTGTGATTTCACTCAGGAAATTAGACTCGGTGTTGACACTGAAACACATTTTCCTACAAACAGTAGAAATGAAATATACTTTTCGTCTCTAGTCTCCTCACTTTCTCTGCTCTCACACACATACAGTGCACTCAGCCATACAATCCCACACACACACTGTCCACACTGACAGTCAGTTGACAGATTACCCTCTGATCTCTCTACGCTTGCTGCTCTGTTGCTCTGTGTATTGTCCTCTCTCATGTTTCTGTCCTCTTATCAACATGCGGACGACTGATTCCGTGACCCCTAAAGTCTCGTGTCTTTGACCTTGCGTTTCTCCTCTGTCCGCTCTGTCTCAGCCGCTGTCCTCCATCTATAACCAAGGCCAAATGTTTCTGTCTTCTAACCCAGAGGTCGGCCACCCTGGTCCCTGCCTCCTCTTCTGACTTTCCCTGGCCAACTCACTGCTTAGAGCTTTTGATTGACTGAACACACTTAATCCAGGTAATCAATACTGACTTGGGCAGGGACAGTTGGAAACAAAGCGAGGATGTGTCTCTTGAGGATTAGGGTTGGCTACCTCTGTTCTAACTTGTCAGGATATCTTGTTTTTCTTTAACTAATCCTTGGAAACAGGCCCGTAAGTCAACCGAATGCACCTAAATACAGCTTTCAACTTTTCAACTTTATTTATGTAGCATCAATTTACAAAAACTCATCTCAAGACACGCTGCATAATAAAGTCAAGACTGCACAGACATTTAGAGAAAACCCAACAATCTGCCCTTGAGCAGCCACAGGCAACATCTACCTAAAACTTGAGGTAAAATAGTTCTTGTGTGTTCGGTTAACCCTCTGCAGTCCAGGGTGTGTCTGATCGTTTTTGAATACTTGTGATTTCACTGTGAAACTGTTACCGTGCCAGCAGTTGGTGTCATGCCACATAAGTGTTTTTGCTGAGTTTGATGTCAGCAGATTAATCATGGGAAACCAAAAAGAAAAAAAAAAAAAGGCGAGAATATCTGAAGCATCGCTGCATGCGCCCTAATTTGCTCAATTAAACACACTCGAGCAATTTATCATAACTCTTCCGACATGCAAACATTCGAGCATCTGCAGAGCTGCGTCTTCCTGCTAGATTAGCTTATAGACAGAAACCCAGAGCACTAAAGTATGATGTGTATTCCTCACCATGCCCTGCTTTGAACAGAACAGAGGGTCTTGCAGTTCAGGATGCGGTTTCTCTGCACAGACAGAGGGTTTACAGGCAGTTTACAGATGGGAGGAGGACCGGCTGCAGCCACAGAAGGGAAGAGTGGAAATTTCCCAGTAATTATCTACTTGGTGTTTAGCTTTAGCCAGGAACCAGGAACCCGACTCGACTCCCCCCACACACCCCACGGGGCTTCCTATCCACGGGCTGCAGCTAGGCTTTCACCATGCCGGCTCCAGTTACCTCCCTCGTATAAACTAACGAGGGCAGGTGAGCGCAAACACTCTTCCCCACCAGACCTTTTGATTCCATACTGCCCCACACACACTCTAGTGGACACGCAAAATGGAGCTGGACTTGGACATCATGCCGGAGGTACGAGAGGACGTCATACAGTTAAGTGGACCAGGGCCTTTTCTCGGCCTCCATACTTTAGGATTGGCCGTCCAAGCGTGGTAACCTTTAACCAGGAAGCTGCGTGTGCTGCCTCAGACCCTGTCGCTGTTTCCTCCTCTGTTTTACCACGTATGCTCAGATAATCACCCAACCTGATGCTGCAGTGAGTGAACATCCCCTAGATTATTGTCTGCAGGGTGGCACAACGATGCAGAGCTGTAAAAGTGTTAGCTGACGTTGCATATCTGCACACAAAGGGGTGGAGCCGCTGCTGACATCCTGTGTCACTCACCACAAGGCTAATATTTATCATTATTAGCCAGAATATTTTGTCCTGTAATTTTCAGCAGATTATACAGGATTTGGCGGCAGTGTGTTGCGTTTCAAATTGGTCTTCCGACTTATCTATAATAAACTGACTGTTTGTTTTTCCACTCCTCCTTTATCAGTTACGGTTGTTGGTTGGCGCCTATCTGCTGCAGCAGCGAAATCGAAACATATACTGCTTATATAATCAGAAATGTTGTTTGATTTTGCATGTTTTGTTAGTAAATTCTCTGCCCGTTTGTTGTTCATTCTGGTGTTTAAACGGTTGTGTGATCATTCAATGAACATTATCACAACCCCCCATTTATCTGCAGAGCTTTTCTTATCAAAACGGAGGAAACCTCAGCGGATTTTGATTATGTAGCTTTGCCCGAGTTCTAAGATGTCATGTTGTGTATTATCATCCTGCAGAATCTTTTTGATTATCTGTACAAGCATACAGCTGCAAATATAAAACACTGTTTGACATCAGACATCTTACGGTGAAATAATGCGAAACACTTTGGATTCCAGAGCTTGTCTGAAACACTTTGGATGGTTTTCCTGTCATCATCTAATTTTCATGACTGTTAACGGTGGATAAAAGTTCATTCTTGACCTTATACACAAATATCTGAACTCGACAGACAGCAGAATAGAATAAAACAGGGTCACCTACACAGGAGCAACAATTTTCAGCCCCATTTCCTAGCTGTGTACAGTGGATGACTGAGTGAATCATGTGACTTTGTGACTCTGAGTCACTGAACAACTGAGTCACGTCTCTCTGCTGACGAAGGCCATAACATATTAAAATTCACTATAAAACTGTAACTTTTTAATGCTGCTCACTGTCTTCAGTGGAAAGTGATTTCTTACTTAAACTTCAAACTCACCAATTTTCAACGTGCTTTCTATGACTTTAGAAAGCAAGTTGAGGGGGTGAACTGTGGTCACTTATATTTTTAAACTTCTCTCCGACTTCTCTATATTATAATCTTTCTCTGCTTCCTGCTATAAAAATCCTCCAGATGATGTCACATTCCTTGCATGATTGTGTACATATGTGATAAATTTTTACTCTTATTTTTATTTTTGTCATTTTAAATTGTTTATGTATTTTGCAGTACCATGTACATTCTCTGCTGCTGTAACAAAGTTTTATCTTATCTTATCTCATCACCCGGAGTAGTTTTTCATCATTAGGACTTCCGATGATGTCATCTGGAGGGGCTCAGGAAAATCAGGATGACCATGATTAAAACCTGCACAATATGACCAAGGAGACAAAGAGATATTTTATTATAGGGACGTCAGAGGGAAGTTTAAGGGCATCCATTTACATGTCCTACCCAAGCTAGATCTAAAAGAAGCAAGTTAAATATCAGTGAATATGTCCTTTAATTAAGTGACCATTTACATTAAAAACTTTGAGTGAGAGATTTTCTTAACAATACTTTGTCTAAAAATGTATCTCGTGACTAATTTTCCAGTTATTTTGGAGCTTTCAGCTGCATCTCATGGTCATCTTCCTTGGAGAGTGATTGGTTTGTTAAAACTGTCGAGCACTTGATTCAACAGTTGTTGAGCAGCTGTATCACGTATATCAGTGAGTGTAGGGTTATGTTTTCATGATTTTCTGAGATTATTAATAGATAATTTCTCCTTTTGAAATGTTTCCTTTCCCTATTTCTATGGTTTTGTTCACTTAGTTTTATGTTCACACCTGAAATTCAAGTCAGTGGCAGAATGTGTCCAAAGTCTAGCACTTGTTGCCACAGAACCATACAGTGAGACAGAGTGAGACAAGGGAGAAAGACAGGTGCCATCTGTGTTCGAACCTCAGAAAAAATATAGCGCCACACGCGAACGCAGGAAGGTGAATGTGTGGTGGTGCTGCAATGTTCTTTTTCCTGTGTGAAACAATCAGAAAAAAACCTAAGAGAGAGGGAGGTGCTGCATGAGAGTGACTCAACCGACTTCATTCCGTGCTCGGTCTCACCTGTGATATGATCTAACCTGTGTTTAGACACGCCTTGTTTTGTGCACTGAAACGAGTGTTGAGAGCTTGGTGTTGTAATGTACCTTAGCCCCGGGTCTTAGGCACTAACACAACCCCTCATTTCGGCTCGACTCGGTGACGTACTGCAGCACTCATCACATCGACCACAGCTTTGTGGCTTAGAAGCGTCTGAGCTGAATTCTCGTCTCTGTGGTTAAAACTCATTTTCTTTCTTACAAAATCGACCATTTACAGTTAGTCATTTGGCAGACATCTTTGTCCAAAGTGAGTTACGAGTGAGCTACAAGGCAAACAACAGTAAAGCAAAGTGAGATGCAAGTGCAACTTTGATTGCAGACCTGAATCAGGCAGTCGTGATGGACACGTGCTGTTGAGTTGTCCACTCTGTAGGAGCGACATAAGTCACATTGTTAAGTCTGTAATTGAGGAAGCTTTGTGACAAATTGTCCTGGACTGTGAGGCAGCTGTCATCTGAGGGTGACCACTTTAGTTCCTCCTGCATGTGTTCAGACTTGGTTGGATGCACTTCTGCTTTCACTTCCCCTAACGTCAACCAAAACCGTATTTACTAAATGGAAACAAGTGTGTTTTGTAATGTATTTACACTTCGTGTTCTCAGTCTGTTGGAAGGAGTGTGTGTAATTCACCAGCCAAACTGGCAGCTTCCCAAGCATAACCCGCAGGGTTGTTTTTTAATAGTAGCAACAATTTTCGGTAATAATCTGCCATTATTGTCTGTCCTTGCAGAATGTTCCCCTTCCAACCAGCACCGGGTCAGTTTGGGCCAGAGATCCGGGAGCCGGGCCTACGAGTGTGGAGAGTGGAGAAGATGAAGTCAGTGCTGCTGCCTTCATCCGAGGTGGGAGCCTTCTATAACGGGGACTCGTATCTGGTGCTTCATAACCGCGGCGAGCTGGGAACTGACCTCCACATGTGGCTGGGTGAGCAGGAAAATTTACCAGCAATACATACGTCCAGATTCATAAAAGAAAAGAAAAGTGTCACAGTTTCCACTTTTAGCCAGTCTGAAGCTGAGTGAAAGAGCAGCCACATTAAAATGATCTGCAACATATTTGTCTCCACTCATCTCTTTGTACCAACCACAGGTCTCCATTGTTTCACGGCATGTGACAGATTACAGTGAAGGTATCTCATGTCACATAAATCAATCAATGTCAGACAAGTGATATTTAATTACGTTGGCAAGCTGAGACAAACCAAGCTTATACAAGCCAATAACAGATTGAGTAACAAGAGGAGAGATGATATGAATTTCTGCCCTGTCAGCATCCAGTTGTTCAAACAGGTTTGGTGCTGTCTGTTTCCTCAGGTCATACAGCAGCCAACACTGGATTTGGCAGTGTCATCTTCCTAAATTAGAGCGAAATATGATGGAGGAAGTTACAAAAAGTCACAAGACTAGTACCAGCTGTTGATGAGACTGAAGGACATGGACATCTCTCTGCCCTCTTTGTTCTAATGCATCTCTGCTTTTTTGCCAAAATGTCCAGATAGACGACATCAGCCAAGCCAGTCAGAGCATCGTGGTATTGGCAACCAGGCAGCATCGGGTTTTTTAGCTTGAAGCCTCAGATTTTCATAATCTTTCAAGATTTCAAGAAGTGAAGCTAAATCACAGTGAAAGATCCACAAGAACAACTCAGCAGTTAGAGAGAAATGCAGCTGTGCTTTTGAACAGAGGATAGGTGACACTTCTCATTAGAAAACTAAGAAGGATTATATGGATACATAAATTAAAAGCAATATGTCAGGTTCTGCTGCATCAACTGCTAATCTCTGAGCGTGCTCTGTCAGTGCTGAATTGGAGTGGAGTGTTTGAGCTACGTGGTGTTGATAATACTCAGAGAGAGGAAAGGGAAGCTTCTCCTGTTTCCGTTTCCCTCGATCTGACAAACGCGTGGAGTAACTTTTGTCCACTGCTTACTCCACGCCTCACCCTCGTCCGCTCAGGGCCGTCGGCCAACAATGGTCCAACTAATCGAGATGAAACGCGAGACACATCAGTGACCCGCTGCATCGTCGTGTGAGGAGAGATGCAGAATGAAGGAAGGATGACAAGAGAGGGAGAGAGAGACGGGCGAAACAAATCCTTGGGGAACAGGGATGAGTTTTTGAGCAGGGCTCATTAAAATTGCAGGAGGACTGTTACAGTACTCAAATGTGGCTGTTGGTTCCAGCATGTATCCGGAGCTTGGGTAACACTAAGCTGATTGTCACAGCTTGGACTGCCAGCCTAAGCATGTCTTGGTGCATCCTCTCTGCTGCTCATCTCAATTCTCCATGACCCATCATCTCCCTCAGTGTCTCCTTCTTCCCTCATTTTTTGACATATTAACCTTTCTGGTCCCATTTCTTAATGCTTTCTCCTGTCATTTCATTTCGTCTCTCTTCCTGCTGCTCTTGCAGTGTTTAAAAAGAGTCACTTTAACCTGAAATGCCAAACACAGAACCTGGACATACAATTGGCAAATGATCCAGATTGTTGTATTTTGGAGGGATGTGTTCAAACTCTTTGTGTTTGCTCGTGTTTACCTCTTTCCTTTCTCTGCTCCAGGGGAAAAGTCAACTCCGGACGAGCAGGCGGCCTGCGCCATGCTGGCCACTCAGCTGGACAACTTTCTGAAGGGTGAACCCGTTCAGCACAGGCAAACCCAGAACTACGAGTCGCAGGAGTTCATGAAACTCTTCCCCAGAGGCGTCACCTACAAGGTGAGACACTAACGATAAATGTTTGCAATGTCAAAGAAAGCCCACGTTTTATGTAATATAAGATGCAAAAGTACATTTTATCATGTACATTTATATATTTTATCATAAATCAAATGTAAATACAGGAAACAATAAACTTTTGTTATTATTAAATGTGTATCAATTTGTTTTCTTTAGAATTTTTAATAAATTCTCCAGGAATTGTCTTTATATTATTGTTATATTACAGAACCATCAACAGCTAAAAACAAGTAATGTTTGTCAGCAGAGATGAAATGAAGACACACACTGCAATGTTCCGCTTTCCTCACAGGAAGGTGGCGTGGAGTCGGGCTTCAGGAAGACCCAGGAATCGGGGACGGTCCACAGATTGTATCAGATCAAAGGGAAAAAGAACATTCGTGCCAAAGAGGTAGAGCTGTCGTGGAAAAGCTTCAACAAGGGAGACTGCTTCATCCTGGACCTCGGGGAGGTGAGGCCACACACACATCAGCCCACGTTTCCAAAAGTGACAGAGCTGAGATCTTCCCAACTGTGAGCTGCGTGAAATAAAGTGTGAACTTCTGTGTGAATCTGATGCTGATGCGCTGTTTCTCCAGACAATCGTGTCGTGGGTGGGATCACAGGCCAACATCTTCGAGAAGCAGAAGGTGCGTGAGATCGCCACGTTGATCCGGGACACAGACAGGCACGGTAAAGCCCGGATTGTGGACACCAGTGAAGGGGAGGAGGCTGAAGAAATGCTCAAGGTAAATACAGAGTTTCTATGAGTATTTGATGTTCAGTCAAAGCGTGTGGCTCACGAGACGCTGTGAAACATATTTTTACTATAATTTATAATATTGCTGCTGTCCTTCTCAGATGTTCTGTTTGTCTTCACTGCGTCTGTTGTGTTGATGAGCAGGTTCTAGGGCCGATGCCGGCGCTGGCAGAGAGCACGCCAGAAGATGACAGCAAAGCGGACGTGTGCAATGTTGCCTCGCTCTACAAGGTAAATTCATCTTTTTTAAAAAAAAAAAATCAAATGCATCAAACTGTCCGTTTCACTGAAGCCCAAACCTGCGCGCGCTCACTCCGCAGGTGTCAGACGCAACCGGTTCCATGACAATGACCAAGGTGTCGGAGAAGAGCCCGTTTGCCCAGGAGCTGCTGGCTCGGGACGACTGCTTCATCCTGGACAACGGCGCCAATGGAAAGATCTTCGTCTGGAAAGGTGAGGAAATAATTCTGGGACCCCAGCCAGTGCACTGCAGGAAATGATGCTGAATGAAAATATGAAATCTGTGTCAGCACTGATTGGCAATAACGAAAATCCATAAATCATCATCGTTTAATAAAACAACCATGGCAGTAATCCTTTCCAAATTCTCTAATTAGTATTTATATTTCAATCCCTACACAAACATTATTTTAAAAATATGCATATATATGCATATATTTTTGATATTATTTTTAGGGCTATCAAAATAGCATGTTCATGTTTATTTACTCATCACAATTACTGATTCCGTGATGCTCTTTTAATCGATATAGTTTGATGCAGGCTATAGCCCTGCCACTTTGCCTTTGCTTAATGATATTAATATAAATATAGATGAATATATAAGAAATACAAGACATGATGAGCATAAAGTAACTAATGAAAGTCAAATAACTCAAATCTGTCTAATCTTTAAGCCCACACTTAAAGACTTTGTGGCTTTTATTTGAAATAAAATGGTTGTCACCTTCAGTCTGAAAGCTCTTATTAAATGGATTGGATATAGAAAAAAATCAGAGAATTTTATTTAAAATATTCACTGATTTACTGTGTTTTTAATACTTTCACTGCATGTGTCTAATGTGGATCTGTACAGAAACCAGCAAAAAAAACTTTCAGTTTATGATCCTGCTGCGGTAAACAACATGTTGTATCTCTCAAACAGTTATATTGATATCAATTATTGACCATCAGGTAACGGAGCAAACTCAGAAGAAAAACGCGTGGCTCTGCAGATGGCTGATAGCTTCATCGAAAGAATGAAATATCCCAGGATGAAAACACAGGTACCACTCATAACTGCAATGTGCCGTTCCATACTGTGAAAATCTGAGGCAGTATCTTATAGATATTATATCTCAGTGCAGCTTCACTGTCTCCTTTTTAAAAAATCATTTACAGCTCTGGATTATCTGCAGCACATTTACTGTAAGTGCAGTAAAAGTTTATGTCCACTGTGCTGTAGGTGGAGATCCTGCCACAGGGGAAGGAGACGGTCATCTTCAAGCAGTTCTTCAAGTGCTGGAACTAAACACCTGACAACTGCTGCGCTGGAGAACTCGCACAAAATACTTTTTTTATTTGCCTTCACTCGTTTGTGTATATTTGTAAGGTACCGTGCAGACAAAGCTGTTTCAGAGAGATGTGATGTCACTTTTATAAATGCGAATGAGTTTCTTCTACTAAGAGAATAAAGATGGAAAAATCAAAGTCAATGAGTTTTGATTTTTGTGTTTGCCTGTTTTTTTTACCTCCAAACGTGTCCACGCAGCAGGTTACGCCTTCGCTGTTGTCAGGGGTCTTTACATAACGCTGTCAAAACTGTTGCCATGGCTACGTGAGGAATTACCTAAACGATAACACGTCACAGTCAGTGACTTTAACATTTATCGCTGTGCACTCCTGAGCTGCTTCACATACCTCTGGTTTAATGCTAGGTTATACTTTTTCTCCACTTTGTTAGAGGGACATATGATATATAACTGTGGTAATACCAGGTAAAGATTTTACATCCAAAACATGTGGAACCTAAAACACAAAACGTATATAAAATGGGTATGAATCCATTGTTACCCATAAGCAAATTAATGTGGCTGCAGAGTGAATAGGTACAATCCCGTTATTTATTGTTGTATTTATGAAATATTTCACTTTTTCTGATTATGATGAGGGAGAATTTGATAGATTTTGATTTTAACAAATTATGAATATAGTGACCACAATGATGCAGTTTAATTCTCCACTGGAGGAAAAAGAGCCAATACTTGTTTTAGCACTTTAGTATTTCAGTTCAACACAATATTTTATGTGAACATTTTTACATACTATAGTTAATGTTCATCCATTTAAGAATTTTTAACATTTTGACATTTGTTATTAAACACATTGTACAGTGGATTTAATAGTTTGCATCCCTACAGATGAATTTTTAAAATCAACCAAGGAATCTGGTAATTAAAGACATTTAATACATATGCAATATATATATAATTAAAAAATCTTAAAGTGACAGGTGACAAGATGTTTTTGTTTATATAACTATTGTGTTTTAATCTGTTTTATTTCCCATTTTATTTTACATTGTCTTTTTATTAATATTTCATGTTACTATTTCTGCTACTGTGATGTAGTCAGTCAGTGCAGGTCAAGAGGGCGCAAGGAGGGGCAGTAACGTGATGAGTTATAGTTTGATGTTACACCCATAGATACACAACGTGTCAGTGGGTAGATGAAGTCATTTTTTTAAACAAGGTCCTAAAAAAATCTCAGCAGAATTACTGTAAATTATATAAGACCAAAAAGCCTTATGGAAATAAATTTGCATGATTGTGATCCAAGCTTTTTAATGGTTTTGACTGTTTACCTGCTGTTTGGCCTCTAACGCGAGATAGAGATAAGAGATTGTTTTTTTATGGCAGTTTACGTTTCAGAAAGGTTTGACAAATCACAGCAAACAGCCGTGTGTAGTTCTGTCCTGTATATTCATATCAATGTTAATATTTTTCCTTGAATTTTCTTTTTTCCCTTTTTTAAAATAGAGAGAAATGCTACTAAGTTCAGTCAAAATGTCTCTTGCTTATGCTGTGAAATGATTTTACTTTTTGATATATTTGGAAGAAACATTCAATCTTTTATTTATTATACATATTTTCATATTCCAGACCCTTACAGTCACACCTCGGCTCTCACCACATAACCCACAGCACCAGTGGACAGTTCCAGGAATCCTGCTCCTGAAACCAGAGCTACTGCGTGACTCCATTAATTCTCATTTATCACTGTTGTAAAGAATCCTGGCTCTTCCCTCTCGTGATGATTGTTCCAGTAGCTGCAGGGAAGCTGCGAGGACTTCGTGACAAAGAGCAGCACAGAAATTCCCCTCAGCGTCCCAGAAGCCATAAAAAAGTCCAAAGATCAGGGAGAAGCAGAGAGGAACAAAAAGACTGGACAGCTGGCAGGGTCTGTCCAGTCTTCTCCGCCCGCAGAGCTGCACCACCACCGCTCCCTGGACTAAAGGTAGGACACGATCCGGAGCAGCAGAGCTTCCATACCGTGTGTTTCCCATCAGATGTGTGTATTATGATCATTTTTGAGGATTTTACATTGTAGCCAGTCACGGTGGATGGAGTGAATATTCAGCAGGGTGTTTATTGCCTGATCACAAACCTGAAGAAAACACCTTCGTTTCTGTACAAAACTAGATTTGTTTAATTTTCTGTTACTGGTTTGGTTTTAATCATATTCCTGTTACATCATTGTATAAATCATTAAGTAGCATTTAATTGTTGGTATTCATTTAGTCAGTGGATTACAGAGCAAGTTTAGAACTTTGTATCTTTATAACTGAATCATGTGAATTTGTATCATTGCTATTTAAGTAGTGATTAAATAGCTGAACACAGTGTACTTGTATTTTAATTTTATTTTCATATTTTCTTTTTTGAAAATGTAATTTTACAGTTTAAAAGCAGCAAGAGTCACAATGTGTCACATTGAATAATTCAGAAATATATGTAGCACAGGGTTATTTTTTTCCACGTTACAAATACTTGTTTGTGATACTTTTTGTAAGTAAAATTTGCTAATGTGATGCAGACAATTTCCACTTTTATAGAAAAATGACTACTACTTTTGCTTTTTTAACTGCAGTTTTGCTGCTTTTCCATTTCATCTTTTCATGTGTTCTTCCAACAGGAGTGAGCGTAACATGATAGAGATGAAGAGCATTTTGAAAAGCGAAAGAAGTAGGTTTATATTTTTTCCAATCGTTATTTTACATTTTTTTTACTTTCTCTGCATGTTTAGTAAATTACAACCTTTACTCGCGTGGGGAGATAACTTGAATTCAATGTGAAGCTCATAAAAACTTACAGTATATAATCTGCGGATTAAATCCAAGGGAATAACTCTGGTTTGTAGCAGCTTTGATTGTGGCCACTCTGAAAGGCTCAATCCCTCACTCATTTTCTTCCTCTTTCCTTTTTCCTCTATTTCCTGCTCAGTCATTTGAAATTATTAAGTGTGATTCAAATGTTTGTATGTGGATTTGTCCTCCTGCAGAGGTGAGCTTAGCTCTGAAGGTGGAGGACAGCAGCACCACCCAGAGCAGCTCCATTGGGGCCGTGCGCTGGAAGCTGCCGGAGGAAAATGTTCAGGCTCACAGCTCCGTCCCCAGCAGACCAGCCAACGCCAACAACCTCACCAAACGCTCACAGGTACAGCACATGTCCTGCAATGAACTTGATGTTATCCTGATGATTAAACCTAGTTGAGTCTGTCAAACATCCAACCAAGTTGAACACAGCTGATGAAGTTCTGCAGTCCAAAAAAAAACACCTTTAAATCGATGTGTTTTTAGCAGGAACATCCTCGTCAGAACAGCCTGAAGGAGCTGCGCAGTCTGCAGGAGTGTGTGCAGTTCATCCAGCACTGGAAGGAGCAAGTGGACCAAGTGTGCAAGGTAGGACACGAGTGAAGGAAGGACGATGTGAGTCAGTGGCACAGCAGACACACATGTATGTTCCTATTCCTTAAGGGCAGCTTTTTTTTTTTTATTGTGCAAATTCAGAGGGAAAAGAAGAAAGTGGAACTGAAAAGTTTCAAATCCGTAATGTCAGACGTGGCCATGAGGAACTAGACAAAGACGCACTGATGTTTTTAGCCTAAAAGTCAACTGAAGAAGATACGGGCAAGTCAAAAGTTCACAGCGCGAGATAAAGCTCGCAAATGTGTAAATTGTGATACCCGCAGTCAAAAGTTCAATGCCCGCTTGGTTTACACATTACACTCGTTTATTTAGTGAGCAATGAGTTCATCTGAACGAGTCTCTGTGATTGCAGCGGGTTCGTGCAGCGTGATGATTAGGTTTGGCGGATGGGTGGAGGCTGATACGAGGCCGTTTATTGCCTTTTACAGCCTGGTTACATGATCCTCTGTCCTGCTGCATGAAGACATATGAGGAGGGGGAGTCACACTTTACAGACATGATATATTTTTCTTCTTTCATGGGCCGATTTTTATAAGTGAATTTAAAAGGGCCTTTTTTTACACACCTGTAAATGGAAAACACATGTGTATGATTATGACCGAGCTGCCATTTGTCTTGTGTAACTGTTATCACACGTTATGCTTCTAAGTGTGTGTGACACTGTGTTTTAAAGGGGGCAGTAACCCGGAGGAGGGCTCCAGTAAGGAGAAGCCCCAGAGATTTGACCAACGCACTGAACACAGTCTTGAGGAAAGCAGGAAACTGATCCTAAAGTGGGCTGACGAACTCCACCATGTTGACAAGGTCAGTGCCTGGTTAAACGCTTTGGTTGTGAGACATGCACAGATACCAGAAATATCCTAAAATAATATTTGCTGATTTTATGTCCATAGCTCCTGAAGGAAACTCCCTGGGCATCTGAGGGTCAAAAACTAGAAAATGGAAAATTGGACAATAATGAGGAGGCACAACTGAGGATGACTGAGTGGGCAAAGGAGCTGCAAAAGGCAACTGAGGTATGGAAGAGGAAGTTTATGCTCCAGAAAAGCTTTTGAAAAAAGGGTTTGCACATTATGGATAAAAGCATGGACTCCATGAAAACAGAAGTTATAGGAGCATGTGAAGAAAAATACGAGGTTTTACTTTCACGCCGTCTCTGCAGCTGAAATGACTCTTTGCGTTTCGCAGAGTTGCGGCCTGCAGAGCAACGAGCTGGGCAAAGTGTTGAGTCAGCTCGGCGTAAAGAACAAGCGCCTGGTCAGCCTGCTGCATCTGCTGGAGTTCATCACCTGGTCTCTGCTCAAGGAAGACAGCACAGTGAGTCACACACACACACACACACACCGTTAACAGCGTTTCTCAGAAAGGCCTAAATGAAACAGAAACATAACGACTACCTGAAAACTCACTGATAAACCGTAATTCAAGCAGTAAAACGCAGGATTGGCTTAAATTCAAAAGCACACAGTTGATCGGTGTCATGCAGCGCAGACGTGACCAGATCCCAAACTGACTTTATCTACTTTATTTGATTGAACTCTGCTCTTTGATTTGCGTGCACAGCATCAATCAGCGGACACTGTTATCAAGTTTATATAATCCACGATCTTCCTTTGCCCCATAAACTGCAACAGTCAAAGCCTTTGATCACTGATGGTGAAGATGGTAAATGGTAAATGGGAACTTATGTACAACGTAGCTTCACATTCAGCCCTTCACACACACACTCACACACCGAGGGTGACGGCTGCCATGCGAGGCGCTCACTGACCCACAGGAAGCAACTCGGGATTCAGCGTCTTGCCCGAGGAAACGTCGACATGTAGCAAGAAGGGAATATAATCATCACAACATTTGCAGCTGATGTTATAGATTACACTGCAAAGTTCTTCACTCACATTTTAAAGAATATCCTGTGCTTGATGCAGCATTTTTGATTTTCCTTTTTAGAAGATGATTCCACAGTTATGGTTACTGGCAAAGCAAAAGACCTGGGAAGCAGGAATTTCAAGATACATCCCAAACTCAGGTGGGCATTTTAAAATCGTATATGTCAGGATAACTTACTGACTGAATGTCTGTCAACGTTGTTTCAAGTACTTTAGATTATAAGACATAACGTCTGTGTCTCTGTTTTCAGTGTGGACCTGGATTTGCAGTGCAGCAGGTAAGATCCACCGACTTTCTCCTTTTCTCACATAGGAGAGAAACAACGAAAATCAAATTGGCAGAACAATAAGCTTTAAAAAACATGAATCTCTTTACGAACAGAGGATGTGACTCTCGACTCCACGACCAACAACCCTTGGCTGATGCTGTCCGAAGACCAGCGAATGGTCCAGGAGGGCCTCTCGGAGACCGACCTCTCTCAAAGCCCCGAGCGCTTCGACACCTGGCCCTGCGTGCTGGCCCGGGAGTCCTACAGCAGCGGGCGTCACTACTGGGAGGTGGATATAGCCAACAACGGCTACTGGCGCATCGGATTGACCACTGCCAGCTCGCAACGGCACGGCCGCTTCACCATGACCCCTAAACAGGGCTACTGGGTCCTGTGGCGCAGCACACACCAGTTCTACGCCTGCACCAAACCTGAGACATCACTTCCGGTCGGTCTCGTGCCGCGACGCATGGGGATCTACTTAGACTATGAAGAAGGCCAGATCTCTTTCTACAACGCCGAAACAAAGTCCCACATCTTCACGTTCACTGCAAACTTCAGAGAAAGTCTGTTCCCTTTGTTTGCCCCGATGGACGGTCGCACACTCATACGAATTATTCCAACTCACAAAGTATCTGTAAACTGAGGAAGACGAACTTTAATGCAGTTTGGTGCAAAACTCTGCAAAACTTTAAGGTTTAGGTTCGTATGGAAAAGAGGAGGATGCAAACTTAACCAACATAATATTAATGCACATTCAAATGTTGTTTCATCATCAGAAGTAACAAAAATTGTCAACAAGTGTTTTTTTAAATATATAGTAAAATAATGAAATATACATTATTGCAAACATTTGCATCCCTTTGCTAAATTAATTAAAAGTTAACTTTTTTTTATTAAACAATTTTACTAGCTGGATGTGCATCAAATATGATGTTGATGGAAAAAACTTCCTTGTTTTAGTCTTGTTAACATAACAAAATAAATGGATGCAAACATTTGCACCAAACTGTAACTCATATTGGGCATTTGGTTAATAATTTAATATGACTTTAAGAACATAAGCTGAAATTGTCTTTTCAAAAAATTATTCATATATATGTATACTTGAAGTTGAAGGTGATTCTTTTTCAACGTTCACTGAAAAGCACAAGTTAAACATTGTGACTTCAATACCTCTTTAAATATTACTCAATTTAATAAAAATCTGACTAGATTAAAACAAGCAATTTACAAATTCTGATGATAACGTTTTTGGATTTGAATTTAAAAGATTATACAAACTATTTATTGTATATTTTATGTCGACAATTTCCTTAGAAATAGGGACCCTAAAAACGTTTAGTAATTGAAAAAATATTTATTTAAAACCAAGTTTATAGAAAAAGCTAAAGTGTGTCAAAAACTGCAGTTAAACCCTCCATATATATAGAAACACATATGTATTTCTATAGACATTTCTGGTAAACACATTAGGCATCTACATACATGCACTTTATAATGCATTTTCAGATATGCAAACAATGTACGTAACATTCTGTCTTCAAAACATGAGACAATTTTTACACAAATCAACTATATTTATAAATGTTATAAATGTCAAGTGTCTGGAAACACGTTTTCTCTTCTTTTTACTTTCTGAAAGTCTGGACTTTTAGTAAAAAAATGTTATTTCTATGTGATAAAGTGTAGCTGGGGCTAAATTGTATAATTCATCCCTATTATGAAACAATCTGAAAATGTCTGGTTTGTAAATATCAATGTAAATAAAGAAATACAACATGCGTGTGGTTCCGTGTGCTGTCAGGACTCCTTCTTACAAACCCAGGGTCCAGACTCTTCACAGTCGGCAGCAAAGAGACGCCCCCCTCCCCTCAGGTCTGCACAGTCCCTGCTGTCCGAGTCCCACTGCACCGCCCCCCTTTGGAACACACACACACAAATCAAACTGTACTGCAGGTTTACAATAAGCAGGTGGTTGATTAATGACAGACTTACATGTAGTTATAAAAGTTCATGTCAATGTATAAATGTAAATGTATTTATATGTGTGTATTAGTGTGTATATTTGTATCATATCACTGTAATAAAAGTAAAATGAACTAATTATTACGAGGCTTGTGTTCATTTTTAGGAACGTTGACTCAAGTGAGTATATTACAATTTATACAGTTAATATTATGGTTCTACTTTTATTCATTTTTCTCCATTAAGATTTTTTTGTAATACTAATTTGGATAAACTGTACATACAGTGTTCAATTAGTGGACATCACAGTCTTTTTGACTTTACCAAAGTAGGACACATATAAAAAATGTACTGTCTGTCTATGATTCAGTAAGTTTTCGTATATATTTATCACTTGGTGAATGAAATACGCACATTGTGTTTTTGTTTAAGCTGTGACTGACCAAACTAATGTCCCAGTGGACCTCGACTTACGGACTGTAATGCTGGACGTCCATCCCGTCCAACCACAACCACTGACCCTCCTGCTGGGAGTCTGTCAGTCCCACCCACAAGAAGGGAAACCTGGGGAACTCCTGCATCACCCCCTGGATGAATTCCTGTCATGCAGAGAACGTTATTCTCCTTTGAACTCAAGTGGTACCAGATGATTCCTCGTTAGTTACAAAGAAATTCGGCTTTATTCAGTGAAAGTTTTTATTTTATCTACTTTCCATTTGATGCCAGTTTATGAACAAGGCTGTACAAATACAAATGACTACAAGGTTTTATTTAAGATGAAGCTGTGAAACGTTTTAACTAATGATCACAAAGAGATAAGAGCCGTGGACGCCAAGATTCTAGGATCACTGTTCCGATCCTTGAACGTGAACGATGGTGGATTTACGACAGAGCTCATGGAGACAAGCATTTGCCTCGCTAGAGGAGAGCGGGATAAGATGAGCCCATTTTTATTTGAGTCACCTTCTAGATTTAGAAAATGACAACATGCACCTAAATCTCATGTGTAAGGATGAGTCTTTGGATTTGGTTTCCTCAGAGCAGCGATAATGTCTGACAGGATAAATGATAAACTGCCTTATAGTTTAATTTATGCCATAGCCTTAGACAAAATGGCCCAAGTTGAACTTTAGAGAAGTCGTTCCTATGGATTAATAACTATAGATGGATGGCGTGGGTCATCTTATCCCACTCTCCCCTGTGTTTGTGCTCGTGGTCTCTCACACTCACCATCTCTGCTGAGTCTTTGATCACTGCCAAAGTGCTGTTGTGGAGCTGGCAGAACTCGGCGCTCTCCCCCCACCGACGTCTGTCCTGCAGACCGACTGAGAAGAAGTAGCAGTGTCCGCTCCACCACCTCCAGCTGGCTGGACACAAACTGCACCTGGACTCTTCACATGGCAGGAAGTGACAGTGGCGTAGGGTTGAAAACCACAGGTTGACCAAATGAAAGGTTTACGTGTCGTTTGCAGGATATTGGTTAATTCCCGAGGAAAAGGTGAGTCACCTCGAGTGGCCGTGTGGAGCATCAGGTTCACATCACGCTGCTCTTTGAGGCACTGCTGCAGTCGCTCCGTCAGCTGCTCTACGGAAGGTTTGGAGGCCTGATCCACATCTGCTGCCGCCCTCAGCACTACTGACAAATCAGTGTTTTACAGAAGAACACGAGTGAAACCAGATCACAAGGTAGACAGTGAGTTATTTACCAGGACCACAAACTGATGTGGACAAAAACACTGGTGAGGAACAAATCTGATGTTTTTTCTCACGTAGGATGATTCTTGAAGGAAGTTATTATCAGCAGAGACAAACTTCATTCTATGTTTGAACAATATATTTAAATGGATCAATATTCAGCTCTTTAAGAAAAAAATCTGGGATCACATGGAAAATCTTTTTTATTTTTATGTTAACCTGGAAAGAATCAGGAAGTTTGTGAATTTAGACTCCTAAGGTTGGGTGACATGCAACATTAATTTGGGATATACTTTCCTAGTATATTTTCTTTTGTGCCTGATCATGATTTGGATAAAACTGATCGAGTTGCTTATATTCCATTTCTGGCCTAGCCATAATGCATATTCTGAAATGTTTCTTCTTCCTTTACATGCAATAACAAATTTATTTAAAAAGTGTGTTTTAAAAGCCAAACATTTTGTTTATTTCCAGGGTTTATATGAAGATAATTGATTTTTGTGGAATGCTCTCAGACTTTTTTCAGATGTGTCATTCACAGGCATGTTTATTTCAGATTTCTACTCACTTAATAAAACCGAGGACAAAGAAAGTCCAGTGACCAGAATTATTATTGCCATGGCAACAGCCTTGATGTGACAGGTTTGACAGCGTCCAGCATCTGTGCAGATATAAAAAATAAACAATTGTGAAATAAAAATTAGACATTTGTACATTTAAAAACACAGATGTGAAGTAAACTCGGGATGAATTTTGTTTGATACACACAGGTTGTGTGTAGGTTCCTAAAGTCAGACGATGTTGCAGTAGTTACAGGTTTGACAACAACCAGCAAAGCTGCAGTTTATTTCTGCTGCCAAAGTTCACGTTTCTTAGAAAGTGTGTTCGTTTTATCTAAATGATTCAGAAGTGCAAGGGTGTGTGAACTGTACAGACAGGTGAGATGTAATTAGGTTCTGATTTGCCACATTTAGAGAGTTTACATGATAAAACTAAGATAATTTCTTACTTTTAAAGGCTCTTTATAGAGTTTTAAAAGTTAGGATCAATGTCACCCAAGTTTCCAAAATGACAAATACATTTATATTAAATTGGTTATTTCCTCTAGCTGTGTCAGGAGAGTCTTCAATAACTGACCTGTGGGTGTTTCTCTGTCCACCTCGCTGTCTAGGTGTCGTTCCATGTTCATATTTCATGCTCTGCGACTGCTTTACATTTCTGTTAACGTACATTCACAACATTTTCCCACATTTAGCAGGAAAGAAAGTGACCGTTCCGCCCCTTCCTCTTATTACAACCACTCTGCTCAACGGCAGAGCTCAAAAACAAGTTTGGGGCTAAAAAAGCAAAACATTGAAGAGAGGAAGCTGCCAAGAGTTTACATATACAGAACTATTCATAACCTCAGCGTGTCAGATCCCAGAGGTGTTAAACTGAACCTGCGATAACATCTTTGTCACTGCTGCGTTCATGATTTTAAGAGCCAGCCTCAGTGTGTGTGTGTGTGTTTATCTGCTGACCTGATCTGTTGCTTATCTGTTGATTAGCTCCTTCAACCTTGAGATACAATCAAGTTTGTTTGCTGTTGATAAAAAGTGCAATAATTTACATTTGTTTTTCCATTAATGGTTAAAAGTTGAGAGAAAATTTAAATAAAATTTTCATATGTGCTGAAATTGTGTTTTTGGTACATGTTCTTAGCTTTTTTTGTTTGTTTGCTTGGTTCATGTTAAATATTCATAAAAGCAATTTATTCTGACTTATGAATTATGCCTTAACTTTTGAGGGTTTTTAACAAATAATTCAAAATTGTGGAAAAGAGAAAATTGAATAAGCCAAAATCCATTTAAGCTTATATTTTGATGCTGGTTTTCTATTATTTGTCACTTTGTTAATGGCAAAAAGAACAGTTCCACAAAATATCATTCATAATGTTTTTTTAACCATAGATTAAAATATGGTCTTGTTAAGAGGTGACATTATTAATATACACTATTGCTGTGTTTATTATATTCTATGAATGCTTTCTATATAGAAGCTGTGGATAAAGGTAGAAAATATTATTAGAAACGAGAACAGGATACAGGATGTTACTTTAATTCAGTGTTTTATTTATTTTGTTCCAAAAACATCAGATATATGGAAGCTCATTGCTGCCAGATGAACTACAGGTAAATTAAACATGATAAAAGCAACAACAACTTTTTTTTTATTTTGCCCTGAAGGTGATGGGCACCCACACATGCAAATATTCACATCTGACTAAAGTCCCTGTACTGGTCTTGTCTCTTTAAGTTGTAAAGTTTATTTTAAATCTTAACTAAATGCTTAGAATTAAAGATAAAAATAAAATAAAATAAAAATGTGAAAGTTATACAATCATTATCTAAGGTGACTTAATTATTTACTAATATTGTCATTTACAAGTTCTGTAAAAGTATAAGTATATATAAAGTTCCAGTAGAAGAGAACAGTATTGTGTTGCATGTTATTTTTATGAAGCAACCTCTATTTCAAAATCTTGATGATAAATTTTTTTTTATTTAGTCAAATCAGACACACATATGGAGATTTTTTACTGTTAAGCTAAACAAAACATTTTATTAAACGATAAGACAGTGGTTTATTTTGACATACTTTATAACCTTCTTACTTCATTTTAACAGTAGCAGGCTGCATTCTTGTTTTATCATTAAAATGGTGAAGATTGAAATAATTAATAAGTTCTCACATGTTTTAACTAATTATCACACACACCTACATGTCAAAAAATTAAGATGAAGTTTATGTGGCAACATTTTCACTTTTATGTTTAGGCTAGTGTCAAGAAAACACCGTCCAACTTGGCCTGGAGAGTTTTATTCAACTGCAACAAAACACAAAGCGAAAAAATGTGAAAATTACTTTGCACTTCACTGTAGATGTCCCATGTATTTTAGTAGAGACTAAAATCAGAATAATCTGAAGTCTTTGTCATGTTATACCACATACCTGGTCAAATATTCGATCCCTTGTCGTGGAGTTAGCACATTCGAGAGGTTTTAAAGACGAGCACAACAGCGACAAACGGATTTGCATCTTGGTTTCCGCTGGGGAGCAAATGGAGATGTGCAACGAGGAAGTTAGAACAAGGGGACACACACATACACTCATGCTGTAAAATTTGCATGAGCAGAACAAATAATGTCCACTGTGAATATTCTCGGTTTACACACACAGCATATATGGATCTTATGTAAAAACTTGGTAGTTACTAGGCTATTAAAGTCTGACCCTTATTTTTTACCATTTACTGTACATGTTTTATTATAATTACCATAAGCAGTGTTGTTTAAAATAGATTGCGTTAGTGGTTTACGCAAAATATGGATAATCTGCTCAAGAACTTTTCATACTTAAGTATTAAGTGTATGAACTTGTCCTCCATGACATTAAGTCCACCAGTATTAATGTTGTGGCTGATCGGTGTATGAATGTCTGATTACTTTAACACACAAATATTACAATGCCGTTTTTACCATGGCTTTTAAAATAGTTGCTCCATTTATTAAAGCACCATAAATAGCTCTGTGAATAATTTTCCAAGAGTTACAACCGCCTTGCAGCTCATCGATCGTCTTCTGGCTTTTATTTACCGACAACACAAGCTTTCGAGCAGCTGATTCTCAAGTGTCACGAGTCTCTGCAATTCACTCTAAGCAAACAGCTTATGGCAAACAGATTTTAGGTTACAGCATTTACAGTCCAGAGTCTGAGCCTCTCACCTGTGTATTGTATCACAGTTGCTGGTTTACTAAACAAGTCACCCGCCACTGTTTGAACTTCAAACTGGTACCTGGTGCCCGATGTCAAGTTACTGAATGTGTAGTTGGTGAGGTCAGTCACTGTATTAGTCCAATTCTGACCCCAGAAACTGGAGGAGAGTTGGACCCTGTACGTGGGCTTTGATGTGTTTTCAGGGGGAGTCCACAGGAAGCTGATAGAATGTTTATCAAATAAATTGCTTTAGCATTAGTAGGCGGTGTTGGCACTGAAGAGAGAAAATAAGTGAGACAGTCAGATTATGTTGTAGTTGGATTTTCATAAAAAATATTGAGTATGGGGGAATATTATGAGAATAATTGGTTTTAAATGTATGATCCGTAAGACTCATCAAAACAGTCCGTATTCGTGATATTATTTGTGGTTATTATTTATTCCATTCTGTACATCTTTTAATGATAGAGGTGGGGTCGGCCAGCAGATACTGTCATTTAAAACAATATTGAAGACGTAAATTTTCTGCCTTTCTTGAAAGCAACAGGCAGGTTTGGCTCTTATACTAAACGAACAATTTTAACTTTTAGTTAACTGTTAATTTAACACATTAAAGGAGAAAAGGATGGAGGAGAAAAGTGACTCACAGGTGAATTTGGAGGTGCTTACTCCTGGACTTACGAGATCTGTATTATTTGCACTAATAGTGTAGACAGTCACCGTGTAGTTGGTAGCAGTCATTAGACTGTCGAACGTCCAGGTTTCGCTCGACACATTTTTCTCTTTATCTAGTTTCCCATTCAGCTGAAGCTCAAGCTTGAAAATTAAAAAGGTCCCATTAGGCTTTTTCCAGGTGGCTGTAAGCGACGTAGCAGTTGAGGACAGGGTCAGAGCTGAAACCGGGCCTGGAGCTATGTACGAATCACAAAGTTGTATTAGTGACATTCAGCACAGCACAGCAGAGTAATTTTTCTTTTTCCACAAATCAACAACTAGCAGCCAAGTGCAAATCCATCGGAAAGAGTTACTGGTGTAGCTGGAAATGGTCGCCGTTTCTCCCTCCACCGAGAAATTGGCCTGTGCTGTCACACTGAGGTTCAGCGTGCTGCCTGCTTCAAGTCCTTCTACTTGGTATGAGGTATTCTTCGTCACATTATCTATCAATATGCTGTTAGCAAGAGAAACGTGGTTGTTAGAAGTTCACAGCTCTGGATAGATTGGTGATTGTTGAAATTGTGACTATTTATAAAATTACCTCAGTTATGTTTCAAACACCTAAAGAAAATGTTTAACGCTGAGTCCAATTTCACCACAAACATCTACAGAACTTCTCCACATTAAAGGGCCATTTCACTAATTTTCATCTTGCCTTCTCTGGCTTTAGTTTAGGGTGTACATGTGCATTAAAGCTTTTAAACTTCCCTCTGAAAATCTCCTCTAAGGAAGGGAGCTCTGGAGAAGCAGCTTGACTAGGATTAAACCTCCATGGTGTGAGCAACGGGAAAACGCAATCTGAACGACGGTTCCTCCAAATGATGTCATCTGGAGGCATTTTTTTGACTAGAAGTAGAGAGATATTTTGATAAAGTGAAGTCAAAGGGAAGTTTAATGGCATTTATGTACATGTACTATCCAAACTAGAAGCAAAAGAAGCAAGTTCAACGTCAGTAAACGTGTCATTTGTTGTAATTTGAAAATGGCCATTATTGAGTGAACTTCCACCTCTTGGACAAGATGAGACAAGGCTCAGAAACTCTGTAAGCATCATCATCCAAGAGGGGAGACTCGTGCAGAATATAGCTTAAAAATAAACAGAATATTACATACATATTGTTTTGCAGCATAACCTGCACCCTGTAAACTTTGACTTCACCCGGAGGTGGGTCCCATTGGAGTAACAGCGATGTGTCTCTATTGTTAGATGCCCTCAGTTTGGACACTTTACCAGGTTCTGAAAGAGGAAGTGAACAGATGCTCATAAAACAGTTGTAACTTTACCCTGTTTACTGATAACACAGACGTCACAGTTCAGGACAAATGAGGTTCCAATTTGCCTTCACTAATTTGAATGTCATTTTATGTAAATGTCAGTGAACCCGAATAAAAAAGATACAGTTTTTCCGATGTGAACTCACTGGTATATACTTCGATGATCGATTTTTCGCTCCATTTAGAGGTGTCGTTGACTCCCGAGAGGACTTCAAATTGGTATAATTTTCCAGGTGTCAAATTGTTAACAGTCACGCCTCTGTGTATATTATAATCGGAGTCTGATTGTAAGAAATTTGATATAAATCTACATTTCCAACAGGTTTGCTCCAGTTCAGACTAATAGAGGTTTCCTGCTGCATGGTGACACTCAGGTTAACCACTTTGTTAGGAACTGAAAAAGAAGATCAAAAATTACTTTATCTTTTCTTAATCAGTGTACAATATTGATCCTAAAATGAAGTTGAACTGATTTGAAATATAACAACATAGGACACTGTTTTACTTTGACAGACATTAATTAGGCTTGTTTGGATTTGCTCTGAATTTTTGTCTTTATGTATTTTTACTAAAAAGCATTTTCTAAGCAGAGAGTGCCACAGTAAACAATGCACAGCATACTTTTGCATGAAGTATAAAGGCAAATCTGTTTAAGTCTGGTGTTACTCACTGGTGTAGAAGGTGGCTTCCTGTGGGTTGTCAATGTCTCTCTTACATTTAATAGCAAAGACTTTAACATTGTACTTGAAACCCGCCATCAGGTTTTCAAGGTTATAGCTCCTATTCAAACCCAAGTCCTCTTTCAGTGTTTTATTGCCTGTGACCTCCAATCGGTAATGGCTGATGTCATCAGGTCCGGGCAGCCACGTGAGAAGGGCAGAAGAAGCGGTCACGTTGTTCACGCTGACTTTACCCAAGAAACGATCTGTGATTGGAAATTAAACAATGATTGTGTGGCAGAGATCTACGGACATTTAGCAGAGTAACATTATACCTTAGGCCCTTTGGCTAATAAAGACTGTACAGACATTTAGAGAAAACCCAGCAAATCCCCCCTGAGCAGCCATAGGCAACAGTGCAGAGGAAGCACTGTGAGACATAAATGTGTGAGACACAAAATGCCAACAATGGCGCCTTAGGTTAGTCCTACCTTCATAACAAATAAAAGGCAGAAGGTCCATACAGTTCTTCTCAATCCAAGCCCCAACGCTGAGCATGGCCACACAAGAGTCTTCAATGTAATTCTTATTAATGTTGAGGATATCTGGGATGGGCATAGGCGCTCGCACACATGCTGCTTCGATTGGCAGTGTGGGTTCGGCAGTGGTGCTCTGGCTGCTGGTGGTGCTCTGACTGCTGGTGGTGCTCCGGCTGCTGGTGGTGCTCCGGCTGCTGGTGGTGCTCTGGCTGCTGGTGGTGCTCCGGCTGCTTGTGGTGCTTTCCACGTTTTGGCTGACAGATGCAGTGGATTCAGGGGAGACTGTGACATTTTGGTCAAAGTATGCAGAGGAATCAGAAACACCTGTCACATTTTGGTCAAAGTATGCAGAGGAATCAGAAAAACCGGTCACATTTTGGTCAGTGCCGGTGAAATAGCCGCTCACGTTTGTCGTTTTTGGAATTATTTGGGTAAAGCTGGTAATTGGTAAGCTGGGTGCTGTGTAAGTGGTTGGGAAGCGTGTCGTCAATGGGGTTGTCGCTGCCGGGCAGGTGCAGGAGCAACTGCAGCAATCTATTTTAGGCAAGGGGGATTTGAACATGGGCCAACCAGGATACCAGTTCTGGAAGGCAAGAGGGTCTCCATTGGACCAGCGGGTCCAAGGCATACCGAAGTTGGTGGTGTTGTCGGTGGAGTTGCCGGTGAAGTTGCCGGTGAAGTCGCCGGTGAAGTCGCTGGTGGAGTTGTCGGTGGAGTTGCTGGGGGAGTAGAAGTACTTACGGAGGCCGATCCAGGAGTCAGAGGTGACATTTTGGGCAATCGTGTAGGTGTCGACAGGTATAACCGTGGCCAGGTCTTTGAAACACATCTGACCGGAGGTAAAAGACTACAGTCAAGGTGACACTTCGAACAGTCTGCAGCTACACAGCAAAGCGTGTTCAGAAATACACAAACTCAAGACTCAAGTAACAGTCCAAGTATTGGCCTAAAAAATCTCCATTACATGTACCACTTCGAATATTTTACTCAAGTAAAAGTACGGAGCTGATCATCTATTTAAGGCCACAGTGGAACATATTCCACATGTTGATTTGGCCTGAGTTTTTTTTTTCCCTCCCATTGAATCCGGGCTTCCCAACCCAATGCTCTCCCACTTGGAAACTGCTTTTAACCACTTAATCTCTCTTAATTTTTATCTTACAACCAGCAGGTGTTATGTAATGTTGCATTTAATTCAATGCTGTCAATAATCCATCAGGCGCTTTAGCTAGTTTTGCAAATTTACTAAAAGTACTAAAAGTAATAATAATTCATATTGTTCACATTCATCATACAGTTGCTAAAACTGTATGACCAATCATGAGTAAAGATTCAGTGTTGGTTTGTTGGCCAACTCCTACACGAGCTCTGGAGGGAGCTTAAAAGAGCTTCAAATGTGACCCATGTAAAGAAATATATATATATATATCAATATAAATCACAACCTCTTTAGTACTGACACACACTCATATTTCAGCCTTTTCTCTGTGTTCTTTTTTTGTACCTTGCAGTAGCTCCTGGCATCCTCCCAGGTGCTAGGAACTGTCTGGTGGAAGTACAGTCTCTCTGCAGCGCTGTGCATCACCATCAGAGCTGAAGTGAGAAATACAGATCAGAAAAAACATCCCACCTTTGAGCGCAACAGTTCACATCTCCGATGTAAGAGCAACATCAAATTTATTATTTTTTACATCAAATAAGGGTTTTATAGCAAAGGAGTCATGACTTAGTATAATTCACTGGATTTTGCTAGTACTGACGCAGTAAAACAGGGCTTTGTCTGTTGCCAGTCTTTTTCTTTACCAGCAGTATAAATTAAGAACTTTGCAAAGAAACCACACCAAAGAATGTGAAAATGTATTTGCAAATGTAACATTTTAAGGTTATGGTTAAACACGCAAAACAGAACACGAAGACACCACCAGCTTTGGCTATCTAAACATTTTACCACAATTTCCATATGATACAGACTAACCCTGAAGATAATTCGATAAAAAGTTTAAGAATTATTTACAGCTCTAGTTTTGGGTTTAGCCTTAACAAACGGTACAAAATAGGACTCACCACAGCACAAAAAAAAGCGATTTTATCGCAAAGAAATAACCTGCCCATGTTGGTTTCCAGTGGACGAGAGACTCAAGGCCGCTCGAAAGTTCTCCCCAATGCAATTTAAAATAGAAATTAAAGGAACAGCAGTATATATATATAAAATATTCAACGCATCGGTCCAGTTAGACACTAGCACTGGAAAAACAAAAAAATCTCACTCCATAGCCACGCTACAGACGCTTCCCAACAACCAAGATATGAGGAAATGTCTCAGAACAAGTGTTCATATAATGACAGCACATCTGTGTCACCAACAGGTAATAAACAGTATATTTGAATATCAACATAAAACTCCTTTCACTGCGGATGCTGCTTGATTTGCATTCTTCCTCCAAACATGCAAAAGGAAATTCAGTAATGAATAGAACAGTAAACCAGGAAAGAGAAAGATATACAAAAAGGTAGAAGTATGAATAATAAAAACACAAAACCAGTATGACTTTATGCCTTTATTTTTGTTGAAAGGTTTGAACAATAAAACAGTTCAAAAAAAAGGTCATTAAGTATGATGAAATATTTTTGAAGACAAAGCTGTAATACAAAATTGAGTTTGCAAAATATTTTATAAAAAATACAGAAAAAACAAAGAAATGCCTCAAGTAAATAACGTGGCACAAAAAAAGACGGCTGCATTGATTGACACTTATTGGTCCGCTCAAACTGAAGTGCTAAGTAAATGGCAAATTACAGGGTCTAAAAAATAAAATAAATTTGAACTCCTACCATGATACTTGGTTCTTCTTTTGCCAAAGATTTTCCTACACTTCCATGTCAAATCCCCTATGACGTTTTTGCTCATTAACATTTTTTGCAGAATGTGTATAAAATAACACAGCGACTAAAAGGGGTGATCCAGCCAGCCCCTCATCTACCAAATCTAGTGTTAGTCTGAACAAAAAATCAATCAATGCTGTCAAGTTGTGTACAAGAGGTAACCCTGATGAAAACGTGCTGGTCCTTTAAACAGGAAATAGAGCTAAAATGTATTTCTGGAAAATAAAAACTGAATCTGACTGACGGCTAACTCCATGCATTTATACGCATTGGATTGTAGCCTAATTTACTCGGGATGCGTACAGTAACACATATGACGAGTGTTAAACAGCTGTTCAAGTCTCACGAGGCAAATATCGGCAGTGACTCGTTTTATGTTATTACACGAATGCCAGCATTTCACTGGAACGACGCGGCCCCTGAAGGACGCCTGTGGCGTTACAGAAAATGATGTTGTTGTGTGCGTTCCCTCACAGCCTCTGATCCACGGAGGACAACTGACCTGTATTGCGCAGCTACCGGCTGCTTGTTCGCCAGAGTGACCTCAGCTGCACCTCTATCACTGACTGTTTGCATGCACTGTAATAATTGATAGTTTTCTCCAGTAAGAAAATAGATCCGCTGTCCGATAAGCAAAACATTTTTTGTGATCTGTATACATAACTCTCAATTTACTGCTCACGATCAGAACAAAAGGCTGCAGATAGAAAAAGGAATGGACGAAAGACATCATTACACGGAGCGATGTTTAATTGTAACTGGAAGTATCAACAGCTAGAATGCTAGTGGGTATTTTTTTTTTTTTTTAAAGCGCAGAAAAACAAAAGGTTTTTCTACACAGTGAAGCCTTCCTCTATTTACACCAGCCTAGAGGAGACGTCTGATATTGCTGCATGAATTGGGGGATTGACAGTAACCAGGTTATTACAGTGCATGTAAACGCATTTCCTACTATCCCACGTAACCTGATTTCTGTGATCGGTTTACCTAAACTGCTGGTAGTGTAATGCCTTTAACAGAACTAACCCTTAACCATCTCTATATAGATCAGGCATGCTGAAAACAGTATTGTGAATAAAAGCCAGAGCTGTCATACTTTTTATCCTATTGTAATCCCTGTATGAAACTGACAGAACCCCTCCAAAAAGTTATCCAATTAACTTAATAGTAACCCTTTTTGAAAAGAACAATTTTTTTCTAACTACTAAATAAAAAAAAAGTGTTATAAAAAGAACTTATGAGTAAAGTTTATAACATAGAATTCTAAAAAAAAAAAAAAAAATCAAATAAAAATCCCTGCTAATATTAACACTGATTCTATAATGTGCCACCCAATCAATTAAGGATTGAAGTCCCACGACTATTTTAAAGAATTCAGAGCAATGAGGTATGAGCTGCTCTTCCCTGCTAAATCTCTTTAACCTTTATTCTTTTGCATAATTCAAAAAGTGGACTGTACAGCATCCACAGTACAGCAAATGGTCAGGCAGTACAGTTATTCTATCGTTTCTTTCGGGATGAGCCAACTCATGATTTGAAAGATAAAAACAAAACCTGATATACACTGGGTGGCTTGAAGGAAAACAAACGACTCATTCTCATGATATTAGTCGCTGTCGCTCCTCTCTCCTCTGTGCAGGAGTCTCTTCCCACAGGAGGGAAGAGGAACCTGCTGTTTCACAGACACCTTGGACCTTGTGCTACTGTGGACACAGCAAAAACGAAATGGAGTGAGAAGTTATGGCAAGAAGATGAGAAATTTGGTTTTTGACGACAAAGTTCAAGACAATACTGAGAAGAAGAAATTCACTTGTAGAAAGGTACTCTGAATGGAAAACGGGGGATAGGTAGAGTTACAGCTCCCATAACGTGATGTGATCTGTTTCATTTAAGCATTTCATGTGACCTCTAGTGGCAGGTGATTTTTATAAAAACCAACAGTTAGGCTCTAAATTAGGTTTCTGATCCCTTTCTTCCTATTCACAAGACATAAAATGAACTGGCTCATTTGTGAATGTAACATCACTACACTGTTAGATTTAAAATAAATTAAATGAAAAAACAAACGACTGTTGTGCTGTTATGCCTGTGCTATTATAGGAGAAACACTGATCTGCAAGACATACTGAGCAACTGCAGCCACAATGACAAATACAGTCTACATGTATATACCATGACTCTGAAAAACAAGCTTTAGTCTGTTGATATTGTGGTTGTTCGTATGCACAGGAATTAGCTTACTGTTCTTTGTCCAGCAGCTCTAGACCATCATTGATTTTCTTTAACATTTCATACCGCTCACGACCTCGAACCTGCAGGAGAAATGAAATGAAGATTATTCAAACAGGACACCAAAGGTTTTGAAGACACCCAGCTCTGTCACAGTTTGTGTCTTTACATACTTGCAGTGTATAGAGTTCCTTGTCCTCCTCCTCAGCACTGGAGGCAGACTTGGACTTTTTCACAGCAGTGTTGTCAGGAGCGGGGGCACTCTCTAAAACCACAAAAAAGTAGTTAGCAAAAGGCCAAGGACAGAATGGGAAATCCTGCATTGTTCAGCAAATGCATACTTCGTTTTTTAGTTTGTTTGGTGCCATTCTGCGACTTGGCGTTGTTTTCTTCCTCCGTTTTGCGATCCCTGCCTGGACATGCACAGATGCGAACCTCAAAGCATCTCCGGCCCAAAACCTGTCCCCTAGGAAGGAATTATAATATAGTAAGGATCCAAAAGAGTTTTTAATAATAATAATAATAATAATAATAATGAACAACTTAGGTTTAAATCATTATTTTAAAAGCAGCACTTCTCTTTACCCAGAAGTGGCCTCAACAATTCCACCATCCTCACCACACGGAGGAAAGACTTACTCAGGAGTCTCGAGGGTCAGAATGGTGAGGATGGGTCTACGGTTCATGCCCCCCATACAGGAGCTGTTGCACATAAAGCTCAGCAGAATGGTCGTCATCTCTGAGCCCAGCTGAAGAAAGAAAATAATAGGAGCTTCAATTCATGGTTCACAATGTCTAATTAATTAATTAATGACAAAAAAAAAGTTTTCGTCGAGAAACAGCACCGACATGTTTTAAAGAAATTTACTTTTTGTTTTAAACTCCTTGTCGCACATGGATTAAAACATGAAATTAAGTCTGAGACACGGTTGCACACAGAAAAAGTGTTGCAGGACAAAAACAAAAGTGCTTTACGCAGTGTAGACCAGCTCCCCCTTTGGTAGTTACACGAAGGGGCAGTCCTACCTGAGGGGGCTCGTAAGGAACGGTGACACTCTGCCTCTTTGTGTGCAGATCTTCAAAATACTGAGCCCTCTGGCTGCCCTCCACTCTAATCAGATGGCTGCGATGCTCTGCAGCTGAAAGGAAACAAATTTGAGAAAATTTAAATGGTAATTTATCTTTGAACAACAACAGCTACTACTATCATTCCTCCACAGTAAATACATCACATTTTCATCCAGACATTTTCCTTACTGTCGTTATTCTGGTGATGCGGACACCTGCGGACCACATCAGCCACATGCTCAGTCTTCTTGTAAACCGCTGTGGCTCTGAGGACAGCACCTTCAGGAGGCTCCTTGCCCACCAGCACTTCCACAGGGCTGGTTTTCGCCAGCTGGCAATAGAGCTTATTCAGAAGCTCAGAGAACTGAAAGAAAGCACAGGGAGACATTTGTACGATACTGTCTGATCAGTTGTGAAGGGGTGAAACGGTGACTCAAGAGCAAAAAAAATGGTCTCAATTTGGTCTTGGAAAAACCCAAGCACAGCTGCGAGAAACCCAGCTCAAACTCTACCCTTATGCTTTATAAAGGTACCAAAAAAGAAATTATAAGTTCAATTCAATAAAGTCGCCTTTTTGTAAATTTAAGACATTTTACTTAGTTTTTATTTTCGTTATAAACTTTTTCTTTGCTTGTGGAAGTCAGGGCAGGGACATGTCCCGTCATGTCAGAGCTGTGCCTTACAACCAGACTGCACTTCTCCCATAGATCAGAGCACAAGTCACAGGGGGGCGGGCGTTTCAGGCCAGACCACCCCAACCTTAACTAAACTAGCCAACGATAGTGCTCTGACAAAGGAGTCACTCTGGAATCATTAACATCATTGGCTCCCTATACAGAATAACTGACTCTAGACGATCAAATTTAGCGAATCATTACAATGAATAAGCCGCCACATGAATGCTACCGTGAGAGATATGAAAGAATGGGTCTCGACATGGCGCTAAGGTAAGAAATGACTATTTCTCTGTTTATGAAATACAGTGTAAACTTTGATCAATTTTACTGCTAGGTTTCAACATAAAAAGCAAGTTTTTCTATTACAAAAATTTCCATTACACTATGGAAGACTGAACGGTACCTCAACAATAAGGAGCTATGTAAATTTCTCCGCACTCAGGCGGGAGTATAGAAGAGAGACGTCTGCTTATCGTCATGTTCGGTTGCAGGATAATCGGTTACAAGTGATCCTCAACCTCTGACGATTGTATCGATGTGATTAAATGTATGTTAAATGTGTGTACAGTTTAAATTTAGGCAACACACTTCAAGTTAGTTTAAAACCTAATGGTAACCTAACGTAAAACCAAAATGTTTGAATAATTAATTTTGGGAATTTCTTACTGTGGAAGTGACGGATTTGGCTGTGCCAGACTTCTGAAAGCGAAGCTGAAAGTTATATTCCCCAGGGTAATCAGTAGTAACCGGGACGGTGGAGGATGGAGGTACAACGCCATCTTTAGTTGAACTCTCTGGGGCTAGTTCAAACAAATTCTCATCAAATCCGTCAGCCAGCACTTGATCATCATTCATCAGCTGTAAAAGAGCAGAAAGAGTCAGTCCATCAACGTACAGGTTTGATTTGAAGTTAAACTGTTAACATAGGTGAAGGCAGTCACGCTTACCATCATATACATTTGTCCATCTGGCCTCCATGTCTCTTGAGGCGCATCAGATGCTGGTTGGATGGTGGAGATTGAGGGAGTGACTCTGCATAAATGTACAAAGTGGTTAACTTGTTTATATGAAGTAGGCCAACATTTTAAAAACCTTGTCCAATATTAACGTGTAACTTACACGCTGTCCCACAATTCAAGGAATGAGTCCTGGCTTAGTGGCAGATTCTGGCTCAGCTGCAAACTGTTAAGTCCCTGCTCTTCCATCATAAATTTCCCTCCGGTCCCAGCTGAGAGAAACTGAGGAAGAGGCAAGACTCAAGAGTGCTGCAGAGATTAACAGGAAGTAACATCACATTAAATATGTTAATAAAGCCAAAACCATTACACTAGCTATACAAAGTTAATAGTATCACTAATGTTTCCTGAAATAATTTTACAACTTTAAATCCATACATTTTTAGCTTAAATAACGTTTTCAAATTGTTTCACCTGATCATTTGTCCTACGAATATATAAATCTTTATATTTAACAAGCAGGAAGTTGGGAAGCTTAAAAGATGTTTCTGAATAATATCGTGTTGACTATGTTGTTATTGTTTTTGCAAAACCTGTAGAACGATTTATCAGCGTAATATTTTGATAAATATTAGAGGATTGAAAGATTCAAGTCTGAAATGTTTCAATAAAACGTTCAACTTTAGGCTGTTCCCCGAAATGAAAGTTGGATGAAGTTGAACATAAAGTGAGGCCTTTAACTCAGAGCTGCCGAGTAACTGGATGTTATTGCAAGCAGGTGCATCAATCATTTTAGCTAATAAAGCCCAAATATTCATAGGAGGTTTTAAACTCAACCTCTTTGAACGTCTTTACGTTTACAATCACAAAAACAAAGAGGACGAAAACTACTGAACGTGCTAACATTAGCTACCGTCCATTTTCACGCGACGGGAGGCCTGCGCGAACCTGAACGAAGCTAGCCGAACTTGGGACACGGCAATAAGTTCTACAACTACACAACGAATGCGACTTCACAAACCAAAAAAGGCGTTAACTGGCAAATAAGCGCCGACTGTGTGTTAGCAAAGGGGTCGGCTTGTAACTATGGCGCACTTCCTCTTCGGTGTTTGGAAGCTAGCTAGCTTGCGTTAGCCTAGCTAGCTCGAGTCGTTCACGCGACGTTTTTCCAACGTTTAGCCATGCCGCCGCCAAACGTCCTCGAGCGGATTTCTTGAATGAATGACACGCGTGTGAGCGAAAATCTACCTTGTGTGTCCCACGGCCGACGTCCTACAGCGGTGAGTCACAGGGGGGGCAGCGACGGATCCGAGTCGAAACAACAATATTTTGGGGGCGATGCGGAGCCCGATGTTATTGTGGGGATTCCCACTGAAAGAGTGAAAGAGGGAGGGGCGCCACGCAGCCAACCAATCAGTGCGCTCCACTCGCCAGATGCGACTTTGTAAACACAACATCTGCTTATGCCGCTTTCCAAACATTGGAAAATATTACATCAGTGGAGCGTGAGAAACACTCTGGCATTTCACTTCAGTAAAAATAGCAACGCACGTTTTTGTTACTGTTGCTAAACACTAAAAACTGGAAATCAAATGATTTCTCTATGAATTGTTGTGCAGTAGTTAGACCCTCCATGAACAAGGTCTTGTTTGTTCATTATTGCTCATTGTAGTATTGAAATGAAAGTTCTTCTTGTATTTGTATCACGTGTTTAATTGCTGTTTGAATACAGTGTATATTTAGTGAAGTTGACTGTCCGTTGTTTGTTTGTTTGTTTGTTTGTTTGCTGGTTGCATGTGTGGACTGTACAGATAATGCATCGCAGCATTAGAAATGATCCAAAGTTAAAGGAATTATTATAATATTGTAGGGTGCATTTGCACAGAATCTACATTTAAAATTAACATCCAGATGCAAAAAAAGTCTGTGCCTTTAAATGTAGTTGTCAGACATGCCACAGGAAAAGTGTTCTATGGAATACAACAACAAAAATCTGGATAACAGGTTTCCAAAGATTCATTAGATATGGATGTGGGATTGTTGTGGTGGCGGTGCATCTTCACCCCTCTAAGGTCAGTGATTCAAATCGGCTGCAGCCATGGATTTGTTCTCCCCATGCTTGTGTGGGTTTCCTCCCACGGTCCAAAAACCTGCACCTTAGGTCAGTTGGTGACTCTAAATTGCCCCTTGGTGTGAATGTGAGTGTGAATGGTTGTCTGTCTGTGTATGACCCTGGGATAGACTAATGACCTGTCCAGGGTGTACAATGACAGCTGTGATTGGCTCCGCCCCCACAACCCTGAACAGGACAAGTGGTTATAGATAATGATGGATGGATGGATATTCTGAAACCAAATAGTTTTAGTTGCTGACAGAGTTTTTAACCTGACAACGGGTCTTTGGGGGCAATCCATGCTATGCTTCTGTTTCTTCCTTTTTCTACAGAGGTCAAAGGTCAACTTTGAAGCTGAAACCCTTTAGAGGGGACAGTGTTTAACTTGAGTGCTGACATGGATGACTCCCACCTTTGTGGACAGTTCTACCTTTAAGTTTACAGTTTAAAACAGCATATTTTACGCCTTTAACACCGTTTAATTATCATAAAAACTCTTTCAGCGGGGGGGGGGGGGTGATATACCCTCTGATCACTGTTCACATGCCCTTTGCAGTCAAGTAAGTAAACTCCTGCACCACTGAGACGGGAGCTGCAGAGAAACGGAGCCGGACCTCAGTCAGACGGCTGCAGGGGACGCGCTACATGTTGGCCCTCTTCCACCTCTCAGAGTGCACTGCGGTAATTGGTGCCATATTGGGGCGACATGAATGTTTGACCTTTGAGTGAAAGGCCTGATGGTGCCAGTGAGTGCACAGTGAAATTGATCCTGAGTGGCACTGCACATACATAGTGAATAGTGAGATCTAACAGAACAGGAACAGGTCAGAGTAGAAATAGTTTTCCTTTAAATGAAAGCTCCTGGTGCCATGTTTAAGTTATTATTGTTACAAATGATAAAAGGCTGTCCTGTGCTTACCAAGGCCAGAGGAAAAAGCTACATGCATAAAAAAAGAGTTTCATACATAACATCTGACATTTTAAACCTACCCATGATGTGGAAACTCTTTAAACCAGTCTAGCTGACCTTTGCTTAGTTTGAGCCTGACACTCTCTCTGCATGATTTACTGGTTTTACTGTAACTGTTTTGCTGCTTGGAGCCAGACTCAGTTGTGTGTTGCAGACATGATGTTCCCCAGATGCCACGAGAGGGAAAAGACCCAACCAGAGCTGCATGCTGGAGTCAGTGTCAGTCTGTGACTATGTCATGGTGCTATGTGAAAAGTCTTGGCCTCAGTGGTAAAAATTAAGTATTATTTTCTTAATTGTTTATCTGCTATGGTGTTTTAACTTTTACTTTTGAGTTTAACATTTTTATTAGGATTTAGAACTGTGAGGTTCTAATATTCTGGCCACTCCATATAAAATGAAGGCATTACATTACAACCAACTTAATATAATTCACTCCAGTACATCTCCACTACCCACTATGACCTCAACATTAAACACATGGAAGAATTATCACCTTACTGACAAGGTAAAAAAAAAAAAACGGTTATAACCTTGAACAAGTAGAATTCACAGCAGAGCTGCTGTATGTGATTGCATTAGATTGTACCTGATAAAGTGGCCAGTGAATGAACAATTCAGTTGTTCTAATAATGTTCTAATAAATATTTTTTAACTTTGTGACATCATGATTTGTAATGTGAAGTTTAACTTAACTCACAGCCAGTTTCCCCTTCATGCAAAACACTACAATAATTTATATAGTAGGCCTGGGAATGTGACACTTTCTCTACTGTATAAAATACAGAGCACAATCTAACACAGAGATATTTTAAATTGTCTAAATTCAGTAACATCCTTCTCAATATTAATGTTTTCCAGAAAACTACTGTAGTCACATGCATTTGGTGCTAAATGTCATTGCCTGTCGAAACACTGACATTTATCAGTTTTGCACCTGCCGTCCATCACAGGACTAAATTTACTCACCTCACGCACACATATACACAGATCATGCACACAGGTCATGTCAAGCTCTTATTTGTGTGAATAATAGAAAGCAGTCATGCAGTGTATACTTTTTGTTTCACAGAAGAGTAAAATATGTACCAGTGTCCAGTTTGGAACAACACATGTGACATTTTGTACTTTTTCATTATGCTAAACACTTTTTTGGGGGGGTGGTGGTGTTAATAATATATTTAAATTAGCAATGTTGTGGGTGTAAGCATATTTTTACTGTTTTCTAAGTCTGCACTTGTAGTTCTATCATTGTTTTTGGCTCCCTCTGTATGAATCCATGCGATACTGTTTGGAAATGTAATATTAGCTCGTCTGTCTCCCACTGGTTACGTACATGAACCCATAAACTATGTTGGTAGAGGCTCTACGCCGCTGTTCTGTGGTGTAACATTTCTCTACATTTAGTCAGAGTCACACACACACACACACATGACTGGGTTTGGGGCCCCTAGCTTTGGAAGAGAGGTGTCATGTTCTCCCTCTTATTCTCAATGTGCGTACGAGGGAAGCAAATGGAAAAAGCTAAGGCAGCAAGCTCCTAGGACAGGCGGGGGTGTGTCTGCGAGGGGCGGGCTTGAATAATTTTGTAGCCTGATCTGCAGCACATATTTTTCCACTGATCTCTGTGGCAGAGATGTACTATTCCCGCCTGTGCAACCATCCCACCACACACCCTCTAATCCCACCTCAAACACACTGTGACTCCAGCCACAACATCACCTACAGTACCCTGCTAACTCTGGTGGCACAGCCCAAATTTAGAGACCACCTGTTGCCTGATGGAGGAAGATCAAGCTTTGTTGTGTGCAACAGAGGGTGAGAGGGTTTCTGGTTGTGGTTTTGTGACCTCTTTGGCATGTGATCTGAAATAGAACAGGATTTATGGCTGTTTGTAGGACAGACAATGGCTCCAAGACAAGCCCCTCTTTGCTGCACATGAGAAGTGTCGTGACCTGAGATCCAACACCTGAGCAATGTGCAATGCATGTGCCAGATGATTAGTAATGATTAAAATGTAATTATTCAGCTCCAACTCCAAACCTTGTTCCCATTACATTTTCATATATGAAAATCAGGTGGAGTTTTCCTTTTTAAATTTGCCTCTAAACGTTTATCATTACAGATTATACATTGCGTAATGCTGCTTGTACAATAGGGCCAAATTTAGCCATGAACAAACCGGGCGCATGCTCTCCGGCGATTAATAAATGATTGTTGATCTGAACAAGAATCCTAATATGTAATCCCAACTATTCTCAAGACCCTGCCTCCTGTCTTGCACACCCTAATAAAACCCAGAACAGCCGAACTGTTCTCTGTTGTACAACCTGATCTGCCGCTTGTGCACATGCTCTCTCTCCTCTCTCCTTCAGCCAGCGAAGGTCAACGGAGTTTCCAGCTTGGTGTCGACCTCTGTCTTATGACCTCAAGATCAGCCACAGGGCCTGTGCGGATCAGCAGCTGATCCTTCCCCTCAGGAGACAGGGACAGCAGCGCACGTGGGTGGTCCAGCCCGGGCTGACACAACACAAACGTCAAAGGAACGAGGACACCCTGCAGGACAGGACGCGTTGGACCGGCCGCTTTGGGCTTCTCTTTTTGGATTTTACTTTTCTGTGCGTCTCTGGTGCTGAAGTGCTGAAGGTTTTGAGGGGCTTGTTGGCATTTTTGGGGGGAGTTTCACGCGTTTCCATTTGGCACCAGACGCATCTGTCCCCGAGTGCCGCTGGGTGCCTGGAGCTGCCGAAGTCATGCCGGCTGGGTTTCAGCAACTGGGAGGGGAGGTAATTTGGAAAGCTTTACAAAGTTTATATTTCACTTACAGAATTTATGTGGTGAATTGTATGTTTTAGAAATAGTAGTTATTTCACTGCGTATTTGACTTTTCGGTGCGCACGTTCTTTGGAGAGATTTTACGCACGAAACTGTAAGTGAAGTTAATGAGCCAAATCGCCACGACGTCTCATAGAGTAAAACATTAAATAGAAAATTGAACTACTCCTTTAATCCCGTTTCTCTGAGCATTAAACTCTAACGTACCAATATATTTAGTGAACATATGTAAAGAAATACAAATTTAAATAGATAAAATACGTAGAAAGAGATTAATAATTAGCAGCTTTTGCACCTAACAATAATCTCACAGCTGTATAAAGGAAACTTACATCAGCTCTGATTTCAGTGGGTTTTTTCTTTCATCAGTGCTCAGTCCTGTGGGTTCTTGATTGGTTTCCTTTCACCACTAGCTTTAATGTGAAATAAACATTTGACAAAGAGACACATAACTCATACTTTATGAAAAAGTGAAAAGTTTTGTTTTGTGAAGAGGCAGACGCGTGATAAAATACATACGTGGCTGCTTCTCGTGCTTTATCTTTTCTGCAAGGACACGTGAACACACATACCCATTGGCAAACATCCATGCCTTTGTTTTGGTTTATGAATACTAAACACCACATATTTAAGGACTCAACAGAACAAGGTCAAGACTGGCAAAACTACAGAACTGCCAACTTTGCAAAACTGATCCATAGAAAAGAAAATAATTGAATGTGAACAATGTTCAGGTATAAAATAATTTATTATAAAATAAAAAATGGATTATTAAATAACACACATTGTCCACGTGTGTGCACTATTTTCCCAGTTTAGCTGTGTGTTGTCAGGTGGCCCACATCAGTGCATGCTGTGCCACCATGGGTGTGTGTTTTTCTGTTTATTCAAATATCACTTTTATATATCTGACAAAAGCAACTACAATTGGCAGGTCATCTGTTTCTCTAATCTGAAATTATGTCTTCAGTGCTGAGCTACTATAAAACAGCTCTTTGAGGCATTTTACTGGAGGAGAAGGCCTCCTCCCCCCAAGGTCATCTCGTCTGTCACCGTGGAGACAGGTGCTTGTGGCATGATGGGAAATAATAGGGAAGCTAAAGTTCAGGTCTCAACAGAAAAGTAGCCTGTGAAGTCATGAGCAGCGCGAAAGAGATTGTCTCTCATTAAGATCGCAGTTATAAATAGTTGATGTTGTTGCTGTGAGGGTGTGTGTGTGTGTGTGTGTGTGTCCACAAGCTTAATTATTATTTGCCACCATGTGCCCGTACAAAACACCTCTCAGTATTACTCACTGTTATGACAACAGTATATAATAAAATGAGTTTCTCTCCGTCTTATTACACCAGGCAGTGACTGGAACCCTTGCTCTCTCCGTCTTCACTGCTGTTCTGGGATCTCTGGAGTTTGGATACAACATCGGGGTCATCAATGCACCTCAGAAGGTAAAGACTGATCACTAGGACAGTGCTCCAATCCATGGATGCATTACTGTACAGCACTGGTCGCCACATTGTCCAGGGCCTGGTTTGAAAGAGCCGAGCTAAGAGACACAAGCAGATGCACATCGACCACAAAAAGATGTAAAATGACTCAAAAATGAAGAACATCAACCTAAAACCTTTCAAAAGAGATAAAAAAATGACACAAAATGACCAAAAAGGAAGCGCTAGTAGAAGAGACCAACACACTGACATTTAACTAAGCTGATGTTTGTAACGTGGTGCATTTGAGGCCATGACACTCCACCATACTTCCTTAAAAGGTATGAAAAACAGAGAGAGACAGAAGCAATTGTAAGCACGCGATGCTGTGAAGTCATCTGATGCAGCGGGGAACAGCAAATGCAGGGTGCTGAGATGAATCTGTACAGATCTGAGCAGTTCTGAGCCTGTGTGTCCTCATGTAGTGTAGATAGAGGAGCCAATAAACTATATTGGTGATCAAATTGCAGGCACACTTGGGTACTGTATGTGACAAATGTGTCTCTGAACTGTACGTATGATTCTCTGATATCAGGGCAGATGAAAAACAAATAAATAAATACATGATACAAGATGTGACATTGAACCCAACAGCAAATTATTATAATGATTTTAGAGTCAGTAAGAGAGACAAACTCTGATTCATTACTGTACCTGAAGATCATACTGTCATTTTAGCATTTTGTACCGTTCATCCAGAATCTCACTACAAAAGCGAGTGAGTAAAGTCTGAACAATAAATAACGTTTGCAGTTCTACTTTTTATTCTATGAATCATCTCATTGCCCTTTTTAATTTATCATGTGATTGAATAGAGACGTCGACCTCAGTTATATAACGCAACTGTCAGGCTGCAAACTAAACAGTCAAAAATAGCTCCACAACAGTAACACGCCGTTCACACACTGTAACATCAGTGGTAGAAATCAAACTAGTTGTACGTATCAGTCAGAGGACGCTTAAATTAGTAAATAATGGCAAATTTTGATGAGTGCACAAACTGTACTACACAAGATTGTGTTGTTCACAGGCCAAAAAAAAATTTAATAGAGTTAAAATTTTTACTACCTTATTAAACACCTCAGTATAATCAATATAAAGAGGCACAAAAGACATTTTATTCAACACAGGTTAACCATTGTCAATTAAGTCCAAATATTGAAAGTATCGTCCTTAATTTGATAATTTGAACCAGGATGTGTGTTGTTGAAATGCAAGTGAGCAAGACTAATTATATGATGAGACATTCAATAGCAGCTTAATTTGGTGCCTGATACTAAAGAGACATGTAACACCTTCCACTGGTAAAATTAATTTTCTTGTGGGTCTTTAAATATATTTTAAATGCTGCCTACATGCTATAGCCTCACACCTAAACTCGGCTCATTGCTTCTACATGAGATCTTTGAACCTCCAGTATGTCTAAAGTCCTCTCTCCATGGTGGCCACAAAAGTAAACGCTGCATCAAAATATTAAAATGTCATAAATCATCTGTCCTCTCGCTCAGATCATTGAGAATGACTACAATGCCACGTGGGTGCAGCGGTATGGAGAGCCCATCCCCCCGGCGACCCTCACCTCCCTCTGGTCTCTGTCCGTGGCCATCTTCTCCATCGGGGGAATGCTCTCCTCTTTCTGCGTGGGTTTTGTCTCCGAGTGGCTCGGCAGGTAAAATGACTCGTGTATTTAATGTTACTTGTGTCATACATGATGCACCAAATTGAGTGCTATGAAGTCCTCAGAAGAGATTCTCAGAATTGAATTTTAGGTTCTGGTGCATATTCTTAACAAAGGTTGAATATGTTGCTGTTGTGTGCATAGTAAAGCCAAACAGGAATTAAATTATTAATTAAATTAAATTAAATTATTAATTATATAATTAAATAAATGATATATGAAATGACAGTTTGTGGCTCTAAATAAATGTAAACAAATCGTTAAATCAGTGCACAACTGGTTCTGCTTGTATTACATGTTGCGTTCACAATATAAAAGGACTTAAACTAAAAACTGTTGTGTAATTGTCCACACTTTGTTAAGCTGGTGGTGTATACATGGGAGGGAGCTCCAGGTGAATCTATATTTAAGTTGTTAAACTGAAAGAATGTGCAGTTGACAAGAAATAGGCCAGTCTTTCTTTTTGGGTCAAATGGCAGGTCAGGTGAAAATAGAAATTAAAAAGCCATTGACAAAAGCTTGCTGTTGCTTCAAAGGACAGTGCAAATACGAATCATAAATTACATTTTTACCAAAACCAATAAAGCCAAAATGGTTCCCCATGTGCTTTCTCAGTCATCTGGGCAAAGCTCTGCCCGAGATGTTCCTCATCAACCAAGTTTCCGACTGTAACTGGAGGTGGGACACAAACTAGACTGAAGCCCACAGCTTCAGGGCTGCAGAAGAGCGTTCGTTCACTCTTTAAAAAAAAACAGCAGAATCTGATGTACACACGTTGTGTCTGGTGAAGACGGTGTGAGCTAATGTGACCACAGAGGTCAAAGTAATTTAGTTGCATCGCACGTCTCCTGTGAAAACAGACATCATCTGTCATATCAGATCCTATTGTGCAGTGGGGTGAGACAGTCTGTGTTGAGTGATTATCTGCATCTTGAATCTTCTTCTAGCTCAGATTTAATGGGTTGAGACCAAACTGCAAGTCAAGAAACGTCTGTATCAGTGCAGGCCTGGAGGTCTGAGATGTCAGGGGGCTCCGGGACAGTGTCTGTGTGAGGAGAGCAGTAACATTTCCAGTTAAAATGACCTGAAATGACCTCAAGAGAAAAGACAAACCAAAAGAGACAAACAATCACTCAAAAAGAGAAACAAACTTGGAAAATGACCAAGAGATATAATTAAAAGACACATGACAGTCAAAACTAGAAGACACAAAGACATGGAAAATGACCAGAAAACAAACTTAAAGTGAGGGAAAATGACCAAATACAAAATATGTTGAAAAAATGATCAAACGGGACAACAACAACAGGACACAAACTGTCATTCGCTCCTTTATAGGACATGTAGGGACGTCTCATCTGCCTGCTTCCAGGTTTGTCCGGTTGGGTGTTAGTTATCACTCTGCATCCACTTCTGCAGCAACTGTCATTGTACAGATGAGAGAAATGAAGCCTGTCAGTCTTTTTTGAAAAACATTGCCCTCTGGAGGTTAAATCTCAATAGTTTGTGTATTTTACCTTTTCAAACAGCTTGGATAAGAAAGATGTCTTAATCAAGAACAAGTTAACATATTATTAGTGGTCCATGAGTCAATGAAAATCTTCTGACTGATAATTAAGATGTTTGTTTCAAATGAAACATCCACTGTGAGTCGTCTTTGCATAATTCACAGACTCTTTATAACAATAAAGCAGGTCAAATGTAGACTGTATTCTGTGAAGACTTCTAATACCTGAGGATTTTTTAATACTGAAGTGTGTGTGTTCCAGGAGGAAAGCCATGCTCATAAACAACTTGTTTGCCTTCCTTGGTGGGAGTCTGATGGGGATGTCCAAGCTCTGTCACTCCTTCGAGATGATGATTCTCGGGCGATTCATCATCGGTGCCTATTGTGGTGAGGAGCCCACTGCTCTGATCACTTTTATTTTCTTGTTTTAAATTACATCTTTATTTTCATGTTCAAAGGTAGCAACTAACAGGATGTGTCTGAATGTTTGCGTCTTCTGAACACCAGAAAAGTTCTGTCTCTTATTCATCTTGTCGTCTTTCAGGCTTGGCCTCAGGCTTGACACCGATGTATGTGGGTGAAATTGCTCCGACGAGTCTTCGAGGGGCTCTGGGCACGCTGCACCAGCTGGCTATAGTAACCGGTATTCTCATAGCACAGGTGAGATCTGGATAAAAGTTGTGGACTTTTTTTATTTTGTCATACTTGTGTGTTTGTGAACCTCATTTCTTTCCCTACATTCAGCTGATCTTTAAAAGCTTCATGTCATATCTCCCTGTGCAGATCCTCGGTCTGGAGTCATTACTGGGCAGCGAGGACCTGTGGCCCCTGCTGGTGGGTTTAACCGTGGTGCCGACTGTTCTTCAGATGGCTCTGCTGCCCTTCTGCCCTGAGAGCCCCCGATTCCTCTACATCGTCCGCTGCCAGGAGCACCACGCCAAAAGCGGTGAGCATGGCTGTAGTACTCCAGACTGTTCTTAGGACGTCCTGATAGTCAACTTCAACTAACCGTTTTCTACTTTTTTAATGACAAAGGTGCTACTGCCTTAACATGATGTGGTTTATGGCTTCTCATTATAACGTTACATGTTGTCTATATAGGTCTGCGGAGGCTAACGGGCAGGCAGGAGGTCGGTAACATCCTGGCAGAGATGAAGGAGGAGAAGAGGAGGATGGACATGGAGAGGAAGGTGTCTATCCCAGAGCTGTTTCGCTCTACCCTCTACCGCCAGCCCATCATCATCTCCATCCTGCTGCAGCTGTCCCAACAGCTGTCTGGGATCAATGCGGTGAGTTCCTCTAAAGACGGATTTGTAGTTCAACCCGCAGAATGACACGATTACAGTTAGAAAGACAAACCTTCCCAATATTGACCGAATCCTGTTTACCCCACTGGCCAGATTTTCTACTACTCCACCAGTATCTTCACGAAGGCGGGAGTCCAGAGTCCAGTCTACGCCACCATAGGAGCCGGTGTGGTGAACTGTGCCTTCACTGTGGTCTCCGTGAGTAACACGCCCTCATCTTACTTTGATGAGAAATTTACTTTTCAGTGTTCAGTCGTACTTAGATTCAGTAAATGACGTACTAACCTGCGTCTCTATTACTGTTTAACACTGTTATCAAAGAGCAAATAAGATAACAGCTGATCGTCCGTTTTTGTGCCCACCTCAAAAAACAAAAAACTGCATCCAAGAGTTTAGTTTTGCAGGTTTGAGTGTCATTAAAAAAGATTTGTAGCCCATTACTTTGGTTTATAATCAAATACCTGCAGCACATTTCATAATTTTTAATGATAGTTGGTGTTTAGTGTTAAGTTGGAAATGTTAACGTGCTAACATGCTAAACTGAGGTCGTGAATGTGGTAAATAATAAAGCTGCTAAATTTCAGCATCAGTGTACCAAAGTAAAAAGAACCCTTTAGGATAACGTACAGTACTGAATTTAAATTATTAATACAATGTGTGTGTGTCACTTTATTGTTGCAACTGGACACAATGAAGTTTATTTAACTAAATTCTGTTTTAATAATCACATATTTGACTATAATGATTATAATTCAAATTACTTTATCTTTAGGTCGTGAATTTCCCACCAGGGAGCAATAAAGTCTTGCTGATGATTATTCTGTGTTTTATGGTTCTGAATCTTATAAGTACAAACTGACTATAGTTGTCAAAGAAATGTAGTGGGGTAATATTTGCCCTAAAATTTAATGTTAAAAGTTTCAGAAAATGGAAATACTCGAGGAAAAATACCTAAAAAAGTAACTTATAAAATACATTGAAAAAAAAACATATTACAGGTGAAAGTCCGTCACTGGAAACTTTAAGTAACAAAGGTTATAGCAGTTAAATATGCTTAAAAGATCAAATATGTAAGTACTCATTAGGCAGAATAATATAGTGTGCATTACTTTGCAGCTGGTAAAAATGGAGTGGAACGGAATCACTTAATTGATTAATTAAGTGATTGACTGATAATCGTGTTTTGACGATGTCGTACAAACGACTTTAGCAGCTAAAGTAAAAACTACAGGTTTCAGTTCCAGCTGGCTACAGATGACGACAGTCTCTCCGCTTCCTCCCTAACAGCTCTTCCTGGTGGAGAGGATGGGTCGGCGGACGCTGCACATGCTGGGACTGGGCGGGATGTGCGTCTGTGCCATCATCATGACCGTGGCTCTTGCGTTATTGGTCAGTCCCTGCATCCTGTCTTCTCGTAGCTCAGACTCCCCATTGGTACAAACCTCCAAACACTTTTTCTTCCCGCCAACAGGACAACGTGCCGTGGATGAGCTACATCTGCATGCTCTCCATCTTCGGTTTTGTGGCCTTCTTCGAGGTTGGTCCGGGTCCCATCCCATGGTTCTTTGTAGCTGAGCTTTTCTCTCAGGGTCCGAGGCCGGCCGCCATGGCTGTGGCTGGCTGCTCAAATTGGACTGCCAACTTCATCATTGGAATGGGTTTCCAATATGTTGCGGTGAGTTTTTTTTCCAACGTTGATTGTAGCCCACTAATGATTTCATGCAGAAATCCAAGCACTTTTTTTGCATCATTTAACCTGAACTTCCTCACGTTTTCCCCAGGACCTTTGCGGGCCGTATGTCTTCCTCATCTTTGCAGTCCTCCTCCTCTTCTTCCTCATCTTCACATTCTTCCGGGTGCCAGAGACGCAAGGAAAGACCTTCGACCAGATTGCAGCAAACTTCCACCAGCGCTCAGCAGGCGGCATGATGGACATGGACATGGATCTGGACAAACCCAGCACCGAGCTGGACTACTTGGGGGAGGAAAGCATCAACTGAGGATCCTCCTACCCTGAGGAGATGTACATCTTGGGATAAACTTTAACAGAATGGACTCCAAACATTTTTTTCTTAGTGGCTGCAGAGACGATTCCGAAGCCTTCACACACATTGTGTTGTAGATTTAATCAAGTACCCACCATCCACAGATAATAACTGATAAATTGAAAATGTGTTTTAGTATATAGAGATCTTTTATTTTAGTCATTTAGATTGTTATGGCCTAAAAGATGCAACAGTTTGGATGTTTTGTTCTTTACTGGAACCACTACAGTACAGTTTGTGGTTATGAATTATGCCTTGACACAAGCTCAAAACCTTTGAATTAAAGGCTGATGTGCAGTTTCAAGGAATACGATGTTCAGGAGGAGGAGTTTGGACGATTGAGGCACAGATTGCCAGTGTGGGAGGATTTTATTCCACAGAGCTGAGCTGCAATAGCGACACACGGAGGTGAAGAGACTGGAGTTCCTGCACTTTAAGAGATAAGGTTTTTAAAGTTAAGATTTCAAAATGAAACACTACCATGAAGTTGAGCACACTATTTTGTGCAAAAGCTGGGAACACACAAGGGCATGTGTAGATCAGATTTAAGGATGCATTCTGACATTGTCATAAATTGAAATTACATGTACAGCACTGAGCTTACAACAGGCATAAGGAACAAGGGTCTCACTTATGCACTGAAGCTGGGGTTTGGCTGTGTAAACAGAAGCCTGCTGTAGACTAGAGCGATGTGTGCCACCAGTACAGTGAAGATTCATTTTGTATGTCACAAGCATCTGTAATGTGTGGAGTTTCAATTTTTTTGGTTTTGTTTTTTTTTTTAAAAAAGGTGTTTTACAACCTTTTGAAGGTTTGCATTGAGGCTATTTTTGTAAAGAGTAAATTGATTCTGAGGTCATGATAGGCTGTATTTATGTTGCAGGGCTTAATGCACACCTGCAATGTTTCATATCCGAGTTGTGGGTCACGTTTTCAGCTCTGGTGAGAACACTTTCAGTTACAGACGGTCAAGCAGATGTAACTGCAGATGACATGAAATGTGAGCTGCAACGTACAAGGATATTGTAATTTGTAAAACATCAAACCATGACAAGCAGTGTATGGTCACCAATCTAAATGTGACCATATTGACAACTGTTGCAAAGTCAGAGCACACATATTTGGGGCATGTAATGTAAACAAACAAATCTATATGCAAATATTGAAAATAATTTCACTTAAATATGGATCATTCACATTTTTCAAAATACAACTTTGCAGTTTCTGATCTGCTTTACTGCAGCTTCACAACCAATATGAAGAAATAAGGGCTGAATCCTGAGATTTGCAAACATGATTTATTAATTAACATTTGTTTTTTTAAGTATTAACATTGCACATAATCCCCTCCAAAGAAAAGCGCACAAGTAAAACAAAAGAAATTAAGTTTCTTTTTATCAATCCATCCTCAACTGAGGAGACAAAGGAGTATTGTCTGGAGAACTGAGGTGGGAACAGAACTAAATGTACTCCCATAATGCACCACCAGCCTCACACCTGCTTGGTTTTCCCCTCTCAACCAAATTAAAATGTTAAAACAAAAATATCAATGTTGCATCTTCTATAAACTACTTAATGTGCCCCATCTAGTCAATTAAAGCAGATCAGTTCTAAGGGGGGGGGGTGGAATAACGGAGCACCTACGCAGATTGCCCATCCTTTCCCCATTTTTTCATTTTTATTACCAAATATGCAACCACCATTTCTTCCCCAGCCCTCTCCAAACATCAGCGTTAGACAGGACAACACAAAACGAAAGGAGAGGGAGGGGGGCCAGGGGGTGACAGCAAGACGAGGTGGGTTGGAGGATGGGGGAGTGCAGGGAGGGGAGAGTAGTGCATATGTTCTGAAGTGGGTCCAGCCCTCCAACCCTAGGACCTACAAGAAACAAAACCAAAAAAAAACAAAAAAAGACGAAAGGGAGACAAAAGGATTGAAAGACTGTAGACAGATTAAACACAAAGACATGTCTAACCCTGAAACTAGAATCAGGCAGTTAAAAGAAATATTCCTGCAAAAGGATTCAATCCAAACATAAGCAGACATCGTTACAGCCTTGTCATAAAACTCCTTTTCAGCCATTTTTAATGCCGTCATTTCCACCTTAATTTCTTTCTTCTTACTCAACAGCTCATTAAATGTCTGTCGGCCTGCTCTGAAAGATGTGGCACCTGTAGCACAAGACGTGCAACCCTACACCCTCATGCCTCCCACCCCTCCTGACTGAGGGTTGCGCCACATTAGTGTGGGGTCCCACCTCGTGCCAAGGTCATGTGAGCGTCCTTACTGTGTCACTCTGTTGGTGCCGGGACTGTTGTGGCAGCTGCCTGCTGTGGGGACAGAGACTGTCAAGATTTTTAAGTCAACACAACCGAAACAAGTGTGATAGCTGAAGTTCGTAAACATCCCACCTCAGGTGACTTTGGTGTTTTAGGAGAAGTTCTAGGCGAAGACTTTGGTGACCTCACAGTAGATTTCACATCAACTGGTTTTGAGGTCTGAGGCGGGGTACCTGGATCTGATGCAGACTTCTCTGTATCATTCTGCAATATATGTAAACAGTAATTTTTTGCAATTATTTTTAAATTGCAAAATCAAATTACTGAATTAAAAAAATGACAATACTTCTTTGCCTGTCATATAGTAGTTCAGACACAACACATTGGTTAAGAATTAAAAAAAAGAAAAGGTTGTGATGAGTGTTGTGCAACAGTGATTAATGGCTCAAACTCATTAGAACTAGTGACATGATTTAGAAATTTAGCCCATGATAACTTTACTATTTTTCTGTCAGTGTTCGGCCACTGTGCAGATCATTATTCTGACCTAATTAACATTTGCTCTATACAGATCATTTGCAGCAGGATTCTTCCCACCATATTATTGGTCACCCTTAAAGCACTTGATGCAGTTTACAGAGTTTAAAGACTCACTTTCGAGACAGAGGATTCTGAGGTCCTCTGTCTGCGTCTTCTAGTTGTGCGGGGTTGCCTCTGGCCTTGTCCTTGAGTTGTTTCTCCGTTGGTCTGGGGGCCATCAGATGCCTCTGTGTGCTTCACCTCACCCTGCTCCTGGTGCTCCTGTAGACCAGCTGCCTGCTGACCATCGGCAGACTGATCAGGAGGCGCACGAGGGCGGAACGGTCTGTGAACGCAGGCACAGAACCAGATTTTCATTTGTAGATTTCACAAAGAAATAAAAATATATAGAGATAATTACAAATAAAAAAAATCCTGCAGCGACGTCAGGTCACCTGCGGTATGGACGCCAGAATCTGCGCCGTGGTGGCCGCTGGGTTGGATCAACCACTGCTGCTCCATCCTTTGCCTCAACAGCTTCTCCCTGACACAAAGCACAATGGCTTTAAATTTGTTTACAGACCGATTCCCACCACATTTAGACTCAATTGCATCTTTAAAAAGGAATCCATTTCACATTTAAAGGCTGGTTAAGCCTGAATTAAAAAGTGGTTTTAACTTTAGAGTTTAACTTTAAAGTACCTTACCTCAACGTGCATCAAGTTAAGAGAAATTAACAGCAGCAACATCAGTTTTCACAGGACGTTTGTTCCCTTTCAGCGTACCTCTTGCATCTCCTGCCGTGGTCTGCGGGGCCTGCGGCGACGCTGCTGGGGTCTCGTTCTTTCGTTCTCCCCCGTTCCCCCAATGTCAGCAACAGGGGCTTGGCCATCAGCTGGTTTACTCTGATTGCTAGGAGGAGGGCTCCGGGGGAAGAAGCGCCGGCGGAAGCGTCGTTTATTTGGTGCGTAGCGGCTGCCTTTGACTGGAACTCCGCCTGGGCCGGTCACATTGGCTGCTTCTGAGCCCTGTGGAACACCAGGAGTGGGGGTGTTGGGAGAGAATAAAATGTATAAAAATTAAAAAGGTAAGCAGAGATATATTGTGGTAATTTACCTTTTTTTCTACATACAACACAGCTGCGGGACAGCACTGTTCTTACCTTGGCTGCTTCAATTACGTCAAACTCTACAACTTCCCCATCTCCTACACTGCGAAGGAATTTTCTAGGGTTGTTCTTCTTGATTGCAGTCTGAGGAGACAGAAGAAGCACTGAAGGACAGAGCCACTTTTAGTCTCTTAAAACTGTAGTCAGGTGCCCATACGAACAAACCAGGTTCCTTTTTGCTGTATACTTCTTAACAAAGACACCCCAGGGGAAGCTTTAAATTGAAGTAATGCACAAAATCCAGGCCTCCATCTGTGCATAAATGTTTCAGACGTTTGTGGACTTTCCAAATCAGTTACATTAGTAACTGCTGCTGCTACACTTCCGTAGTAGCAGCAGCTCTTTCAATCAAATAATATGAACAGCAAGTTCAGAGGCTCTGGACCTATGGGTCCCCCGGGCTTAAGCGCAATATTCCAGCTATGTACCCTTCCTCTGCAACTCATCAGATAGATACAAATTGGGAAATTTAACTCCACTTACATTTTTTGAAACTGGATTTTGTCCCATATCAATTCATGTAAAAGAGATATAGGGAAGGATTCCTTCACGAACAGGAGCAATATTTACACATGTAGAAAAACCCTCTTTAAATGTGCATGTGAGCATCTGACCTATAGCATTCCTTGACAGGCTCACAATTTTTTTAGTCTCTTAAAAATTTCCCCTTGTCTTACCTGATGGACAAATACATCTTCTTTGGTATCATTCCTGTGAGGAATTAAATGTGATTATCAGCAAAGTGGACTCATGAGGATCAATGTTTGATCGCCAAGAAATGTAGTGATTCGAGTATATTGCATGTGCCAAGAGGTAAATGAAAGTCACGCTACCTGTTTATGAAGCCATATCCGTTGCGCACGTTGAACCATTTCACCGTGCCTTGGACTAAGGTGGCTACAAAGACAGGTAGCATGCGAATAAGTGAGTATGGCAGGAACAGCTAACATATGATTAGACAGCCATTCAACATAACTGAACATAACTGTTATCTTGCTTGTACCAGTGGCAGCCTGGCTAACAAGAAATGGGAGCTGTGTGCGTCAATCATTAACAGTGAGACTGGGTCAGCAGGGAGGGCTGCTCAACAACAAGTTTACTGGCTTCTTCCCTTAAAACTAATAAAGACAGGTCACAGACTAGTTCATGGATCATCTTCTTCATTAGGAACAGAGCTGAGCTGTTGCCTTTAGCGAAAAAAAATGAATCTATTAAAGAAAAACACCTTAAAAAAAACACCATTACTGCTTCAAATCTCAGTAAAATGATTTGCACCTGTGAGCGCGTGCGCGTTTCCTGCTCGGGGCGCGCGCGACAGCAGGTACAACTCAGGTCGTGCGTGCACATGTTTACACCCAAAATTAATCGAATTTATTAGCATTATTTGTTGACGCTGACCGCCACAACGTTCAGCCTATGGAAACGTGTAGAGAAACGCAGAAACGTCCCGTGTTGTGTCGTCCAAATCGATCCGTTTAACGCGCCAGCACGTCAAACAAACCGCGTCCATGTTGACGTGCACAGCCGAGTTTGACTTCACTGGTATAAATAGTTGCTAATATTAAAAAAAAAAACAACACGTGTAAAAGTTGGGTCTTGTTGCTTTGAAACGAAACGTGGCTTGACTGACAGTTACAGTTCTCTGAAACAGACAAGTCACTTTTACACCCTAAAATCTACAGACTTTAGCATGTAAAAACAAAAGTCATTAAAGACAACGGCAGCAGATTTTCTCAGTGCCCCTGTAAGACGCGCACACTAAACGGGAACGTGTGGCGCCTCCCGGGGCCACTTTCACCCACCTATGACTTTCCTCTCCGGCTGTGGTTTGTCTTCCACCGGTGCCGATGGTGGAGCGCTCTGCGCCTCGGCGTCGGTCATGCTCGCTGTCGGATCTCTACACTCTCGCTGCCGACTCCCCTCCCTCTTCTTCTTCCCGAAACTTTTCACTCCAGGACGCCTAAGTTTTTATCCCGACATGCCCTCGGGCTGCTGGACGGAAGCCGCGCCCTCATTGGTTTCACAAGAGCTCGCGCTGGGAAGTGATTGGCTGAGAGGAGCTCGGCAATTGGGAGGGAAATTTTGACAGGTGGAGGACAGGTACGTGCTCCTACCTGCAATAACGTGTTAGAGAAACAGAAAACCGTTTTTTGAAAAGAGTCGATTATCACTATTCAGAACAGCAATGAACAATCACATGCTTACTTGTCACAAGATATCAACAAATTTAATATCGCTAGTCAAAAGTACATTTGAAACATCTAAAACTTCTTAAAATGTACAAGTCTTACAATTGGTTGTTTTAATAGTAAATATAAGTAATTCTGGATAGCTGTAATTTTTAATAATGAAAAGGAACATTTCAGATGCAAACATCGTCATTCTTCCTAGCACAAATGACGTCACTTTGTATTGGGCTTTCGATTTATAGGGTTCTGAAATCACATTCCTCAAGTAAAAAGTTCAGTTTCACATATCTACAGTCCAGTTGTTAAGGATCACAATTTTAAATTCAGATCTGACATTGCATTTTGACTACACATATTCCAAATTGTAGGAATCTAGTTAAATTACTCAATGAAACTGGTTCTTGTGCACGCCAGTCTGTTAATTTGCTGAACTTCTAGTTACTGGGTAGCGCTGCCTTCTCACAGCCAGATGGCACAGTGACCTTACTGTGCGGTGCTTGCGTGGGTTTCATCTAACAGTCTAAAGACATGTGTGTTAGGTTAATTGGTCACACTTAAATTGCCCATAGGTGTGAATGATTGTCTTTTGGTCTTGAGACCTGTCCAGGGTGTACCCTGCGCCTTTCCCCATGACAACTGGGACAGGCTCCAGCTGCCCCATGGAGTTTCTGAATTTCTTTTTAACTTGTTGCTGTTGTGTTCTTGATGAGTGTTCAAGTCTACTCCAGATGTGCTCCACATGTTCCTCATAAACATTTTTCTACAGAAATCCAAAATGTTCAGACTGTGTTGTGACAACAGGCCTCTGGGCACATGTGAAATTGCTCCCACCCACCTGAAGAAGAGGAAGACAGATTTTGTCATTGTTTTGAGTCTTTTTACACTCATGCGTCATCTGTTCGTGGTCATTTCATTGATTCTGTTAATATTTTTTTGTAATAAGGTTGTTCGTGTCTGTCTTGGTTGTCATCTGTTTTGCGTTTCTTTGTGGTCACTTTTTAGTTTGTTTCCTTGTGGTAATTTGTCATTTGTTGTCACTATAGAGTTTCTGCATTTCTTTGTGATCCTTCTTCATTTCTATGTAGTCTTTTTGAGTCTTTTCATAATAAATGTTAATGTTTTGGATCATTTGGAGTCTCTTCCCTCCTCACAGTTGTAATGCATTTTTTTGTGGTTAGTTTCGATAATAATGAGAACAAAGAGGCTCAAATTTTCCTTTGAATCTTGTTCAGTGTCTTTTTGTATCCAAACAATTTTACAATTTATCTATTAATTATTTATTTCTCTGGTGTTCTGAGGGTTTATTAGCCTTATCAACACGTTATTACTGGTCAATTTTTACTGTGCTGAGACTCACGTTTATAAAAATAAACGGTTGAAAGAGGTTCTTTCCAGCCATTTAAACATCTATTAATAATAATGTGCATATTCTACTAGCTTGTACAAAATAACTCTAGTGAGACTAATTTATACTTTTAGACAGAAAAACACAAAAATAAGCATGTAACACTAGTTAAACCTTTCAGTTAAACATTTTTAGCGTTCAAAAGTCAGTGCTTCGGAACATAAAGGAGAGCTTATGGGATCTGTCCTGTGTTTGACCAGTAGGGGGAAGAAATAACTTTGTGATGTGATCCAACGTCACACAATTGAGCTATAATTCAAAAACACATGAAAGTCAATCAAATTGTGTGATATTTGTTTTTGATAAGATGATGGGCTAATTTGTAGCTACTGGCCAGGAAAAAAATATAATTTACAAAGTTATGAGTTTATTGTAGGAATACTGTTTGGCCTTGATGAGAAATTACAAACAGTTGTTCCAGTCCAGCTGAATACATTGTTCTCATTCTAGATCCAACTGACATCTTGTAAGGTTTGATGGATGATTTAGGATCATCAGAATGATTGAGGTCACGGTGCTTTTGGGGCATAAACCTCACTATAGTTTTATGTGAAAGAATTTTAAGAAACCTGTGGCTGAATTTTCATTTTAGGGTTAACTATGTTTTAGAACACAAGCCTCGTCACATAGGTCAGAGGACTCCCGTTTCACAGGACTAAAATTAACCCAGTAGCCCTAAGAACTGCCAAGTTCCTAACCACTGTGGACACAGGTCATTGGTCTTTTGACAGAAAAAAAAAACTAACCACAAGTATAACTATAGAGACATTTACAGTCTGTGGAAAAGCATGATGACAGAAGAGCAGCACTCTGACTGTGAAAAAGGAAATTTGTCAAAGACCCAGGAAAAAATAAAGATTCTTCTTACCTATGTTTTATTTCTGATAAGCAAACAAATAAGAAGTGTTCAACTATTTTAAAATGCTATTGTTAAGTTGTTAATTGTGCCCACATTTAGACAAACGATTGTGTTTATACTGCATGTGTTTTATGTTTATCTGTAAAGAATGTGTTGTAGATGAACATGTACATTTGTGGTTGGCGTTAATGTGCAGTAAGTGCTCCATCCGAGCTGAGTGGTCCAGGATACTCGAGAATGAAAAGCCACGCATGCGCACAACGTGTCTGGTTTCTTTCATGAACATTTAGGAAAAACCTGCAGCATCAAGCTGCTTGACCTTAGAGCAGAGAAGACCGGAAAACTGAGGAAATATACATCATAGTTAAAGTGTGTAATTGTTATAAAGAAACGTTTGCATTTTCTTAAAAATAATGAGATATACACGTATAATACACGACCCAAGACTCTTTTTGGGGATATACTGCACAACACCTAAATGAACACTCTTTCCACAAAACCCTTTTGTGTTTGTGTTCGATTCACCCTCCTTCAACTTTAACATCATATAAAGTCAGGAACAGTCATGTAACGCTTTCTGACCACTTACAGAAAAATGTAATCACTTAAAAAATGTTTTTCAAAAATGTCAAATGTAAATGTGTTTATTCAGAAATCTAGATCACACTGCAAACATGTTATTACATTTCCATTGTTGATCCTTCTAGAATTCAATGCGTTGTCTGTGTTGTAGCTCATTCACACAGATTTTTATTACCGCTCTACCTACATAACACAATAACAATAACAATGGGGATGAGATTTTATTGTGACGGGTCCGACAGGAAGTCCAGTGTTGACATCGTTCTTCGCTGTGACCGCGGTGAGGAGCTGGAAGAGGGAGCGACAGAAGGTGGAGTGTGGTCTACGGACGGTGCACACACACAGCGGGATTCTGGGCTCTGCTGCTTCTCGGCCCGGCCGCTGACTTTAGCTTCCTCCGGACGAGGCGGCGAACCCCGAATCTCCGACACCATCCAGGGGGGGCGAAGAGCGCGGAGGGGGGAGCAGCGCCTGGAATGATCGCGGAATAAAGGAGTAGCATAGCTGATAGCAGGCACCGAGGAGGAGACGGACCCCAGCCAGGCGACCCGTTAGCACGGATACAGGAAGGGGGAATTAAAGGGAGGCAGGCAGGAGAGGAGACCCATTATCAGCAGGGTGAGTTCCTTATCAAAACGTCCAATGGCCGGGGCGTCTCTGCGCCTGAGCAGACGGGTGGTCCCGTGCACATGTCTGTCTCCAGCTTTATTAGGATCTATTCCCTTTAAACGCCCCCCGCCTCCGGCGGAGGACCAGCAGCTAACTTCTCCTCCCGACGGGAGCTTCCTGCGGACTCCTCCAGCTGATCTTTCTCCAAGTTCGCGACAGCTGCAGGACTTGTCCGAAGTGGACTGTCCCCGCTCTCAGTCGCTGGGTCGACGCGGTGAAAGTCCCCGATGTTGTGTCCTGGCTGCGCCGCGGTCCCGACTATTAGCTTAGTCATTACTGTGTCCTAGCGGGCCAGAATGCATGAAGTGTCCCCGTCTGCGGGCCACCCGTCGGTCCCGGCGGCTGTGAGGAACCCGCACTGACGTTGACATCCTCCGTGGGGAAGGCTGTGACCGTATGCAGCCGGTGCTCTGTCCCCGGTGAGGCGTCCTCCGGAGACGGGCCTCGGTCTGAGCGCAGGCGGGGACACGGACCGTTACGCGTTACCGACGACGGGCCGCGGCCGGCTGCGGACGCTCTAGGCCGCAGTCCGCCCTCGCTCCTCAACACTGCGGACAAGCCGGACGACACACGGTCCCCCCCCGCACGCTTGTCTCCGCTTTTCCACACTTAGTGTCCGGTGACGCCCGGCTTGGAGCGTGATTTACGGGGATCACTAACGCGGATCGGCGGCCCTGGTCGACCGCTCTAGCCGGTGACCGGTCACCATAACTGAGCGCTGAAGCCACGACTCGGGTCCGACAGTCGCCGAGTCTTTGTTTCGCCGACGAAGTTGCGGAACTTTTGCTGTAGTTGCGTGTGTACTCGTGGCAGGCAGCCGGGCTGCGCGTTCCCAAAGTTTGACGCACAGTTTGTCATTGATGGTTGAAGCTGCAGCTAAGATCAAACATCCCTTTCATAGTCATACGTTTATTAACGGTGTGTGACTGACAGCTGTGTGATGCTTTATTCAGCTGCTCTGCAGGAGAGAATCAAAGTGTCTTTGCTCAGACAAATCTCACATTTCCACATTGTTCTGCTCAGACACTTGAGAGGCAGAGCAGCACCGGTGGCTCGTCTTTGGTCATGGACTAAACTTCATAAACTCAAGTATAGATTAATTTAAATACAGTGGGATCTGAAAGTGCAGGTGTATGTAAGAACCAGTGAACAGCAGCTGATAAAGGAAGAAGGTAATGACAAAAACATACATTCCAGTGTGTAGATTTATCTTTTTGATTTGCTTGTTCAAGCAAGTAAAGACTTTTTCAGGGTGATGAAACTTTCTTTTTTTTTTTTCTCAGTTTTACAACAAGGTTTGTTGGGAACTTGCGTGCTATTAAAAGCTGGTACTGGAACGTATGATTACTGGTCTTGTTTACGTGGCTTGAAATTGCAGTTGGCCAATTTAGACAGTTTTCACTTCACAGAAAATTTTAAGGAGCTCACACAAAATGATGAGCTGTCCTTCAGATTCCTTGTTAAGATTATTAGTAGTTTTTAGTTTTTGCTGCTGCTTTGTGGAGGAACTAGCAGGCTCCTGAAATAAAACCTTCACATCTCATTTTTTCCTATTATACACAAATTCATATCCTACACAATATGTGGTCTTATGCAAAAATATTGGGCTTTTTGGGCTTTTTGGAAACAGATTTGCATTTGTATCCACATCTTCTGCATCCTGTGTGTTGGCCTCCGCAGCAGGCATGGCAGATGCAGAGCTGGACTTCCAGACAGGTGATGCCGGGGCATCCGCCACCTATCCGATGCAGTGCTCTGCCCTGCGCAAAAATGGCTTTGTTGTGCTGAAAGGTCGACCCTGCAAGATTGTTGAGATGTCCACCTCCAAGACCGGCAAGCACGGCCACGCTAAGGTCAGCAAATCCTGAAGTGCTCAGATGCAGATATTTCAGAGAAAAAAAACAAAACCTTATCACCAATGAAGCTAAAAGACATTGTTCTGCTCTTTTATCATGTGATTCAGAATACCAAACATGTAAAATATAAACTTTTCATACAGAAAGAGAGAGAGGGGTTTAAGGGAAATTTTACTCAACTATCTGTCCGTTTATCTCTAGTATGAACACTCATTAATAGTAATGTACATGAATGGACACTAACATATAGGAACATTAACGTGTCTCTCTTGATTGAATAAAGAGATTCACTTTTTGAAGAAGCGAAAATGACAAGTGCCATAAAATATGTTTAAAAAGGATGCACTCAGCATAATGATTGGTAACCCACTTTCCACTTTAAATAATAGGCAATTCAAGTACTTTCTTTCCTCAGTGAATGTTTTAGAACTAGTGATTGGTTATGTATATCTAATAAATGTTTTTCTCTAATGTGCATATTGCCCATTGGGACATATTTCATCCTTGGCGTGTTTTTCTCGCTCGTGCAGGTGCACTTGGTTGGTATTGACATCTTCTCTGGTAAGAAGTATGAAGATATTTGTCCCTCTACCCACAACATGGATGTTCCCAACATCAAGAGAATGGATTATCAGGTGAGGCAGCTGGAGGACCGATGACTGCTGTCACAGTAGCTTACAATAAAGTGTAACCCTGTCTAATATTTCTCTTAAACCTTCATTATTTCCAATACGCAAGCTAACAACAACAAATATACTTTTTACAACACATTAAGACATTTGCGATGCAATCTGTAAATGTCCATGTAGCAGTAAACAGCTGCTTTCTCTTCACTAGAGCACAAATTCGAGTTGATTGTGAGCAATGCTTTATTTGTTATAAGTGGGAAATCACAGTTTTGTCTTTGGTGTTATGGTAATATTGACAGAGAGTAGATAGTCTGTTACACATGCATGATTTTCAGAGATAACAAAACAGGAGTAACTGTTTTGGAGCAGCACGTGGTAATAACAGGGAAATGTGGTAATTGTCTCAAATCAAATTGAAAGTCTGTTCATATTGTGCATCCATGTCCTTTTAAGATACAGAGAGAGGACTGATGGAGAGTAACATTACTGCACATTCATTAGCTAATGTATGTCACTTCCTGTTTTCAAACCACTCAGCCCTAGATGCCCGAAAGCCATTATGTGAAATATCAAAAGGAATGAGAGTGGAGCATCTTTCTGTAAGAAAATATCTTTGGCTGAGCATTACCAGTGCAGACGCCTGTAAAATCGAATCTGGAAGACAACAGACTATTTTCATACAAAGCGCATTGTCATGTCACCGTAGGACAAGCACAGGTATAATTAATGATTAATGAATTCCATTTAGCCGCTTCAGTTTCAGAAGCCTCCTATTGTTCAAGCTGGCTTACTGTCACACACTCGTGTCTTCCTGGGACACCTGAATACAACAGAGCCATCTGTAATGTTGTTAGTAACGCTTGTGTGTTTCTAACAAAACAAGTGGAAATATATGCTTGAGAATTATTATGAAATAATGCAGTTCTCCTTGGCTTTGGAGCATCTTTCAGCAGCAACAGAGACACAAATACATGCAGGTTTAACTGCCAGTGATTATTTTTACAGTTTTATTTTATTAGATTATATTTAATTAGATTCAACTTTATTGTCATTGCAAATGTTATTATACAAGGCAACAAAATGCAGTTAGCATCTAACGAGAAGTGCATCAGTAGCAGTAGAAAATAATGCACACATGTACATGGGTGCGAATAATATAGCAATAGTCCAAATAAACAAGCACACAGAAAGTGTGTTATATACAATGGCTATAATATTGTAGTTTGAGAGGGTTTTATACATGTGGGCAAATTGTTATGGACAATACAATGAGGGAGGCTATTATATAAAAAATATGTAACAGTTAAGAATAGTGCAGTAATCTGCCTTTATACACGGATGGGTTTATATTCCCCCAATAGAAAACAACTGGCTATAAGGCCATCGCAGCATTTCTGGGTATTTCCTGTCTGTCCTCCATATACATCTTTGTATCTTGTTGTCACTTGCATTAACAATCACTTCAGACATATGTTCGGGACCAGGGGCCCATCACTCTTTGGTCCCTGGCTTCTGTCAAACCAGTTGAATTAAAACATATTGTGTGCAGTGCAATGCTCAAAGTGAAAAGCAAATGGTGCAGGATTTCCTGTAGAAGTGAAACCACACTTGTCCCGGTGCTCCCTATACTCTTTTATGTCGGGAAGTTCATGTCTGCAGTGTTTTAGATGTGGGCAGCGTATCCCCCATGAGCCTCCACACTCACAGCAATGGAAACAGTTCTTAATGATTCTGGGTGGAACAAGCTGATGACTTCATTGGTCTGTGTAATGGAAATCATTCAAACTGACATGTTTGGGCTGGTATGAATCACGCTCGCTCGCTTGGAAACCACTGGTTAATTCAGTGTACATGTGAAAGGAAAATAAGAAATAGAAATGGTAGTGCAATCAAACATGTCTCAAAAATACTGTATCTGTCTTATCGTTTTCAGCTGATCGGGATCCAAGATGGCTACCTGTCCCTGCTCCAGGACAGCGGGGAGGTCAGAGAGGACCTGAAGATTCCTGAGGGAGACTTGGGGAAAGAGATAGAGAGCAAGCATGAAGCCGGAGAAGAGATCCTGGTCAGTGCTGTTACCTCCCCTCATCTTACGTTCTTTTCTTAGTTTTCTGTGCTAAAATCGTGCTAGAGATCTTCAACCCTTTAAACTGCAAAAGGGGGCTCTTGCATTAATAAACATCTATAAAATATATAAGAAATACATTATTATTGTTATGCAACGAATACCAAAGCTTCACAAGGTGGTAGCACTTTGTAAACTGTGAGCAATATTCGTTAGTGTCCAGTAAAATGATGAACAACTTTAGGCCAAAATTATGTGATAAGTCAAAAGTTCTCTTAATATTTCATAATTCTGACTGTTTATCTCGTAATGTGACTTAGCAAGTAACATTTTTGACTTATCACTATTATGACTATTTTCATCATAAAAAATATTTCTTTTTTTATTTCTTCTTTTAACTTGCTCCCAGACCACATCTACCCCTAACAATTTTCCCTAATAAGAGATCAGGGTAGTGGGCATGTGGCCTGAAAGGCAGAATCCAGGGCAACACAAAACCCATAGTGCACTATATATATGCTGTTAGATTAGTTTATCATAATATCTGTCAACGTCCTTACGGTTATGACAGCTAGGGAGTAAATAAAAAATATTGAGAGAGATATTGGACAACAAATGCCTTGATCCGACTCCTCTACGCTCTTTTCAGATTACCGTTCTAAATGCAATGGACGAGGAAGCAGCAATCGGCATCAAAGCCTTGGGTAAATAAGCCACTGCAGGTAAATACAGAGCTACAGCTGTTTCGACATGCAGCTGTCCCTCTCAACCCTCCACAACTACCGCCTGACCCAAGCCTGCCTGAAGAGGAGTGTGTGTTATGTAAAAGTATGCATGTATGTGTGTGGTTGGATATTACACCACGAGCCAGCAGCATGTGCCATGCCAGCGCAAGTGTGTGCAATGTCATGTACAGTTTATTATTCATCAGTGGCGAAAGGGGGAGGCAACTCCAGCCAGGTTGCAGAGGTCGAATGTTTAATTTGAACTTGTATGCAATTTTAAAGTGTTATTTACAGTTATGCATATCCACTATACTGGAAATAGTCATGTTTTTCCAACATTATAGCATCACATAGTTATGTTTTACGTACATGTAATTGTTTGAACTGCACATGATAGAGATCAGCCTAAATTTGAAGATTGATAATTTACAAAACTAAATAGGAAATTGAAATTGGTGTGAGGTGACGGTTGCTGGACAGTGCTTTACTGCGGATTTGCCTACCCCTAATTGTACTTTTTTTCATGTTAACACTATCATGAGCATATGTGTCATTTTTATGTATCAAGTATATAAATGAAAACCTATGGTTAATATTGTATTTTTGAGCAGTGTGTTGTCTTCTGTGGGACTTCATTTTACAGCCTGATGTAGCCTAACTGTATTTCCTACTCAGAAACAGCTTGTAGCGTTGTGATTGTTGGGTCAAAGTGTTTTATGCACGTTTCTTTGTTGCACTTCCTCACCTGCAAACTGTGGGCTGTAGAATAAAGTGGCCACATAAATATGTTAAAAGTTGTTTATGAAGTATTTCCTGTGCAGACATAAGTCCAAATGCTGAACGTCTCATTAAAATATGTTTCCCTTGCTTTGATTTTTTTTTTCCCTCAAGCCTCTTCCTTCTCTGGTTTCTGACTTTACTTTCCACTCATCTGTTTCCCTCCTTTTAATTGTTTCAGGGGCAAACGAGATGCACTGGACCTGCGGGAAAGGAGGGCATATTGGCTCGTCAATGCTATTCTCCCTCTTTTTCTTTCGTTTTGTCTTTGCTTTTCATACTCTCCTTTACTCTGTGTTCTGACCCTCTTTGGGTTTAATTAGAGAAGAACTTTAATAATTGGAAATGTCAAAGGGTAAAAACCATGTAATACACATATAATAGAACCACATATGAGTCTGGACACAGACATGTTAAAAAGACTTGTAAAGGAACGTCTGTCACTAATGATATTTGTAAGTCTACAAATATTCAGTAGCTACCAACATTCTGGGGGAGGACATGGTGATAACGTTTCAACTGTTTTTTAATATGTCCCCGTTTAATCAAGGGCTTCAACTCTAGATCTGCATTGTTTTGTTGAGGCTTGTTTGGTGTGTGCCATACAGAAAAGACAAAACCAGTCCTGCATGGCACATAAACAGCCCCACATTCTGCTGTTTATCACCTGACTCTGTTAAAGATACCAACATGGCATACACAACGTTCTGTTTCACCCCAAGGCGTAGACAGATGTCAAAGAAATCCCGTCTCCAATTTCACGAATTTCCATCACCTTCAAGTCCTTCAGCCAAACCTCAATGTATCATGATTCACTCCTTAAAACCCCTTTGCAGAAACCAACAGACCGGGTGTCACACAGAGCTGTTTGGAGAAATGACAGGAGTATCATTTGGTGTACTCCTAAACTTTGAGTGATGATTCAGGAGGCAAACAAGTCGTGGCAGTTTGATATCCTTACTTTGTGCTGACACAGCAAATCCAAACTGTGCAGAATGTCTCCATGACCAAAACAATAAAGATGATAAACTGTTGAACATGGCTTTTGCTTATTGTTTTTATTTGGCAACATAAAAGCTTTAAAAAGGGAACAGACTTCAACTTGATTTATGCTGCAGAGGATCCCACAAAACACGGGAAATCCTGTGTTATTTTGTCAAGAAGGTGGTCGTCATTATTTAATCCAGTAAACAACCCTAATTACTCTAATTCTATCAACCAATAGTCAGCAACACATTGAAATAGCTTTCAGTATTCATCAAACGTTTTATCCATATTTTCAACCGCAGTGTTGCTGAAAATTCAGTTTTTTGTAGGTGCTCAACCCTTGACTGATTTTCTAAGTAAGAATGTTAGTTTTGAAAGAATATTCAGATTCATGCAATCTGACTTTATACAACATATAAACATTTTAGTGCACACAAGCACCTGCAGAATGGCTTTACAGTCTAGGTAAAAATAAGCTATTTTACAAATGATAATATGAAGATTTGTAAAAGTCAAAGTTAGGTGTTTCAAAAGCTGCTGATCACTTGTTAAATCAAAACACAACTTAAAAACAACATACTGTACAAGAAATAAAACACTTCACATGGTGCCTGCCAATGACTCCTGCCAGATGACTTGAAGAGGGCAAATACGCTGATCATCCAAACAGGTTCTCCAGAATCTTGAGGGAAGCAGTGAAATCTCAAAAACAGTGAAGGTGAACATGGCGAAGAGTTACTTAGTATGGTGGTAGAACCTCTGCCCGCTCTGACTGTGGGGGAGGAAGCTGTGGCGAGGAGTTCCCGGGGAAGAGCCCTGGTATGGAGCCTACCGACAAAAATGTTAAGAAATGTAATAAAACTATGTTTTTCTGCAGTAAAATAGGTTTATGTGTTCAACAGATTATCACAGTTCAAGATTCAAAGAACTTTATTGATCCTATAGGGAAATTAGTAAAGCTGCAGACAGGAAGGATCAATTTGGTGGTATGTGAACAAACTGAGACCTACATCCACTAAGAACAGCACAAACCGCTGTGCACGCATCCGTGCCAAGTGTTGAGCTCAGTCCCACCCATTAACATATAATTTGTGATCAAGAACTATTTGTTTATTTTCCATCTCTGAACTTTGTGGTCAGCTCAAATCATTAGCATTGTACACTGTTAAAGGGCAACTTTATCAGTTTTCAACTTGCTTTCTATAACTTTAATTTAGAGTGTAAATGTCCATTATTGCTTTTAAACTTCCCTCTGACTTTGCTATATTAAAATATTTCTCTGCTTCTAGCAAAAAGGAGTTCAAATGACGTAATTTGGAGGAGCTATAGAAAAAGAAGGTTAACCATGATTACAAAATCCATAGTATGAACAACAAGATGACATAATCTGAACTGAAGTGATGTCATCTGGAGACATTCATCAGCTAGAAGAAGAGAGATATTTGAATGCTGGGAAGTCAGATTAAAGTTTCATAGCATTTATTTACACATACTACCCAAACTAGAACCAAAAGAAGCAAGTTCAATATGAGTGGAGGCAATCTTTAAAATACAATCATTTGTGTTCCAAAGGACAAAATTATAGTGGTAAGCAACACAAAATGAATAGCAAGTTTACCATAATTACTCTTACGTCATGCTACATTAAAAAAGAACGAGGGCAGGAGGATCTTAGAGGCTCAAACCAGTGATTGTGTGTGTTCAGTTTCAAAGTCTACAGCCATGGTAATGACTCTGTCAGGCTCATTATATCACCTCACCTTTGCAGTGGGGATCTGGACGGCCATTGATGGTGTGGGCAGCAGGCCTGGAGCAGAAGGATGCATAGTCGGGGGGTGCATGGGCCTCAAAGCACCCTGAGAAAACATCAACGCATAGAACAAAAACATTAATCAGATAAAGTTGGGAAACTACTTCAAAAAGAAAAAATAAGTGATCAAGTACTAAGAGAGCTGTTTAAATTATTTAGATGAATAAAGCTGATATATATATATATACATATATACATATACATACATATATGTGTATATATATATATATATATACATACATATATGTATATATATATGTGTGTATATACATACATATATACACACACACACACACACACACACACACACACACACACATATATATATATATATAAAAATATTATGTTCTTACTGCATCTGTGAAGCCTGACTGCTGATTGGCATGTTCCAGCTGCTTCTGGAGAGGTATTCCTGCTCCAGGGATGTAACCTGCAGTAAATGCAGAAATTAGTGTTTGTGCAGTTATGTAGTAGTCGTGTGGTCAGATCATTTAATACAAAGGGAGAATCTGACATAACTGTGAAAATAAGAACCACGACAAGAGAGGAACTAACCAGTCTGAGCCGTGAAGTGGCTGTGGACAGGGTAACCAGCCTGCTGGTGGGGGAGGTATGGCATGGCTTGAAACGCAGATGCACCTGAGAGAGAACAAGCACAACTTCGTTATGATGTAATCATTACCTTCTACTTTAACATGACACAGATTATTGATAAGCCCGATTGACTGAACCTGAAACTGAAATCCAGAAAACAAAACATGAAAGAAGATCCTGTTTTTGTCATCAGGACTCTGTGTACTAAAAAAAACATCAGATGATATGTGATCTCTGATGTTTAACCAAACATGAGTCCTGTACCTCTGATCTGGGAGCTGCTCGCAAAGCTAACAGGTACAGATGGTCCAGGAGCGTAGGAGGAGGGATGCTGGGCCGGAGCCACCCCGTAGGACTCATGGACCGCTTGGCCCCCGCTGAACTGCCCGTGCTCTGCTGAGCCTGAGCTGAAACCAGGTGTCTGATAGTGACGTGCCTAAAACAGGAGGACAGAGCAGGTAAATGATGGTTAATTAACGGTGCCCAAATTTCTGACTTTTAAATATGGCTTAGAAAGTTCCGTAAGAATATGGATTTTACTCAGCTGTTGGCTATCTAAGGAAAGAAATGTTGGGCTACTTTTTCTAAAGGTTATCAGAGATTAAATGTCTTCAAAACATGAGTCTGCCTTGTCAAACCAAGACCAGTATGCAACACTGTAAAGAAGACATTTTATAAGTCAACAAGTCTTTACTTACTGGAATCACAGCAGCTGGAAAGAGTTGTTTATTACGTTCTCCAAGCAGTGCACCAGGTCGACTGTGGCTCACTGGACTGCCTGAGAAAGGAAACCACATGAATAATCTGGATGATTTTAACAATACCAAAAAGATGACAACAGTTCCCCAGAGAAGGTCAGGTGAGGGTGAAGTGATGTGGCAAACTTGTTGAACGGATGTCACCTTGAATGCTGAGGAGGTGCTGCCCTGCATGCATTGGAAGACTTGGTTGGTAGCTGGCTGGTGTCAGTGTTGTTATATCACTAAGGGACATGTAAAACACAGATATACTTTTAAATTCCCAGGATACTTGGGTTAAAAAAATCTTATTACAACATTAGAGTGCCTAGTGTCATAGCACATATTTAAACTAAAATTTCACTACCTCTGCTCCTTTCTGCGCCTCTTTTCCTCCTCATGAAGAACTTTCTTGAGCTGTAAGAACAGCTGGTGTTTCTCTTCTTGAAGGCCCTGAAGTTTCTCACCCATCTTCATAACCTAAGGTTTAAAATAGTTCAGATCAGAGTATTAGAAATCATATTGTCATTTATTTTACCTTTTATTATTTGTGCAAAATCAAGATAAGACAGCAAAGCTAAGACGCAGTTTGGGGTTTTGATCACTTTTCCAACCTGTTCTTTGGTTTCCTCCAGAGACATTCTCTCTTCTATTTCTTTTGTCCTCTTCCGCTCTTCTTCCTCTTTCATCTTCTGCTCCATCATTTTATCTACCTCTTCCTCCTCTGGAAATGGTATTCATTGAGGAAAACATTTAGGGAAATGGTGCAAAGATGCAGATGTTACACAAATTTAATCTCTGTAATCTGAATGCAGCTAATTTGCTGGCATACCAATAACTGTATGGATTGACTTTGAATCAGCAATCCTAAACGTTAACTATTATGTATGAACCACTAACATAAAGCCACAGTGACCTGATCGTTTGATCAGAGGACCCATTTACTCATACACTACTACTTGGTGTGATGTGCACCACGGACATCCAGTCAAGCTCACCTTGTCTCTTGCGCTCCCTCTCTCTCATGATGTGTTTGTGGAGGGCTCGGGCCATCGCGTTGGACAGCTTAGGTCTCTCCAGCAGGGCGGGCATGGTGACAGGCAGTGGAGGGGCCAGCTAGTGTGGGTCAGAATTTACGTTACACATGTATTAAAATAACTGTTACAGCAGATTCCTGGGGTTCAATGAAATGGATCAAGTTGTGTATTGTTAATTTAACTACTAACTGGCTTATAGAACATGAACCAGCTACAGGCCTTTGCTACGTTCTCTTAGGCTAACTGCTAACATAGCATTGTCAACTTATGCTCCTGCTACGTTACATATTTTAGCGCAATTTATAAACAATTCAGCTGTAGTATAAGAAGAAAACATGCGGAAATTAAACCCGCAAACAAAAAGCAATAGAATAATTGTATTTTTTCTTATACACTTGAGTAATCTCAAGTTGCGTTAGCCAGCTAGCTAGCTAGCTAGCTGTTCAGCCCTTGCGTATTTAGTAGAATCTATTCCCACGTTCATTCAAGATTAACAGAGTAATACTACACGCAGATCTTACTTTTCTTGTTTTTTGAGTCGTTTAATAAGAACCTAACCGTCCCCCTGTTTTCAATTTGAAGCCACTTCACTGTGAAGTGATTAATTAACATAAAATCAAAACTTCTCCCTCCCAAAATATAAACAGACGAAGAGGGATCCAGCTCGGGTGATGATGTTGCTCTTCCGGAGTCAATAGCGACGTCATACCGCTCCCCGAACTGCATTTTGGGAATAGTAGTTTTTCGTTCAATCTTTTCCACGAAAGTATCTTGCATAGATCTACTTGCTGCGCCCGATTAACTCTGGGATTATGTAATGTTTTGATTAAAAACAAATGTTCATTCTCTAGTTTCGGTAAAATGTGTTAGTTTATGTAAATATAAAGTTTCCTTTCTGTGGCTCTTCTCTACAAGCTGTGTTACTAGGCAAGCATGAAGATCAACCTACCCCTTTTATTCCTGCTCTGCTCCACCACTGTATGCACACCCAACCAGATAATAATGAATATCAACTTTTAATAAAAAGCACAGCTTGAACACTTAGTAATCTGTCAGAAATTAAATTCTGACTGGTTTGGAAGGGGAAGCGTCATTCAAATATACGTAGAGCCAATTATTTATGCATTGCTATTACTTTAAGGATACAAATTTTGTCATACATAATTTTGTCACTTACTTTGATTAGAAACTCTGTTAATAAACGTCTGTGGTATTGTAACACGGAAATTCCTCTTTAGTAAGTTCATGTAAATACGTGCAAGTATACTATGTCTCTGTTTGTCAAACCAGGTTGTTAAACAATTCAAAAAAAAATTCCCTTAAAAAACTTGGAAAGGCATACATCACAACGGCTGTTATAGTCCATGCAAACATAGGAACAAAAGTTAGGAACATAATACACAATGTAACGCCCTTAAAGATGTTTCATTGTGTGTGATAAATTTCAAATGGAATCTATTTAGTTGATATCAATCTGTAATCCAAAGCACAAGCTTAGACTAGTTCAGTCCCACAGGAAAGTGTTCTCAAAAATGGTATTAATTATTTGTGTTAAAAGTGAAATAAAGGGAAGAAATACAATCAGCTTTTCATCACATTTTATCATGTATGGTCATGGAGAAAGATCCAGTAATGCAGCTGTATACAGAGTTCAAAACTTAAAAAAAAAAGAAAAAAAAAGAGACAAACTTAAAAAAAAATTGCACTCAGCTTTACAATACATTTAGAAATCAAGCCATCTAAAATTAACAATTACAACAATAATCATAGTAGCAGTCAACAGAATAGTCTTACCACTGAAAGCAGATGACTGTTTAGTCTGAATTCTATTATACTCCTTTTAAGGCTGCACTAAAGAAATTAATTTCTCAAACAGCTGGTAAAAAAAAATTAACCCAATTGTTTAAGGCTGTTTTCCTAGGTGAACTGCTGCAAAACAGTTACCCTTTACACTGCCAGAGACCAAATTATCTGCCTTCTGCTGAGTAACGCTGGTAATTTCCTACGCCTAAACTCAAAACACACTTCATTGCTCTGCATGCCAATAAAAGTAAACAATAACTATTGTAATTGTCAGTATGACCTGATTTAAAGTCACATACCATGTTTTTCTTCCCTTAACCCTGGAGTAACTATAATTATTAGAACTATAATTATAAGGTTTTTTAGTGTAGTATAGTCAATTATGACACTAGTAAAAAAAACTGGCCATGAGACCAATTCACCCAAGTCACTACTGAAAAGAAAAGTGGAGGAAAATAAAATTCAGACTTTAGAATAATAAAGACATATATGTATTGGGAGAAGGGTAATTTATGGTTGGTGAAAGTGCATTCGATATTTTTAATCTGGGAACTCTAGGCTGCTCAGCTTGATTTAATATTTAAATGAATGAATGAATGAATGGTGGAGGTCTCAGAAAGGTGGGTACTGATTGGAAGGGAGATGGTAGTGGGATCAGATTTCCCTTTGGCTGTTCCCATACACGCTCTCATCACTGTAGGCAATGTAGAGGAAAAAGTCCTCTTCATGATGTTCCTGAAAAAGGTGGTAAGTAGAAAGGATGTCAGTGTAGTGTTAAAACGGAAAAGGAAATCTCACTTTAATACAAGTAGGGAACAAAAGTGGAATATGCAGACAAAGAGAGCCTCAGATATAAACAGCGAGGAAGAAATGATATGATTCTTGCCTGGTACAACAGTCCCATGGTAGCTGAGGTGGGTGGAATGACGTTGTTTACAAAGAAGAAGAGAGCATCCTCGGCTCGCAAGTGGATTCTTTTCCGAATGAGGAAGTAAAATTGGCCCACTGATATAAGAGAGCACATAAAATAGTGAAAATTGTAGAGATTTCACTGGTACATAAAACCTATTTAAATATTGTTCAGACACACATAAATCACCTGTCAGATCAGAAGGGACGAGGTATTTCTTCTTGTCCAGATCTCCTATTCTGGCTTTTGGGGCTTTCTCCACAATAACCTGAAAACAAATAATAAAAACTGTTGCACAAAGGGCTGCATGTATCAAGTAAGAGCTACAAGTAAGAGGTGTGTTTCACTTTCGTCAAAAAAGGGATCTGAGAAGGGAATAAACAAAGCGTCCGTCAAGCGAGCACTGAAATATGTTTAACTGGACGCGTCATTTAATTTTAATAGTGTCTGAAGCCTTTATTTAAAAATATGAACGTCCCCTTTACTGTAGAGTGAAAAAATTTATATATATGTATGTAACTGTATTTATTTCTGTGTATGTTATACAAGTGTAGGACTAGGCAACACAAAATTAAACTCTTTTTTTAAAATTCTGTCTAAAAATAGAATTTGTTACACTACCTGCCCATATACCAATAACACAATAATATTTTAAGATGGGCAGAAAATGTGGAAGAAAAAAAACAACGTTTATTAGGGAATTACAAAAAAAAAATAGTGATTTCAACAATCACAGTTGAAATATTTAAAGATTTTCTTATTATTTTATAAATAGATTAGAAAATAAACCTATTTGGGAAAATATGTGAAAAGGTTAAACGAGCTTAGAACACCTGTCGTTTTAGCTTTCCTTCTTTTCTTTAGCAAAATAATTGTTAATTAAATCACATAATTAGTTATTAGTGGAATTAGTCGTGTAGGCAGTTACACGTTGTAGACACCAATGACACAAGATGAAAAATAAGCAAGTGAAAGTAGACTGCCATTGTAAAATCAATCGTCACACATAGAAAGCAAAAGCCCGTTTATTATTTCGTAAACACTTGTATTTGATGTTTTAAATGACAAAAAGGCCGATGGCTGACGACTAAAGCGAATATCCTCCGGAGACTGTGGTAAACAGTTTCCCGTCTGTTGACATTAACTATTTTAGGGTGTTTCAACACCGAGTGTACGATCGTTCAGATCGCAGCCAGTCAGTCTGTCCATAAAACGACATCAACCAGCCAAGTGTTACATTAAGTCACTCTACAGTAAGCAACATTTCTTCATAAGTTAGTGACAATATCTAAAATTAAAATAAAAGAGAGAAAAAAACAGACGAAGCTATCAGTGTCTGGCCTGTTCTTGTTCGTTAACCTCTACTGGCTGTGGCTGCTTAGCCTGCCGAACTGCTGCGTGGTTCATTTACGTGACACTCCGCTGTGGGACAAAATACTAACAGTCATCTGTAGCTACAAGTAAACTGCAGAATTATAAGTACGTTTTCACTGCGATCGTCGAGTGTCACGAACAATTAGCGAAACGAAACATCAGCGTTTCAACAGTTTTCAGCTTAGCGTTAGCCATCTAGATGCTAGCATCGTCGAGTGACAAGCGCGCTAACGTTAGCTACTTACAGGTACCCTGTCCGGATACTTCTTTCTTATTTTCTCGCCTTCAGACCGCCTTTTCTCAAAAGGGTGTTCCTCTTTGTATTGAAACTTCATTTTTTCGAAGAGATGACAGACAACAAGTCGGTCACTCCTAGCGAGGGCTTTCTCGAGTAAACGCTCGGATCGCTGACACACACGACAAAAACAAACGATGCTAACTAGCTTTAGCTCGCCACAGCTGTTTTCCTAGTACGACTGCCGCGGAGGGATACAATAACAACATGACGTAGGGGAGAGGCTAGTTCGCAGGGTGTTACTTCACCTTGTTGCACCCCATATTCACGTTAATCATACAGTGATGCTAGTCGTTTATTTAACGTAAACGTGTTAATTTTCAAATGAATCATTTTTGAAGCGATTTAAATATGTACAATGAAAATTTTCTGTGGAACTATTTTATTTTGATCAACCGCTGCGCAGGGAACGACAGTGAGGAGGCATCTGTCCTTGTCATATGACCGAGGCCCTGCAGTTAGCAACAGCGGACAGGAAAGTAAAAATCAGGAGATATTTTAGTAATTTTCATTTTGCAAACTAAGGCGTGCTGACTCCAAAGATTGGGGTTGGGGTGGTGTGAGGTAAATGACTGTGTATTCACTCAGTAGCCGAGCACAGTATGAAGACTAATTTGGCTTGAAGTTCCTCTTTAATTAATGACATTCTTCCTTTCAAGCCCTAAATTACAGAAAGTGGGAACTGATCCTACAGTGCTGTGCATTTAGATTGCCATTAAACATATTTCATTATTATACATTTTTGTGGGACCAGATTAGTTAAGCAGAAGACTGTTTGGCAAAATCTATGAGTTGGACACCTAGTTCTGGGTTAGACTTTAGTTTTTTCCAGTGCTACTTTTAGTGTGTGTGGCCCTAAACACTGGCACCAAGTTAGATTCTACACACAGAACTAAACTGAAACTTCTATGAACACATCTGATCAAAACTGGCATGTATTTTTTTTTCTGTACATATTGTAACTCCTTTAACTCTATAGGTCAGTTCACTTTTGCTGCAGTTTTAATTGAACAGTAATAGAGTCGTTTGGATCAACTATATACCGACCAATTTTTCCACTACAGCACTTCTGTGTATTCAGCATTATTTTGAAAGAATTGTCTTTTTATTTAAAAAAACCCTGAAAATACATAAATGCAATGCAGTTGCTAAAAGCTGCATCAGCTTGCTCTTTATATACAAGTCCTGAATCACTCATAAAAAAAGTGTCCAACCTCTCTATTGTGCAAAGGGCCTGACTCATCGTACATGTGACACGGCTGCCCAACCTGCCCTCTGTGCCTCATAGTCCTATGATGTTTGTTGTAAGGCGACAGATTGCCAGAATAAATAAGAAACATTTCTATCCGGTTTTCACACTTCTTTCAATAAGCATACAGCTTTAAGAATAAAAAAGCCTTAGCACTTAATATTTGGACAAAGTAGATTTTGATCGAGGTTATTTTAATTTACTGGTGGCATCCAAACTCTAATTTGGTAAATGTGTTTCCTTTTAATCATAGTGAAGTCTATATAAGTACATGCATCTTATCTTTCTTTTTAATCTCAGGGACTTTAGATTGGCTGGGTTAGCACAGGAAATATGCTGAGTCACATATAGATAGAATTATTGTCCATCGCCCTTGGTCCAAAATAAGAATTTTAGACTATGAATACTGTACTTACATTCAGCAGCTTTAGGTTAAAACAAGCTGTATTTTGGATTTACTTTGGAAATGAAAGATCTACCCAATAAATGACAGATGTGTTTTTTACGTGATTGTTTTGCACCTCTTCTCTTCAGCATTTCTTTGAAGAGCAAACCCTAAGTCTTGAGTACTGCGTCCAACTTAAACTGAATTAATCCTTTGTCAAAATGTTTTTGCCTCTACAAAAGTTCCACAAACAGTACCTCATCCAACACAAACCACATGACTCACACAAAGCCTCCTCAGCAACTACAAATGTGCCTGTTACTCTTGACTATTCTGTTTATGTAGGTGTCTCTCAAAATGATTTATTCGACAGCTGATTGCTGAAATGTAGGCAAAAAATGTCTGATCCTGATACTGTTATCATTAGAGTAATGAACTTTAGCTGGAAAAGGAAGGTACTTTCAGAGGGGCTGACCACTCGAACAGAGAAGGTCACACTTTCTAAGGTGGGCGTTTAATACTTTTGTAGAAGTTAGTTTAAATTAAACGTATGCATCTGCTGTGTGGCTTCCAGCTGTACTTGGTTTGAATCTGAGCAGTGCTTAGAATCTTTTAGCAGCGAATATCTATGTACTGTTGCCCAGTGAGGCTGTGAGCAACATGGAGTTATGGATTATATATCTACTAAAAAGTTTGGTGTAGTGGTGTTTCCCCTTCACTAAAATAATAAATGATTGAATACGTTTAAATGTTGGAACGTATGCCGCAACCATGGATACATACCTGTTTGTCGACTGATGGCCATTAATTCAAATCTACAACAAATATATCACTACACTATTCAAGTTAGAGCCACCCTCTCTCTGTAGATATATAAAAGGAAGAAATACATTTTAAAAAGGACAAATTGTGATGAATTAGTGACAAATGAACAAACTGTACCTGTTGATGCAGATAACGTGATCAGCTAGTAAATGGACCTTGATTGTTTTGTGAATCAGATTTTCATTTAAAAAAATAATTGCACAGTGACATCTGTCTACATTTAGTAAAAAGGTATAAATGACAACATTGCTAATTCCCATTGGGGAGCAATAAAATGTTCTATACACACAAAAATGACAAACTACTTAAGTGTCCTATCAGACACCTCCTGCATTGAGCTGGAGGCTGAACACGGCAACCTATGACATTACATTTGTGAGGACATAACTTCTCAAAAATAAAGCAGAACAGGAATACTGAGGGAACGAGCAGTTTGATGTTACACCACATGATGGCAGCAGATCATCATTATACAGTTTCTTAGCGGTTTCTCGCCCAAATGAAGTTAGTCTGTTAATAAATTGCAAAATGTTAAGGCTCAAATATGAGAAAAACACTGCACTAAAAAAAAAACAAGCTGGATAGTAACTGGTCGATACTGACAAGTGTTTTATTAGTAACACAGACCCGGAGACAGAGCAAATAAGAAGCTGCTGTGAGCTTTGACAGGACTGACATTGCTCAGAAGGCATTTGAAGATGACGGGGTCTAATAGCTGAAACAATAACATTAAGGGGGGTGGGAGGTAAAAACCAAAAGGGGAAGGCTGCAAATTTGAATTAAATACAAAACCAGCTGCAACAAAGACAGAAGGGGAAAAATAAGTGCAATTCCTATTATATGAAATCAGGATGGCATCAAATGATAAAAGGGCAGAATGAAATGACACCCTACAAAGAATTCATATTATCATCTCTTATGGTAATAGAGAAGCAATCAGATATGGACAGGTGGCAAGGCGACCGGCATGTCATTATAAGACATTCTTTTTACCTCACAACTTTTCAGTCCTTATCACGGAGTTCCATAAGGAGGTTTGGGAAAACATTGATGTTACGGCTGAATGGGAAAAAAAAAAAAAAAATTCAGGCTGCTGGCTGCTTGGGTATTTGTCCAAAAGGTGTCTGTGGGTCGTGTATTGCAAGCAGGGGTCCATCAACATCATCACATCTTGCAAGTTGATCCATTCTTGTGGGAGGGGGTGGAAAAACGTACCTCAGTAATCAATCTGTTGGGGTATGAGTTGATCTAAAAAGGGGGCAGTTTTCCATTTCCCCCCTACTCATTTGCTCCAAGAGGTCAAGACAGTAAATCGATGGGTTGTCGAGTGAGGTGCGATGTCTGGTGAAGATGTAGAAGAAGAAATACTACTGTAGAATTGTCTCTGGTACATTGCTGTTCCTTTACTTTCCCTCTCCCATTCTTCAAAAAAGTTTAAAAAGGACTAACAGCAAGCATACTCCGACTCACGTACACAAGCTCACCTCCATATGCACACAGTCAGTATCAGGAGCAATAAGGCAGATAGGCTCCAATTGTTTTGGAAAAAAATACACTTAAAGAATCAAAAAAAAAAGCTGTCTCCCCCTGTCTCCCTAGTAGTTTGTGGGCTCTGGTGATCCCATACTGTTCATCCCATAAAAGGCGGTCACCCCAACCCCCGCCTCCTCAGGATATATCTGAGAGGCTCAGGGAGGGCTGGTGGGTCGTCTGTGTGGGAACGGAGAGCAGGATGGAAGCCGGCACAGAGGAAGAGGCTGGTCAACAAGCCTCGCTCCTCCTAATTCAGCCAATCACCAGAGCCGGTGCTGGTGGAGGTTTCGACTGAGGACGGAGCGGACATCAGCAGTGAACCTAAGAGAGGGAGAGAGGAGGAGAGTTGAACTCTGTGAAATTGTGTGGTCTCCCTATAAAACTACAAACTGATGTTTTTACATTTCTCTGTGCATGTACAGATTAAATTAAATGCAGCAGGTTAGCAATAATCAGTGTGGTTACGCACACTTTAGCAGCTCGATAACTCAAGGAAACTCAGAGAATGGGTTTTACACACACTCTAGTAACCTGGCTACTTTGAATTGGTGTAAATAGGCTGTAGATCAGAAATCACATTTCTCCACAATCCTGGACTTACATGGCTCAGTGATTTTAACTGTATAAGTCAGAAGATACTGCTTACACACTTGTTTTAATGCTTAATGTCTCTGAGCTGTCTAACAACACACTGGCACACATGGCAAACTGTCTGTATGTAATAATAAAGATAAAGATTTTATTGACATCTGCAGGTAATTTATTGATTTCAGTTCACTTGTTTTAAACAAAGATGCATCAGTCCCTGAAATGATCCTTTCATCAAGCCAGTTCACTGCACTTCTTTCTCATTTACATAAATATTAAGAAAGCAGACTTTAACCAGGACACTTAGGTACAGGTAAATGTGGCCAGTCAATATCAACAAAGACAAAGCCAAGCTTGCTGCTTCCTCCCAACCATGAGTTTCCCGATCACCCCGCTTTAAAAAAAAAGTGTGCTGCAGAAAGTATTAAAAAGAAAAGTCTCTTGGAAAACATGGCCTAACATTACTGTTAATATCTTTAATGACTGCAACAGGACAGAGTGGCTTAATGCTAGCGAGAACCTGATACTGCTGCATAATTCAGATGGGTCAATGAGGATATTAATCACTTGTATTTCACATATTGTAAGAGGGCATATAATTGGAAAATGTAAAAACTGCAATGACTTTTGTGTTGTAAAATAAGAGTTCACTCAGATTTACATCAGTGAAGATGCTATCTGAAAAAGTGCAACTAATAATGACAGCTGAAGCTATTGCTGCACTGTGCACCTTTTTAAATGATCCTGGACCATTTGCATTCAGGCTGTATGTTTTTTAAACAGTTGATAAAGCCATGAGTCAGTGTTTGCAATGTCTATTTACTTTCATGTCAATTTTATTGTGCCTTTTACCTTAGTGCATCCAGCATAGGCAGCAAGTTAAGGAGTGCTGTGTCACTAGGGTCACTGAACCAGGACTTGATGGGTATTGCATTGTCTGTGGGGAAGAAAAGAACCGGTCAGTCTTGTCAGAGAAATAGACACTGTGAATTTTATGTTGCTCTGCCAGAGTTTACAGAGTGTTAGAAAAGCTGCACATTTACTGCAAGACGGACAATATAATCCATGCAGTGAGCACAGTTCAATGTTATATCCTGTTCCTTGAAAAGCTTGGCGTGTTGAAGACGGATCTGCACTTAATGTTGTTGGTTAAAGATTATTGTACGTAGAAAATGCATCTCAAACTGTTACTAATGTTATTACACATTAGATTTTAGTTCTGGAAAAGTAGCTTGACTGTGATTACAAACTTCATAGTTTGAGCAACAAGATAACATAATCTGAACCAAAGGTTCCTTCAAGTAATGTCCATTTGGAGACTTCCCCAATGTAGGGAAGTCAAGTGACGTTTAAAGGCATTTATTTACATCTCCTACCTAAACTAGAACCAAATGAAGCAAGTTCAAAATCAGTGAGGGCGTTAAATATATGAGTAGCTTTTCAAAGGACATTTTACATATTTATTTTGTTACGAATACAAGCAGAATTCACCGATAAACAAACACTTGCTCAGAAACGCCCAACTGTTTTGTCGCTACAGTGTTGCTATAATTTGGCATGTCAGCAAATTTTACTACCATTGCTGTGTATCTGACACGAATGAGTCAGTTTGCAGATTCAGAATCTTTTCTGTGTGACATTGTGAAAACTATGTTTCACATTTACTTGTAGCACATGAACATCCCGCTCTACTAAGTGTTCCACAAATATAATGTCAAGGTTCCCTACTTGATTTTTGCCCCCACAAAGTTTAACTGATCAAAAGAATATATGTGTCACACTTCAGTACAACTCTGCACATACATTATTCTGACCAGAAAACACAGGGCAAAGTAAAATTGATTAAATAAAAAAACACTGTTAAACTTTATAGTTTGAGACTGTAAAATTGGGTCAAAGGTTTGCAAATGTTTTACCTTAGTTTCATTTGCAAGTAAAAAAACTTTGTGAAAACAATTTTGGTGGAACCAATCTTAGACATGATATATGTATTCCAGCCTAAAATTTCCCTGCCCAACAAGGACAGAGAAAAACAAAGTGATTCCACAAAGATCCCAGCCTTACCTGGATGGCTACGATAAGCACCAGGCGAGTTGTCAAGGATGACAATGCTAGACAGGTCATCGTGTACTACAGACAGGTCTTTAATATAACTACCTAGATCCAATGTACAGTGCTGTCAAAGACACAAAAACATATGGCAATGTCATTAAAAGCAGGGAATTTCAGCTTTAAAAGTATAAAAACAATCAACTATAATAAAAACAGTTTTTATTAATAAAATCATTGAACATCTCATTCTATAATGACCATAATTGGTATTGTTTTCTTAGTGGAGTACTATTAATGTGATAATTTAAATAAAATGTACATAATCTGCTTAGTAAATTTTATTGAAGTAAAAGATTTCAAGTGGTACTTTGAGATTTTTTGGGGGGCCGATACTTGCACTTGACTATTGAGATTGTGTATTTTTACCTATGCACACAGTGCATCCCATTTTGCTGTGTATAGGACTATGTAACCACAGACTGTTTAAAGTGGCCATGCTGACCCTTGTCCTCCACATGACATTATTAACACCCCTAGTACTAATGTTGTGGCTGATGTAAATGAAGTTTGGAGTAGTACTTGTCTGTAGTATCTCCGTTTCAGGATGTTCCTGTTGTTGTCCAGCTTGTCTGTGACTGCTGAGCCATAGATCTCCATACTGGCTGTGAAAACAACCAGCTCATACCACTGGCTTACCTGTGTACACACAGAGCGCACAACAGTAAATCAACACAAGTTATGAAGTCAGTGCTTCATAAGCCACAAATGATGTGTAACAAATACTTTTATGACATTGGGAGAATGCAGTACAATAGATAGTGATGGAAAAGATGATAGACAGGACAAACAATGATCTAGAACATGTTTATAGTGCACTTTACTGTTCCCTGCCATGAAAATTCAAACACACTGATCACATAATGGCACTCACCACTTCTAAAAAGAAGTCAACATGTGGCCTTTTATGTACAAAGAATCTGACTGGGTGCTTATCAATGACAACCTGTAGAATAAAGAGGAACCCAGTCCATTAATATAATAGTTAAACTTGAATCCACATGTGTTCAAACATGAATAAATCTCTCAGCTCATACTTTGAGGATGAAGTCTGGTGGCGTGCCAGGTCTTACTGTGGGTCTAAGGACCCCATCATGGTGAGAGTGTATTAGCGTCTCATCCAGGTCCAGAACCAGAATCTTCCTCTTTACTGCATCTGGATTTTAATCAGACAAAATGGTTACTATTACATACACAAAAGAAAGCCAGCGGGAGAAATTCAGTGGGTTAATATAGTAACTATATTGCAGTATTTACTGTAAAATTTGACCCATTCATTATTTTACACATTTACAAACATTTCTATTCTTCCTGATCCTGTCAAACTCCATCAGACTGGATGGGAAACTGCCATCTTCAGGTCTCTCCACAAATGCTCAGTGGGCTTTACTTCTGGACTTTGGCAGTCAGAGACTTATCTTGAAGCCACTGCAATGTTGTCTTGGCTGTATGCTTTATGTCATTGTTGTGCTGAAAGGTGAACCATCACCACAGTCTAAGGTCTCATGCCCTATGGAGCATGTATTCTTTCAGGACTCTTCTGTATTTGGCTGCTTTCATCCTTCCTTCCTTCTGATCACTGAGGTTTTAGAAACATTCACAGCTTTAAAAATGGTTTTATGTCACTGTCCTGATCTGTGCCTCACCACAAAATATTATTGTGGAGGAATCCAGTAAAGGTCTAGACATACCTGAAGATACCTGATCACAATATGGAGCAAAGGCAAAGGGTCAAATATATTACAAAACAATTCTAAGAGCATCTTTGCATTTTAACATTATGGGATATTGAACGCTTATGTATTGACAAAATAAAGTCCAAAGAAGAAGTGAAAATTTTCCATTCTGAGACCTATTTATTTGGAAACTAGGACAAGCTTATACCAACTGTACTAGTGAGAAATTAATACACTATTTTCTCTTCCAGGGCATTTAGAAGGCAGAGTGCAAGAATATGCTCTGTAGTGAAACAGCACAAAGTAAGTTATTTCTTAGAGCTTGTGTATACCAGGATTGTACAAATAATGTTTTCTTAACAATATTAAGAAGGTTTTAAGCTTTAGTTTAGTTGAACTGCAAATTCAAGTAAATTGTTATGTTAAATTTGAGGATGCATCATTATAAATGATAATTTCTCCATCAATCCTGCTGCACTGCTGTGAGTCACGCACTTAAAGAGACATTGTCACGTTTTTAAAAGTCTGTTTTAAAACTATACTCTAGGCATTAATTATACCTCCTCTTTATTGTGCCTTTTATAATTTGTCCAATGTAAGTGACAACTGTTCATTCATTGACTTTAATTTTGTCTACAATGTTGTCAATGCCAGCAGACATAGCAGCAGCTATTTACAGCTGAATGAATATAAAGAAATCACTCACATACTGGAGACTCCGGTTCAGGTCACTGGAGTGAGTTTAGAGACTCGGGTGAAGTAGAAATGAAATACAATCCTTCCTCTAAAGTCAAGAGTGTGCTTTTGAATGAGCTCCCTACAGACACAAGGGAAGCTCATTGAGAGCACAGACACGAGTCCATGCAGCATTTAAGAGATGCCGGTAATATCTGCGTTTACTCTTCACTTACACACCACAAACATGCCTTGTCATTGTTAGTAACAGGGCAGTAAACACCTTATTCTATTATCATGCCACAGTTGTAGTGGGTTCTAATATTTACTGGCTAAAATAACTGATTGTCACACTAATGTATCTCTCTCTCTGTTTACCCTGCACACTGGCAATCCTGTGTGCAGGGTAAACATTTATATAGACAAATTAGCCCGTCTTTATTTAAATTTCTAATATTTGTCAAGTACCATTTGCATTATACCATGTTGGTACTAAATCATTGATATTTTACACTAGTTTATTAAATATTAAGCATGATTGCTATTGATTAGGTGTGGTTTTGGAGGTACCTACTTTTGATTTATTGAGAAGTAGTTATTTATATTTAGCAAACAGAAACTGACGTTATTTTTTGATGTTGCCGGAAGAAATTTCTGGTACGCAACAAATTCCTGCTACGTGTTTACCTTTCAGTTATAAGGATGTAACAGTCATCTTACTCTCCCACTGCCTTACATGCAAAAGCATTCATTTTAGATATGTTATTAAAATGCCAATGGTGTACGGAATTATTGACCCATGTAATACAATAGGGCTATTGAAATAATTGAGGAGGAAAAATAACGCTGGTGCTTAAATCTAGTTAATAAATAGTTAAACCCTAAGGCGAGAGAAACTGTAGTTCAAATATAACATCAAAGAAGTTAGTGATGAATATTCTGTGGTGGAAAAGATCCTGAGTAAGGAATAAAGCTGCGTGCATGGATGCACACATGTGTTGTTGTGACAATAATTGTTTTTCTTTTAAGCAACAATAACTTCTTCCTTGACAAACCGGTTTAAGCTTGACTTTTCCTTGTTACGAATATGTTGTGATAGCGTCTTTTCTCCATGCAAAATATCATCACAATAAGCAACAACAACAACGAAACCCTATTATATCCAGGTAAAAGTTTGGATTAAGACAGAACAGCAACTACCATACATTTCCATCCATATCGTTAATTAGTTTGACAGTTACCTCAAGAAGTTATTAGAGCATGAATATAATTATGTACTCACTAAGTCTGTTTCTGGAGATAGGTGACAGAGGCAAAGTGTCGTATCGCACCGTCTGATACTGGATTATCTGCAAGTGACGAAAAGAAAATACAAGATCCCGTTAAAACAGCCACCCATGTACAGAATAATAAGACACAAAATTTAATCACAATGTGAATAGGTTTCAAATGTCTATTTTTTTAAAACTTTAAATGGAAAATGTGAACTGCATCCATTCTTTTCACTAACATCCAAGGCAACATCATCTTGTTTGATTTACACAGAAAGCCAGTACACTTTGGGGCATAAAGAACAACACTGGGTTTACGTCACAGGCTAATATCTGCCTGATGATCTTAAATACCTTCAAGTCTTGCAATACTTATAGATTTATATTTTTAGTAATAGATGATACTATCTTAGTAAAGCTGCTTTTATACAAGGGACACCATATTGAAATCTTGTGTCCACTGTGCAGTTCACACTGTTCAACTTTGTTTCGCTGCTCTAGTCACACAAGTAAAAAGAGGATCCTTTCCAGTGTCGCTCCTGCCTGGGGGCTCTGAACTTTTCTTCACAGGGCTATTTATAGCTCCCCCAGCTGTCAAAGGGTGTCAGTGGACCATGGGACACACACAGCAAGGCAGACTTGCAAGGTGATTTTGAGTGAGCAGGGGCTACTTGGTACTCAAGTTTTGGAGAGGGGCTCCCTCTGTGCCCCCCTCCCATGGCTGCCTGGCAGAGCAAACTCAGGGGGATGCCTAGTGGTGGTAGCAGCTGCTGGCCACCACAGGGGACCTTACTCTAAAAGCTCAGCTGTCTACATCTCGAAGCGTATCCATCTGGACCTCAGGCCGGCAAACTCATGACCATGTCCTTTTCCTTCAGAATAGGGCTACACCTCGCAATAAAGTTATTTTAGCTTTATTAACCTAATTAACAACAACAACAAAATCTATTGAATTTATAACAGTGTGCCTGTGGAGAAACAGCTGGCCCATAGATTCATTAGCTGTAGTCGAAATTATGACAAATAGTGACTACAAATACAATCAGAGTAATTTATGAAAACAAGATTAGGGCTGCAACTAATAATGTGCCCATTATCAATTATTGTTAATCACTGGTATTTTTGATTTAGCTCCAGAGAACACGTGGATTCAAACTGTTTCGGTCAACCACATCCCAAAATATCAAGCTTGCTAGCTAAATTGAACCCAGTGACAGACTTTTAAAGATCTTTTTTTTTTTAAATAATAATCAAAATAATCAAATGATTTGGGCAATACCTTCCGGACTAATAAATTAAGCATTAATTCAGCGTTTTACTGTCAGGTATTAAAGTTGGGGGTTTTGTGTTGATAAGTGTACTGTTTTAGCATTAACTCCACACTCATCATTACTGTATAATGCAGGAGATGATAAGCTAAATGATCATGCAGCATTTTTGCCTTAGAGATTAACAAACAACCATCTTGCTGTTTATACTAAGCAGGACATGTGGGATCATGACCTGATTCCAATATCCATAATACCATAAATTTTTTTTTGATTCTATCTGATTCACGGAGATCTGAATAAGGAGTTACTGAAGAAACCGACAAATGTAAAGAGCCATCACGGCTATTGAGTTTGCCTTGCATTGTTCCAGTGCATCACAGATTGTAAACAACAGACTTAAACTGTGAGTGAGAATGAAAGAGTGAGCCAGAGAGAACAGTACACTCTCTGTCCTGGCATAATCCTTCTCACTTCAGCTGTAACGTGGATTGAACTACTTGCTCCTGGGGCCTGTTGACAATCCACAAGTGTTGGTACCAAAAAATAAACTGCAGAAAAACCTCCAAAACCAAGTTGATTACAACACACAGGGCACTCCTCCAACCTGTGTTAGCTTAAAATGAGGCTAAAGTCATAGTCCACTCATGTTACAACACATATGTCTATTAAACACTCAACAACACCTATCTGCGTCTAAATAAAAGCAGGTGGCCTCTATCACTTTAAATATAAGGTTTATTGTGGAGGCATTTATGTCTAAGTCCAGGTGGCCTGCAGGCTCGTGATGACTCCTCCTTGAATTAAATGTTTAGATGTGGCAGGGTTTCACTTTGCACTGTAGTTAGATGGGCCATTCCTTCTTACCATCTCATCACACAAAAGCAGACAAAAAAAGTTTGATAAAAGTAACCAAATAAAGTACTAAAGATAGAGAACTGATTGTGCAAAACTTTAAACAGTGCAAACACTTGATGTTAATCTAATATTTTAAATGCAATGTCACAACATCATAATTTTGATATTAATGTTGTTGAGCCCATGTGGGAGTCTGAGACTCTCCATAATAGGATTTGTTTCCAAGTTAACGTAATTTAGAGATTAGCTGCCAAAACCAATATGCTAGATGCATATAATGTGACACAGGTGCCGACGAGGTTGAAGTTGGCATCCTTAGCATCCTGTTAGCAGCTGTGGTGAAAGTCAAGGGAACACAAGTAACGTTACAGAGCATCATTTCTACGTGCTTTTGCCTATGGTTTTACTGTGGCTTTAGATATCCTAGATTATCCATTTGATTTATAAAAGAGAAAGAAAAAATAAACTTAGCTACCAGTTCTTCTAGTTTTCTATCACTCATTCATGTCAATACCTGTGCAGGACTAAGCAGAAAAGCTGACTGTGTACCGTAACTTGTGTTTCCTTTAACTTTCCCCTTAACTGCCAAAGCTTCAGGAGCTTCATTAGCAAACCAACTTCAGCCTCGTCAGGTGCAAACCCAGAATCTAGCTCTCTCCTTGCATCCTTATGTGTGCATGTCTACTGAAATGAAAGGTTCAGGCACATGGGAGCCAGGAAAACATGAAGACATGAGTCATTTGTCACAGAAACAACAGGATGATTTGGGAAAATGAATGCTTTTGCATGTGTCGAACCCCCTCTCACCGTTCGTAGGTGCTTCCTGAGGATGTACATAATGAAGCCCCATATTCTAGACGTCACGCTGAGAAAAGTGCGGATGCCAAGTAAACACTGCCGGGTCTTCAGCATGTTGATGAGCCCGCAAAGAAGCCACAGTAACTCAACTTCAATTCTCAACTGATAGCACGTCTTTGCACGCAGCTGTCGGCGTCACTGCTGGATGAGCTTGCTTGCTAACAAGTCAAAATCCGTCTTTAGCCACAGCCGCCAAACTAGCAATTCAAATTAACAAGAGGCCAAGCAAACGTGTGAGTACCTCGCTCTGCACACTTGCGGCACAAGTAGAACTATAAAAGGTCCAATCGCATTTTAATTGTGAAAGACGAACGTTGTAGAGGAGAGCTGCTTCTAGATGGACCTGAGCACGCAGCTCGTTGACAAGCTCGATGAGCAGCTAGCTGTGTAGCCGCTAACGTTAGCTAGCCGCCGCCGAGCTACCGCTAGCTCGACAGGGTGACCACCTTGAACCCCGGACGAAAAAAGCCGCAGGGCCGCTCGCTGTCAGGCTCCGGTTCAACGCGACTTCACTCTGTGCGGCGCCCGAAGAGAACCAGTTGTCCAAAAGTTCCCGAAAGTCCAGCCGGTCTCGTTAAAATCAGTTTGTAGTCCAGTGGAAATCCGGAATGAAACTGCGAGCCGCCATCGCCGCCTTTCCGTCACTTCCGCGAGGAGCCCTGCGGACGCGCGCGGCACGTCCACGTGGAAAGAAAATAAACAGACGTGGACACGGAGGAGCCAAGCTGGTCCAAGTCTGCACATTAAGATTATGACTTTATTAAACTCTCTGCAGTCCTACACTTATTTAGAAAGTACAGATAGTGTCCTTATTTCTTATAACTTTTCAGAAATCAAACCAGAAACCAAAGTCAAATTTTGTGTGCACAAACACATGTGACTAGTAATGCGGATTCTGTTTAAAGATTAGTCTACTCTGGTACCCCTACAATATTTTTATGACGTGTGTAAAATCTTTTCAAAAGGGACTAAAGCCTCATTATCATTCTGTGACTTGAAAAATAAAATAACGTTAATTGTTTTTTTTACTACCGTAGGTATGGGTTACCACTTTTTTGTTAGTTGTGGACAGAATCATAACATTTGGCAGGGAAAGTTATTACAACTGTCAGTTACTGCAAAAAGGTTGATATTTCAATTTGTTATGTGCATGTCAAATAACAATCAATTTAGTGATATTGCACTATATATAATGACAAACTGTTCCACTGGAAGGTAACTGTTATTCGGTGCCTATAGACCTGCAACATTAAATGATCACAGATTTAAATAATTTAAATAATTAAATGAATTATTTAAATAATGATGTGAATTTAAATAATTCACATTATTATATTGTATCACTGCAATATAAACAGCTATTATGACCTTTTATCAGTTGTACATTAGGGCTCATAAAAGGTCTGGAAAGGAAATAAGTTTTCAGCACTTTGAAAGAAAATGGCAAACCTTAACATGAAATAAACAAGAATCAAAAAGGAAATATGATTTTTGCTTTAATATATGTCAGCACCGGAGTAAATAAAAATGTTTCCAACCCTTAGCTGTTTGAGCTATCTTAGTTGGACCAGCACAGAGACGTACACAGACAACCAACCATCCATACTTACTGTACATTCATCCCTGCTGCCAGTCTTTGGACTGTGGGAGAAAACTGGAGTTCCCAAAGGAAACACATGTAAACACACTCCACAAAAAAAGCAGTCAGCTGCAAATTCAAACCAGTAACCTAGTTGTGAGGTGGCAGGGCTAACCACATCACCACAGTGCTGCCCCTAAACATTTTTAATATTATCAAATAAGAACAAGTCAGAAACAATAAACATAAGTTTGTTTAACTGAAACACATTTTTATTTTCTTCATATTTATTTTGTCCAGTCTGCAATAAATCGCTGAATAAACAAAAACCTGAAAAAGTGATTCACTTTAATAAAGCAGGTAGAAAATAAAGTTTGTTGTGTGGCATAAAGTCGTAAGAATGAGATAAACCCATTTTATTTTAATATTTTAAATGCAGTTATGTTATACAGACTTCTAACAGATGTGTATTTAGGCATAATGTTATATCTACAAAGCTCATGTGGTAAGCCTTTGAAACTGCACCACTAAAGGCCACTCAGCATCTTGAAACTCAGATCTTCTTTGCCTTCAGTTGGTTTTATGACTTAACTTTTATACATCAAGGTCATCATCTGGATCCTCCTCGTCATAGTCATCATTGGCATCAGGCTCATACAGAATTCGTCCTGAGCCCGGGCCTGAATGAAGCAGAGCTGTTTTCCTTTAGAAAAAAACGTATAAACATTTTCAATTAAGGTCAAATTATAATATGCGTGAAAAACTCGTTATAAATAAGATATTTGTGAAGAAGTTTCCCACTTCTCTTTGCTGAAGACAAAAGGAAGTGCAAGTTTCTCCTTTGCCTCACGCTCTGTGTCAGATAAACGAAGGTTAAAGGTCAAATTAGCAGTTGGGTCTGTCTGTAGAAACAAAAGACAAAAAAAACAACAACATTCAGTCATGCCATATCTGAAATCCTTCTGTATTCTACTGATATGACTAAACAAATTGTTATACTTCACCTCCAGTTCTTCAGGATCATCCTGTCTCGGTCCTGTATGGTTGGGCTTGCCTTGTACTATGACTGTAAAATCATCTTTGATGCTGAAAACTTCCTCCTAAGCACAAAAAACAAGGGTTATCAATCATTACCAAACAGTGTATGAACACAAAATACTCATCTCAAAAGTAAGAAATGCTTACATCTTGCATAACCTTCCCAGATTTTAAACGCTTTGTTATCTTTGCCACTGCCTCATCTCCCTTTAATCCAGGTGCCACGGTGATGATTGAAGTAGCCAAATGGCATATACTTCCCACAGTACCTCTCTGATGAATGTCTGCGTGGAGCAAACTAATAATACTTCTCACAGCATCCCCTAATGAAAACAGAATTACTCATAACACAAAGTCTTACAGTAGAGTGAAAATTGAACACACAGTACGACTGTTCTGTTGTTCTTTTGCCAGACACTCTTAAAGCCTGCATTTAATATCCTCTTCTTATATATTTACCATTTTAGTAAAACTTCATAAACTAGGTGTCACACTGACATACAGATATAAACAAGTTAATATGTTACCTTTTTTAAGTTGCTGAAGAGTCCTGCAAACAGCAGGTGCACTGACATGCCTCAAAACCAATGAAAGAGAGTCGATAACCAAGGTAGCTGGTTTGGAGTGTGACGTTTGCTTGACCACATGGGTAAGATCCTCCAAATTAAACTGGTGAACTGTGAAAGCTGGGTGATCAGTCCAGCCAAGGGGGTCTGTAAAAGCATTGTGAAAGTGTAGCCTGAAGTGGCAGAAACACACAATTAATGATCAGTTTGGTTATAAATGACTAGATTCCATAGGCTGCAAAAAGAAAAATATTGCTCATTAATTAAATTGATAAAAACTGCATAGTTTCCTGGTCTATTTCATAATGAATTATTTATGTTGATTTTAAAATGTTGGGGCTCCATTACAAAGACCTATTATTTCTATTATTATATAAAGTACTCACGTTATGTTTTAAATTCATATACATTTATTTTTGTAATTGACCAGCAAAATAAACCTCAGAAGAATTTAATTTAATAAGACATACTGAGTTCTCAAACTGAAGAAGTAGGAAACGATGATTTTGTTTTTTATATTTACTTGGACAATGATCTATTACACCAAACTAAAGGTATGTGGCTGTTCGTTAGTGGACTAATCTTTAGCACAAATTTTACCTCTCAGTGAGTGATCTTTTCAATCCATCTTTCAGCTCTGTTTCACTGATCTCAAACCCAATGACATGGACAACTTCTTCCCTGAATACATAAAGAAGTTATGCACAGATTTCTACTAACATTGATAACTAGAAGTACATACAAATGTTCACCATATACATTTGTTTTAATACCTGTTCAATGCAGCATTGATGAAGCTCTTCAAGAGGTGGCGACCAGGATAATTAACTGAATCTATTAAATGAAAACAAAACCACTTTACTATGATAATAGCTATGTTTTTGTTCACAATTTAGACGTAACTGTACAACATATTAAGTATTTACCTTGTATTACGAGAAGCCCCCCAGCATCGGTGCCTTGCAGTAATTCTGACAACATTGCACCAAGTACTTCAGCTAGTTAGCATCCTTCTGTTCCCCGCCTTATTCTACGTGGGAACTAAGAAACAAAGCTCAGTAATTCAAAGAGAGGGGAAAAATAAAGCCACTTGAGAATCACAAAAAGTTATGTCTCTAAGAAATAAGTTTTACTTCCCAGCCAAAGACTAGCATCGTTCGTTATGTAGCATGGTTGGGTTTATTCTTCTTCGTTAGTGATTTAAATTGCAGTCGAGCAGAGCACTGGCGCCACCCAGCTGCCATGAAACAAAGTCTTCAACAAAATGTACTTACAGTCAGTCCTGGAAGATTAAATTAATTTTTAAAGAAAGGAATTTACTGTAATCTCAATATAAAGAGTAAGAACAAATTCCCAGTATCTTATAAGTCCTTACAAATGCAGTGTCTATCAAGCATCTCACAGTAAGTAATTACAGGTCTTTTTTTGCCTATATGACTTTCCACGTGACCAATAAGTAGTAATTTCCTTCAAGCCATGATCATGCATTTTGAAACAGACCCCCTCTTTGATTTTATTTCCAGTAAAAAAAGATTGTCAAGAATACCTATTTTATGACTTTAAGAAAACCTTTGAATACTTTCACAATACATTCCCTATTCCTACCTCTTTTGCCACTTGTCCCTTCATTTGCAAAAAGTGTTTTCATACATTTGAAAAGGAGGGGACTAAAAATACTGTGATTTTATTGGAATTGAAGTACAAGCACAAGTACATTAATAGGTCTATATAAGAAAATAAGTATACATTTTATACAATCAAATAATGACATAAAATAATAAACATGATGTACACTGTTCATACCACCTTAAATGTTATTTAAGAAGGGTTAACTCTCTTGCAACTCAGATCTAAAGGGTATTAAATTATTTTAATCAGTTGTGAAACTGTACTAAACTATAAGTAAAATTACTTTAAATGTACTCAAATAAAAAAGTAGCCATTTGAGTAAACGTTACTAATTGGATACATGAACCCTAGAGGATGTCAGGAGGATCAGGTCCAGAGATTGTCTAGAGTTTTCCTTTCAAACATACATCCAATATCAAGAGATAATCCAGGCGGCTTTTGTTCTTAATTGTAAAGAAATACTCCATGTAATGGAGTATCTTATTGGACCGGACCATCTTGCCAGAGGGGAGAGGCAGGAAGAGTTTATGTGCGGGATGACAAGGGTTGGCTGCGATCCTGGCTGCTTGTCTCCGTGTTCTACAGACGTACAGCTTCTGAAAAGATGGGAAGCTGCAGCTGATCACCTTTTTAGCAGAGTGGATGAGATGCTGCAGCTTGGCCTTGTCCTTGGCTGCAGTGAACCCGACCGTGAATCTGGATGTAAGAAATGATTCAATGACAATGATAGTGTAAAAGTTCACCAATATCTTAACAGGGAGGTGGAACTACTTTAGCTGCTGCAAGAAATACAGTCTCTGCTGAGACTTCTAACATTTACATTTAGCAGACACTTTTATCCAAAGCAACTTACAGAGTCATTTGGTACACACATACACAATGGCAATGGCTACCACACAGGGGGCTCATCTGGCCCACTGGAGGCAACTAGGGGTTGAGTGTCTTTCCCAAGGACACACGGAGCAAGAAGGGACCGGGGATCAAACCACTGATCCTGTGGTCCGTGGACGACTTGGTGATGATCGTGATGCCTAGGAAGCAAGAACACTCCACAGAGGTCACCGGCGTGTCCAAGAGGATGATGGGGTGAGGGGGGCTGGGTCTTTCCTGAAATCATCTCCACTCTCTTAAGAACATTGAGCTCCAGGTTGTTTGTGCCACACCATGACCCCCGGCAACCCATCTCTGATGAGGGTGGTGTATTCTGTAAACTTAGCGAGTGTGAGAGACAGATGTTTGAGAGATGTGCAGTTGTTGGTGTATAGGCAGAATAACAGAGGAGAGAGGACGCAGCCTCGAGGGGATCCAGTGCTGATGGTCGGACACATGATTTTCCAGCCTCACAAACTGCCGTCTGTCCGTCAGGAAGTCCCTAATCCACCTGCACATGGTGTCAGGCACTTTTAGCTGGGATAGCTTGTCTCTGAGCAGAGCTGGGACAATTGCGTTGAAGGCAGGGCTGAAATCCACAAACAGTATCCTGAGATAGGATTCTGGGGAGTCCAGATGCTGGGGGATGAAGTGAAGGGCCATGTTTACAGAATTGTATACAGATCTGTTGGCTCTATAGGACAACTACAAGGGGTCCAGAAGGTGCTATGTGATGTCTTTCAAAGGAGATAAGATGAGGCATTCAAAAGACTTCGTGACCACAGAAGTCAATGGCAATGGGATCTGTAGTCATTGAGTGACCTGTAATTCTCAGCTTTTTAGGGGCTTGCACAATGGTCGAGGCCTTATAGCAGCAGACTGACACGTTAGGTCTCCAGTGACGTATTGAAAATGTCTAAACACTGGAGCCAACTGATTGGCACAGTGCTTAAGGATAGAGGGGGAGACAGAGTCTGGGCCTGTCTTAGCACAGGAGACCACGTAATTTCCTATTTCAGTTATTATTTTATTCAGGAACAGAGACAATGTTATATGCAGCAAAGTAAATACTTAAAAATATAGAAAATATATTTAAGTGCAAGTTAAACTAAAATGGGCCTTTCGTAAAGAAAATACGTGTGATTGCTAAAAGCCAGCTCCTACAGCTGGAAGTCTTGAACAAATTTAGTGTTGCTGAAAAACCGCTTATTTTAATAATCGCAGTTCCACGAACGACCACAGGGTGGCGTTTGTAGAGGGATTGAAGGCATTGAACATCTAATAAATAAATAAAAATATTGTCTTAATTCTCAATTTCGTAACATCTACCATTGGCCACGTGGTGACGTTGTAGAGTACATGCTGTAATATGTGAAGAATTTCATAATGGGGCAACTGTCCACAAAGTTTCAGAACAATATCATGTGTAGTTTTTGATGTTTTTGTGTAAAGATGGTCACTCAAAATAAACTTCATAAAATATTCATAACAATTATTGCATACCGGTTTCCAGCCTTTAGAGTAATAGCAGCCCTTTCCTCACTATACTGATTGGCTTTGACGTTTGCCTAAATGGTTGTCAAGGAAACGAATGTTTGTATTGCGTTTTGCTGTTAGATACGGACGGCAGCAACAAGTTGTTGGGGAAAGTCAATGTTTAGCTGTGGAGGTAAACGGATTTCTTACTGTGCTCTGTGGGAATTGGTTAATACATCAACGTGATCTGTGGAATTGGTTCGTCGAGTGTAACATTATTGAATAGTTGTTAAAATTATTTACTTAATGTTGTATGTATCATGTATATAGAGGTTGTGGCATCAGGGACATAGTTTAAAGCGGTACCTTTCTATTTTTACACAGGGTTGTAGAGTGTATGGAACTATCATTTAAAGTAAACCCCAAAATGTGTAGTAAAGAAGTAAAAGTACAATTAAGATGTAAATTAACATTTAGATGTAATATAACAATAGAAACCATGTAATTTAAAGCATTGTACTAATAAAAATATGTTCACGTTCAAAAAAAGTACAAGCAGTTTTACCTGTGCATATACGTAATTCAAATTTTGTTACCCTCCAGCAGTTGACGCTATGCTTCTAGCGCTTCTTGCAGGTTTTGCAGATGTGATATTTGATGCAATGAATAAAACAATTTAAAGTAATGAAAAAAAAACATGATAAAACAGTTGTCACCATGTAGAGTAATAGCAGCCCCTCATGTCTTGAGTCATAAGAATACAAGTGTGCCCTAGACCGCCATTCAAAATAAAAAATATATAACATTACTGTACATCAGCTATCACTACACAAAGTAAGATACCTCATTGGATTAGTAGCGCGCCAAAAAACTTATCCACAACAATAATAATGATAAAAATAAATACTGGAAACACATACTCTAAATGTACAAGTACAAAAACTACTTTGTTACAGTAACATGAGTAAATGTACATCCTTCACTGGAAAATGTACATGTTTATAGATCTGTCCGTGAGCACGATTAAGTCATTTAAGTATTGCCTGTTTTATCCCTGCTGTGCTCAAGGAAACATTTTTCCCATTTCAGCCTTGAGGGGTATGTTTAATGTTTAATATAACATGTTTCAGCGCCTTGAAGGCTGTATGTTGTACGTACAGCCTCAAAAACCCTATATCCCAGCAGACCCGTTACTTCAATTTAAATGGTGTTTGGGAAGTGTAGTTCACTTACAGTGCACTGCTCTGTTATTACTTATACACTCGTGACTACACAATAAACTACAATACCCAGGATGCCCCACGGGAAACATTGCGCTGGCACCCTCAAGAGGCTTCTGCCGCGCACGGAGAGGACAGAGCGGAATAGAGTCAAAACTCCAAGCGATCGGTTGTCCGACAGTAAAGACATGAAAAAAAACTTCCCATAAGAAGTTCGTATTGGGAACCTACAAAAACAAGCAATAGTGTTCAGCAATGGCTTTTTGGACATTTTCCTCTTCAATACTGATGGATTTATTACCGCGGTGACGAAGAAGCAGGAGCTTTATTCGACAGAGGAATTAGTATTTGTGAGGCTAATAACGTTAGTGTGGCGACAGTTCAGAGGCGCTTTGCTTTTGGCTGTAAGCGTTAGCTGAAGTCAAATACACCCACCGAGGACTACAACAGCGTCGATACACACCGAAGTGGATTTTGAAGACGAGTACCGTCGGTTTTAAGCGCCATTGGCTTGCAGCTACCAGAGCTGTCCGGCGGTAAGGTGCAGCCACGCCGGTGGAAGGCAGAGCGCGACGGCCGCTACGCTCCGGCTAGCTCGCCTGCTGCTCCTGTTTGTTGGATCGAGGCCTTGTCGGCAAGGCGACAATGCTTGACATAATGTCTGAGCACCAAGGTATGTTCCACCAGCTCGCCAAATCGAGCTATTAACCAAAATTTCCTGTGTGATGTCAAGCTGTTTACCGTTTAAATCTGTCGTGTAGCTGACGTTAAGAGGCTAACCGAAGTTACGGCTAACGTTAACGCTAACGTTTGGTGTCGTAGCTGAATTAATAACACCGCTTGGTTTGGACTGAATTGTCATTCGTCGTGAAAATGCAGTGAACGTTGTATTAAAGTGATTACACCTTCTCTAACGCGTTACGGTTAACTGTCTTAACTCTGAGCTAGCATATTGCTGCACAGCTATGTTAGCTCGCTGGACAGTTAAGGCGCCGATCCAGCTAGCTTACGTTAACCCAATACTGTAGATAATAGCTGGACAACTAACGTTAGCCTACCTCCTCGCCGAAACACCCTAACGTGTCAGTGTGGTCGGCCACAAAATTCAATACTTCTAAAATGAACTCGATTGTCAGTACTGTCAAGCGAATGACACACCGTGCTTAGCACCAAGCTGCTGAGCTTCCTACTTTCGTATTAAGAAGCCAGCGTGATAAGCTAACTAGTTAACTAGCTGTAATACGCTGGATCGTTAGCACAAGTTCCCCCTGGTAAAATTAATGTTAATACTAGCCCGTAGTAATTCACTGGGCTCTTTGTCGATTTTCATTGCATGTCATTATGTATACATATAATGTGTGTATGTATGTGTGCATATATGTATATACTTACATTCATATAGCAACATTAGTCCAAACCATATTTGCCATTGTTGCTTCAAACGGCATAGCGTGATGTTAGCTTCCACTCCAAATTTTAACTAGCTTACCTGCTAACAGATGCTAGTCAGACAGTACAAAAACTGCACGTTAAAACCGTGTCAGTCATTACACTGAGTCGTGTTACTTATATTTTTGCAAAGCCGATTGTTTTATCTATAACATGAATACGAGGAACCGGTGTTTGACATAGACAAGCAATCAGACTTTGGATCATAAAGGTAGTGATAGGGTGCCACCCGTTGCGGTGGACAGCGTTACATCTGATTGCATATTAGTTATTTTCTGCTCTTATATTACCAGTAAACTCTGTGCGTGCGATTAATATGGGCCCATATTAAAAATAGATTCTTTTAAAGAAGCATGATTTGTCATCTCTAATAACACACATTGAGGTGTTAATCCCTGTTAGCAAATTAACGCTAGCTTTAGCCCTGTGGGTAACTGTATTTGGTGTTTCTTACTAAAACTGTTTTTGTTTCATTCTGCCAGATTCACTTTTGACGTGCAAAACGGAACCTTTGGTGAGTTTTTATTATTACTTTGGATATGTTCACTACTATGTTCAGTAGCTTTCTATTGCTGTATGCTTTGTTGGATTAGTCCCATGTTTTAAACAAAGGCATGTGTTTTCTATAGCCCCCAGAGAGAAGAAAGAGGACAGTTGAGGACTTCAACAAGTTCTGTAGCTTTGTGCTGGCATATGCTGGTTACATCCCCAGTCCAAAGGAGGTAAGTTGCTTTTTATATTGGATAACCATTTTCAAGGCTCAAGATGTTGTGAGTAAATACCAGTGTTTTTTTTCCTGTCGTCTAGGAAAGCTCATGGTCCCCAACATCATCTAGCTCTGCTCACAGTTCTGGGTTGTCAGCAGATGGAGGTGGAGGAGGAAGCAGCACCATGGGCAATACTTGGGCACATGGAAGCTCTGACATTCACACTATCCATACGTTTGTTCGTAAAGCACGAGCAAATAAAGGAAAAAATATTCGTCACATGCACTCGGACAGCACTCTGCTAGACAAGATGCGTCTTAAAGACTCACTGTATGAGAGCCAGGCCAGCACTAAGGCAGAGCGCAAGAAGGACAAAAAACTGAAAAAGTTGTCACTGGGTTCTGCCATGACAGCAGCAGATAGTGGCAGTAGTGAAGGTGAGAAAAGGGCACGCATCAAACGCAGCAAAAACTCAAAACAGCCAAAAACTAAGAAGCTCAAGACTTCAGCTGCCCAAAGTGAGACGGACTCAGAGGCACGGCATTCACATACAGAGGTACGACCTGTGAGAGAGGAGCTGACAGGGCATGGGGACTCCACCCCAACCATGCCAGGCCTGGGCAAGGTGCAGCCGGACGAGTCTATGAGGGAAGCAGAGATGAGCTCCAGTGAGGGAGAGACCTGGATTGCAGATGAAGACATCATGGTGGAGTCAGGTATGTTATTGTCATCTTTCAAAAAAGTCTGTACATTTGTTAAGATGATAGTCTCTCTCTACCTCTTAATGTGCACCATCTTTTTTTTATGAGCTGTAAAATCTGAAAACTGTTTCTTTTTATGAACACAGGGGATGATTCATGGGACTTAATCACCTGTTACTGTGGGAAGCCATTTGCAGGGCGGCCAATGATCGAGTGCAACCAGTGTGGCATATGGGTGCACTTGTCATGCGCAAAGATCAAGAAGTCCAATGTCCCCGACATCTTTTACTGCCACAAGTGCAGGGACTTGCGGCGGTCAGGACACAAAAAAGACACCTAGAAGTGAAGAGGCTGTGGGGACAAAGAGCACCCACCTTGTTTTTGCTGTCCTCTGACACTTCTTTTCTTTGATGCCTACAGCCAAAACAGCCTAAATTATCATGTGGATGGCAACTGTATTGTCAGTTTGTAGGATTTCCTTTGACAATCACAACCATTCTTATTTATCCCTGTCTTCTTTTCTTTCTTTAATTTCATAGGCTTATTTGGCCACTGTGAAGAACTGGACAGAAGGCAACAGTGACAGTGGAGACTCATTAAATTGTTACAGATTGATTCCTACATTAATTGGCTTTATCGTTGTATATCATGCTGGTGATGTGTACATCATTTTTCCCGCTTGTTCTCGATTTGAGGGCAGATTTTATCTTGAGGATATTGAGAAAACAGTGAAAATTTCTTTTAGTGTCTCAAGGAATATCCTTTTCAGTTTGATGCCCATTTCTTCCCAACTTTAAATTAATGCAATTTTTACATAAAATGTATATCTTAAGAGATTGAGTTCACTCCTGTTCTACGTTTAGAAGTATGTCATAATGCTATATGGGCAGCTCATCTTATTTTCGTTCACATTTGGGTGATATATTTGTGGCGACTGCTGACACATTAATATGTAGGAATCTCACTCCTCTAGAACAAGTGATCTTTGAATTCACTGAATCGGCTAACATTTATGTTTTTGCAAAGGCATCCAAATTGCTAAATTTCAAATTGCACACAGACAATTCTTTAAGCAGTGCACTTTTTGATTACACATCTAAATGCCATTTCCACTGTTTATATGGATGGTATTGAAAATAGAACCTGTACTTAGCATGTAGCTGCGTACATTCTTGATTGAGCGCTTAGTGTTTCTCCCTGTCTGGCTTGTTAATCTATCTTCGATAGCCATTTACCATGAACAACATTTACATTGAAAGCTGTTTAAATTTTGATGTTTTGGTTTTGTGTGTGTTTTATTTTTTTGTGTATTTTCATGTTAATAATTCATCTGATATGAGGTGTTAAGGTTGCTGTAAGATGAATGGTTTGGCTTTACAGTGTCAAAGTGGCTCTAAAGCTAGTTTATGAATGGTTGTAAAATATTTGGTTTTCTATTTCATTTAATTGTTTATTTCTTAGCTTTCTGAGAAGGGGGATTAGAGATGCGCCCACATCAGAGAATGGTCACAAGATTATCTCAATCGAGAACAAAATTCTAGTGTACAGAAAATAACTTGATGCCACTTTAGGCTGTGCATTTGTTTATGTTTGGTTTTACCATGTGCTTTTTGTTTTGTTGGTGGGAGATCTGGAAAGTCTCCAGTAGCAGTTGCACTCTCTACAACTTCGATTCTGTGTACATATCCTGTTCTTTGACAACTTGTACATATGTGAAAGTGAAGAGAGAAAATACCCAAACAAAATCTATATTTTCTGCAGTCTATTGTTTTCTTTAATTGTAGCTTGAAAAATAAAAGTCTTTGGGAACATAAGTTTCTTTTTAATCATTTGACCCTTAAAAACGATGGCCATTAATACTTGTATTTGTTCATGTTTTATTAGATGTCAGGACTGACAAGGGTTGTAGCTTCTTCTACCACTAGAGGGAGGTGGTCGACAAGTCTTTGTCGGTTAGTTAGGCAGTGAGTTAAATGGCAGTTAATGAATAAATGCTATTACATAAATTCACACAGGGACTGTCATTCAAAGTTTGTTTTTCTCTTCAGTCCTGGTAGATCTGTTCATCCTGTAACAAAAACAGCAAATAAATGCTCAGTTCTTAAAAATGGCTAATCCCAAATCATTGATTTACTCAGGAGTAACTAGACAGGATGTTGGTGCTATATAAAGCCTGAACATTCTGAAATTTGTTACAAAAAATTACAGTACTTTTCGTCAAATAAGTCTTTTTGAAATTTGAACAGTAATGGAGGCTAGCGCTTATTAGCACTTATTAAAGCTGCCACGCCTGCACCATAACTTTGTTGAAACATGTCTTCATGTATAAAATTGTGTGTATGTGTACAGAGCATGTCATATGTTGCATCTGAATTTCTTAATGATACAGGCATATGACAATACCACAAGTATCCTTCACTTGTGAGTTGTTTTATAGACAACTTATTCTCTCTGGTGTAATACCACTACTAACGGTTTATTAGTTGTTTTACTCGCCTTTTGGTTTCTCAGATTGGACATTTGAAAGCTGCCAATTGAGTCCACAGGATCGACTTTTCTCCTGTGGACACAAACAGAAGAAAAAACAAGTTTAATTCCAAACACAAATGTACAGTGACTCAAGAATGCATACCTTTAGTTCATGCTGTATACATTTACTCTACACTTTGTTACACTTTATGATTTTGTTATTGTCAACAAATTGTCATTTTCAGTGTGTGTGTACTTGGTGTGTTCATCACTAGTTCAATCTAAAATTAAATGGTAATAATTTTTACAAAGTATGTGTAACTATATATAAAAGTATTTCTGATTTACGCTTATTTAGATATTTTTTATGTGGTATTCACATTACTTGATGTGTGAGTTAATTTCATTTGTAATTACACTAGCCCATTAATTAGATACAACTGACATTTTCAAACATTGTTTTCCAACATAACGCTTCCTCACCTCTTTTCATTGACTTTATGCTGGAAGTGGAATTGGTTTTGCTGTTGGTGCTGGAGAGGAAGGTCCTCTGTTGAAGCAAGGAGAGTCTCGGAGGGACGGACATCGACATCTCTGGCTGTCTCGCCTGCATCCCCCACAGAGAGATCTCCTTGGTCTGAGTGATCAGGCAAGTGGGCTAAAAGCTCTTGATCCATCCAGTCAATTTCCTGAAGACAGTAACTGCAGTGATGAATGATATAAGTTCATGTTTGTGCAAAACGTGAAAAGGAGTGTTTGTGCAAGGACTTACCCTTTTGCTTGTAAAACTGCTTGGAAATACAACAGCAGATATCTCCTCCGGCAGCAGATAAAAATCCAGGAGAGGAAGTACGCACCTGAAGCAAAAACATCTAAGCAGATTAAATCAGTCAATTTTACATTTCTGAGTCATTGCAAGGGCACAGTAACACACACAAGATAAGGAATTTCAAAAGCAACAGTGCTCACCCTTAAAACTAGTTTTGTCTTGCTGTCCTCAAAGATTTTATTGTGGGTCTTCAGAGACGCTGGCCCATGTGGAGGGTATTTGTAGCCATGCGTCCAGCATGGGTTTATTTTGTGACTGGCACCAGGAGTTTGGCTAATCGTGTGTGTGATTCAGACATGCCAATTACATCTGCCGCCACTGTCATCATTAGCATCAAACCTCTTAAGGCACTCTTAAAGAGATTTAAGTGCCGACAACATGCCTGGACACACGTACATACATCTTCTCAACCCCACGCCCTCTTTCCCTCTCCCTGAAGCTGAGTGGTGACAGATGAGAGCACGATAAAGCCATTGTTGGGGATGTTGTAGCTTAGTATTTGCAGAATTGTTTTGGCACTTTACCCTCATCTGAATGAAAAAGGTTTTAACCACGTGATCTGTAGAAACATTTGGTCTTAGTTTAATCTGGGACATTTGGCCAATATGTCTGATTTTTATAACTATTACTGATTTACTGTTATAACTTGTGTGCAAATCACATCTAAAATGCTTGACTTTTTTCATTGCAGTGAACCTGGTGCCACTGTTACTGAACCAGACAGCTCTCGATACATGTAACACAAACAATTTTTAAAAAAATCATCACTTAAAGTACTTTTTATCTACAACTGAGTCCTAAAAGACTGTCTATAAGATTTTTTTTGTTAAATATTAGATTAACGTTTCAGTTTTTGTTATTCTAGTGCAGTTCATGAAAATGTTTTTTCAGATACTGAGTCAGTTCTAAAATTGTTTTTTAGGAAGTTGATTTTCACTGGGAATATTTTTTCACTTCACTTAAGACTTTTAGGCCTCAATAATAAAAAAACAGTTAATATTTCATGGGAAAGGTTTTTCAATTGAATTATATGAAGCTTTTATTCAGTTTTCAAATTCAATTAACGATATGCTTAAGACAAAACCTTCAATCATCATTTATTTCTTTCAATATTCCTAATGGAATTATGAAAATTATGACAACTGCTATGAAAACATATGGTGTATTGTCTAATGATAATCATGCCAACTGTGAAACCAAGCAGTTCAGCAGTTTTCTTCCCCTGCTGAGTACAGGTTTCCCTTTCTGAGGTGGCTGATGGTTTGATGGTCAACCAAAAATGGTCAACCATGTCTTTCTACATAGCTGTTTCAAACTCCTCCCACATCCAAATTTTTGCATCTGCAACCAACCTTCCTGTAACTATATACAACCTCAGGAGACCTTTCTGCCAGCTATGACAGAAGCCCCCGTCTTCATGCTGATTGTCTCCTGTACAGCTCACCAGTGGGTCCTCAGGTTACCGCCAATAACAGGCACCTACTACTTTCTGACAACTCAAAGTGGCTGCTTCCACTTTGACAGACCCTCCAACAGTTTGGAGGACCACAGGGACACACAGACACCTCCACCATGCTAAGGTAGCAATTCCTATTAACAAGACTAGAATTAGATCCATGCCCCAACTCGGAGTATATGTGCAATCAGACACGTTTTCACTTTTCTTCTTTTCCCGCCCTGTGCTAATTATTTCTATTTTGGGACACTGAAGCTCACCAAACAAAGCTGGTTCTGATGGATCAGGCATTTATAAATAAACGTCAGCAGGGGTAGAGGACAGATAGGCTGCACTGATTGTCTCCATTATCAGGGACAGGCCTAATTAGGGGCCTCTGGTTGCGTGCATGACTGCATGTGAGTCGTTTTATTATACCGGACCTAATGTCCTCTTGAAGATGTAAATTTGAGGAGAATCCTTAAAAATATAACATTTTGTTCGCTAACCTCTCTGTGGGGAACTAAAACACTAGTTACATACAGTTGGGAGAGAAAGAATTATTATTAATGATATTGGACAAACGCTGTGCTGTGTGTTCTTCACAAATAATTCTACTGTTGTTTCATCTGAGTCTGTGAGGTTTAGGATTTGTGAGTTGAGTTTAGGCTAAGTTAATTGTATGGCACAAGTTGGCTAATAATAATAGCCAATGTAATATCTGTGGATGTGTAAATATAGCAGACCTATGTAGAAAATAATTTTAACTGTAGTCAAATGTGTTAAACATGCCGTGTTATGATTTCTGTATTAATGTAACCAGCATATTTAATGTTATAGCTCTCTTGGGTATTTATCTCTATCAATTGTGGATAGCATGGGCTAAGTTTGGTAGGGTTCAGTGTTTTTCTTTTTGCTAAGCTAACTGGCTGCAGCTTCAAATTTACAATTAAAATCGAGAGGGTAGTACTGATTAACTGCTCCAGACAACTCTTTTCTGAGACAAGTCACAGTTGCATTCAAATATAATTCTGTTCATAATAGACAGGCACTTTAGCATGCTGAAATTACTCCTAATGTACCAATTTGTACCAATCATAAAGTATTTATAGTGTGTTAGATGTGGAAATTTGAGTATAAGCAAAGTTGCTTCACAGAAAAAGTGCTATTTGGTCATACATAGTTAATATTAGGTATCCTCCAAAGTAAGTACCTTTAATGAATTGATTTTCTTATGAAAGTTCCATATGTACATGTACAATACATGCATTTCTTTTAAGATTCTTGCTTTATGGTGAAAGTATTTAGGTAGTTATTAGGTACTCTTACTGTGTCCGCTCTGCTTCTCTCTCTTTCTCTCTCTGTCTCTGTGTGTGTGTGTGCCCTTTAAACCATGCCATGGTCCAGTGCCCTACCACAAAGTGCAGCAGGTGCCGAATACAAACTCAGTATCTGTTCCTTTTACTGTGGGCAATGTTTTAACAGACATAATAGAAAATAAAAATATACATTAAATAAGCATTTTGATTGTCACAAAACATTTGTGTTCAGTTTATTCATAGAATCAAAGGGAACCATAAAAAAAAAAAAGACTGACTTGTTTGGAAACAAAGCTGACATGTCACTAATAACGCAAATGATGGCTATATCCAACAGGAAGAGGATGATAGTAATCAACTCATTTCAACTCATCCAGATGCTATCAAATATTAGAAAGGGCTCCACTTTGCCCAGCTACAACATTACAGTTACACCTACCACTCAGGGGTTCCTGACATAGGACGAGAAGAACTTTAGACAGAGAAATTTAAGGCTAATGTACATATCAGTATAACAGTTGCTAGTGGTGGAAGCAGTATTCAAATAATTTATTTAGGACTATGCAAATTTAGTGATGCCACACTGTGGAAATCTGAAAGCGCTGCATTCAAAAGGAAGTGTACTAAACCTATCAGCTACTGACTTATACAGAATAACTTATTTTTAGAGTAATGCATGCCATATTACTGTATTCTAATCACTGGTGTAACATTGCTCCAGTAATGTTGGCGTGATCTGAAACCCATATGCTTGACGTTTTTCTACTACAGCTGGATCTTTTTTCTCTTCCATTACTCACACGATTGTGAATCCAAGCTTTTAATCCATGTAGAGAAAGATCATTTTACTAATGAAGAGGCAATCTTGCACGTGGCCAATGGTCCAACAATTATCCATCCCAGAGATCGATGTGTTGTAAAAATGCTGGAGCTTTGTTGGATTTCTGGATTTGTGTGTTCCCCACTTGACTTCCACAGAACAGGGTAAGAAAAACGGTGTCCCTCCACAGTTAAACGCTGACCTTGGACACTACCTTGTTGCTCCAGTCCGTATTTAACTGCAAACTGCAATACAAACACTGGTTTCCTTGACGACTGCGGAGGCAAACTTCAGAAGCACCTATCTGATTTCCTTGGTGATGTACATACACAGCATGACTGTAGGAAGGGAGTGTACAGTGCAGTTCGATCAAGTTTAATATTGGGTTGGTTTGCGTCTCAATTTCATGAGGTTAATTTATCCTGCAAGGGATTTATAACTCATATTTGCACCAAAACAAATTGATAAGAAGCCTCTATCTCCAGACTCAATCAACATTTATTTTTAAGAATTCACATAATGATTTAGGTTTATCAAGTTTAATATTTGTTTAGTTAAGAGTGTTCAAATGCAACAGTTAGCTTTGCTTTAGTTTGTTTAACTAGATTATTTATATTTACTTAACCTGCTTTTAAAATATATTTTAGATTAATGTAGTTTGTTTTTATATCACGTCAGTCAGTAATAGAAAGTAAGTACCTGTGCACAAATGATATGTTATTTGATTTGGCCACAGTTTTTGGCTATGCTAACTGCATTGATAACTTGGTAAGGTTTTAAAGTTCAAAGTTGGTCAGTTAGCATTCAGAATCAGAATCAGAATCAGAATTCGGTTCATTGCCAGGCACAGTTAAGCACACTTAACAGTAACAGGGATTTGTGTTGGTGTCAGGTGCTAATGTGCAAAGGTGTGACACAATATGAAATATGTACAGAAACAGTATAATGCAATAAAATTTTAAATAATGTAAGTGAATGTACAATGTGAGGTAGTAGTGCACCTTGGGAAGTTAAAGTAACTGTTAGTTGGGGAGGCACTGAATATGGCTGACTGCAAATTGGTTTAATACGTCCAAGGTTTTTTACTAGGTTTAATTTGGTCCAATTTCTACTTTGACTCCACTGAGGGGAATGTTGAGAATGCACTACATCTTTTTCTGTTCTATACTTTTCGTTTTTGTACTTTTACAGTTTCATTTTAATTACTTGCAGAGTACATAAACAAAAACATATCTAACGCCACAAACGTCGCACAGTGTCGTAAACGTTGCCTAACATGAAAAAAACAGTAAGACAATCAGATGACGTTTGTACATGTGAAGCGGGCTGCCTAGCCCCTCCCCCCTCCCCCTCCGCCTGCTGTGCGCGCTGATAAAAACAGTTCCTTGGCGCACGTGGGGCTGCAGCTCTGACAACAAAATAAACCAGGAGAAACTGAACAGTTTAAAGAAAGTCCGTCAAACAGTTTCCACCGCTGAGATATTAATGGTCATGTGAGGGTTCAGACCCGCAAAAAAAAAAAAAAAAAAAAAAAAACGCGGAAGCCGTAAGAAAGATCACACGAGCCTGAGTGGGGAGGAGACTGTGGACATTGATGAGGAGGAGGAGGCGGAGTGATACGGGAAAGACGCAGGTTACGGAGGAGACGCAGAAAAGCGTTTGTTTCTTTGGCTCCGCAGATTGGCTGTTCTACGTCGGGCTAATTAACCGTGTTACGTTTTTATTCGGAGCAGGGAGCGAAGCAGCAGCCACCGAGGTGAGATTTCTGGCATTTCTGTCTGTTTTCCCTCCGTTTACTAGAAGCAGAAGCTTTAGCGGTTGTTCGGTGTGAAGACAGACACTGAACGTCTGTACTTCACACGGGCAACAATGGCTTGTCTCATTAAGAAAAAGCATTTATTGAAATGTTTCAAACACCATTTCCAAAGTAAAAATCCCGCTTCCTCTGGCGCTTGTAATGGTGACAACATTAAGGGGCTCGAGCAGCAGAGGACAGGACGCGGTGGTCTCCAGTGGAAAGATTAAAAGCCAGACGCCCCCCCCGCCCCTTCGAAGATGGGCACACCCACTTTAAATAATGCATTTTCACTCTATCATGCAAACTGGACTTGTAATTTAACTTTATTGTGCAGGTTGTAAACATTTCCATATTGTGGTGTAATGGCAAACTTCAGACGATTACAGGCCAAATGGAGTTATTCAGGATGAGTGTGTGACTGAACGAGGAGAGATGCTGTTGGTGCCGGACCCTTTCTGAGTCTGTCTGTGTTTCTGTCTGTCTGTGTTTCTGTGAATCCCCCCTCACTCGATTCTGGCTTTCGGTACAACCTCCTCCCTCCCCCTTCTCATTCTTTCTGTTTCTCACAGAGACCTTGGGAGTAGACCGGGAACTGTGACCATTTTAACTCTGTGCCTGCAAAAGTTTCAGCCAGCTCCTCGTCATGTCTGGTAAGTGGCTTTCTGCAGTTGCAGCTTGACAGATTGGTAAAATAACTACGTTACTTTGTATGTTAATGCTTAGTTTGACTTTTACACCGACATTTTGAAGTGTTTGGACCCAGGCTTACATGTTTGTACTTATTTACTTCTTCTGTTGTGGTATTCGTCAGATATTATAACATGATTTCCATCCCACATTCCTGCAACCGTTAATGAACGAGCACCTTGTGCCCAGATTTCTCTAGTGGCCTTGAGTAATTTTTATCCTCTCCGATGTGGTTATATTTTTAAGAAGTTCTTAGACTTCTTGGTTGAAAACCTTTCAGATGTTCGGTCCAACATACTCCTCCTCTATATGGAAAAGATCAGATTTAGGTGGTGAAAGGTGCTGCTGTTTTTGAATGTTTTTCTTGTGCACATGTGGGTGGCGTTTCTCCACCTTCGCGCACGCTGGTTGGACTTTTTTTTTGGTTGTTTCCTGAAAGTTAGAGAAAGGAATGTCGAAAGAGGTGGAGCAACATGGTGCCTCAGAGTTCACAACATGCAATGCTCCGGTTCTCTTTTTTTGATTGTAGGCTCTTGGTAGAAAGCCAAAAGTGACATCCTAGCTTTTGATCGCGAGACTTTAAATCTACTGATTTAATTCAGCTTTGAAACTGCGTTCCTGTGCGGTCACAACCTCAAACGAAGAAGCATTTTTCTATCACACTATCTACGGGCACATCATGTGTGAAGCTGTTGTTGACCGGTCCTGCCAAGTTAACTAAAACCAGTTTGGCCAGCCGTGACTCACATTTAACAACCATGCATTGCAAACAAATCCATTTTAACTCAACAGTAATGAAAGGCGGATTAGTTATGCTATATTTGAAGGTGATGAAAATTATTTTAATACTGACATAATTGGCAGCAAATAATAAGAATTCGTATTTGCTTCATGCAATCCACAAACCTCTGACTAGCAGCCACAAAGTCAGGCTCAGTTTGCCCTTGATTGTGAGAGATCTCATTTCACCAGTCAAAGAGCAAGAAAGAACCCCCCCAAAAAAAACCAAACCCCTGAGGATATTCATATCGTATTCTCAGTACAAATAGAACATGCAGTAGAGCATGGGGGTCTGACAAGATTATTTTGTGAGCAGGTCTGAAACAGGAGCTAAACCTCTAATTATTATGATAAAGCTGGTAATTTGATGTAGTTTTCTTAATGTTAAGAAATTCCACAAAAACTCTGTAGACTAATAACTTGTAACTTTTCAAGTCATAGAAGAGTAGTTTCAGTAAAGCTGAGGCCGCTGACCTCAGTTTTTAACGTCTCCAACATTTGCATTAGACAATAAATTGCTATGTACCCGGTTATGTTATGAACAGCGAATGTGAGGACTTACCTGTTAGCATGCCACTAAAGTGAGACACCAGAACCAAAAGGAGCAACTTCACAGTCCAGTCAGTCTGCCCACTTTCCCCCTCACCCTCATGAGTCTGGATGTTCGTAGACATGGTGGTTTTGTCCTTGCTGAGCACTGAGCGAGCTGCACCACCAGTCTCCTGTCGCTCGTTGTCACACTATCACTCTCTCAGCATCCACATCTGTTGAATTTCCTCTTCTGAATACTCTAATGCTCTTTATGGATACTTCTCTTGCGCATAACAGTTATAGACTTTGTATTAGTCCAGAATTAATAGGTTGTTATATGTTGCACAGCAAATATGTCTTCACATACAGTGTATCCTCTGCCATTTACAGGATTTAGTCTCCAGAGACTGTGAAAATTATACAGTAAATTGTGAATAAACGCCCACATTAATGTTTTTAAAATCACACTCATGTCTTTAAATTGCTTGTTTTGTTCATACTACACTTCATAATCGACATATGCAATTAATTCAGAATGATATAATACAGCATGTTTACATATTTAAGAAGACTGAATTAGAGTGTTTTAGGCCCTTTTGCTTCATAAATGATCTTGTCTCTTGTCAAAATTATTTTAAAATAATTATTATTTTACAACATAATCATTCCTAACACAATTAAAACAAATTCTAAATGTCTGAGCCATAATGGAAGTGTGTTAGAAAAGCAGTCAGGACATGACGTGCTTTTATGTGGTTTTTCTCAAAATTACCTTTATGAAAACAAACAAGTCGACCAAATGAAATGTAGCAGCAAACCTGCTTCCTCTTATGAGCACTGTAAACCACCAATTTGTGGCCAAAAGGCCACGCAAGAATAAAGCGCTGTTGGCGTGTTTTTTAAGAAACGGACAAATCCTATGCATTTGTTGGGTTGACGCATCTTAAACGCTTTTGGCTTGGAGAAATGGACAGAAAACAGATGATTAATGTAAAACACATGGAAACCTTCAAACTGTTTTCTTTGAGATGTCTGTGGTGACCTCATTTATTGAGTTAGCACATGACAGTCAACAGTGCACTTTATTAAATGCAGACATCCTTATCTCTGTCCCTGCCACTTCTTTTAGTTGCCGTTTAAGGTATTTTCTCCAATTCGTTTTAAAGCTTATGTAATTTATATTTTAGAGGATACTTCAAAACCTGTGATGTGTTCTTAAAGTGGAAGTTTATTGTGTGACAGATGCACACACTAATGCAGATTAGAGTAAAATACATTCAAACAAATATAAATGATCATGTTTTTAGGAAGATTTATGGCCAAATAAGGACTTTATTTTGATAGTGGTTTTTATAATAGTTTTCTTGTCAAAACCAATTATTCAGAGAATGATTACTGTGATAGTGTGACATTTAAAAACCACTAGGCTTTTACCACATAGCATAATGCAGTATTTTCTCTACTGGCGGTTTATTGGCTCTACTGTAAGTGCTTTAAATGTGCACTGTGGCTCCCATAATAAGTAGATTATCGACTGTTAATCAGCGAGGTAAAACACAATCATCCACAGCAAACAGACGCATGCTCGCTCACACGTTTATGAGCCCAGAGCAGCTGCTACCAGCACGACACACACAGGTCATCACTTTCTCCATCTTTGACACTAATGTTTTAAATAGTTTTTGGTAAACGTTTAAATGTCATGTGGTATTGTTCTTGGCAGAACCTTTCATGAGAATGTGTGTACGATAATAAATCTGCCACTATTTATATGTTATACGATGTATAGGAGGAGAAACCTTTTGTTGGTGTATCTCTTAAAGGTAAACTGCTCCATGTCCTGTAGTAGTGTATGTGCTGGGTTCACTAATCACACATTCCAGCACCCTGAGTAAGGCCTGTTGGCATTAGAGGATGTTTCTTAAACTTACTATGAAAGTCTTTTCATTTTTAACTTTTGACTTCAGTGCCTGGAATTGGACTTTCATGTCACAAACTCCACCCTTTCCATGTTACCCAGGCCCTTATAACCAGGCACCTTACCCCATGCCTCAACCTGGCGGACACCCTGTAGCTCCTTATCCTGTTCCTCAGGGGGGGTATGGAGACCCAAGTCAAGCTCCTCCACCAGGCTTCAACATGGGCTACAGTCCAAACCAGCCTGCGGTCATGTATCAGCCGGCACCAATGGGTCCCGGGCCAGTTCCAGGCCCAGAGTATGGCGGCTCTCCGGGAGGGGTCTCCACAGCCGCGGTTGGAGTTCCCGCTGCTCCTGTTGGGGTGCCGCCAGGACTCGAGTACCTCACACAGGTAGGTTAGAGAATAAAAAAATAAGTCTGCAAGATTTGCAAGTTAATTGTCGGGGGTCTGGAATTTATTACAATGAATGACAAGAAAGCCAATGAGCTCAGTGGATTTGACTTCAAATGTTGCTTCACCTGTTTAAACGGCTTATTCATGGGCCACTCCTTCATGTCAGGAGTCTTTTGAATTACCGTTTCTGACCTTTAACTTACTGATTCAGATGAATGACTAAGAAAGACTCACAAATTACAGCTATTGTAGTTATAAAGTTACTGTAGAAGGGTGTGAGGCAATCGAGAGGAATCATGTGGTCACATGCTGAAGATTCAAGTATCTTTATTTTCTTCTGCAACTACTGTGCAAAAATGCATATTTGGGTTGTTGTACTTTAACTGTTCTAAAGTGTTAAGAATAATTATTAATAATAATATAATAGTTTTAATAATAATTATTAATAGGTTTGATTTTATAGTATCTGCTTTGTAGCAGGAACTGAAACCAAACTGCAGCAAATTGTTTTTTGATATACAAAAGAGGCTTTATTTTGTGCACAAGTTGTCATTTTTTAATAACGTGGTGTAATCACAGTTCTCCCACCCTCCAACATTGTTCTTTCTAAAAAGTCTTCTTTGTGCAAATATTAAAGGATCGACCTAAAACAAACACAATTAAAACAAAGTCCTCAACTTGCTTTTATGACTCTCCAGGAAAAGAATTCATAAATAAATATGAGTCCACAGCAGAGTCTGATTCTTCAGAAGCAACTCAGGAAATATGGTTGAGTTAGTCAGTGGCTTTATGGAAATTTACAAAGTAAGGTCATTTGCCTCACAAATGAGAGAAGTTGTGAGTTGGTGTTGGCAGCGTTTCACTACTTCTAATAGGACACTTTGACACTTTCTTTACGAATTCTGGTCCATATTGAATTGATGGCGTCACACAGTTGCTGCAGATTTATTGGCTGCACGTCTGAATCTCCTGTTCCAAAACATCCCAAAGGTGCTCTATTAGACTGAGAGCTGGCGACTGTGGAGGCCGTTTTGAGTACAGTGAACAAAAAAAGCTTTTGATTTTAGCTTTGTGACATGGCACATTTTTCTGCTGTTTAGTATGCTATGGTCATAAAGGGATGGATATGATCAGCAACAATACTCAGGGAAGCTGTTGCATTTAAGTGAAACTCAGTTTGGTATTAAGGGTATTAGATTGTGTCAAGAATGAATTCTCTCCAAATTCTGGGCGTACCATCTGAATCTGATTCTGCAGACCAGGCAACATTTTTCCAATCTTCTATCAAATATAGCCTCAGTTTCTTGGTCTAAGCGGACAGGAACGACACCTGGTGTGGTCGTTGGCTGCTTGAGCCCATTTGCTTCCAGTTCTGATTTTTCGTTTTTTTAGAGAAGCTCTTCTGCAAACCTTGGTTGGACTGAGTGCTTATTTGAGTTAATGTAGATTTGTGTGTCAGCTCAAACCAATCTGGTCATTCTCATCTGACCTGACATCAACAAGGCATTTTCTCTCAGAGAGCTGCTGCCCACTGATTATCTTGCTTTCTTTCCTTTTGTGATGCTTTGTTTAAACTTCAGCCAATCGTCTTGACCTATGTCACGATTGTTTTACAAGTGACACAAAATTGTCATTTTTATTTTTCACATCTCTTCATCTTGCGTGGTTTCAGATTGACCAGATCCTGATTCACCAAAAGGTAGAACTCCTGGAAGGTAAGGGTTATTACCTTGTTCATGCACCATCTTTAGGCTTGTAAATCTTGATAATGTTTGTTTGTTTATCAGTACTTTGTCATTCACTATTTCCTACTTGCAACCCTCCCCAGCAATAATTGGATTTGAGACCAACAATGAGTATGAAATAAAGAACAGCCTGGGCCAAAAGATCTATAATGCCAAAGAGAAGAATGATTGCTGCACAAGAAACTGCTGCGGCTCCCTGCGCAGCTTCGACATGAAGATCAAGGACAACATGGGCAGAGAGGTCATCCGCCTGATACGGCCTTTCCGCTGTGTGTCCTGCTGGTGTCCCTGCTGCCTGCAAGAGGTGTGTTTAATTTGTCCAAACTGGCTAAAGCCATGACCATCTGCAACCCAGTTAAACAGGAACAAATGCGCCATTTAGTCCTGTTTTACTGAGTTGCTGAGGCATTTCAATGTCTTTGTGCACCAGTCTGCTCAGGGAGAGGCTTGTTAGGACAATGAAAGGCCCTTTGTCCAAACTATCTCCTAGTCTCCCCCAATCCTCTGCCATCCCTTCACCTCTTCTCTCACATAGTTGGCTGCAGTACCATCCCACTGGCCGGAGCCCAAGCTCTTACACTCTCAAATACGGCAGTGCCATGTTAACTGACCAGACAGGAGACATGTGAGACGTATTACCTTTTTGTATGTGGTGCCACAATGGGGTTGTTAGAGTCTCAAATATCAGTCCTGTTGTCCTGCATAACAAGCCATGTAACCCGGTGATGTTTTATTTATAGCTCAGTGTCAGGAAAGAGGGCGGATTTTAAAATTCCTTTCACTGACTCTCAATTTTCGGTCATGTTAGTATGACTGTCTAACTATGTATCTGACCCACAGATGGAGGTTCAGGCACCACCGGGCACCACCATAGGCTATGTCAAGCAGGACTGGCACCCTTTTCTGCCGCGGTTTTCCATCCAAGGAGCAAACAAGGAGACTGTAATGAAACTGGAGGGGCCCTGCTTTGCCTGCAACTGCTGTGGGGACGTCAACTTTGAGGTGCACTTATAGAATTGTTGTATTTGAGATATTTTTTATCATGTTAATTAGCCTAATGGAATAATTTGTCATCTTGGGAAAGTACATTTGCTTTTATGTAGAGAGTCAGATACAAAGGTTCATAGATCTGTCCTTAAAAAAAGTTACAGCCATTTATGTCAACCTTCCTGGAGCAGACTCCAGTAAGACCTTGATCATATGAAACACTTTCTAAATTTGCAAAACAGAAGACTTCTTTTGTTACAATCCACATTATAAAATAAATGCGCAGCTTGTTTGAAAAACATTATTCATACTAAGAAACCACCTTTAAACTGTCTTTAGCCATTAGCTAGCCATTAAAACCTTTACACATTTTTATAGTCATTGTTTACACTCAACATCTGGGAAGACGTGTATTAAAAGGACTTGGCATCAACAGTGTTGTTCTTATTGCTCTACAGCTAAAGGGGAAACATGGTGACAAGCCCATTGGTCGCATCAGCAAGCAGTGGAGTGGCCTCCTGAAGGAAGTCTTCACTGACACAGACAACTTTGGCATCCAGTTTCCCTTGGACATGGATGTGAAGATGAAAGCTGTGCTCATGGGAGCCTGCTTCCTCATCGTAAGTCTCTAATCTTATTGAAAAGCTCTGATTTTTAACTCGCAGAGTCTTGTTCAGTGCTAATTTTTTTCCTTCCTTGTTGTCACTTTGCAGGATTTCATGTTCTTTGAGAAGGTCGGGGAGGCCAACCAGCGCAGCACCGTGTTTTCATAACAGGAAAAAGGAGGGAGAAACAGCAGCATGAGAGAAGGAGATTTCTCCAGTTGTGCAAATTCTGCCTGTGTAGTTTGTTTTTCCTTCCTTCACAAGATTCCACCCACTGTGATGCCAATACCAAAATCTCACATAGCAAACACTCCGTCTGTCCGTTCAAACTTGGTGGCTGGCACCGACTGCTCTGTTGCTATTATTTGTAACACTCCATTAGCTCTGTAAGCATTTTTACATTGCGATATGAGCACCTCCACGTGATTTCTTCAGTTTTTTAACCCTGAATGTCTACACATAAATAGAAGTAGAAATCAACGCACACATCTCATATTTATGCGGTGTGTTGCTTTATTTACGCATGATTATATACAGTATATATAGTGTAAGTGCAATAGTATTGCGGATGTACAAGCTGTACTTGTCACCTTGTTTTAAGCCATGCTAGCAGCTAGCTGATGCAGTCATTAGTTTGTGGATTATGCTTAAATATATTTCTAACTATTGAATAGGTTGAAAAGTTTTTATTAATCCAATACTTTAGTTTTAGAACAAGTACCTGCGGGAAGAAAATGTTAAGTTCATCCTTGTGTACTTTGTGTTAAAGGCTGCAAAATTAGCAAACGTTGGCATGGACACAACAATGGTAAACATTGCTTAGCATTTTAGCGTTGTAATAATCCTATCCTGCCAAAATTAGCATTTAACTCAAAGCACTGATGTGCAGCCACACAAACTGGTAGCAAGGCTGCAGACTAACATTCATGTCATAAAGAGACACAAGCTTGTTAGAAAACCAAAACATCAGCCATAGTAATGGACTGTGTCAATCATTGGAGGACGTTGAATATAAGACGTAGTTAAATAGTTGATATAACAGTATTCACCACTGTGCTCTTTCTGTACCTCCACTGCCTTTCTCTTCTCAAAGCCTTGCTTGTCTTGAAGCCATTTGTACATAATATAACAGAAGTTCCAAAATGTAAATGCATTCACACTTCCTCTGTGGTTTACTGGTTGCTGTGGAGAATGACGCCAAAGCTGAACCTCACCCTCCAAAGTTGAACCCCCTAGACAACGATACGTTGAATAAGCCAAACACAGGATGTGAAAACACTGTTTCCGACCACTTCAGTAAAAGCAATGACAACCAAGCAAAGAAGATAAAAAATGTATATCAGAAGTTTAGGTATTAAATGTTGATCTGACTTCAAATTAACATGGTGGTGTTGGGAAACCCAGGCACTTGCTTTCAGGAAATGCATCACCACTCTGTAGCTGTTAGGAGATCTGAATGTGAACTTGTGAATTATGGTCTGTTATCAGCTTGTTTACTGCGCTTTATAGTGATTTCAATATGTCAGGTTAATGTTGCATAGTCGTGTCTAAAACCTCTCTCTTCTCTGTTAATAATCACATTATAATCATCTCTTTTTAATCATTCTCTTGAGAAAACCCTCCAGTGAGGTTTGGTTACCACTAGTGCTCTCAATCCACACAGCCCCGTCGTGTTGCCGTTAACGTGATGTGTCTTTGTTGTCTGTGCATTTATAGGAAGCAGTCAACCTTTGTACAATCTGACCTCTGAGAAAGTCTCCAGTGGATGAACAGAACATTTAATGCTGGTCAGTCTGCAGTACTTGCTTTTTCAAATCTGTTATCTGCAGCTGGCAGGAGCGGCAGCACAGGTTTCCTATGTTTCTATCAAAACAGTTTTGTACCATTTCCTGTAACTTCCTGATTGTTAAATTCATTTTCTTAAAGAAAATAAAGACTACAGAAAACAAAAAGTTAAGTCATTATGTTGTCATGTGTTCCTTCGCTTGAGTGATTGTCCAGGAAAGTTTGGGGGCGGCTCTCTGAGTCTAAATGTGGAACAGCTGTTCACTTGGAAAAAGTGATGTTTTCGTCCTAAGGAAATCCAGTTCATTCTGTGGCGCAGATATAGCCAAAGTCCACGTCCACTAAACGTTACAGGGTAACTTTCTCTTAAGATACGCACTTTATTGGTGTCACTTTAGACTTCCTTTCAGTGTTAGAGATTGTGTCCCCACCCTGCAGTGAGAAAGTTATTTTCTTGCCTGCTTTGTTCCACAGTATCTCCCTGCACCACCTTGTGGAAGCATGTGAGAAATACTTTAATCATATTTCCAGGAGCATGTCTGCACATGTTTACTCCACATGCATCAGAGCATGAAGGACACGCAGGATGTTTGTAATGTGTGAATGTATGTCCTTTATTCACCTGTAGTTCTGCCTACTACTGCTAAACAATTACTTATTTTGGTTATTGAATTTTAAGGGTTGGTTTAGTGCTGTCAATCATAAAAATCCGATGCAGAACTCCTTATTAAAGTCAGGCGCCTACATTACCCACAATGCACCTGACTGCCAAAAGTATTTCTGGCGCGTTATCCTTACAGTGAGTTATCTACCCTCAAGCTGACCAACAGAGATATGAATACAACAAAACACAGTAAACTAAAAATGATTGTACTTCTCATGACAACCAGCAGAGTAGTTGTAGTGCAGTTTTACCAAGACTTATAATCGGAATTTCAGTTTTATTGAGCATTACATTTTTGATACAGTATATACACATTCATTAAGATACAAAAAACAATAAGATGAAAACTAATTACAAATGTAAAAAAAACTATGCATTTTACTAGATTCCTCTGTTTGAAAGTATTTTTCCTTTTCACAATAAACCTTCTTGATATTCCTGTGTTCATGTGTTCTGCACCCCCCTCCGCTCTGTCCTCACATCACAACAGTGTTTGGTGGGTAGATTCCAGTGCAAGAGTGTAAAACAGGATGTGGCAGAAAAAGTCAATCATCCATGTTTTGACAAAGGTAAAATCCGCCATATATCTGACTTCACACTCGTCTTTCTGTGCTAATTTGTGGTCGCTCCCTTTCACCTGATCCGTCCCGAGACCACCGGATCAGGTATCGACTGGCCACCTGCAGGTTCCATTGGGATCTGCTGAGGATCTTCAGACAGTCTTCTCTGGAGCAAAGGCTCAGCGAGTAAAGCTGCTCCAACTGAGGAGACACAAAACAAGTGAACAAAATCCAAAAGCAGCCAAAAATACAGTGGACATTCATCCGCCTGGAGATTCAGAACAAACATAAAAGTTAAAGTCATAAAACTTCTGCTTAGTGGCTGTGTGAGGTTTAAAGCTTTGCACATCTGCAAACAGCTTAAAGAAGGTGTTTTCTTCTGGATAAAAATATAAAATACCTGTTGTGACATCATATCACTTAGTGGGTGTTGACTTAAGTGCAAAACCACATAATGCAATTTTCAGCAGTGATTCAGTGTATAATTACAGTACTATGCAAGGCAGAGTAGATGATTAATGAAAGCTGTACATGGGTGAAATGTTTATACAGAAAAGTATTTCAAATAAGTACACATACTGAAGTAGTCCTACATTAGAGATCAGCATCTCATCCCAGTGTCTCGATAGACCGTGCAGTTGTTACATCCCGACCTGATGTTTATTGGGGGATTTTGGGCCCTGTGTCTGGTTGGTTAATGTAACGTTAATCTTATGTATTTTGTACAGCAGTCCCTCAAAACTTTTGGGTAGCTTTACTAATGAGTATTTTTAAACCGAGCCTTAAAATATTATGTTAATGCAGGCTACTGTGTCTTTAAAACCTTTCAATGCATCTTAATGTCCTTTTATGCCTTACATGAATCATGTTTTGTTGCCTTGTTTTTGAAATTGCTATTCATGTAAACTGCCCCCCTTTGGCTAACATTGCATCGGATTCTCCTCACAGCCATGCCACAGCGTGTTGTCGCACGGTCTGACCTTGAGTTGTTGTTCAGCCCACACTGGGTTCCAGTCGTTACGCTGAAGCGCAGCCTGAACCTCTTCAATAGTCACTCCATGAACAGCCTCCATGACCTGCTCAGAACAAAAAAATAAAGCCTGTATTTGAATTTTCTGAGCAATTTTATCATGCAGAAAAAACCATCTAAACCTGTGAAAAAACTCACCTGTGCTATGAGATTATCTTTCGTGTTCTGCAAATAAGGCTTGTCTCGATCCCTGGGTCGTTCCTTCTCACGATCTCTCTCTTTGTCCGTGTTCTCATCCAGCTGTGGAGTTGAGCGTGCCAGTTGGGCCATCTTTGCCAAATTCGAACCTCCAACGCTCTGCTGCGCTGGAGGAGACAGGACCAATTGAGAGGCCCACGAGGGGCCTGGGCCCGGTTGGGCTGCCGGCTTCCTCAGACCTTTTAAGTTTAAGCGTTTCAGGTTGGGGGGTGGAGGTCGGGGAGGAGGGGTGATACTGGCCTCGCTGAACCGACGGGGGTCCTGCTGCATCACCACAATATGAGCTGCATTCCCAGGAGGATTGAGTCTGCCCTGCTGATCCACTCTGAATGCCCCCACGGTTTGAGCTCGAGGTCGGGGTCCATTCAAAACTGACTCCAGACTCTGAGATAAACCTAGAGATGCACAGTGGTGTTAATGTAAAAAGTAAATGTTATATCTGTACAAAATTCACAGGGACAAGACAGTGATAGATCTGACACACACAGTTTGGCTGTGCAGAGGATTCAACTGAAGGACCCTGGCTGTGCTGGCACTATTGCGATGGGCCACCAGGGGACAGACTGGCCAACTGTAAATGAGTGAGTTCAAGTGTGCCAACCCCATCTATCCAATAGGATGCTCCTAAGTACTTTAAATTTGTGACTTTTGTAACTAGTTTTAAAAAGTTCTGTACAAAAGTAATTTTTAACTGAATATGTACAAGGGTGCAACTATAAACTATTATGATCAGTATAGTATATATATATATATATATATATGATTATTGACTAAGGTTAGCACTGTGTGTAGGATGAAATTTATTGACTTGGATGTTAAGCTTTTTTGAAGTTGCGTCATATCTAAAACAAAACAAGAACCAACACTTAACAACTTTTAAGGCTGAGTTCATGAATACCTGGATGCATGTTTACGATTTTTATTAGTGGTCTAAACAAATAAAATGTGCTATGTTTAAATGTTTGCAACGTACCAATTATGCATAACATTAGGTGTGAAGTACGGCATAAACAGTTGCAGGCAAAAATTTGGGCAGCCATATTATTTATGTTTCAGCGTTTCATCCTTAGCTTTGCATTTATGAAGCATAAAATCTCAAGTGAACCTCAAAAAAAGGATGGAGACGATGCAGGGGACAATTTGTTTAGGTAAACAGTTAATTTATCAGTTAAATTTCACTATGTTGCTGTTTTCAGTCCAGGAAAAGTCTGATGCTATCCAGTCATATGATGACGTGCTGATATAATACAGAGTGTCCTGCAGCTCCACTCAATATATTCTGCAGCCTATTGTATTTTTTCTGTACCTGCCATTTTCTTCAGATTGGAGCCCTCCTTCACCCTGGCAGGGCTCGGCCTCCAGCTGCTGCTCTTGCTGCTGCACAGGTCAGAACAGTGAACATATTAGAGTGACAGTCTCGACTCACAAACTACACGGACTGACAGCAGGTGAAAGTTCAGTGCTGTGCTTTCGCTTGTTTTCAGCGATAAAACCCTCTAACTTTTGGACCTCAGCTGGAAGTTTGCATGCTTTCTATATGATACGGGCAAAATAGAAAATAGAACATCTGTATCCACCTGAAATTCTGTAGGGACATTGGCATAAAAAGATGAAAATGCTGCAAGATGACACTACAGGTCAATTTTGGGCTTGTGTCTTCTCATGACAGCCAGCAGCTATTTCAAGTCACTGTTCTTCTTTCAAAAATATAAATGAGGTGTTATGAAGCATAGCCTGGATACTTTATTATTCTGTGTTTAGTTCAGTCAGCAGGTGATAGTTTCAGAGTAATTATAGTGCCATGCTGGTTTCACTTTATGGCTTTTTATTTCCCACTGATAACCACTGAACATGCACTATGAGCCTTTGTGTCGAGATACTTTCAGTTCACCTACAAAAAACATTGACAGCAGACTATTCTGAGAACCATTAAAAATAACAACAAATGCAGATATGATGATTAGTATCCCATCCAGAGAATTTGTACTGACATTAAAGAAAGAGATTAGTAAAGAAGGACCAAAATGGAATCTCACTGACTCTTCCACGTTCTCCGGTGTCCCCCAGCTTCGGTCAGGGTTAACATCTCCGTGCCCGGTGTGGTGCAGAGTGCCCTTCACCGGAGTTGAGATGTAGGCAGCGCTAGAAGCCGGGTTTGGCCCAGTGTTGGATGTGGAAGCAACAGCAGGAGAGAACGACGGCACAATGAGGCTCGCAGGAAACCAGCCGACAGCCAGAGTCCTCTGGTTCTGGCCTCTCCACTCACTCAGCTCCAGACTGCAGAGAGACCAAAGAGCCTCCATTGTTTTAAGTGAGACTATTTACCTCTTACAGAACAGAAGCAACTAAGACCAAAAGTGGCAGCAACGCGATAATAATCGATGAACAAGTGATGATGCAGGTTGCAATACACAGTGTAGTTTAGATTTATGATGCTGTTACCAAAAAAATACAAACGCGTTTCTGCAGGAAACTGTAAGGAATGTGGAAAAGTAAAAGACAATTGGGAACAAAGGAGTAACGATGAGATGTTAAAGAAAATACATTTAGTAACTAACTTTTTTAGATACTTGTGAGGTGAAGTAAACAAAACTGAAATGTGATAAAATTGTGTTACCATGATTCTATGTAATTAAAGGGTTAAAATATGAGAGCAGTTATTTTAAAATATATATATCTGCAAATGTTTTTACTACACTCTGATATATTTATTAATATTAACTTTAATTTCAAATGGAGGGACATTCGAATGGGTCAATGTGAGTTAAATATTATGTTGAATAAAAATCTTTGTTTTACTCATTTTGCAATTCAAAATAAAACTTTTGCGCCCAACTGTATGTAAATGAGTTGTTCTGTCTGTTGACACCGTAAATTAGATGAAAAAAGTTAAACGTTTTTTCATCTATTCTATCTATGCATTCATTATTTAAACAGTACAGATTGTTTATCATTTTCTTATTTTTTTCACTGTGTGACTTGGGGATGGGGGGTAATAAATAAGATCTGTAACATATAAAGTTCACCACAAAAATCTACTGCTCATACGGACCAGTATATACATATGCAATATATATTTAGTGTATATTTTTCTAAAATCTGTCCAGGTGGTTTGTTTTCTGCGACTGTATTTTAAGTAAATTGATCCCCGGCAATAAAAGCTGGAAAGGGTGACAAAATTAATCAGATCTATTACGTATCCAACCACTGTTGCATCTGTGTCAAGACTGCTAGACCTGTTCAAACAAACAAGACAAAATGTGCTTGACTTTGCAAGATCACAGCAAGCCCAGTTCAACCCTGTGTCACCTCAACATTTCTTTTGTGTCGTAGATTTTGTCCTTTTACTCATTTGTCCCCCCCTCCTTTCTGTCACCCACCCATGGTCTATGACGGTCACAAGGTCATTGGCCACAAGTGCAAGTTTTCTGGGTTCAGCAAATTCTCTTGTTGCCTGAACCTCCATTGGTTTTGCCTGTAGAGGAGAAAAGGAAAGTGAGGGAAAATACACTGGACACTGAAAATTTAATGTTCTGCATCAGTTTAGGAAACAGGTAAGGATTTGTTTCGGACCTCTGCAACCATTGCAGTGAGCTGGGCGAAGCTGGGCCTCTCTGCAGGATTGCAGGCCCAGCATTTCCGCATGACAGCATACAGCTCTTGAGGGCAATCTTGTGGTTTGTCAAGACGTTCACCCTCCCGCTCAACACGCCACAAAATCTGTATTGAAGAGACTCAGCGTCAAAGACAGTATTACTCCGAGTCGCAGAAATGCAAACCACGTTAGGGCGTGGACACATTCCAAACATGGAGACAAATATGTTGATTGGAACAGTCACTGAAAGCATAGCTTGACTGTGTTTAGTCAGCGGACAAGCATGTACCTGTCGCCCTGACAGACCGAACCAGGGCTCCTCACAGTAAGTAAACATCTCCCACAGGGTGACACCAAACATCCACACATCTGACGAATGAGAGAAGGAGCCAATGCGAAGACTCTCTGGGGCACACCTGTAGGAAAAGCAGGTAGAGGGACCACAAAGAAATTAGAGTTTTGAGAAATATTTCCTCCTCCAACTTCTCATTTCCCACTTTACAGGATTCCTCACCATGCGAACGGTATCCGTCTGTGTGCTGACATTATGTAGTGATCTGTCTCTTGGTTCAGGCCTCTCATCAGGCCAAAGTCCCCTATCTTCACCATGTCCCTGGAAGCCAGCAGCACATTTCTGGCAGCCAGGTCCCTGTGGATGTATCTCCGTGTCTCCAGGTAGTCCATACCTGCCACAATCTGTGCAGCAAATAGCCAGAGTCGGACCAGAGGGTACTCATACTGACGCGCACGCAGCATGTCATATAATGAGCCCAGAGGAGCCAGCTCTGTTACCTAGAGGACGGAAAATAGATTTTTTTATTTAGGCTCATAAACACATCACAGGTTCCAGATATAATGCTGAAATAAACTTTGTGCTGCATGTTCATACATTTAAACACAATAATGTAACTCACCATCTTTAGGGGCTGTGTTAGCACCACACCGTAGAGTCTGATGATGTTGGGGTGGTCAAGTGACTGCATGGTGGTCACTTCCTGGAGGAAGTCCGTTAATGTGTCTGACTGCCGTGACATGCTGCTCCTTAGAGATTTTACTGCAACAGGCAGCTGAACAGACCAAAGACACAAAGAGGCTCAATCAAAGTCCAACTCATAGATTGTTCAAAAAGGTTAGAGGTGGTTAAGCAGTGTGGGTAACACCATAGTTACTTTCCCATCTCAACCAGATGGAACTGCCAGATAATGAAGGCAGTTGCATTAATTTAAATTTGCACAACAAAATGTTTTATATTGATAATTCAACAATTACTGCAGACCTAAAGGGAAAGAAAGAAACTCAGCTGTACATTTCTTTACACCTACGCTTCAGATTCAATTTGTTCATTTGTACCTATGATGTCAGTTCAAAATGTTGAAAAAATAAATAAACATGACGAAAAAGAAAAAGGTACAACACGCAATAAAGTTGTCTGTCTGGAATTAAATGTGGGAAGTTTTGTTAATGTGGCTTATAAAATCAGGTTCTGAGATGTTGGATCCAGAGCTTTTCAATTCCAGGAAAAAAGCTAATACATAATTTTATTCCTGGTGCAAGAAATGATACAGTGAAAATATAAATAAAAATAGACATTTGGTTAAGCAGCATCTAGCAAAAAAGCAGTGTGTGTTCGCTGTGTGTAGGCAGTTTTTCTGTGAATGGCATTTCTGCCTGAACAACGTAGAGTTAAATATTATAAGGCTTAATATGAGTGTATTTTAATTTGTAAAACATATGTTAGTCAAAAATAAATGTATATTCATTACATTCTGATTGTTTTTAAGTTAAAAAGTAAAAGTAAAGTTAAAAAAGAGTGGCCGTAGTTTAGGGAAGAAAAGGAGGGACACAAGACCGAGGACCTTTGTGTTGCTGCTTTTTTCTCCGTTCCAATTGTGTTATGCCTCATTGCATATTAAATTATCAGACTGTTAATGTGTCAGTACTTCAATAAGCTTTTACATGTTGCAGCTGGTTTTAACTCCTTTTTACCTTTATACACCACAGGTTCCCAGCACGGGGGCTAAAGATAAATCTCGTTTTGAAATGATTAAAGAGGAGAAAAAAGCTGCTACTTGTATCCTTTTCTCTAATCTTGGCTTGTCTGTGAGAAAGTGGATTATTTCTCTACAATAGGCCTAAAACAGCCACTTAAGGGAAAGCAGGAAATCACCCTTTGGAGGCGCTGCCAGCAATTCTGAGACATCTGAAACCTGTAACAAGAGGCCTCACACAGACTCTGGTTGACTAAATTGTTCCCACCACTGCCCGTTTATTGTCATTCTCCCTTTTAATTCAAAGAACAGTGTCAGGCCAGGAGTGTGACTGTGTATCAAGTGATATACTGTACTGAAGGGCTGGTGGGTAGGACTTTGTTTATCAGGCAGCCAGAGAATAAATCTAACAAGCCAAGTGAAGAAAACAGACTTCCTACAAACCACTTTAACATCTGCGGAGCCTCTCTTCCCCAGTGTGTTTCAGTGATCAACGACGAAATAAAGGTGAATGAAACACTGGCTGTTGATTAAATGGTGAAAGATCTTTCTCTTACCACTCTCCCAGTTGGTGTGTGCCACTCTCCTCTCTTCACTACCCCAAAGGACCCTGATCCCAGCTTCTCCCCGAGAATCAGCTCACTGTCCTGGATTAGACAAGGAAGAGCCCGGCTGCTCATTTCCTGAGTCTGACCGCTGCACTGCTCCCCCCCATCTGGACCTCGACTGCTGGACACCTGCATGCATCAAGAAATAATTCATGACTAATTACATGTAATTCACACACACACACACACACACACACACACACTAAACTATAATTGTAATAATGTAGATAACTTAAGGATTTCAGACCTTGGCCATCAATCGTGAATTTGTTTTGTAGCATTTCAGAGCGTGCCATAATCTTCTTTGTGCTGGAACAAAACAAATGTATTCATGAGTCATTTAACAAAAAAATTAACATTAAAATTTATTTATAAGAATATCTAAACTGGTAATTACAATACAGGGGAAATATTTTTAACTTTATTATTAGGTATTTGCAGTCGACAGAGCTGCTGTAGATGATACTGCAAAATGTCACACACATGTTGAGCATTTGTTTCCACTGCTATAGTTTGGCTTCAAGACACATGTTTTGAACGGTGGTGCTGAGTTGCCCCAAAACACAATCGCATCCAACTGGATGGAAATTTATTTGAACTTTTTCAATTTACACACTCCTAGGAATTTAGTTTGTCCTTGAAAAAAGGGCAGGAAATTAACATAAACAACATGCAGTGTGTACATTTAAAAAGTTCATAAAGTTGATGTATTTAATGCACTGGGTTCACCCCCTGTGTTGACTATCTGAAATCTCAAGGATTAAGATTTGATGTTTACTTTGTTTAAATGTTATAGCAAATAGATTATTTGGTGTCAAACTGATGGTCAGGCCAAACAAGACATTTAATCACTCGGAGCTACCGGAAACTGTGAGGGTCAAATAACTAATCATTAATATCAAAAAAAGTTATTAGTTGCAGCTCTAGATTTTTAACATGTAATGTGAAAATATAGGAGCAATATGTAAACACTAGGTCTAATTTTTATCTAAACTTTGAATTTATGGTGTATGTCATCACAACAATTTAGGCACATATATACACTATATTTAGCTTCAGCATATACTTTTCAAAGAAAACAGTCTAGTCACATAGTAAATGAAAACATCTGTTTTTCGATACTGAACAAATTCCATCTGCTGATAATGTGCATTAAAGCTTTGACTCTGTGATTAGATTTTTTGTTATTTTATTATGCAAATGGACCATTACTAATGGAAATTACTATGTTGATTTGAGCATTTAAACATCAAACATCCATTACTGAAAACTTGTCTGCCTGAGGAAAACAGAAACACACATTTTCACGCAGTGAGAACGGTCAAAGGAGACGATCAGGCTCACCAGGTTTGCTGATGCCTATCTGCTCCAGGTCAGATTCCTTTACGTAGTTAAAGTGCTCAATGCGAGTGATGTTGAGGCCATCTCTGACACGCAGGTAGAACTTCTCCAACTGCACCTCGGCCAGGAGTTGGTATAGCCACTGCGTGTCCTGGTCCATCAGCATGACCTGACTGAGCTGCCTTTAGGGTCAAAGGTCAAGCTCTCAGCTATGTTTTCCAGTCTAGAGATCTAAAACAAAACCCAAAGAGGCAATTACCAATCTGTATCTGTATGAGGAGCTTCCTGGTTTCAATAAAGAGCCTGTTGAGCAGTAAATTTGCTCCCAGTTGATCCCCGTTTGGTTACCACGGAGACCTAACAAAAAGCCCCTACTGTGTGTTGCCAAAGGGGGATTGTTCAGGTTTCAGCCATGTGCCAATTTTAAACAAGCTGTTAGTTGATATCTAGTAGCAGAAATCTCCAACTTCAACTAAATCACAGTGTAATCATGTTTTTTGCAGCAAGGTTTTACAGAGCAAAGTGACTTTTAGTTTTTTTTATAAGCAGTAAAATGAAAGGCCTTGTTTGGGTATGTTCACAAAATACCAAACATGCAGTTACTGTAGCTTTGCAAATTAGAGTGAAATCAGATATGGAAAAAATGCAAGGGAAACTTGACGTAAGCAGAAATGAGGAGCAGGTGGACGAGGGAAAACAAACAGGAAACGAGACACATTCGTGGATTTTCTTTTTCAAAAAAGCAAAAACAAGCATGTCAAATATGGAGAAATGGGTATGACTCATTCTGAACCTTAGAGGTAACAATCATGCAGGGACTACTGCAGCAATGTGAAAAGGTGAGAGGTGGAAACATTAGCCTGTTGGTGGTTTAGGGGCACTAGTCAGACTGGATCCTGCTCAAACAGTATTCATGAAACTACTGAAGCCCTGGTGTGTGTGTTTACAGCAGCATGACTGTGATAAGGCCGGTTAATTCATCCATTTCACTCTCAAATTAATTATCTACTTAGCAATTTGCATGTTGCTGATGTTAATAATTATTCACTTAAACTGCCCCAAATGTAACAATAAGGAGGAATATGCACGTGTGACTTCCCTCCTGCCATGAAATTCAAAGCATGCGGCAGTAAAATGTTTTTTTTAACTCAACATAATATAATGCAACTGCTCTGTAGAGGTCTATGCGGCCATAAATCACCTGCTTATCAGCACTCCAAGCCCAGCAGGTATGAGTCAGAGAAGACTTCAACACTCCCCTGTCAAGATACCCTGGGAAAAATTAAATATCAGCACTAAACAACAGGGAGAGCTACAAAGTCTCCAGCAATCAGCTCACTCCTTCTCACAGACAAACCAGACAAGTGTAAGACTGCACTAGTCTGGACTTGCAATAATTTCCAGGGACAACTCCCAATTAATTTGCACCTCACTGGAGGGAACTTGAGACGAACTCGCTGTGCATTCGACGACTCACACACAGATATACGACGGTAAACAACGAGGCTCTGTCTGTCTGTGTGTGTGTGCAGAGAGATGAATCTTTAACCTGCTGGGCTGCTGAAAAAATCCTTTCAGTTTAATGGCATGTGTGACCAAGTCTCCAGCTATTTGCTCTAGTTAACAGCATAATGTGAGTGAACAGTCACTGTTACGACTGCCCCGACTTTTGTCAAAGAAGCGATTATCTATAACTTTAAACACCCAGCAACACTGTTTACCCAGTGCAGCTCCACTTTTGTTAGAGGGCATTTGTTTACACTGGTTCTTGTGGCTGGGCCCAAGAACAAATCAAGATCAACCCACGGTGACACACTTGACAAACTTTTGTAATGAATCACTTACAAAGCAACTCTGACAAAGGTTTAATCTGCAGAGATCATGCAAAGCATCGATGGCAACTGTTATACTACACGAATATGATCTATAAATGAAGATGTGACTTTCACAATCGATATAAATGTGTGATGTGAAAAGAAAAACACATCATATACTAAAGTAAAAATACTACCATGTGTGAAAAATATATATTATTATCAATAATGTAATATTGTCTGTTTTCATGTTGCTTTTTATCTATACCTACTATATCTTTATAAAAAGTAGGGTATTTTAAACTAGGATACTCCTCATGACCTTTCAAATACTTGAGTAAATAGGCCTACACCACTTCGAAAGTCACCAAATATTTCGAAGAGGTGTTTATTCTTAAACATTCGGTATAATTACTGAAGATATAAATTATTAAAGCACTTTAAACACAGCTGTTTTTGTCGTGCATTTTTTCGGATTCTGAAGGGTCGTGAAGGTGAATCTAATAAACCTTTCTGACAAAGGTCACGTCTCCTACGTGCAGCCTCGCAGTAAAGCCGGTTACAGACAGAAAAACATACTCACGGGTTATTAAAAATAACTCCGCTCTCTGGAAGATGACAGCCAGTTTTTTTAACCACACAAGCCCCGAGTCGAGTGATCCATGTTGGCTTGGAAACCTCCAGCGACGTCGACGGACAGCTCTCCCCAAAAAAATCACAACTCCTCTCTGAGTCCTGCACGTTTCTATCAAACCACCATGTGATTGATCCCGGCTGGTTTTTTCTTCAATAACGACGCTAATATTTTGAATATGACATCTCCTTGGGAGCTTTGGGATCTACCTGTGCGTTTGCCTGTCTCCGCCTACCTCTGGCTTCTCGGCTGGCCACGCCCTCTTCCGGCCTGTTTTTCCACCTGAGCTGTCGACAACACAAACCTACAGAGGATATGAAATCATAGGTAACAACGTCACATAAATCATCGGCAAAATACTGAGCTGTCGCCTCCCAGTAACCTGCAACTGTGTCACAGTGTGTTTACGGGGAGTGAGGAGGAACACATTTTATTCATATTCACAAACCAATATTTAACCAGTTTACTCATTTAGCTAATGTGGGATCTAGCTAGGGAGATACACTTAGCTAGCTTAGATTTTAGCAATAGTTTTTGTTCCTAGTTAAAACTTTTAAAGTATGTAGATAAAGTAGTTTTTGCTGTGTGCCCAGAAAATATAGTTTAGCAAAGCTAACGTTAGGTTCTTCTCTGTAAATTTACCCAGATAATCACTTTAGCTGGTTAGCTCAAATGTTTCTTAGCTTAGCTAAAGCTACAAGTGTTAGTTTTATTCACGTAAAGTTAGCTTTCATGAAGCTAAACTGTTAAGCTAGGTGTCTTTTAACATTTTACCTGCTTATCTAAAAAAATCACTATTAGGCCTCGTTACTTCTAGATAACAGTTTTTTATAGGTAGCTAAAATTATGTTAGTTCTATAAGTGCAGAGAAGTTATCTAGCTACTCTGAAAACTTGGTATCTAAAATAGTTTTAGATAATGTTATATTGCTTAATAAAGAAGGAGTTTTACTTTAAGTTTTATTGAATACAACAGCTCTTCAAAGTTATAGGCTTGTCTTTGTTTACATGTTTTTAAAAGCTGTTATTTTGAAAGCGTGATGAAGAAATATTGTATTCATTCAACAGGCAAATGGAATTATAAATGAATAATAGGTTAATCATTGAATGAGAACATAGGGTAATTTCCTCTAATGTGATGTGTTTTTTACCGATGACTTGCTTTTAACTGGCACCATAATTAATGCTGTCAGAGTCAGTGTAGACAAATATCAGTTTAGTCATCGCTCATTTGCAATGCATTCCTATATATAACACTTATTGCCACATGTAATTCATAAGGTTGGACTCATAAAACCATGAGTCAAGTAAAGAAACTCAGATGTTTTTCAGTGTGTCTCTCTCTCCTCCGTAACTGCTTCTTGCAGAACTAGTTTGACAGGATTCTTTTTGTAGTCTCCCACGTGGATGTTCGTGTGAAAACAAAGAACGCAGGACCTGCTTGCACTTTCCACTTCCTGGTCACTCCTGCCTGAACACAATAACGTTAGGTGGAGGAGCCATTCTTTAGACCCTGCATACATGACAGCGAATATCAGGTTTCACTTTTTATGCAATATAACATTTTAGATAATGTTACAAAAAAATCAAAGGCAACAGCAGCAGAAGAAGTAGGAAATTATAAAAAAGCAGATAATAGATGTTTGGTTTTATCTTGAATATGAAAATACTTGTAAAGTTCGAATTACTTTAAATATTTTAATCATGGCAATTATGGTTTTGAGATTTTTTTTTTAAATCAAACTTTAATTCAGTGTTATCATGGAACATTAAAAAACCTACCTTATTCACACCCATCTTAGTTGTAACATAATTGTATCGTAGGTATATCTTAGTTTTCACCATTTTGTCATGGTCTAAAATGACCAAAAGGTGATGGTTTTAGTTCTCCACGATGCTTGTCCACGTTTCCAGAAATAGATATTTTGCAGGTTTATAAAAATTAGCATAAACAAAAAACAAAAAAAAATTCACAAGCAGGATACAAAAGTGCAGAAAGGAGAAATCACTATCATTTCCAGCTTTTAAAAATTGTGAAAGAATTTCTTTCCCATAATTAATTATTGATAATTAACAACTTCCTTAATCGACCAAACATGTTTTTAGATTACAACCCACCATTTTCAGGAGGTTTTAGGGCAAAACAAAAGTGTTTGAAGTGTACATTTTAAGTTTATGTATTTTCCTGAGCTTTTCCTCTGATTCTGAAATGTTTGAGTGTCTGGTTAGAATGTGGGAGGTCAGACTTCTTTTGTCTGAGTTTTAGTGAGAGTGAGTTCTTCCCTGTCATACACATGAATGAGGAATCAGTGATGCCTTAAGGAAGGGCTGTGTTCAACCTGTGAATTTCCTCTTTTTGTTTCTCCTGTGAATTTAAAACAAAAAGTAGTTAAATACATTAGAACACCATCAATTATTTTAAAATCACTGATAGGTTTTACTTTGATATAAATTTCAGAACTTTTCATTTACATTTAAATAAATCCTGTCTCGTTTTATTCTTACGACATTTTTTAAACTGGAAGACCACTAAACTCTAACTCCCTTACCACTACTAACACTGTTACTACGACTAATCCTAATCAAAGTAATAACAATCTTCATTACCACTGTTAATAAACTGAAGGGTCAGATCATGGGAATTCCAATAAGGCAACCGAGAGCCACATAAAATTGGTGATCAAAGTAGTTATCTGTATGTTTTCAGTATAGTTTGAAATTAATAAGCAAGCATAATAATGGATAAGCAAAACAATTAAACAAATTAACGTGTACCAATAAAACCTTTGCCTGTTTGTAATAATTTGTAAGAAAATATTTCTGCAAATTGGCTGTTAGTTATATCCGGACCAATCAGCGCCATCAAGCGGTTATTTCTAAGGTCGCTTACTGGTCGCGCGTTGTGACGTCATCACACAGCGACAACGTTAGGAAAGACAGGCGTACTACCTTTAAAGTATGAACTCATTTACAAGCTACGTTAATCATCAAAAACATTTTTGCCTTGAATCGCACTGACCTTAGTGTCCAGTTATGCCGAAACTCTGCGGCAGAAAGTTTCCAGGCGGGTGTAACACTCTTCCCGAAGGCTTTTGGTCGGCTATAGACGTGTGGATAAAGAAGCCCCACGTTGTCAACAAGCGTCTTTGCGGAGTTCAAGAGACCGAGAGTAAAGACGTGGACAGAGATGATCTGCGGGTCATGGGAGAGGATCTTGTGTCGGAGACGTCGGGTGAGGTCTTCTCCTTCCTCACCAAAAGGGATTCGCCTGCACACGAAGAGGACAAACCCTGGTCCTCCACTGTCAGAACATTTATTCCCAAAGTTAACTGTTATGGGAAAGTCCTGCATAAAGATTTGATTGTGAAAGGTAAGAACTGGACTCGAGTGATGTGGCTCTCTGTTGTTTTGACAAACCTTAAATTCTTTCTGTGTGCTTTAGACTTTGGCAGACAACAAGTGACCTTTCTTCCGATTGAAGATGATACAGAAGGGAGAGTGTCTCTGAAAAGGGGCAACATTTATCAGATTCAGCTCTGCAGTCACGAATCTGGTGAATGGTAAGTCTGGAATCACTTAGAACGTTACTTTGAAAATGACTGTTCAGCTGATTAACTGTAAAATACATTAGCTACATTATATTTTAAAAATTAACGTTATATCGGTCTGATAACATACTTTGAATTTTACATCCTCTTCTGCTGATTTCATAAACCTTCAAACAACGGTTTCATTCCTTCACATACTAACATAATGTTTATATTCCTTCACATACTAACATAATGTTCATAAAGAATATATATAAGGGGGAAACGTGGCATCTAAATTCAATCCTTAGATGTCCAAAGCTGTTTTTGAAAATTTTAGATTTAACTTAAATATGCAGTATTCAAAAATGTTTACCTTTGTAACCAGTCATGCGACTTAATCATGCTGGAAGGGGTGATTGGAATTATAAAAAAAATATTGAGATTAAAACAATAGAAATCATATTAAATTTGTTTACCTGTAATTTTTTAAAAAAGTCTGATGGAGACTTATTCTAAACCCAAAAGCCATGTCACCAAAGTGCTTATACTTTACTTCTATTTGCTTGCAAATGGAAACGGACACTTGGAGAAATTTGATCTTGTACAGCAAATCAAAATTCTTAATTGAATGAAAAAGCACAAACATAGCAAAACCTAACAGTGTGTTAGAAATTATAAAAGAAAATGTCATATTTTTAGGACACCTGAAATTACCACACTATAAAAGCAACAGATGTTTTAGATTTTGACATGATCTTGACCTTTCTAGGTCATTGGAGCTGCACGTCTTGGATTTAGATGCTTGGTTCTCTGATGGTGTGGTGTACCCCAAACTGCCCTGGCTGTCCTCAGATCTGCTGCCGAAACTGGTGCGCTGGGCCACCGAGTGCAAGCGCAGTGAGTTCAGGAGCACCTTGTCCCTGCTGCCAGTGGAGAAATACAGCCTCATGTACCAGCAACTGAAGGACAAGTACAAAGCCATGGTCAAGGTGAAATATGTGTACACTCTGTGGCATGTCTGATTATATTTTATTGTATATAGTGTACATTCTTGAATTTCTTTTCTAGGTTTGGCCTGAGGTGACAGATCCTGAGAAGTTTGTCTATGAAGATGTTGCCATTGCTACATATCTCCTGGTGGGTTCACACCTAATTATTAATGCTCTTTTTAAAACTAACCAACTTACTGTATATGAATAAGACCAACAAAAGAATAAACATGTACATGCATGTATAGATGTGTCTGTATTGGTCACATGTTGTCGGTCATGAAAAATTACTTTGATCTAGAGGCAGCTGTCGACAACAGCAGCTGATGTCACAGTGCAGGTGTAAATAGTTTTTCAGTAAAATGACTGAAAACTGTCACATTATAGTATTGTTAAGTCTGGTCTTACTTTACCGTGCAGGTGCTGTGGGCAGAAGAACGAGCACAGAAGGGTCTTACTACAAGACAGTCATTCGTGGACCTGGGCTGTGGAAACGGCCTCCTAGTTCACATACTGACCAATGAAGGGGTAACTTCATTGAATGTGGGGTATTTCGTTTGTGATCATTTCATGAGCAGAAACTCAATGAGCTGAGTGAGTTTAGTGAGTCATTGATGACGGATCTCCTCAGTAGGCCATCGTCTCATTTGTGAAATAAAGTTTCTTACTCATTGGCCTTTTCTGAAGGGCAACAAAAACAGACCACACTGAACTGGACAGTGTTTTTGAATTGGTAGAGCAGCTCTGCCATGCACTAATGATGTACAAAATTAACATTAAGTTGCCTACACACACTGAAAAGAAACAGCATATGAAAATGCTTTGAAATACTGTTTGACCACTACATAAACACTCTCCGCTCTGAGCTGGAGGTGTTTCACTTGTCCAGATCTTTCCTTGCAGCTTAATCAATGATATGGGGGATTCATGTCTTAAATTTACACTTCCATGTTGCCTTCACGGCTAATCACAAACAGGATCTGGTGAGATTGAAATTGCTCACAGCAGTTTATAGTCACAGTGTGAATGTGGCTGCACGCAATTATCTGCTGACTGATGCTACCTTGTTTTGCAGCATCCAGGAAAAGGCATTGACGTTCGCAGGAGGAAGATCTGGGACATGTATGGCCCCCAAACTCTGCTAGAGGTGAGTGATCTGAGCATGAAAAATTGCCTAGTGACTATATTTAGCATTTTAATTAGTGTTATTATCTTTTCACACAAAACAGGGAATCCATATCTTATGATGTAGGTGTCTTTTGAGCTACCTCCTCAACTGGTGTCACTGCTTTGTTCTGTAATAAATGGGGGAACATATTTTTCACCTTTCAACAGGATAAGATATTGGTTCTTCTGTTAGTGTTATACACATTCACATTTCTGAACAAGACAAATTAATTATAGCATAAAGATTAGTAAAATAAGGCTGTTGACCAAACAAATTTACATCAAGGTTGGTTTGGCACACTTGAGCTGTCTTTTCGGAGACACTTTTTCAAGACAAACTCCATAAAGGGGTGGAGTGATGAAGATGACCATGTTCAAAAGTTCTGCAACAGCTACTAAATGGATCCTGAGTTTAGACTGTATTGTTGATTGCTTTTTCTGAGCTAAAAGTAAACCTTTACTTGAGCTGCAGATGTGGAATTTCAAAGAAACAGCTATCTATGAATGAATAATTAAATATACATTTAAAATACATTTCTGTTTTCCTTACCCCAAAGTAAGGAATTTATACTTGAGTACACTCCTGTTTTTAGTCAGTTTGGCAGGTGTTTTTAGCATTGAATGTTGTTAGGAGATAAAGTTTTCCTTTTCAGACAATTTCCATTAAGTTATTCAGAATCAAATCACACTCCAAAGAGCTCTTGTGCTTTTTGCTATTTTAGGAGGAGGCAATTACTCCCAGCGAGAGCTTCTTATTCCCGGGTACAGACTGGCTGATTGGGAACCACTCGGACGAGCTCACACCGTGGATCCCCGTTATAGCAGCCAGGCGAGTCATCAGCAGACACAATCTCACTCAACAGCTCAAGTGCCAGCTGATCTCTCCAGTTTAGAATAACATTATGCCCAAAGAGAGGGTGTGTGTGTGTGTGTGTGTGTGTGTGTGTGTGTGTGTGTGTGTGTGTGTGTGTGTGTGTGTGTGTGTGTGTGTGTGTGTGTGTGTGTGTGTGTGTGTTCTTGTTTGCCAGTTAAACAAATGTGCGATTATTAAGACGACCACCTGATGGCGATGTGGAGCCTCAGTCTCTGTATAACAACAGATATGATCTCTGTTAAATGGGATGTTGTTTTTCTCTCTGTTGAACATTTTCAGAACGTTAAAAACTGTGTGGAAAACACTTTCGTCAGTGCTTTAATGTGATATATATTTGTTATCCTTTTAAAAAACACTGAAATAGAAAAGACTAAAGTTAAAGGTTATAATGTCTATCCTCTGCATTCCTTTACATTCATCTAGATACCATCCTACTTCATTAAACTCCCTACTTTATTATCAAAGTCTATCTGAATAGAACATGACTTTTTAGATAATAACAGTTACTGAAAAACAGCTTCCCTGTAAACACAAAAAAGGTGTTATGTAACATTTTATTGGGCATTTTCCTGATTTCTTGCTGCTCAGACTGAAAGTAAAATTTTATATATTATTTTCTTTAAGTTTATCTTCATATTTCATATGAAGATAATGTACATTTTCAGTATACATTCAGTATTTGATATTATACAGCAATATCTCTTGATTATAATAGTTTCTTTTTACATGCATTTCCCAGAATACAATGTGTTATATTTTTTAAATAATTAATATTGATAGTTTTGATTTTGTGTAATTTTTTGGGCATTCCCAGTACTGCTGAATCAACTGTGTTTATTTGTGTTTGCTCTCTTGCTGTAGGTCATCTTACTCCTGCTGTTATTTTGTCCTTCCCTGCTGCTTCTTCGACTTCTATGGGAAATACCAGCGTCGCCAGTGTAAGAAGTCTCAGTATAAAGAATACATCGACTTTGTCGCAGAGGTCAGTGAAGCCAGTGGCTTCAGCACTGAAGAGGACTGCCTGAGAATACCCTCCACCAAACGAGTAAGACTCGCAAAATCACGAAGGAACTGCAGAGTTTGACATCCGATATTTAGAAAAACTTGTCATCCTTAAACATTTCTTATCATTTTGTTTTCCTTTTAAGTAATTGCTGAAGCAAGTTATTTATAACTTTTTAAAAATTCACCTTTTTTTGTCCTAAAAAAGTAAAAACATAGTAAAAGTTCAGGTAAACCTGGCTGTTCATGTGACCTTAATGAAGTCAGATTTATTTAATAGCAATTTTCATATGCAACTTAAAATCATATAATTAATATTTTTAAAATTATCCCTGAAACCGAGTAAAAAAAAATCCAGCAAGTAAAAAAGATCAGACAAACAAATTTATAAAAAAGGTAAATATGGAAACAGTGGTTACCTGTGTAAGACACAAGTTAAAAAGTTTTGTTGAACTGGGCAATAATTTTTTTGTAGAACTCTTGAGAATCTTACTTTTTTGCATTTCAGGTGGCCTATCTCTGTGACGCTCCCCAAACCAAAACTTAGTCCTTTGTACACTGGGTGACAGGCATATGCTGCTGATTATCTAAAACTACACTTGATTTTTCCGAAATTCAGAAGATTATTGAGGGCATCTGTTGTATTTCCAGATTGACTTTTAGAATCCTCTGGATTTAAAAAAGTAGACCCAGTTCATGAAATCTCTAAATGCATGTTTTGATAGGTTGGATCTTTTTTTATTTTATTATTTATCTTTTTATTATCAAAAGAAAATATACCAACAACATATTTTTTCCTTGTAAGAAAGATGAAGAAAAGTCTGTCATGTGAGTCCTTGCATCATAACACATCTTCCTTTTCTTTTAAACAGTCACAGCTGTGCATCCTTGGCTTTTCCCCACCTGAGCCTGATTTAGTAAAGACAGACCGAAATAAATCAAGTCTTTATTCCCAAAAGAACATTTGTTTCATAGCTGGCAGCCATTAATTGCTGTAATACACATGGACAGATAAAAAGAACAAGCCTTTTTTTTTAATACTCTGCTGGGTTTTTATTTATGTGGATCAGTCATAATCTTTTAGTTTTTTATAATGCAACAGCTCCTGGAAAACATTTAGTTGTCTCAACATAACATAAATAAGCAATTATTACATACATAGTTTGTAAAAAGTTTTCTGTGTGATTACTGCCAATTTTTTTCTTAAAACTGAGCAGATAATTTTAAAATGAATAGTATAAGGCTACCATCATTCTTCATGTTTTGTCAATAGTAACTCACTTATTGAGAATAAGTGAGTTAAATGAGTGACTGGAGCCAGGGGAAGCTCACCTCTTCTTTCCTGCAGGTGTGTCTGGTGGGAAGGTCAAGAACGTATCCGCTCTCTGACGAGGCCAAAGCCGAGCAACGGAGAGCTTTATACATCCAGAGGCGGCTCGACACCTCCAGCTCTGGGGTCGCAGTTCAAGGGTCACATATCAGAAATGATGTTACGGACAGTGACGGGACCTCAGGGCGTCACTGGGGAGCGGGGTTCCGGCCCCGAGACAGGGTTGAAACTATTCGAAACTGCGCTGCGCTCCCCCGGGACTTTATCAACGGTGTTGTCCGGCAGGTCGCAAATGTTCTTCTGCAAATGACCGAGGACGACTCCACTCACTGGAACCAAGGAGGTAAAACACAACACGATGACAACAAGTCTTTTACTTTTAAACTTTAAAAAACAAAGGACGTGAGCTGCTACTGAATTGATGAGCAGGTTCACATTGAACCCACAGTAGGATGCATTACCTGTGAGAGGTGGGAATTGTCATTATGTCTCATTATATCTTTATCGCTGCACTACAAAGGCAGAGATCAACTTGGGAAATGCACAGTTCGCAAAGCAAATCGTAGTTTCACACTGCTGCATGTCCTGCCCACTTCTGATTTGGACAGCTGTCAGTCATTTAAACAGTCTGACCATAAATGGCAGTGTTTTTGTCATTCATGGAAATTTTATTCAACGACTTCAAAAAGACAAAACTAAGCCTTTAGCGTCATTGGAGTTTGATAGGTAAATCCTTTGACCACTGTTTATATTTGTCATTTAAATATGAATATATTTTTGATAATATATGTAGTTACTTTGGCTTGCTTTAGTAGAGCAGTGTAGCTATGACCTCAATGCCACCAAACACAAACAAAACTAAGAAATTTCTTCTCACATTTGATATAAGTACCTGAAATACTTTTTTTAGATACTTTGCGTTTGTGACATGTTGGCAGCCAGGACCGCCCATCTGATCCCCCCTCCTTCAACCTGTTCGGCCCACCCCCGCATTCCGTATTAGTCTGCGGGTCCTTTTGTGACGCAGAGCCCCTTTCAACTCTGTATCTCACCCTCTATCAGCCACATCCTGCACAGCATGTTACAGCGAGTGCTACACACCACAACACACACAGACGCACACTCGCACACCACCCACACGTCACCTTTGTCGACTCCTCTGCACCCCCGGTGCCACACAGACACACACAATATGAATGAGATAAGGAGATGAGGACTACTGTTAAATTAAAACAGAAAATTCTCTGTCAGGGTGTCAGTGCCTAAATTAGAGGTAGAAAATATGAGGGAGAGCAAATAAAGGGAGGCTGTAACTCCGTATAGAGATGACTGGATGAATAATGCACCAGCACATATGATTTATGCATGAGCATGCATTTGTATGGAGGTATTACTACCAGTTATCTGCTGTGTAAGAACAAAGGGTAAATTCAGGGTGAGGCAGCCTATATTGAACAGATCCAGGCGGACATCAGTCCCTTTGAGATTCAGTTTCTCTTCATTTTTAATCTTCACAGCGTTTTTGTTATTATAATCGATTCATATTTCATATTAAAATGATACTTGTGTGGATTTTTGGTTGTATAGCTTCTTGGCTTTGGTGCTTTTTCCACTTTTGTTGAATACATTTATCAGTTGCTCCTGAGTGCTCTTGTCCTCTCTCTCATTGCAAGTACAAAGAGATCTGGAAAACACACATGTAGCTCCAAAGCTAACAGGAACAAACAGTTCTGTGCTACAAATGGGAAAAAAGTGAAGTAGTCACTTTGTATATGAAATGTACTTTGGTACATGTTTTACAAGATTTTACTAACTGTATGAGTAAAAACCGTTGTCTATAGTTGTACCTATTGAGCTTTAAAGGGACATTTCTTGTTGTTGTCTAATTATTCACAGATTAAAAATTCCTGACTTTTCTTATCTGTTCTAACTTTAAGCTACTGCTCACTTAAAACTACAATATGCAACATAACAATGTTATCATCAGACTAAAAAAATGTGCCATAAGTAATGACAAAACCTGAAATGACGAAACCGTTCATGTCGTGGAAAAGTGGAAATTCATGAGAAAGAAATGACGTTATCAGTCAGGGATAATTAGGCCTCAGTTTGCCCCTTGTGCCCAATCTTTTAAATCCTTTCAGACACACACAAACTATGCAAGGAAAAATTATGCTACTTTTTTTTATTTGATGTATGTTTAGATAAACAATAACCAACTGACTGGCTTTGGTTGTACCTTGCCACATTAAAAGCAACATGATGTTGATGTTTTTATGAGCTACTTTTATGCCCCTTTAACTTTCCTCTAGGGGACAAACAAAGTGATTTGAATTGAGTCAAATTAAATTGAACAAAACCAAACTGTAGATATGTATTTGTAGTACCAAAATTAAAATTACACTATTAAAACATTTAAGTGTTAAATGTTTTATTATACCTAGATAAAAAATATAAACAATGATGTTGAATTAGTACTGATTGATTTAAAAGACACTCTGGTCAAATATATCGTTCTTGTCAATTTGTATTTTAAAGTCTTGTTAAGCAGGAACAGTTTCTGGCCCACTATTAAAAATAATGTTTGAAAAGTTTTGAGATAAACAAATATATATATGCTGGTTAGCAGTTGAACTAGTTGCTTTGTGGTATTTAGCTATAGTACACTAGGTTTGAGACGGGAACAAACAGTTCCTGGCTTTATTCACCAGTCAGCAATGAGTCGAGCAAATTTTTCTCTGCTCAGCCTGATTGTGACTTGGCTTAAGTGAAAACAATCTTATGCAACGAGTAATCAATCGCTGGCCATCCTTTCCACGGGGAACATTCAACCTTAAACAAGTCCAACTGTACATCGAGCCCAACCATTAATAACCATCCAAGCCTGGTCCTTGTCCAAGCAAAGTGTACTCTGTCAATACGGCCCTCCTCCCATTAATCCCCATTAACACCGTAGGCAGCAAACGCGGCTCTAACCAGTGTATTGATATTATATTAAGGCCTGGATCTCCCTGGCGTCTGGGCTGTAGCACGGCAGTGGGCCCAGTTTCACACTCGCAGCACAGGACCGAGCTTGGCTCTGCAAGTGTCTGTGAATGTGGGAGTGTGTTGCATATTTTAGGGATTAACCAGCTAAATTTGGGATGTATTTTGAGTGAACAATATGTTTTTTTTATGACTTTCAGTGGCAGGAAAACAAGATTTTAGAAAACAGCCATCCATCATAGTTTAGCACTTAGTTGTAGATTCACTGTACTATTCAGCTACAATTCAATAAACAGCAATGGAAATATTAATATTTACTTGACCGACTGAACTTATCAGACAATACATTCTCCTACACCCACTAATCTCTAACTCAACAGGGATTGCATGGAGTGCCATCAGGGATTATTGTGAAAGTATGATGAAGATCGCATTAAGATGTCTGCAGATTTAGATCAAATGTTGTTATGAAATGACAAAGGGTCATTAGAAATCTGGTGGTGTGTCCCTCTCCAATATGTCATAGGAAAGAGGAGGGAGATTGTCATTTGTACAAACCAAAGGTCAGGCCTGATTGAATTCTCATCTGGGGAAAAACACAGCAAAGCCATAAATACAGTAAATCTCATGAAACCAAGCCCATAGGTGGGGCGCATGAGAACACAAAGGGTTATGCCATTTATGGGCTTATGACTTCTAAAGTCATAGTGTAGAATATTTTCTTTCATTAACCCTCATTCTTCTTGTTGGCTCTTTGGTATCTAAAATTACTGTCCCGGTGGGAGAGTGACAACAGTGACTCATGCTATTAAATGGCCGGTGGGAAATGCAGCAGTGAAATTCACGCTGGTTGCTCTGACAGCTTGTTGGAGCAGCTTTTAGTTTTCACTCCTCACAGCCCTGACTAACACTGACATGCAGTGAATGAGGTGGTTTTTCCCCTCTCTCCCTGTAAAATGTTCTGTATTTAGCACTGGTGACATTGACTCCGGCCAGTCAGCTGTATCGGACACTCTTTTCTTAGTCTGTATATTATTTCTATGCATGCCTGAAGCAGCGTGTGTAATTTATTGATGAATGCAGCATTGAAAGCCCTCCTCTTCTTCCTTTGCCTCTCTTATCTTACACTCCTTTCTCCCCCTTCCAGGCAGTCTGGCTTTAAGTGAGGTGGCCGGGCTCTTGCATCAGGATACCCTGCAGCTCCTGAAGAAAGAGTGTGGAGGTCTTCAGACTCTGCTCAAGAACAACCATCAGGTCTTTAGAGGTAGTTGGACCAGACTTTTTCTACAGCTTTCTACTTGGCTCAAATTACATTAAAGGGGAAGTACACTGTCCAAAAGTAACTAACTGCAACTTTTAACTGAACATGGATCTAGAGAGATGAAAACGGTGTGAAGTTAAATCAGTTTTTCCTGGTTGTTACTGTTGAGTTTTTTTTCTACATAATTTTAAAAGAATCAAAGAATGACATTGGTGATCTATTTTCCTTGTTTGTAATAAGCAAACACAAATTGCAGTGCAATCTGTTTGGTCACTGACAAACCCTCTTCCTATTCACATTATAAAATCAGGCCAGTATCAATCCAGAGTCTAGTTTGGAAAAGCCCAGTTTTGCAATGACAATAACATTGTTTTAGCTTTGATGAAGAATCAAAAGTGAGACAGAATATGAATTAATGTACACATAACCTCAGTCTTCCTTCATTTCCGGTCATCTCTCCACTTCCTCCAGTCTAATAATAAAATACCACCCTCTCCCATAAGGTATTTTCTAACTCAGCTGCTCATCATTTGCACTGATGATTCAACCAGGACAGATTCCTTGTAGACTATAAACAGGTTGTTTATTTCTTCAGCCCTGGGTGCCTGAAATAACTCCTCAGCTAAGAACAGATTTATTCGTAGCATATTGAAGGAGACCCTTTTGCTATCGCTGTGTCTTCTCTTTCAGTGGAAGGAGGGAGGGTGTATATAAGAGACTGGCGAGACAGTAAATCCATCAGAGCAGATGCCAAGAAGAAGCCGGTTGCCCCCGGTGCATTAAAGACTCGTCCCTGCTGGTTTCACACCCACCACCCTCAGGGCTGCCCTTTGCAGGCCGAACACTGTGCCTTCGCTCATGGGCCTGCAGACCTTCGACAATCGACCAGACCGCTGAAGAAGATGAAGTTCGATGCGTTTTCCTCCTGACCAACCTATTGGAGCGCTTTTTGTTCCTGTTTTCTCATTTATTTTTAATGAATCCTGTGGCACCTTAGGACAATGTTGTCTGCTAAAATTTAAGTTAAAAAATGAGTAAATATTGAACGTTGAAGTGACTCTCAAGCTTCATCTTTGTCTTTACCGTCTCCTCTAACAGCGGTGGAATGCCAAACTGAGCTCACCAATAAACTGTCCTTGTTATTCCAACACTTTTAGAGGGAACTGTATTAAAGTTTGTGACAATGTTTCATCCAGGAAATGATTTTGCTACGCAGTTAAACTTTTAAAGTTTCCACTTTAAAATGTGTGTACGCAACTGCACTTCACTTAGACGTTTATTTCAGCTCAGACAAGAGACTTTGAGGTTCACAGACGGGGCAGTGGAAAAAGACCAGGCAGCATTTGAACAAAGTAAATGTTAGCAGTATGAATTATTTGTTGGCAAGAGTTGAGGGGTGAGCCGCGTGCTGTCCCCGCTGAACGGACGTTCACTGCTGTGTGTCTCTCGCACAGTTTGCCTTACCCCATGGCTCAAATGTCAGACGGTGTAGCCCACACGGGCCCACATCAGGCTCGAGAGAAGAGTTTACTCTCCGCTTTGTTAATGTGAAAGACCGTAATGGGATACAGATTGGTTTGGGATATAATAACCCTGAATGCCAGATTACTACAGTGAGGGGATCTGGTGGCTCTTTTACAGTATGTTGTTGGGGAGCATTTTAGTAGATGAAGGAATTGAGGAATTGAAGACTCCTGCACCAGTCAATACAAAGGTGATCACCTTTATCTTTCTGTGATGGGAGTGGTCTCGTCCGTACACGAAATGACTTGTGAGATGCCGTGGACTCACCAGAAATTGCAGAATCTTAGCAATTGGACTTAAATATTTGGACCTTCTTAAAATTAAGGTTTTATTTAGGATCCCAGTTTAGAACTTGGAATATGTATATGTAGATAGTGCAAAGTCTGGAGTCAGATACTGTATCTGTAGCTATTAATTTTTTTTTTCCTCGCAGTAACAACTGTAATGTGGTTTTGTTGCCTGTTTTTGATTAAATTACCATTTTAAAAAGCACCTGCATCATTATAAACAATCAAAAAAAAAACTGAAAACGGCAGTAATTCCTATTGTGTGTCCTTGTCTTGGATTTTAGATGGTAAAAGTCTATAGTGTGATAATTAACCTGTGGTTAAATACTTATTAGTAGACCGGGTGACCCCATACCCCCGGATATTAATATCTCCAATCAATGAACCAAAACATGCTCAACATATGGAGAAAAATTCAGCACTGAGGCTTAATAGGTTTTGGGGTAATTATGAGTGCTGAATGATCATTAACCAGCCATGAAAAGCCATTTAGACATGAATGGTGCCTCGGTTTTTATGGACATAAGCTACAGTGGACCTGAAGGGATTTGACAGGCAGCACTCGGCCATAATGTGGACATCTACAGTATGTGTGGGTTTTAATGAGCCGTTGCAATACTTTTACTCTCCTTCTGTCACTGGGCTTTCTGGAAGAAATCAATTCATGGAAGTAGGCCTGCTGCTGCTCCCTGTCTGCAAAGATCATCTGAATCCAATCGACCCGCCGCCCTGGCTTTAACTGCTGAGGGGGGTGACGTGGCTTCACCCCCAGCCCAACACATACTTGCAGCCGCGCGTTATTGTGACCTTTTAGCCCCGGCTCCTTCTGAACGTCGTCCAATAAGTCATCATTACGACTCTGTTTATGGACGCCTCGCACTGCTGTCCTGGAGACCAGACGGGGAGATCAGGCCCAAGCAACATTTTCCTCTCTCCGCCCCTCCCAGCCTGAGCTCGCTTCCCTGCCCTCACAAACACATCACAGTGGGTCTTCCGCTGACCCGATCTGAAGACTGAATCATCATGCTGGAACAATATGTGGGTATCGTGGATTAAATATGAATTTCGCAGGTCGGGGATGTCTAAGTAAAGAATTTTACATGTGTTTTTTGTGTACAGGCATTTTGTCTGTTTCTTGATGTTAAGTGGATGTTTTTGGTCGGTCTATTTTTAGATGCCTGCCTCATTTTGTTTCATTTTCTGGATGTTTGGTGCCTTTGGTCATTGTCATTTTGTCTATTTCTGGACTTTTGTTTCTGCTCAGATAGATCAATCTGGTGCACAGATTATCAATAAAGAGCAAAATCATAAGTTACTGTGTGAATATTTTAACGTGATAAAAAGGATGAGGCATTTTGAGTTGCACAACCCTCACAACTTAAAACCTATTACCAAACTGTCCCACATACCGAATGTTCTAAACGTGTGTTTTATTAGACATATTTAGCCGTTTCTTTACTGTGAATAAATGAATGGTATTAGCACTTTTATTACATCAACACTGGAAAACGGGGCCTGCAATCATTGCTCCAGCTAGTAGCACAGGAAACCTGCTGTTCCAGTGAAAACTATGTGATTTGAGATTTTTTTTTCCATTCACAGTAAATCTGTTTCACATAGTGTTTACTGTAAAGGGGCTCCATCTGCTATTTTGCATGTTTATGACGTCTGTACAACGGCTAAAGTAGAAAACATTTTATTTATTGTCTTACTTGAAATTATTTTTCCTAATTTCTATTAGTGGAGCTGCTGACAGTAGAAAAAACAGGACTCCCCCCGTTTGATATCTAGGTCAGGGATAAGTGGCTGCATCTGTTTGCCTAAGACAACAACTTTCCTCATGCATTATTCATTGTGGCACCATGGGGCTTGATGTAATACAGCGTCTCCAAGACATTATTTTGGATGTCAAAAGTTTCTCTCAGCAAAGAACTGACAGCTGTCATTGCGATGAATTCTTTTTGTTTGACTGTTGCAGCCTTAGAAAATCTTTTTCTGGGGACAGAGTTATTGCAGTACAGTATTTATGTCAGTATCTGAGTTTTTAGTTATACACGACTCTAAGAACCACAAGATCAGATTATGCTTTAATTTTATCCTCAGTTGTTCTTTGAGGCTGCTGCTGCGACTATCAATGTTTGGTTGACAGAGGTAATGGCAATTTTTTTCTCTTTATAAGTCAGACAAAAGCAGGATTTTGTCTGAAGTGGCAACCGTTATTATTTTATTAGATGTCACAAGCTAATTAACAAACCTTTTGAAGTTTCTATAAAAAATTCTCCTGATGCTTTGTCTCTATTCTGTTTTTAACAAAGTGACATTGACAACATAAATTTAAAATCTACATGAATTATATTGTGCACAGCCCACAGTGTAGCACACGTTAAAGAAAAATACTATTTGAGACTTTCACTTGTTTTTAGAACAAAGATTCACAAATTTTAATGACACAAAACGTGTGCGCCAATCAAGCATAACATTATGACCCCCGGTGGGATACGGAGGAAGTCCCCCTTTTTCTGCCAAAACACCTTGGACCCCAGAATGGACCTAACAAGAGCGCTGAAGGTTCTCATTGCTATCTGACACCTCGATGTCAGCAGTAGTCCTCTAATTTGGGAAGAGTGGCCTTCATGGATATAAATCCCACAGTGCATCCTGGTCTTTTCATTTCGCCAGGCCACCTTCTGCCATGGCTCCAAGCTCCATTTCTGATGCTCACATGCCAATTAAAGGAGCTCTGTTGTTGGACATGGGTCAGCGTTGGCGCCCTCACCAGTATATGGCCACACAGCCTCATACACAGCAACCTGTAATCCACTCTGTGTTCTGTAGCTATGACACTGGATCGCACTTCAGGGGTCAGCCTTTGGTCCCCACGTGCTTCAATGAGCCTTGGTTCATCAGTTTTTCTTCCTTGGACCACTTGTGGGTGGTCCTCACCATTGACCATGAGATCATCTCACAGGAGCTGCAGTTTTAAAGTGGTTCTCGACCCAGTCATCCAGCCATCACATTTTGGCCTTTGTCAAAGTCGCTGAAATTCTCACTTTTGTACATTTTTCCTTTTTCCATCATATCCCGTTAACAACTCTGCTTTTGCTGCCTAATACACACCACTGACTTCTATGCAGCACTGTAATGAGGTAATCTGCGTTATTCACTTTGTTTGTGGTCATACTGTTATGGCTGATCTGTGTTTGTTCCATGTAGCACCTTGGTCCGTACCTTGAAAGCTGCATCCTCCTAACGGCTGGCAGTGTCAGAGTCAGAGGGGCCCTGGTCACAGCTACATAACAAGCCAGAAAGAGGCACAAAAACTCACAGCAACATTAATAAAGAGACATAATGCAATTTTACATGTGTAACAGGAAAAATCACAGCAGAAAAATGTAAACACAACTAAAACAACAGATGCAAAGCAACCAAAGGCAGAAACAAAATGACCACAAAGACAGACAAAAAGATGCAGAACCATCACCAAGACAAAGAGACAAACTATGAAAAATCAGCTTGAAGCAAACCAACTAACGTGCAAATAACCAGCAAAATGATAAAAACAAAACATCCATAGAGATGCGGAAATGTCCCAAGGCGATGCAATGTGACTTCAAACTGATGCGAGACAATGAAAACCCACCTCAAAGTGGCACGAAACAACAAACAGATGCGAACATCTTCAGAGAGGCAAGAACTGACCACAGATGTTTAATTTGTGATTGTTTGATGGACCTAATTATAGTTCAAAGACACAATTTTCTGCTAATTGAATACAGGCTACTGTGCAAATCCATGGCTGTGATTCTTACACAACCACTTAGGAAACCACACACTGTGCCCTTTGATATTGTTTGTAGAGTTATTTCATTAGCATTCAGCATCGCCCCGTAAAACTGTATGGCTCGTGTGACTAAGTCGCCTCGCAGGAGAACAGATTAGTCATCCTGCATGACTCTGACCTGCTATTATAAATTAACAAGATATCGGTGAGTCACTGACTTAATGCGGTGATGCACTAATGTGCTGAAACAGAGGAAGGCCAGGAGATGTCCTTTACGCAACCCTTTCATTTAGTTGGGGAGCTGGTGTTTTCCTCCGTGTCAGCGGGGTTCATCTTTAGCTTGTGTTCATCAGCTTCTATTTACACCTGCTGCCATTTTGTTGCAGCTCTTAAAATTATTCCAGCATTTGTGTAAGGTTGGTAATTGAAAAGAGCTTTATCACTTAAACGCATGTCAGTATTTTATAGGAAATGTTTTGTAGGTAGTTCTAACAGTGATCACTACAATTTAGGTTTATTTAATTGGGATGACGGCCTTTACGTAAGTTTTATATTATTATCAATATCTAAAGTAGGTAAGATGAGTCTGTGGCAAAAACAGCTCCCTACCTGATCCTTGTTTCTGATCAGTGATCCAAAGTAAAGTTATTCACCTATGTAGCTTTGTTTCAGTTTCCTCTGACTCCTCAGATAAAATATCTGCCCTGCTTGTAGTTCAGTTGTAGTCCAGTTGCCACTGAGCAGCACCTTCACAGAACCCTGACCTGGATCACTGTGATCATCAGTTATTTGCAGCTTTGTTTCATCTGCTCTTTGGTGCTGGGCAGTAAAAGCAGAAGAATGAAATTGAAGGGGCTTTGATCCTCTGTAGAGCTGAGCTGGATCCAGTTGATACGAGACATAAATCATGTTAAGTTACACTGTCATTTTCATTCATCATTGTAATAATATTAAAATTGATTATTGCTTATTTTTTGTAGTTTGTGTTGGGTTTAGCCTAACCAGGAAGTGGCTCTAAAATGCATAAACTAAGAAACATATGGAGCAAATCCATATTTAAAAAGTGTTAACTTTAAATGTATAAAGAATTATGTCCTGCTACTACTGCTCCTGCATTTATTTGTGCATTTCTCATCACATTACTTTTTATTTTTGCTTTCATCTACTCTTTGGATGAAGCACCTTTCAGTAGCTGAAAAATCAATAATTAGGTCTCTGCAGCTGTGTTTGTCTTGTTGATGCATAAAATACAAATAAAAAGCATATTAAAAGCTGATTAGATGATTAGAAGAAATTAAATAAAAATGCTCACATAAACTTTCTAACTTTCTTCTCTAACTGCTGCAGTAAGAGGATTTTCCAGCAGGAGCAAAAGTCCAGGATTTCTCCTAAATCCTCTCCTGCCTGAGCTTCGTCCAGGAACTCGATCGATATCTCAAAGGTGACAAGCAGATGGTTGCAGTAGATAAGTGTTTTTTTGTGTACTTTCCTACTCCCACTGTCCTACTGTACCTGCAGTGCAGTACCTGTTCTCTGCACTCAGCCCACGGCCCACCTCATCACCTCCTCGTCCCCGGAGTTACTCAGACCTGGTGGGTGACACTCTGAGATAAGAGTGCTGGGCTCTCCAGCTCTCACAGTTCATGCACTCGCTATGAACTGTCCTCCTCCCCAGCAAACAGGGAGACAAACACAAAGACAGAGGGAGGAAGGTTTGTTTGGGAATATTTCCATTTGACATTTCACCATTCAACACGTACTTCATTTGAAATTCAAAAAGTTTAGCGTTGTGCCATCGCCAGTGGAGAGCTGCCAAGCGTGGATGGTGCTTCTTCTCAACACAGAGCTGGAAATCCACACGGGCTGATCCGTGGCGCCCGTCCAGTTCACTCAGATTTACACGGAGTTAAAATTAGAAAACAGCATAAAGCTTCACGTTTGCTGATTTATCTCACGTATTAAATCTTATCAGACACCCTTCTTTTTCAGCAGACGTCTGGTGACAACAAAGCGTCACATTTGCTCACAGGTTGATCCACAGCATCTAAAAATATTCTCACTTGTTGAAATCACCACTTGGGAGCCAATCCAGTGAATTAATATTTGATGAGATGTTAATCTAATACTCTGTTCTGCAAAAAATGCAATGCCTCACAGAGTCACAAAGTGTGAACCCCCCCCAACACCCACTGCTAATCAGATAAAAATATAGATTTTCTGTCGTCTCAAATTACACTCTGGTTTGTGTGTCCCCATACTCGGTGAGTGGGGAGTATTAAAATGCAGACTGATGTCTAACAAAACATTCTTTTAAAATGTTTATATTATGTTTTCAGATTTTCAGACTCAAATTCAGTACTGGAAGAAACACAAAGCAGTGGTTTCCACTTCATAGCCCATAGTTATTTCTAACCTTCTCTAAACCAAACAAAGGCTTTGTGACCCAGGCAACCGGTTGATCCGAGATAAACAATCGGAGATGGTGCTTTCCTTTGTATCATCTGGTTACTCGCCCACAGCTTGAATTTGTTACAGATACACAGATTTAGAGCAAGTATCATTGTGGTGCAGTAGATGTTTGGCACAGGTAGGTGGAAAATATTGTTTCTGAATATAAGTTTGGTAGGAAATAAAACATGTCATTAAATGATTAACAAAGGAGAGTTATTATTATTCTATTCATAAAGAGCCAGACAAAAAGAGATGGTCTGTATAAAAGCATTTAAATAACCCATAAAGCTATGTGACCTCCAAATTAAATTTCAGCCACATTCTAATCCTAACGTAAAAGAAATGAACTTTATTTGCCAAACTAAAAGCAGTGGATTCTTTTAGAAAAGCAGCCCCACTAAAAATAAAATCAGCGATTTGCTGCTTATTCATCCTGATCTAATTCATGTCAGCATCCTGCTGCACCATAGCCCTCCCTAATTTGTGGGCATTTATCAGTTTAGTTTTTGTGATTGATGAAATGTTTTTGTTTCCGGCTCACGGGCTGAGCTGTAGTGTATCACTGTCACCGGACTAAAGTGCTGTTTATTCGATTTTGGTTTCTGCTCATGCAAACATGATGTCGTATTATGTAAAGGTCTACCCCGATCATGTGAACAGCACGTCAGCCCCATGAGGTAAACGACTGGCCTTCCCAAACTTGCTAAAGTGAAAAAAGAAAATGCATTCGACCAACATGAAAGCGGCTCAGCAGCTGTGATGTGCAGTGAAAATCGGGGTTACCATAGAGGCAGATTGTGGAGGGGGTGTTGTTACCACGGGCAACGGGCCGAGGTGACCCAGATGGCACAAAAGCAGCCGAGCCTACTGGACCGCTGTGCTTTGACAGGTACGCTTGTGTGTCGGCTATCAACCAGAAAGAGACACGGACACGGCATCAGATTATGGGCTCACCCTGATTAAACACAAACTGTGGAGACACAACCCAGGGTTTTAAATATGCAAGGACAATAAAATAGCAACTGTGTTTACCTTTCATCAAGCACAGCCTCTTCAAATACGTGTGTGTGTGTGTGTGTGTGTGTGTGTGTGCACGCTTGGAGGTAAACAGCACTGTCAGCCAATAAGGAAAACAGTTCAACAGAGACATGTGGCCACACACAGGGGAGGACAAACGGTGTCAAAACACAGACATGACCACTGCTGCGCTATTTGCTCAAGAGAAACGAGGGTTTTAAACATCTACCGGCTCGTCTGTAAAACAAAAGCCGCGAAGCAACAAGTAACTAAAAACAGAAGTTCCACTTTTTGGGACACAAACATATTCAATTTTCCTTCCAAGGGTCAGGAGGAAATGATTTCTCTGTTCAAAGGGGAAATACTGTACCTGCTTCTCCAAAGCTCACTAATAATCATATTGTGTCTACAAATGTGAAATAAACCATTTGCAGTTGATGAACTATGAGGTTATAATGGTCGTGTTTCACCGTCAAGCTTCACAGACGCACCGCTGATGCGGGACTTCCTGTTTTAGTTTAACTGAACATCATCCCGCCTCGTCATCAGTGACATTCCCTCCCTCGCTGACATGACACCAAACCACCGTTGTGCACGTTTTTTCACGATTTCGACGGAGCTGCGGCTCCAGAGTCAAAACAAGCCTCCAATCTGAAGAGGCTTCTCTCCGTCTACTCTGCGCTTTGACGGGGATGTTTAGCAATCTTTGCTTTTAAATATTCCCTCTGCCTCCCCAGAGAGGGTGAGTGTGGGTGATGCCAGCTGAAAATAGCTCTCACCGTGATACAATGCTGAATCAATGCTGCACCTTATGCTTAATTAAGGAGAGGTCGCTCGCTGGTGTGGAGGTTTCTCAAAGCCCCACTTTGCCTCTCTGATTAGGGTTACATAACACTGTTTAATACTGCATGGAGCGGGCTAAAAACATAATGACATCTGCCAGCGTTACAGCATCAATCCTGTCCTGACAGGCTGCAAAGTTCGAGGCTGGTGCACTGCCGACACATTGAATAATTGGCTGCTCACCGCTGCTAAATCACTGAAATGATACTGATTTGTGCCAAATCTGGCTGAATTAATAATGAACTCTGCATGATAAGGTCTGAGCAGTGGACCTCAATTTGTCATCTTTTGTATGCAGCACTGGCACATGGTTTCCTGACCGGTTAGTTTATTCTGTAAAAAAATCATCTTGACTCAGCTTCCATATTTCCATAAAACCAACCAGGTCAATGATGATACTGTTTCCTTTTGTCTAACCTCAAGCTGCAAAATACGTTTCTAAAAAAATTTAATTTGTCTTAATTTTTGAGACTTGCCATTTTCAGAGATTTACAGAGCCCCTGAAGTTGCAAAAGATTTATTTTTTCATCTTGTCATGCACAAGCCTGGCAAATTAACAGGTAAATACCAAAAAACTACCATGGTGCATATGTTTTTGTGTTGTCTCTTCATTGTCGATGAATGAAGTGCAACATTTTCCTATGGTAAATTACAAGTGACAGAAAGTGCTGGACAGTTCCACAGCAGAGCCAATATCCCAATTAAATTTAGGCAACATATTTGTGTTTGCAATTGCAACTTAACCCCTCATGCAAAGGCTTAGCATTAAAAAAATACACCTCTACAGACTTTAGGATTCCAGGAAATTGACAGTCTTCACCCAGAGTGGGGTGTGTTGCATCTACTTTGAGGCTTTATGACTCATGCGACTTATTCAGGCTGAGTGACTCTATTGGAGGATCAAAGGACAGTTGAATCAGATGGTTTTTAGAAAGACTTGTCCTTAAGGCTGGAGGGTCACAGCAAAGGTTATATGAGGATTATTAAGAGCAGAGATATTATGAGATGCACAAAACGAACCGCCACTACTGGGGATTTAGTTTTCAATTTGTGTGTGTGTGTGGGCGTGTGTGTGTGAGTGTGTGAGTGTTCGGGGAAAGGGAAGACAATAGGCAGAGCTACGGAGGAGTGAGTCAGTGCTCAGTCTGTGTGTTGACTACTGCGAAGGGCTGTGGCCCAGGGAAACAGCTGATGAAATTAGAGATCACATAATAAATTCACTGGCAGTGGAGAAAATGTAAAAATGCCAAAGTAACTTCATACTTCTGTCGTTGTTCATTTCCAAAACCTACAACACGCTATGATTTTATAAATGTCTTCTGCCACAAGTCCTGAAGCAAGCGGATTCTTGGATAATCAGAAGATTTTTTTTAGATACGTGAGGCCTATTGACCGTTGGCCAGTGTGGTTTTCTATTCTTACAGTGATAATAGGCCAATTTACAACTCAGAATTCATAGTGATTCTTGTAACAATGAGTCACTGAATACAGACAGGTCTAGACAAAAGCTAGTTATTCCTTTTTTTCCAGGCGACCATCAATTTTTGTCGACTGAGATAATTAAGCCAATTAAACCAACATTAGCTTCATCGTTCATTGAAGTGCTTCAAGGTCTAAAATGGGAACCTGAAAAAAGAATTTTACATGAGACCTTTGGGGTTGTTTTCCACATTGCCACCGAGGTCTCGATGATGCTGTACAGGTCAGTTAACCATTCACGCTGGGTCACATCCATTAATAGCTGCTTAATTTGTCCCACTGCTGCTCATGGAGGAAGTTGCTTCTTTCACCAGTCGACACGGATCATGGAATTGCCTGGTGTTGTCCAGCTCTTCATACCTGAGACCATACCTGGATGTCTGCCTTCGCGATGGTTACTGGATCTGGTTCAGTATGGTTTATTGGGCATTGTTGTGCTTGTCCTATCATCAGGTTGCTCCCAGGTCACACTGTGGTACTAGTAGGTCTCGCACAGTTGAATGGACTGTGGCTTTCAAATGAACCTCTGGGGCCAAGCACCAGCAGATGGAGCTTAGATGTGAGGTGGACTGAGGCAGGTATGTTTGGGTGAGGTGACAAAGGCGTAACAGGTTAGATCAGGATAAGAATCACGACCCTGGATTTGTTCTGAACTGAGTGAAATTAAAAGCTGCTGGACCTGAACTACGTAATGCTGGGTTACATCACAGCTGCAGGTATAATGTGATGCGTTTGACCAGCCATTAGAGTAGATGGACCATGTTATTATTTTTATCGCTGCTTCTTGTTTTTCGGGCTTTGCAGAGGTCCAAACCCCTTTTTTATACACAGCACGGCTTTTATTTCAGCCAGGCCTGTGCGCTGCTTTACCTCATCTGACATTGATTTACAGCTCTTTTGTCATGTTGAGACATTCTATGTTTAAAATGCGCCAGAAAAGCTCGTCCAATTTCTTAGTCTAGAGACAAACAGTTTTCAGCAAACAGCAGAAATTAATAACAGTGAACATTAATCCATTTAGTAAAAGGCGCACCATGAAATCCATCTATGTCACACAATAATGGTGTAACGCTACAGTGTAATTGCAGAGGACTGTGGGGTTTTGTTATGGATGACAGTGATGGGGTCATTATTGTGCAGAGTGATGGATCATTTACAGAGCAGCACTGTGCACAACGTAGAACATTTGGTACCTAATGCAGGACACAATCTGGAGGAGGTCCATGTTGACTAGTGTGCACCCAAAGTTAATCGGCGTTAAACTTTTTATTTGTTGAGTAGGTTTGAGTAAGTTACCAACTTTATTTCACGAGGCAGGTCTCAACCCCTTAACTATCCTCATAACAACGATCGATAAATCGTCAGGGCATAGCCCACTGGGTCATCAATAAAACACTAAAGGAGTCCTTTCAACTCCCAACAGCTCTGTCCTCACTGGGTCAAAGCCGTCTATGTGCACTCCTTCCCCACCCCTGCTATCTCCTGTGCGCTCCTTTAGGTCTCCACATAAAAGGGGGCTCGTTGTGAACAAAGCAAAGGGCTTGACAGAGCTTTGGACACCTGCAGTGGACCGGGCCATTCGGTTTGCTCGGGTTTGAGAAAACAGAGACAGAGGGACGGTTGGGTTAGTGGACAGATGACAAAGGGCCGTGAGACAGTTCACTGCGAGCTCATGACCAGCATTTGAGCCTGTGCCCGCTTTTGAAATATCCGCCTTGATGCACAGATGTCACACAGCTTTCACGTGTAATTTAAAAAGGCAGCGCAAGCTTCATTATGTCTTTATGGCTTCAACCACCCCCATGTAAATGACATTTAACATCCACATCCAGAGCATGTGCTGCAGGAGATGGAGCGATAACGTCTCCGACCGAGATGTTGCTATGGGAACATGACTCAACAAGTCTTTCTGCGTTACCTGTGGCAGCTGCACACTACTCATGAAGGCTGTTTCATGCTCACTTTGTTTGCCAACCAGCAGTGGCGGGTCAGATGTCAGCGAAAACACAACGGAACACAGGTCATAAAGGTTGGAGTTTGAGCGTGAACAGAGTGAAGCTGTGATTGAATCAATATCACTCGTGTTCTTTTCCACATTAGGAGGAACAGCACAGAAAGATGCAACTGGACTGGATGGAGGCTTTAAAACACAAACATCTGTGGATAATAACTGTAGCAATAACCTCATGATGACCTTGTGTAAAAGCATTTTGAAATTTGACAGTTTCTAGGTCATTCTGTGTGTGAAACTGACGTTTGAAGTTTTAATGAAATTTGCTACTTTATAAATAGAAGGAATAGAATAGAATATCAATAGAAGCCTCCATATTATTTAACCTGCTGCACATAATGGAAATAATATATGTCATTATCGAGCATGGAGCATTGAGCATAGAGTTTTAGTGGTTTGTACTTTGTGCAGGTTCCTCTGTTATTCAATTCAATTCAACTTTATTTATATAGGAATTCACAACAAAGTCATCTCAATAAAGTCAAGACTAAACAGTGCAGTAAGAATAACTCCTAATTACTCATAAGCTCTAATACACAGATCACCATAATGTGTTTAAGTAGAATTAATCAGTGTGCATAAGTCAGTATTTTGAGAATTGAATGGAGTTTGAACTTTATACAGGTGTTAAATTGTAAAAACTTTGGAAATTCATAATCTTACTCAAGTCATTGTAATTAAATAATTTTCAGTGTTTTTAAATTTGAATGGAGGTTTTCATGTTGAGATTAGAGGCAGTATTGTATTGTTATATCTAGAAGAATTACACATAATTTGATAAGTCATTTTCATTTGGTAGAATTAAAGTTGGAGATACCAAATACATTTTATAAAATAATGTTTATCAAGGAGAAGTTCCTTTTAAATTTCCAAATGCATTCAAAGATTATGAAAATATTTAGTGAATAGTGCATGTTGCATGGGTTTTGACTCAGAAGAGTAAGACGACATGATGATCTCCTCAAATACGAGATGAGTCAGACAGGTCTTAGTGTCATATTTATACAGGGTTTTCGGTCTTTTATGACACACGCATTGAAAATATCAGCAACTGTCATCCGAGGTCGTGCCATCGAAAATAAACACATGTACGGCAGATGTTTGAGCTCCGTTTTGTTTCTGTGTGGAGCTTCAGGTATGTTGTCGTGCACCGTGAAGTGCGGAGGAGGCCCATCTGTCACAGCACCACTAACCCTGTAAACACAATCCTGAGCTGTCATTCACAACAAACCCACATCTTTTTTGTCCTCGCTGGCTACTGCCCAGCATGCAGCAGTGGTGAGGTAAGATACAGTTAATCCAAAGCAGGGCACAGATTATGGAAAATGTCTGTTTTATTGTGATGTATATATGTGAGAGTTGTCGTACTGTATGTTACTTTGTGTGCGTTTTTTCACGGGTTATTACAGAAGTGCAGGCTGTTTGTGAAAGAGTCCCTAACCTGAAGATCAGATATCGACCTGCACACGGTGGGTCACTGGAATACGAGTCGGAGCACGGCAACCTCTAAAGGTTAATGACTTCTGACCTTGTTTCTAACCCTGTTTGTGTCTCTGTCCCGATACTGTGACCTGACCTATGATCGGCATGAACACGACCTCACACCAGCTGGGAAAAGGAGACAGCTCATGAAATCACGCTGCGTTTTCCTGCTGCAAATAGCCTCAAAGATGCTGCTTTTCATTACAAGTGTCCTATACGTACGTGAAATAACTGCCCATGGCAGAAACAGTAAAAATGTCTCTTTTTATGACACTGGCACACACTTAATAGCAATAAAAAGAAAATTATCCGTGTAGAAATGAAAATTGATTTAGGCCGTGGTGCAGGTTGTCTGAATTATCCAGCGCTCCTGTTTGTAAATACACGATCATCTCTTGAGCCAAGAGAATCTCGTCTGTTATGAGATCCATTTGAGGATCTATTTATAATTTGGTGCCAGATGTATTGGTGCCCCAAATATCATGACTAAAATCAGAAAACCGACCATCTGCACAAAATCAGATGCCACAGCTACAGTTATGCAAGTTACTGATCAGATGTATGTGTTTTAAAACTGAAAGCAGATGGTTTAAATGTTTTACTATGTTTTGGGAAAAAAAAGATCAAGTGAAGTAATGCTAATGTGTCAATATAATTATATAATACTGTATAATTACAGTATGAACAATGACGACCACAAAGAAACCAATGTGTGTGCCAAATTCGATCTGCACGATTTGTTTTAGACATTTAGACTAATTTTGTATATTATTTTGCATTGAGCGCTTGGAAAGCATTACAAATATGTTTTTTTTTAATATTCCACCTTCCTGGCAGATAGTGGTTAAATTAATTTAATTTAATTTGTCAAATTTAATTAACATCACATACTAAAATACTTGCCTTATGTTGAGTGATTTTATTTGATTTAACTTCTAATCTGTAGCACTCAGCCTCAAACCCAGTCACTTACAAGTGTGTTTTATTTTCAAGTTTCCTGCCTAATAATAACATAACTTTAAACCCAACGTCACTTCAATCTTTATAGGTCTCCCAAATACCTTCATGTATGATTACATACATTGCACAAAGGACACACAGTTTGTCAATGGTCTAAAAAACACTTTAACCCCTTAGTTGTTGAGCTGTACATTGTCCAAAGTCATCATGTTGCCCACTACTGTATCTTGGACTGTGACTCTGGGACAAGACATTCCCATCACCGAGTTACCTAACGCGTGACCTGAGATCCTCCCTGCTCCTGCGTGTCCTCCAGTGCTCCGTGCTCCTGGGACGCAGTAGTGAATTTAAAAATGACACAGTATCTGGATGGCCTGAGAGGAGGGTTCATTACTGCGCTGAGATCACACTGTTTTTTTTCTCCCTGGCACAATTCTCTTGCTGTCTAAAAGTGATCAGGATGTTTGTTCGTATGAAGGTCAGACGCCGTTATGTAAGATCAGTGGTTAGAAAGGAAAGTTGAAAGCTTTTCTGAGTCGTTTGTTACGAGACCAAGGTTGTGAGGCAGCCACAAAAAGCAGTTCGCTCCCCATGTGCTCTTTTCCAGCTCTCAACACAACAGTCATTGTGTTGCAATATCAGCCTGTTTTGCTTATGAAAATCTTTTGATAAATTGTTTAATATAAAAAACTGGGAGAAGTTATTAAAATGAATACTTATCACTATGTTGTTCATCTAACAGCTCAAACTACAATGACTTTCCATTTAAAATCGTACAAATGAGAGATAACCAGCAAATCCTCACTTTTGAGAAGCTGAGGCTCAGCTTGCGAACAGAATCATTGTTTTGCTATTTTCTGTTGAAGTCTAAACAATTAACCGTAAAAATAATGTGAACTGGTGGATTAAGGGGTTTTAATTCTATCCTGTCTCCCATCTACTTCCTTACTGTCCTCTGTCCCTCTGTGTTTCGCTGTAACTCAGCATCAGCTGCACTTTGGTGGATTTTGCTTAATGCTCAGCTTCTTTTCTGCTCTTGTTTCCATTTAAACCTTGATCATGATGCAGAGAGAGAGGAACGCAGCATTAACCCCGAGCCTGTTTAGCTCAAAAAAAAAAAATTACAACTAAATCAAAAATCGGAGAACACTGGTTTGCAATCAGCAGATCTGCATTGTGTATGAATGCATGTGTTCAACTGCTCCAGGTCCTTCGGGCACTTTGGAGGATGCCTCACACAGCAGCGTCTGATCACTCGACTCCCATGAAAGCCAGCTCTAAAAGCAATCTCATTTGTGGCTGGAAAGCTGTGTTCGGTGCTTTGCCCTGATACCTCGGTTAGGTAATACACGTCTCTGGGAGTTATAGTGGAGGTGACACCCCATCAGGCCTATAAATAGCTTTGCACTTTCCTCAGCGAGCCCAGCTGCAGCTTTCTCCCAGGCATTTGATCGCTCGTCTGTGGGGGCCTGACATCACCCACCGTGACTTTGTCCTCTGACTTTCTGACTCCGGCGCGTTAACACACTTGCACTAGCAGGACACACACCTGGAAACACACTGGCACAGACACATGCTCGGAGCTGCAGCAGCAGCAGCATCATTACAGCTGCGTGTGAGCAAGACTCTCATCAGCTGACGGTGATGCTTTCAGAGACGTCTCAGATCAGGGTTTCCCTAAACTACACTCAATGTTGACTCACAGAAAAACCTTAAATACTCATCAATGGCGGCTAGGAGCAAGGCAACGGCCCAGAGCAAAGGGAAATCTCTGAAACAGTTTCACTCTTTAAATAATAGAAAAAAAAACACTTAATTGGAGGAAACTGGGATACATGTAGGATGAAACAAATGAAAATGAAAATGAAAAAGGCCCACGACCCCCTGCAGGCTGCGTCTGACCCCAGTGAGTCACTGTCTACACAGGCTTCTCCAGAGCTGGACATGACTCAGTAAACAAGCACAAACATTTCTGAAGAGCTTCTCTCGCCGGCCACAGCCTGTTACTCCACTTTGGACTGAGCACCACTTTATTGCTCAGTGTTATATAACAACAAGTAGTGGTGGTATGATGTCTTTTTTTCTCTATGTCTCTATAAAATGTGAAAAACAACTATAAATCCACCTTTGAAGAAGGTTTAAAAGTATTGACAAGAAGCTTTGTTGATGACCAGACCAGTTATTCATGAGAACAAGGTTTGGATTTCCAGGTTCCTAAACATCAAGGCTAGTGTTTATGACATAATTTTATATCTTTTGCCCAGAAATCTAACAAGGCACATTTTCCCTGCTTTATTAATGATGAATAAATAATTTATTGATAAGGTCCAAGCTATTCATAGGAGCAGTTTCAAGTCTACCAAAATTTATTGTTAGACTGCAAACTTCCAAGATGTTCAGGACGAAATTACAGAAACTTTAACATTTTAATGTAAAGCTTCATACTCAGTGGGAGTTTATTAATGGATTTCTTACATTTTTGATGGGGTAATTGCTGAATATGTAATATTGTGTGATTTCTTTGCTTTATGGGAATATTGTAGAAGTGCTTTGGAGCTCACTTTCCATTAGTGAAGACATGAAATGTGTGTTGTTGGCAGAAAGTGTGACACTAAGTCACTGGCTCAACTATCATGTGACTCCATTTTTCATTTTTTGCATTTTAAAAGCAAAGCTTGTAGTTTTCATTGTATGTGGGTGATTCTACCACCTTATAGTGATTTTCAACAAAGACAAACACATAAAAATGTTGAGGTTTGCAATTTTAGGTCTGTTGCTTTCTTTTAAAATTAGAAAAAAAAAAAAAAAAAACTGACGTGTTGCTCCTGAATCTTACATTTTATTTTATATTTAACTTGTTTCTTTTGGATCTAGTTTAGATCGTAGATGTAACTGAATGCCATAAAACATGATGATTTTGATTTCCCCTGTTAAACTCTCTCTCTTCTAACGAAAAATGCCTCCAGATGACGTCACTTGGAGGAAGTTTCAGTTCAGACATTGTCATCTCGTTGTCCTCTCGTATCCGTATAAACCTGCTTTTCCAGAGCTTCTTCATGTGACATCATCCGAACTCCTAACGATGAAAATCTTCAGCTAGTTTTTCAGCTAGAAGCAGAGAAATATTTTAATAGATGAACATCAGACTGAAGTTTAAATGCGTTCATCTTCATTCACACATTAAACTAAAGCAAGTTATACAAAGCGAGTTGAAAATTCGTGAGGTTGCATTTATATCTTCATGACGAATATAAACCTATATTCGTCCCACAGTGGGAAAATCGTAATAAAAATCTATTCTCACAGCAGCATTCTCTTGCAGTCTAAACCCTGTTGTATATTTTGCAGCCCAGATACCAGTTATAATACTACACACACCTACTGTAGCTATGGGGGCTATAAATAATTCATTTGAGGAAGAGGATCTGTTTGCCCCCGTGCGTCTTCTGCGCCTGTGCGCACCTGGTGCCATTTGGTCACGGCACATCCCCGGGTTTCTCTGCGCCCTCTGCCTCCAGATCCACGTTGGTTTGGACCGGGCCCGATCAGGGGGGAACTCCTGCGGGATTACTGATATGTGTGTTTGAGCGCAACTTTGCGCAATGAAGGAAACCCACGGATGGAACGAAATAGTGCAGCGTGTGTCTCTGGGTGTCTCTGTGACGAGGACAGACTGTCCCCATGCGTGTGTGTGATCACCGTCGGTTCGTGGTAATTCATTAGAGCAGACAAACTGTCTGTCCGTGTGTCCGTCTGTCTGGCTGCTGCTCGGTCCTCTGACACAGCTGCACTTGGGATGATGGGAGATGGTCGGTGAGTTGGAGCCACGGCGGCGGCTGCCCGCTTCAGCACGCTGGACAGCGCACCTGGAAGTTGGAGAGGACGGCGGCGCGCGGACGCACGGGGCTCCCACGGACACGCCGAGAGACGGATGAGCATGGTGGACGTCCTCAGGCCCCGGTAACCCGACCGTGGACTTTCTGCAATGAGACATGGACTTTGCTGAAGTCGTTTTCGCCTCGTTCATCGTCGTGGTCGCCGTCGTCTCGCTGCTGTCCAACTTGTTGGTGCTGCTATGCTTCGTCCACAGCACCGAGATCCGCCGACAGGTGCCCGGCGTCTTCACCATGAACTTGTCCTTCTGCAACATCCTCATCACGGTTCTGAACATGCCGGCCACGGTGCTGGGGGTCGTCAGGAGGCAGCAGCCGTTCGGGGACTGCGTGTGCCACGCCGTGAGCTTCCTGGAGACCTTCCTCACCGCCAACACCATGCTGAGCATGGCAGCGCTCAGCATAGACCGCTGGATCGCCGTGGTCTTCCCGCTCAGCTACTCCACCAAAATGCGCTACAAGGACGCGCTGATCATGGTGAGCTACTCGTGGCTCCACTCGTTCACCTTCTCCCTGACGGCGCTGCTCTTCTCCTGGGTCGATTACAGCGACGTGTACGCGTCCTGCACCCTGCAGCCGAGCCAGGAGGGCAGCGACAGGATCAGGTTCACGGTCTTCACCGTGGTTTTCCACGCCACTAGTTTCATGCTGTCCCTGCTCATCTTGTGTTTCACCTACTTGAAGGTGTTGAAAGTGGCCAGGTTTCACTGCAAGAGGATTGATATCATCACCATGCAGACTCTCTTCCTGCTGGTGGACATTCACCCAAGGTAGTAGTTCATTTACTGCTCCCAGTCATTGCACTTTAACAGTCTCAGGCTGCTTTGCTTTTTTTGGCAAAAGCACTAAAAACGTCCTTTGTTGTTTCCAGTGTGAAACAGAGATGTTTGGCTGAGCAGAAGAGGCGAAAGCAGAGAGCCACAAAGAAGATCAGCATCTTCATCGGCTCATTCATCATCTGCTTTGCCCCTTATGTCATTACGAGGTAAGTCGAATCCCTGACACAGAAATCAATATTTGCCACTGTAAAACGTCTGCACAGGCCTCAAAATAAAATGACATCTTTTATATGGAAGCAGCAGCACATTTGTGCAGTAGCACATCACAATGTGTCTTTATCTGACACCACGCTGCTTATTTTAACCTGACACTTTGAGTAATAATTGCATGTGCGAACCAGGGGAAGGCTCATCAGTTACCTGTGATGCACTGAAAACAGGGGCTTCATCCTGCTGCTTCCACTGAGACACAAATGAAACAGCGTTGGACAATAAATACAGTACAGACAACGACGAGCAGCTCCCAGAGGACAGAGGAAAAGCTGCAGGGGCCCACAAAACACCGGGTGAACCAAATGTGGTGCTGATGACCCACCAGCGTGATATCTGTGGTGTGGGCACATATGGGAGGGAAGACAAATTAGCAGGGGAAATATGACCATGGCTGCTCACTGAAGGAGTCCGACCAACTAAGACATGTGCACATAATTCCTATCCAGGTCCAACCTATAGCTGATGAAACACGTCTACATAAAAATGAACTAAATACAAAGAGTTAGATAAACCTGATATTGTTACTATATATATATATATTTTAATGAAATTGTTTCACTGTGTTTTGTCATCTTGTGATTTTGATGGATGACAAAATGAAAAAGTTATTAAAGCATAACATACATCTATATCATTGGTTTCATCATAAAAACATTTTTTTTAACAAATAAACTGGATTTTACCAGAGCACTTATTTTCACAAAATCTTCATGACAATAACCTTTGTGAAAAAACTACTTTTGACTAATTCGTACTTTGTTGAGTCGTGTCTCTGCTGCCGCCCCTTCAGGTTGGCTGAACTTCTACCTTTTGTGGACGTCAACCGCCACTGGGGAATCATCAGTAAGTGCCTGACATACAGCAAAGCTGCGTCCGACCCCTTCGCCTACTCCCTCCTACGTCAGCAGTACAAGAAAGTTCTGGTGACTGTTGTGAACAGGCTGCTCCGACGTGACCTGTACCCCTCGTCTGGCCACAACAGCTCTTTAGACACAGAGAACGACTATTGTCTCCAGAGGATCAGCTAATGGCAAATGCACGGACATGACAGATACACACCGCAGGCCAAAAATAAAGGTTGCCTCTTGGAAGAAGAAGGTGGGTGGAGGAAAAGAATGAGGAGCGAGACAGAGAGGACAGGGTATTGTTAGGACCGGAAAAGAGAGTAAGTAGAGGGGACAGATTGTGGGTGGGGGGCAAAGACGGAACAAAAAAACACGGAAGATAGTGGGCGGAGAGGAGCGAAGAGACAGCGATGACGTGGTGGATGAAGAGGTGAAGAGATTAGGACGAAGAGGAGGAAGACAGGAAGTGGCGGGGGGACAACGTGGATCTGGGATTGGACGGTGGCAGCAAAACAAACAAAACCACACAGATGCACACGCAGATCAAACAAATCAATTTCACTGAAAAAGTCACGGGTGCAGATTATTCCCCAACTGCTGGAGATGGAAAGGATTTCACTTCGAGAGACATGTATGAAGTGGCCTCCTGTACTGTACCAACCACTTTGTAGTGATTGTGGTGAAGCCACATGTACAGTGACCTTTCTCTCTGCCACAGAACATGGGGACGGACACTGATGATCGATAGAAAAGGAAGGAAAAGAAGGAGACGCTCTGGATGATGTTCCTTCAGCGAACGGATGAACTCAGCCGCTGCACATTACTGCCATGTTCTGTGTTGACCGTGTTAGACTATGAGGTGTCACGTCAGTCGCTGAATATTGATGCACTTTGTCTAATTCTCTCAGAGCTACTATAGTTACAGGAGCCAAAGGCAAATAACATTTACGGTTCCCCGTGATATTAAGGAGCAAGGCTGGTGATATTCTGTGTTTTTGTTATTGTCAGTACATGTCATGAAAAGAAAATCTTTAATGTGTCTCTCCGCGTCCTAAAGCCTCTCAGCCCAAACTCAGGCTTTAAAAACTCACAAAGCAAAATCTGCTAAATAGTGCACTTTGGACGAACTATTTTTAGATGCACATTGATACCGATTTTGTTGCACTAATAATATTTATAGCAGAAGCAAAGCGTGTGTAGGTTTCACTGAAAAACGACACTACTCGTGTTCTAAAGAAACCTGATGCTCGGAGGTACAGCTACTTTGAACGTAATCATCTCATTAAATGGCTGTTACCAGTTGTTGTCGCTCCCCTCATTGTGGTCTACAAATGGAAAAGTGAACCGATCACTGGGCCAGAAGGTGAACTTCCTGAACACGTGCTATAATTAGGTGACCTTTAGTGGCTGTAGCAATTATAAAGTCATTATAATAGGAGCATAAGTCAGGTGACGTTGGTGATTTCAGGGCTGATGGTCTGAGGAATTTTAAGTGTTTCTGTTTCCAGTTTTAATTCAATATTGTTACCTTGGAAATTTATTTTAATGAAATCCACAAACTTTCCCTAAAAGTAACTAGATTTGTTTAAAGTGTGTACGCTGGGACCCACTGCGCCGAGCAGGGTCCTATTTACTCATATTTATGCTCCCCATGACAGACTGATAATGGCCTCTTAAACAGAGTGGTAACACTAACAGCAGAATAGTTTACTGATGTGGTTTTAGTCAAATAATAGACGCTGTAATGACCATTTTACCAGGCTTCAAATTCCACCGCTGTCTCCTATAAATAACAGTCCTGTAGGAGCAACTTGCAAACAAGATGATATTTTTGTAGCAAATGCAATAAATTTGTTATTGAGTTCTGATACAACAAGCTTCAGTAAATTAAGCCGTACATTTATTAATTAAAAGCAATTCATAAAAAGGTGGTCGACGTTGGTGTCACACCACAGACCTGTGTTTAGGCAACAAAAATACTTTTGTTTAGACTGAGGTTTTGGTTAAAGTTTAAAGTGCAACTTCACCAATTTACAATTTGCTTTCTAAGGCTTTAGTTTAGGGTGTAAATGTACATTAATGCTTTTAAACTTCCCCCTGACTTCTCTATATGAAAAAATTCTCTGCTTCTGGCTCCCACACATGACATCACCCAGTGGAGTTTTTCATCCTTTGAGTTCAGATGATGTCATCTGGAGGAGGAGCGCTGGAAAAGCAGGTTGACCATCATTACAAACGCTATAGTGTGAGCAACAAATGACATAATCTGGACTAAAGGTTCCTCCAAGTGATGTCATCTGGAGGCACTTTACAGCTAGAAGTGGAGAAATATTTCAATATGGGGACGTCAGAGGGAACTTTAATGGCATTCATGTACATGTGCAACTCAAACCAGAAGAATCAGTGTAGATGTCCTGTAACGAACATGCTGCAAAGTTTTCTTTTTAACTATCAAGTCAGATCAGAATATTTCTGTCAGCTTAACAAACTGGTGTTAGTGCCAACCATAAAAAACAAAGTCATAACCACCAAACATAATGTTGTTCAGCATCAGTTTACTTGTGACTTCACATTTACATTGAATATCAACATGCTCATTTTGATAACAGAAAAGAATATAGTCTTGTAATTACCTAATCCACAAAAACGTATAGAAATCCTTTTCCTTACATTATTGTTGTACTTGAAGAAATAAAATGGCAAAAACAATAATTCAAACCCCAGCAGATTATTTGTTTTCATGGGACTTTGTGATAATTAAAATACACAATATCACCAGACTGACCCTTTGAAATGTGCATTTATATGTGAATGTACCAGCCCACTTTGAACAGAAATGTATTTGTATAACTGCTTTATTTTGCCAGTTGATGGGAGACAATGTTTCTATGGATATTTACATGATGTTATATATTTTAGACTGTACAGGAAGCATTTTTGTCTAGCTGAAGAGGGGCAATGTGATGTAGCACAGGAACACTTCTAAAGTGCTTTAAAACACTGTTTTCTGTTTGTGCCAGATTTGAATTTGTGACTTTTCCAGTCAAATAGCTGCTTTGTTATTTCAAAAAACAAAATCTTGGATGTATTTTACGCACATGTATTTTCCCTCCCGTGAGCCACTTGCTGTGTAATTAACTATTAGTGGAAAATGTGCAATAAAAGCTGCCACTCATGAAGCTATTAGAAATATTAATGTTTTCACAGTAATGCCATTGACTCAAAAATAATGCCCTTTGATTTAATTTAAAAGTTTGTAAATCCAATTCAAACAGTGAAGTTAAAAGTCTGCACGACGCTAAGTGGCAAATCGTAGGACATTAAGTGATTAGATGAGGCTTATGGGAGCATTTAGGCAATATTCAATATGTGGAATTGATGGATGCAGGTATACTTGAAAGAAAACTTCATTATAAATTAATTATTCCCTGACAAATACTAATCTTTTGGATCCTCTTTCTGCATTGTTTTGCATCCATCAGCCTTGTGATCCTAATTAAATTGTAGATAATATGTGGAATAAAACATGAACAACCTCAGTTGCAGCAGCATTAGTGCCAAGTATAATTAAAGACACAGGTCAAAGACAAGTTGGCTGATTTGTGATTCTGATTTATTCTGACCCAGTAATGTCTCTGCTTTAATCTGATGCATGAAAATAGAACAACTTTAATTATTTGCAGCATTAGGTGAAGGAATCTCCATTGTTTTTGCCAATTCAACCACCAGGATCAGATAAAGAAGAAAGTGGTAATTAAAACTGCTCACGTGGAAAGTTGTTAAGTGGTTATTTAAAAAGCTGCTTCAGTGCAAAAGGACGAGTCATTTAAGGAGGTTACAAGTGTCAAAAGCTTCCTGAGAAAAGTTTTCAACCCACTCATGCAATATTTGAAATGCAAATGTTTAGATGAACCTGTGCAAAAGTCATAGTGTCCCATGAAAAAGCTGAGTATTCAGAGAAATGCAGTGAAGATATGTTCAAAAAATCAAAAAATGTAAAATCAAAAAGAGTAAATGAATCTACAGAGCAGTGCTTTGAGCTAAATGCTAATATGAACATGCTCACATGATGATGTGAAGCTGGTGTTCGGTTTAACATGTTACTGAACACAGGGCGGCTGAGGCTGTCGGGAATTTCATTAGAACCAAAGCTGACATTTCAAACACTAGCTGAAAAGTCAGGGGGTCACCAAAGTTATTAAAATTCATCCTGAGAGATGCGAGAAGTTGGTTCCAAATATTTTTGCCATGTGTGGAGACATTACACTGAGCACTGTGAATGTCAGCCTCGTGTTGGTGCAAGAGAATGGATTGTGAATCAGTCACAGCAATGACTATATGAAATCATTCTGTTTGCACAATTAATCTGAACGAGGCGATGAAGTGACAGGCAGCTTCGACATATTCACAAAACCTCGACTACACCAGTGTCACCGTAACATGTTACTGAAATAACACAACTTTCCCCTGTGACAAGTTACAGCTAAAGTTTCAGTAATAATATTGGGAGCTACAGTAGAAATATTCACATTACTGAAGTAATAAAACAATAATATTAATTTCGAAAAGTTATCAGACTATACAAATGCCTCTGCTTGGGTGACTGTCCATCACAATCACAGCTCACAGCTACGTGTGATTTCATACATCCACTGAGGCCTGCGCCCTCGTCAGCACCACTTTCTTGAGCGTTAGGTAAACGACCCTGCACCAGGGTAAAATATTTCATTTCTATAACTAGTTTGTTATTGAAAAAATAAAAACGATGCATTCACAGTCCTATTTTTGTTTGTTTATATGTCTCCCTCCCAGGCGCCTTCGTGGCCAAAGAGTTTCTAGGCTACGGAATAGCGTGCATTAAAAATGACCATGATGATATAATTTATATCTTTGATTTCGCTGAAGAACACGGTCATATTTCTTCTTTACTCCAACATGTAGCACTCTTGAATTGCTCCACATTACAGCCACAGAGCTGTGCTCGCTCTCATGAGACTCCATCCAGACTTGAACACAGGGGTCCTGCAGCTGCCTGCATGATGAATGGTCATGTTCCACATTATGCTAATCTACATCAGCTCAGCTTGAAGATCCTAAAATTAGATGAACGTGTAAAACATGTTCACTTAGAAAATGTGGTTTGCCATGACAGAACATGCACAATTATGTTCTCCGGGATGAATTGTATTGCGTAAAAAAAAAAAAGCTTCCAGGATGTGAAATAATGATGCACAGGGATTCACTTAATAGGGAAATTGGAAGAAATCTGATCAGGTGGCAAAGTGAAATACTGAGTCGATAATTGTTCCGTTCAGGAGCTGCATGTGTAGCTGCTCTGTTCTGGGCTTAATCCGGTTTGGGTCCTTTGCTGCTTGTCATACTGTGTCTGTCTCATGTTTCCTGTCTGAACTTGCAGCTATTTAATAAAAGCGAAAATATTTCTACAAACCAAATATTAACATCCTGACTTGATAATCAGTAATGTTCTTTCATCATGGAGGGACATCAGTGGTGGAATCAGGCTGCCTGAGGTGCACCACAGGAGGTCAGGGCACCTAAAGGGGCACTTTACCTCCTTCACTCTACTGCGGGGACATCTTAGATGCCATTCTGGGTATTTGTGTGTCCTTGTGGACACTCCAAACAAAAAGTGGACGTGAAGAAGGCAGTTAAACAAGCATGTCGTGCTCTTTTCCTCTGCTCCTCTGTGCTAATATGTGAAATAGATCAAGTGTTGGCCCTCCCAAACATTTTTTTGGTCTTTTCTAACAGACAGAAACCATTTTCAGGGTCAACGGGTTGAAATGTCCTTTTAGATGCAGCTGTGGCTTCACTAGCTGGTTAAAAACCTTTTTTTGCAGAATAATCAGTCGGTCTTCAAAGAAAAATCAGTTCCTGCATCTGCAACTCGAATTATTTATAAAGATTTTAATTAAGCAAAGTGAGAATGAGCCATTGCAGTAAATGAGTGTAGCCCGGGGCAGACTTGTACTTTGAATAACATGAATCCAGAGTGAAATGCATTGAACATGTAACAGACTCCTGAAACTCAAAAGTGAGAAAAAAAAAGCAAAATATGCCTGAATGCTGCCTGTCGTTCTTATTCATGTTTCCATAAACTATTCAAAGAATCCGAGTTGACACTTCCACGTCCCCGCTTCACCTCAGTTCTTCTGTAACCCGAGAGTCGACCGTAATGTGTGTAATAAAGTCGCTGCGAGGGGATTTCGGAGGGAATTTCTGCAGACTCGGAAAGTTCAAACCGGAGCGCACACACCCTCTGGCTGCGTGTGTGAGGTGCCACATCGAAGCAGAGCGTTAAGTGTCGGAAAAGAGGCATCATGCTGCTGATCCTGCTGCAGGCGCTGACCGTTGTCTCCTGTGCTGCTCTCAGATGTGATCCAGCATTTCGAGGTAAAGTTTGAAGACTTTGCACGATCATCCACTTTGGCGTTACGCGTGCGCACGAACCTGCTGCGTAAAGTGGACACGGCATCGTTCCATGCGCAATGTCTGGACATTTTGTTACATCTAGAAACGGGTTTCTAGGATTCTGTGAAACGTGTGAAAGTGATTTTGAAGCTTCAAAATGAGCATCAGTGTGACCCACAGCGATTGCAACTGTGTTCATTTTCTGCTTTAAAAGCTTTTCAACCTCCTATTTTCATAATCCTGGAAAACTTATTGGTAGTCTGCAGACAGACGGGAATTTCGGACAGCTGCTGGAGCAGACATTGATCAGTGTTTTCTAGGCCGCAGAAAGCTTTGTGGAAACCGCTCTGCCATCTAGTGTCTGCCACAGTGTCAGCTAATCACATACTGATGTGTGTTGCAGGAGTGTGCAAGGCAACGGTGGAGGAGAAACGTAAGTATGCGTCGTCTTGGAGGAGGGTGTGTGTCACGCATGAGCTGTTTGTCATCCAGCTTGTCTCGTGTTGCAGCAGCTGATCACCAGATATCTCGTCACTTGCAAATGGTGTTTTTCCTTTGAGTTTTGAGCCTTAAAATGCATTTCAGTTTGTTGTTTCTGTGAGATTAGATCAGGCCCTGAAGCCACCCCACCCTCCATGACAGGCCTGTACAGTCACTTCACGTCCCCGTGGACCCTCTGTGTTTTTAACAGCGAAAAGGATGCGGTCCTCAGTCACACGGGGTGTAGTCTTAATGTGGGCCCTGAGCCATAATACCATCATGTATTTTTAGATGATCCATGGCACTATGAAATATTCAAACTCTAATTTCCAGAGATAATAGAAATATTTGAGGCTCATGATTAAGCGAGTGACAGATGGAAAGCCCTGATCCGTTGAATAAGTTAAGATTAATATTAGTTGTTGCTGATAAGTGATCCCTCATGTTTTCTACACTTTTTCATCAGTCTGAGTGATGTTTTAATTACAAAATTTATCCTTTCATCTCAGCCAAATGCAGCGATGTCTTACTGTCCTACTGCGAGGACATGGCCTACACACAGACCATGTTCCCCAACATCGTCGGCCACAAGACCCGAGATGAAGCCGAGGTCGGAGCTGAGTACCTGCTCATAAGCGTGATCGAGTCCCTGCTCGGCGGAGAGTGCAACCCCGAAATCCGGATGCTGGGCTGCTCCGTGTTGGCCCCGCGCTGCGAGAAGGGGAAGGTGATGAAGCCCTGTCGCACCACCTGCGAGGTGGTGCACAAAAAGTGCAGCCACGCCTTCGAGGCGATAGTCATGGCCTGGCCCTACTTCATGGACTGCGATCGCTTTTTCGTCAGTGAGCAGGAGGGTTGTTATGACCCCCTGGAGGCCTCAAAGGTGAGAAATGAGTAGCCTGCAGCATCACTGATCCACGTCAGGTTTGGCCAAGACCGCTTCTGCTTTCACGTAAAAGAAATATGCATCAGCATTTCCCCCCAAATTCATCGTCTGCAGGCATCTGGTTAGCACACACGTTCCTGTGGCTCTCTGCACTTTTCCCTTCATGTAAACTCTCACTTGCACTTAATCCTGTGGTTATTTTCATGTGTTTTCATTGTTTCGCTTGTGACACAGTGACACCATGAACTGCAGAAAGACAAACACTGAACAGAGCTTGTAAACACTCATTTTTCCAAGCTTCATAAAAGTCGATTAACACCAGCATCACATGGGGAGCACATGAGCGAGTGAACAGCAGCAGTTTCTGCACAGTTTGAATTTGGTGTCATATCATTCATATGCAAATACAAATGTGGACACTGTGCTAAAAGTCTTAACCTATACAATGAGGTATTAATGCAGCTTAGATTTAATGGTCCTTCAAACCTGTTCGTCTGCCAAGTAGAATGCAGTTCAGATGTCTGGCTGCATGTTTGACAGCTGTAATTATTTCCATGTTTTTATTCCTTTAAAGCTCATGTCTTCGTCCTTGCTTTGCAGTCATGTGACCTCAATCTCTTTACAGAGTAATACTGTACATTTTATCCTTATTTGAATACCAGCATCCAAAAACTAGAAAAACATAACATGCTGCACTGTAGCTTGGTGTGGCACCTCATTCAATTTAAACAGAGGAGCCAAAACATTAGAACCCTAACCTCTTCTTATAATGCACTCCAGTACAACTCCAGCATCCACTCTGAACAAAGTAGAATTATCACTTTTCTGACTGATAGAGATATTATGCCCTCAAAAAGTATATGGCAGAGCTGTTGTCTTTGATTGCATTCAATTGCAGAGGTGGTCATAATGTTATGCCTCATCGGTGTGTTGTGCTGATGTGTTTGAGTTACTTAATGTAAAATGACAAATCCATAGGTTGCAGTAAATTAACTCTGCAGTTCCCTTTTAGGGCATTTTAGCATCTTTTAGCTCATTGTTTTGACACTTTTTAACAGCTAATCTCTGAGAAATGTTCTGCAGGAGATGAAGAGAGTGAATGTTGCACTTCATGTTGCTTCATGTCTGCTGGATGTTAACATTTTCCCAATGCATAGTAGTGGCCAAAGAAATCACTTAATTACCAGATTCAATGTGACTTGTACTGTAGATCCATCAAAAAGCAGAGGAAGATGGCTCTGACTCTGCCTCCATTTACTAAGTGAACCCTGTTGAACAGGAGGCTAGTTAACCAAATAAGTTCTTGCTAAGGATGAAGAAGATTTTACACCGTTTAAATCATGTTTCTGAACCAGCAGTTTTAGCAAAAACACCCTTCTTTTGTCAAAATAAGTGTGGTGGTTTACCCTGTTGTGTTGAAATGACTCATCCCGCTCATCAGGCCTTAGTCTTTCTCCGCACATTTCTTTCTTTCTTTTTTTTTTTTGGTTTCTGGTGCACATACCAGAGTCTATAAACATCCTATTTATAACCTGGCACTAGAACAAAAACAACATTTTTGTCCGGGCTGTTTCTAATGTGGTCCGATAAAAGCACATTGATAAGAAGTGATAAGACATGCTGCGTTTTTTTCTTTACAGCAGATCAGGATGTAGAGGCCGACGGCAGCTTTGAGGTTCTTCCTCCTGAGCCTGCAACCAACATGCACTTCAACTATCACTCCAATGCTGAGATGAATAGTATCTTGAAGAAAACTGAGGAACAATGCTCAGACATAGCCAGGACATACAGCATCGGCCGCAGCATGGAGGGCAGGGAGCTGCTTGTGATCGAGTTCTCCAACAATCCTGGACAACATGAGCTGCGTAAGTAAAACTTGTCTCTCCGCAACCTTTTTCATTATCAGCAAAGTTAAACTTACCGTAAACGTGACGCTTTGCAGTCGAGCCAGAGGTGAAGTACATCGGCAACATGCATGGAAATGAAGTCCTGGGCCGCCAGCTGCTCATCTATTTGGCTCAGCACCTGTGCTCAGAGTATCAACAGGGTGATGAGCGCATCCAGACCCTCATCAACACCACCCGCATCCATATTCTGCCCTCGATGAACCCTGACGGGTACGAGGTGGCTGCCTTAGGAGTACAGGACAGTAATTATGGTGATGAGGAGGAGGTCAGTTTGGTCACACTGATAAAATACCGAACGTTTCGACTTGTCGTAGCCTCATTGTCGTTGTTCACTTCATCAGGGTCACAGATATGAGACTTGGAATGTTGGTCGAAACAATGCGCAGAACATCGACCTGAACAGAAACTTCCCTGATTTGACTTCCATTGTTACAACCGACGCAGACAAAAGGGTTTCCGCACCGACCACGTCCCAATCCCAGACTATTACTGGTTTGGTAAGGTACAGTATGGATCCTTATCTGTATATTATTTGTTAATGAACGGTATTTTATAACACACTAGGTGGAATTGTTGATTTGTGTCATTACACTGTCTGGATAAGTTGAATTGCTGCAATCCAGGTTGCGCCAGAGACGTATGCTGTCATGAAATGGATCCGATCCATACCGTTCGTGCTCAGCGCTAATTTCCACGGCGGGGACCTGGTGGTGTCTTACCCCTACGATCTGTCCAAACACCCGCTGGAACGTAACATGTTGTCCCCAACGCCTGACGATCAGGTGAAAGGCTCCCACAAATGCATCATTCACACAAAAGATAAATGTTTTTTTAACATAGCAATTGAAAATTTGTGAATCCTTCAAGATTTCTCTCTTCTACATAAATATGACCTAAAAGAACATTAGATTGTCTTGCAAGAACTGGAAACTAAAAGAAGATAAAAGGAACCCAATAAGAAATAATTTCAGCATAGCTTGGTTCAAATCCTTGGTATGTGGTGTTTGCGTGTGCTCACAAGACGGCACCAACATCCGCAGACAGTTAATGAGATCTAAACTCATCATTCTCTGTAGGTATGTATGTACAAACGCTGGAAAAGTTTTTCACTGACAATCATTCACATTTCATTTCTTGTTCTAAGTTGTATCCTGTAGAAAACCAAAAGAACAACAGGATGTGATAAATGAATTATAAAATAATTTGTCTATGAATGCAGTGAGCTTGCTGATAATTTAGTGTAAATCGTGAATTTACGAGCAGCTTGGTGGAGTTTGCATGTTCTCCCTGTGCTGGTTTGGGTTTCCTCCGGACATGCATGTTAGGTTAACTGCTGACTTTAAACTCTCTATAGGTGTGAATGGAAGTGTGAATGGTTGTCTGTCTGTGTATGTCTCTGTGTCTTGGCCCTGAGACAGACTGGAGACCTTTCCAGGGTGTAGCTCACCTGTCACGCTCTGATACGCTCCAGCCCCCATGACCCCGAATGGGATAAGCAGCAGCAAAAGATGGATTGCATGGACTGATGCACTTGTTAAAAAACAGTTTTTAAGACTTTGATATCCCTACAGTGGGGAAATTCTTATTTTGCAGCAGCAGTAAGAACAAAAAACAAATTTTTCAGTCAACATCGTCTTTTATATATAATATATTTATGCATATTGTTAATTGAAGTTTGTTGAACTGGTAGAGAATGATTGAATGTTGGCGTGTGTGCATATAGAGCCAATGTTCACTAACAACTAATTCCTAAAACTGAAATGTTTGACAGATTTCTCTAATACATGGGCAAACAAGTAGCATGGAGTGTTACTAGATATTGCATGTCCTGTGGTGTGAATATTGCACATGTGCACATCGTGATGATGATGCTGAGATTTTCCCAGGGATCCATAAGACTGGATATTGTTCCACCAGTGAAGAATTGAATAAGTGTAATTTGTGTTTTTAAAAAATATCTTTATCTAGTTTAAGGTTTTCGTTCGTATTTATGCTGAAATCGAGAAACTTCTAAAGGGTTCAAAAACTTTCAGTCACAACTGTGTCCGTCTAATTAAATTCTAAAAAGGGTTAAAGAAATTCACCTCAATAATGTATGTTTCACTTCTCATCTGTATTTAACCTAATGAAGAGAAAATTAATGCACTGGTTTTACGTTTCATAGGTCTTCAAATTTCTTGCGAAAACGTACGCAAACGCCCACGACACAATGGCCAATGAAAACGCACGGTGTGGACCATCTCGAACGCTCAGTCAGAGAGGAATCATCAATGGAGCACAGTGGTCCAGCTTTTCAGGAGGTGAGGAAACAAGTGGCTGGCGTTCCTCAAACTCTGTCACTGAAATACCAGCTGATGCAGCTGGAGGGCGCCGGAAGACTGTGGATGTCAGCAGGAGCTGCAGGAGAACAGTCGAGCACAGCTTCTCATGGTTTGGTTTTGTCTTTCATCAGGCATGCAAGACTTCAACTATCTTCACACCAACTGTTTTGAAATCACTGTGGAGCTGGGTTGTGATAAATTCCCCCCCGAAGAAGATCTGCTGACCACCTGGCATGAAAACCACGAGGCTGTGATCAAATATATTGAGGCGGTGAGTAACATTTGTGCATGTTTTTGGCACACTGTCACTTTGGTGGGCTGACAGACTGTACACCCGACCAAAAATCTATTTTACGTCTTACTGTTTGCAAATGACCTTTTCCATCTCGTGTGGTTCCTCAGGTTCACCGAGGCATCAAAGGCATCGTCAAAGATGAGGAGGGAAATGGAATCAAAGGCGCACGGATATCAGTCAGAGGCATACGCCACGATATCACCACTGGTAACTACTTTGTGGTTTACATTGTATGACATTACAATGCAATGTTAAGTTTGCTTCTTTCTCCGTTTTCATGCTCTCACAGCCAACATGAAGGTAGGAATTATGATTTTTTAGCAGTCAACATTCAGTCTGTTATTCCAAACTTGGAACTTTCAGAAAAATAGAAGTGCCACTTGAACTCAGCCTCTTTTCCCTGTTCAGCTGAACGTGGCGAGTACTGGCGCCTCCTCACCCCGGGCATCCACATCGTGACGGCCTCGGCCCCGGGCTACGCCAGAGCCATGAAGAAAGTCCACCTGCCTCCCAGAATGCAAAAGGCTGGCCGAGTGGACTTTGTGTTGCCGAAAGCTACGCTAGAGCCCGACATGCAGGAGGAGGGTGACGCCATCGCCTCCTTGGGTTCCTACGACCGCTTTGACCCTTTCAACCAGTATGAGCGCTACACCCTGATGGCTGACTTGAGCCAGAACCGCGAGGAGAGAGCAGAGAAGCCCTGGTGGTGGAACTACTTTACTTCGCCGGGTGGACCTGCCCCCACGTGGCTGCTAAAACACTATTAGAGCTTTAAAAACAGGAGTGAGGGAGTGTCTCCGCTGGCTTTGTTGTTCGCTTTCACACATTTGTTTGGAAATCATATCATAAGCACCTATAAACCACAGTTAGAGTTATGCAGGATTTCAATATGGGCTTTAACTTGTGAGCTTTAAACTCAACAATCAAACTGCTTCACTATACAACTACCATCAAATACAAGAATATTAAAGATTTATATTTGTATTTTACAGCATAAATAAAGAACTTTTGTACTGTCATGAGTTGATTCCTTCAAAATACTCAAACCCAGCTCACCTGAACCTGCTGAATGAATGAAGGGATTAATAAAGTTCTATCTATCTTCATGTTTGGCAGGTAATGAAAGCAGGTGGCCGCTTGGGGGCAGACTGGACCAAGTCACTGTTTGCAGGAGTTTGTTGTAGTCTGAGAGCCTGTTGGTGCAGGTGATGCTCACTCAGGCTCTTATTTGTTCTGTTCTTACTTCTGTTGCCCTCTAGTTTGTTGAAATGCAGATAAATAACAAACAAGTTATTTAGTGCTGACAATCATTCCAATTAATACAAACTAAATGGTTCATTACAATATAGGCTACACCCTAGTATTAACTGGATTTATAATTGGATTTCCTGAAAAACAAGAAAATATAACAAGGTCTAATGAGGTGAAGTTATTTTATTGATGAAACTAAAAAGTAAATAAGAAAGCTTTATTAAGGCAGGTACAACTTACACATGGCATCAATGTATTTCTACTGTAGTTTATTTAGGACCTTATTAATCCAGTGAAATCTCTATAGTTTGGGTGAGTTTATATGTACTTTGTACCTGCCCCACTTCAGAAGAAATTATATTTTTTAAACATAGTTTATGCACATATACGTTTCCTGCTCTCAGTTTTATATAAGATATTTTGTTTTGCTTTAAATAGGTGTTGTAGAAAACTTGCTGCATGTTGCAAAGCTACAAAGCCTATAAAATAATGTAGGTCAACGAAGGAAGGACATATTTAATTGCACTGACTCTATTTAGAATATCAAAAATACACAAATAATTTGTGCACAACAGCAGAAATCACATAGAAATCACAACAATGACAAGTAATGCAAAGAGGAGCAAAGTGTTCAGAGCACTGCCTGCCCTCAGGCTTTTAGTGAAGTCCCAGATCTTATAAACAAACAGCTCCTAATGTTTTTATGTAAGGTCATGAAAGAAGCATGGGAAAAGCAAATTACCCCCAGACAAAGGTCGAGGAATACTATTACAGAATCACAGAGAAAAGTCTGCTTAGTGAACCACTCGACCCGTGACAAGTCAGTGAAAAAAAAAGACCAGGCTTCTCGAGGGATTTGCAAAACACAAACACATGGTTTGGCACCGATCTCAGTCAGGCAAACAGCAGAGGACGACCTCCATCTTCAGTGGGTCCTGGAAAATACTGTACATCGCCCCAGTGACACATTAACCTCTGTGGAGAGCTTTCAGTAAACTGTCAGATGGCTCAACAGTGTCTGTTTTCATTTAGTGCGAGTCTGCTTCAAATATTGGCATTTTACGGTATCATATACGGTACATGCACTGGAGCGGGCAGCACTCAGTGTTTCCAGTATCAGTGCAGGTAACAATACAAAGGCAACGACTTACGTAAGTGCACAGATTATTGAATTATTTATTTTCATCAGTCAAACCATTCTTTATCTTTCACATCATAGAGAAGTGGAACTAATGTTCAGACACTGTTTCTCGGTGCGCCACACACAGAGCACAGGGGCAGGTGGCAGCAGCACAACAAAACAAAGTGGGGCTTTGTTTTACTCAGCTGGCCAACGAGACTGAGTGATCATTATACAGGAAGAGGCTCCTACCAGCAGGATTTATTTCATTATTATTCAAAGAATCAACTTTAATCAACTTCATTATTCCACCTCAGATAATAACTCTAAGACCCGTTGGCTGGAAAGACTTGATGATCATATACCGCAAACTTACAGAATCCATGTTTGACTTTAAACACAGAGTATAACATGTTATTTCTAAAGTCTTCAAATTTGACCTATAATACTTTGTGTGTACAGGCTCTTTAACAGTGTTTCTTGTCCTGTTCATCTCCATACAAGTTTATTGTGTCACCTCCGTGGTCCACCAGCATCACAGAACCTGCAGACCTGCTCCCCCTTTGTGAACCATCATTGATTTTTATTCTAATTTTAGAAAAACCTCAAGAACAACAGAATTGAATAATAATTTGGCTCTGAATAGTTAGTCAACAGTTAACTCACTAATAAGTTAGACTGGTGACCTGTCCAGGGTGTTCCTGCGGTTCTCCCTATGTCACCTGAGATGAGCTCCAGCCTCTATCACATACATTTTCTCAATTTTACTTTGTCTTTAGTCTCTATTTTTAACTTTAACAGCAGTAGAATAACTGTTAAAGTTATTCTATTGCTCCATTTTGTGGCTTTGCTTTATTGATTCCAGATTATATTTGGTGTTACAGAAAGAAATTCATTTAACTTCCTTGGAAAGTATTACTTCCTGGATAAAGGTGTAATTAGTGACCTGAGCTACGCTGAGACAGTAATTAGAGGAGAGGAACAATTAAATTAGCATACAATGAGCTGCCTAATAAACAGATACATTAGGTTTTTTAAGGATCACCTCTGCGTGTTTTAGCTTCAGGCCCAGACTCTCTCGGATGCCTGCCAGTTACCAGCCAATTCCCAGCCACATTCCAGACTTTTAGTATAAATCTGTCAGTTTGCAAAAGCATCGTGCCTCCACTGCTCCACCAATTTGCCACTTTTTAGGAATGCTGAAACTTGACATTAATGCCACAATAATCCCTCTCACCGAGTCTACAGTAGTGAAGTCCAAACCAAACCAAACACAGGGTCAAACAGGCCTCTCTGTAAGAGGGAATGACTGCTTCGTCACATGCTTTTCAGCGAGCATACGACCGTCCCATGTAGGTCCGGCCCTGTTTGCTTTTCTGGGAGCAGTTCCTCGAGCTGCCCGTGTCAGGTGGGGTGATGGGTTGCCAATTATTTGGCGAGGCTGAGAAAGTAGCAGAGAGCCGCCCTGAGCTGCCATGTTGTATTAGCATCATGCTGCTGGCAAGTAGGTACCGTAGTAACGCCTCATTTCAGTTCAGTGCGCCTGCTCTCTGTTCTCATAAGGAGCTTTAATACGCTTATGTCCCTCCTCCAGATCAGTTTGTAGCTATGACTATTTATGAACGCTCAGCACGCCGGGTCACATTTATTCCACTAAAGGTTTCAAACTCTCATTAAGTGAATACATTAAATGACTGAGGAGTCTCCGACATTCATGCATGTTGCATTATTTGTCCAAAGAATTACAAAGGTATGATAAGTGAATGTCCATTTTATTTCCTGTCAAGAAACTTTGTGTTTTACAATCCAAGTGGGATTATTTTATAAAGAACTGATGTTGATTCTTCTGTATCTCAATGCATTTCCTGAAAAACAGAAAAATATGTCAACTTTTAAAGGTATGATGAGGTGAAATAATTTTTATTGATGAAACTAAAAAGTAAATAAGTAAGCTTTTTAAGGCAGGTACAACTTTCACTTGGCAGCAATACATTTGTAATTTATTTAGGACCTGCTCTTTGTTTATCATAAGGGCACAAGACACTGTCAAAACAATTTGTAAGATAAACCTGAGTGACTGTGAATGTATCCATGGGCCAGAAATGAAGAATTGAGAGACTTTAGAGGAGTAAAATCACATTTTTCAACTAAAAAATAATCAGGTTTGGTTTTGTTTGAAAATCAAAAACAAATGAAGATGGAGATAATGTTTAATATCCAGCTCACTTCATTAAGCAGTGAACCAGAAAATCACCACTTCAGTCTAACAATTCAGCTTCATGTCCACAATTTTAACTTGAGAAAATGGTTATTGTGCAGAAAACATATTTTTCTGCTCTCAGTTCTCACACTGTGCTCAGCAGAAACCACTGTAGTGTTAGTAAAATCAAAATGTAAAGTAATATATAATTAGGGAAATATTAGGTTTGACCTGCTAACAAAGTGAGCTTGCAATAGTTCATTAAGTTATTATTTTGCTCTTTGACAAAACAATATTGAATATGCCTGTGGAAAACTGAATCTGAACAAGCATCATCTTGTACTTTTTTCTCAAAATCTTCTCTTGGGCACTGTACTGATTACTCACAAAAGCTGTAATATGGCGTAATATTTCATCATGCATACATCTTACATACATGCATATTCAGTTTGAATGGGTAGGTTCATCCTGATTTTTTGTTGTATAGTGCATAGTTTTGAACAGTACAGCAGCAACAGGTGTAAACTTGGGAAATGTTAAGAGACTAATGACAAATCTTTTAGTTTATTCCTCTCGACATATAGGAACAAAAATCTGAAGATTTTCAGTAACACAGACACAATTTCCATAAAACGAAGCATGTCACTGGATCCCGCTGATCTAGATTTCATTCATAAATCTGCTTCTTCATCTTCACCATCCTCATCCCCACTGCTCCTTCTCTGTTTACTAACCTTAACAGGGACATTCATGAAGCACTGACAGACTTCCATAAAACCAGCATTTCATTTCTAACAATGGCTCAGTGTCAAGTTTAATTCAGTCCGCTTGTTAAGCGCCAGCAATTACTAAATCATACATGTGCAGACAACTCCTGCAGTGGGTGATAATAAGCCACTTTCTTTGTTACAGACCCTGAACAAACTTGAGGGGGGAACATGTGAAGCAAAGATAATGCAACCAGTTGAGCGTGAGTGTGTGCAAAACCCCAGTGAACGCCCCCGTAGAAAAACCCCTCAGCCCGGAATAAAGCATGTCCAACTGGGTTAAGGTGATTCCACTTTAATAGTGCTGGGATCTGTGACCACAACAGAAAGTAACAATAGAAAATACAGCTGCTCGCTTGTGAAAGTCACTTCCTCCTGAAAATAAGAGGCTGCGTCCGGATGGATTTGGGAGGAACGCCGAGAGTTTCTTTGTGGTGATTTTCTGTTAGTTTGTTTGGGGTTTCTCCTTCGGCGTGACGGCCACAGGTTACTGCACAACAAGCCCACACAGGCTTAAATTTGACCTGCAGATTCTGATAAAGAATTGTGTTTGGTGACATGTTCTTCCAGAGTTTGATTGTGTTCGTTTGTTTAATTCATCCCTGTAACGCTCTGATACTTCCTTATAATTAGGGATCAAAGGTAACATCTGCATGCTCAGACCCGGGCAATATCAAAAGCCTGGCCATTCATTTGAGTTCTGTGAGGTTCTACTTTACCCCAGCACAACATCTGCATGGATATACTGGGCTAATGGGCTCAGGTTATTAATTCAACCTAACATGGCTGTGTGTCCCAGATGTTGTGCCAGTTCATCTTAAAGTTTGAGAGATTTTATTTTAAAGTTTACTTCAAGTTACAGATGTTGATCCGTAAAGACATCACTGAATTCTGTGGAGTTCCCAGACAAAAATGCTGTGATTAATCAACTCTGATTAATCTTTTCACCTTTGCGCTTCTTTTGTGTTTATTTCTTTGTGTGGAATGGGCTCGTTGTTGCCCCTTATGGCTACTGGAGTCAGAACAGCCACTGTGACTGGTATCTCGGTACCAGTGAGGGTTTTTCTTCCTCTTAGCCTCAGAAGGCACAGATGAGCAGTTTAGCACAAACAACATAGTAAAGTAAAGGGCACATTAGAAAAATGAATTACGAGACGTGTTTCAAAACTGTATTTTTCAGTTTTATGAAAAGAAACGACTTTGAAGATAATAACTGGCTGCTTTTTTATGAAAGCATGTCTGGTTCATCTCTCCACCTCTAGTAAAAAACAGTGCAGCCACTTGTCAGTGCCTTTTCATGACAGTTTCCAATCAATGGATGAGACACTCTGGAAGGTGATATTCTGGTACCCTGATGTAAAATTAAACAGTTAAAGTTATGGAAGAGTATATGTATTTTGACAAAAACATTTATGGAGCAAAAAACAGGAAATAAAACTTCTACATCTGCAACACATTAAAGTTTCTTCATCCATAGGCTCCATAGCCACTTGTCTCCTTTACTAATTTGCTGCAAATACTATGCATGAATATACAAATAGGTCGGCCGAAACAAACATCTGTGCATTGTGTACAGTATATAGTATCTACAGAACTATATATTTACTGAGCACGCTGCACTGGAATTTATAGACAACATTAATTATTAATTTTAGTTATTTTGAGCCCACGCAGTCATTTAGAGGAAGGACTGAATGATCCTCCTGCCAAATCTAATTCTCCCAATGTGAATAAAAGAAGAAGTTAATGTTCAGTCTGATAGATTATGATAAAGATTTTCTATGGAAAAAGCCAGCCAAAAAATTGTGTTTAGTGGCAGAGCTCCAGTGATGGAATTTGTGATCCATCTACAAGAGCAATGTCCCACATCACTATTTTTCACTTTTCTTTAAGTAATTCAACTTAATAAATGTCAAACTGCCTTTTAATATTTGTGGGCTTTCAATGTTATTTTACCCAGACTGCAAACAGGAAGCGTTTTAATCTGACAGGAGTCTCAGAGTGATTTTATTTTGAAGGCGTCCGTGGTTGCACTTCCTGTTTGCGCCTTTATCCAGGAAGTAATACTTTCCAAGGAAGTTAAATGACTTTCTTTAAGACTGTTAACCCTCGTCACCTAACACCAGGTAAGATTCTCTGAAGGTGTGTTTTCACACAGAATGACTAAACTATTCTGCACATTATTTTTTTTTTATTACAGCACTTTCATATCCAGTGTTTATTTGAGGCTTGAGCTCAGTTCAGGAAAGAACTGGGCCTCAGATGTTGCTCTGTGTGATTCTAATTACAATTATGTTTTACTTTGATTAAGTAAAAGCTGCTGCAGTTATGAAATGTCAGTTTTTTAGAGCAGTGATGCATTTTTCATCATAAACACAAATGTTTCCCTTTAATTACCTAATGTCGCCTTCTTTCATCATTGTGGGTGAATGACTCTGAATGCTGTTTGAGTGAAGGCCTCTCTGTGGATACTAGTAGGAGTTTGTACAGTGGTGCTGTTGGCCCAAAGTGACATTCAGAAATCAATTTATTGCCATCACCTAAATGCACGTCATCAACTCTGCAGCGCCACACTCAGTCTAGTTTGTGAGCGTGAGGTGTCCCTGTCAGGGAGCTTGTCAAATGACACTTGCTGTTGAGCTACAATGTGGCTCAACAGAGGAGCTGCTCACAGCTGGCACAGTGTCAAAGCAGTCTGAGGTCTGCACGGAGGGGGTTGACATTTTTATTAACTGTGTGTGTGTGTGTGTGTGTGTGTGTGTGTGTGTGTGTGTGTGTGTGTGTCTGTGTGTGTGTCTGTGTGTGTGTGTCTGTCTAGATGGCACTAAGAGCATTTGTTTAATTGTGTAATGATGAACACTAGGACATGAAGCAAGTGACTCTAAATAATTTGGGACCAAGCCTTCACCTTTTGAGTATGCATGCTAAATTATTCAATATCACATCAAAGATGGTCTGTGGGGGGTGAGCTGAGGAGTTTTGAGATTAGTCAGTAAAGCCTCAGCGGAGTGTATGTGTTCTTATTTTTCAATGTCAGAAATGACTCAAAACCAACTCAGCCCTATCATAAATCTTTTTCCACTTTAAAAGATTATAATTTCTCAGCTTTTCTTTTAAAACCGCAAGACAGTTGATAATTCTTCTGTGTATTATTGAGTCGAAGTGGAGTGCATCATATTGAGGGGTGGTTGTAATATTTCTGCCACCCACTCTGACCTCAATAATAAACATTTAGAAAGATGAATTCCTTCATGGCAGCAAAATAATAGAAGGCTAATGTTTGCATACTTAATGTCGGCTCTCTCGCAGATCGGGATCCTCCCATGTGATCTATTCTCAGAAGTGCAGTCTAGACAGTGTTGAATTTAAAGCCAGAATAAAACATAAAGCACAATTGAAATAAGTGTTCTTGATCTTAATGCACATTACTGCTGTGTCCCAAGGAAGGAGGAAAAAACACTTAAACAGTCAGTCATGAAGAAAAGAGAGCCTGAGGGCTCTTTAGGCTGGGTACATGTCTGTGATGCACCCAGCTACTTTAGCTGTCATGCTGCAATATCTCTGAGCCTTCGCTGGGTGCACTGATGCTTGGCGTAAGCCATTTAGCAGCGCCCTGGTTAACTGAAACTGACAAAACTTCTGATTTTCGGCCTGATCTTAGAATAACACCCCTGGCGTTTGTGAAGTCGTCTTCGCCCATTTCATCCAGCGGGGCCCTGTAACTGCATTTGCAGCTGACAGAGATGCAGATGAAAATGCCTTATGCTGTTACAACCGTTGCCCAGAGAATTAAATTAAATGGAAAAACAATAACAAGGGAAATCAGATCTGGCTGACAGTTGTAGAAAGGACAAGGGGTGAGAGTTATACTGATGCTCAAAGAGCATGTCAGACTGAAGGGCACAAAAGTGCTGTAACAAAAATAAAATAAGATGGCATTTGGCCATTTGAAGCCAATGGATGCTCTAAAGGGTAAAGTGTTGATGGCTCCAGTCACATATTTGCCAGGAGTTGCTCTTTGCACAATGTATTTGCCCAGAATAAAGCAGAGCAACAACACTGGACAATGAGATGTTTACAGCTGGTCATGTGAGAAGTCAAATCTGCTCATGACACTGGAGAAAATTTCACTGAACATTACAAATCAAGATTTACTGCAGTGCAGGGCTTGAATATTGCTGCTTATGTAACATAATATTGTGAGCTGCAGTATGATAGATGGTGAGCTGGACTTTTGCTTCCTGTAATCCACACACATCAAAACACTGCAGCTCCAGCAGTTGGGACATTTACAGAATACAACGCACAGAAAACAGCAATCGTAATACAGAATTTTATGCGGTTTATACTTTGAAAAGGCGCCACGTTTACTAAAGAACAGTCATATAAAATGCTGCCGTGACCTGAGTCCAACTCCAGAGTACCAAGGTTAGAGAAAGCACTATTTTTCAAAAGCAAAAAGATTGACAAGAAGCGACAATATTTTTCTCTATTGAACCTCAGTATAGTTTTTTTCTGTATTTCTGACCAACTGTTGTCAGTGGCTCAACACAACCAGTCCAACAAACATTTTTATTTTGGCAGACAGAAGAACTCTGCAGATTTCATTTGTGCAGTGTCAATTTCTTCGCAACTTGCCATTTACATTAATTGTCATCATAATTCTCATCATATTAAAACATATTCTGGTTGCAATTATTTTCCCCACATAAATGCATTTGCGTTAGCAGTTTACTTGAAACCTAATCTGTAGAGGACAGGGTTGAATCTGCAGGAAGTTGAGCTGCAAACAAGTAGTTTGGAGGAGTGATTTTTTTTTTTTTTTTGAAGAGCTGTGTATACTTGATTAAACAACGTGCACTCATTAGAACGTAAAATGCTCCTTTTCCTATTAATGAAAAGCAAACGATGCTGCGATTGAGTCATCTTCCCATAGGACCCCCAAACTGAGCAAAAAACAAATTGACTATAAATGAAGCCGTTACATCTTTAGTCGTCATTGACCTTATCATTTGGTCACTTTTTGTCTTTTTGTCTTTTTAGATGGTTTATTTTGGTGTTTTTTTGTATTTGTGGCCAATCCATAGTTTTTGTTTGGTCATTTTATATCTCTCTTTGCTCATTTTGTGTCAGACTGAAATATTAACTCTGCATCTTGCACTGGGCCCAGGGTCAGGGGCCTGTCTGCTGTGGGTTCATTCAGTAATCCATCCATGCACAAGTGTTTCTGGTTAAATTCTAACTAGTGTAACGTGAAACCACAAAGTTAGTGCGGCTTATATTAGTGTATGTATGTCCAGTATAATGGCAATAACAAAACTAACTGACACATGGGCAAACCCCAGGCTCAATTATTCAGAATTCATTATATTTTGTCATAGTGTGTTGATTGATGCATTTAGTGCACATAGGAAAAACAAACAATTTCACTTTTTACTTCAGATATTTCAAAATAAAACAAATATGGCTCCACAAATGATACATCTCAGGGTCTTTTTTTAGCAGCTGGAGTTTGATGAATCAAGGAGACCAAGTTAAAAATGGTGGTGTGAGGATGACGACAAAATTGACAAAGAATCAAATCAGTGTCTTTGAGTTGAGAATGATTTTTAATACTCAAACAATAGTTAGTTCATTAGCAATTCCTCATAAGACAGTTTTGCACTAACATGGAATCCAGTGTAATACTCGCAGCCAACTTTAAAAACCACTGTTCCTGTTTCCTTTTAACATCTGTCCCATTCATATTTGCAATACGTAAGTGAAATATTTTTCAAATTGGTGGAATGTTTAAAATTCTGCATGGCATTGTGCAAAACTGTCCATCAAAAACACATCGAAGAACAAAGCTGATTTGCAATGCTTCCCGACGCATTTTCAATTTGTCGACTTCTCTGCTTAGGTTTGGTGTTTATGTGAAATGAGGACGTACTTTTAGCACAGAGAAAATTGCTTCTACTGGCTGACGTGTGTATTTGTGGCAGTATATACTGTAACACCCCGAAGCATGTAATGAATTAATGGTTTACAGTGCCGTTTGTGGCGTCCTGCGGACCTCGGCCATCAGAGCGCAGCACCCAGGCGAACTGTAAAACTACCATAGTTTAAAAAGGGCATGGGTTTTGTCTCAGCATGCTCATCCTAACAAGTTAATTAGGCATAGTCCTGTGCACATGAACTTTAAGCTTGTATAATTATTAGTCAAAAGATCTGCCGTTAGGTGCACCGAGCTAATTATGTGAAGATAAATCTTCTGTGGCATGAGGTAATTTCCCGGTGCTCTTTAAAGATAGTAGAGAATATGGCAGATAACTGCTTGGAGCCTTTGCGAGTCAGCAGAAGCTTAGCTAAATGTGGCAGCAAGTGTCAGGCCAAATCAATATACGCTTCCCAGCATTCCTTTGGTGCCATAATCCAGGCTGTGGTGGGCACTGACCCTGGGGAGGCCTGGCCTCTTGTTTTCTTGCCCTGTTTTTTCAAAAGCAGCTGCACTTATGGACATGACAGCACTGAGCACAAGCTAATTACCACCGAAAAAGAGCAGATTTTGTGCTGCAAACGGCTTTGCTCATATCTGAGCAACACTAGGCAGCTCCAGTGGTTAGGCCTCGGGAAGAGGGATGTGCCAAATATATATGAAGGTGTTTGCAGATGACCTCAAGCTTAAAAACCCCTTCACGTGTGGTGTGCAGAAGACTTATGAGTTAAAAAATCTCTCTGGATGCAGAGTGTGTTGGTCAGCTATTTCACCTGACCAATTCATAATTTGACTTGCGTGATCTAGATTTTGAGAGAGGCCTTCCAGCTGATTTCACAGATCCCATTAAGTCATAGTTTTGTATTACCTGACTTAAAATAACAAGAGATAATCCTGCCATCCGGCTAACCAGCCATGAAATTGAGGAATCTCCTTGACTAACTGGATTCCATTGCAGCGACTCAAATTATGACACCCAGAATGTACAAAGATTATAGAAAAATTTGATTTTGCATATCAAATATAACCATTCTGGCTGTTGTTTAAATCATAATTGTTTTTGTTCTAACAGGCAGCCGATAAAGCAGCGTCTCCATCTTCGCTTCGCCAGGAGATGGATATAATCCAGGACGAGAAGCTGCTAGAGGACGTCCAGCACATCACATCTCCTCTTGTAAGAGTTACTCACATACTTAAGCCATCAGCCGCTCATTAAAAATGTAAAATTAACGTTTTTAAAGTGGAACATGATTGTGGTGTGTGCCGAGGAGGCAGCGAAGCGCGATGCGAGCACATGAAATGCATTTGGTCAACTGCCCCCCCCTCCAGGCAACAGGGAACTGTGAAGGTGCACTGAGTGAAACGAGAGCAGATTGCTTTTATTCTTTATTTAGAGAGTTATTCCAGACACTGAGTCACAGATGCTCTGCCACAGTGAAAATCCTCCCTGCTCAATTGGAGGGAAATGTTGAAGGCCTTGGGTCTCTGTGGGGAAAGTATAAAAAGCAATCAGGGATTTGCCTTTTCCTCAAACATGTTATTTTTTCTGATTTCTAAGTATGTCATAGCTTCAGACTATTATTTTCCTCCTGGGACATTTATATTAAGACATAAATACACTGTGTGGAGTTACATTTGTTTGCTAACAGGCCAGTTTCTTCATGAGATTAATTGTCTAATATACAGATGTGTTGCACATTAATATTTTCATGCTAGTTACACTATAAATACTAAGAGGCTAACCTTTGAACATCAGCATGTTACCATTGTCATTGTTCATGACACAATCTGACTTTAGTGTTTAAAGGGCAACTTCCCTATATTTTAAAATATTTCTCTGCTCATAGCTTAAAAACTCCTCCAGATGACAGTACAATTATAAGTATAATTAAAAGTTCAGATATAATCATCTAGGGGAGCTCTGGAAAACCAGGTTGACCATGATTACAAATGCTATAGTATGAAGATAACATACTTCAATCTGAACTGAAGGTTCTTCCAAGTGATGCCATCTGAAGGCATTTTTCAGCTAGAAGTAGAGATACTTTAATGTACTGAAGTCAGAGGGACATTTAATGACATTCCTTACATGTACTAGTCAAACTACAACCAAAAGGGTGATGCTGGTGAAATGAGTTTCAATAAGCAAGTTTCAACTCCCTTTAATTTTTTAACTGTTCAACAGTTTGTAATGTTATAAAAGCAGGAGAAGTAGTGTTCGCAATTAAGTAAGCAGATCTTTCTCCGACAGTAGTATGGTCAACAATGAACTGGGATGAGTAACAAGAAACAAAAACTAATTCTATTTTTATTTTTTCAAATGATAAAAATACAGTCTCGTTCACTGGTTTTTAAAATCATTTTAAAAAAAATGTGCCAATGAGGATTTGCAGTAATAGTGAAAAAGTGATAAAAATACTCAGTAGGATAATTTAGTGAATTGTTGTATTGTGTAGTAGTTGGTGGTTTTGGCCACTAATCAGCTGAATCCTCGTGCTTCATCACAACTTCCTAAAGCTTCTGCTGTGGAGTCTTAAATAAGGAACAACTTTCACACTGAGAATTTAAAGGCACAAATCATTTCCCCTTCTTGTCATCATCAATCATAATTACGCCACAATTTCTTCACCTTGGACCAATTTGTGCCACTGAGATCAAACAGCAGTGTTAATGGGCGCCCGGCTCTCTCTAAAGGTAATCTATATCATGTGGTGTGGGCAGCAGCTTTTCAAGTCAGCCCGAGCTTTGTATTGTTTGTCAGTGGAACGTTTTTTCCCTGCAGCCAACATGTAAATTTACTTGCATAGTCAATCACTGTCTTGGTCAAACAAAAAAATGTGCAAATGCGCTTAACGTTATTGTGGTATTAGATAAATACAACATTGAGAATATATTTACTGTAGGATGATGAGTACTGGGTGATTACAAAGATCTGCTTTTTACATGTGGCTGCACTCCTAATGACTTGTGACATGTGAACAAGCTCTAATCATCATTGTTTCAGTCACAACACAAACCGGGTCTTCAAAGGTTTGCTGAAATTACACCAAATGACTCTCACCGGCAAAGTCAGTCAGGGGCTTTGCCTGTAAACAGGATGTGCTAAAGTGTTATGACTGGTTGTTGTTAGGAGCAGGGGATGAGCGTAAGGAGCACATCATGTCATTCATACACACTGGTGTAAAGTGCCAAAACACGACACAAAATGACGTGACGTCAACTCATTTTCATGGAGAAACATTTGTATTGGACACAAAGCTTTGATAAGTGGTCCAAACATCAGAGAAGCACCGTAACTAGGGTAGCGTGGCAGACCCAAATGTTGTTTGCAACTGTGCCAAAGTATTATAAATATTACAAATTGAATACACTCAACCAATTTTGATACTAGCAAAACTGCAAAAATACTATTAACAGTAAATGAAAGAAATTGGCGCCTACTTTCCGCTTTTTTTTTAAGTGCATTTTTTTCTTTCAAATCAAGAAAGAAAAACTAAAAGTGAAAAGTTCATTCTCAGCATTTTTTTTATTTTGCTCATGAAAACAGAAACTGAAGGTCCACTTACGTTCAGGACCAATTGTACCACAGTGTTTTTTTTTAACACAAAGTCCCTGAAATCACAACAGCTCCTACTGTGTTTTATAGTTGAAAGCTTTGCAAAAAACAGTAAAAGAGACCTTGATTTGGTATTGTTATGTTACAGTAAAACAAAACTAAAATCAAAGGGGTCAAAAACTCAGAAAGTTAAATTTAAATGACTCTGAAAACAGTAATCGAGTAATTGGACCCGAAATAACGGTGCTGCTGTAAAACAATGAGATATAATGTCTAAAAGTGGCTACAGCTGGTGCAAATATGAACATTCTGAACAAATTGATGCAATATTAACAACCTGGATGGCAGCAGTGGATTAATTTATTTGCTTTTCCACTGCACAAATTTTAGTGTAGCATTGTGTGGGGTTAATGTGTTTATCTGACTGACTGTACAATAAGAGAAAAGACGTGAACAGTGAATTATCAGTTGTTGGACTTTTCTTTCAAATTATTCCGAAATACTTTGAACTGTGTAATAAAGGCACAGCGCATAAAGTGGCATTAGCATGCATACCCAGGAGGAGTAACACTATAGTGTTGGGAAATACTGTAAGCAACAGATGAAAGGGCATGAGCCCATCGCCGTTTCTTACATAATGTGTTTGCAGTTAGCAAGAGGCAGTTGTTTCTTACCCCCATCTACTGTAGTTTAAGCACCCTGTCACTTTAAACTAGAGAGATCTGAAATTTTGCTGGGTGACTGCTGAAAAAAACCAATGCCTTGGAAGTTGTATCCTGTGGCTCTTTGGCTCAAATCAAACCCAGAGAGGCACAAAGAAGAGCCGAGCGGCAGCAATGCCCACTCGAGAGAGGCTGGTAACGCGATCCTTCAACAAGCTGGTTCGGGATCACAGGCCTGACACTCAACTATTCGTGTTTTTATCCATAACTTAGAACTCTGTATCACAGAAACGAACACTCTTCACGTTTAAGAAACACGAGGTCTTAGTGATGGATTTACTAGTGTGTAAAGCTGCAAGTTCTTCCTCTGTTTACATGAATTCCTATTGATGGTTGGACTGGATCTGTTCCAGTCTGGGTCAGTTGGTGCTGACAGTTGTCAGATTATATCATTCAGGATGAGACATGCAGAGGTTCTAATCTAAAGACTTTACATTCTCTGTCATTGTCACAAACCCTTTTTAAAGGACTTGGTGTTGGCGAGGGACACGCACCAGTGAATAAACAGCTTTACAAGTTGACTCTCCTACACACTGGAATACAACAATGGAAGCTGCTGGTTGCAATCCACATTAGTGTTGGTACAAAAACATGCAAGAGTTCTCACAGGATTAAATTAGTTGTCTAGCTGGTGGCAGTCAATTCTAACAAATCATTTATAATTTGTCTGTTTGACTTTTGCCTGTCAAAGATTGATATGTACAGGTTAGTTGGAACAACCTTTGTCTAGTGTTTGGGTGTGTACTTCTGCATGGATGCATATGAATCTGACGAAATACAAAACTATTTTATTTCACTTGAATATCCCCTGTGGAAAGGACAACAAAGCCCACACAGCCTACAGAGGGAAATGAAGGTGAAATAACTCTTAACACAGAACACTATCTCCCTCAGTTGTGACGTCAACTGTTGCTAATAAGGTCGTAAATATTAAACTTATTTAAAAAAAAAAATTTGGAGTAAGACTGGTGCTGTCCCAGGCCAACTTGGTCTGACCAGTTTTCATAACCAAATCCCATTTATAATCCGCTGCACAGTCATGTAGTCGGTGTGCCTACATTTAGACAACACACTGGTATCTGCTGAAATCCTGTGATGATCACACAGGTCAGTGACATTGAACATGCCCATTTCACAAATCCAACATAATTTTTTTTTTTTTAATGTGGCTAGTGTATAAATGCATCTCTGTCAATGTCTATTAGAATTGCAATCTGTTCACACATGAATATGGAAAATGTGTTTTTGTAATGTCCCTTTAAACTTTATTTTGCTTGTTAGAAGTTTAGTGAGACAAAAGTAGTATTACGTAAATGCTTTAAAAATGCTGTGAACCATCCCTCTGTAAATAGGATGATCAGGTCAGTTCTTGAAGGGATTTTGTTATAAATTACGTGAATATTTTCCAGTCAATTGATGCCATTATTAAGATGAGACCCAAATGAAGACAGGATGTCAGTTATGATGGACTAAAGCCATGAACTGGGACTGACGTTTAAAGACGGGCTAATTGAATTGAATTGAATTTGATCAGAAAGATCACATGTTGACAGTGTGGGAAAGCAGGGGTGATGGAGAAAAAGTCAGAAATTCACTTGTGAGATATTAAAAAAGCTTAATTAATGTGGACACAAAGGCTAAAACCTACAATGATGAATGTTCAGCCTCCAGCTTCAGACAGAGACATTACATTTTCCATATAACCATGGTTACTTCCCGAAAATGGACCAGCTGACCGTGAAGTATTTTTTTTTTTATTAATTTAACAACTGGTAAAATATTCATGAGCAGGCAAGCAAAGTTTGGACCCCATACTCAGAATATGGCTGGGAAATATGAACAGCATTAACATGGCAGCATGCTCTTTTAAAGAGCATTTCCTTACACTGCAAAAACCATTATTGTTTTGTTTGCTCCTGGCAAAGAAATAATCTGTCAGAACAGCTTTAGTGTTTTACAGCTTTGAAGAAACAATGAATCATATGCACTCGAATGTCACACTTTATCACAATCAACCATCTTTTCTGGTGTTGCCCAGAAATTATGACACATGCAAGAAATGCCTAGATACATCTAGATTTTTATTTTTCTGCGGTTTAATTGACCAATTCAGGATTATGCACAAAGCGTTTTTATTAAGCAGAACATGCTTGTGTAGCTGGTAAATAGTCTGCTATAAAACACTTAATGTTGATCCCCAATCCCCATTCCAATGATGACTAGCTGGTTTCTAATATCCAAATGTGTGTGTGTTTAATGAGGCCTAAGACATTTTATTCTCCTGCTATAACACTGTCTAGAAAATTGTGCACTGCTGAGTGTAATCATGCAATGCTATCTGGCACAGACACTCTCTGGCGGCAGCAAGGCAAAACCTGCAGCCCAGAACTGCTCCACTTAAGGGAGGCTGATGTGAAAGGAGCTGACAGGCGAGAGTGGAAGGCCCTCCAGTCATGCAAAATGCAAAAGAAATATGACTTTATTACAGCTCCTTAATGGTGACATAACAATCTGTTCAGCCACTTCCCTCCAAATCTGAAAGCATTTTGGGAGAGTGCTTCAGTCTACAGGATAGGATGGACTCGAAAATCTCTGTGCGAGTGCGTTTAAACACAACAACAGAGTTTAAAATACACTTTTGCTCATGTGTCACAGCTTTTATTCATTTATTTATTGCTTGTGCTTCACATCACAAAACTAAATGTTCCAACAGACAAAGCAATAAACAACAGGATGTGAGAAATTGTTGTCTGGTTGGTTTAATACAAGGTGCTTTACATTTTATGTAAACAGCTATTCCTACAGTTTCAGTTTGGGGAGAACATGTGTATCGATGCTTTCAATTCTTTCTCTGGATCCTCTCATTTAAATATTTCTCTACTTCTAGCTGAAAACTCCTCCAGATGATGACGTGTAGATTTTCAATTTAGATGACATCATCTGGAGGAGTTTTTTAGTGATGGTGTCATCTGGAGGAACTTTTCTGTTTAGCAGATATCTGCGGGTTTTTTTTTTTTTAGTTCAGACAATGAAATGTGTTTTTTACTTTTAAGGGATGTCAATCTGGATTATTCTCCCCTTATATGATGTCATCAGGAGGAGCTATTCTGTTTAGATCTTGTCATTTGGTGGAGTTTTTCCGTTCAGATGATGTCATGTGGGAGGCATTTTCTAAAGAAGCATTTAATATAGGAGGTTAGATGAATATTTAATTCATACATGTGTTATTCAAACTAGAACTATATGAGGCAAGTTGTAAATAAGTAAAGTTGCCCTTTAAGTTACATGTTTTGAAATAAGCTTAAATCATTTTTAAATTTGTGATAGTGAAATAGGACAATTCTTTTACTGTATATGTGCATTATAAATTTGGAGTGTAGGGATGTTTATCACACTTAGTTTAGCATACAAATGTTAAAAATTACATCCTACCAACACCAATGAAGGCTGTTTTTTATGCTGTTTCTATTAAAATAACAACCAGCTGTTTAGACTCAGGATGCAAAACGTAGATTGTGGTCAAAACCCTCTCAGGCCAACAACAGAACCATAACTTTTAACTACCAAAAACATCTGCAGTTATCTATCTGTGGACTGAGTGAGAACAGTGTCTGAAAAAGCCCTCTGTTTCTCTGTGAATTATAGGTGACTGTTGACCTCCGAGCTTCCTCTCTTCTTGGACACTAGATATGTGAAGGTAAGCACACACAGGTAAGTGTTCTTTGATTTCAGAACAAGCTGCAAACTCACTGCTCAGCTGTTTGAGTGCACCATACACTAAACGGAATAACACACAAAGTCAGGTTTGGAGTGTACAGGTTCGAATTTCTATGTGTAATAGATGATGAACTTTCAAACACAATGATGCTGGATTAGGAACAATGGAAGAAAATCACAGTGTGTGACTGAGAACTAATCACATTTCTGTATAATGCAAACGTTACAATTGTATTGTATATCTCAGCTGGTTTTTAGTAATTTCTTAAACAGTGGAAAAAAACGAAGCCTACACCTAGGACCAGGTGTGAGCATCTGCTTACAGTAAAACCTTGAACTGGCAATGTAGCTTTTGGACTAAAATCACAGCTTATTTACAGTCTAACAGTTGTATATTACAGTCAAATTTTGTAAAGAAAATAACCAGAGGATGTAGTAAAAATGTCAGTGAATAACAACTTCATCAGACAGACACACACAGTCATACAGTTTGACTATGAGTGCAATTGTGCTTCCATTCATACACTACAAACATGACCTCATGACCACAAATGGCAGCTTCTGACTGTAAGTAGAGCTCCTTACCGAAAGGTAGAAAAGCAGTACATATGTACAGCGTATGAAACAGGTTTTTACGTTTACATTTCTGGTACACTCAGAGTGCTGAAAGTGCGTATGGGCACAAATTTTGTCCTCAAAGTGCTGTAGAAACAAATCGTGTTCACCTGAATTCTCTCTCACTTAGGCAGATGACAATGTTGACATAACTCAGTCTATTACGGACACACAAATAGTGTGTATGTGAATTCATATCCAACTTTTCTCTCCTCCTCTCTCTTATACAGTAACACTCGTTGTTCATTGTGTGGACAGACGTATTTCGAGTTGTGTTTGAAAAAGCTGCTCCGTGCAGGAAAGCTTATGATTGTGTGACTCCTATGATCACGTTTTATGTTCATTGTAAACAGGGTTTCTGAACTTTCTGTACCTTCTACATTAGCTTTACACTGTGATATCTCAAAAAGCCGAAGGACATTTGTTTGACAGTCTGAAGTGTCTGTGAACTGTGACCTCTGTAACACATCATTCCTGTCAGCTGGTTCGTAGCGTTGGCAGCCTTGTTAATTGTGTAGTAGATGACAGATTGTATGAGAGTCTTTTAATGTTGATGGGAGTTCAACCTTAGGCTGCTGTCACGCTGGATTCGCTGAAATGTACAGTGGAGAGGATCTTCAAGCTGTTGTCACCAATCTGAGCAGATAATTTCTTCCTAATTGTTTTGTTTTTTAAAAACTATCAGCCGGTATTTAGATTTAACATTTTTATCATGTAGATGATGCTGAAAGCTGTTACAGGAAGGATGATTATAGCTGAGTGCCCATCATGTGAAAATGATCAGAACAGTTAGTTCTGTTGCACCATCTGGATCCGTACATTGCTCAGAGTCACTGGATTTGTTTCAGATGAGTGGTTCAGACAGAAATAGTTGCAGTGTTACAAACTGTTTTTCACTTGGGATTCCAGCAAGAGCCAAAGAGCTGGTGAACGGGTCAGAGCTCTGATACAGAGGCAGCATCAGTGTTGAGCTCAGATTTGACCAGTGCTGCACACTGGAGCTTTACAGCTCTGCTAGTGTCAAACACTGTGACAGGCTGCCGCAAAAATGATCTTAATCATCATTATTTCGTGGTGTTATATGTTTCTCCAGGTATTTCTGCTTTCATTCAGAGTGGATCGGGAAAGAGGTATTTGCTCTAATTGAAAAAGCTTGACAATAAAATCGTAATGCACTTTAGTTCCTGACATGAGTGATATAAGATGGTTATAATGTTTTGATTGGACGTTCCTTGTTTTCTGTCTGACCTTTACAGTTACTATATGTAAACAATCTACCACATGTTTGCTGAGTTCTTCTTGTTTTTATCTTGTCAGTAGTTATTTTATAATGATGTGCATTGGAAAAGGCAAAAGACGTGGTGGAGTCTGGATTCCCTATGACTACTTAACAAATCCTTGCGCGGGTGCACTGCAGGGCAATGTGGAGTTAAAAAAAATAAAAAACCACCAGCACCACCAGGCCTGCAAGAGGGTAGTAAAAATAATAATTGCATTTATAGTTGAGTTTAAAAGTTTGCATCCCCTTATTTTGACATCATCATCAGAAGTAACAATGGTCATGGAGTATTACAAAAAGTTACGATAAAAATTTTAAATTAGGTCAGTGCAAAAGTTTGCCCTCCCACTTTTTAAATTAATAAAAAATGTACTGTAATTTCTTATTAGTGAACCTTTGAACTAAAATATTATGTTTGCCAGTTCTAAAGAAGGGGATGCAAACTTTTGCACCCAACTGTATAAAAGTAAATACAATAATCAGTGCTCGGACATGATTACTAGGGAGTCGAGATTTGGGGCTACAATAATCTGCAGACTGTATTAATGGTCACATTTGCACTTGATCACTTCTATGAAAAAGAAGAGGGTAATAAATGGAGTTTTGTATTTTGCCTGAATGAAGTATTTAAATAATTATTTTGCCTTTTTGTTGTTGCCCTTTTACACTTTCATGGTTTTAAGTCTTAATACACTCGTGTCATTTACAGATGTAACAGGCTGCTGATTTAATGCACTTGAACAGCGGTTTATTCATAAACATAATATGTTTCCTATAAATCATATTAGCTTATTCTAGGTAGACAGGTTTTCAAGACCAAATGAAATGAGATTGTTGGCAACTATGGGGTGAACACAATAGATCATTAAACACATTCTGAGCCAGAATGGAGCTAAAAGCATTGTAAAAAAAAAAAAAGAATTAGTAGAATGTATTCAGTGGACAAAAACACAACCCCAAGTATGTATGACGTGCAGGTTGTCTGTCTGCGAACATGTTTGCAACAGTTTAGCTTATAATCATTGTTGTGTGTTTCAGCCCTCTGTTCACCATAAACATCAGTTAATGCAGCTATTTTTCTTTCATTTGTTTGAACCACTGCAGAGGGAGGGGTGCTTTATTTTGGCAGGAAGTGCTGATCACCATATCTTTGCTTTTCCCCCATTAGCTTATGCAAACTGTTCCTGGGCTATTGAGAGTAACACCTGTTTACTCAGCAGCTGTTGTTTAATAGGACTCTTGGTGCGCCGAAGCCACATGATAATAGTTTAAGTGATGACACCGCCTGTGTGAGAGCTGCAGGTGCATCTACCTGGCAGGCAGCCACTCGGGCTTTTAGCCCACAATCCAATGATTCCTATTTGGGGAGTAGTTGTCCTTTTCACTGCCTCGACCGCAGCTCAACTTGTGTTCAGCTCAGCTGCTGATTGCTCAGTGATATGTGTGTTTACCACGATAAATTCTCGTGACTGGGCTGTTGCACTTGTGAATTCGGACTGTCACGCTGGATGAGCGACACACAGCTGCTCAGCCCCCGGGGACAGGCGAGCTTGGGAGCACATGTCGCCAATTCAGAAGGAAGCAAAAGTGGTTGCAGTACAGATTATTACATTTCGTGGCATGAAGTGTGGGTTCGGTTACTGTCCTGTCGCCAATTGCCTGGAAGAGGAGGGTAAATCAGCAGGAAACACACCAGCTGTCAATTAACACTGACATCTTATATTGAACTTGTATAAAATCCCATAACAGGACATTTGCTTTGTCGTTAACTAGATGTTAACTAGAACACACTTCATCAGTAGACGTTGCACTAAAACGGAGTGGATTTGTCCTTCCCTACATAACAATACTTTTTTTAGCATGCATTTGGATCTGTGAGTTACACTGCATAAAGCCAAGAAAGAAACAATCGAACACATGGTTTCCAGTAGTGGCATGTGAGTGGATGAATAGGTCAACTTTGCATTTTTTTTGAAGGGAAATCATACTTTGGCTGTAGACATGCAGCCTGTGAATGTCGTCAGTGTCCAGTGACAAAGTAAAGAAATTTTATCTCTTGAGATAAATAAGAGGAGATTTTCACACTGTCCAGTTGAAAAATACAGATCTAAGCAGCCCTGCAAACATTTGTGTTTCTCTCTCTCTCACTTATAAAGAGCGTTGTTGCCATATAACTAGTCTGTGCTGCAAACAAGACGTTTAAAACCAATAGTGTTTTTGTTTAAGCCCTTAAAAAAAGTGGTTTCATATCAAAATCTGATCTGATTTGACAGATGCTGACATTCCCCTGGCTGCATCATCACATTCAAGTATTGCAGAAGTATGATTCACAGAAATGCCTTCATCGCGCTTTTCCAGCTGACTCAACCAGTGAGAAATGCAACAGACCCAAATGTCAAAGTTGACTGAAATTATTCAATCATTTGGAGAAAATTTGTTCATGTATTAAATTGAGGGAATGTGTGTCAGAAAGATGTAAGCAAAAATACACAATCACAATGTGCCAGCAGGATCATCATCAGATCATGCAGTGAAAATTAAACATTCAAGAAGCAGAGTTTTAAATTATGTAATGCAGTAGCACAATTATAACAGAACGATTAAAATTCAAGAATTCTGAGCATACATCATTCTGCCCTTGAACAAAAAAAGGTTTTCTTGAGCAACTAATAACCTGCTATTGATCAGAACACAGTCCCTGAAGACTGCAAAGAAACTGATATGTCTATGTTCACACACACAGCCAAGGTGCACGTGCAGAAGCGCCCAGGCACACACATTTATCTCAGTGCATGTGTTCACAGACTCTGTGCCTCCCAGTAACATGTTGGTCACAGAAGCTCCTTCCCAATTCAGTCGATAGGCTTCCATTAAGAGGGGGTAGACTGTCAAAGCAACCTGTGACCTCCTTTCGCCCCCTTGGAGCCCACTGGCCTGTGAAGTCTGTATCAATATGAGTTTCTACTCTTTGCACACAGCCACAATTCCCACTGTCCATTAGTCTCAAATATCTGTTTCCTCCAACTTGTTCTATTGATTTCGGTGTGTCTCTTGTTCAGAGCATGTACACTGATCTTAACGTCAGGGGCAGCTTCAGAGATGAGATTCTGTCACTTAGGCTTCACAGTTGCTCCATATTCACCTCTTTAGATGATTTTCAAAAACCTGAATGACACACGGAGTCTTGTTTTTGGTGCTAATTGTTCAAAGCACTCGACATTTGATCCTGGATTGGATGACACCCAGGCTGGACCATTGCCCTCGAAGGTCAGGGCTTTTCATCTTGGAGGGCACAGTGAAATGCCCAGTTGTTTTCACACACACAGACATATCACAGCATTGCAGAAGCACAATATGGTCTTATGTCCCTGGAAATAACACCCACATCTGGTACTGAAAGTGTCCTGATGGACATTTGCTTTTCCTTTCCTTCAGAAGTGGATAGAATACTGAGAGTTTACCTTATTAGCGGTATCATTACTGTCATTGAGATTGGACTTAATCACATGTAAAAGGCCATTTTTATTCTGTTTACAAAGGTTTACAGAGTAAATGCTACTAGGTTTTGTCTTCAAGGACGTTACAAGGCAGTGCAGACAGTAAAGGAGCATTTATGTTATCACCGCTTAAAACAGGAACATTGCCTTTTTATTCAAATAAAATACGATCATGCCACTTCAGCTGATGGATTTTTGGACAATATAATCTCCATATTAGAAATGGTAAACAATGACCTATATGTGTTCCTTTAAGTTAGCATAACAACATAAAATATGTGGTAATGGTAAAACAGCACAGGCTGCAGAGTTTGCGTGAGCAGCTTTCTAGATTTTTTTGGCCAGACTAAGGTTATTGAAGCTATTACTTTTTAATCTTTTTTAATTCATTCTATGTTCATACTGGGCTTCAAAAGAACGCGACTTGGATTCAGACTTGTTTAGTTTAGCATTTAGCTTGTGTGTCCATTTTTTTACTACGGTTAATCCAGCTCTCCAGTATCTATACCGCTTATAAAGCTGCAGAGGTGCTGAAGCCGATCCCAGCAGGCACAAGGTTGTACTACAGGTTTTTCCCATTGGCTAGGTCGCTAGTCTGTTTCTCGGGCTTGGTGCAGTTCACTTTTCATGTTTATCTTAAAAAAGATACAAGATTTTATTGATTTGAGGGACTGCTGCTGTAAAAAACAGACTAAGCTGTCTAAACAAGAAAAAAATACTTTAAAATTAATAAAGTGACATTTAAATTTAATAAATATAGCTAAGCCTTAAGCAATTTGAGTCATTTACTCATGATGCTGAGTGTCGCGGTGTAAGTCTACAGTAATGTAGGATGAGGTGTGTTTGAATGGATATCTAATGTATATAATGTATATGTAATATGTCATACACATGCAAAATTAATGAATGTGAAGCATTCTTTGGCTGACGTGTATGTAGTATTTAAAAATTCATGGACACATTTCTTAACCTGACTCATGGCACACAATGTAGTGTCATATTCTTCACAGGCTCTGAGGCAAATGTTTAAGCATTAAAGCCTATTATTAAGCTTTTATTCATATTTTAAAAGTCCTGGGATGTATCTTTCGATCTTAAATGATTTTCAGCAAGAGGCCTGCAGGGTCACTTCATATGGAGGCCAGGGGACCACAGCCGTATTATGGAGTGAGGGTTAATATTTCTTGATTGAAAGTATCTGAAGTTGTGAAAAATATGCAAAACTACTAGAAGACCAAAAATGACCACATTTGAAATAAGACCAACAGAACGGCCAGGTACAATACAAGTGATGTCAACAAAACAAGACTGTGTCTGTGTTTAGTTTGTCATTTGACTGATCTCCAACATATGTGCCACTAGGGGGCTTCCTGAGGTTGAGATCAGATGTTCTTTGGCACAGGACCACGGTCCCTTAGAGAGAGGGATGCATGACCTTTGGCTTTATTTATGTCGTTGCCACTCGTGCAGGACCTGTTCTTCAGATATGGTCATCGTAATCCCTCAGCCCCCATTCAATTTACTGAGGCACTCTGTCACTGCAGACCACTGAAGTCGACAAAATTAATGGATCAATAGGCCCCCTGAAAGCCTGGCGGCAGGGTCCAGATCCCTCTGGTTATATCAAATTACACGTCATAATGAATGGGGTGTTGTTTATGTTGTAAAAAGCAGCATCACTGAGTCCTCTGGACAAATCTCCCTCCCCACCAGAGTTTAGTACACCACTGGGACAAGATGAGGACTGACTATTCAATATATGAGGAAAAAGCTGATTCTTTAACTGTGTTGCACAATTTTGAAGAAGCAACTACTGATATTTATGCTTCAGAATTACAATTATGACTTACATCTTGTATTACACTGCAGATTTAACTACGATACTTCTACTGAACAATTCCCACTGCTGTCTCCATAAATTCTTGACCCTCCATTAGAAATGTATAAACCCATGACCTTCTTTGTCCAGCAAAAACATGTAAAAAATGTTTTTTAATTTCAAAGGAACTGGAGGATTTGTGTCGTGTAAAATTTGAAACCAATGATCTATTGGAATAGATCGCAAATTTGTCACAAAAAATTACAAAGTCAGCACAATGAATATTAATAATAATAATAACCAAAGAAATATGTTCACACCCTGGGATTTTTGGGATGTTTATATGACAAATTGCAATTATTATAATGATTGATACAATGATTATAGATTGCAAGAATAACTCTTGAAAGTTACTACCTCTAAACTTTCAAAACGCCCACGTTCTACTGTGTCTTGTATTAGTGGGGAAGCTTGAAGAGAACATTTCATTCTTTGAAATCTCAAAAGTGCAATTTTTAGACACAGTAGTAAAATTTAATTAAATGATCTCTAGTTTCCTAATTTCTCGAAGGTCTACTTTAGCTCACTGCAAAATGAAGCCAGAACAAAGCTGCTCCAAGCTGCTAATGAAGCTGCTTTTTATATGAGAGATGGATCATATCAGTAGTTGTAATGTGAAAGAATTTACTATTTTATTATTTTATTTTATGCAAATTTACTTTTCAAGTTTGTCTCACTTTCATCAACTGCACCTGGCAGCATCTCATTGCACAGTATCTAACGAGTGTTAACGGCCAGGTAGACAATAATGCATTTAATAATAATACATGTATTTGTATAGAACTTATTAGTTAAGGAACTCAGATACTTCACAAACAGTAAAACAAAACACCAGAGGTTAGGCGTAGTGATAGTAAAGATTCTGTCACACCAGCTTATGCAGGGCTCTGTGGGTAAGCATCACCATTCTGAAGTGTATTTGCTGGGGGATGTCATACCAGTGCTGTTTTTGAAGGATTAGGGTCTTTGGTCTGTGGAACTTTAAAATAGTAAACTGAAAGTTTTGCAAGTGGCACATGAGGTAGAGCAGTCATCTAACCATGCCAGGGTTCTTCGTTGGATCCCTGACTCCTCCAGTCACAAGTCGAAGTGTCCTTGAGCAAGACACTGAACCCCAACATAGTTGCTCCCGGTGAGTGTAGGCCAGCTGCATAACAGCTTCCTGCTAAGAGGATTTCCCACTCCCTTTGGATCCCACTGGTGTGTGTGTGTGAATGAAAAGCAGTGTGAAGTACCAGCGGGTTAAAAAGTGCTGTATAAGCCCAGATCATTTACATAGAAGGTGTTACTACAGTAATCTAGTTTGGAAGTGACAACAGCACAGGTCAGTTTTAGCAGTGGAGACCTTTGGGTATGACTAAATACATGCAATGGGTTCGATTTGGTAACTGTCAGTTTTTACTGTTAGAGTTGCTTTCAAATGAAAGTGATTTATCAAAAATATTGAAGATATTAGAGACCTGAAAATAACAGCAGAACTGTTGATGGTGAAAAGACATTTCAGATTATTGTGCTGATGTTTATTTTTATTTTTTGCTTTGAATTTGAGGGCGTTTTTATATGCATCCACGATTTTATTTCCTCCAGATGCGCACAAGAAATGAAATCAGTAGAGGTAATGGATTTGATAGAAATGTACAGCTGGATGTCGTCAGCATAGCAAGACAATATTGGAATTGGGTTTTCTAATGGTGCTTCAAGTGGGACCAACTGGAAGCTAAAGAAGAGAGAGCCAACAACCAAACTGTGGGGGACTCCCTGAAAGAGTGTAGCCATGGAGGAGGTGCACTTTAAAGTCAACAAACGGTTGGATGTTTAAGCAACTAGTAATGATTACTACTTATTAAATATTTTATAAATGTAAAAATTTTGTTTCAGTAAGAGGTACTCATGATTTGTTTCAGCTTATAAACTTATTGAAGTTGTTTGTTATTCTGTATTGATGGTTTGACACCAGTTAGACCCAGCAGTGTTCATTTACTGATATATATTAACTGCCAAACCGCAGATGTGATGCACAGGCTGTTTTACATTTTATGTCAAAATACTGTAAATGGCATATTAAATTGCACACACAGAATATGGCATCTTCTATAACTGATTCATTATTGGATCGCTTTTCTGCCATACTGCGCTGTTGACTACAGTCCGTGGGCCAGATTTAGATTCAGAAAGCAGTGGTGGTATTTTACAGCAGTTACAGCTCATTTGTGAAGCATCATGTTAACAAAATTAAACTCAGTCATCACTGTTAGTGGCCACTGCTGTGTCAGACCCAGCCTTTCTCAGGGCAGCTCTAACAGTAATTGGTAGTAATTATAAACCCCATGTAAGAATGCACAAAGGAAGCTTGCGGCAAAACTGACTTGTTTTTCAGTGTGGAGTGCCAAGTAGTGTGAATGTAGATTAGTGGCTTATTATCAGGGTTATTAAACAAGTGGGTCCAGTTACAAACAAGGCCTGTGTTGAGTGATTGATATGGAAATCTAGTCAAAGCTGTCACTCTGTGTGGAGGAGACGAAATGAGACGTGACATTTCCAGTTTTTGAGACAAAGAAAAGAGGAGGATCTGTTAGCCGTTAACACAAATATGCTACGCAAAGGTGTAAAGAGTGTACGACAGTCTGTGCACTACACAGCATGTGCAAACATTGATCTCCATTCAATTTGTCTCTATTTTTAGTCTGACTTAAAATAACTAATTCAAACTTCACATGGATGTTTAATGGGGACTGTGGTGGTAAAATGTTAACCAAGCACTCAAGTCATATCTAGCATTTGCATGGAATGAGCCAAACTCCCACCACAATCATTTAGCGGGACCACTTTATCACATGTAACTGGGGATCAATGATTAAACAATATCACCCAGCGTTCATACATTTAACAGGGAATGGAAACCATGTGCTCTGTGGGTAGCTGATGGTCAAACTGGAGAAATGTGCTGACAGTTCTGGATGGCCTTGAGGTGCACATCAGCCTGGAATAGCTCACAGCTCCGCTTCTTTTTGTAGAAAAACGCTCTCTGTTGCCACTGTTGGCATGAAGTCAATCGCATGTATTAAACTACCCCACAATGCTCGCCAGTCATCGATAGCCCTAAATGAGTGCACATGGTGTCGTGGCTTTGGGTGTCTTTTTGATCAGGTTGGGTTTTAATGGATTTTTCTACGCCTCTTGACAGATGAGGCTTGAACGGGGGGGCGGGCGGCTCAGGCGGCCGATGTGGTCATTTGAACCTTGTGGTTGCAGAGCAGAGTGCTAAGACACAAAGAGCCAACGCTGTGTTCACAAGTACCGGACAGCGAGAGAGTCAGGAAGTCTGGCGACTGTAAACCCCACCCAACTCCGCACCCCCTCCTAACCTCAGACACACTCCAAGACACGTCAAGTGTCCGCTTCAGAGCGCACAAACCTGTACCCCTACACTTGTGAGGACACTGTTTTCACCTACATTCATTCTTTACTCTATTTTTTTCATACCCAATTTGTAACCTCATATTTACTTCATAGAGTAGTTTTAATCGTAAAAATTTAATGCATGTTCAAAATTTAAAGTGTCACCATTCCACCAAAAAAACAGTAACATCCATAAAGTTACTAAAATCTAAATATGATTATCTTACATTTGTTCCACTTGTGGAAACATTTAGTGACACAATATGTAAAATTAGTGACACACCCACAATATGGTGACTTACTGTATCCAGAGTTTACAGATGTTACTGTCCATAATTTTCAAAATTAAGCATGCAAGCAAAGTGCAAAGTGCAAAGGCTGACACTTGTGTTTCTGTGTGTTTTCTCATTTATTAATTCAAAATTTGCTGCTTTTAGTTTTTATAAATGTAACACTGCAGCTGAATATACAACCTTGTAACATGTTTACTGGTACATCTTAACAAAGCAATGATTTCTGTTTTAAATCTGACATTTGTCTGACTTCGCATCCAACTGTCATATTTAAATAATTTGCTAAAGTTTATATGTCAGTGCAATCAGATACTGTATGTTTTAAGAATTTAAAAAAATTGTGATAGTGTTCATAATGATACTAATGAAAACTTTACTACAAGTTAGAAGCAACAAAATTAACAAAGCTACCACGATATATTTAAAAAATAATTATTTGTTACATATTTTTTTACTTCTTACTAGTTCTTCTTCCACTCACTAACCTTGTCATAGGAATTACTTCTTAATTTCAGCTATCATCAGAATACACTGTATGTTTAAAAACTACATTTTGTTCTTCTTAGGTCTTGAAAAACTTAAAAATATAAAGACTATTTCAAATAATCTTTAACTTTACACCAGAGCAGCAGCTTTTCTGCAAAACCTCACTGTGTTAAGGATGAGATACAGTACAACTCTACATGCACAGCAAAGGTAGACAGGAATTTAGCAGAGAAAACAACAGATTTGCAGGCAGCCTAAGTGCTTGAGTGAACAGGTTAAGAGCGACGAGGCCTTGAATGGCTGTGACGGGGAGAAAGCAGCGAGAGGCTCCAGCAGAGAAGGGGCAAGTGACCCGGAAACACCACGTAAGTGCAGCTTTCTGGAGCCTTTAGAAACAAATCTCTCCAGAAGCATTGATGCAGCTCCACCTAAATACAAATCTCACTTATTTCTGTCATACTTTCTGCAGAGATGCATCATGCAGGTCACACTGCTGCACTCTGACAGCAAAGGCAAATAGATAATGAGTGACCTCCATGATCATTTTTTAGCTACAGGCTGTAGCAAAACTGAGCTGAAATTTCAACAATTTGCTTGCATGCAGCAAATATGTGACGCTTTCTGAAGTCGTCTTTGTACATTATCGACAATGCAGATGCTCACTGACGTATTTGCATGTTGAGAAATTGTGTTTAGTGTAAATACAGTGTGCAGTTTAGTTTTTATTATGAAAGTAATGTCACAATTTAGTTTTAAATCTTAATTTAAGTAATCAAACAAACTTTTTATTAAGTTTTTATGAGATAAAAAAACTCAACAGGCAAAGAGGCTGAGGGAGCAGGGAAAACAGTAACTTTTTTACTATCTAGTTAACCAAACTTACTGCAAAGGTGGTTTCTCCAACAAAAGTAGTTGTGTATTTTAAGGATTAATTTAGAATTTTGTATTGTTTTAGTATAAGGTCATTAAAATTATGTGTTTGTTATAATATACTTTTAACAGCAATACCTCCATGTATTGCTTTTTTACTAAAAAATGGAACTCTACAGCATGATCTAGCTTTTACTGTAAAAAACAAAAGTAATTAACCGAACTATTGCTCCACCTAAAAGTAATGCATATTTCTTAATGATGCGTTTTACTTTAAAGTACTTTTTTTTTTTTTAGGAAATTCAATATAGACCTACAGTTTAATGTTTTAACTAATAATTATTCTATTTATTTTATTAAACCTGCCATTAATTGAGACATTGGTGTTTTTGTTTAACTTTCTTTATTCACAAAAAACAAAACAAAAAAAACACCCTCTGCTGTAGCTTGATTCCAAACTATTTTTTTAAGAATAAATAAATCAACAGCAGTAAAATCGGTCACAAATTGATGTCAAACATGTTTTTTGTCAAAATCATTAATTATGTATGTGACTTGTATATTTATATGATTTTGGGATGAAGTTTTGCTGTTATTTAAAAACTTCTATTGCAGTTTAAAAAATTCTAATCACTAAGAAATCAAACTTTATAATAAACAAAGAAATCTATTTGAACAAAAGCAAAATGATTTCAAACATGTGGGTTGAATAAATCTCTGGTGGATGGAGTAGGAAAAGAGAAAGTGGCTCAAATACATAAATGTCTATAAATTCAGTTTCAAGAGAAAAGTATTTGACTCTTAAAAAACAGTTTAGAAACTTTTGTGCAAAGAATGTGACAGACAGCAAAAAGTTACTGACTTTGTCTGCATGATTACAGACTGACTAAAACTTCTGTACAAGTTACATACTTTGAATAATCAGTTCTAATTGCTGATTTTTGAGGTTTGAGGTGATTTTACAATCAGAGAGAAAATACCCTGATAGAATTGCAGGTAAAAAGTACAAGTAAAGATGAAGGAAAATATGTAAGAACACGTGTAAGTAATTTTCTGATTTGAAAACGTATATGATAAATTATAAATATTTGGGATTTTCAGAAAATGTAAAAGCAAATAGATAAACTCTACATAAACTCTTGATAAATTAGATTCACCGCAGTCAAAAACAGGAGATTACAATGTTGGTTTCATCAGGTTTTACCAATCTGCGAACAATGACCGACGTCCTTCTCTCTCAGAAATTATAAGTGTGATTTAAGTTTAATTGGACACAATTAGAATAAAACTTGAAAGCTGAATTATTGGGTGAATGTGATCCCGTTAACACACTGGCAAAAATGTAAATATTAACAATTTTTATTGCAAAACTCATCATAATACAATAACTGTGTTCACAGCTCAACAGTCTGTCATATGAAATGTCAAGTGAAAACAAACGATAAGTGTTTAATTAACTATACAATAGCCCATATAAATACAAATAAGGTGTTCGACAAAAAAAAATCCTTACTTTTCAACAACAAAGTTGGGGCAAAAAAAATGACAAGACTTATTGCGGCGTAACAAAGTTGCAGCTTTACTCTGAAGAAATACATAAACGTACATTCAATCAGATGGCATTAAGCAAAACTGCTCAGAACAACTTGAAAGTATCATGCATATTTTTAACCGTGACCTTTATAACGATTCAAAATGTCCAAAGTCCCTGGTGGAGAAATAATAATAATAATAATAATAATAATAATAATAATAATAATAATAAAAATATAAAACCGTTGAAGGAGGGCAAAAAGTGTCACATGCATGTTTGGGATAGTTGAATTTTCGTTCAGCTAAAACAAAGATGAAAATCAAGGTGGGAGGGTGAGGGTGTCCGACTGTCCTCACACCGGGACGGTACCGGGACGGTACCTGCCATGGGACCCGAGGAAACCGTCAGTCTGCGTCAAAAAGGCCAAAATATTTGCCGGCGTTGGAGAAATAAATGTAAGGCGCAGAGTTCGCCGTCGGGTATAGGACAGGGAAAGGCATGGGCAACAAACATCCACCCAGGAGGCTGCTGTCCTGGTAAAAAGTCGGTACTTGCGCATTTTTCCCCGTCTCGGAGAAGTGCTCGGCGGCCGCGGGTCCCTCCATGTCCGTGGATATCTGTCTTTTCAGCTTGTTGCGGCGGTTCTGAAACCAGATCTTAACCTGGGTCTCGGTGAGCTGCAGAGAACTGGCGAGACACGCTCTCTCCGAGCTGCTCAGATACCTCTTCATGTCGAAAGTGGCCTCCAGCTGAAAGATCTGTCTCTTGGAGAAGATGGTGCGCGTCTTCTTCTTCACCGTGGCTTTGCTGACAGCTGTGTCCTCCTGCTGCTCCGGCTGATCGTCCGGCTGCTCCGGCCGCTGCTCGGGCGCGTCCTCGGCGCTGTGCGCACTTTGCGCCCCGGGACAGGAGTCGGTGGAGAGCGGCGGCGTGTTCTCCCCGTGGTCCGCTCGATGGACTCTGGTCCTCACTGTGAAAACGACAAAAGGAGCTTTGATTCACAGACACACACACACTCCTGCCACCACGTGCACACACACACACGCAAACACTGAAGTCATAAAAAGACCAATAAATAGCGACCTCTAGTCCGTCATCTTCAGCTTTATGCATTTTCAGAAAAAAACTCCTCGTTTTCTAAAACTGTATAAAACCTGTAGACTAGTAATAATAATAACAGTAATAATGCAGACGGCCTCTCACAGAGTCACTTCCTCATTGGTTCTGCGGTTACCTGCGCCCTCTGATCCGCCGTCGTGGATCCTCCGGACGCCCCACACCTCCTCACACCCACGCTCCCTCCGCTCCTTGGAGCCACAGTCCCCGCCGTCCTGCTGCTTCAGGTTGAGGATGCTGTCAATGGTGAACGTCAAAGAAGCGCTCCGGCCCGGGGCGTCCTCTTTGCTCATGTTCCCCGGCATGTCATGTCATCCGCTCCGCCGCGATTCCCGAAACACCGCCGTGTCCGGACGGTCCGAGCACCATCGCTCCTCGGCTGTGACTAGCGCACGGAGGAGCGCACGCGACGCTCTTCTACGACCCGGAAGACTGCGGTTTAGCAGCTTTTGATTGGTGAGGTTGCAGGGGCACACGGGGGGCGGGAGGCTGATTTACGTCTGGCTGCCATATTGTAGCTTTAAACACTTTCTATTGTAAGAATTGGTGTGTGCACGTCCAGGGGTGGCCCACAGTAACACTGAGGGAATTCCAGACACTGCGAGACTCAGAGTTTGACATTTAAAGGATTTTTGTAGCTTTGCCGGAAGCTTTGGATTAAATGTGTTGCTGAGCAGCAGCGCTCTGATTGGGTCATGTGAATTCTGGGACATAGAGTGACAGCTGGAGGAAAGTAACGGTCCACGTCTGTGGTGTTTGTTTGCATCCATCCAACGTGTCAGTCTGAAGGTGTGTATGAAATTTCACATCTTTAATCTAAAATGAACTGTTCAATATCACAACAAACATGAAGCACATGACTAATATTTTAAGAAACCACAAAACAACTTGTGCATAAGTTTTATTCACGTGTGATCGGTGTACAAAAGTCTGTATTCAAATCTGCTTAAATAAGAAAACCTGTCAGTCAGAGAATTGGAAGAAACCCATGCTCAAATTATTAAAAGGTCAAATGTCACAAACACCCAAATGTCCTTTCACCCAGTTCCCACACACTGTAGAACAGAGCAAGGTCACACTGCAGATATTCCCAGTTTATGTGTACAGGCTGAGGTAAAAACACGTTTTAGAGCTTTTAAATATCACGTAAGAAAGAACGTAAAAACCAGTGGCTGCATGCTATAATAAAGTCTTAACCCTGTGACAGTCTCTTCAGGTACAAAAGCAGAGAGTAAACATTTGGCACTTTTACTTTAAGTTTGTGTAATCTTAATATCCCATATAATCTCTAAACACATATTTTTTTCCGTCCCCAATCTATCTATATCCACCCCCCCACGCACACACACACACTCACACTCATTCATACTCTTATGCACAGTTCCAGATATTACAGAGACACATTAACACTTCCAATAATACACTTTGAAATAATCTAATGCTTAATTTTATAAGTTCATCATCTTATTTGCCCTCATTTAATTTCATATATATGTGTTTATGATCTGTGGCAACAATTACAGCAAATAGAGCTGCAGTTGAAACCTGTGTGACTCTGTTATGATTCCCCATGTGGCCCTGAGGACAAGATTGTGAGGAGCTTAAACAGTCCAAAAATATCTGTTACCACATTTAATGCTGAATTTTAAAATAACTTGTGCTCAAAATACATTGGAAGACAGTTAAGAGGGAAAGGGTCTTGTTTGTAAGATTGAAGTGGCCGTGACTTAGAAAAGAAGTGATCCACTTTACTCTAATCTGTATTTATTTATTTTGCTTCTAGAAAATGTCCAAAAGAAACAATGACACACACGATAAAGTGGAAGAATTTCTGGCCTCGCAGAACTGAAATCAACTTTTTTGCAGCCTCTTGATGTAATTAGGGTCAAATCCTTCATAAGTCTCTTTAACTTTTCATCCACCCTTAACGTCACACGAGTCCAGTCATTTGGGGCGTTAGAAATGACACCGAATGAGTGTAGTGAGCAGTCAGTGGGTAGTTAAGAGAATTCGAGAAGCCAACCAGCGGTGGCGATGCCTGAGGCAGGCTGGTCAGAGTCACGGGCTTGGAGACGCTCTCGCGATACAACGCAGGGACTTTGACGACCCTGTGGGCAGCGTACGGGACGGCAGCCTCAATGTCTGCAGTGATCTGCCTCTTCCATTTGTTCCTGCGGTTCTGAAACCAGATCTTCACCTGGGTCTCTGTGAGCTGCAGTGAGGTGGCCAGCCTGGCTCGCTCTGAGCTGCTCAGGTAGCGTTTCAGGTCGAAGGTGGACTCCAGCTGGAAGACCTGAGTCCGGCTGAACACGGTGCGCGTCTTCTTCTTTCGTGACGCTTTTACGTCACCTGAGAAGAGGAGGAAGCAGAGACGTAACTGTACTCCTACTATTATAACTAGATACAACTCCAATAGTGTAGCTTTAATAGAGGTACAGTGCATCAATTAAACCACATTGGCCATTTAGTCCCAGAGAAGCATTTTTAAATGGAAATAAACAGGAGGATTTCTATGAGTTAAAACCTGAAAACTCAGAGTCCTGGTGGTTTACCTCAGTCACAATGGCCTGACGTACCCACATAATATTGACTTGGATACCAAAGTAAAAACAGTACAGATGTATTTTTCATTCTCTTAGTGTCCTATCACTCTATAGGTATCTACATTTCACCTGTACTTCACTTATTTTCTATATTTGATCTATGAAGTTTATTTTTTTTTAGAGAAAACAGGAAAAGAATGGACTTTAAAATAGTTAGATGACAGAAGGAATGATTAAGTAAGACTTACATGTTTTAAATTTCTTAGCTAAATTATTGTTTTCGTTTCTGCTATTCCGAGAAATGTTGATTTCTGACTAACCTACCACTTCAAAACATAGTGTAGGTTCACATTTTTTGTTTTACGAATATTATTCTTGTGCAAAATGAGAATAATTATTTCTACATAAAGTAAAAGTTTATTCTTGATAGAAGTATTAAACGTGTAATCAACATAGTGTCTTTAGGGTTGATAGAAGATAGTGGAAGTGTCACTGGTGCCCCTCACACTTTTCTTTCACTGGGGCCCAGAAACTCATAGCTACACCCCTGTTCTTTAATGTAAAACAAGTCAAACTAATGTTTTGTGCAGCTCTTACTTAAAGGTTATGGTCAATTTAAACACTGCTGTAATTATTCCGGGGGGGGGGGGGGGGGGGTTTGGATAATTATAGCGTTCACCTTCGCGGCATTTGCGGTTCAGGAGGGGGCGCATGCGTAGTGACGAATTTCCATTTGTCCAGAAGAACGTTTGAGACTATTCGGGTACCTGGAGCTCACCTGTGTCATCCCGGGACAAGCAGGAGGAGCCCGCGTCGTCCTCCTCTCTTTCGTCTGCGTGTTCGTGCCCCTGTTCCTCCACTTCAGCGGACACACCCGCCCGCCCCGCTGGAGACTGGGGATCCCGTGCTTCGTCCTCCTGCTGTGGACCTGAAAGAACGGGACGGAAAACCCCCTTTCACATTTAGCACTACAGCAAATGACGCGCGTTTCTGCACCGCGTCCTGACCATGAATGTCATAATCCTCAGATCTCCAGCATCCCAATGACGCACTCGGCTCTTATAATGCTCATAACTCGGGAGTTGGGAGGCAGGCGCAGCAAAACGCGCTCCAGCCACTGTGTCATGTGCATTTGTGAATTATTGTCAGCATCTGATTCCCGTGATAAATTCAGACTTTTACGCACGGAACGGCTCCTTTTATGTGTTATCACGTTTATCAGAGACACGATAAACGGTATTAATATGTGTTATCCAGCATATCACAAAGATGATCCCAACAGGCGGAAAGGTTCGTTTGCATTTTCGTATCAGAACATTCTTGATACCAACCATCAAATGCACTCACTTCTTGAGCTGTCGCACGCTGTGTTGGATGAAGCTCCTCTCCACGCCTGATGTTCGGGTTCCAGTCCCGACCAGATCCCCGCTGTATGGACTCTAACTCTGTGGATCCGCTCCTGCTTTGCGTCCTCTCTGTCTGCAGTTCCCAGCAAATTCTCGATGTAAAACGACGAACCTCTCGATGTAGAGCCGAGCTTCGAGCGCGGCGCTTGGTCGTCCAGCATTTTTACTTTTTTATGCCTCTTCCAATGACTTTATAAAAAAATCCCTGATGGAGGTCTTATAAAATAATTCCCGGGATGTTCTGGGGTTTGCAACTTGGAGTTTCCCTTCCCAAAATAAACGGATCCATGAGATGAAATCCAGGCTCGACAGTATCCAGGAAACGAGGAGAAGCGGCTCGGTGCGAGCTGCTCTTGTACGCCGTGTGATATTCCGCCTTGAGCGAGCGCAGAGATGCTGGATTTAGGTCAAAAGGGAGCAAACTGAAGCAGAGATACAGTGTTGTCCTCAGGGCTGGAGATGGAGACAGCTTCATGAGGAATGACACACACACACACACACACACACTTACAGTACCGCCTACCGGTTACATTTGTCCATGCTACGCACCCAGTAAAATACAGTATCTGTATTTTTGATTTTTGCCACAAATATTATGAATTGGCCTATATTAAGTGTTTTCTCGGGAAAGCAAACTGACACGTTTTTCGAACAAAAGCTGTAACATCGAAAAGAGAAGTAACATGTCACAAACCGTCACTTTCTTTTTACTTTTAACAATCAAAGAAATTGGGGAAGAAAATGATGGTAGACCTGAAAATGTATTTTAAAATTAAATTTTAAATAGCAGAAGTCAAAATAGCTTTGCTCGAGTCAAAGAAACAAAGTATTCATTAAAATTAAACAAGAAAGTGCTTTTGTTAAAGTCACATGACAAATGATTAAAGTTTTGAGCCGGCAGAAATCTTATTTTGGTCAATTTGCAGCAAAGTTTTTTTGGATTTGTTTTTTTCTTTACAATGCTTGTTTATTTAAATTCATTTTACACCTGTCTATATATCAGAGTTGTGTAGTTTACTGTCTGCATCAAAATAAATGGTTTGTTTTAAGGGGTCCCATCAAGATAAATGAAACTATTCTTAAAAAAATGTCTATTTAATTTCAAAAGTCCAAGTATAGATTTATAAAATAATAAAAAAATAGCCATCAAGTGTCAAAAAGTGTCAAAACACAACACTAAACACATTTTAAGTTATGAAGAGCAAAATATAAACACACACGTTACTCCTCCTGCTCCAGGCTTAAAGGGCCAATCAGAAATCTGAATGTAATGTTTCTTTATTTTTGTTGTAGCTCCTCCACAGGCTTCAAAATATAATCTCACTGCAGTAAATTAATCTTTCTGAACATTCAAATGCAGCTTCTCTGCACAGAATTCATGCATTTTTCTTAATTTTCTTGCAAACTGCCTCTGTTACCTTAAATGCCTGTAGTTGGACAGACACTGTGTCCCAGCTTAACAAGAGCTAATAAAATGAGAAGGTCGAAAATGTTTAGTCAGTGTGAACAGTGGAGTAAAACACCACAGAGTTTGATTAATGTACATTCAAAGATAGTTTCTTTAACATCGAAATAAAAACAAATCACTGCAGTAAATATCTGAAATAAGAGAAATAAGGAAGGCAAATAACATAACACCCACATACAGCAGCGTAGAGACTCAGGGAACAACAACCCACTTGTGTTCCCTCAAGAATTACTCCCAATTGTTCTCCACGTGCCACTAAATTGACTCTGTTAAAGCCTCTTTGCCACTAATGACCTACCAGTCCATTACAAGTTGGAGCAGAGCACCTACAAAGACACGATTAACGGAGTTTCCACATTGTAAGAGGATTTCACGTGCAAAGTGTGGCTTAGAGCCTGTGTCACTGTGCAGCCCACATACAGCTAATGCTGGTCATTCGTAGGGAACCTCTCTGTTAAAGACCAACTTATTTTAACTCATACATTTTTACTAACTCTGCCCTAAAATGGAAATAATCTAACTAACTGAATACACAACTAAATACAGGAACAGGTTGTGCTATATAATGGCTATCAGACTGCATATATTAAAATGTTAACACTCAATAATTACGCTGATCAGATTCACGACCACTATTGGTTGGGCTTCATCAGGTTTATTGACTGATTTTCAAAATAAAATGCATTTAAATTTCTAAAGAAACTAGCATTTAACACACACACACACATACACACACACACACACTCTTCCTTCTTTCCAATGTTCTCACCACCATCAGCCATTTTGATGCCTTGTTTTAGTTGGATGTGGCCCACAGTTAAGTACAAATTATTATTTAGTAGTTTTTGCAGTTGTTAAGATGCATTTACAGTATTTATTAGAGATCTGGATTTAATGTTTTACAGCCTTTGTCCCCTTTCATCATTTTGTAACGAATCGCAACTCATCATGTTGTTATGTATATTCATCAGAGGTTCATAAAGTATTTTTTTCATCAGAAGAAACAGGTGCTTCGAATTACTTGCATGCTCGTACTCCAGAACTGTTTGGTGAGGGCCCCATTTTTCTAGTGTCTTTCATGAATGTGCTGAAGAGCGTCTCAGTCCATGTGTTCAAAAGAATCCAGGATAAAAGGATATTTTGTGATGTGTACCCAACAATAATTCAGCCACACGTGTTTTTGTGTCCGTCTGAATCTAGAAATGAGCTCATGCCTCTCTGCTTACGGCAGCACTGATATAACTCATCTTTTTCCTGCCTTGCCTCATCGTTAAGCATTGCACAGATGCATGTCAAGGTCTCCTAATTCCCGATGGCACTGCAGCCTTAAAAGGTAAATACGATGCAACGAGGAATCCTCCATGGTACTTTCCTTTGTCCTCCTAACACACTTAAAATTCAAAATCATCCAATTGAAAGAAAAAAGGTTGTTTATTTAAGTTCACCGTGTGCATTTGTCCCACTATTTTTTTGTTTATTTGACTATTATTTTCCAGTGATGAGAAGGTAAATGGATATTTTCCTAAAGATAAAGTAGTTGGAATTGTTACAAATGTTGAAATGCTCTGCACAGTGAATGTAAATTTAGATAAAGAGTGTAGGTTACAGTATTGGTAGCAAAGTAAAGTATGAAAGTTAACAGTGAAGTATTATGCACAATGTCCCCTGTCAGTTATGTGCTTTTGTAATAACTTCATACAGATGAACCTGGCTTTACTATTTTGCATACTTTATGATATGCCGATTTAACCGGTTTATTGCGTCCTTTTAAAGCATTATTTTGTGCCATCCTCTTTGAATAAGGTGAAGCTTTCATCAAACACTCCCAGAATAAGTCTTGTTGCTGTTTTTTTCCTGCTGGTTGCTTTTTTCCTCCCCCAGATTTCAGCTCATAAAAACCACAGAGGGTCCAATCTAGATGAGATTCAAATCCAGTATCATTATCAGCATTTCCCTGCCCATGATGAGAATCACTAATAGTCTGAAGGGGAATCCTGTATACCCTTATTTCTGGCATCATAATGGGCCACTGTGGAGATGCAAGCTGTTGAGGTCAAAACCATGGCCCAGAATGCAATAGTGTATATGAGGTCAGCAAGGTCTAGACATCTGAGGTCGGCCTTAAAAAGAGGCAGTCATCCAGAAAGCTCCTTTATGCCACACCGAGTGTGGAGCTATTGACCAATTTGTCAGATTTTTTTGTCCCTCCTCTCCTCTGCCTGTGTTATTATTACTATTATTTTCTTCTACCAACATTTCATTCATTTTTTTATTTCTAAGTTGCTGAATTTATACCAGTCAGATGAGCTTTTTAACTTGCGGTCTCCCTGGCAGCTGATTTCACATAGGTCAGTGTTGGAGCCTGCGTGAAAACAAACCCTGGGCCTCCGCTGTCACTTAGCAGAAATGCTTCTTAATCTGCGTTTTGTACCTGTTCAGAAACTCCAAAAAGAACACTCCACATTACAACCATCGAAACTGACACATACTTCTCCCGCTTAATCCCCATTAGCCCTCACCTCACTGCACCCAGAGCCCAGTTCATGGGGGCAAAGCAAAAGGCATTGTGGGAGCTGTTTGGTTTTTGCAAAGGCGTTTGCAGCCACACACAGAGTCCTGTTAACCAAAATCACCTTCTTGTTTTGGGGTTTTGTTTGTTCAGATTTCATCTCTCTGGCCTCGAAAGAAATCCAGACGTGGCTGTAATAAACTATTAATGCCTGTTTGCTTAACCCTTGGATGGCAAATTAACCCCTGTTAGAGCCAGCTTGTCAGTTCAGCACAAAAGGAGGGAAAAGCTTGATATTTTAACCACATTATGGCCTAATGCGACACTTTGCCTGCTGTTTTCTCTAGTCTGAAAGGAAACAACATTTTCTCCTTTTTAAAAGCTATAAAACATGAGGAAAAACACAAAAAAATGAACAAAACGCAAATCTTGAATTAATGTTTGCATCATTAGTGTCTCATTTTTCCAGCGAGGATTTAAATCTAGTTTTAAGACACTTATGTCTTCAATAATAATCTGCTCTTTCCTCTGCACATTAAAGCGATTAGGGTTATTCATGTGGTGAATGCAGCTGCCAGCAGGTACGATATCCACAGGAAACATGTTTTATACCTCTGGGTGGGGGTGGGGAAGGTGGAGCACTTCTGATGGATTACAGGCCTGCAACTAATATACCACGGCTTATGGGACATCAGATCAATGAGGAAACATCAGCTTTCTTGTAATACCCTCAGTGTCTTTAGCTGTGTCCGGAACTGGGGTCAAATGTTAATGCAGCACTTGCTTATTGAGATAATTTCAGCATTATGTTAATTGTTGGAAAAGTTGTTGCTGCTCAAACTTTAAGGAGTTTCAAAAGCTTTTAAATTACACCACTGATTAAAAACTAGTTAGTCGCTCTTCTTTTCTCCAAAATGGCATCCTGAGCACACTCTGTCTGCTGCAGCTCTCGCTTACACACTGAAATACATCTGTTACTGTGAAGCTCTGAAAAAGGGGCACATGGAGACGCTCAGGTGAAGGCGTTGATGAGGTTTTTTGTTGTTGTTGTTGCTCTTTCCACTGGGGTGGGCAGATGGTTGCCTGGTTCTGCTGGAGGTTTCTTCCGTTAAGGGATGTTTTTCCTCTCCACTGTTGCCTATAGCTGCTCAAGTGGGATTCAGTGGTTTTTCTCCAAACATGTCTTGACTTTATTATGTAAAGTTCTTTGAGATGACTTTGTGGTGAATTGGCGCCATATAAATAAAGTTGAATTGAATTGGTTTGCAGCAGACAGTGAACTGCCCTCAAGTCAAGGTGCTTCTGTTATTTTAGGTTCTACACAGGGGCCATATTTTCCAATAAATCATAGGCCTGAAGAAAGAGCCGGGTGACCACAGACTCTCAGAGCTGCAGTCATCCTACTGCTTTACCTCCAAGTGACTACATGTAAATTTACTGCCACTAGCAGCTCTGCTGCAGCTGAAATCTGTTACTTTGGGGAACTTTTACATGAATTTTAAATCTGCCATAGGTTGATCTGATAAAAAGGTGGCAGGGTGTAGTGTGAATGTGATTAGGCAAATTTGTGCGACAGATGAAAGAGCCCACTTTTATTTTTTTCCTCCTGGACAGATCTCTACACAAAGTCCTGGTTTCCCTCCTCTTGACACGAAAGTCCAGGCCCCGGTCTGAGATCGTGACGAGGAGGAGTTTGTCCATGTCTCTGTGTCCAGTTTAAAAAAAAAAAAATCTTCATCTTTTTGTCCACGTTGGAAACCTCTACAACATTAATGAACCAGATATTTTACTAAATGAACTTAATACCTTAACAAGTAAAGTAAAAATAATTTAGTTGGAATAAAACTGAAATTATTAAAATATTTAGAAGTTGTATTCTTTAGTTTGAATTCAAAATCGAGCCTTAGTTTAAATGCCGATTACGAACCTATTGATTTATTGTCCAAGTCCAAAAGGTTTGTCTGCTGAAAGTTTTTATATGACAATATGCTATTGTCTTGTTTTTTTTCTTTTCTTTTAAAGGTATTTTTTACAATTAAGTCTCAGGTTTGACCTAACTAGACACATGCTGAAGAATAACGAACCCTGGAAATAAAGTCTGCACTGAGCCGTTTGATAACGCAATTTCTTTATTCTAGTAGCCCATGTATATTATTAATAAAACCGACTTGTTTATTATTTTATCCACCTTTCGGTTTATTTTATACTTTTTCAAACGTTCTTTAATCACTTCTTTATGTATTTATTTATAAATGAGGACATATTATCTTAATGTTACTATCGTCTGCTACCGTGTTTAAAAATTACAGAAACACATCGCGGTTCTAAAATCTTTGCCGTAAATGATAAAGTATTAATATTTGACTTGTTTAAGGAGTTCAGAAAAACGTGGGGAGTCTCGTGTAAACATCAGCAATTTATAGATCATAAACAAACAGGTCCCGCACTCGGTGATTATAAAACTCATCTTATTTGCCTCCAATTTTTGGAAAACTTTTTTAAAACTATTATTTCTTTGAAACGACTGCTGAGGATTGTGATCCTTTTGCATGTTATTAAAAATAGATTAAAAAAAATTATTTCACAGCTAAACAAGAGATTTACTATGTGAGGAAAATTGTGTGTTTTATAAACGGTTACACGCAGGAAACTAAACTGGCGGCGCATCCAATATTTTTCCATAGCTCCTTTATAGTTAGAAAAACGTGATCAACATTAAATTTAAATTTGATGAAGCAGCCAACGCAGTATGTTTATAGTTTTGACATGAGATTTTGACATAAACAAAAGAGAGAGAAGCGGGTTAATGTGGAGTCAGGAGGTCACCCCGACGCCCGGAGCCTGGGAGGCGTCACACTCAGCTCATTCTGATCTGCTGTTCGGGTTCCGTGCGTGGAAAAATGGACAGAGACGTTTCCATGTGCAGGCTGTTCGTGATCAGTGTTTTTCTGGTTCATATCACATAATGTGTGTTTGATGAATGTGATGTGTGTCTGCGTAAAAACTGATGATTAGGAAAAATTTATGAGCCAAAGGAACATGAGCACAGCTGAAAGTCATTATTAGAAACCAACAGCAACTTTTTGTTTAATGGAAGCATATTTGTACACTTAAAAAAAAAAGAAAAAGTTAATCGATTGAAAACAGCGAGGATTTCAGCTTTTAACCCCCACCAACCAACAGGGGGCAGCACAATTCAGTCTATTATCTGATGTTAGTTTTACTTCTACCCCACTATAATTCACAGGGAGAAATTAATATTATTTTATTCCTTTACATTTCTTTGCTAGCGTTAGTCACATACAGAGGTAAATCAATGATTAATTTACTGCTAAATCAGTGCGATTTACACATGTAAAATGCACGTCTTCTGCCCAAAGTTTACCTATATATTTAAATTGCTACTGATTAAAAGATCCATTTTTTCAATGGGAATGTAGATTATTTTAAAGGGAATTTTGAACAGAGGGCATGGAAGTGGAGTTAGGTACTTACACTGGTGACTGCTTGTAGCTGAAATGTTGCTCTGGGTTCTGCTGTTTCCGCCCACTGTTGTGTGATGGACCAGCGATTAGTCCAAAGTGTAGATGACCTCTTACCCAATGAATGGTTTCGATAATGGATAGATGGAAGGTCATGTCTAAAATCTCACTGCTCCCTATCGTCTATTCTGGACACAGCCCTTTTAAATCTGATCAGATCTTTTTAGATTTTACAATCTGGGCTTGAGTAAAGAATTAGTATGAATATTGAGTTTGTTTATTTCTGACACGTTAGGGGGTTATGCTCTAAAAGGTGGTGTCCATTACGAATAAAGTTAAAACAATTTAAGATAATTTTGTCATTTATTCAATGTTTTCTTGACTAAACTAAACTTATATATTGTCAGATGTGGTTAGCATGACTCCAGCAAAATGCAACTGTAGGTCTGCTGTGTTTGTAAAAAGTCCAACATGAAGCAGAAACAAATACTTTAAAACACTAAGGTTCATATTAGAATGTTCACTTTGAGCTGCAATCCATTTAGAAATCTTTAAACATTTTAATAAAGTGTCTCATTTCATAAAGCAGGTGGAGGGATACGATTCATAGGCAGGGGTTAATTAGATGTGGTTACCATGGTTGCAGTCAGGTTAAGCATTAGAAGACACAACTAGAGTGAATGTTAAGTAAAATGAACACATTTACAGAACACAGTTAACCAGGCTCTACCCCAGAGTCTTGGGATGTAATTCTGACCATCCTGGGACTGATTTCCTGTTTGTAACATCCATTTTGTGTCACATGATGGCAGTGTAACACTTAGTTACATCTCTGTGGTGTGTGGAGACTCGGCTACAGTTCAAGCTGTGCGATTCTGTCCAATAATCTGTTTCCCCAAAAGGGAAGCCACTCGGTTGAATGTTAAATCTATAATGAAGGTTACAGGTGACTCATCAAAGACTTTAGGTAACGAGTTTAAACAAAAAATAGTTCAAGAGATTAATTGTTGTCATAGTATCCCCAAAACTGTATACATTGGTTGAGTACTTATTTTATAGCATATCATAAGATTTGTGGCATTTGAGCGACTTTTCATTTTATGTTTATATATTATATGTGACCAAAAGACATGTCATAGGCAACAATCACAAAAAAGTTCAATTCACTGTTTACAACAATGCTTTGGCTTAAGTCTATCTATAAATAGTTTATATTAAGATATAATGTAAAATAAGTTGAATCTGTCGTCATTGTTAAATCATTAAGCCTCATTCAGGACGAGACTTATGACTCACTGTCATCTTGGTGGAGATCAGTAGGCTGAGCAACACAGAATGACAAAATTTTATAATATATGAATGAGTTAGTTTGTTGAGATCATATTTAATGTGTTGATTACTCATTAACTATAGCATATTATCGTTGTATTGTAGTACAATATAGATCCAGTTCTGTAATAAAATGGTACAAATTGATCATGTAAAATCACAATCTGCCAAAACTATATAAACATATTATTTATACATGCTTGGTTGTCACTATTGGTATGCCACACTTAACTAATACAGCAGTCATAATTCATCTTCCCTTCATGAAGGTGAATAAGGTTTAGGTTTTGTTTCAGTTTCAGTCCAGTTTAGTGCTGTGGCTATTTTACATGGGATTTTCAACACAGCATTATACGAACAGGTGTTTCTATTAATTTGTTGTAGTTTTGTTGTAGTAGTGATGCAAAATGAGCAGTAACCAAACACCCGTCTGTAGCAGTAGCAGCTCAAACCACACGTTTAGGCTAATAATGCTCATTTTAAAGCGGTGAGATCTGCTTTATTGTTTTTCCCATGAGGACAGTTGACCACAGGGGGCTCACGTGCTTTTGAAAGCTCCTCAATACAGAAGTGGTTTGTTTTTTCTAAATTAAATGACCTAAATGCACCAGATAAATAATTAATAACTCCATTTGTTCGATATTATTAATCCTAAAAAAAAATAATATATATAAAAATCCCTTGAATAGGGAGATTTGGGAGACTGCTGATGACAATTTCCACAGAAACAGGGATGTATAATTCATGTCCTGCATCACTTGAGGTCAGTGTCGCCCTCTCCAAGTTAAACCAGTGGGAGCTACACATTACCACCATGACAGGGTTAAATTAAAAACCTGGTATCTTGGGCCCACGGTGTCACTGGCATCAGCTGAAGAAGACAAAGAGGGCAGTCAGGATATGAACTAGACTGACATTTTCCTCAGTGGTATTAACAACTGCCTAGCTGGAAAATTAAGACAATTATGCATGGCAGGCTGGAAAAAACCAGTGAGTGCATGTCTGAAATTGAGGCTGTGTCTAGGTCCTTGTGCATAATGTACATCTTAATTCATTAGAAGGAGACAGAGGGCTCCTTCGCTCGCACACAGCTCGCTTTTTCTCTCCACAGCCTATGAAATTAAATTAGTCTTTCAGGGGAGCTTAGATGGAGAATATTACCTGTCATGAGGTTCTTGTGTAGAGCAAAAAGAGGAAAAACTGAATAATTGCGTAAGGCTATCTTTTGTAAGAGTGAAACACTTTTATCATGATGTAAATTAGTGGCACCGGGCTCTCGTATGAGCAGGACTTGTAAATCAGCGTGCGGGCAGTTTCCTGGGAGTCCAGTTAGACTCGGCCGTTTGCATCGCCTCCAGCTGTCCCTTATCCTCAGCAACCCAGGCACCACCGTGCATTAGAAAATCATTTCATTCGCTAATACAAAACATCTCATTTAACAAGACACAGACACATCGAACCCCAGAGAAAAGCGTTAGCAGAATTTCGCTTCTCTAAATGCACTGTGTGTAACAAATTTTACAAACCAATACTGACTGAATCAGGGAGCGCGGTGGTGGAGTGGTTAGCGCTGTCGCTTCACAGCTGGAGGGTCCTTGGTTTGAATCCACAACCAGCTGCAGTCTGACTTTGAGGAGTTTACATGTTCTCCCTGTGCTTGTGGTGATTTCCTCTGGGTACTTGAGTTTCCTCCCACAGTCCAAAGACAAGCGTGTTACATCCCAAATTTTATGTAATAATTGTTTTAGTATGTGCACATTAATGCTACTGTTTATCATAGTTGTTGGCTAGTGCTCATGTTTGAGTTGTTAACTGATTGTTCTGGGTTGGGTCGTTTTGGGGAAAGAAATCAAGTTACTCCTGCACATTTTACGGAAACAGTGTTCGAAAGATAGTATATTTGTTTGTATATGCATATATAAGTATTTCTAGGTCTAATTTTATTGCTTGTATGGCAGTGTTAAGCAGTGTTTTTATTGTTGAAGCACCTGAACCTGTAGTAAGATGCAGATTCTTCCTTTATTCTGTGTCAACTAAAGTTTCAGTCTTTACAGTCACCTATCAATAATCATTATGGACCTTTTCTTAACACTAATCATGAACAAAATGTTTGTGTTTATATAAATATATTTGTTATGTAAGTTATATAAAATATTTATTGAAATTATAGACCCAAGGCTTTATTATTAAAAAGAAAAAATCCACTAATCTAAATGTACAAGTTAATTGCATACTTGATATAAAACTTTGGGAAATAGTGGCCGCCATGAGACTTTAAATCAGTCCACTCTGCCAAGTCCTTGAGGTTGTAGTCATTATGAAATTACAATAACACTTTATTGAATTTAAGCAAAATTTACCTGAAAGGCAAAAATAATTTGAATTATCTCATTGATTGTGAGACTCACTCAAATGAAGTGAGTGTCTCTGCACAACTGTCAAGCTGTTTAAGATAATAAAGTAAATTAATTTAGTAAAGGTAAATTCTGCAGCTTTCATACTGGCAGAGAATATTGCACCTATTTTTATTTTCCTTAAATACCCCATTTCTATTAAAAGCCAGGCGGACTATTACTTTTATCCGGAGGAGCTAAACTGGGGCAGACCGCTGGTTCAGTTTCCAGGGAGCACAATATCACAGCACCCTTTGCTCCTTATCAGCCTCCCAGGTGGCGTCCCAGCTCTCAGCACTGACTCCGTGCTGTCCCCTGCTAATGGAGAGTTCTTCAGCCAGCTGCACACGTGCACTCTCCTCTCACCTACTCTGACAGTGCAGCGAGGCCACAGGTGTCCAGCGTACCTGTCACAGAACTAGGACTTAATCACAGACTCTCAGTAATGCCACAGATGTCTCCTCTCTCTGGTGTTGCAGCTGTGTGCAGCGTGTTGGTATCGGGAACAGCAGTCACATTAAGATCAATGAACTGGGGAAGGAATAATGGAATCAGTGGAATTTTGGTTGTAAAGGTGCTGAGGGTCTTGGATAAATTCTAGCATGTAACAAAATATTATAAACCTTATCTAATCACCTGCTTTGCTTTCGCTTCTCTAATAAGTTTTGTCTCAGCTTCCTGTTTCTCCTGGACTGATTTGGGGCAACTGTCTGATTCCTTCCAATCAAGATATTTGCCAGTTGCTTCCCATGAAAAACTTGTCACATCTTGTTGCTCTATTGCACTATTGAAGCTCCTCCTGTTAGCACAGGCGTTGGCATCTGTGCCTCTTCTCTAATTGATTTCCCTCCATGAGATTGTAAACTGTGTTTGTGCAATGGCAAATGTGAAAATGGGGACATGCTCTTTTATTCTGAAGAACTCAAAGTAATCGCCTGATGTTTACCATTCACGCTGTGAATATCTTAAAGGAAAACTGTAGTTCATATTTTAAGCTGCCCTTAATAGAATCTTGTGTGAATGATGTTCATCATGAAAATGTTTATTAATTTTCACAGTGTCTGCAAATGTTTTAACTCTGTAGGAAATTAGCATCATGGTTTAGAGCCTTTGTTCCGTGGAAAACAAACACTTATGCTCATTATTATAGGCTCATTATTTCTGCAGCCTATAAGGCAGATCTAATTGGTTTGATCAAACTTTTACATTTAACAGTGAATGGACATGAAACCAGCTTTATACTCGCGATTACAGAATAAATCAAAAATAAACTAATAGCTGTTGAACTTCCAATATTTGGATGTCTGACAGTAACATCACACATATGTGATTTAGAATACATGAATGAAAAAGCCAGAATAACGGAAATTATTCAAAACACAAATGCGTAACATGCCGCTGAGTCTCAGCTGAAGTTTGATGTGACTTTTTTTGCACAATTGATAGTTGTACAGCGTGTTTCTCATTTCCTACAAATTAGTCACGTTTGGGTGGAAACAGTCGTTGACACTGGAAGACAGAAATCTCACTAAAGTCGGTTGTTTATACTGTATTAAATGGTTTTAAGAGTCCGTTAAAACCAGCATTAAATAACAATTTCTTTAAAGTGTACATTATGTCGCTGAGTAATGAAACGTTAACAGTGGTCCCCTGTGGTCAACAGTCCCTGCTGAACATGAACATTGCTGTTAGCATCATTACATCTGTGTATCTGTTTGTTTAAATGGCACGAGCAATAATCACTTGACATGGAGTGTGACTTTGCTTCCTACAGTAGCCTGTATTTGTACAGTATTTTCTACCATTTCTACGGAATAAAGCTTTTGCCTTTATTGTAATTTGCTGCATTTGCCATTTAAACGTGCATCAAAACCTTTTTGGGTGATTGTTTAATTTCATAAAAGTCTTTTTAAGCGCTCAGGCCACAATCTGTCAGTCAGTCCTTTTCTCATCCATGTTGCTCATCTTTCTATCTGTTTGTCCTCCTGACATTTACCATGTGAGTGCAGACATCATAGTGTTTTAAAGCTCAAAGAAACTGACAGGCTGGGACTTTGGGGATCTTGATATGATTTTAAGAAAACTTTAAATAATCTAGTCTCTCACTTTAAAGTATCAGACCAGTATGGATCTGACAACTTCAACAACAAGATTCTGATCAGAATACACAGGTTTGTTGTAGATAAAACGGCTCCAAAGTCAAAAACTCCAAACCAGTGAGCGCTGGAAAGAGACCAAGGACTGTCAAACTCCATGGCAAATGTATTCTTGTTTCTAATCTAGAAGCTATACCCTCTTCTGTTTAAACTAACCCTGACCTGACCTCAGCAGGAAGCCCTGTGCGAGGACTGGGGATTTGCAGAGATGACACAGCTGAGGCAGCTGCAGAAATAATAGCTGCTCTCCAGAGGCTACGAGCAATATAAAGTCCCTGACGATGGGCTTTCCTGCCCTGAACGGCGACAAAGCTCTTAAACGAGGGATGTACTCTTCCTCAGAAGTGTGGAACACTTCAATTTGATGACTGCACATGGACAACCGGGTTGTTTTTCGAAGGAAATGAAAGGCTCACAGAGTCGTTAAAGTTTGCTGCTGATTGACAAGTCGATCTCATTAGTTAATCATCCGCAGCAGTTTTAGCTGTGGCCTCTTGTTTCTTAATCCTGTCGTGATGAGGACCGGTGGAGAATCTGTAGTGAGACAAACCTTCTAGTTTAGTGTCTTCGTCAGAGGGTAATTTCAATCATGCACTCAGCATGTAACACAATAGCTGCTGTTTTCTCGTCCGTTTATGGCTCTTGTCAATTTTTCAAGGGGATCACTCCGTTGTAATGGTTTCTACTTTGCTGCAGTAATTTAGTGGCGATATGTCTGAGGCTTTAAAGGAGAAAATCTGATACCAGTTGTGAATTGTAGCTATTCCAGGCGACACCAGTGGGGTTTGTTGTTGTCTTTTTCAAACACTCTTTGATTTCACTGTGCACATATAAATTCCCCTTCATTCAAACCCAGTTCTTTTTTAAAAATATACATTTATATTTTCATTTCTTTCAAATCACAGTTGGTGTTGCTCACTATGGGTTGTGGACATCGATCCTCCTCTATTATCTGTGGTTTGCTTGGTGAAGAACAATGGGTGGAAAATGTCACCCATTCATGCATTTGTGGTCTAGTTGTACTTTTTTGGGAGTCTTTTACCTCCGCTGCATTTGTTTGACGAGTTTTGTTGGAAGTAAGACTAAAACAACCTAATGTGAGAGATGAGATAAGATAAGATAAGATACGACTTTATTGACCCCAAAGTGAGGAAATTCTTATGTTACAGCAGCAATAAGAACAAAAAAACAATATCAAAAAACAACAGTATTAACTTTGCAAACAAAGTATTAAAAACTAAAGAATAAAGCATCTCGTATGTGCATATGTACATAATAACAGTGGAAAAAAACATCTCCTGGCTATTGTACATTAATAATATACACTGTGTAATTACACATTGTGTCACTGCAGTGATGCATTGTACAGTGTGATGCTGTGGGGAGGAATGAGCGACGGCCGCGCTCCTTCCTGCATTGGGGGTGTAACAGTCTTGAGCTGAAGGAGCTGCTCAGATCGTCCACAGTGCAATGCAGGGGGCGGGAGGGGTTATATCCATGATGGATGTTAGTTTGTTCTGCCACCTCCTCGATCGAGTCCGTAGAGCAGCCAGGACAGAGACAACTCACTAAACCAGCTTCCTGCATATATTGTGGGTTTAGCAGTCAAAAGAATTTCTCCTGGAAAGAAGAAAACATTTTGTGTCACTCTCACATCATAAAGCATGGTTTAATGCATTCTTGTTCATAGGTAACACAGCAATAATTTAACATTGGCAATCCACACTAACACAATAAAAGTATGTAATATTTGACTGTTGTAAAACACAATGTTTAACAATGAGCTTTGTACAATAGCATTTTATTTCCCATAAATGGTGCAGAAATATATGAATATTTGCATTTTTACATTTTTCCAGAACTTTTGGTTGTGACAGGCACAAACAAGAAGTGTTGTGGATTTTTCACAGTTGCTTTAAGTGTAAGGCTGCAAGATCTTAGACAAGCCAATAAATAAACTCTTAATGCAAGTCACAAAAATAGACCATGAACAATAGGTTTATTAGCTATTACAGAACTTTTTCAAAAAATCTATCAAGTTCAGTAATGCTGTGGTTGTGAATAGTAGGTCGTGTATTGAAATTGGTTATTTTATCAAAAATATGTTTAAACAAATACGCATTCCGTTGATACATTTTGAAGGAAATTTTGTTAAAACCTTTTCTAATTACCAGCTTTGCAAACTATCACAGGAATTATTTCCTATGACCTTATACAAAAATGTTTTGTTCCCTGAACCTAAAAGTAGACAACGAAGGAGCTGTGCATTGTCAAATGCTAGAAAATCTCTGGGCGTCTTCAGTCTTTAGGTGCCTTTCTAGGAGCTTTTCCTCGGAGAATAGGGACCTTTTTGAGGAACCTTCATTAACAAGACCGATGCCCTCCATGTGTACGCTCTTGCTCAAGGTTACTTTCTATATGAGAGTCCTATAAATATTCTCTGAGACATATATGAAGAATAGGTGTCAGCAAAGAATTATTACTTAATGAACGTTGTTTTTTCGCCTAATATCGTGGAGCTAGAACTCATAATTTTATTCTTATGTGGTGCAAAAGCGAGGTGGAGATAACCAATAAAGCCCACACAGTATTATTCAGTCTTTTAGTCAAAATCACAGCACACTTGTCATAGGAACATAAGTAGAATTTATTGTCATGACTTTACGGCCAACACTTCACTTTGTCTTTGATATAATTTGTGTAAAACAGGATCTAAGACATCGAAAGCCTCCTGTAATAAAATAACTATGCCACAAACAAGAAAACTGGCCATTAATTCAGTGATTCATCACAGTCTGCAGGTGGAGCAGTGTGAATGTATGAGCACTCACAAGGCAGCGAGTAATGAATACAAATTTGGGAACAAAAACATAAGTTTGAGAGGTATGCAATGGGAAACATGCAGCAGGGGCTCTTTGGATTGTTCACTGACTGACAGCTAATCAGAAGTCCCAAAACTGTTATATTTGGAAGACAAAATGTTTTTTTTTTTTTTTTCCTTTAAAGAGATTCAGAAATATAGTTATTATCTCCCCTGCCTTGTGCCACAGCATGGGAGAAATGAGGAAGTGTTGCAGATAGAATTACACATGCATGACTTCGGAGGAAAGGCTGGATTTCTTTTTTTAATGCAGCTGAAATGTGAAAATACCTTTATGATTAGGAGACTGGCCAATAGGAGAGAGGTTAGATTGACTGAGCATGAGCAGAACATAGATATAATAATATAATGTAACTATATGTGTCATTAATGACATGACACACACAAGTACAGTAAACACCTTTACAAAAGCAGATAGCAGCAATTTGTAAATCCTGATCTAAACTCTGCAACATCATTAAGGATTCTGCCCGAGGGTCACGTTCTTTATTTTTACCCCATCACACGCTCAGTCGACACCTACACTGGAACTTTAATACCTCCCATAGTTCACCGACAAACAACAGCATGAAATATTAGCTACAATAATTACCTACAATTTGAGAATAAAACATGATTCAAGTTGAAACGTTAAAACATTTAGAACGAGTCACCTTCACATCTTTGCAAACTTTCCCCACTCCTTCATAACTGTGTGATTCACATATTTCATGTTTTGTTATGCAGTCTCTCCTAACAAACTCCATAACAACAGGCACGTAATAGACTATTACAACAGAAACTTTTCTTGCCAAAATGAGCATTTCAGCCACGTTTGTCTTTAATTATGACAAATCTTACCTAATAGAATTACCTAATGTGATCTTGAACATTGATCTTTTTTTGGTTGACCTTGAGTTGAATCTTGTTTGTACCTGCTGTTTCAAGAAATAATCTTTTTCAGTCATAACATTTGACACTGATAAAACATTTTATCACTTTCAATTCTTTACAAATAAATAGACCATTATATTCATAGTGAGTCATAATTATTCTTTGTATATTAAAAATAACTGGATTGTGTTGTCCCCTTGAGTTGGTTTGTTTCAGTCAGACAACGATCTCACTAGAGAAGGAGAGACTGAAATTTAACTGAAATCATAATTATGTCATTCAGAACAGTTGAAATGGAGGAGGCACATGCTTATGTCACACATGAACTGGGACAGGGGTTAAAGATTTACGGCAAAATGTACATATTCAAAGACAGCAAGCAACTGATCTATGAATATTTGTAATCAGGCTATTCAAATCTCTTCAATTAGAAATGACAAATATGCATTTAATAATGAATAGAAACTGTACCATTTCATTAACTGTAACTACAGTATAACCTTATTAAGGTGAATATACATGGGAATTAAAATGGATAGAAACCTGAAGGTTGATTAGAGGGAAGAGCTTACACGGAAGCTCTTCCTGGGCTTCTATGAGAGAGTTGGGAGAAGGACCTGCTGGAAAAAACTGGGGTGAACTGGCAACAAAACACACCCTGCAGGCCCCAATTTAACACACGACATTTAATCTGTCACAACAAGTTCACCAATCAATAAATTGTTATTTAACAAAAAAAAACAATGTGGTGCTTTGTTTAGTTTGTGTTTGCCTAATGTTTGAAATGAGGAAGCTTCTGTAAGCGTGTGAAAACTTTACAGCTGTGAAATCTGACAGGTCACATCAGCCGTGTCTGTGCAGCTACTACATCTTGACTAGTCACACAAAGAGATTTGTGAGGCATATGTGGATCGATGTGATGGATGTGTGTATGGGAGAAACTAGAATGCAAGTTGATGTCACAGCTAAAGAGTAATGTATTCTGAATTAAAGCTAATCATGTCGAAGTAAACTAAGTTTAAGTGGATTTTTTGGGACTTCAGACTTCAGTCTGCTGATTTCCCTAACGGCCTGGCCTGTAATATACAACATCATATTCAATTTGGGGTGGAGTGGTTGTTTCACTAGCGATAATTCTTAATGGAAGATGAACACTCAGACGTCTGCGTGGTGCGGGATGAAGCATACGGCACTCCATTAACTCAAAATCCCAGACCTGCCCTGAGCTGAGTTCCCATTAAAGCAGAAAACAGTGAATTGGCAAAACTGCTGAATCAATAATTCCTCTGTACTCCCAGCTGATTTCCGACTCTCGTCTTTTCTCATTTGCGGTTTATTTGCCCGCAAGTCAACACATTTTCTTTGACGAAACGCGTTGGAAATAAGCTCGGCTAAACAGAGAGCGCACACACGAGTCAACAGTTGTGAAGAAGGAAACAAAGAAGCTTGTGGGGTGATATGATTAGGGTATTAACATTCATTAAGTGTGAGACTAATTTCATTCGCTGTAACAGCACATGCCCTCCTCCTTTCCTGGATTCCCTGTACCTCTGTTGGCAAAAAAAAGTAGGACACTGAGGCCGAGTCGGTAGGCCTGCAGGTGCTGAAACTAATCCAGTAATCAAACAGCCATTGTGTGCCAGCCAGAGTTAGACTTTTGTCAGCTGGGGCAAGATAAGACTTGAGTCTCTGTGTGGGTGACAGAGAGAAAGAGGCCTGGCAGGATCAACAGCGGGACATTATTCAGTTTTTCTCTCAGAGCCTTTGTTTGCATGAAAAAGAGGTCATGTCATGGCTGCGATGCTGTAAAATCTTCACAATGCTGACATTAAAATGCATTGTTAAACACTGTCATCGTGCGCTGCGACACTCTCTCTCCTCACGATTAAGGTCACCCAAGACTCCGACAAATGCTTAGCCGGTGTTGTGAAAACAACCTTTTTCCCGTGCAGCTCCTCGTCATGTATATTTTTATGGTGCCATGCTGTGGTCATGTCTTCAAACATTTATTTTCATAATTGGATAATTGAATTGTCGGATGGTATTTTCTGATTCAATAACTTTGTCATTGAATTTGTCTTCCCTTTTCCTGGGATGGGGGGCGGTTGTGTTACCTGCAACGGAATTGGCTTAGGAATTGCAACCTTGAGTGTTTCAACTGTGGCAATAACCTTTCCACTCAACACTAAGTGCATTAGCACAGAGAGCAATCTCTGTCCCATTGTCCTTTCGTTCCCGTTTGTACTTTAGCCTCGTGTGTCCTTGGAAGTGAAGCCTGAACATTGTGAGCATGTCCAACTACAGGGACCCTCTGTCTAAACTCTCAGGCTTCAATTTATACGTAATTTCACTGACTTACATCTCAGCTGAAAAGACAAATGTTACTGATTTTGCAGTTATTTACTTTACACGGGAGACAGAAGCAGCTTTTTCTGTTAGTTTTGATCTGACTCACTTTGTATTCTGTAGTGGACAATACAGGAGAACCGATAAAACCCAGTCTCATTTACCGTTTTTCTCACCCATTAGTGATCTTCATGTCATTGAAGGTTCTTCCGTGACCACATTTAAATAGGTTTTTACTGAAAAAGCCTGCAGTGACCTTTTACAGTTTTATTCTCCAAAACTGTTGTCAAATTGTTGAATATTTTAACTTTTTGTTTTACTCTACAACCTTTTCTGATGGTGTGTTCAAGTGTCTACAAGTAGTCACTCAGTGAAATTTGAACACAAAAATGATCCTTTTTGATTTGAAGTATGTCGCATTATAGTAGCTTTAACTTTAATTACAGATATGAGTAGCTCCACTTTAACTAACTATAGTAGTAAATTTACACATAAATGCATTGTTCAGTGTTTTTAATTAGCAACTTTTGCTTAAGTAATATGTGTAAAATGCAAGTTTCAAACATGCAATAATGGGAAAAGATATTTTTCAGTTGTCATCTAGAATTGCTGCTACAGCTGTATCCAGTGTTTTTTTTTTTCTATTATGACATTAAATGGAGTGTAAAATTGAAAACATATTCCTTATAAGAGGGATGCTAAATCCTGCAAGTAGATTTAATTTTTTTTATTGTTTGTTGCTTTGGGCCAATCTGGAATGATAAACTTGTTAACGGCTCAAAATATTTGTTGTCAGGTTTACAGCAACCACAGTGTTGTGTAGAAGCCCAAACTCAGGCACATAAAACACTCACATTATGAGATAATAAATGAAATCTTGTTTCCTGTGCCCTCTCGCCCCCTGCACAAGTAATTATCTGCAAATTTACACTGTGCCTCAGGCTTTGAGTTCCAGGCTGTAATTATAATTAGGAATTAGATTTGACAAAAAAGCCCTCGCAACATTGTTGGACACAGTTACCATGGAAAAACAGCTTATTATATATGATGGGAAATGAACAGTTGTAACTGGCTTTGCAATATACTTTTAGATTCAGAAAAGTCAATCTCAGGTTTAATATTTGCCTTCGTGCCTTTGCCCGAGGCTGGAGGAACTCACTGAAGCAAATAAAACCATAAACATAACTTTAGGGTGACTAAGGGTCTTCCCTCATAAGTAAAACTTGCCATTCCCCATCAACACAAAATAATAATAAACACAGCGCAGACTAGATGCAAAGATGAGTAACCTGTTGTTAATTTGAATGATACAACTGTACTGTTCAACATATGTGTAAAGTACTTCTGCAAAATGAAAACATTAAATTAAACCATTTCAAGCACAGTAATTCGTTCTGTACAACGTCTCAGATGGAATAACATTTACAGTACGTCATTTATTTCACAGCAGCTGTAATTAGTGATAACGTGATAAAATTTTTAGATGTAAAATATAGGATTAGCTTAATAATCTTAATACAATTGGATAAATTAATCTTACAGGATAAAAGTGTTTATATATGGTTAATCCCAGAAGACTTAAAGCATTAACAACAACAATAAAAACAATAATAACAATGATAAGAATAGTAACAATAACAACTATAATAACAATGACGATGATGATGATGACAAAAACAATAATATCGTGATTCTCTCTCACTCAAACAATTCTAAACTTATCGTGATATTTAGGCCAAGATTCCTTACAAAAACGATCCAGCTATGTTTTTAATGGTGATGATTCAGGGCTTATTCAGTCCAGCTCATATCCATTTTTATATGGCTTTGTTTGAAACTACACTGTATAGAAATATTTGCATGTTGGAATGGTGGAATATAGAACACTGGCTCAAGTACTATACATAACTACAGAGTAGTTGAACTTTTTCCAATATAATAAACTTTGGGGGAAATTGTGATTGGTTGTACTATGAATTTATTGTTAAGTTAGTTAAAGGTATTTTAAATCAGATTTAGAGTTGAAAAAGTGATGTTTACACATCATCAATAATTACAATTCACTAATATCATAAATCATTCTAGAATAAAGTATTCTACAATACTTTTACTTTCAGTAGGCTACTTATAAAGTAAAAATTAACATTAATATTATTTTTCTACTTTGTGGTTACTTGATACTGATATTTTTACTTACGTAGATGCTTCGTCAGCCAATGATGTTCCGACATTTAACTAAACATCCAAAGATACACAAACTAAACATGTGTTTTCAATTTTTACAGTCTCACATTAGGTCTTTAACTTCCTGTAAGTAAAGAATCTCAATAATGGTAAAGGCTCACTGACCACCTCATTAGCTACACCTGTTTATTAATGAGGTCATAGAGGAGTCCTACATGACTGGATTATATTAAGAGGCGGTTCTAACGTTTCGCCCCGGTTCATTTTAAATAGGCAGACAATAACTTCAGATCCACCTTAACTTAATGTGACATTTACACTGAATTGCATCTCATGCTGGTATCAAAGTGATGATTAATTAATTGAATGGTTCGAACCAAAGTCAAAGAACTCAGATGTTGTCCAAAGCCATTAAACACAACATTGTCATGTTACACCAGAACAATAATTATAGGCACTGTTGTTTATTTGAACTCAGTCTCACGTTTAACATTTACGACCAGCTGCTACTACAATACCAACAGCATATTAACGCACAGTCGAACATTGGTGCTAAAAAGTGCAGCATTTACTGAATGTTACATTTTCTAGCTGTTTCAAAAAGTCCTTAAGCTTTTTAAAGCATGAAACTGTATATTGCAACCAGTTCTGAAGGATGCACTATAGAGAATGTGCAGTTTATATTGTGCAGCGTTGAAGTCCTTGATTTCTCTCACTAATATGCTCAGGGCTCGTGGACATCAACAAAACAACAGTTGAATAATTTAAGGAGGCTATGCTGTATTTGCAATCGGGTGTAATAATGTGTTAAGATGGCCGTCAGTATTACACGTAGTCAGGGTTAAGGTCGGTGTTTAGTTCAGGAGGGCGGATTCAAAAGCTCCATTTTAAAAAGTGGAAAGCTCTGAGTTTAAACTGAAGAGATAATCTGCAGCAAGTGTTCAGTCTGTTTCAGCTGAGTCACTCGCGTGTTCTCATCGCCGAGTGCTTTGACGGGATGGACAGCCGGCTTTCTGCTCAGGCAGCGAATTGTGAGCTCAGCTGTGAGAGAGTTAGTGAACTGCGACTGAGGTACACTGTGATGTATGAATGGCTGAAGTCAGCAGATGGGATAATTCATCACACGTTGAAATGTAGATTTAGGAGTCATTATACTTTGATGTCGGTTCAGCAAACCCGACTGTATTACATCAAATACGAATCAAATGTCGGATAATAAACTTACATTACATTGTCAAAATATGCACTGAGCATCCGGTTCATATACTGTTTGTAAACACTTGGAAAGGTGGAACAACTTATTTTTACGACATTTTTAATGTTTGTAATTAGTTTATACTGGACTAATTAGTTTAAACTAACCCCCTTATAGTGTTCTTTCCCAGATCATTTGTATTTTAAGACACTACATGTTTATCATATTTACAGTGCCTATAAAAAGTATTAAGGCCCTTTAATTGTTTTATTTTTTCTATTGTTTAACCACATTGAATAACAAATAACTTGCTTAAATTATTACTGGTAAACCCAACTGTTATCAGAGGTCAAAGTGACAAACACAAATCGTTTGAGATTCCCTGAGTTCAGTGAATGTGTTAAAAGGATTGTAGAATAAATACACCTGTATCTGGCGAATCAGCATCCTGCCCACAATCTACACAGTAAAGACATAACAACACTCTAATCAATCTACTTAGAGCAGGCTGTCCTCAAGAACTGTGTGAGTGTGAAAGACGGAGACTAGTGGAGGAGGACAGTATGTTGAATTCTGAAGACGGCTGAAGAAAAGGTTAAATGACCTGTTGGACTATTTCCATCACAAACACACCCTTCCCAGCGTGATGCACGCTGATGCATCTCTGCAGCACGCAGGCTTGTGAAGGTGGAGCTAAAATGAATCCAGCAAAACGTAGAGAAATTCTGGAATAAAACTCCCCTTGTAAAATAAGACCAGGTAGATTATTTTTGCAAACTACGATCAAACTAAATTTACTGTCGTGAGCTGATGCTTAGCGGCTGCAGTGAACTTTACGCAGTCACATGCATTGAAACATTAGTCGGGAGGAAATTGAGTAGGTCAACAAAGCAGAGGTCTTTCTTACAAGAGATCAGAGTTTGAGCCCCTGTGAGAAACACCTGCTTGTTCCCATCTTGTTGCATGATGTGGCTCAATATGAATCAGTGAAACCAAACAAACCATAACATTTTAACATTTAACTCAGTCAGTAAATACCTGACTCTAACCAAAACTAATGTATTTGCGCCCAAAGCTAATCGAACCATTATCCTTCTGTTGTTGAATGTTTTATGGAAAAATAGTGCGAAACCAGGCACCATTTTAATTCTTGCCACCAATAGGAGTGGAATTTCAACAGACTGCCTCCCTACAGGAGAGCACTATTTCAACACAGGACGCGGTAGAGACAAATGACCTATGAGGATGTTAAGGTTGAAGGACTTGTTGTCTTGCCAAATGGTTTGAAAACAACAGTGTTAATGTTGTGGAGTCCAGACCTCAGTCAAATTGAGGATGTGTGGCTGGACTTCAAAAGAGCTGTTCACTCATTATCACTGTGCAGCCGGACAGAGCTTGAACAGTTTTGCAAGGAAAGATGGCAACACTGCAGTATCCAGATGTGCACAGATGACTGAAGCCTATTCACACTGGGCTAAAGTGCATCTACTAATACTGAGCTGAAGGGGTGAATGTTTATGCAGCTTTTTCCTGGCTCAAATTAGTAATCGCTAGAAATCATTTGACTTAAATGAATCTTTCTATGTCAATTAGTGTGAAAAACCCAAACTAAATCGACCACAATTCAAGTGAGTATTTCTACTTTTATGCCTTTACAGTTGAAAGTTTTTTCCCGAGGTAAACACATACATTTGGATTAAACTTATTTTTGAGGAGCTCAGCCACCAAATGGTTCTTTTGGGATGGGATTGCTGTTGCAATCTCGGGACAGCTGGCCCATATTTCCTCACTGCCGGGGTCTGATGTTTGGCAGAAAATTGAAGCCAGTCAGGTGTGGCAGCGTCCTAGCCACAAGACTCTGGAGAGCCCTTTCATCTTTCACAACATTTGCCAGCTTTAATGATGACATGGGAAACCACATCTGCTTTTTCAGTAAAGCATATTGAAGAGAAGTGAGAATCAGTAGAGTGTTTACTCTCAAACAAGAATGCTATTTTCAACAAGTGCATCTGAAAAAGAACTGGAAGACACTTAATATGCTAATGGCTCAGACTAGACATCTGGATTAGTCACAAATGTGTGTTTTGTGTGTGTTCCCTATAAAACATTTATATCTGATACAGCAAGCATGCCACCAGCTAAATGCTTAGGTGCGTATTTAAATATGTATTTCAGTTTGGTTTGTGTTCACCTTCCAGCCAAAGAGCAGTGTTCCTGTTTAAATAAACTATATTTATTTAGTGTAATTCTGAGGCCTGAGTGGAAAAAGTTATGCTGTCGATCTAATCACCATATCCTAACAACGTTATTATGATTTGGACAAAAATGCCAGATTTCATAACAGCTTTTCTGACAACTTGCCATGCATGTTACGATGTTTTTATGATGTTTCCAATTGCAAGGTCACACAGAATTCACGGGGAGTTGGCTGGAATAGTTAATTCCTGTAGGGACTGTCTGTCGCACAGATGCACATAGATAATACTATCTGATGTTGGTCCTCGGAAGAGACTTTTTTAAAGTCAGCACTTGTGTTTCACTCAGCAGCATCTTGTCAGTTGTACAAATCTCTTCACTTAAATTGTAATTTGCTTTACATGATGGAGCGTAGAGAGGGGGCTGAGGCAGAACAAGCCAGTTATAACCACGACAAGCCTGGGGCGCTGTCAATCAAACATACTTCTCGCCAGGCTTTATCATCATCTTAATGGAATAATTCTCAAAGTTACCAGAGAAACACAATAAGGAAAAGTGCTAAGCTGAATTAGGTTTCTGAATTATGTTTGTTTTTCCTTTTACTTAAACCTCCACTCAGGCAAATCCCCAACTAAGTGTTTTTTTGTGATACTGGCCCTTTTGCAACAATATACCATAAGTAAACATACAAGTTCAACTTTCCAGCTATGAAAGGAGGCAGGAAACCCAAAATGAAAAGGAAAGAGAATTAACACGTGTGCTGCCTGGTAATAATTAATATTTCTTCTGACATTATTTCTTTGCTCCTTTTGTTTTGCTTCGTTGCAGTAAATGAAAAAACCTCGTCTCAGCGTGAACAAACTGACTTTTGTCTGTGAACTTCATAATTTCCCATGATGCATCAGTATGTGGCTGTTTGATTTAATATTTGATTCTAAGTTGGTTCTTTAGCAGAATTAAATTCACACTAGTCGATATTTATTATTTATCCTGCGACTTCCTTTCAGCTCATTGATTTGTTGTTGTCGTACATTCTATATTATCACAAATAATCATAAACAAAGGAATGATAACGTTTCTACATAGGTGTTCACAGCTTGTGTTACTGCCTCCAAGTGGCCAGAGTGAATCTTCCTGATCTTTATTTATTATAAATGTGCAGAAACAATTCTCTCTGTATCAGAAAACTTTTGAATGCATCCACTGCACCAACAGATTGTGTAAAAACACAGTTAAAGTTGTTTTAGCCTCAGTATGTTGTTATTTGGTTTGCAGCGTAAGAATATGAGAATATCACACACACTGACAGGTTCCTTGAAGAATTAGCTGAGTTCTCTTGGTAACTTTTACAGGGTATATTGCCGTGAACACTTTCATGACGTGGCAGTAAAGTTTCATCAAAAAGGTGAATGAAAGGTGACGACTTGATCTTGATTTCAAGCCAGAAAAGTAATGGATTACCGTCAGATTTTTTTATAAATTGGTTTCTCAGTGCTGACAAAAAAAGTGCAGACTGGGGAGTTTTTTAAGTCATAAAATCTCAGCACCTGGCAAAGTTATTGTTGACTCACAACAATTGATCACAAAACCTGTCAAAACTGCAGTTTGTTGTTTGGTTCCTGTAAAGCTGAGGGGTGAATCCCCTGTTTATCCGAGTGAAAAAAAACGTATAAATCTCTGAAAAAACATCTGGAGCGCAAGATAATTAATCTGATTCACTTCTCTTTGATGTTTGTTTTGTTGAAAGCTGTGCAAACGCACATTTTAAAGGTTTTTGAGTGAGATGAGTTGTTTTGGCTTGTTTTTGTTTTTTTATTCTGCTTTTATGATGGCAGTACAAATTTCATTGTATAATGTTCTGTATTAAGTGTATACACTGCCTAGCCAAATACTAAGTCCTGTATCTAACTAAGCCATTGAGCCTTCCATTAGAAAATTACTGCAGTGATCATTATGGCAACAAGTTTTTTTAGCTGACGACCTGAATATACTGTATCATCACACTTTTCCATCAATGGATTCTTTCTTCACTAATGGTATGGGAATATTTAAAAATGACAATGCCAGGGTTCATTGGGCTCAAACTGTAAAAGAGTGGTTCAGGGAGAATGAGACATCATTTCCAAATGTGAAAGAGTCCAGACGTAAAAAATCTTTAGGATGTGCTGGGAAAGGGTTTACACAGTGATCCGACCCTCCCGTCATCAATACAAGATCTTGGAGAAAGATGTCTTTATTCAAACAGTCACACAGACATTAGGATACTGTTTCTTTTTTTGCCTTTTTGGGACATGAATATGTGGTGGCTGCGAACAGCAGGTGGAACAACAGCAGATGGACTTGTAGCCCGTCACAAGTGGCTTTTGGCTGCACACACTCAGCCACAGCAGAGAAGTAGGTGGAAAACAACAAGAGTTTGGTGCAGGGAATTCAGTTTCACCTCAGTCCTGCCCACAGGGACTCGGGGGAATATTAGATTATGAGGCAGCCAGGACCGACATCAAACCTGCTGGTCTGAAAGGTCACAAATACCCTGAAACATGCACGGCCACACTCCACCAAACAGACTGAACCCTTTTTTTGACCCCCATCATGGCACCCTCATAAATTCCAAAATGCAGAACGTTTAAAGCTGTGTGCACTTGAAAATGTTTCCACCTTCACTTCTTCGGTGACACAGTGTCACCCTGAAACCCCCTGACTGGGAGAAATGAGCAGTTTTTCTCATGTCCCCCTTCACTGTTTACAGAGTCGTGGATGTCACACCCTTTGCATAAATGTGGACTTTCTCTTCGAACTGAAATGCAAACAGATGAGCAGGATTTAATTAACATCTGTCAAATTTTAATTTGATGAAAGGCAACACATCCACAGATAGAGGGAAAACTGTACTTGACATTTCTGGGCCTGTCAGCGTTTATAAAAGAATATGAAAATGAAGGAAATGTCATACATTTACCAGCTGATTTATAAAAAATAAATTTGCCTTGTGATTGAAGCTGTAGGTGAATGTCAACCCTGCCCATCTGTCTGCTTTGTAATTAAAACAATAAGACAACAACAACGTTTGATAACTTTATGATAACTACTTGGTGCACATGTGCATAAACAGGGCTCCATGTTTTAACACCACAACAGCAGTTTACATAACATTTTTTTTATTTTTGAATGACAGCAGACAGCGTAAACAGAGGAAAGATGTGCACTGCACTTTGCAAAATATATTTTTAAAAAACCAGCAACAAAAATGCAAGCGGAGAGGTAGTTTCTTGGAATACAAATGCAAAATAAATAATAACCACAATGTTCTGAAAATAAAACATAGTTTGCACGTTTTAACAGTGACTGTCTTTAAAAGCTCGAGCGTCGGCCCTTCTCTGTGCCACCTCAAAGTTTTAAGATCCAGTAAGAGATCAGTGGGTCAGTCTGCTGTTGTGCTCTGCTATTTGCCAGCTGTATTATGATTTCTCATTGCAGCTTATATTGTAGAAAAAAGCAAAAATTTTATTCCTTCACTCTAACAAGTTTACAGCCAGTGTTTAGATTGTTGGGACTGACAAAGAGGCTGTCAGGTAAATCTGAGGGATCCTGAAGAAAAAATAAAAATATTTTTTCTCTAATAATGCACTATAATAAGTTTAGTAAAACACTGACTATGATTTTCAGACAAAATGAACAAAAAAAAATCCCTTTGGTTAAAGTGCTGTATGTGAACTGGTCTGTTAAACATATCTTTAACAATATGCAAAATACTTTAAGGTGGCTCATTCTTTATTTTTATAGAACTTTAAAGGTGTTGTTTCGGAAAATGTGGTCATTTGCTTTCCTGCTGACTTGAATGATCAGACTAACATTGTAAGACGTGTGGCTGGAATCGAGCAGCTGGTAGCTTAGCTTAGCATAATGACTAGAAACATGGGAAACAGCTCTCCTGGGTGTGTCCAAAGGTAAGAACCAGCACCCCTAAATTACCACATGTATTTTTATATTCTGGACAAATATAACAGTAATCACTGCTTTTGGTGGATAGTACCATCATACCAAAACAGACCAAAACATTAGTCATCATATGTAAGGTGCTACCAGGCAGGTGAGCCAGTCCAGTAGTTTCTTTCCCTCTAGCTCCAGTCTTTATGCCAAGCCTCAGTAACTAGCCACTTGCTCCAGATTAATATTTAAAGTAGTACTACAATAGTAGTAGTATTGTAAAAAGTATTTCCCAAAATGTTGTCTGTTTGTTAAAGACACTGTTGCAAATTGTCCATTTGTCAAGGTGTCAGACATTCATTTTATCAGTCCTGTGCACAAATGTTGAATATTACCTCTAAATGAATCATAAACCAAAGTATCTCACAACAAATCTTGGGCTGTGAAGCGTTCTAAGCACATAAAACAAAGAAAATCTTAACGCATTGCACAGAAAGTTGGAGAAACTGATAGGGGTGGGGTTGAGGTGACCCAGCAGCTGAGTTTTTGCCCAAAGAGATTGATCCGGCAAAGCTGGATGATGATGATTCACTATAACAGCACACTTCGGTTGGAATAAAAGGACAGTGGTGCTCACTTATCATATTTGGGAAGGCTGTAAGACCCCTGTCATGGGAAAATGCTTTGTGTCGAAGCTTGTGGAGACACCCAGGAGGTGAATCGGGTTGTGCACTGCCATGACTGAAGTACAACAGGACAGTAAAACATAACGGTGAGTGACAAGAGGCAGTTGTAGACAGATCACGTAGTATTTCCTTTAGGATTGTCACAAAGGTGCAGGCGTTCTGCATCAGACCTAAAAGGACTTCTTCCATGACTTGCACAGGATCTTCTGGAAGGCACGTCTGAAGTCCCGGTTGAAGATGGTGTAGATGGCGGGATTGAGGGAACTGTTACAGTAGCCAATCCAGAAGAAGAACTTAAAGAGCGTGTCGGGATCTTACAGGAGTCCCTGCACACGCTATAAAGGCTATAGCTAAAGAAAAATGGGAACCAGCAAACTACAAACACCCCCATGACCACGGCCAGGACGAACGTAAACCTCTTCTCTCTGGCTTGAGAGACCTTTTTCCTGGCTAAGGAGCTCCGGCGCCTCTTCATCCTGGAGGCGAACAGGTCTATGGACTTGTTACTGACTCTGGAGATGCGGGTGGAGTGTTTGGAGAGCGAGCCTTCCTTCGGACTGGTTCCCTTTTCTTTCTGAGAGTCCTGGCGCTCGGGTTTGTGACCTTTGCCCTCTGAGGAGGAGCTCTCCTCCATGTCGGCGTCCTCAGTCTGTGGCCCGGTGGTGACGGTGCGTTGGCTGGGCGTAGGCGGGCACTGACAGTGGCCGTTCTCTCTCTCGCCATGGAAAGGGGAGGTGGCTTTGCTCAGACCATTCTCAGTTTGTGTAACGCCATCTGGTCTGGGATTTTTTCCCGACATGGTTCTCGTTCTGGTTTTGGCCACCTGGTAGATTCTGATGTAGACCAGGATCATGATTAAGCAGGGAGCGAAGAAGGACGCGATGCTGGAGGAGAGGATGTACCAGGTGTCGTCGTTGAGCCCGCACTGAGGCTGAGAGCTGGTCTCACTGTTGTTGTCCATAGAAATGAGCGGAGGAGACGAGATAAAGGCGGAGATGAGCCACACGATCAAGATGATGCACTTGACCCGTTTGGGAGTCCGCTTCAGGTTGTACTCGACAGCCTGCGTAACGGACCAGTACCGGTCCAGGCTTATTGCGCACAGGTGCACAATGGACGAAGTGCAGAATAAAACATCCAACGCCAGATAAATGCCGCACCAAACTTTTCCAAAATACCAGTAGCCCATGAGTTCATTCGCCAAGGAAAACGGCATCACTAAGGTGGCCACCAGAATGTCCGCCGTGGCCAGCGACACCAGGAAGAGGTTCTGCGGAGCTTTGAGCGCCCTGCTCGTCAGCACCGCAATAACCACCAGAATATTCCCAACAACGGTGAAGAGAATGAGGAAACTTACAAGAGCAGCGATGCCGGCTATCGCTGCCGAAGAGTATCCGCGGTCCGGGCTCCAGGACGAGTTCAAGTGGATCACGGCGAACGCGTCCGTCCCGCTGGCGTTCCACGAATCCATCCCGACTTTGTGCGCCTTAGATGTGCATCCTGGACTGGACGAGCGCCGGCATGAATTCACACTCGGTCCTCTGGCGACGGCAGGGTCCATCAAAAAACGTCTCCGAGGTTAATGCGCCAATGTGGCGCCGTGGGCAGTTGCGCGCAAAAATCCCCACTTAATGTAGTGTTTTGGGGTTAACTGCAAACTGTGGATGTCACGATAGTCCAGTGACATAAAAAACGGTTTCCATGCTTCCTTTATGTTATGGTTTTTGTCATGCTTTCTCCGTTTTGTCAGGAGTTGACCGGCGTCCGGGCGCAGCTCTGCCTGCTTCAGCACGGCGCGCTCCCGCTCCCACTGATGCCCCATGTGTTGCTCTCAGAAAACTCCCCCACCGCTGCCCCGCCCCCCGGGCACACAGATATATTTCATAATCTATAACTTTGTAAAGCCAGGGACGATGCTGAGTTTTAGTCCCTGGTATCACAACGTCCAGTGTATTCGTGGTAAATGGTTAATTTAACAGTTGGAACCGCAACCGCAATATGACGCGCACGAAAATGTGAAAGTCCTTCAAGAAAAGTTTGAAATGTGGTTGTCAGGCTACTTCATAAATAGTGCAGGTTTCCATTTGTGAGGCCAGTTTTCACGATGAGAGTGAAGGAGGAGGTTGAGTCGAGGGAAAGATGTGAGAAACCATTTTCATCAGAGAACTTGGAGATCATCACCTCAGTGCATTCAGCTCCCCAACATCTTCTCATACTGCAGCTTAAAGCATTTGTCCAGGCACTAACAAATTTATAATGAAACACCTTGTGTACAGGGAAAAAAATATTTTTCTCTTTAATTATCTTTATATTATTAAATATTATTATATTATCGACAATAATATAGGAGATGATGTCACTCCCAACCCAATTTCACCTTTAAGTCAGAGTGTCATCCTTGTTCAACATTTGTAGATAAAACTCACTTTTTGAATCTGACACAAACGTCAGGTTGCACAGTTGGATCATCTTTGACCCATGTTGAGTTTTTTTTTTTTTTTTTTTTTTTTGACAGGCTGAATAAGATTCTTGCTGATGTGTTGTCTGTAAGTTCTGTTACCAAGGCTGGAGCCTCTCAGGTGACCAGAAAACACAAAATGCAGCTGCGGGTGCTGCAAATGTGGACTGATTTTTTTTTCCTCATAATGCAGTTTTAGAGATAAAGAAGAAGAAATTGTGCTTCCAAAGAGTAACCCAGATAGGAGGGGAGGTTCAGCTGCTGTCAACGCTGCACATCATAACAATACAGTTTCACTACGCATGCCTGGAATGGAAGTTATGTAGGCTCCTTTTTTGTTTTCATGAGTCACAAGACAAAAAGGTTGCGATTGTTGTGCTAATAGAACAAACTGTTGCATTTCCCACCTGTTGTTTCATAACAGAATTTTTCTTTTAATGACGCCCAGGCTTAAACAAATATATCATGAGGAAAAGCAGTGAAAAGGAGAGAAGCAAAGTGCCCCCGAATCTTCCTGTTTGGTTATTTTATGTCATGAAAATTATTCAATGCAATTATTCGGCAAATTTTTCGTCAATTTGGGGGTGTTTTGTGTATGTGTTTGTTTGTTTTTTCATTTTTCCACTACTCTGATATTTCAGATCTGATCAAGAACTATGGACCTCAGAGACTCTAGCAGAAAGGTCTTTAACTAAACTAAACATGGTCTACAAATACAGTTTGTAACATTCATTCATAAGTTAAATCCCCAGGGTAAAATTAGCCATTATGCAGAAAGACAAATTGTTACACAAATTAATATTATACTATCAGATTTTATTAACAGCTAATGCTATTAGTGGTGAGTGGTTTGTGAATTTCTCCTCGTCGACCTAACAGCCATCACGTTATAATGTAACTATAACTATAACACATCAGAAAATATTGAAGTAAAGTTGGAATTTACCGTACTTGAATGTACCTTTCTTCAAATGTGTAAATTTAGCAGTTTATCTCTAATAAACACTGCAGGTATAATTGAGGAGGTTGGTTTGGATGATTACCATTGTGGGGTATTGTTTGTTGGCTCGGGGAGCAGGCTGATTAGCACATGTTCAGTAGCAGAGAGCTGCTCTACTTGACTGTAGGAGGAGGTAGCACCTCTGTTATTTTTAAGATGAGGTCAGAAAAAAGTGAAACTTAATGATTTATGATTTTAGAGGTGTTTGATATTGCACAGATTATATTAGCCGCTTGTGATTTCGGGCTGAAATAATAACACTAACTTGACTTGAACACTTTTAATTATGTCAGTACAATGTCCACAATTAATGTCCGTGTTAAAACACGGCAGCACAGAGCCAAGAGTATGACTCACTGTCTTACCTCATCCTCATGGCTCATCCAGGGTGTTGAACCGGTGACCTTCCAGTCACTAGCCTGCCTCACACAGCTCCCAGTAGCATCCACGCCCCTGCAGCGGCGCACCTACTGGTCCAAGGTCAGTGCCGCAGACTCACTAGCTTTTCTTTGCTGTGAGTTATTCTGTCTGGATGTACGTCAGCTGTATGAGTATTGGAGAGATGACGTCCGCCTCAATTATTAATGGAAACCGTGTCTAAATATATATTTATATTAAAGTATGCAACCTGTTATTCCTTTGATGAGCTAATAAAAACGCCTAACCTAACAACAATAGAAAAAAAAAAAAAACACTTTTCAAATGTCCAGATCTCCTTTTGTGAGTCCTTAACCAATTTTCAGATTGAAGTTGTGTCCTTTACTTTAGGTATGTGTTTTTAACTTTCATTGGATTATGTTTCTTCTTTTTATTATTATGCACCACAGGGCATTGTTACCTGTATTTCTTTAATGCACTATTTATCATTTTAAGCTTTCCCTGCTTCCAAAGTTAATTAAACTGGGGTTTCATAGTGTGAGGGCAAAGTCATTTAAAATGTCATTTAAAATGTAAAACCCACTCAGATAAGTTTGCTAAACTTAAGAAAAACAAGTTCACTGTGAAAAAAAATGTTTTCATTTCTTTCATGAGAAACTCTCACAGCACATATTCAAAGTGAACATTCTCATTAAACATGTCTCTGAAACATTTTCAGTCTCAACAAAGGCTAGTTTGGTTTGTGTCGCATATTAGATGTGCATTAAATAAAAAAAAAAGGTGAAATACAAAAACTGGTGAAATTCAAATTCAACATAAATTCACCATCACATCAACAAGGTTTAGCTTATTCAGACAGAAAATCTGCCATGTTGTTTACTGAATGAAAGGTTCATTCATTTGTTTCATGTTTTCGTGGATGTTTCTCTTTTGCTTGTATTAATGAATCAAAGTTACATCACAATTTTAATCCTTGTTTGCTTTTTGCAACACATAAAAAAGATGACATATGTTCGTGTTTTTCATTTAGCTTTTTGCAGTATTTCGCTTTCGTAATCAGATTTCAAGGTCTTGTGGATCAGGTTTTCATTTTGACTAATGGTTGTCCATTAGTGCGAACTTGTTGACACCGTGGAAACAGTTCAGAAGGACAACTCAGTGTAATGTACTTGTATTTTAACTGTTTGTCAGCTCATTGGAGCCATGGCAACATATGTGGATTGAACTGGAAAGAAAAATGTCAATTTCAGGACCTAGAACTGGCTCCTGGTGCAGGGAATAAACACTTACATTGGTCTGAGTGTTGGTGCAACATGGGGTTTGCAGCCTTAACTGGACGCAGGCAAGGAGAAGAGAATAACTACATGGTGTCTGCAGAGAGCGACGCTTTGGAGTGATCAGCCTACTGTTTAATGCACACAAAGACACTTGTGAGGCGTGATGAGGAACAATGAGGGGGAGAGCGGGCTGAGTGAAAGCTCAGCATGAACCCAATTGTTGGCTGATCATTATGGGATGAAAGTCTTACAATCCTAATTAGACATTTATTTGCAGGTAAGAGTTCAGAATAATTTAATTTGCGTGTTTGCCGTTTGGAAGGAGGTTTTGACAACGGTAATCATCGAAATCCACATGACTAAATGGTTCATTTTTAGTCCATGTGGAGAGCGATGCATCCTCCATCGATGTTCTGTTGAAATGGGACAAGTCACACATTGGCTCTGGCAGTTCCTCCTTTATTGGTGAATGTTTTAAACATCACACCGCAGATTCGTAGTGCCGTGTCTGAGCTGTCACATTTGATTTTATTATTAGTATTTCCCCTCAGTTACAGCGCTCAACTGGATGTTTCAATCTGACTTTTGAAGGAATTAAGGCTTTAAGTCAATTCCAAAATTCTGTAATATTTTAAATCTGCGTGTGTTCACTGAACCCCTGGAAATGCTCAGAATGGAGATGCAGCTCAGCGATCATCACCAGCAGCTATCAGGGCATAAATATGTGAAGAATAATCAATGCCACATGTTGATCACAAATGCAGAAAGGCTATTAACAGTATGTGTGTTTTCACAAATGAGAGCGACACCACCAGAAATGAAGGAGGTCCAGTCTATAACACATCATCACATCATTTTTTAAAATTATTCACTGTGGTGTTCACATCTACATATTCATGCAAGCTTTTTGCTTCACAACGGGAAACAATCGCTCAAAAATCAAAAGCCATTATAAGTAAAAGTGATGCTCTTCAGTGAATTTGTCTAAACTTTAACTTACTTTAGATTCCATCCGTGACTGGTTCCCACCTCCCTTACTTACTAATATTTTGGCACTAAATAGACTAATTTTAAATAGTCTATTTTAAAAACAGATATTTTTGGACAATAGATACTACAACAAACCTGCTGTTTGCCATATTTAGGATGTCAGGTGTGAATAGCCACATAACTGGAGCCAAATCAAAGTCGTCAGTAACACAACTAAACAGTAGTTTAATTGTTAACGCCCACAATGTCCAAGTCACACTCCTGCTGAGGAAACCGATGCCGCACCTTGAATTAGACATTCGGGTACATTACGTGCTTCGTGGGTTTTTATGAATAGTGCTAGTGTGTGTCCACTGAAGGAGACATGTAATCCTTACCAATGAGGGATAAAAAATATGACATGTAAGCTCACACACACACACACACACAGATCCGAGTTAATTTCCTTCAGCATATTTCACACCTTCCTAATTTCCACGTGGAACACCTTTACTTATTCATCTCTGTTGTCCAATACTCATCTAGTTTTTAAAAAGCATTAATAATTTAACGCTGACTGTGAGTACAGTCAGTGCCACATGCTTCTGTAATGGATCCCGTCATAATGATCAACGAGCCTCCTGCCCAGCAGCCAATAAAACTAAGAAGTGATGGACAATTTAATGCATAATTACAAGGTACAGTAAGCAGGATTGTCTGTGATGGGTGTTTACTGAGACTGGGATCACATTTGCTTCCTTTGATGATTAGTGCTTGGTTCCTATAGTTCAAGTGTCAAGTAATAAGTCTTTTGGGTAAGAAGTCCCAGATGGACAAAGCTGTATTTCCAACCACGCAATGCATTGTATTTGTATAATACATTTAGTTTTTGTAAATTGTATGAAGTTGTGCAGAGCTGGATTGATTGATGAATTAATCGATTAGCTGACCAACACAAAAATATTCCAGTCAAGTTTTAAGGAAATTTACAAAATTTTTTGTTACAGGACTGTTCGATGATGCTACTATTGACTCTTGGCAAATCGTTCATACATTTTTGGTTGATTAAAATCATAAGCTGATTACTGAGTAGTGAAAATAATTGTTCCAGGCAAAGAAAAGGGATGGGTTAAGAAGGGGTTAAGAAGATGAGAGTGAGCCATTAGCGTGGCTAGTGTGAATCCAGCTTTGTTGCAGCCCTTTCTCACTTAATTGATGTATTATAACAAAGAATATTTTTAAAAAGGTGGAAATAGGGCTGCATGAATACACCTTTGATTCAGAAAATTTGGGAAACCCTGATCTGGATAAAAGACATTGCTTTGCACTGGGTCACCTTGCCAGCAACCGATGCTTTGTGTTGGATGGAAACGGAGCTGAGTGCCAGCTCAATTAGGCTCACGTCAGAGTTTGGAGGAAGGCTGCTGCTTTCTGGATGAGCCGCATGAGAGTGAGACTGGACTCGAGGAAGATTGTGAGGAGCTGGGCAATGGAGGGTTTGGTAAATATAGTACAGCAGGTGTTATTCTGCTTTGGTCAGTAATAATGGAGAGATCATGTAAGGGAGCAGGATTTCCCAGGGAAGACGAGCAGCCAAGTTTGTCCACACTACACTAAGGTGAGCGTCCAGCAGAAATATCTCAGGGAATTACAGTCATAGGGAAGAATATCAAAAGGAGAAATAGCAGCACAGTGAATATTTGTATGAGATTGTCCTCCTGTAAAATACAGCAAAAACAGCCAACAGAAACATAGTACTGTGGGCCAACACATAGCAACTGGTATTTACACACATAAAACTCAACAAAGCAGCAAACTTTTTCATAAGAAACCAGAGTTTGAGTCCAGTGTGGAACCGGTGTTGGTGACTGCAGCACTCAGCACTCTGATATGTTTGTACCTAATTCTAACCAAGCGTGTTTGAGTCCAGTATTTTTAGCGTTTATGCTTAAAAATAGTGTGAATATAGACATCTATTCCCTATTTCAACACGTGAGAGATTAGGGACCATCATGGGCATAATGTAAAATGTGGAGGATTAGTTGGTTTGCACAGTCAATTTGTTGTTGGTTGTGATTCTTCATAATGTTGACAGAAAGTATGACGTCAAAACTCGTATGTGTACATACACACCACTAAACATGGTGTGTATGTACAGATAATGTACTGATCCCACAGCACACAATATGTATGTCACAATAAAATATTGTGACCTATTCTCTTCTTGTCACTTACACCTAAAGACCAATTAAGCAGACAAATATTTCATGGAAACAAAGTGTCTTAAAAACGAATTATAACCCACCCAACAAATATTTATGTTAAACTATGTTTGCACAGAAAAGAAGTTGTTCTTCTCAACCATGATCAATATTTCATCTTTGTCTGATGGTTAGCGTCCTTGCGTTTGGCTTAATAAATAGAGATGGACGTCATTGTAGCAGCGGTAAACATGACCTACCGTGAGGACAATAGCTCCAAATTAGATTCTGTCATTGAGCACATGCTATAAATAGTTGTGGAGTTTTTCTTCTCGTCCACACTTTCTGCTTGTGAATATGTTTTTAGGTCATTACTCACGATTTGCTGTTGAGTTACGTGTCACAAAAGCAACTTGCAAACTAAACTACGGTTGGCAATATTTTCTTCCATATCTCCTCGGGCAGCTCTTTTCTCTTCCTCCTCTTGTCGATGTTCAGTGTGGTGCACACAGTGGGGACATGGTCTCCACTCCGCTCAGCAAGGATTCAGCTCGTGTCACAGCCTCTTTGTTTCTGTTCTGTAGTCAACCAAAGACAAGCAGGTTTACTGTGGATCACAAAGAAAAATTTCAGTTTCAACACTTTTAAGAAAAAGTAAATATTTGGATGAATATTGCTAACAGGTATGTGCGCTTCTCATTGTTTTAAAGTCGACTGATTCAGGCTGGTTTTAGACTTGATAAATTCACGAGTCGTTCTTCCAATAGTTGATTTAGTTGTTATTCAAGTCGGCCATGATTATCTTTTATTCTAACAGATACAAATTGTCCTTTTCGCACAAGTGTGAGTCATGATGAATGAGTAACGGAATAAATGAGGGAGCTTTGTGGACCCTCGAGCATTGGTAACAATGCAACACTCTCATGTCCCCTTCACTAATTTGCTCTATATCACATATTCTTACAAAAACAACAGTGATTCGTCACTGATTATGTGACATCTCAAAGTCATTTTCATAATTTTTTATATTCTGCTTTTGTGTGCTTGAGTCTGGCCCCGCAACTGGGTGAGTTGTAACTTTACATTTTAAAGATCAATAAATTACTACACACACACACAATGAGAGAAGCGCACCTGTATCTGTATGCATCTGCAAGCTAATAAACAGAGGACTTTAAACCTTCGAATAGTATTTTTCTAGAAAAATTATAAGCAAGACTGAATGAATAATTGATCAGATTTGTCTTTTTTTTTATCTTGGAGGGACACTTACCATATGCTGCGTCTGCTTTGCTGTCGTGACCTTCTGAAAGATTCATGTCGCTCATCTTGAATTGTGCTTAGCATGGAAGCAGAGCAAACATTTTTTGCTGCATAGCTTGTAAAAAAACAAGCAAACAGAAAGAACACACATTCATTGTGAAAGTAAATAAATCTACAAGTATTTTCTTTTATGAAGATTCAACCAATAAGGGTATGTTAGCAACTCTTGATTCAGCCTGTTGGATTTAGAAAATATAAATTTAGCATGTAGCATTGTGGGTAGTGAAAGCCTTTTAAACAAACCATACAGTCAAATAGGATTATTATAGAACTAAATATAAATGCTATGATAAACTTTTCTTTATCATGAGGAGTAACCAGCTGCAAAGCAAAAATGATGCTTCTACACATATCCTTAAATAGTGACATACCAGCTTCATATACTATATTAATAATGTTATTTGTTTGTTTGTTTAATTTCCTGCAGTGTGAAATAGTGATTTTATACTGATCATCTATTTGCATGTATCTATCTGCAGTCACAGATTTTATAGTTGATTACTGTAGGTTCAAGAGTAGATGGTGGCACAGCCGATCCACCATAAAGATGGAGCCACTTGTCACTTATAGTGTACTGGGCTTTCCCTCAGCCCGCAGCATAGGAGCAGAAAACAGATCCAGATTAATATTAATGCAGTCATTGATGATCAAGGTTCGATTGTGCTGCCTGACTCCACTGCACACTTCAGAGAATGAGTTGTTTTGTCAGCAGTTTAGAAAGTTGCACTGTACAGACAAAAACAGACAGATTGAGAACGATTTAAAGTTCAAGGTAGCTTTTATTGTCTCCTGTATATAACTGCTGAATAAAAATGTGACAAAAGGAACATTTATTCAAATAATACAAACTTGGCCATGACTGAACTAACCACACTATTCACACAGACATTCTGCATTATAACCATAAAATACTTATTTGAAGAATTTTACCAAAATGACCTTAGAAAAGGTAACACACTTTGTACGAGTCGTGTCTTTAAAACATCAAATGTAATTACCCTCCAACATCTCCCTCTCATTCTGAGAAGAGTTAGATTTTCCTCAGAATAAAAGAGATGATTTCCGTAAAGCAACTAATGCTTCAGGGGCAGTGGAGTGGTCAGCGATGTGCCCGGAGCCTCACCATGGGCAAAACAGAGAGTAACACAAACCAGACTGACTGCTTTGTAGCAACCGAGGATCTTCTGAGCCATCTGGGAAAATAATGTCTGACACTGCATGAAAATGAAATAATGAATCACTGCCATCCCCCCCGATGTCTCACAACTTTATCTGCTCACTTGCAGCAAACCGCCTGCTCCAATCACTTCAGCGAGCAGAGAAAAGGCTCACGTGCGAGCAGATGTGCTCCCCATCACCATTCCTGAAAGGCTACAGAGTTGCTCCACAAATTGAATTCCCCTTTGAAACAATAGCTCACTCTGATCATAATGAAATACCCAGAAAGTGAAGGTTAATAGATCTTTGACTGAGGCGCCTGCATTAGTAATGTTGCTCCTTTGCAGCTGCAGACTTGAGGTAAATTGGGGTTTGATTGCTGTTGCATCAGTGTGTAGTTGCTTCAAAGCTCTGTCCAAGAGGCACATCAGTTTATATGTAGGGGCACAGAGACCTCCCATAAATAATATTTCATCACAATTATATTCAGTCACATTTACTACTATGAAAGGATGAGAAATAGACATACCCACAAACAGTGCTGCTCTGTTGCACAATCCCAGTGCAAATAATAAAAATGTATAAAAGCAGCTTTAAACTCTAAGATTTGAAACAAGAAATGGGTTTGGTCATGAAAAATAGTTTGTTCTCATTTAAGTCAACATTAATAAATTAGAAATTAGCCAACATTCATATAAAAGTAATTATTGTATGTACTTTCTTATGTCTTCTAACTGTCAAGCTAAACCTAAAGGGACAAGGGCCCAAAATTAAGTCCCTGATTGGTCACTTCACCTGCACATTGGAGGTGTAATGTATAAAAAAAAAATTATCATTCACAAGAGTCTTCGGCCGTGCTAGCAATTCTTTACCCAATCGGACACAGAGATGGCGGCCTGCCAGCCTCGGCAGGAAGTCAATATTGGCTGAAAGTTGTTGATCTTTGCAGAAAATGGACCCAATACAAAGGTGGTTAGGTTAAAAGTCAGCCATTTTGTTCACAGACGGATCTTTGTCTGCAGGCCGCTGAATGCCAGTGCGCTGATGTCCAGCATGTATAAGGTTTATCTTTATTCAGTGTATTAGTACATTAACACATTAGCACTGAGCTAAATGTACAGCTGAGGCTGATGGGAATGTTAAATTTATATTGGACGCACATTCAGTCACCACATTTTTTCAGTTTATCCTCGGGAGGGTGTTGAGATTTTTAAAAGAAGGTTTGACTTCACTGTGGATATGTGCCGATCTTAAGCATTTGTATGAAATGGTGTGTCCACCAATTTGAGATATTTCAGTCTGGACCAGTGTGTCGGAGTGACAGTGTAATGCTGCAATTCTGGAGTCGTACTGTGGCCAAAGTTAGTCATCTGACTGTTCTCTCTGTGGACGAGCGTAACGGCAAATTGTAGCTCCAAATATTGTGTGTTGTAAGTGGTTTAAAAAAAGGGTCTCTATTCTTCACGAATTTTTGGGTAATGAACAAAGAACTGGGACGTTGTGTTTGTGTACTGGTTAGTCAAATACGAAATATGAGACCTGTGTGCTGTATTTCCAGTCATCACATTTTATTTGTTCAAAATCCTGCTGAAATCAACTTTGTTATTAGTGTGATATTTAAGGTGCAGTACAGTATATCATTCAAATGAAGCTGCCAAGGTAATTGTATTAATACTGTTTTATATTACACAACATTATCTCTTTGAAACCAGACTCTGTTAGATGTGTCATTCAAAGAGTTCTTCCAAGGATTACAATCTGTTATGTGACTGTTTGACATTTAAAATAAAGCAGCATTTACCTTCACTGAAGTCATAATTGACCAAGTCAATTATGAGAAGGACTCATAAAGCAATGAAGCTGCATTTAAGAATATTTAAAAAAAAAAAAAAAGCTCCTGAATTTCAAGGAATTCATGGTTAAATGTGAGAAATGGGCTCATTTTTATTCTAAATCTATCTTTTCATGAAAACTCCTCCACATTTATTCTACATGCCTCAGGCCTGAGAAGAGGGACACCACTCAGTTCATTATTGCTTGATTAGCTCCACTGTGACTCATAGGACACATTGTGCACAGAATTGCATCTTGTCTGAATGTAATTAAAACCAAACATCAGAGTGATGAGGCTGAAAAGTTTCTTGGTTTACATAATGTGCGGCGCTGGGCGAATCGACCATTACATGCAGACAACGTGACAATAGTGTTGCACGCTCTGCTTGATTTACTCAAAAGTGTAAATGTGTACTTACAGCTTTTTATTCGAGCGAAACTACCAAATTCTAAATTTGTGCCCTTTGTGAGATTATGCAAGATGCTTTAAGGCCTTTAAGCCTTTTCTAGGCAGCTCTAAGGGCAGAGTAGTTTTAATTGAAAGCGACAGGGAGAACAGGGGATAGGTAGGGAGAGCATACTTCCTCTCCTTCAACTAGTCGAGTGCGGGATAAATGTCAAGCCACGGAAAGGCCAGGCTCAGAAATGAAGATAGCTGTTGACTCCCTAAAATGTCAGCTAAAATTTGTGTCACTGTACAAGGAACGCATGAAGAAAATCCCTGTAAAAGAAATGATCCAGTACTGTACATCATCCAAATCAGTGTTGTACACGCTACATGCTCATAAGTACCGTACATGGAGAAATGCTAAGTAGCTCATTGCTCCAAAAAGCGAGGGTTTGCTAAAGCCTGTTGGACATTAGAAAAGATGAATTGCTGTGGGATCATGAGCCCTCTGCTGTGCCTGTACTCGTGTTCAGAGAGAGAGATGCTGGTTTCACTTCGCTGCTCCACCTCACTAACACTTATTGACTTTTTGGGAGAAATGGATTCGGGCGCGTTTTATCATTTTCCGTGCTTTCCGCAGAGGGTTGGGTCAAGAGCTCTCTGGAAGTGTTGGGGATGGACTGCAGTTTCATATGAGCATGAGGAGAAAAAAACTCAAGTAAATAATTTATAATCTATTATGTCTCAGCACTGCCGTACAGTATTAACCTTTTGAATACTCAATCTTTCTCTGATGTCCTGAAAATGAAAATCTAGTCCCTTGTTTCATACTTGGAGCTGCAGGCTGTGTCGCTTCAGCTGCCTGATTTGGCACAAATCACAAGTTCTTACTGGTGGTGACAACAAGTGCAGTTTAAAATTACAGTAAACACTCCTTGAGCAGCTACTTTGCCAGACTCAAACTAAAGGAAACGAAACTGGTTTCTTACAGTGCAGTCAATATGTCACATTATTTTAATAAACAAGCTGCATGCAGTACGATTACTAACTCTAAAAATACCTAAATACATGTATAGGTATTTTTAAATTACATCAACACTATTACTGCATCCTAGTAAAGATGGAAGCTGAACATCTGAGCTGGGAATGAAGTAACACGTGAGCTGAGTCCCACTCACAAAACCAGGTCAACCATAACACACCAGTCGGAGCCACTGTTACCCACTTTACCCACAATGCATTGTGCAATATTTAGTAAATGCAAACGACATGAAAAAATTTCCAGATAGAAGTCAGATGGTACTGTGTCTAAATCAGTTTTAAGGAGATAAATATAGCACAGAAGTGGTGACACACAGTTTGTCACTAAAGCTTTCACGTTTGTTGATTCCAGGTGTGGCCATCTTAGATTGGGACAGTGTTGGTGAGGTTCCTCCAACTTTCCAAGTTGAAAATCTGACATCAGGTCAAGATTCTAAATGGAAACTCATACATTCTGACCTCTCTGTTCAAACAGAAAAATAAACGTGATGACAACGTCCTGTTTTTCACCAATCGAGCATTTTTTATGTGAATTGGCAACAACAGCTAATGTTTGGTTCGCATTAGCACTAACAAAAGTCTTACGCTACTTATGCTGGTATAAACCTGCCAGCATTAAAAAACACAGGGCACATGCGTGCATCATTTCCCTCGGGATGAGGTGGGCGGTGTGAATCCCGTGGCAGCACTAACAACAAATACTACTATATTATTACACAACTACTGACTGGGAATCTTTTGAATGGCTTTCGTTGAACGAAATGCAGATCAGAAGTCGGATCCCACCAGGGTTTTGTTTGTGGAAAAGGACGATTGTCACTTTAATCTGTGTATACCGCTTGCTGAAAACAGTTTTTTAAAGTAATGGAAGCCTTCTTATGGAAACAAAGAAAGGAATTTTCTGCATGCAATTTATCTTATACAAAAGAGCGTAAAGCACCAAATTACCCTCTATCAAAATCAAACACCCCTTCCCTAAAACACTGAGGGTTTTTTTCTTTATTGTTGCAGGTGTTTCACCCTCTGACTGTGATAGATTGATGTTCATGTGCTTTCTTCCTTCATGACTCTCTACACCCTCTCTGGTACAAGCAGCAGTTAGAGTTAAGTGCTAAATCATGTCTGAGCAAAGATAAACCGCCAAGCCTGAGGATCAACAGTCAAGAGGTTTTTCTTTCCTCTTGAAGAAGGGACACGTCTGCTCTTTGGTTGCTATGGACGAAATCGCCTCTATCCCTCTCCAAAGATTAAAAATGGCAGAGTTGTGTGGGTGATGTGTTTGCAGGCGACCACAATAGTTTCCAGAACCTTTGAACTTCCTGTTGTTAAATAAACACCTTATTGTGTACAGCAAATCCTTAAATGTTGAATATTATTATTTCGCTCAATTTTATATCCATCTGAATAACTTTTCTATAATTATTGTTTCCAGAAAATGTCCCAAACTACACAAATGCCATCAAAACGCAAACCCGACTATAGCATTGCTCTAAGTTTACCAATGTCGCTTTTAGTTCCTGTTAATAATGAAACTCCTTCCTCTTCCTCCTAACAAGCTTCAGCGTTTTGCTCACTTGAGCATCAGTAATCCCAAAGCATAACCAAATCCTTCAATGTCGACGCATATTCAGTTTTTCACCCTGACGTCCTGACTCTACTGCTTTCATGTTTGCCTCAAGGGCTCTTGAGAGATGGTTTGGGTTAAAAGAGGGTCAGGGATCACTCTTTGAGGAGCTGGTGCATCTGCGCCTGTCCCCCGGGCGTCCTCCAACCTGCCATGGTGATTGTCGTCTCGAAAGCTCTCCTGCTGTTTCACAGTTACACTACCTGCCGAACAAAAGACAAGCCAGAGATACATCCTCTGTGAAGTTTATACGTGGGAATTTACATGCATTAAACTGCTGCTAATTTCGTCTGCGGGGTAAAAGTAGGTTTTTTTTTTTAAAAGATTAGAACAAACTGCTTGACTAAAGGGCAGCGCTGCTCCTAAAGGTCACAATTTACACTCACTTTTACCCAGCACAACTTTCATTTCAAAACAAACCAGGAGTGACTTTGAACTGCACTTGTACGACTTTCTGAACAAAGATAATGCGTCAATATCTGACCAATAGCTGAATGGACCTAAGAACAGTTCCAATAGTTTGGATCCGTTTGTGTTACTGACCTCCTGTGGACCTGCAAATGCAGCTTGTAAGCAAAGACGATGTCCCTGCGTGTTTAGTGGATGTCTTCTTTAGTTCTATATATGCAGATTAAATAAATAAGGCAGGTGGAATAAATGTAAAGAAAACACATCAGTGAGGTTAATGAACTGGATTTCTACGAGCTTTAGTTTGAAGCGTTTCCTGCACATGTAGAGAGTTACTGACAAACGTTCACTCTTCTTGTAGTTGTTGAAAGGACACTGTATTTGGGTATTAATTTTTACTTATGCATGTTGTTACTCTAAGTCAGAATCTGAACATGGGCACGATAAATTTTCACTTTTAGACAAGGCTTCAAGTAACAGAAACGTGAAGCTGCATAATTTTGAAGTTGTCTCACTACAGCCAGATAAAGTTGATGGAAATTGTTGACTCTAGTCTAATAAGACTTTGTGAATGTGTGAAAATGTAAAGTGATTAGCTCAGTTACAAATTTTAATTTTGACACAAAAGTTAGAATTCATATTTTTATGTTTATATGACAGATAATTGGATTGAAAACTTTTGTTGAGAATGATCTTTCACTTAGTCAACACTGAATTTTTTTGGCCTGTCTCATTTCACTGATCATTAAATCCTCGACTTTATTTTGTATTATCCGTTTACCCATTTAAAATACAATTCATTTTTTTAAATTGTGCAAATGTTTTTCAGTCCTTTGATGAATTAATTAAAATGAGCTTTAACTTCTAAATAAGAAACATTTATTCTGGTTCAGTGTGGATGGAAATGTGCAGTGTAGATGGACAAAAAAAAACAGTTTTACTCTTTTGGCCTTTTAAAGTAAGGGGACACAAACATTTGCACCCACCTGTAATAATTGAGTATGTATACTTTGATTTGTTCAGCCTAATACATACATGGCACTTTATAATGATGTATGCTGCACATAAATCCTTCTGTGAGGAATATTATAACATTTGATAGCTCTCTTGAAATGCTTTGTCACCTCTTGAGCAGAAGTTGCTGACATGAGACAATCTGCATCATGAGAAATTGTACTATATGAAAATTGAAGCAAAATACAGAGTAGTGGATCATGTGACATATTCCAAAAACGGATAAAGAATCACAAACCCACAGTTGTAAGCAGATCCTGACTGCTGCTGACAGATTGCATGAATCTGTCAGTATCTGGGTTTCTGAGTGGCCGATACAATCCAGGTCACCTCTTGTAGATTACACAAGTAGAGATGGTTTCCTGGCCCAGAGTGGGGACAGCCGTATCGATTCCGCCCCCCTCTTTAATCCATTATCAAGCCTCTGTCAGGACAGCCAGGAAGCCTGCGGTTATCTGATTTCTCATTTTATAAGCAGGTTGGAAAACAGCCACCAAACTTTGCAATTATCAAAGGATGATGTCTGTGTCCGTGTCTTCCTTTGTGACACGTTCGCAGCAACATAATCATGATTTTTTTTCCTCCTCTTCACTTTCATAGAAGCTGCTGATGTTACTGTTGAGCACCGTAAGCAGTAAGTGACTCTTCCTGTCCTGAAGCCCGGTGTCTTAATTACACTAAGTCTGCTAATTGCTTTAAAATGACTTTGCCTTTCTGTCGCTCTCCTCTCAGTTGTGTTACTTCGACATGGTTCAGGGTTTCTCCGAGTGTAACCAACCCAAAAATCAAAGAGTCTGAGTGGACTGAGCTTCCCATTTTAGCTGTATATTTATTTGTAACGGATTTGTTCCCACTAGAAAAGCTATAAAAAATATAGAATTGTCTTACAGTTGAAGGACGTGATCAACATTTTAGAGGTTCTCATCAATTTTTAAATCCGCCAACCCAGATGTCCGTTGAACTCATCTGCCCCTTATGTCTCACCTACGACTGTAGTCTGTTCAGAGGGTTACAGTACGTGTTTCAGTGTTGCACAGTGTTTGGTTGTGACTTTGTATGCAGCACACATTGGTGCATTGTTTTTTTAACCACACTCGAACATTGACAGACAACCCTGGCAGCTAACATGATTAATATTCCAGTGAGAAACAGCAGCTGGAAGCAGCTTTAATGCTAAGCAGAATCCGCGAAGGCATTGTAGCTCCACAGGTAGAGAGATTGTTCCGAAACACCCAACTGACAGCAAGTTAAACTTTAAAGCTCGAGTTTAGCATTTACATACGACAACCTGCCCTCTTTTCTAGTGTTTTTTTTATGATAATCATAGAAATTATAGTGATATGTTTTCAGTGCTTTGTCTGGTCTTCGATCATCTGTCCTGTGAGCTTTCTTACAGAAAAACAGCGGTTTATCCTTAAAATTCATACTTAATGCATCAGTGTGAGTCATATTGATCTTCTCATTCAGGGGTAAAAGCCAAAAGGCTGGATAGTGTTAAGTGTTAAAGAGGCATTAGGTGACAACAGATAAGTTACTGTGTTGTCTAAAGGTTGAGGACCCACAGTGTCCAAACACAGTTTAATTTACAGTAATAGGACACATGAATTAACAGCTCTGTAAGTCTGCACCCAAAGCTAGTCAATATGAGCCTGTGGTTTCTGTTTCTCTAATACTATTACACCACATCAATGGCCATTCATCCATCCGTTCATCCATCCGTTCATCTGTCCATTAACTTTTACTGCTTATCCTGTTCAGGGTCACGGGGGCTGGAGTCTGTCCCAGCTGTTATTGGGTATGAGGGATGTGTTTTGACCATCCCTATCCTACTCACAGCTTTGGGTTGGCTGACTTTTTCAAGCCCTTTGGCATATCGTATTGACATCACAGGTACCGTTTTGCACTGAGCACCACTATTTGATGCCATGGGAACAAGAAGGTCTGAAATTGACACTACAGGTCCACTTTGTCGTCAGTATACGGGCTCCAGGAGCGTCACTTTATAGTACGTCATTGCTTTAAGCATCAAATATTGAAGCATCAGTGTTTTCTTTGTACTACTCAGCTTAGAGCGTCAATCACTGGGGCAAACGGGAACCCTAAGCATCAGCATGTCATGCAAAGGGACTGGACAAACCTCTGGAATTGAGAATGGGCTGGGTTTTCTGCATAAGCTGGTCGTGCAATGTGATCCAACATTGCAAATATTCACAAACACAGTTGTTATTTTTCTTGTCTTAATTGAACACAGCCATTAAACAGACCTTGATGGTGAGAAAAGTAACATTGTGCAGATCTAATTAACAGCCACTTTCTGTAGGTTATTTCTGTTTCTCTTTTAGCACCGTTATAACTGTGAGTTACCCGCTTAGACATAATGCGTTTGTTGATATGTGTGACTTTGGTGAAGATCAGGTCACATTTCCTGACCAGCTTATGCAGAAAAACAGAAAGTTGCTCGTCTTCTTCAGCTTGCCATGTTGATACCCCTCTGTGAAACCCGGCATCAAAATGCATTTGGTCCACTTATTTGTGAGCATACATTCCAAAGTGTTGGTGGTGCCATGTTGTTGCGTAGGTCCATCGTTCAAATCTGTTTGCTAGCAGTGGCATGCTGTGATGACTCCCACTCATCCCACTCATACCTCTTGTGTGCATGTGATGAGAAAATTGAGAAAAGGCGAGAGATTTTAATGGCCTTTAAAAGGCTGTAGTTAAATCTAATAAACTGTGATCTGAATAAAAGCAGCACCCTGCAACTGTGTTAAAGGTGACTTTACAGTATCGTACTGTGTGTCCCGTTCTTCGGCTAAAAGTTTATTACAGGACTCTTTTTGAGTTTGGTTGTAAGCTACCAAAGATCAGCATATCTACAGTATCTCACACTTCATTTACTTTAACTTATTTCTGAGGTAATGACGCACTTTCTCAGTGCACCTGTCGTGTCTGTTACGAAGGCAGTATATAAAGAAATGGAACAAATGTCGCACTGAAGCAATGCCAACACTGACAAAATGGCCTAACCTTCACTATTCAGTTGTATTATTACTACTTCTGGAATCGCATTGATTAAGTCTTTACAAGTTTTTGGAAAAGATGTTCCACTTCTTCAAGTGATGCAAGTTCAGTAATGAAAGGTTAGTTCTGACGTCTGACATTGTGCAGTGAGTGCATTGTCAGTAGTGTGTTAGTAATTCCGTTATTTAATAGCTTGCACAGTTATTTCTATAATAAGACTGAATATAATAGAAAAGAGGAGTTTTAATGTAGAGTCATCAGAGTTGTTTTCAGTGAATGTAAATGCACCGTACAGACATTTTTGAATCATCTATATTTGACTACAGTTTATAGAAAATGATGAGTCTCTTTTTTCTTTGGCCATAAAAATAGTAGTTAAGATAAATGCACATATTTGCGTTTTGCATAGAGCTGGATTAATACCATTCTATCCGTTACATACTGTTTCTAAAGCCAGGAGATGCTTTGCATAGCTCACCATAGAAACTACAAGCAGGAGAAAACTTGTGGCCCTGTTCTCTCCCAGTGTAATAAATACCGCTGCTCTCTCCTGTTAACCTTGATAATTAACACAGTGTGTCTTGTTATTTATGATGGAATTTTCTGTGGGGGTTATGAGACAAACTGTTTCCTCAGCAGAGCAGTAAATCCCTGAGATCATCACATAGAATTTGTTTTTGTGCAAATAAAAAAAAGAAAACAAGATATACATAAACGCTCTACAGTTAGTGCATTTGAGGGGCTCATAGTTGTTTGCTCTAACCGTCAGAAGGTTAAATAAAGGTCCCCCTGCTCCAGCTAGTGCTAATTTCATATTTAGTGTTAACAAATCAGTGGTATCTCAGTTACTTTTCAGCAAAAGTAAATGTTTCTCACAGCGTCAATTCATTTTCTTAAATACATTTACACATGAAGTCAAAGAAAACACACATCGTCCTTTCAGAATTTTATTTAGAAGTTTCCAACCTGTATCTGATAATTAGCTCCTATTTTTGTCAGTGTTTTTCTGTTTCCATCTTGTCTATTTCCTCCGCTGTGACTGTCTCTGCATTGAACTAATCAAGGCTAATAAAAATACCTAAAAATGTCTGCAAATTAACCACAGACATCTTAAGAAAATCATAAGTGACAAGGAAGTTGTAACTGCACACAGAGACTGCAGATAGAAAGAGCCCAGAAGATAAAATGAATGAATTATCAATAACTAATTCAGATTTGGAAAAGTGTGAAGAGGAGAGCCGGAAAGCAGCTACTGCACAGGACGAGTGAACCTGTCTCACATGTAGATCAGCTATAGTGCAAAAGACTCACAGCGGTTAAATCTTCCCCTTGGGATTAGAAGTGTCGTCATAACGTTGTCAGATTTGTACAAGAGCATTACAGTATGTGCAGTGGCTGAGCAATGGTTCAGTTTTTTCACAGCCTACACCACTGAAACCTTGTGACTCATCTTTAAAATGTCAAGTCTTGCTGTGTGTGTGATGAGTGTCTCATTTGATTTTTGCCTTGAAGATCTGATCAAAGGCCACGATTTCTGCTCTGGACACATGTGCCAGGACTTCCTTCATGTTATTAAAAATCCCAAAAGAGAGGATGAAAATATGAACCTGAAGAAGATGATAGAGAGAGTTAATTTTTTCCTCCGGAGTAGCCTTAATAAAAATAACTATTTTTGATAACACCATACAATAAAGCTAAGATAGAGCAGAGCCACCTCCACCGTGCTGTAAAAAGAATATAATAGCTATGATGCACATGATGATTTAAACCATAACAACACAAAAGGTCGGAAAAGGTCCACCGAGTCTCCCTCGACAGACAGATAATAGCATGTTTCCTGTGTAGGTCCCTTATGGTCAGTCTGTGTCAGACATAATGTAACATAGCAATAAGGCCTCTGCTCTGGTCCCATTCCTGATGATGCTGTGAACCATTTAGATTCACCTCATCACATCTATGGATGATGACTCAGGTCAGACTCTCCTGGTGCCCACATTTTGTGTTGTCTGGGTCTTTGGCATCTCAACAGAACCATGGTGAATGTGCCACATTAAGTGCATTTCAGGATGCCAAGTGTCACTTCCCATGGGACTCTTTTTATGCCAGAGAGGGAGAAGATGAGTTTGCAGCAACGGCAAGGCAACTGTAATATCATTTAAATATGTTTGTTCTCCAGCATGTGAGACAGAAATGACCAGAATGTGCTGTGAAAAATATTTTTTTTGTGCAGAAACTAAAGTAGTCATGCAGTTGAAGACTGACTCCACAAGTTGTTTGGAAGCAGCCATGATAAGCCACATCTAGCATTTTAATTGTGACACAAGCAAAGGAGGAAATTAGGTGACGTTGAATGGAAGAGTCAACAAAAAACTGAACTTGAACACCTGAGGTTGTGTTCTGTAAACTAACTAAACCAACAATATATTTAGTTTCTTTTAAAAAATCATAATGATCATCGTCATATAACCTTAAGTACATGTTTTTTATATAACCCAAACTATGATCTTTCGTCACACATGTATGCTCGTTTAGACTGGATGTCCAATGTAAATGTATGTAACTTCCTGTGTTAGGTGGCGCATATTTTATAGCACGTTGCAATTACGTCATCATAATTTGTCCGTCAGAATCATATATCTTTGAAAGCTTTTAAAGTTACTGTTTATTCTAATGAGAGAGTCGAACTGAAATCAGAAATAATATGCCAGGGATTGGCAATCAACACATACAGTAACGCACAGCACTGGAAAAGCAAGAAAGAACTAAATGTTGTTTACAATCATCATCACTTCTCTGACGCTCCACCTCACATCCCAAATGAAGAAGACAACTTTTCTTCAAAAAAGAAGCAAATCATTTAAAAGCTCATTTGTATCGTGCTGGGTTGAGTCATACTGTGCTGCTGCAGCCCTCACTGTGATAATTATTCTGCATTTTAAAGCAACATTTCTGACACATTTCGAAAATCCTGAACAAGTAGACATTCACAAAGCAGTAAAGTTAAGACAAAAACAGTGAAGTGTAAGAGGTTTGTTGTGGTGAAGCGGAGAGGGTTTGTTAGTTTTCGGGTAGAAATCTGTGCATCCGCCTCCGTATTTATGAATTTTAGCAGCAGGATGAAAGTATTTAGACATTAGTGCTCATTTTATTTAAACAAAAGAAATCAATAGATGGTATAGACAAACAAGGGTGGAAAAAAGGCTCATGTGCTTCAGTGCTGAGGTAATGTCACTAAGTGGGTTGTTGTTGTTCCCTTGACAGCTTTGTTGTTTGTCTGCGCTGAAGTTTCTGTGTTTTCTGGCTGCTCATTGTTGTTAGCTGCTAGCAGATGAAGAACAATCCCCCATTTGGTGTGTTACGTAACTCACACCCCTTACCACAGCAATACATCACACCCAGTGGAAATGGAGGTCACAAAATATTCTCAGTTTTATGTTATGAATAGTGAAATCTAGCAGCTGTTGTTCAAGTTCACAAGATTTTTTACAGCGATATGACTGGTGATTGTGTGAGCTGAAATACATTACACCCCTGGACAGAGATGGTCCAATCAATATTTGGCACCGTGATCATCTCCCCTAAAGCTAAAAGGGAGAAAATCAAACCTTCAGATTAGAAGCACAGCCCGAAGTGCATTACCAGATAATCAGAGACTGAGAAAAAGACTACGTCAGAGTTTCTAAAGTTCTGTAAGACTTTTGAAAAAAAGCTTTTAATAGAGTAGATGTTAAGAAAAAATCATTTTGGGTGTCAGGACTTGTAAAAAGCTATAATGAAATTTAGCGGTTACAATGAACTATTATTAGCATATGAGCATATTTGAAAGTGAAAAAGCAACACGCAAGAAGAGCAGACAATAGAGCAGCTGCATCAGAAAGACAAAACCTGCATAAAAGGGAAAAGAAGAACAAGATTAAGGCATTTCCTCTCAAGATGCCTTGTGGGCACTGACTTCAAGAGGCTCTTTGTGTGTTTGTGTGAGACATTAGGGGTCATAATCAAGTTGGGCCGAACAAGGCCAATGACCAGGACCCAATGACCAGAGCAAAAAGGTCAGTGGCTGGAGTTTATTGGGTTGCTGTTTGGAAATGCTACTAAACCCTGCAGGCTTGAACCATTTGCAACAAATCACTTCCGACAGATAAAGCGATCAGGTGCTATTTGTGGAAGCATAACATTTACTTAGGAGCCACGAAGTTGTAGGTTCGAGCATCAGTGCACAAGGCCAATGTTCAAAACTTGGTGAAGTTAGACATCTCTGAACTAAAATCAACTACTTTTATACGGCCACGCCTTTGTGATCATTATGAAATCAGTGAATAAAACACTGTAACAAAGGATCCAGTCTGACATGTCAATACAGACTCTCTGAAGGCAGACAGACATTTATCATACACCTGATTAGTGTTAGTGCCATTTATGCTGTTTGTATTTGTACCAGACATACCCTGAAGACCACGTGCTGCTGTAAATATATATTAATAATACATGTAGTGAGATAGAATGGTAGGCACACTGGGGGTCTTTACGGCCCCCACTCTGCTTGTTTTCCCAATTACCCCTGTGCTTTCTGCTGACTATCTGATACCTTTTTTGGTAGAAATATGTAAAAAAAAAAAGACACTATTGAAGCTTCCTGCAAGATAATCACTTATGAAAAGAGGGAAACCCAACAAGAATTGTAATGTCTACTTTTTTGGAGAATTCTTTGCTTATTGTAATTTCAAACTGTTGACTACAGGAACAGCTGGGAAGAGTGTGGATGGGAGGATCTCAAGCTAACCCAAGTCCTAAAACCTGGAAATCACTTCGTGGTTCATTTGTCATGACGTCTATGGGATTTTGTGAAATGTCTTAAATAAGGTGAGTACTGTAGTTATTACAAGGTCGAGAGATTTTTGTTTTATTCAACATACTGTATTTGTCACCAGTGAATACTTTACAATTACTTCTGCCAATTGTATTTGGCACAATACAATCATCTTGCTAAACAAAAAAAGAATCTATATTTTGTTTTATTATCATAAACTTCAGTTTGTCACTTATTTTCTGCAGTTATCCAAATGTTAGTCCAAAAATTGCATTGACTTTTTGTTGAGGCTCAAATAAAATTCATGCCTACAGCACTGCTTTATAGCTTAAATGATGTTTAAGAAGTTTTAGAGATGAAGCTGTGGTCATTTCACATGGAGACAGTCAGAGCAGCGTATTCACCTGTGATCAATGTTACTTTTATATAAACTGAAAATAATGTAGTTGACATTTCTGGAGATTCATTAATGCACTTTGTGACAAGATTTTCTAGTCTAGGTTTTAAGTGCTATTGCCTAAAAATAATGCTTTCTCATGGGTCCTGCATAATTTATTCAATTTAGTCTTTATTTTTCATGAGACACAGGCAGAAAGTAAAATCAGTGAAGTTTCAAAAGGCAGAATTTAGAAAATGACCTCGCATGAATAATTAAATACACCGAGTTGTTTGAGTTTGCTTTCTGACAAGTAAGTATAAGATTGACAATCCACAGCAGACAGATTGATTTGCAAGTACCAATTACTTATTCAGTAGATGTAATTTTCTTGGAGGCGGAAACAGAGATTTCAGATAATTAAACCAGTACAAAGAACAGAACTGAATGGCCTTGGATTGTTACACAGTCTCTACAGTCTTTTTCCTTCGAACTCAGTCTAAACGTGAATCTAAATTCTGCTGCTTGACTTTTTTATTGTCAACAGGACTAACATGAGTGACCAGATGAGTTTACAATAACTGCAGTCAGGAACAGGAAATGTCCAAACCAAGTTTCAAAACCTGATAAAGCATGTTTCAAATGCAGACTTGGTCAAATGTCAAGTTAGCTCTTAGAACTTGTTAGAGTAAGTGTCAAGTAAATTCAAATGAGTTTGAATGATTGGGGATTAAAAATTTCACAATAAATCACAAGTCAGTCATTGCAGGATAAAGAAACCTAGATATAAACCTAGATATTACACAGTTGTCAGTGATACCTGACCAGATATAAAAAAGTAAGTAAGTTTCCCTGTTACTGTTTAAAAACTTATTTAAATCCCTCATTAAGGACTTATTAGTTCCTTAACCAGGTCCTTTGTGTGAGTAAACCACTGGAACTTTCTCATTTCAAAATTATGTCAGTATTTATTGCATTGCTGAGACCAGGTCCCTTCAATATTCAAGGGCACATTTGCTCACACAAGAGACCTGGTTGTCACACACAAGCTGCCTTTAGATTTGCAATGTTAATTAAACGATTGCCATCATTTTTTACTAGTATTCGACCACAACAACAGCCAATTACACTGTTTCTCTGCTTCTGGCTGAATTTAGCTTGTAAATGACTTTCCAAGAAACACTTTGAGGCACCGTATGTTTTTCCAGATCAGAGCAGTTAATGTCCATGGTGTGAGATGTGCTGTTTGATCGAGAGCTGGCTGTCCAACACCATCTTGAAAATATGTGCAACAGGAACAATCCCTATTATTAGTTCTTCTGTGTGGGTGCTTGTAATTTGGATGTCTTACAGCCTGGTCTGTAGCACACTGTGAAAACCGTGTGTAAAACCTTCTGCATTTCTCTTCCAGTGCTCTCACACTGCCGAGCTGGGGCTCCCACATCCTTTCCTGAAAAGATGTTTCAACTGCAGTTACAGGATGAGTATTTAACAACACCTGTATCCAACAACAGGACAAAGAACAGGCCGACGAGAGGTGAGGCTTTTGTTGGCTGCATTGAAACTCATTAGGTAAAATTCATTCAGTTACAACAATGATAAATAGTTTGAGCCAATATACATAAAAAACATCATATTTTAATGTCACATATTACTGTAATAAATGTATTTATTATCTAAAATCAATGGCACACAGGCAAAAAAAAAATCAGGCAGCAGATCAGCACTATTATGCCATTAAATAGCAAGTTGTCATTCATTATCAGCTCATAGTTACGTTTTGGCAGGTCACCTGGCTGTGGCTCAGGAGGTAAAGCTATTGTCCACCTATGCCTGGGTCAGGTTCAACTCCCAGCTCTCCCTGTTCAACAGCAAACGTTGTACAACACTCGGCCCTGTAAGGTGCAGTGTACAGTCTGATTGTGGACAAAAAATTAATAAAAAAACAACTTGCTATTACTGTCTAACATCGCAATAGCATTTCAAAATAGTAGCAAGAAAGTAAGTTTTTCAAAAATTATTTGTATTTATTAAACAGAATAACAGACATATTGTATAACTGTATATTACAATATTTAAATACAGATTTAACGTTCTCTGAGGATTAACACAGCAAATACACAAAATGACCTTGGTAATGTCTGATGATAAAGAATTGTTTGTTTTTTTCAAAGATACTATTTTCCAATACTTGCAAATATATTATATGACCACAAGATTACATCTAAAACCAGGATTACATGGAATGACCAAAAAATAAAATAAAATAAAATGACTTTTTTAAATTCAGCTAGCAGTTTCACTTGTTTTACCTTGGATTGAAATGGCTGATTTATAATATCTTTCTGATATCGTTAGTTGAATAAAAAATGCCATAGAATTTCCTTTCAAACATCTATAACGTCCATAGCCTAAAGGTTTAAAAACAGACATATTGATATTGTGCTCAGTGTTCATTGCGGCATCAGATTGTGGGAGGAACAAACACTTTATATCTCAGGCTAAAGGATATAATATGATACCAAACTAGTTCATAATTGTAGTGTAAATGAGGAATCAAATCCAATAATCAGTGGCAAAAAAAAAAAAAGTTTTGTCAAACATCTAATGTACATACATTGTTTGTATCTTATAACAGTCCAAACAACCTAATTAGAAAGTAGGTATTTACACGTCAAAATACAGAATGTGGGACAAAAAAAGATGAGCAGCATCTACATAAAGTCCACCGTTTGTTACTGTAGAAGTTGTGTTCTTATATAAATATGTACACACACACACTATAAGCAATATAGATAATTTAAGGATTTTTCCTATCAAATATATAAATTTAAAAAACAGTGACCTTGAGGCTAACGCGTGTTGAGTAATGTAAAAAAGGCTTCTATGCTCTGCATTTTTCTCAAGATTTACATGTTAAATCTCCTTCTGTCGTAAGGGTGAAACAGAAAAGTAATCAAATGCAGTATTGTGATTCTGTCTGTCCATATAAACAGTGATGGGGCGAGTCATCAGGCACAATGTGGAAATATTAATTCAAAACCATTAATTAACAAGCCTGAAGTTTGCAGCTTTGTTAGTAAGACTGAATGAAATGTTTGATCTTAATCTGAATATGTTCAAAAGAGTTCCATGCAAGTAAATATGTAATTACTCATTATTGAGAGGGACATAGGGAAACGTAACAGCATTTGTGGTCTCCCACACAAATCCAAAAACAGCATATTGCATGTTATTGGGGATGGCCTGGGTGAGCTGTGAAATGCCTCCACTCTGGGGGTTTATCGGGTCCAATGATTCAGCTCAGATTGGGGACATCATCTTCCAAGTTAGCCTCAGGCTCCGGCGCTGACAAGATGCTATTTAATGAGATGCCCGAGTCCACGAAAAGAGACCAAGACGGAAATTTTGCTCCTGATCATGGTCCAAACTTTTCAATGGTGCTTTGTAGACACAGAAGCAAATATGAATGCAAGAAAGTGGACAGTGAGCAGATGGCAGTTTCTGGGACTGGTTTATATGTAGACTCTCAAAAAAAAAAAAAAAATCAGTATTCACAAGCTGGCACAGGACAGAGAAGGAGTTCCTCAGTAAACCTCTTATAAGAACAGCCTGGACTGCAAAAAAAAAAAAAAACACTTCCATCTTCCAAAGTTCCATCTTGTAATCTGGTCATTGCGGTGTCCCCTTTCTTCTCAGCTCCAGAGTGTGCAGGCCCTCCTGCCGGCCCAGGGCGTGCTGCGTGCCAACTTTGTGGGCCATCTCCGTGGCATTGATGTCAATCTGGGCGTACTTGGTGCAGCTTTTCCCTGTCAAGACACAAAGGCAGGTCCTCTAAATTTAAAATAAGTCACAGAAATTATTTGTCAGAGGAGTACTGCGTTTTTGGTTTCCGAGGACAAAGTTAGCAGCTTGTGGGAACAAACACAGTGAAAGCGATTAGTGGATTATTCAAGTGACTGTTTAATGCAATGATCATTGGCACAGACACTGTGCTCCTTCAGCTTTGATGGGCTGAATACACCTGATCTGGGCCAGCAGTTGGTAGTGCAATGATGAATGAAAACAGGCGTATGTTCATGTATTTTTTAAAGGTATCAATTTTCAAACTATTCACATTTTCAATCAATTGAATAATCTGCTCGTTTTTACTATTTACTCCCACAAACAGCAAACTTTCTCACAGGAAGCCAACAACAAGGGTTTAGGCTATGATAGAGACTAAATATATCAGAATATTTTCAGGGATTTTGTTGGTAACAATGAGCACACAATCTTGGCAACATGTGAAATGTGCAGTTTATGCTACAGAGTTTGGCTAAATAAATCATACAATTTAGGCAAAGCAGTTTGAAATATTTTTCACCTAGCAGCATTTATATTCCAAATCAGAATTAGGTTACATTTATTTATCCTGGTTAATTAAAAAAAACTGTGGGTCATCATCTCTAGAGCAACATATGTCTTTTCAAAGGCAGAGCACCTCCATACGAGCAAAATGAGCCACGTCTACGATATGTGAGTACAACACACTCAGAACACAGTTAACGGCTAAAAGGTTATTACCTACTACAATTACAATTGTGGTCAGACTGCATAATCATATTCGATCGAACTTAATTTAGGACAAGATGTTTATTTAGTTTGAGAAATAGGTCGACAATTTCAGGCAGCAGTTGAGACCTGAGACGGTTCCCTGTGATTCAAACATCAATGTGTCCTACTTCCTTTGGTAATGTGGCGGTGACTAATGTTCCCTTATCATGCTGTTATAGACAGTGTGACAGTCAAGATGTTAGTGGAATCATGTAAACTGAGTTGCAAATAGACATGGCCGTCTCCATTTTCTTGCCTTCCATAAGTTACCACACGGCGGATTTAAAGTCTGACACAGCTTTTTAGATTACCACCTCTGTGAGTCTTGCAAATACTTTGTTACCAAGTAAAGTCACTACTACTATTTATTTAGCTTTAAATGGACTAGCCTGGCTCTGTAATCAGACTTTATATCCATCAGACAGAGCCAGACTGTCTTTATGCTAAGCTAAGCTAGTGTTGTACACTAACTCAGCAGAAAATGTTAATTATTATTTATTACAGTGGTTTACAAACCACTATTATACATTATTATTAATAATTTAATCTAGCCACAGGGGTTGCAAGCCAGTAACTTCTGCGCCGGTCCCAAACCCGGATAAATAGAGAGGGTTGCGTCAGGAAGGGCATCCGGCGTAAAATTTGCCAAGTACAACCATGCGAGTCATCCATACCACTTTCAAACCGGATCGGTCGAGGCCGGGGTTAACAACGACCGCCACCGGTGCTGTTAACCTACAGGGTGCTGGTGGAAATTGGACTACTGTTGGTCGAAGAAGGAGAGGAGGCAGAAGGGTTCGTGGTCAGAGAGAGAAGGGGAAAATCAGGAGCTTAGATCTGAGAGTAGGGACTCTTAACGTTGGCACAATGACAGGGAAAGGTAGAGAGCTGGCAGACATGATGGAGAGAAGGAAGGTAGATGTACTGTGTGTGCAGGAGACGAGGTGGAAGGGTAGCAAAGCACGTAGTATTGGAGGAGGATACAAACTGTTCTACCATGGTGTGGATAGGAAGAGAAACGGGGTTGGAGTGATCTTGAAGAGGGAGTTTGTGAACAATGTACTAGAGATGAAAAGAGTCTCAGACAGGGTGATGAGCCTAAAGATAGAAATCGAAGGGGTGATGGTGAACGAAGTCAGTGGGTATGCTCCACAAGTTGGCTGTGAGTTAGAAGAGAAGGAGAGATTCTGGAGTGAGTTTGATGAGGTTGTAGAGAGTATCCCCAGAGGAGAGAGAGTAGTTGTTGGAGAAGACTTCAATGGGCATGTTGGTGAGGGGAACAGAGGTGATGAGGAGGTGATGGGCAGGTTTGGTGTAAAGGACAGGAATCCAGAAGGACAGATGGTAGTGGACTTTGCTAAGAGGATGGAAATGGCTGTAGTCAACACATACTTCCAGAAGAGAGAGGAACACAGAGTGACATACAAGAGTGGAGGTAGGAGCACACAGGTGGACTACATCCTATGTAGACGAGGTCATTTGAGAGAGGTTAGTGACTGTAAAGTGGTGGTAGGAGAGAGTGTAGCCAGACAGCACCGCATGGTGGTGTGTAAGATGACTCTGGTGGTCAGGAAGAAGAAGAGAGGAAAGTCAGAAAATAAGACCAAGTGGTGGAAGCTAAAGAATGAAGAAACTTGTGAGGAATTCAGGCAGAAGTTGAGACAGGCTTTGGGTGGTCAGGAGGAGCTTCCAGATGATTGGGAAACTACAGCAGAGGTAATCAGGGAAACGGGTAGGAAGGTGCTTGGTGTGTCATCTGGAAGCAGGAAAGATGATAAAGATACTTGGTGGTGGAATGAGGAAGTACAGGACTGCATCCAGAGGAAGAGGTTAGCTAAAAGGAAGTGGGATGTAGAAAGGACTGAGGAAAGTAGACAGGAGTACAAGGAAGTGCAGCACAGAGTGAAGAGGGAGGTGGCAAAGGCCAAACAGAAAGCTTACGATGAGCTGTATGACAGGTTAGATGGACTTGTACAGGATAGCCAGACAGAGAGATAGAGATGGGAAAGATGTGCAACAGATAAGAGTGATTGAAGACAGAGATGGAAAGGGGCTAACAACCCAGGAGAGTGTGCAGAGAAGATGGAAGGAGTATTTTGAGGAGCTGATGAATGAGGAAAATGACAGGGAAAGAAGGGAGGAAGATGTAGATGTTGTGGAGCAGGAAATAGTAGAGATTAGAAAGGATGAGGTGTGGAAGTGTCTAGGAGAGATAGCAGTGAAGTTTCTGACAGGTCTGTTTAACAGGATTTTAGAGAGTGAGAAGATGCCTGAGGAATGGAGGAGAAGCGTTCTGGTGCCGATCTTTAAGAACAAGGGTGACACGCAGAACTGCAGCAACTACAGAGGGATAAAGCTGATGAGCCACACAATGAAGCTGTGGGAAAGAGTAATGGAAGCCAGGCTTAGGAAGGAGGTGAAGATTTGTGAGCAGCAGTATGGTTTCATGCCCCGTAAGAGCACCACTGATGCCATTTTGGCTTTGAGATTGTTGATGGAAAAGTACAGAGATGGCCAGAAGGAGCTGCATTGTGTCTTTGTGGATTTAGAGAAGGCGTATGACAGGGTGCCGAGGGAGGAGCTGTGGTACTGTATGAGGATGTCGGGAGTGGCAGAGAAGTACGTCAGAGTAGTTCAGGACATGTATGAGAGAAGCATGACGGTGGTGAGATGTGCCGTAGGTCAGACAGAGGAGTTCAAGGTGGAGGTGGGACTACACCAAGGATCGGCTTTGAGTCCTTTCTTGTTTGCTATGCTGATGGACAGGTTGACAGATGAGGTCAGACAGAAATCTCCCTGGACAATGATGTTTGCAGATGACATTGTGATTTGCAGTGAGAGTAGAGAACAGGTAGAGGAACAGCTGGAGAGGTGGAGGTTTGCTCTGGAAAGAAGAGGCATGAAAGTCAGTCGTAGTAAGACAGAATACATGTGTCTAAACGAGAGGGAGCAAGGTAGAAGCGTGAGGTTACAGGGGGCTGAGGTGAAGAAGGTGCAGGAGTTTAAGTGCTTGGGGTCAACAGTCCAGTGTGATGGGGAGTGTGGAAAAGAGGTGAAGAGGCAAGTGCAGGCAGGTTGGAGTGGGTGGAGGAAAGTGTCAGGAGTGTTGTGTGACAGAAGAGTGTCAGCAAGACTCAAAGGAAAGGTTTACAGGACAGTGGTGAGGCAGAGATGGAAGCAGCAGAGATAAAGATGTTGAGGTTCTCCTTAGGAGTGACGAGGTTGGACAGAATAAGGAACGAGATCATCAGAGGGACCGCTCACGTTGCCTGTGTTAGTAACAAAGTCAGAGAGGCCAGATTGAGATGGTTTGGACATGTGCAGAGGAGGGACAGTGAATATATTGGTAGAAGGATGTTGGAGATGGAGCTGCCAGGCAAGAGGGCGAGAGGAAGACCAAGGAGGAGATATATGGATGTTCTAACAGAGGACATGAGGTTAGCTGGTGTCAGAGTGGAAGATGCCCAGGATAGAGTGAAGTGGAAAAGGATGATTCGCTATGGCGACCCCTGATGGGAAAAGCCGAAAGAGTAGTTTTATACATTATTATTATTACTACTACTACTACTACTACTATTATCTCTGTAGATATCAGGAATTTTCTTGAAGTGGCAGAAGAGAGACTGCTGCATCATCTTTAAAAAAACAAAACAAAGATTTTGACAAGTGATACATGTCCAAACAAATATGACAGAGTTCAGAGTGAAGCGGATCTTTGCCCTCGCTGCCAACCTGATTGCTTATGGTATGCAAGGGAGCACCATACCACAAAACAGAGGAATATGCAAATGGTTCAGCTGAAGCCTTAACATTCCGCTCATGCACTGTCTGCCATGTCCACTTTGCTAGCATTACCATAATTGTGGTGCCCTTCCTTGAGTGGAGATCAAATAAAGACGACGTCAGGGTTTAATCACAGAAGCAAAATTGGCCTGCGTGTGCTTAAAAACCACGATAATGTCCACGGCTGAGCCACTTGTCTCCTGTTTGAACGATGTGTTTTACAGTGCCATAAAGTCGAGGAAATCAAAAACAGCTCCTCAAAACACATCAATAGTCCCTAGATGAGGATCCCATTAGATCCAGAGAAGTCACAGCTGTGATCTGAATGCCCCGTGACCCCCTTTCAGTGGCGAGATGGGACACCCCTCCTCCCAGGTGACAGATTAATGAGGCTGCATGCCAGGATATAAACTGTACTGCTGACATCAGATATTAACCTCCCGTGTCAGAGCTCGAGCGCCCCTCGTATTCGTGAGGGCAATGGCACTAATAGCCGGCTTGTCTGTCAATTACAGCTCACTGCCGTGTCTCAGATGACGAGGACTCAGCTGTCTTATAGTGACTAGAGACAAAATCAGCTCAATCACTTGGGAGCAATTCCTGTAACTCTGCCAAAGTAAAATGGAATTACAGAACAATTACAGCCTAGAGCGACTGTTCATCCGCCCCTGATATTGATACCCTGGTTTATTTTAAGTTGGCTCTTTTACATCTGTCTGCAGAATTTTAACCGAATATTTATTAGTGCGTAAAACCTGCAGGAAATGAGCACTAGAGAGAAAACGTTGTACTTAAATACAGTGATGAGGGCTGATGCCAGTTTAATGTTCATCAGGTCAGGATGTTCTGATTTTTCTTAGCAATGAAAAGAAATTAATTGCAATTTCAGGAAAGTTCACACCATCCTTAGCTATTAGACTGAGAAAAAGAAATAATTTTTTTGAAAAATAAATTAATAAAATTAATGAAATAGAAAAAAAACTTTAATAAACTTAATTTGAAACCATATAGATTTTTTTTTTTAACAACCATTGAGGGAAAATAAGAACTTGCAGAATGGAATTTAAAACATTTTCCCCTCTTTTAATAATTGCATTTTAATATGATGTCGAGTGTACAGTGTATGGCAGTTTATCTGTACTTGGAAGTTTTCAATGTGTCTCAACTGTGGACAGACAAATTTCAAGGTTTTAGCTGCATCCTTACTCTGTGCTGGTAGCTGTGCGGCAGTCCCTCGGGGGCCGGGGCCTGCCTCCTGCAGCTCCAGCTCCATGTAGTTAAGCTGCTTCTTGGACGTGGGACTGATGGGAATATTTACGTATGTGACACCTTCGCTGCGCAGCTTCTCCGGAAGTGGCACATCTGGGGGAAAAACGAACACCGCCCCTGCAAATGAAAGAGTAACAGTTAAGTAAAAGTTACCAATGTTGTACTTCAAGTCTGAACTCAGAGGTGTTGACAGCACCTCTCCAAATGTCATACTGTGATTAAACAAAAAGACAATAATAAGGAATTAAAAGAGTAAAAAAGAAATAAAGACCTTAGAGATAAATTATAAATTATTTTACATTATCCAGTGGAAAATCTTGTTGCCCTTTTCATTAAACCATCAAGCTATTTAGTCAAAACAAATTGTGCTGTATGCACAGCTCCATATCAAACCTAATATTTTTTATGTATTGAAAAAAATCCATATTTCAACAGTTCAATATTTGTTTTCACTGGAGTTTGAACTTTGAACTGATGCTGAACACAAGCAGTGTTACATACTGCGTAATGGATTCCCTGTGATGCCTAAACAACCTATGATGTCCATCAAACAGTTCAGTCAACAGGAAAAAAAGGTTTCAAGTACGACAAAAAGGAGCAAACGTCACGCTGTCCATTTTACTCAACAGCTTTTCCTGTCAGACACATTGCCTAAAATGCATTGTTCTGGGTAATTTAGTGTACTTGACAAATGGTTTCCAATGACAACAGGTAGCCCTCACTGACTTTACCTGTCATCAATGTAAAAGCCAGCACAGAGAGAGAGACGTGCAGAGTCAGGTTCAGTGGTGGCTGCATTAATGGTGTATGTGGCTCATTGTCTGGTTGATACAGTTTGAGACCAACAGGATAAAATCGGCATGTCTCAGATCTGTCATGGGTTTTTATGATTGTAGCTGCAATAACAAAGATGGTTCCAACATACAGAAACAAGAGAAAGTCTAACAACTTCCTTGCTTATTCTGAACAGTAATTTGTTAGAAATGTTACTTTTTTGCCAAACAGAACTAAAAGAAAAAAATCTAAATAAACTAGCACATGCTTTATTAATGCAGATCACAGTAATCATCCATTCAGGGTGACAGGTTCACATTAACCTGTCTGGTTTTCATGTATCACTTCAGGAAGATTAAAACCTGTATGTAATCATCTCACTGGTATAAATGTGGTTAATAAAATACCAGAAATACCTGTCAGTTGGTCTCATTGGTTTAATTAATATTATACTGATATTTCAGCACTGAGCTCTTCTGGGCAAAGTTGGAGAATAAACAAAAATGATTTTGGCTCTTTCGAAATCGAAACACTTTTGCTTGTGGTTCACTGATAATAAAAGCATTGACTCACCAACACCGTAATATTTCCAGAATAGTTTGTCTTCTTTATGAACGTACTGTTCATGAGTTCTGACCACTCAAAATAACAGCTGAAAACAGAGACATTAATCTAATAAACCAATATAAAGCAATGTTCAAGGAATTGGGTTTGAGGACTAAAATATGGATCAACCTAAAAATCCAACCAAGCCTGTCATAATTAACAAGTTCACACTACTTCATCTCACTTATTTGCTACTTGGAGGCTTCAACACACATCAGCTCACGGTGATGTTCAAACCAATAAACACAGAGCTCAGGCTTTTAGTGAGTTACTGCTCTTCACCTTTACCTCATCACAAAACAAACATGAAGCATAGCACAGTCATTTCCATCCCGCTGGTTTTAGCATCCAATGACCTTATTTTGTGTTGGTTTTTACAAATGTGGCGGTGTTTTAGGATAAAAGAGCCAATCTAGATCACTGAAAACGGATTGTCATGTGGCAGAGAATTTCAAAAGCAGTCATCCTCATTAGTGTTATCATTAGTGCCAGCTGCTTTTATTTCTAGAAGACAATCTGCCCGGTGCTCAATTCATATATTACAATATTTTCATTTCCACAGTCTGTGTAAAGATACTCATGGATTTACGTTTATCTGTACGGCTGCAGCTGTGTTATAATTGCACTATCGCACAGATACAGTTTTGTACATTTTACAAAGATGCTGGTATTATCCAACATTTGGAGACAAAAGCCTTCACCTGCTATCGACTCTTCCTAAATGGCAGCAGCAGTGGCCATTACCCGCAGCTCAAAAGCATCAACCCCAGGGGACATTCATACAATCAGTGAGAGGCCATTAGACGCCAGCAGAGTAACAGTGGGTGCAGCCTTTGGCAACGTCTAAGAGGCCTGATACCTAATTGATCAGTCACCAAGCAGCCCTTGCAGATGTGTGAGGTTTTTAATGGCTCCCATTACAACAGTGGATTTGCCTGCAGTTCTAAAGCTGGGGGACATTTCAAAAACACACTTTCCTAAGCCTCTGCGGGAGATGTTGGAGGAAATACCTGAGCTTAGTGACCCCAACTCCACATTTCAGAAACTTCCTTGAAAAAAAAAAAAAAAGTAGGTCTATCAATGTGTCTTCAAGGTGAGAGACTGTCCTAAAGCTGTTTTTCTAGCTTTCAATAGGTTAACCCAGCAGGCAGCTGTAAAACAGGTGAAGATCCACCAAAGAGTAAAGACTCGAAATGACAAAATATTCTCTCTTTTGCCTTTTCCTCCAGTTACACCTGTCCACAAAGACTTCACGAGGACAATGATCTGTCCCCCCAAATCTCTCTCTACTGTTTGCAGATGCCAGACCAACCAGCAGGAGGCACTAGTGCAGCAACAAGGCCATTATCCCTCACCGGTTTCCCACCTGCATATTAGTTTGTTATACAAAATGAAATTGCATCATGCATGAAAACAAAATTTTAACACAGTGTGACTACAAATACACTATAACAACAACCAACAAAGGAATTAACTACAACAACCAATTCTCACCATCTGGCAGGGCTGGCTAGCAGCCACATTAGACATGGTTAAAAACATGTTTAATGTGGCTAAAGAGCCCTCGAAAATCCAACATGGCAACGTGCCACACGTGGATGACAACCGCAACGTGTTCTCCGGTTGGTAATGTAACACTGACTGTAGATGTCGCAGGAATAAAGACAACTACACCGACAATATATTTCTAACAAGGGACATCTGTAACATTCTTAATTTAACGTTATAAATAAAAGGCAATAAAACGGAACATGTGAGGACATCAATTGCTGCTTCCAAAGTTAATTTGAGTTTAAAAAACCTTTATACACAGAAGGTATTTGGGGAACTTTCAAGTTTAAATTGAGCCATAAACATAATATTCCAGAAACACTGGAAGGTGACAATGGCAAATGTCTAGTAATTACTGCCTACACACTAAAACAGCCAGAAATTACTGAGTTAAAGTTCAAAAATCAGGATTTAAAGTTTGCTATAAATTACAGTGGTATATAATTGTTCATAAAGAATTTGTTTCAGTTGCCCTTGAGTCGTCATCCTCTTGTCAAACTGACTGCACCTCCTACACGTTACTGCTCACTAACTATCTGCTGCAGCAGGATCATGGGGGAAGATGACAGGGAGCCGGTGTAAGTACATGAACATGACTGATGGCTTTGGTGCCGCTCGGTGACAGCTGCTGGGACTTTGGAGAGCAGCTGTGCATTAGACTGATGTTTCTGGGCACAAGGTCTTTAAGTGGCCCAACATCCCCTGACCGTGATACCTGACCTCACATCAGGACAGGTATCACACTCATCACTGAGCTCTGTCTGGTTATGTGTCTGTTTTGTTTTTATTCTTTCACTAAATCCGACTCGTGTAACAAATTTACGGCGTTCCATTAAATGCAGATGAAGAATGTATGTTCAGGCTCCAGTGAGGGAGTTTACGATTAATTTAGGGGAACACTGAATTAAACTGAACCGCCACACATGACTCATGTGTTTCACAGGATTCCTCTGTGATTTATCTATGACAACCTTATAAATTATCACTATTTTGACAATCAGGTGTATTCAGCCCTAGTTGGTGCTTGTCATGTGTAATTACATTTAAATCACAAGGATATAAGGCCGACTTCTTAACCAATTTTCCATTAGATTTATCAAACTACAGAAACTAGTATGTTATATTTTTGTGATATAGGCAGCATGAGGTATTTGATGAGTCGAAGAGAAAGATCAGCTATGCTGCATATTATTACCAATTTTAACCTTAAGCATTGAAATCCCTGACTCTCTGCTGCCAATAATAAAGCCTTGCATAATAATATTTATACACTACCCTGCTGTTTTATTTTTATTTTAAAACCGTAAACATTAATGAGTTTTATATAAAATGCAGATTTAACATCAGCACTAGCAGGTACAAGAATCCCTCTGATTAAAAGTGAAAAAACTCAACAACTGCTGGAAAGATGTTTGACATATTCAGACATTAATGACCTGTGAAGGGTCAAAGCTGCTGCCTCTGTGATCTCGACTTCCTTTGGTGCCGGTGATTAACTGTAGCTGTTGTTGTGCTAGTTGGCATATGACAGCCTTCTAAACTATTAAACTAAGACTTGACATATGACACCTGCTGATATGTTATATACGTTATAAAATATATCACGTTAGGAGAAGCATACCAAGCTACATACCAAGCACATTCGCAAAATACAAAAACCCATAGATTTACTATGGCTATTTTGCATAACTGGGCGGAGCCTTATTCTGCATAAAGAGGGTTTCCCCTGGACAGTAGATCTGCTCCACACTGACCCTGGCACATGGGTGGCTTTCAGCGTCAGAAAATATTTGCTGCTCCAGACAATCACTTTGTGTGCAACCAACGGGACCTTAGCCACCCTGTCTGTTGATAATTCACAACTGTTGTATAGTCTGTTCGCACCAACACATGGTGTCCACTCAGAAAATGCAGGAAATGGTTCAATACTAGTTGCACCCAGCAACCACCTGCCAACCCCCATGGGACCTTCCCGACTGAGAAAACTCAATTCTCTCCATGGGTGTGGTGCTGCTGTGCATGTCACTGAGACAGCGTGGGTCTAACGTGTGAGAAGCCACCCAATGCTGTACATCCTTCCTGCACAAACAACCCATTGGATCTACTACCAAAGCTGAAGCCATCAGCCCCAGCAACCTTTGGCAGAGCCCGAGAGACACAGTATTCCCCTGGGGAATAGGTTTAAATAGTCAGAGTCTGCACCCTCTGCAACCTCTCTTTGGCCTGGGCTGAATCTATAAACCTATGAAGGAAATGGTCTGAGAAGAGAGAAGAACACTCTCGCTTTCGTGATTTATCCCGAAACACAGTTTTATCAAGTGTGTCATAAGCAACCGTGTGCGGTCTGCTGCCCCTTGGCTGGAGGGCGCCGCGATGAGCCAGTCGTCTATGCAAGCGGCCACTCTGACGCCTCAGCAGTCCCGCTGCTGCCTCTGTGCATTTCACAAATACTCTGGGGCTTAGTGAGAGACCAAAGGGGAGAAACTAGATACTCATAAAATGTCCCCTGAAAAAGCAAATCTGAGACATTTTCTGTGCGGCGGGTAAATTGGTGAGAACAAGAGTCTTTGAGGTTGATTGATGTGAAAAAATAGCCCCGGCACAGAAAACGCAGCAGTAAGGCAAGCGTTAACATTGGAAATTTGTATTTTCTCAGATGGACATTTAAAGCACTGAGATCTGCACCCCCCTTTCTTCGGGACGAAAAAATATCTTAAAAAGAAACTGCTTTGAGTTTGGGAGAACCTATTCTGATTGCTCTTTTCTCAAGCAGTGAAGAGATCTCATCCAGTAAAATGCAAGCAGCATAGGCGATGGCCCGTGACTGAATTACAGCCTTGAACTGTGGGGGAGTTACAGCGAACTGAAGTCCTTATCCCCTGCCAAACGTTCTCGTGACGTTCTGACTGAGTCTGTGCATTCCGCCCAGCTGGCCGTTCTCAGTGACAGGAGACTGACTGGCCAGTTTGTCATACATGGACCAGGTCCCTCTCCTGATATTGGAGCACAGAACATTTCGTTTTGCATTGTGCATGCGCGAAATGGCAGGCTCGTGACAAGATCATCTATGCACGAGAGAGGAAATACTCCCTCTGCGAATTGAGTGGCCATATTTTTCTCCAACAACAATTTTGTTTTCCTGTGTTTTAACTAGGAGACTGAAAGCTCTTCCAACAGCTCTGGGAAGAATGGCAGCAGTTGTTTCCCCGTCCTTTTCACTTTCGGCAGCACCTTCCAGTCAAAGCGTGACCGAGTCACCTCGGCTTAAGCCTTAGGCCACAGGATGTTGAGCTTGGCAGCTGCGCCCTTCCACACCTCCTGCAAGTTCAAATCCACTACAGGGGAGGAGGCGTCTCTGTCCGCTGCCTCAGCCGCCCTCGAGCATGTGGGTTTTGCAACCCAGCCTGAAAGTGCCAGTGAGAAGTCATCATCTTCATCGGACATGAGAAGCTCCAACCCACCATCTGACTCTTCAACCACCTCTTCAAACTTGGGCGGGCCTGCCACAAGGTCTTCTTTGAAGGGGGCTTGTGTGGTCTAGAAAACAGCGGGCCAACTGAGAGTACTGCGACTTCCAGAATATTCCTACTGTATGTTTCAACGTTAACCACTGGGAGTACTGCTACTCAAAAGTGTTTCCACTTAGTTGGAGAAAAGTGAAAAATATTGCTACTTTCCACAGTGCGAGACAGACTACTGTTTGGGGACAGACAAGTATGAGCAGATCTCTCAGGATGTGCCAGGTGACCGAGTTTGCGCTTATGTCTTTGGACAGTTGCGCTAGGTCCCGGAGACACAGCTGCCTCAAGAGGAACGTATAATGGAACTTCTGCTCGAGGGAACTTCTGCTCGAGGGAGGGACTTTTATAGGAGGGGGGGTTGTCCCCCTCTTTGACACTGACATGCTCAGTCCCAGCCAATCCTGGCAGCGGAATGAAATAGGAGCTTCTGATGAGGTCACAATGAAGGTGTTCCCAACGTGAGACATGAAACAAACGCTATGAAACAGAACTGCTCACGCCACGTAAAGAAAAGCCGTTCCACGAAAACAACTTCCTGTTTCGTCACAATACAGTCATGTCTCGTGCCAGTTTCACATGTCAGACTTTGAATGGTGTCTACAAATCATCAGTCAAGTTCAATTATTTTCAGTAAGTGGGTTGTACATGTTTGACTGGCTTGGTAAAAAAAAAAAGATCTGAATTATGTTGCTTATGTCTTGATGTTGAGGTCACTCACCTTCAGCCTCCTGATGGAACCTCGGCTGACTGCTGCTTCCCATTAACTCGTACTTGCTTCGTTCTTCTGCCTGGAAGACAGCAAAAACTGTCGTTCATATTCTGCAGTGACCATGTGAATCCATTACACACAAAGACCAACAATGACTTTCTGTATTGACGGGGCTTCACATTCGAGATTCACAGAGAGCTCAGGGCTACTGAATGTCTTAGGTGTGGAAACACCGTCAGTCATGCTTCGCCGTTACAGATGGATAACCGTGCCTTTAAAACTGTGGCCCCGTAATCTCTGAGTCCAGACAGCCACAGTAAGACCTGCTATTGTAGTGTGAAAATTGGTGGTGGAGTGCTGCCATAATTCAGACTCACTGAAAGGCCATTTCCACAGTGTGCACACAAAGACACATTCCTCGATGGAGCCATCATCACAATCAGAGATAATGAGCTTAGTACCTAAAATCTCTAGTGAACATCAGCTGACTGACGTGTTTTATATACATACATACATACATACATACACATGCACACATACATACATAATTACATTTAGCAACAAAGATAATTTCTCAAATTGTACCAGTTATACAAACTAGACAAAAACGTTAATTAGCTTTGTAAGAGTGTAGGTAACAGAACCAGACCAGCTCTTTCCTGTTTCCAGTCTAAACTAGAGGCTCAGCTGAGCCTTCAAGCTCTAGCAAAGCTACTTAAAATAAACCTGAATGTGATATTAAGCTTCTGATTGAACTATTGTAAAGATGGTGAAGTTCCCAAATATATTGGTAGGAACAGTAAATGATCAGACTTTAATTAGATCAAACTATTTTTCAGTGTGGAGGCAATATTCCATTTTATCTTTATATCCAGTTTATTAAAACCATTAAAACTAATGCAATCTTACACAACTAGCCTGAAAACAATCCAATTGCTGATGTTTCTCTTATCTGTTATTCCTTCTCCATGACCCCAATTAATAGCTCAGCTCCTTGATATCAAACATTAGTCCAACAAGTCGAGCTGAATAGAGCCCAACCATTTACACAGTTAACATGTGTGAGCAGATGATAACATAAAGCAGATTGGAGAGTTTTGGCCTACCCCCGAGTTCCTCTCTGCCGCCCGACTCTCCATGACTTCGTAAGTAGCATCAGTTTTGCGTCTTTCCTCTTTGCTATTGAGCCTTTTGTCTGTTGCGAGAGAAAAAAATATTTTGTTTCAAATATAAAGAAACAAAACTGCATTTTTGTGCCGACAGCCAGTGCAGAAAGTGCACACTGCCTTCTTTGGTTCCAAAAGTGGATTCAGAGAAAATGAAAAAGGCAAAGTGCTCTCTGGATAGGAATACCTGCAGGTCTATTGATGGAAGAAATATCAGTGTGTTGATTCATCATCTCACAATGGCATAAACTATTACACATGAGGAAATGTCACATTGTTGCTGGAAATTAGGGCTGTTACAGTCATAGAAGAGTCGCATGCTTGTAGAGAGTTTGCACAAAGCAGTTGTGCTGTTTCCTTTCTTGAACAAACTTGCTGTGACAAACTTGCAGAGTATGCAGTTAGTTTTAGCTGCAATTAAACTGTTTTGACGATGCAAAAAAAAAAAAAAAATCACACAAAAACAAATCTGCACCGTGAAACTTTTCCAAAGGCTTCGAAAGACTTTCTGCGGTTCCTCCTAAAACATGCACAAACATTAGTCCGTAAACCGACATGCTCCTGCTCTCTTACTACATCTATAGGTTTGCTACTGCTCTGCTCATCCCAGCGGCTGTTTCCTGCAAGCTGGCCAATCAGAAGAGGGCGTCAGAAGGAGTGGGGCTAAAATAGGCTGAAAAGCTAAAGGTTTCACACAGAGCTAAAGAAGAGGGACTGTATACGTGCCCACGATAACAGTTTTTTGAACAGTAAATCATTCTAATCTATTTCAGTAGATCACCAGCATAAAATAAACCCCAAATTACGCATGACACTACCACTTTAAATCAGCCTGAAAAGGCTTCATATTGACGTCTGAAAGACTCATCAGTAGCATTTTTAAATGTCAATACCAATAATTAAATAAGAGAAATACATCATTAAACTACAAATTACAAACATGTTTTTGGTATGTAGCAGACAACATATATTATATACTCCACCTGATGTGGCTACAATGGAGCAATACAACCCAACAAAGGTGCATATTGGCACATATTTACACAATAAGGAAGTTGCCAAAAAGTTCATTGTGTTTGAGGTGATTTAGAAATGATGTCAGTATTGTGTTTGTCTAGAATTAGGTGCCGACTAAACCTTCTGTTAAAGTATAGAATATTTTTCATTCAGCGATCATTTAATATGTAACTTGTGAACCATTTATATACAAAAACTGTGCCCTATTGGAAGTTGTTTGTTTCTGCCTTAAACATTCATTACTAATTATGGAAACTTTGATGCCTGTGAAAAGTAGAAGGGACGATCACTGCAAAGACTGCAGCTGTACAAGCAGCAGTGAAAGAGGAAACATCAGAGTGCAGACAGAAATCATGCAGTTCATTAAACAAAAGACGCCAGGAGGAAAGTGTTTTTTATTGATGATAAAAGAAAAACAGGACAGAATCAAAGAGAAGATCCATTTCAAAGGACCCAGGAGGAAAAAGGACACCGAAGGCTACGCAGAGGCTTTGTTTAAGAGGAAACTGCTGATGAGGCCTCTTACCTTCAGTGGCCACTGTCCGAGCATCAATCTCTGCATTCTGACACTTCCTGTCCGCGCTCTGTCGTCCATCACCGGGAGCTTGATGGAGCTGCTGAAGCAGCTGTTGATGAGGAGCTACATCAACAGCTGCTTCATGCTGCCGGCTTTTCTGCAGCCCAGCTGGAAAGGTCTGTAAAGCGGAAGTGTTTCTGTTGCGGTACATTTCAGCAGGTAGGACCCGAGGAGGAGGGTGGCAGTGCTCGTTCAGACACTTCAAACAGTTTTCGTAGACGGCAGCTCTTTTGTCCTGCTGGCAATCTAGTGTGCAGGTGCCAGTTGTTGATGATTTGAGCTCATTTCCAAAAGCAGGGCTCATTGATACATACCAGTTCAAGCTGTGTTTCTTTGCCTCCTCTGGTTGCCCATCTGTGCTTGGAAAGCCAAGCAGATCAGCGAGGAGACTGACTAATTTTTCTTTTCCTGTTTTAGGCAGTGGCAACTCCTCGTTCATCTTCACGGAGCTGTGGAGGCTTCCAGAGCCAGGAAAAGCCCAGGATTTCTCCAAAAAGGTCTTCAATGCAAAACTATATTCACTGCCAGTGTCGGGTCTACATGGTGACTTGTAAACACTTTGATCTGCTGGATTGAAAAAATAATGTTCTGGAGGCGAAAAAAAACTTTCAATACACTTTCAATTCTGTCCCAGATCAGCAAACTGCGGCTTCTCCATCAAACATATATCAAATCCGATTATGCACGCAAAACACAGAGCATGCAGTGTGCACACAACAGCTCAGCTGATTACACTTACTTGGTATGGCAGGTATCAAAGAACCACTTGCAGGGATGTAAGGTGTCCCCTGTCGAATGATAACGATAAGCAAAAGGTAACTGGCTCACTTCAAAGGTTGTTATGTCAAATATAATAAATTTAAAAAAGAGGTAAAAAAAACAAATTACCTATACATATTTAAATTTTAAACAATAACACAAAAAGACCAAAACCAACAATGTGGCTCTCAGGTTGAACAATATACTAATTACTTTTTTTTTAAAGAGCAAAAAAGTTCCTGAAATGGTTGGACGCTGGGGTTTTGTGTAAACAATTCTCAAATCGAAGTAAACAGCGTATATTTTGGGGGAATTCCACATCACTGCAATCAAGCATAATTATTAAAATGATCTGTTTTAATGGTTTAATGTTTCTTTTGAATTGGCCCTTTAAATATAAAATCTTGACAGAGCTGAACTGTGTCAGAGCTTGTCCCCTTTACTAAATGCACCACCAGCAGGTGGAGCTCTATGTTTGGTGTTCACAGAGGAGAGAGAAAGGATTCCACTAATTTGCACATGGGCTTTTTAAATTATTATTTTAAATTATAGCTCTAAATTAAACAACTGTTGTGCCATAGATATATAGCTACAAGATGTACATTGTATGAAATGTATGTTTGGGGTGTATTTCCTATAAACTGCATCAGTTCAAAACATGAAACATCGAAGCAGGATCTTTTCCTAAATCTTAAGGTAACAAATGATTTACTCTAAAAAATGAACCCGAGAATAAATTAACAAAGAAAACGAGGACTACGACGAGAATATCCACGCTAACCTGCATTCACAATTCAAAATTCAGACTGAGAGGGTTTTCCTAGAAGAGCAACACATCAGATGTTCATTTGGTGTCTTAGTAATTTTTTTGCTCTTTTTATAACAAAGTTTTATAATAAGCAATACACTGAAGGTAGAAGTGTAACGAGAAAAACTGTTAAGTCACTTCACATGGTCTAAATCTGCTCAGTACAATGAAAGTGTCAACCTCCGCTGGCTGCTCATACGCGTTAGGCAGATGGGCCGTGGGATTATTAGTTGCTCTGACACCAAACACAGAGTGGCATCAGCCTGTATGATACCACAAAGGTCATATTGACAGCCAGCCACAGAACAGATGATAAAGTGATGATAAGGCCTGTTCACACAAACTGCTCCTGCATGACAGCGAGTTACACAAAAGAGAACATTCCGGAGACCCTTTCCACAGGAAGGCTGGTATTTTTTTAAGACTAAAAGATGCCCGAGAAGAACAGAACTACGCTTATTTTTTAAATCAAGTATTTGGCAAATCGGTACAATGACAAAACCGTAAATTAAAAAAAAAAGAAAGAGCTGACTCAGCATAAAGGAAGAACCCTGGTCCACATGCTCTCACACATGTTCCTACTCACCTTAAATCCACCACACACCGAGCAGATGGTCACTATGGTCTTGGAGGTGGAGGTGAGAGAGCTGCAGATATGACAGGAGTCTGGATGTTCGCTCGAGTGGACCACCTTGGTTTTCTTGCTCTCCTCTGAGGGGGGCTGTAAGTGTTCACTCACTGTCTGTCTTTCAGTGGTTTCACACTGACCCTCAGAGATTTTATCCTTATTTGCTGACTCAGCAATTGGACCTGAAGCATCCTTGACTGGGACGGGTGTTTCAGTGTCTCTGGCACCCACATTTGCCTCCTGTAAAAGACTCCTGGGGCTGTCGTAGAGATACCGAAGTGATGTTGGCACCTGGTACTCATGTCCAGACCCAGTGGGGCAAATGCAAGGGCTGAGATCGTGAGCCAAGTGGGGAGGCAAGCTGAAAACAGACCCAAAGTCTTCACCGGAGGTGATATCCAGGCTGCCTGTGTAGGAAGAGAAACTTCCTGAGTAAGAGGAATGGCTGCCTGTGGCGATGCCGCTGTCAGACGAGCTCTGACGCCCGATCTCCTGCAGCTGCCGGGGGGGCTTGGCTGTGGGCCGGCTACCAGCTCCCTGGGTGAGGGAAAGCTTCTCCATGCTGTGCAGTGCTGCTTTCACAGCCACATGGCTTGCGCTTTCAGGCGGGTTGGGGGCTGGTTCAGACCAAATGGCCAGCCGGCTGCCAATACTGCAATCCGATTGGCTGGTGTCTGAAGTGTCAGAGGAACCGGATATGCTGCGGTCATCTCCGCCAGCTGATGGGCAGTAGGTGGACGACACTGCAAATGAGGAGAACATTGATAAAACATTAATACCTTTAATTAATAGAGCACATCGAAGCGTTACAATTTCATTGCACGTTTTGTCTCTGGTCTTTTCATAAAAAAAACAATAAACCACTAGTGTGTGTAATGTTAAATCTCAATAGTTAATTTAAATCAAAGCACAACAATATTAAAAGCTAATTTATCATTTACATTCTTTGGAGGGGTTGAGAGCTCACTGCCGTGAATAATCAGTACAGGTGCTTTAGAAAAATTATTAATAATACACACTCAAAGCACCAGGATTTGTAATATCATAAAGCGTTATGCTGCAATTTCACTGTTCTTTCTACTTGTCAGTAACATTATGCACCTGTGCTGCTCCTGTGGGAGAGCATGCTCAGTCGCTTCTCCAGCTCCTGGGCCTCATGGGTCAGCTTCTCCTCCGAATACATCTGACTGGCACTGGGGTCTGTCAGAAAGAGCGTCCGATACATAAATTTACCCATCAAGGCTTACAAAACTCATTATAGAGTGAGAAGTCACGATAATCCATAAAATATAAATCACCTCCTTTGAGGCTGTGAACCATCAAACAAATAAGTGATGAGGTAAGTTTGCAGAGCTCGCTACTGTCGCTGACACACAGGATCAGAAGTGACACAGCTGAGCATTTTGTCATGCACCGACACAGGCACAGCTGTGAAAACACAATTCAACACCCCAGAAACACAAGAATGAACACTTCGAACCACAAGGGTCTAACTCATCTTTGTGTAGAGTTGTGAAACTAAAAAGTCCTCCTGAGGATGTTCACGGTGAGGAGCAAGCAGCAACACAGGAGTGACGTGTGCCATCATTTTACACGCAACTGCACCTCGCCGTTGGACAGGCAGAGAAAAGGGTCACGCGGGGGAGCACCTTGTAGTGTTGCACAAATACTGCCGAGGTTATTAATAGCGCTGCCACGTGGCTCAGCTGGTACGCTCGCGGCGGCTGGTGGCTAAAGCTTGTTGATGTTGTACAAGGACCTAATGTACCTTAGACCAAAGCAAGGTCAAATCTAACACTGGATCAATTTGTTCACATCTAGCAGAGCCTGAAACTCTAATGTGGCAAATGAAGCACAACTCTATAAATGGCTCCCATCAACTTGATTATATACAACAGCGTCCGCTAGTTAAACAAACACATAATATTGAAAGTCTTTGTGTTTAATTTATTGATATTTGGCATTTTGGGTCCCGCTTCGTGCCTTTTGAACTTTTATCTCTACCAGAGCTGCACCATAGCATATGTCTCATTATACAAGACATTATAGAAACAGTAGGAGGCTCAAACTCCCTGCTGAAAAGCAGATTCTGCAGCAATGCATGTCCAAACCACAAAGAGATGTACTTTCATATTTCATAGAAATCTATAAGCTGTGAAAGCTAATGGAGCCTGCATCGTTTTATAGCAGAAAATTGGAATTAATGTTCAATATTCAAGATTTTTTATTGTACTAATGTTTCAATGTGTGCAGTTGTAACATTATTTAAAAACTATTTAAAAAGGTTAAAAATCACTATGCCTGCATATGGCCTAGCTAACATCAATCAAACGTGATGTGCTAAACATCAATTTCATCTTATAATATGGATAAAGTGTTGGCTGGAGACCTTAGGAAACTGCGTTCTTGACGTTTTGTTTACTCGTTGCACAAAGTCATGAATTCCAGTCAGTATGAGCAGCTTGTGCCCCTTCGTGTTCCAGGTTTTTCTGACTGACAGGTGTCACTGTCGATCACACTGCTGTATTTTTGCAGCTTGCTCATCTCATCTAAGCTCCTCCAAAGCAGCTTCCTTTTTGACCAAGTTATGGGATTTTCTGGTTCTAATAGCTGCCAACGAAACAGAAACAGGCTGTTAAAAATGATATGAGAATATATGTATAATTAACTAACTTGTAGCTGAAAAAAAACATCATTTTTACAATGATTTTACATCATAGATTATAATCACTTTATCCAGCTGTTGTGTCTGTCTCATGTAGTTATGTAAACCTTTTTCATATTTGTAGACAAACGTTACAGTTCTACATGTAAAAATGGGCTCATGGAAAAAAAAAAATTGTATCCTGCACATTAAACAGACAGTGGTGACAAACAGAAACATGCTCCTAGGAACCCAACAGCAATTAATCCAAACAGCGACTGCTAGAGAGATTTAGTCAGCAGCTGTGTAGGACAACCACTGCAGCTAACTTTGAGCGAAGCACACAATTAACGGCTGTGGAGAGGAGAAGAAGAGCGTAAAATGAGAGGAATGGGAGGGAGCGTGGAGCGGTGGGTGACTGAGTATGAAATGAAGGGGGGGGGGCAGTGGAATCCTGTGGATGAGGTTACATACATGCCCGGAGTGATTAGGAGGCTTTGGCTGCTCGCTTGTGTGAACTGTGACTTTGACTCCTCGCTCCCCCTCAAACATCCTTCCCTGCTATTTATTCTACTACTACACACCATAATAATAGGAGCATGAGCTCAATCTGTGATTGGGCGGCAATACACGCGAAAGCCAGAATATCTGAGCCCCCACAGCTGCCAGCTCCACATTTCCTGTTAAGTTGCAGACTGGGTGAGAAAAATATTGAAAGCGTAGAAAACCAAAAGGTGTTAAAGTGGACAGCAGGAGAGCAGAGAACGGCTTTGTAATATTAGATCTAGCATCAAAAGTGTTTCAGTGTAAAATTACTGAAATAGAAGAAATCACGTTACCTTGTGTATGAGTTCCTTTACCCGAGATCATTTTTTATTTCACTATATGCAACAGTATTTATAGTGAAAACAAGTTTCCTTAGAGGTGGAACTGCATTTCTTTCAATTTAAGGCATCTTAATTTTAAAGTTGCACTAACTAATTATTTTCCACCACCAGGGGGCAGCACAGACATGCAGTGAACAACATACACGCAATAATTTCGAAAGCTGCTGAGGCTAACAGGTTGTCTCCAGCAGACACATTCTCATTATTTTAGCATCCACTCATCATTTAACGTTTACACATAAAAATTAAAACAACTGTAAGCTGTGACAACTGCTAAAATTCCTACACTGCACAGCAGAAAAGGCAAATCATTTCATGCAGTTCAAGCAGAAGCGAAAGACTGAAGTGTGATCATAAAAGGTTCTTTTTAGACCAATGAGTTCTAGGGACTAACTACTGGAGAATTCCCTCCACTGAGGATCTGTTTGCATTTTATGTACGTCTGTATGTTTGTAGTGAGTACATGGCCCGTGTCTTATCAACTTTCCTTTCAGGCAAACTTGCAATAAATCACAGTTTAAAGTTTAAATCTGGCACTAGCAGAAAGAACAATAACATTTTAAATAGCTATAGCTGAAATAAAGCTGTTTGTTTTACCACTTGCTCACCACTGATCCTCTCAGGAGGTGGACTGCAAGGAGCTGAGATGACTGATCTCACCTGGCAGAGTGGATCTCATGCTGCCGAGCAAATTTACAGACTTAATTAGAAAAAACTGCCCACATCTTCTAAAGCTGAGAGGGTTTTTCTCGGACAAAAAGTAAATGAGAATAGCAGAATAAAAATCAGAGGCGTCTGGAACCTGGCTCAAATTCTCCACTAATGCTGGGGACACACCTGAGGACTAGCTAAGACAGTGGACAGTCTCCACCAGCTAGCAGAGTCTAGGAGCAACTAAGTAAACTGTGGGCAACATACCTTTCTGGTCTCAGATGACTGTAAGTTTTAGAGATAGAGACAGTACATCCCCAAATCCCATGAGGATGGACAATATGTCGCCAACCAGGAGCTTAACAACAGCACAATGTGAGCGTGAATGGACGAATAGATATTTAAAAAGAAAAAAGACTAAAATTTTTACAGAGCACAAACTTTAGGACTTTCTCTGCCAACTGAGCCAGACCTGCCCTGACCAGGACCAACTAGGTCAGACAAGCAAAACACATTCATAATTGGCCGTACAGTCAAAATAAAATAAAAAAAATTTAAAGTTCCTCCAGCGAAAAAGTGCCTGTAGATTTCAGTAGAAACCAAAGCACAGAGTCGTTTTCTATTAAAGGCAACAAATTGCTGCCACTGTTAGAGAGTCTAATGCAGCAGATAAAAATCTGAAAACAAATGTCTGCTCATTGTAGAGCATTTCAATTAAGCAGTCAACACAACACACCCCCACAGTTATAGATTCACCAGCGGGTTTAGGAGACTGTTTTTGCTAAAAGCAGCATCTGGGAACAAAGCTAATAATGAGAGGGAACAGTACAGTAGAGGTCTGTAAAACAAAAGCCAGGAGCTAAAACACATGATATGATTATGTATTTTTCTATGGACCCCTTCCCCATTACAATTATTAATCTGAGAATTTCGATGATAGATTTTATGATAATCAGGCCTTTAAATAATCACTAGATTAATAATGAAACAGTTCTTCTTGTTAGAATTTGTTTTACCACCTATTCACTTAATTGGTTTGTATAAAAACCTGGACGCAGCACTGTTTTCCCGAGCTCACGTCGCTGCTTCCAAAAATTCTTCCAAAAATTATTCATTTTTCATTAAATCACCAAACACCCAAAGCTCTAAATCCTCAGAAACAGAACAAGTTTGGCATTTTTGGTCAGGGATTAGTTTTCTTTCAATCTGCTGTCAGCACATAATAATAGTTTTTTTTTACATTTTACACAAACAAGCTATGCACTGGAAAATAACATTTTTTTTATTTATAAGCTAATTAGATACTGTCACATTTGCACAATAGGAGGCAGCAGAAGAGGAGCAGATGAGCTGCGGGTGGACAGGTCAGTGCTTGGTGCTCATTAAACAGAAATATAATGAGAGGAAACAATTCACCTTATTAACATTTTCCAAAACATTTTACTTGAGTTTCCAAATGTTCCCAAATTAGTTCAATGTTTTTAACAGTCTTTGGCGCCTTTGACTGAAATGTACTATAATAATATTTGGCACTCAGCCCGTCTAGTATAACTACACTATACATAGGCTGTTATTGAATTTGCCATTTGAATCACAGTACAGAAATGATCCTCTTAATGATGTTTAAAATGACCCCATGCTTTACATTTCCCACAATTCATGGATTTGGATGTTGGACTAAAACTATAAATGGCTTCAGGGGAATTACCCAATTACACGAGAAACAGCTGTCAGTCAAAATTTTGTCACATCAAAGACGTCCACGGAGGAACCCTCTGACTCAGTCTGCCAAACCCAGTTGGATTCCTGGAAGGCAGCGCACCTCACAGCTATGATAAATCTCTGCACAGAGGCTGCTGCTATTACGATGGCAAGTGTTAACTTAGGAGTTTGGCTCCTGTTCAACTATTAATTATCTACATGAACATCACAAATTCGACACGATCACATTAATATTCACCGAACAGCTAAACCTCTGCTGTGAGAGGACAGTCCTTCCTTCACACGCAGTTGGTTTTCTGGTCCTTTTCCAGCGCCGCAGCTTTAAACACCTGTGGTACTGACCTGGTAAAACTGGCCGCAGTCCAAAAGGGCCTCTGGTGGGGGAGATGCCTCTGACGATGCAGTCGAACAGAAAACTGATCTGTTCGCCCTCGGCAGACACGAGCAGGAAAACACCAGCCCCTGTAATAAATGAAATAAGAACTTTTATTGTCGTGTTTATTTTTGCAGAACTGAAATATGCTGGAATGCACTAAACATGGGTAGTTATGATTAAGGACATTATCACACAATAGGTTGAATATCATTTGAAATTCTTCAATAACAGCCCAACTATGACAGAATAATTATCGTTATTTGGTCTACAAAATGTTGATTTAGATGCCTTTTTTTAAAATAATTGTGTGCGTTTTCCTTCAAACAACAATTTTAGAAAACTTTGTTAAAAATCAATTTTTTTGTTTTGAGTAAAGTTGTTGGACTAACTTCTCTGTGATTTAAACGGTGAGCCTGAGAGCTCAACACACTGCTGCTCTAGAAAACAAGGAAGTCAATAAAATAAAAGCTTATTAATAAAACATCTACACCAATTTGACAGCAAACATGGAGCATTTAGGAGAAAAATGCCCAAAATGAAACAAAAAAGACAGACATGCACTGGGTACCAAAAGTAATGCAGCAGAGCTCAGCACAGTTAGGTCACAAGTAGGTATCAAAGTTGACTGTTCTGAAGGTTCAGACTGAAAATATACAAATAACCAAGGGTTCATTGCTAATATTTGAAACTTTTTACACTGTGCCAAGAAATTATGTTCCACGTGGCTCCCAGTTTGTCTGTGATGCTCTAAATCATTGAGAAGGAGGACATGATGGTATAGAGTTCAGAGGTCATGCTGGCCAGACATCTCCTGACCTCCCACTGACATAACAGCAAGTTGTTCATTACAAAGGTGTCGGTCTGACGCCGAGACCACCCACGTGAAGGCTGACCTCCGTCACATTCACGACACTGCCCTCGGCTCAAGTGGGGTCAGAGTCCAGCAGTAAAATCCACTCAGACTGAAATCATGTGGATCTGATTAGGAAAACAAGCATATTTTTTTTTCTGCTTCTCTTTAATTACTCCGAACATTTTCTTCTACGAGGATCAAATCTTGGTTTTTGATAGCAGGTGACTGAACAGCTTTGGGCAGGTGCGCTGCCAAAAGCTGGAGCTGGAGATAATACATCCCAGAGCAAAACAAGGAACAGGTGGCAGTGCTTGTTTAGTGTACAACACCATAAAGATTCTGTGTAGGAACAAAAACCACTCAGGAGGACCCTTCTGCTCTCTCCTTTAAAAAGTGAGGAAACATAGCATCCATACAAAGCAGCAGCTCTTAATAAATCGTGTTCAGTAAGTGGGAAGTGTAAATTAGCTTGGATCTTCACAGGCACTGAGAGCCAAGATTACCCTTTGTATTTTTACAACAGCATCTGAAAGCCACAGGCAAGAGACAGTGAAGGGAGAGCAATTTATTTCAAAACTGTTATTCTTGCTACTTAAAAGTGATACAGTGGTTATGTATTTTGCATCCATGCGTGTATTACTAAGGTAAAATATGCAGTGAGAGGAGACTACTTTAACTCCATCGCTGAATGATTTACAGGAAACCTGCAGTCACACGTCAGCAGTCAACTTCAGAGAAGCTGTAGTTTACTTTGCCCCTAAATTAAATCCGGAAGAATTATTCAAGAAACAGCAGCATAGAGTTTTGGCTGCCTCCTTCTCCTCCTGGAAGCGACATAAGATCCATGGGACTGAACCAAGACAAGATATAAACAAGCTCATTGAAAACGTTGAGCTTTAAGATTATAAAACCCTCCATGAAGTTTAGAAAAACTGCATTCCAGACATTAGGCACTGTTCATTTGTCACTATGAAATATGGACTTTTCACATGACAAATAGACACCTGATTTACCATAAATATAAAAAAATATATATTTTTTTTAATTCATGCAAAATTCAGTCTGGGCTTTTCCTTTCCTACTCAGGAAATAATTAAGCAGTATTTCAATATTTATTATGCAATTTTCCATTGGGATAAATAAAGTAATTGGTTTTTCAGGTTGTTTTAAAACACTGTTCTGTTGACCAATGTACAGACAAAACAATATCATTAATAAATAAAACAAAAATATGGGATGACTCATTGACATCCACTTTAATGGCTCTGTTTTATACTTTACATACACAAATATACGCAACTGTGTCGCAGCAGGTTGCGCGGTCATCCACCAATCCTATCAGCAATGAAGCTAAAGGGAGTTTCAGAGTGCAACCAGTTTGTCCAGTATAATGTGAACGCTCCATTACGTCACTTCTCCCTGTACCGTGACTAAACGGTGCTGAGAAATTACATGTCACAGAAATTCATACCCTTCAGCACACAAACATTCAGATGCAGCTTCTTCTTTGCTCATTAATGTTTTTTCTAGTTCTTTGTGTATCGACGTAAGAGCAATATCTGATCTCCTTCACATTATGTGAGACTCACTGCTGAAGATTTAAAGGAGCTAAATAAATCACACGTCACATTCTCAAGTGTCATGTTTACAACAGGGTCATCGTGTGTCCCTAACGCTCTGATGTCCCCGGCGTTCCCTTCATATCTGTTCCAGTCACCCTCCAGGTGCTGACACCCATTTGTCTCAACTTCAATGGTTTCACGTCTATTGCAAGATCACAGGGACACACACGGCAACGACTGTTTAAACTGAGCTCAGGGACAACTCATGATCCTTAAACACAGCTTCTCTGGAATAATGCATGATTCAGGTTTTCGAGCGCAGCAGGGGTGATCCCGCACAGACTGAATCATCTCCTCCGGCAGATTTATTTGTCATGATGAAGCAGCTTTTAGCTTTTTATGCTCCATTTTCCAAATCAGAGGGGACAAAACCTGAACAAACAAGAAAACCACCTTTTACATGCTTTGAAAAATTCACCTGAGCAATTCAAATCTCATTCATATCCGAATTAGCTCCATGCTGCCCCGACTCATGTGGGGCAATTTACTAAAAGATTTTGGCACTTTGCTGCGGAGATTTACTCCTGTTCAGCCACAGAAGCTGCAAATTCTTCCATACCAAACTCAAAAAAAAAATACCCAAAACCCTTTGCACCATGAAGCTGGAATACACAATAGCACTGCTTGGATAGACTGTTGAACAGCTGGGCCTATATGAAATAGCAAAATTTATTGTTGAAAATAAAATAATAGTCACAATATCCAGCAAACCACCAGCTACCACAGTCACGGTGCACAGGCCTCAGTTTCCCAGCAGCCTCGACTGTGTATACAAGAAAAACGTTAATGCCAAAAATAGCAGTCAAAATGAATCACGTTATGTAATACATTCGGGAAAAGGCAACTTTTGCAACACAGAGTGGTAGTAAAAGAAATTACCAAATGACTGAGCCTAATATTAGTTTACACATGCAGCCCCTGAGTCACGAGGGGAACTTGAATCTATCTTATAACAACGTGATTCTGAAAAGCAGCTCCAGACAGATACACAAAAATTACGTCCACATACTTTAGACATGAATGTAGTAAGGCAAAGTGGGAAAACAGAGAGCGCAAAACTCATATTAGCCAGTAAACAAAACTGAAAAATAGTTGCATCATATGAAGCACAGACCGTTAGCAACCATGTAAAAGTTATCATCACCGAGCCCTTCAGACATGAAGCACTTAAACAAGGACACACAATAACTCTCATAGCATTACCATATCCAACCCGTAAGACACATGTGAGATCTCCTTTTTTGTTTCATAGAACTCTACGTCTTTCGTAATGTGTCTGCCTGAGGGAGGCCAGATGTACGAGCAGCAGCGCAAAGAAAAACACAACCAGTGAATCAGTTCGATCCACTTGTCCCAACACTGACGTTGACCACGCTTAGAGATTCCAGATGGAAGTTTGGATCGTCGCATACAGGAATCAAAGGGAGCCACGGTATATTCTATGTTACTGCTCTAAACAAAAGAAACTGAGAGACATTCCCAAATTACAACTTTAATAAACGTTTTACAAAAGCTAGTGAACTGCTTTGTATTCTCATTTGTCCACACCTAATAAATTATTCATCACCATGACATCACAGACAATAGCATGATCAAAACTAATAACCCCCGAGCTATAACTGCACTGCAGGACAAGGTTTTCTTCAAATAATCCTCAACTGAGAAACACAGGCCCTCGTGGAAAATGTGTTTCAAATTATCAATTTTTCTATGGAAAGCTGGAAAAAAACTGTTTACAGCTTCTGTCACAAGAAACTTCAACATTCTCCTGAACGTGGTTACCAGTACCAACGGGCTTTAATGTGCATTTTTAATTCACAGCTGCACACGCTGACACTGCAGATTGAATCCACAAACACAATCTTGAAACACAGCCAGTGATTATTCTGTCTGTTTGAGAAAGACGTAAGGAAAACACAGCTCACGTCACGATCTAATGAGCTACTGGCCTCTAATGATGTGACTTAAAGTTACTCAAGAGACACTAGAAATGTTCTTAAAACCACATTTCATTTGTTTGATTTTGTTTACGCTGCTTTTCCATTACTTTATTTGGTTTAATTTCAGACTTTCTTTAGTTTGTCTTTTGCTTTTTAAAAGAGTTTCAGCTTTGTTTCATGTGGTCCTAAACCAGCTGCAAAACACAAAAAAATTCACAAAGCCACACGGTGGATAAATAGACAATAAACTAACCTGAACAAACGTGGCGTCAAATCACAACGTGTAAATGCAATAAACTTACAGTAACCACATCTTGTTCCTCCTTCGAACACAAATCCATTGGGAACCGGTCCGTATCTGCGCAGGTCTGTAAGGTTCCAGTGGCCGATGATGACAGGAGGGACATCCCGCGCCAGAGCCAGCAAGTTGTTGCACAAATGAAGAGTTGCAGGTCCACTCTCCAACTTGGTCCCTGGTAATACTCCAACGCTGAATCTGTGAACTGAGCCAACAGAAACTGGTAGGATCAAATAAACAACTGAATCCTGTCAAATCATTAAAATGTTTATAAATATGGACCATATTCAGCAACTGCCATTTGTATTGTAGCAATAGTAGTTTTTTCGTTTTAATAAATGATGCTGTCTTTTACCGCTCCACTGGACCAGTGAAGTCACAGGAAGCAGTCAAAGCACTGTGAGAGTCACTGTGACGACAGAACTAAACTCAAAGCCCTGTTTCTCTGCTGTATGTCTCTGGCAACCAAATACGTTGCAGTTTACACACGTCTGAGTCATAATCTAATCAGTTCATACATAAGCCCAACTGGACGTCAAAGGAATTCTGTTCAGGTGTTTGAGATATTGCATCAACAAGAATGAATCAAGTTCACACCGACTTTAACCTTTGACCTTTGAATTTGCAAGAAATTACCTCAAATCATTTCTGAGATGTTCACAAGAATGGAACGTAGGTTTTCTTTCAGACCCAATTCTTGTGAAACAATGTTTTTTTCACAAATAAGAAAGAACTTGTTGATTAGAGACCGTCACAGCTGAGTGTACATTTATATTTATCAGACAAAGACAAAAGCACTATCAAGCATCTTCCCACATTATCAGCTCTGTGACTACATGCTGACAAAGACTTGTTTTGGGGTTCACTTTAGAAGCGCCCTGCACTGATGAGCTTCACCTTTCTGACAGCTGCCTGGACTTTGGTCAGTGAAAATAAGCAACGAGGTTGACTGTTGAGCTGGGCTGTACGGGAGAAATAAAACACTGTGTCCTTACACAGTGATTACTCCAGCATGGACGTGATTTAATTCAGCAGTAAAAGAAGAAACAGCTGCACTCGGAGAATGAAATCGCTGAGCAGTGAACACAACAGCCTCAGATCTAAAGCCCAGTGCAATCAAACACTGTCATACACAGCTGAGTCTGTATATCGCTGCTAATAAGAAACCAAAGACGAAAACTGAATGTAAAATTAGAACAAAGGACACGGACTGTTTTTCTGTCTGCAACTTTTTGCAATTTCTATTCAAAGCATATGTGGAGCAGCCAGAGTCGGTCTTTTCCTGATTTGGAATGAACTTGGCCAGGTGATGAGAACATCATCAGGCAGCTGCGTCCCATCATCGCTCAGGTGAAGGAGGATCCATACAATGTCTCTCTGCTGGCTGAGACACACAGATATACAGGGACACTTTTATACAGCCCCCTCATTACAAACATCAAGTCTCAACAGGCGTCAGGGCAGCAAACACACACACACACAGAATTAAACATACACAAATTTTTAAAACCGTTAAACACGACTGTGATGCAATTTGTCTGCAGCACCCTGTCCTCGTCCAACAATCAGTTCCCATCACTCTGTCATTAGTTACTGCTTTAAAATTCAGCTGGACTCCTGCCATCAGACAAACAGTCCAACACTATTAATAGCTCCTTTCTGTTTGTCACTCTCATGACACTATGGACAGTATATAAAGACATGGGAAAAACTGTTGTTACCCTTGCATGAAAATAAAATTCAAATTAATTATTTTTGAGCCAACAGAATATTTTAAATAATACATCACAGTCGAGACATGTTTGTTAGAAAAGATTGCAAATAATTGGATTAATGGGGTTTCTGTTTCCCAATTGTAATCATCACATCTTTAATCTTGTAATTAGTCATTTAATTATGTTTTAACTGTAAACAAGTAGTAACTGATGGGTTTTTTTTAAATGGTAATAAAATATTGTGTGGACTCAAAAATGAAAAGGAAAATCAGATTTTTTTTTTCCTCTGTTATTTTCTTTAGTATCAAATTCATTTCAAAACTGTGGCTGCTTCTCTTCAAGATATTCATCCACATCTGTACATGTCACTAAGCGCTTGGTTATACAGTAACATTTAGTTGTATGATGGGAGGGATTCATAGAGCACAGAAATATAAACAAAAATAAATGTAACAAATATAATTCTCAATTCTCTCGTTATCAAAAACCCTGCTTGACAAATTTGAAGTCTGCATGCAGTGATCTACTAAAAAGCTTTTACCCCTTCCCCACCAGTTTGTAGAGGATGAGGGACTGTCATCATCATCATCATTGTAATACTGAACCTCATTTTAAAGGATTTTTTACTGACTTATTGATGTGCAGTGCCGAGCAAGCATTTGATGTTTTATATATGGACGACAACATGTTTATTTTATTTTTATTGGTCAAGCCCAGAAGATCAGCAGCATTTCACAGACTTCAGCACTTCAATAAAAGCATCTTAACAGCTGGACTCGAAACCCTCAGATAATCAGTCCCTCCAGGAATTTACGATGTTGTGATTGCAGTAACTGACTCCACCGACTCCCTGAGAGTTTTCCATGACCTTGCAAAACTTTTAAACTTTTTATAGAAAGGCTGTCGCGATAACCAGGCATTTTAGACCAAAACAATAACAAAAAAACATCTGCGAAATCCAGGAGGGACTGAATAATAAACCCCTTGAGAGCCCAGGAACTGCTTTAGATAACTACATATGTATTGAACATATCAAGCAGCTCCCTTCTTATTTGAAAGTAGAAAAACAACCATAAGTCTGAATGATGCCACCATTTATTTCCCCATGCCTAGATTCATGCATAGCTCACTTGTCTCCACACTGCAGCAGGACTTTTATCCTACTTCATTTTGCCTCCTGCACATCAAACACAGGACTCGATGCCGATCCCCTCAACGGTTTTCATTAATCAAGTTCTTGCCTGACTCTGTTTTTGCTGCTTTTGCTCACAGGCATTAGAAAAGTCTCCAATGGACATTAGGTCCATCAGCAACTGCATCTGAAACCCTCTATAGGCAATATCACAGCTGTCGCGTGTAGTTATCGGTATTCACTGACCTTTTTGTTGACTTGTGAACTTCAAAGCTCTTGTTCTACACAAAAGGTGCAAACTTACATAACTGCCGATAAAATTGCTTAGTTTTTTTTCATAGATTTGTCAAATAACAAGGCACTTTTCTATGACTGCAGTGAATTTCAAACACTGAAACCTGCCATCATGATGGATGAACTAATCTGGTTGTTGAGAATTGCTTTAACTACAGCACACAGAGGTCAAGTGTAGTACTTCCATGTCAAATTTTGAGTTACTGAAAGTTCTAAAAAAGTTTGAAGGGGAACATATATAAAGCACTGGAGGAGAAGCAGCGGAAGAAGAAAACAGACAGATTTTCTCACCTTCTCCGAGGCTGTATCGCAGGCGAACATCCCACGCCTGCAGGGCCTCCCTGCTGTCGAAGCCCAGCAGAGCGGACTGGTTGAGGCAAAGGATGGACAGAGTAAAAGCTACACCTTCATACCACTGCTCTGCCTCTAGGCCGCAGATCTCCTCCAAGGTGAAACTGGTCCTCTCCTTGTTGCCCTGGGCTTTGTCTGACTTGTCTTTATAAACCAGGAGCAGGAGGCAGTCTGGAGGATTCGACGTGAGACAAGACAAAAGGGGGGAAAACATTTCATACTTGTGTGTGAGAGTGATGCTACTTATGTTTTTTAAATGCAACACTTCCCTAAAAGTTACTATTAACACACTTAAAACACATATTTAATACTAACTAATTTCCCAAGCTCCGCTGTCACCTACTAACAAAATGTGGCCTGCCACACAGTAGCTGCTGTGGTGTCCTTTTGTCTTTCGGTGCCTTCCAACAATCAGTGTCAACTGACCAAACAAGACTGTCTATGTGTGTGTGTCTCTGTGTGTGTGTGTCTCACACACCTCTCTTAACACACATAACTGAGGCATGAGCTCAGACAGCTGTGGCAACACTGACATGAAAGACCAGAGGAGAAGGACTCAACCACAGTCTAACCTGTGGAGCATGTTAAGCCGTCCAGCAGCAGAAATCCGAAGAAGATTTTTTCTGGCACCGTGTGAGTGACTGCGGTGCAGTCATCTGAATCCTGGTGCTTATTCTTGAAATTCAAAAAGGCCAAAAAGCAAAATATAAATGAACGGGGAACCTGAAGCTGTCTCAATAATGTGACTAAACAACAAATAGATTCTAAAAATACAGCTGGACTCAGACTTTCAGTCTTTAGCACATTAACTCGGACTAAGGGATATAATAAGGGTTAGTTTTTAAGCTCGTGAAATGATGGTCAGAGATCATTCAAAAGACAGTATGACAGCAGAGTCTGAACGCAGCTTGAAAACTTGAGTTAGAAACTTCAGTACAACAAGTTCAGAAACAGGAAGACTCACCACAAAACCAAAACACTTAAATGTAGAGGTGTGAGCCTTGTTTTCACAGTCAAATCAAGGTCGAGTTTCACTATAATTGTTATAGTTATTTTATCCACTTGCACACACGCCAGCAGATGTTTTTTCTTCGTGCGTGTTAAAATATGTTAGAAAACGCTGTTCCTAAACTCGAGGCCTCGTTACCCTCCAAACTGCTGATTAACTCCTGTTTGTTTCTCAGCTTGCGAACGCCACCAGAACTCTCTTTTGACCCTTATCTGAGCCCATAGCTCAGGCCCAGGTCCTGCATAAGCGAACCAGGGCCTGATAAACACACGAAAGTCCAAGCAGAGAACCACCTGATATGTTCCACTAATCTCGGTCCATTGTGGCGCAGCTGAATTGCGCATTCGCGTCTTTACGCACGGAAACCACAGCGTCAAAACGGAGCGACAGCTTTCATATTTACCTGCTACAGGCGACGGCTTGCGAAGGACGAGCCACCTAGTTTTCCACTGTGGGAGAAACACAACAAACTGTTTTAAAGCACGGATGAAAGTGCGCGGATGTACTTGTGCCACACGCGTCAGCGCATTTAGTCAAACGAAGCACCTTTTTCCCATCTCGGAGTCTGGCATATCCCTCCACGACAACAGAATCCGTCATCTTCAGTCATGGTTCCTGACAGCTGCAGAGTCGCTGCCTGAATGAGGGGTCACTTTCAAAATAGCTGCTCCTCTCTGCTTGTGGGGCGCAAACTCGCCCCCAGCAGAAGCCAGATGGAAAATGGCATGACCAGTGTGTGTGTGTGTGTGTGTGTCCGTGCACCAACCACGCTGCTGCCACCTGGGCGACTTTACACCACCTGCTGCTGCGCAAAAAACTACTGGAAGAAACGATCACATGATTCACAAATACCACAGTTCCCAAATAACGTGAGCTTACACTGTCAAACACGTCTTTAAATGTGGATTTATTAAAACCTTATTTAAAGTATTTAATTATGTACCATGGCCCCTAAAAAAATAAAAACATTCAATACGTTTGGTAAAGTTGTGAAATGCAGCTAAAAACTTGCGCCAGGGCTTTAATATCTATGTTGGCTAGAAAATAAACACAAAATAAAAACGCAAATTTTAATTTACAATCAAAGTTAAATCTAAAGCTTCTCATATTAAATCAAAAAGTTACACTCAACCACCCATAATGACAAAGTGAAAACATATTTTTTTTAGCAATGTTACAGTTTCATTAAAAATGCAAAACTAAAATCTCTCTTTTACAGAACATTCAGACCCTTACAGTACACCAAGACATCAAGGACAGTTTCAAGTCTTCTGGGGTAAGTCTCTATCTGTGAAAGCAAATAACTGTGAGTATATTAAACATATTTTGCAGAGTTGTGCAAAGTTTCAGTATTAAATTCTTCATCAAACGATCCCAACTGTGTTACAGGAAAAAGACAGTAAGTGGATCTTTTTCCAGCTGTTTTCAAGGTCAAAAATAAACTCTGATAGTTGAAGCAAAGACAAAGACGAGATGAAATTAAAACAGCTCCCACATCGGTGAATCCATCCCAATGACAGAACATCAATATAGACCAAGTCATAAAGTTAATAGCAACGGAAAAAATGAGGAAATGAACCTTGAGTTGGGATTTGTTTGCGTCTTAAAGGCATTTAAACATTTGTCCAATTCAAGTCAGCAAAGGCTTATTCAATCACAAAATGTTTCACAGTTGAACAGACTAAAAACATAACCATTTACAAATAATACATGTCATCTAGGAAAGCTACTGTCCGTGCAATTTCCATTCATGACATCTTGGGTTTCCCTTTGATCACTGAATTGATCCAGTCGATGTAGTTCACCACTTTAGTGTAAACACCAGGTTTTCCGGAGCGACCGCAGCCTTCTCCCCAGCTGATGATCCCGTACAGGAAGCTGACATCATCCCTCGCGCAAGCCAGAGGACCCCCGGAGTCGCCCTGGGGAAACACATCCAGTCCGCTCACATAAACATACATGTCCAGATCAAAGTGGCGCCGCATAAACAGCTGAGTCACACACGGAGACATATATTACTAAAGCCTGCGCTTTGCAGCCGAGGTAAACAGTTCACTGTGACATTTCATTCAGGACGAAGGTGCTTCAATATTTTACAGGTTGAGTGGGAGTCTGGAGCCGTGGACGTCTCCGCTAACTTTCCCTGGCACTTTACTCGGGGGAATCACATCTTAAGTGCTGTTCCATTACTCTGATGCCTCAACTTTTACATATCCAGTGTTCAGAAGGAGCTCAGCTGATGTGCAGGCTGCAGAAGTCCCAGAATCCTTTATGATTATTAGTCCTCCAAAGCAATAAGACTGTAAAACCAGGAGCAGGCTGCGAGAGCGCTTTGTGAGTATTAATTTCACCTATGCAAAACAGCTCAGTAGTTAGTGAGGAATTTCTTAAAAGCTACTGCAACCGAAATCACAGATCTTATCAATGTGCATTTTTGCACATCAAATCTTTCCTGTGTTTATGCAGAACCACAGAAACTGGAGAACAGATACAAATCCAGGATGTGGTATAAACCGGGTTCAGTATGTACACAAGGACAGCAACACCGAACCTGCTGGACTGTTGTAATAACCGTCACTGTTTCCCTACCTGGCAGGCATCGACACAGCCGTTGAGCCCGGCACAAATCATGTCAGCGGTGACGTGATTGCCGTAGACTTCTGGCCTCCTGCAGGAGCTGTGGGGAATCAGTCTCACTCCGCCCTCCTGCAGGCTAGTGTACCCCTCTGCCTCTGCCAGATGAAGGACAAAGAAATCATTGTACGACGTGAAAGCGATGCGTTGTTACCCTGAATGGATTATTCCCCAGCTCACCAAAAAGAAAGTGTAAATGTTGACTGTTGTTTATATATATCAGTTCTAGTCCAAAGAAAGTTGCTTGAATATGCTGCAAAGCCTCAAGAAGGTCTGACTAACGACACCATGTGCTGTTTTTGTTTAGTTTCCTTCTACAAATGTCCAGCTCAGGGTTTGGATCTTTGGTTTGTTCATGATGGATGCCAATCAGCACAACAGTCAGTGTCCACTTCTTTATGTCCACCTGTACAATCCAACACAGCAGCTCTGTCATGAGTTCTACTTTTTAGAGGTTAAACATTATCAGATTTTAAGTGAAACTTTCACAATGGTGATAATTCTACTTGTTTTTATTTATTTTTTGTTGAGGTCATGGCGGGTGGGGGTGTTACATTAAGACATGCCTATAAAGTTTTGGCGCCCTCATTTAGTTTAATAAACTGCCCAAAACATTAGAACATATTAGACACAGGCATAATGGCCTCTTTCATTATAATGTCATTATGGTTAATGTTGGCATTTGTTTGTCACTGTTGCATAAAAATATTTATACTCAATACAGCAAGATATTTTATTAAACAAACACCACACACAACATTAACATTAGCTTGTTAATATAATGACTTTAGACTGATGGGTTTATTAAGAAATGCAGGATATATGTTGATGTCTGAGCAGCACATAGATACCAATATATGAAAGTGGGAGGAAAACATTTTACATAATAATACAGAAAATAATACTGTAAAAATACTAAATAACAAATATAACCTTTTTTCTATTTCTATATTAACATTTTATATTCAAATAAAACAGTGTCCTCTTCAGTGTTTTCTGGAGGTTTAGGTTACATCTTTTCTGTTATCTCTTCACACTATTGATTGGTTTGATTAGATGCTGCAAAGAACTTTTACTAGCTACAGTTTTTCACTTTAATATATTTTTTTCTAAATAGGACCCTATTTTTTTTTGTTGTTGTTTTTTTTTGTAACTTTGCAAATCAAAAGTTTAAGGCTAATCGTTTCTAAGAACTGTGTTGGATCTTGACTGATAAAACAGACATATTGGTGATGATAGTGAAATCTTGACCCCATCACTTACTCTCATGCATATGTCCCCAGCCGCTGATGGCACAGCAGTAGTGATCCGGGAACGTGGTGTTTTTGTCTGGGAGACAGATGGGTCTGATGAACGGGGTTTTCTTCACACACTGCCCGTCCTGCTTCTTCAGTTTAATCAGAACTGGCACAAACACACATAAAGTGCAGCGTGAATGATAAAGCGTGTGGTAGACTCAGTGACTCCGTTTCCTAATGAAACTGCCACATCCAACTGTTGCTGTGTGTTCGTGTGGGGGAACAGAGGGACACAGCTGCTCAGTGACGCACAGCTGCGCACACACTTTGGGGTCTTAAGTGAGTTTGTGTGTTTCTGAACAGGGACAGGAGGTCTTCAAGTTTATGTGACTCACTGTGTGTGTGTGCAGTTAATAATTACCGATGTCATGTATTGTTGGATTAAACACTGAGAACTGTTTTGGAAAGATGTACTCCGCCACTCCGAACGTCCTGCTGTAGGGACTGGTGACGTTGAACTTTTGCTGGCCGAGCACAACACGAAGCTGGGACTTCGGGGGGCTGTGAAAAAACATGCTCAAGTTTTTATCAGCGATGCAACAAAGCATGCACACATAATACAGAGTAACGTCTTAGACTGCTGGAGATGTTCTGTTGTGTTTTCACAGAGAACCCTGGGATACCCTGACGCCTTTTACCATCCACCTAAGTCTAAAATATCCACATCTGTGCAGGAAATCAGGACGATTACTATGCAATTCAGCTAGTACAATTAAACTCACCAGAGAATGAACATGTTTCTTTTTTAGCCCATTTTTGTAGCACAAAGCTTCTATTCAAGCACTTTTTTCACACTTTTACCACCACTACTGGCTCCAATAACAGTTAAATCCTGAGCGTGTTGTTCATTAAGAGAACTGCGGGCTGTAATAAAGCTCACAGACTCGTTTTCATTCAGCTGTGAAGGAATATTTAAAACACTTCAACATGTCCCGTCAAGCATGTCATGTAAAAACGAGGGGTTTTTACTCACAAATGTCTGCCTACACAATGTCTAATGTAAAAATTTAATATTTTGCTAAAAGGTCTTTGACTTTGGCAACACATTCCTGTTTGCTGGAAGACACATATGCATTTTCATGAAAACAGCCTGTGTGCATGAGCTGGTTTTACATTTTCCTTGAACAGGCTTGTCTAATTATAGTGTGTTCATAAAGCTGCAATGGGGGTCAAATCACATGTGCTTTGAGTTACAACAGTCAGAACAGTTTAGAGAGAGAAAGACTCCTCTCTGAACTAAAGGGTGATGGTTTGTTCACACTGCTGACGGAAACTGAGCCTCAAGTTTTTCCCAAGTTTGTTATAAATATAAAAATCATAGTGCGCGGCATGTTGGCTCAAGGAGGCTGTTAAAACTGAGCTTTTATTGGCTCCAGCGTGTCTTTCCACGTACTTGCGGAAGAAGCAGTGCGCCGCAGAGAGGACCCAGCAGGAGGAAATCAGGGTTCCGGCGCAGAAGTCCGACTGTCCGATGTAGATGGCTGCCATCCAGGGGTGATTGCCCGGCAGAGCGGAGTTTCCACCCAGTATCCGGCCCCTGGCTAACGACAGCCTCTTCTTATGCCTCTTCCCACACACAGGCTTCTTGGCTGGTTTGGAGGGGGTAGGTTTTGTAGGGCTGGGCAGGGCATTAAACACGTTTACTCTTCGAGAAGAAGCTGCATGAGGACACAAATCAAAGCAGGTCACATTTTACTACACACTCTTTTGACATGATCTAAAAGGAAACCCCTGCAAATATGTCCAGCAGCCACTACACATTTGCTAAATGCCTCTCTGGAATATTTTCGCTTTTGCCCCAGGCTGATTCTTCCCCCAGCCCCAACAGGAGGCACCTCACCTTTCAACAAGGTGAAACTGTCAAGGGAACAAAGCAACCTCACGCTGAGCGGGGCGCAGCGGATGGAACGAGCTCGTGGACTGTGCGCACAATCCTGGCACCGTGACAGACGGACGACTGTGCCAAGTCCCACTCACCACATAAACATTCGACTCCACCTGACATGACATGTTGATTTAGAGTGACTCACGCTTTCTTTCCTCTTATCTCATCAAGTCCACATCAACTTGGCTGAATTCAACTTTTTCGTAGCGGCGTGATTCAGCAGAGTTCAGCTCTATTTTCTGCACACTCAATTTTTATCACAAACCCTGGATTTGTAATTAATATTTGAAGACCCTGGATCATGCAGCCAGTGCCCCTCATGAATAGTCTTAACTTTTCGTACTTTATAATAACCACAGATTAATGAATAAACCATTGCGCATAAGGTGAATCGTGGACAGATTAGTAGACACTGGACTCCTGTGCACACCTGTGCCCTCCACCTACCACTAGTACCCGTAGACTAGAAGTGTGTTAAAACACCATCAAAGAGATAATTCTGTGGTCATTTCTGGTCTGTGCTTTATTGTTTTTGTCTCTCTGAGAACATTTAGATGATTTTTTCTCAAATGTTTGTGGTCATATTATAACTCAGAGGCCAGTAATTCAGTAATCCATCCACATCCATGAGGTAAATACAGACAAATAACAGTTACATTGTCATTTAGTCATTTGACCACAAGGTTCAAGCTAAATCTAAGTCATGGTGAAGCATGAAAGCAGAAATAACAATGATTAATAGTGACATTTGAGTTAATAATGTGGGCTGACAGGAATTTATAATCACTAGAAGCAAATGATGAAAACAAGATCAAGCTGTCTGGAAAATATGTCTGGCCAAGCAAACAGATGTAACGCCTTAACCATATGCTGAAATATTAAAGTATGTAAATTCACGCTTTCAGTGATAAAACCAGCTACTTAACACAAGTGCTGTTAATTTCTTTTACTAAGTGAGATGGTGTCAAAATCATGTTTTCCTGAAAACTCACTGTGCCACTAACAACTTTAGCAGGAGAGTTATTACGCAAACTACAAAACTCCTCATTTCCGTTTACTCACACACAGCCATCACACAGGGGGGGATGTCACAGTACTCCCAGGAGATGGCGTCATCATTTAGCGTGTAGCACCACGGCCTCTTGTCCCCATCTGGGTTTCTGCACACACAGAAACACAGTGGACAGAGTGTGTGTAGGTGTGGCACCACACATTACTCAGGACGACACAGTGGCTGAATGGTGTACGGGGCAGTGTTGCATTCATTTACATGAAGTTTTAATGATTCAAAATAGGGTTTCTGTGATGTTAAAGCTGCCTTTCTAGCAATCAACTAAAAAAATACGCACATAAACTATCTCTATGGAGCCAGCCAGCCTGTGAGTTTGAGCCCAAATTCAAATATTTGAAATTCATATGGGGTTTTCTTTGATGTTTGGGACATTTGGGTGCATATACCATTTGCTGTGGACATGCCATATATATCTGCTTGGTAGCCATAGCAACAACAGCAGCCGAGGAAAGCAGTGAGAAAATAATGAAATGTTTCAGAAGAGCTGTTTGTGGATCATACATGGGCTGGATTCAGTGTGTGCACATCTAATGCTCGAGGTGGATTTTTTGGCTGCGGGCTTTGAGGGCTTAGCCACACGAGTGCTGGCACGTGGACTTGACAGATAAGGGCGAGCAGACAGCTTTGCTAGTTCAGGGTTAAAGCTGGATATTCCAGTTTAAAAGAAGATTTTAGAGGAAATGTATTAGGTTCTATAGATAACACAGATGGTATTGTAGCAGCCTCAATGTTAACACATAACAGAGAAACTCTCCTTTGTCGTGGTGCCACAACAGCAGATAAATAGCAGGTTGTCCGAGAACACACACCTGCAGAATGCATGCTCGCCGAGGCCCTTGAGGCCGGGGGCAGCCACGGTGCCCACGTGGAGCTCGTTGTGCAGCAGGTCGGAGTTCCACTCCAGGCACCGGATGCCAGACATCGTGGTGCCCACCACCCCTCGGTAACCCGTGCCCCTGCTGTAATAGCACTTTTTCTCCGGCTCTGCACACACACACGCACACATGCACACACACATCCCAAAGCAGAAACACACAAAACAAACACACGCCTCAATCATGTCTCCAATCCGCAGTATATTGTAGGTATGTAAACAATACAGCAATCAACAATCAGCCTATTTCCAGGTGTGGATGTGTGATGACAGATCTCTTTCCTGCACAGTGGATTCCGTCAGAACAAGTCTTCAACCCCAAATCTCTCAGTGCGCATTAACAACAGCAGATAGAACAACAGAGGACAAGTTTAGCAGCTTACTCATGTCTTCACCTGCTACCATTAGTCAAACCATTATAACACACACAAACACACATGCAGTGGAACAAGCATACGTGACAATTACACAGGATGCAATGCAACACACAAATGCAATTTACAGTCTAATAAATACGTGTGAGAGCGGGTCTGACTTAGACGTCACAAACGTCGATTACCCGATCCTTTTATGTGATTACACTGGCGATGTATAGTAAGAGCAAGTGGAAGATGTATCGTAGCTTCTTACTCACCAAAGCTGCAGTACGGTCCACTGAAGCCATTTCTGCAGTTACACACTTCCTTTCCGCTGGATGTGATCAGTCGACAAGTTCCACCATTGAGGCAAGGGTTTGTACGGCAAACTGGACACAATAAGACACAGTGACTATGAACAACACAGTATGCAGTACTTCTGTTTGCAAAGCTGTTTTTAACTTTAACTGCAGGAATGAATGTTAAAGATTGTGAGCAGATCTGTTTCTAATTCAGAACTACATCTATATTTGCAGATTAAGTAAAGCTGCACTATTGTACATTTTCGCTATGACCTCGTTTTAGCATATTTCAGCTCATTGTTTTGCCTCTTCTTGCTTTGATTCACTCTTACTGAACTAATAATTTTTTCAGTTTTTCATGCTTTCAGTCTTTTTAAATGTTGTTGAAAAAATCTATGTAAACCCATGTGCTACCTCTCTAACACCGTGTAGGAGACAGAAAATGTTAGCAGCTATTTGTCAATAACACTACCTCGGCTTTAAGTAATTGCTATTAAAAAACTGTAAAAGTAGATTAAAAGCTGTTTTATGCCACTATATTGCAAATTCTGTGATCTTTTTCAAATTTACAAGCAAGCAAAAAGTAGTGACAGAAATGGCTAGTTTTTAGGGTTCAGGAAAATCATTTATCCGGGCGATAACTCACAGAAACAATCTAAAACTTGCAACATATTTTTTGCCCCTGTGTTTAGTAAATCTACTCTGCTGCAACATCTATAAAACATAACCTTTTAGGGAGGAGACTTTGTGATACATCAGGAAGATGGATGAAGAACACAATTTCTGTCAAATTTCTGCTGAAAATCAAGTCAAAGCACATTCAGCTGCTCCAGCTAAAAGAATGTTTTCACTGTAAGATGATCCGCAAACATGATAATAAAAAAAATGACTTGCTTCACTGCCTTTCGCTCTTTTCTGCCTGGGAATGTGTAAATCCCCTCAGCGGTATGAAAGCACGTATAGACCCAGTGGGTGTGACCTAAAGCAGCCATTTCTGACTCACAGTGAGTCATATAGCCTGTCTTTCCTTTCAGGGCAAGGTAACATTGTGCTGTGATCAAAGAAAGGGCAGGGCCTGTCTGTCATGGCTTCTGCAAGGAGGTGATTTTGCAGAGATAGAGAAAAAAAATACATTTCCTCAGGCTGGGAGACCCTATGTGTGTTTGAAGGCATGACAAAGTGGTGAAACTGATACAAAGGAAACTTGCTGTATACAAGTTTTTTTACGCTGCACTTCACATCAGTTCAACACTGAGCCTAAGTGCAAAACCCCTCACTGGGCTTTATCTCCTCCATACTGAGGCAGACCACAGAGCAAAAACAAAGGAAAACAGAGCAGAACAGAAGCTGAAAACATGTCTCACTTGTGTAGCGGACTCTTTCACAGTTGATTTCCCCAGCCACACATGTGCACTGTTCCACATTACGCAGGTGAATTCGTCCCCAAGACTCTCCGATGTCATAATAGCGCAGGTGTAGGGTTTCATAGCACTTCTCTGAAAAGTCGAGACAACACATAAAAGGCAGTGGGATGAAATGCGAGAAGTGACTGAGGAGCTCAGTGGAGCGTACAGAGCAAAGTTTGACGGCTGAGCAAGAGAAGCGCATTTGTTTGTGTCATTGTTTTGGTAGAGATTCGTTAAAATTGCTTAAAATCAAAGTGAAACCTCTTTGCAAATGGCTGAAACTAGAACTGACAAAAGGTGTGAAACAGGATTCTTGGAAACAGTACCCTGATAAAAGACAGAATGTGACTATTATCCATACAGTATATCTTCCAGCATTAAAAGACATGTCACATGACTTTCGTTTTGTTTTTCATGCTTATTTTTCATTTCACTAAAGGTTCACTTACGCGTTTTTTTGCCAGGACTGTCTACAGTTCTTTTACTGCTTATCCAACTCGGGTCGAGAAAACCTAAGGAACACTGTCTAAATACCAATAATCAGACTTTGAGTAAACTTTAATCTGTCAAACTTCCTTCCCAGGAATCAAAAATAAAACCTGAGGCTAATTAAAGAAAACCGAGTGAAATGTGGCGCTGACGACTCTAAACCCTGTTACCATACGTTAGCTTCAGAAAGCGTGAACACGATACAGTGTGTAAGTTGGCATGTTTTTGAGGGATTATCTCCTTGCAAAGACTCCTGGCTGTCAGGTGATTGACAGTAAGCAGCCTAATGAGCACACTGACGTGAAAACACGGAGCAGAGAGTCAAACCAATGGACAGTATCCACTAACAGACTGTCTAGTTTGGAGGATTTTAATGGTTATACTGTCTATAAACAATGTTATTATACTTTCACCTCATGAAATAATAGTAATGACCGAGGCCACCTACTCTGCTCACACAGACTCCCAGAGAAGCCCTCGGGACAGGAGCACTTGAATGTGTGTGTGTGTGGGATCAGCATGCAGACGCCTCCATGCTGACATGGATTCAGCTGACACAGATCTGTGATTTGGCGTGATGAGTGACCGGGAACTGACACACATCCACAAGGAAAAACACAATTAGAGGATGAACAGACATTAAAATTATTCGTAGGTCTGAATGAATCTGTGTGTTGGCTAAACTGACCATTTGGTTGAGTTTTCTCTGGTGCACAGTAGCCCCACTGATGGTCCCGATCAAAGTTATGGGTTAGAGAGCACCTGCAGGAAGAGAGGGCGTTCAGAAAACAAGCAAATTGAAGGTTTACAGTGGAATGAGCCATGAGCGATGTGAGGATGCAGCCATATGCCAGCAATTTTGTCATATCACGACTTCTAATGTCTCTCTCTGTATTAGGCTGCTTTTAAGCTAAACCACCATCTGTCTGTGTGTCCACCTCGCACATAAATGAGGGTGACGACTGGATGGATTAGCATGTGTTTTGCAGATATTTTTCTCCCCCATTGGTAAAAACCAGTGAGTTTAGTGATTGGCTGACTTTTCATCTTGTGCCATCATCGTTCCTATCATAGTAATTAAAGCTGCACACTAACCCTCCTTAAGTTATAAATATGACCAACATTTGGACCACAGCTGGTCTTTTTCGAGACAAGTCAAATCCGGGTGTCAGACGGTCTTATCTTACACCACATTCAGCAATCCACAACCGTGCATCACGGTTAATCACACAACATATGAAGTTAGGCAAACACAAAAGTTCATGTTTTTCACAAAGCATCATTGAGAGCAGCCTCAAGTAACATTATGCTACTGCACGTCCTGCATCAGACCAAAGGAGATCTGAAAGGTGGAAATGTTCCTGTAAATATGTTGATAAATGAAGAGGTCAAAGTGGTGAAGGTGTTACCAAATGTTAACATAGTAACGCACTAAACTAAGATAATAAAACCTGGTAAATTTCAACATCAGCATTCAGCTCAAGCATCCCCGGAACTAAATCGAACCTCACAGAGCTGTTTGTCAATTCATGTAAATTTTTATTCATGTTTGCAACGGAAACTTTTCCATTTGGCCACCTTTATCCATTAACTTGTCGACTGTTATTTTCCTGAAAATGCAGGTTATTGATATTGTGACATTACATAGCTAATATGATAACAGAGGCTTTTATGCTGCCCTGAATAAAATCTTTCATTCCTACAGGTCAATTGTATTTGTATAACCCTTAATGGCAGTTCAAGCTGCTTCACATCAGCATGAATTGATGTACTTTATGCAGCTTAAATCATAATGTCAGGCTGAACTTTGAGTCAGTGAGCTTTATATTCAGCCCCACGATGATGCTGATTTGTCCTTCTGCCCGGAATTTACCCGTCTCCCCGTGTCCAGTGCTTCACAGTGAAAAAACACTCCCTGTAATAACCAACCAGCACCGGCTAACTCAGTCAATCATCCACTCTTTTCGTCAGAGTCAAGTAACGCCAGCATACTTCTGCACCGCTCACTGAATCTGCAGAACATAAAGGCAAACACATCTCCACCAGCACATCACAAAAACACGCGGGCTTGCGTTGCAGTAACTTCATGTGTAGGTGGATCAGAGATGTTGGGCCATATATAATTACATGTTGCTCCCACTTGCTGGCACCCACCCTTCGTGTGTCAATGCCAAGGAATCAAAGACCTCAAGCTCCTCTGATGTTTTTATACAAATAAAACTGTAATAAAAAGAACGTTTGAGAGCAATAAAAATGCCCCACGATGGTTTTACTGAGACAGCTGTTTATACACGCTAAGGATGATTGGCTTTAAGTAGTAAATGCATTACAAACCTCAGCTGCAGTTCCACTTTTAGAGGGATTTTTTTTGCTTACGTCACCGGTGCAAACAGCTGTTTGTGATAACGCTGCATTGTGATGTTCTGGTTGTGACACACTAATCATAACAAGGCCCACAGACGTCTCAGCTATGAGCAATTTATTCAAGCCAATTACCCCATCAAAAATTGCATTATGTTTCTGAATGACACCGTTCCCAAAACCCTCGTCCCTGCCAGCTGTAATCAGACACGACTACACACCCCATTTACACACACACAGCAGCACAAATCACAGCCATTGCTGCTGATGGGAAATTAAAGTGTTTTAGTAGATTAAAGGCTTTGCCACCTTAATAAAACCTGTGATGTCATATGCAGAGGGTGACGTCCTGTGAGTGTGTGAAACACGCCTGCCGTACCTGCCAGCAGCTGCTCAGTCACCTCCTGCAGTGTGGTAACTTTGCGTGATCAAACACAGGTTCACTAATTGTTTGTGGAGCCACAACAATGGATGTCTAATGAGGACTCACCATGGTCTCGAGGAGAGGACGGTCACGCAGTGATGATGGAGCCTTCCACCCTGACGGAAAGGGAATCTACATTCTTTGCCCGTTGTTGTAAGAACTGGCAGCAGAGCACAAAACAGTTTGTTACAGACTTTCACTGAACACAGATGGGCAACACACACACACACCACACACTGCCTCCACAACATCTGCATTCAACACACAGCAACTCCTTCCACTCTGTCTTCCCCCTGACTTTTCTGCCTGTTCTGTGCCACACTTGTAAGTAACTTTGGACAAAACAAATGCTGCTAAAGGACAAGTAACATGGCCTGTACACTCACAACATCCCACACGATTAATCTATCAGATCCACTCCAGAGCTGCATGTCCTTCACTATTTCTCCATCTAAGTCAGACTTTACCTTTGCGCTGATTCTCCCTGTACGAATCTTTGGAGATCACATCATATTGTCCAGGCGCTGAGATGCGCTGGAAACACGTAACACACGTTATTAAAGCGTTAATACACGTCAAATGAGGCATGAGGAGAAAGAAAGACCCACAGTGATGGTGAGGTTGGTCAAACTTACCGCCCGGCCACTGAAAAGACTTGAGAGGAAAAGTAAAAGGATGAAAACCATCTTCAAAGTTTGGCTCGGTTCCTCTGCTGGTGTCCGCACAAGCTTGTTTCCTGAGCTCGGAGGAAAGTCTGTGTTGCCTGTCACGTTATATCTGTGGATTTCAGCCCGGTTTTGGTCACAGGAAACGTGAGAAATCCTGCAAGTGTTATCCTGTCCCTCACAATTTCAGGCTGTGTTGAGTAAAGCTGTTGCGTCATGACGCGCGTCTCTCCTGGAGGCATCCTATATCCCGGCTGGTATTCCCTCTGCAGACGCCCACGGTTTCTCCCTGCGACTCCAGGACTCTGAGAGCACACAGCAAAACTTTCCAGAGGCAGCAGTGGCGGGAGCGGGGGGCCTCCGGGGGGGCACCGGGACCGGGGACGGAGCAGCAGGACCCCATCTTGTGTGTGTCCTAAAACCATTTTTTGGGTCACACACAAATGAACTAAATGCCTTTCTACATTCAGTCTGATGGAAGTTCAGGTAATGTTAAGGTAGGTTAAGTTTAGTTTATATTTTAAATATTCTCCAAATCATGGCAGTTGTTTTCATTTATAGGTAGCACAGCATCCCAACATTTTTGGAATGAGTGTTCTATTTTTAAAATGCCCATCTTGCCTTAAAATGGACAGTTGTGATCGAAGATTTTGTAATATGAGCTTCATGCTTGGTTATTTGTGCCAGCCACTATTCAGACTTTATGCTGTGACTCAAACTAAGCCACAAGGTTCAAGTAACTCTCCGTGAAGCTCCATGATAAAGGTTTTCTTTGAGGCACAGATCAGGAGCATTTCTAAAGCTCTGAGTTTTCCCAGGAGCAAAGTGGCCTCAGTCTTTGTAAAACAGAAAACGTTTGAAACCACATGTTTTTTCTACCATTGGAACTAAACCAGAAAGTTGTGACCGAAACCCAGCTCTGAAAGAGTCTCGGCAGTTCTCCGCAGACATGTGAGAAACATGGCAGAAGGACGAACATCTCGGTGAGGCTCCAACAATCAGGCTGTTATTGTACAGCGGTTAGACAGAAGCTACGGCGTGTTTGGAGTTCAAAGTGCAGCAGCACTCCTATCATCTGCTACTGTTATTCCTTACAGGGAAGCAGGGTGGTGGCCACTTGATGGTGTGTGTGAGGAACTCAGGGAATACCAGAGGCAGACAAGTATAGATAATAACTTAAAGAAAAACTGAGGGGAGACGTGAAGACAGTTCACACACGCTGACGTGAACATCTGTGAAGACAAATGAAATGAACAGCACAAATCCAGGTGTGTGAAGACTCGGTAAGGCACAATAATGCAATCGCTGCTGAAGGGTCAGTACACAGAGCTACCGGTGTGAATGCCTGAGAAACTCTGCAATATATAGGTAAAAAAGATATGAGATGAGCAAATATGATACCATGTTTTTACAATCCCCATAAGAGACATTAAACTGATTTTACACCTAATTATTGCTACCTAGGTTACTACCTACTGGGTGAATTAAATCTGAAAACAGCTGTTTACAGATGTCTTAGAAGGAGACTTTGGAGGAGTTTTGTTGATTTGAGGGAAATTAACCCACAACAATTCGATTATAACAAACCGGCTGTGGAGTTTAAAAGAAGCTGGCATTTTCCAGACAGGAAGCAGAAAAGATATTGTCACTGTAAATTAAATAATTTAATAATCAGCTTTGGGGATTCTTAGAAAAGTGTCTGGCCATGTTCCAAAGGTGCTGTTCAGAAATGGACCTGTTTGGATGTTCTTGAAAACGTTTCTCCTCTCATCTTTAATGCCTCGTCACTTCTAACTGGTTTGACTCTGTGGAGTCGTTAAGCCGCTAAGTATTTAACAGCACCTTTGAGATAACGCGGACCTAGGTGACTGGAAATCTTCACAGACGTTTATCTGGATAATTACCGTTCCCACGAAGACCTGAATAATGGAAACACCTTTGAAATAAGGCATGAATGAAAGAGAAACATCCCAACTAAAGCCTCTGGGCCTAATGCTTTGTCAGCATTCCAGCAGTGACATGCTGCATCAACTCCCCAACCCCATAAACTACAACCGCTCATTTTCACCAGCTGCACTAGTCTCTTTCCAGATGCTGAGCTAAATTTAAAAAGAGAGAGTTCATCCTCATGAGCCGCCAAGGCTCAACAACCATTAGTTAAACAGTTAATTATTAACATTTCTGACTGGTTTAGTAAACACATTTATCTGGCCCAATATCAGAATGTCTTACATAAGACTGTGTTATAACCTAGTACAAAGGAGTATTTTAGGTATTCTTTAACAAGCTGTGAGCGCTGGTAAAAATACCAGCATTTGTCATGGACAATGGACAAAAGAGAACAAGTGTCAGTTTGATGGAATTACAGCCATCAAAGCTTTTTAATCATTCAACATTTGGTTAACCTCAATACCACAGAAGCAGGAAGAACAGGCAATAAAGGTACTGTCAGGTGTTATCTGTAAAACAGAGGAAGAAGACATAAACAGGAAATAGATAAATGTCCAAGAAGAATGTGCTTTACCTCCATTTAGATGCACAAATCAGAGTCCTGCCTAACAGTAACAGCAGGTACCACTTTCTAATAGGACACACTTGATAATGTGTGTTCTTTCCGGCTTTTTGATTCAGGTCCCAGCTGCATCTCTTGGGACGACACTCACAAACACCCAGTGGACAATGATTGGTGTTTTTATATGAAGTATTTATAATTTCTAATCATAATTTCTTTATGAGACTGGTAGTAAATAAAACATTTAGTAGCCTTTACAAACATTTACTACAGCTGAAACAAAAGAAAGAAATTAAGATTTTTGTTTTGTTGCACATTATAATTAATAGCTTGATAAACTGTAAATTTAAAGATTAGGAAAAGGTTTTTAATGAGGGTAAAACATGTTCCAGAGCTTTCAAGTGTCTTCTTTAACAGGAGACTAGTGGCAGAAAGAAGAAAGATAGTAGTTAAGATCTTTTTAGCAACAGTTAATCTAAACTGTAAAAGCATGTTGTTATTTTAAAAAAATTGTACTCACCATAATTGTGGCTGTTCTTAGCTCTTTCATTCATCTTAATGACTCATTAGCAGGTATCAATCTTTTAATTACAACATATGTCTCTTATCTCTGTCCTATTAGAAACTGGTATTCCAAAATAAACTTCCTACTTCTTCCGTGGTTGTCCTTGGTCTAACATGGCTCATTAAAGAATTGCTTTGTGCTTAATTATTAAACTATACCATAACAAAAAACATCACTGTCCCAAAATTACAACCAGTACCAAAAATCAACAAGAATATGTCAGAATTCATAACAAATATACAATATCTAACACCATAATATTGATTTTTTTTTTATGAGCGAAAATTGACAACTTTGTACATGCAGCCCATCGTTTGACTAATTCTCTTTTCAAAGACAGTGTCTCAGGCTTAAAGTGCAGCAGTGGGGGTTCCCTTTAGACAATGGTGGCCTTGTAAAGGTCTGTCTTGCAGTCCTTGCCCTCTGGTGGGTTGCGGCCATTTTGGGGCACCTGGGCGTTCCTCATCTTGCTCTGGCATTGTCGCAGCTCGGCGACGTAGCCCTGGAAGCTCAGGCTGAGCTCAGAGTCCTCTCCCTTGGATGATTCCAGTGTTCCCTCCTCCAGGTGCACTCCCTCCACGTCCATCACCTCCCGAACGGTCTGTGCGCCTTTGGCTTTGTCAGCAGGTGTGTTGGTGTTGGGACTTGTTTCTGCTCTTGCCTCTGTGCAGACGACACATAGAGACAGAAGAATTACAATCAGTGAAAGCAGAGTTTTCTAAGTCTGTGTAAATTTACACGACAGGTCATGGAAAATCTCTTAAACCTGCAGTTATGGATGGATTTGGCCACTTGGGGACATCAGAAACAATGAAATTACTTATTTACACATGCAGCAGACATGAGGACTTAAGGTTTTTGTTTACCTAACAAATCTAAATCCATGCTGATTGTTGCTAAGTAAAAAGCCCAAAGAGCCCCGAGCTTCTTTAAATTAGCTGTCTGGCAGTTCAAGAGAGCAAAGTTTATGGGCAAAGATGTCCAAAACAACAAGCTAAAAAACTGGAAAAATCCTGTGTAGCTGAAAATGTAGAATTGAATGATCATTTCCTGTGTTGGTCAGCATTTTTTATAAAGGAAACTGACCGCTGCAGTTTCAAATTAGCAGGAACCTTCATTTTACATGCATTTTCTAAAAACAGTTGCAATAATTTCAGGAGAATTCAGGAAATGAAAACTTCGTCACCCATCACATGGATCACGTGGACTTACAGTACGTGTATTTAACCCTGCAAGGCTCCAATGAACACATCCATTAAAAATGTTTGTATAATCTGAAAACTTTAGAGTTGTGTAATCAGGACAGCCGTAGTCACGACACTATTGCTGATGTGTTTCCGATAAAACTTGTTTAAGCTCCTTGACAGTTTTATAGAATTAACTAAATGAAATTGGACCAAGATTAAATATATTATTTTAGTACTTGTGCATGTCAACATCACTACTTGTAATTTCAAACTAGTCAGAAGGCCCTCGACAAAAGTTGTTAAAACAATAAATTCATATTTTAAGAAGGCAGTGAGGCACCAGCTAACGCCTGCTCACACAACTCAGTTCTGTCAGGGTGCTGGCATTAGTAATACACTCTCCACTTCTCTTGTGAACCTCGTGGCCCCAGAGACTCTAAACACAAGACCAGCGTGACTCAAACACAGCACTTCAACACATAGACCCTCCGAAGTTTGCCGGCTGTGATTCACTGCTGTTCAGTGGAGATGTAAACACAGCTTGTGAGTTCCAACAGATGACCTTACACAGAGCCTCCAACAAAATCACTCGCAACAAAGTAGGAGGTGAACAATCTCCAGCAAACTCAAAGACTTTTCAGCAACTTTCAAGGTCTCACCTGAAGTTCAAGGACGAGATACTGAGTTTTGTTTCAGGACAAGTCATGACCTGTGAATCAAAACCGGTAGAATTTCCGGCTGCTTGTCATAACTGGTGCTATATCAACACAAATCTCCGTCACAGGGTTTTCTGCAGGATGTGATGTATTGATGTTGTTGGGGGTTACTAGGTAGCCTGACGTCTTTAAAAAGTACTGTAACTAATAATTATTTCCATTATGGGTTAACCTAGTAAACAAAGTAATTCATAGTAAATTTTCAGAATCCAACATGACAGTCAAAAATCCAACTAAATATTCTGTTTATAGGCAAATAATTTCAATTGAGAACCTTGAACTAGTCAATATATTGCTTGTTTTGTTTGAAAAATGACTTAAAACATTGTTCTTAATTTAAATTGAATCATTATCTCATTGTCTCACTTGTTCAACAGGTTGAGAACTACTGTTCAACGCCAAGTTATTGCTACCTAGGACAAAGCATTGACTACGCTGAGAGCTTTAACTGTGTATTTTGTTGTTAGATGCTTGGTTTGCTTTAGACAGAGGGGAAGGCTGGAAGTCAAATCCCTACTACAGTCTTGTTTACACTTCACTGGTGTGAAATGTGTGTTTGTGACTTTGCTGTGATGTGTAAAAATTTCATCTTGACACCAGGTTTATTCTTCCTCATGTAGCGAGTCTTATACACAGCAATGATAGCAGTGGGGAGCTGAGGCCTAGCAGCCAGACTGGAACGGAATCAGCTAAAGTCTCGTCTGAGGCTGCCTGCCAAAGATCTGTGTAGAGTCGTCTCCTGTCTGCCAGATGGATGATAAGACTGGCCGAGGGTCCACATCTGCCAGCTCTGAGAGCTGATGCAGGGCCATGGCCTGAAGAAAAACTCCAGTCAGGTGCACACTAATGCACCAGGTCATTACAGAGCTCATTTTGGAGATACTCTCACCATAGGCTGGAGGTCTCATTTACTCCCAGGAATCTTTTAATCATACCTGTGTGCACCAAACCTTTCCTCTGAGAGAAAAGTGGAGCAGCTACCTTCTGACGTGACTGCTGAGAAGAAAATGAAAATACATTTTGCTTCAATGTCTTACTTATAATTTTATTCAAAGACAGTTAAATCTTGCATCTAGTTTGTAAAGACGCCAGCTTTCTTGTTGACTGAATAGAACATGTTCTGAGCTCATATCTGTGAAATATGGAGTTACACTGTCTTATGTTTCCCCCTAGTGGACGGCATATGTCCCACAGACACTACAAAAGTGACTGGAGAGACGAGTAGGTGTTGGCAATCTACAGCAGTTCTATACAAAGAAAATGTCTTGTGGTTTTGGTTCCTACTGTCCAATTATGAGGCTAATTTACATGTCACATTGATTTATGTATCTCAGCATGTCCTGTCAATTTTAAATGTTATGTGTGGATTATTCAGAAATGTAATCATAGGAAAGATAAAGCCCCCCAATTTTTTAAATCCATACAGTCCCACAAAGCCTGGCATGAACTCTTCCCCGCTACAATGCGTGTTGTAAATTTAGTACAAAACCTAACTGAGGAACATGTGAACCCCAGCAGCAAGTACATAAATTCCCTTGGAACAGCAGAGGGCGACACTCTGACAGTAATATACACTGTGAAGCAGGACGTTTGCAATCACTGACTGTAGCAGACTGACAGTAACACAAGAGAGATGCCACTGAACCCTATTTACCCAAATGAGCTCATTCAGACTGCTGGATTCATCCCTATTCAGTGGGTGTTTGTCTCTTAATCACGTTATTGTGCCTGTGAGCATGACTTTCCCAACTAAGTTCAAATGAAACATATTCATAAAGTCTCTCAAAAGTGGTAAAGTGGAGGCGTTGCTGCATTTCCATGTTTGCAGATCTCGGCACCGAGATGGAAACAGTGTAAAAATATGGCTGTGTTGAATCATAGCTACGTTTCTATTTTAGTGAGTCGTGGAACGAGCAAGAGAGACAGAGAGAAATAGGCTGGAAGATAGATGAAAACCAGTAGTGACAGTTTCTATCTGTAACTCAGTCAACTCTGGATAAGGTTACCATGGCGCCCGGTGGTGGGAAGAATCAGCCTGATGCGCTTAGCAACCAGAAAAGAGGAGCGAGCCTGTAGAAGAGCTGAAAGGCTTCGATTCCTCTTCATCATCTTGTGTACATATCACCTTACATTAAAGCCTCACTGTGAAATCAGCGCTGCAAGGTCACAGTCAGCGTCTTTGTGACACCTTAAGTGCTCTGAAGTGCAGGATGCTCATCAAGTGAGCAGGATTTGTTGTTGGAAAAAAATGTTAAGCATAATTATCTTGTGTGAAGAGTTCAGTGTTTCTAGAGAGGCTTCCTAGGATTTTCTTTAAAGCCAGCATCAAAAGCATATTTTCTATAATTGGATATGCAGACAGAGAGAATCTGAAAATGTCACATCCAGTGTGGAAGAACCCATCACTAGTACAAATCACCATTTGATTGTTTACCTTAACATCTCTGAAACATACACAATGGAGGAGTGGGGAATGACAAAGAGAGGAAATGGAAAATAAAATCCTTCTGCAGGAGATGATAAAGATCTTGCGTTCCATCTAAAACGAAGCAACACTCCAGGAAGCTTTAAAATCACAAGTTTAACAGAAAACAGACTCGAGAGATCCAAAATACCACATTGAGGCAACACAAAACAGAGCAGTGACCCCGAGCAGGTAGACCGAACAATGCCTAACGAGACCACACAAACATGACACACAGAACAATCTGAGCAGGAAACACACAGCAAGCAGCAACACCCTAAAACACACAGAAAAGTACACAAAGGAGTGGGAGCTGATGAGAGGAGGAAGCCACAAGACAAAAAGTACACTGAGCTACGGGAGAATGGAAGAAGGCATGCGGAGGTGGAAAGGACAGAACGAGAGGTGGTGAGAGGGGTTTTGGGGGGGGGAAATTAGGCTCACAAATGTGTAAAAAGACAGACGAGAGTGATTTACAATTCTGACATTTATTAGATCTACTCAATCACAGGTACAGAGTTTATTGGCAGTGATTATCTACAACAGGCATCTAGAGAGGGAGTGAATGACCCAGATAAAGAATGACAGGCAATTCAACAATGTCACTGCTGCTAAGGAGCGTTTGTCCTCCAGTGACTAATTGTTTTCACCACTGCTCAAATTGCTACAGCAGGAGCTGACACCATTTAGTGACTCACCGATTATAGAGTTGCGTAAAAAAAAAAAAAAGCTTTTCGACATTGACATTGTTGAATTGCTCTTAACTAGAGGTGGTGGAATGGAGAGGAATACAGCAATTGTTTTGAAATCACTGTTTTGCATTTGTGGGTCCAACACTGTAAAACGATGTCGCGGGTCTGGTTTACTACAGCATTTTCTAGTTGTACATGATCAACCCAGTAAACACAGCTGCTCGTCTCATCACGTTCACTTGTTCAGTTGCTCTAAATTATAATCTTCAGCACAACATTGTCTGACTACAGTACTGTCAAATATTGATAAGTCATCTGTATGCATTATGCATATATTATTCATATTCATAAGCTCTGCACTCAGTTACATCAGAAATCTCGTGGACCCAAAGCTACAAAATAAATTGCAAATATTTAACTGGAACAAAACAATCCCAGTCATGTGGTGTGGGAGGTGACATCCAAGTAAATAGTGCTGAACAAAATATACACATCACTATTTACAAAATGATGAGTGTAATGAAAATCAGTCACACACATGCTTGCTAAGTTTAATAAAACAAACCAGTTTAAATGAGAAAGAGTCAATATTTGTTATTAAAGTGCATCAGAGTCAGTGTAGAGGAAGTTTTTATCATGAAGGTGGTCGGATTAGACCACCACACAGAGCACCCACATGCACGTACAACACACACGCAAACACACGGCGCACTGGATTATTACACTTTAGAAATACCTGTAGTGGACTTTCCCTCTCCTCGTGTGTCTTCGGACTGCGAACAGGGCGGTGGCGGAGTGAAGTTGGCTTCAGGCAGGCTGCCCTCGAAGGACGGCATGGGTGATGGAGACGGAGGCAGCAGGGTGCTGTTGGGGCTGCTGATTTCGCACTCGCCCACAAGCGTAAGGTCAGTGTGGGCATCCTCCTCCACAGTGCGGAGGCTTGGCCGGGTGTCTGAGGGCCGAGGGATGGGGGACAGGTGGGTGCCGAAAGTTTGGTGGCGGGGAGGGGGCAGCAGGCATCGCCTGGTCCCAGAGAGTCCATTGGCACTGGAGCTGAGGGAGGAGTCTAGGCTCTCAGAGCGAAGGCTGGAGGTGAGGGGCCCTCTTGAGGACAGGCCATTCTCCCTGCTTTGTTTCAGGGAGTCAGGAGTGGAACAGGCCAGCTCAGAAGAGATGGAGCAGGAGGAGGTGGGTGGGGTCAGGCGCAGGAAGTCGGGAAGTACCAGGTCTTCTTTGCTCAGTAGTCCGCGCTGGTCGTTGGCTCGACTGCTCTGTGCTCGGCTCAGCAGCTCAAAGAATTCTGCAAAAAAAAAGATCAAACAAGTTCCTTCACTTAGACTTTCCAAGCATGTGAGCACCTGGAAGGAAAGGATTAGTTGGGTTTAACATGCAGCACAGCAGCCTCACACCTGACAGAGAAAATAACCCTCTACAGCTGCCAAAGACATCAGTTAGTCCTGAGGCAAAGCAAAGCTAAGACATCCACCACAAGACCAAAAAAAGAGACTGAAAGAAGGAAAAGGCGGATTTACCTTCAGCTTCATCTATATTAATCTTTTTCTGTTTTCTCTTTTCCCCTGGGAGTCCTGAGTCTGGTCCACTTGCTCTCACAGAAAAGTCCTTTGGTGTTGACCTCTCATCTCCCTGCAGATGCAACAATAACAATGCACTCTGTTAGGGGATGGAGGAGTTGGGAGGGGGAGGTTGTAAAGCGGAGGCTAAGCATTAGCTGCCAAGCGCCTTAACGAGCACAGTGTCCGGATTTACTGAGACCTTCAAGTAAAGATGAGACTGGTCCATCTGTTGGCTCCGTGTCTTTACTGACCTTGCTTGTGTCTAGATCAAGTACGGTCTGCCTACATATGGTGCAATAACTGAAGCATGGAAAATGCGTAAGACAGCCACGGGCAGTGTTAGGTTTGGAAAAAAACACACCAATTAACAGCTTAGCACCGGCTAAATGTTAATAAAGATTAATGTGGGACAATGTTAAATGATACTAAATGACGCAGAAGCAGCACAGAAGTAGAAAAAAAGACCAAAACACCACATCTGGAGTTTTATGTTGCATGAGAATAAAGATGTCATGAGAACTTACAGCAGCAGAAAAACTCCTTGTTGGAGGGTGGCCTTTTAGAGAGGAAGACTTTGATTTGTCTGTTTGAAAGAGAGAAAGATGCACATGAAAAATTCATTAGGATGAAAATCTGATGAGGAGAGAGACAGAGGACACTTCAGACACAAGAGACATGTTCTGCCAAACTTGAACATGTTAATCAGTGGAATAACAGTGGTGGACATTTACAGCTGGCAGCCTAACGTCTGGAAACTGATGTTGAAAAAGAAGAGGGTTTGTAATATTAAGTTATATACTACGGTGTGTGACCACGTGTTTGGTGGTCATACCTTTCCCTGAAGCTGGATCTGCTCGCTCCAACACAATGCGCAGTCCATCCAAACTTGAAATGGGGGCGCCCAAATCCAAAGGCTCAGTTTCTCCACTCTAAGATAGGAAACCATTTGTTAGTCAGCATGTTAGTATCTTCTAAATTTGTTAGTGTTTACACACATCTTAGCATTTGGCTGATATTTGAGTGCCTTTGGTTAATTTACAAATCATCTTTCAAGCTATGTCTACTGTATAATGCAGATATAGTGCCTGGAAACCCACAGGTCTAAAATAAATCTGGCAGGGGTTTAGGGGGGAGTTAAGAGTTGGCGTGTTTGAGCAGTGTCGTCATTCTTAATTATAGCCCTGGTGCTCCATCTTCAGAGGCTGGGCTGAGTCACAGTTCTAACCACTGTGTAGAGATGGAAAAGGATGCGGTCGTTTCCCTCCCCTAACCATGATACTCCACCCTGTGGCACTGTCACACACTGCACAGACTGCGCTGTGGACACACAGGAGCTTCAAACAGATTAAGGCACTGTAGGCACAGGGGAAGACTTACTATTTTGGCCACAAGCTCATTGAGGTGGAGGCCATATTTGGCCACCACGGGACGCAGGACCTCAGTGACTGGTTTGGTAGGTTTGGCCTTCAGGCCCACGGAGCGGTTTATGGGTACCAAATCCAATCTAGGGTCAAAGACAGAGCGAAAAAATGACATACAGTATGATGGCATTAAAATCATAAACAATGTGAAAATGAAAAGTGAGTGACAGAGACAGGCACACTTTGACTGTTTGTTCACACCTAAACAACGTCCGCTTCTCCAGTCTCAAATCTCGTGAGCTGAGGGTCATGCAGTCTTGGTCCAACACTAGAGGCTGGGAGGAAAAAACACACATTACCAACGGTACATACAATTTGATACTAAAGACACACTACAGATGAACTTCCTCTTTGTTCTCCAGTACTTTTCAATTGAGATGTTGATGGTTTAGTTTTTACTGACAACATAAAACATGTTTAAATGGTCAGTGTAGGTCTACCGTGTTTGATTTATCCACAGAGAGTAAAATCAGTTCGGTCTAGAGGTGTACAGTACTCTGCTTCCTGGTCTATTAGCAACATATGTTATAAGCATTTGTCAGTAACTTGTTGGCAGCTTCTGCCTCCCTCACCTTTTCCCCTCCCACCAGGAAGAGGTCAACGGCGGCAATGTTGACGCTGATGTTTTGACAGAGATCTTGGAGGACTTCCCTAATCGAGGCACCAGGCCGAAGCGAGATAGAAGAGCAGGAGCCATCGGGCAAAATCACACTACAATGTTTTGGTGAGCGCTCCCACGCTCCGAGTGAGTGGCGGTTATCAGACTGAGGGTAGAGTATCAAATGGTTTAATTTAACAAAACTAAATGAGTTGTTGCTCTTATAAGTCAAGTATAAAGAGATACAATTATAACTGTTGCTGCACTTTGTATGATTTTTTCCAGCCATAAGCATAAAAATCTGTGTAAAAATACAACTGGCCCATTTCAATGGTTTCACCAGACACTGAGCTCTGTGTTGCCATGGTGATCTGTCCAAAGGAATCTTACCTCAATCTTGCCAGCAGAGCAGGAAGTGGCCATCTCCAGACTGGTACCAGACGACAAAGAGCCCTGGGACTCCCTCCGCCCATTACTGCCCCAGTAGTCTGCACATAACAGAGGATGATGAGTTGGTGCAGATAAGGAACATTCATACACTTTCCAAATTAAATAACACCAAGATAATGTCCAGCTATAGCGTGACTAATAAGAAGGTTTTTTCATTCATTCATGATCACAGTTTGCCATGAGAAAATGTTGGCAGGGAAGATGGACGACATCCTTATACAAGACGTGAGTAAACAGTAGATGCTTCATTAAAGAGCAACCACATTCAAAGAGAGACTTTTTTTTAAGCACCAGCGTGAAATGCATGTCAGCATAAATTTATCAACAAAGGAAGATCACATCACACAGAAATACGGCTGATTATTATGCTGAAGCTTTGAATATCTACTGTGTTTTCCAGAGCATGAAAATGACATTTTATTCAACTGCATAATTTAAAATAACACAATATTTAAACTATATTACATTAAAACAATCAAAACAGTTTTTTATACCTGTAATAATATTGTGTCACCTTTAAAACACCAGCTTCTTGTGAATAATGCTTTGATCACTGCATGCAGCTTTTTTCCACAAGCCTCCTCTGTACAGGATGCAGGTAGCTCATTGCAACCCCAAAGCTGGCAGGGATTTGGTTTCTTATTCAAGGACACTTTAATACTTTGGTTGCTAGTGTGTTGCAAAACATTTAAACAGTGAGGATCATTGGAAAGAAGGTTTGTTAATTAGTTTCTCACCAAGGTTAATGTCGCCAATTTCCTTCTTCTTTGGACCTTTTCCAAAGCTCCTGTTGCGAGACCATGAGAAGAAAATGCCACGTTTCTTGTCTGCGCTCTCATCTTTAATGTCCTCATTCAGTGACCTCCCTGACCTTTGTTTTCTGGCTTCCTGTGGGATGGAACAATGATGGACAAACAATTTGTCATCATCACAGTGAAGTGATAAACAGTGAGATATCTTCATGGTCAGTCTAAAAATAGTATAAATATATAATGTTACCTTTTTTGGAGTTGAAAGAGTGGAGCGGTCAGAGCTTGCACTGTGTTTGGATGGTGCTGGACTGCAGGGGATCTGGTAGGGATCTGGCAGGGGCTGACCATCCACCTCCGCACGCATACACTCCTGGTAAAGGGAGGACTTGAGGAATCGTGAATAGCTGTCAAACTTCATTAGGTTGAAGATCTGGCGAGGCAGAGGAAGAGGCTTTGTCATTGAAAAACATCAAGGATGACGAAACACAAGGAAGGAGAGTTTAGTAAAAGAGAAGAAAACGATAATAAAAAGGAAGAGACAAGATAAACAAGAACGCACGCTGGGTCAAAGACGAGGAAAAGAAAACGAAAGACTGAGAGACAACTACAAGTGTTAACATATGGTCACAGCTGATGTTATGACAGGTATACTAACAGTTAACAATTTATCATGCTCATGGGCAAACTGAAATCACACAGATACTTGACTGCATGTCTATGTGTCAGCGTGTTCAGTATGCGCTAGATTCTCGGTGGGTGTGTGCCAGTTTGTGTTTATCTCTCTGGTAAAGCCTCAGAGCCCTTTTGTAAACAAACCCAGATGGCCACCAAAAAAACCCAATATGCTTGTGCAAAGTGACTAAAGGCTAGATGAGAACAAACCCCCTACTGCACGCAGAATCCCTTCTAATAATGCTGTCTATTGAAACGTCTTCCTTCAATTATTAGTGGGGAACATTTGAACAATTAAAATGAGAGAGGACCTAATTTGGTTAAAGAAAAGAAAATTTATAATAATCGCGGAAACAGCAGGCTACAAAATCAACAAATTACAGCACATTAATTAATTCACTCAAGCTGCTGTCTTGTTTATACCTGTAGCTGTTGGGTCTTGAACATGTCGGGTCGTGGGGAAGTGAGGACGTCATCAGCCAGCTGGGCCTGGCTGTCGATGTTGACCGGCATGGTGGCCTTGCTGGACAGGAAGCTGTTGTAGATCTCTCCTGCTCTCTGGGACAGCTGCAGGAAAAAAAGGTTTGATGATGTTGCTCTACGATATGTTTCTGTCTGTCTATTATCTGATACTTTATAATTATGTCTTCAAATAAATTGATCACAAAAGCCATCTGACATGAAATGACCCTTTTTTTTCTCCATTAGTGGCTTTAATACAGTGTTGTAAAGCAGTGGGGACCCACAGGTGGGGTCATAAGATAAATATGACTGCGAAATCAAAGTGAAAATGATAAAATAGCTGCACCTAAGCAGGGTAGCAGGGCTAAGGGACAGCAGTCCGACAAACCATCTTCCCCAGGCTACTAGAAAAATATGTCCAGGGCTTCATGTAGGCACAGTGGGAAGAACTCAAGGATATTTTATTGATATTATGTGTCCCTTGTTAAACCAGGATAAAGATCACAGTGACACAGAGATTTGAATCAAATTACAGATACTGGTAAAAGGTTTGTAACAACTTTTAAACAGATTTAAATAGCTTCACTATATAAGCGTGAAGAAAAATAAAACATGGAGTTTCAGATATGTCTAATGATTGCACCTCTGAGTCAATGTGAATTTATACTGTTCATAAAATAGAATTCCATTTTCTTCATGAGATGCACACATGCAGATGTGAGCTCCAGATGTTAAATTCTTTTTTTTTTTACTTTTGTGTTTGAATTAGTTTTGAGAGATGACTAAGGAGAAAATCAGAAACACATTTCTTCTACACACAAGTATATTTTTTGCCTAAGACCTTCAGGCTTCTCAGAATTATTTAAACGATTCCCTCTCAAATAATAGTTTGAGAAGTAAAATCATATTGATTCATTTTAAATCCACTTCACAGCAAAATTAACATTTGCTGTTAATACAAATGTTTTTTTTTTCATTTCAACATTTGTTTTTTTTATCATCTAATGTCACAATCTGCCAATTCACGTTAAACAATATACAAATCCCCAAATCCTAACTGTTTATGCGTCTGTACAATGGTCTTACCTGCTTTTTATCCGATGCAGGGACATGACTGAAGTATTCACAAGCCTGCCAGAACAAGATATTCTCCTCACTGAATTCTTTCTTGAGGAATTCCTGTGGAAACACACAGTACAAGAATTTCTATATGATCTCAAACTGGCGATCACGCTCTCAACTTCCCAGTGCTGTTTGTTGTTGAGACCAGTAGTGAGGAAAAGAAGCAATTGGGTGTAATGTTGTGAACAAGATTAGTGTAAGCGTAGGCGCAGGATGGTGTAGGCGAGTGCAGCTCTGATCAGTGTCGAGGGAAGGTGAGGAGGGAGGTGGTTCTTAATGCTGAGCCTTGTGAAGGTGTCGTGGGCTAAGTTCCAAGGCACATCTTTTAGTTGGCAAGCAAATTAAATGCCTGTACCCACTAAATACCTTCTAAGTGCTTCACTGTGTATCAGTGGTTACATATGGGTTAATGCTCAAAAGGTATGCAACAAAATGTAATAACTGCTAGGAAATATTTAAATGTATGAAAGGAAACAAAACATTTGCTACAGCAGTGTATAAGAATGCAACATTTTCTGATGACCCCTAAGGTCAATCAGAAGCTTATGAACAAAAAAACACAAGCTTCTTCCCTTCTGACTCCAATAAAATACAACGAAAGGAGAAACACAATCAATAAGGAGAATCATTCAAATCCAGAAAATACACAATGCTAATGTTCACCCACTCACAGAAAGCGCCAAGACACTTTGTTTTTCTATTCGAAAACTTTTTCCCAGCTTACCGAGAAGTAGCGCACGCCCACCGGATCCTGGAGGAGACGCTCGAAGCAGGCAGCCCAGCTGGCCACTCGCTGCTCTGGAACCCCTCTGTGGCTGCCTGCTCCTGGAAGACTGCCATTACTGTTCAGGCTGCTCTGGCTGCAGCATCCCTGCAACTGGACTCCGCTATAGTCTGCAAAAAAGGTCAAAAGGCTGCAATGTAAAAGGGTGATTCCAGCCACAGGGAACATAAAAGTCATTCTCCAGTTTCGGTTTGGCCTCTTGTGTTTCTAAATAATTGTGAATTTTGTGGTTTACTTTCTTTGGACATTTTGAGAATTTTCTGGAATTAAGAGTTTTTAAGGACATAAATAGGAATCCTGTAATTAGTTTCAAGGAAGAGAATGAGACTATCCAGACTTTCCTAAATATGGATAAATACAGACACACACACACAAATACAGAATAATAAAAAAGTACTGAGGAGTTTTTTCTAACAGTTAATCTTGTTGAAATTCAGAATGTAAAAAACATGTCATAAAAGTATCTAGACACAACCGAGAGACAAAAGGTTCCCTATAACTGCAGGTTACAACTAGAAAATGCATTACACTCTAAAGTAAAGGTCATGAAATTTGAAAGGAAAGCTAATGGCTCTTTACTCTTCCCTTTACAACACCTTCCCTCCGCAAATGTAACACAAGTTGTCAAAGTTCAAATATTATGAGGGAAGTGTGGGGCGCAGGGCTAACGGATCTGATTGCCTCCCACAAAGACAAACAGCAGATGTCAGTTTGAATGAGAAGAGCAAAGAGCGCACTGCGAGACACAAGAGTAAACTCAAAAGAAGCACAAAAAAAAGAGAGAGAGGCACTGGTGGGTAAAGAGAAATAGGGAGGGAGAGAGGGTTAAGGATCCTAAAGCTGATGGTCAGCTGGAGTAGGGGCGTGAGCCTGCTCAGTACCTGCTAACATGGCAGCAGATGGCCACTTCGGAGCTGTGGGTGCATGCAGAAAGAACAACAACCGCAAACAAAAGGGTCACAGCAGGATTTGTTACAGACACACAGTAGCTGTTGTTGTGTGTGCTACGAGTGTCGACTGGTTGACATAGGCAACTGGTGTTAACAGAGTTTATCTCTTCTGTTGGGGGGTCAGGGAAGTTACAGCACTGCATATCTTCATCCTGACAATCGCTGCTCAAGTATTAGGGTGGATTTACAATTAGGTGCAGTTGGACCGTGGCGTTGTGAAAAAAAAGCACTGCAAATAAAACATGACATCACTGACTCACTGCTGTCCTGTAAGGCCTTTCAGTTTGTGACTAACACAGCCTTTACATGACCTCTTAAAATTTAATTTATCCTACTTACTTAGCAGCTAATTCAACTAAACAAGTGGATGTGCAATGAGATACCAAAGGCTTTGTGTAAAGTAAGACCATTTCATAAAGATTGAATTTGGATTTTTTTTCTGCTGTCACTGTCCAAAGTTTGCTTATAAGCCATTAGTTTGAACTGTTTTAACGTATTAGAACTGAGGTTCTGGGGCCTGTCTTCAACACTGTGTGCTGCTCAGTTAATGAGATGACTTTAGAAGGCAAACAGCCCGACATGTCTGATCCACAACCACGGTGAAAGCAGTGTAGCTGCTCTCCACACCGCAGCCTCATTCAGCCTGTTAGTAAATGGTAATAAAACCACACCAAGTCATGATAACAAACACCCTTTGTTAATAAGGCATGCTGTCTACAGTGAATGTAGAGGGTAGGGCAGAAAATCTGAAATAAATATTTATACACTGACGACATGGACAAAGCTCACAAGCTAAAGTTTAAATGTTTCTGTGTTAGTAATGGTTAAGAAAAACTCTAAGAAAAAGTCTTTTTACACACATTTGCCTCAATTTCAAGATCAAAATTCATCTGTAAAATAGACTGACTTCTAGTTCTAATATCAAATGTTCAAGTTTGTGTACTAATGAAGGAAATATACTCACCACCATCTGAAGAAGCAGCAGACTGAAAGAGAACAAAGAGAGACATCAGTGAGAAGCTCCCCTCATGACCTGCGCTCAGACAAGATACAGAGGACTGTGCTGATAGCAGGGTCTCTCCAGACATCCTGTCAGTCACTCGGAGGTGTTGTGTCTCTGTGGTTTGTGAGTGAGAGTGTATGCATGCTCCCGGGGAGGGGCTGGGTCTTGGGTGATTACACAAGACCAATAATATATAAGTGGGAGGACCCCTGGCCCTGACCACACACAGCAGTTCACACCTCCACACCCAGGCCCACCCCTCATCTTTACGATCCTTATTCATACACAAATACACACACACACACACACACGTTGCTGTTTATAACTGCTGCCACAGTCATCAGAGATCATCAAGGTGCGGCTACTTGAGAGGCCATGACTGGCTCTAATGATCCTATTTTCACTTGCTAATTAAGGGAACAAGTGGTCTAGGCGTTTGTAGTTGGCCCTGAATAAAAGACAAACAACAAAAGCTCCCCTAGTGGGCATGAAGGACACATGGGGGATTTCATTTCCATAATTGGGTGTAATGATAGCCAAGGGATAATGCTCAATATAATGATGCCCAGCCATATCTGATCTTACGATGGATAAACAAATATTTATTTGGCGAAACTTCAATAAGAATTCACTACCTCAGCATTGAGCTTCTGAAAAACCTCTTGGCATCATTTTGGTTAGGCCACCAACAAGAGATAAAATGTCCAAATTGTTGTCCCAAAATACCTAAAATGCAGAGGAGGATATGAGAGGCGCATCTCAACGCTTCGTCCAAGAACATTTGAAAAATTGGTGCGTTGGAGGATTCTTCTGAAAATGGGAGATTATTTCCAGTGAGTGTTTTCTGAGCTGCCACTTCTAAGTGTGAATATTCAAGGCTGATAATACGTTTAAACAAGGCTCTTATTGCCAAGCTCGAGCTTTGGTGTGAGCAGCACATAGTCTGTGCATTAGCGGAAAAGCGTGACACCAGCATTGCACTGGTGGATGCTGATGAGGCTGGTTTTGAAAGTAAAGGAATAAAGTTTTTTGATCTAATTAGTAGTTTATATTGTGGCGAATGGGCCTTAAAACGAGTCCAGACATTTCCTGAACCAGCCAATACTTGTCTTTTGTCCTTGTGAAACTGGCCATCTGAGGGTGGGGGGCAGGGGGAGTCGCTGTCATGTGCAGTGATGTGACGCTCTGTTCCATTTTGGGAGTGACCACATGTAAAAGCTCTATCAGACACAGACCACTAAACCACTAATTGTTCTCCGCAGCCTCTTTACAACTCAGCTGCTGCTGAGTCCAGTTCCATACAGTCAACACCCAAAAGCCACCACCTTCTTTGGTGGCTAGCATGTCTGCAGTAATCATGGGTGGGTAGGATGCAGACCAACATGAAGCTGAAACAGAGGAGATGAAAATGACAGAACACCCACTCCATCTGTCTGTCCTTTCTGCTCTAAAAACAGCTAAACCTCAGACTTTAAATATATAGAGTGTTGAGACTGTGGTTCATTTTAATGAACAAGAGGGACGTCACACAATAAAAGGTCCTCCAGGTTAAAACTTTGAATTATGAGTGCTGTCACTGCTTCCACAGCAAATGCTACTTTTAAACTGTTTATATGGAGAGATCTGATGATAAATAATAAAAATATCTCCTTGTAAGAGTGGAACTTCTCATTCAGTGATGCTTACAGTATGAGTGGGAAAAGAACAAGAAATCAGAGTGAATGGTCTATTGACAGGTTTGATGTAATATCTTTAAACCCAAGCTTGTGTCAGAGGAGAATGATACAGAGGAAAAACATGTCATATGTTGCATAAGTCTGGCTAAGTGTCTAAATGTGTGGAATGTTGCAATACCCAACAAGTAATCTGAAACAAGTTTTTTAAATGTCGATTGGTTTGCAATTTTTTTTTATTATAGAAGAATCATGATTTTTTAAAATGGCTGTCAATAGTGTTTGAATGGCTTGTTTTGTCCATGAACAGTCAAAAACCTCTCAATATTCCAATTTAAAGAGAAATGTAAACAGCCAAGTAGCAAATTAAGGGCTTGAAAATAGTTTGAATGTCTAGCTTGAAAACTTAAGTAAACGATAAAGGTGTTAGTAAAAATGTTGTTAGTTATTCATCTGTACCTACTATGTAAATAAAATTTTAAGTGTATTTCCTCATTAAATAACATTATTACACGACATACTTGTAGCATTTGAGCAGGTTGAGCTGGCAAACATTCACATGGTGGTGTGTGTATGAGGCTGCTGGGGTTAGACCACACACACACACACACCACACACACACACACACCACTGTGTTTTTCAACTCGTTAATGCTTCCTAGGGCACAAGTCCTCCGCAATGGGGCTGAAGTGGATAGGATATGACTTTATTGATCCACAGTGGGGAAATTCTTGTGAAGCGACACCATCATGTCTCATCCATACACCCCCTTCCTCTGTTGACACCTCGGTTGATACCTCTGGCAACCTGCCGGTCCACTGTGGGTGGCTGTGCAGCACTAGGCACCTTCTTTGATCATAAGACTAAACAGCAAATCTCCCACTATCCAGCTGCAATCCATCAGAAAACGGTCTATTTTAGGCTGTCATCAACGGAATGGACAAAGTCACAAACCATGTCGCAGAGAGTACACCGGCCCAACAGAGAGCAGGATTTGGTTCGCCGGTTGGAGCTTTATTGTGGTACAGCCCCCACGCCATACAGTCTGGCTTCTCGAAACACCACATGCCAAAGGAACGTAGATGATGACATCAATTCAGATTTATGTCTAATCTGAATTGAGACACGACATTTAAAACACGCTTCATCAGTGTTATCAATGTTATTAGCTGAAAGATTCACGCAAATGTTAATGTCCCCCATTAACACTATGAGACTATTTGTGATGTTTAAAGCGTTTCCTCTTTTCTCTGTTTTAAACTAGTTTAGACATGATCCTGCCTTCAAAAACTGGGTTGAGATGTACCACACTCTTAACCACACTAAGATTAAAAGATTCTTCTAAACTTTTACATAAGTCAGGGCTGATTCTAGCACCCCACAAACAAACAGCCACAAGTCCCTGCCGCTTCAAACAGCTGTTCTGTGTGGGAGAGAGACAAGCGACAAAGAAGGAGATTAATAGGAAAACAAACAGCTGACTGAACAAAAGGAGTCTCCCTGCTTCATACAGAGGAGGAGGAAGAAGAGGCTTCGCCTGCAAACCAGTTTACTTACAGTGCCGAAGTTCCAGGTCCTCTTGAAGGAAAGTCTCTTTTTGAGACTCATTGTTCCCTACTCCGCTACACCAGAAGCACTCAGACAAATTATGTGTGCGCGCGTATGTGTGTGTGTGCGCGTGAATGCATACCTGAACATTCCCCACCCAAAACTCAGCAAGCCATGTCTGTACAAGTAGGAGTGAGGGAAGGAGAGGGAGGGAGGAAGAGGCAGAAATTTGACAAGGTAGTGGACAGCAAGGAAGAAAGAGAAAAGGGGGAGGGGGTGTAAAAGAAGGAAGAAAGATTTTCTAACTCTGCAGCTGTTGCTATGGCAACCCACTTGACAATACATACAGCCTCTGCCACAGTGGCGTGAAGAAGTCGGATGAATTAAACCATTTATTCCCCACAAAAACAAATGAAATAAACAAATAAGTAGGCACAAACTATGTCAAAACCACACCGGCCTCCCCCCTTCATGTCTCCAGTCAGGATACTCTTCTCTCGTTTTACCCAAAGGAGTGAAGAAATAGCCAGTTTGAAGTGAAACCAGATGACTTGTGTTTAATCAAAGTAAAAGTTTGGTAGCTCACGAACTGAACTCGGAGCTTCATTATCGGCTGTCACAGAGCACCATCCTCACGCCCCCAACGGTAATCATGTCAGCTGGTGTTTTCTGCTAATAATTGGGCTCATGGACCAGAAAAAGAAAACAAGTTTTTATCCTGGCATCACTTCTTGTCTCTGCTGTAGTACTGTGCCTCCACATTTCTGGCAAATCTCTACAATCAGCATGCCAACTGTTTCTGGACCAGCTATTATTCTTAAAGCATGCATGGCTCAATCTCAGGTTTTCCCGTGGCAAATGCACCAGCATTCTTTGGATTTAATTTTGCTGTAAGTAACGGATGAGCTACAGTGTTTATTAACAGCCTGGTTTTCATGGTAGCTTTGCCCTGTTTAATTAGATTTTTACATGGTCCATTACCACATTTGTCATATTTCCATGACTGCAGTGATAATTAGGAGATGCGCATGTGTTCATGTGTGTATACACATGAAAGCGAGGGGACATGCTTCATTCAGTTCTACAAAGTGTCCAGTGCCACTGAATGTACTGTACTAATGAGGATAAATAACTGCACAATTTTGGACAGTCTCTCCTCGAAGGCTTTTGTGTGCCGCACCTGACTGTACACAAAAGATGTAGCAGAAGTAGTTGTGTGACATTTTTTTAAAAATGAGAAAGAGACTAAGAGAGCTGCTCAAACTCTGCTTACTTTCACACCTCCTGGCCAATTACTGAGTGGAGAGAGTGTGATTGTCAAAAAGCAAATGAGATAGTAATGTTGGTTTAGATATTTGGAAGACAATTACATCTTCTGTAAGAGGGCAGAAAGACAGCACATCCATTTTATGACAATGTAAGGAAGAGATATTACTTTTTTGGGTAAAAATTTTTTATATGAACATCACATTTTTGCCTGCACACTAACTCAAGCCAGATTTTTATTTAAACTTCGCAACATTCACAGTATTTCAGTTTAGCTTAATCTGAAGAAAATATTAAAAGTGTGGCATCTGCCTTACAACGTACTTCACGAGAAATGTGTTCTTGCAGTGATTTGATTGGCAAACACCACACCTGGCTGGATGTCTTCACAACATACGGCTAAAACAAAACACAGCATAATGTATACTTCATGCTATAATTTAGAGCTGCAACATGGAAAGGAAGTGTCTGCTTTCATGTGTCGATAAAAATCAGTCTGCAGTAATTAGCAGCGTTTCATGGCATTAAGCTGAGTCATTCACTGTGCCCACAAAATCACAGGGTAGACAAGAGTCTGCTTCAACCCTTCAGGTCCACTTTTGCCCTTTGAACCCCCCCAACCCCGAGGCAGAGAGTGCACACTGTAGCTGGGCAAACACATCAATAAGCACATGGGACCGAAACATGCTGGAACCTTAAAACCAAACACCTTAAGGAAAATCATGTTACCATTTCTTGCTTTAGTGTTGCTAACTGGACAAAGTCAGACTGTAGCCACAAAATAAATAGGTTTCCTGTGAGCTTGCAGCCTCCAATTGATTTAATCAATTTGTGCAACTTTTCTCGACAGGTTTTACAGCTACAGTGAGCACTGCTTGTCACAAGACCTAACTAATTGCATGTCAAGTTCTGCGCCGAGCAATTTTAACCGAAGACAGAAAATTATCTGAATCTGCTATCTGCAGCGAACGACAAACCATTCCCTGAAAATAACAGAAAGAGCCCTGCATGGAGGCAACTTCCTTCTGAGGGAGGGAAAGCAAGGGTGCGGCGTCTGATAAGATGGAAGAGACATTTGTTTCCCAACCAAGCAAACAGCGTGGGGGGAGAGAGGGAGACACGCTGACTTAGACAACTATGGAACTCCTGTGAAACAATGTATAAGTGTATACAATGTAAGGTTTGATTTTTGAAGTGATGTCCAGTGTCAGAACTCGTTTGTCACAGTTGATCCGCCAGAAACTCTATCACATTAGCAAGGATCTCATGAGGTCACCATGCTTACAGTACGTGATGCTACAGGGAGGAGGAATGGTAAATAAAAACAGGAACACAATTAGCATCCACATAAATTTGCTATTAACACTATGTTCATAGCTCAAGGGCTGTGAATAGCTATGTGAAAGGTATGGGTCCCTTCAGACCACGGCAAATGCTCATTATTTACACAAACCAGACTTAGCAGACTTTAATATTAGACTATAGTCGTGCTCTGGCACAAAGCATGAAATGAGCCTTGGCAAAGATGCCAGTTGTATTATCACTAATAATCTATGTTTCACGTGACACATTTTGTTCCCACAATGGCACTAATTATTCAATTACATTCTCAGAAAAATTATGATTTTTTTTCCTGTTTAAACAGTAAAAAAAACACTTTGCTTATAATTAAGTAACAGTAGTTATAGATTTACAAACGCATTTGTATTTTGGTTGCTATTAAAAAAACGTGGCATGCTCCCATGAGGACTTACTCGATTTTGTGAGCAACTGATTTGGTATGACAGACAAACATGCAGGGGAAGAAGACTTACTTTGAATGGGTTGCTGAAGGACAATATCGTAACTCACCGGCAGTTATAATTATTATTATTATTTTTTGCTTGTTTTAAAGCTAAGATTTCCATTAAAAATAAATTAGAAATTTCACTTTAAGGCTTTGCAGCTTTCACATGTTTGTGTCATGTGTACATGTAGGTGAGACTATAGTGACATTATACATTTTGTCGTAATTTAATCATGAGCAGTGTTATTGTTTGATTAAGTGTAAACTAATTAAACGTTTTTTCTGTTGATTCCTACATCCGGGGTAATGATGATGCTGGGTGAATACATGCCTTGGCCTTGGTCGTGAGCCATGTAATACTTCCAGACTGGTGTCAGAGCAGCTTTTAGGTGTAATCCCCGAGTAAACAAATGAATTGTTCTTGATGTCTTTGAAAGGCACGAGTGATTTGCATGCAAACAGAGGCCACCATCACAGTGCATTTCATGTCTTAATCCTCTTCATAGGCAGTAATCTACTGCCTATTCCCCAACCCTAACCAGTTAGCCACAGCAGATGGATAAGACTCTGCTCCTGTCCGGATTAAAGTAGCATTACTATGATTTGTGCAGTGCTACTGGTGTACATCTGTATTAGCCACTTGTTGCATTCATAAAAAGCTAACATGTAGAGATACTTGGCCTTTTTCCTTTGTCGTCCTACTTCTCACAGGGCCAGGAACATGGTACTTTAACTAAAATACAGATTTCTACATTCTGAGTGTAACCAGTGGTAACTCTGCCTGGGCCTGTACTGCTCAGGGCACCAGTCTCACTAGCTATAAGTATCAAGTGTCATGCATTATTATTATTATGACTCAACTGTGAAGCCTAAATACGTGAATGTAACAGATTTGCTTTGTTGAAATTGAGGGAATTTTGGCACAGGTGGGTAGGTTGAGGAAAATGCAACACAGAGAATGAATTTAAAATAAAATATATTTGATTTACAAGGCACAGCTGAACCCAGCAAAAATAGAACAACTTCATAGAGGACAAACTAGAAACAGTGACCACGACCCCTCCCATCCCAATTTATTATCAGAGAGAAAAGGCTGCGCTGCCATGAGCCTGGAGGGTTTGAGGTGGGTAAACCACATAAAATGCCACCACGCCCTTCCATTGCTCTCGTTCCCTTCCATAAGAAACACCAGAGATGGACTTTCCAACCTGAAACCTGACACCTATAATTAGCCCTGTGAGTCCACTCGGTTTTCCACCAAACTTTACTGTGTTGTGTCTGAGGACTTGTTAAGGCCAAACATGAACAAATGTCTGACACCTGGGAGTATACTAGGCTATGCATTGTCAGCGACAAACAAGGAACTCTCAAAATTGTTTACTTCCCGTGAAAAAGTCCTACTGTCCTTATACAAAATTGTAGAATATGATGTAAAAAATGTGTGTTTCAGTGCAACCTTTTAGTGTTACAGATCACAACATGTACAATTTGTGGCATTTCACTCAACCAGGCAACAAGGTCATGCAGCAACCACACAATACAAACAGGAATATTATGTTTCCTTATGTTGACCACAGGATTAAGACGTTATAGAAACAGCTCATGAGAAAAAGTTACGAGTTTAGGTTGCCAGCGGAGTGAGCCAAAGCAATCCCTCTCAATATCACAGAGAGAGTAGCTTGGCTGGCTTAACGCTTCATGTTTATGACTTCCGCACTGCAAAGTAGACAAGACCTTGGCCTAGTTCTGCAGCATCTTGTGCCAACACAAGGCCACAAAGATACAAACTACATTCACTTTCTAAGACTCCCTACATTTCTCTCTAGCTCGAACTCAGGTTGCTCAATGTCTCTAATGTGAAGCCAATGTTACCCTGGCGTCATCTGAGCTGCAAGTGAGAGGTAAAGAGTTGAACACAGCGAGCAGCCCACTGTATCCCAGACATGTCTCAACTGTTACCAGGGAGGGGAAAAAAAGGCTTCAGCAATTTTAAACCATTCCTTATTGAGTAACCTCCACACCCTTTACTGTCGATTCCCTTTCAGTGAAACAGAGAAATTTAATAATAGTACAAGTGAGGAGGTAAACATTGAGAGGGGAACGAATTGTTTCCAGAAGTCGTCCGTAGACATCCTGTTTCCAACAGCTTTTCCAATTGCCAGTCAATACAGGATGATGAAGAGTTATGCGGTTAACTAAAAAAAATACATCATAATCTTAAATGTCGATAGATGATGTCATAGCGTTGGTGAACAACAGCCAAAAGCGAAGCTGCAGTGCGTCTCCATCCATAGATGGCGAGGCAACGGGTATTTTCCGTGGTTACAGTTTGGTCAAACAGCAAATTCAGCAACCACAGCCACATCTGGTCATCTGGTTATTGGCTGTTGTATATTCATACAATGAGCAGCAGCTGGACAGTTAAATAACTTCTACTCAAGTTTTGTTGTGTTAATGTACTGTTTTTCCAGTCGGTGGGTTTGGAGAGAGCAGTGTGTGTAACTGCAATAAACCCTGTTGGTGGAGGATGAAAAAAGAAGAAATCATAGTGGGGACATTTAGAAAATGTCAGGCTGCTTAGTCTTTGCATCCTATAATGTTAGCCTAAGGACACATTTCGTGAGCACAACTGTCCACCCACACTCCAGAGCTGGTCATGTGATGTGAGATAAAAGTGTGTCGTGTTCTTCGTCTTTCCTGCTAATCCCCAGAAATGCACCATTCTTGCTCATTTTCTGAAGTCATAGCACCCACATTACAAATGGAGGAAATCATTTATATAATGAAGCATGGCATTTAACTTTAGCAACTATTATAACATTAATAATCATACCAATGCAGCATGAGCTTTACTTACTGTCTGTCAGCTTCTTTATATATTTTTTTATAAGCAACAAACATCATACAGCAACAACAACAAAAAAAAAGGGACATATTTTAGCAAGTCTTGTTCTGAGATAAGTGAATAAGTAGGCTGGTGAATCAGAGTGGGGACATGCCTGCACAAAACCAACAGGGCAAGGCAACACCACAGGCAACCATTTCGAGTTCAAATCAAACTGTAGCTATTACATGTTCGCCTAAAAATACAATGCTACTGAAGAGCAGGATTTAATTCCGTCTGATCTGAACTACAACCTCACGTCTGAGGTTCCCTCAAACCGAATCTAACTTCTCCCAATGCGGCCAATTGATTGTGAAAAGGTTCACCTCACAGGGCGATTGCAACAGAGCGTACTTCATTCAAAGGCCCATGCAGTTTATCAGAATAATCCTGGGTCACTACACAAAACCCTTTTAGTATAATATAATGTCAGTGCCCACCCTGGTATAGATAATAGACCACATTTTACTGTAAACAGCAGCACAGCGTACAGGAGATTTTGGCTGGCACTGGTCAAAACGTTTCTCTCACAGACCACACAAGCTAACCACTGTATGCTGCTTAAAGTCTACAACAGAAGCTACAAAGAGCCCAAAGAAGGAAAAGTAACAGTGGTAGGGAAGACACCACTAGGGTCAAAGATGAAGATGGCATCACCAAACAGAGCAGAAGTGAAGACACAGAATAATGGAGATTTTAAGATTTCATGACAAGACTTACAGAGTTGATAGTTAAAGTTTGCTCCATGTATGGCGCTGTGTGCGTGTTTGGCTCGTTTTCAGCGCTGCTCCACACGCCTGGTGTGTGTAAACGAGTCCATCCGCTGGAGCGCCGCGGTGCGTGTGCGAGTCAGTGTTTGCAGTGCGGAGAGAGACAGAGCTCAACAGGGGAAGGGGGGGGGAGGAGAGATCGTGCAGGAGAGCTGAAAATCCTGACAGCTACTGGGAGTTCAAAAGCTCCCTCTCTCTTGCTCTGCTGCCGGTTCCTCTCTTCCTCTCTCTCTCTCTCAACTGTAAATTTCTTCTCTTTCCCTCCCTGTTTACCTCCCTCCCCATCTCTGTGTCTTCATGCTTTCTCTTGGTTTCTGCTACGCCCACAGGATAGATCTATTACTCACAAGCGTTCAAACAAGAGCTGCCAATGTCTCCACAACTAAATAGAGAGAAACTTCTAACTCATGGAGCAAACGAGTTGCCCCAAATTTGCAGCCACCAAGGGAATGTCTGAATAATACAGGATGCATTAACTACCAGCTCACATTAACAGATGTTTTCACATCCAGCAACACTTCAGAAAGCAGAGTCAGTGTGAACGCGGGCACAGCAGCCTACTAATGGTGTCATCTCTGCAAAGTTGAACACACTGTCATCTGCTAAACATCGGGGGTGCAAAGCATCTGTTTGGAGCTATAGAAACAACGAGTGTGTGATGAAGAAGAAATCGACTCATAGTGCTGGAGCGGTGGGCATTTTCAGCAGCGATGACAAGCTCGGAAAGGAAATAAGACAAGGAGGTGTAAAGCCGCACATTTGTCGACGTGCTCGAACATTAGGGGCTCTGACAATAATAGCTCAGCAAGCATCAAAACACTCTTTATCACAATGTGCAGTGAAAATGGATTGGCAGCAGCACAAACACAGAAGCAAACACAATGCAGTTCTTCCTTCTATTAAAGAAGAAAGATGCACATTGCAACTTATCCAAATGAGAATATACAGTATACTATGACGTGTGCATGGGTTACAAAAAGCTGTTATTGTGAGGAAAAATGGCAAGCATTCGTTCATTCCTGTGCTAGCAACTGTGACGCACACCATCGACCATGGAAAAAGCAACACGGCTACACGCGTCCAAATTGTTCTGGGTTTGTCCACAACATGCAGCGAGGCCACATACAGGGGTTATCCACAAGGGTCTGCCCCGAGCACTGATGGCTGACTCCAAAACAGTCTCACAGAGTCCTTGTGAGTCCAGATGCATGCACTGACTGAGAGCTTATCACGTATTTTTGCAAAACTTGCCATGAGAACCGTCCTCCTCTCTTCACAGCAACAGACAGGTTAGAAAGTTCGGCTGAAACCAAATGCCTAATATCACTGAGTATGTATAAGTAAGGAATCATTTCAGGTCAAGAGTTTAGCTTCATACATGAGGTTGATCATTCATTATCTATGTTCTCTCTGAAGTGGAGAGCAGCCTTCAAAAAATAAAAGAGGTTCTTAGGCTCGAGTTTCTAGCTTGTCTCTCCTTTATGACAGTCTTCACGGGGTCTTTTGAGACCACTTCTTAACAAAAGATCAAGTGGTTCCAAATCTGTTGCTCACATTAAAAACAACTAAGCCTGGCATGGGTAATTCTTTATTAGAACACCTTCCAAATAACACCACTGACTGGGCTTTGGTCTGCTGTGGCAGCAGCTTTTAGAAATGCGCATTTGATCTTTAACCATGAGCTGAAGACGAGGCTCAGCCTTTGAAATGAAAGCCCCAGGGCAAGTGTCTAATTGCGGTTGATAACCATAAACATTTCCTATGGCGTTATTACTTGGAATGTGTTGACTTATGCTATGACTTGAAACTGCATCGGTTAAATATTGTTCTTGATTAGATGTGGTTGGAATAGCTTTGAGCCAGATAACTCATACACGTTTTATAAGTCCAGTTAAAATAGTACATTTAAATTAAAACCCAGGAATGTTACGATGTGCGCATTAATTTGGTGTGTTTTCAAAAGTTCTAATTTGGGGAGTTTGTATATGAATCGTATTAAATGTCCCTCTGCTTTCTATAAATTATACTGTATTTCTCTATGTCAAGTTGAAAAACTCTCACTTCAGATTACATCATCTGGTTGCTCAAACTATGGAGTTTGTTGTCCTACTTGACCTGCTTCTGCAGAAATCCTCCAGATGAACTTGTCTGAACATTAATCCTCCAGATATCATCAGAATTCAGTTCTAAGTGGGTGGATGTTTTAATATAGGGAAGATGAATACCTTACATTCCAAATGAAAATTTTAAATGACATACATTCCAAACTAAAGCTAAAGGAAGTTAAAAACCAATGGTCAACCCCTAATAACCAAACTTGTCTATTAGATGTTGACAGATTTTTTTCACTCTCAATTTTATCTGAATATTAACCACTCCCAAAGTTTGAACAGGAAACTGGACTTAACACCCACTACTTTTCACTCCTTCGCCAACAGTAACTGACATGGTTTTGTGCAAAACATCTCAGCATCAAACACCTCAGCTTGCAATGAAGAAAATATAGTAAAACTGCTAGTGTTTCAATAAACCCCTTGTATCAGACTATTAAATATTTGTGTTTGTACCGCCAGCAATAAAAACTATCTACCTTTACTAAAACAAATTATTCCGACTGAGTGAAAGCAGATTTTCAAAACCAGTTAGACGGAGATATTATAGCAAGTTTAAAACAGATGGCCTAAATGTAATGTAACTGGCTCTTCTGCACAGTGTATTCCTAACAATGAAAAATCACATTCATAACTCAACAATTCATGCATCCCAAGACATGAATGACAACCACATTCAATTTACCATAATAAATGCCAACTCAACTTTGTCTACTTCAGTTGCCTTTTAACCATTTACTCTACAGCTAACATGATTATGTACAAAAATCTAATTACTCGTGATACTTGGGCTGTTTTTTGACATTACTGACACTTCCAATGTAGTAAACCAATCTGATCTGCTCTCTCACTGTTTCACAGTTTTAGGGCAGCTGCTAATAAAGACGTGTGAAGTCCAGGTATTACAGACATGCAATTGTGTGCCCCGGCAAACTGAAGTTGACAGAAACAGAACTCAACACGGTACTACAAGTGTAAAAGCATCCAGCAAAAACCTTATTAGAACAACATAGCATTTCCAAGTTTATTTCATTTTAAATTTAGCTGACAGCGGAAAAAACTGTGCTTGGAAAGCACATCCATCAGTTGTTAGAGATGAAGATAAACCTAGAAATGAGTCACTTCGCCAAGCCAACAAAGCCACACGATGGGGCTTACACACACATCAGCGAATCAGGAGCTCAGAAACAAACACAAAAAACATAAAATAGTACGTGCTTCTTGCATTATTATCAATATTTGGAATAAGGGGAAAATCATTAGTTTTTGCGGTAGTTTTAATTGAGAGTAAAATCAGATTGTACACTACTGATTAGCCTGAATTAAATAAACTAAAAGGAAAGAAGGCATAAACGCTGTGCTATGCAAGCAGAAACTCTGCAGTAACTTTTCGTAGCCATCTTTCCAGCATCAGTACATCTGCATCGACCCGCTTAGAACCTGGAGCTTCTCAACAACAGCACTGTTTGGTGTGTGTTAGGACAGTTCTGAGGAGGACCTTTGTGTGCCTCTTTGACTACAATGTGTGGTCTGTGGGTGTGTCTGTGTGTGACTAATGCTTGAATGTATAATATACAGTACGACACTTTTTGGGCTTGTTTTTGTGTCTGCTCCCAGCAATTATGAAATGTAGGAACATTGTGTGTGCATGTGTTTTTATGAATGTGAATCAGTGTGCATGAGTAATGCATACACGCAGAGAGCATTTGAGAAAGAGAGGTCCTGAACAACATTAATATGAAAGAATGTGAGCAGGATATTCAGTCGTGCAGCAGTGCTCATTAGCGAGGCCAAACAAACAGGACCATGCCTCTGTCCCACACAAAGACCACTTTGTGAGCAACCCCTTGCCGTAAGTGTAGCAGCAAATACAGAGTTCAAGGCAACGGAAATGAAAGGTTAAAAAAAACTGAAAGTGAAGCAGCATGAGAAAGGGGGGTTGGTTCAATTGAATGTTCGTGTTAGTAAAGATGACAACTCAGCATAATGGGAAGTGCAGACCACTGTCTGAACATTAACATGAAAAAACTACAGCACATAATAATGTGGAGGATTTTTCTCAGTAGAAAAACAACTGGTTTTCTTCCAGAACACTGTAACTGTTCTTCATTTTGAAACAGCTTTGGTGAAGAAATCAACACCTAATCAAGGAATGAAATCACGAATGCTCTGATTCTTTTAAGATGAAAATATTCCATTGAGAGGAGAACCAAAAACACAAGTACAAGAATGTCGTGCCTACCTCAAGGTCATCCAGTGACCGTGCCAGACTGAGACGTTTGGCCGAATGGCGTTTAGAAGCACGGCCAACACCAATACCCCAAAACCTGGAGCCCTATCAAAATAAAGGAGACACCCATGTAAGACTGAGAGAAAAGGCAAATATAACTGAAATAGCAAAGAGAGATTAGGTAAATCAGGTTTGGAAAATGTCAGTATTTCTTTTAAATTTAAAACATGCATTTGATTAATCTGCAGCATATAATAATAGGGGTCTTCTCTGAAAAACAGACTGGTCGCATTAATTTTAACACAAACTATCACAGCCCTGTTTCAAAGGTCCAGAGACAGAGGTACTAATTTCATTGTTTGCCAAAAATTACCATAAGAGATCAGGTGGAACTAACATGTTTTTCTATTAATCCGGTGATGATAATGCAGTTTAACCAGCCTCTCCATCTTCTTATGATTAGAGAGGCTGTGTCTAATGTTTGAACCACTAAGAATTGCAGATAATTACTGCTGCATGACATGGGCTCTACCCTATAATTTGCTTGGCTTCCTGAGCGAGACTGTCTTCTTTCTAATCTAATGCAAGCTGGGGGACAAAGACACAATCCAGAGCTGATTAATAAAAGGAAAATACTTTGCTTGAATAAATAAGGTTGACAATACCAGTAAATATTTCAAAACCAAGTTTAAACTATATATGTTGGAGCATGTATGTATGCTGCACATAACAGACTATGCAATTTATTTAATTTATTAAGAAAAACTACTTTAAAAATTGCCGCAGTGCTGACTAATTGGAGCTGCAGGTGAGAAACGTTAACAAATACAAATATACAACATACAACATTGTTCTCCTGAGAGAGGCTCATTTCCAGGACTACGTGGATACACAGGGACATCTTGTGGGCAATGAAGACATCAGCACACACAAAAGCCTCTTATCTAGCTCCTTTGCTTGTACTCAATCACATTTTTGTCATTTACATCATTCAGATACAACAGGTACATTTTCTGAGATCAATTCACACTTAGCACCACTTAACTGTAGATATAGTGGCATTGTAATTCCTTTTAGGTGTAACCAAAAAGCAGACTTGCTACCACCCCCTTACTGTCTGGAAACTTAATTCCCTCTTTGTGACTATGTAATGCATCCTGCATCTGTGTGTAAACATAATTAAGCTCAGAAACAGATGCATTTGCCACACTATTACCATGCTTTCACATTTTACTTACATTTTTGGTACTTCTGTACTTCTGCTGTTTCTCTCTCTGTTCAAGAAACCTTTTGGTCCACTCCTCTCTGGGAGGCAGCATCAAGACATCTCCTGACTGGTACCTGTCTGAAGGGATCTGGCTCATTGGTGGGGGCAGATTATTTGTGCTGGAGCTAAGACTAACACTAGGGGAAAAGTTGTCACTGGACGCCACCTGAGGCTCTGGATCACCATTCAGGGCTTTAGGCCACTTTGGCTTTGAGAACCACCTTTGGCTACTTCTGAGAGGGTCTCCGAAAAAGTTTGTTTTTCTACCCAAAGGCAGAGGAGGGGGTGGGGGCTTAAACTGAAACTCAAGCCTGGGTGGAGGACCTCCATAAAAGCTAGTTAGTGAGTCAGGACCAGGCAGTGACTCTGAAAGGGAATCTGTGCTGAAATTGTTCTGTTTTTGGTCATTCTTAAAGAGGTTTATTGGGGTGAGGTCATTAGCGAGAGGATAATCCCATGGACAGCTGGGGAGATGGGCCCCAGGGTGGTTTCGGATTGCAGAAGGGAAATCCCTGTCCGTTCTTTCAATAGTGGGGGATGCATTTCCAATTCCACTGTCCCCGTTGCTGCTTGAGCTTCCTTGGTTGGCGGTGCTGCCATTCTCGTTGGCTTGCTGCTGAGCCTCCAGATCCAGGTTGGCCCTAAGCCTCTCCACAGCCTCCCCCATGTCACTGTACAGGACGTTTACAAAGTGTAGGACATCTGGGGGAGTCTGAGGGAATTCCAGGCAGCCCAAAGCATCTGGATCTGGAGTGCAGTCAAAGCCAAAGCGCCCAGCAATCCCCATGTGGTCCTCATGGCTTCCTAAATCCGGATCGATGAAGAAAACATGACAAGAGGTCCTCAGTGGACTATCCTCTGCGATGCGACCATTGAAAATGTGTGCTGTGGTGACTAGACAAAAAAAACGTGGGTCTTCAGCACACACAGCCCCTAGGACAAGGTTCTCAGCAGGAAAGGCTGCCAGAACAGCTCCAGTGTCGTCACAAAGTCGTATGCAATCAAACATAATCTTCATCATCACCAGAGTATGGGTATCCTGCTCTGTTCCCAACTGCCGTATTCGCTCACGAATGGCTTTTAAACAGTCCCCCTCTGATGCTATAATGTTTAAAATTAGCTCTGTGGAGCTGAGGTAGCCTACTACCAAGGACATGTTTAAAACATTCCAGACTGGGCTGACTTCTTCTGTCTCTATAAAAACAGAGTCTGATCCCCCCACTCGGGAGGTTTCCTCCTGTGGGTGCACAGCTAAAGAGCTCCACTGTTGTGACCACTGAGACATATCAGGCTCCGATACAGGCCTCTGTTTGGTGGTGACATGTGTTTGACTCGAATTAAAGGAGGAATTGTTTGAATCATCTGAGATAGTGCGGAGAACACATGCCTTTTGGAAAATACCACTTTTTTGGCCAGTCCCAAATTTTGCATCATTAAGGATGGGGTTCCCCATTATTCTGCCTTCAGTATGGACCACCAGCTGCAAGAGTCCTTTGCAGCTCCCAATCAACTGCACAACTGTCTCATGTGAAGCTGAGGACACGTCAGTTCCATTGATGGCCATGATGCGATCCCCATGTTTGAGTCCTACCATATCTGCAGGGCTTCCCTCCAAGATGCCTCTCAACAGACACGGCCTCTGTCCCGCAATAGTAAATCCATATCCTGCCCGGCCACGAAGGACCTCGACACTCCTGAACTCACCAATAGTGTTTAATTCCAAGCGCCTCCTTGAGCTCTCAGGCTGTCCCTGTATCCTCATGTTTGTTGTACGTTGCTCTGAGAGCCAGTGTGAATGTAAGTTGCCAACACTATTGTGTTGTTGTCATTCTAATTTTACACAAGATGGACAAAACAGAAAGAAAATTAGTTTATCATGCTGTAAATCATACACATCACATGCCAAGTTAAACCCCCTTTTCAAAAAAGATAATTAAAAAACACTAGATCTACTACTACTAAATTATAACAAAATGAGCACTTGGTTCATAAAATACACTAAAGAAATTGTCAACACATACAAGTTGTAAGTTACTCCTGTCCGACATTACCTAGTAAATTAATTGTATTAGTGTACGTGATTCTTTTAAATTTGAGTTATACAATTAAGTATATTTGTAATGCACAATAAAGACAAAAACAAGAGGGATATGCCTCTTCTTTAGCTTTACTCTTACCAACGTAATTTAATAAGAGTTAAACACTTATTGATCTTCGTTTAGCAATTATTTGTCAGAGATAAGACAAGGAGAGCTTTTATGTCCTACAAATTACTACCCACCCCCCCCAAAAAACTGAGTGCCAGCTGGCTCCCTACTCTGCAACAACACTTAAATGGCATCCAGACTCTCCGGGTTCGGGTACCCACGGTTTAAAAACGGTTTCATGCTCTATTCGATATGAACGTTTTCAACGCAACCAAACCCCTGACAAAGCCCTGAGGCTGCTTCGATATTTAGTTCAAAAAAGTCAAACTAATTGAACGGTGCTGAACACACGTTAGACCGAAACCAACACAACAATGAGGTCATTTGGAGGCGGAGTGACTTTTGAAACGTTTACCTTTTCCGCGGGTGAAAAAGTTCCGCAAAAACGCCCTCAGCTTCACATTCGCGTTCATACAAGTCCACACGTTTGCATGTTGCACATTTCACGTCTTTTAATAACTATATGTCGGTGAAAACAGTGTTTCCCTGCCGTGATTCAGAAGTTCGTCCTCCCACCGACGCACCGGCGCACTGCCGCCCTCCATTCACTCACCGCGGACACCACAAAGCGTCTTTCTCTGTCACCATGACAGCGTAACGTCTCTGGAACACGTGACGTACTCTCCTGTCCAATCACCACGCGCGTCGAATTCAATATTTAAACGATTGGAGCGACGCTATTGGCTGACGTTGATGACCGTTGACAACCTTTATTTTGCGCAAAAAAAATGTAAATGTATTCATAATTTAACGTTTTCATTATTGACACGTTTTCAGAATAGAAATACAATAAGTAAAACCACACTCTAATAATGATAATTCACATGTGACATGAGATTTTCAAACGCACATTTAGCTCATGTATATTCTCGATATGTTAAAATATATATCTTTAGATAGACAGAGAGATGGATAGACCTATGTATAAAAGTCTCACCAATATCTTTTTCTATTTGCGCAGTTTCTCCTCACGTGGATCGCCCGCTGCGTCTTGCACACTGGTGCAGTATTCATAGTGCATGGTCTGTAAATAATACCACACCGATCAAAGGGCTGCAACGGCTGCACACGGTCACATGGTTTTACTACCTGCACTCAGAAACCAGGGGGTGACTGACAGTTGATTAAATGTGCCACGTGACAATGGGATTAATAATAATCTAATGCAACATGTGATGTGCTTCATTTATAATTATTTGTGTAAGTGTAACATTTAGACATTGGTAGAAGTTTGATGTACATCTTCAAAAACTAATATAGTGCTGGATTTTTTTTCTTTTTTTTCTTGAATAAAACACTAACAAAGATGGAGGTGGTGTAGTGTGGAATGGAACTAACTTAATCCCTAGTTTCTCCAAATCCTCTTAAAATAGTCTGAAAGGCAATTAAAGACCTAATTTTCCAGCTCTATCATTCTTTGCCTTCTGTGTTTTTTGTACTGCATTATTTATTCTGCAGAGATAACTATGCTGCCAAACCCTGGGGGAATTAGAGTAAAACACGTGAAATGATGGTAAGATCATGTTGTTTTATTTAAGAAAAATGCAAAAAAGAACAAGTCATTTCTACCAAGATGAGGAAAAAGGGCCTGAGTTTTTTCTGTTTATATCTTGAAGTTTGTATTTGTGTAATATCCTAAAAGCACAATGCACTTTACTCAGCCCGGTTAGTGTGCAGGCAGAGTATTTCAAGTTACAGTGCATGAAGATAAAAGCGAGTTAGGGGACTCAGTACTTGTCAAGATTTATTACGTCTAAAGGGGCTTTTTTATTCTTTCAGTTGAAAGTAATAAATTAGTCCTTACTTATAAGTCAGGCCTATGTCAGAAGCATCTGTCTTTTCCAATAATTTCTGTGAGGCTACATCAACATGAAATTGTAAAATCAAGGATAGAAGCAATTCTGTCTCTTCCAAGGGAGATGGAAGGTCAGTGTGTTTTTGTTAATGTTAATATTAATTGTACTGCTATTGAGTACAAGAAAAACATTTTAGAGCTGTGAGTTTTCCTTTTACTGGAAATCCTATTTTTATTCCTTGAAAGATCTTCCCAACCAAAATGTCACAAAAGATTAATGCCTCAACTAGTGCTTCACTACACTACTGTACAAATGTCCCTCTTTTGGCATCAGAATTTTCCAAGTTGTAATAATCTTTGCACAGTAAAAAAATGAAATGACAAGTTGTCTGTTTTGGTGAGGCTGATGTTCCCAGTTTATTTGAATACTAGACAAATTATCAAGGTAGAACATCTGATTTCATTTGTCCCTAAAATGAAAACTCAAATTGGAGCCTTACTCCAAGAGTAAAAGAATAGATGCTGCAATGCCCACATAACTCAATATGGTGATTAACAAGAAAATGTTTCCATTAATCATGTTAAAACTAATGACACTTTGGAAAGTCCTAACGTCATGTTTTTGGTTGTCTCTCGGCACTATGCGTGCATTCGTAAATGCTTTAGTTGAGTCACGAGCTATGCAACACAATGAACATTAAATACGTTTGAAAATGAAATTAAATCCAAAATATATATACTTTATTTTTGCTTTGAAAAGGTATAGGTGAGGAAGGACTTTGCCTACGAAATGCAACCCTCACACTTCACGGCTTCCCTGAATCTTTGACCCCACTCTGACCCCATGAGGCTGATTTGGATGAGGGAGGCGGAATCATCTTTTCCAGAAGATTCATCATACGCTCCTGCAGCTGCAGACACTGGACCTGTAGAAGATTCTGTTGGTGCATGGCCCGACGGACCTCCCTGCACGTTTCCTCTATTGCCCGACTCGACCTTCTCTGTTGCTGCAGCATGGCCTGCATCACCCGCAGTTTCTTTCTCTTCATTGACAGGTTCTTGTTGGCATACCTCTTTCTAGCTGAAGTAGGATGTGAGCTGGAGAAACAAATGCTTTTAGATGTTTCAGGAAGACAGTTTGTCATACAAATGAAAACAGTCAAATCTGCAGGTTTGTGGCTAAATTCTAAAGTTTCTGACAAGTGCATAAAAAACTAAATGTCATTGATGCGTTTTGTCGCACAAAAGCAAAATGCAATAAGAAAAACTTAAAACAAAATAAGAAGTTGAATTTTAACTTGCCACAGCTTAACCAAACAATGACACTAATGCAGGACACCCAAACTAGATGAACCACAGATAGACCCTCCTAAAGGTACGTACACTATTTTAAAAAGTTTCCCTCTTGATTTACACGCATCATGTCAATTTTTTCGTTATCCTACATATTAAGAATGAATTGCATCACTACAAAATCCAATCATTGAGAATAAAAAAGTTAAACTAGCCATGCTAAAATGGCAATTAGCTTAGCATAGCAGCAGGCTGTACACCTGCAGCTTATGCTAAGCTAGGCTAAATGACATTTTAGCATATTATTTGTTGTAGTTAAGCCACTTTTTGAATCATATATTAAATAAATTGTAAACAGATTTCAATTTGAATGCATATTCTATATTAAGGTACGGTGATAAAGAGTGATAGTAATTTGGTCATAGGTTGGTTTGCAAAATTCATAGTTGTGGTACCTGCAACAGGGAGCACGTTATAACATGACAGAGTAATGCCTTGTAGACATTATCTTTGTTATTGCAGCTTAGTCGAATATTGAACAACTTTGGTTGATAGTTTGCCTGTAATAACAGAATACAAAGGTCAGTTTATCAAGTGGTATTATAAGTGATTAAAACACACACACACACACACACACACACAAACACACACCCAAAGAAATGTTTGGTCTTGCCCCTGTTACCTGGAGCCCTGTGTGTGCTCACTGTCAGAGCTTAACGAGTCCAGCTCTTGTTTTATCTCCATCTCATCTGAGGAGCCTGTGTACTCTGGCAGGAATCCCATCACCCCGTCTTCTGACTGTGGTACCAGGTTAATTTCTGTAGGCTGGGTGGAGGTAGACGGACCTGCAGCGGAGCCCTGAAACTCCAAGGAGTTCACACGCCCATTCTCCAGTGGCTTGGAGAGGATCTTCTCGATGGCCTTGTAGTACGGCCAGTCCGGGCTGTCCCCACTTTCGCCAACTGTGGATTTCAGTCGCCTGTTGGAGCAAAAAGGGATGTTTATCGTAATGCAACGGAGCCACAGCTCTGCTGGACAGACATTTGAATCTGGTGCACTTGCCTGAACTGGAAAGACATGTTGGTGATTTTCATTTTGATCTCCTCTTTAAACCTCTGCTCTCCGGTCAGCTGGAAGAACCTCTGGGACATCTTCTCGTAAACCTTAGCGTTCCTCTTGCTCATTTTCAGTTCGTTGTGGTGTTCCTCCCACACGTACAGGAGGGCTTTCATTTCACCATCGGTCCAGTTCGGGGCCCGTCTGTGTTTCTCACTGTGGCCTGGTATTAGGTAGCTGAAACCATCCTCTGTTGCCATTTTTTAATTGGTTCTCTCAGCCTGTGCAGGCAGAGGCTGCAGACATAGGATCTTTAGAGGTTGGATTTGAAAGTCTTTTACTATGCTAAGAGCTGTGTGGAGTCTGCAGTGAGGGAGTGATACATGCAAGAAGGAACACACACCGTCCTGCCTGTGCCCTTCCCCCTAGCCTTGCTGAAAGAGGACTCAAAATGGGGCCTAAGGCAGGAGAGGAATCCGGTTAAAAGCTTTTAGTGGTGCGTGATGTCACCATGACATCAAGTTGCCTTGGCAACGGTGAAGGAGGCCCTTTATTTTCCTCTCTAACCACTCCCATCTGCTCTCTTTTCCCCTCCATTCGGCTCTACGTGCAGCACAAAAAGCTTTTAGCTGAAAGGCAGCAGTGTGAGTGAGCGAGATTGCTGACAGTTTTGAAATATGAGCCTCCGGGGAGGTGGGAAAAAACAAAGCTGAGACCACGGGTATGTGTTTCCTTGGCAACGAGGTACTGGATTTGGTAGTCAGCCAACACACTGCTTCATTTAAAAGCTTTTAATAATAGACAAGTGGTTTTGAGGCGGCGAGGGGGAGGATTTGCTTCATCTGGCGTGATGTAGAAAAGAAGAGAACACTCCCTGCCTGCAGTTTAAAGCTAAAAGGAGAGCCAAAGCCTTTCACTGGAAAAGTGTGAAAAACTTCACGTGGTAAATAACAGGGGGAAACATCAGACAAAGTGGCAACGTGTGGCGATCAACCGCAGGCAAAGCTGCAATGCAATACAATGCCGTCTGCTGTAATCAGCTTTCTATTCATAGCTGTTGGTTGCAGACAATGGACCCCTGCAGGAAAGGTTTCTCTGACCAGTTGTAAACCCCTCCCCCATTTAGGTCTCAGCAAGAGGCAGATCATCATCTATCTCTATCTCAAGCACCCTAATTCACGTTTATACATTTTCCGCTTGTCCTCTGCTCCCTTTTTTTCTCTCTCACTCTTCACATATTCCATTCACCGACCATTATGTGCCACATCCACATGGTATCTAAACCCAAACTATTCTATCTCTGCAGCATTTTCCCTCCTGTAGGAGGCAACAACACATGCTGTTCCACCATATTGTTTTCAGACTGAAAGAAGCAGAAATGTTAATGCATTAATGCGAGTCGTCATTCCCCACTTCATCTTTATTAGTGCCACTAGTTGCTGTCAGTCCGGCTTAACTCAAGCCTGAATTTGTCCTGATTAGACCCCTTAACCCATCTGCTCCTCAGTAAGCTGACATGTGGTCAGTGCATTTTCATACCGCAAATTGGCAGCTTTGCCCGATCCATCACATCTGTCACTTAAGACAAACATTAAGCCGTGCCGTTGCAGAAATGGAAGAGTGAATGAAAGTTGGTGTGAAAGGTTTTGTATTTTTGTTGTTCACTTTTGCCAAGGTCTGTGCCTCAAAATGAAAAGACATGTGGCTTGGACACTGGGTATGTCCTCAAATTAAATTCTTAAATGACAGTTATTTTGTCAGGGTTATGACTGATGCTTTTACAGATTTACTTTTTCCACTAAAAAGTATCAACTGTCTGAATAAATCAGTAAAATTTAAATATCTAAAAAAATTTGATTTGGTGACACGCACCCTGCTCTATATATGAATAACATTACTGAATTGCTAGAGTCCTTCATTTTTGTGTTATCTGTGTACATTTTTACATTCATTAAATGGGAGTTAATCCAGACTACTAATCCAGGGGCCAGACTAATCTTCAGATAAATGGGCCATGTGCTGCTCAGGTCTACAAGTAGAAGTCAATATTGTGAGTGAGCTATCAAATCCCATCTCACTCTCAAATCAAAATATATCACCACACTAACTGGAAAGATTCCTCAGCTACACCTTTCTCATACTGAAACAAATTTATCTGTATCTGTTAACTGTATTTACACAAGACATTTCAAAAGATTTTACCCGCATAAGTAGACTTGCATTATCAGCTTATTTACTAAGCATTTGGGGAGTATACTAAACCACTTAAAGCATCACCACCACTTCTCTGTCATTACAGCAGCACAGAACACAAATCCACACAAGACTAAATGATGATATCTCTTATTCTTTCAATTTATTGTCTGACTGTACTTTAATTGTCCACCACACATACTAAATCATGTACTGTAACTAGTTTCTGTGTTCTTTGCGTCAACATTTTTTATATTTAAGGAAAATTTAATACAACATTTTAAAATAAAGTTTTAACAATCAAACAATCAAACGCTGGCTTTAAAAAATTACAAATACTTATATTGTATCTGAATGAACTAAAATACCAAGTATCAATAGTGCACAATATAAATATTCCAAAAGATCAAACAGGCTTTTGAAACAGGCTGAAGATGTGTATATGCCAACAACATTCTGGCTGCATTCTTTAAGAACATTAAGAAATGTTTTACATTAAAAATGTTTGCCTTTAAGTTTCCATGATGCCACAGCGGTTCAAGTATTGACATTACTGGTGTTTAAAACAAGATTTTGTAATTTTTCTGAAGAGAAACGGCAGATTCTTCCTCTAACAAATGAAACAGTGACAGTTCACACACAAAGAAATCCAGCCTTGCTTGGTCTGGTCTGACCTGTAACCTGGTGACTAGTATTAGCTAACATTGGCAAACTTCAGTTTGACTGTTGACTTAATGACACTTCACTGTTATGTTTTTTCTTAATATTTATTTAATATTTAGCATTATTTATCCAATATTCGTTGCTTGTGGCCACAGGGATTGCATTTATCAAAGGTTACATACAGTTGATTGCAAAGGTTTGCATTCCCTCATTTTGAAAATCTACAGACTAATGTAATTTTGATTATATTCTATAATATTTTCTATATCAGTATACTTTTATATGCTACTTGTCCCCTTACATTGAAATTTCATGAAGGGTAATGCAAACATAACCCAAAACAAAATTGTTCTACTTCATTATGCCTAATGGAAATGATTGTGTTGTTCTTTCTTACATTTCAATAGAAGGGGATGCAAACTTTTGCACCTAACGGTAAGTGGTGTCAGTTCGGCACATTTATGGACTTAAAGTATGTGAGGAAGAAAACCAGAGTAAAGTACTCAAAACTTTTTTTGAACCTTAGAAAAATGTTTAATGCAAATTTGTGCACATAAAACACATACAGTACAGTGCATACATAAAGTATCATAAGGTATAAATGCTTTAAATGTTGGCCTACTTTAGTATGTCCACACATACTGCTGTACATCTCATCTAATGTACGTCAGAATAAACTGGTCCATGGACCTAATGCAAACAGACTGGACCACTTTGGCCAAAGCTGGACCCACAACATGAGATAGTCTTTTGCACCTGTTCATGGCAAAAACTAAACACGACGAAAACAACTCATGACAACATCATGTAGTGTGATGTAGGGTATCTGAGGCTGGTGTGTGTGTCCTACACAAAACATCAGTAGATACAAGCAGTCTGTTTCCTTTTTAATACTAAGTAAAAAGCTCTGTGCAAATCTGAGCTCAGGCAGGACGTTCAATCTGAGCTTTTTGGGAATTTATTCCACCTGGGGGGGGTGGTATAATCCATAGTTGCTTTTCCTCCTCAGTCTTTAACATTAACGCAGATACAAAGAAACATAGAAAGCATTTGAACTGATCCATGCTCTTAGGGTGGAATGATGAAGGAATGTCTCATGAAATACAAAACCAATTTTGGAAAAAAGGGGCCAGTAAATGGCATCTAACGTGTCAGGCAAACTCAGGTGCGCCGGCAGCTTATCACAACCCCCCCTACATCTCAGTCAGTCATCATTCCCAGCAATGCAATGAAACACACAATAAAAAACAAAATGTAAATTTAAAATATAAAAACATGAAAGAATTGAAACAATGTCGTATAATATATCAAATACTCATATAATATACAACAATACAATTTAAAAAGCAAACCTGAAAATGAATGTAGTTCTGAAAAAGTACCACTAGAGGTCAGCAAATACCCATGCTCAGATATCCAGTTACACACTAGAAATATTTATCTGCAGTGAGTTTCCTCTTCTGCTTGTGGACTAACACTGAAAAAAAACTTACAGACCTCACTTGTTTCTTCTGTTCTGTTCCACATAGCAGCAGTAGTGGTAAACACTTCAATCAATCCAGCAAATTTCACTTAGTTACATTCTTGACATGAAGTCTCACAGTATAAATGACAGATTGTTTTAAAAATCTAACACTGACTCATGTGCACAGTGGTCTCAAATGTCTCACTGAATTACATCTGTGGTCTTGACACTGTTACTGCATCAGGGAAAGAAAATGATTTCTCTCACGTTTTAAAACTGATTCACTCAGTTATTTGAGAAATGTTTGTCTCAGCAGGTTCTGTTGAAATGCTCTTTTTAAGAGTTTTGTTTTTTTGTTTTCCATATCTGGTGGCAAACTTTCCACAGAATTTAGACATAATTCAACTCTCTAGGTGTGGATCTGATCCCAGCATTGTGTGTTTACAGACTCAGCCTGGTTTCTCGTGTCTTCAGTGTCTTTGCTCAGTCTCTGGGGAGACACTCCTCCTCAGTGATGCCCTGAGCCTTGAGCTCTTCGAGAACGTTGTCCAAGTGGCCGGGGTCGGGGTAGCCATGGCCCGTCAGATTGGAGCCAAACTCTGTCTTGTGGTGCACCTCGTTCCAGATGACTGTGTCGGACTCGCCAGTGGTGCTGGACGTCCCCACAGAGAAAATGAGACGGCGGTCCCATGCTACCAGAAGCAACCTCAAAACCTGGACAAATGAATTAAGAAACAAGAAGATAAGTCAGTTTATCACATGACCCAGTCTACTTAAAAAAAGCAGAAAGAGAAGACTTTTTGACATTAACCTTGCGTCCCTTCTCACTGTCAGGGAGGTAGCAGTGTCTGGGGAACCCACGGGCAGTGAAGGGTTTGCCAGGATTTGGATGCTCTGGGCCCTAAAGACCAAGAGCAAAGCCAATCACACTTGTGTTCACATTTTCCAACTGATGTAACAGAAACACTAGTGCTGTCATTTCACCTGGATGCCAGGAGGGATGTTGTAAATGATCCGGATTGTTTTGCAGTCGGGATGGCCAGGCAGCGAGTGGGGGATGACGTGGTACTCCATCTTGCCGGGGGGCTGGTTGCCAGTCTTGACTCCATAAATGGTCTTGCAGGTGGGGCACTGCAGGCTGCCGTCCTTGTTGCCATTGTTGTACATAGCAACGAGACACTGGAGGTGGTACTGGTGACCGCACTGTGCCAGGCGGCCCACTGACTCAGCCCGAGAGATGCCACCCACGCCGGGGCCCTTGTATCCCGATGGACCAGCCAAGGCCTCCATGCAGATGGTGCAGTCCTGAATGGGGAAGATCATTTACAGTGGGTCTTATGTCTCATCCAATTAAATAATTATTGTTGTCCTACTGTTTAAATCCAGGCAAAACAGTTTTACAAACCAGTGTACCCTGTAATCTCTTTAAGAACTGCTCTGCATTCGTGTTGATGTTACTACTTAGCTTTGAGTTTGTCATTTTGTTTGCTAGTTCATTATCCAAATCGTAGAACTGGTCTATTTGTTGATATCAAACTGTGAGGCTTTAGGTTAAGTGAGGATTTGTCTCTCATTCTGTATTTGGGCTTCTGGTTGTCAAGGATTTTCTTAAGCTTACCTCTTCTGGGGGATTGCGAACTTTCTGAAGGTACCTCTTCACCACCTCCTCAGGGGTTTTCCCTGCACAAAGCATAACATACATTGTGATATTGACCAAAAGCGCAAAACGCTTCTGCACAAAATTAAAGCAGACATTATAGTTTCTCAAATGCACCTTTTCGGGCCTGCTTCTTGGTGGTCTTGCGGCAGCAGTGGCCCAGACCGGGCACAGGCTTGATATCACTTTTGCTGACAGGTGGGGGATGAAGCACCAGCTTGGGCGGGCGGGTCAGGCAAACAGGAAGTCCTGCTGCGCTCATCAGGATGCCTGTAATGCCTGAATACAACCAGTGGATGGCAGGTGTGAGACTTTGCTCTCTATCCAAGGAATTACATCCTTATAAAACATGTAAAGGCTAGTCTAAAACTCCAGGTGTATTATGAGCTGTAGTGTCTGCAGGGCAGTAAATCAGTGTAGGAAAGACTTATTTAGAGCCGGAAACCTAAGATTGCGATGCCCTTTAAAAACTTAAAAACTGAATTTCCAACCAATTTTAATAAAGGAAAAAGGTTCTGTCAGTTAATGTACCTGCCAGTGCAGGGTGGACAGGGCTGGATCCATTCAGGTTCTTCACTGGAACTGTTGGCACCCTAGAACAAAAGAAAACAAACGTGTTAATCTACAGATCTAAAAGCAGACATGGTAAAGGCCAGGTCACCTCGCCAGCCTACAATCTGATGAGTCACCTGTAAATGAAACACAGCTGGCAGCAGCATATGCTAGTTTCTAGTTCAACCCCCCCCACAGCAGGTTAAGCAGCTTTTGCAGAGTCATGGGGAGACAAACAGACGCTGCTCATCACGACCTCACATCCTGTCCTACAATCATCAGACAGGACTTCCTGCTATGTCAGGCTTAGGATGTGTATGGACACTTTAGACATTAGTCATTTTGCTGTTCATTTTGGATGCCACTAAAACTCCTCAGTAATCCTGGAGGAAAATAAACGATTCGCTAATGATTTAAAGATGCCTTTGTACTTCAAGCCAGGATTAAATCAAAACCACTTTGACTATAATCAGAAATCATCCATGTCAATGACAACTTGTTTTCAAAAGCCAAAAAACTCCACAAATCTGGTAAATGATAGAACTGAGTTTGATAACAGCCGCACAGTATCTCTGCTCACCCACTGGTGAACCACGCAACGACAATTTGTGTTTAGCACAACAACATCGGCCCTGTGACTCACAGGTGTGTACTTACGGTCTGCCACTTTTGATAACAGTCATCTTTGTGTTCGAAGGCACCACAGACCACAGATATTCCAGCCAAAATATCCACTTGTTGCCCTATTTGCCTGTCTTTCCCACTCTTGTCTTCTTTCCTGTTTCAGATTGATTCTGGTTTAACAGATGGACGTCAAGGTCCCTGTTCCAGTCCCTGTCTCTCTCTGTCTCTGTTCCTCGGCTCGTGTGCTGGTATCAGGTCTCCTTCCTCTTTTATAGGGCTAATCCGCCTGTTTCCATCTGTTAACTGAACTCTGGTTGTAGGCCAGCAGGGATTACCTGTAAGTTACCACGTCACACTGCCAGGCTGCCATAAGGCTGACAGACACTAGCACATATACAATATACAAACACAACATGGCAGAGGAGATATCACAATGTTTTTCATATGTTGTCTTTGTTCAACCACTGTCCTCTGAATTCTCATTAATCTCACTGCATTAACCAACACTACAGTCCACAAAGATTTTATACACCTGACAAATGCATCAAAATGCATGTGATTAGTAAACAACAAGCATTAATGTGGAGCTCTGTTTCAGCCCAAAGAGAAATAATCTGACTGTCAATGTTTGAAAATCAGCTAGATCAGATGTTTTTGTCATGCCAATAGGAAAACATTGTAATGTTTTTGCATTTCCTCTGGAAACCAAAACATATTTGTCTCAATCAGTCAATTTGTTAATTATACATAATTAATATTATTCATTTTGTTTTAATTGTACTTTTTATGAGGGAAAAAACCTCCTGACTTTTATCGACTTTTCCCCCTCTTTTTTTCCTTTAGTTCCTTTGGTCTTACTGTACTTTCATTGTTTTCTTTCTTCTTCATTTGTGAAATCTATCACTTAAAGAAAAAGATATATTTTTAAGGTTTTGGCCTAAGGTTTTACAAAAGCAATTTATTGCACTTTTCCCTAGCTACATGAGTCATTGTTATTTGTTTATGGTTCATTTTGTCTTAAATATCACCTTTATTAGTTAGTTTTTACACAATGCATCTGACTTTTTCTATGAAACAACACTGAGCTGCCACTTCTTACGTGAACTGGGAATACTTACTGTAAATAAGTTGTATTATTTATTTCACCACACATTCTCACATGTGAAGGTTTATAGCTAAATAAATTTTGGAAAAAAGGGATGACATCATATAACTGCTACATAAATGGTGGACAATGACTCTGCACCAATATAATCCTCTTTAAAAATATATTTATGACTTAAAACAATAACAATGCTTTGATTTTCTGCAAATTGTTTACAAAAATAATTAAAAAGCGAGTGAAAATTTGATATGACACTGTGCCCAGCTAATAAGTCCTTAACTAAGTTTTAAAATAGAAATATAATCAATAATCAACTAAAGGCTGCTTTAATGAAAACTATGGTTCACTGATGGTATAAGCTGTTCCACCTCCCTCACCAGCGCAATGATGCACCCATGACATGGAAAACATCCCAGCTCAGAGTTACTGTAATGTCCAGTCCCTGTACGGATCAATCTGATGACTTAACGCACTATATTTGTTTGTTTACCAACAACGACCTGCACCAAAAGCTTCCTGTGTACGTGCCTCATGTGACTGACTGACTGACTGACTGATTGACCGGATCAAACCTCAGCATGAATGTGTTGCTTGACATGTATGTGCCAGACCAGAGAACATAGGAGGAGGGAGAAAGGAAAGAAATGAAAGGGTGGGAAACAAGAGGATGAGCAGCGTGTCAGCTAGTCACGTTTCTCTGATCTCGGCTAATCTAGCGGCATCAGATCGACCTCCATCTGGAGCAATGGATGGTGGAAACACTCAAGCTGCAGCATATGGCAACACTCACACACACACATTTACAAATGCACAAGCTCACACCTTGAATCCAGTCTAATATAAAAGATAAGCTCTTTATAAAAGAGAAAAACGCCGGCTCAGGCACGTATGATATAGGCTCGTTGTGGTGGACATTAAATTGTCTGCAGTGAGGGGAGACAGGACCACAACAGGTGCGTGGGCCAAAGGCATCTGTCATTGCTGCGATAATCTGTGACCCCTCAGGGTTTAAAGACTTCACTGTTGTTGTTCGTCCTTTTCTCTGCTGTGACGCTTCAGTTTCTCATTGTGAGACCATTAAATTAAAGTTTAATAGCTTCGGACAGATCCTCTTTAGCTTAATAAAGTTAGGTTGTATATGCTACATGCACTACTTTACCTTATAATGTAATGGTTTCCTACATACAATAGGTCAGAATGTACATTACTGTTATACATCTGGATTAAAAAACAAGGTAAATTTGTAACATCTTTAATTTCTGGTTTATTTGGAACTTAAGTGGTTAACAGCAAAGTCAGTGGGCCTCTGTTGCATGCAATACACTCCTTCTCTTCTCTGCCCTGGTTTCCTGTTGTCTATAAATAAAAAAGGTCTAAAATAATCTTTAAAGACTTCTGTCTACAATGAAACACAGTGGGTAAAAGGTCTGTTTAGGAGGGCAGAAAAATGCTTTTTTTTGGATAAGGGTGAAAAGATGTGTTGATGAATTTAGCCAGTTTATTGTGGAAATGATTTTAGGACCTACTGTACTCAACCTGCTCGGTTATTACCTAGGAGGTAAAAATAGTCAAGCTTTCGTCAGCGGACCGGTGATCATGATTCAGTGTAGACCAAACAGAGCTAAACGAAGACTGAATACTCATCACGTGGCCAGACTCCAGTTTTATACTAATGATGCCCCATGTCTGCTGGAAGTGCAAATAGGCAATTATTTGTTAAATTTGTTAGCTCTAAAAATTTACAATACACTGTGATGTGTTTGTGTTGTGATGTCATGTGGCTCTTAGTGCCCAAATTATGCAATTCATGCAGGAAATCAATCAATCAATCAATCAATCAATAAAGACCCAAACAGTGATGAGTGTTAATTAAACACAGTGACAGTAAAAGCTGCAGCAGCAGAAGGAGCTGGGAGCTAACAAAAGGATAAATAATGAACCTATTTCTTAATTGTTTTCTTCTTCTAATTCACAAATGTGAGACTAACCCCCAGTTTTAACTTTCACTTATGAGATATTTTCCTCTGCTGTATTAGTGCTCATGTGGTGCCGTGCATGAATCTGGGGATAAAGCAGTGAGATGAACAGCAGGAGCAACTAAGCGGAGCTTGAGCTAAGAACAAGTCGAAAGAGTGAAGAAGGTGAGCAAAGAATCCAGGCTGACAGGATCAGTGAGACTCCTGATATGTGACGTTGGCGGTTTTACAGCAGCAGCAGGTGCAACCACCTGCCGGACAGAATCGTACTCTCACCTGAGATGTTGAAAGAAGGGGTGAGCCACACACTTCACCTGACACAACACACTTAGATATTTGGTATTAGTCGTATTAAGTAAGATTTAGCTGCTGCTAAACTAATGTTTTGTGGAGGATGTTTCAGGTAATACATACATTCAGAATTTTGGGATGCAAGCAATAGAAATTTGTGAGAATGAGACATGATTTTCTAGTAGCTTTAATATTTTTACAGTATATTTAAGGCAACTGCGTCAAATGTGAAATCTAGAGCAGAAGCGTCTCTTTAAGTGACAATTAGGGAGTGTGAGGAAAAAATTCTAAAGGTATCACTGAAATATGAAAACAACGTACAGAACAATATGTGAAACAATAACGAATGATAAACTCACAGTCACAGAATCATTCTTGTTAAACAAAAGTCTTATTATTCTGAAACATCAACAGGCCTCATCTAACTTACAGACCACAGACGTCTTACTGACCAGCACCCTCTAGCTATTACACCCTCATACTGGGATTTACTTCACTTCTTGACATTCACAGTTGCTAATAACAGTAAAAATGAGTCGTCAACACCTCTGACCACATTGCCATATAGTGCAGATAAACCAAATCTATTTCAAGTGTCCCAAGAAAAGCCTTAAAATTAACTTCTTCAAAGTACTGTATCTCTTCCTTTACTTTAAAGTCTGTTTGTACTGTATATGACCAAGAGGCTTCAAGTTTCAACGTCACCCTTGCTTCAGCTCCAAACTGGACCATGACTGGCTTTGAAATGCATGTGATATCGCTCAGTCCTGATTGAGTGGACAGGTCTTAAACTAAGATTTAAAGTAAGGACAGAGAAAGATGCCACCAAAGCAGTCCGCTAGTGTCAAACTCTGCACATGCGGCTAAATATTCTGTACAGCAAAAGTAAAACATTTAAGTAACAAAGGGTCACACAGATTTTCGACTCGAGTGGGAATTAAAATGTAAGCATTGTCGTTTTCTGCTTACATTACTCCAAATGCTATTAACAAACCTCTAATTCCCTATCAAGTAAAAGTGAATCAATAAAGCTGCAATGTGCATCTTTCAGGAATCAACGTCGCTGTAGCACGAGACTCAAAATCAATCCACTCAGAGACTGGATCAAAGCCTGTGTCTCCCGTTTATGCACGTGGTTCCCTTATGTATCAGGGTGTGACGCGAAGGTTTTGACCTCATCTGACTGGTTAAATGGGCGAGCCTTGCTCAAAAGCTAGTATCTGTGTACAAATGCCATTGCTATTCTGTGAGTCTGTGTCCCAGCAAGTGATGACATCATCTGCTCACCTTAGGACAAGTTTTGGGAGGTATTTTTATAGACAAATTTCAAAACAGTGACTGTAGCATAAAAGACTCAAGTCCAAATACACAAAGCCATATTCTTTGCGAAAATTTTACTCCCATTATACAAAAATACATCTCAGATTTCCTGCCATAATGTCGCAGCAGTGTTTAGTCTCAAAGTCCCCAGCAAGACAAGACTACTGATGGAAAGCATTGTGTATATGTGATGTGTTTCAACTGTATTCAGGAAGTGGTGTGTAGAGTAAAACCTTCACTCTGTCAATGCTTCACATTAGATTGTAATACTTCCCAGCTGAAGCCCCTTATTAAACTACATACAGCATGTCACACGCTTATGAATTAAATCATTAAGTTGTTGTGTAAACGTGTGGAGTGTGAGCTCAGCTTGGTCAGTATGAATGCTCTTGATTGTTCCTCCACGGAGCCTGATGGACTTTGTCACAGAGATTAAAAGCTCACAAATGCTACTCAGCGCTGATGTCAGACACTGTGTAATGAGGCCTTTAAACTAATGAGAAATTGTCATCTAAATTGAGTTTTCTTTGACTTCCTGTTCAGTTTGTTTTATACAGTAAATTGTTACAGGCAACATCTAAATAATCCATAAAATGTTTCATTTAAGTGGTACAAAAATGAAATGTTTTTCTTTCAAAACTACAAAATGTGGACATCGCTGCAGCTTTATAGGGGCTGTTTAAGTAATTTGGGAACAACTATAAATTTGCACTTGTCAGGTTTGTTTTGAAAACAGCGGGAACCACACCTACCTGTGACATCTATGTCTATACAAACAAGTTGGTAAATTTTCACTTAGAAATTAAACAAATCTGATGAGCTGCAGATTTCTGTGGGAATGTAAATTGTATCAATAAGCACCAACACACTTTATTTTCACAAGTTGTATATTTAGGATGACAACAGCTGTAGTGGTTACTCACCCCGAGGCGATAAGGGCACGAGACTGAGCCATGGCGATACGCTGAAGAGCAGGTCGGCTCAGCCCTGCTAGGCTGGAGCGGGGCGGCAGAGGGGCGGCGCAGGCCGCAGCACCAGATGAAGACACTGGACCCAGGACGCGGGCAGAAGGGGAGGGCGTGCAGGTGGAGGCGGCCGTGGAGATGAGCGGAGGGCCTGGGGCGGGCACTGTAGCAACAGAACTGGAAGCAGATAGGGAGGAAGATGTGAAGGGGTGAGGGGGGGAGGTGGCGACTGATGAGGGTGTGGTGGAGGGTGGAGGAGGAGGAGGGGGAGGAGGGGGGAGTGGGGGTGGAGGAGGGCGGGTGGAGGAGATGGAAAGGGCGGCGGTAGCTGAGCCAAGGAGGGAAAGAGAGTGAGTGTAGCCTCCCCCAAAACCAAGGCTGGCACTGCCAACACTGCTGCCACTGATGATGCCTACACCTCCCGCACCACCCATACCCCCTATACCAAAGCCACCTGTCGCCCCAACTATGGACGTCCTGTTTGGGGAAAGTGACCGCGACAGGGAAGGAGGTCGAGGGAGCGTTAGGGAGTAGGATCCCCCAGGGACCGGGTGACTACTGATTTTGGGACTAGGCGGTTTGGTCTGGGGTGGTCGGCGACCCAGAGTGTGTGCAGTCGACATGGTGCCTGCTTTGACACTCAGAACCAGCATACACTGCTGACAGGCGCAGGGCTGTCCCAGAGAGGTGATGGCTGAAGCAGGGAGCGCCCCACTGGGGTACGCGCTCCCATTTCCAGTCCCAGCGCTGCTCATCCTGAGCCCCATGCCCACTCCAGATACATCCACACCAAGCAGTCCTCCATGGCCAGGCATGGACATGGGTCCCCACGCATGGTGAGACTTGGGCAGAGGCCCAGACACCAGTGGGTAGGCGAGGTCCGAGCGTCGCTGGATGCGCCGGCAGCGCTGCGTCTGCCCGTTGATTTGGGTCATGCTTTCGAAGTCAATGAGGTAGCAGAATCCCAGTGGTGCCAGGTCCAGCCAGGGCTGCTGACGGTCACGTGCTGCCTGGATGGCGATGCCCACCTCCGTATCGTACGCCGTCCAACTGCCAACGTCGTTTTCCCACTCCCACAGCCAGCCCTGGCCTGGTGCCGAAGTGGGGTCGTAGAAGCTACGTCTCACCGGTCGAAGGGTACCTAACGATCACAACATACGCAAAAAGAATTTACTGCACCTTAATGGACAATTCTACAAGTGCAAAACTACAATTTTAATATAAAGCCTGAAGATTATATTTTTTGGCTATATCTGAAGAACTACAACATGGTGGGTGATGAGCTGTAGATGCAGGAGGCTGTAAATAAATGACTGTACTTCTGTTTAATGTAGACAACTAGATTACAACCCTAACAAGTTCAACATGTCTGTGTTTGCTTGCTAAGAATTTGGGCAAACAGGTTGCCCCTGGTAACAGCACATGGTGTTCTAAATTCTGATTGGCTGGCAGGCTAGGTCCGACCCAACGCTGGCTCTATTTGCTTTTACCAGGGTGTCCAGAGAAACTCTGCTGAGTCTACTGTAAAACCCTCACATATCTAATGCTGTGCCTGAAAAACAAAATGGTGAAAAGATTTTTCAAAGACGAGTGAGTTTTAAGTTAGATAAGATCATGGAGGCCCTAAATAATAAAGTCTGAGTTTAAAATTTCACATTGCAGCACACACATTTTTGAAAGCAAAACAGAAATAAATGTGATATATGACACAACATATTTAAAAACAACAAGGAGTGGAACTTCACTGGAATTTATAGCACATAATATGTGAGGCACATGTCTAGACATTTAACACGACAACAGGGGAGTTCATTCATAAAATCTGCTCCCATTGACCTCATTTTATTAATGACCCCAGACTCCTGAAATTCCTCCCCCTCCTTGCCATCTCTGCCTTCTATTCAGATGGGGGGCACCCTCACAGCCCCATTTCAGCCTCAGCTGGGTTTGGAAAACAAACTTCACAAAGGCTTTTGTCCAACAGTGTTGGGAGAGAAGGCCAATGTTGGGTTCCCTGCCAAAAGTAGACATTTGACAACTGACAATTCCCTGCTTTGTTCACACTCCCCTGCTCGCCTCTTCTCTGAACGGTGAAATATAACTTGTTGTGTTCATGGCCTCGTATAATGACGATTGATAGCAGTGTTTGCAGTAAAGTGAAGCTGCTGCTGTTGCTCAGGGGCCACAGGCAAATCCACACACAGTTTGTCCTGTGTACAAAAGATTTGTAGCCAGGAAAGAAGAACAAACTATATGGGAATGGATTTGAGGATGGGAACAATAGCATATATCTCATTGCTGCAGAATTAAGATGCCACTTTGCAGCAAAACATTCCCACTGAAGCAGGATCATCCTCATCCCAGCTTTTAAAGATAAAGTAGACAAATGAGGAATCAAAAAGGCCTCCACCTAAGGCCCGGCAACCACGTTCCCACCCTCCTCCGTGTGGCTTGCCTCCCCTCCCTGCTTCTCACCTGTGTCTTGTCGGAACTGGTGCATGGAATGCAAATCTATAATGTAGGGCGAGAGGCGAGAGTCCACCTGGCCGAGGACAACACTACCACAGCGCGGGTCGCTCTGGATGACCGCCTCGATGTGGTGACAGACAGCCGGGCTGTAGGGCCGCCAGCGTCCGTGCTCGTTTAGCCATTCCCATACCACTACGGCGGAGGCTAGTAACATCCTCTACCTGCAAAAGGCGAGAAAGAAAAATGACAATATTGAGGCGTGAAGCCCATCGAAGCCACGGGGGATGCCGGGCAGTTACAGATACCCCGCCGCAGCTCCGCCGTGCATCCCTGCGCACAGCGGCGCTGCATCCATCTTGGACAGTTTGCAACCCAGATGTGTCTCCAATCTGCGCTTATAAATACATATTGCGATGACACTACATGCAAACGGTACCTTCCATGTTTGTAGTTTCCGATGTGCAGCAATTAGGCTAGTGGGTCCTTTAATCGCACAGACTGGACCCAGATCGTTACAGGGTGCAAAAATCCTTGCAGGATGGTTGCATTTTTACTCCCTATGCAGATGAGTGACGTCTACTGAAATCATTTCTCCGGCACCATCAAGTTAGGGTGAGAGGAAAAAATACAAGTTGGATGGTGTCGGTGGTGCGGCACTGGTAAAGTAGGTTACTGTGACAGGTTGGCTTTGATCGTTCAGTGCAAGCGTGGACATTTTTAACCCATCCCTGCGAGCGAGGACCCCAAATCCTGGGCTACAGCCTGTGAATAAAGACAGAGAGACATTTACCGTGTAGATGGTCTCCAGCCTCCCCCAGTCAAATCACTGTAGTACAGAAGTATTTGGACGCTTCAGCAGGGCTCCATCTGCCACTGAGAGTCTTCAGTCTTCAGGCAGATTCTAGTTACATAATTAGTTTGACGATGTGACGCTGCTCGTGTTATTCATCTATTTGACTCGGTTTTACTTATGTGCACACCGCTAGTGTAGCGATCGAATGGCCTTCTCCAACTACAGACAATAATTTGAAAAGAAAGATGTTTGACACTCTCGTGCGTGAACACACCCACGCCTCGAAGTTCTCCGACATCCAAACAGATTCGAGCCTGCGCCCCAACTGACCAATCCCGAGCGACTCGGCGCGTACAGAAGATTCCTCGCTGTGTAACCGTGTGGAATTTGCGGCCAAAGGAACGTATTTGCTCCTCATACATGATAAAATTATGACGTTTATATATTAAGAGCTGATTGCTTTGTATTACAAAAATATGTTAATGATTCAAGATATGTGGAGATGCCGGGGATTGAACCCGGGACCTCATACATGCGAAGCATGCGCTCTACCACTGAGCTACATCCCCATTGGCTGTTAGTTGTCAAACTATGTGTTTTGTTTTTGGCATGAAGATGTAGCACAACTTTTTGACAACGTTTTGAATTATAATTAATGGATATATGTGTATATGTGTGATATAAAAGTATCTTTTTAGAGTGTTGAGGCCTACTTAAAGTTAACTTAAACATTTTATCTTGATTCTACATTTTAGTGTAAAATAATTGTTACACTCATTTTAAATATGTACACGTAAATAAATGAAACCAGTGGCATTCCGTAATAGATATGATAACATAATGTTAACACTCTCAAAGGAGTTATTCTGCACAATGTCCCTTTTTTTATACTTCTTGTACGCTTGCTGATTCTTTTGGATGTTTACTTATATGTAAAATTTTGATTGAACGACAGTAATGCTAAAAGTTGTGGTATTTATGGAGCCTTGCATGAAACAGTTTTGAAATCAATGAAACTTACGGAAAGACTGGATTTAAAATCAGTTGTACCAGTTTTTATTAAGTTAATTGAATAGAGTTGTTCTCTATTTTATTGCATTTTGTCACCTAGTCATGTTCAGTAATCTCCAAAAATTTATTTGGTGTTAGTATGATCTGTAGGGAGAATATGATCTGTCCTTGTCCCAGTGACATGAAATAAACTAGATTGGTTAAATCTAACCATATTGCCAATGCTTTCTTGATCTTATTTTTCACAATATTTAAAGGCAAATTGTTTCTCTTTAAGACAGCCCATAACTGGCAGTAGCACATCACTTTACAATGGAAAAGCTTTAATGTTTTTGACTTAAATGATTAATCAGTCTTTGTAATTCACTCATCACTTTATTCATTACAGGTGTCAACACTTAAGTCACTATGAACTAAAAGCACTCTCTAAAGTCTAATAGCCTTATAATGTAAACTATTAAAAAAAGCAATGACAAAGATGCTTCTGTCCACAATTTACAGCATACGACAGGCTGACACAATAATACAGACATTTGATCAGTGATTCACTTTACACTATACAAGGTAAAGTCTAACACAAACATTCAAAGTTCAGTGTAAAACTGTTTTCCTAGCAGGATTTCAAATTTTTGTCTGTTCTCACAGTGATGTCACCTCTCCATCTTTACCCTTACCCCCCTCTTCTTCAGACCAGATTGCACTTCCAGAGAACTGCTTCAGGTCTATCAACAACCCAGCCCCTCCACTGGCTTCACCTTTATCTTCATCTTCTCTCACTTTCTCCTCCTTTTCCTCCCCTTTCTCACCCATCTCTCCAGATGCCCCTGGCTGATCAGTTAGCTTTGGTTGCTTCTCTGGCTCTGAACCCTCAGAACACGAGTCATCGTCAGTGGTGTCGTCTTCTGTTTCCTTGCTCTTACCACCAACCTCCTCATTATCATCATCCTCCTCATGGTAGCTCCCCTCGCTGTCACTCTCTTGGCTACCACCCTCCTCCACCTGACCCTCCTCATCTTGGACCTCCTGCATTTCCTCTCCATCTTCATCTGTTTCACTGCTAGGCCACAGCTGGATTCCTAGGCGTGTGCCCAGAGCCTCTGCTGCACCTCTCATCCGGTCTCTGAGCCCTCCTTCCCTAAACACTATGCGCCGGACAGTATATTTCCCATGAGCCTCCTTGTTCAACTTCTTGTACAAGAAAATCAGCAATATAATGAGGCCTAGCAGGCAGAAGAAAAGGATCAGCACAGTGGTATTGGATGTCGTATAATTCACTTTGGAGGTCATCATGCCTGTAGTGAAGAGACAGAAAATGATCTCTGAGTTTGCATGTCACTCATTGGATAATATGATTTATTAATCTTATTTAATGTTTTTTATTTATTGGGATTGGCTCTTTCAAATTAAAACATTATTAACTTTCATGTTAAGAGTCAAATGAGAAAATGTTCACTATTTTCACACCTGCAGGTAAACATGCAGCTGGGGTCAGCAGCTGTGTCTGAGCATGACATGATGATATGTAAAGCTGTGGCAAACAGCAAGTTCTGGCACTGGTTACAGGCTTCCGGCTAAATAACTCTTAGCATTTAAACTCTGTCAAAAGAATTTTTTTTCAATTCTTTTGTGCCAATAAAGGAAAGGAAATGTAAAATGCATATACAACTCGACATCAGAATGACTGGTGGCCAGATTTTGTGGAGTTCAAAAGGAACCAGACTAACTTCCCCCCCATTTTTAGTACCTGTGCTAAGCTAAGTGACTCCAGCAGCATATTCACCACAGCAACATGAGAGGAAAGTCGGTTCTTAACAAACTCTAGATAACGTGCATTTCCCCCAAGGAACAGATTAATAGTTTAAAGACTTTTAAAGTTATGGAATTGTTTAGAATAATTAGTTTTAGCTAAATAGTGTGTGAAAAATGGGTGTGGTTTGTATAATGCTGTGGGGGCATGAGAAGAGCATGTTTTGTGTGGAAGGCTGCTCTCCAGCATTTACAGTCAGAGATACTAAACGCGATGTAGCTTGAACCAAACGTGAATCCACTACTACCTCCAGCAGCACCATAAGTCCTCACAGTGTTATCAAAATACAAATCCTACAACACCAAGACACATTAGGTTAAAAAAAAGGAATTTTACCTCCTTAGAAGACTTCTCTTTTAAGTAGAAAATCACACTGGCTTGTTACAGGCAGAATTTCACAGTCAGACTTGTACATTCAAAGCACTTGTGAAGTTTTCATCAGATGATCCATTGGTGAATTGACAGAGGACCTAGAAAAAAGATCAATTAAAGTAAACGACAGCACATTAGGCTTCCAGCTAACGCTTAATATTGTATTAAACAGTAATCATATAATACACTACTTGTAATATACATACGTATGCTGCAGTTGTGACAGGTAGTTGTTTTACTCTAACGCTGTGTCTGCGTTGACTGTAAGGCAGGAAGCTAGCAGACCGCTCGCAGTGTTGCTGGTTTCCTGTTGAAGAGATAATTGAACAGCATTGCTCAGTTTGCTGTGGGTGGAAACCTTTATGTCATGGTTGATCATGCAAAGATCAGAAGTTTTAGATTTCTAAGACGAAATAAAGTCGGTGCACTTGCAGTCAAACTGAATGCATGTGTGTAACTAATGTTCAGGGTAGCTATAAAGCCATTTCAAACGTATGGAAGGAGATGTATATACTGCACAGAGAAGAGTTACAAGGAATAAAAATGTGTGAAGAAAAAATTATTGAGAAGCAATTCAAATTATGAAAAAAGGACTTACCAAAATTGCGAGGAGGAGGTAGAATTTGTGGAACAGAAAAGTACAAGCACATAAACACTGGCTAGAGACTGACTTGTTATGTTAAGGAAACTTTTGAACAGGGTGACAGTGTGTGTGTGCATGAAGCAGAGGGAGCGAAAGTGAGAGAGGGGTTGATGCATGAAATGCGAAGAAAACTTGCAGAGTGCAGGGCGGGGGGGGGTGGTTGAAGGGGGTGAGAAAAAAGCTTAAAGACAAAATCAAACAGGGTGTGGTGGAAAGAACAGAAAGAAAAATGTGCAAGTGTTTATAGAAAAAGGAATTCATACACTATTATATATCGTTCTCATTTCAAAAACATACACCTTACTGTAGAACCAACTGGAAATACAAGTGACAGTTTCCTTTCAGACATTTGAACCTTGTACAGTCATTTCTGTCAGAAACAGCTACACAAAACATTACAGAGGTAGCAGTGCCGATGCCAGGTGAAAATGCAGCTTTGAAAAACATAACATAGATTATACTCGTAAAATTTCTTAACTTTTAAAAGGATACTGAAAAAAGATACAAAAAAAAATCAGTGAACCAGATTTTTGACTTTTATGAAACGTCTACAGTACCTGATTAAGATTCAAACCTATCAAAGAACATATCGAGTTCAAACGCTGCACATGGCTTCCCAAAGTAAAACAAGCGTGCCACATCCTGTTTTTGCTTCAATAGCCAGACAGCCACAGCTGAGACACGCAGCTAAATCTCTACAGTTATTATACTGTATTTTGTAGTAAATGACTGTGCAACAGTGGAAGTTTTTAATTTACATCAAGAATAACAGCAAACTTTTAAGGTCAAAAAAATTGTCAGAATGGATTTTTTTGTTTTGACCTCTAAGAATTTGCTGAATTTCTTCTTTTCAATTTACCCCGTGTGCTTAATTTGCATCTTTAAACTTAAAAAAAAAAAGTTGTTTACATTTTTCTAGCTTTATAATTTGCTGAATTTCTCAAAAAATATTATTCCAATTTATAGTTTCTTGTAATAGTGGCTGATTAAGGTTTATACAGTCAATTAAGCACAAACAAAGCTTAACGTCTGTGTCTGTCTTTAAAAGATTAGTTCTTGTGTTGCACACTTCGATAAACTGGTGCCCAGATTTCCTGATTTAAATTTTGGTTTTGTTCCTGTTTGTAGCAGTTCCTGTGTTTAATGCTCGATTCTTCAGGCTTTCTTTGTATTTTGATCCTTGAAAATTTCCTTTTATTCTCATGGTCCTTGTTGACTAAAATGATTAGCTAGAAGGACCACGTTTTTACTAAAACAATTACATGTCTATACTCTCAACTAGGCAACACACACAAGCACCTTCAGTCATGACACTGCCAACAGCCACATTTTCGGTTGTTAGTGCCTTGTGTGGCACAGTCGACATGGTGGTTTGCACAATCGGCTAAATTTTCAGTTTGTATAATCAGTTTTAGCCTATTAGTTTGTTTCCAGTCTTTTTTTGAGCTCCCGTCTGGTGTAATGTTCCACTTCTAATCTGAAGCTGATCTCCTGCTGCCAGACTTCCAGGCATGGCAGATTGTCAATGTCCAATGCTGGATTGCAGCAAATAAACTGTAATTCTGTCATAAAGCAGCCATCTTTTTTAATTTCTGTTTTGTTGCTCATGCTTACTCATTACTAGAGCACTGCGCTAAGTCAAAAGTATAACATTTTAGTCTTTCTGTTCTTTCTGAATCTAAACACCTTCCCTTTAAATTGTAGTTTTTGACTTTTTTAGATAATTTGACAGGCCACACAGGTTTATGTGTGCAGCATCTTCAGAATATTTAGAATGACCAATGATCCAAAAACACACATCAGAAATGCTGATATAAAAAGTAAGACATATTTAGGGCACTGTACACTGGGATAAAGGCATAAAGGCAGTAGGTGTTTTCTGTCTATTTAGCTGAAGCGTGAGAAACACATAAACATAAACAGAACATTTCTTGGTGTTAAATAAAAAGCTTGCTTAGTACAAAGGAGGAATGAATGTTTAATGAGTTTACACAATGAGGTCCCATTCAAACTGCTACTGGTTATACAGTAAGTGTCAAGTGCATAAGAAATGAGAAATTTAAATGACCTAAGTAACAAAGGAAACATTTGACATGGAATGTACCAGTATTACACAATCACTGAATGATTGTGATGTAACAGATAAGTGCCTGGAATAATGGTTTTATAGGTAATATAAAAAACAACAACAATCCAAAACCTAAAAAAAAACCAAACAAAACCTACTCTAAAGAGCCATCTTTTAACACCAATACAAATGCAAGTGCAAACTGTAGAAAATCTTTTACATCTCATTGAAACTTCCTCTTTCTTGTGGCAGCAAAAAAAATTGAACTGTTTATTTAAATATATCTAGAAAGTTGTAGTGAAACGACAAATGACCAAGTTTTTTATGTGCTGTGCATAGCACAACTCTCACTTATACAGTAGTTCTGAAAAACAAAATGCTTCGGTGTAGTGAATACTAACAAGTGTATAACTAAGTTATGATGTGGACAAATATCTTGTCTCATGACCATACAAGAACCTTTACAAAACCACTGTTCACACCTGACATCATCAGGTACTTCGCAAGTTTTGCCTTTTCGCTGACAGCGAAGACTACAGAGAATCACGATACACACAAATACTTAGCTAGTTTCATCAGCTATCATTCACAACATTGCCACTGTCAAGATCATAAACTCTGTACCAGAAGATTTACCTTTCTTTTTTCAACCTTTCCATAATAGAGTGATAAAACAAAGCACAAGTTACACAATGAGTTCACAATTGGAAGCCTGATGTGACATCACAGTATAGCAGCTTTTACTACCTGATTAAAGAGCCCTAATGGTAAATTTGTGAGTGCTTCAGAGAAAAAAAAAGTATAATAGAGGTACTTAATCACTTTGCTATAATATGTCAAGCTTTATTACCTTTGATATAATGCTAGTAGTTCTTTATGCATTAGTGTGAGCAACTCATTCAAAGCCCTTAAAATGGCTGGATTGTAGATTTTGCAAAGCTCAAAGCTGCACTGAATGCACCATGAGATAGCCGCTACATTACTCCTTTCACAAACAAAAAACATAATCTCAATGTTATGTTTCTCTATACAGATGAGACCCCATTCTCAACCACCACCTTGAAAACAATCGCAGAAACACACTGTCTGGATTTTCACAATTATACAATAGTTGACACGGTGGTAATCCACTGTGACTCACAGTTAGGTGCTACTCTACACTACATTTTCCACTCACACAGCTCAAGGTACTGTTGACTCTAGTAAGGCTATGGTCTATGGACTTAGTAAAAACGCCCTCGGAATGTAGTGAATTTTCCTGTGTCTTCATACATCCCCATCTTCAATCCGAGCAAGCTGCCTTTCCAGCAATTCGATTCTCTGGCTCTGAGCGAGCACGACAGCACGCAGCGCCTTCATTTCGGTTAACAACTCGTTCAGCAAGTCGTCCTGAGGGGAAGGAGAAAATGAGCAAGTCAAGAATCATCGCAGACGATAAAAATGTCATAAGGTCAACCCTTCTCATTCTGTCTACTGACCTCTTTCTTTGGCCTCTCAGTATTTCCATCTGTGTCTCTTGTGGCTACTTGAGGCTGTGGCATCTCTTCTTCTGTTTCCTTGGCAGCAGAGGTTTGGGTTGGTGTGGGAGCTGTTACATTGGCTGCTGAAGGGGGGGCAGACCCAGTCCCAGAGTCCTGTGAGACCAACTTGGGCTTGCTCCTGAGGGTATCTCTGTGCTTGGATGGGGGAGCTGTGTACCCACCGCTAAGGGACACCAACAGTGGTGGTGCATCCTGCCCAGCAATCCATTCGTCAGCTAGGAGAGCTGGCTCCAAGCCAGCTGTGTCTGGGTAGAGGTCCCCCTGGAACAGATCTGACTGCAAAGGTGAAAATGGGGTAAAAACCTTTTATTGATCACTTATGTACTGACTACTCAGAGGACTAGCAAATTTAGGTAAATAAATAGGTCACATAAACCGATTTCTTTGTTTTGTTAATGATTATTTATGCTTTTAAAGATTTCGTTACCTTTCGTGGTACAGTCATAGAGATGGGCTCCACTTTCCTTTCATGGAGTTTGAAAAACCTACAAACAAAAAGGAATTTACTAAATAAGTATAAAGGTTCATTTTTAAATAGCTCAAAAGCTTCTTAAAAAGTTGGGCCACTGTACATTTTAGCTATTATTCAAACAGAAATATATGTGCATTTACTGGAGCCTTTTAAAATGATTTTTTAACTTTATTTTTTTTTTTTTAATTGAATACAAATTTCTTCTACTGCTGAGTATTTATGGCATCAGAAAGTGCACGTTCATGACAACGAAGAAACACGTCACCCAGTAGAACAACAAGGGTCAATAATATGTCTACAATTGTTTATTTACAGTAAGGGAGGCTTATGGCACAGAGCAATAAAATACATCAAGATTTAAAGGCACAGGTGATTTGTGTTACTAAGATAAATTCATAATGGGTTTTAGTCTTTGTTTAACTTGTTGCCAGTAATAAAAATATAGTACATGGGCAGCCTTCTCATAAAATTAAACCACAATCAAGAGTGAAAAAAATGATTAAAGATACCCATCTTACCTAGCAATTTCACATTTGTTGACATCCACCCCTCTTTTACTCAGAAAGCCAGCTCCTCTCTGAGGCTCCTTGCTGCTGAACAAGCTGAGGAAGTGAACATAAGGTGACTCGTCTGTCACCTCAAAATATCGGATGGTGCAGTCTCCCTGAAAACCAGGAGATAAATTGATTAGAAGGATGAAACACTCGTTTAAAAGTAAAATGATGCTAAACATAATCAGCAAGCCCAAATTGTTTTATCGTTCAACAGTGATACCTTTCCTAACAGATAGATCATGTTTGTGTCCGGGTCATAAAATGGTAGAAGAACACCGTTACTTGTATCCATCTCCTGCACTGCCATTGGCTCAGACAGATCGTTCTGTAAAACAAGCAAAAGAAAAAAATTATCCTTACACTGAAATGGCATAGAAGGGGATGCAAACGTTACCCCAACATAATTACAGTTCATATTTAGCTGGTACAAATGTTCTTTTACAATCACGTGTAACAAAAATGGTTAAGAGGTGTGTCAATAACAATTGTATTAAAATAATATACCGTAAATTCTGGACTATAGAGGCTAAAATTTAAAAGAAAATATATTTTGTCACATATAAACCGTGATCGGACTATAAGCCGCCAATATCCAGGCTGAGAAATAATATCTGTTGTATGCGCTCCTACTCATTGTTCACAGTAGGCATGAGGATGTTCTGTGCGCTGTTTTACCGGCATTACGGTAAAGAACGTGTATGTGTGGCTGAATGTACAGAGCCGACAAAACGCGTCCTTGTTATAAATAAACGGCTTGTTCCATAGCCAAAGGAGAAGACGTCTCTTATTCTTAATTACGCAGGAGTTGCTGCGCTCAACAAAAGATTTTGTACCATAAGTGTTTATTCATACACCTGAACCTGAATGGTGCCTGTAACACGGCAGTAAAAGTGCTGATGTTTGCTGTTGTGCGTCTTGGGTTGCATGCGCTAAGAATAAAACTGGCGCTTTTTGTTTGCACTGACTTCCATCTACAGCGCCCATCTGAGGGCTGCAGAAAAATTCATAGAAAAGCCGCATCTCTGTAAAAGCCGCATGGTTCAAAAACAGCTTATGGTCCGAAAAATACGGTAGACGACACAGATGCAAAAGTTTGTACCCCCACCATAAGTTAAAGTCATTTTTAAATGAATTTCTATTTAAGAAAAAATGTACTAGCTATTTAATGTAAATTAAATATTATGTGATATTTTTCTTTCGTGACATTTCACAATAAGGGAATACAAACTTTAGCACTAAACTGTCTACTTAATAAATTAAGTACATTTTCATCATTAGACCTAAAATAATATATAGTACACAAGTACTGAACTTAGTTACACTGAATTAGGCTGGTCAACGAGGTAAACAACAGCAACAACAACAACAATAAGATTAATCTTACCGTATCCCACAATGCCAGCTGTCTCTCACTCATACGGCTGAAGCCTGTGGTTAGGATCTTCCCATCAGAAAGGAACACAGCTCTCATTGGTCTGGTACCATCGTGGACCTTTTCTCTCACCTAGTGGAACAATAAAAGCCTTAGGAGCTAAAGTGGATGCTAAATGACGGTAATATGTAAAGACTGCAATAGAATTAATTTCTGCTCAGTAAAATGAGAGATGACCTTGAGGATGGATCCTCTTCGTGGGTCGATGACACGCAGTGCCTTGTCCTTGCAGACGGTACAGACAGCGCTGCCATCTTTGTTCCAGCTGACACTGTATATTAGATCCGGGTGGGCATCAGCCAGCTGATATACAAGCTCTCCTGTGCCCACGTTCCAGACACATATGACATTATCACAGCCTGAAGACAGAGACAATGAAAATGTTACGCAGTACTGTTAGTCCATAGGAGAGAAAGTTCAACACATAAAAGTTCCACATTTTACTACAGTATTACATACAAAGCAGTTAAAGGGTGCTGTCCAACATAATACAGCTAAACTGAAAGTCGGAAAACAACAAATAGATATAAAGACATCTGTAAAATGAGTTTCATATGCACTTGAAAAGTTGTAATTTTTTTTCATTTTAGCTCTGTACCACTGCTTTGTATGTCACAGCTACGGGTTTAAGATGAAACAGCATGCAGTTGAAGTGAGAGTCAGGTGGCTGAGAAGTGACACGGTGTCGCCCTACAAAGACACAAATTTGATGACCACAGGTGAAGTACTTGAGTAATTTCTATCTATCCAGCAGGATGTGAAATGAGGCACTAACAGAGACATGACAATTGAGAAGGCCTGGCAGTGTGTGTACTTTCAGCTGCTGCAGAAAGTACACAAGTTCTACACAGTCATCTTTCAATGAGCTGTCGTCTCCTCCGCCACTGTGGAGTTTGGCTCTGCACACACTGTGGTGTGCAGAGAAGATCTCCCCTCTCTCACAGAAATCTGAGGTCAGAAAGAGAGAGGGGGCGGTAATGTCTGAACTGTCTCTAACCTGATGTTTACGTCGTACTTATACACACTGGTTGGGGAATGAATCTATGTCTAAATCTATTTTTATTCTAATTGAAGACACTGGTTACAAAATACATTTAGTTAGTTCAACTTAAGAATAGCATAAACTGCTCAATGTTAATAATATTTTAATGTCATCACAGTTTTAAACTGATGTTTTATGAACCACAACCTACGCATAAGTTAAAAAGAACAAATTAACTTCTTCAGAAGAATGCTAGACTGAATAGCACTGGTTAAATAAGACATGTGATGCAGTTCTATAAGTGCATAAATACTAAATGTAAAAATACAAAGGAGACTGGTGCCTTGCAACTGGAAAGATAAACTTGGTTAATATACTCAGTCAGTCTGATTTACATTGTGGAGCAAGGCTATAAACCGTTAAGAAAGCAACGAAATAACAATGAAAATGTATGAAAACGGAAGGAATCTGCTCTGAATGATTGAAAGATCGGCAAACAGAAAGAGAAACAGAAATAAAGCCTGAGTACAGAGTTAAAGTAGGATTACATTACTGCAAGAATGACTCGATTTATGTACGTTTGCACAATCATTATATTTTGTCGACATGTGACAGGTGTGTGCCTCTATGCAAACAGGGGGTTTGCATAGAGGCACACACAAACAAACACACACACAAATGATTATTAGCTCAGTAGCTGAGCTGCATTAAAGGCCCTGAAATCAGCTTTTCACTTTGAGGAATGATGTTCAATATAAATCACACAATTTGTATTATTTCACATAACAGTATTTTTTTGTGTTTGTCATGCCAACAATATATCATGTAACTGTGAACTAGTAAGAATTTAACAACGTTAAAAACTGCCAGGACTCTAGCAATCAAATCTGACCAAACCACACCAACACAATTGAAAAGGAGAGTAGTTTGTTTGAGTGTTTTAACTCTTGATGAACAAGAACTAAAGACATAATTTTCCAAAATTTGACTCAAATTGTAAAAATGTAACTACAGTTTAACAGATTACTGGTTCTTACTTTATGCTTGCAATAGCAGAAGACAGAAAAAGTTTTCAGCAAAAGGTTATTGTGTGTTTAGGGTACATATGATAATGTGCTGAATAAATATTCAAAATGAACAAAATCTCCAGCAGCTGTAATTATTATTCAGGTTAATCACGATGTTCTTTAATCTTGTGTTGGATGCTATTAATCGCTGAGAAGTGTAATCCAATTCCTGGCTTGTATCATGCAGTAGTATCTGGACTGACTGTCACTGAACACCAACACAGTAAGATAAGAGCTGTCTGAAACTCTCACTCCCATTATAAATGACTCTACATAATTCTCCTGTGTTTAAGGTGACATTTTAGCAAAGCATAACACAAAACATATTTGTGGTTTAAATTTTGGTTTTAAGTAAAATTAGGTAAAACAAAAACCCAAAGAGGGTTTTTATGTGGCCAAGAAAAATTATATGTGTTCCCATGGAGTGTCACAACATGTTTTTTTAAACCATTGTTTTTATGGAAATGTATGTAAAACAGCATCTGCACCACAGTAGTGTTGTTGCACTTATTGCACAAGTAGGAAAGAAGTGTTTCGACGAGGGATTTCAGTCATATTTCAAACTGTGGTGTGGTTTTGTTTTCTTCATACCTAATTGTGGTACCACGATGTAACAAATGTTTTTACCTGCAGTTAGGAGGATGTTGTAGGCGGTCGGGTGCCAAGCCAGGATCCCCACTCGTTTGCTGTGACCCTCAAGGGTTACAATGGCCTCTGTCATTGGACTGGTCAGCCCCCCATCTGGAATTTGCCACACCTACAATCAACAGCATGCAGATCACAGTTGTTAATGCACAGAAGTCAGATCATCATCTCAGAATGGATTGAGCCACTGACCCTGCAATTAGTGGAGAATGGCTTCATCTCCTGAGACATAACTGTTCTTAATAACATTAGTCTTTTTTTAAATTAACCTACACTTAACCAAAACCAAAATGCTCGGTGCCTGTAAGTGTGCAAATGAGCATCTTGCACAAATTCACTGTCGCCATCATCACCAGCTTTGGTCAGGGTAATCTATGTTGCAGGTGTCCGTGGGTGATCCAGATAACTGATAAAGTGCCACCCTGACAGGCCACAAAACTGTTAACCTGCCTTTACTGTGCAGTCCTCTGAGGCACTTGCGATGATATTGTCATCATGAGGAGACCACTGAATATCCAACACCGGCGCCGCATGGCCACAGACTGTGGGACAGGACTGATCGATTCTTCCGCTCTGCGGGGGGAAACAAAAACATTTAAATCACTACAGCTGGGTTTAAAAAATGTCGATCTACTGTTTATGTGGAGCAGAAATTGTCAAACCTTGGTGATCGGAACAACTAGGAAAGCTCCTCCTCCACCTGCTTCAACGATGATGGCGATGAATTTTGGGTTGACTGAACAGAGCGGACTGTCCCACGTCACGCGAGACACTCTGACGTCGTCGATGCAGTGCTCTGCTTTCCACGCCTGAGCAAAAACGTGGCGGAATTTGCTCTGCCTCACCACACCTCGCCTGAAAGACATATCTGTGGAGGAAAACAAAGTAATTCAGCTGAACTGTAACTCCTTCATGGAGTTCAGCTGAAACATAGTTGATCATGTGCAAAATTAAAGTACAACATGCAGGCAATATTTCAAAGTCAACACATTGTTGATTCCAATGACTGTGTATAATTTTTAAAGCAAAACAGATTATTACCAAATTATATTCTATTATTATTATTATCTATTATTCTATTGTTTTCTGGTAATGCACATAATAATATGTTGTGAGATAAAAACAGGATTATCAGAATATGCAGACCAGGTATTTGTTTTTCTTGTTCACTATACAATTGATTTGAAAAAGCACACAAACACAATTATTTGAAATTATACACATACACAAAATTATTTTACTTTTAGTGTTATACATGTGTGATCAGATCATGTCATGTTATGCTGTACTGTTCAATGTACCTTTGTCTTTGTCTGGGAACTATTTTTGACATGAACATTTCATTGTGCTCAACCAAAGAAAATAAAAGTAATATTTTAAAATAAGATCATTAGAAAACTTAACACCGCAAAATCAAATATATATTTATAGAGCTACAAAAACCTCAAACAAACAAAGTCCATAATAATGTAAACAATGTTAAGTACTTTTTAAAAACAATACCAGCACATTCTATTATTTATTTGTGTATTCAGTGAATCCCCAACATCTTTAGACTGTCAGCACAGTCAGAAAATAGGGCTGTCAAAACAGAAGGCAAATTCGTCCCCACTGGGAGTCTGTCCGGAAGAGTCCAGTCAGGCTTCAGTGGACAAGAGGGCACGGTCCGCCTGAAACCCAAACATGCTGAGGCAGTGAGGGGAGGGGGTGACCAGTGGGTCACCAGTTAATGCTTCAACCCTTTACAGGACTGAAATCAAAAAGCATGTCCAAAAAAAACCCTCTTAGAGCAAATGATTGCGGTTGAGTAAAGCTGAGTACAACCCTGTAGAGGCATGTAGGTCGGTGCTCTTTCTAGCTGTTGTGTAATGATGTTCTAGCGTTTTACTGTACTGTGACAAAATAGCCACAGCGCGATCTTAGACCATATCCGCCGTGTTCCTATTGTTGTCTGCACACACGGTGAAGACATTTGGGTTTGCACAGACCAGCTACCGTCAACAACAATGGACGTGTGGTGATGCGTAGTTAGCTGCACATTTCAACAAAACCACAAGGTCTTTAGACGAGCACAATGTCGTACCTGCTGGGTCTGGATGAGCCCTTTTATTTGGAAAAAGGAAGCCCGAACCAGGCTCGGGTGCAACAGGAGAATAATCCGCCGGGGCAGCAGCAGTAACTTAATCCGCTCCGGTGTCCGGGAAGCCGTTCACGTTGATGGCGCAGACCTAAAACAAAACATGACCATCAGACATAAAAATCTGTGCCAAATGCCAAATGCTGCATTTCCTTGTTGGATCGTCACTCATCGAGCATGTCCGCCGCACTAAAAGGCCAACCTGACGGAGCCTGTGTGCATGTAGGGGAGGTGGAGCCCGCCGGAGGGGACGGTGCGGGAACGAGATGCAGACGGAGCTCAGTCCGTCTCCCTGGACATGCCACTGTTTGGATCGGGCTCAATCCCACACACACTTCCGCTCAGGACAGGATGTATCAAAGACACAGAGGACTCAAGAGGGACATCGCCCTTTCCGGTCGACTACACGGGATGTGGGCGCCCGTGCAAAAACTGCACGAGAGCAAATCTCCTTCAAAATGAGAGGAAACTGGCTGTTATGTTTTTTTTTTTTGTAATGTCCGACTTCACCACAGCGCGCATGCGTGAAACTCGGGTAGGTTTACTAGTGTTTGAAAAAACACGTCGACTTCTGCTGAACGGGAATTTCTCTTAACTGCAAATATTTGCCAACTTACATTAAGACTGTTATACAGAAGACACTCAGAAATCAAATGAAATAAAAGAATTACAGTACACAGAAGTAAACATATTTATGTGTGTTCTGAAGAAAAAACGGATTCCTTAAAATGTAGATTTAATTAAAGGTAAAGTTATTACAAATATTTAACAGTGTAAATGACTTTACATGATAAGTATTTTATGTTTTAAACGCGGAATATGATGTGGAACAAATGTGGAACATGATGCATTGTTGTATATCACACTACAGGACCGAGTAGTAAATACGACTACTACTGTAACTAAAAGGTGAACTTATTTCAGAAGTTGGCACAAGTAAAGCTCCATCCTGCAGACTCTTACAGATATTTAATTTTTCGCAAAAGAGAAATCAATAGTTTAAATGGTATAGGATACACAAGAAAAGTGTAATGCTAGGCCTGTGATGTCTTATTGCCACTTGCGCTACAGCAAATTAACGGTCACCAGTGTTCATAGTTAATATTCAGTCAAGGCATGTTAATTCATAATTACTTTGTACATGTATTATATATGAGTTAAATAGAGTCACAACGATTAAAAGTATCGGTAACTATAAAAGTAGTGAAATATTTACTTATTCTATCGTTCTATTACATGTACTGCCTTGTGTGCAGGTGCGTGAGTAGTGGCCACACTGCTGAAAATTTTATGGGCCTTTGGCGCCATCCAGTGTTTAAGATGACAAGTTGAAGGCTCATTACTTATTCTCGCAAGAAGAAATTCCCGAAGTCAGTTAAGTGAAACTTAAAATAAGTTCAGCACACTTATATGTTTACCACACGTTTCCCAAACTTACCAAAAAACAAACAATGGGATGCCCCTACAAATAGGCTGGCACGCTCCACGTGCAACAGGTGGCTCCGTGGCGCAATGGATAGCGCATTGGACTTCTAGGCATTGATGTAGCAATTCAAAGGTTGTGGGTTCGAGTCCCACCGGAGTCGCTCTTTTGCTTTTATGAAGCGGAAAAGAAACGGGTGTCCACAGTTGGGTGATTTGGCTGATGCTGGTCTGTGAAAAGTACAACCACAAGAACTGTAAAGTCCAACTGAGATTTTATCATCTAAGAGCGGGGGTTGAATTTGTGCGCTGTTCAGCAATAAGCTAACGTTGGTTAACTATTCCTGTAAACTAGCAGTGCTGTTTTTTTGAAAAATATAAAAATAAAAACAAAATGGGTATATATAAAGTTATATCTTAAAACCCACTGTCAGGAAAAAAAATGTATTAATCCATAAAACTAATTTCGCAGTCAAGTGAATGTGTAACCGCAACTATATAACTTTCATTGTTTGCATTTCTTTTTTAAAATTTATACAAACATTTCGACTTGTTGCTACGTGGCAAATAACATTCCAGTCCTGACATGAGTTAGCTTGGGGGAACTAATGGTAAAACAACGTAGCTAGAAGTGTGTTTCTTGACGTGACCAAACAGTGTTACACCGGGTGTAGCCAACGGGCTAACATTAGGCTAGTTAGATGTAGCTAGCTAGCTGTAGATTATTTCGGCGTACGCAGTTGTAGAACTAAGATTATATATGGTGATATTGAAGAATATTAATGAAACTCGTTGATGTCACTCTATTTTACAGACACACTACTGTCGTCGTTGACGTTTTCCGTTTAGTTGTTTTCATCATAGTTGTCCCGAGTTGGTCAGCTAGGTAGTTAGCCTCTTTAGCTAGGCACAGTAGCTTATGGGTGTCAAAGTTAACCGTGACTTCACCAGGTGTTTGGTTTCCTGATCTCAATTTTTGGACACGTCAAGGTAAACATTTATCTAGCCATCGGCGAGTATGAAGGTTAGCTAGTAGGCTAACGTTTTTTTTGTTTGTTCTTTTACACCGTGTTTCTTGTTTGTACCCTATTGTGAATATGCACACGTCAGCAGGTAAACTTCGAGCAAACATGTCAATTGGTGTTTCTACACTTTAGCTACTTTTCTAGCATTAACGACCCGGCATTAGTGACCCCCTTCCCGTCCTGACTAAACCGCAACTAGTTAAGTAAAGCTAAGGTTGGCCGTTTCTGGTCTGTCTGACCGTCAGACTTGTCGAAATGTAACGTTAGTGATATTTGCCAGTGTTAACTTGATAATCTAAGTTGTCATTCGGGTCTCTTTAATGTAATAATTGTAAAATTACAAATGGAAACTTTATTGTTTGAATACGTTTTTAACAACTAATTTTGTAATGTTTACGCCGACATCAACTTTAAATAACGGTGACATTAGTGAATCTGTATTGATTGATACGTTAACCTTTTACCTGCAATGCCCATAGACAGTATGTGGTCATACCACATAGAGAGATCAATATCTTATGATTCATTTTAACATGTGGCATGCAGATTGTTGAAATGATTCACGGAGATAGGAAATAGCTGCTGTTCTGAAAAATAGGGAAATATGCAGATCACAAATTGTGTTGGTTTCACAAGGCTCAAGCTGACATATTAATGTTTCTTGCCTTGTCATCCCAAAAGTGTAAAATCCAAAGATAATGTGCTTTAAAATCCAGGAGGTTCCCTTTTTCATATAAAAAAAGCTGGAGTCAGTGAATTTGTGGCATATTTGTTAGAAACAATAAATTGATAATAAGAGTAGTGTTCTGTTTATTTTTTGTTGATTAGATTTTGGCTACTTTTATATTAAAGCATAACTCCTCTAATGTATATTTTAAGTTTTTTACTCTCTTTTTTTAGGATTCCTGAAATCTCTATTTTGATTTTGGGGGCTGTAATGTCGGACAACAAGACCCCCACTCCAGTCCCTCCTAGTGACACATACAAAGGATGGGTGTTCAAGTGGACAAATTACATCAAAGGTTATCAACGAAGGTGGTTTGTCTTGAGCAATGGGCTGCTATCATACTATAGGTAAACTTTCTTGCTTTATACATGAAACCCAGATAAACAAAAGAGTGATACATTCTAGATAGATCGATAGATCTATCGATAGAACTGAACGTTTCCCGTCTAGACTGTCACAAAAACATTCATTTAAATTCCATTTGATTGTCAGGACCCAGGCAGAGATGGGCCACACATGTCGAGGCACAATCAACTTGGCCACAGCAACAATCTCTGTTGATGATGCCTGCAATTTTGTCATCTCCAATGGTGGGGCACAGACGTATCACCTGAAGGCCAACTGTGAGGTGGAACGTCAACGCTGGATCACTGCCCTTGAGCTGGCCAAGGCAAAGGCAGCCCGCATGCAGGCCGAATCAGGTGAAACGGATAAACATAAAAGGGGATGAGAAGACAGGCAGTGGCCTGTTCATTTTTTTAAATTCTTCTCGCTTCCCTTTGGTTTGGTTACAGATGACTCTGGGGACGACTTCCCATCGCCTTCTGCACCGGTGGCACCTGGACAAGGTGGGGGGTCACACAATTCAGAAGTTCAGTCTGCTCTCAGGACCCTAGGGAGCAAGGTGGAGGATCTGAGTACCTGCAACGACCTGATCTCAAAGCATGGCTCTGCCCTCCAGAGGTCAGACTTTGACAAGCATTTGCTCCCTTTGTGGTTTAGTTCTCATGCTCACTTAACATTTCTCATGCCTCTGCTATTTTAACTTTGGCGTATGGCCTTACATAAGAATCCAACATACTTCTAATCTTGTTTTAAAAAACTTCAGTGGCTCATTTTCAAATCCTTTGTGACGTCTCCTTGTTACAAATATTTTGTTCTTTTGTTGTGTGCTAAATTTAACTGTGGTGTCACACCTTTGCGAAAGAACGAGAAATTCTCCAGTTGACAGAAACAGAAATCGAGTAATAATAACAAGGCGATGGCCTTTTACCCTGTAACATAATATTATAGTGTTGTTTTTATTAACTCTTGTTATAAAATATAATATTTCCTTTAGATCTTTATCGGAATTGGACAGTCTGCGTCTCACTGGAGAGGCTGGGGATAAGATTCGTCAGGTGACAGAGAGGGCCACGCTGTTCCGTATCACCTCCAATGCCATGATTAATGTAAGTGTCAACTTTTCTCTTAGTATATGTACCTGTTGTTGGCATTTAAACTGTCTCTACTCAGTCCAATTTGAACTCTGTGACAGCCAAATTAGGATAGTCAGAATCGGTTGCGTGAAGTGGGTTTAAGGTAATCTTTATTGAGGTAAAGTGAGGTAAAGTGGGTGTTGAGTTTCCGATTTTAGTTGAACCTGTTTCATGTTTCCTTTCACAGGCGTGCCGTGATTTCCTTGCACTAGCTCAGACTCACAGCAAGCGATGGCAGAAAGCCCTTCAAGCAGAACGGGAACAAAGAGTGAGGCTGGAGGAGACTTTGGAGCAACTGGCAAAGCAGCACAATCACCTGGAGCGAGCGTTCAGAGGGGCCGCACAGGCTAATTCTTCTGCAGACAGTAAAAGTAAAACCTGACCCAGTCTGTAATCTAGACCACTCACCCAAATATAGCTCATATTTCTTCTCACTTATTACAGGAATATTAATAATAATATAATAATTATTATTAGTATTGGTATTATTATTATTCAAAAGAGACAGAAATAATGTGACTTGTAGAATTATTATTAATAATAATAATTTCACTGTATTTTCTATCTAACAATCGTCTAGAAACATCAGTAAATGTGACTTATGTATAATTATGTTTTAAATTCATTTCTCTTAAATCTGTCATTTTGAGGAACCCAACATTTTAGATAATGCATGTTTTAGATAATTGTTAGAAAAATTAAATGTTAAGTAACCTAGGCCTTATATTAATATATTAATACATATTTTATATATATAATATATAAAACTATAAATTACAAATTTAAGAAAATAAAAAATGTTACAATATACAGTAAAGTTCATAAATATTTTTTAGCTTGTGGTTTTCAGCTGTATTACTATGGGTTCGACGAAAGTTCGACATTAACCATACAGTAATTAGAGTCATTTGTTTCTCCCATTTTTGGTACCTCAAATAATGGAACTAATGGCTGACAAGCAAGTGAATGGCCAAGTAATCTAATCAGCTTTCTCTAACTGCGCATGTAACAAAAGGCTGCTAAAAGACACGTTCTGCTTAGTTGAAGAAATAATGAGAGTAGACATCATTAACTGGCCCTGCTGCCTCATTTTATGTAAAGCAAGCTGCGTAAAGTAAGCAAATTTTACTGACACAAAGTGCCACTTTGTCACATTACTGCAGCACAAACACAAACATACACACATGCACACAAAAGAAAAGTCAGAAAGCAGCGTTTTCTGAGTCAGACTTTTTTTAAACATTTTAACATTTGCCAACATCTTAACAGTTCTATTTCAGATTCATAGTGGTGGTGTATAGAGGCCAAATGACAAAACCTGAACCTGACTGTATACATTGTAATAACACTACAGCTCACAAGTTTGCCAAATGTTTGTAGTATTTATGCAAGAAAGTCCAGTATTTCAACAGTACAATACTTGGACTCCTATGTACTAATCTTGTAATAGGAAAGTTTAGTTTTGAAAAATTTAATTAGACTAAATTAGACACAAAACGCTACCAATTTCTCTTTTTAGGTGCTGCTGGTCCAGGAAAAGGTGAAGCCAGTGATGAGGACGATGAAAATGAGTTCTTTGATGCGATGGAGGAGGCCCCTGAGTTTATCACTGTACCTGCAGATCCACAGTTCCACAAGTCAGTGTCTCTCTGTTTTGTTTTGTTTTTTGAAGTAGTTAAATACTAGTAGTTAGAAATAGATTTGTTTTGATCACGATTGCTTCCTCATTTTTGCTTGAATTATTGATTGACTGATATGGTTATGAAACAGCTTTACTATGTCTGTGTTTCCTTTCCTTGTGTCCGTAATTAGAGAGGTTTGTGCGCACATAAAACAATAATTTGGTATTTATTTCTCCTGAAGCAGCTTTGGTTGCAAATTTCCATGGAAAGGTCAAGTGAAATAAAGTGAATAGTAATAGGAGAAAGTTATTTGGATGCAATAACTAAAACTTGTGTCTCACTGGGGTCCTCAATTAAAGCACTCTGGGATGTTACTCCTCTAGCAGGTTGTTTATGCTGATGGCACATACAACAGAATAATTCTGCCAGTTATGAAAGACGTTGTTTAACAGTGCTATTTTTTTTAAAAACTGAATTATAATAAAAACTTTTCAGGCCAACAATGGACCCTATGATTGGTAATCTGATATGTCAGATTCAAAGTTTAACATTTCATGAATATAATTTATTTTCACTCAGGTGACTTAATGTCAGTGCTCTGCATTGTAAACACGCACACACCTGCAGAGCAAAGGGGCCATGGAGGAGCAGGCAAGAGAAATGTGCAATTCAGTTGTGTTCATACAAAGTCCTTCCTGCAGGGTTATACGGAGGTGTGACCATGTTTGTGTTTTAGAACGTAACCGCTGTGTAAGGATCAGAACGGCTCTTGGATCCGTCCGTACCTACCCGTGAGATGTTAAAAGAAGTGGATTGGTTGTGAATGTCACATTATATATATCACCACATAAAAATATTTTTTTGCCTGTCGTATAGGCATGGCGGGTCGACATTCTTGGAACAAAGTAGGGGAAACACTGCGCTGACAGAATGTGTTTATTTTTAATGTTTTACAGAAGGTCAAGCAGTAACATCAGCGGTTTCAACAGTGAAATGTGCCCTGATGATCAGTCGGTATGTTTCACTCAAGCGTCTGTGATCAATGCTGGTTCACTGCTTAATATTCAGACACCATTAACATGCCATTTACCATAATTTATGATTATTGAGTACATATATTTTATTAAATAGCTGCTTGTTGTTGTTGTGTGTATTACAAAAATATATATATTTTTTTGATTTTCAGCTTAATGAGGAGCCTTTAGCAATGAACCAAGACTCCCCCTCTCAGGAGTTGGTGCCCTTGAAGAAGCGGCGGACACGCATCCCAGACAAACCAAATTACTCTCTCAACCTGTGGAGTATCATGAAGAATTGCATTGGTAAAGAGCTGTCAAAGATCCCAATGCCTGTGAGTATTTGCTGCAGAAACCCAATAGCAAGTGTGTCTTTAAAGGCTGAATCATACTTCTGCATTGTTCATTAAAGCAATCCTATGCAGGGTTGCATTTATATAGGGGTTGTATTTGTCTCTTATGATTGCACTTTGGGGGACTTGTCATTAAGGGGACTGTGTTACATGTAGCAATCCAGTGTTTATCTAGGAAATACAAAAAAACAGGAACTGGACAATAAAGTTTCCCTGTTGTAAACAAATAACTACACTACATTGTTAAATGGAAGTTAGGAGAACAAACATGGGCAAGGCCGTTGTTTCTAACCCCACGTGCTAGCCATTCCTCTGCCTGCTTTGTTTTTCTTCTTTGTTTTCTTTTCCATTTTGGTCCTGCTCTGACTTAATTACATTAACAACACACTATTGTTAAGATTTGGTAGGTGTGAATGTGCCTGAAATACTGGGTCATCAACATTCTGTTAGAGTCACCTGTGGTTAAAATAGCTTTATTTGACATATCAAGCAGAGGAAACCCTCATCACGCTTTGTATGTGCATTTGGCAAACCTCAGGTGCTCTGTAGATATGCATCTGTGACCTTTATTTACGACAGTACATTTGGCAGGTATGTTCACAGGCACATTCCCCCAGCACTTGCCTAACATGCTGTTTATGTTGCTAAGAAACAAAAAATAAAATGGAAATGCCATGTTTAATTACCTCAATTTGAAAAGTGGCACCCTCAGTTATACAGTTCTACCCTTCAGAATGTATCTTGCACTGCTTTCACAGATGTAGTGTTACTTTGAACTCTTCTAGATTTTACCAGAGGAAGCTAAATGTGAGAATGCAAATGTCTGAGTCGCTCAGCCCAGGTGTTGTCCAGACTTTGTCTTTAAGCCCCTAGTATAAAGTCCATGTAATGTGAGTGAACCTGTGTGTGAATGGATCCCATTGCTCTCTCCTGAATTGTCTGGAGGGTTTAAAGTAATTGTCCATGTTGACAAAGTTTCTGCTGTTTTTACAAAGCATAATCTGTCATCTTCGGCCCATTGCAAGCTATGTACAGGCGCCACACCTCACTCAGACGTTTACATGCACTTAAATTACCAGGCTACAGTTGACCTTCTCGGGAAATCTGATTTCTTAGCTGTGATGTAAATGGGAAAACGGCTTTCTGAAATAAGGGTAGGAGTTTTACATTTTAAGCTGCAAAGGATTTAAGAATGATCTATATCTGAGAATTTTTACTATGCTTTCTTTGCATTATTCTTCAGCTGGCCTTTGGACTTTGGCATTTTTCAGATTTCAACACAGTATTTCAAATTGTACATTAAGTATTTTAAATTATACATCACGTGACATTGGTAATGTAACGTGAGCTAATGTCCCACTTTCACTATGTACAGTTTCACTATGTTTTAATAACTCCTTGGAGAAGGTATATTGTTTTCAGACTAAATCATTTGAACTAGTGAAATAGTAAATTCTGTGTAATTTTATAAAATCTGCTCCCTGTAGGTGAACTTCAACGAGCCCATTTCAATGCTACAGCGGTTGTCAGAAGACCTCGAGTACCATGAGCTCCTGGATAAGGCGGCCAAGAGCCAGAGCTCCCTGGAACAGATGTGCTATGTGGCTGCCTTCTCTGTGTCCTCTTACTCCACTACAGTCTACCGCACAGGCAAGCCCTTCAATCCTCTTCTAGGAGAGACATACGAGCTGGACCGTCAGAGAGAGAGTGGCTACCGTTCCCTCTGTGAGCAGGTGAGAGAAATAGAAACACCAAAGTGCAGAGAGCTTTTCACAAGGAAGTGAAAAAGAATGATTATCACAAGGGTTAACTTAAGAAATCATATAGACTCAGCACTTTGAGAACATTTCTGCTTCCTTATTTCACTGAATATGGGCCCATGTGACAGGAAGTGAGCATTTATCAGGAATAAAAGGCAGTTTAAACATAGCTGTGTTAGGGTTAGTTTATGTTGTTGACAGAATGTATGACAGAAAATGTTTTTAAAATAGAAAATGTGCCCAGTCCAATAAATAATTTAATAAATTGCGCTTTCAGGCAACAAATCCGTAATCAGTGGGGAAATAACTCTGTTGTATATTTATTATTTACATTTAGTGATTTGGCAGACGCTTTTGTCCAAAGTGACTTACAAGTGAGGTACAAGGCAAGTAAAAATCAGGACTAGGAGAAAACATCAAAGCAAAGTGCTTTTTTAGGAAGATTCAAAAGAGATTTATTCTAAAACTGCATTTGAGTTAAACTTACAAAACAGTGCAAAAAAATCAGCTGACCTGAGCATCAAAATGTCACACAGTCAGGGTGTAGCTGCATGTGAGAAGAGTTGAGCAGTATCGTTTTACAAAACATTGTTGCCTGAAGACACAACATTTCAGTGCCTCAGGCTCATTTTTTTTTGTTTGTTTGTATGCCTCACTTTGCATGTACCTCTGTCCCAGGTGAGTCACCATCCCCCTGCAGCAGCACACCATGTGATCTCTGATCGTGGCTGGAATCTGAGGCAGGAAATCACAGTTGCCAGCAAGTTCAGGGGAAAATATCTGTCCATTATGCCTTTAGGTAAGATACAACCTAGTTGGGAAATGGGAACATTTTAAGCATGCCATGCAGAGCCTAATTACGCAGGTTTAGGGCGTGATACAAAGAGAATAAGATTGTTCTCTGACTGACAACACACAGACTGAACAAAGTGGTGATTAGCGCAGTGAACAAACCTAGAGGAATGTGTTTGTCACACATTGTCCTTAATTGATCATTGTCAAATACTGTTACAAACATACAAAAGTTTGTTTTTTCAGATTATGTTAATTCTGCCTGTCCTCTTTCTGTGTAGGCACAATTCACGCTATCTTTGAAAAGAGTAACCATCACTACACATGGAAGAAAGTTACCACCACAGTGCACAACATCATTGTGGGAAAACTATGGATTGATCAGGTGAAGATCAAGGACTGTTTTACACTGAATATAGTTATATTTCTTTTATTTTTGGAATCTGTTTTTAGTCATTCTTTTCTTCCTATTTTCCCTTATTCTGGGTGCTCTTAATGTGTTGATTGCACAGTGATATTTCAGCTCCAACCTTGTGACATTTCAAACTATATTTATTTTTGTGTATTTAAAACAGCAGTTTAGAACTTTTATTCAACTGAAAGTTATTTTGTCCCTTTTAGTCTGGAGAGATCGACATAGTGAACCACACCACTGGAGATCGCTGCCACCTCAAGTTTGCCCCTTACAGCTACTTTTCCAGAGATGTGGCCAGGAAGGTGAGAAAAAAGTGAAAAGCTCAAGTGTTTGATTTTGGTTTGTGTACATCTCCTCTGTGTGGTTAATTTGTTAATTGTCTTAGTTTTCTTCACAGCTTAGGACTTTATTGTGTCCTTCTTGTTACTGTTTTGTGCTTTATCTTAGCGACTTTTGTTGTTTGTGTGTTCAGTAGCTGCGGTTTGAATATTTACAAAGGTCTCTTTGGATTTGGAACTGTTGACCCTGTTCTTTATGGATCATGACTCCTCTGTTAACAGCTATCTTTCTCTTCTATTTCAGGTGACGGGTGTGGTGATGGACAAGAACGGCAAGGCGCACTATGTGCTGTCTGGGACGTGGGATGAAAAGATGGAATTTTCTCGGGTGATGCAGAGCAGCCGAGGAGGAGAAAATGGCACAGAGGGCAAACAGAAGACGGTCTATCAAACGCTTAAAGCCAGAGAAGTGTGGAGGAGGAACCCGCTACCGTGAGTATTGTTGCAGCACGGCCCTGGGCGTGTGTAAACCCGAGAGAAATTCCCAGTGTATAAATATTGTATTTTATTTCAGTTTTTGGGTGGAGAGCCAAGCACTTTAAAATCACTTTACTGAACATGCTAGGCTTTATCTTTATTAATCTTTACTGTCTGCCTGGTTGGCTGTTGAGAGTTTATGAAGAATAAACATGTGTTGATGAAGCTTTGTAGGCAAAGGTGTGGCTGCATTTTTTTGTCTGGACTGCAGGCTAGGCCTACTTCGACACGCCGGATATGATGTGTGATCCATTACATATTTATTTATAGTGTAACTAAAAACCATCATAGGATACAATGTTGTTTATAAAAATAATTCCTTTTAGGAAGCATAACCTGTTGAAGCTTGCACATTTTTTTTCTTAACCAAGTAATACGCTTAAGTTGTAAGCCAGATTAAATTTCTAAAAGGCAGATATCTGTTCTTGTTTCTACGAGAACATTTTAAGCTGAGGCAGCAAACCATTTGTTCCCGTTTACAGTTTAGTCTCATAACAGTTTAAAATGGTCACATTCATTCATTATGTAGCATTTGTTGTCAGAACAGACTAAAGCAGGAATTGGGCTGCATTTTTGTGGCCGAACCTGCCCTGAATTCAATGCAGATAAGTTTGTGCTGTATTTTTTGCTAATACAAGCACCATACCAGAAGTAAAATAGTCATTATAGGCTCATAATTTTAGTGTATAATAGCACTTTTTAATTGTGTTTTAGATCCAATATGTTGTAGTTTCAGTAACATTTACAATTATGCCCATGTATTTAAACTGAACTAAGGGTTATCCACCGTCTAGAATAGACCTTTAAAATAATTTCATGTGTTGCACACCCTTCAAACTTTGACTTCTTCCATTTATCCACAGTGAAGGAGCAGAGACCATGTACTACTTCACTGCCTTGGCGTTGACCCTAAATGAGCCAGAGGAAGGTGTGGCACCCACTGATAGCCGACGCCGGCCTGACCAAAGGCTGATGGAGGATGGTCGCTGGGATGAGGCTAATGCCGAGAAGCAACGGCTAGAGGAGAAGCAACGCAGCGTCCGCAGGGAGAGAGAAAGGGAGGCCGCCAACCAACACACCTCCAGCCAGTCAGAAGAAGGTGAGTGTCAAGTGTGTTAATGTTTTACGTCTTCTGTATTCCTCTCTTCATGGGGAAAATCGTAAAAAAAAGGGGATAAAAAAAATCTCTTGTGATCCCCTTTTCTCTTCCAAAAGCTGTCGATGAGGACACTTACACTGATCCCTCCTTAAAAAGCAAGTATTCCTCCTTTTTTGTTTCACTGCCACCTCCTCATACTTTTGACTCTTCGAATCATCTGTGTAGATTTTTTTCTTTCAACAATTTTGGTAAAACCAATTGTCTCTCTTTCAGATGCACCTCATGACAACTACCAGGCACTTTGGTTTGAGCGCTGCAAGGATGAGATCACAGGTGAGCAAGTTCATATCTATAAGGGAGGTTACTGGGAAACCAAGGAACGTGGCAGCTGGGAGGGCTGCCCAGACATATTTTGACCTTGGTGTTGACTGCAAAGTGCCCTGAAGAGACTGATCCATCAAAGCTACCTGGTGAACAACTGCCACAAAGGCCTGCTTGTCCCCTTCTTGGATGGCTGCCTCCCTCCAGTGGCTCTCTGTTCTAAGAGATCTCCAGGACAGTCACAGCTGTCTGATCTAGAGGGGGTCAGGGATTCCCCTCAGGCCTCCCTCATGCCTCATTTTGGTTCCTGTCTCCTTGAGTCTTAGCATCTATCTCTTTGTTGCTGTCACACACCTGAGAGGACGGGAACACAAAAATCTGTGCTGGTGGACTTTAAGCTGAGTATAAGGGGGAGGAAATCAAGGGGGCAGGGCTTCCAAATCAATAGTACGTGATTCTTTTAATCTCTTTGGTCTAGTCTGTTAAACCTGTCAGATCAGGGGCTGAAGGGTTTTTCTTCTGATTCCACCCTGTCAGATAATGTAGTGTTGTTATTGTTGTTGTTGTCATCCACAACATTGTGTGCTTTCATAATAAAAGGGGGCAAGACCTGGTTGAAATATACATTTATATACACATGATTAAAATAATTTCATTAAGATGTCAGCTGGTGGCCTTCAAGACATTAGTGAGGATTTTGTGTTTATCTTTGATTTTGTCTTAATGTAAAGAAGTGATGGTTCTAGTTTTTCTGTGACTGCATATCTGCTATTCCATCGCTTTACGTAACTGCCACTGTGCAGTGTAGTGTTAAAAATGATTGTCCAGAAAACGGATTGACCCTTCACACTGTCATGGTTTATAGTTAGATTCTTGTTTAAACCAAGGCCTAGCAAAAACACAGGGCCTTAGTACTCTCTTCACCTTAGAAACATTAGAGCAACCTGCTCTTGCTTGTATTTACACTTGAGTGAATATGATGCTGACATTTATAGCTGGTTTCTTGTACAAACTTAAACACTGACAAATAAGATGGTAAAAGACTACAGAGCTGCAAGGTGACTCAAAGCTTGTTCCAGTGCTGAGAAAGGACATTAGTGCAGTTTTATTCAATGGGAGTTGAATTACTCTTTCTCGCAGCATGGGAATAATGCGTGGCCATTTTGCAAATAAAGTGAGTGGTAATTAAGTTACATCAAAGAAGAAGTGTTTTTTTTGTAGTTGATGATACTGCAAAGTGACAAAAATAGAAGTAAATGTTGTGGTGAAAATTAATATAACATCCCCATGCATCAGCTGAAGAGTATACATATGCAAGTTTGCATTATGACACCAAAAACATGGCAGTGTGTGTTGTGTGTGTATGTGTGTGTGAGTGTGTGAGAGAGAGAGAGAACATTTCATAATTTTTGTTTGTAAGTGTACTTAAAATTAAAATAAACAGAATTTAAAAGCATTGCAAATAACTGATTTTATAAATTATAGTAATTCTAATTATAGTATTCCTAACTGTAAGGTAGTTTCTTTTTTCTTGTGTCTTGAGTTCCTCTCATTTATGGGAAGATAAAAAGGGAGTTTCTGCATTTGACTAAAAGGGGAGACGTTAAGGTTTTTGTATTAACAAAGAAAAATAATTTGTAATAAACAAAATGCTGTAATGTTATATAGATTTTCATACTTTTCTTTAATTTGACAATTCCATTAGTCATTAATTGGTAACATATTGAAATGGTTGCCAAAACTTTAAGGGACATCTGTCCTTCAGCAGGAGCTACATGGGATGATGTGTTGTCAAAAAATCTAATAAACAATGAAAATGAACTTATATCAGTTTTTGTTCTCATTGTTTTTGTTGTACACTGTGCCATGTAATGGTAAAGTCATACTTGTAAAAATTACACAATATTTATGTAAAAGGCACTTTTTAACCAAAAGAGGAATTAAAGACATAGATGGCAAATAAAATCATTGAGATGCATCAAGCTGCAGGAGAAAATCAGTAAAACTAGACTAAAACATTGGGAATGATATTTTGTGTTGATGTGCATACAGCATCGTACTGATTAATAAATACCATGAAATTTGGGAAGAATATGTGACGTAGTTTCAGATGAGTCATGAGCTTATTAGGTGCACTAACAGCGTAACTCTTGTTGCCATTTGTTCAGTTAAATCATGTATTTCATTGTGTCATTTACAGATATTCACATTTTTGAATTATTCCTTGTCTAAATGGTATTCATCTGTAACACTGCTTCAGAGCTAGTGACATTTCCATCAACGTTGTTAATACTCTAGCTCTCTTTTCCTAGAGCTTTTAACCGCTTTAAACTTCCACTGTCCACAGCACAGACTCTCCTCCTGCTGTGTCCTGCCAGCAGAATTATCTTTAGCCAGTTTTCTGACGGGCAGACTAGAACCTACCATGGTTTACACAGGGCAGAGAGAAACATGGAGTTGTGGAAACCTCTGGAAGGTCTCAGGGTTCGGCTGACCTCAATGCTGCAGGTACCAAAGGAAGCAATGTATGCGCGGCGTCACACCGAGGACACACCCTGCCTGCGGTTCAGTGCAGTGCAGGTGCAGCGGAGGGGCGGTGAGAGTTTGCATAGCAGGCAGCTGCAGCATGTGCAGAGGGAGGGATGGGAATGCTGAGTCAGGGAAACGACATGAAAGCCTGGGAGGGAGAAGAGTGCTTTGTCCTATAGTGACCCCCACCACCACCACCACCAGCAAAAAAAAAAATAAAAATCAATATTTACTTATTTTACTATTATTGTTAGCTAAATTAAAATAAAATTATTGATGGGTTTTAATAGTTTTAATGCGTTTTAAAATTTAGTCTATAAGGACTATTTGTTCTCAAAAATTCAAAAATTAATTTGTTTCAATATATGAGGAATGTTTACCTTCCTTTTCCCATTTTCATTTGATTGAATAAATAATTACTTTTGGTGTATATCTGCAGTGTCTCAAGTCACCAGGTAAGACTGTGTTGACTGCCACCCACACATTAAGGTGTGTTAGGTAAGTTCCACACAAGAGATGCCTTTATCATCTTTGCGAACTGTTTTCAGACTAAATGGTTTCGTTACATAATAATACAGCGGAATAATAAAAGCAGTCAAATAACTTGTGCTCCTGTCTAGTAATTTTTTCACAGGCAGTGGGAAAATGTTGCCAATGTTCTTACTCAGTGAATCTTTAAAAATGTAGAGCTGTACTATGAGAGCGGCATGTCTTGTTTTGTGAAGCTTTTGTTTAAAATTCTCTCCCACTGACTTTTGGTTTGGTAAATGGGGAAGACTTTTTAGCAATGTCTGTGCCTGTGGCACCTGGACAAGGTGGGGTGTCACACAATTCAAGAGTTCAGTCTGCTCTCAGGACACTAGACCGCAAGGTGGAGGATCTGAGCACCTGCAGCGACCTGATCTCAAAGCATGGCTCCACCCTCCAGAGGTCAGACTTTGACAAGCGTTTGCTCCCTTTGTGTTTTAGATCTCATGCTCACTGAACCTTGCAGCTTTCTCATGCCTTCGCTATTTTAACTTTGAAATACTCTTAATCACCTTTGGAAAAAAACACAGTGGCTCATTTTCAAATCCTTTGTGAAGTCTCTTTGTTACGAATGTACTGTTCCTTTGTGCTAAATTTAGCTGAGGTGTCACACCTTTGCAAAGAAACAGAAAATTCTTGGGTTTACAGGTAATAGAGAATGTGTAATAATGACAAACCCCTTCAATGTGAAGCTCCAGGACTTTTAAACTGTAAAGTGATGCGTTGTTGTTTCTTTTATTAATGTAACTATTAATTTCTGTTTTTCAACATAAGATTTTTTCATAGGAAATGGACAGTTGCGTGCGACAAGAGTCACCTCCAATGCCATGATTAATGTAGATGTAATGTAGGTGTGGCTTGGAAATATTGTAATAGGGTAATCAATAAAGAACATTCCCCTCTGTTGTTGGGCAAAACATTCCCCACCACACACACAAAAAACACACAAATATGGTGTCTCTAGGTCACTACAGTCTACTATTAACTAGAATTAGAAACTTCATTGTCATCACTGAGCACATACATATTACAGGAAATTCTTCCTCTGCATTTAACCAATCCTCCATCAAAGTATGGGCATTCAGATTTAATCAAACTTGATTTTTCTCTCATAAGCTTCCACCTTCTCTCTTAGTATATGTACCTGTTGTTGGCATTTAAACTGTCTCTACTCAGTCCAATTTGAACTCTGTGATGGCCAAATTAAGATGGTTAGAATCGGTTACATGATGTGGATGTTGAGTTTCTGGTTGTAGTTGACCATGTTTCATGTTTTCTTGCACAGGCGTGCCGTGATTTCACTAGCTCAGACTCACAGCAAGCGATGGCAGAAAGCCCTTCAAGCAGAACGGGAACAAAGAGTGAGGCTGGAGGAGACTTTGGGGCAACTGGCAAAGCAGCACAATCACTTGGAGCGAGCGTTCAGAGGGGCCGCACAGGCTAATTCTTCTGCAGACAGTAAAAGTAAAACCTGACCCAGTCTGTAATCTAGACCACTCACCCAAATATAGCTCATCCCACCTGGATTTTTGTAAAAAAGTGATTTCTGTAATGCTTATTATCTTGAGGACCCAAATCTGTATTTGAATCCACTGTGTCAAAAGCTTTTGCTTTCCACTATAATACCTTGGGGTTTAAGATAAGGCAAAACCTATTATTGATCCCATGGTGAAATTTGCATGTTACAGCAGCAGGTAAGATAGAATAACAAGGAAGAATGAAATAAAGCACAATTTCAATAATTAAATAAATATTTATTACAGACATATTATTATAAAATAATAGAAATAGTAAGAGAAAAAAGAGAGAAAAATTAAAGAAAATATAAAAAAATTGCAGTAAAAAGCTACAATACATACACTTCAATAAGCCTCTAGCTTATGAGTTTGCAAAATCTTTTCAGTATTTGTGCATATTTGTCTGAGTCCAGTATTTTAACAACATTGTTGTCAGTCAAACAGAAAAAACTACAAAGCTCTTGCAAGCAACAGGGCTTTGATTCCTTGATATTAACCTTGTGGAGAATATTCAAGTAGGAAAGTATTTACTATAATAGAAAGACTAAACTTTACCTCTTACTCTGTTTTGGTAAGGTGCTGTCGGTCCAGGAAAAGGTGAAGTCCGTGATGAGGACAACTTATGCGATGGAGGAGGTACATGCAGATCCACAGTTCCCCAAGTTAGTGTCTACTACTTCTAAACAAGTAGTTAAACAGGAAGAAACTAAGAAAAACTAATCAAAATGTGAATTCCCCCAGTTAAGATTTTCCATCTAATTCAGTCCCTTCTGTGGTATGTAGGTATAAAATCAACAAAAGCTTACAGTTTGATCACGGTTGCTTCCTCGTTTTTTCATGAATAATGATTGACTGATATATTTATGAACAGCTCAACAAGGTGTTTCTTTTCCTTGTATGTGAACCTGACATATTTTTCCATGTTTTATAGAAGGTCAAGCAGGGAAATGTGCCGATCAGTCGGTATGTTTCACTCAAGCATCTGGGATCAGTGCTAAAAGGCTGGATCACTGCGTTTACATTCAGAGACCATAAACATCCCATGTACCATAATTTCTGATTATTGAGTACATATGTTTTATTGTATAGCTGCACTAGGATTGTAGTTTTCATAATAAATGTGTATCACTCTTGTCATTTAAAAAAAATGTGTTTATTAAAAACACATTAAATGGTCAAAGAATGCTATTTAAGATCTTGATGACTGTGAATATTTTCTGCAGAGGTTAGCCAACAGCCGGTGTGAGGCACAGGGCTTTTGTTTGCTGTCCAAGGTATTTAAGGTGCGAGGCAGTTTCACTCCCTCCTTTGCTGAATAGTGACAAAAAAATGTATTATCACTTAAGGCAGTGTGTGTTGAGGTCAAATCAGGGCACTTTGCTAATGGCTGAAATACTGGGCCATCAGCATTCTGTGAGAGTCACCTGTGGTTAAAATAAGCAGAAGAAACCCTGCCGGTGCATTAGAAAAACCGCAGGTGTTCTTTTAATATGTATTTGAAGTTTTGATTTATGACAATACAATTGGCAGGGATGTTCACATATTGTACATTCTTCCACCTCTTCTCTCAAGTACTGTTTGTTATGTTCTTACGAAACAAAAACTAAAATGAAAATGACAAGTTTAATTACCTCAAATCTGAAGTTGTCACCCTCACTTTTTGGCCTACTTAGAAAAATGACATGTTCACATCTACAGTGAAAAAGAAACCCCTCAAAATGTATGTAATGGTGTCCCCAGCTTTGGGATTTGTTGGGTTTTCTCTAAATGTCTGTGTAGTGTCGACTTTATTATGTAAAGTGCCTTGAGATGACTTTGTTTTAAATTGGCGCTATATAAATAAAGTTGAATGGAATTGGATTGAATGTAGGTTCCTAGGACGTTATGTTACATGACTGTTAAATTAAGTCACCAATTGGCAGTTTAAACATAACTATGTAAAAAATCTGATTATGTCATTATTGTTTGAGAACACCTCTGACAGTATCAAATGGGACATTTTTAATTAAGTTGTAGTATGCACCTTTATGTTTTTAATATGGTTTTAGTAGAAACATGCTCTAAATCTCTTTTTATTTATTGTGGAGAGCTGCTGCCGAGGCCTCCTGTAAAGTCAAATTCGCAGTGCAACAGCAGTGCAGAAATTTAACCTGAAGTTTACAAAAGATATGTGTAATATTTATTAGATTAATAAACAATGGCATGGAGAGGCGATTGAAGTGTTGTCTGATTTTGTCTTTATTGGAGAAATGAGAAACAGGAGAGAGGAGAAAGGAAAGGATTTGTTAACATAATCACATAATGGAAGCTTTGGGCTGGAAAATAGAAATGACAGAAATATTTTCACAACCTGAAGAACAAGAAAATGTATCCAGTCCAATAAATAATCCAATAAATTCTGCTTTTAGACAACAAATCAGTAATCAGTGGGGGAAATAACTAAAGCTGGATTTTAGTTAAACTTATAAAATGCAAAAAAAATCAGCTGACCTGCACATGAAAATTTTCACACAGTCAGGGTGCAGCTGCCTGTGAGAAAGGTTGAGCAGTATCGTACTTAACAAAACAGTGCCTCAGGCTTTGCGCATTTTTTTTGTTTGTTTGTATGCCTCACTTTGCATGTACCTCTGTCCCAGGTGAGTCACCACCCCCCTACAGCAGCACACCATGTGATCTCTGATCGTGGCTGGACTCTGAGGCAGGAAATCACAGTTGCCAGCAAGTTCAGGGGAAAATATCTGTCCATTATGCCTTTAGGTAAGATACAACCTAGTTGGGAAATGGGAACATTTTAAGCATGCCATGCAGAGCCTAATTACGCAGGTTTAGGGCGTGATACAAAGAGAATAAGATTATTCTGTGACTGACAACACACAGACTGAACAAAGTGGTGATTAGCACAGTGAACAAACCTAGAGGAATGTGTTTGTCACACCTTGTCCTTAATTGATCATTGTCAAATACTGTTACAAACATACAAAAGTTTGTTTTTTCAGATTATGTTAATTCTGCCTGTCCTCTTTCTGTGTAGGCACAATTCACGCTATCTTTGAAAAGAGTAACCATCACTACACATGGAAGAAAGTTACCACCACAGTGCACAACATCATTGTGGGAAAACTATGGATCGATCAGTTGAGATTGAGAAACAGCAAGATCAGCAGGAGTTTGCAGTCACATGGAGACTTACAAGCCACAGTGAAGTTAAACTCTAGGTGAAGGTTATGGAATAAAATTGGAAATGCTATTAATATTACAGCTTATGTATTGTGACACACTGTGATGACATTTCGAAAAAAAAGTGTTTCACACACCGCTGCAGCAATCATAGAAACCCATGATTGCTGCTACTAGATTTGCAGCATTTCCTGCATAACTATGTTGAATAGTTTGACGTAAGCGGTGCGTTTATAGCAGCAGGAACAAACCAAGCAACATCTCTGACATTTTACAGATAATAATCACTAGATAACCACCACGACCACAACCAGAACGACATAATACAGAAATAATAAGGATATTGAGACTATATGTCAGACATTGATCACATAACTTTGTCTATTTGTATTGAACGAAACCTTTTCATTCATTTATTGCGTGTAGATTTTATAAACACACAAACACAAAGAGGACATGACATGAAACACAAGAAATACTAGACAGGAAACGTGTGTGGACAGACATGTGGTTTCTGTTCGGGGTGTGTGTGTTTGTGCAGGTTAGCTGTGCACTGGGTGTGTTTACCCTATTGTTCTGTTGGGGGGAGAAAGAGGGTGAAAGAGACAGGAAGATGAAGAGTCAGGGGGGAGAGGCAGCAGGTATATGGGGAAGAAAAAGAAGGGGAAATTTTAATAATAAATATTAATATTTACAAATCTAAAGTGAAATATATAGAGAAATAAACATATATAATATGTAATGGCAAAGTGGTGGGTTGAGGGGCTGATCCCTTTTAAAGCAACACACAAACCCTGAGAGGCTCTGTTTAGGAGGGTGGATCAATAGGCTGACCCAATGAACCCCCTCAATGTACCACATTCATGGACGTTAGCAGCCAGGGACAGGAACACCACCGCCAGTCCCCCTACATTTACAGCCAGATTTAGAGGGAGGGGTGTCCATTTTTAAATAACAGTGTGTATGTTCCCATGGAAAGAGGAAGAAATAAAAGCAAATCTTTATTTTTATATCTTTGTTGTGCAGTGATAATTTGCTGAGCCATAAGAACAAAAAAAAAGCCTCTCTTCACGTGTCATTTATGTACCAGGGAAAAAAATGTTAGAGCTTAAAGTCTTAACTGTGTTAATTGTACGACACAATGAACTAGCTCTTAGTTTCCTGCACAGCTTAGGACATTATTGTGTCCTTCTTGTTACTGTTTTGTGCTTTATCTTAGATTTTTGTTGTCTGTGTGTTCAGTAGCTGCGGTTTAAATATTTACAAAGGTCTCTTTGGATTTGAAACTGCTGACCCTGTTCTTCATGGATCATGACTCCTCTGTTAACAGCTGTCGTTCTCTCTTATTTCAGGTGACGGCTGTGGTGATGGACAAGAACAGCAAGGCGCACTATGTGCTGTCTGGGATGTAGGATGAGAAGATGGAGTTTTCTCGGGTGATGCAGGGATTGCCCTAGTCTAATTTACATTGGTCTATAAGTTTAACTAGTGACGTTTCTGTTAACATCAGGTGTATTTTGTGTTTAGTCCAATAACAATAACAATATTTGAGAGTTTTCAGTCATCCAGGTGAGCTTATCAGGTAACTGAGTCATGGTAAATGGTCGTCTTTCTAATTAGTTTGATCCAAGTTCAATAATACCTGCTGAATGTCAACATCGTGCTATTACTTCAAAGTGCAATTGTGTTTATTGAAAAAAGAGCCTTGCATGACTGAAACATGTCCTTCAGGAAACAATTCCTCATATTTAACCTTTCAGTATCACAGAGGGTAGAGCAAAAATCTGTAAACAACACAGGACAAACTAAAAACTGATAAACACTAATTTCTTAGTTTGAGCACAAAAAAACTATCCAAAAATTAGCTTTTTATGATTCGTTTTTAAGCCATTTGCGAGAACAGGCTTTAGATGTGCGGTTATACATTTTTGAACATGTTAAACTTCAACAAATCAGCAGCTGCCCCACGTTATTTCCGTCTGTGAGCAGAGCAGTTTCTTCCACTGTCCACAGCACAGACTCTCCTCCTGCTGTGTCCTGCCAGCAGAATTATTTTTAGCCAGTTTTCTGACGGGCAGACTAGAACCTACCACGGTTTACACGGGGCAGAGAGAAACATGGAGTTGTGGAAACCTCTGGAAGGTCTCAGGGTTCGGCTGACCTCAATGCTGCAGGTACCAAAGGAAGCAATGTATGCGCGGCGTCACACCGAGGACACACCCTGCCTGCGGTTCAGTGCAGTGCAGGTGCAGCGGAGGGGCGGTGAGAGTTTGCATAGCAGGCAGCTGCAGCATGTGCAGAGGGAGGGATGGGAATGCTGAGTCAGGGAAACGGCATGAAAGCCTGGGAGAGGGGGCAAGGGGGAAGAGTGCTGCGCCCAGTCCAGGACTCGCCGGTGCCCCGCAAAAATGTATTTGTGACAGTTAAAAGTGCGCTTTGTGTTATGTTGTTTTTAACCTGACACTTTGTGTTACGTGTTACGGCCACAGTGAGTGGGGGAAATGACTCAAATGCGGGCGGGCGGCGGCTGAAATAAAAATGTGAATGCGGTGACTGACAGCAGCTGGATGTGTGGACAGATGTTTAGCGCAAAATCCGATGTTTGCGTCACGTTGAATGTCTGAGTAGAAGTTTCCTTAAGCAAGTCATCGTGCAGGTCCCGCATGAGCCAAAGTGACTTCTCCGATCAGTGACCACTGACTGTTGTTTGAGGGGCGGGCAGGGTTCAGCAGGGGGACATGTTGATGCTGGCTATGATCGACAGGTGTCAGAGCACACAGAGCATCACAGCTGCAGAGCGATCAGCGTCCATCTTGTGCCGGTTTGCTCCATGTGTTTAAAGTTAGTGTCTGTCACGGCTCGGCTCGGATTTGAATTTACAGATACGCGCCGGTACCGATTCTCGCGGCTGCGGGTTGAGAACACTGGACTGTGGATAAGATGCACAGTGTGATGCCTTGAATGTGGAGCTGACATTTTACCTCATGCCCTGCTCCTCAGTCACGAGACTTTAAACAGACTTTAATCTCTGTGCTGCTGTAAAAACTGTGCATTTCTGGGGTTTAAAGTCGGAAGTGTCTCTGCAGTTCTCAGCAAGCCAGAACGGAGAGGTAAGGTTTCATGAATCAATATCTCAGCTTTGTGTTGCACTGTTGTCTCTAAAATATCAGCACCAGAGTAACTTATACCTACCACTGAGTGAAACATGAGGAATCAGATTTATAGTTTGACACGATTTGACAGTGATGCTCTCTGAATAAAAAGACATACATGGTGAGATAACAGAGAAAATGAAATCTAACCTGAGCACGAGGAGAAGAATACTGCATAATGCAGGAGAACTAAAAATACACGTTCTAGGCCAGTTGGAAGTTACCTTTAGTTTCTGCCTGCTCTCAGTTAGATGGAGGTGGACAAGGTGGTGGCTCTACCCAGGTTGTCCCGGGTCGCAGTGTGTGGCGGTACCCATGGCAACGAGCTGTCTGGAGTTTACTTGGTCCGAGAGCTGCTGAAGGCAAAGGAGAAAGTGATGGAGAAGGAGGAGGAAGAGTCTGTGTCAGTGCTGATGGTGCTGTCCAACCCTCGGGCCATGCAGCAGTGCCGCAGATACATTGACACCGACCTCAACCGATGCTTCACCCATGCCACCCTGAGGTAAGGCAGCAGCCATAGGCGTCAATTGTGGTAGCAGCTCTGCTAGCGAGGAGTTGTAATTTTACGCCTCTGTCTCCCAGTGGCCCCATGTCAGACATGGCCCCCTACGAGATCATGAGGTCCAGAGAGCTGAACGCCATGCTGGGCCCCAAAGGCAGTCCTGAGGCTGTGGATCTGGTTTGTGACCTCCACAACACCACTGCCAACATGGGCCTGTGCCTCATCGCATACTCTGACTGCGACTGGATCTGCCTGCACATATTCAGACACCTTCAGGCAAGTCATCACAGATCCTACATACACATGGAAAAGAAACTCATCCTGTGTCTCAGAGTCAGGTTCACCTAGATATTAAAAAAGAATTAAAACCCATGTCTGTTTCAGAGGCAGATGTCAGATATACCACTGAGGTACATCCATTTCGATGTCTCCAATAAAGAATCATATTCTCTTGACTCAGTGGGAAAACACGGCTTTGGTAAGTTTCATTTTTTCCATAAGGCCAGCTCATCAACATGCTTGAACGCTGTGATATTTGGCATCTAATACCCGTTTTCTGCAGCCATGGAGATTGGCCCTCAGTCTCACGGTGTAGTGAGGTCAAACATCTACACCGTGATGAAAGCTGGTGTGCAGCACATGCTCGATTGGGTCCATTCCTTCAACTCAGGTACAGTTAAAAGATTTCCTACACAATTCAAGCTCACCTCAGGCCTCTAAAGCTTTGACCACCTTCTTGTTGTACTTTAGCCCTAATTTGCTAGTTCGGCTTTCATGGACAGGTTGCATTTTTGAAGGAGGATTTGTGGATGTGTTCACCATGGTTAAGCATGTCGACTACCCAAGAGACAATGAGACTCACAACATCACAGCAGCCATTCACCCTCAGCTCCAGGTACAGTCCAAAACACATGCAGCTTTTGTTAAATGCTAATGACTCCAAATAGTGTACATAAACAGGGAGTGGATATATTTACAACAGCTCCTAAAAAGACAAAACATGATCTTTCCTGAGAGAAAATGCAGCAGAGCTTAAATCACATATAGAGATGAAAACAGAAGAAATCAAGCCATTTGTGCATATAACTTTATTAAAATGTATCTATCTAATATGTGAAACTCACCTTCTGGTAAAAAAGCGAGGCCTCATCCTGCAAAACCACTTTCCAAAGAACACCTATGGTACGTCCATATAACTACATGTCTAGTCTCATTAAAAGCTGTTAACTTACATTGTGAGATGACAGCTATTAATCAGAGTAATTCAGACATTGATTCATCAGTCATCAGGTTGGTAATTTAAAGGCTGGGTCTTCTACAGTTTATAATTTGTTAGTAATTACAGAGATAATAAGATGAAGCATTTAATTCGAACTTAATTCATTCTGAATAACTGCTAGTGCAATTTAGTCAGCACACAGTGTATATACAGGCAAACAGAAAACCGTAGAATTTATTATGTGACTTTTTAATGTTTGTATGTTTGATTGGTTTTTCAATAGAAGCTGAACTACATAAGAATTTTGGCCAAAACTTTGGGTATAGCACCTTTCACAAGGACGATGATGTTGGGTCAGGAGAATCGGTGGTCCACAGTTCTCACAATAAATGCACAAAGCAAGCAAGCAAACAAAAGAACTACAGAACTAAACACAAACCTATGTAGTATCTGCTAAGGACATAATAGCTACAGAGCAAAGAAAAGGGAGACAAGTAGTAATTAACATTGTTGGTTGTAAGACAATGATAAAAGAAAGGAAGGAGACATAATAGACTATGGCTCTAATGGTACATTAAGCATAATAATTACTAGTCTTGTCTGAACAAAGGAATTTCGTTGCTTTGTCCACACCCACTAGAATTTTCGTTTTGTAAGAAAAGTTCTCAAATGGCAGAAGTTTGGCTGCCTAAGCTGATCACATTGTGTCACATTTTGTCTTTAGACTTGAGAGAAGGCCGAGCAAAGGTTTAGCGGGTATTTTCTGCAGCTTGTTGTGTTTTCCGATGCTTTAAATCAAGTTTTTGTTGTTTTTTTGTAATAAATTATTATTTATTGGACTTAGATCTCCCCCCATACTTGCTGGCAAAAGCTACAGTCCTCTCTAAAAACTCTGGAAATTGCTGAAAGGGTTTTTATGACACTCGTAAAAGTAAACGATTCTTCAAAACAGTGCAGCGTGTTGAGTGAGGAGAACTGGTTTGCGGTTTTATAAGTTTTCCTTTGAACAACTGTCAGACCTCAGAAACTAGTTTTACTTGCTGTGGTTATTCTTCCTGTTCCCATGGCCATGAACAAATCTTTCCTTTTTAATAAGTAATAAAGAACAACATTCACAGCCCTTGTGTGTGTTTGCTTGTGTTTGTGTTGCTAAAGCTAATATGGGACCTCACTAGCATCAGATAATAAAGAAAGAAAAATATAAACAATTGTCTCTGTGAAGAGCTGATCGCGCTGGGTGATAAAAGAGGCCAAAAAACTAAAAGAGAACAGGTGGATTAGGTTTAAAAACACAGGTAATAGTGCCAGTGTTGTTCACGACTGACATGAATAACAGGTTTTCCATAAATAAATGACATTGTGAAATTGATTGTGTGGTTTCTATTGAAAGAGCACACAAATGGTAATTGAGATCTATAGTCATTCACAGGATGATAGGCTTGTGGTGTTTGTGGTGCAACGATCATGTGAGTCATTACAGCGATCATGATTTTTAACCAGTAATTACAACCAGGAAGAAGCTGGAGGTCATTGCTAACGAATTTAAAATATTTCAAATTTAATATAAAATTGCTGGAGCTTCCTGATGTTTCATAATGAAATCAGGTTGATTCATCTTTCACATAAAGCCTTATAACCTGGTCATGGTGCGGTGTTCTAAGTTGTGATTTTTTTACATACATATTTGTTGTAAACATAAGCAATTGCATTGCTGCTTTAAAACCTGACACATACTGCCCTTCTTAACAGGACCAAGACTTTTGTCTGCTCTGCCCTGAAGACCCACTCTTCCAGACTTTCTCAGGCGAAACACTGAGGTATAAAGGCAACGAGCCTCTTTATCCTTTCTTCATCAACGAATGTGCTTATTACGAGAAGGGCATCGCTCTCTCCTTGGCGAGAAAGAAACGTGTGATGGTTCCTGCAGCCCGGGTGCAGACAGATGAGGAGCAACAAGTTAATGAACAGAGATCTGAGGAAGATGACTGAGGATGGACCTGGACATAATGAGACCAGTGTGACAAAAAAAGCTTTTATTGAAATGAATATAAATGCATGCAAACTGTTGCAACCGCTCACACTCGATATTCAAACGTACAGTTATCAATGACTGGAGCTCACAACTGGAGAGTGAAAAACACAGTCACACACAGTCATAAAGCTATTGTAGCTACGCTACAGTGGATTCAGGGATCAAACTGTTTCCTGTAAAGCCTGATTACGTGAAATACAATCTGATTTATCACCTAGCAGACCACACAAGGTGCATAAACTTCATAGACATACATCATATATTTCATAGAATGTGGCGAATGGCATAATTTCAAATGAAGAAATACAGCATGGTTCTTTTTCTAAATGCATTTGATTACTGGAAATTCACAACCACTACAGCAATATTCAGGATATGTTGAAAAATAATCTAAGTGCAAAGTGATACTGTAGCTTATCATAATATGGCCGTTTAAGTACATTCATAATGCCAAAGGAGGAAAAGTATTTCCTGTATATCCTGTTTATTTAGCTGATTTGTTTGCATCTTTCCATAATGGTGGTGCAAATTAATTATTAAAAATAGTCATCAAATAGATAACATTAAACAGAGTCACAAAAAACAATGTGAAAACCTTTTTTATAAGAGGTCAACAAAACAAAACACAAAACAAAGCAGTGCAATATTGTACTAAATTACTTTTTTTCTCATATTTTCTACAAAAGCCTGCAAAACAATTTATCAAAAGATCAGTTAAAACAAATAAAACATGTTCAAAAATAGCAAACATAACATACACAAAATGTACACAAACACAGACTGGCTTTTATAAATAAATAAATAAACATAAATAAATACAACATTAAAACAACATTGTTGTCAAATGCCAGCTTTTTGTTGCAGAAACAGAAATACAAAGTCAATCACTGTATAAGTCACTGATGCCCCAAATGCTCACACTATGTTTTGAAGCGGCTTAAGTAAAATACTAGTTACACAACACTAAAGCTTGGTCAATGAAACGTTTTCAGGGTGTGTCCAGGGTGTGTCCAGGGTGCGTTTGTAAGGGCAACAAAAGGGGAGATGTCATCACACCCAGTTACCATGATGGGTGTGTTCAGACGTTCAACCGACTTGAACATTTGAACCAAAAAACATCAGTGAAACCGTTTCTATGTTTCAATTTTAAACCAAATATTTAATAAACTAATATGTTATCATATATTGTATAATATAGAGTTTCTCTGTTAGGCAGGAAATGATGGCAGATGCATGATGACGGAGATAAGTTAACCTTTGAATACACTGCATGTTTAGTGCTTTAGTTGTCATTTTCACAAGAAAGCCCATTGTTTGTTTGACCTGTAAGCATACACAAAAAGTACTTTCACTGCTTTGTTACATTGCATCATTATGATCTCAATTAGATCTTCATCAGGGCAAAATGTTTTTAATTGTTTTGCTGATGATTTTATTTTCTTATGACACTAAGTTTGTCTGACTTGGATTTGTTTAAAACATGTCAGATCATGTTTATGATTCCTGTTTCATAGCCTGTCAAAGGTGTTTCAAGTTATGTATTGAGTACTGTATTACTTAATGCATGAAAGTAAATGATGGCCAAAAATATGAACACAAAATGCAAATATCTTTTATCGTAACCATTTTCCCAGTGCACTGCAGCCCTTCGGATGCCAGACTGAATTATTTGGTGGTATAAAATTGGGAGGCAGCTTTTCAGTTCATGTTAAGTTAGTCTGAACAAAACATATGCTGTACTTTGCGCATGTTTCTGGTTGACCTTTTCAAACCAAGCCCACAACCCCTAGAGAGATAAAAAAATCAAATCTTTTAATGCCACCGATAGGGCCATCACTAGAGAGTACATGCACTTTAATCCATCACTAGGAAAAATGCACAGATTAACCCACATCCTGTTCCTCTGAGATCACTATTAAATGCATCTTGGAGTCAAAGCAGAGTATTAATTTATACAGTTCTCAATCTATGCCACCCGGTATGCGGTCATGCGGTAGTAGTTCTGATTGTGGCTGCGTGCCGCCCATACCAGCAGCGCAGCAGCCATCATGTGCAGCGGCGAGGATATGAGGGCCAAGTAGAGGGACCAGCCCAAAGAGCCATCCACCTTATCAGGGAGCATCGACACCCTGTGGCAGCAGGTCCATCCCTGCCAGGTAGCAGCACACAGTGGCTAAGGTGCAGAGGCCTGCAGAGCACAGGGTGAGGGGGTGGAAGGACAGACTTACTCAGGTGTGATTACATGTCTGAGCTAACCAGGATTTATTTGGGTGTTTGGGTAAAATCTGTTTGACATTTAAATTCCTATTTATATGTTAAACAAAAGCGCACTGGTCCATATTCTTTGCAGTGTTTCTGGAAACAAGTGTTCATTCAACTGCAGTAATTTTGGGATTTGCACCTGCTTCTCCCACTGTGACATGTTAACATTTGTTCAGTGTACAGAGCCTGTGCGTTAGTGCTGATTCAAAGGGATTTAAACCTGCATTAATGTACAAGTAAGTGAAGTTGTGGGCTAAAGCACTTAGAGCAACTATAAACAACTTAGGTTAGAGCTAAAAAAGCCAATCTGCTCTGCTGTGCTCAGCTCCTCTCTCAGTCATCATTGTGAGATTACAATAAATAAATATGCTACAAAACTTTCTAATTAAACAGAAATTATCTAATTAGTTAGAGTGAAAACCTGTGATTATAGAAACATCTGACATAAGTTCTGTGGCGTGTTTCTGGTCACCATGTATTATTAAAGTCACATAAAATATCTTTCAGCCGAAACAAACTGCACTTATATTAATAGCTAAGACTTGAATAAAACTAAAGAGCAACTTGTAATGACTTCTTACACACTGTTTCATATGAAGAATAATTTAATGTAGATGAAAGTTGGCAAGTAACCTTGTTGTCCTCTGTTGACTTCGCGCCGACAGAGTGGAATGACAACAGTGGAAGTAATTTATGACAGCTGTGTCCTGTGCTTTGAAAACAACTTTACTTTGTGGTTGTGAAATGTGAAACTCAATAGCTGAGTCTTTCCTTTTAAGCATTGACAGAAGTGTGGCTCCATGGACGTCAGTCTGTCACACTAAAATATTTCATCGACTACATCAACGAATGAGTGAATGGATTCATCGTCCTCAAAGGATGATTCCAACATGTGATTCCAAAACATATCTGCTAAATATTAGCGTAATGGCAATGTCATTGTGAGCATATTAGCAGGCTGATCTCTCTATAACACTAAACAGTGTTCCATACTGTGTTAGCGGGTGCACCTAATGGGTTATGAGAAATTCATTTTAAATTACCTTCCTACAAGAGTTTGGATTTATTGTATTTGAATGCATAAATGGATTTTATTTACAGTAGTGTGCAAAAGTTTTAGGCAGGTGTGAAAAAATGCTGTAAACAAAGAATGCTTTTAAAAATGGATGTTTATGCATTGAATGAACAAAAGACAAATCTAAATCAAATCAATATTTAGTGTTACTACCCTTTGCCTTCAAACCAGCATCAATTCTTCTAGGTTCACTGGCACATAGTTTTTGAAGGAACTAGGCTGGTAGGTTGTTCCAAATATCTTGGAGAACTAACCACAGATCTTCTGTGGATGCAGGCTTTCTCAAATCCTTCTGTCTCTTTATGTAATCCCAGACTCACATTCCTACAAAATCACTGACTTTGTGCAAGTTTACTTCTTAGAATTAATGGTTTGAAGGCAAAAGGTAGTAACACTTAATATTGATTTGATTTAATTTATCTTTTGTTCATTCACTGCATTTTGTTCATATATGAAAATAAATGTTTAACACTTTTTTTACACACAATTTTTTAAATAAATTTTAGTTTACAGCATTTTTTCACACCTGCCTAAAATTTTGCACAGTACTGTACAATAAAATTCTGCCAGTTCCAGGTAAATGCTTTAACCTGTCTTACCAGCCAGCAGGTGAAGTATTCCTATGCCTAGGGTGGGTGTGAGGCTTCGGCAAAGGCAGGCACAGAACCCAGTTAAGCCTGCCAACACCACCAGACCCAGGGACACAAGTGGCAGCAGAAACTGACATCTCCACAGGTCTAAACATGCAGACAAAGCTATGAGTCAGAAGGCAACACAGTAACTCATTCTGCAGGACATTTACTGGGCAAAAATGTAACAACAGTTGATAATACTCAATGCACTACACAAAGAGGAGAATAAATATGCTAATTTCCTCACAGCTTTATGAAGTGTGTTCTATTTACAAAGGGACTTACAGGTGCGAACCATGTCCTCTCCACTGTTGTGGTTCCCTGGTTCTTTGTACTTGGGCGTGAACTGCTGTGGTAAAGTGAAACTTCGACACTCCAGTATCATCTTAGCATCTGAAAGAAGTTTTTTACTTAAAGAATCAATGTCCATGTTAATTTTGGATGATATAAACTTGTGACTCCACTTCTGAAATTGATAGATTTCACTTTAACTGTGTAGGTAACAGCTAAACCTTTACAAGTCACAGAGCCAAAATGCATTAATGAAGGCCACCAATTACTTCAGTAAATTAGAATCAATTAGGATGGGCATTAATTCCAGCTTTTTTGGGTGTAGAGTTTGAATGACATAAACTTAATTGAATAACTTCCTGAGGGGCCCTGAGGCAAAACCTGTTGTTGTGTCCTAATTGTAGACATTTGTAGATGAATGAGGTCACTGACAGCTTTCATACCTGGTTAATGATTTACTGAGCAAAAATGCACTGGTATCAGCTCTTTAAATTTAAATATTTTCAAGTTTTCTGAGACAATAAACTCAACATTTTGTTTTTCTCATTTTACACAACTTCCCAAGAAATTATCGAAACAAGCTGGTGATAATTAAAGGTATTGTTGTCTTCATGATAAGGTGGGAGATGATTCATTGATTTGATTTAGAAAAAATAAGTAATGTTGTCAACTTTACAAGAGATTAACACTAAACAACAGCTATGGTGTGGAACGAACATGGAGCCTCTGGGGCTCCAAATGAGACAGATCAGGTGCTCCCTAAGGTGCTTAGCTGCGTGACTCCGGAGTGTGAGGACACACTACTGGCCTTTAGGGTTTTGAGTGAAATACCTACCTGAGACAGGGTGGGGCTCGTAGTAAAACATCAGCATTACAGTGTCTGTCTACTGGGAGGTGGTACAGTGCTGCTCAGGTGAGGTCAGTAGTAAGAACATACCTGGCTCCTTGTACCAGTGAGCACTGGCAGGGGCGAGCACACACCGCCACCACAGGCCCACAGTCCCGTTGAGGCGGAACAGGGTGTCACTGTATGTTTTCTCATCAAACTCCCCGTCCATGAACTCGTCGTACAGTGAGCGCAGCTCCGACATGTTGGCCTCTCCGCGTACGGCGGGGCTGCTGTACTGGTACCAGTGCTGCGTGCCGATGGCCACCGACAGATACACGGTGGCCAGGACGCTCAGCACGCAGGCGATGACCAGCGCTGTGGCGTAGCGGTTGTCAACCATTGTTCACCGAGCCGCACGCACGACAAAGGGGATTAAGTTGATGTCAGTCAGGCGGATCGATTTGGCCAAGCCGCGACGCTTCCGGTCACGCACTGTCGTTCAAGTCACTCTAGCATCGTCAAATCTGCAAAAGACAACGAGCAATAACCGACGGCGGGTTGTCACTTTATTTCCCGACATTCAGCGCTGTCCTGCTCACAGCCAGCGTCAGCAGCCCTGCAGCCCAGCTTAGATGCGCCATCTGTTCCCTTGTCCCACTTCCACAGATGATGATGATGATGATGGGTGGCCTGACGATGCGACAGTCACCACACAGCTACAGTCCGCAGAAATAAGCCCCAGTGTTCAGCAAAGAAACTAAATATGTCTGTATCTTTTATTTCCGAGGCAGCAGCAGCACGCACTCGCAAATTGCATGGGTTTGTGTTGCACAACAGGATGATTCCGGGTGCTCCCAGGTTGATGGGGCTTGTAAACACGCTAATCCATGAGTTTTCCTCTTCCGGTTCATCAGCACATTGAAAAGGGATTGAAATAACATAATTTGCAACCTTGATTTCACTAAAATTGTTTGCCACTTGCAAATAATATTGTGAATCTACAAGAATAATTGGACCAGGCTTCAATAAAAGGCTTAAGATGTTTTTTTTTCAAAAGGAAAACTGTTTGACATATGAAATTTGAATACAGACCATTATTTAACTATTTATTAGATTACACCTCCATCTTCATCTCATAAACACTGAATCCATAAGCACTGACTAGCAGCTTTGTTTGAATCCTACATGCCTTTTCACTGCTACACATGAAACTTGACAGTGGTGAATGTTTCCTCCTTCCTTTATTAGCTGTTTTAGAAAAATTGTCAAATTTTAATCATTTGAATTTGTAAAATTTAGTTGCTAATAATTACAAATAATAACTCAAAAGATGGTTTAAATCTTTATTTAGATTAAGTATTTTTATTATTGTAGTTTCTGATGAGCAAACCACAAAAAAATCTCAATTAATACAATTGTGCATGATCAAATAAATATAGATTTTTTAAAATACACTACACAATAAATAGATTTTAAATAAATTAGAACATTGGCCCTCACTGGATTGTTCTTTCATTTAATATAGGTCAGCTGTGCCCTTTACAACTTTACAATAAAATATGCTCTTGTTATGCTTCAATACTATTCAAGATTACAGAAAAGATTAGAGAATTTTTGTTAAAGTAAAACTGTCGTCAGATTAATGTCCCAATAGGAATGTCACAATTCGCATGTTTCATACTTCAACTACATGTTACTATAATGTCACTGTGCTTTAACAGTTTTTATTTTCCAATTTGGCCAATGTGTGTTGATACTAAACAAGACAACACAAGATACAGTCACCAAGTGAACTAAAAGTATAGTGCTTGGGAAAATAATATTGATTTATACATTCATAAAATAGTGTAACTATTGTTTGACACCAGTGTTAATAGATACTGTTATTACAGTGTTTGCTTTATTATTCTAATGGACCAGATTCTTCTCCAGTTCATCCAATGTAATTCAGTTCTTTAGATCATTGTGAATCTGAGATTTTCTGTGATGAAAAAGTTATTTTTCTCAGTAGTGATGACAATTCAGATGGAAATCAGCAGATTCTATTGCTGGTTTGACAGTAGCCATGACAACAGAACCAGGCAGAATGCAGTCATGAAGCTGATCTTGTAGGTTACTCCACTTGAAGCTATAAATGAGAAAAAACAATCAAAAACAAACATTAATTTAAAAAAATAACTGTGCAGCTTTTGAGTTTTGTTCAAGTAGAAGTCCATGTTACTTACATATGCCATTCACAAGGATGGAGATGGCTTCAATGTCAAAGCCAGTGACGTATGGAGCTGCATTCATCAAAACATGTGCAATCTGAGTGTTATTGGGAACAGACGTGCCAACAAAGGCAAGCTCCAAATCGTTGTAGATTGATCCATTTCTGCAGAAGGGGAAAAAATATATTACTTTATATCGCAATTAGGGCATGAGCCTAAAAATATAATAAAATTAGAATGAACAAATTACCTGAATCCCACCACTTTCAAGTCCTTGAAGGAAGAAGGGAATGCATTTTGGTACCTAGGCTGAAGCTATAGAAGTAGAAAACACTGTGTTTTAAAAACAAATGTTTTTTCTTTTCAAGTTTTAAATGACTTGATGTTTTTCATATATTGTATCACAATCTAAATAAATAAGCATTTTATATAGTAATATTTTGTTTACACTTTGTAATCTGCATGAGTATTTCCTAATTTGTCTCTGTTTTCTGTATTTTCTGCCACACAAAACAAAATGAGACCAGCAAGTAAGGAATCACTAACGTTTTTAAGAGAGCAGAGACTAATTTTAAGACTCTATATTTCTAAACTGTGTTGACATTTTTTGAAGTGAAACATAACTGTAGGTTAAGTTTCAAACACTGTATATCTGATTATACATTAATTTTTCATACTTTATATACTTTTAGTTGGATTAACTAATATTATTAGTATCCACGTTTAGCATGCTTTCCGTCTTGGCACTTACTAAACATCTTATTATAACAGTATTATAGTTTGCTAATAATAATAATTCTAGATAAATAGGTCATTTACAACAGAAATATTGACCAACAATAAATACATTTTCAAGATGTAACATCAGTTACTAAATGTAAAAAATATTTTATTACATGTTGATATTCAATTATGATTGTTTCTAACAATAACATTTAGTTAAGTTGTTCCATAAAAGAATTACACTGTGTTTGTTCTGAGTGTGAGGTTTACCTGTGTCGTTATATTTGCAGATCGTTTAATAAAAGCTTCAGATGATGCATCATTCAAGTCAACTGTGAACTTGTCTAAACGAGATCTGAAAGTCACCAAAGTTGTTGTGAGTGCTGCAGTTGATGTTGCAGCAGTTTTAGTTACACTGGCTGTCGGTGCAGTAGTTGAAGTTGTATTTGGATCTGTAACTGGACTTGCTGTAAAACATTAAGGTAGACATTAAGTAAATAGGTTTGCAGTTATGAAGTACTGAAGTTATGAATGCTAAGAATTATTTACATGTTTTTATGAATGATTTCTTGGGTTTGAGGCTTTTCTTTTTCTAAATTACTGTTGTTGCTCATAACATGAGCTGCATATTATTTCTTCCTGTTATACATGTTAGAGTGAAATATTGTCTTGTGTTTACTTACATATTAATTGGACATTGTTGGGGTTTATAGCCACAGTGAAGTTACTGCTGGAATCGTTTACAGCTAGTACAAAGGTCTGAACAACCACTGCGTTCATTGGGAGATCTGCAGTGGGAATGTTCTCATTGAACACAATCCCTATTTCAGCTTCAGTTCCATCCACTCGTGTTGCAGTACTCCTGTATTATAACCAAATGAGAAACACAATGACATGAAACTATTCTGTCCAACTGTGTGATTTATAGATCACAATAACAGCATTGCCTTGCACAAATCCTGCTTAAAAACAAAATTAGAAAGCTGTGTAAAGAAAACGCTTTTACCTGAAAGCTTTCACATAGCAGTGGTCAAACTGATTGCCAAACCTTTTACGATATATTTCATTACACTGCAACAAAGAAAACAATAAAAATTGATATAAAATATTTATAAAAAGAAAATGCAAATTTTGATCAGTATGGTTTCAACTTAATAAATTTGTCAGAATCTTTAAAAATATATATTTAATGTGAAATTTCACTCACCGGTCCTACAATTCGTTCTTCAAGATCTTTGAATTGACTGCTGCTGCTGTTGGTAAGTTCAGCTGAAAAAGGTTCATTTACCAGGCTTGCTGTGATAGTATAAATAGGTACAATGATATCTGCAACTGTAGTTGTTGCTGCAGCAGCTGTTGTTGTTTGAGTCTGTGTAGTTGTTGTAGAAGCAGTTGTTGTTTTAGTTGTTGCTGCACTTATTGTCAGACTGGGTGTTGTTGCAGATGTTAGTGCTGTAGTTGTTGGTGCCACAGGTGTAGTTGTATTTGGATCTGTAACAGGACTTGCTGTAAAACATTAAGATAGATATTTAGTAAACAGGTGTTTTATTTTGCATTTATGTATTTCTGAAGTTCTGATTGTTAAGAATTATTTGCATGACAAGCATTGTGGCTGAATAGACTCTATCTACTATACAACATTGAACAATGCTTTTATGAATGATTGCTATGAGGCTTTTCTATATCTAAATTACTGTTGTTGATCATAACATGAGCTGCACATTATTTCTATGGTTTATACATGTTAGAGTGAAATATTGTGTTGTGTTTACTTACATATTAATTGGACATTGTTGGGGTTTATAGCCACGGTGAAGTTATTGCTGGAATCGTTTACAGCCAGTACAAAGGTCTGAACAACCAATGCATTCGTTGGGAGATCTGCAGTGGTATTGGCCTCATTGAACACAACCTCTATTTCCGCTTCAGTTCCATCCACTCGTGTTGCAGTACTCCTGTATTATAACCAAATGAGAAACATAATGAAGTGAAAATATTTTGTCCAAAATTATTGTAAAAATGACAATAATATCATTACCATGTACAAATCCTGCTTAAAAACAAAATTAAAAAGCTACTGTAAAGAAAATGTGTTTACCTGAAAGCTTTCACATTGCAGTGGTTAAACCGATTGCCAAACTTTTCACTGTATATTTCATTACACTGCAACAAGAAGGAAAAAGAAGTAATGGGTTTAAAATAAAAAATCGAATGCAGATTTTGATCAGTAAAATATTTCTTAATAGATTTTCTTTCAGCTACATTGGGTAAATAATGTAACTGACTGTGTTATTATCGAAAAAAAAGGGTAGTTTCACTTACCGGCTGCCTAACTCGTTCTTCAAGATCCTTGAATTGACTGCTGCTACGGTTTGTGAGTTCAGCTGAGAAAGGTTCATTTACTAAAGTTGCTGTAATAGTATAAATAGGTACAGTCGTGTTTGCAACTGTGACTGTTGTTTGGCTTGGCGAAAATGTTACAGCAGTTGTTTTAAGTGGTGTGGCTGTGCTTGTCTGTAAACTTGCAGAAGTTGTGGGTGAAAGACTTATTGTTGTTGTTGCCCCATTTGTTGAAGTATTCTGAGATGTGCCTAATTCAGTTATACTTGTAGGCTTTTGAGTAGTTGCAGTAGTTGTTTCATTTTTTGCTGTGGGTGACTGAATTGATGTTGTTGCAGGTGCCAATGTTACTTTTGTATATGCTTCAGTTATTGTTGTTGCCTTAGTTATTGTGGGTGTGTCCATTGTTGTTGGGGCTGCTTCAGTTAGAGCTGCTGTTGTAACGGTCTCAGTGAATAATGTTGTGGTTGTTGGTGGTGTCTCCAGTGTTGTTGTTGTTTCAGTTGTGGGTTTCTCCGTTGTGGTTGTTGTTGGTGTCTCAGTGGTTGTTTCAGTTGTGGTTGTTGTGGGTGTCTCAGTTGTTGTGGTTGTTGTTGTTGTCTCTGTGGTTGTGGTTGATTTTGGTGTCTCACTTGTTGTGGTTGTTGTGGGGGTTTCAGTTGTAGTTGTTTCAGTTGTGGTTGTTGTGGGTGTCTCTGTGGTTGTGGTTGTTGTTTCAGTTGTGGTTGTTGTTGGTGTGTAAGTTGTGGTTGTTGTTGTGGGTGTTTCAGTTGTAGTTGTTTTTGGTGTCTCAGTTGTGGTAGTTATTTCAGTTGTGGTTGTTGTTGGTGTCTCAGTTGTTGGTGTCTCAGTTGTGGTGGTTGTTTCAATTGTGGTTGTTGTGGGTGTCTCAGTGGTTGTGGTTGTTGTTGGTGTCTCAGTTGTGGTGGTTGTTTCAGTTGTGGTTGTTGTGGGTGTCTCTGTGTTTGTAGTGGTTGTGGGAGTTTCAGTTGTGGTTGTTTCAGTTGTTGTTGTTTGTGTCTCCGTGGTTGTGGCTGTCTCGGTTGTAGTTGTTGTTTCAGTTGTTGTTGTGGGTGTGTCCATTGTAGTTGTTGTCTCAGTTGTGGTGGTTGTTTCAGTTGTGGTTGTTGTGGGTGTCTCTGTGGTTGTTGGTGTCTCAGTTGTGGTGGTTGTTTCAATTGTGGTTGTTGTGGGTGTTTCTGTGGTTGTAGTGGTTGTGGGAGTTTCAGTGGCCGTGGTTGTTGGTGTCTCAGTGGTTGTGGTTTCAGTTGTGGTTGTTGTTGATGTCTCAGTTGTGGTTGTTGTGGGAGTCTCAGTTGTGGTTGTTGTTGGAGTATCAGTTGTTGTGGTTGTTTCAGTTGTGGTTTTTGTGGGTGTGTCAGTTGTAGTTGATGTTTCTGTTGTGGTTGTTGTAGGTGTCTCTGTGGTTGTAGTGGTTGTGGGAGTTTCACTGGTGGTGGTTGTTGGTGTCTCAGTGGTTGTGGTTGTTGGTGATTTCTCAGTTGTGGTTGTTGTGGGAGTCTCAGTTGTGGTTGTTGTTGGAGTATCAGTTGTGGTAGTTGTTTCAGTTGTTGTTGTAGGTGTGTCAGTTGTTGTGGTTGTTTCAGTTGTGGGTGTCTCTGTGGTTGTGGTGGTTGCGGGAGTTTCAGTTGTGGTTGTTTCAGTTGTTGTTGTTGTTGGTGTCTCGGTGGTTGTGGGTGTCTTCGTTGTAGTTGTTGTTTCAGTTGTTGTTGTGGGTGTGTCTGTTGTAGTTGTTGTTGGTGTGTCAGTTGTGGTTGTTGTGGGTGTCTCTGTGGTTGTGGTGGTTGTGGGAGTTTCAGTTGTGGTTGTTGTTGGTGTCTCAGTGGTTGTTGTTGGTGTCTCAGTCGTTGTGGTGGTTGTTTCAGTTGTGGTTGTTGTGGGTGTCTCGGTTGTACTTGTTGTTTCAGTTGTTTTTGTGGGTGTGTCCGTTGTGGTTGTTGTTGGTGTCTCAGTGGTTGTGGTTGTTGTTGGTGTCTCAGTGGTTGTAGTTGTTGTTTCCGTTGTGGTTGTTGTGGGTGTCTCTGTGGTTGTGGTGGTTGTGGGAGTTTCAGTTGTGGTGGTTGTTTCAGTTTATGGTTCTTGCTTCAGTTGTGGTTGTTGTTGGTGTGTCGGTGGTTGTGGTTGTTGTTTCAGCTGTGGTTGTTGTTGGTGTGTCGGTGGTTGTGGTTGTTATTTCAGCTGCGGTTGTTGTTGGTGTGTCAGTTGTTGTGGTTGTTTCAGTGGTGGTTGTTGTCGGTGTCTCAGTCGTTGTGGTGGTTGTTGGTGTCTCAGTGGTTGTGGTTGTTGTTTCAGTTGTGGTTGTTTCAGTTGTTGTTGTTGTTGGTGTCTCGGTGGTTGTGGTTGTTTCAGTTATGGTGGTTGTTTGAGTTGTTGTAGTTTTTGTTGGTGTCTCCGTTGTAGTTGTTGATTCAGTTGTTGTTGTGGGTGTGTCTGTTGTAGTTGTTGTCTCAGTTCTGGTGGTTGTTGTAGCTGTGTCAGTTGTGGTGGTTGTTTCAGTTGTGGTTGTTGTTGGTGTCTCTGTGGTTGTAGTGGTTGTGGGAGTTTCAGTTGTGGTTTTTTCAGTTGCAGTTGTTGTTGGTGTCTCAGTTGTGGTGGTTGTTTCAGTTGTGGTTGTTGTGGGTGTCTCAGTTGTAGTTGTTGTTTCAGTTGTTGTTGTGGGTGTGTCCGTTGTGGTTGTTGGTGTTTCAATGGTTTTGGTTGTGGTTGGTGTCTCAGTGGTTGTAGTTGTTGTTGGTGTCTCAGTTGTGGTGGTTGTGTCAGTTGTGGTTGTTGTAGGTGTCTCTGTGGTTGTAATGGTTGTGGGAGTTTCAGTTGTGGTGGTTGTTGGTGTCTCAGTGGTTGTGGTTTCAGTTGTGGTTGTTGTTGATGTCTCAGTTGTGGTTGTTGTGGGAGTCTCAGTTGTGGTTGTTGTTGGAGTATCAGTTGTGGTAGTTGTTTCAGTTGTTGTTGTAGGTGTGTCAGTTGTTGTGGTTGTTTCAGTTGTGGTTGTTGTGGGTGTCTCAGTTGTGGTGGTTGTTTCAGTTGTTGTTTTAGGTGTGTCAGTTGTAGTTGTTGTTGGTGTCTCAGTTGTGGTTGTTGTGGGTGTCTCTGTGGTTGTGGTGGTTGTGGGAGTTTCAGTTGTGGTTGTTGTTGGTGTCTCAGTGGTTGTTGTTGGGGTCTCAGTGGTTGTGGTTTCAGTTGTGGTGGTTGTTGGTGTCTCAGTCGTTGTGGTGGTTGTTTCAGTTGTGGTTGTTGTGGGTGTCTCGTTTGTAGTTGTTGTTTCAGTTTTTGTTGTGGGTGTGTCCGTTGTGGTTGTTGTTGGTGTTTCAGTGGTTGTGGTTGTTGTTGGTGTCTTTGTGGTTGTGGTGGTTGTGGGAGTTTCAGTTGTGGTGGTTGTTTCAGTTGTGGTTGTTGTTGGTGTCTTTGTGGTTGTGGTGGTTGTGGGAGTTTCAGTTGTGGTGGTTGTTTCAGTTGTGGTTGTTGTTGGTGTGTCGGTGGTTGTGGTTGTTATTTCAGCTGTGGTTGTTGTTGGTGTGTTGGTGGTTGTGGTTGTTATTTCAGCTGCGGTTGTTCTTGGTGTGTCAGTTGTTGTGGTTGTTTCAGTGGTGGTTGTTGTCGGTGTCTCAGTCGTTGTGGTGGTTGTTGGTGTCTCAGTGGTTGTGGTTGTTGTTTCCGTTGTGGTTGTTGTGGGTGTCTCTGTGGTTGTGGGAGTTTCAGTTGTGGTTGTTTCAGTTGTTGTTGTTGTTGGTGTCTCGGTGGTTGTGGTTGTCTCAGTTGTGGTGGTTGTTTGAGTTGTTGTAGTTGTTGTTGGTGTCTTTGTTGTAGTTGTTGTTTCAGTTGTTGTTGTGGGTGTGTCCGTTGTAGTTGTTGTTGGTGTCTCAGTTGTTGTGGTTGTTTCAGTTGTTGTTGTAGGTGTGTCAGTTGTTGTGGTTGTTTCAGTTGTGGTTGTTGTGGGTGTCTCTGTGGTTGTGGTTGTTGTGGGTGTCTCTGTGGTTGTGGTGGTTGTGGGAGTTTCAGTTGTGGTGGTTGTTTCAGTTGTGGTTGTTGTGGGTGTCTCTGTGGTTGTAGTGGTTGTGGGAGTTTCAGTTGTGGTTTTTTCAGTTGTTGTTGTTGTTGGTGTCTCGGTGGTTGTGGTTGTCTCAGTTGTGGTTTTTGTTTGAGTTGTAGTTTTTGTTGGGGGTGTCTCGGTTGTAGTTGTTGTTTCAGTTGTTGTTGTGGGTGTGTCCGTTGTAGTTGTTGTTGGTGTCTCAGTTGTGGTGGTTGTTTCAGTTGTGGTTTTGATGGGTGTCTCTGTGGCTGTGGTGGTTGTGGGAGTTTCAGTTGTGGTGGTTGTTTCAGTTGTGGTTGTTGTGGGTGTCTCAGTGGTTGTTGTTGGGGTCTCAGTCGTTGTGGTTTCAGTTGTGGTGGTTGTTGGTGTCTCAGTTGTTGTGGTGGTTGTTGGTGTCTCAGTGGTTGTGGTTGTTGTTTCCGTTGTGGTTGTTGTGGGTGTCTCTGTGGTTGTGGGAGTTTCAGTTGTGGTTGTTTCAGTTGTTGTTGTTGGTGTCTCGGTGGTTGTGGTTGTCTCAGTTGTGGTGGTTGTTTGAGTTGTTGTAGTTGTTGTTGGTGTCTCCGTTGTAGTTGTTGTTTCAGTTGTTGTTGTGGGTGTGTCCATTATATTTGTTGTTGGTGTCTCAGTTGTGGTTGTTGTGGGTGTCTCTGTTGTTGTGGTGGTTGTGGGAGTTTCAGTTGTGGCTATTGTGGGTGTCTCTGTGGTTGTGGTGGTTGTGGGAGTTTCAGTTGTGGTGGTTGTTTCAGTTGTGGTTGTTGTGCGTGTCTCGGTGGTTGTTGTTGGGGTCTCAGTCTTTGTGGTTTCAGTTGTGGTGGTTGTTGGTGTCTCAGTCGTTGTGGTGGTTGTTGGTGTCTCAGTGGTTGTGGTTGTTGTTGGTGTCTCAGTGGTTGTAGTTGTTGTTGGTGTCTCAGTGGTTGTGGTTTCAGTTGTAGTTGTTGTTGATGTCTCAGTTGTGGTTGTTGTTGGAGTATCAGTTGTTGTGGTTGTTTCAGTTGTGGTTGTTGTGGGTGTGTCAGTTGTAGTTGATGTTTCAGTTGTTGTTGTTGTGGGTGTCTCCGTTGTGGTGGTTGTTGGTGTCTCAGTGGTTGTAGTTATTGTTGGTGTCTCATTTGTGGTGGTTGTTTCAGTTGTTGATGTCTCTGTGGTTGTGGTGGTTGTGGGAGTTTCAGTTGTGGTGGTTGTTTCAGCTGTGGTTGTTGTTGGTGTCTCTGTGGTTGTGGTGGTTGTGGGAGTTTCAGTTGTGGTTTTGGTGTCTCAGTGTTGTGGTGGTTGTTGGGGTCTCAGTGGTTGTGGTTTCAGTTTGGTGGTTGTTGGTGTCTCAGTGGTTGTGGTGGTTGTTGGTGTCTCAGTGGTTTGTGTTGTTGTTTCAGTTGTGGTTGTTTTGTTGGTGTCTCTGTTGTGGTTGTGGTGGTTTGGAGTTTCAGTTGTTGTGGTTGTTTCAGCTGTGGTTGTTGTTGGTGTCTCAGTGGTTACAGTTGTTGTTGTTGTGGTGTCTCCAGTTGTGGTTGTTGTTGGAGTCTCAGTGGTTGTAGTTGTTGTTGTGTCTCATTTGTGGGGGTGTTTCAGTTGTGGTGTCTGTTGTTTGGTGGTTGTGGGAGTTTCAGTTGTGTTTTTTTGTTGTGTGTCTCAGTGGTTGTAGTTGTTTTTGGTGTCTCAGTTGTAGTGGTTGTTTCAGTTGTGGTTGTTGTGGGTGTCTCTGTGGTTGTGGTGGTTGTTTCAGTTGTGGTTGTTGTGGGTGTCTCTGTGGTTGTAGTGGTTGTGGGAGTTTCAGTGGTGGTTGTTGCTGGTGTCTGTGGTTGTGGTTTCAGTTGTGGTTGTTGTGGTGTCTCTGTGGTTGTGGTGGTTGTGGGTGTCTCAGTGGTTGTAGTTGTTGTTGGTGTCTCAGTTGTGGTGGTTGTTTGAGTTGTTGTAGTTGTTGTTGGTGTCTCAGTGGTTGTGGTTTCAGTTGTTGTTGTGGGTAGGTCCATTATAGTTGTTGTTGGTGTCTCAGTTGTGGTTGTTGTGGGTGTCTCTGTGGTTGTGGTGGTTGTTTCAGTTGTGGTGGTTGTTTCAGTTTGTGGTGTCTCTGTGGTTGTAGTGGTTGTGGGAGTTTCAGTTGTGGTTGTTTCAGTTGTTGTTGTTGTTGGTGTCTCGGTGGTTGTGGTTGTCTCAGTTGTGGTTGTTGTTTGAGTTGTAGTTGTTTTGTGTCTCAGTTGTGGTGTTGTTTCAGTTGTTGTTGTGGGTGTGTCCGTTGTAGTTGTTGTTAGTGTCTCAGTTGTGGTGGTTGTTTCAGTTGTGGTTGTTGTGGGTGTCTCTGTGGTTGTGGTGGTTGTGGGAGTTTCAGTTGTGTTGGTTGTTTCAGTTGTGGTTGTGGTGGTTGTCTCAGTTGTAGTTGTTGTTTCAGTTGTTGTTGTGGGTGTGTCCGTTGTGGTTGTTGTTGGTGTCTCAGTGGTTGTAGTTGTTGTTGGTGTCTCAGTTGTGGTGGTTGTTTCAGTTGTGGTTGTTGTGGGTGTCTCTGTGGTTGTAATGGTTGTGGGAGTTTCAGTTGTGGTGGTTGTTGGTGTCTCAGTGGTTGTGGTTTCAGTTGTGGTTGTTGTTGATGTCTCAGTTGTGGTTGTTCTGGGAGTCTCAGTTGTGGTTGTTGTTGGATTATCAGTTGTGGTAGTTGTTTCAGATGTTGTTGCAGGTGTGTCAGTTTTTGTGGTTGTTGTGGTTGTTTCAGTTGTGGTTGTTGTGGGTGTATCAGTTGTGGTGGTTGTTTCTGTTGTGGTTGTTGTGGGTGTCTCTGTGGTTGTGGTGGTTTTGGTAGTTTCAATTGTTGTTGTTGGTGTCTCGGTGGTTGTGGGTGTCTCGGTTGTAGTTGTTGTTTCAGTTGTTGTTGTGGATGTGTCCGTTGTAGTTGTTGTTGGTGTCTCAGTTTTGGTGGTTGTTGTTGGTGTCTCTGTGGTTGTTGTTGTGGAGTTTCAGTTGTGGTTGTTGTTGGTGTCTCTGTGGTTGTAGTTGTGGTTGTGGGAGTTCACTGGTGGTGGTTGTTGGTGTCTCAGTGGTTGTGGTTGTTGTTGATGTCTCAGTTGTGGTTGTTGTGGGAGTCTCAGTTGTGGTTGTTGTTGGAGTATCAGTTGTGGTAGTTGTTACAGTTGTTGTTGTAGGTGTGTCAGTTGTCGTTGTTTCAGTTGTGGTTGTTGTGGGTGTCTCAGTTGTAGTTGATGTTTCAGTTGTTGTTGTGGGTGTCTCCGTTGTTGTGATTGTTGGTGTCTCAGTGGTTGTAGTTATTGTTGGTGTCTCAGTTGTGGTGGTTGTTTCAGTTGTAGGTGTCTCTGTGGTTGTGGTGGTTGTGGGAGTTTCAGTTGTGGTTGTTTCAGTTGTTGTTGTTGTTGGTGTCTCTGTGGTTGTGGTTGTCTCAGTTGTGGTGGTTGTTTGAGTTGTTGTTGTTGTTGGTGTCTCCGTTGTAGTTGTTGTTTCAGTTGTTGTTGTGGGTGTGTCCGTTGTAGTTGTTGTTGGTGTCTCAGTTGTGGTTGTTGTTGGTGTCTCTGTGGTTGTGGTGGTTGTGGGGTTTCGTTTGGTGGTTGTTTCAGTTTGTTGTCTCTGTAGTGTCTCAGTGGTTTGGGAGTTTCAGTTGTGGTTGTTTCAGTTGTTGTTGTTGTTGGTGTCTGTGGATGTGGTTGTGGGGAGTCCGTTGTTGTTGTTGTTGGTGTCTCAGTTGTGGTGGTTGTTTCAGATTTCAGTTGTGGTTTTGTGGGTGTCTCAGTTGTGGTTGTTGTTGGGGTCTCAGTTGTGGTGTGTTGTTTCAGTTGTGGTTGTTGTGGGTGTCTCTGTGGTTGTGGTGGTTTGGGAGTTTCAGTTGTGGTTGTTTCAGTTGTCTTTGGTGTCTCGGTGGTTGTGGGTGTCTCAGTTTAGTTGTTGTTTGTTGTTGTTTGTGTTGTTGTAGTTGTTGTTGGTGTCTCAGTTGTGGTGGTTGTTTCAGTTTGTTGTTGTGGGTGTGTCCATTATAGTTGTTGTTGATGACTCAGTTGTGGTTGTTGTGGGTGTCTCTGTGGTTGTGGTGGTTGTGGAGTTTCAGTTGTGGTGGTTGTTTCAGTTGTGGTTGTAGGTTTGTCAGTTGTTGTGGTTGTGGGAGTTTCAGTTGTGGTTGTTTGTTGTTGTTGTTGTTGGTGTCTGTGGATGTGATGTCTCAGTTGTTTTTGTGGGTGTGTCAGTTGTAGTTGTTTTGGTGTCTCTGTTGTGGTGTGTTGTTTCAGTTGTGATGTTTGTTGTTGTTGTGGTGTCTCAGTTGTAGTTGTTGTTTCAGTTGTGGTTGTGGGTGTGTCCGTTGTGGTTGTTGTTGGTGTTTCAGTGGTTGTGATTGTTGTTGGTGTCTCTGTGGTTGTAATGGTTGTGGGAGTTTCAGTTGTGGTGGTTGTTGGTGTCTCAGTGGTTGTGGTTTCAGTTGTGGTTGTTGTTGATGTCTCAGTTGTGGTGGTTGTTTCTGTTGTGGTTGTTGTGGGTGTCTCTGTGGTTGTGGTGGTTGTGGGAGTTTCAGTTGTTGTTGTTTGGTGTCTCAGTGGTTGTTGTTGGGGTCTCAGTTGTTGATGTTTCAGTTGTGGTTGTTGTGGGTGTCTCAGTTGTGGTTGTTGTGGTATTGTGGTGGTTGTGGGAGTTTCAGTTGTGGTTGTTTCAGTTGTGGTGGTTGTTGGTGTTGTGGTTGTGGTTTCAGTTGTTGTTGTTGTTGATGTCTCCAGTTGTGGTGGTTGTTGGTGTCTCAGTTGTTGTTATTGGTGGTGTCAGTTGTGGTGGTTTTTTCAGTTGTGGGTGTCTCTGTGGTTGTGGTGGTTGTGGGAGTTTCAGTTGTTGTTGTTTGGTGTTGTTGTTGTTGGTGTCTCGGTGGTTGTTGATGTCTCAGTTGTGGTTGTTGTTTGAGTCTCAGTTGTTGTTGTTGTTGGTGTATCAGTTGTAGTTGATGTTTTCAGTTGTTGTTGTGGGTGTGTCCAGTTGTTGTGGTGTTTCAGTGGTTGTGGTGTTGTTGGTGTCTTGTGGTGGTTTGGAATTCAGTTGTGGGTTGTTTCAGTTGTTGTTGTTGGTGTCTCAGTGGTTGTGGTTTTCAGTTGTGGTTGTTGTTGTTGTTCAGTTGTGGTGGTGTTTCTCTGTGGTTGTGGTGGTCTCTGTGGTTGTGGTGGTTGTGGTTGTTTCAGTTGTTGTTGTTGTTGGTGTCTCAGTGGTTGTGGTTTGTCAGTTGTTGATGTGTCAGTTGTGGTTGTGGGAGTGTCAGTTGTGGTTGTTGTTGGTGTATCAGTTGTTGTGGTTGTTTCAGTTGTGGTTGTTGTGGGTGTCTGTCTGGTTGTGGTTGATGGGAGTTTCAGTTGTTGTTGTGGTTGTTCCAGTTGTGGTGGTTGTTGGTGTCTCAGTGGTTGTTGTTGTTGTGGTCTCAGTCAGTTGTGGTCAGTTTTTCAGTTGTGGGTGTCTCTGTGGCTGTGGTGGTTGTGGGAGTTTCAGTTTTGTGGTTGTTTCAGTTGTTGTTGTTGTTGGTGTCTCGGTGGTTGTAGTTGTTGTCTCAGTTGTTGTTGTGGTTGTTTGAGTTGTTGTTGTTGTTGGTGTTCCAGTTGTTGTTGTTGTTGTTGGTGTCTCAGTGGTTGTAGTTGTTGTTGGTGTTCAGTTGTGGTGGTTGTTTCAGTTGTGGTTGTTGTTGGTGTCTCTGTGGTTGTAATGGTTGTGGGAGTTTCAGTTGTGGTGGTGTTGTTTGGTGCTCAGTGGTTGTGGTTTCAGTTGTGGATGTTGTTGATGTCTCAGTTGTGGTTGTTGTGGGAGTCTCAGTTGTGGTTGTTGTTGGAGTATTAGTTGTGGGGGGTAGTTATTTCAGTTGTTGTCAGGTTCAGTTGTTGTGGTTGTTGTGGTTGTTTCAGTTGTGGGTGTCTCAGTTGTGGTGGTTGTTTCTGTTGTGGTTGTTGTGGGTGTCTCTGTGGTTGTGGGAGTTTCAATTGTTGTTGTTGTTGGTGTCGCGGTGGTTGTGGGTGTCTCGGTTGTAGTTGTTGTTTCAGTTGTTGTTGTGGGTGTGTCCGTTGTAGTTGTTGTTGATGTCTCAGTTGTGGTTGTTGTGGGAGTCTCAGTTGTGGTTGTTGTTGAATTATCAGTTGTGGTTGTTGTTGGAGTCTCTGTGGTTGTAATGGTTGTGGGAGTTTCACTGGTGGTGGTTGTTGGTGTCTCAGTGGTTGTGGATTCAGTTGTGGTTGTTGTTGATGTCTCAGTTGTGGTTGTTGTGGGTGTCTCAGTGGTTGTAGTTATTGTTGGTGTCCCAGTTGTGGTGGTTGTTTCAGTTGTGGGTGTCTCTGTGGTTGTGGTGGTTGTGGGAGTTTCAGTTGTGGATGTTTCAGTTGTTGTTGTTGGTGTCTCTGTGGTTGTGGTTGTCTCAGTTGTGGTGGTTGTTTGAGTTGTTGTTGTTGTTGGTGTCTCAGTTGTGGTTGTTGTGGGTGTCTCTGTGGTTGTGGTGGTTGTGGGAGTTTCAGTTGTGGTTGTTGTTGGTGTTTCAGTGGATGTGGTAGTTGTTTCACCTGTGGTTGTTGTTAGGGTCGCAGTCGTTGTGGTGGTTGTTGGTGTCTCAGTTGTTGTGGTTTTTGTTTCAGTTGTGGTTGTTGTGGGTGTCTCTGTGGTTGTGGTGGTTGTGGGAGTTTCAGTTGTGGTGGTTGTTTCAGTTGTGGTTGTTGTGGGTGTCTCTGTGGTTGTGGTGGTTGTGGGAGTTTCAGTTGTGGTTGTTTCAGTTGTTGTTGTTGGTGTCTCGGTGGTTGTGGTTGTCTCAGTTGTGGTTGTTGTTTGAGTTGTAGTTGTTGTGGGTGTCTCGGTTGTAGTTGTTGTTTCAGTTGTTGTTGTGGGTGTGTCCGTTGTAGTTGTTGTTAGTGTCTCAGTTGTGGTGGTTGTTTCAGTTGTGGTTGTTGTGGGTGTGTCTGTGGTTGTAATGGTTGTGGGAGTTTCAGTTGTGGTGGTTGTTGGTGTTTCAGTGGTTGTGGTTTCAGTTGTGGTTGTTGTTGATGTCTCAGTTGTGGTTGTTGTGGGAGTCTCAGTTGTGGTTGTTGTTGGTGTCTCAGTTGTGGTAGTTGTTTCAGTTGTTGTTGTAGGTGTGTCAGTTGTTGTGGTTGTGTCCGTTGTAGTTGTTGTTAGTGTCTCAGTTGTGGTGGTTGTTTCAGTTGTAGGTGTCTCTGTCGTTGTGGTGGTTGTGGGAGATTCAGTTGTGGTTGTTTCAGTTGTTGTTGTTGGTGTCTCGGTGGTTGTGGTTGTCTCGGTTGTGGTGGTTGTTTCAGTTGTAGGTGTCTCTGTGGTTGTGGTGGTTGTGGGAGTTTCTGTGGTTGTGGTTGTTTCAGTTGTTGTTGTTGTTGGTGTCTCGGTGGTTGTGGTTGTGTCAGTTGTTGTTGTGTCAGTTGTGGTTGTGGGTGTGTCCGTTGTAGTTGTTGTTGGTGTCTCAGTTGGGGTGGTTGTTTCAGTTGTGGTTGTTGTGGGTGTCTCTGTGGTTGTGGTGGATGTGGGAGTTTCAGTTGTGGTGGTTGTTTCAGTTGTGGTTGTTGTGGGTGTCTTGGTGGTTGTTGTTGTGGTCTCAGTCGTTGTGGCTTCAGTTGTGGTTGTTGTGGGTGTCTCTGTGGCTGTGGTGGTTGTGGGAGTTTCAGTTTTGGTGGTTGTTTCAGTTGTGGTTGTTGTGGGTGTCTCGGTTGTAGTTGTTGTTTCAGTTGTTGTTGTGGGTGTGTCCGTTGTGTTTGTTGTTGGTGTTTCAGTTGTTGTGGTTGTTGTTGGTGTCTCAGTGGTTGTAGTTGTTGTTGGTGTCTCAGTTGTGGTGGTTGTTTCAGTTGTGGTTGTTGTGGGTGTCTCTGTGGTTGTAATGGTTGTGGGAGTTTCAGTTGTTGTGGTTGTTGGTGTCTCAGTGGTTGTGGTTTCAGTTGTGGATGTTGTTGATGTCTCAGTTGTGGTTGTTGTGGGAGTCTCAGTTGTGGTTGTTGTTGGAGTATTAGTTGTGGTAGTTGTTTCAGTTGTTGTTGTAGGTGTGTCAGTTGTTGTGGTTGTTGTGGTTGTTTCAGTTGTGGTTGTTGTGGGTGTCTCAGTTGTGGTGGTTGTTTCTGTTGTGGTGGTTGTTTCTGTTGTGGTTGTTGTGGGTGTCTCTGTGGTTGTGGGAGTTTCAATTTTTGTTGTTGTTGGTGTCGCGGTGGTTGTGGGTGTCTCGGTTGTAGTTGTTGTTTCAGTTGTTGTTGTGGGTTTGTCCGTTGTAGTTGTTGTTGGTGTCTCAGTTGTGGTTGTTGTGGGTGTCTCTTTGGTTGTAGTGGTTGTGGGAGTTTCACTGGCGGTGGTTGTTGGTGTCTCAGTGGTTGTGGTTGTTGTTGATGTCTCAGTTGTGGTTGTTGTTGGAGTATCAGTTGTGGTTGTTGTTGGAGTCTCTGTGGTTGTAGTGGTTGTGGGAGTTTCACTGGTGGTGGTTGTTGGTGTCTCAGTGGTTGTGGTTTCAGTTGTGGTTGTTGTTGATGTCTTAGTTGTGGTTGTTGTGGGTGTCTCAGTGGTTGTAGTTATTGTTGGTGTCCCAGTTGTGGTGGTTGTTTCAGTTGTGGGTGTCTCTGTGGTTGTGGTGGTTGTGGGAGTTTCAGTTGTGGTTGTTTCAGTTGTTGTTGTTGGTGTCTCTGTGGTTGTGGTTGTCTCAGTTGTGGTGGTTGTTTGAGTTGTTGTTGTTGTTGGTGTCTCAGTTGTGGTTGTTGTGGGTGTCTCTGTGGCTGTGGTGGTTGTGGGAGTTTCAGTTGTGGTTGTTGTTGGTGTCTCAGTGGATGTGGTAGTTGTTTCAGCTGTGGTTGTTGTTGGGGTCGCAGTCGTTGTGGTGGTTGTTGGTGTCTCAGTTGTTGTGGTTTTTGTTTCAGTTGTGGTTGTTGTGGGTGTCTCTGTGGTTGTGGTGGTTGTGGGAGTTTCAGTTGTGGTTGTTTCAGTTGTTGTTGTTGTTGGTGTCTCGGTGGTTGTGGTTGTCTCAGTTGTGGTTGTTGTTTGAGTTGTAGTTGTTGTGGGTGTCTCGGTTGTAGTTGTTGTTTCAGTTGTTGTTGTGGGTGTGTCCGTTGTAGTTGTTGTTGGTGTCTCAGTTGTGGTGGTTGTTTCAGTTGTGGTTGTTGTGGGTGTCTCTGTGGTTGTAGTTGTTGTTTCAGTTGTTGTTGTGGGTGTGTCCTTTGTGGTTGTTGTTGGTGTTTCAGTGGTTGTGGTTGTTGTTGGTGTCTCAGTGTTTGTAGTTGTTGTTGGTGTCTCAGTTGTGGTGGTTGTTTCAGTTGTGGTTGTTGTGGGTGTATCAGTTGTGGTGGTTGTTTCTGTTGTGGTTGTTGTGGGTGTCTCTGTGGTTGTGGTGGTTTTGGAAGTTTCAATTGTTGTTGTTGGTGTCTCGGTGGTTGTGGGTGTCTCGGTTGTAGTTGTTGTATCAGTTGTTGTTGTGGGTGTGTCCGTTGTAGTTGTTGTTGGTGTCTCAGTTGTGGTGGTTGTTGTTGGTGTCTCAGTGGTTGTGGTTTCAGTTGTGGTTGTTGTTGGAGTCTCTGTGGTTGTAGTGGTTGTGGGAGTTTCACTGGTGGTGGTTGTTGGTGTCTCAGTGGTTGTGGTTGTTGTTGATGTCTCAGTTGTGGTTGTTGTGGGAGTCTCAGTTGTGGTTGTTGTTGGAGTATCAGTTGTGGTAGTTGTTACAGTTGTTGTTGTAGGTGTGTCAGTTGTTGTGGTTGTTTCAGTTATAGTTGATGTTTCAGTTGTTGTTGTGGGTGTCTCCGTTGTGGTGGTTGTTGGTGTCTCAGTGGTTGTAGTGGTTGTGGGAGTTTCAGTTGTGGTTGTTTCAGTTGTTGTTGTTGGTGTCTCAGTTGTGGTGGTTGTTTCTGTTGTGGTTGTTGTGGGTGTCTCTGTGGTTGTGGTGGTTGTGGGAGTTTCAGTTGTGGTTTTTGTGGGGTTTGTGGGTGTGGTTTTTGTTGGGGTCTCAGTCGTTGTGGTTTCAGTTGTGGTTGTTGTGGCTGTCTCTGTGGTTGTGGTGGTTGTGGGAGTTTCAGTTGTGGTTGTTGTTGGAGTCTCTGTGGTTGTAGTGGTTGTGGGAGTTTCACTGGTGGTGGTTGTTGGTGTCTCAGTGGTTGTGGTTGTTGTTGATGTCTCAGTTGTGGTTGTTGTGGGAGTCTCAGTTGTGGTTGTTGTTGGAGTATCAGTTGTGGTAGTTGTTACAGTTGTTGTTGTAGGTGTGTCAGTTGTCGTTGTTTCAGTTGTGGTTGTTGTGGGTGTCTCAGTTGTGGTAATTGTTGGTGTCTCAGTGGTTGAAGTTATTGTTGGTGTCTCAGTTGTGGAGGTTGTTTCAGTTGTAGGTGTCTCTGTGGTTGTGGTGGTTGTGGGAGTTTCAGTTGTGGTTGTTTCAGTTGTTGTTGTTGTTGGTGTCTCAGTGGTTGTAGTTGTCTCAGTTGTGGTGGTTGTTTTAGTTGTTGTTGTTGTGGGTGTGTCCGTTGTAGTTGTTGTTGGTGTCTCAGTTGTGGTTGTTGTGGGTGTCTCTGTGGTTGTAGTGGTTGTGGGAGTTTCAGTTGTGGTGGTTGTTTCAGTTGTGGTTGTTGTGGGTGTCTCGGTGGTTGTTGTTGGGGTCTCAGTCGTTGTGGTTTCAGTTGTGGTTGTTGTGGGTGTCTCTGTGGTTGTGGTGGTTGTGGTGGTTGTGGTGGTTGTGGGAGTTTCAGTTGTGGTTGTTTCAGTTGTTGTTGTTGTTGGTGTCTCGGTGGTTGTGTTGTTTGTCTCAGTTGTGGTGGTTGTTTGAGTTGTTGTAGTTGTTGTTGGTGTCTCCGTTGTAGTTGTGGTTTCAGTTGTTGTTGTGGGTGTGTCCATTATAGTTGTTGTTGGTGTCTCAGTTGTGGTTGTTGTGGGTGTCTCTGTGGTTGTGGTGGTTGTGGGAGTTTCTGTTGTGGTGGTTGTTTCAGTTGTTGTTGTTGTTGGTGTCTCGGTGGATGTGGTTGTCTCAGTTGTTGTTGTGGGTGTGTCCGTTTGAAGTTGTTGTTGGTGTCTCTGTTGTGGTGGTTGTTTCAGTTGTGGTTGTTGTGGGTGTCTCTGTGGTTGTGGTGGTTGTGGGAGTTTCAGTTTTTGGTGGTTGTTTCAGTTGTGGTTGTTGTGGGTGTCTCAGTTGTTGTAGTTGTTGTTTCAGTTTTGTTGTGGGTGTTTCCGTTGTGGTTGTTGTTGGTGTTTCAGTGGTTGTGGTTGTTGTTGGTGTCTCAGTGGTTGTAGTTGTTGTTGGTGTCTCAGTGGTAATGGTTGTTGTTGATGTCTCAGTTGTGGTTGTTGTGGGAGTCTCAGTTGTGGTTGTTGTTGGAGTATCAGTTGTAGTTGATGTTTCAGTTGTTGTTGTGGGTGTGTCAGTTGTTGTGGTTGTTTCAGTTGTGGTTGTTGTGGGTGTCTCAGTTGTAGTTGATGTTTCAGTTGTTGTTGTGGGTGTCTCCGTTGTGGTGGTTGTTGGTGTCTCAGTGGTTGTAGTTATTGTTGGTATCTCAGTTGTGGTGGTTGTTTCAGTTGTGGGTGTCTCTGTGGTTGTGGTGGTTGTGGGAGTTTCAGTTGTGGTGGTTGTTTCAGTTGTGGTTGTTGTGGGTGTCTCTGTGGTTGTGGTGGTTGTGGGAGTTTCAGTTGTGGTTGTTTCAGTTGTTGTTGTTGTTGGTGTCTCGGTGGTTGTGGTTGTCTCAGTTGTGGTTGTTGTTTGAGTTGTAGTTGTTGTGGGTGTCTCGGTTGTAGTTGTTGTTTCAGTTGTTGTTGTGGGTGTGTCCATTGTAGTTGTTGTTAGTGTCTCAGTTGTGGTGGTTGTTTCAGTTGTGGTTGTTGTGGGTGTCTCTGTGGTTGTAGTTGTTGTTTCAGTTGTTGTTGTGGGTGTGTCCTTTGTGGTTGTTGTTGGTGTTTCAGTGGTTGTGGTTGTTGTTGGTGTCTCAGTGTTTGTAGTTGTTGTTGGTGTCTCAGTTGTGGTGGTTGTTTCAGTTGTGGTTGTTGTGGGTGTATCAGTTGTGGTGTTGTTGTTTCTGTTGTGGTTGTTGTGGGTGTCTCTGTGGTTGTGGTGGTTTTGGAAGTTTCAATTGTTGTTGTTGGAGTCTCTGTGGTTGTAGTGGTTGTGGGAGTTTCACTGGTGGTGGTTGTTGGTGTCTCAGTGGTTGTGGTTGTTGTTGATGTCTCAGTTGTGGTTGTTGTGGGAGTCTCAGTTGTGGTTGTTGTTGGAGTATCAGTTGTGGTAGTTGTTACAGTTGTTGTTGTAGTGTGTCAGTTGTTGTGGTTGTTTCAGTTATAGTTGATGTTTCAGTTGTTGTTGTGGGTGTCTCCGTTGTGGTGGTTGTTGGTGTCTCAGTGGTTGTAGTGGTTGTGGGAGTTTCAGTTGTGGTTGTTTCAGTTGTTGTTGTTGGTGTCTCAGTTGTGGTGGTTGTTTCTGTTGTGGTTGTTGTGGGTGTCTCTGTGATTGTGGGAGTTTCAGTTGTGGTTGTTGTGGGTGTCTCGGTGGTTTTTATTGGGGTCTCAGTCGTTGTGGTTGTTGTGGGTGTCTCTGTGGTTGTGGTGGTTGTGGGAGTTTCAGTTGTGGTGGTTGTTTCAGTTGTGGTTGTTGTGGGTGTCTCTGTGGTTGTGGTGGTTGTGGGAGTTTCAGTTGTGGTTGTTTCAGTTGTTGTTGTTGTTGGTGTCTCGGTGGTTGTGGTTGTCTCAGTTGTGGTTGTTGTTTGAGTTGTAGTTGTTGTGGGTGTCTCCGTTGTAGTTGTTGTTTCAGTTGTTGTTGTGGGTGTGTCCATTGTAGTTGTTGTTAGTGTCTCAGTTGTGGTGGTTGTTTCAGTTGTGGTTGTTGTGGGTGTCTCTGTGGTTGTAGTTGTTGTTTCAGTTGTTGTTGTGGGTGTGTCCTTTGTGGTTGTTGTTGGTGTTTCAGTGGTTGTGGTTGTTGTTGGTGTCTCAGTGTTTGTAGTTGTTGTTGGTGTCTCAGTTGTGGTGGTTGTTTCAGTTGTGGTTGTTGTGGGTGTATCAGTTGTGGTGGTTGTTTCTGTTGTGGTTGTTGTGGGTGTCTCTGTGGTTGTGGTGGTTTTGGAAGTTTCAATTGTTGTTGTTGGAGTCTCTGTGGTTGTAGTGGTTGTGGGAGTTTCACTGGTGGTGGTTGTTGGTGTCTCAGTGGTTGTGGTTGTTGTTGATGTCTCAGTTGTGGTTGTTGTGGGAGTCTCAGTTGTGGTTGTTGTTGGAGTATCAGTTGTGGTAGTTGTTACAGTTGTTGTTGTAGGTGTGTCAGTTGTTGTGGTTGTTTCAGTTATAGTTGATGTTTCAGTTGTTGTTGTGGGTGTCTCCGTTGTGGTGGTTGTTGGTGTCTCAGTGGTTGTAGTGGTTGTGGGAGTTTCAGTTGTGGGTGTCTCAGTTGTGGTAATTGTTGGTGTCTCAGTGGTTGTAGTTATTGTTGGTGTCTCAGTTGTGGAGGTTGTTTCAGTTGTAGGTGTCTCTGTGGTTGTGGTGGTTGTGGGAGTTTCAGTTGTGGTTGTTTCAGTTGTTGTTGTTGTTGGTGTCTCAGTGGTTGTAGTTGTCTCAGTTGTGGTGGTTGTTTTAGTTGTTGTTGTGGGTGTGTCCGTTGTAGTTGTTGTTGGTGTCTCAGTTGTGGTTGTTGTGGGTGTCTCTGTGGTTGTAGTGGTTGTGGGAGTTTCAGTTGTGGTGGTTGTTTCAGTTGTGGTTGTTGTGGGTGTCTCGGTGGTTGTTGTTGGGGTCTCAGTCGTTGTGGTTTCAGTTGTGGTTGTTGTGGGTGTCTCTGTGGTTGTGGTGGTTGTGGTGGTTGTGGTGGTTGTGGGAGTTTCAGTTGTGGTTGTTTCAGTTGTTGTTGTTGTTGGTGTCTCGGTGGTTGTGGTTGTCTCAGTTGTGGTGGTTGTTTGAGTTGTTGTAGTTGTTGTTGGTGTCTCCGTTGTAGTTGTGGTTTCAGTTGTTGTTGTGGGTGTGTCCATTATAGTTGTTGTTGGTGTCTCAGTTGTGGTTGTTGTGGGTGTCTCTGTGGTTGTGGTGGTTGTGGGAGTTTCCGTTGTGGTGGTTGTTTCAGTTGTTGTTGTTGTTGGTGTCTCGGTGGATGTGGTTGTCTCAGTTGTTGTTGTGGGTGTGTCCGTTGAAGTTGTTGTTGGTGTCTCTGTTGTGGTGGTTGTTTCAGTTGTGGTTGTTGTGGGTGTCTCTGTGGTTGTGGTGGTTGTGGGAGTTTCAGTTTTGGTGGTTGTTTCAGTTGTGGTTGTTGTGGGTGTCTCGGTTGTAGTTGTTGTTTCAGTTTTTGTTGTGGGTGTTTCAGTGGTTGTGGTTGTTGTTGGTGTCTCAGTGTTTGTAGTTGTTGTTGGTGTCTCAGTTGTGGTGGTTGTTTCAGTTGTGGTTGTTGTGGGTGTATCAGTTGTGGTGGTTGTTTCTGTTGTGGTTGTTGTGGGTGTCTCTGTGGTTGTGGTGGTTTTGGAAGTTTCAATTGTTGTTGTTGGAGTCTCTGTGGTTGTAGTGGTTGTGGGAGTTTCACTGGTGGTGGTTGTTGGTGTCTCAGTGGTTGTTGTTGTTGTTGATGTCTCAGTTGTGGTTGTTGTGGGAGTCTCAGTTGTGGTTGTTGTTGGAGTATCAGTTGTGGTAGTTGTTACAGTTGTTGTTGTAGGTGTGTCAGTTGTTGTGGTTGTTTCAGTTATAGTTGATGTTTCAGTTGTTGTTGTGGGTGTCTCCGTTGTGGTGGTTGTTGGTGTCTCAGTGGTTGTAGTGGTTGTGGGAGTTTCAGTTGTGGGTGTCTCAGTTGTGGTAATTGTTGGTGTCTCAGTGGTTGTAGTTATTGTTGGTGTCTCAGTTGTGGAGGTTGTTTCAGTTGTAGGTGTCTCTGTGGTTGTGGTGGTTGTGGGAGTTTCAGTTGTGGTTGTTTCAGTTGTTGTTGTTGTTGGTGTCTCAGTGGTTGTAGTTGTCTCAGTTGTGGTGGTTGTTTTAGTTGTTGTTGTGGGTGTGTCCGTTGTAGTTGTTGTTGGTGTCTCAGTTGTGGTTGTTGTGGGAGTTTCAGTTGTGGGTGTTTCAGTTGTTGTTGTTGGTGTCTCAGTTTTGGTGGTTGTTTCTGTTGTGGTTGTTGTGGGTGTCTCTGTGGTTGTGGGAGTTTCAGTTGTGGTTGTTGTGGGTGTCTCGGTGGTTTTTATTGGGGTCTCAGTCGTTGTGGTTTCAGTTGTGGTTGTTGTGGGTGTCTCTGTGGTTGTGGTGGTTGTGGGAGTTTCAGTTGTGGTGGTTGTTTCAGTTGTGGTTGTTGTGGGTGTCTCTGTGGTTGTGGTGGTTGTGGGAGTTTCAGTTGTGGTTGTTTCAGTTGTTGTTGTTGTTGGTGTCTCGGTGGTTGTGGTTGTCTCAGTTGTGGTTGTTGTTTGAGTTGTAGTTGTTGTGGGTGTCTCGGTTGTAGTTGTTGTTTCAGTTGTTGTTGTGGGTGTGTCCATTGTAGTTGTTGTTAGTGTCTCAGTTGTGGTGGTTGTTTCAGTTGTGGGTGTCTCTGTGGTTGTAGTTGTTGTTTCAGTTGTTGTTGTGGGTGTGTCCTTTGTGGTTGTTGTTGGTGTTTCAGTGGTTGTGGTTGTTGTTGGTGTCTCAGTGTTTGTAGTTGTTGTTGGTGTCTCAGTTGTGGTGGTTGTTTCAGTTGTGGTTGTTGTGGGTGTATCAGTTGTGGTGGTTGTTTCTGTTGTGGTTGTTGTGGGTGTCTCTGTGGTTGTGGTGGTTTTGGAAGTTTCAATTGTTGTTGTTGGAGTCTCTGTGGTTGTAGTGGTTGTGGAGTTTCACTGGTGGTGGTTGTTGGTGTCTCAGTGGTTGTGGTTGTTGTTGATGTCTCAGTTGTGGTTGTTGTGGGAGTCTCAGTTGTGGTTGTTGTTGGAGTATCAGTTGTGGTAGTTGTTACAGTTGTTGTTGTAGGTGTGTCAGTTGTTGTGGTTGTTTCAGTTATAGTTGATGTTTCAGTTGTTGTTGTGGGTGTCTCCGTTGTGGTGGTTGTTGGTGTCTCAGTGGTTGTAGTGGTTGTGGGAGTTTCAGTTGTGGGTGTCTCAGTTTGTGGTAATTGTTGGTGTCTCAGTGGTTGTAGTTGTTGTTGGTGTCTCAGTTGTGGAGGTTGTTTCAGTTGTAGGTGTCTCTGTGGTTGTGGTGGTTGTGTGGTTGTTTCAGTTTCAGTTGTGGTTGTTTCAGTTGTTGTTGTTGTTGGTGTCTCAGTGGTTGTAGTTGTCTCAGTTGTGGTGGTTGTTTTAGTTGTTGTTGTGGGTGTGTCCGTTGTAGTTGTGTTGGTGTCTCAGTTGTGGTTGTTGTGGGTGTCTCTGTGGTTGTAGTGGTTGTGGGAGTTTCAGTTGTGGTGGTTGTTTCAGTTGTGGTTGTTGTGGGTGTCTCGTGTGTTTGTTGTTGGGGTCTCAGTTGTGTTCAGTTGTGGTTTCAGTTGGTGGTTGTTGTGGGTGTCTCTGTGGTTGTGGTGGTTGTGGTGGTTGTGGTGGTTGTGGGAGTTTCAGTTGTGGTTGTTTCAGTTGTTGTTGTTGGTGTCTCTGTGGTTGTGGTTGTCTCAGTTGTGGTGGTTGTTTGAGTTGTTGTAGTTGTTGTTGGTGTCTCCGTTGTAGTTGTGGTTTCAGTTGTTGTTGTGGGTGTGTCCATTATAGTTGTTGTTGGTGTCTCAGTTGTGGTTGTTGTGGGTGTCTCTGTGGTTGTGGTGGTTGTGGGAGTTTCCGTTGTGGTGGTTGTTTCAGTTGTTGTTGTTGTTGGTGTCTCGGTGGATGTGGTTGTCTCAGTTGTTGTTGTGGTGTGTCCGTTGAAGTTGTTGTTGGTGTCTCTGTTGTGGTGGTTGTTTCAGTTGTGGTTGTTGTGGGTGTCTCTGTGGTTGTGGTGGTTGTGGGAGTTTCAGTTTTGGTGGTTGTTTCAGTTGTGGTTGTTGTGGGTGTCTCGGTTGTAGTTGTTGTTTCAGTTTTTTGTTGTGGGTGTTTCAGTGGTTGTGGTTTTTGTTGGTGTCTCAGTGTTTGTAGTTGTTGTTGGTGTCTCAGTTGTGGTGGTTGTTTCAGTTGTGGTTGTTGTGGGTGTATCAGTTGTGGTGGTTGTTTCTGTTGTGGTGTGTTGTTGTGGGTGTCTCTGTGGTTGTGGTGGTTTTGGAAGTTTCAATTGTTGTTGTTGGAGTCTCTGTGGTTGTAGTGGTTGTGGGAGTTTCACTGGTGGTGGTTGTTGGTGTCTCAGTGGTTGTGGTTGTTGTTGATGTCTCAGTTGTGGTTGTTGTGGGAGTCTCAGTTGTGGTTGTTGTTGGAGTATAGTTGTGGTAGTTGTTACAGTTGTTGTTGTAGGTGTGTCAGTTGTTGTGGTTGTTTCAGTTATAGTTGATGTTTCAGTTGTTGTTGTGGGTGTCTCCGTTGTGGTGGTTGTTGGTGTCTCAGTGGTTGTAGTGGTTGTGGGAGTTTCAGTTGTGGGTGTCTCAGTTGTGGTAATTGTTGGTGTCTCAGTGGTTGTAGTTATTGTTGGTGTCTCAGTTGTGGAGGTTGTTTCAGTTGTAGGTGTCTCTGTGGTTGTGGTGGTTGTGGGAGTTTCAGTTGTGGTTGTTTCAGTTGTTGTTGTTGTTGGTGTCTCAGTGGTTGTAGTTGTCTCAGTTGTGGTGGTTGTTTTAGTTGTTGTTGTGGGTGTGTCCGTTGTAGTTGTTGTTGGTGTCTCAGTTGTGGTTGTTGTGGGAGTTTCAGTTGTGGGTGTTTCAGTTGTTGTTGTTGGTGTCTCAGTTTTGGTTGGTTGTTTCTGTTGTGGTTGTTGTGGGTGTCTCTGTGGTTGTGGGAGTTTCAGTTGTGGTTGTTGTGGGTGTCTCGGTGGTTTTTATTGGGGTCTCAGTCGTTGTGGTTTCAGTTGTGGTTGTTGTGGGTGTCTCTGTGGTTGTGGTGGTTGTGGGAGTTTCAGTTGTGGTGGTTGTTTCAGTTGTGGTTGTTGTGGGTGTCTCTGTGGTTGTGGTGGTTGTGGGAGTTTCAGTTGTGGTTGTTTCAGTTTGTTGTTGTTGTTGGTGTCTCGGTGGTTGTGGTTGTCTCAGTTGTGGTTGTTGTTTGAGTTGTAGTTGTTGTGGGTGTCTCAGTTGTAGTTGTTGTTTCAGTTGTTGTTGTGGGTGTGTCCATTGTAGTTGTTGTTAGTGTCTCAGTTGTGGTGGTTGTTTCAGTTGTGGTTGTTGTGGGTGTCTCTGTGGTTGTAGTTGTTGTTTCAGTTGTTGTTGTGGGTGTGTCCTTTGTGGTTGTTGTTGGTGTTTCAGTGGTTGTGGTTGTTGTTGGTGTCTCAGTGTTTGTTAGTTGTTGTTGGTGTCTCAGTTGTGGTGGTTGTTTCAGTTGTGGTTGTTGTGGGTGTATCAGTTGTGGTGGTTGTTTCTGTTGTGGTTGTTGTGGGTGTCTCTGTGGTTGTGGTGGTTTTGGAAGTTTCAGTTGTTGTTGTTGGAGTCTCTGTGGTTGTAGTGGTTGTGGGAGTTTCACTGGTGGTGGTTGTTGGTGTCTCAGTGGTTGTGGTTGTTGTTGATGTCTCAGTTGTGGTTGTTGTGGGAGTCTCAGTTGTGGTTGTTGTTGGAGTATCAGTTGTGGTAGTTGTTACAGTTGTTGTTGTAGGTGTGTCAGTTGTTGTGGTTGTTTCAGTTATAGTTGATGTTTCAGTTGTTGTTGTGGGTGTCTCCGTTGTGGTGGTTGTTGGTGTCTCAGTGGTTGTAGTGGTTGTGGGAGTTTCAGTTGTGGTTGTTTCAGTTGTTGTTGTTGGTGTCTCAGTTTTGGTGGTTGTTTCTGTTGTGGTTGTTGTGGGTGTCTCTGTGGTTGTGGGAGTTTCAGTTGTGGTTGTTGTGGGTGTCTCGGTGGTTTTTATTGGGGTCTCAGTCGTTGTGGTTTCAGTTGTGGTTGTTGTGGGTGTCTCTGTGGTTGTGGTGGTTGTGGGAGTTTCAGTTTGTGGTGGTTGTTTCAGTTGTGGTTGTTGTGGGTGTCTCTGTGGTTGTGGTGGTTGTGGGAGTTTCAGTTGTGGTTGTTTCAGTTGTTGTTGTTGTTGGTGTCTCTGGTTGTGGTTGTGGTTGTCTCAGTTGTGGTTTTTGTTTGAGTTGTAGTTGTTGTGGGTGTCTCGGTTGTAGTTGTTGTTTCAGTTGTTGTTGTGGGTGTGTCCATTGTAGTTGTTGTTAGTGTCTCAGTTGTGGTGGTTGTTTCAGTTGTGGTTGTTGTGGGTGTCTCTGTGGTTGTAGTTGTTGTTTCAGTTGTTGTTGTGGGTGTGTCCTTTGTGGTTGTTGTTGGTGTTTCAGTGGTTGTGGTTGTTGTTGGTGTCTCAGTGTTTGTAGTTGTTGTTGGTGTCTCAGTTGTGGTGGTTGTTTCAGTTGTGGTTGTTGTGGGTGTATCAGTTGTGGTGGTTGTTTCTGTTGTGGTTGTTGTGGGTGTCTCTGTGGTTGTGGTGGTTGTGGGAGTTTCAGTTGTGGTTGTTGTTGGAGTCTCTGTGGTTGTAGTGGTTGTGGGAGTTTCACTGGTGGTGGTTGTTGGTGTCTCAGTGGTTGTGGTTGTTGTTGATGTCTCAGTTGTGGTTGTTGTGGGTGTCTCTGTGGTTGTAGTGGTTGTGGGAGTTTCAGTTGTGGTGGTTGTTGGAGTATCAGTTGTGGTAGTTGTTACAGTTGTTGTTGTAGGTGTGTCAGTTGTCGTTGTTTCAGTTGTGGTTGTTGTGGGTGTCTCAGTTGTGGTGGTTGTTGGTGTCTCAGTGGTTGTAGTTATTGTTGGTGTCTCAGTTGTGGAGGTTGTTTCAGTTGTAGGTGTCTCTGTGGTTGTGGTGGTTGTGGGAGTTTCAGTTGTGGTTGTTTCAGTTGTTGTTGTTTTTGGTGTCTCAGTGGTTGTAGTTGTCTCAGTTGTGGTGGTTGTTTTAGTTGTTGTTGTGGGTGTGTCCGTTGTAGTTGTTGTTTCAGTTGTTGTTGTGGGTGTGTCCGTTGTAGTTGTTGTTGGTGTCTCAGTTGTGGTTGTTGTGGGTGTCTCTGTGGTTGTAGTGGTTGTGGGAGTTTCAGTTGTGGTGGTTGTTTCAGTTGTGGTTGTTGTGGGTGTCTCAGTGGTTGTTGTTGGGGTCTCAGTCGTTGTGGTTTCAGTTGTGGTTGTTGTGGGTGTCTCTGTGGTTGTGGTGGTTGTGGTGGTTGTGGGAGTTTCAGTTGTGGTTGTTTCAGTTGTTGTTGTTGTTGGTGTCTCGGTGGTTGTGGTTGTCTCAGTTGTGGTGGTTGTTTGAGTTGTTGTAGTTGTTGTTGGTGTCTCCGTTGTAGTTGTGGTTTCAGTTGTTGTTGTGGGTGTGTCCATTATAGTTGTTGTTGGTGTCTCAGTTGTGATTGTTGTGGGTGTCTCTGTGGTTGTGGTGGTTGTGGGAGTTTCCGTTGTGGTGGTTGTTTCAGTTGTGGTTGTTGTGGGTGTCTCGGTGGTTGTTGTTGGGGTCTCAGTCGTTGTGGTTTCAGTTGTGGTTGTTGTGGGTGTCTCTGTGGTTGTGGTGGTTGTGGGAGTTTCAGTTGTGGTTGTTTCAGTTGTTGTTGTTGTTGGTGTCTCGGTGGTTGTGGTTGTCTCAGTTGTGGTGGTTGTTTGAGTTGTTGTAGTTGTTGTTGGTGTCTCCGTTGTAGTTGTGGTTTCAGTTGTTGTTGTGGGTGTGTCCATTATAGTTGTTGTTGGTGTCTCAGTTGTGATTGTTGTGGGTGTCTCTGTGGTTGTGGTGGTTGTGGGAGTTTCCGTTGTGGTGGTTGTTTCAGTTGTGGTTGTCTCTGTAGTTGTAGTGGTTGTGGGAGTTTCAGTTGTGGTTGTTTCAGTTGTTGTTGTTGTTGGTGTCTCGGTGGATGTGGTTGTCTCAGTTGTTGTTGTGGGTGTGTCCGTTGAAGTTGTTGTTGGTGTCTCTGTTGTGGTGGTTGTTTCAGTTGTGGTTGTTGTGGGTGTCTCTGTGGTTGTGGTGGTTGTGGGAGTTTCAGTTTTGGTGGTTGTTTCAGTTGTGGTTGTTGTGGGTGTCTCGGTTGTAGTTGTTGTTTCAGTTGTTGTTGTGGGTGTTTCCGTTGTGGTTGTTGTTGGTGTTTCAGTGGTTGTGGTTGTTGTTGGTGTCTCAGTGGTTGTAGTTGTTGTTGGTGTCTCAGTGGTAATGGTTGTTGTTGATGTCTCAGTTGTGGTTGTTGTGGGAGTCTCAGTTGTGGTTGTTGTTTCAGTTGTTGTTGTGGGTGTGTCAGTTGTTGTGGTTGTTTCAGTTGTGGTTGTTGTGGGTGTCTCAGTTGTAGTTGATGTTTCAGTTGTTGTTGTGGGTGTCTCCGTTGTGGTGGTTGTTGGTGTCTCAGTGGTTGTAGTTATTGTTGGTATCTCAGTTGTGGTGGTTGTTTCAGTTGTGGGTGTCTCTGTGGTTGTGGTGGTTGTGGGAGTTTCAGTTGTGGTGGTTGTTTCAGTTGTGGTTGTTGTGGGTGTCTCTGTGGTTGTGGTGGTTGTGGGAGTTTCAGTTGTGGTTGTTTCAGTTGTTGTTGTTGGTGTCTCGGTGGTTGTGGTTGTCTCAGTTGTGGTTGTTGTTTGAGTTGTAGTTGTTGTGGGTGTCTCAGTTTGTAGTTGTTGTCAGTTGTTGTTTCAGTTGTTGTTGTGGGTGTGTCCATTGTAGTTGTTGTTAGTGTCTCAGTTGTGGTGGTTGTTTCAGTTGTGGTTGTTGTGGGTGTCTCTGTGGTTGTAGTTGTTGTTTCAGTTGTTGTTGTGGGTGTGTCCTTTGTGGTTGTTGTTGGTGTTTCAGTGGTTGTGGTTGTTGTTGGTGTCTCAGTGTTTGTAGTTGTTGTTGGTGTCTCTGTTGTGGGTGTATCAGTTGTGGTGGTTGTTTCTGTTGTGGTTGTTGTGGGTGTCTCTGTGGTTGTGGTGGTTTTGGAAGTTTCAATTGTTGTTGTTGGAGTCTCTGTGGTTGTAGTGGTTGTGGGAGTTTCACTGGTGGTGGTTGTTGTGGGAGTCTCAGTTGTGGTTGTTGTTGGAGTATCAGTTGTGGTAGTTGTTACAGTTGTTGTTGTAGGTGTGTCAGTTGTTGTGGTTGTTTCAGTTATAGTTGATGTTTCAGTTGTTGTTGTGGGTGTCTCCGTTGTGGTGGTTGTTGGTGTCTCAGTGGTTGTAGTGGTTGTGGGAGTTTCAGTTGTGGTTGTTTCAGTTGTTGTTGTTGGTGTCTCAGTTGTGGTGGTTGTTTCTGTTGTGGTTGTTGTGGGTGTCTCTGTGGTTGTGGGAGTTTCAGTTGTGGTTGTTGTGGGTGTCTCGGTGGTTTTTATTGGGGTCTCAGTCGTTGTGGTTTCAGTTGTGGTTGTTGTGGGTGTCTCTGTGGTTGTGGTGGTTGTGGGAGTTTCAGTTGTGGTTGTTGTTGGAGTCTCTGTGGTTGTAGTGGTTGTGGGAGTTTCACTGGTGGTGGTTGTTGGTGTCTCAGTGGTTGTGGTTGTTGTTGATGTCTCAGTTGTGGTTGTTGTGGGAGTCTCAGTTGTGGTTGTTGTTGGAGTATCAGTTGTGGTAGTTGTTACAGTTGTTGTTGTAGGTGTGTCAGTTGTCGTTGTTTCAGTTGTGGTTGTTGTGGGTGTCTCAGTTGTGGTGGTTGTTGGTGTCTCAGTGGTTGTAGTTATTGTTGGTGTCTCAGTTGTGGAGGTTGTTTCAGTTGTAGGTGTCTCTGTGGTTGTGGTGGTTGTGGGAGTTTCAGTTGTGGTTGTTTCAGTTGTTGTTGTTGTTGGTGTCTCAGTGGTTGTAGTTGTCTCAGTTGTGGTGGTTGTTTTAGTTGTTGTTGTGGGTGTGTCCGTTGTAGTTGTTGTTTCAGTTGTTGTTGTGGGTGTGTCCGTTGTAGTTGTTGTTGGTGTCTCAGTTGTGGTTGTTGTGGGTGTCCCTGTGGTTGTAGTGGTTGTGGGAGTTTCAGTTGTGGTGGTTGTTTCAGTTGTGGTTGTTGTGGGTGTCTCGGTGGTTGTTGTTGGGGTCTCAGTCGTTGTGGTTTCAGTTGTGGTTGTTGTGGGTGTCTCTGTGGTTGTGGTGGTTGTGGTGGTTGTGGGAGTTTCAGTTGTGGTTGTTTCAGTTGTTGTTGTTGTTGGTGTCTCGGTGGTTGTGGTTTCAGTTGTGGTTGTTGTTGGAGTCTCTGTGGTTGTAGTGGTTGTGGGAGTTTCACTGGTGGTGGTTGTTGGTGTCTCAGTGGTTGTGGTTGTTGTTGATGTCTCCGTTGTGGTTGTTGTGGGAGTCTCAGTTGTGGTTGTTGTTGGAGTATCAATTGTGGTAGTTGTTACAGTTGTTGTTGTAGGTGTGTCAGTTGTTGTGGTTGTTTCAGTTATAGTTGATGTTTCAGTTGTTGTTGTGGGTGTCTCCGTTGTGGTGGTTGTTGGTGTCTCAGTGGTTGTAGTGGTTGTGGGAGTTTCAGTTGTGGTTGTTTCAGTTGTTGTTGTTGGTGTCTCAGTTGTGGTGGTTGTTTCTGTTGTGGTTGTTGTGGGTGTCTCTGTGGTTTTTATTTGGGTCTCAGTCGTTGTGGTTTCAGTTGTGGTTGTTGTGGGTGTCTCTGTGGTTGTGGTGGTTGTGGGAGTTTCAGTTGTGGTTGTTGTTGGAGTCTCTGTGGTTGTAGTGGTTGTGGGAGTTTCACTGGTGGTGGTTGTTGGTGTCTCAGTGGTTGTGGTTGTTGTTGATGTTTCAGTTGTGGTTGTTGTGGGAGTCTCAGTTGTGGTTGTTGTTGGAGTATCAGTTGTGGTAGTTGTTACAGTTGTTGTTGTGTGTGTCAGGTGTGTCAGTTGTCGTTTGTTTCAGTTGTGGTTGATGTTTCAGTTGTTGTTGTTGGGTGTCTCCGTTGTGGTGGTTGTTGGTGTCTCAGTGGTTGTAGTTATTGTTGGTGTCTCAGTTGTGGTGGTTGTTTCAGTTGTAGGTGTCTCTGTGGTTGTGGTGGTTGTGGGAGTTTCAGTTGTGGTTGTTTCAGTTGTTGTTGTTGGTGTCTCTGTGGTTGTGGTTGTCTCAGTTGTGGTGGTTGTTTTGTTGTTGTTGTTGTGGGTGTGTCCGTTGTTGTTGTCCATTATAGTTGTTGTTGGTGTCTCAGTTGTGGTTGTTGTGGGTGTCTCTGTGGTTGTAGTGGTTGTGGGAGTTTCAGTTGTGGTGGTTGTTTCAGTTGTGGTTGTTGTGGGTGTCTCGGTGGTTGTTGTTGGGGTCTCAGTCGTTGTGGTTTCAGTTGTGGTTGTTGTGGGTGTCTCTGTGGTTGTGGTGGTTGTGGTGGTTGTGGGAGTTTCAGTTGTGGTTGTTTCAGTTGTTGTTGATGTTGTTGGTGTCTCGGTGGTTGTGGTTGTCTCAGTTGTGGTGGTTGTTTGAGTTGTTGTAGTTGTTGTTGGTGTCTCCGTTGTAGTTGTGGTTTCAGTTGTTGTTGTGGGTGTGTCCATTATAGTTGTTGTTGGTGTCTCAGTTGTGGTTGTTGTGGGTGTCTCTGTGGTTGTGGTGGTTGTGGGAGTTTCCGTTGTGGTGGTTGTTTCAGTTGTGGTTGTCTCTGTAGTTGTAGTGGTTGTGGGAGTTTCAGTTGTGGTTGTTTCAGTTGTTGTTGTTGTTGGTGTCTCGGTGGATGTGGTTGTCTCAGTTGTTGTTGTGGGTGTGTCCGTTGTAGTTGTTCTTGGTGTCTCTGTTGTGGTGGTTGTTTCAGTGGTTGTTTCAGTTGTGGTTGTTGTGGGTGTCTCTGTGGTTGTGGTGGTTGTGGGAGTTTCAGTTTTGGTGGTTGTTTCAGTTGTGGTTGTTGTTGGTGTCTCAGTGGTTGTAGTTGTTGTTTCAGTTGTTGTTGTGGGTGTGTCCGTTGTGGTTGTTGTTGGTGTTTCAGTGGTTGTGGTTGTTGTTGGTGTCTCAGTGGTTGTAGTTGTTGTTGGTGTCTCAGTGGTAATGGTTGTTGTTGATGTCTCAGTTGTGGTTGTTGTGGGAGTCTCAGTTGTGGTTGTTGTTGGAGTATCAGTTGTAGTTGATGTTTCAGTTGTTGTTGTGGGTGTGTCAGTTGTTGTGGTTGTTTCAGTTGTGGTTGTTGTGGGTGTCTCAGTTGTAGTTGATGTTTCAGTTGTTGTTGTGGGTGTCTCCGTTGTGGTGGTTGTTGGTGTCTCAGTGGTTGTAGTTATTGTTAGTGTCTCAGTTGTGGTGGTTGTTTCAGTTGTTGTTGTGGGTGTGTCCGTTGTAGTTGTTGTTGGTGTCTCAGTTGTGGTTGTTGTGGGTGTCTCTGTGGTTGTAGTTGTTGTTTCCCTTGTGGTTGTTGTGGTTGTCTCTGTGGTTGTAGTGGTTGTGGGAGTTTCAGTTGTGGTTGTTTCAGTTGTTGTTGTTGTTTGAGTTGTAGTTGTTGTTGTGGGTGTCTCGGTTGTAGTTGTTGTTTCAGTTGTTGTTGGTGTTTCAGTGGTTGTGGTTGTTGTTGGTGTCTCAGTGTTTGTAGTTGTTGTTGGTGTCTCAGTTGTGGTGGTTGTTTCAGTTGTGGTTGTTGTGGGTGTCTCTGTGGTTGTAATGGTTGTGGGAGTTTCAGTTGTGGTGGTTGTTGGTGTCTCAGTGGTTGTGGTTTCAGTTGTGGTTGTTGTTGATGTCTCAGTTGTGGTTGTTGTGGGAGTCCCAGTTGTGGTTGTTGTTGGAGTATCAGTTGTGGTAGTTGTTTCAGTTGTTGTTGTAGGTGTGTCAGTTGTTGTGGTTGTGTCCGTTGTAGTTGTTGTTAGTGTCTCAGTTGTGGTGGTTGTTTCAGTTGTAGGTGTCTCTGTCGTTGTGGTGGTTGTGGGAGATTCAGTTGTGGTTGTTTCAGTTGTTGTTGTTGGTGTCTCGGTGGTTGTGGTTGTCTCGGTTGTGGTGGTTGTTTCAGTTGTAGGTGTCTCTGTGGTTGTGGTGGTTGTGGGAGTTTCAATTGTGGTTGTTTCAGTTGTTGTTGTTGTTGGTGTCTCGGTGGTTGTGGTTGTGTCAGTTGTTGTTGTGTCAGTTGTTGTTGTGGGTGTGTCCGTTGTAGTTGTTGTTGGTGTCTCAGTTGTGGTGGTTGTTTCAGTTGTGGTTGTTGTGGGTGTCTCTGTGGTTGTGGTGGATGTGGGAGTTTCAGTTGTGGTGGTTGTTTCAGTTGTGGTTGTTGTGGGTGTCTTGGTGGTTGTTGTTGGGGTCTCAGTGTGGTTTGTTGTTTCAGTTGTGTTGTTGTTGTTGTGGTTGTGTCTCTGTGGCTGTGGTGGTTGTGGGAGTTTCAGTTTTGGTGGTTGTTTCAGTTGTGGTTGTTGTGGGTGTCTCGGTTGTAGTTGTTGTTTCAGTTGTTGTTGTGGGTGTGTCCGTTGTGGTTGTTGTTGGTGTTTCAGTTGTTGTGGTTGTTGTTGGTGTCTCAGTGGTTGTAGTTGTTGTTGGTGTCTCAGTTGTGGTGGTTGTTTCAGTTGTGGTTGTTGTGGGTGTCTCTGTGGTTATAATGGTTGTGGGAGTTTCAGTTGTTGTGGTTGTTGGTGTCTCAGTGGTTGTGGTTTCAGTTGTGGATGTTGTTGATGTCTCAGTTGTGGTTGTTGTGGGAGTCTCAGTTGTGGTTGTTGTTGGAGTATTAGTTGTGGTAGTTGTTTCAGTTGTTGTTGTAGGTGTGTCAGTTGTTGTGGTTGTTGTGGTTGTTTCAGTTGTGGTTGTTGTGGGTGTCTCAGTTGTGGTGGTTGTTTCTGTTGTGGTTGTTGTGGGTGTCTCTGTGGTTGTGGGAGTTTCAATTGTTGTTGTTGTTGGTGTCGCGGTGGTTGTGGGTGTCTCGGTTGTAGTTGTTGTTTCAGTTGTTGTTGTGGGTTTGTCCGTTGTAGTTGTTGTTGGTGTCTCAGTTGTGGTTGTTGTGGGTGTCTCTTTGGTTGTAGTGGTTGTGGGAGTTTCACTGGTGGTGGTTGTTGGTGTCTCAGTGGTTGTGGTTGTTGTTGATGTCTCAGTTGTGGTTGTTGTTGGAGTATCAGTTGTGGTTGTTGTTGGAGTCTCTGTGGTTGTAGTGGTTGTGGGAGTTTCACTGGTGGTGGTTGTTGGTGTCTCAGTGGTTGTGGTTTCAGTTGTGGTTGTTGTTGATGTCTCAGTTGTGGTTGTTGTGGGTGTCTCAGTGGTTGTAGTTATTGTTGGTGTCCCAGTTGTGGTGGTTGTTTCAGTTGTGGGTGTCTCTGTGGTTGTGGTGGTTGTGGGAGTTTCAGTTGTGGTTGTTTCAGTTGTTGTTGTTGGTGTCTCTGTGGTTGTGGTTGTCTCAGTTGTGGTGGTTGTTTGAGTTGTTGTTGTTGTTGGTGTCTCAGTTGTGGTTGTTGTGGGTGTCTCTGTGGTTGTGGGAGTTTCAGTTGTGGTTGTTGTTGGTGTCTCAGTGGATGTGGTAGTTGTTTCAGCTGTGGTTGTTGTTGGGGTCGCAGTCGTTGTGGTGGTTGTTGGTGTCTCAGTTGTTGTGGTTTTTGTTTCAGTTGTGGTTGTTGTGGGTGTCTCTGTGGTTGTGGTGGTTGTGGTAGTTTCAGTTGTGGTGGTTGTTTCAGTTGTGGTTGTTGTGGGTGTCTCTGTGGTTGTGGTGGTTGTGGGAGTTTCAGTTGTGGTTGTTTCAGTTGTTGTTGTTGTTGGTGTCTCAGTGGTTGTGGTTGTCTCAGTTGTGGTTGTTGTTTGAGTTGTAGTTGTTGTGGGTGTCTCGGTTGTAGTTGTTGTTTCAGTTGTTGTTGTGGGTGTGTCCATTGTAGTTGTTGTTAGTGTCTCAGTTGTGGTGGTTGGTTGTTTCAGTTGTGGTTGTTGTTGGTGTCTCTGTGGTTGTAGTTGTTGTTTCAGTTTGTTGTTGTGGGTGTGTCCTGTGGTTGTGTTTTGTTGTTGGTGTTTCAGTGGTTGTGGTTGTTGTTGGTGTCTCAGTGTTGTGTCAGTTGTTGTTGGTGTCTCAGTTGTGGTGGTTGTTTCAGTTGTGGTTGTTGTGGGTGTATCAGTTGTGGTGGTTGTTTCTGTTGTGGTTGTTGTCAGGTGTCTCTGTGGTTGTGGTGGTTTGGAAGTTTCAATTGTTGTTGTTGGTGTCTCAGTGGTTGTGGGTGTCTCGGTTGTAGTTGTTGTGTCAGTTGTGTGTGTTGTGGGTGTGTCCGTTGTAGTTGTTGTTGGTGTCTCAGTTGTGGTGTTGTTGTTGGTGTCTCAGTGGTTGTGGTTGTTTCAGTTGTGGTTGTTGTTGGTGTCTCTGTGGTTGTAGTGGTTGTGGGAGTTTCACTGGTGGTGGTTGTTGGTGTCTCAGTGGTTGTGGTTGTTGTTGATGTCTCCGTTGTGGTTGTTGTGGGAGTCTCAGTTGTGGTTGTTGTTGGAGTATCAGTTGTGGTAGTTGTTACAGTTGTTGTTGTAGGTGTGTCAGTTGTTGTGGTTGTTTCAGTTTAGTTGATGTTTGTTGTTGTTGTGGGTGTCTCCGTTGTGGTGGTTGTTGGTGTCTCAGTGGTTGTAGTGGTTGTGGGAGTTTCAGTTGTGGTTGTTTCAGTTGTTGTTGTTGGTGTCTCAGTTGTGGTGGTTGTTTCTGTTGTGGTTGTTGTGGGTGTCTCTGTGGTTGTGGTGGTTGTGGGAGTTTCAGTTGTGGTTGTTGTGGGTGTCTCGGTGGTTTTTATTTGGGTCTCAGTCGTTGTGGTTTCAGTTGTGGTTGTTGTGGTGGTCTGTGGTTGTGGTGTTGTGGGAGTTTCAGTTGTGGTTGTTGTTGGAGTCTCTGTGGTTGTAGTGGTTGTGGGAGTTTCACTGGTGGTGGTTGTTGGTGTCTCAGTGGTTGTGGTTGTTGTTGATGTCTCAGTTGTCAGTTGTTGTGGGAGTCTCAGTTGTGGTTGTTGTTGGAGTATCAGTTGTGGTAGTTGTTACAGTTGTTGTTGTAGGTGTGTCAGTTGTCGTTGTTTCAGTTGTGGTTGTTGTGGGTGTCTCAGTTGTGGTGGTTGTTGGTGTCTCAGTGGTTGTAGTTATTGTTGGTGTCTCAGTTGTGGAGGTTGTTTCAGTTGTAGGTGTCTCTGTGGTTGTGGTGGTTGTGGGAGTTTCAGTTGTGGTTGTTTCAGTTGTTGTTGTTGTTGGTGTCTCAGTGGTTGTGGTTGTCTCAGTTGTGGTTGTTGTTTGAGTTGTAGTTGTTGTGGGTGTCTCGGTTGTAGTTGTTGTTTCAGTTGTTGTTGTGGTGTGTCCAGTGGTTGTGGTTGTTGTTGGTGTCTCAGTTGTGGTGGTTGTTTCAGTTGTGGTTGTTGTGGGTGTCTCTGTGGTTGTAGTTGTTGTTTCAGTTGTTGTTGTTTCAGGTGTGTCCTTTGTGGTTGTTGTTGGTGTTTCAGTGGTTGTGGTTGTTGTTGTGTGTCTCAGTGTTTGTAGTGGTTGTTGGTGTCTCAGTTGTGGTGGTTGTTTCAGTTGTGGTTGTTGGTGTGTATCAGTTGTGGTGGTTGTTTCTGTTGTGGTTGTTGTGGGTGTCTCTGTGGTTGTGGTGGTTTTGGAAGTTTCAGTTGTTGTTGTTGGTGTCTCGGTGGTTGTGGGTGTCTCGGTTGTAGTTGTTGTATCAGTTGTTGTTGTGGGTGTGTCCGTTGTAGTTGTTGTTGGTGTCTCAGTTGTGGTGGTTGTTGTTGGTGTCTCAGTGGTTGTGGTTTCAGTTGTGGTTGTTGTTGGAGTCTCTGTGGTTGTAGTGGTTGTGGGAGTTTCACTGGTGGTGGTTGTTGGTGTCTCAGTGGTTGTGGTTGTTGTTGATGTCTCCGTTGTGGTTGTTGATGTCTCAGTTGTGGTTGTTGTTGGAGTATCAGTTGTGGTAGTTGTTACAGTTGTTGTTGTAGGTGTGTCAGTTGTTGTGGTTGTTTCAGTTATAGTTGATGTTTCAGTTGTTGTTGTGGGTGTCTCCGTTGTGGTGGTTGTTGGTGTCTCAGTGGTTGTAGTGGTTGTGGGAGTTTCAGTTGTGGTTGTTTCAGTTGTTGTTGTTGGTGTCTCAGTTGTGGTGGTTGTTTCTGTTGTGGTTGTTGTGGGTGTCTCTGTGGTTGTGGTGGTTGTGGGAGTTTCAGTTGTGGTTGTTGTGGGTGTTGTGGTTTTATTTGGTGTCTCAGTGGTTGTGGTTTCAGTTGTGGTTGTTGTTTTAGGTGTCTCTGTGGGTTGTGGTGGTTGTTGGAGTTTCAGTTGTGGTTGTTGTTGGTGTCTCTGTGGTTGTAGTGGTTGTGGGAGTTTCACTTGTGGTGGTTGTTTGGTGTTTTGTGGTTGTGGTTGTTGTTGATGTCTCAGTTGTGGTTGTTGTTTGAGTCAGTTGTGGTTGTTGTTGGTGTATCAGTTGTGGTAGTGGTTTCAGTTGTTGTTGTAGGTGGTGTTGTCCATTGTTTCAGTTGTGTTGTTTGGGTGTCTCAGTTGTGGTGGTTGTTGGTGTCTCAGTGGTTGTGGTGGTTGTTGGTGTCTCATTGTGGTGGTTGTTTCAGTTGTGGTTGTCTCTGTAGTTGTAGTGGTTGTGGGAGTTTCAGTTGTGGTTGTTTCAGTTGTTGTTGTTGTTGGTGTCTCGGTGGATGTGGTTGTCTCAGTTGTTGTTGTGGGTGTGTCCGTTGTAGTTGTTGTTGGTGTCTCTGTTGTGGTGGTTGTTTCAGTTGTGGTTGTTGTGGGTGTCTCTGTGGTTGTGGTGGTTGTGGGAGTTTCAGTTTTGGTGGTTGTTTCAGTTGTGGTTGTTGTGGGTGTCTCGGTTGTAGTTGTTGTTTCAGTTGTTGTTGTGGGTGTGTCCGTTGTGGTTGTTGTTGGTGTTTCAGTGGTTGTGGTTGTTGTTGGTGTCTCAGTGGTTGTAGTTGTTGTTGGTGTCTCAGTTGTGGTGGTTGTTTCAGTTGTGGTTGTCTCTGTGGTTGTAATGGTTGTGGGAGTTTCAGTTGTGGTGGTTGTTGGTGTCTCAGTGGTGGTTGTTTCTGTTGTGGTTGTTGTGGGTGTCTCTGTGGTTGTGGTGGTTGTGGGAGTTTCAGTTGTTGTTGTTGCTGTTTGGTGGTTGTGGGTGTCTCAGTTGTAGTTGTTGTTTCAGTTGTTGTTGTGGGTGTCTCCGTTTGTTGTTGTGGTTGTTTGGTGTGTTTCAGTGGTTGTGGTTGTTGTGGGTGTCTCTATCTCAGTTGTAATGGTTGTGGTTGTTTCAGTTGTGGTGGTTCTTGGTGTGTGGTGGTTGTGGTTTCAGTTGTGGATGTTGTTGATGTTCAGTTGTGGTTGTTGTGGGTGTCTCTGTGGTTGTTGTTGGTTGTTGTGGTAGTTGTTTCAGTTGTTGTTGTAGGTGTTTCAGTTGTTGTTGTTGTTGTGGGTGTCTCTGTGGTTGTGGTTGTTTCAGTTGTTGTTTTTGTTTGGTGTCTAGTGGTTGTGGGTGTCTCGGTTGTAGTTGTTGTTTCAGTTGTTGTTGTGGGTGTGTCCATTGTAGTTGTTGTTAGTGTCTCAGTTGTGGTGGTTGTTTCAGTTGTGGTTGTTGTGGGTGTCTCTGTGGTTTGTGGTTGTTGTTTCAGTTGTTGTTGTTGTGTCCTTTTGGTTGTTGTTGGTGTTTCAGTGGTTGTGGTTGTTGTTGGTGTCTCAGTGTTTGTTGTTGTTGTTGGTGTCTCAGTTGTGGTGGTTGTTTCAGTTGTTGTTGTGGGTGTATCAGTTGTAGTTGTTGTTGGTGTCTCAGTTGTGGTTGTTGTTGGTGTCTCTGTGGTTGTGGTGGTTGTGGGAGTTTCAATTGTAGTTTTTGTTGTTGGTGTCTCAGTGGTTGTGGTTTCAGTTGTGGTTGTTGTTGATGTCTCAGTTGTGGTTGTTGTGGGAGTCTCAGTTGTGGTTGTTGTTGGAGTATCAGTCGTGGTAGTTGTTTCAGTTGTAGTTGTAGGTGTGTCAGTTGTTGTGGTTGTTTCAGTTGTGGCTGTTGTGGGTGTCTCAGTTGTAGTTGATGTTTCAGTTGTTGTTGTGGGTGTCTCCGTTGTGGTGGTTGTTGGTGTCTCAGTGGTTGTAGTGGTTTGTTAGTTTCAGTTGTGGTGGTTGTTTCAGTTGTTGGTGTCTCTGTGGTTGTGGTGGTTTGTTTCTGTTGTTTCAGTTGTTGTTGTTGGTGTCTCTGTGGTTGTGGGAGTTTTCAGTTGTGGTTGTTTGTGTTGTTGTTTTTGTTGTGGGTGTCTCCGTTGTAGTTGTGGTTTCAGTTTGTTGTTGTGGGTGTCTCTGTTGTTGTGGTGTTGTTGGTGTTTCAGTTGTGGTTGTTGTTGGTGTCTCTGTGGTTGTAGTGGTTGTTATTTCACTGGTGGTGGTTGTTGGTGTCTCTGTGGTTGTGGTTGTTGTTGATGTCTCAGTTGTGGTTGTGGGAGTCTCAGTTGTTGTTGTTGTTGTATCAGTTGTTGTAGTTGTCTCACAGTTGTGGTTGTTTGTGTCAGTTGTAGTTGTTTCAGTTGTGTGTTGTTGTGGGTGTTTCAGTTGTGGTGTTGTTGGTGTCTCAGTGGTTGTAGTTGTTGTTGGTGTCTCAGTTGTGGTGGTTGTTTCAGTTGTAGGTGTCTCTGTGGTTGTGGTGGTTGTGGGAGTTTCAGTTGTGGTTGTTTCAGTTGTTGTTGTTGTTGGTGTCTCAGTGGTTGTGGTTGTCTCAGTTGTGGTGGTTGTTTCAGTTGTTGTTGTGGGTCTGTGGTTGTGGTGGTTGTTGGTGTTCAGTTGTGGTTGTTGTGGGTTTCTGTTGTTGTAGTGTTGTTGTTGTTTCAGTTGTGGTGGTTGTTTCAGTTGTTGTTGTTGTGGGTGTCCGTTGTGGTTGTTGTTGGTGTCTGAGTTGTGGTGTTGTTTCAGTTGTGGTTGTTGTGGGTGTCTCTGTGGTTGTGGTGGATGTGGGTGTTTCAGTTGTGGTGGTTGTGTTTCAGTTGTGGTTGTTGTGGGTGTTGTTGTTGTTGTTGGTGTCTCAGTGGTTGTGGTTGTCTCAGTTGTGGTGGTTGTTTGAGTTGTCTCTGTTGCTGTGGTGGTTTGGTGTCTCCAGTTTTGGTGGTTGTTTCAGTTGTTGTTGTGGGTGTGTCCATTATAGTTGTTGTTGTGTCTCAGTTGAGGTTGTTGTGGGTGTGTCTGTGGTTGTGGTGGTTGTTGGTGTTTCAGTGGTGGTTGTTTCAGTTGTTGTTGTGTCTCAGTTGTAGTGGTTGTGGGAGTTTTCAATTTGGTGTTTCAGTTGTTGTTGTTGTTGTTTCAGTTGTGGTTGTGGTTGTGTCAGTTCTGTTGGTTGTCAATGTTGTTGGGGTTTCAGTTGTAGTTGTTGTTGGTGTCTCAGTGGTTGTGGTTTCAGTTGTGGATGTTGTTGATGTCTCAGTTGTGGTGGTTGTGGGAGTTTCAGTTGTGGTTGTTGTTGTTTAGTTGTGGTTGTTGTGGGTGTCTCAGTTGTAATGGTTGTGGGAGTTTCAGTTGTGGTGGTTGTTGGTGTCTCTGTGGTTGTGGTTTCAGTTTGGATGTTGTTGATTTCAGTTTGGTTGTTGTGGGAGACTCAGTTGTGGCTGTTGTTGGAGTATTAGTTGTTATTGTTTCAGTTGTTGTTGTGGGTGTGTCAGTTGTTGTAGTTGTTGTGGGTGTCTCTGTGGTTGTGGTGGTTGTTTCAGTTTTGTGGTTTTTTCAGTCTCTGTAGTTGTGGTGGTTCAGTTGGGAGTTTGTTTTGGTGGTTGTTTCAGTGGTTGTGGTTGATGTTTCAGCTGTGGTTGTTGTTGGTGTGTCGGTGGTTGTGGTTGTTATTTCAGTTGTGGTTGTTGTTATTGTGTCAGTTGTTGTGGTTGTTTCAGTTGTGGTTGTTGTGGGTGTCTCTGTGGTTGTGGTGGTTGTGGGAGTTTCAGTTGTGGTGGTTGTTTCAGTTGTGGTTGTTATTGTGGGTGTTATTGTGGGTGTTTCTGTTGTGGTGGTTGTTTGAGTTGTTGTGGTTGTGGGTGTCTCGGCTGTAGTTGTTGTTTCAGTTGTTGTTGTGGGTGTGTCCGTTGTGGTTGTTGTTGGTGTCTCAGTGGTTGTAGTTGTAGTTGTGGTGTTATTTTCAGTCTGTCCTTTAGTTGCAATTGTAGCTACTACAGTCATAAAAAAATACATAACACATAGCATTTAACGTTTTTTTAGGTATTTTTTTTTTCATAGTTTACTTTTTAGAGTAACTCTAATGTCAAAATATTGTACATGTAACTTATTTTTCTCATCTATTTCCTCCATTTTATATAACGTTTTTAGGAGGGCCATTTCATAAAATACAGTTATTTTTGTCTGTACTCCCATGACCCAGCATTCCAGTTAATTTAAATACATTTTTTGTAAGTAATAAACACTTAAAATATTACAAAACAATTTTTAAACCAATTGTATTTATAGTATTTTTGACCTGCGTTTCTTTGCCTTGTTGTTGTATATGTGGACAATACGTCTAATCTAATGTAATCTAACTTAATGATGGATTTGTTTAAGTATATTAAAAAATATTTGCTTCCAATGTCCTTTTTCCACATTTTCCAGATTATCAACACAATTTCAAATCAATACATTTACACTTACCTATTAGAATTAGGAACATTGATATCCTTGCCATGTTTTCTTCTTTTAATCCTTTGAACATAATAATGCAAAGCAGGATTTACAACATTTGTACACTCCAGATTAAGCTTTGTAACATCATTAGTTTTTCATGTTGGTGTTAGTAACCCTGTGAATTTTACAATGAAGTAACAAAATTAAATAGATTAAACAATTATTAGAATCTTTTGCTATTTTTTTCTTTGTTTTCCAGAGAAGGAAAATACATTTTAGTTTGGATTATACTCAAATCTGTATCATTTGATATAGATAATGAATTTTGTTTATGCATGCCATGTTGTGAGGATAATTTTGCCTTACGGATAGCAAGCTGGTGCAACATCTCAAGAACTATATCATCATGACAATTTATTTAGGTAGTCAATTGACATTTTTAATATTCAAATGTATTTGTATAATAAATAATACAGTAGTACTCAAACTACATTTAATAAATCTTACTTACCCAAAATGAAAAGCTTAGTGATAAAAAGTTTATAATTTCCCCTTTTTTCCTCGTGTAGACACACGTCTTTTTATTCAATCTGCTTCACATCTGTTATACAGCAATCCCTTCAACTTCTGTGAGAGTCAATATCTTCTAAGGTGATTATGTGTTGAAAAGAACAAAGGATAATGACATCACTTATAAGTGATAACTTTTTTTAGAAATATTGTGAAACATGTGATTGCATAAACAATGTAATACTAACTGATCATAAATCAATTTCAATAAGTATTAATCAATGTATATTTTGCTAAATTATAAGAGACAACATTGTAAAGATTTTAAGTATATTGGTGCAAATAAACAAATTATGTACTCAAAGAAAACATAGGGACTTACCCAAATGATGTAAAACATAAGATGAAAAGTTTGAAATTTCCACTTTTTATCCAGGTTTTCATAGATATGTTCTTCACTCAACTTCACGTCTGTGATACAGCAAACTTTTCAACTTTTGTCAAAGACAGTCTACACCTTTAAAGGGTTTATATGTTGGAAGGGAACAAAGAGTAATGACATCACTTATATGTGATAACTTTTTTAGAAATATTGTGAAACCCAAGTGAGTAACAAAACCAAACCCCATCATACACTAAGTCAGTTGTCAATCTGTCATATTCTTGGCTCAAAGGAAAAGTATACACCCATGTCTTTGTGCTTTTGTGAACAAGGACAAAATGCAGGTACATTCCATTTATGTGAATGAAGTTTTTCCAGTGTGAGTGCATGCTACTATAGATAAAGGGCCAGTGAGGTTAACTGAGACAGTGCTTGTTTTTAATTAATTTTGTGTACAATATTTTAGGTAATTTTTCTAAATGTGTTTTGGTGGTACAATAAATTAAAATGTTCACCTGAAAAGTTTATATAGATACATCAAAAGAAAAGCATCTCAGTTTCATTTCCTCACATTTATCTTAGGGAGTGCCAATATATGACATCAATATGATCTTATTTGAAATGTTTAAATCCAATTAATGATGAAAACCTCTTTCATTTAATTTACAGTTGGAAACTCCCTGTAAAATTAAACATTTTAAAGTTAACAATAGTAGCTTAATGTCACAAAAACAGAACGAAAAAAAGAAGTCAAATGACTATAATGAGGTTTTTAGGTTTGTTTTACAGGAAAGGTAGCGTCAGTAATGTGTTTTCTATTCTGCAGCTTTTACACATTGACAGGGATTCATAGTTCATGCATATTCATTTGGACATTACACATTTATTTACTGGCAGTAGAGCCAATAATCTAAACAGTAATTGCAGTATTTTTAAGGAAATTATTAAATGTCTATAGCTCTTTGTGTAGTTTATAATTTTCTTTTATATTAGCTGATTGCACTACACCATTAGTAATCTGTAGCTGATCTATTTTCAAGTCTTTCTTATCAGAATGTAAAAAATTGGGCTTCACTGACATCTTTGGCTATGTTGTTTATTCCTTGATGTTTGTTGTTGCCTTGATTTGTTTGTCATTCTGATAATAACCTGTCAATCAAACAAACAGCAAAAAATGTGGGCTTGCTCCTCCTTCACTTAAAGGTCATTGCTGCAGATTTTAAAGTGTGGGGCACGCCCCACGAATGTGGGATTAAGACATGAGATGGTGCGTCTGAAATGGAAAGAGCTTTTTAAACGCCTATCATTAATGATTTTATTTATTGACATTAGAAATCATACTACACAGATTCAAAGACTGTAGTGTACAGAGTCAGTATAAAAACATCAATGTTTTAGTTACATTGATCACAAAGACAAAAATCTGTCAAGCGTCAGCAGATAAAAGTAAGGCAGACTGTATTCCTGCTTAAAAGATGAAGCCTATTTTGTTTTTGGCTTCACACTGCAGATTGTGGGAGCTGAAAAAGAGCCAAGTGTGTTGTTTTTTTAAGTGCTGGCAACAGACAGCATGAGTGCAAGACACTTGGATATAAGACACCTCAGTCACATAAATACGCCACTCATTTGCAAGATGAGTGAATACCATCAGCAGAATAATCACATGGCAAAATGGCCATCGAACAATGTTACAACCCTGGCTCGTTGGAAAAGGGAGTAACATAAGAAAACAAACTCTAATATTTAGATAATTTATTTTTTTTTTTTTTTTGGTAAAACAATAGGGGTTAAATGTACAATATACAACCAAATAATAGTATGTCAGGGGAACTAAGGAAGAGGATGGTTACAGAAAACAAGACCCTGAACAAACGAGTTTCCATAAAAATTAAAGTACAAAGTTATAAGCACATCAAAAAACAAAACAACAAAAAACAAACTATCAAAGTTAGTGCAACATAGGTACAATGCAGCATCCCTAAAACCTAAGGTTAGCTAGACAATATCCTGCCCTTACTAAAATAATCAAAGCAAACCGTTCCAGGCTTTACAAGCACATCAAGCTTCCGATTTGTTAGTGAGGTCAGGTGCCAGAGCTAAACAAAGACCACACAACTCGGAACCAAACGAACCCTCAATCGAGCCAACAACCAACCCAGAGGCATGCTGCTCTCTACGCTGCAGCTGCCCAGAATGCCTGATTGGCAGGGTTTTTAAACCAGTGTGGAGATTGTTCTTGACAGGTGAGTGGAGAATGCCTGTAGGCCGGACCAATAGGACGACGGAGGTGGAGATCTTGATATATGCAGCTGGTGATGGGCTGGTCACAGTAGTTTCTGTGAGCCACCAATCAGTGAGGAGTGTTGACACAGCAGATCTACATAAGGAATGTACCTGCAAAAGACAACCAAGAGGCCTAGGGCCATAACAAACAACAAAGCACAAATGACTTCAAAGTTGGACACAGAATTTGTAAAAAAAAAAATAATAATAATAATAATAAAAGGGCACTACAAGCAAATGTTTTTCCTGAAATCAATATTTCATAATAATTCTCAAACCAGAGTGGATCCATTTAGTGCACAAGGTTAGTATTTTGGGGATTGTATTAATTGACTATTAAAATGGGTTTTGGCAAACTGTTAACTTTTATTTTAACATGCAGTTACACAAAATCTTCAAAATGACCTTTGACTCCACCCTAAGGCTGATGTTCACAGCTTTGAATTCTGGTTTGCATTTGAAAGGGATTATCCACTCATTGGCGACAAGGCTGTGGGCATTCTTTCTGTTCACCACATCTTTGCTCTGCAAGAGGGATTTTCCAGCTGTTGCTTTCCTGAAAACAAAATGCAGGTGTTAGCTCATCATTGAGTATGACTTGACAGTAGCAATATAGAACCTGAAAACCCATTTTAAAAAGATGTACAGTGCAAAAGAGGCTCATTGCTACCACTACTGTACTGATAACACTCACACAGTCTTGGTCTTCTTGTTTTTGACTCATTCATCGCCAATTTCCATTGCTACACTGATGACACTGAGTTATATCTATCTATGAAACCAGATGAAACACTGAAGTTATTGTGTTTATCTTTGATGAAGCTTATAATTAGTTATAGTCATGCTGCTATAGACTTAGATTGCTGGGGGACTTGATGCACTGAGCCACTTTCCTCCTCTCTTCCCTCTTTCCTCTTAGCCCACATTTATGTCACCACTATATGACATTAACTCCATGTCTTCTTTCTACCCTTCTGTTTGCTTCTCCCTCTCTTTCTCCCTCTCTCCGTCCCTGTCTTCAGGTGTCCCCGGCTTTGGAGCTGTGTGTCTTTCAGTGCGCAGCTACTGGTCCTACCAACCCGCCCAGTGTTTTGCTGTTGCTTTGTTGTTCTTTTGTCTCTCTCCCCTTTCCTCTCACCCCAATCAGTCAAGGCAGATGGCTGCCCACCCTGCGCATAGTTATGCTGGAGGTTTCTTCCATTAAAGGGAGTTTTTCCTCTCCATTGTTGCCTATAGCTGCTCAAGGGGGATTTGTTGTTTTTTTCTAAATGTCTGTATAGTCTTGACTTTATTATGCAAAGTGCTTTGAAATGGACTCTAAATTGGTGCTATATAAATAAAGTTGGATTGTATTGAATTGAAAATAGTAGTCATGTAAAATTAAGTTAAAGATTTGTTAATAATTCACTCTTAGTACGTAAAATAATAAAGAATACCATTCTCATTGCCCAAACAAAGCGAGGAAAGTATAATGATTAGTATGATTCCACTATGATTTTTGTATTAAGTTTAACAGGTTATATCTCCTGGATCATAATATATAAATTAAAAATAGCACTTTTTTCCATTTTAAAAGAAATTAACAAACAGCACATGCAGAACATAAATATAATGTTTAGATTCCAGTAGTCTATTGATATTAAAGTAAATAGTAAATATAATAAGTCGAATTCTGTCCACAATAATTTTGCTTCTGCTTATACTTTCCTATGCTGTCAAGCTCTGTGTGTTTTGTCTGTCCTTGTGTGGTTTTTTTTTTCACTGCTTCTTTAACTCAGTCTCTCTCTGTGCAGGTTGGCAGCTCCCTCTCCCTGTTGTGCCCACACCTGGAACCAGTGCCGTTAGTGGGGTGCACAGCTGCCTGCACTTGAGACTGATTAGAGAGCACCTTTAAAACCTGCCCTGAACAGAACCTGTGTGTCTTGTATCTTGTCCATGCTGTCAGTATGTCTGACTCAAGTACCGTCAGGCCTCTCACCTAAAGGGTAGCTAGTGTTTAGGACTGTCACTCAGGTTCTCCTGTCCTAGTTTTTGCTCTGTCTTTTGTTTCTTTGTAGTTATTTGTTTGTCTCCATGTCCCGGTCTGCGCAGGTAGAATTGTAGAACTGCCGTGATTAGTTTGTTCACTCGTCCTTCGGAAGAGTTTGTTTTTGTTTTCAAGATACAGTAAACCTTAGTTATCTTCTCCACCTCCTCTGCCTGTGTGTGTCATTTCTGCTCTTGGGTTGCTATTTGGCAAATCGTCACACATGACCACTGTTCAACATGTTTAAACATAAAAACAAATAAAATGAAGTCAGTGAGAACATGTTTGCTATTACTTTTTTTCATTCAAGACTTTTCATACACATTTATTCACAGATGAAAAGGTGATAATATTAACTCTCTTAGGAAACAGAAAGGCCTTTATATTTTTAAAGTCTACATTCAAGAGATTTGAATAGAGATTTTAATAGTTTTTATAAAGTTTCAGGAAAACATATACTATGTTTTCATTTTATCAATTTAACATTTTTTTAATGTTTTAATAGTATAACCTTTTATTGGAAGAATTGCTTTGTTGATGTACAGTTTTCTATCCAGTTTTCTTTTTAAAAAAAATGCTTATTTTGACATTTTATGATCACTCAAATAACCCCATTTGGAGGTTGTGCACTGATGAGTATAGTATATACAGGCCTAAATAGGCGTAATTATATAAAGGCATTTGTCCACACATCCTATAAATTGCCCTGATGAAAGTCCTCTACTAAGTTGCATTAGTATAATAAGATTTTTTTTGTCAGACAGTGTTGCCAAGTTCTTTTTATCTCAGGTCTAACATTACTTGACCACTTTGTTGACTGGTAGCAACAACACATCTCCCTGACATGAACACCTGACCAGACCAACACCATGCTCAGAAAACCACTCCATGCTCAGAACTTTAATATTTTTCCCCATTTGTTAAAATTTGCTTTAATATCAGTCATTTTTGTTTAGTTTAGTTTTTATGAGTTTTTGCTGCTACTATTGCAGTGCTGTTTTCTTCCATAAACTCAGTTTGCACTTGTAACTAAAAAGAGAAAATAGCATTTTCATCTACTTTAAAAAAGTGTGATAGGAAAACTTTGCACAAGATAAGTAAAATAAAACTTTTTGCTTTAACATTGAATTTTTTTTATATGAAAACTGTCTTACTAAACCTTTTTTTCTGTAATAAGAACGCTGATTGTTTTAAGGTAACACAAAAACAAAGACTGTCTCGGGCCATGTGATGGTATTTGAATAAATAAGAAAGGAAACACCTTAACCATGGACCATTGAAATTCCCCTCTGTTTGTTCAAACTGGATTCACTAACAACACAAAAACCAAGTGAAAGTCAAAAAGAGGAATTAGAAAACAACTTTAGTTGTGCTTTGATTTAAGCTCTTGACATTAACAATGTTCTGGTAAACCTACTCTTTACCCATCAAAATGACAAAACAACACACAAAAGATGGTTTACAACTATGAAAGTTTTACATTTTTATTAGTGGAATGTTTGTCAAAGGAAATACACAAGCTACAAAAACATCTCAAATAATACTTATGCATGATCAAAAAAGGTGATTTAATAAATAGACTTTAAATAAATACATCCAGAATAAATTAGAACAGTGACAGAAAACTATTTTTACATATATCCCAGTTGTACTTGTTTGAAACATGAAATACTGTCACCAAATGAATTATTACTTGACTATAGTGCTTTGGAAAGCAGTTTTTATTTGGACATTCATACAAAAATAGAAAGCGTTATACTCTACTCTATTAGATCAGATTATTAAGTTGTCTGCGTCATTTTGTCTGAACCAGGATTCTGGACATTATAATGCTGAAACATGCTCAAAAGACATGATCCCTAGCCCAATGATGACAATTCAGATGGAAATCAAAGGATTCTATTGCTGGTTTGACAGTAGCCATGACAACAGAACCAGGAAGAATGCAGTCATGACACTGATCTTGTAGGTTACTCCACTTGAAGCTGTAAATAAGAAAAAAAAATCAATAAAAAACAAACATTAATAAAAAAGAAAAGAACAATGCAGCTTTTGAGTTTTGTTCAAGTAGAAGTCCATTTTACTTACGTATGCCATTCACAAGAATGGAGATGGCTTCAATGTCAAAGCCAGTGACGTATGGCGCTGCATTCATCAAAACATGTGCAATCTGAGTGTTATTGGGAACAGACGTGCCAACAAAGGCAAGCTTCAAATCATTGTAGATTGATCCATTTCTGCAAAGGGGAAAAAATATATTATTTATATCGCAATTAGGGCATGAGCCTAAAAATATAATAAAATTAGAATGAACAAATTACCTGTATCCCACCACGTTCAAGTCCTTGAAAGAAGAAGGGAATGCATTTTGGTACCTAGGTTGAAGCTATAGAAGCAAAAAACACACATTAATGATTTTTCATTTGTCTTAATTCATTTCAAATTATTTATTACAAAAGCAGTTGAATAAGTAAGAATTTACATAGTCTAGTCAGCATGGCTGTTTGGTAACATTAGTGTGTCCTCTATTTTAACACAAAAGGAGACCAGAGCATAAGCATCACTACAGGTTTTAACAGAAGAGATGAGTGATTCATAGTTTCATCACTGTTAAGATTCTCTGTATTTCTGAGCAGTGTCGACATTTGTTGCAGTTACATTTTATACTCTACTATATAGTTTCAAAGACTCCATCTCTCTTGTTATGTTTGAATTAGTAATACTATACACTGTTATGAGATAGCGACACTAAAATAGAAACATGCCAATAACGTTTGTTCTGAGCATGAGGTTTACCTGTGTTGTTATATTTGCCGATCGTTTAATAAAGGTTCAGATGATGGATCGTTCAAGTCATTTGTGAACTTGTCTAGACGGGATCTGAAAGTCACCAACGTTGTTGTGATTGCTGCAGTTGTTGGTGCAACAGTTGCAGATGTTGCTGCAGTTGTAGTTACAGTGGTTGTCGGTGCAGCAGTTGAAACTGTATTTGGATCTGTAACTGGACTTGCTGTAAAACATTAATTTAGCGTTAAGTAAAAAGATGTTTTAATTTGCATTTATCTAATTCTGAGGTCATAAATGTTAAGAATGGCTTGCATAACATATTCTGCCTAAACAGACTGTACAACACTAACCAATGCTTTTATGAATGATTGCTATGAGGCTTTTCTTTATCTAAATTACTGTTAACTATTAACTATTACTATAACATGAGCTGCATATTATTTCTACTGTTTATATATGTTAGAGTGAAATATTGTGTTGTGTTTACTTACATATTACTTGGACATTGTTGGGGTTTATAGCCACAGTGAAGTTATTGCTGGAATCATTTACAGCCAGTACAAAGGTTTGAACAACCAATGCATTCGTTGGGAGATCTGCAGTGGTATTGGCCTCATTGAACACAACCTCTATTTCGGCTACAGTTCCATCCACTCGTGTTGCAGTACTCCTGTAACATAACCAAATGAGAAACATAATGACATCAAACTATTTTGTCCAACTGTGTGATTTATAAATGACAATAATATAAATTTGTCATGCACAAAACCTGCTTTAAACACAAAATTAAAAAGCTACTGTAAAGAAAATGTTTTTACCTGAAAGCTTTCACATCGCAGTGGTTAAACCGATTACCAAACATTTTACGGTATATTTCATTACACTGCAACAAAGAAACAATAAAAAGTTGATACAAAATCGTCTTTAAACAAAGTGCAAATTGTGGTCATTATTTTTTCAAACTGATTAGTTTGTCAAACTCTAAATTATATTTACTGTAAAATTTTACTCACCGGCCCTACGATTCGTTCTTTAAGATCCTTGAATTGACTGCTGCTGCTGTTGGTGAGTTCATCTGAAAATGGTTCATTTTCCAAAGTTGCTTTGATAGTATAAATAGGTACAGTAACATTTGCAACTGTGGACGTTGTTATAGCAGGTGTTGTTTGGCTTTGTGTAGTTGTTGCTGTGCTTGTCAGAGTGGGAGTTGTTGCAGATGTGTCTGACTGAGTTGTTGCTGTAGGTGCCTTGGTTGCTTTTGTGGATGCTTGAGTAGTTGCAGATATGAGTGCTGTAGTTGTTGGTGCCACAGGTGTAGTTGTATTTGTATCTGTAACTGGACTTGCTGTAAAACATTAAGTTAGATATTAAGTAAATAGGTGTTTTATTTGGCATTTATGTAGTTCTGAAGTTACGAATGGTAAGAATTATTTACAAGACATGCATTCTTGCTGAATAGACTGTATCTATATTGTAGAACACTGAACAGTGCTTTTATGAATGATTACTATGAGGCTTTATCTAAATTACAATTGTTGCTCATTCCATGAGCTGCATATTATTTCTGCTGTTTATACATGTTAGACTTATTGTGTTGTGTTTACTTACATATTAATTGGACATTGTTGGGGTTTATAGCCACTGTGAAGTTATTACTGGAATCGTTTACAGCCAGTACAAAAGTTTGAACAACCACTGCATTCGCTGGGAGATCTGCAGTGGTATTGGCCTCATTGAACACAACCTCTATTTCCGCTTCAGTTCCATCCACTCGTGTTGCAGTACTCCTGTATTATCACCAAATGAGAAACATAATGACATGTAAATATTTTGTTCAACTGTGTGATTTAAAAATGACAATAATATCATTGCCATGCACAAATCCTGCTTAAAGCACAAAATTAAAAAGCTGCTGTAAAGAAAATGTTTTTACCTGAAGGCTTTGACATTGCAGTGGTTAAACCGATTGCCAAACATTTTACGGTATACTTCATTACACTGCAAAAAAATTAAACAAAAGTTGATAGAAAATTCTCTTTAAAGAAAGTGCAAATTTTGGTCACTATGGTTTCAAACTGATAAATCTGCCAAACTCAAAATATATTTACACTACATATATGTACTGTAAGATTTAACTCACCGGCCCTACGATTCGTTCTTTAAGATCCATGAATTTACTGCTGCTGCTGTTAGTGAGTTCAACTGAAAATTGTTCATTTTCCAGAGTAGCTCTGATAGTATAAATAGGTACAGTTGTGTTTGCAACTGGGACTGTTGTTTGGCTTGGTGAAAATGTTACAGCAGTTGTTTTAGGAGTTGTGGCTGTACTTGTCTGTACACTTGCAGAAGTTGTGGGTGAAAGACTTATTGTTGTTGTTGCCCCATTTGTTGAAGTATTCTGAGATGTGCCTAATTCAGTTATACTTGTAGGCGTTTTGTAGTTGCAGTTGTTGTTTCATTTTTTGCTGTGGGTGACTGAATTGATGTTGTTGCAGGTGCCACTGTATCTTTTGTATATGCTTCAGTAGTTGCCTGAGTTATTGTGGGTGTCTCCATTGTTGTTGGGGTTGCTTCAGTTAAAGTTGCTGTTGTAAGTTTCTCAGTGACTAATGTTGTGGATGTCGTGGAGGTCAGAGTGTCACTTGTTGCTGTTGTGCTTCCTGGAATGGTTGTTGTAGATTTCTGAGTAGTGGGTGTTGTTTTCTGAGTAGTTGTGGCAATCTCAGTTGTTGCAGGATTCAGAGTTGTTGTTGTAATTGTCTCTGCTGTTGTGGCTTCCAGTGCTGTTGTCAGAGATTGTGTTGTGGTGGGTGTCTCTGTTGTTGTGATTTTCTGAGTTGTTGTGGCTGTATCAGATGCTGTGGATACCTGATTTGTAGTGGGTGTCTCAGGTGTTGTGGCTGTTGTTTTAGGTGTGGTTGTTGTGGGAGTTTCAGTCATGGTGGTTATTTCAGTTGTTGCGGTTGTTGTTGGTGTCTCCATGGTTGTGGTTTCAGTTGTTCTTGTTGTTTCAGTTGCGGTTGTTGTGGGTGTCTCAGTGGTCGTTTCAGTTGTGGTTGTTGTGGGTGTCACAGTTGTGGTTGTTTGTGTCTCAGTGGTTGTGGTGGTTGTTGTGGGTGTTTCAGTTGTGGTTGTTGTTGGTGTGTCGGTGGTTGTTGTGGGTGTGTCAGTTGTGATTGTTGTTTCAGTTGTTATTGTTGGTGTCTCTGTTGTGGTTGTTGTTGGTGTGTCAGTTGTGGTTGTTGTTGGTGTCTCAGTTGTGGTGGTTCTTTCAGTTGTGGGTGTCTCTATGGTTGTGGTGGTTGTGGGAGTTTCAGTTGTGGTGATTGTTTCAGCTGTGGTGGTTGTGGGTGTTTCTGTCGTGGTGGTTGTTGTAGTTGTAGTTGTTGTTGTGGGTGTCTCAGTTTGTTGTTGTTTCAGTTGTTGTTGTGGGTGTCTCCATTTGTGGTTGTTGTTGGTGTTTCAGTGGTTGTGGTTGTTGTTGGTGTCTCAGTGGTTGTAGTTGTTGTTGGTGTCTCAGTTGTGATGGTTGTTTCAGTTGTGGTTGTTGTTGTGGGTGTTTCTGTTTTGGTGGTTGTTTGAGTGGTTGTTGTTGGGGTGTTCAGTTGTAGTTGTTGTTTCAGTTGTTGTTGTAAGTGTGTCCGTTGTGGTTGTTGTTGGTGTCTCAGTGGTTGTAGGTTGTTGGTGTCTCAGTTGTGGTGGTTGTTTCAGTTGTGGTTGTTGTTGTGTCAGTGGTTGTGGTTGTTGTTTCAGCTGTGGTTGTTGTTGGGGTCTCAGTGTGGTTTCAGTTGTGGTGGTTGTTGGGGTTTCAGCGTTGTGGTGGTTGTTGGTGTCTCAGTGGTTGTGGTTGTTGTTTCCCTGTGGTTGTTGTTGGTGTCTCTGTGGTTGTGGTGGTTGTGGGAGTTTCAGTTGTGGTGGTTGTTTCAGCTGTGGTTGTTGTTGGTGTCTCAGTGGTTGTGGTTGTTGTTGTCTCAGTTGTGGTTGTTGTGGGAGTTTCAGTTGTGGTTGTTTCAGTTGTGGTTGTTGTGGGTGTCTCTGTGGTTGTGGTGGTTGCGGGAGTTTCAGTTGTGGTGGTTGTCCAGTTATGGTTGTTGTTGGTGTGTCAGTTGTTGTGGTTGTTGTTGGTGTCTCAGTTGTGGTGGTTGTTTCAGTTGTGGTTGTTGTGGGTGTCGTAAAGGTTGTGGTGGTTGTGGGAGTTTCAGTTGTAGTGGTTGTTTCAGCTGTGGTTGTTGTTGGGGTCTCAGTCGTTGTGGTTTCAGTTGTGGTGGTTGTTGGTGTCTTAGTCGTTGTGGTGGTTGTTGGTGTCTCAGTGGTTGTGGTTGTTGTTTCCGTTGTGGTTGTTGTGGGTGTCTCAGTGGTTGTGGTGGTTGTGGGAGTTTCAGTTGTGGTGGTTGTTTCAGCTGTGGTTGTTGTGGGTGTCTCAGGGGTTGTGGTTGTTGTTGGTGTCTCAGTTGTGGTTGTTGTGGGAGTCTCAGTGGTTGTAGTTGTTGTTGGTGTCTCAGTTGTGGTGGTTGTTTCAGTTGTGGGTGTCTCAGTGGTTGTGGTTGTTGTTGCTGTCTCAGTGGTTGTAGTTGTTGTTGGTGTCTCAGTAGTGGTGGTTGTCTCAGTTGTGGTGGTTGTTTGAGTTGTTGTTGTTGTTGTGGGTGTTGTTTGTTGTTGTTTCAGTTGTTGTTGTGGGTATGTCCGTTGTAGTTGTTGTTGGTGTCTCAGTTGTGTTGTTGTGGGTGTCTCAGTGGTTGTGGTGGTTGTTGTGGGTGTCTCAGTTGTGGTTGTTGTGGAGTCTCAGTTGTTGTTTTTTGGTGTCTCAGTTGTGGTGGATGTTTCAGTTGTGTGTCTCAGTGGTTGTGGTTGTTGTCTCAGTGGTTGTAGTTGTTGTTGGTGTCTCAGTTGTGGTGGTTGTTTCAGTTGTGGTTGTTGTCGGTGTCTCTGTGGTGTGTGGTTGTTGTTGGTGTCTCAGTGGTTGCAGTTGATGTTGGTGTCTCAGTTGTTGTGGTTGTTTCAGTTGTGGTTGTTGTGGCTGTCTCTGGTTGTAATGGTTGTGGGAGTTTCAGTTGTGGTGGTTGTTGGTGTCTCAGTGGTTGTGGTTTTGTGGTTGTTGTTCAGTTGTTGTGAGTCTCAGTTGTGTTGTTGTTGTCTCTGTAGTTGTTTCAGTTGTTTAGGTGTGTCAGTTGTTGTGGAGTTTGGTTGTGGTTGGTTGTGTTCAGTTGTTGGTTGTCTGGTGTTGTGGTGGTTGTGGTTGTCTCAGTTGTGGGTCTCAGGTTGTTGTTGGGTCTCAGTGGTTGTGGTGGTTTCAGTTTTGTGGTTTGTTGTTGTTGGTTGTCTCAGTGGTTGTGTTGGTTGTTGTTGATGTCTCAGTGGTTGTTGGGTTGTTGTGTTCAGTTGTTGTGGTTGTTGGTGGTTGTGGTGTGTGGTTGTTGTTTCCCAGTGGTTGTTGTGGGTGTCCTGTTGTTGTGGTGGTTGTGGGAGTTTCAGTTGTGGTGGTTGTTTCAGCTGTGGTTGTTGTTGGTGTCTCAGTGGTTGTGGTTGTTGTATGTGTTTCAGTTGTGGTTGTTGTGGGAGTTTCAGTTGTGGTTGTTTCAGTTGTGGTTGTTGTGGGTGTCTCTGTGGTTGTGGTGTTGTTTGGGAGTTTCAGTTGTGGTGGTTGCTTCAGTTATGGTTGTTGTTGGTGTGTCAGTTGTTGTGGTTGTTGTTGGTGTCTCAGTTGTGGTGGTTGTTTCAGTTGTGGTTGTTGTGGTGTGTCGTGGATGTGGTGGTTGTGGGAGTTTCAGTTGTAGTGGTTGTTTCAGCTGTGGTTGTTGTTGGGGTCTCAGTCGTTGTGGTTTCAGTTGTGGTGGTTGTTGGTGTCTTAGTGTTTGTGGTGGTTGTTGGTGTCTCAGTGGTTGTGGTTGTTGTTTCCGTTGTGGTTGTTGTGGGTGTCTCAGTGGTTGTGGTGGTTGTGGGAGTTTCAGTTGTGGTGGTTGTTTCAGCTGTGGTTGTTGTGGGTATGTCCGTTGTAGTTGTTGTTGGTGTCTCAGTTGTGGTTGTTGTGGGTGTCTCAGTGGTTGTGGTGGTTGTTGTGGGTGTCTCAGTTGTGGTTGTTGTGGGAGTCTCAGTGGTTGAATTTGTTGTTGGTGTCTCAGTTGTGGTGGATGTTCAGTTGTCGGTGTCTCAGTTGTGTGTTGTTGTCTCAGTGGTTTAGTTGTTGTTGGTGTCTCAGTGGTTGGTGGTGTTCAGTTGTGGTTTCAGTGTCTCTGTGGTTGTGGTTGTTGTTGGTGTCTCAGTGGTTGTAGTTGATGTTGGTGTCTCAGATGTTGTGGTTGTTTCAGTTGTGGTGGTTGTGGGTGTCTCAGTGGTTGTGGATTCAGTTGTGGTTGTTTTTGATGTCTCAGTTGTGGTTGTTGTGGGAGTCTCAGTTGTGGTTGTGTTTGGAGTATCAGTTGTGGTAGTTGTTTCAGTTGTTGTTGTAGGTGTTTCAGTTGTTGTGGTTGTTTCAGTTGTGGTTGTTGTTGTTGTCTCAGTTGTGGTGGTTGTTTCTGTTGTGGTTGTTGTTGGTGTCTCAGTGGTTGTGGTTGTTGTTGGTGTCTCAGTTGTGGTTGTTGTGGTTGTCTCTGTGGTTGTAGTGGTTGTGGGAGTTTCAGTTGTGGTTGTTTCAGTTGTTGTTGTTGGTGTCTCGGTGGTTGTGGTTGTCTCAGTTGTGGTTGTGGGTGTGTCCGTTGTAGTTGTTGTTGGTGTCTCAGTTGTGGTGGTTGTTTCAGTTGTGGGTGTCTCTGTGGTTGTGGTGGTTGTGGGAGTTTCAGTTGTGGTTGTGTGTGTAACCGTTGTAGTTGTTGTTGGTGTCTCAGTTGTGGTGGTTGTTTCAGTTGTGGTTGTTGTTGGTGTCTCAGTGGTTGTGGTTTCAGTTGTGGTTGTTGTTGATGTCTCAGTTGTGGTTGTTGTGGGAGTCTCAGTTGTGGTTGTTGTTGGAGTATCAGTTGTGGTAGTTGTTTCAGTTGTTGTTGTAGGTGTGTCAGTTGTTGTGGTTGTTTCAGTTGTGGTTGTTGTTTTTGTCTCAGTTGTGGTGGTTGTTTCAGTTGTGGGTGTGTCTGTGGTTGTGGGAGTTTCAGTTGTGGTTGTGGGTGTGTCCGTTGTAGTTGTTGTTGGTGTCTCAGTTGTGGTTGTTGTTTCAGCTGTGGTTGTTGTTGGTGTGTCGGTAGTTGTGGTTGTTATTTCAGTTGTGGTTGTTGTTGGTGTGTCAGTTGTTGTGGTTGTTTCAGTTGTGGTTGTTGTGGGTGTCTCTGTGGTTGTGTAGGTTGCGGGAGTTTCAGTTGTGGTGGTTGTTGTTGATGTCTCAGTTGTGGTTGTTGTGGGAGTCTCAGTGGTTGTAGTTGTTGTTGGAGTATCAGTTGTGGTGGTTGTTTCAGTTGTCGGTGTCTCAGTGGTTGTGGTTGTTGTCTCAGTGGTTATAGTTGTTGTTGGTGTCTCAGTTGTGGTGGTTGTTTCAGTTGTGGTTGTTGTCGGTGTCTCTGTGGTTGTGGTTGTTGTTGGTGTCTCAGTGGTTGTTGTTGATGTTGGTGTCTCAGTTGTGGTGGTTGTTTCAGTTGTGGTTGTTGTGGGTGTCTCTGTGGTTGTAATGGTTGTGGGAGTTTCAGTTGCGGTTGTTGTTGATGTTTCAGTTGTGGTTGTTGTGGGAGTCTCAGTTGTGGTTGTTGTTGGAGTATCAGTCGTGGTAGTTGTTTCAGTTGTTGTTGTAGGTGTGTCAGTTGTTGTGGTTGTTGTGGTTGTTTCAGTTGTGGTTGTTGTGGGTGTCTCAGTTGTGGTGGTTGTTTCTGTTGTGGTTGTTTTGGGTGTCTCTGTGGTTGTGGTGGTTGTGGGAGTTTCAGTTGTGGAGTGGTGTCGCAGTGGTTGTGGTTGTTGTTTCAGCTGTGGTTGTTGTTGGGGTCTCAGTCGTTGTGGTTTCAGTTGTGGTGGTTGTTGGTGTCTCAGTGGTTGTGGTTGTTGTTTCCGTTGTGGTTGTTGTGGGTGTCTCTGTGGTTGTGGTGGTTGTGGGAGTTTCAGTTGTGGTGGTTGTTTCAGCTGTGGTTGTTGTTGGTGTGTCAGTGGTTGTGGTTGTTGTTGGTGTCTCAGTTGTGGTTGTTGTGGGAGTCTCAGTGGTTGTAGTTGTTGTTGTTCTCCGTTGTTGTGGTTGTTTCAGTTGTGGGTGTCTCTGTGGTTGTGGTGGTTGTGGGAGTTTCAGTTGTGGTTGTGGGTGTGTCCGTTGTAGTTGTTGTTGGTGTCTCAGTTGTGGTGGTTGTTTCAGTTGTGGTTGTTGTTGGTGTCTCAGTGGTTGTGGTTTCAGTTGTGGTTGTTGTTGATGTCTCAGTTGTGGTTGTTGTGGGAGTCTCAGTTGTGGTTGTTGTTGGAGTATCAGTTGTGGTAGTTGTTTCAGTTGTTGTTGTAGGTGTGTCAGTTGTTGTGGTTGTTTCAGTTATGGTTGTTGTTGTTGTGTCAGTTGTGGTGGTTGTTTCTGTTGTGGTTGTTGTGGGTGTCTCTGTGGTTGTGGTGGTTGTGGGAGTTTCAGTTGTGGTTGTTGGTGGTGTCTCGGTGGTTGTGGGTGTCTCGGTTGTAGTTGTTGTTTCAGTTGTTTTTGTGGGTGTGTCCGTTGTAGTTGTTGTTGCTGTCTCAGTTGTGGTGGTTGTTTCAGTTGTGGTTGTTGTGGTGTCTCTGTGGCTGTGGTGGTTGTGGGAGTTTCAGTTGTGGTGGTTGTTTCAGCTGTGGTTGTTGTTGGTGTCTCAGTGGTTGTGGTTGTTGTATGTGTCTCAGTTGTGGTTGTTGTGGGAGTTTCAGTTGTGGTTGTTTCAGTTGTGGTTGTTGTTGTTGTCTCAGTTGTGGTGTTGTTTCTGTTGTGGTTGTTGTTGGTGTCTCAGTGGTTGTGGTTGTTGTTGGTGTCTCCAGTTGTGGTTGTTGTGGTTGTCTCTGTGGTTGTAGTGGTTGTGGGAGTTTCAGTTGTGGTTGTTTCAGTTGTTGTTGTTGTTGGTGTTGTGGTGGTTGTGGTTGTTCAGTTGTGGTTGTGGGTGTGTCCGTTGTAGTTGTTGTTGGTGTCTCAGTTGTGGTGGTTGTTTCAGTTGTGGTTGTTGTTGGTGTCTCAGTGGTTGTGGTTTCAGTTGTGGTTGTTGTTGATGTCTCAGTTGTGGTTGTTGTGGGAGTCTCAGTTGTGGTTGTTGTTGGAGTATCAGTTGTGGTAGTTGTTTCAGTTGTTGTTGTAGGTGTGTCAGTTGTTGTGGTTGTTTCAGTTGTGGTTGTTGTTGTCTCAGTTGTGGTGGTTGTTTGAGTTGTGGGTGTGTCTGTGGTTGTGGTGGTTGTGGGAGTTTCAGTTGTGGTTGTGGGTGTGTCCGTTGTAGTTGTTGTTGGTGTCTCAGTTGTGGTTGTTGTTTCAGCTGTGGTTGTTGTTGGTGTGTCCAGTTGTGGTTGTTATTTCAGTTGTGATTTTTGTTTCAGTTGTGGTTGTTGTGGGTGTCGAGTGGTTGTGGTGGTTGTTGTGGGTGTTCAGTTGTGGTTGTTGTGGGAGTCTCAGTGGTTGTGTAGGTTGTGGGAGTTTCAGTTGTGGTGGTTGTTTCAGTTGTGGTTGTTTGTTCAGTTGTGGTTGTTGTTGGTGTCTCAGTTGTGGTGGTTGTTTCAGTTGTGGTTGTTGTGGGTGTCGTGGTGGTGTGTGGTTGTTGTGGGTGTCTCAGTTGTGGTTGTTGTGGGAGTCTCAGTGGTTGTAGTTGTTGAGTTCAGTTGTGGTGGTTGTTTCAGTTGTCGGTGTCTCAGTGGTTGTGGTTGTTGTCTCAGTGGTTATAGTTTTTGTTGGTGTCTCAGTTGTGGTGGTTGTTTCAGTTGTGGTTGTTGTCGGTGTCTCTGTGGTTGTGTTGTTGTTGGTGTCTCAGTGGTTGTGTTGATGTTGGTGTCTCAGTTGTGGTTGTTGTGGGTGTCTCTGTGGTTGTAATGGTTGTGGGAGTTTCAGTTGTGGTTGTTGTGGATGTCTCTGTGGTTGTGGTTTCAGTTGTGGTTGTTGTGGGAGTCTCAGTTGTGGTTGTTGTTGGAGCATCAGTGTGTGGTAGTTGTTTCAGTTGTTGTTGTAGGTGTGTCAGTTGTTGTGGTTGTTTCAGTTGTGGTGGTTGTGGGTGTGTCAGTCGTGGTGGTTGTTTCTGTTGTGGTTGTTGTGGGTGTCTCTGTGGTTGTGGTGGTTGTGGGAGTTTCAGTTGTGGTTGGTGTCGCAGTGGTTGTGGTTGTTGTTTCAGCTGTGGTTGTTGTTGGGGTCTCATTCGTTGTGGTTTCAGTTGTGGTGGTTGTTGGTGTCTCAGTGGTTGTGGTTGTTGTTTCCGTTGTGGTTGTTGTGGGTGTCTCTGTGGTTGTGGTGGTTGTGGGAGTTTCAGTTGTGGTGGTTGTTTCAGCTGTGGTTGTTGTTGGTGTCTCAGTGATTGTGGTTGTTGTTTGTGTCTCAGTTGTGGTTGTTGTGGGAGTCTCAGTGGTTGTAGTTGTTGTTGGTGTCTCAGTTGTGGTGGTTGTTTCAGTTGTGGGTGTCTCTGTGGTTGTGGTGGTTGTGGGAGTTTCAGTTGTGGTTGTGGGTGTGTCCGTTGTAGTTGTTGTTGGTGTCTCAGTTGTGGTGGTTGTTTCAGTTGTGGTTGTTGTTGGTGTCTCAGTGGTTGTGGTTTCAGTTGTGGTTGTTGTTGATGTCTCAGTTGTGGTTGTTGTGGGAGTCTCAGTTGTGGTTGTTGTTGGAGTATCAGTTGTGGTAGTTGTTTCAGTTGTTGTTGTAGGTGTGTCAGTTGTTGTGGTTGTTTCAGTTATGGTTGTTGTTGTTGTCTCAGTTGTGGTGGTTGTTTCTGTTGTGGTTGTTGTGGGTGTCTCTGTGGTTGTGGTGGTTGTGGGAGTTTCAGTTGTGGTTGTTGTTGGTGTCTCGGTGGTTGTGGGTGTCTCGGTTGTAGTTGTTGTTTCAGTTGTTTTGTGGGTGTGTCCGTTGTAGTTGTTGTTGCTGTCTCAGTTGTGGTGGTTGTTTCAGTTGTGGTTGTTGTTGGTGTCTCTGTGGTTGTGGTGGTTGTGGGAGTTTCAGTTGTGGTGGTTGTTTCAGCTTGGTTGTTGTTGGTGTCTCAGTGGTTGTGTGTTGTTGGTGTCTCAGTTGTGGTTGTTGTGGTTGAGTCTGTGGTTGTAGTGGTTGTGGGAGTTTCAGTTGTTGTTGTTGTTGGTGTCTCGGTGGTTGTGGTTTCAGTTGTGGTTGTGGGTGTGTCCGTTGTGTTGTTGTTGGTGTCTCAGTTGTGGTGGTTGTTTCAGTTGTGGTTGTTGTTGGTGTCTCAGTGGTTGTGGTTTCAGTTGTGGTTGTTGTTGATGTCTCAGTTGTGGTTGTTGTGGGAGTCTCAGTTGTGGTTGTTGTTGGAGTATCAGTTGTGGTAGTTGTTTCAGTTGTTGTTGTAGGTGTGTCAGTTGTTGTGGTTGTTTCAGTTGGTTGTTGTTGTCTCATTGTGGTGGTTGTTTGAGTTGTGGGTGTGTCTGTGGTTGTGGTGGTTGTGGGAGTTTCAGTTGTGGTTGTGGGTGTGTCCGTTGTAGTTGTTGTTGGTGTCTCAGTTGTGGTTGTTGTTTCAGCTGTGGTTGTTGTTGGTGTGTCGGTAGTTGTGGTTGTTATTTCAGTTGTGGGTTGTTCAGTTGTTGTTGTGGGTGTCTCAGTGGTTGTGGTGGTTGTTGTTGGGTTTCAGTTGTGGTTGTTGTGGGAGTCTCAGTGGTTGTGTAGGTTTGGAGTTTCAGTTGTGGTGGTTGTTTCAGTTGTAGTTGTTGCTTCAGTTGTGGTTGTTGTTGGTGTGTCAGTTGTTGTTGTTGTTGGTGTCTCAGTTTGGTGGTTGTTTCAGTTGTGGTTGTTGTGGTGTCGTCAGTGGTTGTGGTGGTTGTTGTGGGTGTCTCAGTTGTGGTTGTTGTGGGAGTCTCAGTGGTTGTAGTTGTTTTTATCAGTTGTGGTGGTTGTTTCAGTTGTCGGTGTTCAGTGGTTGTGGTTGTTGTCTCAGTGGTTATAGTTGTTGTTGGTGTCTCAGTTGTGGTGGTTGTTTCAGTTGTGGTTGTTGTCGGTGTCTCTGTGGTTGTGGTTGTTGTTGGTGTCTCAGTGGTTGTGGTTGATGTTGGTGTCTCAGTTGTGGTTGTTGTGGGTGTCTCTGTGGTTGTGGTTGTGGGAGTTTCAGTTGTGGTTGTTGTGGATGTCTCTGTGGTTGTGGTTTCAGTTGTGGTTGTTGTGGGAGTCTCAGTTGTGGTTGTTGTTGGAGTATCTCGTGGTAGTTGTTTCAGTTGTTGTTGTAGGTGTGTCAGTTGTTGTGGTTGTTTCAGTTGTGGTGGTTGTGGGTGTCTCAGTTGTGGTGGTTGTTTTGTTGTGGTTGTTGTGGGTGTCTCTGTGGTTGTGGTGGTTGTGGGAGTTTCAGCAGTGGTTGTGGTTGTTGTTTCAGCTGTGGTTGTTGTTGGGGTCTCATTCGTTGTGGTTTCAGTTGTGGTGGTTGTTGGTGTCTCAGTGGTTGTGGTTGTTTCCGTTGTGGTTGTTGTGGGTGTCTCTGTGGTTGTGGTGGTTGTGGGAGTTTCAGTTGTGGTGGTTGTTTCAGCTGTGGTTGTTGTTGGTGTCTCAGTGATTGTGGTTGTTGTTGGTGTCTCAGTTGTGGTTGTTGTGGGAGTCTCAGTGGTTGTAGTTGTTGTTGGTGTCTCAGTTGTGGTGGTTGTTTCAGTTGTGTGGTTGTGGAGTTTCAGTTGTGGTAGTTGTTTCAGTTGTTGTTTCAGGTTGTCAGTTGTTGTGGTTGTTTCAGTTGTGGTTGTTGTTGTGTTCAGTTGTGGTGGTTGTTTGTTGTGGTTGTTGTGGGTGTGTCTCAGTGGTTGTGGTGGTTGTTGTGGGAGTTTCAGTTGTGGTTGTTGTTGGTGTCTCGGTGGTTGTGGGTGTCTGTTGTAGTTGTTGTTTCAGTTGTTGTTGTGGGTGTGTCCGTTGTAGTTGTTGTTGCTGTCTCAGTTGTGGTGGTTGTTTCAGCTGTGGTTGTTGTTGGTGTCTCAGTGGTTGTGGTTGTTGTTGGTGTCTCAGTTGTGGTTGTTGTGGTTGTCTCTGTGGTTGTAGTGGTTGTGGGAGTTTCAGTTGTGGTGGTTGTTTCAGTTGTAGTTGTTGTTCAGTTGTGGTTGTCTCAGTTGTTTTTGTTGTGGGTGTCTCTGTGGTTGTGTAGGTTGCGGGAGTTTCAGTTGTGGTGGTTGTTTCAGTTGTAGTTGTTGTTTCAGTTGTGGTTGTTGTGGTGTGTCAGTGGTTGTGGTGGTTGTTGTGGGTGTTCAGTTGTTGGTGCTGTTGTGGAGTCTCAGTGGTTGTTGTTGTTGTCTCAGTGGTTGTAGTTGTTGTTGGTGTCTCAGTTGTGGTGGTTGTTTCAGTTGTGGTTGTTGTGGTGTCTCTGTGGTTGTTGTTGGTGTCTCAGTGGTTGTAGTTGTTGTTGGAGTCTCAGTTGTGGTTGTTTCAGGTGGTGTCTCAGTGGTTGTGGGTTGTCTCAGTGGTTGTAGTTGTTGTTGGTTCTCAGTTGTGGTGGTTGTTTCAGTTGTGGTTGTTGTCGGTGTCTCTGTGGTTGTGGTTGTGTGGTGGTGTCTCAGTGGTTGTAGTTGATGTTGGTGTCTCAGTTGTGGTGGTTGTTTCAGTTGTGGTTGTTGTGGGTGTCTCTGTGGTTGTAGTGGTTGTGGGAGTTTCAGTTGTGGTTGTTGTTGATGTTTCAGTTGTGGTTGTTGTGGGAGTCTCAGTTGTGGTTGTTGTTGGAGTATCAGTTGTGGTAGTTGTTTCAGTTGTTGTTGTAGGTGTGTCAGTTGTTGTGGTTGTTTCAGTTGTGGTTGTTGTGGGTGTCTCAGTGTGGTGGTTCTTTCTGTTGTGGTTGTTGTGGGTGTCTCTGTGGTTGTGGTGGTTGTGGGAGTTTCAGTTGTGGATGGTTGTTTCAGTGGTTGTGGTTGTTGTTTCAGCTGTGGTTGTTGTTGGGGGTCAGTTGTGGTGGTTGTTTCAGTGTGGTGGTTGTTGGTGTCTCAGTGGTTGTGGTTGTTGTTTCAGTTGTGGTTGTTGTGGGTGTCTCTGTGGTTGTGGTGGTTGTTGGGAGTTTCAGTTGTGGTGGTTGTTTCAGCTGTGGTTGTTGTTGGTGTCTCAGTGGTTGTGGTTGTTGTTGGTGTCTCAGTTGTGGTTGTTGTGTGGGAGTCTCAGTGTTGTAGTTGTTGTTGGTTTTCTCAGCTGTTGTTGTTGTTTCAGTTGTGGGTGTCTCTGTGGTTGTGGTGGTTGTGGGAGTTTCAGTTGTGGTTGTGGGTGTGTCCGTTGTAGTTGTTGTTGGTGTCTCAGTTGTGGTGGTTGTTTCAGTTGTGGTTGTTGTGGGTGTCTCTGTGTTGTGGTTGTGGAGTTTCAGTTGTGGTTGTTGTGGTGTCTCTGTTGTTGTGGTTGTTTCAGTTGTGGTTGTTGTTGATGTCTCAGTGGTTGTGGTTGTTGTTGGTGTCTCAGTTGTGGTTGTTGTTTGGTTGTCTCTGTTGTGTAGTGGTTGTGGGAGTTTCAGTTGTGGTTGTTTCAGTGGTTGTGGGTGTCTCTGTGGTTGTGGGAGGTTGGGGAGTTTCAGTTGGTGGTTGTTTCAGTTGGTTGTTGTTTCAGTTGTGGTTGTTGTTGGTGTGTCAGTTGTTGTTGTTGGTGTCTCAGTTGTGGTGGTTGTTTCAGTTGTGGTTGTTGTGGTGTCTCAGTGGTTGTGGTGGTTGTTGTGGGTGTCTCAGTTGTGGTTGTTGTGGGAGTCTCAGTGGTTGTAGTTGTTGTTGGAGTATCAGTTGTGGTGGTTGTTTCAGTTTGTAGGTGTCTCAGTGGTTGTGTTGTTGTGGTTGTTTCAGTTGTGGTTGTTGTGGGTGTCTCAGTTGTGGTGGTTGTTTCTGTTGTGGTTGTTGTGGGTGTCTCTGTGGTTGTGGTGGTTGTGGGAGTTTCAGTTGTGGATGTTGTTGGTGGTTGTGGTTGTTGTTTCAGCTGTGGTTGTTGTGGGGTCTGTTGTGGTTTCAGTTGTGGTGGTTGTTGGTGTCTCAGTGGTTGTGGTTGTTGTTTCCGTTGTGGTTGTTGTGGGTGTCTCTGTGGTTGTGGTGGTTGTGGGAGTTTCAGTTGTGGTGGTTGTTTCAGCTGTGGTTGTTGTTGGTGTCTCAGTGGTTGTGGTTGTTGTTGGTGTCTCAGTTGTGGTTGTTGTGGGAGTCTCAGTGGTTGTAGTTGTTGTTGGTGTCTCAGTTGTGTGGTTGTTTCAGTTGTGGGTGTCTCTGTGGTTGTGGTGGTTGTGGGAGTTTCAGTTGTGGTTGTGGGTGTGTCCGTTGTAGTTGTTGTTGGTGTCTCAGTTGTGGTGGTTGTTTCAGTTGTGGTTGTTGTTGGTGTCTCAGTGGTTGTGGTTTCAGTTGTGGTTGTTGTTGATGTCTCAGTTGTGGTTGTTGTGGGAGTCTCAGTTGGTTGTTGTTGGAGTATCAGTTGTGGTAGTTGTTTCAGTTGTTGTTGTAGGTGTGTCAGTTGTTGTGGTTGTTTCAGTTGTGGTTGTTGTTGTTGTCTCAGTTGTGGTGGTTGTTTCTGTTGTGGTTGTTGTGGGTGTCTCTGTGGTTGTGGTGGTTGTGGGAGTTTCAGTTGTGGTTGTTGTTGGTGTCTCGGTGGTTGTGGGTGTCTCGGTTGTAGTTGTTGTTTCAGTTGTTGTTGTGTGTGTCCGTTGTAGTTGTTGTTGCTGTCTCAGTTGTGGTGGTTGTTTCAGCTGTGGTTGTTGTTGGTGTCTCAGTGGTTGTGGTTGTTGTTGGTGTTCAGTTGTGGTTGTTGTGGTTGTCTCTGTGGTTGTAGTGGTTGTGGGAGTTTCAGTTGTGGTTGTTTCAGTTGTTGTTGTTTGTGTCTCGGTGGGTGGTTGTCTCTGTGGTTGTGGTTGGTGTTTCAGTTGTGGTGGTTGTTTCAGTTGTGGTTGTTGGTGTCTCAGTGGTTGTGGTTTCAGTGTGGTTGTTGTTGATGTCTCAGTTGTGGTTGTTGTTGGGAGTCTCAGTTGTGGTTGTTGTTGGAGTATCAGTTGTGGTAGTTGTTTCAGTTGTTGTTGTAGGTGTGTCAGTTGTTGTGGTTGTTGTTGTTGTGGTTGTGTGGTTGTTTCAGTTGTGGGTTGTTGGTTTGGTGGTGTGTCAGTTGTTGTTGGTGTTCAGTGTGGTGTTCAGTTGTGGTTTGTTGTTGGTGTCTCAGTGGTTGTGGTTTCAGTTGTTGTGGTTGTTTCAGTTGTGGTTGTTGTGGGTGTCTCTGTGGTTGTGTTGTTGTTGGTGTCTCAGTGTGGTGGTTGTTTCAGTTGTGGTTGTTGTGGTGTTTCAGTTGTGGTTGGGTGTCTCAGTTGTGGTTGTTGTGGGAGTCTCAGTTGTGGTTGTTGTTGGTATCAGTCAGTTGTTTCAGTTGTTGTGTCTCTTTGGTTGTGGTTGTTGTGGTTGTTTCAGTTGTGGTTGTTGGGTGTCTCAGTCGTGGTGGTTGTTTCTGTTGTGGTTGTTGTGGGTGTCTCTGTGGTTGTGGTGGTTGTGGGAGTTTCAGTTGTGGTTGGTGTCGCAGTGGTTGTGGTTGTTGTTTCAGCTGTGGTTGTTGTTGGGGTCTCAGTCGTTGTGGTTTCAGTTGTGGTGGTTGTTGGTGTCTCAGTGGTTGTGGTTGTTGTTTCCGTTGTGGTTGTTGTGGGTGTCTCTGTGGTTGTGGTGGTTGTGGGAGTTTCAGTTGTGGTGGTTGTTTCAGCTGTGGTTGTTGTTGGTGTCTCAGTGGTTGTGGTTGTTGTTGGTGTCTCAGTTGTGGTTGTTGTGGGAGTCTCAGTGGTTGTAGTTGTTGTTGGTGTCTCAGTTGTGGTGGTTGTTTCAGTTGTGGGTGTGTCAGTGGTTGTGGTGGTTGTGGGAGTTTCAGTTGTGGTTGTGGGTGTGTCCGTTGTAGTTGTTGTTGGTGTCTCAGTTGTGGTTGGTTGTTTCAGTTGTCAGTTGTTGTTGTGTCTCAGTGGTTTGGTTTCAGTTGTGGTTGTTGTTGATGTCTCAGTTGTGGTTGTTGTGGGAGTCTCAGTTGTGGTTGTTGTTGGAGTATCAGTTGTGGTAGTTGTTTCAGTTGTTGTTGTAGGTGTGTCAGTTGTTGTGGTTGTTTCAGTTGTTGTTGTTGTTGTTGTCTCAGTTGTGGTGGTGGTTGTTTCAGTTGTGGTTGTTGGGGTGTCTGTGGTTGTGGTTGTTGTTGGAGTTTCAGTTGTGTGGTTGTTGTTGGTGTCTCGGTGGTTGTGGTGTGTTGTTGTTGTTGTTGTTTCAGTTGTGGTTGTGGTGTGTCCAGTTGTGTTGTTGTTGCTGTCTCAGTTGTTGGTGGTTGTTTCTGTGGTTGTTGTTGGTGTCTCAGTGGTTGTGGTTGTTGGTTGTTTCAGTTGTGGTTGTTGTTGTGTCAGTTGTTGTGGTTGTTTAGTGGTTGTGGAGTTTCAGTTGTGTTGTTGTGGTGGTTGTTTGTTGTTGGTGTCTGGTTGTTGTTGGTTGTCAGAGTTGTGGTTGTGGGTGTGTCCCGTTGTAGTTGTTGTTGGTGTCTCAGTTGTGGTGGTTGTTTCAGTTGTGGTTGTTGTGGTGTTGGTGGTTGTGGTTTCAGTTGTGGTTGTTATGTCCAGTTGTGGTTGTTGTTGGTGTCTCAGTTGTGGTTGTTGTTTCAGTTGTGTCAGTTGTTTCAGTTGTTGGGTGTCTCAGTTGTGGTTGTTGTTGTTGTCTCAATTGTGGTGGAGTTTCAGTTGTGTGGTGGTTGTTTCAGTTGTGGTGGTTGCTTCAGTTGTGGTTGTTGTTGGTGTCTCAGTTGTGGTTGTTGTTTCAGTTGTGGTTGTTGTTGGTGTGTCGGTAGTTGTGGTTGTTATTTCAGTTGTGGTGGTGTTTCAGTTGTTGTGGTTGTTTCAGTTGTGGTTGTTGTGGGTGTCTCTGTGGTTGTGTGGTTGGAGTTTCAGTTGTTGTTTCAGTTGTTGTTGTGGGTGTCGAGTGGTTGTGGGTGTTGTTGATGTCTCAGTTGTGGTTGTTGTGGGAGTCTCAGTTGTGGTTGTTGTTGGAGTATCAGTTGTGGTAGTTGTTTCTGTTGTTGTTGTAGGTGTGTCAATTGTTGTGGTTGTTGTGGTTGTTTCAGTTGTGGTTGTTGTGGGTGTGTCAGTCGTGGTGGTTGTTTCTGTTGTGGTTGTTGTGGGTGTCTCTGTGGTTGTGGTGGTTGTGGGAGTTTCAGTTGTGGTTGGTGTCGCAGTGGTTGTGGTTGTTGTTTCAGCTGTGGTTGTTGTTGGGGTCTGTCGTTGTGGTGGTTTCAGTTGTGGTGGTTGTTGGTGTCTCAGTGGTTGTGGTTGTTGTTTCCGTTGTGGTTGTTGTGGGTGTCTCTGTGGTTGTGGTGGTTGTGGGAGTTTCAGTTGTGGTGGTTGTTTCAGCTGTGGTTGTTGTTGGTGTCTCAGTGGTTGTGGTTGTTGTTGGTGTCTCAGTTGTGGTTGTTGTGGGAGTCTCAGTGGTTGTAGTTGTTGTTGGTGTCTCAGTTGTGGTGGTTTTTCAGTTTGTGTCTCTGTGGTTGTTGGTTGTGGGGTCTCTGTGGGTTGTAGTGGTTGTGTTGGTGTTTCAATGGTGGTGTTTCAGTTGTGGTTGTTGTTGGTGTCTCAGTGGTTGTGGTTTCAGTTGTGGTTGTTGTTGATGTCTCAGTTGTGGTTGTTGTGGGAGTCTCAGTTGTGGTTGTTGTTGGAGTATCAGTTGTGGTAGTTGTTTCAGTTGTTGTTGTAGGTGTGTCAGTTGTTGTGGTTGTTTCAGTTGTGGTTGTTGTGGGTGTTTTCAGTTATGGTGGTTGTTTCTGTTGTGGTTGTTGTGGGTGTCTCTGTGGTTGTGGTGGTTGTGGGAGTTTCAGTTGTGGTTGTTGTTGGTGTCTCGGTGGTTGTGGGTGTCTCGGTTGTAGTTGTTGTTTCAGTTGTTGTTGTGGGTGTGTCCGTTGTAGTTGTTGTTGCTGTCTCAGTTGTGGTGGTTGTTTCAGTTGTGGTTGTTGTTGGTGTCTCTCAGTGGTTGTGGTGGTTGTTGGTGTTTCAGTTGTGGTGTTGTTGTTTTCAGCTGTGGTTGTTGTTGGTGTTTCAGTTGTTGTGGTTGTTGTTGGTGTCTCAGTTGTGGTTGTTGTGGGAGTCTCAGTGGTTGTAGTGTTTGTTGGTGTCTCAGTTGTGGTGGTTGTTTCAGTTGTGGGTGTCTGTGGTTGTGGTTGTTGTTGGTGTCTCAGTGGTTGTAGTTGTTGTTGGTGTCTCAGTGTGGTGGTTGTTTCAGTTGTGGTTGTTGTGGTGTCTCGGTGGTTGTGGTTGTTGTCTCAGTTGTGTTGTTGGTTGTTTGAGTTGTTGTTGTTGTGGGTGTCTCCGTTGTAGTTGTTGTTTCAGTTGTTGTTGTTGTATGTCCGTTTCAGTTGTTGTTGGTGTCTCAGTTGTGGTTGTTGTGGGTGTCTCAGTGGTTGTGGTGGTTGTTGTGGGTGTCTCAGTTGTGGTTGTTGTGGGAGTCTCAGTGGTTGTAGTTGTTGTTGGAGTATCAGTTGTGGTGGTTGTTTCAGTTGTGTTGTTGTTGTCTGTGGTTGTTGTTGTTGTGTTTCTGTGGTTGTGGTTGTTGTTGGTGTCTCAGTGGTTGTAGTTGATGTTGGTGTCTCAGTTGTGGTGGTTGTTTCAGTTGTGGTTGTTGTGGGTGTCTCTGTGGTTGTAATGGTTGTGGGAGTTTCAGTTGTGGTTGTTGTGGGTGTCTCTGTGGTTGTGGTTTCAGTTGTGGTTGTTGTTGATGTCTCAGTTGTGGTTGTTGTGGGAGTCTCAGTTGTGGTTGTTGTTGGAGTATCAGTCGTGGTAGTTGTTTCTGTTGTTGTAGGCATGTCAGTTGTTGTGGTTGTTGTGGTTGTTTCAGTTGTGGTTGTTGTGGGTGTGTCAGTCGTGGTGGTTGTTTCTGTTGTGGTTGTTGTGGGTGTCTCTGTGGTTGTGGTGGTTGTGGGAGTTTCAGTTGTGGTTGGTGTCGCAGTGGTTATGGTTGTTGTTTCAGCTGTGGTTGTTGTTGGGGTCTCAGTCGTTGTGGTTTCAGTTGTGGTGGTTGTTGGTGTCTCAGTGGTTGTGGTTGTTGTTTCCGTTGTGGTTGTTGTGGGTGTCTCTGTGGTTGTGGTGGTTGTGGGAGTTTCAGTTGTGGTGGTTGTTTCAGCTGTGGTTGTTGTTGGTGTCTCAGTGGTTGTGGTTGTTGTTGGTGTCTCAGTTGTGGTTGTTGTGGGAGTCTCAGTGGTTGTAGTTGTTGTTGGTGTCTCAGTGGTTGTGGTTGTTGTTGGTGTCTCAGTGGTTGTAGTTGTTGTTGGTGTCTCAGTTGTGGTCGTTGTTTCAGTTGTCGTTGTTGTGGGGGTCTCTGTGGTTGTAGTGGTTGTGGGAGTTTCAATGGTGGTGGTTGTTGGTGTCTCAGTGGTTGTGGTTTCAGTTGTGGTTGTTGTTGATGTCTCAGTTGTGGTTGTTGTGGGAGTCTCAGTTGTGGTTGTTGTTGGAGTATCAGTTGTGGTAGTTGTTTCAGTTGTTGTTGTAGGTGTGTCAGTTGTTGTGGTTGTTTCAGTTGTGGTTGTTGTTGTCTCAGTTGTGGTGGTTGTTTCTGTTGTGGTTGTTGTGGGTGTCTCTGTGGTTGTGGTGGTTGTGGGAGTTTCAGTTGTGGTTGTTGTTGGTGTCTCGGTGGTTGTGGGTGTCTCGGTTGTAGTTGTTGTTTCAGTTGTTGTTGTGGGTGTGTCCGTTGTAGTTGTTGTTGCTGTCTCAGTTGTGGTGGTTGTTTCAGTTGTGGTTGTTGTGGGTGTCTCTGTGGTTGTGGTGGTTGTGGGAGTTTCAGTTGTGGTAGTTGTTTCAGCTGTGGTTGTTGTTGGTGTCTCAGTGGTTGTGGTTGTTGTTGGTGTCTCAGTTGTGGTTGTTGTGGTTATCTCTGTGGTTGTAGTGGTTGTGGGAGTTTCAGTTGTGGTTGTTTCAGTTGTTGTTGTTGTTGGTGTCTCGGTGGTTGTAGTTATCTCAGTTGTGGTTGTGGGTGTGTCCGTTGTAGTTGTTGTTGGTGTCTCAGTTGTGGTGGTTGTTTCAGTTGTGGTTGTTGTTGGTGTCTCAGTGGTTGTGGTTTCAGTTGTGGTTGTTGTTGATGTCTCAGTTATGGTTGTTGTGGGAGTCTCAGTTGTGGTTGTTGTTGGAGTATCAGTTGTGGTAGTTGTTTCAGTTGTTGTTGTAGGTGTGTCAGTTGTTGTGGTTGTTTCAGTTGTGGTTGTTGTTGTTGTCTCAATTGTGGTGGTTGTTTCAGTTGTGGGTGTGTCTGTGGTTGTGGTGGTTGTGGGAGTTTCAGTTGTGGTTGTGGGTGTGTCCATTGTAGTTGTTGTTGGTGTCTCAGTTGTGGTTGTTGTTTCAGCTGTGGTTGTTGTTGGTGTGTCGGTAGTTGTGGTTGCTATTTCAGTTGTGGTTGTTGTTGGTGTGTCAGTTGTTGTGGTTGTTTCAGTTGTGGTTGTTGTGGGTGTCTCTGTGGTTGTGTAGGTTGCGGGAGTTTCAGTTGTGGTGGTTGTTTCAGTTGTAGTTGTTGCTTCAGTTGTGGTTGTTGTTGGTGTGTCCGTTGTTGTTGTTGTTGGTGTCTCAGTTGTGGTGGTTGTTTCAGTTGTGGTTGTTGTGGGTGTCTCAGTGGTTGTGGTGGTTGTTGTGGGTGTCTCAGTTGTGGTTGTTGTGGGAGTCTCAGTGGTTGTAGTTGTTGTTGGAGTATCAGTTGTGGTGGTTGTTTCAGTTGTGGTTGTTGTCGGTGTTTCTGTGGTTGTGGTTGTTGTTGGTGTCTCAGTGGTTGTAGTTGATGTTGGTGTCTCAGTTGTGGTGGTTGTTTCAGTTGTGGTTGTTGTGGGTGTCTCTGTGGTTGTAATGGTTGTGGGAGTTTCAGTTGTGGTTGTTGTGGGTGTCTCTGTGGTTGTGGTTTCAGTTGTGGTTGTTGTTGATGTCTCAGTTGTGGTTGTTGTGGGAGTCTCAGTTGTGGTTGTTGTTGGAGTATCAGTCGTGGTAGTTGTTTCTGTTGTTGTAGGTGTGTCAGTTGTTGTGGTTGTTGTGGTTGTTTCAGTTGTGGTTGTTGTGGGTGTGTCAGTCGTGGTGGTTGTTTCTGTTGTGGTTGTTGTGGGTGTCTCTGTGGTTGTGGTGGTTGTGGGAGTTTCAGTTGTGGTTGGTGTCGCAGTGGTTATGGTTGTTGTTTCAGCTGTGGTTGTTGTTGGGGTCTCAGTCGTTGTGGTTTCAGTTGTGGTGGTTGTTGGTGTCTCAGTGGTTGTGGTTGTTGTTTCCGTTGTGGTTGTTGTGGGTGTCTCTGTGGTTGTGGTGGTTGTGGGAGTTTCAGTTGTGGTGGTTGTTTCAGCTGTGGTTGTTGTTGGTGTCTCAGTGGTTGTGGTTGTTGTTGGTGTCTCAGTTGTGGTTGTTGTGGGAGTCTCAGTGGTTGTAGTTGTTGTTGGTGTCTCAGTTGTGGTGGTTGTTTCAGTTGTGGGTGTCTCAGTGGTTGTGGTTGTTGTTGGTGTCTCAGTGGTTGTAGTTGTTGTTGGTGTCTCAGTTGTGGTGGTTGTTTCAGTTGTGGGTGTCTCAGTGGTTGTGGTTGTTGTTGGTGTCTCAGTGGTTGTAGTTGTTGTTGGTGTCTCAGTTGTGGTCGTTGTTTCAGTTGTCGTTGTTGTGGGGGTCTCTGTGGTTGTAGTGGTTGTGGGAGTTTCAATGGTGGTGGTTGTTGGTGTCTCAGTGGTTGTGGTTTCAGTTGTGGTTGTTGTTGATGTCTCAGTTGTGGTTGTTGTGGGAGTCTCAGTTGTGGTTGTTGTTGGAGTATCAGTTGTGGTAGTTGTTTCAGTTGTTGTTGTAGGTGTGTCAGTTGTTGTGGTTGTTTCAGTTGTGGTTGTTGTGGGTGTTTCAGTTGTGGTGGTTGTTTCTGTTGTGGTTGTTGTGGGTGTCTCTGTGGTTGTGGTGGTTGTGGGAGTTTCAGTTGTGGTTGTTGTTGGTGTCTCGGTGGTTGTGGGTGTCTCGGTTGTAGTTGTTGTTTCAGTTGTTGTTGTGGGTGTGTCCGTTGTAGTTGTTGTTGCTGTCTCAGTTGTGGTGGTTGTTTCAGTTGTGGTTGTTGTGGGTGTCTCTGTGGTTGTGGTGGTTGCGGGAGTTTCAGTTGTGGTGGTTGTTTCAGCTGTGGTTGTTGTTGGTGTCTCAGTGGTTGTAGTTGTTGTTGGTGTCTCAGTTGTGGTGGTTGTTTCAGTTGTGGTTGTTGTGGGTGTCTCGGTGGTTGTGGTTGTCTCAGTTGTGGTGGTTGTTTGAGTTGTTGTTGTTGTGGGTGTCTCCGTTGTAGTTGTTGTTTCAGTTGTTGTTGTGGGTATGTCCGTTGTAGTTGTTGTTGGTGTCTCAGTTGTGGTTGTTGTGGGTGTCTCAGTGGTTGTGGTGGTTGTTGTGGTTGTTGTTGATGTCTCAGTTGTGGTTGTTGTGGGAGTCTCAGTTGTGGTTGTTGTTGGAGTATCAGTCGTGGTAGTTGTTTCAGTTGTTGTTGTAGGTGTGTCAGTTGTTGTGGTTGTTTCAGTTGTGGTTGTTGTTGTTGTCTCAGTTGTGGTGGTTGTTTCTGTTGTGGTTGTTGTGGGTGTCTCTGTGGTTGTGGTGGTTGTGGGAGTTTCAGTTGTGGTTGTTGTTGGTGTCTCGGTGGTTGTGGGTGTCTCAATTGTAGTTGTTGTTTCAGTTGTTGTTGTGGGTGTGTCCGTTGTAGTTGTTGTTGCTGTCTCAGTTGTGGTGGTTGTTTCAGTTGTGGTTGTTGTGGGTGTCTCTGTGGTTGTAGTGGTTGTGGGAGTTTCAATGGTGGTGGTTGTTGGTGTCTCAGTGGTTGTGGTTGTTGTTGATGCTTCAGCGGTTGTGGTTGTTGTTGGTGTGTCAGTTGTTGTGGTTGTTTCAGTTGTGGTTGTTGTGGGTGTCTCTGTGGTTGTGGGAGTTTCAGTTGTGGTGGTTGTTTCAGTTGTGGTTGTTATTGTGGGTGTTTCTGTAGTGGTGGTTGTTTGAGTTGTAGTTGTTGTTGTGGGTGTCTCGGTTGTAGTTGTTGTTTCAGTTGTTGTTGTGGGTGTGTCCGTTGTGGTTGTTGTTGGTGTTTCAGTGGTTGTGGTTGTTGTTGGTGTCTCAGTGCTTGTAGTTGTTGATGGTGTCTCAATTGTGGTTGTTGTATCAGCTGTGGTTGTTGTTGGTGTTTCAGTGGTTGTGGTTGTGGTTGGTGTCTCAGTGGTTGTAGTTGTTGTTGGTGTCTCAGTTGTGATTGTTGTTCCACTTGTGGTTGTTGTTGGTGTTTCAGTTGTGGTTGTAGTTTCAGTTGTGGTGTTATTTTCAGTCTGTCCTTTAGTTGCAATTGTAGCTACTACAGTCATAAAAAAATACATAACACATAGCATTTAAGGTTTTTTTAGGTATTTGTTTTTTCATAGTTTAGTTTTTAGAGTAACTCTAATGTCAAAATATTGTACATGTAACTCATTTTTCTCATCTATTTCCTCCATTTTATATAATGTTTTTAGGAGGGCCATTTCATAAAATACAGTTTTTTTGTCTGTACTCCCATGACCCAGCATTCCAGTTAATTTAAATACATTTTTGTAAGTAATAAACACTTAAAATATTACAAAACAATTTTTAAACCAATTGTATGTATAGTATTTTTGACCTGCGTTTCTTTGCCTTGTAGTTGTGTATGTGGACAATACGTCTAATCTAATGTAATCTAACTTAATGATGGATTTGTTTAAGTATATTAAAAAATATTTGCTTCCAATGTCCTTTTTCACATTTTCCAGATTATCAACACAATTTCAAATCAATACATTTACACTTACCTATTAGAATTAGGAACATTGATATCCTTGCCATGTTTTCTTCTTTTAATCCTTTGAACATAATAATGTAAAGCAGGATTTACAACATTTGTACACTCCAGATTAAGCTTTGTAACATCATTAGTTTTTCATGTTGGTGTTAGTAACCCTGTTAATTGTACAACGAAGTAACAAAATTAAATAGATTAAACAATTATTAGAATCTTTTGCTATTTTCTTTCTTTATTTTCCAGAGAAGGAAAATACATTTTAGTTTTGATTATACTCAAATCTGTATCATTTAAATAAACTCTAGATGAAATTTCTAGCAGGACCTACAATCTTATGCTTCTTGGATATCACCTAAGACTAATATAATATGTTAAAATCATATTGTGAATGTGAAGATAATGAATTTTGTTTATGCATGCCATGTTGTGAGGATCATTTTGCCTTACGGATAGCAAGCTGGTGCAACATCTCAAGAACTATATCATCATGACAATTTATTTAGATAGTCAATGGACATTTTTAATATTCAAATGTATTTGTATAATAAATAATACAGTAGTACTCAAACTACATTTAATAAATCTTACTTACCCAATATGAAAAGCTTAGTGATAAAAAGTTTATAATTTCCCCTTTTTTCCTCGTGTAGACACGTGTCTTTTTATTCACGTCTGTTATACAGCAATCCCTTCAACTTCTGTGAGAGTCAACATCTTCTACGTGGTTTATATGTTGAAAGGAACAAAGGATATTGACGTCTCTCACAGGTGATAACGTTTTTGGAAATATTGTGAAACCTAAGTGAGTAACAAAACCAAACCACATCATACACTAAGTCAGTTGTCAATCTGTCAGATTCTTGGCTCAGTTGCATGGTATACACCCTACCTATTGTTCTTTTGTGAACAAGGACAAAATACAGGTACATTCCACTTATGTGACTGGTGATTTTCCAGTGTGAGTAGACAGTACTACAAATAAACGTCCAGAAAGGTGAGCTTTTTCATACATTTTGTGTACGATATTTCAGGTAATCTGACTAAATGTGCATTTACATGTTGCTACAAAGTTGAAAGTCAACTACAATTTGTGTGGACACATAAAAAGAAAAGCATCTGAGTCTCATTTCCTCATATTTGTCTTAGGGAATGCAAATCTATGACATCAATATGATTGCATATGAAAATTGTAAATCTAATCAATGATGAATGTCTTTTTCATGTAATTTACTACAAACATTATTATCAGTGGAGTAATAAGATGAAGAAGGACACAGTTACAATATTTCAACATTAGAATGATTCTACAAAAGTACACTATGAAAAAACTGTGTAAAAACAATTTCAAATGGGCGTTCCAGGTATGTTTTAAAATTGTAGTACCTCTAGTTGCAATTGAAGCTGCAGCTGAGACGACCTCTATCACAACAACTAAGACCTCCACTACCCGTGATAACAACCAAAACAACCACCACAACAACTAAGACACCTACAACAACCACAACTGAGACACACACAACAACAACAACTAAAACAACCACAAAAACAGCTGAGACACCCATTAACCTGAGAGTTCTTAGAAAAAGTTAACAATTTACCTCACATGATTTTCAGATTTTTTTTGTGTGTGTGTTTTCTTTCCTGCAGCTGTTACAAACTGACAGGGATTTGTAGTTTATGCATATTCATTTGAACATTACACAACTATTTACTGGGAGTAGACTAGATAAAGTGAACAGTAATGTAAGATTGCACTGTTTTTAAACAGTTTGTGAGGAGGTCAGTCTAAAGTTTCTAAAACTAATGTTTGATTATTGTATTTATTAGCATTTCAAAGTAAGCTGATATTTTTCTTCACCATAATTAGTATCTAGCTGTTCTATTTTTAAGTGTTTATTATCATATCGTAAACATTTTTGCTTCACTGACGTCTTTGGCTACGTTGTCATTCATGTGATGTTTGTCAATGTACTTCCTGATGATAACCTGTCAATCAAAAAAACTTGCTTGCTCCTCCTTCACTTAAAGGTCATTGCTGCCGTTCTCAAAGTTTGGGGCACGCCCCACAAGTGTAAAATTAAGACATGACATTGTGTGCTTAAAAATGTGAGGAATTATTTATGCCTGTCTTCATTAATGTTTTTCTTTATTTACAATGACAATCATACAAAAACAACAACTATACACTAACAAAGTGGTGCAAAAATAATATTTTAATCTAGGAATGTTAATTGCAATGGAACAATCTAAACAAAGTTTCACACAGAGAGACATTAGTGTACGCATGAGTACAACATCATCAATAGATATGTTTTTACATGGATCACAGAACGTTAAGATGATTTTGTGCCTGCAGAAAATAACAAGACAGGCTGTAGGTCTGATCAACCTAAAATCCATCCTTAACGAAAATCTGACGAAGCCTATTGGTGGCAGTTGAGGAAGGAGCCATGTGTGTTAACTGTCTCAAAGCTTTGGCAGCAGACAGCATGAGTGGCAAACAATTTAAGAAGACACTTGGAGATAACACATCCCAGTCATGTCAGTAAGTCACAGATCTGAATGATGAGTGAATGCTGTCAGCAGAATAAATGCATGGTAAAATGTGCATTGAAAAGGAAAACACAAAATGACTTCAAAGTTGGACACAGAATTGCTCAGTGCAAAAATAATGATCCCAGGTAAAGTGTTAAGTGCCTGGGTTTTGGATTTATTCAGTGCAGGAGATTAATTGACTTACTATGGTTGTGATTATTTACTATACTCATATATTGTACATAGATTGTATTTTACCTTTGTGCTACTAACTACAATGTATTATTGTCAAACTGTGTTCTTTATGGGCAATGGGCAGAGGGCTGTGAGCAGTCTTCCCCATCACCAAATTTCTTCTCTGTGAGATGGGTTTTCCAGTTGCTTTAGTTAAAACAAAGTACAGGTCTCAGCTCATCATTGAGTATGACTTGAGAATAGAAGTATAAAACCTGAAACCACATTTTAAAAAGATGTACAGTGCAAAAAAGACTCATTGCCACAACTACCATACTGATAAGACACTCACACAGTCTTGTTCTTCTCGTTTTTGACTTATCGTGTAAAATCATAAAAAGTGACGCAATTATATTGATGATTAGGATTATTTCTATGATTATAGTGTTAAGTTTAGCAGCTTTTATCTGCTGGATCATAATGTATATATTAAAAATAGCAGTTTTTTTAAAATAACAAACAATAAAATATTCAGCACATAAATATAATTTTCTATTAGTCTATTAATATTATAGTAAATAGTAACTAATAATAAATATAATTCTGCTCACAATAAATTTACTTCTGCTTATACTTTCCCCATGCCAAATGTTCAACCCATTCAAATATAAAAACTAATACATTGAAGGCAGTGAGAACACGTTTCCCATGCATGCTTCTTTTTCCATGCGTCACATTTTTTATACACTTTTATTCACCATTCAATTTAATATATATCTATTTTAGTCTAACCACTCATTCATATGTTCAGATAGAAACTAAACTTTTTTCTATTTTTTAACTTATATTTAAATGTTCAGTCTCATACGTCAAACTATTCAACTTGTTCTGAACCTTGGTCAAAAAGGGAGAACACAAAGAAATCCATTTGTCTTTACTGAGCATTATGGCCATAGCCAGCGGTTACTCCACTTTTTTCAGTCAAAATAGATGAGACTTTGCTACAAGAAAATAGAACGAACATGATTTATTATTAACATTTAGCACAGACCTAAACTATGACAACAACATGACTAAGAATAAAGCAGACACTTGCAGAGTGGTCTGGAGGAAGGTGTCTTAACCTGCCTCTGTTAGAGTTCTAGAGTCCCCTGGTGGCAAAAGAGGTGACACTGACACAGAATTTCAAAATGAAAATTCTCTCACCCTGTGAAAGACTTATACAGTGAATACAATTGGGCTTAAATGTGAGCAGTAATTCTATCACTGAGCAGTAGAAGAGGAGTAAAATCTTTCTCTGCATATCTGGGACAGTCATCTTTACTCTGTTGGTTTTCCTGAGGTTTCTTCCATGGAAGTGTTTCCATGTCTGATTTCAGGACAAACATACATCATATGATGTAGAGATTCTAAAGCCCAATAATGCAAAACTATGGTTGGGGCTATATACATAAAATTTGATTTGATGCCAAGAAATATGTTTTCGAAAAGTGATTCAAGCACAAAAAATTTTAACAAATTTTCGGTGTAATTTATATTGGGAACCTTAAAAATTGCAGTTCGCACAACACTGACACAAAAAGAAAACTGGTAAAGAAATACATGAATGAATAACAGTGACATTTTAAATGTACTTTGGCAATGGTATAAAAGTCCCAAAGACAAATTGATTTCAAACTGTGAGTAATGACATATCAGCATTTATTAGTCTATAATAACTTTATTTTAACATATAATATTTTTATTTTACAACCACTAGGTGGTGTTAATGGTGTCACTTGGCGTGTCTAACCTGTACAATTTTTTTCACTCTTAGCTGGAGTGAACATGATAGAAAATATGTTTCACAGAACAACAACCATTTATATTCATTTATATTCCAACACTTTATGTCTAACAAATTTATGAAGGTTCTACTTGCTGTATTTTGAAAAGCAATGCACATTTTGACCTTAAAAATGAAGAAGTTCTTCACAGAACTTCAACCTAAAAAAGGATATATATCAGCCTGCAACAGATTCTCAACCCGTGGCTGAGTGTAGTTTGTTTTAAATGGGTGAAAAATGTGTGGACCCACAAATTCAGGTTTGAAGGATTCCGACTGCTGTGACAAAACCTTTAAAAGGCTCTTTATAATACTAACCAGAGCAGCTCCACCCATTTGCAGAAGCTAAAATTTTGGAGGGAGGAATAGAATGGATAGGATTATCAAGGCTGTTTCACACATTCAGGACAAAATACTGTGTTATCAGGGTTGGTCTGCCAATAAAAATGTCCACATGTGGAAGCTGCATTAACTGTAAATCACTAGCAACACAAAGACATTCATTCATGACATTCATTCATTCATTCATTCAGACATCAATAGTTTTATCAAATGCAAAACTAACAATGTGACATATACATATATCGTATATATATATATATATATATATATATATATATATATATATATATATATATATATATATATATATATAAAAAATAATTCCCCACTCGCCCCTTCTCTTTGGGGCGGTCTTACTTCTTCCTTCAAGCTCGGGTCCTCTACCAGAGGCCTGGGAGCTTGAGGGTCCTGCGCAGAGGGTCCTTTTATGTGAACAATTGCTTTGTTGATGTGCAGTTTTCTTTTTTAGAAGTTTTAAATACAGTTTTCTTAAAAAAATGCTTATCTTTACATTTCATAATTATGTCCTCTGACGTGTATAGTATGTATATGCCTATATAGGCGTGATGAAGGCATTTGTCCACACATCCTATAAACTGCCCTGATGAAAGTCCTCTACTAAATTGCATTAGTATAATAAAGATTTTTTGTCAGCCAGTGTTGCCAAGTTCTTTTTATCTCTACTAACTAACATTACTTGAGCACCTTGTTGACTGAAAGTAACAACACATCTCCCTGACATGAACACCTGACCAGACCACCACCATGCTCAGAAGTTTTAAATTTATTTACTTTTTCATTTATGTTTAGTTTAGTTTAGATACATTTTTGCGGCTACTACAAAAGTGCTGTTTGCTTCCATAAACTCTGTTTGCCCTTGTAACTAAAAAGAAAAAGTAGAATTTTTATATACTTTGAAAAAGTGTTATAGGAAAACTTTGCACAAGAAAGGTATATTAAAACATTTTGCCTGCTGTTGCTGTGCTAATGTTATATCTTTCATTTAATAACAGTCTATTACTAAACATTTTTTATGTAATACTAATGCTGGTAGTTTTGAGGTAACACAAAAACAATCAATGACTCAGACCATGTGATGTTATTTGAATAAATAAGAATGTAGAAACTAAACTATGGGCCATTGAAATTCCCCTCTTTTTGATAAAGCTGGATTCACTAATAACACAAAATCCTTGATTAGCTGATTGAAAAGCACTATTTTGTTCAGCAAGTGAAAATCAAAATGAGGAAATTGATCGCAACTTTAGTTGTGCTTTGATTGAAGCTCTAGACCTCAAAGACGTTTTGGTAAATCTACTCGTTACCCATCAAAATGACAAAACAACACACAAAAGATGGTTTACAACTATGAAAGTTTTACATTTTTATTAGTGGAATGTTTGTCAAAGGAAATGCACAAGCTACAAAAAAATCTCACATAATACTTATGCATGATCAAAAAAAGTTATTAAATAAATAGACTTTAAATAAATACATTGAGAATAAATTAGCACATTGACAGAGAACTATTTTTCACATATATGCCAGTAGCACTTGCTTGAGACAACATAAAATACTGTCACCAAGTGAATTATTACTTGAGTATAGTGCTTTGGAAAGCAGTTTTTATTTGGACATTCATACAAAAATAGAAAGTGTTATACGTTTGTTGTTTAATTACTCTATTAGATCAGATTATTAAGTTGTCTGCGTCATTTTGTCTGAACCAGGATTCTGGACATTATAATGCTGAAACATGCTCAACAGACATGATCCCTAACCCAATGATGACAATTCAGATGGAAATCAAAGGATTCTATTGCTGGTTTGACAGTAGCCATGACAACAGAACCAGGCAGAATGCAGTCATGACACTGATCTTGTAGGTTACTCCACTTGAAGCTGTAAATAAGAAAAAACAATAAAAACAAACATTAATAAAAAAAAAAAAAGACTATGCAGCTTTTGAGTTTTGTTCAAGCAGAAGTCCATTTTACTTACGTATGCCATTCACAAGAATGGAGATGGCTTCAATGTCAAAGCCAGTGACGTATGGCGCTGCATTCATCAAAACATGTGCAATCTGAGTGTTATTGGGAACAGACGTGCCAAAAAGGCAAGCTCCAAATCGTTGTAGATTGATCCATTTCTGCAGAAGGAGAAAAATATATTACTTTATATCGCAATTAGGGCATGAGCCTAAAAATATAATAAAATTAGAATGAACAAATTACCTGTATCCCACCACGTTCAAGTCCTTGAAAGAAGAAGGGAATGCATTTTGGTACCTAGGTTGAAGCTATAGAAGCAAAAACACACATTAATGATTTTTCATTTTTCTTAATTCATTTCAAATTATTTTTACAAAAGCAGTTGAATAAGTAAGAATTTACATAGTCTAGTCAGCTGTTTGGTAACATTAGTGTGTCCTCTATTTTAACACAAATGGAGACCAGAACATAAGCATAAGCATCACTACAGGTTTTAACAGAAGAGATGAGTGATTCATAGTTTCATCACTGTTAAGATTCTCTGTATTTCTGAGCAGTGTTGACATTTGTTGCAGTTACATTTTCTACTCAAGGAAGTTTCAAAGACTCTATCTCTCTTGTTATGTTTGAATTAGTAATACTATACACTGTTACGATATAGTGAAACTAAAATAGAAACATGCCCATAATGTTTGTTCTGATCATGAGGTTTACCTGTGTTGTTATATTTGCCGATCGTTTAATAAAAGGTTCAGATAATGGATCGTTCAAGTCATTTGTGAACTTGTCTAGACGGGATCTGAAAGTCACCAGCGTTGTTGTGATTGCTGCAGCTGTTGGTGCAACAGTTGTAGATGTTGCTGCAGTTGTAGTTACAGTGGTTGTCGGTGCAGCAGTTGAAGCTGTATTTGGATCTGTAACTGGACTTGCTGTAAAACATTAATTTAGCGTTAAGTAAATAGATGTTTTAATTTGCATTTAGCTAATTCTGAGGTCATAAATGTTAAGAATGGCTTGCATAACATATTCTGCCTAAACAGACTGTACAACACTAACCAATGCTTTTATGAATGATTGCTATGAGGCTTTTCTTTTCCTAAATTACTATTGTTGCTCATTCCATGAGCTGCATATTATTTCTGCTGTTTATACATGTTAGACTTATTGTGTTGTGTTTACTTACATATTAATTGGACATTGTTGGGGTTTATAGCCACTGTGAAGTTATTACTGGAATCGTTTACAGCCAGTACAAAAGTTTGAACAACCACTGCATTCGTTGGGAGATCTGCAGTGGTATTGGCCTCATTGAACACAACCTCTATTTCCGCTTCAGTTCCATCCACTCGTGTTGCAGTACTCCTGTATTATCACCAAATGAGAAACATAATGACATGTAAATATTTTGTTCAACTGTGTGATTTAAAAATGACAATAATATCATTGCCATGCACAAATCCTGCTTAAAGCACAAAATTAAAAAGCTGCTGTAAAGAAAATGTTTTTACCTGAAGGCTTTGACATTGCAGTGGTTAAACCGATTGCCAAACATTTTACGGTATACTTCATTACACTGCAAAAAGAATAAACAAAAGTTGATAGAAAATTCTCTTTAAAGAAAGTGCAAATTTTGGTCACTATGGTTTCAAACTGATAAATCTGCCAAACTCAAAAATATATTTACACTACATATATGTACTGTAAGATTTAACTCACCGGCCCTACGATTCGTTCTTTAAGATCCATGAATTTACTGCTGCTGCTGTTAGTGAGTTCAACTGAAAATTGTTCATTTTCCAGAGTAGCTCTGATAGTATAAATAGGTACAGTTGTGTTTGCAACTGGGACTGTTGTTTGGCTTGGTGAAAATGTTACAGCAGTTGTTTTAGGAGTTGTGGCTGTACTTGTCTGTACACTTGCAGAAGTTGTGGGTGAAAGACTTATTGTTGTTGTTGCCCCATTTGTTGAAGTATTCTGAGATGTGCCTAATTCAGTTATACTTGTAGGCGTTTGAGTAGTTGCAGTTGTTGTTTCATTTTTTGCTGCGGGTGACTGAATTGATGTTGTTGCAGGTGCCACTGTATCTTTTGTATATGCTTCAGTAGTTGCCTGAGTTATTGTGGGTGTCTCCATTGTTGTTGGGGTTGCTTCAGTTAAAGTTGCTGTTGTAAGTTTCTCAGTGACTAATGTTGTGGATGTCGTGGAGGTCAGAGTGTCACTTGTTGCTGTTGTGCTTCCTGGAATGGTTGTTGTAGATTTCTGAGTAGTGGGTGTTGTTTTCTGAGTAGTTGTGGCAATCTCAGTTGTTGCAGGATTCAGAGTTGTTGTTGTAATTGTCTCTGCTGTTGTGGCTTCCAGTGCTGTTGTCAGAGATTGTGTTGTGGTGGGTGTCTCTGTTGTTGTGATTTTCTGAGTTGTTGTGGCTGTATCAGATGCTGTGGATACCTGATTTGTAGTGGGTGTCTCAGGTGTTGTGGCTGTTGTTTTAGGTGTGGTTGTTGTGGGAGTTTCAGTCATGGTGGTTATTTCAGTTGTTGCGGTTGTTGATGTCTCCATGGTTGTGGTTTCAGTTGTTCTTGTTGTTTCAGTTGCGGTTGTTGTGGGTGTCTCAGTGGTCGTTTCAGTTGTGGTTGTTGTGGGTGTCACAGTTGTGGTTGTTTGTGTCTCAGTGGTTGTGGTTGTTGTTGTGGGTGTTTCAGTTGTGGTTGTTGTTGGTGTGTCGGTGGTTGTTGTGGGTGTGTCAGTTGTGATTGTTGTTTCAGTTGTTATTGTTGGTGTCTCTGTTGTGGTTGTTGTTGGTGTGTCAGTTGTGGTTGTTGTTGGAGTATCAGTTGTGGTAGTTGTTTCAGTTGTTGTTGTAGGTGTGTCAGTTGTTGTGGTTGTTGTGGGAGTTTCAGTTGTGGTTGTTGTGGGTGTGTCAGTTGTAGTTGATGTTTCAGTTGTTGTTGTTGTTGTAGGTGTCTCCATTGTGGTGGTTGTTGGTGTCTCAGTGGTTGTGGTTGTTGTTGGTGTCTCAGTGGTTGTAGTTGTTGTTGGTGTCTCAGTTGTGGTGGTTCTTTCAGTTGTAGGTGTCTCTATGGTTGTGGTGGTTGTGGGAGTTTCAGTTGTGGTGATTGTTTCAGCTGTGGTTGTTGTTGGTGTGTCGGTAGTTGTGGTTGTTATTTCAGCTGTGGTTGTTGTTGGTGTGTCAGTTGTTGTGGTTGTTTCAGTTGTGGTTGTTGTGGGTGTCTCTGTGGTTGTGGTGATTGTGGGAGTTTCAGTTGTGGTGGTTGTTTCAGTTGTAGTTGTTGCTTCAGTTGTGGTTGTTGTTGGTGTGTCGATAGTTGTGGTTGTTGTTTCAGCTGTGGTTGTTGTTGGTGTGTCGGTGGTTGTGGTTGTTATTTCAGCTGTGATTGTTGTTGGTGTGTCAGTTGTTGTGGTTGTTTCAGTTGTGGTTGTTGTCGGTGTCTCTGTGGTTGTGGTGGTTGTGGGTGTTTCTGTCGTGGTGGTTGTTGTAGTTGTACTTGTTGTTGTGGGTGTCTCGGTTGTAGTTGTTGTTTCAGTTGTTGTTGTGGGTGTGTTCGTTGTGGTTGTTGTTGGTGTTTCAGTGGTTGTGGTTGTTGTTGGTGTCTCAGTGGTTGTAGTTAATGTTGGTGTCTCAGTTGTGGTGGTTGTTTCAGTTGTGGTTGTTGTTGTGGGTGTTTCTGTTTTGGTGGTTGTTTGAGTTGTAGTTGTTGTTGTGGGTGTCTCGGTTGTAGTTGTTGTTTCAGTTGTTGTTGTAAGTGTGTCCGTTGTGGTTGTTGTTGGTGTCTCAGTGGTTGTAGTTGTTGTTGGTGTCTCAGTTGTGGTGGTTGTTTCAGTTGTGGTTGTTGTGGGTGTCGCAGTGGTTGTGGTTGTTGTTTCAGCTGTGGTTGTTGTTGGGGTCTCAGTCGTTGTGGTTTCAGTTATGGTGGTTGTTGGGGTCTCAGTCGTTGTGGTGGTTGTTGGTGTCTCAGTGGTTGTGGTTGTTGTTTCCCTTGTGGTTGTTGTGGGTGTCTCTGTGGTTGTGGGGGTTGTGGGAGTTTCAGTTGTGGTGGTTGTTTCAGCTGTGGTTGTTGTTGGTGTCTCAGTGGTTGTGGTTGTTGTATGTGTCTCAGTTGTGGTTGTTGTGGGAGTTTCAGTTGTGGTTGTTTCAGTTGTGGTTGTTGTGGGTGTCTCTGTGGTTGTGGTGGTTGCGGGAGTTTCAGTTGTGGTGGTTGCTTCAGTTGTGGTTGTTGTTGGTGTGTCAGTTGTTGTGGTTGTTGTTGGTGTCTCAGTTGTGGTGGTTTTTTCAGTTGTGGTTGTTGTGGGTGTCGTAAATGTTGTGGTGGTTGTGGGAGTTTCAGTTGTGGTGGTTGTTTCAGCTGTGGTTGTTTTGGGGTCTCAGTCGTTGTGTTTTCAGTTGTGGTGGTTGTTGGTGTCTCAGTCGTTGTGGTGGTTGTTGGTGTCTCAGTGGTTGTGGTTGTTGTTTCCGTTGTGGTTGTTGTGGGTGTCTCAGTGGTTGTGGTGGTTGTGGGAGTTTCAGTTGTGGTGGTTGTTTCAGCTGTGGTTGTTGTGGGTGTCTCAGGGGTTGTGGTTGTTGTTGGTGTCTCAGTTGTGGTTGTTGTGGGAGTCTCAGTGGTTGTAGTTGTTGTTTCCGTTGTGGTTGTTGTGGGTGTCTCAGTGGTTGTGGTGGTTGTGGGAGTTTCAGTTGTGGTGGTTGTTTCAGCTGTGGTTGTTGTGGGTGTCTCAGGGGTTGTGGTTGTTGTTGGTGTCTCAGTTGTGGTTGTTGTGGGAGTCTCAGTGGTTGTAGTTGTTGTTTCGTTGTGTTGTGTGTGGGTGTCTCAGTGGTTGTGGTGGTTGTGGGAGTTTCAGTTGTGGTGGTTGTTTCAGCTGTGGTTGTTGTGGGTGTCTCAGGGGTTGTGGTTGTTGTTGGTGTCTCAGTTGTGGTTGTTGTGGGAGTCTCAGTGGTTGTAGTTGTTGTTGGTGTCTCAGTAGTGGTGGTTGTTTCAGTTGTGGTTGTTGTGGGTGTCTCGGTGGTTGTGGTTGTCTCAGTTGTGGTGGTTGTTTGAGTTGTTGTTGTTGTGGGTGTCTCCGTTGTAGTTGTTGTTACAGTTGTTGTTGTGGGTATGTCCGTTGTAGTTGTTGTTGGTGTCTCAGTTGTGGTTGTTGTGGGTGTCTCAGTGGTTGTGGTGGTTGTTGTGGGTGTCTCAGTTGTGGTTGTTGTGGGAGTCTCAGTGGTTGTAGTTGTTGTTGGTGTCTCAGTTGTGGTGGATGTTTCAGTTGTCAGTGTCTCAGTGGTTGTGGTTGTTGTCTCAGTGGTTGTAGTTGTTGTTGGTGTCTCAGTTGTGGTGGTTGTTTCAGTTGTGGTTGTTGTCGGTGTCTCTGTGGTTGTGGTTGTTATTGGTGTCTCAGTGGTTGTAGTTGATGTTGGTGTCTCAGTTGTTGTGGTTGTTTCAGTTGTGGTTGTTGTGGGAGTCTCTGTGGTTGTAATGGTTGTGGGAGTTTCAGTTGTGGTGGTTGTTGGTGTCTCAGTGGCTGTGGTTTCAGTTGTGGTTGTTGTTGATGTCTCAGTTGTGGTTGTTGTGGGAGTCTCAGTTGTGGTTGTTGTTGGAGTATCAGTCGTGGTAGTTGTTTCAGTTGTTGTTGTAGGTGTGTCAGTTGTTGTGGTTGTTGTGGTTGTTTCGGTTGTGGTTGTTGTGGGAGTCTCAGTTGTGGTGGTTGTTTCTGTTGTGGTTGTTGTGGGTGTCTCTGTCGTTGTGGTGGTTGTGGGAGTTTCAGTTGTTGTTGTTGTTGGTGTCTCGGTGGTTGTGGGTGTGTCCGTTGTAGTTGTTGTTGCTGTCTCAGTTGTGGTGGTTGTTTCAGTTGTGGTTGTTTTGGGTGTCTCTGTGGTTGTGGTGGTTGTGGGAGTTTCAGTTGTGGTGGTTGTTTCAGCTGTGGTTGTTGTTGGTGTCTCAGTGGTTGTGGTTGTTGATGGTGTCTCAGTTGTGGTTGTTGTGGGAGTCTCAGTTGTGGTTGTTGTTGGAATATCAGTTGTGGTAGTTGTTTCAGTTGTTGTTGTAGGTGTGTCAGTTGTTGTGGTTGTTTCAGTTGTGGTTGTTGTTGTTGTCTCAGTGGTTGTGGTTGTGTCAGTTGTGGTTGTGGGTGTGTTCGTTGTAGTTGTTGTTGGTGTCTCAGTTGTGGTGGTTGTTTCAGTTGTGGGTGTCTCTGTGGTTGTGGTGGTTGTGGGAGTTTCAGTTGTGGCTGTGGGTGTGTCCGTTGTAGTTGTTGTTGGTGTCTCAGTTGTTGTGGTTGTTTCAGTTGTGGTTATTGTTGGTGTCTCAGTGGTTGTGGATTCAGTTGTGGTTTTTTTTGTTGTCTCAGTTGTGGTTGTTGTGGGAGTCTCAGTTGTGGTTGTTGTTGGAGTATCACTTGTGGTAGTTGTTTCAGTTGTTGTTGTAGGTGTGTCAGTTGTTGTGGTTGTTTCAGTTGTAGTTGTTGTTGTTGTCTCAGTTGTTGTTGTTGTCTCAGTTGTGGTGGTTGTTTCTGTTGTGGTTGTTGTGGGTGTCTCTGTGGTTGTGGTGGTTGTGGGAGTTTCAGTTGTGGTTGTTGTTGGTGTCTCGGTGGTTGTGGATGTCTCGGTTGTAGTTGTTGTTTCAGTTGTTGTTGTGGGTGTGTCAGTTGTTGTGGTTGTTTCAGTTGTGGTTGTTGTTGTCTCAGTGGTTGTGGTTGTGTCAGTTGTGGTTGTGGGTGTGTCCGTTGTAGTTGTTGTTGGTGTCTCAGTTGTGGTGGTTGTTTCAGTTTTGGGTGTGTCTGTGGTTGTGGTGGTTGTGGGAGTTTCAGTTGTGGTTGTGGGTGTGTCAGTTGTAGTTGTTGTTGGTGTCTCAGTTGTGGTTGTTGTTTCAGCTGTGGTTGTTGTTGGTGTGTCGGTAGTTGTTGTTATTTCAGTTGTGGTTGATGTTGGTGTGTCAGTTGTTGTGGTTGTTTCAGTTGTGGTTGTTGTGGGTGTCTCTGTGGTTGTGTAGGTTGCGGGAGTTTCAGTTGTGGTGGTTGTTTCAGTTGTAGTTGTTGCTTCAGTTGTGGTTGTTGTTGGTGTGTCAGTTGTTGTTGTTGGTGTCTCAGTTGTGGTGGTTGTTTCAGTTGTGGTTGTTGTGGGTGTCGTAGTGGTTGTGGTGGTTGTTGTGGGTGTCTCAGTTGTGGTTGTTGTGGGAGTCTCAGTGGTTGTAGTTGTTGTTGGAGTATCACTTGTGGTAGTTGTTTCAGTTGTCGGTGTCTCAGTGGTTGTGGTTGTTGTCTCAGTGGTTGTAGTTGTTGTTGGTGTCTCAGTTGTGGTGGTTGTTTCAGTTGTGGTTGTTGTCAGTGTCTCTGTGGTTGTGGTTGTTGTTGATGTCTCAGTGGTTGTAGTTGATGTTGGTGTCTCAGTTGTGGTGGTTGTTTCAGTTGTGGTTGTTGTGGGTGTCTCTGTGGTTGTAATGGTTGTGGGAGTTTCAGTTGTGGTTGTTGTGGGTGTCTCTGTGGTTGTGGTTTCAGTTGTGGTTGTTGTTGATGTTTCAGTTGTGGTTGTTGTGGGAGTCTCAGTTGTGGTTGTTGTTGGAGTATCAGTCGTGGTAGTTGTTTCAGTTGTTGTAGGTGTGTCAGTTGTGGTTGTTTCAGTTGTGGTTGTTGTGGGTGTCTCAGTCGTGGTGGTTGTTTCTGTTGTGGTTGTTGTGGGTGTCTCTGTGGTTGTGGTGGTTGTGGGAGTTTCAGTTGTGGATGGTGTCGCAGTGGTTGTGGTTGTTGTTTCAGCTGTGGTTGTTGTTGGGGTCTCAGTCGTTGTGGTTTCAGTTGTGGTGGTTGTTGGTGTCTCAGTGGTTGTGGTTGTTGTTTCCGTTGTGGTTGTTGTGGGTGTCTCTGTGGTTGTGGTGGTTGTGGGAGTTTCAGTTGTGGTGGTTGTTTCAGTTGTCGGTGTCTCAGTGGTTGTGGTTGTTGTTGGTGTCTCAGTTGTGGTTGTTGTGGGAGTCTCAGTGGTTGTAGTTGTTGTTGGTGTCTCAGTTGTGGTGGTTGTTTCAGTTGTGGGTGTCTCTCTGGTTGTGGTGGTTGTGGGAGTTTCAGTTGTGGTTGTGGGTGTGTCCGTTGTAGTTGTTGTTGGTGTCTCAGTTGTGGTGGTTGTTTCAGTTGTGGTTGTTGTTGGTGTCTCAGTGGTTGTGGTTTCAGTTGTGGTTGTTGTTGATGTCTCGGTTGTGGTTGTTGTGGGAGTCTCAGTTGTGGTTGTTGTTGGAGTATCAGTTGTGGTAGTTGTTTCAGTTGTTGTTGTAGGTGTGTCAGTTGTTGTGGTTGTTTCAGTTGTGGTTGTTGTTGTTGTCTCAGTTGTGGTGGTTGTTTCTGTTGTGGTTGTTGTGGGTGTCTCTGTGGTTGTGGTGGTTGTGGGAGTTTCAGTTGTGGTTGTTGTTGGTGTCTCGGTGGTTGTGGGTGTCTCGGTTGTAGTTGTTGTTTCAGTTGTTGTTGTGGGTGTGTCCGTTGTAGTTGTTGTTGCTGTCTCAGTTGTGGTGGTTGTTTCAGCTGTTGTTGTTGTTGGTGTCTCAGTGGTTGTGGTTGTTGTTGGTGTCTCAGTTGTGGTTGTTGTGGTTGTCTCTGTGGTTGTAGTGGTTGTGGGAGTTTCAGTTGTGGTTGTTTCAGTTGTTTTTGTTGTGTGTGTCTCAGTGGTTGTGTAGGTCGCGGGAGTTTCAGTTGTGGTGGTTGTTTCAGTTGTAGTTGTTGCTTCAGTTGTGGTTGTTGTTGGTGTGTCAGTTGTTGTTGTTGTTGGTGTCTCAGTTGTGGTGGTTGTTTCAGTTGTGGTTGTTGTGGGTGTCGTAGTGGTTGTGGTTGTTGTTGTGGGTGTCTCAGTTGTGGTTGTTGTGGGAGTCTCAGTGGTTGTAGTTGTTGTTGGAGTATCAGTTGTGGTGGTTGTTTCAGTTGTCGGTGTCTCAGTGGTTGTGGTTGTTGTCTCAGTGGTTGTAGTTGATGTTGGAGTCTCAGTTGTGGTGGTTGTTTCAGTTGTGGTTGTTGTGGGTGTCTCTGTGGTTGTGGTTTCAGTTGTGGTTGTTGTTGATGTTTCAGTTGTGGTTGTTGTGGGAGTCTCAGTTGTGGTTGTTGTTGGAGTATCAGTCGTGGTAGTTGTTGTTTCAGTTGTTGTTGTGTGGGTGTTTCAGTTGTGGATGGTGTTGTTGTGTTGTTGTTGTGGTTGTTTCAGTTGTGGTTTTTGTGGGTGTCTCAGTGGTTGTGGTGGTTGTTTCTGTTGTGGTTGTTGTGGGTGTCTCTGTGGTTGTGGTGGTTGTGGGTTTCAGTTGTTGGTGGTTGTTTCAGCTGTGTTGTTGATGGTGTCTCAGTGGTTGTGGTTGTTGTTTCAGCTGTGGTTGTTGTTGGGGTCTCAGTCAGTTGTGGTGGTTGTTTCAGTTGTGGGTGTCTCTGTGGTTGTGGTGGTTGTTGTTGTGGTTGTGGGTTCCAGTTGTTGTTGGTGTTGTTTGGTTGTTGTTTCTGTGTTGTTTGTTGTGTTGTTGTGATGTCTCAGTTGTGTGGTTGTGTCTCAGTGGTTGTTGTTGGAGTTGTGGTAGTTGTTTCAGTTTTGGTTGTTGTTTCAGCTGTGTTGTTGTTGTTGGTGTCTCAGTGTTGTTATTTCAGTTGTGGTTGTTTGGTGTCTCTGTGGTTGTGGTGGTTGTGAGTTTCAGTTGTTGTTGGTGTCTGTTGTTGGTTGTGTGGGAGTCTCAGTGGTTGTAGTTGTTGTTGGTGTCTCAGTTCAGTTGTTTCTCAGTTGTGGTGGTTGTGGGTGTCTCTGTGGTTGTTGTGTTTCTGTGGTTGTGTGGTGGTGTTGGAGTTTCAGTTGGTGTTGTTTCAGCTGTGTTGTTGTTGTGTGTCAGTTGTGGTTGTCAGTTGTGGTTGTTGTTGTTGTTGTTTCAGTTGTTGTTGGTGTCTCAGTGGTTTCAGTTGTGGTTGTTTCAGTTGTGGTTGTTTCAGTTGTGGTTGTTGTTGGTGGTGTCTGTGGTTGTTGTTGTTGGTGTCTCAGTGGTTGTGGTTGTTGTTTCAGTTGTGTTGTTGTTGTTGTTGGTGTCTCAGTTGTGGTTGTTGTGGGAGTCTCAGTTGTGGTTGTTGTTGGAGTATCAGTTGTGGTAGTTGTTTCAGTTGTTGTTGTAGGTGTGTCAGTTGTGGTTGTTGTTGTTGTTTCAGTTGTGGTTGTTGTTGTTGTCTCAGTTGTGGTGGTTGTTTCTGTTGTGGTTGTTGTTGGTGTCTCGGTGGTTGTGGGTGTCTCGGTTGTAGTTGTTGTTTCAGTTGTTGTTGTGGGTGTGTCTGTTGTAGTTGTTGTTGCTGTCTCAGTTGTGGTGGTTATTTCAGTTGTGGTTGTTGTGGGTGTCTCTGTGGTTGTGGTGGTTGTGGGAGTTTCAGTTGTGGTGGTTGTTTCAGCTGTGGTTGTTGTTGATGTCTCAGTTGTGGTTGTTGTGGGAGTCTCAGTTGTGGTTGTTGTTGGAGTATCAGTTGTGGTAGTTGTTTCAGTTGTTGTTGTAGGTGTGTCAGTTGTTGTGGTTGTTTCAGTTGTGGTTGTTGTTGTTGTCTCAATTGTGGTGGTTGTTTCAGTTGTGGGTGTGTCTGTGGTTGTGGTGGTTGTGGGAGTTTCAGTTGTGGTTGTGGGTGTGTCCGTTGTGGTTGTTGTTGGTGTCTCAGTTGTGGTTGTTGTTTCAGCTGTGGTTTCAGTTGGTGTGTCGGTAGTTGTGGTTGTTATTTCAGTTGTGGTTGTTGTTGGTGTGTCAGTTGTTGTGGTTGTTTCAGTTGTGGTTGTTGTGGGTGTCTCTGTGGTTGTGTAGGTTGCGGGAGTTTCAGTCGTGGTGGTTGTTTCAGTTGTAGTTGTTGCTTCAGTTGTGGTTGTTGTTGGTGTGTCAGTTGTTGTTGTTGTTGATGTCTCAGTTGTGGTGGTTGTTTCAGTTGTGGTTGTTGTGGGTGTCGTAGTGGTTGTGGTGGTTGTTGTCGGTGTCTCTGTGGTTGTGGTTGTTGTTGGTGTCTCAGTGGTTGTAGTTGATGTTGGTGTCTCAGTTGTGGTGGTTGTTTCAGTTGTGGTTGTTGTGGGTGTCTCTGTGGTTGTAATGGTTGTGGGAGTTTCAGTTGTGGTTGTTGTGGGTGTCTCTGTGGTTGTGGTTTCAGTTGTGGTTGTTGTTGATGTCTCAGTTGTGGTTGTTGTGGGAGTCTCAGTTGTGGTTGTTGTTGGAGTATCAGTTGTGGTAGTTGTTTCAGTTGTTGTTGTAGTTGTGTCAGTTGTTGTGGTTGTTGTGGTTGTTGTGGGTGTGTCAGTCGTGGTGGTTGTCTCTGTTGTGGTTGTTGTGGGTGTCTCTGTGGTTGTGGTGGTTGTGGGAGTTTCAGTTGTGGTTGGTGTCGCAGTGGTTATGGTTGTTGTTTCAGCTGTGGTTGTTGTTGGGGTCTCAGTCGTTGTGGTTTCAGTTGTGGTGGTTGTTGTTGTCTCAGTGGTTGTGGTTGTTGTTTCAGTTGTCGTTGTTGTGGGGGTCTCTGTGGTTGTAGTGGTTGTGGGAGTTTCAATGGTGGTGGTTGTTGGTGTCTCAGTGGTTGTGGTTTCAGTTGTGGTTGTTGTTGATGTCTCAGTTGTGGTTGTTGTGGGAGTCTCAGTTGTGGTTGTTGTTGGAGTATCAGTTGTGGTAGTTGTTTCAGTTGTTGTTGTAGGTGTGTCAGTTGTTGTGGTTGTTTCAGTTGTGGTTGTTGTGGGTGTTTCAGTTGTGGTGGTTGTTTCTGTTGTGGTTGTTGTGGGTGTCTCTGTGGTTGTGGTGGTTGTGGGAGTTTCAGTTGTGGTTGTTGGTGTCTCGGTGGTTGTGGGTGTCTCGGTTGTAGTTGTTGTTTCAGTTGTTGTTGTGGGTGTGTCCGTTGTAGTTGTTGTGGGAGTTTCAGTTGTGGTGGTTGTTTCAGCTGTGGTTTTTGTTGGTGTCTCAGTGGTTGTGGTTGTTGTTGGTGTCTCAGTTGCGGTTGTTGTGGGAGTCTCAGTGGTTGTAGTTGTTGTTGGTGTCTCAGTTGTGGTGGTTGATTCAGTTGTGGGTGTCTCAGTGGTTGTGGTTGTTGTTGGTGTCTCAGTGGTTGTAGTTGTTGTTGGTGTCTCAGTAGTGGTGGTTGTTTCAGTTGTGGTTGTTGTGGGTGTCTCGGTGGTTGTGGTTGTCTCAGTTGTGGTGGTTGTTTGAGTTGTTGTTGTTGTGGGTGTCTCCGTTGTAGTTGTTGTTTCAGTTGTTGTTGTGGGTATGTCCGTTGTAGTTGTTGTTGGTGTCTCAGTTGTGGTTGTTGTGGGTGTCTCAGTGGTTGTGGTGGTTGTTGTGGGTGTCTCAGTTGTGGTTGTTGTGGGAGTCTCAGTGGTTGTAGTTGTTGTTGGTGTCTCAGTTGTGGTGGTTGTTTCAGTTGTGGTTGTTGTCGGTGTCTCTGTGGTTGTGGTTGTTGTTGGTGTCTCAGTGGTTGTAATTGATGTTGGCGTCTTAGTTGTGGTGGTTGTTTCAGTTGTGGTTATTGTGGATGTCTCTGTGGTTGTAATGGTTGTGGGAGTTTCAGTTGTGGTTGTTGTGGGTGTCTCTGTGGTTGTGGTTTCAGTTGTGGTTGTTGTTGATGTCTCAGTTGTGGTTGTTGTGGGAGTCTCAGTTGTGGTTGTTGTTGGAGTATCAGTCGTGGTAGTTGTTTCAGTTGTTGTTGTAGGTGTGTCAGTTGTTGTGGTTGTTTCAGTTGTGGTTGTTGTGGGTGTCTCAGTTGTGGTGGTTGTTTCTGTTGTGGTTGTTGTGGGTGTCTCTGTGGTTGTGGTGGTTGTGGGAGTTTCAGTTGTTGTTGTTGTTGGTGTCTCGGTGGTTGTGGGTGTCTCGGTTGTAGTTGTTGTTTCAGTTGTTGTTGTGGGTGTGTCCGTTGTAGTTGTTGTTGCTGTCTCAGTTGTGGTGGTTGTTTCAGTTGTGGTTGTTGTGGGTGTCTCTGTGGTTGTAGTGGTTGTGGGAGTTTCAATGGTGGTGGTTGTTGGTGTCTCAGTGGTTGTGGTTGTTGATGCTTCAGCGGTTGTGGTTGTTGTTGGTGTGTCAGTTGTTGTGGTTGTTTCAGTTGTGGTTGTTGTGGGTGTCTCTGTGGTTGTGGGAGTTTCAGTTGTGGTGGTTGTTTCAGTTGTGGTTGTTATTGTGGGTGTTTCTGTAGTGGTGGTTGTTTGAGTTGTAGTTGTTGTTGTGGGTGTCTCGGTTGTAGTTGTTGTTTCAGTTGTTGTTGTGGGTGTGTCCGTTGTGGTTGTTGTTGGTGTTTCAGTGGTTGTGGTTGTTGTTGGTGTCTCAGTGCTTGTAGTTGTTGATGGTGTCTCAATTGTGGTTGTTGTATCAGCTGTGGTTGTTGTTGGTGTTTCAGTGGTTGTGGTTGTGGTTGGTGTCTCAGTGGTTGTAGTTGTTGTTGGTGTCTCAGTTGTGATGGTTGTTTCACTTGTGGTTGTTGTTGGTGTTTCAGTTGTGGTTGTAGTTTCAGTTGTGGTGTTATTTTCAGTCTGTCCTTTAGTTGCAATTGTAGCTACTACAGTCATAAAAAAATACATAACACATAGCATTTAAGGTTTTTTTAGGTATTTGTTTTTTCATAGTTTAGTTTTTAGAGTAACTCTAATGTCAAAATATTGTACATGTAACTCATTTTTCTCATCTATTTCCTCCATTTTATATAATGTTTTTAGGAGGGCCATTTCATAAAATACAGTTATTTTTGTCTGTACTCCCATGACCCAGCATTCCAGTTAATTTAAATACATTTTTTGTAAGTAATAAACACTTAAAATATTACAAAACAATTTTTAAACCAATTGTATGTATAGTATTTTTGACCTGCGTTTCTTTGCCTTGTAGTTGTGTATGTGGACAATACGTCTAATCTAATGTAATCTAACTTAATGATGGATTTGTTTAAGTATATTAAAAATATTTGCTTCCAATGTCCTTTTTCCACATTTTCCAGATTATCAACACAATTTCAAATCAATACATTTACACTTACCTATTAGAATTAGGAACATTGATATCCTTGCCATGTTTTCTTCTTTTAATCCTTTGAACATAATAATGTAAAGCAGGATTTACAACATTTGTACACTCCAGATTAAGCTTTGTAACATCATTAGTTTTTCATGTTGGTGTTAGTAACCCTGTTAATTGTACAACGAAGTAACAAAATTAAATAGATTAAACAATTATTAGAATCTTTTGCTATTTTCTTTCTTTATTTTCCAGAGAAGGAAAATACATTTTAGTTTTGATTATACTCAAATCTGTATCATTTAAATAAACTCTAGATGAAATTTCTAGCAGGACCTACAATCTTATGCTTCTTGGATATCACCTAAGACTAATATAATATGTTAAAATCATATTGTGAATGTGAAGATAATGAATTTTGTTTATGCATGCCATGTTGTGAGGATCATTTTGCCTTACGGATAGCAAGCTGGTGCAACATCTCAAGAACTATATCATCATGACAATTTATTTAGATAGTCAATGGACATTTTTAATATTCAAATGTATTTGTATAATAAATAATACAGTAGTACTCAAACTACATTTAATAAATCTTACTTACCCAATATGAAAAGCTTAGTGATAAAAAGTTTATAATTTCCCCTTTTTTTCCTCGTGTAGACACGTGTCTTTTTATTCACGTCTGTTATACAGCAATCCCTTCAACTTCTGTGAGAGTCAACATCTTCTACGTGGTTTATATGTTGAAAGGAACAAAGGATATTGACGTCTCTCACAGGTGATAACGTTTTTGGAAATATTGTGAAACCTAAGTGAGTAACAAAACCAAACCACATCATACACTAAGTCAGTTGTCAATCTGTCAGATTCTTGGCTCAGTTGCATGGTATACACCCTACCTATTGTTCTTTTGTGAACAAGGACAAAATACAGGTACATTCCACTTATGTGACTGGTGATTTTCCAGTGTGAGTAGACAGTACTACAAATAAACGTCCAGAAAGGTGAGCTTTTTCATACATTTTGTGTACGATATTTCAGGTAATCTGACTAAATGTGCATTTACATGTTGCTACAAAGTTGAAAGTCAACTACAATTTGTGTGGACACATAAAAGAAAAGCATCTGAGTCTCATTTCCTCATATTTGTCTTAGGGAATGCAAATCTATGACATCAATATGATTGCATATGAAAATTGTAAATCTAATCAATGATGAATGTCTTTTTCATGTAATTTACTACAAACATTATTATCAGTGGAGTAATAAGATGAAGAAGGACACAGTTACAATATTTCAACATTAGAATGATTCTACAAAAAGTACACTATGAAAAAACAGTGTAAAAACAATTTCAAATGGGCGTTCCAGGTATGTTTTAAAATTGTAGTACCTCTAGTTGCAATTGAAGCTGCAGCTGAGACGACCTCTATCACAACAACTAAGACCTCCACTACCCGTGATAACAACCAAAACAACCACCACAACAACTAAGACACCTACAACAACCACAACTGAGACACACACAACAACAACAACTAAAACAACCACAAAAACAGCTGAGACACCCATTAACCTGAGAGTTCTTAGAAAAAGTTAACAATTTACCTCACATGATTTTCAGATTTTTTTGTGTGTGTGTGTTTTCTTTCCTGCAGCTGTTACAAACTGACAGGGATTTGTAGTTTATGCATATTCATTTGAACATTACACAACTATTTACTGGGAGTAGACTAGATAAAGTGAACAGTAATGTAAGATTGCACTGTTTTTAAACAGTTTGTGAGGAGGTCAGTCTAAAGTTTCTAAAACTAATGTTTGATTATTGTATTTATTAGCATTTCAAAGTAAGCTGATATTTTTCTTCACCATAATTAGTATCTAGCTGTTCTATTTTTAAGTGTTTATTATCATATCGTAAACATTTTTGCTTCACTGACGTCTTTGGCTACGTTGTCATTCATGTGATGTTTGTCAATGTACTTCCTGATGATAACCTGTCAATCAAAAAAACTTGCTTGCTCCTCCTTCACTTAAAGGTCATTGCTGCCGTTCTCAAAGTTTGGGGCACGCCCCACAAGTGTAAAATTAAGACATGACATTGTGTGCTTAAAAATGTGAGGAATTATTTATGCCTGTCTTCATTAATGTTTTTCTTTATTTACAATGACAATCATACAAAAACAACAACTATACACTAACAAAGTGGTGCAAAAATAATATTTTAATCTAGGAATGTTAATTGCAATGGAACAATCTAAACAAAGTTTCACACAGAGAGACATTAGTGTACGCATGAGTACAACATCATCAATAGATATGTTTTTACATGGATCACAGAACGTTAAGATGATTTTGTGCCTGCAGAAAATAACAAGACAGGCTGTAGGTCTGATCAACCTAAAATCCATCCTTAACGAAAATCTGACGAAGCCTATTGGTGGCAGTTGAGGAAGGAGCCATGTGTGTTAACTGTCTCAAAGCTTTGGCAGCAGACAGCATGAGTGGCAAACAATTTAAGAAGACACTTGGAGATAACACATCCCAGTCATGTCAGTAAGTCACAGATCTGAATGATGAGTGAATGCTGTCAGCAGAATAAATGCATGGTAAAATGTGCATTGAAAAGGAAAACACAAAATGACTTCAAAGTTGGACACAGAATTGCTCAGTGCAAAAATAATGATCCCAGGTAAAGTGTTAAGTGCCTGGGTTTTGGATTTATTCAGTGCAGGAGATTAATTGACTTACTATGGTTGTGATTATTTACTATACTCATATATTGTACATAGATTGTATTTTACCTTTGTGCTACTAACTACAATGTATTATTGTCAAACTGTGTTCTTTATGGGCAATGGGCAGAGGGCTGTGAGCAGTCTTCCCCATCACCAAATTTCTTCTCTGTGAGATGGGTTTTCCAGTTGCTTTAGTTAAAACAAAGTACAGGTCTCAGCTCATCATTGAGTATGACTTGAGAATAGAAGTATAAAACCTGAAACCACATTTTAAAAAAAGATGTACAGTGCAAAAAGACTCATTGCCACAACTACCATACTGATAAGACACTCACACAGTCTTGTTCTTCTCGTTTTTGACTTATCGTGTAAAATCATAAAAAGTGACGCAATTATATTGATGATTAGGATTATTTCTATGATTATAGTGTTAAGTTTAGCAGCTTTTATCTGCTGGATCATAATGTATATATTAAAAATAGCAGTTTTTTTAAAATAACAAACAATAAAATATTCAGCACATAAATATAATTTTCTATTAGTCTATTAATATTATAGTAAATAGTAACTAATAATAAATATAATTCTGCTCACAATAAATTTACTTCTGCTTATACTTTCCCCATGCCAAATGTTCAACCCATTCAAATATAAAAACTAATACATTGAAGGCAGTGAGAACACGTTTCCCATGCATGCTTCTTTTTCCATGCGTCACATTTTTTATACACTTTTATTCACCATTCAATTTAATATATATCTATTTTAGTCTAACCACTCATTCATATGTTCAGATAGAAACTAAACTTTTTCTATTTTTAACTTATATTTAAATGTTCAGTCTCATACGTCAAACTATTCAACTTGTTCTGAACCTTGGTCAAAAAGGAGAACACAAAGAAATCCATTTGTCTTTACTGAGCATTATGGCCATAGCCAGCGGTTACTCCACTTTTTCAGTCAAAATAGATGAGACTTTGCTACAAGAAAATAGAACGAACATGATTTATTATTAACATTTAGCACAGACCTAAACTATGACAACAACATGACTAAGAATAAAGCAGACACTTGCAGAGTGGTCTGGAGGAAGGTGTCTTAACCTGCCTCTGTTAGAGTTCTAGAGTCCCCTGGTGGCAAAAGAGGTGACACTGACACAGAATTTCAAAATGAAAATTCTCTCACCCTGTGAAAGACTTATACAGTGAATACAATTGGGCTTAAATGTGAGCAGTAATTCTATCACTGAGCAGTAGAAGAGGAGTAAAATCTTTCTCTGCATATCTGGGACAGTCATCTTTACTCTGTTGGTTTTCCTGAGGTTTCTTCCATGGAAGTGTTTCCATGTCTGATTTCAGGACAAACAATATCATATGATGTAGAGATTCTAAAGCCCAATAATGCAAAACTATGGTTGGGGCTATATACATAAAATTTGATTTGATGCCAAGAAATATGTTCTCGAAAAGTGATTCAAGCACAAAAAATTTTAACAAATTTTCGGTGTAATTTATATTGGGAACCTTAAAAATTGCAGTTCGCACAACACTGACACAAAAAGAAAACTGGTAAAGAAATACATGAATGAATAACAGTGACATTTTAAATGTACTTTGGCAATGGTATAAAAGTCCCAAAGACAAATTGATTTCAAACTGTGAGTAATGACATATCAGCATTTATTAGTCTATAATAACTTTATTTTAACATATAATATTTTTATTTTACAACCACTAGGTGGTGTTAATGGTGTCACTTGGCGTGTCTAACCTGTACAATTTTTTCACTCTTAGCTGGAGTGAACATGATAGAAAATATGTTTCACAGAACAACAACCATTTATATTCATTTATATTCCAACACTTTATGTCTAACAAATTTATGAAGGTTCTACTTGCTGTATTTTGAAAAGCAATGCACATTTTGACCTTAAAAATGAAGAAGTTCTTCACAGAACTTCAACCTAAAAAGGATATATATCAGCCTGCAACAGATTCTCAACCCGTGGCTGAGTGTAGTTTGTTTTAAATGGGTGAAAAATGTGTGGACCCACAAATTCAGGTTTGAAGGATTCCGACTGCTGTGACAAAACCTTTAAAAGGCTCTTTATAATACTAACCAGAGCAGCTCCACCCATTTGCAGAAGCTAAAATTTTGGAGGGAGGAATAGAATGGATAGGATTATCAAGGCTGTTTCACACATTCAGGACAAAATACTGTGTTATCAGGGTTGGTCTGCCAATAAAAATGTCCACATGTGGAAGCTGCATTAACTGTAAATCACTAGCAACACAAAGACATTCATTCATGACATTCATTCATTCATTCATTCAGACATCAATAGTTTTATCAAATGCAAAACTAACAATGTGACATATACATATATCGTATATATATATATATATATATATATATATATATATATATATATAAAAAATAATTCCCCACTCGCCCCTTCTCTTTGGGGCGGTCTTATTTCTTCCTTCAAGCTCGGGTCCTCTACCAGAGGCCTGGGAGCTTGAGGGTCCCAAGGCATTCAGAGGGTCCTTTTATGTGAACAATTGCTTTGTTGATGTGCAGTTTTCTTTTTTAGAAGTTTTAAATACAGTTTTCTTAAAAAAATGCTTATCTTTACATTTCATAATTATGTCCTCTGACGTGTATAGTATGTATATGCCTATATAGGCGTGATGAAGGCATTTGTCCACACATCCTATAAACTGCCCTGATGAAAGTCCTCTACTAAATTGCATTAGTATAATAAAGATTTTTGTCAGCCAGTGTTGCCAAGTTCTTTTTATCTCTACTAACTAACATTACTTGAGCACCTTGTTGACTGAAAGTAACAACACATCTCCCTGACATGAACACCTGACCAGACCACCACCATGCTCAGAAGTTTTAAATTTATTTACTTTTTCATTTATGTTTAGTTTAGTTTAGATACATTTTTGCGGCTACTACAAAAGTGCTGTTTGCTTCCATAAACTCTGTTTGCCCTTGTAACTAAAAAAAGAAAAAGTAGAATTTTTATATACTTTGAAAAAGTGTTATAGGAAAACTTTGCACAAGAAAGGTATATTAAAACATTTTGCCTGCTGTTGCTGTGCTAATGTTATATCTTTCATTTAATAACAGTCTATTACTAAACATTTTTATGTAATACTAATGCTGGTAGTTTTGAGGTAACACAAAAACAATCAATGACTCAGACCATGTGATGTTATTTGAATAAATAAGAATGTAGAAACTAAACTATGGGCCATTGAAATTCCCCTCTTTTTGATAAAGCTGGATTCACTAATAACACAAAATCCTTGATTAGCTGATTGAAAAGCACTATTTTGTTCAGCAAGTGAAAATCAAAATGAGGAAATTGATCGCAACTTTAGTTGTGCTTTGATTGAAGCTCTAGACCTCAAAGACGTTTTGGTAAATCTACTCGTTACCCATCAAAATGACAAAACAACACACAAAAGATGGTTTACAACTATGAAAGTTTTACATTTTTATTAGTGGAATGTTTGTCAAAGGAAATGCACAAGCTACAAAAAATCTCACATAATACTTATGCATGATCAAAAAAGTTATTAAATAAATAGACTTTAAATAAATACATTGAGAATAAATTAGCACATTGACAGAGAACTATTTTTCACATATATGCCAGTAGCACTTGCTTGAGACAACATAAAATACTGTCACCAAGTGAATTATTACTTGAGTATAGTGCTTTGGAAAGCAGTTTTTATTTGGACATTCATACAAAAATAGAAAGCGTTATACGTTTGTTGTTTAATTACTCTATTAGATCAGATTATTAAGTTGTCTGCGTCATTTTGTCTGAACCAGGATTCTGGACATTATAATGCTGAAACATGCTCAACAGACATGATCCCTAACCCAATGATGACAATTCAGATGGAAATCAAAGGATTCTATTGCTGGTTTGACAGTAGCCATGACAACAGAACCAGGCAGAATGCAGTCATGACACTGATCTTGTAGGTTACTCCACTTGAAGCTGTAAATAAGAAAAACAATAAAAACAAACATTAATAAAAAAAAAAAGACTATGCAGCTTTTGAGTTTTGTTCAAGCAGAAGTCCATTTTACTTACGTATGCCATTCACAAGAATGGAGATGGCTTCAATGTCAAAGCCAGTGACGTATGGCGCTGCATTCATCAAAACATGTGCAATCTGAGTGTTATTGGGAACAGACGTGCCAAAAAAGGCAAGCTCCAAATCGTTGTAGATTGATCCATTTCTGCAGAAGGAGAAAAAATATATTACTTTATATCGCAATTAGGGCATGAGCCTAAAAATATAATAAAATTAGAATGAACAAATTACCTGTATCCCACCACGTTCAAGTCCTTGAAAGAAGAAGGGAATGCATTTTGGTACCTAGGTTGAAGCTATAGAAGCAAAAAACACACATTAATGATTTTTCATTTTTCTTAATTCATTTCAAATTATTTTTACAAAAGCAGTTGAATAAGTAAGAATTTACATAGTCTAGTCAGCTGTTTGGTAACATTAGTGTGTCCTCTATTTTAACACAAATGGAGACCAGAACATAAGCATAAGCATCACTACAGGTTTTAACAGAAGAGATGAGTGATTCATAGTTTCATCACTGTTAAGATTCTCTGTATTTCTGAGCAGTGTTGACATTTGTTGCAGTTACATTTTCTACTCAAGGAAGTTTCAAAGACTCTATCTCTCTTGTTATGTTTGAATTAGTAATACTATACACTGTTACGATATAGTGAAACTAAAATAGAAACATGCCCATAATGTTTGTTCTGATCATGAGGTTTACCTGTGTTGTTATATTTGCCGATCGTTTAATAAAAGGTTCAGATAATGGATCGTTCAAGTCATTTGTGAACTTGTCTAGACGGGATCTGAAAGTCACCAGCGTTGTTGTGATTGCTGCAGCTGTTGGTGCAACAGTTGTAGATGTTGCTGCAGTTGTAGTTACAGTGGTTGTCGGTGCAGCAGTTGAAGCTGTATTTGGATCTGTAACTGGACTTGCTGTAAAACATTAATTTAGCGTTAAGTAAATAGATGTTTTAATTTGCATTTAGCTAATTCTGAGGTCATAAATGTTAAGAATGGCTTGCATAACATATTCTGCCTAAACAGACTGTACAACACTAACCAATGCTTTTATGAATGATTGCTATGAGGCTTTTCTTTTCCTAAATTACTATTGTTGCTCATTCCATGAGCTGCATATTATTTCTGCTGTTTATACATGTTAGACTTATTGTGTTGTGTTTACTTACATATTAATTGGACATTGTTGGGGTTTATAGCCACTGTGAAGTTATTACTGGAATCGTTTACAGCCAGTACAAAAGTTTGAACAACCACTGCATTCGTTGGGAGATCTGCAGTGGTATTGGCCTCATTGAACACAACCTCTATTTCCGCTTCAGTTCCATCCACTCGTGTTGCAGTACTCCTGTATTATCACCAAATGAGAAACATAATGACATGTAAATATTTTGTTCAACTGTGTGATTTAAAAATGACAATAATATCATTGCCATGCACAAATCCTGCTTAAAGCACAAAATTAAAAAGCTGCTGTAAAGAAAATGTTTTTACCTGAAGGCTTTGACATTGCAGTGGTTAAACCGATTGCCAAACATTTTACGGTATACTTCATTACACTGCAAAAAAGAATAAACAAAAAGTTGATAGAAAATTCTCTTTAAAGAAAGTGCAAATTTTGGTCACTATGGTTTCAAACTGATAAATCTGCCAAACTCAAAATATATTTACACTACATATATGTACTGTAAGATTTAACTCACCGGCCCTACGATTCGTTCTTTAAGATCCATGAATTTACTGCTGCTGCTGTTAGTGAGTTCAACTGAAAATTGTTCATTTTCCAGAGTAGCTCTGATAGTATAAATAGGTACAGTTGTGTTTGCAACTGGGACTGTTGTTTGGCTTGGTGAAAATGTTACAGCAGTTGTTTTAGGAGTTGTGGCTGTACTTGTCTGTACACTTGCAGAAGTTGTGGGTGAAAGACTTATTGTTGTTGTTGCCCCATTTGTTGAAGTATTCTGAGATGTGCCTAATTCAGTTATACTTGTAGGCATTTGAGTAGTTGCAGTTGTTGTTTCATTTTTGCTGCGGGTGACTGAATTGATGTTGTTGCAGGTGCCACTGTATCTTTTGTATATGCTTCAGTAGTTGCCTGAGTTATTGTGGGTGTCTCCATTGTTGTTGGGGTTGCTTCAGTTAAAGTTGCTGTTGTAAGTTTCTCAGTGACTAATGTTGTGGATGTCGTGGAGGTCAGAGTGTCACTTGTTGCTGTTGTGCTTCCTGGAATGGTTGTTGTAGATTTCTGAGTAGTGGGTGTTGTTTTCTGAGTAGTTGTGGCAATCTCAGTTGTTGCAGGATTCAGAGTTGTTGTTGTAATTGTCTCTGCTGTTGTGGCTTCCAGTGCTGTTGTCAGAGATTGTGTTGTGGTGGGTGGCTCTGTTGTTGTGATTTTCTGAGTTGTTGTGGCTGTATCAGATGCTGTGGATACCTGATTTGTAGTGGGTGTCTCAGGTGTTGTGGCTGTTGTTTTAGGTGTGGTTGTTGTGGGAGTTTCAATCATGGTGGTTATTTCAGTTGTGCTTGTTGTGAGTGTCTCAGTTGTTGCGGTTGTTGTTGGTGTCTCCATGGTTGTGGTTTCAGTTGTTCTTGTTGTTTCAGTTGTGGTTGTTGTGGGTGTCTCAGTGGTCGTTTCAGTTGTGGTTGTTGTGGGTGTCACAGTTGTGGTTGTTTGTGTCTCAGTGGTTGTGGTTGTTGTTGTGGGTGTTTCAGTTGTGGTTGTTGTTGGTGTGTCGGTGGTTGTTGTGGGTGTGTCAGTTGTGATTGTTGTTTCAGTTGTTGTTGTGGGTGTCTCAGTTGTGGTTGTTGTGGGAGTCTCAGTGGTTGTAGTTGTTGTTGGAGTATCAGTTGTGGTGGTCGTTTCAGTTGTCGGTGTCTCAGTGGTTGTGGTTGTTGTCTCAGTGGTTGTAGTTGTTGTTGGTGTCTCAGTTGTGGTGGTTGTTTCAGTTGTGGTTGTTGTCCGTGTCTCTGTGGTTGTGGTTGTTGTTGGAGTATCAGTCGTGGTAGTTGTTTCAGTTGTTGTTGTAGGTGTGTCAGTTGTTGTGGTTGTTGTGGTTGTTTCAGTTGTGGTTGTTGTGGCTGTCTCAGTTGTGGTGGTTGTTTCTGTTGTGGTTGTTGTGGGTGTCTCTGTGGTTGTGGTGGTTGTGGGAGTTTCAATTGTTGTGGTTGTTGGTGTTTCAGTGGTTGTGGTTGTTGTTGATGTCTCAGTTGTGGTTGTTGTGGGAGTCTCAGTTGTGGTTGTTGTTGGAGTATCAGTTGTGGTAGTTGTTTCAGTTGTTGTTGTAGGTGTGTCAGTTGTGGTTGTTTCAGTTGTGGTTGTTGTGGGTGTGTCAGTTGTAGTTGATGTTTCAGTTGTTGTGGGTGTCTCCATTGTGGTGGTTGTTGGTGTCTCAGTGGTTGTAATTATTGTTGGTGTCTCAGTTGTGGTGGTTGTTTCAGTTGTGGGTGTCTCTATGGTTGTGGTGGTTGTGGGAGTTTCAGTTGTCGTTTGAGTTGTTGTTGTGGGTGTCTCCGTTGTAGTTGTTGTTTCAGTTGTTGTTGTGGGTGTGTCCGTTGTAGTTGTTGTTTGTGTCTCAGTTGTGGTTGTGGTGGTTGTGGGAGTTTCAGTTGTGGTGGTTGTTTCAGCTGTGGTTGTTGTTGGTGTCTCAGTGGTTGTGGTTGTTGTTGGTGTCTCAGTTGTGGTTGTTGTGGGTGTCTCTCTGGTTGTAGTGGTTGTGGGAGTTTCAGTTGTCGTTGTCTCAGTTGTGGTTGTTGTTGGTGTCTCAGTCGTTGTGGTGATTGTTGGTGTCTCAGTGGTTGTGGTTGTTGTTTCCGTTGTGGTTGTTGTGGGTGTCTCTGTGGTTGTGGTGGTTGTGGGAGTTTCAGTTGTGGTGGTTGTTTCAGCTGTGGTTGTTGTTGGTGTCTCAGTGGTTGTGGTTGTTGTTGGTGTCTCAGTTGTGGTTGTTATGGGAGTCTCAGTGGTTGTAGTTGTTGTTGGTGTCTCAGTTGTGGTGGTTGTGGTTGTTGTTGGTGTCTCAGTGGTTGTAGTTGTTGTTGGTGTCTCAGTTGTGGTGGTTGTTTCAGTTGTGGTTATTGTGGGTGTCTCTGTGGTTGTAGTGGTTGTGGGAGTTTCAGTTGTGGTTGTTTCAGTTGTTGTTGTTGTGGGTGTCTCTGTGGTTGTGGTGGTTGTGGGAGTTTCAGTTGTTGTTGTTGTTGGTGTCTCGGTGGTTGTGGGTGTCTCGGTTGTAGTTGTTGTTTCAGTTGTTGTTGTGGGTGTGTCCGTTGTAGTTGTTGTTGCTGTCTCAGTTGTGGTGGTTGTTTCAGCTGTGGTTGTTGTTGGTGTCTCAGTGGTTGTGGTTGTTGTTGGTGTCTCAGTTGTGGTTGTTGTGGGAGTCTCAGTTGTGGTTGTTGTTGGAATATCAGTTGTGGTAGTTGTTTCAGTTGTTGTTGTAGGTGTGTCAGTTGTTGTGGTTGTTTCAGTTGTGGTTGTTGTTGTTGTCTCAGTGGTTGTGGTTGTCTCAGTTGTGGTTGTGGGTGTGTCCGTTGTAGTTGTTGTTGGTGTCTCAGTTGTGGTGGTTGTTTCAGTTGTGGGTGTCTCTGTGGCTGTGGTGGTTGTGGGAGTTTCAGTTGTGGTTGTGGGTGTGTCCGTTGTAGTTGTTGTTGGTGTCTCAGTTGTGGTGGTTGTTTCAGTTGTGGTTGTTGTTGGTGTCTCAGTGGTTGTGGTTTCAGTTGTGGTTGTTGTTGATGTCTCAGTTGTGGTTGTTGTGGGAGTATCAGTTGTGGTAGTTGTTTCAGTTGTTGTTGTAGGTGTGTCAGTTGTTATGGTTGTTTCAGTTGTGTTTGTTGTTGTTGTCTCAGTTGTGGTGGTTGTTTCTGTTGTGGTTGTTGTGGGTGTCTCTGTGGTTGTGGTGGTTGTGGGAGTTTCAGTTGTGGTTGTTGTTGGTGTCTCGGTGATTGTGGGTGTCTCGGTTGTAGTTGTTGTTTCAGTTGTTGTTGTGGGTGTGTCCGTTGTAGTTGTTGTTGCTGTCTCAGTTGTGGTGGTTGTTTCAGTTGTGGTTGTTGTTGGTGTCTCAGTGGTTGTGGTTTCAGTTGTGGTTGTGGGTGTCGTAGTGGTTGTGGTGGTTGTTGTGGGTGTCTCAGTTGTGGTTGTTGTGGGAGTCTCAGTGGTTGTAGTTGTTGTTGGAGTATCAGTTGTGGTGGTTGTTTCAGTTGTCGGTGTCTCAGTGGTTGTGGTTGTTGTCTCAGTGGTTGTAGTTGTTGTTGGTGTCTCAGTTGTGGTGGTTGTTTCAGTTGTGGTTGTTGTCGGTGTCTCAGTGGTTGTAGTTGATGTTGGTGTCTCAGTTGTGGTGGTTGTTTCAGTTGTGGTTGTTGTGGGTGTCTCTGTGGTTGTAATGGTTGTGGGAGTTTCAGTTGTGGTTGTTGTGGGTGTCTCTGTGGTTGTGGTTACAGTTGTGGTTGTTGTTGATGTTTCAGTTGTGGTTGTTGTGGTTGTTTCAGCTGTGGTTGTTGTTGGTGTCTCAGTGGTTGTGGTTGTTGTTGGTGTCTCAGTTGTGGTTGTTGTGGGTGTCTCTCTGATTGTGGTGGTTGTGGGAGTTTCAGTTGTCGGTGTCTCAGTTGTGGTGGTTGTTGGTGTCTCAGTCGTTGTGGTGATTGTTGGTGTCTCAGTGGTTGTGGTTGTTGTTTCCGTTGTGGTTGTTGTGGGTGTCTCTGTGGTTGTGGTGGTAGTGGGAGTTTCAGTTGTGGTGGTTGTTTCAGCTGTGGTTGTTGTTGGTGTCTCAGTGGTTGTGGTTGTTGTTGGTGTCTCAGTTGTGGTTGTTGTGGGAGTCTCAGTGGTTGTAGTTGTTGTTGGTGTCTCAGTTGTGGTGGTTGTGGTTGTTGTTGGTGTCTCAGTGGTTGTAGTTGTTGTTGGTGTCTCAGTTGTGGTGGTTGTTTCAGTTGTGGTTGTTGTCGGTGTCTCAGTGGTTGTAGTTGATGTTGGTGTCTCAGTTGTGGTAGTTGTTTCAGTTGTGGTTGTTGTGGGTGTCTCTTTGGTTGTAATGGTTGTTGGAGTTTCAGTTGTGGTTGTTGTGGGTGTCTCTGTGGTTGTGGTTTCAGTTGTGGTTGTTGTTGATGTTTCAGTTGTGGTTGTTGTGGGAGTCTCAGTTGTGGTTGTGGTTGGAGTATCAGTCGTGGTGGTTGTTTCTGTTGTGGTTGTTGTGGGTGTCTCTGTGGTTGTGGTGGTTGTGGGAGTTTCAGTTGTGGATGGTGTCGCAGTGGTTGTGGTTGTTGTTTCAGCTGTGGTTGTTGTTGGGGTCTCAGTGGTTGTGGTTGTTGTTCCCGTTGTGGTTGTTGTGGGTGTCTCTGTGGTTGTGGTGGTTGTGGGAGTTTCAGTTGTGGTGGTTGTTTCAGCTGTGGTTGTTGTTGGTGTCTCAGTAGTTGTGGTTGTTGTTGGTGTCTCAGTTGTGGTTGTTGTGGGAGTCTCAGTGGTTGTAGTTGTTGTTGGTGTCTCAGTTGTGGTGGTTGTTTCAGTTGTGGGTGTCTCTGTGGTTGTGGTGGTTGTGGGAGTTTCAGTTGTGGTTGTGGGTGTGTCCGTTGTAGTTTTTGTTGGTGTCTCAGTTGTGGTGGTTGTTTCAGTTGTGGTTGTTGTTGGTGTCTCAGTGGTTGTGGTTTCAGTTGTGGTTGTTGTTGATGTCTCAGTTGTGGTTGTTGTGGGAGTCTCAGTTGTGGTTGTTGTTGGAGTATCAGTTGTTGTTGTAGGTGTGTCAGCTGTTGTGGTTGTTTCAGTTGTGGTTGTTGTTGTCTCAGTTGTGGTGGTGGTTTCTGTTGTGGGTGTGTCTGTGGTTGTGGTGGTTGTGGGAGTTTCAGTTGTGGTTGTGGGTGTGTCCGTTGTAGTTGTTGTTGGTTTCTCAGTTGTGGTTGTTGTTTCAGCTGTGGTTGTTGTTGGTGTGTCAGTTGTTGTGGTTGTTTTAGTTGTGGTTGTTGTGGGTGTCTCTGTGGTTGTGTAGGTTGCGGGAGTTTCAGTTGTGGTGGTTGTTTCAGTTGTAGTTGTTGCTTCAGTTGTGGTTGTTGTTCGTGTGTCAGTTGTTGTTGTTGTTGGTGTCTCAGTTGTGATGGTTGTTTCAGTTGTGGTTGTTGTGGGTGTCGTAGTGGTTGTGGTGGTTGTTGTGGGTGTCTCAGTTGTGGTTGTTGTGGGAGTCTCAGTGGTTGTAGTTGTTGTTGGAGTATCAGTTGTGGTGGTTGTTTCAGTTGTCGGTGTCTCAGTGGTTGTTGTTGTTGTCTCAGTGGTTGTAGTTGTTGTTGGTGTCTCAGTTGTGGTGGTTGTTTCAGTTGTGGTTGTTGTCGGTGTCTCTGTGGTTGTGGTTGTTGTTGGTGTCTCAGTGGTTGTAGTTGATGTTGGTGTCTCTGTTGTGGTGGTTGTTTCAGTTGTGGTTGTTGTGGGTGTCTCTGTGGTTGTAATGGTTGTGGGAGTTTCAGTTGTGGTTGTTGTGGGTGTCTCTGTGGTTGTGGTTTCAGTTGTGGTTGTTGTTGATGTTTCAGTTGTGGTTGTTGTGGGAGTCTCAGTTGTGGTTGTTGTTGGAGTATCAGTCGTGGTAGTTGTTTCAGTTGTTGTTGTAGGTGTGTCAGTTGTTGTGGTTGTTGTGGTTGTTTCAGTTGTGGTTGTTGTGGGTGTCTCAGTCGTGGTGGTTGTTTCTGTTGTGGTTGTTGTGGCTGTCTCTGTGGTTGTGGGAGTTTCAGTTGTGGATGGTGTCGCAGTGGTTGTGGTTGTTGTTTCAGCTGTGGTTGTTGTTGGGGTCTCAGTCGTTGTGGTTTCAGTTGTGGTGGTTGTTGGTGTCTCAGTGGTTGTGGTTGTTGTTTCCGTTGTGGTTGTTGTGGGTGTCTCTGTGGTTGTGGTGGTTGTGGGAGTTTCAGTTGTGGTGGTTGTTTCAGCTGTGGTTGTTGTTGGTGTCTCAGTGGTTGTGGTTGTTGTTGGTGTCTCAGTTGTGGTTGTTGTGGGAGTCTCAGTGGTTGTAGTTGTTGTTGGTGTCTCAGTTGTGGTTTTTGTTTCAGTTGTGGGTGTCTCTGTGGTTGTGGTGGTTGTGGGAGTTTCAGTTGTGGTTGTGGGTGTGTCCGTTGTAGTTGTTGTTGGTGTCTCAGTTGTGGTGGTTGTTTCAGTTGTGGTTGTTGTTGGTGTCGTAGTGGTTGTGGTTTCAGTTGTGGTTGTTGTTGATGTCTCAGTTGTGGTTGTTGTGGGAGTCTCAGTTGTGGTTGTTGTTGGAGTATCAGTTGTGGTAGTTGTTTCAGTTGTTGTTGTAGGTGTGTCAGTTGTTGTGGTTGTTTCAGTTGTGGTTGTTGTTGTTGTCTCAATTGTGGTGGTTGTTTCAGTTGTGGGTGTGTCTGTGGTTGTGGTGGTTGTGGGAGTTTCAGTTGTGGTTGTGGGTGTGTCCGTTGTAGTTGTTGTTGGTGTCTCAGTTGTGGTTGTTGTTTCAGCTGTGGTTGTTGTTGGTGTGTCGGTAGTTGTGGTTGTTATTTCAGTTGTGGTTGTTGTTGGTGTGTCAGTTGTTGTCGTTGTTTCAGTTGTGGTTGTTGTGGGTGTCTCTGTGGTTGTGTAGGCTGCAGGAGTTTCAGTTGTGGTGGTTGTTTCAGTTGTAGTTGTTGCTTCAGTTGTGGTTGTTGTTGGTGTGTCAGTTGTTGTTGTTGGTGTCTCAGTTGTGGTGGTTGTTTCAGTTGTGGTTGTTGTGGGTGTCGTAGTGGTTGTTGTGGGTGTCTCAGTTGTGGTTGTTGTGGGAGTCTCAGTTGTGGTTGTTGTTGGAATATCAGTTGTGGTAGTTGTTTCAGTTGTCGGTGTCTCAGTGGTTGTGGTTGTTGTCTCAGTGGTTGTAGTTGTTGTTGGTGTCTCAGTTGTGGTGGTTGTTTCAGTTGTGGTTGTTGTCGGTGTCTCCATGGTTGTGGTTGTTGTTGGTGTTTCAGTGGTTGTAGTTGATGTTGGTGTCTCAGTTGTGGTGGTTGTTTCCGTTGTGGTTTTTGTGGGTGTCTCTGTGGTTGTAATGGTTGTGGGAGTTTCAGTTGTGGTTGTTGTGGGTGTCTCTGTGGTTGTGGTTTCAGTTGTGGTTGTTGTTGATGTCTCAGTTGTGGTTGTTGTGGGAGTCTCAGTTGTGGTTGTTGTTGGAGTATCAGTCGTGGTAGTTGTTTCAGTTGTTGTTGTAGGTGTGTCAGTTGTTGTGGTTGTTGTGGTTGTTTCAGTTGTGGTTGTTGTGGGTGTGTCAATCGTGGTGGTTGTTTCTGTTGTGGTTGTTGTGGGTGTCTCTGTGGTTGTGGGAGTTTCAGTTGTGGTTGGTGTCGCAGTGGTTGTGGTTGTTGTTTCAGCTGTGGTTGTTGTTGGGGTCTCAGTCATTGTGGTTTCAGTTGTGGTGGTTGTTGGTGTCTCAGTGGTTGTGGTTGTTGTTTCCGTTGTGGTTGTTGTGGGTGTCTCTGTGGTTGTGGTGGTTGTGGGAGTTTCAGTTGTGGTGGTTGTTTCAGCTGTGGTTGTTGTTGGTGTCTCAGTGGTTGTGGTTGTTGTTGGTGTCTCAGTTGTGGTTGTTGTGGGAGTCTCAGTGGTTGTAGTTGTTGTTGGTGTCTCAGTTGTGGTGGTTGTTTCAGTTGTGGGTGTCTCAGTGGTTGTAGTTGTCGTTGGTGTCTCAGTGGTTGTAGTTGTTGTTGGTGTCTCAGTTGTGGTCGTTGTTTCAGTTTTCGTTGTTGTGGGTGTCTCTGTGGTTGTAGTGGTTGTGGGAGTTTCAATGGTGGTGGTTGTTGGTGTCTCAGTGGTTGTGGTTTCAGTTGTGGTTGTTGTTGATGTCTCAGTTGTGGTTGTTGTGGGAGTCTCAGTTGTGGTTGTTGTTGGAGTATCAGTTGTGGTAGTTGTTTCAGTTGTTGTTGTAGGTGTGTCAGTTATTGTGGTTGTTTCAGTTGTGGTTGTTGTTGTTGTCTCAGTTGTGGTGGTTGTTTCTGTTGTGGTTGTTGTGGGTGTCTCTGTGGTTGTGGTGGTTGTGGGAGTTTCAGTTGTGGTTGTTGTTGGTGTCTCGGTGGTTGTGGGTGTCTCGGTTGTAGTTGTTGTTTCAGTTGTTGTTGTGGGTGTGTCCGTTGTAGTTGTTGTTGCTGTCTCAGTTGTGGTGGTTGTTTCAGTTGTGGTTGTTGTGGGTGTCTCTGTGGTTGTGGTGGTTGTGGGACTTTCAATTGTGGTGGTTGTTTCAGCTGTGGTTGTTGTTGGTGTCTCAGTGGTTGTTGTTGTTGTTGTTGTTGGTGTCTCAGTTGTGGTTGTTGTGGTTGTCTCTGTGGTTGTAGTGGTTGTGGGAGTTTCAGTTGTGGTTGTTTCAGTTGTTGTTGTTGTTGGTGTCTCGGTGGTTGTGGCTGTCTCAGTTGTGGTTGTGGGTGTGTCCGTTGTAGTTGTTGTTGGTGTCTCAGTTGTGGTGGTTGTTTCAGTTGTGGGTGTGTCTGTGGTTGTGGGAGTTTCAGTTGTGGTGATTGTTTCAGTTGTGGTTGTTGTTGGTGTGTCGGTGGTTGTGGTTGTTGTTTCAGCTGTAGTTGTTGGTGTGTCGGTAGTTGTGGTTGTTATTTCAGCTGTGGTTGTTGTGGGTGTCTCTGTGGTTGTGGTGGTTGTGGGAGTTTCAGTTGTGGTGGTTGTTTCAGTTGTGGTTGTTATTGTGGGTTTTTCTGTTGTGGTGGTTGTTTGAGTTGTAGTTGTTGTGGGTGTCTCGGTTGTAGTTGTTGTTTCAGTTGTTGTGGGTGTGTCCGTTGTGGTTGTTGTTGGTGTTTCAGTGGTTGTGGTTGTGGTTGGTGTCTCAGTGGTTGTAGTTGTTGTTGGTGTCTCAGTTGTGGTGGTTGTTTCACTTGTGGTTGTTGTTGGTGTCTCAGTTGTGGTTGTAGTTTCAGTTGTGGTGTTATTTTCAGTCTGTCCTTTAGTTGCAATTGTAGCTACTACAGTCATAAAAAAATACATAACACATAGCATTTAAGGTTTTTTTAGGTATTTGTTTTTTCATAGTTTAGTTTTTAGAGTAACTCTAATGTCAAAATATTGTACATGTAACTTATTTTTCTCATCTATTTCCTCCACTTTATATAATGTTTTTAGGAGGGCCATTTCATAAAATACAGTTATTTTTGTCTGTACTCCCATGACCCAGCATTCCAGTTAATTTAAATACATTTTTTGTAAGTAATAAACACTTAAAATATTACAAAACAATTTTTAAACCAATTGTATGTATAGTATTTTTGACCTGCGTTTCTTTGCCTTGTAGTTGTATATGTGGACAATACGTCTAATCTAATGTAATCTAACTTAATGATGGATTTGTTTAAGTATATTAAAAATATTTGCTTCCAATGTCCTTTTTCCACATTTTCCAGATTATCAACACAATTTCAAATCAATACATTTACACTTACCTATTAGAATTAGGAACATTGATATCCTTGCCATGTTTTCTTCTTTTAATCCTTTGAACATAATAATGCAAAGCAGGATTTACAACATTTGTACACTCCAGATTAAGCTTTGTAACATCATTAGTTTTTCATGTTGGTGTTAGTAACCCTGTGGATTTTACAATGAAGTAACAAAATTAAATAGGTTAAACAATTATTAGAATCTTTTGCTATTTTCTTTCTTTATTTTCCAGAGAAGGAAAATACATTTTAGTTTTGATTATACTCAAATCTGTATCATTTAAATAAACTCTAGATGAAATTTCTAGCAGGACCTACAATCTTATGCTTCTTGGATATCACCTAAGACTAATATAATATTTTAAAATCATATTGTGAATGTGAAGATAATGAATTTTGTTTATGCATGCCATGTTGTGAGGATCATTTTGCCTTACAGATAGCAAGCTGGTGCAACATCTCAAGAACTATACCATCATGACAAATTTATTTAGATAGTCAATTGACATTTTTAATGTTCAAATGTATTTGTATAATAAATAATACAGAAGTACTTAAACTACATTTAATAAATCTTACTTACCCAAAATGAAAAGCTTAGTGATAAAAAGTTAATAATTTCCTCTTTTTTTCCTCGTGTAGACACGTGTCTTTTTATTCACATCTGTTATACAGCAATCCCTTCAACTTCTGTCAGAGTCAACATCTTCTAAGTGGTTTATAGGTTGAAAGGAACAAAGGATAATGACGTCTCTCATAGGTGATAACGTTTTTGGAAATATTGTGAAACCTAAGTGAGTAACAAAACAAAACCACATCATACACTAAGTCAGTTGTCAATCTGTCAGATTCTTGGCTCAGTTGCATGGTATACACCCTACCTATTGTTCTTTTGTGAACAAGGACAAAATACAGGTACATTCCACTTATGTGACTGGTGATTTTCCAGTGTGAGTAGACAGTACTACAAATAAACGTCCAGAAAGGTGAGCTTTTTTCATACATTTTGTGTACGATATTTCAGGTAATCTGACTAAATGTGCATTTACATGTTGCTACAAAGTTGAAAGTCAACTACAATTTGTGTGGACACATAAAAAGAAAAGCATCTGAGTCTTATTTCCTCATATTTGTCTTAGGGAATGCAAATCTATGACATCTATATGATTGCATATGAAAATTGTAAATCTAATCAATGATGAATGTCTTTTTCATGTAATTTACTACAAACATTATTATCAGCGGAGTGATAAGATGAAGAAGCATAGCTACAATATTTCAACATTAGAATGATTCTAAAAAAAGTACACTATGAAAAAACAGTGTAAAAACAATTTCAAATGGGCGTTCCAGGTATGTTTTAAAATTGTAGTACCTCTAGTTGCAATTGAAGGTGCAGCTGAGACACCCACTATCACAACAACTAAGACCTTCTCAACCCGTGATAACAACCAAAAAAACCACCACAACAACTAAGACACCTACAACAAACACAACTGAGACACACACATCAACAACAACTGAAGCAACCACAAAAACAGCTGAGACACCCATTAACCTGAGAGTTCTTGGAAAAAATTAACAATTTACCTCACATGATTTTCTGATTTTTTTTTTGTGTGTGTGTGTGTGTGTGTGTTTTCTTTCCTGCAACTGTTACAAACTGACAGGGATTTGTAGTTCATGCATATTCATTTGAACATTACACAACTATTTACTGGGAGTAGACTAGATAAAGTGAACAATAATGTAAGATTGCACTGTTTTTAAACTGTTTGTGAGAAGGTCAGTCTAAAGTTTCTAAAACTAATGTTTGATTATTGTATTTATTGGCATTTCAAAGTAAGCTGATATTTTTCTTCATAATTAGTATCTAGGTGTTCTATTTTTAAGTGTTTATTATCATATCTTAAACATTCTTGCTTCACTGACGTCTTTGGCTACGTTGTCATTCATCTGATGTTTGTCAATGTACTTCCTGATGATAACCTGTCAATCAAAAAAACGTATGAGGGCTTGCTCCTCCTTCACTTAAAGGTCATTCCTGCTGTTCTCAAAGTTTGGGGGCACGCCCCACAAGTGTAAAATTAAGACATGACATTGTGTGCTTAAAAATGTGAGGAATTATTTATGCCTGTCTTCATTAATGTTTTTCTTTATTTACAATAATGATCATACAAAAACAACAACTACACACAAACAAAGTGGTGCAAAAATAATATTTTAACCTAGGAATGTTAATTGCAATGGAACAATCTAAACAAAGTTTCACACAGAGAGACAGTAGTGTACGCATGAGTACAACATATTCAATAGATATGTTTTTTACATGGATCACAGAACGTTAAGATGATTTTGTGCCAGCAGAAAATATCAAGACAGGCTGTAGGTCTGATCAACCTAAAATCCATCCTTAACGAAAATCTGACGAAGCCTATTGGTGGCAGTTGAGGAAGGAGCCATGTGTGTTTACTGTCTCAAAGCGTTGGCAGCAGAAAGCATGAGTGGCAAACAATTTAAGAAGACACTTGGAGATAACACATCCCACTCATGTCAGTAAGTCACAGATCTAAATGATGAGTGAATGCTGTCAGCAGAATAAATGCATGGTAAAATGTGCAGTGAAAAGGAAAACACAAAATGACTTCAAAGTTGGACACAGAATTGCTCAGTGCAAAAATAATGATCCCAGGTAAAGTGTTAAGTGTCTGGGTTTTGGATTTATTCAGTGCAGGAATAAGTTGTGATGATTTACTATACTCATATATTGTACATACATTGTATTTTACCTTTGTGCTACTAACTGCAATGTATTATTGTCAAACTGTGTTCTTTATGGACAATGGGTAGAGGGCTGTGAGCAGTTTTCCCCTTCACCAAATCTTTTCTCTGTGAGATGGGTTTTCCAGCTGCTTTAGTTAAAACAAAGTACAGGTCTCAGCTCATCATTGAGTATGACTTGAGAATAGAAGTATAAAACCTGAAACCACATTTTAAAAAGATGTACCATGCAAAAAGGCTCATTGTCACAACTACCGTACTGTTAACACTCACACAGTCTTGTTCTTCTTGTTTTTAAATATTCATCGTTCTTGCCAAATGGATTTGGCAAGATGGAGCATAGGTGAGGTTTGACACAAACTTCATTTCCTGTTAGTCATGTAAAATTAAATTAAACATTTGTTTATAATTCACTCTTAGTATGTACAACAATCAAGAATAACATTCTCACCACCCAAACAAAGCGAGGCAATTATAATGATGATTATGATTATTTTACCTATGATTATAGTGTTAAGTTCAGCAGCTTTTATCTGCTGGATCATAATGTATAAATAAAAATAGCTTTTTATTTATACATTACAAATAGGTTTTTTTCGATTTTAAAAGACATTAACAAAGAGTAAAATATGCAGCACATAAATATAACTAAGTTGTTGACTTAGTACTGATGCTAAAGTAAGTAGTAACTAATAATAAATCTAAATGCATTTGCTCCTTGGAGGATAGGTGGGGTTTGACACGTACTGAACTATTAACTATGATGATATGTGTTGAGTCTTAGCAGCTTTCATCTTCTGGATCATAGTGTGTAGGAAAAATATGCTGTTTTTGTTGAAATTTAAAAATTTTAAAAGAACAACACAAATAAAATATGCAGGAAGTAAGTGTAACCTTCAGTGTCTCTTACTAGACATATACTGACATTAAGTTTAATGAAGTAAATGGTAAATAATGGCAGAATTCTGCCTCTGGCCCTTACGCTTTCAGCTTTAAGGGTCTATCATACTTTCTACATGTCTGTGTCAGGAGATGGACTCAGACAGAAGACGCCCATGTAAATGGTAAATAGCTGCTTATATAGAGCTTTTATCCAAATACCTTCACACTGTGTCTTCTCATTCACCCATTCACAATCACACAGCAGTGGCTGCCATGCAAGGTGCTGATCTGACCCACCGGGAGCAACTTGGGGTTCAGTGTCTTGCCCAAAAGCAGTTTAGCATGCAGACAGGAGGGACCGGGTATTGAACCAATGGTCTGTGGATGACTAACTTACCAACCAGGCTACATGTTCATACTGCTATTGAAGTTGGGAATGGGAATATGGAAAAGAACTTTCTCTCACAGCCGCAACAACAGCATTTCTTTGTTGTGTTTGACAGAATAACATGAAAAGTAAAAGAACATTTATGTGTAAGTGCTGCACATAAACATTATCAGGAAAATTGTAATAAATATTCCATAATTTGATGTATGAAACGAATGACCAGTTTCACTTTTCTGCACGTGCAGTTGGTGCACTAGGGCGCAGAACAGTTCATCGGGGAACAAATATTTGGGCTGCATGTGGTAGTACACTGGGGTGGTGACAAAAGTGACATAATTATCTACAAGGATATAACAATCTAACTTGTTGTTTTTGTGTTTTTCCTAAACAAATTCATAGCAGGTCTGTTTAAATGTCATCCATTATGTATTCTATCTCTGCTCTCTTTTATTGGTTATATCATTGATGTCACAACATTTCCAGCTCCTACATTCATATAAAAATGACATGCTGGTCACTGGCCATGCCCAAAAATGGCTGATCGTTCAGCAATAACATTTGACTATGTCAAGCCTAGCCAAGAATCCCCCAACGGTTGTCAAGCTCTAATTTAATTACCTTATAGAATTTCTCTTGACACTAGCATGTATTTGTAGTTTGTCCTCTTTTATTTATGTTGATGTGTAGTTTGGGTTTGTTGCTAACACCTGAAAATAAACTGTCCAATTTTATTCTCCCGGTGTCACAACTGGCCCTTTGTCCATTTCAGACAATGCTGGCCTTATGCATTATACAGTAATAATTAATGATAGTTGTAACTCTTTCTACACTGTTCAACATATTCAAACTTAAAAAGAAATATAGGCAGGTTAGGGAAGACAAATTTGCTATTGCTTTCTTAACACAGGCATTTCATAAAATTATACATTTTTGACTTTTAAAATTCACATATTTTACATAATTTCTTGCCTTATTTTAGTCTAAACACTCATTAATAATTTCTAAGACTGACTAAGACTGAAGCAGACACTGGCAGAGTGTTCTGGAGGAAGGTGTCGGAACCTGCCTTAGTTAGAGTTCTTGAGTCCCCTGGTGGCAAAAGAGGTGACACTGACACAGTCACATACACAGACTTTCAAAATGAAACCTCCCACACCCTGCAAAGTACTTTCAAGATTCATAAAAACTCTTCACTGTCCTCCCTGTCTTCCCACTTATACAAATATACAACCTTTTTTTAACACAAGTTAACACAACGGCCCTGTGGCTTAATCCACAATTGAAGCTTAAAGATTGAGTTCTGTTTAGTTTCTTTGCACAGAAAATTAGGCTGAAATGTGAGCTGTAACTTTGTCACCGACAGTATGGAGAGTCATCCCTACTCTGTTGCTATTCCTGAGGTTTACAAATTAATGTGCTGACAGGTTGTTAACACTTTTGGTAATGATATAAAACCATGTAAAACCACCAAGTGGCATTAATGTTGTGTTTAATCATTTTCTCTAACCTCTACAATCTTTTCTTAGTCATAGGTGCACTAATAACTCGTAAAGACTGATGGCCATTTAGGTTTGCAGATCTTCCCCTGGCATGAAAACCAAATGTTTAATTTAATTTTACATGACTAACAGGAAATGAAGTTTGTGTCAAACCTCACCTATGCTCCATCTTGCCAAATCCATTTGGCAAGAACGATCAAAAGTGAAACACTGTCAAGGTACAAAAAAAATCTGTGTGCTTTTTCAAATATCAAATATATTATAAGAGCTTTAACTACCCCAAATTCTCTGAACTGTTCAGCATTAACCATGCTAAAATATTCTTAATAAAATAATTGTAAAGCAGTGGTATAAACTCTGAATCTCGCTTTTGACCCGACTAGCAGATAAGATGAAAGACCATTACAAATGTAATCCCCCTGGTCTAGTGGAACATTGACATAACACAGTGTGCTCTTCCATTCTTAGAAAATCCCAGCCCCCCCCAAAAAAAACAGCAAGACTAACTGTTAAAACCACAGATGACTTGTAACAGTCTAATGGCTGCACACCACCTGTGGCTGGTGTTGGAAGGTAATGAAGTACAAGTAATGTAACTGTACTTTTTCTCATATTTGTACTTTTTTTAAGTAGATTTCATTATGGCTACTTTTACTTTTTACTCCACTACATTTCTATTTATATGACTTTACATATTCATAATAAACCACTTTTCTTTTTTGCACAGGCAGGTTTAGGAAGATATGCGAGTTCTTAGTGCTACTGCACTGAGAACTGGGACAGAGCTTGTCCCTGCTGATTCCCACATTAATATGACTGACAGACCAAAGTGATTTTTTTGTTCTGTCTTTATGAAGGAAGTAGCCACATGAGTGGTTACACGTAGCAGTCCACTTGGATTAAATTAGGTACAGTAACAAAATAATCCTACATGAGAACCACATACATTTGTAACATCTGTTTTATTCCTAGAGTGTTGCTACTGAGTAGTTTAGAAACAAAACTGAAAATAACATCAGATCATAAACCAGCTTCAACCCATCATTTATGTCTATTACCATTAATTACTTCGCCCCTAAATAAAATCCTAAAGCACCCTGATAGTTGAGTATTTTAACTTGTAATACTTTAAGTAAAAAAGAAATCATGTACTTACTTACTTTTATTTAAGTAGAAATGTCAGTCGGTACTAATACTTTTACTAGAGTACATTTTTGTTTGTGTATTTATACTTTTACTTAAGTACAGTTTTTGAGGACTACGTACCTTAGACAAATCCAGACAAATCCATACACACAACAATCACCTGAGGAGGAAGAAGAGAAGAGAAGGACATCAACAAAAATCACTACCAACAATATTAATACTACTAATGATGACCAAGGTGCTACGTGATTATTTATTAAATTTGCAATATATCTATAGCGGCAAGAAAAATGTTGTATGTAACTATATTAAGCTTTAAAAGAATGATTGGCCATCAAATAAACTGTTATAATATGTGACCCTAACAATTTATTTACATAATATAGTTATATATTTTTTGTTATTCAAATAATTTTTTTAATAAATAAAGTGTACCTTTGGATTAATACAATGTTCTTACCCAAAATAAAAAACTAAAGATGAAACATTTATTATTTCTCTTTTTCAATCTGGTATTAATATGTGTATTGTTTTTTCAACCCACTTCAGTGATGCAGCAATCCTTTCAACTAAATAACTTCTAAGGGGTTCACATGTTGAAAAGAACAATGGATAATGACGTTGCAACAAACTTTTTTATTTATTCAAATGTTGTCAAACCTTAGCAAGAAACAAAACGAAACCACATCATAAACTTAGTTAGTTTTCAATCAGGCTCTTGGCTCAGTGGCATGGTATACTCCCAAACCCTTGTTCTTTTGTGAATCAATGACAAAATGCTGGTACATTCTAGCTGTGTGAATCAAGTTTTCCCAGTGTGAGTGCACGCTACTACAAATAGAGGAATTAACTTTACAAATACAGAAATTAACTTATTTACTATCTATGTGCCCCAGCCATCCTAAATTCAAGTCTTATCTATTTCAGACATAACAACTATGGTCCCAAATTAAGTACATTTTTAAAGGTTACATTAGAAATGATCTTGTTTGGGTAACTCACATAATCATTAAAGCTAACATACAATTAAAGTTCTGCTCATTTTTCCCTATTCTTGTCTGAATAAAAAAAATTCAACCATATCATCAATTTTCTGTTTGGTTAATCATTGCATCACAGCAAAACAACACTGTAAATTCAAACCTTTTGACATATTGTGATGAACATTTATATACTGTAGACACACTTGGAATACAGTAAACTGTTAGTTCACTTTAAACAGTTAAACTAAAAACAGTTAAAATCAGTTCGTAATTATTTAAATTGACATTTAGCAGTGTTTTTTGTACTCAGCAGGATAACTTTGCACTCACACTAGGGGTAAGGGAAACAACCTAAATAACTATGTGTAAGTGGTTATTCTGCCAGATGTATTACAATTGGTTTATTAAAGGGTAATACACAACAAAAAAGGAACAATTAACAACAGTAATTATGTAAGGCCTGGCAAATACTTGGGTTGTAGGAGAAGTGAGGAAAAACCAAACAAAAATGGGATTAAAACAGAAACTCAATCCATTAATTCATGCCAGTAACAAGTTAAATCACTCTGCATAGTAAACAAAGATTCACAGTGACAGAATCTACATACACAGCACCTAAAGCAAATGCTTTCAGTTAGTATCAGAGGCAAGTTGTTTACATTACCATCACACAGCTGCTCCAATTCTACGGAGTGCTTCACTTTTATAGTAGGAGTGGATCATCTGTCACCTAGCTTGAATGGTGAAGGGGCAGGGTACCGGTCCAATAAGTGAAGGGACTGAAGCAGATGGTGCACATGTTGACTGGTCCTCTGGTCTGGATGCTGGACCAATCAGGACCGAATTGGGTGAGTGAGGCAAACCTTGGCCTCTAATCCTTGAAGAGAGTTGGACAGGTCTAATTTGCACACAGCTCATAAACACACACACACACAGAGCAGGTAGGAGAGAGTCAAAGCCCCTCAGGCCATGACATTTATATTGTGCTTTGTCTGTCTTGGACACCAAGTTAAAGTCCCCCACATCCAAAAGATTAATGTTTAAAGGGACTGTAAATTGTTTTTGCACTTGTGTCTGCAGCGCTGCAGTGTTAGCTGGACAAGCAGGACCATAACAAATGGTAGCACTAGCTACAGTACAAGCTGATGCTGTGCAGAAAAACTTGATTTCTGACTTGTGAACATGGTCAGTTTTCTCTGCTATTAATCATGCCTTTTTATTTGTTTTTTTAAATCCTCACTGTCCCTCAATCCAATGGCTGGTTACATTTTGTTAATATTATCATGCTGATCCACCATAAGCTGCTCAAACCAACAAACCAGTGAATACTTACAGTACAGTAAGGTACAACAATGCACCCTGTAAATATGATTTAATTACACCGTAGATCACTTGTTGTAATCTAAATTGTTACCTACTTATGTTATGGATGCAGCAAAGTGGGGTATAGAAAGTGTATTAGTTCTTCAGCGCATTTTTCACATTCATACTTAAGTGGATTTAATGAAGGCCGTTGTTTTTTTTCTCAGTTTTGCTAGGGCCACAACACAGACAACATCTGTCATACACCATCCTCACACAGCTAATTATCACAAACAGTTTTAATGAAGCAAGTTATTATACAACCCTAAAGCACACAGTCACTCAGCTAAACAACTGACTATTCAAACAGACTTGGTTTCTAATTAAATACATTTTAAAAAGGTTATCCTATCATACCTGAAACATCCAGTCCTAGACTTACTTAAAAATGTCTGTTTCCAGTGCAGTTATTGATATTTGCATTTGTTTATAAAACTACTGCAAAAGACAGATACACAATAGCAGGAGATCGCCTAATCTTTGACGCTCAACAAATGTTCATTCTGAGCTTGACAGAAAATTGCCAGCAATTATCTGTCTATTTTTGAGGATCACGCAAATGATTGACTGCTTACCAAGGTTTCTGCCACATTCTCACAGGATATTACACTTACACACATAGATGAGCTGCTAGCTGACTGCCTCATAATGTGTATAATGATGTAAAGATGCATTTTTAATCAAAGTTTTTACAGAAAATTGTTAAAAGCAAGGTAATAGCATGTTTAAATAATCACAAACTATTTGAGATATATTTAAATCTGGTTTTGAAACAAAACCCAGTACAGTCTATGTCCCACTCAATAAGAATGATAGTTTCCCTGTCAGTTCATTATTGGAGTGTTTAAATGACAAGGAAAGAAAGCTTTTTACATTTTAATTATTCAAAGACTGAGGCAATGGTGCCGGGAAATAACTCATCCAGGGGGGCTGCCCCTGTAGACTTGGGTCCCTTGGGTGAGTAGGCCAAATTTGAAATTGTTAACCTTGGGTTTAAAATTGACTCTGTCCTAAAGCTTGACAGCCAGCTTCGGTCTTTTGTTTCTTCCGCCTGAGGCAACTGGCCAATGTCCAGCCCATTGTAACAAAGCAGCACTTTGAAACAGTAATCCATGCCTTTGTTATCACCTGACTGGATTACTGTAATGCACTTTATCTTGTTGTCGAGTTCTCGACTGAGGTCATTCAAAATGCTGCTACACATCTTTTAACTGGCACCTGAAATATGAATATATTTCTCCTATTTTATTCTCAATTCACAGGCTGTCTGTGCATTTTAGGATCTATTTGAAACTTCTTTTATTTGTTTACAAATGTTTAAATGATGCTGCCCCACTATACGTCTTTGAACTCCTGCATTCATGCATTCCACCATGGTCATTCAGATCAGCTGATCTGTTGCCCCTAAGTGTACCAAAAACTAAATGTAAGCTTAGACAGAGCCAAGCTTTTGCAATGGCAGCTCTGAAACCGTGGAAAGAACTGCCCATGCACATTAGACAGTCCTCTTCCTTGCCTGTTTTTGAATCCCTTCTTAAACCCACTATTTTTCACTGGCTTTTGATTATTTTATATACATTTTTAAGTTGTATAGCACTTTGGTCAACCTAGTTTTAAAGTGGTTAATAAATAAAGTTTAAAATTAAAAGTTACAAGTTACAAGTTTGAGAAACCCACAGCTCCAGTGACCCCAGGACATTGTGACTGGCCCACTGTCTAACTAGACCTGACAGTTCCCCTGCCTTGGAGAATAATAGCAGCTAATTTTAGCCACATTAGCCAATTAGCATTGTGGGGCAGCTAGTTGGGCTCCATTCAACAAGCTAAACTAGTAAACAAACAATATAAAAACAGTCAAAATGGCAACACGTACAGCTTCAAACATACACAATGCTTCCCCTCAGCAGCAGGTCGGCTGATCTGAGTGACCGAGGAGGAGTATATAAGTGCAGAAGTTCAGAGAGATACTCTGGGGCAGCACCATTTAAACATTTAAAAACAAATACGAGAAGTTTAAAATGGATCCTCAAGGAAGAGGTCTGTCTGATGTGCAGGGGCAGCTCGTTCCATAATTTTGGAGCTGCCACCGCAAAAGCTCTGTCCCCTCTGAGCTTCCGTTTAGTTTTTGGTACACTCAGGAGAAGCAGGTCGGCTGATCTGAGTGACCGAGGAGGAGTATAGAAGTGCAGAAGTTCAGAGAGATACTCTGGGGCAGCACCATTTAAACATTTAAAAACAAATACGAGAAGTTTAAAATGGATCCTAAAATGCACAGGCAGCCAGTGAAGAGAGGATAAAATAGGTGTAATGTGCTCATATTTTCTAGTGCCAGTTAAAAGACGTGCAGCAGCATTTTGGATTAGCTGCAGTCGAGAGATCAACGACTGACTGACGCCAAAATAAAGTGCGTTACAGTAATCCAGCCGGGTGGTAACAAAGGCGTGGATTACTGTCTCAAAGTGCTGCTTAGTGAGAACTGGCTTAACTTTGGCCAGTTGCCTCAGGTGGAAAAAACTAGACTTTACAACCGACCGAATCTGGCTGTCAAGCTTTAGGTTGGTGTCCATTTTAAACCCAAGGTTAACTATTTCTGATTTGGCATATTCAGCTAAGGGACCCAAGTCTACAGAGGCAGCGGCCCCCTTAGGGGAGTTGGTTCCCAGCACAATTACCTCAGTCTTTGAATCATTAAAATGTAAAAAGTTAAAAGCCATCCAGGCCTTAATGTCCTTTAAACAGTCCAATAATGAGCTGACAGAGAAACCATCACTCTTATTTAGAGGGACATAAATCTGACAATCATCAGCATAACAATGAAAACAGATTCCATGTTTTCTGAGGATGGAGCCAAGGGGAAGCAAATACAAAGAAAATAGGACAGGGCCTAAAATAGAGCCTTGTGGAACCCCACAGGACAGAGGAGCAGAGGAGGACTGGAAATCTCCAAGTTGGACACAAAAACTTCTGTCCTTTAAGTAGGACCTGAACCAACTCAGAGCTGGGCCCTTAATACCAACCCAGTTTTCTAGGCGTGAGATCAAAATGTCATGGTCCACTGTATCAAATGCAGCAGTTAAATCAAGCAGTACAAGGACCAAACAGTCACCAGAATCAGAGGCTAGGAGAATGTCATTAAATACTCGCAGCAGAGCAGATTCAGTACTGTGTTTTGTTTTAAAACCAGATTGAAAGATCTCTAAAAGTTTGTGCTCATTTAAAAATGCTATTAACTGGCTATAAACGATTTTCTCTAAAAGCTTTGATAAAAAAGGTACTCTAGAGATTGGCCTAAAATTAGCAAAAACAAGTGGATCGAGCCCAGGTTTCTTAATGAGAGGTTTAACTATGACATGTTTAAAATTTTTGGGGACCAGCCCAGAGGTCAGACTACTGTTTATAATGGTGAGAACAGATGGCCTTAAAGTAAAAAAAAACCTCTTTAAAAAGACGAGGGGGAAGAGCATCACAGGGTGAACCTGAGGGTTGCAAGTGATCAACAATCTCCTGAATCTGAGACAAGGTGACAGGCTCAAACCGATGAAAGACAGCAGAGCATAAGTGAGGGACTGACGGGTCAAAAACAGGAGGAGAGATTTGGGCCCTTGCCATAGAGACCTTATTAATGAAAACATTAAGAAAGTTTTCACAGGTTTCAGATGTGAATTCAAAACATACAGTCTGAGGAGCATTAAGGATTTTGCTAATAGACTGAAATAACAGACGGGGTTTGTGACAGTTGGAAATAATAATATTAGCAAAGTGTTTCCTTTTAGAGTCTTTGACTGTGGACTGATAGAGACGCCAACAGTCTCTCAGCATTTGAAAAGACACTTGCAGTTTGTCCTTCTTCCATCTGCGTTCAGCTCTACGGCACTCCCGTCTCACAGCACGAGTCTTGTCGTTTAGCCAGGGCTTAGATTTAGCTTTAGTGTGCCTGATTTTAAGTGGGGCCACAGCGTCCAATACAGTCTGGCAGGTGGAGTGAAAGCTGGAGCTGAGCTCGTCTGCAGAATTGTCCATGGATTCAGGAATCACATAGTTCTGACTGAAGAGGACTGAGAACTGAGCAGCAGTGGAGGGGTTAATAATTTGAGAGAGCTGAGCGGGAGCGCGACTTTTAACAGTGGGAAAAGGCAGGGAAATGTGGAATACCACAGGCACATGGTCTGAGAAAACAGCATCACAAACCTCCAAGTTAAAAACAGGCAGACCATATGATAAAACCAGATCAAGTGTGTGTCCACGCTCTTGTGTTGGTCCAGTTACAGACTGGACCAAATGAAAAGAGTCAAAAAGGTGTAAAAAGTCATTAACCATGGGTTTGTCCAGACAACACACATGGATATTAAAATCACCAACTAAAAGGACGCAGTCATATTTGGGCATGAATTCAGCCAGGAAGTCAGCAAACTCATTGATAAAATCCTTATTGTATTTCGGTGGTCTGTAGATCACTCCACATAGTACAGGGTGAGAGCAGCCAAGCTCGAACAGACACATTTCGAAGCTGGATAAAGCGGTGGACAGCGACAGCTGTTTACACCGATACCGGCTCCGGTAAATAGCGGCTGTTCCTCCGCCTTGGCCCGACGTGCGGGGCGAGTTAAAATAGCAACAATTGGGAGGCAAGAGCTCCGCGAAAACGCTGGATTCACCAGCGTTAGCCCATGTCTCAGTCACACAGAAAAACTCCAAACCATTGGAAAGAAAGAAATCCTTAAGGATAAACGTTTTGTTTGCCAGGGATCTGGCATTTACCAGGCCAAACCTGGTGGGAGCTGGGGTGTTAGCCGACCAGAGAGTCCGCTCGAGAGACCGCAGGTTCCGCAGATTCACTCCACGCTGGCGCGGATGAGGGCGGGTGGCGGGGCTGGAACAGCTCATCAGGGCCGACGATCGGTATCACCCAGATGTTGACAGGCTCCAGCAAGCGCCGCGAAGGAAAGAAGCGATGAACCGAACCGAACTCAGCCAGAGAGGAAGCACCACAACGAAGCACACAGACTTTCAGCCTAACCAACCTTCCACTACGCTTACCGCGATGGCGGTGGCGTTTCTTGCCCAGGAGTGCAGCCCAGGTGCGCTGGGATTCCCGATAGTAATGGGGGCAGCATTTTATGTCCATCCCGTGTAATCCACACACAACTGTTATCAGTTGGCCTAAGATCCAGTAGAGACTGGTGACTGTACACCAGCAGAGAGTTAACATTATTAAAAATAAGTGTCAAAAACGGCATAAACACAATTAAGGTACGGAGAGACAGACGGCGAGCCATAAACACAGGCGCCATCTTGAATCCACGTGTTGTCCCAAATACTTCCAACTTAATGGAAGTATTTCCACATGATGTGTAGCTACAGACACCACATCTTTGTGTGTCATCTTCCCACAAATTAGTTAAACATTATTGCGGAGTTGTGTGAGCTGTGTTCAATCTCATTTTAGGTGAACCAGAGACTATATATAGAGTAGCTTCATATTTCTGGTTAAAACAGTACTGAAAGGTGCTTCGAAAAAAAGTCTTTAAACCTCTGCCTTCTGAAAGACTACACTCTGCTTTCTGTTTGGTTTGGTGGTGGAAGCCTGAGGACAGGCAAACGGAGATTAAAGGAAATTAGATTTCTGACCAATATATGGCAGTGAGCTTTACAAATCAGATATATATATGATGTTGCAAGTTTGACCATGAAGATGGAAGACATACTGTATTGACATTTAGGTGGTCCCTTTAGAAGATGGCAGTTTGGGGAGGGGAATGAAATGGACTGTTTTTGAAAATCTCTCAGCCACAGTTAGGTTGAGAAGGTCCTTCTGAAGAGCACTCAGTCTATCCCAGACAACAAGGCTTAGGACATAACCGGGAAATGTAAATGTAAAAGTAAATTTGGGTGATTCCAAGACATGCAGTCATGATCTGTGCCCTACTTTCTGTTTTAGAGGCAACTTACTATCTTGTCTCTCTTGCCTCTCAGTTCCTTTTGTTCCACTCTCTATATAAGCTGCTCTTCAGATGTTTGTTTGTTTTGTTTGTGTTTGTTCTTGTTTTAACATTATAAATTGTTTCAAGGTTTTAACAATATCCTTGGATGAATTTTCATCCTTTCATAATTCTAATGTTACAGTTCTAGCATGAAAATGATATTATTTTTGTTGTGGTTGTGGTCTTTCTGTTTGCTTTTATCTAAACTGAAATAATTGTTTAAGTTTGTTCAGGAGGGGACATCCCCATGGTGAAAAAGGGTTATTCTACTATGGAGAATATATTCTGATGAGTTCCAGAGGAAACAGCAACTCAATGAGAACATTAGAATGATCAACATAGAATAATTTTGCTTGGTTATATACCACTTTTTCTTTAGCAGCTAAGACTAAACACACAAATTAATATGAGACTGTGATGTACTATTCTGTCAATGTTTAAATGCATGTCAACTAGCATGATATTTTCTTATAGTTTTATCTTTGTACATTTTACATGTATTTTTTTCAGTGCTGTAGTTTGAAATATATATTTTTCCTTTTAAAACTGGGTCAGTATGACAGGATTTGAAACTCTAAAAACACTTTTGAATATGTGAAAAAAAATGTGTTCATTTCCAAAAGAACTGAGTTGAATGTTTCAAAACTGTAAAGTAACAGAAATAATTGGGCATTTTTTTCAGATTGTCAGAAATTATTTTCAAATAGTTGAATCGCATTTTCAGTTTTTAAACTATAATTTTCACTTTCAACTACTTTTTTAAACCTTTAAAATCCTAATTTTAAGTGTTTCAACATAGAAGCCTTACTTGCAATAGAATAAAAGGCCTTTTACAAAGTCCAAACCACAACCATTAACCTTGTCATTTTAAAGACATATTTCACATTAACAGGCTAGAACAAGACAAGTTTGTATCTTGTATCTTTAATTTAGTTGTAATGTATTTATTTGCTACTACTGCAGTGCTTTTTGCTTCCATAATCTCTATTTGCACTTGCAACTTAGAAGAGGAAGTGACATTTTTATCTATTTTGAAAAGTGTGACAGCAAAACATTAGATAACTAGATAAGTACATTAAAAGATATAGCTGGCTGTTGCTGTGGTAACCTTAAATTTTTCATATAATGACTGTCTCTTACTAAACTTTGTTTCAGTGAAGCTATTGCCGTGGTTTTTCTGAATTTTAGGTGTCAGGAGAATGAAAAATATTGTTTAAAGTATCACAATTAGGCCACAAAACAAAAATCTAATACAACTGCAGTAGAATGAACAGATTACCTGAATCCCACCATTTTCAAGCCTTTGAAGGAAGCAGGGAATGCATTTTGGTACCTAGGTTCAAGCTATAAAAATATGAATTATTGCATTAAAAGGCATTTCCTTTTCCTGTCTTTTCAAGTTTGTTACATCTAGATGCCTTTGAACAATCTATAACAAATTACTTTGAATAGCTATCTTTTTTATATAGTAATATATTATATAGACTATCTAGTCTATGTAGACCAGAAAAAACTAAATTTGCAAGTGTAACATGGCTTCATTCTTTGTTCTTAGCACACAAAACACCGCGTCAAAACAGTGTTGTAGTTTGCAAAGGTAGTTGTAGCTGTATAGAATATTTTCTATACAAATAATTCCCTGACCAAAATCCAAAATAAATACATTTTTAAGGTGTAGCATAAGTGATTAAATTGAATTATTACTTTCTTAAACAATATTTTGAAATGGTTATGACTGACAATAAAAAATTGTAATTGTTGCATTAAACAATCAAATGTGCTTAAAGTTTTGCTCTGAGTTTGAGGCTTACCTGTATTACTATAGTTGCATACCGCTGATGAAAATGTGAAGATGATGTATTGTACAAGTCAACTGTAAATGTGTCTAGACGAGATCTGAAAGTCACTCTCCTAGTTGTGTGTGCTGCAGTTGTTGGTGGAGCAATTGTAGTAACAGTAGATGTCATTGCAGCACTTTCAGTTGTATTTGGATCTGTAACTGGACTTGCTGTAAGACATTTATTTAGACTTACTTTTTAAGTAAAAAACTGTTCCATGTTCAGTTTATCTAGTTCTGATGTTATGAGTGTTTACAATTTTTTGCTTAACAACATTTGTACACAACATGCATTTTGGCTAAATAGACTGTATATATACAGTACAACTCTAGATAATGGTGATTATTAAATATACTAATAATCCTAACAATGTTATTAGGAGTTTCTATATTTCAAATTATTATAGCAACATACTTTTTTCCTCACAACATGGGATGCATGTTATTCTTACTCTTTACACGTGCTGTCACATGAGTGAAATATTGTGTTGTGTTTACTTACATATTAATTGGACATTGTTGGGGTTTATAGCCACGGTGAAGTTACTGCTGGAATCGTTTACAGCTAGTACAAAGGTTTAAACAACCACTGCATTCGGTGGGAGATCTGCAGTGGGGATGGTCTCATTGAAAACAATCCCTATTTCTGCTTCAGTTCCTTCCACTCGTGTTACAGCATTCCTGTATCATATCCATATGACAAATGTAATGACATGAAATTAATTTGTGCAACTGCATAATTTATAAGTGACAATAACAACATTGCAATGCAAAAATCCAGCTTGAAAGCAAAATCTATAAGCTACTGTAAGGAAAATGTTTTTACCTGAAAGCTTTCACATAGCAGTGGTCAAATGATGACGAAATGTTTTACGGTATATTTCATTACACTGCAACAAAAAAGGACAAAGTAAGAACTATATTTAAAATACAGTTAAAACGAATGTTTTTGTTTTTTTTTATCTAATTTTTTAAAATACATATTGAATTATTCTAAAACATGGATTGTGAAGATGTATTTATGTGAAATTTCACTCACCGGTCATACAATTTGTTCTTCAACATCTTTGAATTGACTGCTGCTGGTGTTGGTGAGTTCAACTGAAAAGGGTTCATTTGGCATAATTGTTAAAATTGTATAAATAGGTACAGTGGTTTCAACTATGATTGATGTTGAAGCAGTTGTTTGAGTAGGTGTAATTATTGTCAAAGTAAAGGTTTTTGCTAGGGTTGTGTAAGCAGGTTTTGTTGTTTTTGTTAGTGCGGTAGTAGGAGCTAGCGATGCTGTAAGAGCAGATGTTCTTGTTGTTGTGGTAGCTGCTGTCACAGTTGGTGCTTGGGTTGTTGTGGTTGGCTTCGATGTCTGTGATGCAATTGTGGCTGATAGTGTAGTAGCAGTTGCCTTTGTTGTCAAAGAAATAGTTGTAGTGGGAGATGGTGAACTTGTTAAAGAAGACGTTTTTGTTGAAGCAGAAGATACAGTCATAGTGGGTTTTGTTAATGATTGACTTATCACAGCTGCTTGAGTTGTTGTTATGTATGGCTGACTTGTTGCTGTGGCATTTGTTGTTGCAGGTATCCGTGCTGCACTTGTTATTTTTGTTGTTGTAGTGGTGGGAGTCTTAGATGTTGTTGTTGTAGTTATGTGTGATGTTGAGGGTGTCACAGAGTTAGTTTTATTTTCCAGAGTTGTTGAAGTAGTGGCCGTTTGTGGAGTTGTTGTAGGTGTCTCAGTTCTGTTTGTAGTTGTTGTTTCCTGGGTTGTTGTTATAGGTGTGTCTGTGCTGGTTGTTGTTTCCTGTATTTCTGTGGGTGTCTCAGTTATTGTTGTAACTTCCTGAGTTGTTGTAGTAGTGGTCATTTCTGGAACTGTTGGTTTCTGACTTGTTGTTGTGGGTGTCTCAGTTGTTGTTGTAGATTCCCAAGTTGTTGTCGGTGACTCTGTGGTTGTGGTTTCTTCAGTTGTTGTGGATGACTCTGTTGTTGTTTTTTCCTGTATTGTTGTGGGTGTCACAGTTGTGATGGTTTCTTGAGCTTTTGTTGTAACTTCCTGAGTAGGTATAGTAGTTGTCATCTCTAAAGTTGTTGTTTTCTTAGTTGTTGTCAGTTTTCCTGTTTTTGTAGTTTCCTGAGTTGTTGTTATGGGTGTGTCTGTGATGGTTGTTGTTTCCTGTGTTTCTGTGGATTTCTCAGTTGTTGTTGTAGCTTGCTGAGTTATTGTGGGCGTCTCGGTGGATGTTGTTTCTTGAGTAGTTGTAGTTGTTACTGTCTCAGTTGTTGTTGTAGTTATGGGTTCCTCGGTTGTTTTTGTTTCCTGATTTGTTGTCGTAGTGTCTGTCTCTGAAGCTGTTGTTACTTGAGTTGTTCTTGTGGGCATCTCTGTGGTTGTTATTTCATGACTAGTTGTAGTTGTGGGTGTCTCAATTGTAGTTGTAGCTTCCTGAGCTCTTGTGAGTGTCTCAGTTGTTGTTGTTGTGGGAGTTTCAGTTGGGGTGGTTGTTGTTTCTGTTGTGGTTGTTGTTGGTGTCTCAGTGGTTGTGGTTTCTTTTCTGGTTGTTGTCATTGTGGGTGTTTTAGTTATGGTTGTTGTAGGTGTCTCAAGAGTTTTTGTTGTTGTTTCAATTGAGGTTGTTTTTGGTGTCTCCGGTTTTGTGGTTGTTGTGGGGTTTTCAGTTGTGGTGGTTGTTTCAGTTATGCTTGTTGTGGGAGTTTCAGTTGTGGTTGTTTCAAATGTGGCGGTTGTTTGAGTTTCAGTAGTTGTGGTTGTTGTTTCAGTTGTGGTTGTTGTGGGTGTCTCTGTGGTTGTTGTTTCTTGAGTAGTTGTAGTTGTGGGTGTTCCAGTTATTTGTGTAGCTTCCTGAGTTGTTGTGGGTGTCTCTGTGGTTGTTGTTTCTTGAGTAGTTGCAGTTTTTACTGTCTTAGTTGTTGATGTAGCTTCATGAGTTGTTGTTCCTTCCTCAGTTGTTGTTGTTTCCTGAGTTGTTGTTGGAGTGGTTGTCTCTGAAGCTGTTGTTTGTTGAGTTGTTAGGGGTGTCTCAGTGGTTGTTGTTTCTTGAGTAGTTGTTGTTGTTAATGCCTCAGTTGTAGTTGTAGCTTCCTGAGTCTTTGTGTGTGCCTCTGTTTTGAAGTTGTTTTTTCATGAGTTGTTGTAGTTATGGGTTTCTTAGTTGTTGTTATTTTCGGAGTTGTTGTCATTTCCTGTGTTGTTGTCATAGTGATTGTCTCTGAAGCTGTTGTATTTTGAGTTGTTGTTGGGGGTGTCTCTGTGGTTGTTGTATCTTGAATGGTTGTAGTTGTTACTGTCTCAGTTGTTTTTATAGCTTTCTTAGTTGTTGTTGGAATCTCTGGTTGTTGTTTCTTGAGTAGTTGTAGTTGTGGGTGTCTCAGTTGTTGTTGTATCTTTCTGAGTTAGTGTGGGTGTCTCTGTGGTTGTTGTTTCTTGAGTAATTGTAGTTGTTACTGTCTCAGTTGTGGTTGTTGTTGGAGTCTCAGTTGTTGTGGTCTTCTCCATTGTCGTTGTTGGTTTGTCAATGGTTGTGGTTGTTTCAGATGTGGTTGTTGTTGGAGTCTCAGTTGTGGGTGTCTCCGTTGTGGTTGTTGTCGCTGTGGGTGTTTCAGTTGTGGTTGTTGTCAGTGTCTCAGTATTTGTGGTTGTTGTGGGAGTTTCAGTTGTGGTAGTTGTTTCAATTGTGCTTGTTGTTGAAGTCTCAGTTGTGGTGGTGGTTGTTTCAGATGTGGTTGTTGTTGGTGTCTCAGTTGTTGTTTCAATTGTGGGTGTCTCCATTGTGGTTGTTGTGGGAGTTTCAGTTGTGGTTGTTGTAGGAGTTTTAGTTGTGGCTGTTGTTTCAATTGTGGCGGTTGTTTCAGTTGTGGTGGATGTTGGTTTCTCAGTGCTTGTCGTTGTTTCAGATGTTGTTGTGGGAGTGTCAGTTGTGGTGGTTGTTGGTGTCTCAGTGGTTGTGGTTGTTGTTTAAGCTTTTGTTTGTGGGGGAGTCTCAGTTGTTGTGGGTGTTTCAGTTGGGGTGGTTGTCGTTTCAGTTGTGGTTGTTGTCGGTGTCTCAAGAGTTGTTGTTGTTTCAATTGAGGTTGCTTTTGGTGTCTCAGTTTTTGTGATTGTTTTGGTAGTTTCAGTTGTGGTTGTTGTGGGAGTCTCAGTTGTTATGGTTGTTTCAATTGTGGTGGTTGTTTCAGTTGTGGTTGGTGATGGTATCTCTGTTGTCATGTTTGTAGTTTTGGTTGTGGATGTCTCAGTTTTGGTTGTCGTAGGTGTTTCAGTTGTGGTTGATGTTGGTTTCTCAGTGGTTGTGGTTGTTTGTGGGGGAGTCTCAGTTTTGCTTGTTGTAGGTGTTTCAGTTTTGGTTTGTTATTTCAGTTGTGGTTGTTGTCGTTGTGGGTGTTTTAGTTGTGATTGTTTTTGGTGTCTCACGAGTTGTTGTTTCAATTGAGGTTGCTTTTGGTGTCTCAGTGGTTGTTGTTGTTGTTGCAATTGTTGTTGTCTTGGGAGTTTCGGTTGTGGTTGTTGTGGGAGTCTCAGTTGTCATGGTTGTTTCAATTGTGGTAGTTGTTGGCATCTCAGTTGTTGTGGTTATTGTCGGTGTCTCAGTGGTTGTGGTTTTTGTCGGTGCTTCAGTTATTGTGGTTGTTGTGGGAGTTTCAGTTGTGGTGGTTGTTTCAATTGTGGTGGTTGTTTTAGTTGTGGTTGTTGTTGGTATCTCTGTTGTTGTAGTTGTAGTTTCAGTTGTGGATGTCTCAGTTGTGGTTGTCGTAGGTGTTTCAGTTGTGGTTGTTGTGGGAGTCTCAGTTGTGGTGGTTGTTTCAATTGTGGTGGTTGTTGGAGTCTCAGTTGTTGTGGTTGTCGTACGTGTTTCAGTTTTGGTTGATGTTGGTGTCTCAGTGGTGGTTGTTTCAGTTGTGGTTGTTGTTGGTATCTCTGTTGTTGTGGTTGTAGTTTCAGTTATGGGTGTCTCAGTTGTGGTTTTCATAGGTGTTTCAGTTGTGGTTGATGTCGGTTTCTCAGTGGTTGTCTTTGTTTCAGTTGTTGTTGTGGGAGTCTCAGTTCTGTTGGTTGTTTGTGTCTCAGTGGTTGTGCTTGTTGTTTCAGCTGTTGTTCTGGGGGAGTCTCAGTTGTGGTTGTTGGGGTTTCCGTTGGGGTGGTCAGTTGTGGTCTTTGTTGGTGTCTCAAGAGCTGTTGCTGTTGTTTCCTGAGCTGTCCTGAGTTTCTCAGTTGTGTTTGAATCTGTTGTACAGATAACACAGAGAAAGAATTTTATTAAACACCTGATTTATTATTTTTGTTATCTACTTTACATTAAAATAAATCTCTTTTGATATCAGACAGAAATCTAAATATTTTATGATCAAGGTCTGTATTTTTTTTACATACTTCCATGAATTTAACCACAAACTGTATGAAAATTATTGGTCAGATTAAAGAAATTTTTGTAGTAATTAAGATTTTGAAAGAAAATGTAGCAATAAATTCTTTACAAAACGAAGTTTTTGGGGGCGGTTTGGAATCACAACTTTGTCTTTCTACAACTTCCACAATTACCTACTACAAGCACACATTTTTTTTGTAATTTTAAACTCACTCAGCTTACCTATTAGGGTTAATGAGATGGACATTCCTCCGACACCCATGTTGTTTTCTCTTAATTCTGTGAAAGGAGACAATGCAGAGCAGGATGTACAATATTTTTTTTATTACAGCTGTTTACAATTTATATCTGTACATTCTTAGGTAATATTCTTATCTTTTTGAATTTACAGTATATTTTAAAACTATTGGAAGAACATTTTTACCATTGTCTCTCTTTCATTTTATAGAAAGAAATGTTTATTTTTTATTTTGGGTATATTAATGATTTTTTTTGTTGTTGATAAAATTTTATTTCTTACTCTGCCATAAAAGAAATACGGAGCAACATCTGCAATCTTATCTTGCCTTGATTTCTGTTAAGTCCAAAGACAAATAAACACGTGGACAATAATTGTTAAGTAAAATCATAGATTTAGAAAGTTATGTATGTAAGGAATAAAATATTGAAACCAAACCTGAACTTAGTTTAAATAGTTACAACTACATCTAGTTATAACAGATAATGCTGGAAAAAAATATACAGTATTCCTGAATATCAGTTTTTTTTATGGCATTGAAATTATTACTTTCACATTTTTAACACTTTATTTTTAAACAATTACAATACAAATTAAAATGCTGTTACTTTAATAGATTTTGTTTTTAGTTTAGAGATTGTTCAAGACAGAGCTTATATAAGATAACCCAAACCCTTTTGGATGAATTTACAAATGCATTAGAAATCCAGGTTATCTGTGAAATTTATCTGGGGGATACCTCAATTCTGCAGTGCGATATAAGTCCAAGCTATGTCCGAACAACCTTGGGAAAAAAGGAAGAAGATGGTAAGCTTTAAAACACTGAGTGGCCAGCACAGTCTCTAGTCTTAAACTCCCTGAACTGGTTTGCGATGAACTGGACAAAAGAGTAAAAGCAAAGCAACCTATAAGTGCTACACATTCATGGGAACAGAGTTGGGAAGAATGTTCTGAAGAATATTTGATTTAAAGATGTTTGATTGTAGAAAGAACGCCACTAGTGTGTTCAGCTGTTAAATCTGCCAAAGGTGGCTACTTTGATGAGTCAAAACTTTAGAATACATTTTTGTTTATACATTTTTACATTATTTCTTTTTATTCTTCAGTTGTTATTTTGATCTATTCTTCATTCATTTCAATACAGTACAATGTAGTCAATGACTACAATGACACATAAACTGCATCATTTTCAATTTAAAAAAGCTAGAAAAATTGAAGTGTTTTGACCAGTAGTAGTAAAGATCCCACTTTATTCTCTTACAATGTAATACAAGTTGTAAAATCTGTACATTTATCTCTTTAAAGTACTGCCAACTTAAGTGTTAGAGCATGTACAGGTGCACTAAGTGCGATGACAGCTCTTTAATGCTGAGAAGTCCATCAGCATAATAGTGGAGCCCTATAGTGCAATGACTTGACTGATTTCTTGACCCACTATGACAAAAAGAGACGGCTACAAGAAATCATCAGCTTATTACATTTTAATTACAAAAAGATACTTATTATTTGAATTTAGTAATATTATGTCCCCATGTTTGCTATCTAAAATTTAAAGAAGAAGAAAAGCTAAACATTATATAATTATAATGAGCTTTATTTATTATTTAAAATACAATTACTATTATTTAATTGATGGTTGTCATCGCATAAACAATGTAATACTAACTGATCATAAAACACTTTCAATAAGTATTAACACATTTTTTGCTAAATTATAACAGAAAACATAAAGATTTTAAGTATATTGGTGCAACTAAACACACAAATAATGTTCTTAGACAAAACATATGGACTTACCCAATTGATATAAAACATAATATGAAAGGTTTGGATTTTCCACTTTTTATCCAGGTTTTGATAGATATGTTTTTTCGCTCAACTTCACATCTGTGATACAGCAAACTTTTCAACTTCTGTCAAAGACAGTCAACATTTTTCAAGGGTTTATATGTTGGAAGGGAACAAAGAGTGATGATGTCACCAATAGGTGATGTTTTTTTTATGAAATATTGTGAAACCCGAGCAATGAACAAAACCAAACCACAGCATACACCCATCAGCTGTCAATCTTACAGATTCTTGGCTCAGTTGCACGGTATACTCCCATGCCTTCATTTGTGAAAAGTACTAAATGCTAGTACATTCCTATTTCTGCTTGAGTTCCATCCACACAGGTTGCAGCACTCTTGTATCAGAACCAAATAAGAAAATAAGTGACAATTAACTATTCTTCTACCTTGCACTGTGTAAGTTATACAAAACAATATCAAAATTGCAATGCAAAAATTCAGCTTTATACTGCAAGCTACAGTTAGGAAAGTGCTTTTTACCTGAAATTCTTCACAAAGCAGAGGTCAAACTGAGGACTTAATTTTTCCTTTATACTTTTCCTTACGATGGAAGAAGAAATAATTAAATCAAAATCCATTTGCAAACAAATGCATATTTTGCTCACTTTAATATTGAGCTTTTAGATTTTTCCAAGATACCTTTTATTATAGACACATTATATATCATTAATGCACATCACTGACAGTATTTCATTTGTAATTTTACTCACCAGCCCAACAATTAATTGTGCAACATCTTTAAATCGACTGCTTCTGTGATCAGCGACTTAAACTGAGAATGGTTCATTTGGCAAGCTTACCTGAGATAAATTAATAGGTATAGTGGTGTTAGAAACTGTGGCAGCAATTGATGTTTTAATTGTGGAAGCAGTTATTGGTGTTTTAGTTGTTGTTGCTACACTTGTCAGAGTGGGTGTTGTTGCCAATTTTGTAGTAGCAAATGTTCTCTTCAGAGCTATTATTGTATTGGTGGTAGCTGGTGCCGTGATAGTAGATGTTCATGTTGCTGCAAGTAGCTCCTCTCTATGTGTCTCAACTGCTAGAAGTACTTTAAATGTTGTTGTGGGTGTCTGAAATGTTGCTATTTTCGTCATATTACTATTCTTGCTGTCTCAAATGCTGTTTGGCACCTGAGGTCTCTTAATTGTGAGTTGTTGTTCTGTAGTTGTTGTCAGAGGTATTTTGGTAGTTGGTGCCATTGTTGTCTCAGTTGCTCCTGTAGTTGTGGGCAGCAAACTCGTTGATTCATGAGTTGCTGTGGCTGTGGGTTTTTAGATTGTGTTTGTTGAGGCAACTGTGGCTCAGGAAAAAGTCAGGGTTGTTAGTTTTCTCTTTTAGTTGCATGCTAAAGTGTTCTTGAGCAAGACACTTAACCTTAACTTAGTTGCTCCCAGTGAGTGCAGGCCAGCTTCATAACAGCTATGTGATTGTGAGTGGGTAAATGAGAAGCAGTGTAAAGCCCTTTGGGTACCAATAAGATAGAATGATATGTGCATCCTATTTACTAGTTGTTGTTGTAGGTAATTGATTAGTTGTTGATGTCATTGTATCTGTACTTAAGTAAAAGTACAAATACACAAACAAAAATTATGTTCCACCCGACTTTGACATCACTTTCAGTGATCATATTTGAAGGCACAATGAATTCAGTAGTTTATGTCTAAAAATAAACCATTAGTCCAGACATTAGACAGGCCAAATTCAGCCCAACACACCAGAGTAAAATTACTATCTATCGGCTCACACTGAGTAGTGCTAATGTGTCAAATAAGACTTTAAATAAGACCATTGAAGGAGGAACATGCCTGTGTCTCCTTTAAATAAGCGATTTATGTTGCTTGTGACATAAAAAAAAGAAAAACAAATGTATGAAATGTGTTCAGAAATGTGATTGTAACATACTAACTCCTTTGCACTGGGGATGCAAAAGAGTTAGTATGTGGTACACTACACTAGTATTACTACAATACACTACACTGCTACACTACACAACTACATTACACTACACTAGTAGTACACTAACTCCTATGGTGTTGTGTGCTGGGCAGGGAGCAGTACGGACAGAGACAGGAAGAGAATTAACAAGCTGGTTAAGAGAGCTGGCTGTGTCCTGGGCTGCACACTGGACTCCATCTAGGAGGTGGCGGACATAAGGATGTTGGCCAAACTAACATCCATCATGGATAACCCCTCTGACCCCCTGCACCGCACTGTGGAGGCTCTAAACAGCTCCTTCAGCACAAGACTATGCATGAAGACAGTGCATGAATTCCTCCCAACAGCCATGAGACTGTACAATGCATCCCTGCAGTGATAAAGAATATGCAATTCTGCACAGTATATTTCACTTGTGCAATAAATCCAGGAGATGTGCAATGCTCACCTGTTACATTTTCCACTATCAATATGTACAAATACAGATCATGAGATTCTTTATCCTCAATTTTTAAATGCGTTTTTTGCACAGTTAATAATTCTGTTTTGCTTTGTTTTCCTTTTCCTTTTTAGCTGGTTTAAGTTAAACTAAAGTGTACATTGTTCTGTGTAGGTTATTTGTTCTTTGTCTATGGCTGCTGAAACACGAGAATTTCCCCACTGTGGGATCTATAAATTTTTATCTTATCTTATCTTATCTTTACTTAACATGTTATGCAACTTTGATTAGAAATGTAGTGAATTAAAAATAAGTATACATATTTGGTTCACGAGCAGATGTGCTTCTAGGTGTTTCTGTTGTAGTAGTTGTTATGGGCATTTCTGTAGTTATTGCTGTTTTTGTATCAGTAGTTGTTGTTGTGGTTAATAAGAAGGTATTGATGGTTTTTTTCTGTTATTGTGATTTTGGGTGCCCCAGATATTGTCGTGATTTCTTCAATAGCTGCTATTGAGTCCTGAGTAAAAGTAGTTGCTAAGGTTGTAGGTGGTAGTAGTAGTAGTCCTTTGGAGTGTTTTGTAATAGTTGTTGTTGTGGGTACTTCAATAGTTGTTGTCTCAGTTGTTGTAGGTGCCTAAGTTGTGACTGTTTTAGTTGTAACAGTTGTTATCATGTGTATCTTTTATTATTTTTGTTGTCTCAGTTAATCTAGCCACAGGGGTTGCAAGCCAGTAACTTCTGTGCCGTTCCCAAGCCCGGATAAATAGAGAGGGTTGCGTCAGGAAGGGCATCCGGCGTAAAATTTTGCCAAGTACAACCATGCGAGTCATCCATACCACTTTAATACCGGATCGGTCGAGGCCCGGGTCAACAACGGCCGCCACTGGTGCTGTTAACCTTCAGGGTGCCGGTGGAAATTGGACTACTGTTGGTTGAAGAAGGAGAGGAGGCAGAAGGGTTCGTGGTCAGAGAGAGAATGGGAAAGGTAGGAGCTTAGATCTGAGAGTAGGGACTCTTAACGTTGGCACAATGACAGGGAAAGGTAGAGAGCTGGCAGACATGATGGAGAGAAGGAAGGTAGATGTACTGTGTGTGCAGGAGACAGCGAGGTGGAAGGGTACCAAAGCACGTAGTATTGGAGGAGGATACAAACTGTTCTACCATGGTGTGGATAGGAAGAGAAACGGAGTAGGAGTGATCCTGAAGGGGGAGTTTGTGAACAATGTTGGTGAACGTAGTCAGTGGGTATGCTCCACAAGTTGGCTGTGAGTTAGAAGAGAAGGAGAGATTCTAGTGTGAGTTTGATGAGGTTGTAGAGAGTATCCCCAGAGGAGAGAGACTAGTTGTTGGAGCAGACTTCAATGGGCATGTTGGTGAGGGGAACAGAGGTGATGAGGAGGTGATGGGCAGGTTTGGTGTTAAGGAAAGGAATCCAGAAGGACAGATGGTAGTGGACTTTGCTAAGAGGATGGAAATGGCTGTAGTTAACACTTACTTCCAGAGGAGAGAGGGACACAGAGTTACATACAAGAGTGCAGGTAGGAGTACACAGGTGGACTACATTCTATGTAGACGAGGTCATTTGAGAGAGGTTAGTGACTGTAAAGTGGTGGTAGGAGAGAGTGTAGCAAGACAGCACCGCATGGTGGTGTGTAAGATGACTCTGGTGGTCAGGAAGAAGAAGAGAGAAAAGACAGAAAAGAAGACCAAGTGGTGGAAGCTAAAGAATGAAGAAACTTGTGAGGAATTCAGGCAGAAGTTGAGACAGGCTTTGGGTGGTCAGGAGGAGCTTCCAGATGACTGGGAAACTACAGCAGAGGTAATCAGGGAAACAGGTAGGAAGGTGCTTGGTGTGTCATCTGGAAAGAGGAAAGAAGATAAAAACACTTGGTGGTGGAATGAGGAAGTACAGGACTGCATCCAGAGGAAGAGCTTAGCTAATAGGAAGTGGGATGTAGAAAGGACTGAGGAAAGTAGACAGGAGTACAAGGAAGTGCAGCGCAGAGTGAAGAGGGAGGTGGCAAAGGCCAAACAGAAAGCTTACGATGAGCTGTATGACAGGTTAGACACAAAGGAAGGAGAGAAGAACTTGTACAGGATAGCCAGAGAGAGAGATAAGGATGGGAAAGATGTGCAACAGATAAGGCTGATTAAAGACAGAGATGGAAAGGTGCTAACAAGCCAGGAGAGTGTGCAGAGAAGATGGAAGGAGTATTTTGAGGAGCTGATGAATGAGGAAAATGACAGGGAAAGAAGGGAGGAAGATGTGGATGTTGTGGAGCAGGAAATAGGAGAGATTAGGAAGGATGAGGTGAGGAAGGCTCTGAAAAGGATGAAGAGCGGAAAGGCTGTTGGTCCTGATGACGTACCTGTGGAGGTGTGGAAGTGTCTAGGAGAGACAGCAGTGAAGTTTCTGACAAGTCTGTTTAACAGGATTTTAGAGAGTGAGAAGATGCCTCAGGAATGGAGGAGAAGCGTTCTGGTGCCGATCTTTAAGAACAAGGATGACGCAGAACTGTAGCAACTATAGAGAGATAAAGCTGATGAGCCACACAATGAAGCTGTGGGAAAGAGTAGTGGAGGCCAGGCTTAGGAAGGAGGTGGAGATTTGTGAGCAGCAGTATGGTTTCATGCCCCGTAAGAGCACCACTGATGCCATTTTCGCTTTGAGGTTGTTGACGGAAAAGTACAGAGATGGTCAGAAGGAGCTGCATTGTGTCTTTGTGGATTTAGAGAAGGCGTATGACAGGGTGCCGAGGGAGGAGCTGTGGTACTGTATGAGGTTGTCGGGAGTGGCAGAGAAGTACGTCAGAGTAGTCCAGGACATGTATGAGAGGAGCGTGACGGTGGTGAGATGTGCTGTAGGTCAGACAGAGGAGTTCAAGGTGGAGGTGGGACTACACCAAGGATCGGCTTTGAGTCCCTTCTTGTTTGCTATGCTGATGGACAGGTTGACAGATGAGGTCAGACAGAAATCTCCCTGGACAATGAATTTTGCAGATGACATTGTGATTTGCAGTGAGAGTAGAGAGCAGGTGGAGGAACAGCTGGAGAGGTGGAGGTTTGCTCTGGAAAGAAGAGGCATGAAAGTCAGTCATAGCAAGACAATACATGTTTTGTAAACGAGAGGGAGCCAGGTAGAAGCGTGAGGTTACAGGGGGCTGAGGTGAAGAAGGTGCAGGAGTTTAAGTACTTGGGGTCAACAGTTCAGTGCGATGGGGAGTGTGGAAAAGAGGTGAAGAGGCGAGTGCAGGTGGGTTGGAATGGGTGGAGGAAAGTGTCGGGAGTGTTTTTTGACAGAAGAGTGTCAGCAAGACTCAAAGGAAAGGTGTACAAGACAGTGGTGAGACCAGCTCTGCTCTATGGGTTAGAGACAGTAGCAGTGAGAAAGAGACAAGAGGCAGAGATGGAAGCAGCAGAGATAAAGATGTTGAGGTTCTCCTTAGGAGTCACAAGGTTGGATAGAATAAGGAACGAGCTCATCAGAGGGACAGCGCACGTTGCCTGTGTTAGCAACAAAGTCAGAGAGGCCAGATTGAGATGGTTTAGACATGTGCAGAGAAGGGATAGTGAATATATTAGTAGAAGGATGTTGGAGATGGAGCTGCCAGGCAAGAGGGCAAGAGGACGACCAAGGAGGAGATATATGGATGTTCTAACAGAGGACATGAGGTTAGCTGGTGTCAGAGTGGAAGATGCCCAGGATAGAGTGAAGTGGAAAAGGATGATTCGCTATGGCGACCCCTGATGGGAAAAGCCGAAAGAGAAGTAGTAGTAGTGTTGTCTCAGTTGTTGTTGTCAGTTATACAATATTTACTGTATTGAGTATGGCAGTTGTTATTGTTGGTTCAATCAATTAATCAATGTACAAGCCCAAAGACAATAAATGCTGAAAGAAGTCATAATGCCCATGAAATATGTGTATTAAAAAAAGAGAGAAATTGACACGACACCACAACCAAAGGCAATAATGACAGTGGAATGAGGAAACAGAATAAAATAAAGAATAAATTATAGATATGTATGTATGTATATATATGATATTTAATCAAAAGCTAGGCTAAAAAGCAGGGGATTAGGTTTGCCTCAAAAAATATCAACAGTTTCTGCTGTTTGGAGATCCAAAGGGAGACTTTTCTCAGCACATAAAAACACCAAACACAGCCTCACCAAAAGTTTTTTTCCTGTACTTTACAACAACTGAAAGATAGTGCCATAGGATCTGAGAACACTGACTGGTTTATACATTGAAAGCAAAATAGATAAGTAGACTGGTGCAAGTGCTTAAAAACAAATCTTAAAATGAAAACTGATATAAATTGATATGAAACGAGTTGAAAGACAATGTATAATGTGTTGTCTCTCTGGTTTCTTGTCAGGACTTTCTCAAGTTCTAAATCAAATGTAACTGCTTAATGAGGTACTCGGGTAGACCAGAGAGGAGAGCATTACAGTAGTCTAATTTGCTCAATATAAAAGCATGCATTAGTATCTTTGTGTTGCTTAGAGAGACAAATTGTCATTAATTAATGTTTTGTAGATCATATAAAGCAGATTTAGTGACAGACCCCATTTCTGTTGGCTTGGAGATAATCTAAAATAATTTAGTTTTGTGGCCAGTGTCTCTCTCTCTGAGCCTTTAAACCAAGAACTAAAACTTCACTTTTGTTCTGGTTGAGCTGAAAGAAGGCTAAAATAAATTTTTAATGGGCATCAATAGGTCTAGTGTTTTCAGAAGACACAGCCACAAAAAGCTGAGTGTTATCAGCATAGATGTCAAATGAGATGCCATGTTTCCCAATGTTAACACCTAGATGGAACATATGAAAGTTAAAAAGTTGTGTACCTAAAATCGGACCCTGGGTAACACTGGGTTTTTGATGTGTTTTCATTAGGTTCAATAAAGAACTGTCTAAATGAGAAGAACCCCAATTAAAAACATTTCCAGATGGCTCAGTTTAATTACTAAGTCTTTTTAAAAGAATCTGAACGTCACCTGTATCAAAAGCAGTATATAGGTAAAGTAGTACTAAAACGGAGTTTATTGTTATCTAGATTAGATCTAGTACTATGGAAAAAACATTTCTAACTTTTTGTTTGAATTAACTTTGCAGTTTTCTATAAACTAGTTTCTCTAAAACGTTGCTTGATCATGGGAGATTGAAAATTTATCTTTAGTTACTAGACCTGAAAGGATCTGAACTGCTTAAAAAAAAACTGGTTTAACCAGTGCAGTCATATGATCTATAGGGAACACCCATTTGCAGAGAGTCATAAATAATAGATAAAAGCTCATCAGACAGTGGATTAAAAATTATTTTTCAAAAGGATGTGGCTTTTTAAGACTCAAGGGTAAAAGTGGAAACATCAATTTTGATACTACTTTCCTGAATATTCCAGCATCAACCTGAACAAGGCTGTCAAGTGTTTGTTCACATTGTCCATTGCATGTCTGTGGAATGGGATAGTGTGCTTGGCTGATGCCAGACCTGATGATTTTTTAAAAGCAGTCTGCAAAGTCCTCAAATTTAAGACCATAAATGTGGTTGCTTTCTTTTTCACAGGGTTAAAATTGTCCGGAGTTGGGTGGCATGCCCATTTTTACTTGATGGTCACAACCTTCACCGGAGCAGCAGTTCTAAGGTTGAAGTCAATCTGTTATTAAAATTTCTAGAAAATGTTCAAAAAAAAGGAAAGCATGTTATTAGTTTCCTTACTTGAAACTTGTGCCAAGAAATTTGCTGATACTTCTGAGTTATTGAAAACAACATGTCTTATACTAGACTGCTGTGCACAATGTGATATGAATGTATTGATGGTCTGACAGAGCTAAGTGAACAACAGATGGTATCCTTATAGTAAGACTATGTCATATTAGTAGATCTACAGTGTGCCCTGGGTTGTAAGTTACTATTGTCTGTTTCATGACAATAAAGTCTTCTATAATGCATATTAATAACGAACAATAACCTGTCCATGTATTATCGTGTCATTGGGAAAGACATTGAACTTCCAATTTAGCAACATTTGCACACCCTGGAAAGGTCACCAGCCTCTCTCAGCATAACACAAAGGGGTATAAGATACAGGAGATAGGTTTTTGTAATTTTTTTGTCTGATATTGAAAAAGTCATTGTTCTTTTCAGTCCATTTTGCAAACATTTTACCCTAAATGATATTTGATGTCTGTTAAGGCCTTTACATGCTAAAATGAAACTAAGACAAATTACATGACTATAATATAATCCTTTTATTTATACCTGTAATGAAATGTCAGCGAAGAAGCTGTTTGTCAGCTGTTGGCTCAGTAGCATAGTGTACACCCTACTTTTGTGCTTTTGTGAAGCAAGTAAAATTATAACAATCCACCTACATAAATAAAGTTCAACAGGTGTGGCAGTCTGTAATGACAAAGTATTCCAGTTTCCTTCCACAGTCCAAAAACGTCCATGTTAGGTAATGGGTGACTGTCTGTGTATGTTTCTCTGTGTTGGCACTGAGTTAGACTGGTGACCTGCCCAGGGTGGACCCTCCCTCTCACCCTATGACTACCGTGATCTAGGATGTGGCTAAGGTAAATGGTAAGGTGAAAAGTCGACAAGGGTCAGGTGTGCTAGAGCAAGGAGAACTATAGGGCAAATGGGAGTGGCACACTGTGATCAGTAAATAAAGATTATTAAGTTGGCCTACTGGGAGTAAGTGAGGAGCAGAGGAATGAGGGCCCATGGGGCAGATCCTTATTGTGAAGGATCCAATACTGTTAATATAATAATGGTGTAACATGGTGTTAATACTCCTTTGTCTTTTTGGGACTACAAGGACAAAACGCCTTGCAAAACAAATTCCACCAATGCGAAAGAAGTTTGACCGGTATTACAACAACCAAAGAAAAATAAATTTGGATCTAATACTATTTAAGTACACAGCAATAACAACCTTTGTATCATTCTGTCTTAGGGTGTGGTAAGCAATGAGTGCAAAGTAACATGAAATCTTTGTGTTTAGTAAAAGATAAAATACTTCCATCCTGAATTTTTAAGTTAGCAATTGCAGCATATTGTTAAAATAAAGACTTATATGTACAAATTTTGTTAACATTTGTTTCATACCAAGTATGGTGAGAAAGTATCAGGAATCTGTCATTAATGTAAATTCAGTTAAATGTTACCTTTTTGTTCCATGTAGAGCACACATAAGCTGAACATTTTAGTTACATTTAGTTGAATTGGACTTTTTTTTTTTTTACAGTTTTGCTTTTTTCATTCAATTTTAGCCGGTAAATGCACCTTTTAAGTTTTTTTCACACTTAACTTTTTTCTGGCAACTTGGTTTACGTCTACATTATGTCAGCATAATATTTCTGTGAAATAGCCTGCCAATCAAACTGACAGTAAACACTGATGAGGGTTTTTACAGCGTGTCAAAATAATTGTCATGTTAATAGTTTAATAGTGGACCAAAGGCAGCAAAACAACAGAAGAGCAGTGTGAGCAGAATTTATTTAGATAAACAACAGAATCAAAAGGTAATCCACATGAACTTAAACAATAGTAGGGAAATACCTAATTCAATAATTACATCAACTAAGACAAGAATACAATTAAATTAATATGATCCTGGTTAAATTACTAAATTAAGCATGAACCAGACTGAATAAACCAGGTACCAAACATAAATCAGAGTGAGTGAACTAGACACAATTAGGTGGAATGAAACTCATGTCAATAATAACAATAATTATAAATCATTATTATCCTCAGCACAACACACCCTCAGAGCTGCAGCTTCAAGTGAGGCCAGCTACAGAAAAATACATATAGAGCCATATGTGTAGACTGTGTATTTGTACATTGATTTAAATATTACATTTTGTTATGATATTTTTCTGTATATTTAAAAAAGTATAAATGTACTATTTTAGGCACTAATTAATTCTTGTAGTTGAAACCAAAGTTTTCAGGTATTGTCAATATTAACCCGAGCTCAAAGTTTACCAGCTGTTGGTTTATCAGTTCTCTGAGCTAATGAAACTTTTTTAAAGGCAAGGTATTTTTAGCAGTAGAGGACATGATGAGACACATTTGTCCAATTCTTGTCTGAAGCATGTTCGAAATGCAGCAGCTAAACTACTGACAAATTCCCCTAAGATGAGAACAATGTCTTTGCTTCATTGCATTGTCTTCATGGTTCAGAATTGATGTTTTTACATGGCTTGGCACTATGTTATTTAAGAGACTTACTAGTGTCACATGAGACTAAATGCTTCCTGTGATTTTCTCTAAACTTATTAACTATCCCAAGATCTCATATGTCACAAAAGGAAACTGTGCATGTACTATTTGAGTTCTAAGCTGCGCTGAGCTGTGGAACCCCCTCCCTCAGAATCTTACATCAGCAATACTTCTTTGCTCCTTTTGTCATCTTTTACAACTGGGTAGTAAACATATTTTATTATTATATTATATATATTTAATACTATTTGTACCACAATATTTATGTTTATTTTAATTCAATTCAATTCAACTTTATTTATATAGCACCAATTTACAACAAGGTCATCTCAGGGCACTTTACATAATAAAGTCAAGACTATACAAACATTTAGAGAAAACCCAACAAATCCCCCTTGAGCAAGCCATAGGCAACAGTGGAGAGGAAAAGCTCCCTTTAACGGAAGAAACCTCCAGCAGAACCAGGCTCAGGGTGGACGGCCATCTGCCTTGACCGGTTGGGCTGAGTGGAAAGTGGAGAGAGAAAAGAACAGAGCAACAAAAGCAACAACAAAACATTGAGCAGGTTAGTAGAACCAGTAGCTGCGCACTGGAGGACACACAGCGCCAAATCCGGGGACACCTGAAGACAGGGACAGAGAGAGGGGGACAGAGAGGGAGAAAGATGACTACGGCACAAAGAAGATACAGAGTTAATGTCATACAGTGGTGACATTATAGATGTGGGGTGAGAGGAGAGAATGAAGAGAAGAGGAAGTGGCACAGTGCAGAGTCCCCCAGCAGTCTAAGCCTATAGCAGCATGACTATAACCAACTATAAGCTTTATCGAAGAGGAAGGTTTTGAGCCTAGTCTTAAAAGTACAGAGGGTGTCTGCTTCCCGAATCTGGACTGGGAGCTGGTTCCACAGGAGAGGAGCTTGATAGCTAAAGGCTCTGCCTCCCATTCTATTTTTGGAAATTCTGGGAACCACAAGTAGGCCTGCATTTTGGGACCGAAGTGGTCTAGTAGGATGATATGGTACTAGGAGATCTTTTAGATATGATGGGGCTTGACCGTTTAAAGCTTTATAGGTAAGAAGAAGGGTTTTAAATTCTATTCTACATTTAATTGGAAGCCAATGGAGAGAAGCTAATGAAGGTGAAATATGATCTCTCTTACCAATCCCAGTCAGTAATCTTGCTGCAGCATTTTGGATTAATTGGGGGCTTTTTAGAGAGTTATTGGGGCAGCCTGAAAGTAGAGAATTACAATAGTCCAATCTAGAAGTAACAAATGCATGAACCAATTTTTCAGCATCGCTTTGGGACAGGATGCTCCTAATTTTGGCAATGTTCCGTAGGTGGAAGAAGGCTGTTCTAGAGATTTGTTTTATGTGTGAGGTAAATGACAAATCCTGGTCAAAAATGACTCCCAGATTCCTTGCAGTACTACTGGGGGCAAGAGTTATGTCATCTAAAGTAGCAATATGGTTAGAAAACATGTTTCTTAGACTTTTAGGCCCAATTACAATAACTTCAGTTTTATCTGAGTTTAGAAGAAGGAAATTATACGTCATCCAGTCCCTTATGTCTTTTAAACATGCTTGTAGTTTGATTAATTGATTTGTTTCATCAGGTTTCATAGATAGATATAACTTTGTGTCATCAGCGTAGCAGTGAAAATTTACAGAGTGTTTTCTAATAATGTTGCCAAGGGGAGACATATATAGAGTAAAGAGTATTGGTCCTAATACAGAGCCTTGTGGAATTCCATAACTAACTTTTGTGTATGTGGAAGATTCATTATTAACACGAACAAATTGGAATGTATCTGATAGATACGATTTAAACCAATTTAGTGCAGTTCCTTTAATTCCAATAACATGTTCTAGTCTCTGTAATAATATTCTGTGATCAATGGTGTCAAATGCAGCACTAAGATCTAGCAGAACTAATATAGAGACAAGTCCATTATCTGAAGCCAGAAGAAGATCGTTGGTGACTTTAATCAGTGCGGTTTCTGTGCTATGATGAACTCTAAATCCTGACTGAAATTCTTCAAACAAGTCGTTTCTGCGCAGGTGGTCACATAATTGCTTTATAACTACTTTTTCAAGTATTTTAGAAATAAAGCGGAGATTGGATATTGGTCTGTAATTGGCTAAGACACCTGGATCCAGACTAGGTTTTTTAAGTAGAGGTTGGATTACAGCTACCTTATAGGCCTTTGGTACATATCCTGTTTGTAAAGACAGATTAATGATATCTAATACGAACGTGTCTAATAAGGGTAGAGCATCTTTGAGCAGTCTAAATGGAATAGGGTCTAGCAGACAAGTTGTTGGGTTAGATGCCATAATAGTTGAAGTTAACTCAGCAAGGTCTATGGGCACAAAGCAGTCTAAAAGGGACTGAGGACTTACTGATGATTCTAATTCTGTTGTATTTGTGGGGAGGGTCTGGTGAATTTAATTTTTAATAGCTATGATTTTGTTTGTGAAGAAGGTCATGAAGTCATTGCTACATAGCGTTGAGGGAATACTAGTCTCAACTGAACTATGGCTCTTAGTCAGCCTGGCTACAGTGCTGAAAAGAAACCGGGGGTTGTTCTTGTTTTCCTCTATTAGTGATGAATAATATGCTGTTCTGGCTTTACGGAGTGCTAATTTGTATAAGTGTAAACTCTTTTTCCAGGCTAAGCGTGATTCTTGTGAATGAGTGGAACGCCACTTCCTTTCTAGTCTTCGTGACGCCTGCTTTAAATTGCGGGTTTGTGAGCTATACCATGGAGATCGCCTGTTTGGAATTAATGCCTTCTTTTTTAGAGGCGCAACACTATCAAGTATAGAACGTAAAGATGCTGCATAATTACCAGTAAGGTAATCAACTTGTACAGGAGTACAGTTAATGAGGCTACTCTCAGTTATATCAGTACATGTTGAACTAAATGATGAAGGGATCATTTTCTTAAATTTATTCACAGTGTTTTCAGATAAACACCTACTGAAGCAAAACTTTTTTCTAGCTGCTGTGTAGTCCATTAAATTAAATTCAAATGTTATTAGAAAGTGGTCAGAGAAAACAGAATTATGAGGAAATATTGTTAGTTTATCAATTTCAATGCTGTATGCAAGGACAAGGTCTAGGGTGTTACTAAAACAATGAGTGGGTTCTTTTACATTTTGAGAGAAACCAATTGAATCTAATAATGAAGTAAATGCCGTGTTGAGGGAGTTACTGTCAGCATCTACATGAATGTTAAAATCGCCCACTATGACGACTTTATCTGCACTAAGCACTAAATCGGCTAGAAAATCTGAGAATTCAGTCAAAAATTCAGAATAAGGGACTGGAGGACGGTACACAATAACAAATAGGAGTGGATTTTGAGTTTTCCAAATTGGGTGTGAAAGGCTCAAAGTAAGACTCTCAAATGAGTTATAACTGTGTTTAGGTCTAGGGTTTATCGGTAAGCTTGAGTGGTAGATTGCTGCTACTCCTCCACCTCGGCCTGAGCTTCTAGGAACATGATAGTTAATATGACTTGGGGGGGTCGACTCAATTGAACTAACATATTTTTCCTCCTGCAACCAGGTTTCAGTGAAACAAAATAAATCGAATTGTTGATGGCTTATCAAGTCATTTACTAACAGAGATTTAGATGAGAGAGGTCTGATATTTAATAATCCACATTTAATTGTTGTAGTTTTTTGTTCAGTAAGAGGAGCAGTCCTGATTTTTATTAAGTTATTATGATTAACTCCTCTTGTGATCATTTTTAGTTTGTAAAATTTAGTTAATCGGGGAACAGACACAGTTTCTATAGGAATGTGGGAGTTGTGGGGGGGTGACGGCGGTAAGGATACTGCAGAGAGGCGTGTAGGACTGGATCTTTGCGTCCTAGGCTCAACTCTGGCCTGTCAATCTTTTGGTTGTCTAATAAAATCAGCCATATTTTTTGATAAGTATCATCAAAAGTAGGATGAATGCCATCTCTCCTAATAAGCCTAGGTTTTCCCCAAAAACTTTTCCAATTGTCTATGTAGTACACATCGTTTGCTGGAAACCACCTAGACAGCCAGCGGCTGAATGACGACATGCGGCTATACATGTCGTCACTGATCAGATTTGGCAGGGGTCGGCATGAGACAGAATCATCTGTCTATGAGTGGGTGTGTGTCACTGTCTCTATGAGAAGAAACATTGTAAAATCTTTTGGATTTAGCATGTGGCAAAGTAGAAAATTCACAATAATAAGAAAATATTTATAAAAAACTATGCTAAGTAACAATAAAACTGTGTTATTTATCATTGTTGAATTTTAAATTTAATTTATTGTTGAATTGTTCTTTCTTAGACTTTTGACTTAAATTTGTTAGAACTTTTTTGCAATAAAGAGGTACTCTGTTTGTTCCCAAAATAAAAAGGAGTCAGTTGGCTGTGAGTCCTATGATAGGACACACGACTACAGGAGCACAGAAGAAATGTTCACAGTTGACCTTTACTTGCAGATACATTATAGAAAGCACACAGGGGCGAGGCAGAGAGGTATAGTCACAAACAGGCATTAGTCAAAAACAAACCAGAAATAATAATCGAGCAAAGGGTTAATCCACATGACCCAAATCTCAGGACAGGCAGGTGATATATTACGTAGGCAAACAAAGGAAATTAACACATAAGAATGCTGAAAATAAACAGCTGCTATTGCACAATATGCAAATCTGTTGGGTAATAATGGGGGAAGGGCAGTTATAAATACTGGAGGATTAATTCGAGAAAGAAAAGGAGGGTGTGGAGATGTCAAACTGGACAGTTTTGAACCCTCATTAACGAGGTAGACAAGTAGCATTAAGGGCCTTGCCTAGGGACCCTCATTCGATTTTGTTCTAACTGGGAATTGAACCCACGCCCCACCGTGCCAAAGTCAGCAGCGTTATATACATACATATTGTATATACATACTAATTTAACTTTACACGACAATATGGTATTATATTATAAAGAAATAATAATTTGAGTCAAACATGTTATTTAAAGTAAGTAACATAAATTTAATATTTGTTATGAAAAGGAATATTTTTTTCATTTGGCCACATTCTGATCTCATTTATATTTAGATTCTTCAAAATAGCCACCCTCTGCTTTGATAACTGCTTTGCACACTCTTGGCATTCTCCCTATAAGCTTCATGAGGTAGTCACCTGAAATGGTTTTCACCTTACAGGTGTGTCCCTTGTGAGTGTTCATATGTGGACTTTCTTACCTTGATGGGGTTGGGAAAATAAAGGAAAACCATTGGATAGAGAAGGTGTTTCCAAACTTTTTAACGGTAGCATGATTATATGTATGTATTTTGTCTAAATATACATAGCCAGAGGGATACAGTAGGTGAAAATTATTAGGACTGATTATGTCTAGTAAAGTGGCAGAGGAACTTCAAAATAAAGAGTTCTTGACCATGACAGATACTATGTAAATGCAGAATTTAAGCAGTTTGAAAAGTAGCATTAGCAGTGAATGGACTATTCTTAATAGAAAACACTTCCTTTTTTATCTCATAAACAGACACTATAGGCAATAACATGCAGTCTGGTTAAATTCCTAAATGCTGCTTCACTGCAAGAAATAGAATTATCTTAGAGCAATAAATGATTCCTCCTTATGCTTTTAATTTATTAGACGAATTGTTAAATTTATATAATTTAACTATGCTAAAATTAGAAACAACACAGAACCTGAAATAAAGGAAAAGATTCAGAAGACATAAAGTCATGGTTTTCAGAGGTAGATCTAGCCCTGCTCAGGGCTTTTCATGTTATATTCTCAGAGTGGTTATTGTAAGAAAACAAGATTATTTCTAACCTACTTTCACGTCGTGGTTTTTCTTCTCCTGTGTTTTAGTAAGCACTATAATTGTTACTTTAACTTAGAATCGCCAAATGTTACACATACTTGCTTTAAATTGGTGCTGCAACACATGTTAAAAAATTTAAATTTTAGAATTTTATCAAATTTTCCAGATTAATATAGTTAAGATGTATTTTAGCAGTAGTAGTAGTAAGCAGTAGTAACCTCAAAATTATTTTCTGTTGTATGAATGCTAGTCAGAGAGGCCAGATTGCGATGGTTTGGACATGTGCAGAGGAGGGACAGTGAATATATTGGTAGAAGGATGTTAGAGATGGAGCTGCCAGGCAAGAGGACGAGAGGACGACCAAGGAGGAGATATATGGATGTTCTAACAGAGGACATGAGGTTAGCTGGTGTCAGAGAGGAAGATGCCCAGGATAGAGTGAAGTGGAAAAGGATGATTCGCTGTGGCAACCGATGGGAAAAGCCGAAAGAGAAGTAGTAGTAGTAATGCTAAGGGTTATGCTGACGTGATGTTATTTGTATTGATACACATCTCATACTAATTTAAACATCTCATACTAATTTAAGGTAACATTGCAAATCCTCTCTGAACAGAATGGATTAACTCACACAACAAAAATTTTGGCTGGCTGATTGAAAGTCATTATTGTATTTAGCAGGATAAAATCAAACAAAAGAAATTTATCCTGAATTTAATTGTGCATTGAACTTACATGTGCTGATACATTTTCTCTGAATGTACGAAATTGCAAAACATCACACAAGAGACAATTTAAATTTTTTAAGTTGTAGGATTCTCATTATTGTAATGTTTCTGATAGGAAGTGCACACGCTACAAGAAATCTCACACAACACAGTAATGCATGATTAAACAAAAAAGACAATTAATAAAATTAAATAAATAAAAATTTAAATTAAATACATTAAAATATATTTTGAATAAGTTAGAAAGTGGGCAGGCCTTTGATTTTACATAGACACCGATCAGGCATAACCTTATGACCACCTGTGCAATTTATTGAACTCCAATAAAAAGCCTCCGGCATGAGTTTTACTTTTACTAGGTTATGTCAGTAGAGTCGTAAAGTGCATTATGAGAAGAGATAGTACTAGTGTTTTCGCCACCCTATTTAAAACGAATAAAGTGAGATGCAGCCTACTGCATTTGTTCTTTTATTTAATAAAAGACAGATGTGCCCTTTACAATATAATATGCCCTTAGTTATGCTTAGACGTTATTGAAGGCTACAGAAAAGTGTAAAGACTAAATTATATTTTATTTGAAGTTTTTTTATAAATAAAATTTATGCTCCTATACAACTAAAGTGCAAATAGGCTATGTTTTTGTAGCGAGCGTTTTTTATTAAGAAAAAGAAAGTTGCCAGGTGGCAATGTGGCAGGTGTGGAAAGCAAAGTACAGTTGACAAAGACCCAAGATTGATTAAACTGTAAAATCACTTACATTTTCCTGTGTTACATAAGCCTTCCATTGATCCTAACCAGTTGCTTATGTGTTTAAAAAAAATAAAATATTTTAACAATGAAAAACTCGACACTGTACTGCAGAATTGTCAATTATGGCTGAAGCTGAAATTGATATTTTTATATAAATTTTTGGCGTCTGTTAGCATTTTGCGAATATTTTTAGTATCAATGTATTAGTCACTTGCCATTAATTTACATGTCAACATTATGTTTACAGGAAATGTAATGTGGTTAAAATTGCATTTCTTGGAATTTAATCAGGTTTGCAGTTTAGGTTTGCATATTAATCTAACACAAAAAAGGTCAGAATAATATCACCTTTGGAATGTCTTAATTTGTATTTCTTGATTACATGGTAAGACTAAATTCTCACTATGGTGACTGTGACTTTAACAGTTCTATTTTCCAGTTTGGTGCATTTTTAAAACCAACATTTGGCAAACAAGACAAAGAAAACAACACGTGAAACTGTCACCAAGTGAACTAAGAGTATAGTGCTTTGGAAAATAATATTAATTTATACATTCACACAATAGTGTAATTATTGTCTGTCACCTATGTTAATAGATAATGTTATTACATTGTTTGGTTTATTATTCTATTGGACCAGACTGACAAGAGTAATCTGCCCGAACCAGGATTCTGGAGACAATGTGACTGTTTTTAATGTTTCTGATCAGTGCAAAGGTGAATTTTATAGTACTTTTATCCAGTGTCATACAGTCTTTAAGATCATTGTGAATCCGCGATTTTTTAATGATGAAAAAGTTATTTTTCTCCGGAGTGATGACAGTTCAGATGGAAATCAGCAGAATCTATTGCTGGTTTGACAGTAGCCATGACAACAGTACCAGGCAGAATGCAGTCATGATACTGATCTTGTAGGTTACTCCACTTGAAGCTGTAAATGAGAACAACATTTAACAAACATTAATTTTAAAAATAACTGCAGCTTTTGAGTTTTGTTCAAATAGAAGTTAATTTTACTTACGTATGCCATTCACAATGATGGAGATGCCTTCAATGTCAAAGCCATTGACATATGGAGCTGCATCCCTCAAAACACGTGCAATCTCAGTGTTATTAGGAACAAATGTGCCGATAAAGGCAAGTACCAAATCGTTGTAGACTGATCCATTTCTGCAAAGGGAGAAAAATATATTACTTTATATCACAATTAGGCCACGAGCCTAAAAATATAATAAAATTAGAATGAACAAATTACCTGAATCCCACCATGTCCAAGCCGTCGAAGCAAGAAGGAAATGCATTTTGGAACCTAGGTTGAAGCTATCAAAACAGAAAACATTATTTACAAATGTTTTTCCTTTTTCTTTCATTGAAATTATAGACTTTCTGGACCGTATAAATATTTCCTAATAATTAATTTTTTTGTATTTTCTGCCACCCAAAGCAAAACAAGACCAGCAAGTAAGGCATCACTAAAGCCTTTAGAAGAATGGATGAGTGATTTTCTGTTTACAACAGACTCTATTTCTGAGCAATGCTGACATTTTTTGAAGAGATAATTTCTACCTAGGGTTAAGTTAAATTTTAAAGACTGTATCTCTCTGGTTCTCTTTTGATTTTTCACTCTATATACTTATTTATTATAGGTGCATTTACTAAAATAATATGCAAGTTTAGCATTCCTTCCATTTTGGCTTTTAAAAAACCTATATAGCATATTATCAAGAGAAATACTGAACTGACCAACATCCTAAATAAATACATTTTCAAGATCTTGCATCAGTGAATAAATCAAAATATTAATTTCTTATATGTCAATATTTAATTACGCTTGAGACTAACAATAAAATTTCCTTGAATTGGTGGATAAAACAATCATATCATATCATGCACTAATAATGCTTGATGTGAGGTTTACCTGTGCTGTTATATTTGCAGCTCGATGGAGAAATTGTTGAGAGGATGAATTGTTCAAGTCCAATGTAAACACGTCTAGACGAGACCTGAAAGTCACTGCCACTGTTGTGAGTGCAGCAGCTGTAGCTATAGCAGTTGTGATTTCAGGAGTTGTAGTTGTAGCAGTTGTGATTACAGGAGTTGTTGTTGTAGCCGTTGTAGTTGTATTTGGATCTGTAACTGGACTGGCTGAAAAAAAAGGTATTAAGTAAATAAGTGTTACCTAAAAAATAGGTATTAAGTAAAAATATATTTCTTTTGCATTTATCTAATTCTGAAATTATGAATTTTAACAGTTATGTGCATTACATGTACTCTGGCTAAATTGACTATCTATATTGTACATCACTGAAAAACACTGTTATGAATACATGGTATAAGTGTTTCTTTATTTCAAATTATTATACATACTTTTGTTTCTCACAACATGAGCTGCATATTATTTATAATATTTTTGTGTTGTGTTTACTTACATATTAACAGGACACTGTGGGGGTTTATAGCCACAGAGAAGTTATCGCTGGAATTGTTTATAGCCAGTATGAAGGTTTGAACAACCACAGTATTCATTGGGAGATCTGCAATGGGAATGGTGTCACTGAACACAATCCCTATTTCTGCTTCAGTTCCATTCACTTGTGTTGTAGCACTCCTGTATAAAAAAAATAAGAAAAGTAATAGTCTTAAACTATTGTGTTGCCTTGTTAAACTGTGTGATTTTAAAATGTCAAAATCAACAATGAAACCCACAAGTCTAACTTAAAAGTAAAATTAATAAGCTATTGAAAATAATAATGTTTTACCTGAAAGCCTTCACATAGCAGTGGTCAAACCGGTTATTGAATTTTTTACCATATATTTCATTACACTGCAACAAGAAAGAAAAATAAGTAATGGGTTGAAAATACCTAAAAAGCAACTGCAAACTTTGTCAGTATATTTTCTAGGTAATAGATTTGTCTTTTATGTCATGTACATTATGTAACTGACACACTCCCTAAAAATTAATGCATGTCAAATGTCTCTCACCATTCCTACAATTTGTTGTTCTAGAGCTTGGAACTGACTGGTCATGCGGCTGGTAAGTTCAGATGAAAATGTTTCATTTGGTAAGATTGCTGAGATAGTATAAATAGGGAAAGCGCTGTTTAGAGCAGTAGCTGTAGTTATGAAAGCAGTTGTTGTAGTTGTCAGAGTTGTTACTGATATAGTTGTGGGTGCTTCAGTTTTTGTTATGGATGCTTGAGTTGTTTCAGTAGTGAGTGTTGTAGTTGTTGTTGTTTCACTTCTTGTTGGTGACTCAGTTGTTGTGGTGGTTGTTGCTGTCTCAGTTTTGGATGTTTCAGTTGTGGTTGTATTTGGCGTATCATTAGTTGTGGATGTTGTTGGTGTCTCAGCTGTTTTTATTGGAGTTTCAATTGTGCTTGTAGGTGTTTCAGCTGTCGTTGTTGGAGTCTCAGGTGTTGTTTCAGTAATAGTTGTAGTTTGTGTCTTAGTAGTGGTGGTTGTTGGTGGTGTTTCAGTTGCTATTTCAGTTGTTGTTGGTGTCTCAGTTGTTGTTGTTGGTTCAGTTGTAGTTGTTGTTGGTGTCTCAGTTGTTGTGGTTGTGGGAGTTTCAGTTGTGGTGGTTGTTTCAGATGTGGTTGTGGGAGTTTCAGTTGTGGTGGGAGTTTCAGTTGTGGTTGTTGGTGTCTCAGTTGTTGTTGGTTCAGTTGTGGTTGTTGTTGGTGTCTCAGTTGTTGTGGTTGTGAGAGTTTCCATTGTGGTGGTTGTTTCAGATGTGCTTGTGGGAGGTTCAGTTTTGGTGGTTGTTTCAGTTCTTGTTGTTGTTGGTGTCTCGGTTGTTGTGATTGTTGTGCTCGTAGGAGTTTCAGTTGTGGTTGTTGTTACATATGTGGTTGTTGTTGATGTCTCAGTTGTTGTGGGAGTTTCAGTTGTGGTGGTTGTTTCAATTGTAGTGGTTGTTTCGGTTGTGGTTGTTGTTGGTGTCTCCGTTGTGGTTGTTGTTGGTGTGTCAGTTGTAATTGCTGGTTCAGTTGTGGTTGTTGTCTGTGTCTCAGTTGTTGTTGGTTCAGTTATAATTGTAGTTGGTGTCTCAGTTGTTGTCGTTGTTGTGGGAGTTTCACTTGTGGTTGTTGTTTCAGATGTGGTTGTGGGAGTTTCAGTTTTGGTGGTTGTTTCAGTTGTGGTTGTTGGTGCTGTATCAGTTGTAATTGCTGGTTCAGTTGTGGTTGTTGTTTGTGTGTCAGTTGTTGTTGGTTCAGTTGTGGTTGTTGTTGGTGTCTCAGTTGTTGTGGTTGTGGGAGTTTCAGTTGTGTTGGTTGTTGGTGTCTCAGTTGTTATGGTTTTGGGAATTTCCGTTGTGGTGGTTGTTTCAGTTGTGGTTGTTTTTGGTGTCTCGGTTGTTGTGATTGTTGGAGTTTCAGTTGTGGTGGTTGTTTCAGATGTTGTTGTGGGAGTTGCAGTTGTGGTGGTTGTTTCAGTTGTGGTTGTTGTTGATGTGTCAGATGTTGTGGTCTTGGGAGTTTCAGTTGTGGTCGTTGTTACATATGTGGTTGTTGTTGATGTCTCAGTTGTTGTGGGAGTTTCAGTTGTGGTGGTTGTTTCAATTGTAGTGGTTGTTTCGGTTGTGGTTGTTGTTGGTGTCTCCGTTGTGGTTGTTCTTGGTGTGTCAGTTGTTGGTTCATTTGTGGTTGTTGTTGGTATCTCAGTTGTTGTGGTTGTGGGAGTTTCCGTTGTGGTTGTTTTTGGTGTCTCAGTTGTAGTTGTCTCAGTTGTTGTTGTTGGTTCAGTTGTAGTTGTTGTTGGTGCCTCAGTCGTTGTGGTGGTTGTTGGTATCTCAGTGGTTGTTGTTTCCGTTGTGGTTGTTGTGGGTGTCTCTGTGGTTGTGGTGGTTGTGGGAGTTTCAGTTGTGGTGGTTGTTTCAGCTGTGGTTGTTGTTGGTGTCTCAGTGGTTGTGGTTGTTGTTGTTGTCTCAGTTGTGGTTGTTGTGGGAGTCTCAGTGGTTGTAGTTGTTGGTGTCTCAGTTGTGGTGGTTGTTTCAGTTGTGGTTGTTGTGGGTGTCTCAGTGGTTGTGGTTGTTGTTGGTGTCTCAGTGGTTGTAGTTGTTGTTGGTGTCTCAGTTGTGGTGGTTGTTTCAGTTGTGGTTGTTGTGGGTGTCTCTGTTGTTGTGGTTGTGGGAGTTTCAGTTGTGGTTGTTTCAGTTGTTGTTGTTGTTGGTGTCTCGGTGGTTGTGGTTGTCTCAGTTGTGGTTGTTGTTTGAGTTGTAGTTGTTGGTATGGGTGTCTCGGTTGTAGTTGTTGTTTCAGTTGTTGTTGTGGGTGTGTCCATTGTAGTTGTTGTTGCTGTCTCAGTTGTGGTGGTTGTTTCAGTTGTGGTTGTTGTTGGTGTGTCGGTGGTTGTTGTTGGTGTCTCAGTGGTTGTAGTTGTTGTTGGTGTCTCAGTTGTGGTGGTTGTTTCAGTTGTGGTTGTGGTGGGTGTCTCTGTGGTTGTAATGGTTGTGGGAATTTCAGTTGTGGTTGTTGGTGTCTCAGTGGTTGTGGTTTCAGTTGTGGTTGTTGTTGATGTCTCAGTTGTGGTTGTTGTGGGAGTCTCAGTTGTGGTTGTTGTTGGAGTATCAGTTGTGGTGGTTGTTTCAGTTGTTGTTGTAGGTGTGTCAGTTGTTGTGGTTTTTTCAGTTGTGGTTGTTTCAGTTGTGGTTGTTGTTGGTGTCTCGGTGGTTGTGGGTGTCTCGGTTGTAGTTGTTCTTTCAGTTGTTGTTGTGGGTGTTTCCGTTGTAGTTTTTGTTGGTGTCTCAGTTGTGGTGGTTGTTTCAGTTGTGGTTGTTGTGGGTGTCTCTGTGGTTGTGGTGGTTGTTGGTGTCTCAGTTGTGGTGGTTGTTTCAGTTGGGGTTGTTGTGGGTGTCTCTGTGGTTGTGGTGGTTTTTGGTGTCTCAGTTGTGGTGGTTGTTTCAGTTGTGGTTGTTGTTGGTGTCTCTGTGGTTGTAATGGTTGTGGGAGTTTTAGTGGTGGTGGTTGTGGGAGTTTCAGTGGTGGTGGTTGTTGGTGTCTCAGTGGTTGTGGTTTCAGTTGTGGTTGTTGTTGACGTCTCAGTTGTGGTTGTTGTGGGAGTCTCAGTTGTGGTTGTTGTTTCAGGTGTTGTTGTAGGTGTGTCAGTTGTTGTGGTTGTTTCAGTTGTGGTTGTTGTGGGTGTCTCAGTTGTGGTGGTTTTTTCTGTTGTGGTTGTTGTGGGTGTCTCTGTGGTTGTGGTGGTTGTGGGAGTTTCAGTTGTGGTTGTTTCAGTTGTTGTTGTTGTTGTTGGTGTCTTGGTGGTTGTGGGTGTCTCGGTTGTAGTTGTTGTTTCAGTTGTTGTTGTGGGAATGTCTGTTGTAGTTGTTGTTGGTGTCTCAGTTGTGGTGGTTGTTACAGTTGTGGTTGTTGTGGTTGTCTCTGTGGTTGTAGTGGTTGTGGGAGTTTCAGTGGTGGTGGTTGTTGGTGTCTCAGTGGTTGTGGTTTCAGTTGTGGTTGTTGTTGATGTCTCAGTTGTGGTTGTTGTGGGAGTCTCAGTTGTGATTGTTGTTGGAGTATCAGTTGTGGTGGTTGTTTCAGTTGTTGTTGTAGGTGTGTCCGTTTTTGTGGTTGTTTCAGTTGTGGTTGTTGTGGGTGGGTCAGTTGTAGTTGATGTTTCAGTTGTTGTTGTTGTTTTGGGTGTCTCGGTTGTGGTGGTTGTCGGTGTCTCAGTGGTTGTAGTTATTGTTGGTGTTTCAGTTGTGGTGGTTGTTTCAGTTGTGGGTGTCTCTGTGGTTGTGGAGGTTGTGGGAGTTTCAGTTGTGGTTGTTTCAGTTGTGGTTGTTCTCTCAGTTGTTGTGGGAGTTTCAGTTGTGGTGGTTGTTTCAATTGTAGTGGTTGTTTCAGTGGTGGTTGTTGTTGGTGTCACCGTTGTGGTTGTTGTTGGTGTCTCAGTTGTAATTGCTGGTTCAGTTGTGGTTGTTGTCTGTGTCTCAGTTGCTGTTGGTTCAGTTGTTGTTGGTGTCTCAGTTGTTGTGGGAGTTTCACTTGTAGTTGTTTCAGATGTGGTTGTGGGAGTTTCAGTTTTAGTGGTTGTTTCAGTTGTGGTTGTTGTTGGTGTCTCCGTTGTGGTTGTTAGTGGTGTGTCAGTTGTAATTGCTGGTTCAGTTGTGGTTGCTGTTTGTGTCTCAGTTGTTGGTTCAGCTGTGGTTGTTGTTGGTTTCTCAGTTGTTGTGGTTGTGGGAGTTTCAGTTTTGGTGGTTTTTTCAGTTAAGGTTGTTGTTGGTGTCTCGGTTGTTGCGATTGTTGTAGTTTCAGTTGTGGCAGTGGTTTCAGATTTGGTTGTTGTTCGTGTATCAATTGTTGTTGGTTCATTTGTGGTTGTTGTTGGTATCTCAGTTGTTGTGGTTGTAGGAGTTTTCGTTGTGGTTGTTTTTGGTGTCTCAGTTGTTGTGGTTGTTGTGGGAGTTTCAGTTGTGGTTGTTGTTGTGGGTGTCTCAGTTGTGGCTGTCTCGGTTGTAGTTGTTGTTTCAGTTGTTGTAGCTGTGTCAGTTGTTGTGGATGTTGTGGGAGTTTCAGTTGTCGTTGTTGGTGTGTCAGTTGTAGTTGTTTCAGTCGTTGTTGTTGTGGGTGTCTCTGATGTGGTGGTTGTAGTTGTTTCAGTTGCTGTTGTGGGTGTCTCTGTTATAGTTGTTATTACAGTTGATGTTGTAGGTATGTCAGTTGTTGTGGTTTTCTCATTTGTCTCAGTTGTGGTTGATTCAGTTGTGGTTGTTGGTTGTGTATCAGTTGTAATTGCTGGTTCAGTTGTGGTTGTTGTTTGTGTGTCAGTTGTTGGTTCAGTTGTGGTTGTTGTTGGTGTCTCAGTTGTTGTGGTCGTGGGAGTTTCAGTTGTGGTGGTTGTTTCAGTTGTGGTGGTTGTTGGTGTCTCAGTTGGTATGGTTTTGGGAGTTTCAGTTGTGGTGGTTGTTTCAATTGTAGTGGTTGTTTCAGTTGTGGTTGTTGTTGATGTCTCCGTTGTGGTTGTTGTTGGTGTCTCAGTTGTGGGAGTTTCAATTGTGGTTGTTGTTTCAGATGTGGTTGTGGGAGTTTCAGTTTTGGTGGTAGTTTCAGTTTTGGTTTTTGTTGGTGTCTCCGTTGTGGTTGTTTGTGGTGTTTCAGTTGTAATTGCTGGTTCAGTTGTGGTTGTTGTTTGTGTCTCAGTTGTTGTGGTTGTGGGAGTTTCAGTTGTGGTGGTTGTTGTGGGGGTCTCAGTTGTGGTTGTTGTGGCTTTCTCGGTTGTAGTTGTTGTTTCAGTTGTTGTAGGTGTGTCAGTTGTTGTGGTTGTTGTGGGAGTTTCAGTTGTGGTGTTTGGTGTGTCAGTTGTAGTTGTTTCAGTCGTGGTTGTTGTGGGTGTCTCTGTGGTGTTGGTGGTTGTGGGAATTTCAGTTGTGGTGGTTGTTTGAGATGTGGTGGTTGTTTCAGTTGTGGTTGTTGTGGGTGTGTCTGTGGTTTTGGTGGTCGTTTCAGGTGTGGTTGTTGTTGGTGTTTCTGTGACTGTGGTTGATGTTTCAGTTGTGGTAGTTGCTGGTGTGTCAGTTGTGGTTGTTGTTGGTGTCTCGGTGATTGTGGTTGTTGTTTCAGTTGTGGTGGTTGTTGGTGTCTCAGTGGTTGTCGTTGTTTCAGTTGTGGTTGATGTTAGTGTGTCAGTTGTGGTTGTTGGTGGTGTATCAGTTGTAATTGCTGGTTCAGTTGTGGTTGTTGTTTGTGTGTCAGTTGTTGTTGGTTCAGTTGTGGTGGTTGTTGGTGTCTCAGTTGTTGTCGTCGTGGGAGTTTCAGTTGTGGCGGTTGTTTCAGATGTTGTTGTGGGAGTTGCAGTTGTGGTGGTTGTTTCAGTTGTGGTTGTTGTTGGTGTATCGGTTGTGGTTGTTGTTGGTGTGTCAGATGTTGTGGTCTTAGGAGTTTCAGTTGTGGTCGTTGTTACATTTGTGGTTGTTGTTGGTATCTCAGTTGTTGTGGTTGTGGGAGTTTCCGTTGTGGTTGTTTTTGGTGTCTCAGTTGTAGTTGTCTCAGTTGTTGTGGTTGTTGTGGGAGTTTCAGTTGTGGTTGTTGTTGTGGGGGTCTCAGTTGTGGTTGTTGTGGCTGTCTCGGTTGTAGTTGTTGTTTTAGTTGTTGTAGGTGTGTCAGTTGTTGTGGTTGTTGTGGGAGTTTCAGTTGTGGTTGTTGGTGTGTCAGTTGTAGTTGTTTCAGTCGTGGTTGTTGTGGGTGTCTCTGTGGTTGTGGTGGTTGTTTCAGATGTGGTGGTTGTTTCAGTTGTGGGTGTGTCTGTGGTTGTGGTGGTCGTTTCAGTTGTGGTTGTTGTTGGTGTCTCGGTGATTGTGGTTGTTGTTTCAGTTGTGGTTGTTGTTGGTGTCACAGTGGTTGTTGTTGGAGTATCTGTTGTGATGGTTGTTTCAGTTGTGGTGGTTGTTGGTGTCTCAGTGGTTGTGGTTGTCTCAGTTGTCTCAGTTGTGGTTGTTTCAGTTGTGGTTGTTGTGGGTGTGTCAGTTGGAGTTGTTATTACAGTTGATGTTGTAGGTGTGTCAGTTGTGGTGGTTGTTGTGGGAGTTTCAATTGTGGTTGTTTCAGTTGTGGTTGTTGTGGGTGTGTCTGTGGGTCTGGTGGTTGTGGGAGTTTCAGTTGTGGTTGTTGTTGGTGTCTTTGTGGTTGTTGTTGGTGTCTCGGTGGTTGTGGTTTTTGTTGGCGTCACAGGTGTTGTGGTTGGTTCAGTTGTAGTTGTTGTTGGTGTCTCAGTTGTGGTTGTGGGAGTTTCAGTTGTGGTGGTTGTTTCAGATGTGGTTGTGGGAGTGTCAGTTGTGGTGGGAGTTTCAGTTGTGGTTGATGTTGGTGTGTCAGTTGTGGTTGTTGGTGGTGTATCAGTTGTAATTGCTGGTTCAGTTGTGGTTGTTGTTTGTGTGTCAGTTGTTGTTGGTTCAGTTGTGGTTGTTGTTAGTGTCTCAGTTGTTGTGGTCGTGGGAGTTTCAGTTGTAGTGGTTGTTTCAGTTGTGGTGGTTGTTGGTGTCTCAGTTGTTATGGTTTTGGGAGTTTCCGTTGTGGTGGTTGTTTCAGATGTTGTTGTCGGAGTTGCAGTTGTGGTGGGTGTTTCAGTTGTGGTTGTTGTTGGTGTATCGGTTGTGGTTGATGTTGGTGTGTCAGATGGTGTGGTCTTAGGAGTTTCAGTTGTGGTCGTTGTTACATATGTGGTTGTTGTTAGTGTATCAATTGTTGTTGGTTCATTTGTGGTTGTTGTTGGTATCTCAGTTGTTGTGGTTGTTGGAGTTTCCGTTGTGGTTGTTTTTGGTGTCTCAGTTGTTGTGGTTGTTGTGGGAGTTTCAGTTGTGGTTGTTGTTGTGGGGGTCTCAGTTGTGGTTGTTGTGGCTGTCTCGGTTGTAGTTGTTGTTTCAGTTGTTGTAGCTGTGTCAGTTGTTGTGGATGTTGTGGGAGTTTCAGTTGTCGTTGTTGGTGTGTCAGTTGTAGTTGTTTCAGTCGTTGTTGTTGTTGGTTCAGCTGTGGTTGTTGTTGGTGTCTCAGTTGTTGTGGTTGTGGGAGTTTCAGTTGTGGCAGTGGTTTCAGATGTGGTTGTTGTTGGTGTATCAATTGTTGTTGGTTCATTTGTGGTTGTTGTTGGTATCTCAGTTGTTGTGGTTGTGGGAGTTTCCGTTGTGGTTGTTTTTGGTGTCTCAGTTGTAGTTGTCTCAGTTGTTGTGGGAGTTTCACTTGTGGTTGTGTTTGTGGGGGTCTCAGTTGTGGTTGTTGTGGCTTTCTCGGTTGTAGTTGTTGTTTCAGTTGTTGTAGGTGTGTCAGTTTTTGTGGTTGTTGTGGGAGTTTCAGTTGTGGTGTTTGGTGTGTCAGTTGTAGTTGTTTCAGTCGTGGTTGTTGTGGGTGTCTCTGTGGTTGTGGTGGTTGTGGGAATTTCAGTTGTGGTGGTTGTTTGAGATGTGGTGGTTGTTTCAGTTGTGGTTGTTGTGGGTGTGTCTGTGGTTGTGGTGGTCGTTTCAGTTGTGGTTGTTGTTGGTGTCTCTGTGATTGTGGTTGATGTTTCAGTTGTGGTTGTTGCTGGCGTGTCAGTTGTGGTTGTTGTTGGTGTCTCGGTGATTGTGGTTGTTGTTTCAGTTGTGGTGGTCGTTGGTGTCTCAGTGGTTGTCGTTGTTTCAGTTGTGGTTGATGTTAGTGTGTCAGTTGTGGTTGTTGCTGGTGTATCAGTTGTAATTGCTGGTTCAGTTGTGGTTTTTGTTTGTGTGTCAGTTGTTGTTGGTTCAGTTGTGGTGGTTGTTGGTGTCTCAGTTGTTGTCGTCGTGGGAGTTTCAGTTGTGGTGGTTGTTTCAGTTGTGGTGGTTGTTGGTGTCTCAGTTGTTGTAATTGTTGGAGTTTCAGTTGTGGTGGTTGTTTCAGATGTCGTTGTGGTGGTTGTTGTGGGTGTTTCTGTTGTGGTGGTTGTTTGAGTTGTAATTGTTGTTGTTTGTGTTTCAGTTGTGGTTGTTCTTGGTGTGTCAGTTGTTGGTTCATTTGTGGTTGTTGTTGGTATCTCAGTTGTTGTGGTTGTGGGAGTTTCCGTTGTGGTTGTTTTTGGTGTCTCAGTTGTTGTTGTTTCAGTTGTTGTAGGTGTGTCAGTTTTTGTGGTTGTTGTGGGAGTTTCAGTTGTGGTTGTTGGTGTGTCAGTTGTAGTTGTTTCAGTCGTGGTTGTTGTGGGTGTCTCTGTGGTTGTGGTGGTTGTTTCAGATGTGGTGGTTGTTTCAGTTGTGGGTGTGTCTGTGGTTGTGGTGGTCGTTTCAGTTGTGGTTGTTGTTGGTGTCTCGGTGATTGTGGTTGTTGTTTCAGTTGTGGTTGTTGTTGGTGTCACAGTGGTTGTTGTTGGAGTATCTGTTGTGATGGTTGTTTCAGTTGTGGTGGTTGTTGGTGTCTCAGTGGTTGTGGTTGTCTCAGTTGTCTCAGTTGTGGTTGTTTCAGTTGTGGTTGTTGTGGGTGTGTCAGTTGGAGTTGTTATTACAGTTGATGTTGTAGGTGTGTCAGTTGTGGTGGTTGTTGTGGGAGTTTCAATTGTGGTTGTTTCAGTTGTGGTTGATGTTGGTGTGTCAGTTGTAGTTGTTTCAGTTGTGGTTGTTGTGGGTGTGTCTGTGGGTCTGGTGGTTGTGGGAGTTTCAGTTGTGGTGGTTGTTGGTGTCTTTGTGGTTGTTGTTGGTGTCTCGGTGGTTGTGGTTTTTGTTGGCGTCACAGGTGTTGTGGTTGGTTCAGTTGTAGTTGTTGTTGGTGTCTCAGTTGTTGTGGTTGTGGGAGTTTCAGTTGTGGTGGTTGTTTCAGATGTGGTTGTGGGAGTGTCAGTTGTGGTGGGAGTTTCAGTTGTGGTTGATGTTGGTGTGTCAGTTGTGGTTGTTGGTGGTGTATCAGTTGTAATTGCTGGTTCAGTTGTGGTTGTTGTTTGTGTGTCAGTTGTTGTTGGTTCAGTTGTGGTTGTTGTTAGTGTCTCAGTTGTTGTGGTCGTGGGAGTTTCAGTTGTGGTGGTTGTTTCAGTTGTGGTGGTTGTTGGTGTCTCAGTTGTTATGGTTTTGGGAGTTTCCGTTGTGGTGGTTGTTTCAGATGTTGTTGTGGGAGTTGCAGTTGTTGTGGTTGTTTCAGTTGTGGTTGTTGTTGGTGTATCAGTTGTGGTTGATGTTGGTGTGTCAGATGGTGTGGTCTTAGGAGTTTCAGTTGTGGTCGTTGTTACATATGTGGTTGTTGTTGATGTCTCAGTTGTTGTGGGAGTTTCAGTTGTGGTGGTTGTTTCAATTGTAGTGGTTGTTTCAGTTGTGGTTGTTGTTGGTGTCTCCGTCGTGGTTGTTTGTGGTGTTTCAGTTGTAATTGCTGGTTCAGTTGTGGTTGTAGTTTGTGTCTCAGTTGTTGTGGTTGTGGGAGTTTCAGTTGTGGTGGTTGTTTCAGATGTGGTTGTGGAAGTGTCAGTTGTGGTGGGAGTTTCAATTGTGGTTGTTGTTGGTGTCTCAGTTGTTGGTTGAGTTGTGGTTGTTGTTGTTGTCTCAGTTGTTGTGGTTGTGAGAGTTTCCATTGTGGTGGTTGTTTCAGATGTGTTTGTGGGAGGTTCAGTCTTGGTGGTTGTTTCAGTTGTGGTTGTTGTTCCAGATGTCGTTGTGGGAGTTGCAGTTGTGGTGGTTGTTGTGGGTGTTTCTGTTGTGGTGGTTGTTTGGGTTGTAATTGTTGTTGTTTGTGTCTCAGTTGTTGATGGTTCAGCTGTGGTTGTTGTTGGTGTCTCAGTTGTTGTGGTTGTGGGAGTTTCAGTTGTGGCAGTGGTTTCAGATGTGGTTGTTGTTGGTGTATCAATTGTTGTTGGTTCATTTGTGGTTGTTGTTGGTATCTCAGTTGTTGTGGTTGTGGGAGTTTCCGTTGTGGTTGTTTTTGGTGTCTCAGTTGTTTCAGTTGTTGTAGGTGTGTCAGTTTTTGTGGTTGTTGTGGGAGTTTCAGTTGTGGTTGTTGGTGTGTCAGTTGTAGTTGTTTCAGTCGTGGTTGTTGTGTGTGTCTCTGTGGTTGTGGTGGTTGTGGGAATTTCAGTTGTGGTGGTTGTTTGAGATGTGGTGGTTTTTTCAGTTGTGGTTGTTGTTGGTGTCTCTGTGATTGTGGTTGATGTTTCAGTTGTGGTAGTTGCTGGTGTGTCAGTTGTGGTTGTTGTTGGTGTCTCGGTGATTGTGGTTGTTGTTTCAGTTGTGGTGGTTGTTGGTGTCTCAGTGGTTGTCGTTGTTTCAGTTGTGGTTGATGTTAGTGTGTCAGTTGTGGTTGTTGGTGGTGTATCAGTTGTAATTGCTGGTTCAGTTGTGGTTGTTGTTTGTGTCTCAGTTGTTGTCGTCGTGGGAGTTTCAGTTGTGGTGGTTGTTTCAGATGTTGTTGTGGGAGTTGCAGTTGTGGTGGTTGTTTCAGTTGTGGTTGTTGGTGTATCGGTTGTGGTTGTTGTTGGTGTGTCAGATGTTGTGGTCTTAGGAGTTTCAGTTGTGGTCGTTGTTACATATGAGGTTGTTGTTGGTGTATCAATTGTTGTTGGTTCATTTGTGGTTGTTGTTGGTATCTCAGTTTTTGTGGTTGTTGGAGTTTCCTTTGTGGTTGTTTTTGGGGTCTCAGTTGTAGTTGTCTCAGTTGTTGTGGTTGTTGTGGGAGTTTCAGTTGTGGTTTTTGTTGTGGGGGTCTCAGTTGTGGTTGTTGTGGGTGTGTCAGTTGGAGTTGTTATTACAGTTGATGTTGTAGGTGTGGTGGTTGTTGTGGGAGTTTCAATTGTGGTTGTTTCAGTTGTGGTTGATGTTGGTGTGTCAGTTGTAGTTGTTTCAGTTGTGGTTGTTGTGGGTGTCTCAGTTGTTGTGGTTGTGGGAGTTTCCATTGTGGCAGTGGTTTTAGATGTGGTTGTTGTTGGTGTATCAATTGTTGTTGGTTCATTTGTGGTTGTTGTTGGTATCTCAGTTGTTGTGGTTGTGGGAGTTTCCGTTGTGATTGTTTTTGGTGTCTCAGTTGTAGTTGTCTCAGTTGTTGTGGGAGTTTCACTTGTGGTTGTTGTTGTGGGGGTCTCAGTTGTGGTTGTTGTGGCTGTCTCGGTTATAGTTGTTGTGGTTGTTGTGGGAGTTTCAGTTGTGGTGGTTGGTGTGTCAGTTGTAGTTTTTTCAGTCGTGGTTGTTGTGGGTGTCTCTGTGGTTGTGGTGGTTGTGGGAATCTCAGTTGTGGTGGTTGTTTGAGATGTGGTGGTTGTTTCAGTTGTGGTTGTTGTGGGTGTGTCTGTGGTTGTGGTGGTCGTTTCAGTTGTGGTTGTTGTTGGTGTCTCTGTGATTGTGGTTGATGTTTCAGTTGTGGTTGTTGCTGGTGTGTCAATTGTGGTTGTTGTTGGTGTCTCGGTGATTGTGGTTGTTGTTTCAGTTGTGGTGGTTGTTGGTGTCTCAGTGGTTGTCATTGTTTCAGTTGTGGTTGATGTTAGTGTGTCAGTTGTGGTTGTTGGTGGTGTATCAGTTGTAATTGCTGGTTCAGTTGTGGTTGTTGTTTGTGTGTCAGTTGTTGTTGGTTCAGTTGTGGTGGTTGTTGGTTTCTCAGTTATTGTCGTCGTGGGAGTTTCAGTTGTGGTGGTTGTTTCAGTTGTGGTGGTTGTTGGTGTCTCAGTTGTTGTAATTGTTGGATTTTCAGTTGTGGTGGTTTTTTCAGATTTCGTTGTGGGAGTTTCAGTTGTGGTGGTTGTTGTGGGTGTTTCTGTTGTGGTGGTTGTTTGAGTTGTAATTGTTGTTGTTTGTGTCTCAGTTGTTGATGGTTCAGCTGTGGTTGTTGTTGGTGTCTCATTTGTTGTGGTTTTGGGAGTTTCAGTTGTGGCAGTGGTTTCAGATGTGGTTGTTGTTGGTGTATCAATTGTTGTTGGTTCATTTGTGGTTGTTGTTGGTATCTCAGTTGTTGTGGTTGTGGGAGTTTCCGTTGTGGTTGTTTTTGGTGTCTCAGTTGTTGTTGTTTCAGTTGTTGTAGGTGTGTCAGTTGTTGTGGTTGTTGTGGGAGTTTCAGTTGTGGTTGTTGGTGTGTCAGTTGTAGTTGTTTCAGTCGTGGTTGTTGTGGGTGTCTCTGTGGTTGTGGTGGTTGTGGGAATTTCAGTTGTGGTGGTTGTTTGAGATGTGGTGGTTGTTTCAGTTGTGGTTGTTGTGGGTGTGTCTGTGGTTGTGGTGGTCGTATCAGTTGTGGTTGTTGTTGGTGTCTCTGTGATTGTGGTTGATGTTTCAGTTGTGGTAGTTGCTGGTGTGTCAGTTGTGGTTGTTGTTGGTGTCTCGGTGATTGTGGTTGTTGTTTCAGTTGTGGTGGTTTTTGGTGTCTCAGTGGTTGTCGTTGTTTCAGTTGTGGTTGATGTTAGTGTGTCAGTTGTGGTTGTTGGTGGTGTATCAGTTGTAATTGCTGGTTCAGTTGTGGTTGTTGTTTGTGTGTTAGTTGTTGTTGGTTCAGTTGTGGTGGTTGTTGGTGTCTCAGTTGTTGTCGTCGTGGGAGTTTCAGTTGTGGTGGTTGTTTCAGATGTTGTTGTGGGAGTTGCAGTTGTGGTGGTTGTTTCAGTTGTGGTTGTTGTTGGTGTATCGGTTGTGGTTGTTGTTGGTGTGTCAGATGTTGTGGTCTTAGGAGTTTCAGTTGTGGTCGTTGTTACATATGTGGTTGTTGTTGGTGTATCAATTGTTGTTGGTTCATTTGTGGTTGTTGGAGTTTCTGTTGTGGTTGTTTTTGGTGTCTCAGTTGTAGTTGTGTCAGTTGTTGTGGTTGTTGTGGGAGTTTCAGTTGTGGTTGTTGTTGTGGGGGTCTCAGTTGTGGTTGTTGTGGCTGTCTCGGTTGTAGTTGTTGTTTTAGTTGTTGTAGGTGTGTCAGTTGTTGTGGTTGTTGTGGGAGTTTCAGTTGTGGTTGTTGGTGTGTCAGATGTAGTTGTTTCAGTCGTGGTTGTTGTGGGTGTCTCTGTGGTTGTGGTGGTTGTGGGAATTTCAGTTGTGGTGGTTGTTTCAGATGTGGTGGTTGTTTCAGTTGTGGGTGTGTCTGTGGTTGTGGTGGTCGTTTCAGTTGTGGTTGTTGTTGGTGTCTCGGTGATTGTGGTTGTTGTTTCAGTTGTGGTTGTTGTTGGTGTCACAGTGGTTGTTGTTGGAGTATCTGTTGTGATGGTTGTTTCAGTTGTGGTGGTTGTTGGTGTCTCAGTGGTTGTGGTTGTCTCAGTTGTCTCAGTTGTGGTTGTTTCAGTTGTGGTTGTTGTGGGTGTGTCAGTTGGAGTTGTTATTACAGTTGATGTTGTAGGTGTGTCAGTTGTGGTGGTTGTTGTGGGAGTTTCAATTGTGATTGTTTCAGTTGTGGTTGTTGTAGGTGTGTCTGTGGGTCTGGTGGTTGTGGGAGTTTCAGTTGTGGTGGTTGTTGGTGTCTTTGTGGTTGTTGTTGGTGTCTCGGTGGTTGTGGTTTTTGTTGGCGTCACAGGTGTTGTGGTTGGTTCAGTTGTAGTTGTTGTTGGTGTCTCAGTTGTTGTGGTTGTGGGAGTTTCAGTTGTGGTGGTTGTTTCAGATGTGGTTGTGGGAGTGTCAGTTGTGGTGGGAGTTTCAGTTGTGGTTGATGTTGGTGTGTCAGTTGTGGTTGTTGGTGGTGTATCAGTTGTAATTGCTGGTTCAGTTGTGGTTGTTGTTTGTGTGTCAGTTGTTGTTGGTTCAGTTGTGGTTGTTGTTAGTGTCTCAGTTGTTGTGGTCGTGGGAGTTTCAGTTGTGGTGGTTGTTTCAGTTGTGGTGGTTGTTGGTGTCTCAGTTGTTATGGTTTTGGGAGTTTCCGTTGTGGTGGTTGTTTCAGATGTTGTTGTGGGAGTTGCAGTTGTGGTGGTTGTTTCAGTTGTGGTTGTTGTTGGTGTATCAGTTGTGGTTGATGTTGGTGTGTCAGATGGTGTGGTCTTAGGAGTTTCAGTTGTGGTCGTTGTTACATATGTGGTTGTTGTTGATGTCTCAGTTGTTGTGGGAGTTTCAGTTGTGGTGGTTGTTTCAATTGTAGTGGTTGTTTCAGTTGTGGTTGTTGTTGGTGTCTCCGTCGTGGTTGTTTGTGGTGTTTCAGTTGTAATTGCTGGTTCAGTTGTGGTTGTAGTTTGTGTCTCAGTTGTTGTGGTTGTGGGAGTTTCAGTTGTGGTGGTTGTTTCAGATGTGGTTGTGGAAGTGTCAGTTGTGGTGGGAGTTTCAATTGTGGTGGTTGTTGGTGTCTCAGTTATTGTCGTCGTGGGAGTTTCAGTTGTGGTGGTTGTTTCAGTTGTGGTGGTTGTTGGTGTCTCAGTTGTTGTAATTGTTGGATTTTCAGTTGTGGTGGTTTTTTCAGATTTCGTTGTGGGAGTTTCAGTTGTGGTTGTTGTTGTGGGTGTTTCTGTTGTGGTGGTTGTTTGAGTTGTAATTGTTGTTGTTTGTGTCTCAGTTGTTGATGGTTCAGCTGTGGTTGTTGTTGGTGTCTCATTTGTTGTGGTTTTGGGAGTTTCAGTTGTGGCAGTGGTTTCAGATGTGGTTGTTGTTGGTGTATCAATTGTTGTTGGTTCATTTGTGGTTGTTGTTGGTATCTCAGTTGTTGTGGTTGTGGGAGTTTCCGTTGTGGTTGTTTTTGGTGTCTCAGTTGTTGTTGTTTCAGTTGTTGTAGGTGTGTCAGTTGTTGTGGTTGTTGTGGGAGTTTCAGTTGTGGTTGTTGGTGTGTCAGTTGTAGTTGTTTCAGTCGTGGTTGTTGTGGGTGTCTCTGTGGTTGTGGTGGTTGTGGGAATTTCAGTTGTGGTGGTTGTTTGAGATGTGGTGGTTGTTTCAGTTGTGGTTGTTGTGGGTGTGTCTGTGGTTGTGGTGGTCGTATCAGTTGTGGTTGTTGTTGGTGTCTCGGTGATTGTGGTTGTTGTTTCAGTTGTGGTGGTTTTTGGTGTCTCAGTGGTTGTCGTTGTTTCAGTTGTGGTTGATGTTAGTGTGTCAGTTGTGGTTGTTGGTGGTGTATCAGTTGTAATTGCTGGTTCAGTTGTGGTTGTTGTTTGTGTGTTAATTGTTGTTGGTTCAGTTGTGGTGGTTGTTGGTGTCTCAGTTGTTGTCGTCGTGGGAGTTTCAGTTGTGGTGGTTGTTTCAGATGTTGTTGTGGGAGTTGCAGTTGTGGTGGTTGTTTCAGTTGTGGTTGTTGTTGGTGTATCGGTTGTGGTTGTTGTTGGTGTGTCAGATGTTGTGGTCTTAGGAGTTTCAGTTGTGGTCGTTGTTACATATGTGGTTGTTGTTGGTGTATCAATTGTTGTTGGTTCATTTGTGGTTGTTGTTGGTATCTCAGTTGTTGTGGTTGGAGTTTCCGTTGTGGTTGTTTTTGGTGTCTCAGTTGTTGTGGTTGTTGTGGGAGTTTCAGTTGTGGTTGTTGTTGTGGGGGTCTCAGTTGTGGTTGTTGTGGCTGTCTCGGTTGTAGTTGTTGTTTCAGTTGTTGTAGCTGTGTCAGTTGTTGTGGATGTTGTGGGAGGTTCAGTTGTCGTTGTTGGTGTGTCAGTTGTAGTTGTTTCAGTCGTTGTTGTTGTGGGTGTCTCTGATGTGGTGGTTGTAGTTGTTTCAGTTGCTGTTGTGGGTGTCCCTGTTATAGTTGTTATTACAGTTGATGTTGTAGGTATGTCAGTTGTTGTGGTTTTCTCATTTGTCTCAGTTGTGGTTGATTCAGTTGTGGTTGTTGGTTGTGTATCAGTTGTAATTGCTGGTTCAGTTGTGGTTGTTGTTTGTGTGTCAGTTGTTGGTTCAGTTGTGGTTGTTGTTGGTGTCTCAGTTGTTGTGGTCGTGGGAGTTTCAGTTGTGGTGGTTGTTTCAGTTGTGGTGGTTGTTGGTGTCTCAGTTGGTATGGTTTTGGGAGTTTCAGTTGTGGTGGTTGTTTCAATTGTAGTGGTTGTTTCAGTTGTGGTTGTTGTGGGTGTGTCAGTTGTAGTTGATGTTTCAGTTGTTGTTGTTGTGGGTGTCTCCGTTGTGGTGGTTGTTGGTGTCTCAGTGGTTGTAGGTATTGTTGGTGTCTCAGGTGTGGTGGTTGTTTCAGTTGTGGGTGTCTCTGTGGTTGTGGGAGTTTCAGTTGTGGTTGTTTCAGTTGTGGTTTTTGTTGGTGTCACCGTTGTGGTTGTTTTTGGTATCTCAGTTGTAATTGCTGGTTCAGTTGTGGTTGTTGTTTGTGTGTCAGTTGTTGTTTGTTCAGTTGTGGTGGTTGTAGGTGTCTCAGTTGTTGTCGTCGTGGGAGTTTCAGTTGTGGTGGTTGTTGGTGTCTCAGTTGTTATAATTGTTGGAGTTTCAGTTTTGGTGATTGTTTCAGTTGTGGTTTTTGTTGGTGTCTCCGTTGTGGTTGTTTGTGGTGTGTCAGTTGTAATTGCATTTTCAGTTGTGGTTGTTGTTTGTGTCTCAGTTGTTGCTGGTTCAGCTGTGGTAGTTGTTGGTTTCTCAGTTGTTGCGGTTGTGGGAGTTTCAGTTTTGGTGGTTGTTTCAGTTGTGGTTGTTGTTGGTGTCTCGGTCGTAGCGATTGTTGTAGTTTCAGTTGTGGCAGTGGTTTCAGATGTGGTTGTTGTTGGTGTATCAATTGTTGTTGGTTCATTTGTGGTTGTTGTTGGTATCTCAGTTGTTGTGGTTGTGGGAGTTTCCGTTGTGGTTGTTTTTGGTGTCTCAGTTGTAGTTGTCTCAGTTGTTGTGGTTGTTGTGGGGGTTTCAGTTGTGGTTGTTGTTGTGGGTGTCTCAGTTGTGGTTGTTGTGGGTGTCTCGGTTGTGGTTGTTTGTGGTGTGTCAGTTGTAATTGCTGGTTCAGTTGTGGTTGTTGTTTGTGTCTCAGTTGTTGTTGTTTCAGTGGTGGTTGTTGTTGGTGTCTCAGTTGTTGTGGTTGTGGGAGTTTCAGTTTTGGAGATTGTTTCAGTTGTGGTTGTTGTTGGTGTCTCGGTTGTTGCGATTGTTGTAGTTTCAGTTGTGGCAGTGGTTTCAGATGTGGTTGTTGTTGGTGTATCAATTGTTGTTGGTTCATTTTTTGTTGTTGTTGGTATCTCAGTTGTTGTGGTTGTGGGAGTTTCCGTTGTGGTTGTTTTTGGTGTCTCAGTTGTAGTTGTCTCAGTTGTTGTAATTGTTGTGGGGGTTTCAGTTGTGGTTGTTGTTGGTGTCTCAGTTGTGGTTGTTGTGGGTGTCTCGGTTGTAGTTGTTGTTTCAGTTGTAGTTGTTTCAATCGTGGTTGTTGTGGGTGTCTCTGATGTGGTGGTTGTGGTTGTTTCAGTGGTGGTTGTTGTGGGTGTCTCAGTGGTTGTGATTGTTATTGGTGTCTCAGTGGTTGTGGTTGTCTCACTTGTCTCAGTTGTGGTTGTTGTGGTTGTTTCAGTTGTGGTTGTTGTGGGTGTGTCAGTTGTAGTTGTTTCAGTTGCTGTTGTGGGTGTCTCTGTTATAGTTGTTATTACAGTTGATGTTGTAGGTGTGTCAATTGTTGTGGTTTTCTCATTTGTCTCAGTTGTGATGGTTTCAGTTGTGGTTGTTGGTGGTGTATCAGTTGTAATTGCTGGTTCAGTTGTGGTTGTTGTTTGTGTGTCAGTTGTTGTTGGTTCAGTTGTGGTTGTTGTTGGTGTCTCAGTTGTTGTGGTCGTGGGAGTTTCAGTTGTGGTGGTTGTTTCAGTTGTGGTGGTTGTTGGTGTCTCAGTTGGTATGGTTTTGGGAGTTTCCGTTGTGGTGGTTGTTTCAGATGTTGTTGTGGGAGTTGCAGTTGTGGTGGTTGTTTCAGTTGTGGTTGTTGTTGGTGTATCGGTTGTGGTTGTTGTTGGTGTTTCAGATGTTGCGGTCTTAGGAGTTTCAGTTGTGGTCGTTGTTACATATGTGGTTGTTGTTGATGTCTCAGTTGTTGTGGGAGTTTCAGTTGTGGTGGTTGTTTCAATTGTAGTGGTTGTTTCAGTTGTGGTTGTTGTTGGTGTCTCCGTTGTTGTTGTTGGTGTCTCAGTTGCTATGGGAGTTTCACTTGTGGTTGTTGTTTCAGATGTGGTTGTGAGAGTTTCAGTTTTGGTGGTAGTTTCACTTGTGGTTGTTGTTGGTGTCTTCGTTGTGGTTGTTTGTGGTGTTTCAGTTGTAATTGCTGGTTCAGTTGTGGCTGTTGTTGGTGTATCAATTGTTGTTGGTTCATTTGTGGTTGTGGTTGGTATCTCAGTTGTTGTGGTTTTTGGAGTTTCCGTTGTGGTTGTTTTTGGTGTCTCAGTTGTAGTTTTCTCAGTTGTTGTGGTTGTTGTGGGAGTTTCAGTTGTGGTTGTTGTTGTGGGGGTCTCAGTTGTGGTTGTTGTGGCTGTCTCGGTTGTAGTTGTTGGTTTCTCAGTTGTTGTGGTTGTTGTGGGAGATTCAGTTGTAGTTGTTTCAGTCGTGGTTGTTGTGGGTGTCTCTGTGGTTGTGGTGGTTGTGGGAATCTCAGTTGTGGTGGTTGTTTCAGATGTGGTGGTTGTTTCAGTTGTGGTTGTTGTGGGTGTGTCTGTGGTTGTGGTGGTCGTTTCAGTTGTGGTTGTTGTTGGTGTCTCTGTGATTGTGGTTGATGTTTCAGTTGTGGTTGTTGCTGGTGTGTCAGTTGTGGTTGTTGTTGGTGTCTCGGTGATTGTGGTTGTTGTTTCAGTTGTGGTTGTTGTTGGTGTCACAGTGGTTGTTGTTGGAGTATCAGTTGTGATGGTTGTTTCAGTTGTGGTGGTTGTTGGTGTCTCAGTGGTTGTGGTTGTGGGAGTTTCAGTTGTGGTGGTTGTTTCAGATGTGGTTGTGGGAGTGTCAGTTGTGGTGGGAGTTTCAGTTGTGGTTGATGTTGGTGTGTCAGTTGTGGTTGTTGGTGGTGTATCAGTTGTAATTGCTGGTTCAGTTGTGGTTGTTGTTTGTGTGTCAGTTGTTGTTGGTTCAGTTGTGGTTGTTGTTAGTGTCTCAGTTGTTGTGGTCGTGGGAGTTTCAGTTGTGGTGGTTGTTTCAGTTGTGGTGGTTGTTGGTGTCTCAGTTGTTATGGTTTTGGGAGTTTCCGTTGTGGTGGTTGTTTCAGATGTTGTTGTGGGAGTTGCAGTTGTTGTGGTTGTTCCAGTTGTGGTTGTTGTTGGTGTATCAGTTGTGGTTGATGTTGGTGTGTCAGATGGTGTGGTCTTAGGAGTTTCAGTTGTGGTCGTCGTTACATATGTGGTTGTTGTTGATGTCTCAGTTGTTGTTGGAGTTTCAGTTGTGGTGGTTGTTTCAATTGTAGTGGTTGTTTCAGTTGTGGTTGTTGTTGGTGTCTCCGTCGTGGTTGTTTGTGGTGTGTCAGTTGTAATTGCTGGTTCAGTTGTGGTTGTAGTTTGTGTCTCAGTTGTTGTGGTTGTGGGAGTTTCAGTTGTGGTGGTTGTTTCAGATGTGGTTGTGGGAGTGTCAGTTGTGGTGGGAGTTTCAATTGTGGTTGTTGTTGGTGTCTCAGTTGTTGGTTCAGTTGTGGTTGTTGTTGTCTCAGTTGTTGTGGTTGTGAGAGTTTCCATTGTGGTGGTTGTTTCAGATGTGTTTGTGGGAGGTTCAGTTTTGGTGGTTGTTTCAGTTGTGGTTGTTGTTGGTGTCTCGGTTGTTGTAATTCTTGTAGTTTCAGTTGTGGTGGTTGTTCCAGATGTCGTTGTGGGAGTTGCAGTTGTGGTGGTTGTTGTGGGTGTTTCTGTTGTGGTGGTTGTTTGGGTTGTAATTGTTGTTGTTTGTGTCTCAGTTGTTGATGGTTCAGCTGTGGTTGTTGTTGGTGTCTCAGTTGTTGTGGTTGTGGGAGTTTCAGTTGTGGCAGTGGTTTCAGATGTGGTTGTTGTTGGTGTATCAATTGTTGTTGGTTCATTTGTGGTTGTTGTTGGTATCTCAGTTGTTGTGGTTGTGGGAGTTTCCGTTGTGGTTGTTTTTGGTGTCTCAGTTGTTTCAGTTGTTGTAGGTGTGTCAGTTTTTGTGGTTGTTGTGGGAGTTTCAGTTGTGGTTGTTGGTGTGTCAGTTGTAGTTGTTTCAGTCGTGGTTGTTGTGTGTGTCTCTGTGGTTGTGGTGGTTGTGGGAATTTCAGTTGTGGTGGTTGTTTGAGATGTGGTGGTTGTTTCAGTTGTGGTTGTTGTTGGTGTCTCTGTGATTGTGGTTGATGTTTCAGTTGTGGTAGTTGCTGGTGTGTCAGTTGTGGTTGTTGTTGGTGTCTCAGTTGTTGGTTCAGTTGTGGTTGTTGTTGTTGTCTCAGTTTTTGTGGTTGTTGGAGTTTCCGTTGTGGTTGTTTTTGGTGTCTCAGTTGTAGTTGTCTCAGTTGTTGTGGTTGTTGTGGGAGTTTCAGTTGTGGTTTTTGTTGTGGGGGTCTCAGTTGTGGTTGTTGTGGCTGTCTCGGTTGTAGTTGTTGTTTTAGTTGTTGTTGGTGTGTTAGTTGTTGTGGTTGTTGTGGGAGTTTCAGTTGTGGTTGTAGGTGTGTCAGTTGTAGTTGTTTCAGTCGTGGTTGTTGTGGGTGTCTCTGTGGTTGTGGTGGTTGTGGGAATTTCAGTTGTGGTGGTTGTTTCAGATGTGGTGGTTGTTTCAGTTGTGGGTGTGTCTGTGGTTGTGGTGGTCGTTTCAGTTGTGGTTGTTGTTGGTGTCTCGGTGATTGTGGTTGTTGTTTCCCTTGTGGTTGTTGTGGGTGTCTCTGTGGTTGTGGGGGTTGTGGGAGTTTCAGTTGTGGTGGTTGTTTCAGATGTCGTTGTGGGAGTTGCAGTTGTGGTGGTTGTTGTGGGAGTTTCCGTTGTGGTTGTTTTTGGTGTCTCAGTTGTTGTTGTTTCAGTTGTTGTAGGTGTATCAGTTGTTGTGGTTGTTGTGGGAGTTTCAGTTGTGGTTGTTGGTGTGTCAGTTGTAGTTGTTTCAGTTGTGGTTGTTGTGGGTGTCTCTGTGGTTGTGGTTGTTGGTGTCTCGGTGGTTGTGGTTTTTGTTGGCGTCACAGGTGTTGTGGTTGGTTCAGTTGTAGTTGTTGTTGGTGTCTCAGTTGTGGTAGTTGTTTCAGATGTGGTTGTGGGAGTGTCAGTTGTGGTGGGAGTTTCAGTTGTGGTTGTTGTTGGTTCAGTTGTGGTTGTTGTTGTTGTCTCAGTTGTTGTGGTTGTGAGAGTTTCCATTGTGGTGGTTGTTTCAGATGTGTTTGTGGGAGGTTCAGTTTTGGTGGTTGTTTCAGTTGTGGTTGTTGTTGGTGTCTTGGTTGTTGTAATTGTTGGAGTTTCAGTTGTGGTGGTTGTTTCAGATGTCGTTGTGGGAGTTGCAGTTGTGGTGGTTGTTGTGGGTGTTTCTGTTGTGGTGGTTGTTTGAGTTGTAATTGTTGTTGTGGGTGTCTTGGTTGTAGTTGTTGTTTCAGTTGTTGTGGTGGGTGTGTCCGTTGTGGTCGTTTTTGGTGTTTCAGTGGTTGTTGTTGGTGTCTCAGTGATTGTAGTTGTTGTTGGTGTCTCAGTTGTGGTGGTTGTTTCAGTTGTGGTTTTTGTGGGTGTCTCTGTGGTTGTAATGGTTGTGGGAGTTTCAGTTGTGGTTGTTTCAGTTGTGGTTGTTGTGGGTGTCTCAGTTGTGGTGGTTGTTTCTGTTGCGGTTGTTGTGGGTGTCTCTGTGGTTCTGGTGGTTGTGGGAGTTTCAGTTGTGGTTGTTTCAGTTGTTGTTGTTGTTGGTGTCTCTGTGCTGGTTTTGGTAGTTTTTTGGCTTTTAGGTGTTGTGGTTATTTCACATGTTTTAGTGTTCTGAGTTGTTGTCATTTTAGGAATTTTAGTAGTTGTTGTTTCTTGAGTTTTTGTTGTTTTGGGTATTTCACTTGTTGTTGTAGTTCTTTGAGTAGGTGTGGGTGTCTCTATAGTTCTTGTTTTCTGAGTTGTTGTGGGTTTCCCTGTTCTTGTCATTTCCAGAGTTGTTGCCTTGGTTGTTTGGGTTTTCCGAGTGGTCATTGATGTAGGTGTTTCTGTGGTTGTGTTTTTTTCCTGAGTTGTTGTGGGTGTGTCAGTTGTTGTTGTTGTTTGTCCCTTTCTTTTTGTAGTTTCCTGAGTAGTTTTCAGCGTTGTTTTCATTTTTGGTATCTCAGTAGTTAATGTTTCTTTAGTTGTAGTCTGAGGTGTTGCAGTTGTAGTTTTCTTTTTTGTTTTTGTAGCTCTCTGACCTTTTGTCGCTGGTGTTTCAGTTGTTTTTGAGATTTTGTGAGTTGTAGTTACTGTGGGTGCCTTCAATTTTGTTGTAGTTTTCCAATCTCTAGTTTTTGTGGCACATCCACGTGATGTAGTTTCCCATTTTTCTTTTGTTGTGGGTGTCTCTGTTCTAGTTTTTTGAGTGGTTGTTGCTTTTGTGGCTTGTTCAATTTTAATGGGTCTTCCAGTTGTTGAAGTTTTTTGATTTGCAGGTTTTGTGATTATTTCAGTTGTTATTGTGTTCTGAGTTGTTGTCATTTTGGGTATCTCAGTAGTTGTTTCCTGACTTGTAGTTGTGAAGGCGTTTTCTATTGTTTTTGTTTCCTGAGCAGTTGTAGTTGTGGGTTTTTGCTTTCTTGAAGCAGTTTCCATAGGGTTAATAAATCCTACATCAATTTGAAACTTTGATTAGTCATATTTAAGTGTTCACTCAGAAAACTTACATGAATATCCATTTATATTCATAAGTGTCCTGCCCCCTTTCTAGCAACTTTGTCCCTACATTATGCTATTATTCAGATCCCTCTTACGACTCTTTTTCAAAAAAGCGCATAGCAATATATCTAGTGACTTTTATTGAAAACTGACATGAAAGCCAAAATAAATTGTTTAACGTCATTTTATCTTTATTATCAGACTGAAAATATGCATTCTTTATTTAAGTGATTATAAATACATAACAGCACTGAAACAACATTACTTCACCATAAAACCACTTCTTTGTGGCCCTTTACTTGTAACAACCACAGGTATAACTAGATATGTTTCATTTTTGCAGCCTTTCACCACTGCGAGATTGGAAGGCTGAACATTTTCTTGCATGCTTGCAGTGCCACGGACGGCCGCATGGCAGCGTGCCTGTTCACACTTAAAGCACTAAACAGTATAGATCTGAAAACACATAAAACAAAAACGATTTTTCATCGTGGTAATTTGTTCTTTTCTTCAAATGCTGTTTGCAGCCTTTGGAGCTGTTATATTTGAAATACTGAACAATTTAAAAAGTGAAAGCAAGAAAAAAACATTGTATTACACGATCGTAGTTCCATGAACAGCCACAGTTTTTTAGATATGAGGCCTTAATTTCTGGCGATAGCGCCCCCTAGATGAATACCCGCACGCCATTACATCAGTGTTTTCATAGGTGCATCCTGATCGTATAACCCAAATTTTATCAAATGCAAGTTGATCTAATGAAAATAAAAGGTAGATTCTATATTATCAGCCACATGGTGATACTACAGAGTTTGCACTATAATAAGTGAAGCATTTCATCATGGGGCAACTGTCCACAAAGTTTTATAACATTATGATTTGTAGTTTTTGAGTTATTTTAGTTGATTAGAGCAATCACACTAATAATCATTAGTGAAACAATTCCAGATGGAAGTGACTAGTCTAAACACTGTCGAACAGCAGTCTATGTGAGGATGTGCAAATGTGCTGTTTAGAATGACAGACATAAAATGTTTTTGTGTTGTTATCATGTACAGTTTTTACTACATTAATGCAGCATAATGAACAGTAAACTGTCAGCTTTACTACAACTCGGTCTTCACTTGCTCCAGATTAACTGATTCAGAGTTTATAGAGAAACTGTCCATGAAACCCTATTATGATTTGTTCATAGGCATACTGTCTTCACCTTTATAATAAATACAATAAAAGTCCAAAATAGCATAAACAAATGGTTAATTATCTAACATAATGTTTATTTCAGTACCATCAAGCATTTATTTAAGTTTTACGTATAAAATGGATTTACTAGAATTAAGTATAAGATTTTGGTAACACCTCTCAGGCAACAATACTTCAAATTTCAAGAGTCAAAAGTTTGATTAATACCCCAAAAATGTTATTTAAAAAATGTTTTTTAGTGATAAAGGGACCATATGTGTAGAAAATGATGTTCGAAACTATCATTCAAATTTGACTTTACTATACTTATTTCCTCAAATATGAGTAAAAATTAATTACTGTTTCTGACTAAAATCACAGGCTCAGGGCTTAAAGGGTTTTTAAGCTTCAAGGTACTTACGTGGCAATTGGTTTTACATAACTTAGCTTACCTAATAAAATCAGGAACACGAATATCCTTCCAACACCCATCGTATTGTAGCTCTAAAAAATAAAAAAAACAGAGAAGAACTTTTAAAACTTCTACATGACAGGTACTACAGTAAATTTTAAGACCGTGATTTTATGTTACAGCTAAGATTCCAGTTTAATTTCTATTGCATTGTTATAAGTTAGGTGCTTTTTGTCCACTTTTAGTTGTTCACTGGTCTTGGCTTGTATATAGGCATTCATTTTTCTGTTTTGTGTCTGTCCCTGCAGCATTCCTCTGTTCCTCTGCTGGTTACCAGTGCACTCACAGTTTGCCTTCCATCATCTTCACCAGTGCCTTTCATCATCATCATCATCACTACCCCAGCATGTTTGTATTTAAGGCCTTGCATTTAGTTTTGGGGGTTGTTAGTGTGTCCTGGTTCGTTCTGGCACGGTTCCCCGATCTCCAGCCCTTAATACTGGTCGTGAGTCTGTAGATAGTTTTGGCAGTTCAGGTTTTGTTATAGCCTAAGAGTCTCTGCTTTTGAGTTTATGCAGTTTGTGAGTTAACATTGTTAAAGCTTTTGAGAGAGTTTTGTTAGAGCACAGGTTTATGCCTTTATGTTCATACTGTTGTGAGTTAATAGTGTTAAACCTTTGAGAGAGTTTTGTTTGAGCACAGATCTGTGTGTTAGGCATCATAGGATCTGTAGTTCGTGTGATAATTTATAACTGTATTTCATGTGCAAATAAACCTGTTGCACATTCTGCGTGTCTCAGCTTCTGCTTTTGGGTCCAGTAGTTACAGTTTCTTGGTTACAGTTTCTTGGTTACAGTATCTAGTTGCGGTAATCATTACATGCATCAAAGAAATGCAGAAGTACGATAGAGCAAGAGTTTTACTTGGGATTTCTTTGCCATGCAGTGTAGGGGACATCAGAGACATTTTTTTGGCAGAGCCCAGTAAGCAAGAGAAATAGTTTGGCCTGGATGGTGGTGTGTAGGAGGGTACTGTTAGTTATTGTTATTAAGTGAAAGTCAGAACTTTGAGCCTGATGCAGGCTGCTGCTATAAGCCAGCGCATAAATATGAACAGTATTGTGACATGTCCATTTTTGCTAATCAAAAATGGGAAATGCTGCTATCTTGTGCTGTTGATTTTGATTATGATTACTGGTGGTAGTCTATAAGTAGGGCAATAATCAAGAAAACAGAAATTAAATATTATTTGGCTAATGTGAAATAATTAAGTTATGCACTATTCTATGGTAGCACTGGATTGGGCAACGCAACCCCGTTTTCTCATGCTCCTACTTCTCAAGCACCAGCCCGCAGCTGTGACAAATTAGAAGTAAATAGTTACTATAGTTGATAAATAGTTGCAACCTGCTCAGCTCTTGTCTTGTGTCACTAAAAGTCATGGGGTGTCATGTTAAACTCAAAATATAAGTAAAAGTTAGGTATGCAAAAAATCCAATTTCTAACAGCAGAAACAGGAAAATAGGTTAACTAAAAGAAGCACATTAATAAGGTGAAATAAAGAACACATATAAAAAGAGAAAAACAAAGCAACAAAAATACACTGTTATTCTTTGTTCTAAACTGTGCAATTAAATATCACAATATATAACTAACAATAAGTCATTTTTCCAAATAAGTTACTGTAATATCAACAGAGTTATGGGACTGTAATTTAAAGTAACCACAGATTTTTTAAAAATGTGATAACTTACTGTTAGCTGTACTGGAACTGTAGTGGTATAGTTTAACACATACTGTCCATGTCAGGAATGCATTTTTTATTTTGCAAAATTTGTGCAATGCAGTTTTCAATTGTGTGATTTACGATTTTGAAATGTCATTTACAGTGTGTCGTTAATGTTACGTGATATGTTTTTTAAAATGTACTCATTCTAGTATATCTTTAATGAAATCTGATTGTTTATAGTAAAATTTATATTTTGTCAACAACATAAATATTCATACATGTGCAAAAATGTTTATAGTAAACAACTAAAATAACTGAACTAACTTCTTAGGCTCAGGAGGTAAAAAGGTCATTCATTAATCTTGGGGACATGTGTCCAGTCTATCTCAGCGTAACACAAATTAATATAGTATAAGGTTTGTAATTTTAATTCATTAGCTGATGTACATGGTAAATGGTAAATGCCCGCTTATCCAAACCCCCACAATGTCACTTCTCATAAGTCATAAAGTAATTCTTGAGTTCATTCCTGTCAGACTGCAAACATTTAAATTTTCTGTAAAATTTCTTATCAGCTAAGGGCTTTGTAGCCAATCCTTTTGCTAAGAACTGGTATGAAACATCTGTGAAAAACAAAACGAAATCACTAGATGCCATTTGCCAAATGTTGATCTTGGCTTAGTGTCATGGAAACAAAACAATGCAATGCATTTTTATTTCCTCATATTTTTCTTAGGTGTCAAGCTATGACATCAATATGTTCTCATACGAAATCTTTCTAATAATATTAATAATAAGATATGAAATATAATAAAATATTTCTTAATGTGGGTAAAAAGTAAAGTCATTATAATTTGAGCAACTTTTGAACACCATTTGTGATTTCTAATTCAAATCAATTAATTCATTGATATATTTTTTATTCAGTGGTAGTTGGGCAAAAACATTTAGATATTTTTTTTTAATATGAATATTTCAACAATCTTTAATCCTTTTCTTTTCAGTATTTCTAAAAGAACATATATCTAAGAGTTTTGTTGGCTACCCTCCTTTTGCATTTACATTTACATTTAGTCATTTGGCAGACGCTTTTAAGTGACTACTTATATGTGAGGTACAAGGCAAGCAAAAGATCTAAGTCAAGGAGAAAACTTCGAAGCAAAGGGCTATCAAAGAAGTCTTTCTGTTAAGTGAGATGCAACTACAAAGAGCAGAAACTATGAGAAAGAGCATAAACTTTTTTTTGTTTTTTTAAGTGCAAAGTAAGATGCTGAAGGGTTCTGTTTTCAGCAGTTTTTTAAATATTAAAAGTGAGATCACTCAGTGTGCAGAGTTTGGCAGCTCATTCCACCATTGCAGGATCACTGAGCTGAAGAGTTTTCCATGGTGTCTTCTGTGTGTCGGCCACACGTCGTTCTCTGGCCAAGGACCATTTTATTTAGAGTATTAAATTTACATTATTGTTCTGATATTTTGCAACTACTTTGGAACTGAGATTTACAGTCTTAATCCAACCGAATCAAAATCAAGGTGAATCAAATATGGTTAAATAAAGAATTTTAGATGTTAAAATATTAATTCTTGTCTAAAATCATTTACATTTAGGTGCAAAAGTTTGCATCATCTTATTTTAAAATGTAAAATCATCATCAAAATATCACATGCTGTGATATTTGTAAAATGAGAAAACCATATCCCCATATAATTTGTCATAATAGATGATAGACATGTATTTTTTTAAATGGTAATCACTGTACTTTTTTGCACCATTAGTACAATCAAATGCATACTTAATAAATAATCACACAAATTCTACAGGTAGGAATTGAAAATGTACTTACCCAAATTGAAATATAAGATGAAAAGTTAGTAAATCCCTCTTTTTATCTGATGTAGAGTGAATGTATTTTGCTCATTCCACTTCACATCTGTATCCTTCTGAAGCTCTCAGTGTCTGTGAAAGTCAGTAGTTGTGAGGAGTATTGTATAACAGAATGTAACAAAGCCTAATAATAGGATGGGAGATCTCTTTCTGAAATGTATTAACTGTGAAACCTAAAGAACAAAAACAAAACTACATAGTTTGTCAACTTTTTTGGCAGATTCTTGGCATGGAATGAGCATGGCATACTCCCTTCATTTTTCTTTTGTGATGCAAATACCAAATGCGTTGCAAAGTACATTAATTATATGTGAATGTAGTTCAACCAGTGTGGCAACCACTGACAAATATGAATTTAATACAGTATACAGCAGTAAGCATCTTAGTTTCATTTTTATATTTGTCTTAGTGAGTGGCAAGCTTTGACAGAAATATTATCTCAAATGAAAATGTTATATTTAATAAAAGATAAATGTGCTGTTCTGATTTAATCATAAATGTCAATGTTTTCAAAGTTGACAACTTCAGCATATTGCTGAAATAAAGACTTACACTACATTTCCTTTTTATTGTGTTTTACCTGTTTTACGTAGAGGGTAAGTACAGCTAACTAACTGTGTACTTATGAGAAACAACGTTGTACCTCCACAATAACTGTGGATACATACTTGTTGTTGCTTGCAAATTTTAGGAAGTAATGGGGTAATAAGGTGAAAATATGAGAAATAGCTACAGTGTTAATATTTTAGTTAAGGGGTACTTATTAAGTATTTACATGGTAACTTGGTAACATGGTAAAATATGTACAGTGTTTACATTACACTACATTACATTACAGCCCTAGTTGTTGTACCTACTAAATAACATCAGGTAACAAAGGGCTTTAGACAGTACATTTTGAGAAAATAAATAGCACATATGCTTTAATTTGTATTGCCTCAAACCACTGAAAATGTATTTAAATCGGTTGAGTTATCAGAGGTACTGTACAGTTATACTATTGTTACAAATAAGTACACAGCAAGTTTGCTTTTTTTTACGCAACTTTTACATTTAAATTTATTGTCACTTGGCAGACGCATTTATACAATGTCTGCCTTGTCATTTTTAGCTGAAATGTGCAAAAGCTTTTACAATTGGTTGTCTAAGTCCAGAGAAAACAGGGAGAAATGGCAGTATTATGTGCTCTGGCTGAAAATGGTCATATCTTACAACAACCAGAATGCATTGTGCTCTGACAGGTCCCGAGTCACTCCCGAGCTGTCGCAATTGGTCCCACCTGTACAACCTACTGTCGGGGTGTGTGTTTAAATGAAGCGTAACTTATCTGGTTTACAGACAGACATTCGAACCTTGCTAGTTTTTTTTTTTAATCTTATCTTTTTTGTTCGAAATGTCTTTCAAGGCACATTGGTGTCAAGCTGCAGTATACCAGCTTGCAAATCAGCCACTGAGAAAAAAATTGCTCTAGAAAGTTTGCAAGCCTGAGATTGTAATGCTGATTGTTCACAACCTGGGAAACAGACGTGACTGGCAATGTGCAGTAACGCTACGGCTTCAGCATCCTCGTCCTGCTCCATACACCGTACCGTATCATCTACAATGTGATCTGACTCGTACAAGTAACCACAACTGTGCTAACCTTTGAACATTCAACGTTAGTTTTGTACGTGTATGCTTGGATAAAATATGGCGGAGGGAACAGTGTAGCTGCAGCAGGTTGGAGCCACCTCTCTCTCAGCCTGACTGTTCCTGGGGGTAGGTACAGCGAAAATGCAGCAATCTGCCAGGGCAGCGGAGGATGACGTGTTTTACGTCATCTTCAGCTGCCCTGGTGCGTTGATGCAGAGGAAAAGAATTTGAATTTCTCTGTAGAGAAAATATGGAGGAATCTGAGTGTACCTTCACTCCTAAATACTATATGAAATATTTTTGATCAACTCCTATTGAAAAGTGTTCCTTTAACTTTCTGTTCACTGGCAGTGCTGCAGATAAACTATAACAATGTAACTTTGATCTGACTGTCTTTTCCAACTTTGCTTCTGTAAATTTCAGCTTTATTTCATAATTAATATGATATGCACCTTTGATTTTTTTTTTCCTGTGTTACTTTTTCCCCTTTTGGCTACCTTGTCTGTGACTGTGGTATTTTAAGTTGCACTTCTTTGAAATAACCTGTCAATCAAATTGATAGCCAACTCCGATGACAGTTTATGCCTTTCTTAAAGGTCATTGTAATTCATTGTCATTTATAAAGATTATATAGGGAGTGGAACCCAGATCAAAGACAACAGGAGAGGGTGTAAATGTTCTGTTTTATCCTCCACCTCCACTACTGTTATCATTACCTGTACCTGGCTGATCCCCCCCTGCCCCAATAACATCAATTACAAGTCCACCATGATTGCACAGCTCCATGTAGTCTCCTATACTTTGATCCAAACCCTCACTTTTAGTAATTCTCTGCTTCTCCCCTAGACTTCCATCTGCTCCCCTATCCTGACCAGATCCACTCCACCCTCTTCATGATTTTGTTTTCATAGATATCTGTATTGTCCAGCCTAATTTTTGGGTCTTTCAATTACTTACCATAACTGTGATAGTAAGTTTTGAATATACATTATTGTAACATTGTAACTATGTTATATTGGAGGTAAAATCTGGTAATACATTATGATTTCAATGTGGCCTGTGTACTCCTAATATAAAAAAACTGCCAAAAACAAAACTCCTCTTCAAACTCCTATGCAGATAAATCTTCACTTTAATGTTCATTAGCCTACAACAGGAAATGACATAACACTCCAAAGGTAAAATGGAAGGCAGAGCCTTTAGCTATCAAGCTCCTCTCCTGTTGAACCATCTTCTAGTAAATGGTAAATGGCCTGCACTTATATAGCACTTTTCTACCTCTTGGTGCTCATAGTGCTTAACAATGCTTCTTATTTACCCATTCACACACTGATGGTATACACTAGGCAGGGGTTTAGGGTCTTGCTAAAGGATGCTTCAATTGGAATGAACATGTGACCAGAGGAGCCAGGGAGTGAACCAACAACTGTAGGATTGATGGACAACACACTACCTACTTTGCCACAGTCTAGATTCAGGAAGCAGACACCCTCTTTACTTTTAAGACTAGGCTCAAAACCTTTCTCTTTTATAAAGGTTATAGTTATTTATAGTCATGCTGCTATAGGCTTAGACTGCTGGGGAACCCAATGCATTTAGCCACTTTCCTCCTGTCTTCCCTCTTTCCTCTCCTCTCACCCCACATTTATAGGTCACCACTGTATGCCATTAACTCTGTGTCTTCTTTCTCCTGTGTTTGTGCTTCTCCCTCTCCCAGTCCCTGTTTTCAGGTTTCCCCGGCTTTGGAACTGTGTGGGTGGCTGCAGCTGAGTTGGTAAGGCAGTCGTCCACAGACCACAGGGTTAGATGCAGAGGTGCAGATGGCCACCCTCTCTGAGCCTGGTTCTGCTGAAGGTTTCTTCTTTTAAAGGGAGTTTTTCCTCTCCACTGTTGCCTATGTCTCCTTAAGGAGAATTAGTTTGGTTTTTCTCTACATGTTTGTATAAACTTGACTTAATTATGTAAATTGCTTTGAGATGACTTTGTTATGAATTGGCACTATATAAATAAAGTCGAATTGAAAAAACTTAATATAACACTGTGCATAAACTTAACTTGTATTTTCACTTAATGCTGGTTTGTCCAGTTGAAGGTTGTTGCATTTACCAATTAGTTTATCTCTTTCTAAAATTTTTTTTATCATAACAATCACGAACATTGGCCATAATGTAATATAGCAGGTCACTGTCAGTGTTAATTTTTTGTTCACTTTTGAACAAACCCACTGTTCATTCCACTAGAACAAATTATGCAAATTAAATTTCAGTCATCGTCATTCTAAATTATATCATAGCAGTAACTGACAAAGTCGGTTCCACAAATGGTGCCAAATTAATTCCCATGTGTCATGTTGCATATCGTGCTGAAACTCTTGAATAAAGGCCAGTATGTCATTAAACAGGTACCACAGAATGCCATCTTGTGCAGGCCAGAAGATCCCGTTCAGAATAATGAATACACTTTACCTTGACAGGTGTTTAATCTCTATTTACCATGATACCTGCAAACAGATCAGGGCACACCTTTCCATATCATTTCGTCACTTTGTCAGGTTTGGTATATTTGAGTGGAACCATAATGCAACGAGACGAGAGGCAGTATTTAAAAAAAATTACAAAATTTGAATTTTATTCAGAAACAAAGAGGGAAGGGAGGACATAACAAATACACTTAACTATATTTGAACTTAACAGAGTGACTGGATAGAAACTGAGACCAGGGAAAAAGGAGGAGAACTAAAGGCGGCATAAAATATCAGCGAAGAAAGGTGGTAGTGCAGGCAACACAAAGTAAGAGTAACTAAAACACTAAGTAACATCAAAACAACATAGCTATCAATAGAAAATTTTCAGCTCCAGATGAAACAGAACAATAATCCAAAAGAAATAAACAAATGAGCTGGCCTGAAAAGAAATCCAATAATCAACTCAATTGTGAATGTCATGGTGTGGATTGGAATAGGTCTAAACTGAAAGGTACAGGCAAACAGAGTGGGTCAGGAGTGAGGACAAAAAAATAGGCAGAGAGAGTGGGTAACCAGACAGGAACGACTAGAGAACACAAACTGAAAGGAGCACAAAGGAAAGCTAAACAAAGAACACAACAACCAAACCTCAGACCAAATGTAAGCTGTTAATAGAGTCCAAGTAACAAGAGTCTGTAGTCCAGTAACATGGATCAGGCAAACAGAAACTAGTGTTGTCCGTCCCAAAGTAAGACGGGAATCTGACAGGAAATGAGGGGAGAACTGAGTATAAACGGACAGAGGGACAACTGAAAACAATAACAACAAGATGGCGCCGCTGACAACGGCCTCTGTGATTTGGTGCGCCCTACTCTGTCTTGTTTTCTGTTTTAATTCAGTTTTCTGCCACTGTTCTGGTGGCTCTTACTCCAGGGAAGAGCCCATGAACATCAGAGCTACTAACCCTGTAGGTTCATTTCTGGCTTCCACCAATGACTTACTAGGTATTTTGATCAAGGAGGTGTGCACCAAAGCGCACTGGCCGACGAAATTCTGTGTGTGGAACGGATTAACCCGGACGCCTTTGTTATTGTTCTTGGTGACTTTAACAAAGGTAATCTCTCCCACCAACTGATGATGGAGGATTAAATATGGCGCTGCTGTTTGTGGTTTCTCATCTCCTGCTCGTATTACCGTTGGTATTGATTTATTTTCTGGCTTTTGAAACTCTACAGGCTGAGGCTCTGCTGGTTTACGATCGTCAGTTCCTTCTGGATCTTTGACAAAATGATTAGGATCAATGCATATTTGATCCTTGTGGACAAAAAACTTTGCCACTGTTCCTGTTGGGAATTCCGACTCACCTGTTACAGGTCTTGCCTCTTCTCCCTCGACGAAAACAATGGCGTGGTAAACACAGTGGTCAGCTGGTGAAGCTGAATACCGGCCTGGCTCGATCCCCTTGTTTCTCCTGAGCAGGACACGGATTGTACCTTCCCTTCGTTGTGCCCTGGCGTTTCTTGGACCCCATCAGAGCCTGCCTGACACCTGCTGCAGGCAGTGATGAGAATTTCCAGCCTCCCTGCCCCTGCTCTCCTCGGCCACGCCAGAGCGGAGTAAACCCCCTTAACCTGAGTGCACTTCCTCGGCTTTCCTGCGCTAAACTACAAGCCCCAGTCAGAATCGGCCTGGTGAATGGCAGATCACTGACCAACAAAACGTTTATCCTGAAGGATTTATTCTGCTCCCATGGTTTGGACTTCCTCTGTGTGACAGGGTCAGTACTGGTGAATGCATTGCTTTTGTTGAACTTTTACCAGATGGATGTTGCTACTTTAACACCCCATGAACGTCGGACCGTGGAGGAGGAACAGTTACCAGTTTTTTAAAAAGATTTTGTAAACAGTGCGTTTTGTCTGCTTCACTTTCCAGCTTCGAGGCAACTCTATTTGAGGTGGGTCGCTCTGACCCAGTACTGTGCCCTGTCGTCTACCGGCCTCCCAAATATAACAATTCTTTTTAAGGATTTGTCTGAATTTTTGGCTGAAATGATGCCCAAATGCAATCGTCACCACTTTGTTGGTGATTTTAATATACATGTGTCTTCCCTTAAATAACCGCTGGTGATAGACTTTTTAGCCATTATTGACTCTTTACTTTGGTGCAATGTGTAGCTGGTCCCACAAACAAACAGGGACGTACATTATATCTTGTTCTCTTTCATGGCTTGTCTCTGTCAAACTTAAAGATCTGCATTGATGTGTTCTCTGATCACCTGCCTATTTTATTTGATGCTGATTTTTCCTGTGCAGCAGTTAAATCATCTGCTCTTGCTCGCCTGTGTTGGATTTTTTAATTCTTCCACCATTGGTCAGTTTTCTGCTGCCTTTAACCAGCTATGTCCTCCCTCTGGCATGACTGTTAATGACACAGAGGAACATAGCTCCTGGTTTCACTCCTCCTGTTGTGCCCTACTGGACACTGGCCCCATTAAAAACTGTATTGCCTAAAGCTAAACCTGACCCTTGGCTCAGCAGCAGGACTCATGAAGCTCAGCAAAAGTGTTGAAAAGCTGAGCGCAGGTAGAAGAAGGATGGGGGTGCAGATCTCCTTTCAAATTCTAAAGGGCTGCAGTATTAAAACACTATTAAAGTTGCTAAAAAAGAATACCTTCCAAACATTATTGCGTCAAATAGCCAAAATTCACGTGTGTTATTTAAGACAATTGACATTCTTTTAAATCTCTCAACAAGACTGTGCTGCCTGGAGTCCTGGCTGAAATGTGCAATAATTTCCCGTACTTTTTTACTGAGAATATTGTCACCACAAGGGCCTCCATCTCAGCTACTGCCTTTGACCCATCTTAAGGAGGTTTTCACCAGTATAGGGCAGTTGGTTTTGTCTATTAAAAACGGCAGCCTGACTTCAGGTGCCGTCCCGGCAAATTTCAAACATGCGGTGATACAACCCCTGCTTAAGAAACCAGATCTCGACCACTCTGAGTTTTTTTTAGGCCCATCTCCAAGCTGCCCTTCATCTCTAAAATTCTAGAGAAAATTGTTTATGTGCATTTGAAATCTTTTTTAGTTGAGCAAAATCTTTAGATCCGGTTTTAAAACCCGGCATTGCACAGTCAGCATTGCTAAGGGTCTTTGATGACATTCTCCTAGCAACTGATGCTGGTGATTTTACGATCCTTGTTTTGCTAGATTTGACTGCTGCTTTTGATACTGTGGACCATATTATTTTATTATCTCAGCTGCAGCATCATCATGGTACCGCTTTGGAATGGTTTAGGTCATATTTGGCGGACAGAACCATAAGTGTGATCCTTGCTGGAGCTGAATCATCTTCAGCTCCCCATTTAATATATTTTCCCTTTATCTACTTCCTCTGGGTTCCATACTGAAAAAGCATGGTATTTCTTTTCATTTTTATGCTGATGACAGTCAAGTTTATATGCCACTGAAGAAATGTGATGACTTCTGAATAAAATCACTTCTGTCTTGCCTTGATGATATTAGGGAGTGGATGGCCATAACTTTTTTAAAGTTTAACAATAAAAAAACCTTGGCCCTTTGGCAGTTAGAGAAGCAGACTGTGTCAAAAAGGTTTTAAGATGGACTGTAATTTTAAATGGGATCTCCAAATTAGTGCAGTTGTAAAGTTTGTTTTTTTCCACCTGGCTAAGGTAAAGCCTTTCGTTACATGGCAGCACTTTGAAACAGTAATCCATGCCTTTATTAAATCTCAGCTGGATTACTGTAATGCACTGTATTTTGGAGTAAATGTATCTTCCTTTGCAGATCTCCAACTGGTCCAAAATGCTTCTGCTCGTCTTACGGTTGGGGCACAAATGAGGGAGCACATAACACCCATCCTGGGGTTTCTCCACTGATTGCCCGTGCATTTTAGAGTTCATTTTAAAATGATTTTATTTGTTTTTTATCTTTAATCTTTTCTTTTATTCTTTTGTTTTTATTGTAATTTTATTTACTATTCATTGTTTTAAGTATTGTCTTAATTGATTTTTTTTCTTTTGACTAGCTGTGTACAGCACTTCGGTCAGCCAAGGCTGTTTTTAAGGGCTTTATAAATAACGTTGAGTTGAGTTTTTAGATCTGCCACAAACAGTCTGCAGGAGACACTGTGACGTCCTACATTAGCTTCCTTGAGGACAGCAATATTCCATCACGTACCAGGGTGAGTTATAACAAAGACCAACCCTGGTTAACAGCTAAACTCAGGCAGCTGAGGTCAGAGAATATGCCTGCGTTTAGAAGTGGGAACAAAGACAAATACAGGAAGGCAAAGTACAGATTTAGCAAGGAGGTGAGCAGAGCTTAATCTGTGCATTGCAAGAGAATGGAACAGCGGTTCTCAGCCAACGACTCCCTCTCTGTCTGGAAAGGGCTGAAAGCAATTACCCATTACAAACCTAGAGCCCCCACTGAATGACTTCTACCACTGCTTTGAGAAACAATGAGACCCCCCACCAGCCATTGATCAGTGGCAGCCCCCCTCCTCCACTATCACACCTAGTCCACTTACACAGCTTCACACCTCACTCTCTTCACAGACATTTTTAACACCTTACTGAAGACCTGTCATGTGCCAGCTTTCTTTAAGGCCTCGACCATTGTGCCGGCGCCAAAAAAGCTGAGGGTCACAAAACTCGATGACTACAGACCCATTGCCCTGACTTCTGTTATCATGAAGTCATTTAAATGCCTCATCTTGTCCCATCTGAAGGACAAGATGCATTGAACTTCAGGAGTGAGATGGACCGTCTGCCGTCATGGTGCAGTACAAACAACCTGGAGTTCAATGCAGTGGAGATTATGGTGGATTTCATGAAGGACCCAGCCCCACTTCCCCCTGTAATCCTCTGTGACACTCCTGTGACCTCTGTTCAGTCTTCTCGCTTCCTGGGTATATGGAATCTGCAATCACAGTCAAAGTCTGGCATGGCCAAGGACAATGCCAAGCTGCAGCGTGCCATCCAGTCTGCAGAGAAGGTGATCGACTGCAACTTCCCATCTCTCCAGGAGCGTCTCAGAACAGTCCCGCCCCCCTAGATAACCCCTCATCTCACAGACACTTTAACTTGCACTTCTTATTTTTATTTTATTATAGTATTCATGTAAATATTCCATATTTGTTGTGTGCCATGCCTACACCAAGACAAATTCCTATTACTTTTAAGTGTTCTTAACTGTGCCTGGCAATAAACAGTTTCCTGATTCTGATTCATGATCTGGACGATGAGTGGTGAAGTTGCCAGAGAGTTATGGACAGGGAATGGTGGAGAGGGCTACAAATTAAAAGTTCTATTTTTGCTGATATCTATCTATTTTTGCTGATATTGAGTTGATGGACCATTACTAGAAAAGCGAGATACAGTATGTCTGGATAAGATGCTTGGAGATATGTAATAAAAATATGTAAATTAACTGTCAGTGAGAAGATCAAAAGTGAATAGCCTGGATCCCTGTACTTTATTTGCAGGTGTAGTTTTCAGAGAACTCAAGGTGTATCAAGGTCTCATTGTCCTCATTCAATTTCAGCTCTCTGCAGTATACATACATACAGTTGATTGCTGAAATATGCCTAGTGATAAGGTGAAAATAACTTAATCAAGTTGTCTTAGCATCTTCAATAGTTTTCTTGACTGTGATCTTGACCATGGATGGATCCTTACTTTTCTTTCATTTTAATCCTCCTGCTGTTACTCTCTGTGTACATGCTACTGTACCTTAGCTGCGCTAAAAGAGCACAGGTAAGGTACATAACTTCTTACATAACTTCATAACTTCCAAACTGAACAGTCTTGTCTCTGCAATGTACATGCTCATCATACATACAAGCGTTTCTAGAGGTGTCATGTTATATTGTTCTTGCCAAGTTTTGATTAACTTCAAAATAGTTTTTATGCTGTAAATTTTAAGCATTCATGATTCATGCTGCGGCATGTGTTAGGCATAAAGAGCCAAAACATGTTGGTATTAAAAATTACCAGTGTTGCCAAATTATTTTTATCATTATACTTCTGAGGTAGTGACACTACACCTCCCTCATTGAATCAACCAGGAACCTTTACCTCGTTCCTGGTAATTCTTTTCTTTCTCTGCATTGTGACATGACTGACTGTCATCTAGTGTAAAGACAGCTTTCATTTTTGATTTGAGCTTTGTAATGATACAAAAGGTGTTGCTTCTCTGGAAGACAGCCTCTGAGAATGCCTCTGAGAATCTGAATACATTTTCTGGTTATCCTTATTTCACTGCTTCACTTTGGAATGAGAAGAATGCTCCGAAGGAATACTGCCTGTAAGAATTACATAAAAAGCAATCGTACAGCAGAACTCGACTTTTTATAAACATTGATAAACTTGGGTGTTGAAAATGTTTGTTTGTCATCACAAATCTGCTGATTTTGCTTTCTGACTGAATCTGGCCTCTCTTTTGCTCCATCCATTTTTCTACTAGCCACCATATATTTACAGATGTCGCATACAATGGCACACAGGGGTGAGACAGATGTTTTGTCACAAACAAACAGTCAAAACAGGCAGGAAATAATAATATGAGCAAAAGGGTAATCAAAAAGTGTCACTATAGGTAGGTGACTTAATATAGAATACGTAGTGAAGAATGGCAATTTATAGCTGGTGATTCACAATATACAAAATGAAATGCAGGAAATGAGGAAGAAAGGGTGGGTGTTCTATGTGAGTCATCATTATAGCACTGTGATTGCAGAGGAATGTTGTTTCGTTTCACTCTGGACAACTGTTTAGGATTGAAATGACAACAAAGAACCTTGAAACCTTGAACGTTGAAGCGAATGAACAGGAGGGTGTGTCAGATGTCAGACTGCAGTGATGAAAGAATGTAATTACTGCAAGACAGATGGGTGTAGCTGGGTCTTAAATGACTGGAGATACAAGATAGACAGGAACAAGTGTGAATGAGTGATACCATGACAGCCTCTCCCTCTGGGTTAATTTCCTTGCTCCACAGACAATCTGCAGAGACTTTAAACTCACACAAATCTCAAGTTTTGGAGCACAAGTTTTTGCTTGAAAAATTTGAAGGTTTAAAGAGAAGGGATGCAATATCTTTTGTGAATGACACAAACTGTAGTTTTATTAAGGAAAAAATTATTTGCAAGGAGGTGGTTGGGGAGGGTGGAGGACTTTCAAGCTAAAAACCCAAGACAGATTCCAATGTCCTGTGTCTGGTTAGGTTAAGGCAAGAAAACCACTAATGTTAGTATTACAGAAAGCCCATAAAAAGCAATAAAACATGTTTTGTGTTAAATGGTGCAAAAAGTTAAATTTTCCTGTCTTGCATCAGCTTTCAATCTTCCTCTGTCCCTAACCACTCCAGCTATCTGCCTAGACAAACTATAAATATACTTTACTGAAGCTGAATTCAGGCAAAACCAACAATGCACTGCAGGCTGGCAAATTACAGAAGAAAATGAAACCAGATATTTAGTTATTTTAATAACCAGCAAAATTGACTATTTTGACAGTTTGATTTGTGTCCTTTTTCTTTCTTTGTCATGGTTCAGTTTGTGGTACAGGAGGAGCCCAGGAGAAGTCCACTGGACCAAAATGTAGAGACAAGGCAAGTAACAGAAGAGTTATTTCTTAATATGCGTAATTCTCTGTACTTGCATTCTCATGGACTTCAATTTAGTTACATTCAAATAGTGAAAAACGTCAGGCTATTGTGCAGGTCTTGGATATTCCAATGAAATAAGAGTGAGGGTATGTTGCATGATGCAACAGTATGAATAAATTAATACGTTTATCTGTTAAAAGTAACAATTATCAATATGACATAAAATAAGATGAAACATAAACCTTATTAACATGCATATAGAGTGAAGCTAAAAAATAGAAAAAGCTAATAGAGGCAGATATTTACTATTGACTATATTATTAAGATATTAAGTTAGATAACTCAAAAATCATATATGAAAGTAATTCAGTATATTTGTATTTGTAGTTACATAAGCCTTTTTTTACTTTATCCCTTTTCACCTTAGACATTGATATATATTTGTTGGCATTGTTTGTTGCCACACTGGAAGAACTGCATTCTCAAAAGGCAGCTTAAACATACTTAAGGTTGCACAAATAAATATGGTATCATTTGTAAATGAAACAAGAATCTGATAGTTTGATACCTTACTCTTTATTTTTGTTTTGTCAATTATTGTCACAACATTTCAAAAAGTGTTCTGTGAGTCTATTCATCTATGATTGACTTTATTGGGTTGGCTCCAGTTCAACATATGAAAAGTTTCCTGGTTGTCAGGTAAGGTCTTCAGACGGAGTACCCAGAGGAAAACCACACAAGCATAAGGGCAACATGCAAATTCCACAAAGGAAGGCCACAGCCAACCTGAGGTGTAAACCAAGGACCTTCTACCTGGCACTGTGTGTGTGCTTTCTGTGGACAAATATTGTATTAATACCATTTTGAGGATATTTTAGCTGGTCCACAAAACTTCAAAGGGCTTTTTTTTAGGGTCAAGACTTGGTTTTAGGGTCAGGATTAGAATTAGGTTTTGGTTAGGGTTAGGCATTCAGTTGTGATGGTTAGGGTTAGGGACTAGGGATTACATTATGTCAATGAGAGTCCTCACAAGTATAGAAAGACAAATGTGTGTGTGTGTGTGTGTGTGTGAGACATATTATGCAATTTTAAATTTCCACCTGTCAGCTCTAACCTGTTTGTTTCTTTCCTCTTAATTTTGTTTCTCCCACGATACAAAGACATAATTTTAGGTTAATTATAAACTACCTATACAAGTTGTGAGCATCTATATCTGGTGATCTGGCCTCCATTTTCCGCTGCCCATTCCTGAGAAGTACCTTAAAGTATTGGTTTGCAGACAATTTTGGAGTAGTTTCAGGAGCCTCGATCTCCCTGGAAAAGGATATCATATTCCAACCAGACTGACAGATCTACCAGAGTAGGAATAGAAACACTCTGGGGATGGATGAAACATCGAAAACTTGATCATGTCATGCAGCAGCTTTCCCATATTCCCCAGCTGCTCTAGCATGCCAACAAGAGACCGTACTCTGAGAGCGAACAACTGGAAGGGCTTAATGTTGCCGCTGCTGATGTTCGGCCCATCCGTTAATCCAGCTATCTTCTGGAGCGCCAGTTGGTGAGGCTGGCCAAACTGCTCGTCCAGAGCAGCCATTGTGCTAGCATAGGGCTTCTGGGAATGGCAGTAAGAGTCAGCAATCTATAAAGCTTCCTCCAATTTCAGGTGGTCCATTAGAATCTGGAACTTGAAGCGTTCAGTTGCATCAGCTGGAAAAATATTCTCCATGGCAATTTTCAGCCGTGAGAATTCTCTTGGATTAGGATGAACTAAATCGGGTATTGTTGGGGTAGGGCCACGATACGTCTTCTCTTGTGGCTCTAAACAGTGTGATGTGCTGCACTCTTGGCCTTGTAGGTGGTGAGCATCCATCCTTTTGGACTGAGGCTCGAAGGGTGCCTGTTGGTGGAAAGAGGACAGAACACTGCTTTCCCCCTCTATCTGGGGGCTAGGTGTATTAGGATTGTAGCATTGAGCCCCAGCTGGTCGCATCCTGGAGTGTGGTGCTAGCACCGGATAATAACTCTTCATGTGAGGTGTAGAGTGGACAGAAAGAGTTTTCACAGGATAAGTGGAACTGTCAATGTGAGAGAGAGATGTACGAGGCTTTGGAACAGGGGCCTCCTTAGGATTGCATGACGTAGTCTGCTGGCTTATTTGACACTGCAGTTCTTCTATTTGTGTATGTAATAGTGCATGCTGTACATTCTCTAACCGTTGATTCTCTTTTTCCCTTTGCATCATATGCAATATATGAAGAAGATCTTCCTGTTAGTGTTTAAGTTTCTTCACACCACAAATGTCAAGTGGCTTCCTTTGCTACTATAGGTAGTCATCCGTGTTACATCACATTCCAAACTTACATAAGAACTGGTGCTGTATTAGCTACTCTGCATCATGCGTGAGCCCATTTGTTTAACACATTGTTAACTAGGCTGACATACAGTAACTCAACAATTCAACTAAACCAACCTCGAAGCCGATCAATGGATGATTGTATTTTACAATGCATCACGCAGTGAACAATTCTTTCATTTAATGACGAGAATATGTGAAACAACACTGAAGTAATTAGTACTTACAGTATTGCTTACGCACAACCATCTTAACCGCTACTAAGAACACAACAAAACAGATACAGTCCACATTAGCATCCGGATGTACACATATCAGATCATGTCAAATTATCAATTGGATTATGCAGCAAAGATCTGCGCCCTGAACTGGAACAGAAAATCCGCAATGATGTAATGACAACTATTCCACTGCACTGTGGTTATATAAACATATTTGCAAGCAACATGTTGTACATAGAAGCTTTCTCTGCTGCTATTATTTTTTGAGCTGAGGAAATCTGTTGCTTTGGATGATAAAGTCTGGTCAGGGTGCCAGTGCTAGCCCTCTCTATGATCGATGTAGTCAGTATATTTCTTTCACAACAAAGTTCTGATAATTATAGCAGGTTTTGAATAGGGCTAGGGCAGCTTTCTTCAGAGTTGCAGTCTATATACCTGCCTATTAGCTATAGTTCCTGGCCTGCTTTAGCCAAATTGCATATATAACTTAATTTGCAAATATAACTTACAGTATATTATTGCATTTTACATCTTTCATGATCAGACATTTTCTATCAAGCAGTGAATGCACCTTGCATTTCTACTGCACGGTTAAAGCAAGTCGCATCAAAAAATGAAACAGGAAACTACAAACATTCAGACCTTTGTCCCTTTTTTACATTTTATGTTGCAGCCTGATACTACAACCATTCTTTTTTATAATTAATATACTTTCAAAACAGAATTTTAGAAATGTTTCCAAATGTATGAAAAAGAAAAAAAACCTTAAATATCACATTGGCATCAGTATTTTGACATTTATCTCAGGTGCCTTCCATTTTTATTCATTGTTGTTGAGTTCTTTCTCCACCTTAACTGAGTCCACCTGTGATATATTAAATTGATTGGACATGATTTCAAAAGCACACATCACTCAATAGTAGGCCTCACAGCTGACAAAGCATAGTGCATCAAAATAAAAGCCATGAGGTCAAAGGAGCTGCCTGCCTGCAGAGATTAAAAACAGGATTACTTCAAGGTACAGATCTGAGGAAGGACCACAATGGCCTCCATAATTCCCAAATGAAAGAGATTTACAAACCAGGAAACTGTCTAGGAGCTGGCCACCTGACCAAATTGACCAATCAGGGAAAAAGGGCCGTATAAAGAGAGGTGACCAAGAATCTGATGGTCACTCTGACTGAGCTCTAGACATCCTGTATGGAAATTGGAAAAAGGTCCAAGAGAACAACCATCACTGCAGCCCTCCACCTATCTGGGTTTTATGACAGACTGGCTAGATGAAGTCTCCCTCAGTCCAAACAGATGAAAGCCCGCTTCAGTCATTTGGCACCCGAAGGACTGTCAGACCTCAGGATTCTCTGGTCTGAGGAAACCAAGATTAAACTGTTTGACCTGGCCTTATGACTGGGACTCTGAGCTTGAGGGTTTGCAAAGAAAAATGACAGAAAATCCCCCAATAGAGGTGTACAAAGCTTGTTCCTTCATAAGTAGTAAGGTAATAGTCTCAGTAATGTTGTATTTTAGTTTTATCTTTTAAATGCACATGAAGATATTTCCAAAATTCTAGACATTAAAACATCATCATTACTCATTTTCAGAATAAAAACAAATTCCAATGAACCACTGAGTCCACTAAAGCTGAACAGTTCTGGGAAGAGACAGGCCCGACGAGGAAGGCAGGTAGGGTGTGGTTAGATTGGGAGCTTATGCAGACAGAAGGGCTCATCAGTGCTTTACATTGCCAATATTAACTCTAAGGCAGAGACCTGGACTATAATAAAACTCTCTCAAACGGTTTAACAATATTAACTCAGAAAACACTAGAGAAACACAAAAACACAAAGAAAGAGAGACTTAGGCTATAACAAAATCATGAACTACTGAAACTATCAACAGACCCATGAAGAGTATTAAGGGCTGGAGATCGGGAAGGTGCAAGATCACGGGAAGCTGCAGGGACACACAAACACAAAAATGAATGCCAATATACAAGTTAATGGCAGTGAAAAACTAAAACAGGACAAAAAGCAATTTAAAACACTGCTATTATCTCTGCCTGTTCGAGGTTACTTCAGGTACATGTTTGCAAAAAAAGGATTTTTCAAAGACAGAACCGAAATTTTACTGTCTTTGTTGCCACACCTAAGGTGTTTTGGCTCCACCTGGTGATAAATATTGGTATATATCGCAAGGTTACATATTTCTACCTGGTTATTAACAAAACAATTTAATTTAAGGGTCATGTTTTTATATTTTTTTGTGATCACATGTTACATGTTAGTGTATTTCTTTTTATAATGGTAAAATTTAAATATGGGGAAATGATGCCTTACAGAATGCATGGCACACTTCCTTTACTGTGTAGTGTTGATATTGTGGTGGTTCGTGGCTTAATGGCAACATCTGCTCAATTCCAAAAAGCATTGCAGGCAATGTAGATAGAGTGGGATCAGTCTATATCCCACTCTATCTACATTGGTTCATCCCTTCTTACATGTGCATGAACGGTTCCGTTTACATAACCATATCAATGTAATAATAAAGTGCTAAGTGGATGAAAGAGAAGTGCATTTATCTTAATAAGTTTGATTATAAGCTAATATAGTCAACATCTAAAATGTAGAATGTACAATTTTTGTACAGCAAAGAAGAATAGGTAAAAAATATTTTAAATCAAAGTGAAATTTTTGTTAATGTTATTTATGAAAAATAAGTGGTTATGAAAGTGGGGATGCTTGTGTAAGTATGTGAGAGGAGAAGGAAGGGGTTTACACATTTTCTTAAATACGTTTTTCTAGCATGTTGAGGCTGAGGTGATTTCTTCTGCTTTGGAAAAAACTTCTTTACAAAGTGGAGATGAGGCAGGAGTATTTAAAGATTCTTCAGCATTGATGAAGTGCTCCTGTTTATGTAAGAGAGCTCTGTGTCAGCAAAGTATCCTCTCTTCTTTTCAGCATGAATGCAGTAAAAGGTCCTACAAACCTGCCCAATGTGGTGTTTATGCTTTTCGCTTTTTCTTTGCACTTTTCTTTTCTCTCTCTAATATCCACTGACCCCAACTAGTCAAAGCAGATGGCAGCCCACCCTGAGCCTGGTTCTGCTGAAGTTTTTTTCCGTTATAGACTTGGCCTTGGTCAAGGTACTTCAGGTTAAATGTAGCGACAGTAATGTGATATATATATATATGTTTGGAAAGTCAACAAGATCATATTTTTTGAGTCAACAGCATAATTTAACATGGTGTGAGTAGTGATTCTAGTTTAAGCTATTAACCAAGCCTATTACGAAACATATTTGTTTATTTTTTGTTTTGATAGGTAGAGAGACAAAAAGACTACATATGATGATAATTATTAGATTCAATAAACATAAAAAAAAATATGTCACAAAGCCCATCAACATTATCATAGAACAATGGTATTGGTGCAACATTATCATACAACAATGTTATTGACATTCCTTTAATTGGTCTACATGTTCTATTGTTTGAGTTTCCTTAGAGTTTTTTTGAGGATAAAATGCATAAAACCATCTGCTGAATAAGAACTGTGATGGATGTTGAAATGTAATAATGTTTATTTTTTTTGTCTAATGTCTGGAATGAGGAACCGTGGTTGAATGGAGTGAAACATTATAAATGTTGATATGTCTTTGTGAGTAACATAAAGAAAAAAACCCTTTAGATAGATTTTCTTCATTTCTTATGTAGGAAATAGTCCCAGTGGAAATGATTCTTCATGATCCAGGATCATTGGAAAGTCATGTTTTTTTGTAAAATGTTGGAAATAATGACACAGATTTTGTTTGTCAATATGTAGAGCCTTTAATGAAAACACGTACGATATCTGTGAGACATATTAAATGAACACCTTAGAGAGTAAAATCTTGGCAATACAAGGGTATTTTTAGTGTTTGTGTTCTTTTTAAAGATTTTGTCTTTCCTGCTTTATGCTGCAATATGCAGCTTTTGGGAAAGAAACAATCTGTAACATGAGATTTAATCCATCAAGCCTGTCAAACACTGACTGTGTCAAAACATGTAGCATCTCCATTACATGCAAATATCATTTTGCATATGCATTTGACACACAGTTCTGACTAATTAGGGTCTCGCTCAGAAACCTTCCGTGATGTTCTGAGAGTCTTCCTCATACTGTATGAGGTGTTGACAACACCTCTCCACATTATGAAAAATTACAGAGCATAACATTTGACAAAAGCTGTTAAATGTTAACGTACCATAGCTTTAAGGTTTAAAAGGATACATGCAAGCTGAATGTAAGCAAAATATGTATATGCATAATAATGTTGATATAAGTAATTAAAAAGCTGACTGGACAATCATTCAAGAAACTTGTTCAGATAAGGTCTACTCCATTAGGGCCAAATCATTCAACATACATTTTACTGGGCCAGCATGGGTGGGAAGAGCACAATATTCATGTATGAGATTCCAAGAACCTCATTGGAAATATAGCAAGAAGTTCTAAAATCAGGCTTTATTTGTTGTAAGTCAACTTTTGGTATAATTGTGAGTGGGTCTCTAACAGTGGCCACGCTTCAAGGTTGTCTTAGTTTTGGAGAGAACAAATTCCTTTTTCTCATCAGTCAAAGAATTAAAGTTAATTCCATGCGGACATCAACACTGACACTATTGTTGGTTTGTTAGCAGCCATGACAGCAGCACCAGGCAGGATGCAGTGATGAGACTTATCTTGTGATTTGCTCCACTTGACACCTCTGTAAATATAGAGAAAAGCAAACAAGACATTGTAAGATAAACAACTGTGTAACACTAAAACACTAAATGTTGGAAAAAGCAGCATTTAGCATTGCTTACGTATGTCATTCAGAAAGATGGAGTTGGTGTCAATGACGAAGGCTGTTATGGTTGGAGCTGCTTTGATCAAAACCTTTCCAATCTCAGTGTTGTTGGGCACAGATGTAGATTCAAATCCAAGTTTCAGAAAGTTGTTGATTGATCCATTACTACAAACAAGTTTACCAAACAATAGTTCCTTATTTTGGAAAAAAAATGACCCATATTCCTAAGAATCTACCGACACAAAAATAGAAAATTACCTGTATCCAGTCACTTGCAGGTAGTGAAATGGAGAAAATGCCCTTTGGTAGTATGGCACAAGCTGTAGAAATAAAGGAAAAATAGATGTTATTATTGTATTTTTTAAATTATTATTGTATTTCTTACTGTGATATAATGACACATTTGTAATTCAAAAATGGGTGTGGGGGCATCTTTCTACATATTTGACCTGCTGGCACCAGTATAAATTCATAAAACTGAAGGTAAATTTTAAATGTGCAGTAAAAGTAATAGTATTTTCAAAGAACTATGCCCTCACTGAAATCAAGCAAGTTTCTCCCCATGACACTTTTGATTTGGACAATTCCCACTCTGTATTACAATGGTTAAATGACAACTCCAGGCAATGTCCAGATAAGATAATCCTGACATTATGCTTATGTTGTCTAAAGTTTATACAGTGAGGCAAAAAAAATATTTGAACCCCAGCTGATTTTGTAAATTTGCCCACTAACAAAGAAATGATCAGTCTATAATTTCTATGGTAGGTTTATTTGAACAGTGAGAGACAACAATGACAAAAATGCGTTTCAAAAAAAGTTATAAATTAATTTCCATTTCCATGAAGGAAATAAGTATTTGATCCCTTTGAAAAACGTGCTTTAGTACTTGGTGGCCAAACCTTTGTTGGCAATCACAGAGGTCAGCCGTTTCTTGTAGTTGGCCACAAGGTTTGCACACAACTCAGGGGGGATTTTGGCCCACTCCTCTTTGCAGATCCTCTCCAAGTCATTAATGTTTCGTGATGTTTGGCAACTCGAACCTTCAGCTCCCTCCACAGATTTTCTATGGGATTAAGGTCTGGAGAGTGACTAGGCCACTCCATGACCTTAATATGCTTCTTCTTGAGCCAATCCTTTGTTGCCTTGGCCGTGTGTTTTGGATCATTGTCATGCTGGAATACCCAATCACGACCCATTTTCAATGCCCTGACTGAGGGAAGGAGGTTCTCACCCAACATTTGACGGTACATGGCCCCATCCATCCTCCCTTTGATGCGGTGCAATTGTCCTGTCCCCTTGGCAGACAAACACCCCCAAAGCATAATGTTTCCACCTCCATATTTGACGGTGGGGACGGTGTTTTTGGAGTCATAAGCAGCATTCCTCCTCCTCCAATCACGGCAAGTTGAGTTGATCCCAAAGAGCTCGAATTTGGTCTCATCTGACCACAACACTTTCACCCAGTCTTCCTCTGAATCAGTCAGATGTTCAGTGGCAAACTTCAAACGGGCCTGTAGATGGGCTTTCTTGAGCAGGGGGACCTTGCGGGCACAGCAGGATTTCAGTCCTTCACGGCGTAGTGTGTTACCAACTGTTTTTTTGGTGACTATGGTCCCAGTTGCCTTGAGATCATTGACAAGTTCCTCCCGAGTAGTTCTGGGCTAATTCCTCACCGTTCTCATTATCATTGAAACTCTACGAGGTGAGATCTTGCATGGAGCTCCAGACCGAGGGAGATTGGCAGTTAATTTATGTTTCTTCCATTTGCGAATAATTGCACCAACTGTTGTCACCTTCTCACCCAGTTGCTTGGTGATGGTCTTGTAGCCCATTCCAGCCTTGTGTAGGTCCACAATCTTGTCTCTGACATCCTTGGAAAGCTCTTTGGTCTTGGCCATGGTGAAGAAGGCAGTAAATCTGAACAGAAGGCAGTAAATCTGAACAGGCGATCTCCATGGTATAGCTCGCACACCCGCAATTTAAAGCAGGCGTCACAAAGACTAGAAAGGAAGTGGCGTTCCACTCATTCACAAGAATCACGCCTAGCCTGGAAAAAGACTTTATACTTATACAAATTAGCACTCCGTAAAGCCAGAACAGCTTATTATTCATCACTAATAGAGCAAAACAAGAACAACCCCCGGTTTCTTTTCAGCACTGTAGCCAGGCTGACTAAGAGCCATAGTTCAGTTGAGACTAGTATTCCCTCAACGCTATGTAGCAATGACTTCATGACCTTCTTCACAAACAAAATCATAGCTATTAGAAATAAAATTCACCAGACCCTCCCCACAAATACAACAGAATTAGAATCATCAGTAAGTCCTCAGTCCCTTTTAGACTGCTTTGTGCCCATAGACCCTGCTGCACTAACTTCAATTATTATGGCATCTAAACCAACAACATGTCTGCTAGACCCTATTCCAGTTAGACTGCTCAAAGATGCTCTACCCTTATTAGACACGTTCATATTAGATATCATTAATCTATCCTTACAAACAGGATATGTACCAAAGGCTTATAAGATAGCTGTAATCAAACCTCTACTTAAAAACCTAGTCTGGATCCAGATGTCTTAGCCAATTACAGACCAATATCCAATCTCCTTTTATTTCTAAAATACTTGAAAAAGTAGTTGTAAAGCAATTATGTGACCACCTGCGCAGAAACGACTTGTTAGAAGAATTTCAGTCAGGATTTAGAGTTCATCATAGCACAGAAACCGCACTGATTAAAGTCACCAACGATCTTCTTCTGGCTTCAGATAACGGACTTGTCTCTATACTTGTTCTGCTAGATCTTAGTGCTGCATTTGACACCATTGATCACAGAATATTATTACAGAGACTAGAACATGTAATTGGAATTAAAGGAACAGCACTAAATTGGTTTAAATCGTATCTATCAGATAGATTCCAATTTACTCACGTTAATGATGAATCTTCGACATACACAAAAGTTAGTTATGGAATTCCACAAGGCTCTGTATTAGGACCAATACTCTTTACTCTATATATGTCTCCCTAGGCAACATTATTAGAAAACACTCTGTAAATTTTCACTGCTACGCTGATGACACGCAGTTATATCTATCTATGAAACCTGATGATACAAATAAATTAATCAAACTACAAGCATGTCTTAAAGATATAAGGGACTGGATGACGTATAATTTTCTTCTTCTAAACTCAGATAAAACTGAAGTTATTGTATTTGGGCCTAATAGTCTAAGAGACATGTTTTCTAACCATATCGCTACTTTAGACGACATAACTCTTGCCCCCAGTAGTACTGCAAGGAATCTTGGAGTCATTTTTGACCAGGATTTGTCATTTACCTCACAGATAAAGCAAATCTCTAGAACAGCCTTCTTCCACCTACGGAACATTGCCAAAATTAGGAGCATCCTATCCCAAAGCGATGCTGAAAAATTGGTTCATGCATTTGTTACTTCTAGATTGGACTATTGTAATTCTCTACTTTCAGGCTGCTCTAGTAACTCTCTAAAAGCCTCCAAGTAATCCAAAATGCTGCAGCAAGATTACTGACTGGGACTGGTAAGAGAGATCATATTTCACCTTCATTAGCTTCTCTCCATTGGCTTCCAATTAAATGCAGAATAGAATTTAAAACCCTTCTTCTTACCTATAAAGCTTTAAACGGCAAAGCCCCATCATATTTAAAAGATCTCTTAGTACCATATCATCCTACTAGACCACTTCGGTCCCAAAATGCAGGCCTACTTGTGGTTCCCAGAATTTCCAAAAATAGAATGGGAGGCAGAGCCTTTAGCTATCAAGCTCCTCTCCTGTGGAACCAGCTCCCAGTCCAGATTCGGGAAGCAGACACCCTCCCTATTTTTAAGACTAGGCTCAAAACCTTCCTTTTGATAAAGCTTATAGTTGGTTATAGTCATGCTGCTATAGGCTTAGACTGCTGGGGACTCTGCACTATGCCACTTCCTCTTCTCTTCATTCTCTCCTCTCACCCCACATCTATAATGTCACCACTGTATGACATTAACTCTGTGTCTTCTTTGTCCCGTAGTCGTCTCTCTCTCCCTCTCTTTCCCCTCTCTCTCTCCCTGTCTTCAGGTGTCCCCGGATTTGGCGCTGTGTGTCCTCCAGTGTGCAGCTACTGGTCCTATTAACCTGCTCAATGTTTTGTTGTTGCTTTTGTTGCTCTGTTCTTTTCTCTCTCCACTTTCCACTCTGCCCAACCGGTCAAGGCAGATGGCCGTCCTCCCTGAGCCTGGTTCTGCTGGAGGTTTCTTCCGTTAAAGGGAGTTTTTCCTCTCCACTGTTGCCTATGGCTTGCTCAAGGGGGATTTGTTGGGTTTTCTCTACCTGTTTGTATAGTCTTGACTTTATTATGTAAAGTGCCCTGAGATGACCTTGTTGTAAATTGGCGCTATATAATAAACCTGTATAAGATCCACCTGGGAGCTAGAGATCTTGCTGATGGATAGGGGATCAAATACTTACTTCGTTCATGGATATGCAAATTAATTTATAACTCTTTTTGGAACGCATTTTTCTGGATTTTTTTTGTCATTGTTGTCTCTCACTGTTCAAATAAACCTACCATAGAAATTATGGACTGATCATTTCTTTGTTAGTGGGCAAACTTACAAAATCTTCTAGGCCTTGTAGGTCTTTTTATTTACTTACAAGCTGCTTGGATGGAACTGGAGATGACAGTCAGGTTGAAGGTGTTGTTGGAGTTAGACACGGCATCTACTAGCGTTTTTGCAACAGCATCAGCCTGTGGAATGTCTGCAGTGTTGTTGAACTGAACCCTCACCACTGCTTCAGTATTAGATGCTCGTGTTTTAGATTGTTTGCTCAAAAGAAATATAATTTATATATATGTTGCTGTGTAATTATTCCATTATTAATGTCAATATCAACAACAATTTCCAACGTCAAAATTGTTGAAAAGTTAAAAATGTTACCTAAACTCTATGACAAAGACCTGGACCAAAAGATGACAATACTTTGTCTTGTAGATAACATACCACTGTGTCAAGGAAGCAAGTGGAAAATAATAATGATAATAACAATTATATATACTTAAAATACAACATCAGTACATGAGACAACTATGATAGACCTAGGAAAAATAAGTACATTTACAATTTTGTCTATGTCCTTACCATTTGTACAACTTTTAGTTCCACATTCTGAAACTGAATACTGTTTCTGTTCTGGAGTTCTGGTACAAATGTTTCTGCTAAAACTGCTGTAACATCTACAACTACAGGAGGAGATGTAGGAGTAGTAGTAATGGCAGTGGATGTTGTTGTTATTGCACCAATTGGTCTTACTGTAGTTGTCATTGGGGCAGGACTAGTTACTGCAGTTGTAGATGCTGTTGAGGTTGTCACTGTTGTTGCTGCAGTTGTGTTGTCAGTTTTATTTGCTGGAGTTGTTATCATTGTTGAACAAGCTGCAGGTGTTTTGTCACTTGTTATTGCTGTAGTTGTTTCATGTGTGGATTCTACTGTTGTTGATTCTGTTGTTGCTGTTGTTCGTCCAGTAGTTGTTGTATCAGTTGTTAATGCTGCTGCAGTTGTGACAGTTGTAAATGTTTCTGTGGTGGTTGTGTCAGTTGTTGATGGTTCTGTAACTGTTGTGGCACTTGTTGATGTTCCTACAGACCTGTCAGTTGTTGATGTTATTGCAGTTGTTGTGGCAATTGAACTTGCTTTAGTTGTTTCACTTGTGGATTACTGTTGTTGATTCTGTAGTTGTTCGTTCAGTAGTGGTTGTGTCAGTTGTTGATGGTTCTGTAACTGTTGTGGCAGTTGTTGATGTTCCTACAGTTGTGTAAGTTGTTGTTGTGGCAGTTGTACTTGCATTAGTTGTTTCACTTGTGGATGCTACTGTTGTTTTTTCTGTAGTAGTTCGTTCAAGTAGTGGTTGTGTCAGTTGTTGATGGTTCTGTAACTGTTGTGGCAGTTGTTGATGTTCCTACAGTCATGCCAGTTGTTGTTGTGGCAGTTGTACTTGCTGTAGTTGTTTGACTTGTGGATGCTACAGGTGTTGATTCTGTTGTTGTTGGCCCACTAGTCAATATGTCAGTTGTTGATGTTGCTGCAGTCGTGTCAGTTGTTGATTGTTCCTGTAGTTGTTGTGGCAGTTGTACTTGCATTAGTTGTTTCACTTGCAGATGCTGCTGTTGTTGATTCTGTAGTTGTTGATCCAGTAGTGGTTGTGTCAGTTGTTGATGTTGCTGCAATTCTGTTAGTTGTTGATGTTCCTGTAGTTGTTGTGGCAGTTGTACTTGCATTAGTTGTTTCACTTGTGGATGCTACTGTTGTTAATTCAGTAGTTGTTGTGTCAGTTGTTGATGTTGCCGCAGTTGTTGTGGAAGTTGTACTTACTGTACTTGTTTCACTTGTTGATGCTACTGTTGTTGATTCTTTAATTGTTGGTCCAGTAGTGGTTGTGTCAGTCGTTGATGTTGTGCTGTTGTGTCAGTTATTGATGTTGCTGCAGTTGTTGTGGCAGCTGTCCTTGTTGTACTTGTTTCACTGTTGGATGCTACTGTTGTTGATTCTGTAATTATTGGTCCAGTAGCGGTTGTGTCAGTTGTTGATGTTGATGCTGATGCTGCTGTTGTTTCAGTTATTGATGGTACTGTTACTGTTGTGTCAGTTGTACTTGTTGTAGTTTTTTCCCTTGTGGATGTTACAGTTGTTGATTCTGTAGTTGTTTGTCCGGTAATGGTTGTGTAAGTTGTTGGTGTTGCTGCAGTTGTTGATGATGCCGCAGTTGTTGTAGCAGTTGTACTTGCTGTACTTGTTTCACTTGTGGATGTTACAGTTGTTGATTCTGTAGTTGTTGGTCCAGTAGTGGTTGTGTTGGTTGTTGATGTTTCTGCTCTTGTCTCAGTTGTTGATATTCCTACAGTCGTGTCAGTTGTTGATGTTGCTGCTGTGGCTGCTGTTGTGTCAGTTGTTGATGGTCCTGTAACTGTTGTGGCAGTTGTAGTTGCTGTAGCTGTTTCACTTGTGGATGCTACTGTTGTTGATTCTGTAGCTGTTGGCCCAGTAGTTGTCGTGTCAATTGCTTCTGTTGCCGCTGTTTCGTCAGTTGTTGGTGGTCCTGTAACTGTTGTGGCAGTTGTACTTGCTGTAGTTGTTTCACTTGTGGATGCTACTGTTGTTGATTCTGTAGTTGTTCATCCAGTAGTGCTTGTGTCGGTTGTTGATGTTGCTTCTGTTGTTTCAGTTGTTGATGTTCCTACAGTCATGTCAGTTGTTGTTGTTGCTGCAGCAGATGTTGTGACAGTTGTATTTGCTGCAGCTGTTTCACTTGTGGATGCTACTGTTGTTGATTCTATAGTTGTTTGTCCAGGAGTGGTTGTATCAAATGTTGATGTTGCTGCTGTTCTGTCAGTTATTGATGGTACTGTAACTGTTGTGGCAATTGTTGATGTTGCTGCTTTTGTGTCAGTAATTGATGGTACTGTAACTGTTGTGTCAATTGTACTTGCTTCACTTGTGGATGCAACTGTTGTTAATCTTGTAGTTGTTTGTCCAGTTGATGATGTTGCTGCTGTTGTGTCAGTTGTTGATGTCCCTACAGTCGTGTCAGTTGTTGATGTTGCTGCAGTTGTTGTTGTTGCAGTTGTATTTGCTGCAGTTGTTTCACTTGTAGATGCTAGTGTTGCTGATTCTGTAGCTGTTGGCTCAGTAGTCATCGTGTCAGACATTGATGTTGCTGCTGTTGTGTCAGTTGTTGACGTTCCTATACTCGTGCCAGTTGTTGTTGATGTTGCTGCAGTTATTGTTGTGGCAATTGTATTTGCTGTGGTTGTGTCAGTTGTTAACGTTGCTTCTGGTGTTGTTGTGTCATTTTTACTTGTTGTTCCTGTAGTGGGTATTCCAGTTGTCTCTAAGGTAATATTTAATGGGAGGTTCGTGTTGGTTGTTACTGTCATTGAAGCAAACCTGAGATTCAGACTATTTTTTTATTTTAGGTCACACTAAAAAAATGTAAGTATCATAAATGTTTGACTTACCTGCAAGGATCAGTGCACTCAATATTACTGTTCCAAATTCCATTGTGTTTTTTTCAGACCTGCATTAATTGTGAGTAGTGTTACTGACAATTTCAAAACATCAACAACAAATACATCAATATTTAATAATCAGTGTTTAATGAAACACTTATGGAAACCATTAAATATAATTTGACTTATAAGTTATTTTATGCCTTTTCGTTTTAAAGGCTTTTACAGAAGTCAATTTCCTTTCAACCTACTATATAATTAATGAATCCACACACACTCTTCTTGTGAGTTCATTTTTTATATAACTATGTGATCACATGTTAATAACACCAAAAACTTGCCATATATACTGCTCAGTATCTGTCACACATACCAAGATGCCCCTGAACACCCAATGACAAGGCACAGTTATGACTAAGTATCAACATTTGAGGTTCTCCCAACAGTACTACATAATGTTTTTGCTTTTTTTTCATTTACTCTTTAAAGCTACATTCTACAGAATGGGAGAGTAATATTTTCAGTGTATGAATGCTAAAGATATTTGGGGCAATTTGGCAAATCAATCTAAACTCAAACAATGAGCTTTTTCAAAATGTACAAATAAAGTTAACTCTTATGATGTCATTCATAAGAAAATTACAATATAGAAAGTAATTATCTTGCAGATATCTTACTTAGCCAATGGTGATGTTGTTGAAGTCATGTCACTAAGGAACACGTAGCATGTGTTTGCACAAAGCTAAATATTATGACCACAACACCATGAACGAAGTGTGGATGCTGTTTTAGAAAACACAAAAGACTAATAAGTGATCACCTTAGCAGTTCCTGTCATGCCATTTTCACAGGTCACATTAGACCAGTTTACATTTCATTTACTTGTTTGCTAAGGTTTTATATATGTAGCTGGATGAAAAAGCATGTGATTGATTTCAGTGATTCACCGGTAAAAAAATGAAAGCAGGAAAAATAAACTGCAACTGCTACAACTTCATGTTTCAGTCAGTAGATGGCCTTTAGTGCTGTTGTTTATGTATTCAAATCGAGCAAAACAACTGAATCTCATTAGCTCTGCCTTGGACAGAGTTTCAAAGTACTTACTAAATAATAATAACTATAAATAATTTTGTTTACCCATATTTTGTTGTTATATATTTTTTAGACGTAGTTGCTGTGAATTTGGCAAATTTTCACCAGCTTTCAGTTTAAAGTTCTGTGGTTTGCACTTATTTCTTTCTTTAACACAGCTGGTAACATAACTAAACACAATTAATTCTTAATGTAGTGAAGCAAAATTTGTACATAAAATATTAACATAGCCACCAAACTGTATAAACCCCAAAACTTAAAATTAACCGATTAAGCACATTGTCATTACATTTTTTTATTTTTAGTATTCAAGTACATGATCGGCCAGAGTGAATTAGTGCCTTTGAATTTTTCCCTTTGAACATATCTCACTCTGTCAGCGTTTAGTAAAAGTCAGGTGTTACAGCAACTGGTAAACCAGCTTTGCCAAAACCAGAACAGTAAAAGAAAACAGGTAAGATTTGTTACATCTTTAACGGTAACATAGAATCCAAATTTAGCATCAAGTCACCCTGTGACATTCAGGGAATGTTTAGCTTTATCTGGCTACAATCTGATAATAGTGGATGTCTACAGGCATTCTACAGTCCACAAGGTTTCATGTTTCAGTGCAACTTTTATGTGACTGAATGCAGCACCACAAATGTAGATGCAGAAATACAGGTCTGCCAAATTCAGTCCCTGTGAAAAAAACTTGGATTAGAGCACGTAATTTCCTTGTAATGAAACTATATTTACAGGGTACATTTTGATAATAATGGAGTAGCTTTACTGCACTTAAAAACATACTTGAGACTGATGCTTGATACTTGATACTTAAATATCAAGGTATAGAGTATAGATAATAAGGAGAAAACAGCGTGGGAACTTGAAAATTATTAAACTATAAGTTTGTTTATAGAAGTGTTAACAAGAGAAAGCAGCTGGAAACTAGTAAGGTTCTGCTATGGTTTATTTTATGGTATTACCTCATCAAGATGTGTTGCATGTGATTGTTTATTTCTTTAAGTTCTCCAATTCACTGCTTTAGTCTCACTCTTGATGTTCCCTGTCTTTAAGGTAGTTTGACTTTCTTTTTCTGACACACTTGACAAATACTTAAATAAAATTTAAGTGTGTTAAATAAAAATTAAATAAAGTACTTATTTTAATTTATTTCCACTTTTTAATTTTTATCAGGCAATATCTTGTGTATGTTGTTTGTGTTGTTTCCAAGTTTACTTGGGTGTATTTATCTTACATTAACATTACGTTCCACTTTATTTTATGTGGCTGAAATCTAAGGATTTTATTTTCATCATTGTACTTGTACAGTGACAATAAAGGTATGCTATTCTGTTCTACTCTATGTGGATTTAGCGACTCAGACATAAGAGCCTTTCTTTGTGCTAAAAATGTGTTGACAATATTCTGATAGTCTGTATAGTTAGCATTAACAGAATAATAGAAAACTGATTTAATAATGTTTGGCTCATTTTAAGAGTTTGCTTTCGTACACTATAGCATATTTGTTCATAGAAAGTATTGCATTTGTTGATTGTACTCTAGTCGAGCAGTCGTATAAGCATTTAACTGCATATCATACTGTGTATGGCTATGCATGTGACAAATAAAATTAGAATTTGATTAACCAACAATCTATAAGACACAATATATTAATACTGTACGCACTTTACTAATTGTTGTGTAATTTCAAAAATTACAGAAACAAATTCAGTCATAATTTATTTCTTAATTTTAAATCTCTAAACAGAAAGAACACCAAAAAAGTGTTGCACATTTGCGCCCCAGGTCAACTTTAGCCATTCTGAATGTAAGTTCTTGCCAGTTCTGTTCATTCATTGCCTAGCAGGGTTTTATAGGCTTTGTTTTATTCAAACCTAATGGCAGTGATCAATTAAAATAATTAATTAAGATTTTATTTATATAGGATCATTCCAGTGAATATACAACAAAGTACATTGCAAATGATTTAAAAGTTGAAGAAAGTTGTGCCAAACAAAGACGAGAAAAGACAAAACCTGTGAAATATGTCTGCAAAACATTAGTGTTAAAAAAGAGACAACACGCATCAAACAAGAGCAATAAGACAAAAGTATGGGCGTAAAAGATGATGAGTCTAATGCACACGATTAAAAGAATAAAAATATAAATTAAATTAAATATATTTAAAAATATATATAGCTAAGTATATAGTTATACCAAGCTAGCTTTGAGTTTTCAAGTCATTAACTTAGGCAGCATGGTTGTGAAGTGGTTCGCTCTGTTGCCTGTTACTTGCTGGCTCAAGGCAGGCAACAAAAAGGGAGGCCACACACAGGTTTAGTTCAGCAAACTCGTTTATTAAATCAAACTAACCAAAATATAATTCAACATAACTGATGGGGTGTGTAAGTCAAGCAAAACTTCAGTAGTAAATGCAAAGCATGCATGGGTGGAATATGGGTGTGTGTTGAAAAGGTGCAGCAAACTAGTAAACAAAGGAGGTAAGTTGAGGAGGACGCCAGGTCCCAGAGAAGAGACCCAAAGACACCAAGAGACACCAAAATGGCTGTCGTTTATGCCCTTATAAAGACTCTGCCCAGATGCCACAGATACAGGCAACCAGCCTTCCAGTTCCGCCCAGCAACTGACTGCAAAAGTGAGGAGTTAAAAGTGAAAAGGACTGCAGAACAAGAGGGTCATCACATACCTCACAACTCCCTTCAGATTGTCCATATTCCTCCCACAATCCAAACTTAAAATAAGAATATAAGAAAGAATATAAGAAAAACAAACTAGCAAAAAAGAATAGGAGCATTTTCCATGAAGCCAGACTGTCAGCAAACAGAGTCCCAAAAACCCATAGAGTGGTAAGCATCATATCTTTTGAGTCTATATGAAGAGTCAAAAAATTAATATTATTTCCTTTATTTGTAAAGAGTGAATTGTAGTAGCTCACAGAAAATTCATGCAATCCTTGTTCAGAGTGCCATCAAGGGCTTTTGGGCCTTCAGTATGTAAATTATGGTGGCAATGTGAGTTTCTGTAAAATTGTAAGAGGAATAATCAAAAATTAATGTTATTAAAAACCTCAACCAATGTTTGTCATGCTTAAAAAAATGATTTCGTAAGGTTTAATTATCAATTACATTTCTAGAAAATGTATATTCCTACATTTATACAATAAAACAAAGTAAATTGCATTAGATTGCTGCTATTAACTGAATGGTTTTACACCTTTTCATATTTTAATTAATAATTTGAGTAATAAATGAATAACAATGTAAAAATAAAAAAATAAAAATATTAAGAGAGAATAGGTATTATTTTTATTTTTTGAAAACATTTACCTGACTGGTGGCATTCTGCTCTAGATAATCTGGAGAGAATGTTGTCTGGATCACAATTGGGTAGTCAAACGCAAGGGGTGTTACAGCAGCAAGTTTAGGTTTATAGTTGAAAAAAAGAGTATTTCCCACAGATGAAGAAAATGTAGTAGTATAATTTAGCTGCTTTGTGGTGTTGGCTTGGGTATTTGGAATAGGTACATTTGACGAAAGCGATGAAGGTTGAAGAGAGGGTAAGTCTGTGGCAACTTTTGTTGTCTCTGTGGATTGAATAGTCTCATTGGAAGAGTGAATTTCCGTTGGTGATGCAGATGGTGCAGATGGTGCCGAAAACGTAGCTTGACTCAGAGTTGTTGATTGTGTAGTGGCAATTGTACTTTCTGTTGGTATTTGTGGTGAAAACATAGATGCTGTACTTTGTACTGTTGTTTCTGTTGGCAATTTTGTTGTTGCACTAGATTGTGTTGGAGCAGCCGTAGACACAGGTTGTGTTGTCAGTGGAGTTGTTACAGATGACCCAGTTTGTGTTGAAGAATTTTGCACTGGTAATGCAGTAAGCTGTACTGTTGCTGTGCTTTGAATGGTTTTTGATTTATCCATTTGATTTAACATTGGGGTGGTTATTGTTCGTAATGATGAAGGAGTTGATTGTTGGGATGTCACTGAATCTGTCATTACAGACGGTGTAGCTTTTGTCGTGGTAGTTGATGTCATGGTTGGAGTTGTATTTTGCATTGACCCATCAGTTATCTGAACTGTATCAGTTTGTAGAGAAGTTGTTGAAAGTGATGCAGTTTCCACTGAAGTATTTTGTAATGGTGTTGTAGTTAATTCTGAAGCTAAAGATGTGTTGTGTTGATTCACCGTAGGTAATGCAAGGTCGGTTGTTGTTGATACTCCTGTTTTTATAGATGTTGTTGGCTGTGTTGTCACTGAGACTGCTTCATTTGTTAATTCTATGGATTGAGTTGGTGTTGCTTCAGTTGCTGTGATGAATCCTGAAGTTTGTGTAGGCATTACAAGAGTTTGCGTGGTTACGTCATTGGTAGATTGAATTTCCGTTGGTGATTCAGATGGTGCCGAAGACGTAGCTTGACTCAGAGTTGTTGATTGTGTAGTGGCAATTGTACTTTCTGTTGGTATTTGTGGTGAAAACATAGATGCTGTACTTTGTACTGTTGTTTCTGTTGGCAATTTTGTTGTTGCACTAGATTGTGTTGGAGCAGCCGTAGACACAGGTTGTGTTGTCAGTGGAGTTGTTGCAGATGACCCAGTTTGTGTTGAAGAGTTTTGCACTGGTAATCCAGTAAGCTGTACTGTTGCTGTGCTTTGAATGGTTTTTGATTTATCAGTTTGATTTAACATTGGGGTGGTTATTGTTCGTAATGATGAAGGAGTTGATTGTTGGGATGTCACTGAATCTGTCATTACAGACGGTGTAGCTTTTGTCGTGGTAGTTGATGTCATGGTTGGAGTGGTATTTTGCATTGACCCATCAGTTATCTGAATTGTATCAGTTTGTAGAGAAGTTGTTGAAAGTGATGTATTTTCCACTGAAGTATTTTGTAATAGTGTTGTAGTTAATTCTGAAGCTAAAGATGTGTTTTGTTGATTCACTGTAGGTAATGCAAGGTCGGTTGTTGTTGATACTCCTGTTTTCATGGATGTTGTTGGCTGTGTTGTCACTGTGACTGCTTCATTTGTTAATTCTATGGATTGAGTTGATGTTTCCTCAGTTGCTGTGGTTTTTTGGGATGATATAGATCCAATTGCTGTATGCATGAATCCTGAAGTTTGTGTAGAAATTGAAACATTTGTTTGATTTGATTCTATTGCAGTTGATCCAGAAAGGCTTAAACTCAAGTTTATGTTTTCAAGTGTTGTCTGGCCTGATGAATTAAGTAAGATGGCCACCTCAGATACATGTGCAGATGTGGGAACTTTTTGGAAGTTTGCTGATTGGCTGTATCCGTTGTATCCGGCTGATACCGCTATATCTGTTGTAGTTGAATCAGGCAAAGGGGTAATGAGAACTGGTGTTGACAGTGCTTTAGTGGTCTGCACCACTGTAGAACTTCCAACTGCCAGAGAACTGGTAGAGTTTTCCACTGATGATTCTGAGGCTGGTGGGTTTGTGGTGATATTGGGATTTACCTCAGCAGATATTGTGATCTCGAAGAGAAGTGGGCAGATAGCTGTGTAAAAGAAAGGGCACAGAAAAGTACAGCTGGCTTTATATTATAGGTAATATTAGCAAACTAACACTGAAGTTCAAGTAGGTGTTTTCTACCGCATAGAATAATGTTTTCATCGGAGTGTTCTAAACATTCTGAATGAAAGTGTTATGGTCGAGGACCAAAACTTGTGCAAGGTCATTAAACGAATAAAAGCTCATCTCTGTGAATGAGGAATGGAAGTTCCAAAATGAATAATAACACACATCACGTACACAAAAAAAAAACTAATAGTGAATACAATGCTTGTATAAAATTTAATAATGTGCTGTGCCAGCAGTGCATAAACTCAGCGGGATGTTGGAAAGGCAGCATAGAATTAATTCTGACCAGAAGAAAAACAAATATACTTTTATTCACTAAAATGCTGCCTTTTGCATCTGCACTATCAGCATGTTTTGATAAATATTTTTATCATTTATCATTTTATTTTGAACCCTGACAGCACAGCTTTGTCTTGCACTGAGCAGCAGCTCTAAGCCTGTATTATTCAGGGGAATTATTTTATCTCGATGACTCTCCTTGCTTTGTCCAATGACTGGGCGGTTTGGTGTGTGGCCGGTGCATGTCACTCAAGTTCCCAAGTACTGTGCATTTCAAAACTGGACAAGTAGGATTCTCCTTAATTTTTTTAAAAACTACATTTACAAGTAGCCTATTTTTAAAGATGATTGCAAAGGGCAAACTGAAAACTGACTTTAATAATCCTTTTCACGTCAGGGAAATATATTTGGCTGAGTTAGCATTTTGCATTAAATACAAATACATACTTTTGGTATTTAATTAAATACAACAAAGAAAGGAGTGCCTATTTCTTCTGTTGATAATCTGTAGAGTTGTCACCATGTGTTGTATTGTGCATATGTAGAAAATGTCTATGTTTGTGTCTATCAAATACAAATGTGTGCATTCGTAGTATGGGTGACATTATGTCAGAGAGTAAACAGCTATTATAAATTGTCCTTTTACTTGGCTTTTACTGCAAAACTTCTGTGACTGAAAGATTTTAGTTTCATGATTTCATGATGATCTTCAATTGTCCCATCAGATTACCTCTATCAATCAAATTGCAATTTACCTGCATGTGTCTTCATACTAATATTCTTATAACTTCATCAGTTCAAGTGGAAATATTTGCCAAATGTAATAAAATTCCCGCATACAAATTTCTCTTCTTTATATTTATGACTCATAGCTGTATTTCATCTCACTGACTGAAACTCTGATTTTCTCTTAAAATAAATTGATATTAAACTGAGTTCACATACTTTAGCCACACACATATGTGTAACATCACATGAGTGAACAAGTGTTATTTTTTCTCTTTTGTTTGGTTTGGTTCCCTTTATGTAGTTTGTGTATTAGGTCATATTTGTGCAAAATGGGTTCACAAATATTCCAGCACAAATAAATATTTGTGGCAGAATGCATAACGTCACAGATCATTGTGACATTTTCCAGTTTTAATTTTTGGGTATCATCAGATAAGTGAGTCTATACTGTATAGTATAAAATACTATATGCTAAGTAACAATTGCTTATTTATAATTCTACTCACCACCCAACAGGCTTAGAAAAATTCCAAAGTTCATGTTGGCGTGTGATGCTTACTCATTAGTAGTAAGCAAAGCTGGTAACAGAAGACAGAAATCAGCAGACTCAAGCATCATATATCAACAACAGCATTCTAAACATCCTATATGGACACGTGTGTGTTTTCATATTTTTCACAAAATATTCATTTACAGCATTATTTTTAATGCCTTCCTCTGAGCATGCCTTATTTTAATCCAAGATTTGAACTATGGTGATAATATCACTAAAGCTTAGAGATCATAGCTAAAGTGTGTGTATTTGTGCATTTGTAAAAAGACGTGTTGCTTGTAGGTACATTCACTGCAGTTTTTTTGCAACGTACTGTACAGTAGCACAGTCTTATTCATGGGACGAAGTAAAAAAAATAGAATTTGTATTATGACAAATGTATTTCCCTTTAACAGGAGCAGCATTATGCAGCTTATTGCAATGAATACCACCCTCTAGAAGCATAATGTTTAATTAATTTAACCCTTTGAACTGTGGCTCTATTGTTTACACGCGGGACCAGCTGCTAGCTCTTACCCGTGTCGAGCTTCTCCATGGGAGAAAGCTGGATATTCCAACCGAGATACGGAGGAAAAGACGAGGCTGTAGAGCTGGCGTCAAGCGCCGGGAGAGACGACGCAGATATAAGCCCGTATTACCATCTGTTATTATGGGAAACGTCCGCCCTCTGTCCAAAAAGATGGACGAGCTAGCGGCGCGTGTACAGGGAGAGCAGTTTACTGTGCTTCACCAAGACGTGGCTCAACCAGGACACACCGGACTCTGTGGTCTCTGTTAACGGATTCACACTGGTGCGGGCGGACCGGAGTGCGGCAGAGAGCGGCAAGAAGAAGGGAGGCGGACTGGCGGTGTTCGTGAACAACAGATGGTGTAACCCCGGGCACATCACTGTTAAACAACAGCTCTGCAGCAAAGACGTGGAACTGGTGGCAGTGAGCGTCCGGCCGTACTACCTCCCGCGGGAGTTCTCTCACGTGTTGGCGGTAACTGTTTACGTTCCTCCATAGGCCGATGCCGCTGCCGCTTGTGAGCGCGTGCACAGCACTGTGTCGCAGCTGCAGACCCAGCACCCACAGGCCCTGATCCTCATCTCTGGGGACTTTAATCATGCCTGCCTCCCTCTCTCTGCCACCCTCACCAACTTCACCCAGTACGTTAACTGCCACACAAGAGACAATAAAACTCTGGACCTGCTATATGCTAACACAAAGAATGCATATACCTCCACCCCCCTCCCCCCTCTGGGTTGCTCCGACCACAATCTCGTGTCCCTGTCTCCTGCGTACACTCCGGTGGTGAAAAAACAGTCACCACAGGTGAAAACAGTGAAGATCTGGACAGAGGAGGCGAGTGAACAGCTGAGGGACTGTTTTAACATCACAGACTGGGACATTCTCCACAGTCCACATGGGGAGGACATTGACAGTCTCACAGACTGTATCACAGACTATATAAATTTCTGTGTGGAAAACACTGTGCCATCCAAGACAGCGCGGTGTTTTCCCAACAACAACCCCTGGGTGAGCCCTGAGCTGAAGGCCCTGCTGAATGAAAAGAAGAGGGCCTTTCTCTCTGGGGACACGGAGGAGCTGGGCAGAGTGCAGCGGGAATTAAAATACAAAATCAGGAGGTGCAAGGACAGCTACAGGAAGAAACTGGAGCATCGTCTGGAGCAGAACAACGTCCGTGAGGTGTGGAGAGGACTGAAACACATGTCAGACTGAAACACATGTCAGGAGGGTGGGGATGGTCGACAGGCCACGGATGACCAGACCTGGGCAAATGAATTAAATCTGTTCTTTAACAGATTTGATTCTGCCCAGTCCCCGGCCCCCACTCACACGGCTCCCTCTTCACACCGCTCCAGTCCAGTCGTCTCCTCCCAGCTGCAGCTCTTCACACCTCAGCTCCATGCAGACCACTCTGCCCCTCCTCCGACTGTCACAGAGAGCTCCCAACAACCCACAGCTCCAGACCAGTCACCGCCCACCTCCCTCTGCCTCACTGTGGACCAGGTTAGGAGAGAGTTAAGGAAGACTAAGGCCAGGAAGGCCACAGGTCCTGACAACATCAGCTCCAGGCTCCTCAGGGAGTGTGCAGACCAGCTGTGTGAGGTTGTTCTGTCACTATTCAACCTGAGCCTTAGACTGGAGAAAGTACCAGTGCTGTGGCGGACTTCCTGTCTGGTTCCGTTTCCAAAAGTATCACATCCCAAGGAGCCGAACCACTACAGACCTGTCGCCTTAACCTCCCACCTGATGAAGGCTATGGAGAGGATCATCCTTGGCTACCTCCGCACTCAGGTGAGCTGAGCACTGCACCCGCTGCAGTTTGCCTATCGACCTGGCATCGGGGTGGACGACGCCATCATCTACCGGCAGCACCGGGCCTTGTCTCACCTGGAGTCTCCTGGGAGCACTGTAAGGATCATGTTCTTTGACTTCTCCAGTGCTTTCAACACCATCCAGCCATCACTGCTGAGGGGGAAGCTGGAGGTAGCAGGCGTGGACCAACATCTAGCTGCCTGGACCATCAACTACCTCACGAACAGGCCACCGTTCGTGAGGCTGCGGAACTGTGTGTCAGATGTGGTCGTCTGCAGCACGGGGGCACCTCAAGGGACTGTGCTCTCCCCTTTTCACACTCTACACGTCAGACTTCAAATACAACTCCCACCTCTGTCACCTGCAGAAATTCTCGGACGACACAGCCATTGTTGGCTGTGTACTGGGTGAGAATGAACAGGAATACAGGGGGGTCATCTCGGACTTTGTGGACTGGTGTGAGAACAATTATTTGTTCCTGAACACCAGTAGGACAAAGGAGTTGGTGCTTTACTTCAGACGAAACCCTCCACCACACACACCATCCAGGGCTCATACATTGAAGTTGTGGACACCTTTAAATACCTGGGTGTCCACCTAAACAAAAAACTGGACTGGACGAACAACACAGACTCTCTGTACAGGAAGGGCCAGAGTCGCCTCCACCTGCTGAGGAGACTGAGGTCCTTTGGTGTTTGCAGGGAGCTGTTACGGACATTATACGACACTGTGGTGGCATCAGCAGTCCTCTATGGTGTTGTATGCTGGGCTGGGAGCAGCACGGACAGAGACAGGAAGAGACTTAAAAAGCTGGTTAAGAGAGCCGGCTCTGTCCTGGGCTGCACATTGGACTCCATCGAGGAGGTGGCGGACAGAAGGATGTTGGCCAAACTAACATACATCATAGATAACCCCTCCCACCCCCTGCACCACACTGTGGAGGCTCTGAGCAGCTCCTTCAGCACTAGACTTTTACACCCACAGTGCAGGAAGGAGCTCTACCGTCGCTCATTCCTCCCCACAGCCAACAGACTGTACAGTGCATCACTGTAGTGACAGACAATGTGCAATTTTTACTTGTTTATATTCTTATTTATTGCGAATTATTTCGTTTTCCAATGTAAATATGTATATATTTTTTAGTTTAGTTTTAAATGCCTTTTTTCTGTTAAGCTATAATGCACATTGTTCTGTGCAGACTCTGTGTCCTTGTCCATGGCTGCTAAATCACAAGAATTTCCCCACTATTCTATTCTATTCTATTCTATTCTAATTTGTGCAGACAATGTCAGACAGGTTGATCTAGCTTGACATTCAGTTGAGGTTCTGTCAATATAGACACTTAATGTATCATAACAGTAGAAGCAGGTGTGATTAAAAGAAAGCTCTACCAACCTAACCTTGCAAATTGGCCAGCTATCAGAATAAAATGAAAATAGTAAAATGTTCCCATAATTTTTTACATTTTCTTGTTGAACTCACCTGAACTGCTCACATTTTTGTGTAACCAGGAAGAAAGTGTCTAATAAGTATAAAGTACTTTCTTATCATGTTTTACACAGATCAGAGGTGTAACATGATACGTTAGGGGAAGTTTTTGAATGCTGATTTTATGGTTTATGGTTTTATAACATTCAAAATATGTGAAACATAACCTGGTTGTTACTAAGTCATGTGTAATTCTTATAATATCAGAGTATAATACTGGATATTATTACGGTACATCTATGGAGGAGTGGATTCCACTTCATAGCCTGACATTTATTCATTATTCTTTTATACAACTTACTGTACCACCTGCAATGTGTTATTAAAAAAAAAATACCACACTTGTCATGTATCACTCATAGCTAGCTGAATTAAGTCTTTCACTGTAGTGTATGAATGGGTTGTTGAGTTGCATTGGGGGAGGTTTTTTTTCCATTGCCGTGACTATGAAATGTGAATTTTTATAGTGCTTTATATCTTATTTATTATCTCTAGAATTAGATGAGGTGTATGTTAGCACAATGTTCTTTGAAAAAAATGTTTCAGATTTTTAACACAATCTCTTTTCTTTATTAGAATCTCTGAAACTTGTTTGCGATGTGTTCCGAGAACACTTACGGTACCTGAGCTTTGAACCCACAGAAAATCAAAGTGTCATTCCTTAAATAAGAGGAAATCAAAAACAAGAATAATTTCTTTAAAACATATAATGAAGCCACTAAACGATCTAGTTCTAACATTCCCAGCTGGTACACAACATCCTGACCCGACTTTATCAGAAAGCCACAGAATTCAAGAATATAAAATCTTTAAGGTAAAAAGTAAATATAACTCACCTTTTAAAACCACTGAACAGAGTGGTTCTTGTGCAAATCTTTAATACACTGTTAAAACTAAACAAAACTAAAAAGTAGAGCTGTCTAAACGTGTCTCGCAAAACCAGTTCTTCCTGCTTTAATGACGCCTGTTAGTTTACTTCCTATTAGTGACGTACATGTGAAGTAAACTTAGTAACAAGAAAAAACATCACTGTTGTGTACAGGTGATTGTTTGAGTAATTGCAATAAGTAAGACAGAAGATTCAATGTGAGCAAATTATTTATTTCTGTTTGATAACTGAGCCTGTCTGGAAAAGCATGACTTGTTTTCCATTGGTAAATATGCCAAAGTAGGTTAGAAAGTAGGTGTTTGGATGTCAGCATTCTACCATGTCTCAAAATTGTTTATTTTGCCAAACGTGTCTTGTGATAGTAGCTGATACTGTTCAAAGAGAAAGAGATAACAAGAATAAAAACCTTCCTCCAAGATTTCCTTGTAACGACTAGGTGGCATGCCATGCATGAATCCTTTTGTTTGTAGGTAGAAAGCATGAAAACAAAAGGTGCTATTGACCACTGAACAGCACTAGTCACATAATAAGGAAATGCAAATAATCTGATCTTGTTCCTGTTGAATCATTCTGGGGAATGACTCGCTTTGCAAATGTTCCTCAAAAACTACTGAATATTTTTTTTTTGTTTACAAGTAGCCGTGCTTTATGTCAATGGAGTGTTCAGTGTTTTTACTGAGCGACATAATTGTATTATGTAAATATAGTGTAATGCCTATAACAAAGAAGGCTGTGAAACAGGAAAAATAAGAATGAAAACTTCTTTTGAAGCAACACTGTTCCAGATATTCCAAAATGAGCAGGCTAATTAACAGCATGTGAAGGAATCATAATGGCATAAAAGGCGCATTCACCAAAAGCAGTTTTTGCAACCAATGATGGATCATGTGTCATTACTTTGTGCCAAACTTCTTGATAGAATTGGTACTAAATTAAGAGGCAATCACGTTTTTTGTTTTTTTAACCATAAATACTATAATAATCTGACGCCCAACCCATTCTCACTCAAACAGACACACTAAAAACAAGCATATATAATATGCTTATATCTGGTAGGTTATATCGTAATTTTGAAATGAAAATACAGCAAAAATGTTTCCGTTTTGCTGCTCATCCTGTACCCTATAGTTACAGAATAGGTACCCCATGACTGAAAAATTATACAGTTCAGTACTCTTCTAAGGCGATCTTAGAAGAGATACCCCTTAACTACAAACTAGTAAAATGAACTTTCAGTTGCACAGGTTGTTACCCACTTATTCCCTAAATGTTTCATCTTGTTACCAGATACCTGTAGGTATGTGTTGTCTAAGTACACATACAACAACAATAATAATACACCGTAAATATGGTTTATTTAATAATACTTTCACTTTGCCATCATGACGTCAGTTTTGTAAAAAAGGTGTGTTCAAAAAAACAAACACAGTTAAAAACTATTTCTGATAAGCCTGAGAACAAGGAACTTTTTGTATTTTCCCAGCCTTCATCTGATATGATCACAATTGTTACCACACTTAACCATATCACATTTTTGTGATGTCAACAGTGTTGACAGTTTGGTTTTATATAAGTGGGACCTTTGTTGCCTGTACAGTGTTCTTACATTTACGATAAAAAAAAACTGCAGAATATAGTTTAATCTTTTGCTTCAAAATTTGAGGTAGAGAGAATAACTTGTCGTTTTCTAAAATATTTATATTTATTTGCAGAGACTAAAACCTTTGCTGCAAGTAAGGCATGTGCAAAATTGTAGAAACTCACCCAAAAAGACTTGACCCTGCAATTGCTGCCAACAATGTTTTATTTTCTTCTTTATAGAGTTAATGTTTTACACTTGATTCCGTTTTTATCTCATTTTCATGTAACTATAATAATCTTGACGTTAAGAACATAAAGCAAATTCATTTTTTAATGCTTGTTGTTGTTCTTTTATTTTTTCTGTATTCACTTCCACACACCCTAACCCTCCAAGCCTAAAGGGGACAGAAATACATTTATACTGAGCCCCTATTTCTGAGACTAGGTGAATGCATAAATGAGTGGAAGATATAGTACCCTACGCTGAATGCTAACAAAACCAAACTAAGAAACAACAGCAACCATGTGAGAGGTGATTACATGGGAAGGAAAAGAGGAGTCCAGGAATAAAAAGGAGGGGTGTGACACTACAAACTTAGGTAAGGTGTTTAAAATTGTTCTTAGACTAGTCTAAAACTTGACCAATCCAGAAAAGACTATAAAACCTTAACAGGAGGATATAGACCTCAATAGCCATGAAATGGTGATGATGAATTAATGATGTCTGGAACCACCAGAACTCCTCCTGGAGTTGCCAGGACAAACTAAACAACCTGACAAAGGACCTTTGACTATGGCAAGGAAGCCTACAGTTTAACATACAGTATCACTTGTGGTTGTCTGTAGGAAAGGCAGAACCTTACAAAAAGACAAACATCTAAGTTAGACATCATCAATCGGACCTTTACTGTGGAGTGGTTAAATAGAAGACATAGTCTGTATGATATAGCATTAAATGGACTCTGGTGGTGATTGGTGTTAGCAACATCATGCCGTAGGGGACTCCTCAGTAGCAGAGAAAGACAGTTTTTCATTTCCCATTGTGGAGTCACATTCCAGTAGAAAACCCAAAATGAAAACAGGTAAACTGTTAGCAACAAAGACTCTTGGACAGACAACTATAAATGTCATTCATGTTTCTATAAATATAATTCTTAATTTCCTAAAAAAAATTCTTAAAGTCCTAAACTGTCCTTAAAAGCTGCAATGATTTTGCTGATTTATTGAACTCATGTGTTCCACAGTACAACAGATAGCACTACTTCTACAGATCATGTTGATATAATACCTAAGGTATGCCCAAGTCTGTTTCTATCCACCAAAATGCAATATGAACATTGCTGTCCTTGACAATTACCTATGCAAGTTTGGAAGGCACCTCTTTGACGTCTTAGATGATGTCATTAGTGACATTAGTTATTAGTTTAGCTAACTCACTAGTACACAACATGACTGCAGAAAATACAAGTAGAGAACAAACACTAGGAAAGGTACCATTGGCTCACACACTGTCCATCACCTGTATGATTATACTTCTATGCAGTCATTTTATTGATTTTGAGCACCACCTACAGGCAAAATCAAAACGAAATCAAGAACGGAGGATACTGTTTAAAGATACAGTTATTGAGGAAGCAACCAGAATAACAGGAATCAAAGAGGATTATTGGCTGAAAGGCAACAAAATATAATGTATAAATAAATATTCATTAAAATATTCTCCAGAAACACTGAGGCATAGAAAGATGGATCTGTAAAACATTTACATTTAGTAATTTGGCAGACACTTAGACCATATAACATGTTTTCGTAAAATTAGAGACTAACTGGTAAATTCTGTATATCAACAAAACAAGAAGATTCTCCTAAACAAAATTTACTTTTACCTTAAATGTGTAGTAAAATATAAAGAAATCTTGTTTAATCACTCACATATTGATAAGAAAATTCTAATCAGAGGAGTGATTTTATGTAATTCAAAAGTATTTTAAAATATGTCCTTAAGGAAAGGGCTATGTAAAAAAAAAAATAGAATATTAAAACGGAATAAGTTAGTACAAACATGGCTCCTTCCTGAAATACTTTGGAATGTATATATGTATATTCATGATGACAGGCTGATGACAGGCTGGTGACAGGTTGATTTCATGGCTGGAAGGAAGTGTTACACTTAATACACAGAAAGTACCTTCCTTCTTTCTGTCTTTCTTTTTCTTCAGTTACTAGCCACATGACCACAGCTGTAATTTATTTGGGAAGATTTAGATTTTATAGTCTTATAGTTTATGCATTTATAATATGTAAAATATGATATGAACATAAACCTGGTACTTAATGTGCAGACGTGCATTTTACTTCTTCATATCCAAGTCTGTTGTTTCTGTGCAGAGTAACAGGTTCTACCTTTATCCGAGTTTTACTTATTAATCATGACCATAATTTACTAGTGTTAATATTCTTTGTAATACAACTCAGTTGATACAGGATTTCAACACCCCCATCATGAGCAAAATGTTTACATAAAACAAAGCAAGCAGCAGAAAGTCAGAGGTACGAATCTGAACAGTAAATATTATATTTATATATTATTATTAGATATAATTTAAAACATAATATGAAAATCTAGAGTTAAATCATTTGTAATCCATACTTACAAATCACAATGATACATACAAATCTACACAATGGTTCTTTGATTGAAATGGTCACTTTTCTCTGCACATGCCTCCTTTACTTTTAGTCTGACTGTTGGTAGTTTTTTACATAATTAAAACTTTTAAAAATCCATTACATGTCATTAATAAAATTGTAAAAGTAGATTGGATGAATAAAATGAATTATTTCTCAGTCTCAGTGTCTTGCCTTCTGTGGGTGTCAACAACAGGCTTGTCCTTGGGTTCAAAAAATGTAAACATCACACAGAAACCAACATCAAGCAGCTAGAACTGTTCTTAGGCTTGCACAATATACTGTGAAAAAGTTTATTGAGCCATATTCCTAAAGCAGCAGGATTTTGAAAATGTGTAATGAAGCTTATGCATATGTTTTATGTTTCCAGACTTGTATGTACAGGTTGACTCCAGAGTTACAACAGTTTGTAACACACCGGGTCTATAGACTTAGCACAGGTACAGGTTGGACCTTGTAGGAACATGTAGGAATATTTTTTAGCCCTAATTAGAATGGCCAACATTGGAGAGCTAGTTAATATTATCATTTGGCATCATAATTACAATGATGTAACACTTATAGTATATAGTCTGCTGCAGTGTGATGCATAATGTCCTGAAGTTAGTTAAAAACTGTGCATCACCTTTCTTATGACTTTAAATAAAAAACAGAAACTATAATCTTCTAAAAGTGGAATTTATGGCAGTTTTTTGCTATTGGATGGTATTTATTGTCTGTTAAAACTTAACACTTGTGGCTGTTGATTAGGCTGTTGACAGAAAGAGAGTGTGAGAAAGAAAGAGTGCAATATTCCCCACTGCAAAATAGATATGAAAAATATGAATCCTAACTAGCGACAACATTGCTTGTGCACTAACCTGATGGTGAGTCATTTGTGTAACTTTTGGCCTGCTAAATTAGGGAAGATTGTGTTCTTTGGAAAAATATGTTTTTTAATGAGACCTAAACAGTTGTGTCAAATGAAAACTTTGCTTATACAAGATTTAGTCACTTACAACAAGCTTTGATACGTAGCAGTGGAAGAATCCTGAATGCACACCATCAACGCTTCAGTGCATTCTTCTCGTCCAGCAGCATAGCTTAGTAATGATAGTCTATCGCTTACAAAAAGGAGAAAAGAAAGAAAAACAGAGATTATGGTCACTTTGAAGCAAACTGATGATAAACCAAATTTTAAATAAATGGACAATGTTGAAAGTCCAAACAACTACTTTGCAAAAAAGAAAATGTTGATTTGTCATAAACAGGATTCTCATTTACTGAATACTTTATAAAATGGAATTAGTTATTAACAAGTTTCATAATCTCAGTTTCTACAACTTATCCACATTGTTGTAATGGGAAAACAGATGTTCACAGTTTACTTTAATTGACCCTGCAGGACATACAGTATGTTGATTCTGCAGTGCCCATCATAATCAGAGTGGTACCACCACCATAAATCATTTGCCTTGGTACTTCACAATTACAAATTTGTAGTCAAAACAATGATATTTAATTCTGCTGCCTTGTGTAACTTTTTCAAATGTTTTATTAGAAAGAAATCAATTTCAGACACCTTTTTAACTGTGTAGTTAAAGGTTTCTTTTTTCACAAAGCTCAATAGTTTATTTCTCTGGACCTTTTTTTGTTGTTTGTTTTTTGTGAGAATATTTTCCAAAGTCTGACTTGTTCACGGCGAAGGACATGCTGCAGCGTGTCATCCACTCTTGCTCAGAAGGTGATTTGTTGCAACGTCAGCACCTCAGGATCGTTGGCTGCAGTCCTGACGAGCAGCCAGGATCGCAGCCGACCCGTCTCATCCCGGACAGAAACTCTTTCAGCCCCTCCCATCTTTCAGCCTCCGGTCCATTAGGAGCAGACCTCACACCACAAGAACAGTTTTTTTAATCTTATTTTTAATTTTATAGTATTATTCTAGTTCTGTACATATTTCATATTGTGTCGCACCAAGACAAATTCCTTGTATTGTTAACTGTTGTTAAATGTCCCGGGCAGTACACACATTTCTCATTCTGATTCTGATTTTCCTTAATATTGTTTTTTAAACTTGTATTGCTCTGTCTTACTGTACTCAGTGAACACACACATTTGTACTTTCTTGTGTACCTGCACTTGTATTGTGATTCGTAGAATAAAGATGGAATCAGTATTTACATATAGTGAAATGATCCAGGTAATCAACAGTGTGTAGGGCAGGGCTAGTTGGAAAATATGCAGGGCAGGGGTCCTTGATGTCCAGGATTGAGAATCACTGCATTAATGCAGGTGTGTGTGAGGGCTGCTTCTGAGTACAGAACAAAAGCAATTACTCTTTAAAGCCATTGTCCTAGGACAAAAACTCCAACAGGCTTGAACCTTGATCAAAGTCTTATATACACTATATCACTGAACTAGCTGCTGTCCCTGGGGGAGAGACAGAAACAGAGCGGGTGTTGCTGTCAAGGGCCGGAGAAAAGGCTGTTGAGCTCACCCCTGGCAAAGTGGATCTGACAAGCCAAGAAAGGTTAAGTAAATTTATACAGTTTGGATAAATTGCTTATCTGAAACGTTTTAAAGGCATCATGATCTGCAAACACTTCAGGAATAGAGAGAGAGACTTTCTTAAGTAAACCAGCCTACAATATTAGGCTATAGGGAAAATAACTACATAACTAAATGGTTTTATAAACCATTTTTCACTTCATGGAAGAGTCACTATGGTTGATATTGAGATGAGAGAGGCTGCAGAGGAGCTGATCCAGCTGATCTGACACCAGAAGCAAAAATAGTGCACAAAACACAGCTGCAGATTTAACAGAAATGAAAGAATAGTTTATCTGCACAAACATACGGAATTGTTAATGGATTATACAGACACATGAGAGCACATTTACTGACAAAAAACATTTTTTGACTCACCTCAAAAGCAAAGTCTTAACCTAGATTGTTTTTACTAGCTGCTTTTTTGCCAGCAGGTGCCTAAAAGTCTGTACATGCCACAAGAAAATGGTTAACATGGGTAATGGATAACAACCTGTTTATGGGAAGACTGAGTGAGAGGGAGCAGGCAGGGCTGTGTGGGCACTGCCAGTGAATATGTGTGTGTGGGTGTGTGTGTGTCTTTGCTTTTGTTACACAGTGGGGCCAAACATTCATGTGCTTGTCCAAGTCCAGAACTGTCCATGAACATGCTCAGAAATGAATTTTAGAGGACTGGCTTGGTTTAAGGTTAGTGTAAGTTTGAGGTTAGGTTAAGATTAGCGTTAGTATTAATTAAGTACTGTTTATAATTAAGATTATGAAAAGAACCTAATGATGAGTATGCTTTTATTTTATATTGAAAAAGTCTCCTGATTGCTCAGTTATGACTATGAAAATAATGTCATGGCAAAATATATTTAGGATATTTTATCGTTAGAAATACAAGATGCATTTCTTTGGAGATTATTTGGGCATAGTTAAATTGTAAAAGGTAATCAGTTACATATGTCTTACATAGTTTTACATCAGATATATAAGATAACATTGTGGAGAGGTTTAAAATAGTAACGTTCTGTTAATTAGACATTAAATGTTCTTACAGTTATTCTGGATGGATGATTAATGTTTTATAAGGTCAATTATGAGAATTAAATGGGGTGGATAGATTGTATTTTCTTTCTACAATACTTTCTATTAATAGACAAAATATATATTTATCAGAAGAAAAATTATTCACATCCTTTAATACACAACCACAACTACAGTGTTTCTTATTCCTGGTCCTCAAGGACCCCTCGTGCTTCTTTTTCATCATTTACTTACTGCCTAAGCCACTGCTGTTTACCTGGACCAGGTATGTTCAGTCAATGAGAGGCTCGATGATACTATCTCAACTTAGCCCTTTTGGCATATGGACTCTGCAAAACATCACAGTTTCTGTTTTTACACATTCAACACACAGTGGTAAACTGTCTGGAGTTAGAAATGTTGTGACATGGGGAGAAATGCTTGATTTAAATTCAGGGTGGTGCCTGGCCACAGCATGCAGGAGGCATGACATGATAATGAAAGTATGCCACAGGGTTTTTTTATAGCACATCAAAGTCATGCTAGGTAAAAAAAAAAAAAAAAGAAGAAGAAGAAGAAGCCATGGCAACATTGTTGAAGCTCCCAATCCTTTGCTTTTAATCCTCAAAATAATCAAATCCTCACTGCTCTATCCACTCATGGGCTCACTTTACCATTACTAGGATTTTGTACTAGGGGGATAAAGGGGTTGTACGATAAAGTCTAGGTAAAGCCTTGACTGTATGATTTAGATCATACATCACGCATCACATCCAACTCCTCGGAGTAAAATAAAAAAAAAAATGTTTAAGGTGGCAGTGCAGTGTCCTTCCCACATACCCCTTCATCTAAGATAGTATCTTAGATGGTTGCAATTGGCTGAACACACTTAATCCCATTAACCAACAGCAGGTAGGTAACAGGGGGCTTTGCTTGCACGAAATTCTTGACAATTTAGTAATGACATATTTCCATAAATATGGCAAAATTAGAGCTGTCCATATAACAACATATAGCCTAACATAGTATCGTAAAACTGAGCAAGTTTTAGTAGACATTCTGTCTAACACTGTAAACCCCACAGGTTACAAGCCCAGCAGTGAATCGCATCAGCAATATAGAGGAGGTCAAAGAATCATGGAATTATACAGATTTAAATAATATTTATGCTTTTTAGAGTTCAGTAGCTAGTAATACACTAAACTCATATAGTTAATCCTCCTTCATAAGTGTGTAGACTCTTTTCAACAAAAAATGTCATGGTACTGAAAAATAAAAGTGTAAACAGCTTAAATTGAACTTCATTGTGGCTTTGAGTGCATCTAAAAATGCTAAAGGGGTGAAAATTATAATTTTTTCTTAAAAATCAAGTTTTAAAATTATTCAGTAAAAGCAATAATGTTCAGGAACGATAGTCAACACATCAATACAGGTACTAAAAAAAAATCGCAGTCCTATCTTTAATATCCTAAACCTTAGAACTTGTAACTGAGAATTCACATGTATTACAATAGTGTCTATACAGAGTGGTATGAAGGAAAAATTATGCGATGCAGAACTAATACAAAAGCTACACTTAGGGACAGAAACACATTACAGGAAATAGGATGATAGTTGCTTGAATGTATCTCTTGGCTGAATTTAATGGGGAAGTTTTTCTCCCTGAAAATCAGGTTTGTGTTGCCCTAATTTATGTGGATGTTGTTCTGGGTATGTCTTGTGTGGGAGTATTAACTGAGTAAGAAAGCAATAAAAGAAGCATGCTTTTATACACATTATATGTTAGACTCGTAATATTTACATTTAGCACACTTTTATCCTTTAAGTAATAGAAGGATTTTATCCTTCTCTGTGAAATCAGCAAAGGATAAAGGAGAGTTAAAGCTAGGGAAGAGGCAGAGACAGAGGTGGAAACTAGACAAGAAATCACTGAAATAGTCTACTCTGATAGTTAAGACGGACATAACATGCTTGAAAGCTTTTAGACGTACATTTGTGGATACTCCCTTTTAGTAACCTCGCATAAAATCACGTATGCACACGTTGTTGATGCACCTCAAACATATTTGTGACTGTCATGCCAGGCACACCTAAGTCCTCAGGCGTCACAGATTTAAAAGAAACACCCAACATTCCACATTTAACAAGTGCATTGAAACACACAAAGAAACAGCACAGACAGTAAGGACTAATATATCCTCCAGTGAACCTAACAACACATCTGACATAGCACATTATTCAATTAATTTGTACGGGCAACTGCAATGCTAAAACTTGAATTATCTGCAACACAATGTAAACATAAATAGCACAGCATATGCAGAACCAACAATACCACCAGTACTACAATTCAAGTTTCATTCACACAAACTAAGGAATTGCATAGGCAAGTATGAGAGCAACATTTTCCCGTTGTTGCATATTTTCATTTTTGATTTGTAGTTTTACTAGTAAGGCCTATTAAAAATTACTTCATCAGCAGATGAACAAATGTACTGTAAGTAAACTGCGCTGGGTTTAATGGCCATGATGGGCGTAAACAACAATAAGGATCTCTCTTTTATTATTTCTTCATATTTGTCACATGCAGACTAGTTATCATTCCTATTGCATAAAAAATTATATATTTTCTGCCTTATGCTAATACAGCAGAGATCTAGTCCAAGTATGACCATATTGTGACATTAGGCCATCAATCATTCTATGATTTCCCATGAAATATTGTCAACCACCTCACTGAATTGGAAAGCAGCAATAAACAAGCAACTTTCTATTTTAACAGTCACAGTCTTAAGGGTTTCATTAATAGAAGGCTTTTGGTTTAGATGAGAGTAACTGGGGTTATGAAGTGATTTGACATGGAACATAGCACAGTCACATTCAGGACCAAAACATGCCCCCAGTGCCGCCATTCAGCTCATAATGCTCTTATCAGAATTGACAGAAAACAACAGATTTCTAATAACTTATGGGCATATGAGTAAACTGCTGTAAAAATACACACTGATAAGGCATAACATTATGACTATTCAATACAGTGGATCTGCCATGAATTCCACTTGTACAAGGTTAGAAGTTTTTAAGTTAAAATTATAAGAATGGTGATAATTCTACTACATGTTTATTATTGAGGTCAAAGTGGGTAGTGTTTTTGCAGCCGCATTCATTTTCATTTATATACTCTTTGTGAATTAAAAACTGTAATTGGTTATTTCTTCATAATGAACATTTTATTTCTCCAGAAAATCAGTGTCAGGCATCTTCTACTCAATGACAATTTCACAGCTCAGTGAGTACAATACTGCTGTGGCTTGATACTGTGGGAACAATTTCTCTGGGCGTGAAAAACTACCACAACTAGGTTAACAAGAGGTCAACCGGAGATCATGTGCGTCTTATACAGACACCAGTATCAGATGCCAAAAAGTGTGACGAAGCAGCAGAATATGACAGTGAGAAGAACAGGTTGTCAGAACAAGTTGCTTCATGTGTGCAACATAAAACATAAAAAGTCTGTTTTTGCCCAGTTATTTCATCCGCTCTTCTATATATTTTTCTAAAACAAATAATAATAATAAATTAAATAAAAAAATAAAAAATAAAATAAAGCAAATAATGTGTAAATAATCTCTAGGTTCCAAATGACTTGCAAATATTTTACTGCTTTTACTACTTCTTATTTATATTTAACAAAGTGTCCTGCCTTTTCTAGAGAGAGAAGTTTGTACCTTGTTTGTTTAATCTGTTCAAAAACCCATTGAGTTAGTGTGCTTAGTACTTGTTACTGTAAGTGTTCCATTGTTCAACATTAGCATCACATTGCATTCAAAAAACTAAAATCTGAAGTATTAATTAAGTAATTATGAGATGCTTATTCATATTTATAAGTTCTCATAAGTTCTCAAAGACTTGGACCTTATAATTATGACTCATTAATCACATAATTGCAACTTACGCATATCATAATTAATGCAAATGATTAAGAACTTACCTTAGAATAATCACATGTTTCAGATGTCTTAAGTATTTCAGACATTTGTCGGTACTTCTAATAGACTAAAGCAAAAATTCTGTATATTTAGTTTTCCAAATTTAAAAGAATTGCTTTTAAAACAAGGCTCTGTTTGCTGCTCTTACTGTGACTCTCTGTATCCTTGGCAACGTTATACTTTCTGTTATAAGTCAGGTGCTTTTTCTCCTCTTTTAGTTTTTCACTGCTCTTAACTTGTATATAGGCATTCATTTTTATCTTTGTTTGTCCCTGCAGTATTCCTCCCTTCCTCTGCTGGTTACCAGTGCACTCACCGTTTGCCTTTCATCATCATAATCAGTGCCTTTCATTATCATCATCTTTAACCCTGCATGTGTGTATTTAAGGCCTTGCATTTAGTTCTGAGGTTGCGAGTGTATATTGGTTCGTTCTGGCGCAACTCCCTGATATTGTTCGGCCTTTTCCGATCTCCAGCCCTTAATACTGTCATACTGTTTTTGTTACAGCCAAATTCTCTGTCTTTGAGTTAACAGTTCTGTGAGTTAATGTTGTTAAACCTTTTTAAAAGCCCCACGGACTTAGGACTAAGGGCTGTATAGTTACTACATGTAAATAATAACAAAGGAGTTTCCTCCTACATATTTGTGGAGGCTATGCCAGTTACACCTGCATTGCTTTCTCTGTGTATTTGTGTTTAAGCACAATGTTATTTTCATGACCTATTTGTTTTTTCAAACATGCTAATGATTTTCATACTCTAAATGACTGAAATTAGGAAAGGCAATTTTTTTTGACCAGCATTTACACAGAGTGTCTATGCAGTCTACATTGAAGAACAGATACTGTACTAGCAAGATTAGACAAAGTCATGTTTAATGTAAACATACCATATTTTACCTAACAGGAATGTCATGTTTTACATAATTTAGTGTAGTTATAAAGGACAGCAAGTTATATACATTCATAAATTAGTGAGTAGTCTCGGTTGTTTCAGTCTCAAACAAGATGGCACGTTCTGACCGCACATGAGCCATGAAACCACCAGTGTTCATGTATACAACTGTTAAACACTGATTGGATTTAAGAAATTAGCCGTGAACAATCTCCAACATGATCTGCCATAGGGAAAAACTCGTCATGTGTTTATATCAACACGAAACAGCGCAAGAACTCTGTGCTAGTCTCCAGTTATTGTTCATCGCTTGTGGAGTTTATGACTGTTAGAAGTGGACCATTTAATTTGCCGTAGGAACTCACCACAGTTCACGTTGTGGCTGTTTACATCCCACCCATTGCTAACACTATGGACGTGCTCAATAAACTGTACAGAGCTATAAGTGAACTGCAGAACACACACCCTGATGGCCTGTTTATTGTTGCTGGAGATTTCAACCATGCAAATCTCAAGTTTGCCAAATAGAGACCCATGAGCCGAAATGACACACGCAGGCAGAGGTGGTGGAGAAGATAACTAAAATTTACTGAACTTTCAAAAACACAGTGAATACAAAACTGAACACTATACAACAAAAGATATAACAAAAACAACTCCTCAGAAGGAGGAGTGAACAAACTAATTACGGCAGAACTACATTTCTACCTGTGCAGACCGGGACTAACAGCCTGGACAGCATAAAATACTAGTGTTGGTGTGAGCTACAGCAGGGAGACGGAGCTGCCAACCTGCACAGAGAGAGGCTGAGTTAGAGAAGCCGTTAAAAAAAACAAAAAAAAAACAAGGACAGACAAAACACACAGATCTTGACAAATGATTCCCAACCACTTCCAACATGGAGCATGTGGGAGGGCATTTAGTCTATCACCAACTACAAGAAGACCCCAACCAGCCTGTGACAGTGATTCCTTCCTCCCACATAAACGACTTATACACCCGGTATGAGGTGCTGAAATACACAGTGGTGTGAAAGACCACCCCACCTCCCGACAACCAGGTACTGCATCTCACAGCATGAAGAAAACTAACACACAGAAAGCCGCTGGACAACACAACATTCCTGGAAGACTGCTCAGAGAATTTGCAGATTGTCGAGGCAAAACCTTTTAAGGCAAGTTAAGAGGCAGGAAGCAGCTCTTAAATGATCAGAAATTTAATAAGCAAAAGTGAAATACGCCAAAAGGAGAGAAACTAGACACTAATGTTGTTCTAGTGTTATTTTACTTGAACTATCCACAGCCTTTGACACTGTAAACTACCAGATCCTCTTGACTGCAGTCTCTAACTTGGGCATCTCCGGACCAGCTCTAGTCTGGCTTCAGTCTTACTTGTCTGGGCAAAGCTTCAAGGTATCCTTGCAGGGCCGTGATTCTACTTCTCATAACCTCTCCACACGTGTAGCGCAGGGCTCTGTTCTCCGTCCTCTTCTTTCTTCCATCTATACTTCTTCCCATCTATCATCCATTCACATAGCTTTTCTTATCACTGCTATGTGGACGACACACAGCTCTTCCTGTCCTTTCTGCCAGATGACTCTACTGTCTCAACACGCATGTCTGCCTGTCTCTCTGACATCTCTGCTTCAATGAGAGAAAGACATCTTCAGCTCAACATCTCCAAGACCAAAGTTCTAGTCTTCCCAGCCAAACCTTTGACACAGCACAACATCAGCATCAACACTGGATCTGCAGTGATTGTCCCTGCTAAGTTGGCCAGAAATCTGGGGGTCATCATCGCTTCTCTAGGTCGTATAGATTTGCTCCCCACAACAACAGAAAGATTAGACCCTACCTCTATGAATACATGACCTAACTCATCGTGCAGGCATTATTCATATCTCGTCTTGATTACTGCAATGCATGATAGGGTTACCGGCATCCACGACCAAACCCCTGCAGATTATCCAAAATGCGCCTCATTTTTAATCAGCTAAAACGGACCCACGTCACCATGCTCTTCAGATCTCTGCACTGGCTTCCTGTTGCTGCAAGGATTGAGTTTATAGCTCTGTCTCTTGCCTACAGAGGGATCAACTCTACAGCTCCGGCTTACACTTAAATCCCTCCCCACACAGAACACAGCAAGGAAAACCCTTCAACTCGGTGATCCCACAATGGTGGAATGAGCTGCCAAATTCTGCACGTTCAGCGACCTCGCTCTCAATATTTAAAAAAGCGCTGAAAACAGAACTCTTCTGCATCTTCCTTTGCAATTAAAAAAAACTTTCTGCTCTTTCTTACACTTGCATCTCATGAAACACTTCTTTGACAGCACTTTACTGCTTTTCTCCTTGACTTAGATTTTTTGCTTGCCTTATTCCTCACTTGTAAGTCGCTTTGGATAAAAGCATCTGCCAAATGACTAAATGTAAATGTTATGGAGGTTCCTAATTGGGGATGTGGAAAAGTCGGGGAGAAATCGTCTAAGTAAGCACAGGTAGTCATTTGGTAGGGGTTGGAGTTAGTAAATGTAGATATTGTCAGTCCATGATCACAGGAAATGAGGCAACAACTACACAATATAAGCGAGGTAATGCTTATAGCTACACCTGTGAAGACGATATGTTTTTTTTAACTTCCAAACATAACATCAAATCAGTTGAAAGTGCTGGTGTTGTAGTAGCCAGAATGTCTTTTCAGAATGTCTTTCCGTGACCTCAATTCCTCTAGCACTTTTGTTGTTTAGTGTGAAGTTGCTACTTGAGTCTCCAAGAATTGCACTAATTTCTCTTTTGTCTGTGTTTCTCAGTTGGTAAGGCACTCGTCCACGTACCACAGAGATCGTAGTTTGATCCCCGGCTCCTCCTTGCTGCATGTCAAAGTGTCTTTGGGCTTTGGAAAAAGCGTCTGCCAAATGACTCAAATGTAAATGAAGTATGTCCATTTCCATCCCGTTTTCTCCCATGACATACTCTGATATTGTGTGTACAATCGATGAAGTCAAGACTATAAGGTATGTGGATAAAAACCCAACACATTCCCCTTGAGCAAGCCCTAGGCAACAGTGGAGGGGAAAAAAACCTCCCTTTATTGAAAGAAACCTCCAGCAGAACCAGGCTTAGGGTGAGTGGAGAGTGAAGAAGGAAAGGGAAAGTGTAACAAAAGCAATGACCATGGGCTGATTTGTTGAATCAGTAGTTGCCCACTGGAAAACAGACAGCTCCAAAGCCGGGGACACTCAAGCAAACATGTAGGTCCAGCCACACTTTTTTTTAGCCAGGAGTTGTTAGTGAGTTGCTGGGTGATCTCTTAATTGTGCCAATTCACAGATTATCCACAGGACTGTGGCAACCATGGTGAAGAGATCAAATGTGCACAATCTGATCTTCAGGTTGCACTCCTTCCTTTACAGTCGGTGCTCTTGTGATGAATTGTCCATTGTTGGGCACCAGATGTCACCTTTTTCACCTTCCTGGATTCACCCTTCTTGACATGTGTTGAAGCTTGAAGTGCAGGCCCAGACCAATCTGCAATTCTCCCTCCTCACCAGGGTGAAAAATTCAGGGGACAAATTTGACTGTCTGTACCTTGTTGGTCATCTTCCATGGCAATTGTTTCCTCATGGAGTCGTATACGCCTGGTGTAGTTCCTTTTCCATTTCCAGCGTGAGGATCCTTTTGCATTAGCTGATGCGACCCACGTGACATTTACCTCCACGTTCACCGGTGAATTGTTAATCAGTAATGGTAGTACTATATGTGGTCCTGTGAAGCATCTCTACTGGCAGTGTTTCTTTTGGTGGTCCTTGTCACCTGGTTTGAGATTACTGTATGTAGGCAAATGTCTGGAGGGACAGACAGGGCTGCATTTACTTGGGGACAAAGAGCTAAGAGGGTTCTGCAGAGCAGTTTAAAGTCACATCTTTATGACAAAACTCATCAGAGTTTGTTCTGAATAAGTTCTATGCTAAGAGGTTTTTGCAAACATTATTTGGTAAGGTTAAAACTTGCCTAGCAAAACAGCACCAATGCTAATTCTGAAATCCATCTCAAACATGTCTCTTCACACCATTTTGTCATTCCATCACACCTTCACTCTGGGGGTGAGAGCCCAGAGAGAAGGCAATAATGCTTAAAAATAAACCCAAAATTTGTTTGACGAATGTTTAACATCATCATGGTAAACGCAGGACCACTCTCACAAATACATTTTTCTGGAATATGTCACCGAACAGTCATGTGACTTTTGGGGCCTATTGCCACACAAGGTGCATCCTGTTTGGAAAAACAACCTCTACCCATGTTCTAAACATACAAACCATGGCCAAGCCTTATATCTATTTTGACATAGCAATAGCTCAATTAATTTAATCCTCCCATATTCAAAGGGCCTTTCACGGGGGGGAGTGGCCTTACAGTAAAACCAGAGGCAGGTTAGTGCTGCACAAAGTAATATGCGCTGCAGTACCTAAAAACTTTGCTGTAATTGAGGCACACACCCCCCCTTGCAAATGTCTACCATGAACCAGCTTTGCATGCAAATGGAAATACTAATTAGGTGAATAATGTTTATATCTGGACCAAGTCATATCCTGTTTTGAGTTGTTGCACCTAATTTCTTCACAAAGTTTTTTAAATATATTTTTGCTAGTTACTGCATGGTTGACAGGTCAGCCTGTTGAGTTTCTGTGGGAGAAAACTTAGGTGAGTTAGGTGAAACAGCTGCTTAATTTCCTGCAGCAATCAAAATGTTTTGTTAATGTTAGCGTGTCACATTTCATAAACAACATTTGTGTAGGCAACAGGATAGTATCCAAAGAGCTGCAACAAGAATGATGTGCATTCAGTGACGTCTCTGGCTGATGTCATAAACTCCTTTGTTTCCAGAGACAACCATAGATATGAAAAACACCAAACATAGGTCAGTCTAAACACTCATTCATTAATACATTCAGTCAACATTCATGTCATTGGTGAGTTTATAGGTTTCAGTTGGAGCTATCAGCCCACTAGTTTGCACAGATGGGTTAGAACAGACATGGGCATACTACGGCCCGCGGGCCATATACGCGGGCCATATACGCCCGCCAAACATCTCCCAGTTATATCAAAATATATGATTTATAATATCGTTACCGGCAAACCTTGTTCATTTACTTTTTCCTGTAATGCCCACATTTCCCCAATAGATGGCGTGCTTGAGCATTTGCCCCCTATTCTTCGCGGTTAAGCTTTTCCCAAAAAGAAGCACTCTCCTTCTCGGTTCCCGCGGTAAAGCTTTCCCCCTTCTAAAAACAAACATGAGTTTATCAAAGAAAAGGAAAGTCGACAGTGAGTGCCGAGTGTTTAACACAGAATGGACAACAAAATATTTTTTCAAAGAAGTCCGATCAAAGGCTGTATGCTTGATATGCCAAGAAAGTGTTGCGGTTTTTAAGGAGTACAATATTACGGAGGACGGCACAGAAAATGCTGGCCTTGTTTGGCTCGACCTATGTATGTGAGCAGACATTTAGTGTTATGAACATGAACAAAGCCCGTCACAGATCCAGGATTACTGACGAACACCTCGGATCTATCCTGAGAATCGCCACAACAAAACTTACTCCAGACTTTGATGCACTGACAAAACAGAGAGATCAACAACACTGTTCCCACTGAAACTGATGGTGAGTTTTTCTGCTGTGTTTATTCAACAAAAATGTAATTAAATTAACCATTAATCATTAATAGGTCAAATCCTGTATGTAATTTATATAACACACCATCCATCTGTTCTTGGCTCGGCCCCTTTGTCAAATTTTAGAACTCATTGTGGCCCGCGATTCAAAAAGTTTGCCCACCCCTGGGTTAGAAGATAGATTTGACACTAGAAATGACACTAGAAACAGTTTTGTGACAATTACAAACCCAACTTGATTTTGCCAGATTGATCTTCTCAGGAATCACCACCATCAAATCATAATTCTATGTCTGCATTCAGAATTAGTTTTTTTGCAACATCAGGTCTAATAGTACAGGTGGTTTTTAGTATCTTAGTGCAGGTGCAGTCATGAGGATCTTCAGCCTCCTCTGCAGGCAGTAGAGTGGCAGGGTTCAACATATTAAAGCTTTTCAAGCAATCAGAACAGCAAATAAAATCCCATGATGCTTTTTTGTCTGTCTGCTGCAACAACAGCTTTAAGACAAAGAGGGAGATCTACTACAACTAGATCCAGCTTGACTAAAATAAATCAGCAGGCTGTACTACACCCATGAGTACTACACAGAAGTCATGTAACTGTCTTCCTGGTCAAAAACTAACTACTATTAGGTAAACCAAGTGTAGGGGGCAACAGTAAGCACTGCCTTTGAATCAATAAACACTTCTCTCTTCAGGAGATGGTTTCAACATGTGCAAAAAACAAAACAAAAAAACAAACAAAACAAACAACAATGACGCACCACAGTAAACAGGAAAGCTTTGAACATGCCAAAAAAAGTCATCATTAGCTTTTATCAGCTTTGAAATAATATGAATTGCTGCGATTCATGTTTGTGGCACTCTTTGGCTTACATGACCCAGATATGTCCGTTTTTGTTGTGCAAACTGCAGTTTGAAAAAAAAAACTTTATGGTCATTGTCTACAAGATGTATAATAGGTGCACCGTATACATTTTGCATGCTTCTTCAGATTAACAATTTCAAATTAGCGAATCATCTAGAATGTACTGTTACACAGAAATTTGTCCAATTTGGTGGTACCACAAAAAAATAAGTTGTAGATTTTTCCGTCACGTGCTTAGGGTGTATAGCTGCATTCACCTCCTGTAAATCTGAACAAAGCCCCACCTAATTGGTCGACCTAGGCACGCACTATGGAGAAGAAGAGAAAATTAAAACGATGACACCTGCTGTTAACAAGGCATTATATATACGCTTTTTCTATGAGCTCAATTCTACAAGCTTGTATAAGTTGGGTAAATGTGCATATTTATGCATATGCATATCACCCTTTCTATCGTATTCGGTCTTTGCATCTGATGCTGTTGGTTGTGCTTCCTCAAGGAACAGCATCCTGTGCAACCATGGGCCCAGATTTTTGAACTCCATGCAAAGGGTTTTAACAATGGGAGAATGTGGATTATTTCCATCAAATAGTTTAGTTTAGAGAGAGTCTTTGTCAGTACACATATGTCAAACATATCACATCATCTTCCCATTTTCTACATATAACTGACCTTCATATTCACTTGCTCTGACCTTCATTGACTAATTATACAGACATTTCTTTGTACAGAAAGGGCCAGAGTCACCTGCTGAGGAGACTTAGGTCCTTTGGTGTTTGCAGAGACCTGTTACGGACATTTTATGATACTGTGGTGACCTCATCAGTCCTCAATGCAGTTGTGTGCTGGGTGGGGAGCAGTACGGACAGAGACAGGAAGAGACTTAACAAGCTGGTTAAGAGAGCCGGCTCTGTCCTGGGCTGCACATTGGGCTCCATTGAGGAGTTGGCGGACAAAAGGATGTTGGCCAAACTAACATCCATCATGGGTAACCCATCCGACCCCCTGCACCACACTGTGGAGGCTCTGAGCAGCTCCAACAGGACAAGACTGTTGCACCCCTAGTGCAGGAAGGAGCGCTACCATTGCTCATTCCTCCCCACAGCCAACAGACTGTACAATGCATCACTGCAGTGATACGCAATCTGTAATTACACTGTGTATTTTATGTTGATCAACAGCCAGGAGATGTGCAATAGTCACCTGTTATATATTTTCCACATTTTCACATCACAAGATTCTTCATTCATACCTTTTTAATACCTTGTTTTGCAATTAAATATTGTTGTTTTTTTGTTTTTTTTGTTCCTAATGCTGCTGTAACATAAGAATTTCCCACTGTGGGATTAATTAAGTCGTATCTAACCTTATCCAAAAGTCAGAGTTGGGGGAGAATGCAATATATTTTTCCCAGTTTGTTATTTGGACTGTTACTATATAGTCTTTGTTTGGTATAATTTTGTAGAGTTTAGATAACAATTTCTTGGACCTTATGATTTTTGTTATCTCATCAGTTAATTTAAGGCGCTGTAGTGGGTTTTCAGTTATATTTATTATTGATTTAATTATGGATTTCAGTTGTTGATATTTAAGGAACTCTTCTCCCCCAACTACATACTTTTCCATTAATGTCTGAAATGACACAAATTGGTCATTCTCAAATAAGGGATGAAGGACAGTGATTCCGCTGTGCTGTCAAGTCGGAAAGTGGATAAGGGTATTGTGTAATTGAAAGTCTGAGTTATGCCATATTGCAGCATATTTACAAGGTGCTAGTGTTGTTTTTGTGATTTTGTGAACTTTCCACCCAACATCAGAAGAGATGTGTTTTAAAAAAATTATTTTTCTGAAAATTCAGCTCAGCTCCCTTAAAAGAGTCTAAGAGTCTCTGCTCTAATGGCTCACAAATAGCTCTTAATTTAGAGCCTTAAATTTTAGCTTAATTTAACAATCGTGAATGCCTTATTTTTAGGTTTGTTTGTTTTTTGCTACAAAAAATGCACAGTTACTATTGTTTAACATTTTAATCAAACTTTTAAATGAACAACTGAACACAGAAATTTCAGGTTCTAACTGTTTGAAGCCATTTTGAAAAAATAGGGTAGCAATATGTTTTTAAAAAAAGGTAAAAAAAATATTGAATGTCACAACTTCACAACCCTTTTCTCACACCACAATCCACCTTTAGTCTGTTGTGAGTCTTTAAAGTTGTTTTTGTCATTCCCCACCGTTAGATCTTGTATTCTAGTATTCGTTGTCACCCCAGATCAATTTGGACCTTTATAAAATATGATTCCTTCCCAAACAAACAGGAATCAAATTGTAGCTTAATTTAAGTTGTAGGAAATGATGAGACAATAAGTAATCAGCACTTATATTCAGTGCATTTATTAAAAGGATCTTTAATATTATATATTTTATATTTAGATGGCAGAAACTTAATAAAATACACATTTTAGTGTTTGTATCCTTGTCAAGTCTTAAGGCCTTGGCATTTCGTACTATAATTATACAAAGACAAAGGTAAGTTTCAGAATACACATATGCAGGATTAGATTATTATATAGTAATGATAAATGTAATTGTTTAATTATTCAGGACAGAGAGACTGTATACTTATATGTTCAACCCTGAGCAATTTAAGCAAAATATATATGATTATAATGTAGTGAAAATGGAAAATATATTTAGAAAAAATATATGAGTGAGGAAACTGCTGTTGCTGTTATTTGTAAGCCATTAATTATAGTGATTCTGCATCTGTTATTGTGTCTATTTCATTGATTGATTGATGGCTTCGTTGGATTTCACTGAGAAACTAGAAAAAGTTGTAAATATCTGTGTTTGTCGCTATTGGATTTTACTTTTGTTATCGCTCTTTGTGGGAGTATTCCAACTTTGAATTTAGGAAATTGATCCAAATTATGTTATAGTTGCAATCCTCAGACATGTGCTTGGGATTTCAATGTCCTTTCTCATACCAGTGACAGCAGTAATTTCTATTGGGATTTCACTCTGACATCAGCACTGACACTATTGCTGGTTTGTCAGCAGCCATGACAGCAGCAGCAGGCAGGATGCAGTGATGACACTGATCTTGTGACTTACTCCATTTGACACCTCTGTAAATATAGAGAAAAGCAAAGAATAGATTGTTTTAACATAAACAGTTGTGTAACACTGTACATTTTTGATAAAGCAATATTTAGTATTGCTTACGTGCGTCATTAACAAAAACAGAGTTGGTGTCAACGATGAAGGCTGTGATGTTTGGAGCTGCTTTGATCAAAACATGTCCAATCTGGGTGTTGTTGGGAACAGATGTAGATGCAAATCTAAGTTTCAAATCGTTCCTGATTGATCCATTACTGCAAAAGAAATGACAAAGCAAAGCTGCTTTACTGGCATTAAGTGATGACTGATACAGTTAAAATTCTGCAGACATAGAAAAAATTACCTGTATCCAGTCACTTCCAGGGAGCGAAATGAAGAAAATGCACTTTGGTAGATAGGTGTAATCTGAGAAATACAAGCAAACTAAAGGTAAGTTTTTTCTTTAATTGGCTTGTGGTTCATACTTTGTTTATTGTGTCAGTCATTGGTGCTGTTCAATGGAACCTTTTTTCCCATTCATCTAATTTTATTTTTTTGGTAACCAACAAATCTGTATATTATTTACATAATATAAGAAGTATATTTTCATTGAAGTTTATCATTATGGAACTGAGAAAAGTCTTCCAACTTTTTTTACAAATTTTAATGAACATTTTTGTGCCAACAGGAACAACACGGCACTTGAAAAACAGCCCCCACAAAGGGAGGCACAGTGACTTCTGGGTTAGGTTAAATTAGGGTTAGGTTCTAAATACATTTGTTTAGGTAAAGGTAAAATGTGGTACTAATGCTTGAGTTTAGTAATTTGTCACATCATGCACATTACATGAGCCATGTTACAGTAGGCCATAGATTTGTGTTTCACACTGGGCTTGAATTTCAGTTCGCTCAGTGGCTAATTCCTCTGTTTCCTTAATCTATCCATTCACCCCAAACTCAACATGGCAAACATTTCTGTGTCAGTGACCACTGACTCCTCACAGTAATACATTTATGTTTGATGCTTCCCTTGTTTGAAAATGACGCATTATATTACTTAAAATGAAAAAAGGGACCAAAACATTATAACTACCTCTTATTCTAATGCCCTTCAGTACGATTCCACTACCAATTATGTAATTACCAATTAGTAATAAACAAATAGTAGAATTACTGTTTCTTCTTAAAAACTGAGAAAATATAACTTTGTAATAAGTCCAATAACCATTGCATTGTATTGCATTACAAAGCCTAAATAAAACATGTTGGAATTAGTAAAAGATAACTATGTATATAGTTAAAATAATTGTGGAGGTCATTTGTGAAGATCAGTCTTTAAACACATTTATATTAGAAATTTAATATCTGCAGATTAAGTGTGAATTATATTTATAAATATAGGTAAACATAAAAGGTGACCATAAAAAAGCTTTTTCCATACAGTTTGTCTCAATTGCTAAAATGCATGTTGATAAAACTGGAATCCATGTTCATCATCACCTTCTTCTTATTATTATTATTTTTTAGCACTCCAGAAATCACTAATTTTTTACAAATACTAATGCCATTCAGTGACCTACACACAGGAATTATTAAAGAAAACTTGCTTAGGAAAGATCTATTGAACACCATTTTAACAGGTAGGGGTGTGGGGCTTTTTTGCATTCTGTTGTCTACTGTGTAGTGACAAACTAAAAGAGTTAAACGTTTGAGTACAAGTTGTGCTGCTTGAAAAGAAAACATGGCTTTTACATGTTTGTAATGTTTTCTTAGTGTCATTTTGGTCAGTGGGCATTGTTTCCGTCTGTGTATTCACTGTTTTAAAAATGTGGAATCAGGTGTATAAGCAAATACAAAACCTGCAATTGTGCAACATTACTGTTAACCTGTAACTCTAATAGAGATACTTACTATCGTGTCAATCAGTGAGGTTCGACTTATAGATGCTGGGGATGAGAGATCCAGCAAATCGCTTGTAAACGTCTCCTTTGTTTTAAAAAACATATTTACTGATGTAATTGCCTCTGTAGTTGCAGTGGTTGTCAGTGCAGTTGTAGTGTTTGTAAGAGTTGTGGTTGTATTAGCAGTTGTTGTGGCACTTATAGCTGATGTAGCTGTAGAAGCTGTCACATTTGTTGTTGTACTTAGGACTGTAAAAAAGAAAAAATATGAAAAAATATAAAAACAAGTTTAAAGCACATATTTATGATACATTAAAACATATCAAAACATGTTATATAAATTGTAATATATATATTTATATAAGAGAATTGTCTAATGTTGAACATAATGGCAAACACACATATGCACTCCTGACCCAGGCAGTGTCAATATCAGCGAGTAAGTTTAAAGATTTACTAGAGTAACACGTAACCTAGCTGTTTACTTACGAGCTGCTTGTATGGAACTGGCATCCACAGTGAGGTTGAAGGTGTTGTTGGAGTTAGACACAGCGTTTCTTAGTGTTATTGCAACAGCATCAGCCTGCGGGATATCTGCAGGTGGAGCAGTGTCATTGAACTGAACCCCGACCACTGCTTCATTTTCAGATGCTCTTGTTTTGACCATGGCTTCCCTGCAAACCACAATAACAGTGTAGATCTTACTAAAAAATTATATAGATAAAGTATAATTTATGTATGAATATTTAAATCATATCGCTATTACTAACATGATTAAGTAGATTATTTATGACCAGAGCAAAAAAAGTAAAGCAAATGTTACCTAAACTCTATCACAAAGACATGGTCCAAAAGAGCTCCATACTCTGCTACATAGATAATAGTCCACTGTGAGAGGGAAGCAATAATAAGAATATTGTATAAAAAAGGTCAGACTCACTTCATAGACTTAAATAATAAAAATAAATAAAAAGCTGTTTGTCCTCACCATTTTTACAACTTCTACTTCAAGAGTTTTAAATTGAATGCTGTTTTTGTCTGTGAGTTCGAGTACAAGTGGTTCAACCAAGACTGCTGTGACAGCCACAACTACTGGGAGAGCTGGAGTCGTTACGGTAGTAGTACTGATGGTGGTGGCTGTTAACGTTGTTGATGATGCACCAGTTGTTGTAATTAGTGTAGCAGTTACTGTTGGGGGACTTGCTGAATTTGTTGTGGTAACAAATTTTGCTGTTGGAGATGTTAAGGGAATAGTCGGCATTGCTGTAGATGCTGCAGCTGTTGAATCTTGTGTTGACACAGTAGCTGCAGTTGTGGGAGAAGAAGCTGTTGTTGCTGTGGAGAACAAAAAAGCTGTGGTTGTTGGCCCAGCTGTAGTTGGACCAGCTGTGATGGTTAGACCAGCTGTAGTTGTAACCGCTGTGATGGTTTGGCCAGCAGTGTTGGTTGGACCAGCTGTGCTTGGACTAGTAGTGGTTCCAGCTGCTAGAAATGTAATTAAAAAGTTAACAAGTAAAAAAAAAAAAAGATTGCAATTGAAAAAAAAAGTATGAAACGACAGGAAGAAAATTAAAAAATAAAGAAAAAATGAGCTTTTTAAAAAATTACTGGTCACACTTTCTCTAATAATTTTCAATATGGACCTTCTACTAATGATGATTCTTGGTCTTCTGCAGAGCCATTTTTGAAAAAATAAATTAAAAATAATTAAAAAACAACAAAAAACAAACTTCTAGAAAAATAATTGTTAATCGTAATGTGATTGCAAAGCATTTTTAGGATTTAATAGAATAGCATACAAAACATCAGTTTACGTACAAGCTGCTTGCAAAAGCTTGCAAAACGTGGAAAAAATAATACAAAATTGAGGTTCTAAGTAAAAGTTTTTTCTCTTTTCATACTAGACCATCCAATAGCTGTAGAGTTTGTAGTTTCGGCTGTTGGTACATTTGAAGTGGTATTTAGGGTTTGAAAGAAACAACTAGGAAAACAATATAAAACCACTAAATTGGTTTAAATCGTATCTATCAGATAGATTCCAATTTACTCACGTTAATGATGAATCTTCGACATACACAAAAGTTAGTTATGGAATTCCACAAGGCTCTGTATTAGGACCAATACTCTTTACTCTATATATGTCTCCCCTTGGCAACATTATTAGAAAACACTCTGTAAATTTTCACTGCTACGCTGATGACACGCAGTTATATCTATCTATGAAACCTGATGAAACAAATAAATTACTCAAACTACAAGCATGTCTTCAAGATATAAGGGACTGGATGACGTATAATTTTCTTCTTCTAAACTCAGATAAAACTGAAGTTATTGTATTTGGGCCTAATAGTCTAAGAGACATGTTTTCTAACCATATCGCTACTTTAGACGACATAACTCTTGCCCCCAGTAGTACTGCAAGGAATCTTGGAGTCATTTTTGACCAGGATTTGTCATTTACCTCACAGATAAAGCAAATCTCTAGAACAGCCTTCTTCCACCTACGGAACATTGCCAAAATTAGGAGCATCCTGTCCCAAAGCGATGCTGAAAAATTGGTTCATGCATTTGTTACTTCTAGATTGGACTATTGTAATTCTCTACTTTCAGGCTGCCCCAGTAACTCTCTAAAAAGCCTCCAATTAATCCAAAATGCTGCAGCAAGATTACTGACTGGGATTGGTAAGAGAGATCATATTTCACCTTCATTAGCTTCTCTCCATTGGCTTCCAATTAAATGCAGAATAGAATTTAAAACCCTTCTTCTTACCTATAAAGCTTTAAACGGCCAAGCCCCATCATATTTAAAAGATCTCTTAGTACCATATCATCCTACTAGACCACTTCGGTCCCAAAATGCAGGCCTACTTGTGGTTCCCAGAATTTCCAAAAATAGAATGGGAGGCAGAGCCTTTAGCTATCAAGCTCCTCTCCTGTGGAACCAGCTCCCAGTTCAGATTCGGGAAGCAGACGCCCTCCCTGTTTTTAAGACTAGGCTCAAAACCTTCCTTTTTGATAAAGCTTATAGTTGGTTATAGTCATGCTGCTATAGGCTTAGACTGCTGGGGACTCTGCACTGTGCCACTTCCTCTTCTCTTCATTCTCTCCTCTCACCCCACATCTATAATGTCACCACTGTATGACATTAACTCTGTGTCTTCTTTGTCCCGTAGTCGTCTCTCTTCCTCTCTTTCCCCCTCTCTCTCTCCCTGTCCACAGGTGTCCCCGGATTTGGCGCTGTGTGTCCTCCAGTGTGCAGCTACTGGTCCTATTAACCTGCTCAATGTTTTGTTGTTGCTTTTGTTGCTCTGTTCTTTTCTCTCTCCACTTTCCACTCTGCCCAACCGGTCAAGGCAGATGGCCGTCCTCCCTGAGCCTGGTTCTGCTGGAGGTTTCTTCCGTTAAAGGGAGTTTTTCCTCTCCACTGTTGCCTATGGCTTGCTCAAGGGGGATTTGTTGGGTTTTCTCTACCTGTTTGTATAGTCTTGACTTTATTATGTAAAGTGCCCTGAGATGACCTTGTTGTAAATTGGCGCTATATAAATAAAGTTGAATTGAATTGAATTGAATATAAATAAACGTTGAAAACATAATACAAAATTGAGGTTCTAAGTAAAAGAAGTGGCAGTTTTCATTTTTCTTTTCATACCAGACGTGCTGATAAACATTGCTTTGCACCATTTTCCATTTTGTCAATCAACCAGTTTCAAAAGACACTGACAATCAATTCTACAACATAAATGTCAAAGCACTGGTAACAACACAAGATCCTTTAAATGTTCTTCATTATGGAAGGTCAGTAAGGCTTATCATCAAATCACCCCTGGACAACTGTAGAGCAGAGTATAACACCCTCATATTGTTATTAAAGATCACAGAGTTTTTGATATTGTCTTTAACAACCATTATGCCAAACTGGGACACAAACTCTGGACGAAGGCAGTGTCAATATCAGCAAGTAAGTTTAAAGATTTACTAGATTATCACGTAACCTAGGTGTTTACTTACGAGCTGCTTGGATGGAACTGGCATCCACAGTGAGGTTGAAGGTGTTGTTGGAGTTAGACACAGCATTTCTTAGTGTTGTTGCAACAGCATCAGCCTGTGGGATATCTGCAGGTGGAGCAGTGCTACTGAACTGAACCGCCACCACTACTTCAGTATACGACACTTGCGTGTTGACAACAGCTTCCCTGCAAAGGAAAAAAGAGATGAACCTCAATCAGATAGAATTGCCATTATATTTTATACATGGGGATTCTCCAGTTGAATTTCTCTCAATAACAACAAAAAATTAAAATGTTGGTGACACAGCCCAGAGAGCAAAGTCTCAAAATATTACCTAAAGAATTTCACAAAGACCTGGGCCAAAAGACTTCCATACTGTGTCTTGTAGATGGTATACCACTGTGGGAGGAAAGCAATTACAAATAAAGTAATGAGCAAATACAGCTTTCAAAAACAACATCCGGCAAGTGGTAGATGCAAAACATGACAGGAAAAACAGACATTTTGTAAATGTTCTTACCATTTTTACCACTTGGTGTTCGAGAGTCACAAACTGAATGCTGTTTTTGTCTGTGTATTGTGACACAAATGGTTGGACCAAGGTTGCTGTGACATTGATTACAACAGGGGCAGATGGAGTTGGTGTAGCAGTTGAATTTGCGGTGGATGGAGCAGCTGTTGTCGGAGTCACAGTTGAGTTTGTTCCAGCCGTGGTTGTAGCTGTAGCGTTTGTAGTTTCGGCTGTTGGTACATTTGAAATGGTATTTAGGGTTTGAAAGAAACAACTAGGAAAACAATATAAATAAACGTGGAAAACATAATACAAAATTGAGGTTCTAAGTAAAAGAAGTGGCAATTTTCATTTTTCTTTTCATACCAGACGTTCCGATAAATATCGCTTTGCTCCTTTTTCCATTTTGTTAATCAACCAATTTCAAAAGACACTGGAAATCAAGTCTGCGACATAAATGTCAAAGCACTGGTAACAACACAAGATCCTTTAAATGTTCTTCATTATGGAAGGTCAGTAAAGCTTATCATCAAATCACCCCTGGATAATTTTAGAGCAGAGTATAACACCCTCAAATTGTTATTAAAGATCACAGAGTTTTTGATATTGTCTTTAACAACCATTATGCCAAACTGGGACACAAACTCTGGACGAAGGCAGTGTCATTACCAGCGAGTAAGTTTAAAGATTTACTAGATTATCACGTAACCTAAGTGTTTACTTACGAGCTGCTTGGATGGAACTGGCATCCACAGTGAGGTTGAAGGTGTTGTTGGAGTTAGACACAGCATTTCTTAGTGTTGTTGCAACAGCATCAGCCTGTGGGATATCTGCAGGTGGAGCAGTGCTACTGAACTGAACCGCCACCACTACTTCAGTATACGACACTTGCGTGTTGACAACAGCTTCCCTGCAAAGGAAAAAAGAGATGAACCTCAATCAGATAGAATTGCCATTATATTTTATACATGGGGGATTCTCCAGTTGAATTTCTCTCAATAACAACAAAAAATTATAATGTTGGTGACACAGCCCAGAGAGCAAAGTCTCAAAATATTACCTAAAGAATTTCACAAAGACCTGGGCCAAAAGACCTCCATACTGTGTCTTGTAGATGGTATACCACTGTGGGAGGAAAGCAATTACAAATAAAGTAATGAGCAAATACAGCTTTCAAAAAGAACATCCGGCAAGTGGTAGATGCAAAACATGACAGGAAAAACAGACATTTTGTAAATGTTCTTACCATTTTTACCACTTGTTGTTCAAGAGTCACAAACTGAATGCTGTTTTTCTCTGTGTATTGTGACACAAATGGTTGGACCAAGGTTGCTGTGACATTGATTACAACAGGGGCAGATGGAGTTGGTGTAGCAGTTGAATTTCCGGTGGATGGAGCAGCTGTTGTCGGAGTCACAGTTGAGTTTGTTGCAGCCGTGGTTGTAGCTGTAGCATTTGTAGTTTCGCCTGAACTGGGACACAAACTCTGGACGAAGGCAGTGTCAATATCAGCAAGTAAGTTTAAAGATTTACTAGATTATCACGTAACCTAGGTGTTTACTTACGAGCTGCTTGGATGGAACTGGCATCCACAGTGAGGTTGAAGGTGTTGTTGGAGTTAGACACAGCATTTCTTAGTGTTGTTGCAACAGCATCAGCCTGTGGGATATCTGCAGGTGGAGCAGTGCTACTGAACTGAACCGCCACCACTACTTCAGTATACGACACTTGCGTGTTGACAACAGCTTCCCTGCAAAGGAAAAAAGAGATGAACCTCAATCAGATAGAATTGCCATTATATGTCATACATGGGGATTCTCCAGTTGAATTTCTCTCAATAACAACAAAAAATTATAATGTTGGTGACACAGCCCAGAGAGGAAAGTCTCAAAATATTACCTAAAGAATTTCACAAAGACCTGGGCCAAAAGACCTCCATACTGTGTCTTGTAGATGGTATACCACTGTGGGAGGAAAGCAATTACAAATAAAGTAATGAGCAAATACAGCTTTCAAAAAGAACATCCGGCAAGTGGTAGATGCAAAACATGACAGGAAAAACAGACATTTTGTAAATGTTCTTACCATTTTTACCACTTGGTGTTCGAGAGTCACAAACTGAATGCTGTTTTTGTCTGTGTATTGTGACACAAATGGTTGGACCAAGGTTGCTGTGACATCGATTACAACAGGGGCAGATGGAGTTGGTGTAGCAGTTGAATTTGCGGTGGATGGAGCAGCTGTTGTCGGAGTCACAGTTGAGTTTGTTCCAGCCGTGGTTGTAACTGTAGCGTTTGTAGTTTCGGCTGTTGGTACATTTGAAGTGGTATTTAGGGTTTGAAAGAAACAACTAGGAAAACAATATCAATAAACGTGGAAAACATAATACAAAATTGAGGTTCTAAGTAAAAGAAGTGGCAGTTTTCATTTTTCTTTTCATACCAGACGTGCTGATAAACATTGCTTTGCACCATTTTCCATTTTGTCAATCAACCAGTTTCAAAAGACACTGACAATCAATTCTACAACATAAATGTCAAAGCACTGGCAACAACAGAGGATCCTTTAAATGTTCTTCATTATGGAAGGTCAGTAAAGCTTATCATCAAATCACCCCATGACAGTTGTAGAGCAGAGTAAAACACCCTCATATTGTTATTAAAAATCACAGAGTTTTTGATATTGTCTTTAACAACCATTATGCCAAACTGGGACACAAACTCTGGACGAAGGCAGTGTCAATACCAGCGAGTAAGTTTAAAGATTTACTAGATTATCACGTAACCTAAGTGTTTACTTACGAGCTGCTTGGATGGAACCGGCATCCACAGTGAGGTTGAAGGTGTTGTTGGAGTTAGACACAGCATTTCTTAGTGTTGTTGCAACAGCATCAGCCTGTGGGATATCTGCAGGTGGAGCAGTGCTACTGAACTGAACCGCCACCACTACTTCAGTATACGACAATTGCGTGTTGACAAAAGCTTCCCTGCAAAAGAAAAAAGAGATAAACCTCAATCAGATAGAATTGCCATTATATTTTATACATGGGGGATTCTCCAGTTGAATTTCTCTCAATAACAACAAAAAATTATAATGTTGGTGACACAGCCCAGAGAGCAAAGTCTCAAAATATTACCTAAAGAATTTCACAAAGACCTGGGCCAAAAGACTTCCATACTGTGTCTTGTAGATGGTATACCACTGTGGGAGGAAAGCAATTACAAATAAAGTAATGAGCAAATACAGCTTTCAAAAAGAACATCCGGCAAGTGGTAGATGCAAAACATGACAGGAAAAACAGACATTTTGTAAATGTTCTTACCATTTTTACCACTTGCTGTTCAAGAGTCACAAACTGAATGCTGTTTTTGTCTGTGTATTGTGACACAAATGGTTGGACCAAGGTTGCTGTGACATTGATTACAACAGGGGCAGATGGAGTTGGTGTAGCAGTTGAATTTGCGGTGGATGGAGCAGCTGTTGTCGGAGTCACAGTTGAGTTTGTTCCAGCCGTGGTTGTAGCTGTAGCGTTTGTAGTTTCGGCTGTTGGTACATTTGAAATGGTATTTAGGGTTTGAAAGAAACAACTAGGAAAACAATATAAATAAACGTGGAAAACATAATACAAAATTGAGGTTCTAAGTAAAAGAAGTGGCAGTTTTCATTTTTCTTTTCATACCAGATAAACATTGCTTTGCACCATTTTCCATTTTGTCAATCAACCAGTTTCAAAAGACACTGACAATCAATTCTACAACATAAATGTCAAAGCACTGGCAACAACAGAGGATCCTTTAAATGTTCTTCATTATGGAAGGTCAGCAAAGCTTATCATCAAATCACCCCTGGACAATTGTAGAGCAGAGTATAACACCCTCATATTGTTATTAAAGATCACAGAGTTTTTGATATTGTCTTTAATAACCATTATGCCAAACTGGGAGACAAACTCTGGACGAAGGCAGTGTCAATATCAGTGAGTAAGTTTAAAGATTTACTAGAGTAACACGTAACCTAGCTGATTACTTACGAGCTGCTTGGATGGAACTGGCATCCACAGTGAGGTTGAAGGTGTTGTTGGAGTTAGACACAGCATTTCTTAGTGTTGTTGCAACAGCATCAGCCTGTGGGATATCTGCAGGTGGAGCAGTGCTACTGAACTGAACCGCCACCACTACTTCAGTATACGACACTTGCGTGTTGACAACAGCTTCCCTGCAAAGGAAAAAAGAGATGAACCTCAATCAGATAGAATTGCCATTATATTTTATACATGGGGGATTCTCCAGTTGAATTTCTCTCAATAACAACAAAAAATTATAATGTTGGTGACACAGCCCAGAGAGCAAAGTCTCAAAATATTACCTAAAGAATTTCACAAAGACCTGGGCCAAAAGACCTCCATACTGTGTCTTGTAGATGGTATACCACTGTGGGAGGAAAGCAATTACAAACTAGAAAAAGCAATTCCAAGAAGAAATTGCACTGTGAATGCTTTAGAGCTGAAAAATTGTCCCAGCAATGCTGAAAAAAGCTGAAGTGCTTTTGCTGAAATAGCTGAAAATTACAATGGAAATGTAAAACAAGTAGAACATGAGCTGAACAAAAGCTGAACTGCTTAAAAATAGCTGAAAGAGCTGAAGAATTGTCCCAGCAATGCTAAAGAAAGCTGAAGTGTTTTCGCTGAAATAGCTGAAAATTACAATTAAAATGTAAAAAAACAAGTAGAACATAAGCTGAATAGAAGCTGAACTGCTTAAAAATACCTGAAATAGCAGACAAATTGTCCCAGCAATGCTAAAGAAAGCTGAAGTGTTTTTGCTGAAATAGAACATGAGCTGAATAGAAGCCGAACTGCTTAACAATAGCTGAAATAGCTGAAAAATTGTCCCAGCAATGCTAAAGAAAGCTGAAGTGTTTTTGCTGAAATAGCACATGAGCTGAATAGAAGCTGAACTGCTTAACAATAGCTGAAATAGCTGAAAAATTGTCCCAGCAATGCTGAAAAAAGCTGAAGTGTTTTTGCTGAAGTAGAACATGAGCTGAATTGAAGCTGAACTGCTTAAAAATAGCTGAACAGTTGTCCCAGCAATGCTGAAGAAAGCTGAAGTGTTTTGCTGAAATAGCTGAAAATTACAATTAAAATGTAAAAAAAAACAAGTAGAAAATAAGCTGAATAGAAGCTGAACTGCTTAAAAATAGCTGAAATATTGTCCCAGCAATGCTAAAGAAAGCTGAAATGATTTTGCTGAAGTAGAAAATGATGTGAAATGAAGCTGAACTGCTTAAAATAGCTGAAATAGCTGAAAAATTGTCCCAGCAATGCTAAAGAAAGCTGAAGTGTTTTTGCTGAAGTAAAACATGAGCTGAATTGAAGCTGAACTGCTTATAAATAGCTGAAATCTGAAACTAATTCTAATTGTTTAAAAGTATGAACATAACTCTAACAATTGTCAAATTAGCAACGTGGACTTAATGCTGCAGACAGACTGAAAGCACAAACTCATTTTGGCATGTAAATGTTAAAAATGTGAAAAAAAGAATCCAGTAGGCTCTTATTTTGAAAGTGCGTTTCCTGTCTGTGTGTGTGTGTGTACACTGTAGGTGGACTTGGCCACAAACTAATTTTAGCATTTAATTGCTAAAAATGTGAAAAAAGAATTAAGCAGGATTTTATTTTGAAAGTTCGTTTCCTGTGTGTGTGTGTGTCTCAATTGTAGGTAGAGGTGTGTGTGTGTGTGTGTGTGTGTGTGTGTGAGAGAGAGTGTGTGTGCGTTCGTGCATCTCTACTCTGTGTATTAGCAGTAATAAGAAGTGTCAATTAAGGTGATTGGACGCAGCTGTGAGGCTGATCACATGACCAGAAGTGCCTTTCATCATGAGAATGACATGCCTACTCATTCTGGTGCTAACAGGAAAAGCTAAAACTTAGCCTCGCAAAATGTACAATAAGTGAAAAAGTATTAGTCCTAGAAACAAACGGAAAGAACTGTGAGCGTCAGAAGGCTTCACCGCACACGCTGATGTAATTTGTATGAAGATAGTCACTAAAATGAAGGCGTGGCGGCGATTTTAAAACGGCCCTCGTTTGAGATTTGAGCAGACATTTGTGGAGCTGCATTAGAATGGGCCCTAATGGGAGTTTGAGAGGGCACTCTCTCCGCTTCTGGCCGCGTGGAGAGAGAACCGTAAGACCTGTCGCCGTGAGAGTTACATTTCCTGAAAGAGGACAAAAATACCTACGTTTTGATATATAATTTGTTGAGGAAGGATGAAAGGTGGCTGAAGGAAATCACAAAGAGAAGCGGAAAAGCTGAAAAAATAATCGCGGAATCGGCCAGAGCGTGTGTGACGTCACACGCTCTAGCAGAAGGAATAAGAAATCTCCAAAAATTGCCTAAAACTAAAACTGCCATAGCTCAAAAACCGTAAGAGATATTAATAAAAGCTGAATGGATGAAATGTAGCTGAAGGTCTTGTGACTTGTTTAAAGTTGAAATGGTTTCTCTAGGCTGAAGTATGCCTGAATGGTGAAGGCTGAAAGAAGGCAAGGTTGAAGAGCAGCTGAAGGCCTTCCCCATTCATTTTAATAGGAAAAATTGCCTGAAAAAAGCTGAATATCATAAAAAGTATGAAAGATATCAAAATTCTGAATGGAAGCACACTTCTCCTGAAGAAGCTGAACATTTTAAAATTTGAACGGCGTTTCTAGCACAAAGTATGAAGGAGTAGTTAGAGTCCAAAAAACGTACGGAAGAAAAATAATAATAATAATAATAACTAGAAAAGGCAATTTCCGCGGAAATTACGTGGGAGAGCTGTTAAGCCGAGAGAAGAGGACGAGAGATAACCACGGACAAAAAGTGGAAAAAAATGTTTTTTGAAAGAAACACACAGGAAAAAAGAAAAAAAAACTACCTTAAAAGTTGATTTTGAAAGTTACAGAAGTTTAAAGAAACCAAAGGAAAAAGTTACTAAGTAAAAAGAGAAAAGAAAAAAGAAAAAAGTTGAAGATGAACAAAGGAAAAAGTCAAAAAGGAAAAGTTATCATTAAAAAGTGAAAAGAAGAAAGGAAAATGTTAAAAGGGTAGAAGTTACATTTAAAAAGTAAAACAACAAAGGAAGAAGTTACTATTAAAAAGTGAAAAGAGAAAAGGAACAAAGGAAAAGTTAAAGGGAAGAAGTTACCTTTAAAAAGTAAACCAAAAAAGGAAGAAGTACTAAGTAAAAAGTGAAAACAAAAAGAAAGAAGTTAAAAGCTAAGAAGTTACTATTCAAAAGCAAAGGTAAAAAAGGAAGAAGCAAAAAGGTGTGCCTGTCCAATGTAGGTAGACTTCACCACAAACAGATTTCAAGATTCAGAGGCTAAATGTTTGGAAAATATATCAAATAGGCTTTTATTTTGAAAGCGTTTTCCTGTCTTTGAGTGTGTGTGTCTGTGTGTGTCCACTGTAGGTAGAGCAGGCACCAAAGTCATTTTAGCATTTAAATGCTGAAAAGTTAACATAGAATAATAGAGAGCTTTTATTTTGAAAAGTCGTTTCCTGTCAACGTGTGTGTGTCCAAGTGTGTGTGTCCACCTTAGTCCTAGTTTACCACAAACTCATTTCAGCATGTAGATGCTTAAAATGTGAAAAAAGCATCAGAAATGGTTTTATATTGAAAGTGAATGTCTGATCTGTGTGTGTGTGTGTGTGTGTGTGTGTTTGTCTTCAATGTAGGTAGAGTTCAACACAAACTCATTTTAGCATATAGATGCTGAAAATTTGAAAGAAACATAAGAAAGGCTTTTATAGTCAAAGTCTGTTTTGTGTGTGTGTGAGTGTGTGTGTGTGTGTGTGAGTGTGTGTGTACGTATGTGAGTGTGTGTGCGTTTGTACATCTCCTCTGTGTGTTAGCAGTAATAAGAAGTGTCAGTTAACGTGATTGGACGCAGCTGTGAGGCTGATCACATGACCAGAAGCAGCCGTGTCTGTTAACATGATAATGACATTTGCAAATTTGCTTAGTCATTCAGGTGCTAACAGGAGAAGCTAAAAGTTAGCCTCGCAAAATGTGCATTAAGTGAAAAAGTATTAGCCCTAGAATCAAACAGAAAGAACTGTGAGCGTCAGAAGGCTTCACACACGCAGATGTAATTTATATGAAGATAGTCTATAAAATGAAGGCGTGGCGGCGATTTTAAAACGGCCCTCGTTTGGGATTTGAGCAGACATTTGTGGAGCTCCTTTATAATGGGCTGTAATGGGAGTTTGAGAGGGTACTCTCTCCGCTTCTGGCCGCGCGGAGAGAGAACCGTAAGACCTGTCGCCGTGAGAGTTACATTTCCTGAAAGAGGACAAAAATACCTACGTTTTGATGTATAATTTGTTGAGGAAAGATGAAAGTTGACTGAAGGAAAGCAGAAAGTAAAGCAAAAAACGAAATTAAAGCAGACTCTCAGAATCTAGAGCGTGTGTGACGTCACCCGCTCTAGCAGACGCAATACACACTAATGGAGAAGAGGAGAAATCACCAAAAAGTACCTAAAACTAAAACTGCCGTCAAGCAAAAAGTATAAAGTTTATGAAAAAGCCGATCGGCAGGAAGAAAATCTCAAGGGTCTAGACTCGTTTAAAGTTTGAATGACGTTTCTACGCCAAAGTATGACGAAACTGGAAGCTCATGAAAAGTGGCAGGTCGGAGGGAAGGGAAGGAAAGTTTCAAGTTTTTCCCATCCGTTAACATGGAGCAAAAATAAGCCACAAAAAGTGAAATATAATAAAAAGTATAAAAGATACAAACGAGAAAAGTAGAAGCACACATGCCCTAAACGAGACCTACGATTAGGAAGTGGAACGGAGTTTCTACGACAAACGGTACGGGACTAGTTACGCGCCGAAGAAGTTGCTATAATAATAATAATAATAATAATAAGAAAGATTAGGATAACAAGAGTGTGAGAGCTGTACAGCTCTCCCACTAATAATAATAAAGATTAGAACAACATTACTGTGAATGCTTTAAAGCATTCACAGTAGATAAAGTAATGAGCAAATACAGCTTTCAAAAAGAACATCCGGCAAGTGGTAGATGCAAAACATGACAGGAAAAACAGACATTTTGTAAATGTTCTTACCATTTTTACCACTTGTTGTTCAAGAGTCACAAACTGAATGCTGTTTTTCTCTGTGTATTGTGACACAAATGGTTGGACCAAGGTTGCTGTGACATTGATTACAACAGGGGCAGATGGAGTTGGTGTAGCAGTTGAATTTGCGGTGGATGGAGCAGCTGTTGTCGGAGTCACAGTTGAGTTTGTTCCAGCCGTGGTTGTAGCTGTAGCGTTTGTAGTTTCGGCTGTTGGTACATTTGAAATGGTATTTAGGGTTTGAAAGAAACAAATAGGAAAACAATATAAATAAACGTGGAAAACATAATACAAAATTGAGGTTCTAAGTAAAAGAAGTGGCAATTTTCATTTTTCTTTTCATACCAGACGTTCCGATAAATATCGCTTTGCTCCTTTTTCCATTTTGTTAATCAACCAATTTCAAAAGACACTGGAAATCAAGTCTGCAACATAAATGTCAAAGCACTGGTAACAACACAAGATCCTTTAAATGTTCTTCATTATGGAAGGTCAGTAAAGCTTATCATCAAATCACCCCTGGATAATTTTAGAGCAGAGTATAACACCCTCAAATTGTTATTAAAGATCACAGAGTTTTTGATATTGTCTTTAACAACCATTATGCCAAACTGGGACACAAACTCTGGACGAAGGCAGTGTCATTACCAGCGAGTAAGTTTAAAGATTTACTAGATTATCACGTAACCTAAGTGTTTACTTACGAGCTGCTTGGATGGAACTGGCATCCACAGTGAGGTTGAAGGTGTTGTTGGAGTTAGACACAGCATTTCTTAGTGTTGTTGCAACAGCATCAGCCTGTGGGATATCTGCAGGTGGAGCAGTGCTACTGAACTGAACCGCCACCACTACTTCAGTATACGACACTTGCGTGTTGACAACAGCTTCCCTGCAAAGGAAAAAGAGATGAACCTCAATCAGATAGAATTGCCATTATATTTTATACATGGGGATTCTCCAGTTGAATTTCTCTCAATAACAACAAAAAATTAAAATGTTGGTGACACAGCCCAGAGAGCAAAGTCTCAAAATATTACCTAAAGAATTTCACAAAGACCTGGGCCAAAAGACTTCCATACTGTGTCTTGTAGATGGTATACCACTGTGGAGGAAAGCAATTACAAATAAAGTAATGAGCAAATACAGCTTTCAAAAACAACATCCGGCAAGTGGTAGATGCAAAACATGACAGGAAAAACAGACATTTTGTAAATGTTCTTACCATTTTTACCACTTGGTGTTCGAGAGTCACAAACTGAATGCTGTTTTTGTCTGTGTATTGTGACACAAATGGTTGGACCAAGGTTGCTGTGACATCGATTACAACAGGGGCAGATGGAGTTGGTGTAGCAGTTGAATTTGCGGTGGATGGAGCAGCTGTTGTCGGAGTCACAGTTGAGTTTGTTCCAGCCGTGGTTGTAGCTGTAGCGTTTGTATTTTCGGCTGTTGGTACATTTGAAGTTGTATTTAGGGTTTGAAAGAAACAACTAGGAAAACAATATAAATAAACGTGGAAAACATAATACAAAATTGAGGTTCTAATTAAACGAAGTGGCAGTTTTCATTTTTCTTTTCATACTAGACGTGCTGATAAACATTGCTTTGCACCATTTTCCATTTTGTTAATCAACCAATTTCAAAAGACACTGGAAATCAAGTATGCGACATAAATGTCGAAGCACTGGTAACAACACAGGATCCTTTAAATGTTCTTCATTATGGAAGGTCAGTAAAGCTTATGATCAAATCACCCCTGGACAATTATAGAGCAGAGTATAACACCCTCAAATTGTTATTAAAGATCACAGAGTTTTTGATATTGTCTTTAACAACCATTATGCCAAACTGGGACACAAACTCTGGACGAAGGCAGTGTCAATATCAGCGAGTAAGTTTAAAGATTTACTAGAGTAACACGTAACCTAGCTGATTACTTACGAGCTGCTTGTATGGAACTGGCATCCACAGTGAGGTTGAAGGTGTTGTTGGAGTTAGACACAGCATTTCTTAGTGTTGTTGCAACAGCATCAGCCTGTGGGATATCTGCAGGTGGAGCAGTGCTACTAAACTGAACCGCCACCACTACTTCAGTATACGACAATTGCGTGTTGACAACAGCTTCCCTGCAAAGGAAAAAAGAGATGAACCTCAATCAGATAGAATTGCCATTATATTTTATACATGGGGGATTCTCCAGTTGAATTTCTCTCAATAACAAAAAATTATAATGTTGGTGACACAGCCCAGAGAGCAAAGTCTCAAAATATTACCTAAAGAATTTCACAAAGACCTGGGCCAAAAGACCTCCATACTGTGTCTTGTAGATGGGATACCACTATGGGAGGAAAGCAATTACAAATAAAGTAATGAGCAAATACAGCTTTGAAAAAGAACATCCAGCAACAGGTAGATGCAAAACATGACAGGAAAAACAGACATTTTGTAAATGTTCTTACCATTTGTACCACTTGCTGTTCAAGAGTCACAAACTGAATGCTGTTTTTGTCTGTGTATTGTGACACAAATGGTTGGACCAAGGTTGCTGTGACATCGATTACAACAGGGGCAGATGGAGTTGGTGTAGCAGTTGAATTTGCGGTGGATGGAGCAGCTGTTGTCGGAGTAACAGTTGAGTTTGTTGCAGCCGTGGTTGTAGCTGTAGCGTTTGTAGTTTCGGCTGTTGGTACATTTGAAGTGGTATTAAGGGTTTGAAAGTAACAACTATGAAAACAATATCAACAAACGTGGAAAACATAATACAAAATTGAGGTTCTAAGTAAAAGAAGTGGCAATTTTCATTTTTCTTTTCATACTAGACGTGCCGAAAAATATCGCTTTGCTGTTTTTTCCATTTTGTTAGTCAACCAATTTCAATAAACACTGGAAATCAAGTTTGCAACATAAATGTCAAAGCACTGGTAGCAACACAGGATCCTTTAAATGTTCTTCATTATGGAAGGTCAGTAAAGCTTATCATCAAATCACCCCTGGACAATTGTAGAGCAGAGTATAACACCCTCAAATTGTTATTAAAGATCACAGAGTTTTTGATATTGTCTTTAATAACCATTATGCCAAACTGGGACACAAACTCTGGACGAAGGCAGTGTCAATATCAGCAAGTAAGTTTAAAGATTTACTAGATTATCACGTAACCTAGGTGTTTACTTACGAGCTGCTTGGATGGAACTGGCATCCACAGTGAGGTTGAAGGTGTTGTTGGAGTTAGACACAGCATTTCTTAGTGTTGTTGCAACAGCATCAGCCTGTAGGATATCTGCAGGTGGAGCAGTGCTACTGAACTGAACCGCCACCACTACTTCAGTATACAACACTTGCGTGTTGACAACAGCTTCCCTGCAAAGAAAAAAGAGATAAACCTCAATCATATAGAATTAGCCATTATATTTTATACATGGGGGATTCTCCAGTTGTACTTCTCTCAATAACAGCAAAAAATTATAATGTTGATGACACAACCCAGAGAGCAAAGTCTCAAAATATTACCTAAAGAATTTCACAAAGACCTGGGCCAAAAGACCTCCATACTGTGTCGTGTAGATGGTATACCACTGTGGGAGGAAAGCAATTACAAATAAGGTAAAGAGCAAATAAAGCTTTGAAAAACAACATCCGGCAACTGGTAGATGCAAAACATGACAAGAAAAACAGACATTTTGTAAATGTTCTTACCATTTGTACCACTCGTTGTTCAAGGGTCACGAACTGAACGCTGTTTTTGTCTGTGTATTGTGATACAAATGGTTGGACCAAGGTTGCTGTGACATCAATTACAACAGGGGCAGATGGAGTTGGTGAAGCAGTTGAATTTGCGGTGGATGGAGCAGCTGTTGTTGGACTTTGGGTCCCAACTGGCATAGGACCAAAATCATTTACCACTTTTTGTAAACAAAAGACAGTACAATTTAGTAATAACTAATATTTTTTGAACATTTTTAAATACTATTATTGACTCACCTATCAGCAAAAGTAGTCTTCTTAATAGTGGACCAAATCCCATTGTGTCTTTTAACCTACAGAAATTGAGAGTTAATTAGTCAAATATAAAATATAAGAACAGGTAATACAACAGGATCCAATTTTATAAATTCTTTGTCTAGTTATGGTTGTTTCTCTCTTATAGTCTTGATTTTAAAACTAGGACATTTGCCAGATTCCAGTTTTATTTTCTGACTTTTTGTTCATAGTTTCTATTGCTTACTCTGTCAACTTCACAACTCATCAGTCTGGATGCCTTCACCATTGTCCCGTTCTATTTAACCTACACTTGGAAGTTGTATGGTACCTGCTGTTCTTTTGATTCACACTGGATAATTATTGTAAATTGTGGAATTAGTTAATGTGAGGGAAGTTTTGATCAATGACCACTCATTGGGAAGCCTACGAGAACTAGAACGAACATTGAATCCCTGACACCTAAAACAGACCCTACTGTATTCCTTGACACCTAAAACAGACCCTACTGTCTTCTTTGTTTTTCCTGACCTTTTGTTTAACCCTAGCTTCCCAGGTGGCTGTCCTGGCAGAGACGAGAGACAGTAACACAGACTTGTTAGTTGTGCGTGGTTTGCATAGTGGAAGAGTTAAAAACGCACAGACTCCTGACAGAATTCGTCAGATCACTTGTCTGATCCACTCGAGTGTTAACTGCTTTTTGCTCTGTTCCTCTGCCTGCTCCTCTACCTTTTTCCTTATTTTACCTATGTTATTGTCATTAAATTGCTTGATGATAATGTGAGAGCTGCCTCCTGTCTCTTAACTTGCTCTCCCAGATTTTTCCACAACAGATTGGTGTCAGAAGTGGGATGGTCGCGCTTTCTGGACTCTGAGGGATAAAAACAGTGACTGTGCGCACAAGTAAAACCGATTCTTTTTTTTCGATTTGAGAAGCTGTTCCCCTCAGGAGTCAGACTGCCGATCCAGTGATACGGACTGAAAAAAGCAGTAAGGCAGCAGAGGAGAGGGAACACAGCAAAAAACAGACCAGGTAAGAGAGCTCTATAAAACTCACTACTGGTTGGGTAGGTGACAAGACGTTGTCATAGTAGTTAAACCGTTGTGTTATTAATTACCGTTGTATGCAGCGCAGTTTGAATCCGAGTCGCATGGGGAAAGATAGCACAGAGAACGGGCTACTAAAGAAATGGGGTTAGTACGGGGTACTAACAGAAGTGAGCACCTGGCCTGGGCAAGGTCTGCCAACTGGAAGCAATGTCCAAAAGTATTGGGGCAGTTGTAGTCAATTGACTAAAAGGTGGAAATTGGGGTTTACTAAGGAGGATAGTGTGAGTAGCAGACAGCTCAGTTACAGGAGGAACTGAACAAGAACGAAAAGGAGAGCACAGAGCGACACAAGTCTTTGTCCAAGTGAAATGCGAAAACACAAGGTGTTTAAATCTGACTGGAAGGTATTTAGCATGTGGAAGGATAAATGGCATGTGAGGAAAGCAGAAGGTTTAGAAAACAAGATACAAATGAAGATGAAAGGCCAAACAAACAGAACCAGAACATCTAGTTTATAGAGCAAACGATTGTTCGTACACTGAACCTCTGTATTCTGTTTTGTCTCAGTTACACGGTAAACCTGGATTTTGGACTCTGCACCCCCACTTGTCTCCCACCATATCAGAACCAAAGATCACAGCAGCAGCAGCAAGCAAGTCAGCCAGCTCTCCCCCATCAGAGAATGCAACAGATCCACAAAGAGCACCAGAGGGGGGAGACACGTCTGAGGCATCACTCCAGGAGCCAAGCCCTGGAGGTGTAAAAGGACACTCATGTTCACCAGATCGGGGGGGCAGACTCCCCCACCGTTGGGTAGCTGGACATGTGGACATCAAGGAATTGATGGAGAAAGACACTCACCCTAATGGAAACACTAAGAAGTGGATGGAAGACTTCCAAAATGTGGTCCAGGACTACAAACCAACTTTGCAGGAAAGGGAATAGCTGTTGAAACATCAGCTGGGATGTTAACAAGCGGTCATACTCCACCAGAAGATGGACTGGGAATGAACCCCACGAGTGCCTGAGGCCCACCTGAAGGATTTATTTCCAACCAGAATGAAACCTGAAATTGCTATCCACTCAGAGACATTCTGCAACATGCTGAAGAGACACAGAGAGGACAAAGAAGGTGGCCAAGGGGACCAAGGGAAGAGGCAACTCAGAAGCCTGGCATCAGTATGAAAAAAAATGGACATTGGTCTAGAGGCTGCTCTGTGATTAAGCAAAGGCTGATTTGGTGAGGAAGCAGGGGATGCAGACGCTAGATCAGGTGACCCGCACCCACACTCTCACTTACATTAAAAGAAAAACCATGAAGTTATCTATTAGTTTAATGAATATGAGTGGTAGGTCATGCATCACTGCAGATATTGGTGGAAAACCTGTTTTAGAGAGCTGCTTGGTTCCTCTCCAATGCACTTTGAGAAAACAGACCACCAAACATTCATTCATAATGTCTCAAACTGCTCTGTAAATTTGCTAGGGAGAGATTTGATGTGTGAATTTGGTTTAGTGTTAGATTGAACCCTTGATGGCATCAAAAGTCTTGAAACAGGAGATAAGGACTATCCATCACAGGTCACTTAGGTCATTAACATACATTTACAATATGCATGTAAGTGTAAACTTGCTGATAACACTTGTGTTACACAACAGCTTACAGATTTTGCACATACACAGCACACATACAGAAACATTCCAACATCAAGGTCACTACACAGCACAGCACATGTGCAGGTAGAACCAGAAAGTGAATATGAAGGTCAGTGGTATGTCGAAAATGGGGAAGATGAAATGATATGTTTGACAAATGTGTATTGGACAAAGACTGCTGCTGTTGCCTCTGTCTCACTCTCCTCTAAACAGGAAGAACTATTTAGGGGAATACTCCACAAGTCCTATTGGCAAAACCATCTGATTGGAGTTGGCAAGACCTTGGCCCATGGTTGCAGAAGACGCTGTTCGTCGAGGAATTCCAACCAACAGCATCAGATCCTAGGATGGAATATAGCTGGAAGGGTGATGTACATCGTACAATTTACATCAGTTGTACAATGCTTATAGAACAGTTGAGCTAACTGATAGCTATGATATTGCGCATGCTGCAGCCTTTACCATAACTAAAACTGGTTTACCACCAGAGCTCGAGCAAAATTCCAGATTCTTTGGGCAGCCCATGAATATGACATAGGTCATATAAAAGATGCAGGACCTCTGACAGTCCTTCTGAAATCAGAGTGTAGACCATGGCAGAACAAACACTCTTTAAAACAGGAAGCCATCATCAATGGCATAAAGCCTGTGTAAAACTCCCTGTTAAGGGCAGGTGTGATAATTTTATTTGAGAATCCTCTTGTTGCAACTTATTTCTTGTAAAGAGACCTAGGTCAAACAATTGGGTGGCGCTTTGTTCAAAATTACAGGAGGTGAAGGCAGCCATACACCCCTGAACGCCTAAAGTAAAACTATACAAATTATTTTTTCTTTGGTACCACCAAATTTGAGAAATTTCTGTGTAACAGTACATAGACGCTTCGCTAATTCGTATTTGTTAATCTGAGGAAGCATGCAAAATTGATACAGTGCACCTATTAAAACATCTTTTAGACAATGGCCATAAAGTTTTTTTGTTTGTTTGTTTGTTTGTTTTTAACTGCAGTTTGTGCAACAAAAGTGACATGTCTGGGTCAGGTGATCACCCCAGAGGAAAACAGTGTTACAAAATGAATTGCTCATTTTAAGGCTGACAAAAGCCAATTATAATTTTTTCCTTGCATGACACAATTTTGCAAAGGAATCGTTCCTGTGTGAAACTTTCCCGTTTGCTGTGGAGAGTGGTTGTTGCTTGTTGTTGTTGTGGGTGTTGGCACATGTTGACAGCATGTTGCCTCCTGAAGTGTTTGCTGATCTATAGGCAGAACTTGGTTTGCCTAATACTGGTTAGTTTTTGACCAGGAAGACAGTTCCATGACTTCTGTGCATTGCTTGTGGGTGTAGTTGTACCTTTAGCTTTATACTAGTAAAACTGGATCCAGTTATAGCAGGATTTTTTATTGTGTGAGAACCGTTGTTGCAGCAGAGAAGCTGTGTTTGGTTTGCTGTTCTGATTGCTTGGGAAGGTGCAATATGTTGAATGGAGATCCTCATATCGGCACTGAGGTCCACCTGTTCTATCAGAAGTGGGTTTGAAAACACTAATTCTGAACGCTGACAGAATTATGTGTTGATGGCTCTGATTTCCTGAAATGTCTAGCCTTGTCAAATGACCTTGGGTTTGCAGTTGTCACAAAATTGTAGTGTCATTGCTTTTGAAAAAACTACGTTGTAACTCATCTGCAAGCTGGTGAGCTGAGAGCTCTTGCTGAAAACTACAAACTGGCCAATGATATGAAGTTTGAATGAATGTATGAATGTTTAGACTGACTTATGTTTGGTGTTGCTCATAAATAAGGCTGTCTCTGGAGACAGAGAAGACTTGTGACCTCAGGCAGAACACTAACTGCACATTTTTCTTCTTGCAGCTCCGTAGATGCTGACTATCGGTTATGAAATGTGACACTCTAACATTAACAAATAACTTGATTTCTGCAGGAACTTCAACAAAGGATACAGCGGCCAGGATGGGACAAATGTGTCACCCAACTCAGTTTTCTTTCTCCCACAGAAACTCAACCCACAGGCTGACTTGTCAACCATCCAGTCACTAGCAAACACATCTAGAAACTTTGTAATGAAATTAGGTGCAACACTGCAAAAGGGACATCGCCCGGTCCAGAGATAAACTTTGTTTACCTAATTGATATTTCCATCTGTATGCAAAGCTAGCTCATGGTAGACATTTGCAAAGAGGGGATGTGTGCATACTTTAACACCTACTTCAAACTCTAAAGCAAGGGTTTCAGGGAATGCAGGACATGTTAATCCGTGGAGCTCACAATGCCTCTGGTGGGATTAAATGCCACTGCAAGCCCATTCCCCATCTGATAGACCTTTTGGATATTGGATGATTGAGTTATTTGAGCTGTAGCTTGTAGAAATGTAAAGTTTGCTTGACCATGGTTTGCATGCTCAGCAAGTGGGTAGAGGCTGTTGTTTTCTCTCTTCCAAACAGGATGCAGCTACTGTGGTAAAAGGCCCTGACAAGTCGGACGACTTGAAGTGTTCCAGAATCAAGTAATTTTTGACAATGGTCCTGGGTTTTACCATGAAGATGGTAATTTGTCAATCTAATTTTGGATAATTGTCTTCTCACCCCCAGAGTGCAGGTGTGACAGAGAAAAAACTTAAGACCAAATTCACAAAATGTTGTGAGAGACAGGTTTGACATGGGTTTAAGAATTAGCATTGGTGCTATTTCTTAGGCAGTCTTTACCAAATAGGGTTTGAGAAAACCGCCTAGCTTGGTACTAATTCAGACCAAAACAAACTTGAGTTTGTTATAATGATGTGATTTCCAACTGTTGTGCAGAACGCTCTCAGATGTTTGTCCCTAGGTGAAAGCAGCCCTGTCTACCCCTGCAGACACCAGCCTGCACGACCTCAAACCAGGTGACTGGGTGTTCATCAAGGACCACAGCAGGAAACACTGGAAGCAGAGACCCTTCACAGGACCACATCAAGTGCTGCTGACTTCCAACACAGCGGTGAAGGTGGAAGGACGGGCTACGTGGGTCCACGCCAGCCACTGCAAGAGTATCCCCACACCAGAACCGGAGAAGGAAATACAGTCAGGAATACAACAACTCGACAAGGAGACAGCCACTGTGAAAGACCAACAAGGTACAGACGGTCAATCCTGTCCTGAATTGCTCACTCCGGTGAGGGGTGTGAAGTGAAGTTGGGCTCAGCTCACACGTCAAGCTCCAACAAACGTCAAGAAGAGTGAACACAGGAAGGTGACAAAGGCAACATCTGGTACCCAACGATGGAGAACCCCACTCAAGGAGACCCACTTATAACCAAGAAGTGGAAGATCAGGGTGTGCATCCTTCTACTCCTCACTATGGCTACAACAGTCCTGTGGATGATCCATGAATTGTGGCACAATCAACAGTTCACACAGCAACTCTCAAACTAATCCAGACTGACAAGGAGTGTGACTGAGCCTGCTGGCTTACTTGATCCATACTCTGCAACACAGTCTCTGCCATGGATGATGGACAAATGCAATATGTTCAGAGTTCCCGGGGAGTCCCAACCCTCTGCTGGTGGTGCACAACCAACAAGAATGTCAATTGGATTAAGCAACAGAGGTTCATCAAGCACACGCACGATGCCAGCAGCTTGCAGCAACATCGCAGATGACATGGGAGAACAGCATGGCAACTTACATGCTGCTTGTGGACAAAGGAGGAGTCTGCACCATGACACCAGCACCTGGGCTAGTTTGACATTGTGTAAAACTTTCATTTTGTCTCTCCTCACAGGTGTTGTAATAGGCACTACTGCACTAACGTTGTGTGGATGTTGTTTTATTCCCTGTGCGCGTATGCTGATAATGCGTACAATCGACCACTCCATCTCACACCAAATGGCTCTCCAAAGCATGCCATTACTACAGGACAATGTTTTAACTGAGTCCTTTGACATCCCTAACTGGGAACCACCATATTGTGGACATGACAACATCAGTCTCTAGGTTTTAATTCTTACTCTCTTCAACCGGTCAAGGCAGGTGGCCGCCCACCCTGAGCCTGGCTCTGCCAGAGGTTTCTTCCCATAGTGGAAGTTTCCCTCTCGAATGTCACCTAAGGCTTGCTCAAGGGGGATTGTTACGTTTTTGTTTGTTTTTTTACCTTTTCATTTTGTTACTGTTGTTGTTGTTTGTTTGATGTAAATCTTTAAAAGTCAATTGAGCACAATGGGAATACAATGACAAAATGTTTTGAAAATCCTCGTGAAATTAACACTTTTGATGAATTGTTCCCTGCTGTTGCTCAACTTTGATTACTCCTGACAACATATATATATACATATATATACATATATATACATATATATACATATATATATATATATATATATATATATATATATATATATATATATATATTATTTTTTATTATCATAAAATGATAAAAGGGGAGAGGAAGTTTGTTGAACAAATGGTCATTGATCACATTTCCCATGATGCTCTTTGTTGAGCCTGCCATTTAACAGGTCACTTGAGTGACTTGAGTCACACTCAAGCAATCCTTTCTCGAGGATTGGCAGTATGGTGGCATTCTTCCATGCTGATGGAAGTCATTCCAAACACCTGATGAGTGTCAGGAGGGCATGGAGCTGCCGCAGCAGGATGTCTCCTCCAGCTTTAATTATTTAAGCCTTAACTCCACTCTGAGAGCCTTTCTGTTCTTTAACAATGTGATGGTACTCGTCATTTCCTTGGCAGTTAGTTTACCTTCAAGCAATACATTGTTCAGTCGGTCGAAGCGTGGTGGCTCTGGTGGGGGACCCTTGGACAGATCTTGGTTGTATAACTGTTGAAAGAATTCTTTACACCACCACAGGCGTTAATTTTGAAAAACTCACAAAAGTGCCATTAGCTTGCTTGATGTTGTCAGTGGTCGACTTGGTTTTCGAACTTAGCCTCCTGAGGGTCCGAACAAGAATCTGGTAGTCTGGTACGCTTAATTAACTTAAATAAGTGATTTGATGGACTACCACTTGAGACATAAGATTTGTATTATATAAGCACCTGCTCTTCTAAAATATTATCCAAATCCCAATTTGATCGATCTTAGCTCCACTAGCCTAGCACTTAGCAATGGCTTCTCTGTTTCCTTCTTTCTCTCCTTCTCTCACTTGCTCAGTTTGCAAGTTCTAATCGATTTTCCCTACTCAGCGGCACACTTGCTGAGGAACAAACTCTGATAATTTTAGATAAGTCAAAATGTGAAGTTACAGATAGCAGTCATGGTTAAATGGTATCCTGAAGCCAGAGCGGGCGACTTGAATCCTATTTGAAACTCCTGGCTAAGGATAAATGTAGATACAGTAAGATTATTATTCACACAGAGTTAATGACGGGTTTTTACGCAAATCGAATGTGAATGAAGCTAATATTGAATCGATGTGTAATTATGTCAAAACAATGTCTGACTTTTCTCTGGACTGCCAAATCTGACCAGTGAAGAAATGTACAGCCATCATTCAACTGCTGGCTGTTTAGGTAGTGTCCAACAACCTAATTTGATCTCCCAACGTTTGGGGAAAAACCTAGGCTGATTAGGAGAGATCCTATAGATAATTATGGCTGTCTTATCGGACATCCAGAAGTTTGACAATCCAGAGTTGAGCCTAGGATGCAGAGATTCAGTCCTACACACCTCTCTGCAGTATCCTTACCTATGTATCCCTCCCACAACTCCCAAATACCTCTAGAGACTGTTCGCCGACCAACTAAACAACATCAAATATTATCACAAGAGGAGTTAATTATAATAACCTAATAAAAGTTGAAACTACTTCTCTTGCAGAACAAAAACCTAAAACAATTATATGTGGAATATTATCAGATCTCTCTTAGTAAATGACTTAATAATCATCAATTCAATTTATTTGGTTTTACTGAAACTTGGTTGCAGCAGGAACACAATTTCAGTTTAAATGACTCAACAGCCCCCCAAGTCATTTTAATTATCATGTTCCTAGAAGCTTAGGCGGAGGTGCACAAGCAGCCGCAATCTATCGCTCAAGCTTACCAATAAACTCTAGACTTAAACATAGTTATAACTCATTTGAGTCTAACTCTTAACCTTTCACATCAAAATTGGAAAACTCAAAATCCGCTTCTCTTTGTTATGGTGTACTGTCCATTGTTCTGAATTTTTGATTAAATTTTCAAATTTTCTAGCGGACTTGGTGCTGATGGTGAAACTGAAAATTTAAAAGCATTTCCTCATAATTCAGTTTTGTCTGACCATTTTCTAATATTTGAATTTACTTTAATGGACTATACAGCAGTTAGAAAAAAGTTCCGCTTCAGTAGGTACTTAGCTGAAAACACTGAACAAATTTAAAGAAAAGATTCCTTCATCATTTATTTCACCAACAGAAAATAGCCTCATTAACTGTACTCCTTTACAAGTTGATTACCTGACTAATAATTATGCAGCATCAATATGTTAAATACTCAATACTGTTGCCCCTCTGAAGAAGAAGGCAGTAAATCTGAACAGGCGATTTCCATGGTATAGCTTGCTAACCCTTAAAGTCACGAAAACTAGAAAGGAACTAGCATTCCACTCATTCACAAGAGTCACACTTAGCCTATACTTATACAAATTAGCCCTCTGGAAAGCCAGAACAGCATATTATTTATCACTAATAGCACTGTAGCCATGCTTACTAAGAGCCATAGTTCAGTTGAGCCTAGTATTCCTTTAACGCTAATTAGCAATGACTTCTTGACTTTCTTTACGAATACAAATACAACAGAATTAGAATCATCATTTGACTGCAATCCCTTTTAGACTGCTTTTTATCCATAGATCTCCTGAGCTAACTTCAACTATTCAAATCAAAACCAACAACATGTCTGCTAGACCTTATTCCAGTTAGACTGCTCAAGGATGCTCTAGAAACATTCGTATTAGATATCATTAATCTATCTTTAGAAACAGGATATGTACCAAAGGCCTTTAAGGTAGCTGTAATCAAACTACAACTTTAAAAAAAAATTGTCTTTATCCAGGTATTTTAGCCAATTGCAGACCAATATCCAATCTCCCCCAGATTTCTAAAATACTTGTAAAGTAGTTGCAAAGCAACTATGTAATCATTTTTGCAGAAACAACCTTTTTGAAGACTTTTAATCAGGATTTAATTGGGATTAAAGGAACTGCACTAGGTTGGTAGATCTTATCTATCAGATAGATTCCAATTTGTTCATGTTAATGATGAATATTCCACACACACAAGGCTTGAATGTTGTTTTGTGTAATTTGTGTTAGGAACAATACTGTTTACTTAGTATATGTCTGTATGCCATTGTGTGTGACAATATATAGTGTGTCAGCTACTGGTCCTACCAACCTTCCCAAAGTTTTGTTTTTGCTGTTGTTGCTCTTTTCTTTTGTCTCTCCACTTTCCACTCACACTAACCAGTCAAGGCACATGGCCCCCACCTAAGCCTGGTTCTGCTGGAGTTTCCTTCCGTTAAAGTGACTTTGTCCTGTCCACAGCCTATGGCTTGCTCAAGGGGAAATTGTCGAGTTGTTACCACGTATATGTATAGTAATGACTTTATTACGTAAAGTGCCTTGAGTTGACTTGGCGTTATCTAAAAAAGTTGAATTGACTTGCAAATTGAATCTCTGCTGTATCGACATTCAATGTTTCATCTGCCTTGAACCTGTTGGATAGGGAGATTTTGAATTCTTGTCTGAATCCTTATTTCTCCATACATTTTCAATTCCCTTTGGTTAGTGGAGGTGTCTTGCGATTTCCCAGATGAAGTCACCGCTGTAGTTTAACAGGATCAGCGGTTCGTTATCTTTGGTATACCCGGTTCTATCTGCACCAGTGTGGGCATTGAATCTCCCGCCAGAATAATGAGTTCAGTGTGTGGGATCAAGTCCGGCATATGTTGGAGTTGGTTGTAGAAATTGTCCATAGCTGCACCCAGATCTCAGTTGGTGCATAGGCTGATAGAATATGGGTTTTGATTGTACCGTGGATGATTAGGACCACCAGATGATCTGGTAGTATTTGGAAGGCAGTTACATTTCTAGCAGCTCCTCTGGCCACCATTAAGCTGACACCAGTCATAGATTCGTCTACTGTTTGTAGCCAGTGTTCTGGATCCAGTGAGACATACTTCTCACTGAGGTGATCAAGATTTTACACTTTGAGAGTTCCATGCTGATGATTTCCTTTCGTCCAGAATGGTTTCCAGTTTTGCTTGGGACCATCCTGCACCTAGGTACTAGAATAGGCAGCAGGTTTGTGGACTATCGACATTGCTCTCCGACTGGAAATCAGGAAGTTTGCTCCTCATTTCATCAGTCCATTTTTCATCTCCAAAGTCTATGGGATTAATGGAGAGTCTCTTTCCATTAATCCCATGGTCAGGTTGCACCTCCCTGGACCACTGAGGGGTCATCCTACTTTCCATGTATTCCACATGAAACGTGTCATCCAGAGTGAACTTGTCACTCCTGGTCCCCACTTAATTCATTGTTAATCCTAATTTGATCTTTCAGTTCCACCGAGCTGTGTCATTTTCTGTTTCCATAGTTCTCTCCAGCAACGTCACTACTTGTCATAAGTACAGATTGCTTTCACCTGTACCCCTGGCTATTTAAACCCAGCTCTCCACCAGTTATCTGCATCTCTGACAGGGAGCCTTCCAGCCTGCAAACCTGTTGGTATTTTTATCATCTAACAGATCTGACATTGTTTCTCTTAGTCTCGTGTGCTTCATTCCTTTTAACCTGTTGAGACCATATAGCTGTACCTTTAAATTTACCTGGGTCCTATTTGTAGTCGCACAATATCACCAGTGTTGTAAATGTTATCATTATTGTGCAGAAAGTAAATACATAAATATATTATGTGTAACACAATTTGTATGTTCACCACAGAATAAACTATGAATTAAGTCTGAGCCAGTCTGCAGTAAAAAAATTTTTTCTGAAAATGTTTTAGACTTCTGTGATAATTTTGAAGCCTGTAGTATATACTTCTGTTTAACTGGACTGTTTCATGCAGAGAGACATTTATCTAGCCCAGCCTACTTTAAAAATGGGATAAGAAAGTAGTATAACATAATAAGTATAATTTTTAAAACATACAATAAAATTAATTATGCAGAGTTTAATTTCAAGTGTAACTTTGGTGTTACTCTCAGCATTACAAGTAAACCTAAGGTTATTAAAATTTGTTAACATAAGATCGGTTTTACCACATTAAGGTGTCTAAAGGTCAAATACTATATTAAATGTATTTATATTTCCTGAATGAGGATAATACCCTTCTATCCTTTCCGTGTCATAAGCCCTACTAGATACAGGTTAACAATTGGCAGATCCTCACAACTGAGCTCACTAGAATATTCTCTATATTCTAGTAACTAGAAAAATTAAAGTAGAGTTGAAAGTGAAGAACTGTATTTAGATAATTTATGGTTTAATATAAAACAAAATATTTAGCTTTTAAATTTGATTAAAAATAACAGAGTTTTAAATATAGTTTTAAATACTTAATAACAATTAGTTAATTTAAAAAAATGCACTTACCACAAGAATTATGTAAAATGTGTAAATACTGTTCTCTAAAGTTGCATTATTTAGAGACTCTTTACTGGCTCTGCCTCAGTCGACATCTATGACAACAACTGGTTGCTGAGCTCAGATATATTTTGATGTGCAATCACATGACATCCCTCACTCAGTCAATTGGTAAGAAACCAAGACAAAAAAACAACATCTGAACAGCTACATATGCATTGTCAGTTTGATGTTTCAGTCAGTAAAGAACACACAACTGCTGTTCATTTATTTGACTAAATGTAGAACTATGTGATCTCATTGTTGACGGGCACTTACGTAATTAGGTATTTTTGATTAATCACCTGTTGATGTAGGATATGTTGAAGAAGTTCTGGTTTACCAAAAACACATAATTATATACTGTCTGTTAGTAGAGGATTTGTACACAATCAATCATATTTACACAGCCAAAGTAAGATCTCAAAATCTACAAAAAAATATATATGTGTCTGTGTGTGTGTTGTTAATTATATTCTGATTGTATTTTTGCCAAATGACAAACCGGTTGTACCAAAGCAAATGTGAAAGAACACAGGTGTGGTGGGTGTGACACCACAACATCACATCAGTAACTCACACCAGTAAAATCTCTATTTAGCATCAACTCACCCTGCAACATTCATAGAGAGTCAAAGTATGTTGCTCACTGAGAGTCAAAGTATGTTGAATGCAGGAATGACCTCAGGATATACACTTCTTGTGTATTGTGAACAAGTTTACAAAACATCCCAAACATTTGTTCTAAAAATCAAGATTAAACTGACATATTAATCAATATTATTTGTTTTAAATGTCATCTTCTTGTGTGAGTGGCACTTTTTTTGACTGTATGCAGCACCACACAAGCAGAGATAGAAACAGGTCAGTCCCTGCAAAACATCTTAACAGTATTCCCCAATAACCCCAGGTAATTTTTTAATATTGAGAATCAGTTCTGGCAAAACAGGACAGAGCAAACAGCACAGCAGTATTAAGACAAATATATGATGTTTATTAGTGCAATAATTGATTGCAGCGTTAGAAATAACAAATTCATTGGTTTATAATCATCAATAAAAACTAGAACAAAAAAATATAAGAAACATGCATGTGGACACAGTTTCCTGGATTATGGATTATCTCACTGCTTACTCCTGGCAACGCCCCTGGCCGCTTCCTGCTGCTGAATGCGCTAGCTTGGCATTCTAGCACATTCAGAGGTCCAGTCTGATGGTTAGGGACCAGTGGCTTACAAAAGATAACACACGTGACAAAGGCAAGCATCTTGACATGTGAGCAGCTGTAACAAGGCAAAAATAAATTCAATCCGTGATTAGTAGTTGTTTTAAGGCTCCACCTGCATCATCTTTATCTCCATCAACAAACATCGTTGGCTCCATCACATTGAATGCACTTGAGACGTTACAATCATGAACGTCACAGTCCCATCAGGAGACTCCAGGTGGTTATAGGTTCTCTGCAGCATGTATATAAGAGCATTATCCAATCCAATGAGAGGCTGATGTGCAAACAGTAGAGGATGCATATACAACCTCACCCTGGGTGTTAAGTAGGAAAGGACCAACCTCTTGAGAGTCGTCATAATGTGAGAAGTGAGGGCTACAGGCCTGTAGTCCTTGGAGTCAGACGGGAAACTCATTTTGCACACAGTGGAGGGAGCTTTTGAAGGTCCAAACTCAGGTTGAAAGGTGCATGAGGATGTTACACAGCTGACTGGAGCATATCCTGAGGACTCTTGGACTAACAACATCAGGACAATCTGCTATTGCCTGCTTAAGTCTGTCCAGTTCATTTCACCTGGCTAAAGAAAATGGCAAATGATTGTTATGGGAAGGATCTGGGCGGTAAAGCAATGGAATGACGAGCCTGCGCTAATGTGAATGAGTGTTTAGAAAGGGAGGTGTAATCTAAGCAAATAACTTTAAGAACACTATAGAACTGCTGTAATAGGCAGCTACCTGACTGACACCATTTTTGGTGAAGGATGTTATATCAGTGGAGGAATGGTGGGCCTGCTTAAATGAGGTGTGGAAGATGCTTGTAGTGAGAGATGTATCAGTGATATGTGTAATGATGGGATTATTGTGGTTGCAGCTAGAGTCCAGAGAACAGGTGTTAAGATGGTTAGGGAGGAGGAGGGCAGGTTTCTCATCCTCAGTCAGAGCATAAAACAAGAAAAGTGATGTGCTGTTACAGATGGAGGGCTCAAAATGCTGGTTTTAACTGGCTGTCAGAGAGTTATCAGCTTAATCAGCACACCCCTTACACTGTTGCTTTACAGGGGTGTATACATTCTGAAGTAACTAACCCCATTTTTTTAACCATTTGGGGCTAAATTACACGAAATCCAGGGCAAATGTGTATTTGTTGGCTTACAAAAAGACATTTGCACATAAACCAATGCTTGACCTTTATAAGTAACTACTGTAGACACAGCACATTTTAGATATTTTCATTTGTTTATGCCAAATGTCACTATGCAATATAGTAATCATTCACATAATTTAAAACACAAACCTTTGATTAAATTTTTAATTTAAGTTTAACCTTAAGTAGTGTATTTCTTATTTACATTAAACACTGTAAATACTTTAAATACCCATGCAGCAGTTCATGCTGTTGACCTAACAACGTTCAAAACAATGTAAGGGTGCTCCAATGATTAAACATGGTAAAATAAATCTATGAATAAAGCTAACATGCTGTTTTTGTTATTAGAAGAAGAACAATAAGGCTGGGTCTTCCCACACCAGAATTTGATGCCACATTGTCTGTTTGGCCCTCCAGTGTCTCTACCCCTTGAGCTACCAGGCCACATTATAAAGGAATGTGGAAAGGTCTCTGTTTGTCCATCAGCAATAGAAGTAGATTGTTGTCTTAAAAATACTGTGATCTGATGTTTGGGCTGTGGTTTGGTAACAAAGTGGTTCTTTCTGGATCAAGCTTAGACACTCAAGAAATCAAGTTACTGGAAATCTGTGTGCTGAATCACAAGAACCCACTGTGGGATCAATAAAGTCTCATCTTATCTTAAGATGGACATCAGCATGGATGTACTGACAAAATATCCTGTCCTGTTTAAGTGTCTGATATGTTTAATAATAACAGGCTTATCAATGAAGTTAACATTGTTATGTGTGCACCATGTGCTCAGCCCAGATAGAGGTGTGAAGTATGACTTTAAACATGAATGAAAAGCCAAACTTCTGTAGGCAGTTGGGCTGGTTCTTCTCTTGTCCTTTTTTTCAGCGCAGTCAAATCCACCATGCTTGATCTGTTGTTCTATGGCAAAAAACTATACAACAGAGAGAGTTACTAAAAATGCAAATCCATCACATCACATTTATTGAGTTTCTGCTTGCAAGAGACAATAAGTATCGTTTTACTCTTAGCTGTGAGTAGAACAAAAACAGAAACTTCTGTGGCTGGGTTCCAACCCATTCTCGAAAATCTGGCTGTCTTCACGACCAAATACTCTCTAGTCAGATTTTTGTAACCACAGTCATTTTATTCATCTGCTGCAGTAAACTATTTGGTGACTCCCATAAACTGCAGCTGGTCTTGTTTTCTCATTCCTGACTCCACCCAGTCTCACCCAGGTAAATATTTTAGCAAAATAACTTTAGCCTTCCTGAAGATTAAAAACGCCATGAGGTTACAGTAATTCACAGCCAAAACTAACTGTTACTTGAACTGAAAATCATGCATATGGCCCTAAATAATGAGCATTATATTAATGTGATCACATACACAGTGATACAGCCACAGCCTTTAAGTCTATGTTTTCTTTTATGGGAGCGCCTTTGAAAGAAGAAAATCACAACAAGTAACAGAATATACAAGTAGAGGCTGAAACATTGTGCATTGTGCAGACAGAGCTCTCGGCTACTGACAAGAAACCTAGACAGCAAGTTTAAATGGAACCTCAGAACCAACTTCAGACTGGAGTCAAACTCGAGTCATATAAAAGAGCTTTACACTGAAAGCAACCTTTATCAGACCAACTACATCATATTTAGTTGTAGTTCTAGTTTTGAAACCACTGTTCCCTCTCAGCTGCGCACATGCCCAATTGCAAACTGCTGACACTGTCTCCGGGGAAATAAGATATGTGCTGTGCACAAAAAAAAAAAAAAATCCAACCTGAATTGAAAATAAAACAAACACAATTCATTTTGTGCTATTTTGCAGTGTGAATCAGTGATTGACTGGTGACTGGCTGCTCCAGCCAAAGATGTGATTTACATACGTATTTACGCAGCTAATCAACGTCATTGACAGACTAAGACAGTGTGCTTTTGTGCCGCCACTGGTGTTTTAGCTAGCATAGCAGTGTGGCCGATGTGCAGTGAAGTCAGGCTAATGATGCTAAGTGCTGCTTATGTTGACTTTTTATAATAATGGCAAAACAAACGGGCTGCACAGTATAGTACAAACTGTACAAAGTACAGTACAAATTTGTAAAAAACAGTCCACACGTCTGATGTTTCTCAATGGCCCAAGGGAACACTCAGGGAGTTTGTGTTTGCTGAGAAACATGAAAAATTAGAGAGAACATTGGCTGAAACATGAAACTATTTTTATCAACGTTGAGCTGTAGTCATGCCTCTTTAAACTATACTGCATATACCTTTTACTCTGGTGTCTTGTTGGTGAAAAAATACAGCTGAGCAGGGGAGCAATACTGCAGGGAGACACACAAACAGAAAAAATGAATACCTATATACAAGTCAAGAGCAGTGAAAAACTAAAAGAGGACAAAAATCACCTAACTTATAACAGTACCTCTAGCCCTCTACCCTCTAGCTCACCCCCTACTAAGATCCAGCTTAGTAAAGACTGTGGCATCCTTCAATAATTTGAAAGCTGACAACAAGAGGGAGTATCTATTCCTAACTGTAATGCTGTAACAGTTAGTCACTGCAGATCCATGGTAAAATCTTCTGAAGTAGAGTCTGCAAAAGCAGACAGCTCTGGGAAGAGCAGAAGGACTGAGACAGGTTTAGATTGCATGTGGAAAGATTGCATTCCTCCAGCTGAACCACTGATACAGTTATTAATTATTTATTAGTTAATTAATTATTTATTTATTATGTGCTCCTCACCAGGGTTTTATACCAATCCTATAATAGTCTGTCAGTACAGAGACCATTCATCTTTAAAAAACAAAAAGGTATAACAATATTAACTCACATAATAGTATTAACTCAAAGGCAGAGAGACTTGAGAGATTGGGAAAGGTCTAACACAATCAGGGAGTCGTCTCAAAATGTGTGGGGCTAATGAGTTAAACAAAAACTTGCAAGGCCTTTGGAAAAATGTCAAAAGTTCAAAAGGATGCAGACCCCCTCTCCCATTCAGACCATTCTCCAGTGCCTTCCGTGGTTACCAAAATGGTGTATGCAACCTTGGACTGCTGTAAAGCTAAATAGTTTGGTTGGAGTTCAAAAAATATCTTGAGTGCTGATAAGCAGAGTGCACATGGTGGCCTCGCCAGAAAAATCTTCTGGTAGCACCATTCTGGAAGGAAGGAATAGTGAAAGGACAGACAAAGAGAAAATGAAAGCCTAACTCATAGTCTAAGAGTTCTGAAAGCATGTAAAAGATTGGACAAAAAGCAGGGGAGTGTAAGCCAGGGTCTTAACAGTTCACTGGGTACCCATGGTTTCCAAGTAGCTCACCAAATTTGAAAACCAGCTTAGGTCAAAAAGTGGTCACTGAGAAACCAAGATTGCAAAAGGTTCCAATCAAAATCATTGAACCCTGAGCAGTTCTTACATTATTTATTAGTTAATTAATTATTTCAATTTATGATTAGTGAGGTCAGTGTACTGTTACTTTTCAAAAATCTTTTTCAAAAAAAGACCTATAGTTGCACTCAGTACAGAGACCTGAGCTCTAAAAAACTGGGAGCTGAACAAAAAGTATCAATTTTAAGGCATCACCCTATCAGGCTTAGTATTAACAAAGTGTATAAATGAGGAGACTTGAGAGTTGGGAAAGTATTTGAAATAACAGCATCCTCAGCTACAATCACCATTTGACACATTAGCATCAAAGTTAAATCCCTAAATGCAAGGCCTTAAATACAAACATCCATTTGGTTTGGGAGCTGCACATCCTCAGATAGGAAAGCTGTGCAGAGTGGTGAAAATTATCAGAGCTTCTCTTTAATCATTGAGCACATTGGGACTAGAGTTTGGAATATTATCAGAGACTCAACAAACCTTCACCACGGACTGTTCTACCTGACAAATCTGGTGCAAGTCCAGGTTTTGCACTGGTAAGGGCATAGGACAACCAGCTTTATGAAAGGACAGACTGGTTGAATGCCATCAGTCTACAACTTAAGAGCAGTGAAAACTAAAAGATGTCTTATAAAACACAATTATCTCAATAATGTTCCACCAGGGGTCTTTTTTTGTTGTACCCACTTTCAAAGCTTACCAAATTTGAGTGTTTTCAACTTTTAATCAAAAGTGATCAAATTTAAAAATCAAACTGGCATCAAACCAAAAAAATATTTTTCAGTGAATTAACCAATCAAAATCATTTGATATGTTGTCTTTTTTGCCCTTATTTACACCAAAATGTTTTTTCAAACTTTACTTTTTCAATTTTGACCAAGATTACAAGGATATATTTTTCAACAATATAATATCCTTTAGTGTGCTTTTTTAAATATCTCGCTGTCATAAAACACTATCATTTATAGTGCAGTAATGCACTATAATGCAGTCATCAATGTTCTCATGTAACTTTTCTCAAAAACAAAGATTTTTTCAAAATGTATCAACTTTGTATTTATTTTACCCATGTTCTGAATTTTTTTAAAAATATTTTTAATCATACTATCAGGCTGGAGCTTCACTGAAAAAACAAAGTTTTTTCTTTAAAGGAAAAGAATTATAATATTAGTTTGTTGTGTTGGGCATTCAGGAAGAAGTTCTGACTAAATTTGAGAATAAATCATTGCTGCATCCTAACAGCACTGTTACTGAAATTGAAGGTAATTGTAGTGAAAGAGGACCCAGGGTGGTGATGACAGCGGTGAGTAAAACTATTGTTTATTTAAACAACAAAAACTAAAAGTTAAGGACAAAAATCCACAAACCCTAAATAAACTAGATAACCTATGAGAGACAATTTTATAAATTCCATCTGGTTTGGGCTTTTTGCACATCCTCAGATTTAGTGGTGAAAATTATCAGAGCTTCTCTTTAATCATTGAGCACATTGGGACTAGAGTTTGGAATATTATCAGAGACTCAACAAACCTTCACCACGGACTGTTCTACCTGCTGCCCTCTGGGAAGAGGCGTTCCTCTGTTCCTCTGCTGGTTACCAGTGCACTCACAGTTTGCCTTTCATCATCATCATCATCATCATCACTATGCATGTTTGTATTTAAGGCCTTGCATTTAGTTTTGTTCTAGTGTGTCCCGTTCTCAGTCTCCTGAACTTACAGCCTTTCCTGATCTCCAGCCCATGTCTGTAGATAGTTTTGGCAGTTCAGGTTTTGTTAGACAGTGTCTGCTTTTGAGTTTATCTGTTTGTGAGTTAACATTGTTAAAGCTTTTAAGTTTTGTTCCAGCACAGGTCTTTAGGTTTTGTTGTGATTTGAAATTGCAAAACCTTTTAGTTTTGTTTTCAGATCTTTTTAATATAAGGATCTGTAGTGCTGGCATCAAATTAAAAAAATATTTTTTCAGTGAGCCATTAACTGATCAATTTCAACATTTGATATGTTGTCTTTTTGTTATTTACACTCAAAATGTTTTTTAAAATTTACATTTTTTTATTTTGTCAATCACAAGATTACAACTAGAAGAGGTATCTTCCCGTTGTGACCAGGCACTTAGATATAGCTCTGCTTTTCAACAATATAATATTTTTTTAGTGTGCTTTATTTTAAATATTTTTGATCTCAACCAAACACTATCATTTATAGGTTGCAGTACCATTACTATAATGCAGTCAGTGGGAGAAGGGGTCTCATGCTGTCAAACTTTTGAGGCTTTTTCAAAAACAAAGATTTTTTCAAAATGTATCAACTTTGTATTTATTTTACCCATGTTCTGTATTTCTGAGTCTTAAGATAATATTTTTAATCAAGATGGACTTGAGGACCCTTTTGCAAGGTGGGGATTACCAGATCCAGGATGAAATCCGCACGTGAGCTGCCCTCTTCCCTTCACAAGCTAATGGAATTGGCGACCGCTATTGAGCAGCGAATTCTGGCGACAGGCGGAGCGGGTCACAAGGAAGGACAGCTGGCCGAGACTACACTCACTCCTATCCCCCTGCCCTTCAACCGACTGCAGATCAGAAGAGCCTCTGTGAGGAGCCCATGCAGGTGGGGCAGTCCAGGCTGTCCGCCAGGGAGCACCAACGTCGCCTTGCTGGGGGCCTTTGTCTCTACTGTGGGGAGCAAGGACACCTGGCACGCACATGTCCATTAAACGACAAGGCTCGTCAGCTGGGCGGGAGGCGCTGATGAGCTGTTCGGTCCACATAAGCTCCCAATCCAAACCCACCATCCCTGCCTTCCTCGTTGGTCCTGCCTCCTCCCAGAACTGTTTGGCTTTTGTGGACTCTGGTTCGGAGGCAAATTTTATGGATATGACGCTGGTTCGAGTTCTGGGACTGGCAATAGAGAGACTTCCCAAGGAGTTAAAGGTAAAGACACTAGACAATCGGATCTCTGCAATGCCTACCATTTGGTTCGAATAAGGGAGGGGGGTGAATGGAAGACAGCTTTCAATACCCCAATGGCCACTATGAGTACTTGGTAATGCCATTTGGCCTCACCAATGCTCCTGCCGTTTTCCAGGCACTGGTTAATGATGTTCTGAGAGATATGATAAATAAATTTGTGTTTGTGTATCTAGACGACATTCCAGGAACTTGGAGGAGCACAGGCAGCATGTTAGGGCAGTGCTAGTACGTTTGCTAGAAAACCAGCTCTTTGCCAAAGCTGAGAAATGTGAGTTCCACACAACCCGAACCACATTTCTTGGACTTGTTCTAGCTGCTGGGAAGATTTCCATGGATAGCTGTAAAGTTAGAGCAAGTTGTAGAATGGCCTGTCCCCCAGGACCATAAGCAGCTGCAGCGATTTCTGGGATTTGCTAACTTCTATCGTAGATTCATACGGAATTATAGCAAGGTAGCCGCCCCATTGCACGCTCTCACCTCTTCCAACAGACCTTTCCTGTGGACAGGGGGAGGCAGGAAGGGCCTTCACTCGTCTCAAGACGCTTTTCACTACTGCCCCAATCCTGACTTTACCCGACACCAAGAGACAGTTTAGTCTGGGGGTTGACGCTTCTGGACCGCCCAACACTGGAGTGGGGGCGGTGCTTTCACAACGCACTGAAAAGGATGGCAAGGTGCATCCCTGTGCGTTCTTCTCACGACGCCCGACTGAGGCGGAGAGGAATTATGATGTGGGGAACCAGGAACTCCTAGCCCTCAAACTGGCACTAGAAGAGTGGCGACATTGGTTGGAGGGGGCTGAGCAGCCATTCTTGGTCTGGACTGACCACAGAAACTTTGAGATATTCGCTCGGCTAAGTGCCTAAATGCACGGCAGTCTCGTTGGTCCCTCTTATTCTCCAGATTTGACTTTGCTTTTTCATATCACCCGGGGGCCCAGAACACTAAACCTGACGCCTTATCCCGTCAGTTTGAGGTAGACAGGAAGTAACTATCTACACGCGACTCCCTAGAGGAAACAATCCTACCACCTGTCGTGTTGGGGGCCATACAATGGGACCTAGAACGGAGGGTAAGAGATTTCAAACCCTCCTATCCAATACCCTCTGGTTGCCCTCTGGGGCGTTTGTTTGTTCCTGCCTCTCTCCGACCACAGGTGCTTAGGTGGGGCCATGACTCGAGGCTGGCCTGCCACCCTGGAACTACTAGGACCACGGCTCTGATTGCACAGCGGTATTGGTGGCCAGCCATGAATGGGGATGTACGGCGCTACGTGGGTGCATGTAGGGTCTGTGCAAGGAACAAGACGCCCCACTAAGCACCTGTTGGTTTCCTCCATCCTCTGCCAGTTCCATCCCGTCTGTGGTCGCATATAAGTTTGGACTTCATCACTGGACTTCCCCCATCTGATGGTAAGACAGTTATACTTGTGGTAGTTGATCGTTTCTCCAAATTAGTGCATGCTGTTCCTCTTGTTAAGCTACCTTCTGCCAAGGAAACTGCAGAGTTGTTGGTGCAGCATGTTTTCAGACTGCACGGTCTTCCCGAGGACATACTTTCGGACCAGGGACCTCAGTTCACGGCAGCTTTTTGGACCGAGTTCTGCAAGGCCTTTTAAGTTAACTTGATCACCTTTTGTCTTTGTCTTAGTTGTATAGTCCCATCCTTTTTTCTTTCCTGTTAGTCTATTCTCTGTGTAAGGGGTTTTGTTTGGTCACTTGTTTTAGTTGAACTTTGCACAGAGTTCGTTTGCTTGTTTGTTATTTTCTTGGTTAGAGATTAAATTGCCATGTTATTATTTTGGTGCACTCAGGCCCCCAAATTAAACCTTTATTTCTGTATGGAGATATGGCTGGAGATCAGGAAAGGCTGAACGAGATCAGGGAGACGTGCCAGAACGAACCAGGACACACTAGCAACCCCAAAACTAAATGCAAGGCCTTAAATACAAACATGCAGGGGTAGTGATGATGATGATGAAGATGAAAGGCAAACTGTGAGTGCACTGGTAACCAGCAGAGGAACAAAGGAACGCTGCAGGGACACACACAAAACAGAGAAATTAATGCCAATATACAAGTTAAGAGCAGTGAACAACTAAACAGGGACAAAAAGCACCTAACTTATAAAAGGACCCCCCCCCCTCTAGGTCGCCCCCTGGCGACCCTTGAAGGCTGATCAGGATGCCGGCGATGGAAGTCTGCAATGAGGGAGGGGTCCAAGATGAACCGGGCGGGCACCCAACTGCGCTCTTCTGGTCCATACCCTTTCCAGTCCACCAGGTACTGTAAACCTTTCCCACGGCGTCTGGACTGGAGTATACGGTTGACTGTGTAGACTGGACCTCCATCAATGATGCGGGCAGGTGGGGGAAGGTCGGGGGGAGGCGAGAGCAGCGACTCCTTTACTGGCTTAACACCAGAAACATGGAAGACTGCATGGACCCGCATACTGCCGGGCAACCTTAACTTGACTGCAACTGAAAGACTGAACCAGGAGATTGAAAGTATGTTAAGATGCATGTGTAGTAGTAACCCATCTACCTGGGCCCAGCAGTTGCCCTGGGTGGAGTACGCTCACAATTCACTGCCTTCATCTGCCCTAGGTTGCTGTCCATTCCAGGCAGCCTATGGCTACCAGCTACCTCTATTTCCTGCCCAGCAGGCTCAAGCAGCAGTCCCCTCTGTAGGTGCCTTCATCAAACGCTGCCGCTCCACCTGGCTCAAAGTAAGGTCATACCTACTGAGGGGGCAACAGAGGGCTGCTCACTACGCCAATCTGAAGAGGTCCCCGGCTCCCTATTACAGGGTTGGTGACAGGGTGTGGCTGTCCACCAAGGACCTTCCCCTGAAGGTGCAGAAAAAGAAATTAGCTCCCCGCTTCATTGGCCCATTCGAGATCTGCAAGGTGATTAACCCAGTTGCAGTCAAGTTAAGGTTGCCTGGCAGTATGCGGGTCCATCCAGTCTTCCATGTTTCCATGCATAATAAAATTACTGTATATGTAATTTTATTATGCATTTATTATGCATGTGTAGAAAGGGAAAATGTTGCCTGGTCACTTAGGCAGGTGCTTCCCTGGGCAACCAGTTTCTTCACCTGTAACCAGACCTGCCTCTAGCAAATATTTACAGAGGTAGAAACAAGTCTTTCTATAAGGCTGTCAAAAGATTTCTTAGAAACTGATGACTTGAGTCATTTAGTCAGCATGCCTTTAACATTAAGTCTTGATTATCAAAGTGTCATTCTTAAAACAAGAACTGCAAGATTTGGAATGTAAAACAACGCTTCAAGTCATGGGACAATATCTCTTCTGGCACATTTATCACTGCCCCACCCTCTAACCCCCACCCCACCCCCTCTCTCTGTCTCTGACAGGTGTAAGTACCAAAAGCTGTTAAAAGAATGCAGTGTGGTAAATGTAAACTATTTTCCTCTAAAGTTTAGTGGAGTAAAGGTAGAATAGAAATAGTCAAGTAAAGCACAAATACTACAAACCTGTTTAGTTTCATTGCTTCAAATGTCAGAGAGTAAAAATCAGCTCATGTATGATTTAACAGCTCCTGGGACATGCAGCATGGATACATTGTACTGTACACTATGCAAATTAATTTAAACTCACCTTCTGCCTCTCTGCACATTTTAATGTTGATGAACAGTTCCTCCAGCTTCAGAGCGAACAAAAGAACCAGCATTTTATCCAAATGGATTATTTAGAATCAACTTTAGTTTTAATGTGAGCTTAAATTGAAAAAAAATTAATTTTGCTAATTCAATTTTAAATGTGATCATTCAGTTCAGAAAAGCACTTCATTATGGTCAATTCAATTGTAAGTTCAGTTAGAATTAATAAAATAAAAAAAAATGAATGAAATAATAATAAATAATGAAAGCTAAATTAATTGCATTTCCAATTCCTCTGCATTTGGTAGTCCTTATTCAGTGGCAAGTAATTGTGCATTTTAAAAATTCATTTTGTAATTGGCAATTCAGTATTAGACGTAAAAGATGTAAATTAAAATGAAATTTGAGTTATTTTGATCAAAAAATTAAGAAAAGCTTATCATGTGTGCCATATTGTCATGGTTTTCTGGTGTCCCTATACACATGAGCTAGGCAAACAAAGGGCCCCGTCTTTGGTATTTTCATGTTCTGTGTCAAAAATCAAATGGCAAGGTAATCTGTCAGTCCTCTCGTAAAGACAGAACTGCCCCAGGCATGACCCACCCCAATTTTGCGTGTAGTCATAATAAATGAAGGCATCGTGTTCCAACCAATGTGATGAACACAGGTCGACACCAAACAAAGGAAGCGAACAATATTAGTGTAATTTCTGTTTCTACAGGGTAATGCAAACTTTAGGTTGGAGCCAGATGGCTTGGGTTCACTTCATTAAACTGAATAACATGAAAGTACATACCATTGTTTGGTTTTTGAACTGCTCCTAGACAAAGACCTGACTATAGAGCAGCTCTGCTTGCAGAAGTAATTTTCACCATTCGGTTCTAAGTTTTAGTTGGTAAGGCAGTCGTCCACAGAACACAGGCTCAATCCCTGGTCCCTCCCTGCTGCATGTTTGAGTGTTCCTGGGCAAAACACTGAACCCCAAGTTGCTCCCGGTGGGTCAGGTGGGCACCCTGTATGGTAGCCATCACCATCGTGTGTGTAACAAATTACTCTGTAAGTTGCTTTGGATAAAATCTCCATATCAACAATGATTAAAAAAAAGCTGCCTGTACATAAAAAAGGACTGTTAAAAAAACTCAATGGGTAGAGCAGCTGGATGATACATGAACTGCACAAGACAAAATACGAGCCTACCCATAAAAAAAATCTCCCTCCTACGCAACAGGTGTGTCCCTGAGCGAGAGGTCCAGTGCTAGCTCCTCCCCAGGTGTTGGCTATGGCAGCCCACTGGAGGATGGGTTAAATGCAGAGGACAATTTTCACTGTAACATGTATGTTCAAATGTATTTGTGATCGAAGTGACAAATAATGGTTCTTCTTAACAACATCTAATGTTACATTAAGGTAGCATAGTACAGCATCTTGGGCAAGACACTGAACCCCTAGTTGCTCCTGGTGGGCCAGATGAGCATCCTGTGAGGCAGCCGTCACCATCATTTGTGTGTGTGTGTGTACCAAATTACTCTGTAAGGTTCTTTGGATAAAAGCATCGGCCAAATAACTAAATGTAAATGTAAATGTTAATATGTGGTTGTGACCTATACTCATTTGACAGCGTATTAGGTAATTAAGCTAAAAGTAATAGGATAGAATGATACTGTTACATATAGGGGAAGCTGGCAGGGCTTTTTTGACTGCTCTAGTTTTAGAGCAGTAATAAGTAAGTAAAAATACATAAAACATAAATAAAATAAATTCCAGATCTGTGGAGCAGCACAATCCCCCATTATACAAATACAAACACTTAATAAGGACTTAAGTGGAAATATAGAGAGCTTGAGAAAAGACATATAATACTGGGGTGGGAAACCTAGAATCCAAAGTGAATTTAAATGTTGTAAGTTGCCTTGAATTGAAACTTTTGTCAAATGATTCAATGAACACCTGGGAAGGATATACATTATAAATTTAAGAAAGTTTGAGCCTGTGTCTTCATTAGGCACCAAATAAAAATAACAAACAATAAACCACTATACCAAACAAATTGCTATACAAAGCAAATAAAAATGGAAACCAGTGCAAATACATACTATACATATCTAGAAGCTTAATTCAATAATCATGACATCATTTAAAATACCAACACAGTTCCTATCTCCTAATCTGCTCTGTACAGCACCATCTTGGTAGCACCATCAGAACAGAGAAATCCACAAGGCCTTCAGTCAACAAGCATTCAATTTTAGATTTCACTCCTCAGTATACTCAATTTGTATATCCAATATCCTTCTTATTTCAGAAGTTGTAAAAAGTTAAGAGATTTTCCTTTTTTAGTGAGAACTGCAATTTTATACAAAGTTAAAGATCTTGTACACAAGAAAGCTTTGTATATAATGTAGTGTCCAATTATTGTTCCAACCATCACTTATTGTGCAGAGGTTTGGGGAAATGCCTGTAAAACTGAATTTTCATTTTCATAGAAAAAATAAAAATTAGTGATTGTTGTTGTTATCGAGAACCATCAAATACACACACAATTAATGTAATTTGATGATCTATCAGACTTTCAGTTTGCTACCAAAGAACATATAAAACAGATTTCAAGATAGAGAGCTATTTTAATCGAAAAAAGAGGTAGAACAAATTTTAAAAGGAGATGATTTTCAATCAGAAGTGCAAATTTTTGAATAGCACTTGAGGATGAGTTAAAACACGTTAAACATTTTTTAAAGAAGTTTAAGAAGATAATTTTAAAATAATGTGTCTAAGTAGCTGTAATATACCATGACTTTGTATCTAGGGGTAACAAATTGTTTGTGAAAAACTGTCCTCTTGTTTTTGTTTATTTGACTTGAGAACTACTAGAATTTTCTATTGAATCCCATATTTATCTGGGATATAAATTAGGTTAAAATTTCAAAAGTAGGTGATTACAAAATAGTGAGGTTATAAATAACCTTGGCCTAAACAGTTTCAGTTTAGAGGACATCCTGTATGGGATACAATGATATGGATGAGAAATGTACATTTAATTGCAAGGTGAATTTAGATTGTTTTGATTCGTTGGCTGACTTTACATCTCTAAAGAGAGTAAAACCTCTTTTAGATTTTTGGCTCGCTTGTTTGAACAGAAGTGAATGTTTAAACAAATAACCTTATGTTTATCATCATTTCAAAATACACCATTTTTTTAAAAATAATTTTAAATAATATAACAAAATAAAATGTTCTTTGATGATCTGGTATTTCATTTTATTTTATAGTCTTCTAAACTTGCACTTCTGCACTTGTCTTAACCTCTGTTCTTTACCTTCCTCACCAAACTAATTAATTGTAAATAAAAAAGACAAGAGGAGATTCTTGTTGTTCCCTCAATGTTATTGTTGATACATCTCAAAGTCTTGTGACCATTAAAACCCAGAGTTTTTATTAGGGTACCCTAACTATTACCCATATAAGAGGCTTTGTTAGGCTTATAAAACAAGGGGAAAGTCACCTGCTGTCAGTTAATGTACCTACAGAGCAGTAGGGTAAGATCCATTTTTAACAATAGATGGCAGCAGTGACTTTATGTGAATGACTGGTGCTGTGACAGGCCAGTGTAAATGTAGATCAATCATGTTGGCAGCCAGAACAGCAGCCTTTGCTTAAGACTGGTCTGTTGCATTTTGTTGTTATTACCTATTAAACTAAGCAGATGCCTACATGAACATTTTATCATGAATCTTTAAAACAACTACCAATGTCAGAAGGGAATATGTGGGTAAATAAGAAAACCCCAAAAATATATTTTGCAGAAAACAATTCAGGCCAAATTGTTAGATGTTAGGTGCTTTTTATCCACTTCTAGTTTTTCACTGCTCTTATCTTAACTAGCACGTCAGACAGAAATCTCCCTGGACAATGATGTTTGCAGATGACATTGTGATTTGCAGTTAGAGTAGAGAGCGAGTGGAGGAACAGCTGGAGAGGTTGAGGTTCGCTCTGGAAAGAAGAGGCATGAAAGTCAGTCGTAGCAAGACAGAATACATGTGTCTAAACGAGAGGGAGCAAGGTAGAAGCGTGAGGCTACAGGGGGCTGAGGTGAAGAAGGTGCAGGAGTTTAAGTGCTTGGGGTCAACAGTTCAGTGTGATGGGGAGTGCGAAAAAGAGGTGAAGAGGGGAGTGCAGGCAGGTTGGATTGGGTGGAGGAAAGTGTCAGGAGTGTTGTGTGACAGAAGAGTGTCAGCAAGACTCAAAGGAAAGGTGTACAGGACAGTGGTGAGACCAGCATTGCTCTATGGGTTAGAGACAGTAGCAGTGAGAAAGAGACAAGAGGCAGAGATGGAAGCAGCAGAGATGAAGATGTTGAGGTTCTCCTTAGGAGTGACAAGGTTGGACAGAATAAGGAACGAGATCATCAGAGGGACAGCGCACGTTGCCTGTGTTAGTAACAAAGTCAGAGAGGGCAGATTGAGATGGTTTGGACATGTGCAGAGGAGGGATAGTGAATATATTGGTAGAAGGATATTGGAGATGGAGCTGCCAGGCAAGAGGGCGAGAGGACGACCAAGGAGGAGATATATGGATGTTCTAACAGAGGACATGAGGTTAGCTGGTGTCAGAGAGGAAGATGCCCAGGATAGAGTGAAGTGGAAAAGGATGATTTGCTGTGGCGACCCCTGATGGGAAAAGCCCAAAGAGGAGTAGTAGTTAACTTAACTAGCACATTCATTTTTCTCTTTGTGTGTGTCCCTGCAGTATTCCTCCCTTCCTCTGCTGGTTACCAGTGCAGTTACCCTTTGCCTTTTTACCATCATCATCAGTGCCTTTCATTATCATCATCATTACCCCTGCATGTTTGTATTGAATGTCTTGCGTTTAGTTTTGGGGTTGCTAGTGTGTCTTGGTTTGTTCTGGTGCATCTCCCTGATCTTGTTCAGGCTTCCCGACCCTTAATACTGTTTGTGAGTCTGTTAATAGTTTCGGTTGTTCAGGTTTTTGCTATAGCCCAAGTCTTTCCGTCTTAGAGTTTATACTGTTGTCAGAGTTCATTTTGTTATACCTTTTAAGAGAGTTTTGTTAGAGCCCAGGTCTCTGTGCTGAGTATTTTAGTTTCAGTAGTTCAGGATTTTATTATAGTCTAAGTCTCTGCCTTTGAGATAGGAGATAGTATTATCTCCTCATGTGTCGTGCTGAGTATTACAGTCTCAGTAGTAGGAGATAGTATTATCTCCTCATGTGTCGTGCTGAGTATTACAGTCTCAGTAGTTCAGGATTTAGTCATAGTCAAAGTTTCTTCCCTATTTACAGACAGTGGTGTGTCTGTGCTGAGTACTATAGTATCAGTAGTATGTGTGATATTCAAAAACTGTATCAGTAGTTTATGTGGAAATCAGCATTTTGCAATCTCTGCCTGTCTCAGCTTTTGCTTCTGGGTCCTCTTGTTACAGTATCTAGTAACTGTAGCAGTTACATAAATAAAACAATCCCTAAAAAATATTTTAAGCATCTTATTTAAACCCAGTGAGGAAACATGTCAGGTACCATGCAGGCTTTTTAAATGGTGTCTTGATTACTGTATTAATTCTACATGTGTATGGTATGTAAATGTATCAGTTTGTATTATTATTTATTCTTGGTTTAATGTTGTTTTATATGGCCCCTGATGAAGGTGTGAGACGAAACATGAGTTGGTATGTTTCCTCATTAAAGAAGAAATTAAACAGGTCTATTTGCAAGGCTCATCCTGCGTTTTAATAAGATTGAATATTTTTATTGTTTCTGGAACCAGGTCAAGTTGATGGGGTTGAAGTGCTTCTTTAAGAGGAAACCAAAGGGAAGAAAAATGTGTGTGTACATGAGAGAGTGAAACCTCTCAGTTCTCTGGAAGAGGTCATGCTGTGATGAATGTACCAGAAGAAATTCCATCTCATGACTAGCAGTTTTGATTTACACTGGCAAGAAAATGGTTGTAAATACCTACATACATACTTTCAAATTTGCAAATTAAATTTGCACTTTAAACCTTGCTATAAACTTTAAACTTGCAAGCTACTGATTAGTTTTTAGGGAATATAACTGCAGACACCTTAAATTGCTCTTGTATGTACTTTGTATTTGTTTACAACACTAACATTTAATCATTTGACATGCACTTTTATTCAAAGCGAAAATTGGGGTAAAAGTTGTAACCTGTTACAAGCAGGTACAGGAAGCCAGTGCAGAGATCTGAAGAGTGGTGTGATGTGTGTCTAAACATCTTAAAAAGCCAGTTTGCCAATATTTAGAGTTTTTATTTGCCTCCATAGTATAGATTGGTATAGACCATAGTATAGACCAAGGATTGGCTTTTAGTCCCTTCTTGTTTGCTATGTTAATGGACAGGTTGACAGATGAGGTCAGACAGAAATCTCCCTGGACAATAATGTTTGCAGATGACATTGTGAATTGCAGTGAGAGTAGAGAGCAGGTGGAGGAACAGCTGGAGGGCTGGAGGTTTGCTCTGGAAAGAAGAACACAAAAGTCAGTCATAGCAAGACAGAATACATGCGTCTAAATAAGAGGGAGCCAGACCGAGATGGTTTGGACATGTGCAGAGGAGGGATAGTGAATATATTAGTAGAAGGATGTTGGAGATAGAGCTGCCAGGCAAAAGGACGACTGAGGAGGAGATATATGGATGTCCTAAAAGAGGACATGAGGTTTGCTGGTGTCAGAGAGGAAGATAGGATGAGGTGGAAAACGATGATTCGCTGTGGCGACCCCTGATGGGAAAAGCCCAAAGAGAAGTAGTAAAGGCTCGGCAAGCTCCAGATCTGCACCTGCTAAGCTGGTGTGGGAGAAGCTGGATCAAAGAGCTCAGGAACACTGGCCAACGAGCACTTCGGCAAGTTCTGCAGAAAGCCGGGGGAGAAAATCAAGCCTAACTATCTGCAAAAATGTATTAATAAAATACTAGGTATTTTTCAGGCAGTTATTGCTCCAAAGAGGAACAATAACTAATGTTTTTTCAAAAGAAAAGTTTAAGATGTAACTTTTATTTGATCATTAATCTGTCCTCAAATATGTTTAAAATGGATGTGCACATTTTTGTGTTTTGTACAACATTTTAACACCATTTGATTAATTGTGAACAGAATGTAATAAAAAAAAGTGCGTAGGTGTTTACAAAGATCTTCTTGCCAGTGTAAAATTTAGGTTTGCATTTCATGTAAAATGAATCTTATCTTGCTGCTCCTGTTTTAGCATTGGCACTTTGTACTCTACCTAAAATACCTGTTGAATTATTTCCCAGACGCATGCCTCATTAAAGGAACATGCTGGTTGCCTGATTAAGGTTCCAGGAAACATTTTCTCTTTATACCCATGAATAAACTTGTAATTAATGTAATTATAAGGTATTTGTTTTACCACTACTTCTGAGCTACATATGTTGACAATGGACATTCAGAAGCCATTTCAGTAATTGTTGAAAATGACTCACACCTAAAACTCATTTCCACTTCACATCTGGGAACCTGATTTGATTGAGAAGGTGATGAAAAATAATGTTACACCATCTCCACATTGTCAACCTATGCTGAATGATATATGTAACGTAACAATGTACTAAAGCTTTGTCTGTGGGTCAGCCTCTGGCTGTACAGTTGTTTTTGTTTGTTGGTTTGTTTTAGTATTGTTACGTGCTTTCTGTGTATGAAATATAAAACTTTGTACCTGGCATGAAACAAAAAAAAACAAAAAAACAAAACAAAACACGCACATTAATTTTCTATAATGAAAGGATAACAAACAAGCACAATCAACCTGCGTCACAGTGGTATAAGGTACAATTAATTTTTTGGACTCCATACAAATGTATCTTCCTGTTATGTATTTTAGCTTTGTAGTATTGCTACTTAATGTTAGTTGTGCCAGGAAGTTTATTTTATACAACTTAATATGCAAATTTGTTTTCAACACAAACTTTATGCTGCGAACTTCAGTTTTAAAACCATGATTTACAAGTTAAACTAGCGCTAGACTCAAAATAAATCCCAAATAATTACCTGCTGTGCTCTATTACACTTCATTGTAATTACAATCTAATTACACTAAATGCTAATGAAGAGAACATTGCTGAAATTCTTTGACAAGTTAGAAAGGTGTGTTTTCCTACTGCCCTTTAACAACCTTGCATAAAATCACGTACACACATTGCTGACTGACCCACAAACATATTTATTCACATACCAGCCACACCTTACGCCTCAGATGTTCAAAAGTAGAGCAACCAGCATGTCACATTTGTAAATAAGAAATACAATATTTAAGAAATATTTAATAAAGGATGGAGGTGGAGAGGTTAACCAGATTTCTTTATAGAATACTATGAGGTAGAAGAGGCTTGAGGAGTAAGTATTTGTTCAGCTTTTCAATACCAATGGAGATGTACAGAGTGGCTTTGTAGATTTAAAGAAAGCATGTGACATAATGCCAAGGATGGAGTTCTGGTTCTGCATGAGGAAATCAGAAATCGGAGCAGTACAGTGCCTTGAAAAAGTATTCATACTGTAGCGCCGGACACCGTGGCAGGGTGTGCGGCAGCCACTGTGGGTAGTGGAACATGAGCTACGCTAGCCTAGCCTAACTGGTGCAGCTAACTAGCGGCTAGCTTGGGTGCTAGCAGGCTAACCCGACCCTAAAGCAGGTGGAGGGAGGTCAGGCTAACCCGACCCTAAATGCTGGCAGACAGACAACCAGGTGACGCAGTTCTTGCCTTTTATTGGCTGCCTCCAACCGGAGACAGCCAGCTTTATTTCACACATGGACAGGAACAAACGCAACTACACAGGCCGGTCACCGTGAGGGTCACTCCCTCTCTCATGGTGCCGGCCAACACCAGTACACACAAGCATTACACAGACAAAACCAATATCCCCCACACAAATAAACACATTCCCCACGACGCCAACCAACACAACACAAAACCCCGAACACCCACAATCCCCAGCGACCCCACCCCTGGCCCACCGGCCGGGTCGCTACAATACTATACTTTATTGGGATTTATGGTGATATGAAAAGGAGGAAGGGTTTTAATTTTACAAACAAATATCTAAAAAGTTTTGCATGCATTTGTGTTCAGCCCCTCTATACTTTGTAGAACCACCTACAGCTGCTTTTGGGGTTCACCTCTACCAGCTCAGCACATCTAGAGAGTAAACTTCTTGCCCATTTTTTTTGAAAAATAGTTCAAGCTCAATCAGATTGGATGGAGAGCATCTGTGAACATCAGTTTTCAAGTCTTGCCACAGATTCTCTGTTGGATTTGGATCTGAACTTTGAAGGGGCCACTCTAACATGAATATTGATTGATCCATTGTAGCACTGGCTCAATGTTTATGGCTGTTGTCCTGCTGAAAATGAAGTCTTTTGCAGACTAACAGGTTTTCTTGCCCTATATTTGGCTCCATCCATCTTCCCAACTTTGACTAGCTTCCTTGACCCTGCTGAACAAAAGCCTCCCCACAACATGATGCTGCCACCATCATGTTTCATGGTGGGGTTGGTGTGTTTGGGGTGATGTGCAATGTAAGGTTTCAAAATTTTGTGTTCCTTGGACGTCATGATGCTGATGTTCACTAATGAACAAACGGGGCTTCACAGAACAGTTGTATTTATACTGAGATTAAATTACACACAGGTGTAATTTACTAATTAGGTGACTTCTGAAGGTAAATAGTTCCACTGGATTTTAGTTCAGGGTATCAGAGTAAAAGGGGCTGAATACAATTGCACACCACACTTTTCAGATATTTGTAAATGAATTTTAAAAACATTCATAATTTCCTTCCACTTCACATATGTACCACTTTGTGTTGGTCTATTAAATAGATTTTCATTTCTGGTTGTAATGATAAAATGTAATGATAAAATGTGGAAAAAGTCAAGGGGTAGCAATACTTTTGCAAGGCATGCCAGAGTGGTACAGGATTAGTATAAGAATATTGTGACAGTGGCAAAGTGTAAATGTCTTGATTACTGTGTTAAGTGTAATAACTATGTAGAGTGATTTGCCATTAGATGTTCTTATTTAGCCTCTAATAAAGGTGCAGATGAAACACTGGGCCTTGATTTCAAGAAATGGTGGCACCAGCTCAAGTTGATAGGATGTACTTCTTCAATCAAAAACAAATGGGAATAAAAATAGACTTACTGACAGGGTTGACTGCAAGTAGGTGAGGTTATTTTCTGGATTATATAGTCCAGGTAAGTTGTGCAGCAGGAGGGGTGAGAACCTGGTGTTGCAATACAGTGCTGTGGCAAGTGCATGTGCAAGTCAGACTGTGTAATTGCTAAACTAAAACAAATCAATGACCAAGGTGCAGTTTTGTCTTTTAAATTAAATACGACTTACTGCTTCCATAGGACTTAACAGTGTAAGCTGCAGCAAGGAGCTGCTAATCATCAGCCTTTGATTAACAGCGAGTTTTTGAGCCTTTGTAAGTAAAAGTTTTGCCAGTTTGCTGGTCTGGAACAATTGTTGCTACATACAATAATCATCATATAATCAGCACCTTCACTACCAGTTGTGACTGTGCAATGCTAAATATAATTACCCAGCTACTTCTCAAAGCCTTCATTTAATCCTTCTTTATTAAAGCAGCCTCATTGAGGCTATGGCAGCACAATTAGAAGTAGACTGAACAAATATCGTGTGTTTGTAAAAGTTGCCTAAAGAAAGTATTTTCTCTGTAAAAGCATGACACACACAAAAAGGAACAGACAAGATTTCTGGAACAATGTCCTATGGACAGATGAGATTAAATTAGATTTTAGTTTCGTCTTAATGCCCATCCCATGTTCGGTGAAAAACAAACGCATCTTTTTAGCAGAAACACCTCATTTCAAAATGCAAGAATCCATTCAAAGATCTCGATGAACTAAAGCAATGTTCAATAACAACAACAACAACAGAGCAATGGGCAAATATTTCTTCACAAGGACATGACAGTTTACAGTATAGATAAATAATGCAGGAAACAATTACTTCAAGTTGGGGAACTATAAGCTTCACAATCATGGGGGGTACTTAGTTTTGCCAGTCCGCACGTGTGTGTGTTTGGCTTCATTTTTGTTAAATAAAGATTAGCATGATGAAAATGATTCTATGGTATTGTTCATGTGAGTTTTCTTTACCTAATAGTAAGACCTGATATGATCAGATAGGTTTTTTAGTTTTTACTCCAAAAACAGAGGAACTACTGACTGTTGCACATGCTTGTATGTTAAAATGTATTCATTATTTGACCTTTACAGCATCAGTGATCCTTTAAACCTCAGCCTTAGCAAAAGGAACCATTTGTCTACACAACTAGAGAAATAATCTTATCTCGAGGTAAATGCATTTACTACAGCTGGGTTACCAATGTCTAGGTTGTTGATTTACCCATAAACATATTTGTGACTGCCATGTGGGCCACACCTAAAGCCTCAAATGTCACAGTCACAGAAACCAGGATTCCAGATTTACCATAAGCCAATCTTGTGGTAAAAGGTGCATCTTCTCACACACAAACAAAACCTCCAACTTATCCAACTATGTGTTTAAGATGGTCACATCACTTTTAGTGGAATATATAAAATACAAAATACAGTAAAATACAGTTAATACAGTATAAAATACAAATTTACAAAGATAAAGTTCACACTATAAGACATATGTTTAACATTATTTTTTGTATTTTTTCAGAATTATCTGTATAAGTATTAGCAATGTCTGTCATTATGAAATGACAGATAATGACAAGCTATGATATGATTGTACTATAAAAACAATCTTTGATGTTCAGACATGCTTTGTAAAATACTTTACTAAATCCTGACTAGGTCAAAATACCCTTGTGTATCTTGTAGTTATCTTCGCCAACCAATGCTAAATTTAGACTCAGTGTTACAGTTAAAGGTGTGATGTTGTTCCTGCACTTCTACGTTCTTCTACTAGGATGACATATTCATAACTGCTTTATTACGTGGTTAAAAACTGATAATTAAACACCTGTGCATAGATAAGATACATAGGTGTGTTGGAGCGCTGTCTGAGCAAGCACTAATTACATCCAGTTAGTTCACTTCAATGAATGACATAATCAGCAGCACCCAGGCCTGTTTACTGACTCAAACATCAATCTGGAACTTGATGTAGAGTGGCTTGGGCATTTGTTTTGTCTCAGTTTCATTTCCACTAATTTACTTACTGATATATGTCACATGGTTTGACTCAAGAGCAAATATATAAGAAAGCAGCAACAGGAGCATCACAGTGGATGCACTGAGGAACTGGAGGAGCTTCTAAAAGATTACAACCCCAATGGACATTTAAAAAAAAAATTAAATATTGATTGGGGTAAGTCTTTATTCAAAATGTTTTTTTCTATTTTCTTGTGTATGTTAAGCTTCATTGCTACTTGTCTGCTTTTTCTCCTGCTTTTTTATATTTTTAGAAGATCCTTTTTCTCACTCTCTTATTTTGATTTTATCAATTTATCTGCATCCTGTATCTATGATGAAATTTATGACAGTTATTGGAGAAACATCATTTTGGTTGCTGTTCTGCATAGTTAGATTCTGCCATATGCATTTATCAAAAATATCAAAAACCTTTATCACATGTACCTATTATATTTTGGGTCCAAATGATGCAGTCTTATTTAACATAAAGATAAATATAATAATTTTATTACTTCACATTCATCCTAATTTTAGCACAATTTAGCCAAAACAAAGACAAACAAAAAAATCTAGCATCTCTAGAGGTAAGACATGGATAAATGAAATAATATTTACACAGTTTAAAGAAAGTTAATGAAATCAATTGACAAGGTAAATTATTATAATTAATAAATAGTAAAAATGGGTTTTAAAGCCCAAGTTAGTCAGAGATCTCCTTCTCGATATTAATTTAGTCTTAATCGTTTTTCTACCACTACCGATGCCTCAATTTCCTTGGACTAATATTCATATAAATTCAGTACTGTAAGGAACAAGAAAGTAGGCCTAATTAATGTAATTTTAACATTTTCATTTTCATATTTAACATGAATACAAAACAAGTAGATTTATTTGTTAACACTGTTTCCAAAAACCTGAGAACTCAAAAAATAATAGACCCATCAAAACATTTAGCTTTTACCATGCATGGATACCGAACTTTTTAGCTTTTTACATGTTCTTACACGTGTAAAATGAACTTAATGACCAAAATTGTCACGAAATATCCACAACATTACTAAAAAACACACATAAAGTGGACAAAAACTGCTAAAATCATCAGAAAGTTGACGCAAAATAATACAAATAACAGACAAATAACTACAAAAATATCAGTAAAGTAAAGCAAAGTAAAAGAGATATATTAAGTGCGCCTCATATATATTATAAATTAGAACCTATATTCAAGAATGTGCCCCTAATAATAACATATTGTGTTTTGCAAGGCAAGAAACTGCATTTGGAATCAAATGCGTTGTACAAATTACAAATTAGCAGAATAACAACAATGTAATGATTCATGTAATAATTTTAAAAAACACAATTCCTACTTTGTTAATTTATTTATTTTTCTATTTTGACTCATCCCGTAAGCTCAGCATTGTCACGGCAGGTCACTGGTCTCCAGATGTTTCTATGTCACATGTATGGTGGCCCTGTAAGCTCATACCACTGCAGTTTAAGACAACACATCCCAAAAGACAAAACCAAAACAAATATACCAAAACAACTCAGCAATTTTAAAACATAGGCCAAGCTTTAAGTGATGAGATGCAAAAAGCCACAACACAACCAAATTGAGAAAAGTGTAGCAGAAAGCCACTTCTGTTTTCTCAAATTGCAGTGCTTCAAGCTATTGGTGCCACTTTACACATACCCTAAGTGACACAACCCTGTGCAGTTTTTCTGGGTTTACGACTGGCATTCAGATTTGAACTTGCTTGAAAGGTGGGGCATGAATTGCAGAAACTGCAGTTGATAGTCAGAAACTCTACTAACTGAGCCATTATTTCCCCCAAATCCTTTTTATTAACAAAAAATAAAAACAATCACATTTATACTTAGTTTAAAGTAATGATTATTACAAACTAAGGATTGCATACACTGTCTGTCTGCTATGTACACACTCCAGGTGTGACTGAACTCACTGTACTGATTGTGCTCAACTAATATTGTAGATTGCAAAGCAGAGACAATGGGTTCGGGACAACGCATGTTAACATGTTTGCTAATACTTATGGGTAAGTTGTAATTTAATATTCAATTTGTTGGACTTTTTTGAAAAACAAAGTTATTTAACGATTTTCATCTTTTCAAAAAGTTCTAACTAAGCTTGCCACTTCAGAAGACACTTTAAGTTTTCTGAATGCAACTGGGACAGAACCTGAAACAACAACAGAAGTCAACACAACAGCAGCTCAAAACACAAATGCGGAAGTCAACACAATAGCAGCACTTGACACAACAGCAGCCAACACAACAGCAGAAGGAAAAGCAACTGACACATCAGTTGAGGTGAACACAACAGCAGCATCGGACACAAAAGCAGACACTAACACAACAGTAGCAACATCACCAGAAACAACAGTCGCACCAGAGACAACTACAGAAGTCAACACAAAAGCAGCACCAGTTACAACAACTGAACTCAACACAACAGCCGCACCCAATGCCAGAACAGAAGCTAACACAACAGCAGAAACACCACCACAAACAACAACCAGAGCCAACACAACAGTAGCACCAGACACAACAACAGAAGTTAACACAACAGCAGCAACAACAGTCTTAGAGGCAAAAACAGAAGTCAATACAACAGCAGCATCAGACAATACAACAGAAGTTAACACAAGAGCCGCACCAGACGCAACAACAGAAGCTAACACAACAGCAGCACCAGACACAACAACAGAAGCTAACACAACAGCAGCAACAACATCAAGAGACAAAACAGCAGCATCAGAGATGACTACAGAGGTAAACACAACAGCACCAGACACAACAATAGATATCAACACAACAGCAGCACCCGATGCAACAACAGAAGGAAACACAACAGCAGCAACAACATCTACAGACACAACAGCAGCACCAGAGACAACAACGAAAGCCAACACAACAGCAGAACCAGATACAACAACAGAAGCCAACACAACAAGATCACCAGAGACAACAACAAAAGTCAACACGACAGCAGCAACAACATCACCAGAAACAACAGCGGCACCAGACACAACTACAAAGATCAACACAACAACAGCATCAGAGACGACAACAGAGGCTAACACAACAGCAGCACCAGAGACAACAACAGAAATCAACACAACAGCAGCACCCGATGCAACAAATGAAGCCAACACAACAGCAGCAACATCACCGGACACAACAGTACCACCAGAGACAACTATGGAAGCCAACACAACAGCAGCACCAGATACAACACCAGAAGTCAATACAACAGCTGTACCCGACACAACAACTGAAGCCAACACAACAGCAGAACATGCTGCGACAACAGAAGCTAACACAACAGCAGCAACAACATTACCAGACAACACAATAGCACCAGAGACAAAAAAAGAAGTCAACACAACAGCAGCACCAGACACAACAACAGAAGTCAGCAAAACAGCTGCAACATCACCAGATACAACAGTAGCACCAGAGACAACTGTAGAAGTCAACACAACAACAGCACAAGAGACAACAACAGAAGTCAACACAACAACAGCACCAGACGCAACAACAGAAGCTAACACAGCAGCAGCAACAACATCAAGAGACAAAACAGCAGCACCAGAGACGACTACAGAGGTAAACACAACAGCACCAGACACAACAATAGAAATCAACACAACAGCAGCAGCCAATGTAACAACAGAAGGTAACATAACAGCAGCAACAACATCACCAGACACAACAGCAGCACCAGATACAACAACAGAAGTCAACACAACAGCAGCACCAGACACAAAAACAGAAGCTAACAACAACAGCAGCAACATCACCAGATTCAACAGTAGCACCAGAGACGACAACAGAACTGAACACAACAACAGAAGCCAACACAACAGGATCACCTGAGACAACAACAGAAGTGAACACAACAGCAGCAACAACATCACCAGACAAAACAGCAGCACCAGAGACGACTACAGAGGTAAACACAACAGCACCAGACACAACAATAGAAATCAACACAACAGCAGCACCCGATGCAACAACAGAAGCTAACACAACAGCAGCAACAACATTACCAGACAACACAATAGCACCAGAGACAAAAAAGAAGTCAACACAACAGCAGCACCAGACACAACAACAGAAGTCAGCAAAACAGCTGCAACATCACCAGATACAACAGTAGCACCAGAGACAACTGTAGAAGTCAACACAACAACAGCACAAGAGACAACAACAGAAGTCAACACAACAACAGCACCAGACGCAACAACAGAAGCTAACACAACAGCAGCAACAACATCAAGAGACAAAACAGCAGCACCAGAGACGACTACAGAGGTAAACACAACAGCACCAGACACAACAATAGAAATCAACACAACAGCAGCAGCCAATGTAACAACAGAAGGTAACATAACAGCAGCAACAACATCACCAGACACAACAGCAGCACCAGATACAACAACAGAAGTCAACACAACAGCAGCACCAGACACAAAAACAGAAGCTAACACAACAGCAGCAACATCACCAGATTCAACAGTAGCACCAGAGACGACAACAGAACTGAACACAACAACAGAAGCCAACACAACAGGATCACCTGAGACAACAACAGAAGTGAACACAACAGCAGCAACAACATCACCAGACAAAACAGCAGCACCAGAGACGACTACAGAGGTAAACACAACAGCACCAGACACAACAATAGAAATCAACACAACAGCAGCACCCGATGCAACAACAGAAGCTAACACAACAGCAGCAACAACATTACCAGACAACACAATAGCACCAGAGACAAAAAAAGAAGTCAACACAACAGCAGCACCAGACACAACAACAGAAGTCAGCAAAACAGCTGCAACATCACCAGATACAACAGTAGCACCAGAGACAACTGTAGAAGTCAACACAACAACAGCACAAGAGACAACAACAGAAGTCAACACAACAACAGCACCAGACGCAACAACAGAAGCTAACACAACAGCAGCAACAACATCAAGAGACAAAACAGCAGCACCAGAGACGACTACAGAGGTAAACACAACAGCACCAGACACAACAATAGAAATCAACACAACAGCAGCAGCCAATGTAACAACAGAAGGTAACATAACAGCAGCAACAACATCACCAGACACAACAGCAGCACCAGATACAACAACAGAAGTCAACACAACAGCAGCACCAGACACAAAAACAGAAGCTAACACAACAGCAGCAACATCACCAGATTCAACAGTAGCACCAGAGACGACAACAGAACTGAACACAACAACAGAAGCCAACACAACAGGATCACCTGAGACAACAACAGAAGTGAACACAACAGAAGCAACAACATCACCAGACAAAACAGCAGCACCAGAGACGACTACAGAGGTAAACACAACAGCACCAGACACAACAATAGAAATCAACACAACAGCAGCACCCGATGCAACAACAGAAGGAAACACAACAGTAGAAACAACATCTACAGACACAACAGCAGCACCAGAGACAACAACAGAAGCCAACACAACAGGATCACCAGAGACAACAACAGAAGCCAACACAACAGCAGCAACAACATCACCAGACACAACAGCAGCACCAGATACAACAACAGAAGCCAACACAACAGGATCACGTGAGACAACAACAGAAGCTAACACAACAACAGCAACAACATCACCAGACACAACAACACAAGTCAACACAACAGAAACAACAGACACAACAAAAGAAGTCAAAATAACAGCAGCACCTGATGCAAGAACAGAAGATAACACAACAGCAGCAACAACATCACCAGATAGAACAGGATCACCAGAGACAACAAAAGAAGTCAACACAACAGCAGAAACACCACCACAGACAACAGCGTCAGGTGACACAACAGCAGCACCAGACACAAAAACAGAAGTCAACACAACAGCAGCTCCAGACAAAACAACAGAAGCTAACACAACAGCAGCCCCCGACACAACAACAGAAGCTAACACAACAGCAGCAACAACATCAAGAGATAAAACAGCAGCACCAGACACGACTACAGAGGTAAACACAACAGCATCAGACACAACAATAGGAATCAACACAACAGCAGCACCCGATGCAACAACAGAAGGTAATACAACAGTAGCAACAACACCACCAGACACAACAGCAGCACCAGAAACAACAACAGAAGTCAACACAACAGGATCACCAGAGACAACAACAGAAGCTAACACAACAGCAGCAACATCACCAGATGCAACAGTAGCACCAGAGACGACTACAGAACTGAACACAACAGAAACAACAGACACAACAAAAGAAGTCAAAATAACAGCAGCACCTGATGCAACAACAGAAGTCAACACAACAGCAAAAACACCACCACATACAACAGCGTCAGGTGACACAACAGCAGCACCAGACACAAAAACAGAAGACAATACAACAGCAGCACCTGACAAAATAACAGAAGCTAACACAACAGCAGCACCAGACACAACAACAGAAGCTAACACAACAGCAGCAACAACATCAAGAGACAAAACATCAGCATCAGAGATGACTACAGAGGTAAACACAACAGCACCAGACACAACAATAGAAATCAACACAACAGCAGCACCCGATGCAACAACAGAAGGAAAGACAACAGCAGCAACAACATCTACAGACACAACAACACAAGTCAACACAACAGAAACAACAGACACAACAAAAGAAGTCAAAACAACAGCAGCACTTGATGCAACAACAGAAGGTAACACAACAGCAGCAACAACATCAACAGATAAAACAGCAGCACCAGAGACGACAAAAGAAGTCAACACAACAGCAGAAACACCACCACAGACAACAGCGTCAGGTGACACAACAGCAGCACCAGACACAAAAACAGAAGTCAACACAACAGCAGCTCCAGACAAAACAACAGAAGCTAACACAACAGCAGCACCCGACACAAAAACAGAAGCTAACACAACAGCAGCAACAACATCAACAGATAAAACAGCAGCACCAGAGACGACTACAGAGGTAAACACCACAGCATCAGACACAACAATAGAAATCAACACAACAGCAGCACCCGACGCAACAACAGAAGGTAATACAACAGTAGCAACAACACCACCAGACACAACAGCAGCACCAGAGACAACAACGGAAGCCAACACAACAGCAGCACCAGATACAACAGCAGAAGTCAACACAACAGGATCACCAGAGACAACAACAGAAGCTAACACAACAGCAGCAACATCACCAGATGCAACAGTAGCACCAGAGACGACTACAGAACTGAACACAACAACAGAAGCCAACACAAAAGGATCACCAGCAACAACAACAGAAGTCAACACAACAGAAACACCAGACACGACAATAGAAGTCAACACAACAACAGCACCCGAAGCAACAAAAGAAGGTAACACAACAGCAGAAACAACAGCAATAGAGACAACAACACAAACTAACACAACAGTAGCACCAGAAACAACAACAGAAGCCAACACAACAGCAGCAACATCACCAGAGACCACAAAAGCATCAGACACAACAACAGAAGACAACACAACAGCAGCACCAGACACAACAAGTGAAGTCAACACAACAGCAGCACCAGAGACAACAACGGAAGGCAACACAACAGCAGTAACACCAGCACCAGACACAGCGACAGAATTCAATACAACAGCAACACTAGACACAACAACTGAAACCAACACAACAACAGAAACAAGAGCACCAGAGACAACAGGATCATCAGAGACAACAACAAAAGTCAAAACAACAGAAACACAAGCCCAAACAACAGATGTCAACACAACAGCAGCACCTGACACAACAACAAAAGCCAGCACAACAGTAGCACCAGAGATAACTGAGGCCAACACAACCGCAGTAACTAAAGCACCAGAGACAACAGCAAAAGCCAACACAACAGCAGCACAAGAAACAACAACAAAAGCCAACACAACAGCACCAACAACATCACCAAACACAACAGCAGCAGGAGAGACAACAACAAAAGCCATCATAACAGCACCACCAAACACAACAACAGAAGTCAACTCAACAGCAGCACAAGACACAGCAACGACAGCCAACACAACAAAAGCACCACAGACAACAAGTGAAGCCAACACAACAGCAACAACAACATCACCAAACACAACAGCCGCTGCAGAGACAACAATGAAAGCCATCACAACAGCAGCACCAAACACAACAACAAAAGTCAACACAACAGCAGCACCAGACACAAAAACAGAAGTCACCACAACAACAGTACGAGACACAACAACAGAAGTCAACACGACAGCAGCATCTGACACAACAACAGAAGCTAACACAACAGCGGCAACAACAACATCTCTGAACACAACAGCAGCACCAGAGACAACAACGAAAGCCAATACAACAGGAGCACCAGCGACAACTGAAGCCAACACAACAGCAACAACAACATCACCAAACACAACAGCCGCTGCAGAGACAACAACGAAAGCCATCACAACAGCAGCACCAAACACAACAATAGAAGTCAACACAACAGCAGCACCAGACACAACAACGAAAGCCAACACAACAGCAGTAACAGCAGAAACAGGCACAACAACTGAAGTCAATACAACAGCAGCACCAGACATAAAAACAGAAGTCACCACAACAACAACACGAGACACAACAACAAAAGTCAACACTACAGCAGCACCTGACACAACAACAGAAGATAACACAACAGCAGCGACAACAACATCACTGAACACAACAGCAGCACCAGAGACAACAACGAAAGCCAACACAACAGGAGCACCAGCAACAACTGAAGCCAACACAACAGCAACAACAAATTCACCAAACACAACAGCCGCTGCAGAGACAACAACGAAAGCCATCACAACAGCAGCACCAAAGACAACAACAAAAGTCAACACAACAGCAGCACCAGACACAACAACAAAAGCCAACACATCAGGAGCACCAGAGAAAACTGAAGCCAACACTACAGCAGAAACAAAAGCACCAGAGACAACAACAAAAGCTAACACAACAGCAGCACCAGAAACAACAACAAAAGCAAACACAACAGCAACAACAACAGCTGCTGCAGAGACAACAACGAAAGCAATCACAACAGCAGCACCCAACACAACAACCGAAGTCAATTCAACAGCAGCACCAGACACAACAACAGAAGCTAACACAACAGCAAAAACAACAACATCACCAAATACAACAGCATCTCAAGAGACAAGAACGACAGCCAACACAACAAAAGCACCACAGACAACAAGTGAAGCCAACACAACAGCAACAACAACATCACCAAACACAACAGCCGCTGCAGAGACAACAACAAAAGCCATCACAACTGCAGCACCAAACACAACAATAGAAGTCAACACAACAGCAGCACCAGACACAACAACAAAAGCCAACACATCAGCAGTAACAGAGACAACAACGAAAGCCAACACAACAGGAGCACCAGAGAAAACTGAAGCCAACACTACAGCAGAAACAAAAGCACCAGAGACAACAACAAAAGCCAACACAACAGCGGCACCAGAAGGAACAACAACAGCCAACACAAAAGCAACAACAAATTCACCAAACACAACAGCAGCAGCAGAGACAACAACGAAAGCCATCACAACAGCAGCACCAAACACAACAACAAAGGTCAACTCAACAGCAGCACCAGACACAATAACAGAAGCTAACACAACAGAAAAAACAACATCACCAAATACAACAGCATCTCCAGGGACAACATCAACAGCCAACACAACAAAAGCACCACAGACAACAAGTGAAGCCAACACAACAACATCTCTGAACACAACAGCAGCACCAGAGACAACAACGAAAGCCAATACAACAGGAGCACCAGCGACAACTGAAGCCAACACAACAGCAACAACAACATCACCAAACACAACAGCCGCTGCAGAGACAACAACGAAAGCCATCACAACAGCAGCACCAAACACAACTATAGAAGTCAACACAACAGCAGCACCAGACACAACAATGAAAGCCAACACAACAGCAGCACCATACACAACAACGAAAGCCAACACAACAGCCGTAACAGCAGCACCAGGCACAACAACAGAAGTCAATACAACAGCCACACCAGAGACAACAACAGAAGATAACACAACAGCAGCGACAACAACATCACTGAACACAACAGCAGCACCAGAGACAACAACGAAAGCCAACACAACAGGAGCACCAGCAACAACTGAAGCCAACACAACAGCAACAGCAAATTCACCAAGCACAACAGCAGCAGCAGAGACAAAAACGAAAGCCATCACAACAGCAGCACCAAACACAACAACAGAAGTCAACTCAACAGCAGCACCAGACACAACAACAGAAGTCACCACAACAACAGCACGAGACAGAACAACAGAAGTCAACACGACAGCAGCACCTGACACAACAACAGAAGCTAACACAACAGCAGCGACAACAACATCACTGAACAAAACAGCAGCACCAGAGAAAACAACGAAAGCCAACACAACAGGAGCACCAGCGACAACTAAGGCCAACACAACAGCAACAACAAATTCACCAAACACAACAGCCGCTGCAGAGACAACAACGAAAGCCATCACAACAGCAGCACCAAACACAACAACAAAAGTAAACACAACAGCAGCACCAGACACAACAACAAAAGCCAACACATCAGCAGTAACAGAGACAACAACGAAAGCCAACACAACAGGAGCACCAGAGAAAACTGAAGCCAACACTACAGCAGAAACAAATGCACCAGAGACAACAACAAAAGCCAACACAACAGCGGCACCAGAAAGAACAACAACAGCCAACACAAAAGCAACAACAAATTCACCAAACACAACAGCAGCAGCAGAGACAACAACGAAAGCCATCACAACAGCAGCACCAAACACAACAACAAAGGTCAACTCAACAGCAGCACCAGACACAATAACAGAAGCTAACACAACAGAAAAAACAACATCACCAAATACAACAGCATCTCCAGGGACAACATCAACAGCCAACACAACAAAAGCACCACAGACAACAAGTGAAGCCAACACAACAACATCTCTGAACACAACAGCAGCACCAGAGAAAACAACGAAAGCCAACACAACAGGAGCACCAAACACAACTATAGAAGTCAACACAACAGCGGCACCAGACACAACAATGAAAGCCAACACAACAGCAGCACCATACACAACAACGAAAGCCAACACAACAGCCGTAACAGCAGCACCAGGCACAACAACAGAAGTCAATACAACAGCCACACCAGAGACAACAAGTGAAGCCAACACAACAGCATTAACAACATCACCAAACATAACAGCAGCACCAGACACAACAAGTGAAGCCAACACAACAGCATTAACAACATCACCAAACACAACAGCAGCACCAGAGACAACAAAAGCCAACACAACAGCAGCACCAGAGACAACAAAAGCCAACACAACAGCAGAAACAGCAGCACCAGACCCAACATCAGAAGGCAACACAACAACAGCAGCAACAACAATAACTCCTACCACAATTAATACTACTAGTACCACTACTAAGGCAACAGTTGTCGCTGTCACAGCAGTCTTGGATGAACCATTTGTACCTGAACTCACAGATAAAAACAGCAATAAATTCAAGAATCTTCAAGCAGATGTTGTAGCAATGGTAAGTACAATGTCAAAATTATTATTTTACACGATATGTATGGTCACATGATTCTCGGGTTCTGAAGTTCAATTTAATTTTTTTTCCAATTGCTTCCCTCACACAGTGGTATCACATTTACAAAAAAAAGTATGGCGATCTATTGGTCGGTGTCTATGTCATAGAGTTTAGGTAAAATCTTTATTGAAGCTATGAAGTTTTTTACTGATTTAAACTAACTTTAATGTTAATAATGACAACAATAATGGAATGATTATATATTATGTTTTCTATGCAGAGAAGCTGCTGTCAAAACAAAACTGTCTAATACTGAAGCAGTGGTGGGGGTTCAGTTCAATAACACTGCTCCACCTGAAGATATCCCACAGGTTGCTGATGTTGCAAAAACACTACTAGATGATGTGTCTAATCCCAACAACACCTTCAATGTCACTGTGTTGGCTAATACTATTAGTGCAGTTGGTAAGTAAACAGTTGCCCTATATGTTACTGTTGTAAATCTTTAAACATGGTAATGTACTTGCTGATATTGACACCTTAACCACAACAGCAACTTCAACAACCACAGATGTCCAAACATCTGCCTCAACAACAACTGCAGCTGCTGTGACATCCACAATTGTGTCATCACTTTCTCCGCCAAATTCATCCACTGGTACTACAGCAACTCCAGGTAACCACAGCACTTTCAGCCTCACTGTGCTTCCCAATTCCATTCAAGCAGTTAAATTAGATAGTTTCCTTATATGTTATGAATGAAATTAAACAATTAGGCTCCAATCATAACCATAACCTTATACAGAAAATAGGGGTGGTATGGTTAAATGAACTGCCACATAAAGGATGGAATTCAAATGATACTGTTTCATTTCCAGTGCTGTGAAATATATATCAAACTTTATTCCCATTACTTTTTTAAATTGCCAGGTTGAGAGTTGAAGCTACACAATCACAATTGTCAGAAACTCTCCTGTGATAAGAAGAATTAAGACTGTGACCCGTAATATTTAAACCACATTTTTTTCACATTTTTTTATTATGCTTATTACTTGTTTCTTTACAGCTGTAGAAAGTACTTCAGATGTAACAACAACTGCAACTTTAAGTGCTGCAGCTACAATTACAAGTGGTGCAACTACAGCTACATCTGCTACAACAATCACCACATCTGTAACAACCGCTACAACTGCTGAGGCAATCACAACAGTGAAGATGTTTTTCAAAACAAAGGAGACATTTACAAGTGATTTGCTAGATCTTTCATCCCCAGCATCTATTAGTCGAACCTCACTGATTAAAACAATAGTAAGTATCTCTCTGAACGGGAAACACACTAGAGGTTAACAGTGATGTTCCAGTATTATGCGAAATGGCCATTGTCATTTATTTATTCTCAGTCTACAAACATATATTATAACATATATTTATACTTGAAAGCTGCAGATATTAAATTTCCCATCAGTGTGGAATTTACTGCTGAACTGAGTTTACTGTAAATGTATGTGTTTAGTTTCCAATGCAGGTTCGTTACAGAACTCTCTTCCAAATGACTTCTGCAGAGAGAAGCCCCTTACTTTGGGAAATATAATATGAGCTGAACACAGGCCTTTCTTGGAGTACAACTTACAAAACACCTATATTAATCATAAGTTGCTATCATCCCTACAACTACAGTTTAAAATGGAGTGGGTTGCTTTGTGTTCTACAATTGGTGATAACATTGTTGTAATGACATGACATATCATTCTGGAGGGTGAATTTAAAAAACTAACAATAAAAATCAACTTCATACATAAACAAAGTAAAATAGATAAATGGAAAAAAAGTATTGAACTACATTACTAAAAACACAGTGGAACAAGAACATCAAGCTAATAATGAAATGTTCTTACTTTAAATTTACTTGTATTTCTACAGGTCAGGCCTATATACCAAATTGCATTTCCGTCATTTAACTCCTTGCAAGTCACTGGATACAGGTACATTTCTGTCTTTATGTTGATAGTATCTCAATAATATCAGTTTTCAAGCCATATCAACAAATCACTACTATTTTTCTTTTTTTGCAGTAATGGATCAATCAGGAACGATTTGGAACTTCTATTTGCATCTACATCTGTTCCCAACAACACTCAGATTGGACGCATTCTGATCAAAGCAGCTCCAAACATCACAGCCTTCATCATTGACACCGGCTCTGTTTTTGTTAATGACGCACGTAAGCAATACTAAACGTTGCTTTATCAAAAATGTACAGTTTTACACAATTATTTATGCTAAAATAATGTTTGCTTTTATTTATATTTACAGAGGTGTCATCAAGTGGAGTAAGTCACAACATCAGTGTCATCACTGCATCCTGCCTGGTGCTGCTGTCATGGCTGCTGACAAACCAGCAATAGTGTCAGTGTTGATGTCAGTGTGAAATCCCACTAGAAATTACTGCTTTCACTGGTATGAGAAAGGACTTTGCTCCCATTACAGTTCCAAAAATGTATTTGAGGATTTCAAATATCAGAACACTTGTCCACACAATGATAACAATGTGAAATTTTTCTTCAAAGAAATAAAGAAGCATAATCACTGTAATTAATGGCTTACAAATGAAAGCAACAGCAGTTTTAACCTCCACAGACCACAAATAATATAACAAAATACATTTTACACTTATCATTTATCATATAACTGTTTAAATTGTACTCTTTGTTTTATTTCTAAAGTCTGCTCAACCTGTAAAGTTGCCAGTCAAAACTCTAAAAGAACAATATTGAACAAAATGTTGTGCTTGGCAATGTCATTTAGCTTAACCATAAGTTAAGTTCCATTTCTCATTTCTATGTATTCTATTTGCAAATATGGATATTCTGAAACTTACCTGTTCTTTCCTGAAATCTACCTGAATCAAAATAGAGGTGGATTGTAAGGTGAGGGAAACGGTTGAAAATTGTAGTTTATAATTATAATTACTATTGAAATCTGTTTTTCATAACTTGGTAAAGATCCATCCATTTCGAATTTTTTTTTAGCCAAAAAATCTGTTTACCTTCTGCTTAGTCCATATCAAGTGTAGCATACACAAGGTTGCAGAGACAATTTCTGACCTTTAACTTGTGTCCTCCTTCCCAAAATGTCTCCTGGAAATCTTAAAGCAACTTTCTCCAGATTAACAAAGACTCTTGTTACACATACATGCACTTAGACGCTAGACCCCATACTTTATTAGTCTAAATTATCAACTGTCCCCTACAAAAGGACAACACTGTTATTCCTTATCAGGCTTACTCAGGTTGAACCTGGGAGATTTTGACATGAGTGATCTGTGATCTCTCTCTACACCATCTACTCATATAGTCTAGAGATAGTCATAAAACTACATAATGTGATGAAGTGAACATTATGTATGTATTTCTTTTGGTACATACATCATGCTCAGTATATGGATAAACCAACATCATAAGTTAAAGCCAGAATAACACATTTAAGTGATATTCTGATGTTTGATCAGACAAGTCTAGTTAAAAGCTGATGAAGGGCAATAGTTTGTTGGAAACATTAGTAAAAGTATAATGTAATCAACACCAGTGCCACCAAATGTTAAAGTTGTTTATATCCATGTACCACATGCTGACTAATCTGACTTTTGTCCAAGTTTAGATTTTAAAAGGTTTCGAAATGTATTCATAATATTTGATTGAATATCACATGACCTAATGCACACTTTGATCCTAAAAATGCCTTAATTCTCGACAAAGTTGTGTGGCAGCCAATGAGTTGCAGTTGTTTAGACATCCTGGAAGAAGGTGCCTTAAGCTGCTGAACCCTGCCTAAGCCTAAAATGACGCTTCGGGTTTGGAGACTCCTGATAGCCAATTGCCTTGCTACTTGTCATGAAACCATTAGGGACCCTAGTGACTCTCAAGTATAAAAAACTTCATGTTAAGCTCTCTAAATGGTTGATGTCCTAAAATGAATTGTTTATGTATTTCTTAAATTTAACCATGAATTTGACCTGACATTTAACCTCTCCTCTTTCTGCTCATGTCTTCACGATATTTCCTGTGTTGATTATTCACCATCATTTATCCCAAGCTGTTTATTCATTGATCTAAATATTATCGTACCTATTGGAGAGGCCAGACTAAGTGTAAGTCATGGACCCCCTGATGATACGCCAATTCGTCAATGTGGTACCTTGTCTGAAATACATTTACATTTTCAAATATGTAATCTGTTACAATTAAAAGACAAATTTCTGGAATTTTTGTCACAATATTAGAAATCTGCTGTAAATTTAATGTTTTTGGCAGCACTAGCTGCCAAAATGGAGTGGTTGACAGATTAATGGTGCAGTGGTTTACAGATTTTTTTTTTTGTTGTTTAAACTTAAACTAAAGTTTATTTTGTTCTTTGTTCGTATTGCTGCTAAATGACAAGAATTTCACCAGTGTTTCACATCCTGTCCTAAACTCGTCTACTTACTTTTCTCAAAAGGAAATTATTTTAATAACACAAACCTTTACACATCAGTCTATAAGACTTCCTTTAAAGTCTACTGTTTTTCGGTTATGGCCAACTGCAACATTTTCTAACAATTTGCCATTATTAGTAGGGTTTTTTCTTAGCAATCCTGCTCATGAGGCCAGCTGATCTGAGTCTCCTATGCTTGGTGTCTATGCACACTTTTTCCTTTCATGTATTATTCAATTCTGCAGCAGTAAGGCATCTGAATCTAAAGGAGAACACTTGTAAATACTTGTTGTCCTGGGCAGATGTGTACATGAACTTTCCACTGTGTCTTCTGTCCTGATAATACACTATAAAACACATTCCTAATACTGATTGTAACACTGTACGATAGCCTGAACCCTAGTCTTATACTTTGTTTCGCTATTGTATGTATAATTATTTGTACTGTACGATATAATTGTACTTATTTGGTAAGTACAATTTTATCTCCACAGAGATAAAATTGTGCTTTTGATGTTTTAGTGTTTTTTATTGTTCTCATAATGAGCTTTTGTGCTCTGTCATAGAGATGAACAAATATGTGCCTTAGATGTATGTACCTGTAGATTATTTGGGCTTATGTGAATGTATTTTTCTAATACTACAAAATGTATGTTAGTTATACAACGATTATTCTTAATTAAAAAAGACTTTCTGCTTTTTATTTTAGAGCAGCTTCCTGTTGCTTCTTCATGGATATTGTTGCTTCTTTATAGAGTCTGGCAAGCATTAAAGTCTCTCAAGTGTCCTACACTTAGGTCCCATGTACTGAACATGACAGCAAGTATAAACTTAAAAATGCTCTACTATTAGTGAAACTATGTTTTTATTACTTAAGTTGTTGTGCAAAAGTACTACAACACTGAGTGCATTTTAAATATGACTGGATTTCATGCTGTTGACTCATTAGTGTATAGATCTAGGTCAAACTTGTTAAATAGAATTTAAAAGTAGAAATTGTTGTGGGACTAAAACAGAGCAGCTCGTTAAGTTGGAGAAGACTCAGATATTTTGGTAACATGTTTGGTCCTGGATTGATTTGGAGGTTACTGTAACAGATCAGTTCCTTAAGCCTTGAAAATACTGTGAGCGCTGTAGGAAATCCTGCTCCACATTTATTTTAAAAAAAGGGCTTTACCCCACAGTAAGTATTATTGGAATCAGAATGGAAAATACTTGTGATGTGTCTTTCTGACATAAGTTATTTTTAATAGGTACCTCACTATTAATCTTATTGAAAAGCCTTTAAGCCCTCAAGAGGGATGGGTTAAATACGCAGGAGTAAATTTCACTGTAACATGTATGGGCAAATGTGTATGTGATCAAGTCCCTGCTCTCACCCGAGGCATATCCATTTTTACCAATAGATGGCAGCAGTTACTTAAGTAAGGGACTGGTGCTGAGTCAGGCCAGTGTCAATGTAGAGGCGTCATGTTGGCAGCCAAACAGCAGCCTTGCCAAGCACTGGTATGTTGCCTTTTGCTGTAAGGAAACCCACTAAACTAAGCAGATGCCTAAAAGAAAATTTCATCAAATGCAGCAAATTCTTGTCATACATTTTAAAAATGCTTATTTGACTAAGACTGAAAATGTCATACAAATAATTTCATTTCATTCATGGCCAAATCAGGTCATTTTGCAAAATTATTTTTTGGGAGAATAAGCATGTATCTCTGTTCCCACTTTTCTTAACAGGATGACATACACTTGGATGAGACAATACATTTTATGAATTGCAGGGAGTTATTAAGCAATGTTTACCAATTTGTAACATTACCAACACATTCAGCTGGCTCTGTAACAGAAAGTTGTATATTTTGGATAGGCCTGTGTGTGCACACCTGAATCAAGAAGGCCAAAAAACCTCCACTGTGGCAACTGTAACTTAGTTCTAAAGCACTTTAAATAAAAGCGCTGTATAAGCAGATACGATATGTAACAAGGGTGTAGGTTTGGTTACAACATCAAGTATTGTGAGAGAGGAGGAATTAAATATATTGCACTCATAATGACATATATATGAGATGGATTTCAGGTTTGACCATTCTGTGACTGGTTTCAGAAAATGGGAAAAAGTGAGAAATGGCTACAGATAATGAAAGTTCTAAATGTGTTGAGGTGTCTGATCAGTGTCCATTCATACAGTCTTTACACAAGTCTCGATTGCCTGTGATGTTGGTGAATTCTTATTGGTGGAATGTGGCTAAGATGAACTCACTCACTCTCACTTTGGTGTTTAGTTTTATGTTTTCGTCCACCAAATTTAACAAAGTTAAACATGCAGACGGATGCTATTGGCTTAATGCCTGTAGCAATATGAATAATTATCGCTAAGGCCTTGCACCAGTGTCAAATTAATGTAGTAAGCATGCAAATTAAGACATTTGCGCTTTATGTCACGCGGACAGCCATGGCATGAGACAGAGGGAACACTTCTTTTCTTATTTTGAGACCAAAGCAATCTAGGCAGCTTTTAACAGCTCTGAGCATGTTCTTGGTGGGTATCTGGATTACTGCCACAAAATTTAATGATGGCCTTTAATGTAACGTTGGTTGAGATTAAGTCTGGATTAGGTAAGAGATCTTAAAATAACATTTGGTTGAAATTTAAAAGGTGCTTCTGTCAATTACTCGAGCAAAACACTCACAAACACTCAAAGACATACATAGAAAATCATCACTGAGCACACTGAAAAAAACTTAATGGGTTACAAAGTTACAACACAAGGTGTATTTAGTAGTCATGTATTTAGACATCATTGATATTATTATTATTAGTAATAAGATAAATATTAGGCTTATTATTGATTACTTAAAATTTTTTGCAGTTATATGTAAGAGATTACAATTCATAAAGTAAACAAATTACCTATTAGTTCATGAGATAAAACATGTAATATTAAATACATTCCAAAATATTTCAAAAATTTAAATAGTACAATTATCAAATTAGTCAACATAGTGTGCATTAAAGTAATGATCATCATCGCCACTTGGTGACACCGTGACCCCATCAACATTGACTCATGAATTCCAACAAATTATTTTTTGCAAATTTACATCGGATTTTAGATCTGAATGAAATTTAAATAAATCACTTATGGGAAGTTATTATTCAGCTTCTGTGAAACTTGTGGCATTAGTTGAAACAGATTTTGAACATGAAATAAAATAGTAGGATGACATCTCCGAAATGCATCAAGATGAGGGTACAGAACAAAGTATATCATCCAAGAATGAATATTGTGACTTCAGTTCCATGTGGTCCTCTTGTGAGGGAATTATGATCATTTACCCTGATGAAGTCGGGGTCCTGTGCCCGTGTGTATTTACATGACACAAGGAACCATTTCAAGAAACATGGATTAGAAAAGCTGTGGGTCTGCTCTCATTCCACTGACAGACAGCTTAAAGTTCAGTTTCTTTGGTGAAAAATGACCTCAGCCTTGTGTGTAGAGAGATGGTAGAGGGATTCTATATAAAGACTTGTGTTTGCTAAATCCATATTGAAATTGAATGGGAATTCATTTTTTCAATACTTTAACTTAGGCCAAACAGTTCCCAGAAAGAATTATTAACCAGCAATATCCAACTATTTCCCCCCCACTACAGTCCACTTGTAGCTTGTGATTCCTCAAAATATTTTTTTGTTATTTTGTCTTCCTTGACCTTGGGGCTTCTAAGGATGGAGCAACAAGGACAGAGCCTTTGATAGAAGGTATATTTTTTAACTAGACATAGATCTCAATATATATTTTTTTATCTCAACCAATTGGCCAAAACCAAATGTTTTCCATTTCTTTTCACTGAAACCTAAACCGAGTTTTAACGTGATCAAATTTTGACTAACTGTCAGGAAATATAGAGGCATTTTATTATCATCAGTGCCTTTAGTAGTAGAAACATATTCGTATATTCATATATATATTCGCAACCATGCCAATCGTCCATATGAATTTCAGTAGAAACATATTAATACCTATATTTTAAAGAATGTAGCTTTGTCCAGACTTGAAGACTTGTTATTTCTTACTACTGTCACGGTCTCTGCGCTGATCTGTGTTGCCCTGGTAACGGCTCTCTACCTTGCTCATTACTCTGCTCGTTAGGCCCCATTTGTTTCACCTGTGCCACACCCATATAAGCTCTGCCTTCCCACTCTCTTGTGTCAGATTATGGTTCATGTTTTGCTCTGTGTGATGTTTTTTCACCAGTAGTTTTTTTCCAAGGTGTTTTGCCCTTGCCAGAATTGTTTCCCCCTCTGCTGTTGTGGATTATCTCTGTGTGGAATCCTGCTCTTCTCTTCGGTTCTGCTTGCCATCAGTTCCTCCTGCCACTGCTAACCGTGAGTTTTCATTACAAGACTTCTCCCTGGATCCACCACTTCCCTGGCCGTGTTTTGGATTTCTTTTTGCTGGACTATATGAACTCTGTTAATATTTCCTTTGTTTCAGTCAGAGCTCCAGACGTGTAAGATTTAATCTTTCTTCCCATGGACATTTGATTCAGTTGTTACTTTTGCCTTTCCCTCCCGGATGTTTTCAGTCGCTTTTAGTTCCTCTTGTTTTCTCCACATTCTCCACATCAAGCTCCACTCACCACTGTAAGACTCCACTTACTCTGAAGTTTTCCCTCTGTTTTTCATTCACCTGTCTGTCTCTGTCTCTCTCTCTCTCTCTCCCCCCCTCAGACCCCATAAGTACCAAATATCCCGGCCGAAGCCTACTATGTCATTTCACCTTTCCATTATTACAATAAATCATTTGCTTCCACTTACTTGCGCTCTGAGTATTTCTGGGTCCACTAAAAAAACAAACCCTTATAATTAAAATCTATTCAAAGGTATAGGTAAGTTTAAGAATATCCATTTATAGGACTAGATTAATACATTAAAATGAGAAATAAAACCAGTTAATTCTTTAGGACATTGTTCAGTACATTTCGTTAATCCCAATATATTCTACATAAATTTGAGTTTGTTAGGTCTGGTAGGTAAAAAACAATATTTTGTTCAATGTTTCTTTTAATATTCATCTGCAAACTTTACTTAATAAGCAGTTCTTAGAAGGAAAAAACAGACTGTTCAAATTAAAACATTAGAAAATTTTGTATGTAATTAGTCAGGGCTTAAAGATTTCTTTCAAGGATTTATTTATTTATTTATTGTATTTCACTGATAAATGACACTTCTTTGATGTTTTTCTCCTTCACTTAGATTTTATTGCTTGCTTGTTCCTCACTTGTAAGTTGCTTTGGATAAAAGCGTCTGCTAAATGTAAATGAGTACATATTCTCATAATTATAAGTTTGGTGCTATTACATTTACCTTTTGACATTGTGTGGCTCAGTGTTCATTATTTCTTCTACTGAAGTGAACTGCAACACACCTATGTACCATATCAACCACCTTAAAGTGCCCATAGGTGTGAGTGGGAATGGTTGTCTGTCTCTGTCTAATTAATGAATCCTTAGCGGTATCTGATGGTTAGTCATTTATGTAATCTTCAGATTGAAAGTAATTATAAGAAGATAAATCTCACACTTTTGGACTGTTATCTTGGCAGATTTTTACTTGCTTATTACAGTTTAGATAGGTTTAATAATTCAAAACAACAATTAACATTTATTAAAACAATTGACAAATAAGTGTTAATTGACAAATAAGTATTAATTGGTTAAAAGTAATAGATGGTATATAATGAGGAAATGTAGAAATATTGACGCAACATCTCAGAACATCCACCAAGAAGTTAAAGCTTGATTGCAAATGGGTCTTTCAAATGGACAATCAACCTAACCATCGTGCCAAATTAGTTACAAAGCGGCTTAAGGATAATAGTCAATGCTTTGCATTGGCCATCATAAAGCTTTGCTCTCAATCCTATAGAAACTTTGTGGGCAAAGCTGTAAGCAATCAAGGCGGCCTACAAAATAACTGTTACACCAGTTCTCTCAGGAGGAATGGGCCAGAATTCCAGCAAACTATTGTGAGAATTTTGTGGAAGGATCTAACATTTAGCCCAAGACACACAATTTTAAGGCAATGCTACCAAATATTAAGGAAATGTATGTAAACTTCTGACATTGAAGATAATGATAAAGAATTCTCTCTGATTTATTCTGGCATAATCTTGGTTATCCTCACTGATTTCTATGTCAGACCGTGAGATTGAAAAAAGGTTATGTCTCCTTTTGAACAATGTAAGTTAACTTTTACTTTCAACTGTATATGGCGTTCGCTTTGTCTCATTAACAGTCCCGTGTCCGACTGCACCTTCATTTGTCTAGAGGAATTCAAATCTCTGTTGGCCCTCCTCATGACAGCTGTGGTGTTGTCATTGTAAGTCAGCTCATCTGTCAAATGGATCCCCAGAACTTGATTAGAAATATAATCCATAGTCAACACATTCAATGCTTTATTCCTGTTCAGCTGCATAACTTTGTAATTATAATGCAGCTCTGACAGATGAATTTCAGACATTGTGATCGACATTTATGATCCCTTGATGAGATGAATCATCTCACAAATTGTTTGTTGGTTTTGGAAATCTGATGTTAATCTAACTTTGAAATAAAGTGGCATTATTGATTGGAGGGTAATAAAAAAAGGCTGTGACTAAAAATGTTTGTCATAAATGCATGCTAAGACATACATGTGGCAAGCTTCTTTTTATTTGATGATAGTGAACTGGATTCACACCCAAAAAGGAAAAACAAAACAAGAGAAGTAACATTTTTCTTTTAATTGCCAACCACTTTCATAGTCTTAGTTTCTGCCACACCTATTCATAGCGTTGTTGTAACGTGAGAAAAGTGCTACTTCAATCCACACTGCAGTACACATATTATTAAATTGCCCTCCATAATGTCTCAAAGACACATCATTATCCATTTACCTCAGTGCACCATAATTTCAGATTTGTAATTTAAAAAAATATAAATAAAACAAAATTGTGCTGTATGTAACATTTCAAAAATATGTTTAAGTAGAAAAGATCGTAACAACATATCAAAATGTACAGTGGTGTGGTCAAAGCACTGTGAGACCCAGAATCATTTCACAGCCTGGCAGCTAAGTATTTTGAGCCATTTAACCAAACATTTTTTTTTGTTTAACTTTCATCCTTTTTTAGTGCACCCAGAGTAGCACACATCATCCCTCTGCTGATGGAGCTTTTCTGTGGGAACACCGGTGTTGGACTGAGGATCTGTTGCTTGCTGGGTAGTTAAAGCCTTCACTGACTGTCACTGACTGAGGGAAGTTTTTCAAAATTCCCTCTTGAACAGTTTACCCGTGGGCATTGCAGCAATGCAAATTATGGGAGGGATTTTAGAAACCATTGACCAAAACAGTTTAATGATTATTCAGTAAATGATGCAGATAAAAGTGAATATCTTGTTTCTCAGGAAAGTTTCTGCAAAAATCTGTGATTGCTTTATGAAGTGACAGGGCAGTGACAGACAGCTAACAGCTAATGCAACACTGTCTCGTGAGACCAAGTCTGTGGGAGGTGTCTTCTCGATGTGGTAGATCAACTTCTTGGAAAAGCATCACCATTGCCTTAAGTCACAGACTTGGCCGGCCTGTGTGAGAGTCTGTCCCCACATCTAAAAGCTTCCTCCTTGGAGACATGATGTCACAGTGTCAGTTAGTAAATCAAGGTTTTCAGCTGCAGCTTCAGAAAATAAGCCTGTATCTGCTGCTTTTCATCTTCATCTCTTCACAGTTTTAAATTCAAGTTTACAGGTTACTTTACAGATTTTTAGATCGACAGAAGATGAAACAGAAATCGAGAAACAGTTTATACAACAAGAAAAGACAAATTGCCTTTACGGTATAATGTTGACATTGTTTAAGGCTATCCACATAGAAGACAACAACTCTGTACAATCTGCAAAAGACTTTCAGACCTCTGTACAGATAACAGCCATTCACCAGGGTTATGCAGAGATATAAGATATTCCAACAGGGTTTATGATAGTAAGAAAAGATTTGTAAAAGGTAGTTGTATTATGTGTACTTGTATTATTTTGTTTGTTGAACGTTGTGTATTGGCCAAATGAAAAACTAGTTATGTGGAAAGTGAAAGAATCTATAGGTGTGGCAAAGTCTCATTTTTAACAATAACATGGCATTAGATAGTCATCAAATTACAAACGTTAAGACCCTTATCTTTACAGTTTATTTCCATTATTTTGAATTGCTAAGAGAGATATTAGTCAGCAGAATATTTAATGCACTTTTACCTAGTATAAATATTCATCATAAAGTGTTTTCTAATGGGGGTGAAAACTAGCCTCACTATAATCTGTATGTCTGATGGCATTAACAGTGCCTTTACAGTGTATTATTGCACCTCATCAGCATCAAAAATATTGTCTTCCACTATTGACTCATGTTTGTTTATAAAGCAGTGGTGCCCAAGAGCCAGAAGAATTTTTCAAAAATAGGTTTTAATGAGTTGTAAATCATTGCATTCTGTATTATTCACATTTTTATTTTACAGAAATAGGGTATGCATAATGTGATAATTCAACTTTTTGGTCCAAGCTAGGTTAACCAGCTGCTGGGTGTAGTTTCAAATTACCACATTTCAAAGAATATGAATGCAAAGAACTAGTATTTGTAATCAAACCGGGACCTATTTGAAAAACAAAAAACAAAAAACTGAGAATTTCCCCGGATGAAGGAAAAGAAGCAGAATTATTTTTTGCCTTTGTTGTTTTGGCTGATGTATTAAGGATGAAAGTACCTGGGGATAATGAAGGCTGGGACATAAGTACAAATGAAAAGAGATGGATGGCACTGCTCCAAGGAAACCAGTTAGCACCACAATCAGGTTTGTTGCCATGTAGTTTTGTTTTGTTTTTGCTTTTTACATTGTGTGGACATTGTCTTGTTACTGGTTGTGTTGCTGAGTCTGCTCATGCTATGAATATTTGTTGTTTCATCAGTTTTATTACTTGTAGCTAAGGGTGTTACTCAAATGTGAAAAAAAAGACATTTTGTGATGTCCTTTTTACTATAGTTACTCTTGGTTGTGTCATTACGATGGTTGCTACATGCCATAGACTGAACTGACCCTTCGGTGGATGTTGTTTTCTCAGGAGCTAGATGCATAAAACTAAAATGCACAAAGTAAATGCATATTAACTCTTTAAATCAGCTTCATAAAGTGTGTACACTCCTAGTTGTGTTTTAGAAATCGTAACTGTAAAAATGAGCACAAGGCACCAGTCCCATTTTGCAATGAATAAAAGAAAAAAATGTCCTTAAACACCAGTTTGCATATTGATCCTTGTAAGTACTTTGCCACACATCACTGTGAAGAACAGACAGTCAAAAGGAAGTGCAGTTATACTGGTTGAACTGCATCCGTCTAGTGTTTATTCTCACCTGCTTATTTGTGGACAAAGACATGTGCATAGATTTGTGCACAGATGAACTATTTTTAGTTGAGTCATTTAAATGCAGCGTATTATGCAGTCAATGTTATAACAATGTGTTACATTTAACCTAAGATATCTGAGTCAAATTATCGCTTTGCAGTAGTTTATTGAAACTAAAATAAAAACCAACCAAACCATAATTTACCCCCAGGAAATTAAAAACTAAATAATTTGCTGCTTGAAGACAGAGCGTAATAATAAAAATAAAAACAGAGCAAAAACAATATTCGGTGTCCCATTGAGTACAGTCGAGTCTGGTAGATGGTGACGCAGCATTATAGCAAAGGCAATTAGGTGATGAAGTGTCCCTGGGTAAATTGACTATTTCAACTCAATCAGCAAAACCAATTGGCAACATGTTTGACTCATTTGAGGTAAGAGAATATGAGGCAAACAAACGAAAGGGAAACCATGTTGAATCTAAGTTTGTAGATGCTGTATTTTTGTACTTTGACCACAAATATTTTTGTCAGTGTGCATTTTATGCAACATTGTTGAGGAGCATCAACATTTAAATCAAGGCATTATTAGGTGATGAAGTGAAATCAGGATGTCTGGGTAAATGTGGGGGACCTGGGTGGGACTATTTCAACTCAATCAGCAAAACCAATTGGCAACATGGGTCCTCTTTAGTATGAGGCATGCTGCTGCATTTGATCTGCAGGGGTTTGGTTGGTTAATGTTTGATTCATTTGAGATATTAAGATAATTATATGTCTGCACAATGAGGCAAACAAAGGTAGGGTCTGGTCTTTCTGATGGGAAACCATGTTGAATCTTATAGTAAGTTTCTCTGACATTTGTCCTGAATTGTGTGTGTAGTTGCAGTTGCTAAATGTGGAAAGCTGGTTGCTGTATTTTTGTACTTTGACCACAAATATTTTTGTCAGTGTGTGCAGATGTGATTTTATGCAACATTGTTGAGGAGCAGTGTGCTCCTCTTTACACTTTACTTTTAAAGAAATACAGCACTCATATTGAAAAAGATTCTTTTTGGAGAGGTCATGAAATTTAGAATCACAGGTTACTTTTGTTCGTCCAAACAAAAGCCCTGCCAGGCTAGAGCTTGGAATATGATTAAATTGTATGGTTCACAGTGCCAAAGCCTGCAGATAGACAAACCAGTTTTTTTAACAAACCAAAAGCACTGAGTCATTCAACCATTAACAAAAACCACAAACATATGCGATTATTTTTGATTTTATTTACTTAAAACTGCAGTGCTTTTCCTACAAGGTGTTTTAAACTGTCAAAGTAAGATCAATCCTGAAAAACAAAAGAGGACATTTCATTGCAACATGACATTTTCCTTTCATTAGATACAACATAGTATATACATTTATCATTGTTATTACCAACTGGTGGTTTTAATGATAAAATATTATTTAGTTCTTATAAAACTATTGATCTTATAAAACAACCAAATTTTTTGATTTACAACCTAAGCCTGTAATTAATTTGTCATACAAAAGTTGTGAGAGAATGTTTATTTTAAATGCAAATAAAAACTGAATGCAATCATTTGCAAACATGATCAACAAATATTTTATTCACAAACAACATATCAGATATTAAAACTGAGTTGAGTTTCCCCATCCTGGTTGAGGATGGGGAAAAGCGGAATGGAGTAATGTACAAACATATCCTCAGTGAGAACCTGTTCCACAAATTGGTATTTACTTCAAACTGTGAATGCTGGACCTCAGAGTGGGCTGAAGATTCACCTATTTACAATTAATTAGTCAGATCTTTGAATTTTGTTTTAATTACACTTTCATTTTGTCTGCAAATTCTTTTTTAACCCAACCATTTGAATTTGAAATGATTAAATATGACAAAAGCTTTAAGAAATTGACAGTCATTCAAAAGCAAAACATGATTGATATTTACCATTTCAAAGTGTCACCATGACCACCTATTAGATACCATAGGTTATTTTAGTGTTCTGGAACTGGTTTTAATAAAATCTTATTTATTTATAAGTCTATTGATCTTATAAAACAACCAAATGATTTACAACCCCAATTTGAACAAAAGTTGAGAGAATGTGTAAATGCAAATAAAAACTGAATGCTCAGGATGGCAGATATTTTAATCATTTCAATTAAAACAATTGGTTGGATGGGGAAAACGGAATGGAGTAATGCCATCTCCCAATAATGTATAAGCTGGGCTGAAGGGATCTGACTCGCTTCAGTTGTCCATTTGAATTTGAAATGAGACAGAAATTGACAGCAAAAGGACAGATTGCCAATGATCTCCGGTTATTTCAGGTCTGGAACAAGTAACATCTTATTTATTTTAGTTTCACCACGGAAATGGCACATGGCAGATAAACATTTCAATGTAAACAGATGAACATTGACTGCTGCAGTTGTTTGGGACGGCCAATGATCTGTCAGGTCTCCCTTTATTTCACCACCACATGTTGATGAACATTGCGGTCTCTGAATAAAGTAAAAATCACACCAATTTGTTATTTCAAACGGCAATACAAAAGTCAAATGTGGCTGTAAACATAATACAAGTGATATAATTGAATTATCGCATCACAAATGTCACATGGCTTCCTACGCTTCTATATGTAGTCATTCGTGTTACGTCACATTCCTAACCTACATAAGAACTGGCGCTGTGACAGCTGCTCTGCGTGTGTGTGAACCCATTTGTTTAACACATGGTTAACTAGGCTGAAATACAGCAACTCAGCGATTTAACTAACCGCAAAGCCGATCAATGAGTGATTTTACTAGCATCACGCAGGAAAAATTTCTTCCAATTTACGAGGGGAAAATGTAAAACAACACTGAAGTGATTAGTACTTGCAGAATGTCTCAGCACAACCGTTACAACTGCTACCAAGAACACGATCAAACAGAAACAGTCCACATTGGGATCCGGACGTAACTATTTCCGTCCTGCGGCGGTGAGCTCTCGCTCTCTACGCATTAGTGAGCGATACTGAGCAGGAGTCCACCGTTCTGTCAACAGAGGGCGCTGTTTCATTGTTCTGTTACATCCAAGGGATTTAAACCTTACTCTTTGAGCCCGTTTTAACACAATGCATCATGTAACTAACTTTACCAAATCTCATCCATACCAGTATCGACCTCTAATTTCTTACGTCTATAATTCAAAGTGAAGTTATTGTCACCACCCATGAGCTGTTTTCTCTTTGTGAGGTGTGATAAGTCTGTGGTTTGCAGGTGTCTTTCTTCAGTCAAAATTTGTTCCATTGAAAATAGTTCCTTGTGAATTAGGAAAATCTGGTGCTAGACACAGTGAGTGGAATGAGTTGCAGAGACTCACAACTCTCATTTCACGCCAAGATTGTAAAAGTTTATTTGTGAGTATTTGTAATTTTACGTGTACCCTAAATGCGTCTTTTAATGTTAATCTGTGAGTGTAAAATGTTAAGTTTTAGGAATTAATGGGATAGGATTAGAGTATTTGCACAAGCATTTACTTTAATGGAGGCATTTTCTATATAGAGCGATTCATATTTTTATATCGACTTTAGGAAGTAAAACAAAACTGCATTACAGTACATACACGTGATTTTAAATATTTGTCCCTGATCAACTTTAAGAATTTGTGTTTGTTTCTATAGTTATACAAGTTAAGGCTCAGATGACTGGATACAGATTTGTATGATCATAATAATAATACATACAAGTGAAAATCATGACTGGTTGATAGTTCAGACTGTTCTTGTTTTTCTTTCAGAAACTTTACTGAATAAGCAGGAAGTGAAATACAATAAAATGTAAATAATTCTAGATTCATTTAATTAATTTATTACAGTGGGTGTTTCAGTGAGTTGGGCACATGTCTCCTTCACAGATGGGCTTCATTGGATGTCAGGCAGATAAAGAGATAAGAGACTTTGAATATAATATTTACATTTAGCTTTTATCCAAAGCAGCTTACAGAGTAATTTTGATACATACATGGCTGCCACGCAGGGTGCTCATCACCAACTAGGGGTTCAGTGTCTTTCCCAAGGACACTTCGACATGTAGCAAGCAGGGACTGGGGATCGAACCACTGACCCTGTGATCCATGGACATTCTTGGACTTTTAATGGGAACAAAGTCCTTTTTCATACCAGTGACAGTGACAAAGACAAGTTAAGGTCAAAAAGGCCTGTGTTTGTTGAATAGTGTGTTGAACTTTGAATATATTATTTGGAAATTCTTTCCAAGTCATAAAAATATTGTAGTCCTCCAACTTATTCTTGGATTGAAAGAACAAGTCCTTTCTCTTACCAATGACGGCAGTGATTTCTAATGTGATTTCACGTTGACATCGGCGCTGACACTATTGGTGGTTTGTCAGCAGCCATGACAGCAGCACCAGGCAGGATGCAGTGATGACACTGATCTTGTGATTTACTCCACTTGATGTTGCTGTAAATGTTGAGAAAAACAAACGCGACATTTCTTTAGCATAAACAGTTGTGAAACATTGCATATATTTGAAAATGCAGTTTAGTGTTGCTTACCTGTTCCGTTCACAGTAATTGAGGTGGTGTCAATATTGAAGGCTGTGATATTCTGTGCTGCTCTGATCAAAACAGTTGCAATCTGAGAGACGTTGGGGGCAGATTCAGATAAAAATCCAAGTTTTACGTTGTTGTTGATTGATCCATTGCTACAAAATGAAATTCAGATTATTGCATTTCTCATATAAATGACATTGTTAACATTCTGTCAATCCAACAATAGCAAATTACCTGTATCCAATCACTTCTATGAAGCGAAATGAATTAAATATTTTTGAGTAAATTGGCACAAGCTGTAAAAACAAAAGCAAAATGGGTGTTAGTGAATTTATTTAATTGGTCAAGTCAAACCAAGTCAACTTTTATTAAAAGCACTTAAAGAAAACATCAAAGACTCACCAAAGTGCTTAACAATAAAAAAAAAGAATAAAACATAATAAAAGTTACAATCACAATAAAATCACCAAAAATATATTTAAGTAAAATAACTAAAAGTAATAAAACGTTATAAAATAATAAAGCCAAAATCACATGCTGGGTCAAAAGCCAGGGGGAAATTGGTGTGTGTTTATTTACCTTATTATTGTATTACTATTATTTTAAACCGTGCAGTGACACCATGTTTCCTATTTTCATTTAGGCTTAAGGGCAACATGATTTAGAAAACAAAACTCTTAGAATTTATAATCATTATAAATCATTGTTATTTTGTTTAAAAAAGTCTATATTGTGAAATTAAATCACTTTAAAACAGGATGGTATGCCTCATATGCCAAACCAAATCAACATCTCTATAATATAACTGTGCTGTAATAATGAAACTTCATTTGTGTTGATCACATGATATTTTTACATGTGGCATGAGGCTTTGACACATCTTTCTTCAAAACTTATGTTTCCAGTGGTTAATACTGTGTCAAGAAGAAGCTTAGAGCATGTCCATAGCTTGGACAGTTTGCCTAGGTAGTCATTTTTTTATGAAACCCGGAGTTGAATTCAAAACTGGCTTTTCAGTTCCACAAATGTAGATAGCTTATATTTTGAATCATTTACTTGAGTAACTTACTCTGTGAACCTACAGTATACTGCTTGCTGGCAAGTTTCCTTCAATGAATCCAGACGTTTCTGTCTGCTTCCTCAGTTTTTCATTTATACAGTTGTTATGGGATGACAGGTGAGAGTGCATTTATTTTACATTTTTTATTTATTCCTGTGTTAAACCAGACCTGTATTTTACTGTATTGCTTTTATGATTAATCAACCAGTAACGAAACAATTCTCTCATTTGTTTCATATTTAAATAGGCTACAAAATTTATCAAGTTCTCATCTTTAGCTCACAATAAAATTCATACACAGTCTATCTTTTCAAAACTGGAACTCTTAGCTACTCTACACATAAAACAGTAGTAATAGTAATTAAATGTTGTTAATCAAGATTGTTGAATATATCAAATTTTTGTGTACTGTATGATCAATTTTGTTTTCTCTGCCATTTTTGCTCTTATATTCTGTATAATACGCCCTTGGATGTAAGCATTTTATCAGGTAATAAAATATAAACAGACACCATTAAATAAAATTTAACAGTGTTTAAATCACTGGGTCTTGTCTTTACCTTTCACTACTATTTCTTTTTTAAAGATCTTTGTGGGGTCCATTGATGGGAGCTTCTAATAGTAATTATCCACAAGCTAAACTGATTTCCTTTTCTGAAACCAAATGTTCTGAGTTCAGGTTCAATCCCAGAATTTGTTCAAAGTGCTTAATGAAATGTTTGGTTTATAGATTTTTTTTCTGCTTTCTGTCCCTTGTTTCTAATCCTGGAATTTCTGTTGCTCAGATTTTTTTGAATGCTGCACAAACTTCTTTCTGCCAGCCTAGGGACATTTCACCAAATACTAATACATTTCATATATACAGTATATATTTTTAACATTATTATTTAGAATTCCTAAATTTTACTCTTTCACTCTTAGAGGCATACTTACTATTGAAGTGAGCCCTGCTGTGCGACTTGTAGCTCCTGGGGATGACCTATCCAGCAAATCCTTTGTAAATGTCTCTTTAGTTTTGAAATTTAGAGATGTCACTGATATGGGTGCAGTAGTTGTTAGGGATGCTGGTGCTGTGGTTTTCATGGTTGGCGTTGTCGTAGTAGGGTGATTGTAGGAGTCGCGTTACAGTGGTGGGTGGTGCCGTGGTAGTAGGAGTTGTGGTTGTTGGTATTGTCGTCGTCACGGTGGTGGTTTCCGTTGTGGTTGTTGGAGTTTTGGTTGTAGGTGTCGTCACAGTGCTTGTTGGTGTTGTGGTAGTAGAAGTCATGGTTGTTGGAGTCGTAGTTGTAGTTGTTGTCGTCACAGTTGTTGGCGTTGTGGTTATAGGAGTAGTGGAATTTGGTGTTGTCATCACGTTGGTGGTGGAAGTTGTGGTTGAAGGAGTTGTGGTTGTAGGAGTCGTTGTTGTAGGTGTTGGTGTGGATGTAGGGGTCGTCGTAATGGTAGTTTGGTCTGTTGTGGGTGTAGTAGTGGATGGTGTTGTCACCATTGATGTTGTTGTGATGGTTGTGGTGTTGGTCATGGGTGTCTCTATGGATATTACTGTTTCTGACACAGTTGTTGTTTCATTTGCTGTACTTACAGGAACTTGCACAGTAGCAAGCTCTATGGCCACTATTTGTCAAGAGCATAAAATATAAATTATGTATTTCAAAAAGCTACAAATTAACTCTTTATTACAGAAATTACTATATTACAGCAATTACTGACTTACCTGTAAGTATCATGAAACTTGATAAGAGTCCAAAACCCATTTTTTCTGCCCTTGAACCTGCAGTATTTTACAGTGAATACAGTGAATAAATAAATTATATTATAGAATATATTATATTATAAATATATATAATAATTATTATTATTATATAAGTAGGATTTGCATTTTTTGTAAATCACTTGATACTTCTTTCTGTGCTGTTTATTTGTAACCTGTACAATTCATTCAGTCTTTTGGCACATTTTATGAAAATGAAAATTAATCTAGCCACAGGGGTTGCAAGACAGTAACTTCTGTGCCGGTCTCAAGCCCCCAACCATGTGAGTCATCCATACCACTTTCATACCAGATCGGTCGAGGCCCGGGTCAACAACGACCGCCACCGGTGCTGTTAACCTACAGGGTACCGGTGGAAATTGGACTACTGTTGGTCGAAGAAGGACAGGAGGCAGAAGGTTCATGGTCAGAGAGAGAAGGGGAAAGGCAGGAACTTAGATCTGAGAGTAGGGACTCTTAACGTTGGAACAATGACAGGTAAAGGTAGAGAGCTGGCAGACATGATGGAGAGAAGGAAGGTAGATGTACTGTGTGTGCAGGAGACGAGGTGGAAGGGCAGCAAAGCATGTAGTATTGGAGGAGGATACAAACTGTTCTACCATGGTGTGGATAGGAAGAGAAACTGAGTAGGAGTTATCTTGAAGGGGGAGTTTGTGAACAATGTTCTACAGGTGAAAAAAGTCTCAGACAGGGTGATGAGCTTAAAGCTAGAAATTGAAGGGGTGATGGTGAACATAGTCAGTGGGTATCCTCCACAAGTTGGCTGTCAGTTAGAAGAGAAGGAGAGATTCTGGAGTGAGTTTGATGAGGTTGTAGAGAGTATCCCCAGAGGAGAGAGAGTAGTTGTTGGAAGCAGACTTCAATGGGCATGTTGGTGAGGGGAACAGAGGTGATGAGGAGGTGATGGGCAGGTTTGGTGTAAAGAAAGGAATCCTGAAGGACAGATTGTAGTGGACTTTGCTAAGAGGATGGAAATGGCTCTAGTTAACACTTACTTCCAGAAGAGAGATGAACACAGAGTGACATATAAGAGTGGAGGTAGGAGCACACAGGTGGCTACATTTTATGTAGACGAGGACATTTGAAGGAGGTTAGTGACTGTAAAGTGGTGGTAGGAGAGAGTGTAGCCAGACAGCACCGCATGGTGGTGTGTAAGATGACTGTGGTGGTCAGGAAGAAGAAGAGAGGAAAGACAGAAAAGAAGACCAAGTGGTGGAAGCTGAAGAATGAAGAAACTTGTGAGGAATTCAGGCAGAAGTTGAGACAGGTGACTGGGAAACTATAGCAAAGGTAATCAGGGAAACAGGTAGGAAGGTGCTTGGTGTGTCATCTGGAAAGATGATAAAGATACTTGGTGGTGGATTGAGGAAGTACAGGGCTGCATCCAGAGGAAGACGTTAGCTAAAAGGAAGTGGGATGAAGAAAGGACTGAGGAAAGTAGACAGGAGTACAAGGAAGCGCAGCGCAGAGTGAAGAGGGAGGTGGCAAAGGCCAAACAAAAAGATTATGATGAGCTGTATGACAGGTTAGACATGAAGGAAAAAGAGAAGGACTTGTACAGGATAGCCAGACAGAGAGATAGGGATGGGAAAGATGTGCAACAGATAAGGGTGATTAAAGACAGAGATGGAAAGGTGCTAACAAGCCAGGAGAGTGTGCAGAGAAGATAGGAGTATTTTGAGGAGCTGATGAATGAGGAAAATGACAGGGAAAGAAGGGAGGAAGATGTGGATGATGTGGAACAGGAAATAGCAGAGATTAGAAAGGATGAGGTGAGGAAGGCTCTGAAAAGGATGAAGAGCGGAAAGGCTGTTGGTCCTGATGACTTACCTGTGGATGTGTGGAAGTGTCTAGGAGAGACAGCAGTGAAGTTTCTGACAGGTCTGTTTAACAGGATTTTAGAGAGTGAGAAGATGCCTGAGGAATGGAGGAGAAGCGTTTTGGTGCCGATCTTTAAGAACAAGGGTGACACGCAGAACTGTAGCAACTATAGAGGGATAAAGCTGATGAGCCACACAATGAAGCTGTGGGAAAGAATAGTGGAAGCCAGGATTAGGAAGAAGGTGGAGATTTGTGAGCAGCAGTATGGTTTCATGCCCCATAAGAGCACCACTGATGCCATTTTCGCTTTGAGATTGTTAATGGAAAAGTACAGACATGGTGGGAAGGAGCTGCATTGTGTCTTTGTGGATCTAGAGAAGGCGTATGACAGGGTGCCGAGGGAGAAGCTGTGGTACTGTATGAGGTTGTCAGGAGTGGCAGAGAAGTACATCAGAGTAGTTCAGGACATGTATGAAAGGAGCATGACGGTGGTGAGATGTGCCGTAGGTCAGACAGAGGAATTCAAGTTGGAGGTGGGACTACACCAAGGATCGGCTTTGAGTCCCTTCTTATTTGCTATGCTGATGGACAGGTTGACAGATGCGATCAGACAGAAATCTCCCTGGACAATGATGTTTGCAGATGACATTGTGATTTGCAGTGAGAGTAGAGAGCAGGTGGAGGAACAGCTGGAGAGGTGGAGGTTTGCCCTGGAAAGAAGAGGTATGAAAGTCAGTCGTAGCAAGACAGAATACATGTGTCTAAATGGGAGGGAGCAGTGTAGAAGCGTGAGGTTACAGGGGGTTGAGGTGAAGAAGGTGCAGGAGTTTAAGTACTTGGGGTCAACAGTTCAGTGTGACGGGGAGTGTGGAAAAGAGGTGAAGAAGCGAGTGCAGGCGGGTTGGAGTGGGTGGAGGAAAGTGTCAGGAGTGTTGTGTGACAGAGGAGTGTCAGCAAGACTCAAAGGAAAGGTGTACAGGACAGTGGTGAGACCAGCTCTGCTCTATGGGTTAGAGACAGTAGCAGTGAGAAAGAGACAAGAGGCAGAGATGGAAGCAGCAGAGATGAAGATGTTGAGGTTCTCATTAGGAGTGACAAGGTTGGGTAGAATAAGGAACGAGCTCATCAGAGGGACAGCACACATTGCCTGTGTTAGCAACAAAGTCAGAGAGGCCAGATTGATATGGTTTGGACATTTGCAGAGGAGGGATAGTGAATATATTGGTAGAAGGATGTTGGAGATGGAGCTGCCACGCAAGAGGGCGAGAGGATGACCAAGGAGGAGATATATGGATGTTCTAACAGAGGACATGAGGTTGGCTGGTGTCAGAGTGGAAGATGCCCAGGATAGAGTGAAGTGGAAACGGATGATTCGCTGTGGCGACCCCTGCAGAGTAGTAGTAGTAGTAGTATGAAAATTAAAATGAAACATGAAAATAGCATCTATAGTCTAAAAAGAACATTTATATACAGATATCCAGAGATTTTCTGACCAAATCCTGGGATTTGCATTTGGGACGTTTCAGTATATAGAGCCAATGAAAATTAAATACTTTTAAAATTAAACACTCAATTGTGTTCTATTGTCTTTTTTATCTTAGCGTGAACAGTTTCTTGGTAATCAAATTTAAGAGGAGTTATCTATAGTATAGTTACAGTTAATTTGATGATGGAGTCATGTCATTAATGTTAAAATATTATATTATATTAATGTGAAAATACACAAAACCTTGATGGAGTAGTTATTTATAAACACAACCACTGTCTATCAATCTGCAGTGCCATATTATATACAGTATATCTAAGAACGCTCGCAATGCCAGTACGACTGTCTGCCACTCCTATCATTTTGTGATGGGAAAGCGTTCACCTGGAAGCTGCCGGAACCGCTGTGAGGGTCATGTTTTTTGACTTCTCCAGTGCCTTTAATACCATTCAGCCGGCACTACTGCGAGGGAAGCTGGAAGGGGCAGGAGTGAATAGACAACTGACTGCATGGACAACAGATTACCTCATCAACAGGCCACAGTATGTGCTGCTGAGGAGCTGTGTGTCTGAGGTGGTGGTCTGCAGCACGGGGGCTCCTCAGGGTACGGTACACCTACAACACTAGTAGTTGTCATCTCCAGAAATTCTCGGATGACTCAGCCATAGTTGGCTGTAATTCAGATGGGAATGAGCTGGAGTACAGGTCAGTGATCATGGACTTTGTGGACTGGTGTGAAAGCAACTGCCTGTGCTTAAACACCAGTAAGATGAAGGAGATGGTGATTGACTTCCGGAGAAAGACACTAGCATTCACACCGGTGAACATCCAGGGCTCGGACATTGAAAGGGTGGATAGCTTCAAGTACCTGGGTGTTCACCTCAACCATAAACTGGACTGGACTAACAACACGGATGCCTTGTACAAGAAGGGTCAAAGTCGCCTCCATCTTCTGAGGAGACTGAGGTCCTTTGGCGTGTGCAGGCCCATGTTAAGGACATTTTATGACTCTGTGGTGGCCTCAGCTCTGCACTATGCTGTGGTCTGTTGGGGTTCAGGCAGCACCGACCAGGACAGAAAGAGACTGAACAAGCTGGTCAGGAGAGCCAGCTCTGTCCTGGGCTGCCCACTGGACTCTGTGGAGGAGGTGGGTGAGAGGAGGATGTTGGCCAAGCTGACATCCATCATGGACAACACCTGTCACCCGCTGCACCAGACAGTGGAGGCTCTGTGCAGCTCCTTCAGTGGCCGACTGATCCACCCTCAGTGTAGGACAGAGCGCTACCACAGGTCTTTCATTCCCACTGCGGTTAGACTGTATAACTCCACAGTGTAATCTACTTGACCTTCAATATTGTAAATATTCTGTAGAAGTTATACATTGTATATTTGTAAATAGACTCGAATTTAATTTTTTGCACATTACTTGCACTTTTTTGTTGCTCTGTACATCTGGGAGCTGTGTAACATATAAATTTCCCCATCGTGGGATCAATAAAGATACCTTTTTGCATGTTGCCATTTGTTACTGTTTTGTGTTCTTTACGGTCCTCCACCCAACTCAGTGCCAACATATTCAGAATTTATCGAACATTGACTCTGTTACAATACCTTACACTTGTAAATGACATTGCTGGAATCCATGGTGAGTCACTTATCCACTAACACACATTTGTCATTGTACTGAACAATGGACAAGTTGACCTAAACCAATAATCTACAATTTATACATTTGGTCGAAGAAATCTCATTTAGAACCACTGCAACACAAGACTATGACAGAAAAAAGACAATTTTAAGATGGTTATTTAAATTCATTATTCTAATGACTAATTCTGCAGGCGTTGGTCATATCTCGTCTCGATTACTGCAATGCACTTTTGATGCACGATCAAACCCCTGCAGATGATTCAAAATGTGGCTGTGTCTTGCATACAGAGTGGTCAACTCTACAGCTCCAGCTTACCTCAACCCAAGTTAGAGCTGGTCTAGAGGTTGGAAAGTTAAGTCTCTGTTGGCCCTCCTTATGACAGCTGTAGTGCTGTCACTGTACGTCAGCTCATCAAATAGGTTCCCAGGAACTTGGGTTAGAAGTATAATCCATAGTCCACACCTTCAATGCTTTATTCCTGTTCAGCTGCATAACTTTGTAATTATAATGCACCTTTGACACATGAATTTCAGACATTCCGATTAACTTTATGATCACTGATGAATCATCTTACTAATTTTAGCTTTGTTTTGGCAATCTGATGTTGGTCTAACTTTGAAATAAAGTAACATTATTGATTGGAGGGTATAAAAAATAGGCGATGACTAAAAACACTGATTTGTCATAAATGCATGCTAAGACGTGCATGTGGCAAATTTATCTTCATTTGATAACAATAGTAAACTTGGTTCACACCCAAAAAAACAAAACAAAACAGTTGACAACCATTTTCATAGTCTTTGTGCCACACCTATCCATAGCAAATTGTTGTAACGTGAGAAAATTGTTTGCAGTTTACTTCAATTCACACTGCAGGACAAATATTGTTACAGTGCCTTCCATAATGTCTGGGACAAAGACACATCAATATCCATTTACCTCAGTGTGCTATAATTTTTATAAATATAAAAGTATAAATTCACTGCAGTATGTAACATTTTTATGTTTTTTGGGCCATTTAACTATAACCATTTTTGCTTAACTTTCAGCCTTTGTTTCCACAGTGTGCCCAGATTTGTCACCACATACATGATTCTTTATGTATAATTATAATGAAAGATAGGAAAAGGGTAGGTGCCATTAGTGTTTCTGTGTGTGAGAGCGTGTGTTTATTTATTCAACATGTATCAAGATGATACATATGAAAAGTTTGGCTATTTAAATTGTTCCGCAAACTCAGATAAGGTAAATATGTGTAAGGTGTTTATGTGGTAAAAATGTCTGGTAAATATGCTTTTCGCCAAATTTTGAGTTTTTGTTTATTTTCTATCCACAAATGCAACATCTGCCAGTTGTCAGTGAGAAAAAGAAAATGAGTAACACTAGAGGAGATGAAAACAGGTTCAATGCAAGGCAGGCAGCCAAGCAGTTTGGGTTTCCCAACACCATCTCAGGAGACCAAGTCTGTGGTAGGTGTCTTCTCGATGTGGGACATAAACTTCTGGGAAGAGCATCACCATTGCCTTAAGTCACAGACCCCAGACATCACTGACCATGTGTACAAAGGGGGGACTGTGACAAGGGGTTTTAGTTATCTCAAGCAAGGACAAAGGTCATTGTTGCTGGCAGAATGCTTTTTTTATTTTCAGCATAGTTTTTCTTTGCCATCTCGGTCTGCTTTGTCAGTGAATTCCTGGCCTGTCTATGCAAGAGTCTGTCCGCACATCTAAAAGCTTCCATCTTGGTCTTATGAAGCACACACTTCTTCAAAAGAAACTGAGACATGATGTCACAGAGTCAGTCAGTTCATCCAGGTTTTCAGCTGCAGCTTCAGAAAACAAGCTTGCATCTGCTGCTTTGCATCTCCATCTCTTCACAGTTTTAGATTTGGGTTTACTACAGGTTACTTTACAGATTTTACTTTTTGCTTATAGATGGACAGGAGATAAAACAGACACCCAGAAACACTTGTTCCAACAAGAAAAGACAAATTGCCTTTACAGTTTATTGTTGACATTGTTTAAGGCTCTGCACACACAAGACAACAACTTTGTACAATCTGCAAAGGACGTTCAGACCTCTTTAGCTTTGAAATATCTTTCTCCCTGTGAGCATCAGTGTACTTTTATTCTTTTTTTAAATGTTGAATGTTGTGTTTTTGCCAACTGACAAACTAGTTGTTTCAAAAGTGAAAGAATCTTTAGGTGTGGCCAAGGCCGGACCTATTTGAAACTGAGAACTTCCCCGGATGAAGGAAAAGAAGCAGAATTATTTTTTGCCTTTGTTGTTTTGGCTGATGTATTAAGGATGAAAGTAACTGAGGATAATGAAGGCTGGCACGCAAGTATAAATTAAAAGAGATGGATGGCACTACTCCAAGGAAACCAGTTGGCACCACAATCAGGTTTGTAGACATGTTATTTTGTTTTTTGCTTATTACATTATGTGGATATTGTCTTGTTACTGGTTGTAAATGGTAAATGGTGTAAAGGAAAAATTAAGTGTGATGTGGATTTATAAGATATTGTGAGCTGGTCCTAGTATTACTAAAGTCCTCTTAAAGGCCCAGTAAACATCAGTACCTTTTGAAACAAAAACGTTGATGGAAAAAGTGTTGAATTGTTGGCACAATTTGACAATTTGTTTTCAAATTGAACCTTTTCTATTTCCAGTTCTGGAAGAGTTTAAGAAATAAAGATAAATAACACTTTTTAATAGATTTTTGGGAAGTCCAAATGTTTTTCAACTGAAACTTTAACACCATTTATAGGTTTTATTGATGATTTTATCATCTGCAGCCTGTCTGAAACCCAATGTTGATTGCTCAATATTTAATAGAAAATGAAGACATGATGTCTATTTACAATACAGACCTGAAGTCACTTCTTTAGGTCATGAGACTAAAACTGAAGACATAATCTATATATATATATATATATATATATATAAAAAAATTCCCCACTCGCCCCTTCTCTTTGGGGCGGTCACAGCTCGGGTCCTCACAGGCACAGACACAAATAGGACACTTCACAGAGATGATGACAAACTGAAAACAATAAAAAATTACCAAATATATATATGTGTATATATACACATATATACATATAAATACAGCTGTTCTAGGACTGCGCTCTTCTGACAGAGATCTCAGATGTTGTTCCTGGGATCTGCTGAGCCACTCTCTCCCTAAAGTGCAATTCACAGTTTTCTAATGCTGATGAAAGATAATTTTTGGTATATGTATATGTGTATATATATATGTGTATAAAACAGTTGGTTGCAAATATTAAAATGAAATTTGATCTTCCTTCAAGCTCGGGTCCTCTACCAGAGGCCTGGGAGCTTGAGGGTCCTGCGCAGTATCTTAGCTGTTCCTAGGACTGCGCTCTTCTGACAGAGATCTCAGATGTTGTTCCTGGGATCTGCTGGAGCCACTCTCCCAGTTTGGGGTCACAGCCCCAGGGTTCCTATCACCACGGGCACCACTTGTGCCTTCACCTTCCACATCTTTTCTATCTCCTCTTTCAGCCCTTGGTATTTCTCAAATCGCCGGGATTGCTACATCTATCACTACAGCCTTGTTCTCCCGTTTGTCCACAACTACTATGTCCGGTTGGTTGGCCATTACCATTTTGTCAGTCTGTATCTGGAAGTCCCACAGGATCTTAGCTCTGTCATTCTCAACCACCTTTGGAGGTGTGTCCCATCGTGACTTCGGTACTTCCAGTCCGTACTCGGCACAGATGTTCCTGTGTACTATGCCAGCCACTTGGTTATGGCGTTCCATGTATGCCCTGCCTGCTAGCATCTTGCACCCCGCTGTTATGTGCTGGATTGTCTCAGGGCATCTTTGCACAGCCTGCACCTGGGGTCTTGCCTGGTATGGTAGATCCCAGCCTCTATTGATCTTGTTCTCAGAGCCTGCTCCTGTGCTGCTAGGATTAGTGCCTCTGTGCTGTCTTTCAGTCCAGCTTTGTCCAGCCACTGGTAGGATTTTTCAATGTCAGCCACTTCTTCTATCTGCCGGTGATATATACCGTGCAGGGGTTTGTCCTTCCATGATGGATCCTGCTCTTCCTGTATTTGCTCCTCCTCTGGTTTCTGCTGCCTGAGGTATTCACTAAGCACGTCATCACTTGGGGCCATCTTCCTGATGTATTCACGGAGCTTAGTTGTTTCATCCTGGATAGTGGCTCTGACGCTCACTAGTCCTCGGCCTCCTTCCTTGCGCTTATCGGCCTCCTTCCTTGCGCTTATATATATACACATATATGTATATATGTGTATATATATATATATATATATGTGTATAGATATTGTCTATACATAAATTGTTTTACAATTTCTTTTAATTGAATTTTAACACGGAGAGTTTAAGAAATAAGAAATAACACTAACTACTAACCTAGTTTTAGCAGGAAACCCAATGTGATTGCTCTAGATTGGGAAGCTGCGCAACAAGAAGTATCACACACACACACAGACACAAATACACTCACATGATGACAAACATAAATACAAAAAAGTGCAATTCACAGTTTTCTAATGCTGATGAAAGATAATTTTTGGGGGAAAACAGTTGGTTGCAAATATTAAAATGAAATTTGATCCCTGCTGTGTTACAAAATTAAAACTTACGTAGAATTGACACATGGGTTGAAACATGTGTCAAAAAGGGGGAAAGTTGATACAGTAATACTGGTTTTAGCAAAGAGTGTGTATCGTATGAATAGAAATATTATCAATCTTGTCTTGCTTATCTATGCGACATTACTAATGCCACAGGGAGAGTATACTCTATCTGATAAACCATTTGAACACGTTATGATTTATTTTAAATACATTTTTATCCAGTTGAGACAAAAGATATTGTGTTGTGACTGAGATGTAAAATGAAAATGGCCAAGTATCTCGAACAAACAGGTCTCTCTTAGACAGAGGTATATTCAATGGTTTTAAGAAACATGAGAGTAGAAGGAGAGTACGGACCAATCGTAGGCCTCTCAAAAATGAAAAAGTGAATTCCTGAAATCCATTAATGTGAAAATCCATGTTGTGGTATTTGCCAGACGTTGTCTTCTGCTTTGTTTCAAATACATTAGCAGGTGAAGGACATTATTCCTATTCAAGGTGAAAGATTTCCACAACGAAGAAGCACTGGAGACCCAGGAAGTGGAACTGGAAGTGGAAATTCCAGGTGCTCCTGACACGCAGAAGTGAAGGTCGCAGAGAGAATCACATGGACCCACTGCAAGAAGGTGCCAGAGTCTATGGATGACCACCAACCTCTCCCCGGCTGTGCACGACACTCACCGGAGGGCAGTGGCCTCGAGGGAGCCAGGGAGCCAGTCGGAGGAGAACACTCACTAATTCACTTGTACTCAATCATTCTCCCGTTGACAAGGAGGACGAGTGCGATTGGGCGTGCCTGCACTCTGAGTCCCTAAGCCGTGAAGAAGGAGATAACTGAGTGAGAGTGAAGCAACAGTGAGAACAAAACCATGGAGGACAGGATGAGACTCCTTGTGCCATGGACACAGCTGTTGATGCTTCTCATCCAGGGTTTGAAGGACATATCAGAGTAGGAGATAAAGTAGGAATTTATCAATACACTGTTTCAACACCAGCCGAGCAGAAAAGAAGATTTTTACTTTTACTTCACTACATTTCAGAGAAAATATAGATAGTACTTTACTTTTATGGATAAAGATTCTTAATAAATAAAGATTCTTAGAACAATAATTATTAACTCAGAAATTATGACACATGTAAGTACTGTTGCAACATTACCAGTCGCTAACTGATAATAAGCATCTTATTAATATTCACTACTAATATTAATACGCTAACACTTCCCTTCCATAATTTTCACCTTGTAAAAATGTGTCTAAATAATCTGGAATAGATTTATGTTAACAACAGCATGTAGTATGGGTGATTATGATAGAGTAGATAAGTGAGCAGACTAAGACATGGTGATCTGCCACTTGACTGTAATTATTGCTAATTAACTCACCATATGACTAAAAATGTTGACTGCATTAAGTACATTTATCACAACCAACAGCTATTTGTAAATTTCTTGATGTCCTGGCAGGACAGTACAACCTTAGACATGTTTAGAGAATCCTGTTTTAATTTCATTCCTGATAAAACTGCCCCTGATGGAAGTGTTACCAGAGCGTTAGAGGGTCTCAGGTCCCTTAGAGAAGAGCTTTCACAAAAAGTCCTGTGTTAATACTGGTTAGATTATTTGGATTGACCGAATGTTTGGTAAATGGAAGTCTGTTATATTGTCTTCACTTACTTCTATACTTGTTGTGCCTACAGTTTAGCATTTTATGGATGTTGTCTTATTCCATGTGTAAGAGGTCTAATTATGCGAACCACAGAGAATGCTCTGACTCATCAGATGGCACTTATGGATGAGAAAGGTACAGAAAATAATGTTCCTCTTTTACATGCTGATGATGAACTCTACACAGAGTCTAGTGATGAAGATACCTATGTGTAGGTGTGATTTTCTAATATTTATTATTATTTATTTATTTTAATATTTTAACTTTCTAATCTATGCTTAGCTCTATAACTCAGTGATGTCTATGTCACGCAAAAAACGCAATGCCTAAATGTCTAATACAACATTATGACGTTGTATATTAAGTCTGTGAATTTATACATCTGACCAACACAGTTGTATGTTTTGTGATTAAAATGTAATCAAAAGGAGGGAATTGTAAAGGAAAAATTAAGAGTGATTACATTTTAATGCTTATTCTTAGTTGTAAGGTCAAATGATTTTCAGTGTTGTTATGCAGAATGTTGAGACACAGCATCCTTTATCCCATATACATGTTTTTGTCTGAGAAGTGTCGGCATAATCGTCCCAAGGTTGTCTGCTATCTTCAGTAAACTGTAGCCACCTGGAGACATGTAGGAGTGTTGGGAGCCTGATGGTGGGAATGTTCTGCCCAGCAGCAGAGGGCTATAAAACATTTGTCTCATTTATCAGTTTTTAGAATGGCACTAGACAGAGCACAAAACTCTGTCTGTGAACTTCTCTCTTGCAAGATAATAAAACCCTTAAAAGACATCCTGGATGCAAGCTTCTTTACTGATTACACTCGAGGTGTCTGGACCAGTAGTTGTCAAGATATATTTTTTCCATGACAATGGTCTGCACTTATATAGTGCTTTTTCTACCTGTGGGTTCTCAAAGCGCTTTACACTGCTTCTTATTTACCCATTCACACTCCCAATCACACACACATTCATACACCGATGGAGGAGCTGCTTTGCAGCTGGCCGACACTCACCGGGAACAACTAAGCACGGTTCAGTGTCTTGCTCAAGGACACTCAAGGACATGTGACCAAAGAAGCCGGGGAATGAATCAACAACTGTAGGATTGGTGGACGACCGCACTACCAACTGCGCCACAGTCACCCACTTGTTGTTGAATCGTTGAGTCTGCTCATGCTATGAATATTTGTTGATTCATCAATTTTATTAGTTGTAGGTGGGGGTGTTGTGACAATTTGTGATACTACAGACATAATTTGAATGCTGTGTAGGTAATATATTGTTAATTTGTTCCTAGAAAGTTTGTGGGTGTTGTGACTCCTTTTTACCTATAGTTACTATTGGTTGTGTCATTACGATGGTTGCTAGATGCCATAGACTGAACTGACCCTGTGGTGGATGTTGTTTTTTTCAGGAGCTAGATGCATAAAACTAAAATGCACAAAGACATAAACATGCATATGTACTGTTACGACCTGGTCATAATATGTTATAATGTGTTTGTATGCCTGTACCAGTGTACCTTGTCTCTCCCTCTGTGTGTGTGTGAGTGTGGACGTGTCTGGCATTGATCAGCGGCTAAGCGTGTGATTGGCTGAACAGGTTTGTTGGATGCCGTTCCGGGAGTGGATTGGTCGCAGTCTCCACCTGAGGGATTTAAATCCAGTGTCTTCCAGTCCGACCCGGGACTCTCCTCTCGCCAACCGCCAGACCCACATACTACCTTGTTGTGCCTCGTGGCACAAATTCAGTGCTAAGGGTGTGGTTAGCCTTTTATTTCTGTGATTACCAGTTTTTTTCCTGTTTTTGGCTAGGAGTGTACGTTAGTACAATGTATGATTTGTTTTAATTTATCTTGGATGAGGTAAGAGCAGGTTTGCCGGTTTAGTTATTTTTGTTAGTTAATTTTGGCTGGACCCACCCTGACGTTGTAAACCTGTGTCTAAACAGACAATACAATAAACCCTGTGGGCTTAAGTATCTGTTCTGGTGGTTTCTGGGCGCTGGGAAGAGGGGAGTCTCAAATTGTGTTGCGTCCTGGTTCGCCCCTAGGCCGGGGCATAACAGTACTCTTTTAATCAGCTTTATAAAGTGTGTACACTCCTAGTTGTGTTTTAGAAATTGTAACTGCAAAAATGAGCACACAGGCACAAGTCCCATTTCCACTGCCCCAATTTGCCATGAAGAAAAGAAAAAATGTCCTTAAACACCAGTTTGCACATTGATCCTTGTACTTACTTTGCCACACATTAGACCCATCACTGTGAAGAACAGACCGTCAAAAGCAAGTGCAGTTATACCGGTGGAGCTTCATCCGTCCAGTGTTTATTATTACCTCATTATTTGTGGACAAAGACATGTGCATAGTTTTTGTGCACAGATGAACTATATTTAGTTGAGCCGTTTAAATGCAGCGTATGATGCAATCAATGTGTTACATTTAACCTAAGATATGTGAGTCAAATTATCACTTTGCAGTAGGTTATTGAAACTAAAATAAAAACCAACCAAACCATAATTTACCCACAGGAAATTAAAAACTAAACTATCATTTGCTGATTGAAGACTAAAATAAAAAAACTGAACAAAAACAATATTTCATGTACTGTCCCATTGAGTACAGTAGAGCATCTTAGATGGTGACACAACATTTAAGCATTTATAGCATTTAAATTAAAGTGTTAAATTAAGGCGTTATTAGGTGAAGAGGAGAAGTCAGGATTTCCGGGAAAGTGTGGGGGACTTGTGTGGGACTATTTCAACTCAATCAGCAAAACCGAGAAGTTAACATTAAATATTTGACTGTTTGACTCATTTGAGGTAAGAGAATCTGAGGCAAACAAATGAAAGTGAAACCATATTGAATCTTATAGTAAGTTTGTCTGAAATTTGTCCTGAATTGTGTGTAGATGCAGTTACTAAATGTGGAAAGCTCGTTGCTGAATTTTTGTACTTTGACCACAAATATGTTTGTCAGTGTGTGTAGATGTGATTTTATGCAACATTGTTGAGGAGCAGTGTTGACTGTGGCTCATTTGGATAACAAATTTGAGCTGTTTCTGCAAAATTAACAAGTCTTGCAGTATTCAAATTTCTTGTGTGAAGCAGTTGCTAGGAAATCTGAACTGAATGTCAACAACACCATCATAAGCAAAAGTCTGTGACAAGTCAAATATTTGCAAGTAAATATCAACAATAAAGTATAGAGGACTTTGTCATAATTGAACACAGAAAGATAGGAATATATTCTCTGACATTAATCTGTCCCCTGTAGGAACAGTGTGCAGTCGCAGGCTGCAACCATGGAACGAGCGATGAGTGTCTTGCTCAAGAAAACTTGCGGTAAAAACATTTCATTAGATACACGGACATCAACAGAAGGATGTGTGAAATACACACATTAATAAAAACACAACAACACAACACAATACAACAGTTGGAGCTGCTCTTATGAATGACAGGCACCTTTTGCTGAGGGGGTCATAGATCTCTTCTCTTGAGGACACATATAAGGTGCTGATACCATTAAAAACTCCAAGTACATTATAAATTTCCCTGTCTACATGGACGTGACTCTCCTCCCTTGTCTTTACACATCAGATTGCATCCTTAACGGCAGAAGAGGATGACGATAACAGTGTGGTGAAGAGCATGAAACACACCATCTGCAAAGACTTATTGGAGTAGTATGAAGATTTTGGATGTGGCAAAGGTGAGTAGGATGGTACAACAAATTTTTATTTACTCTTCGAACTGTGAATTTTATGGAATCTAAAATGGGTTACACATGAGTTGCATATTATTGCATTCTGTATCTAGTAATGTTGTAATGTCTATTATTACATCATTATTATTATCTTTATCATTTTTTGTCCGTATAACTAGTTCCGCATACTTTCAGCTAGAAACACAGTTAAAATTTTAAAATGTTCAGCTTATTATGGAGAGGTATGCTTCCATTCAGATTTTTGAATTTTTTCATAATTTTTGTGATATTCAGCTTTTTTCAGCAAATGTTTCCTTTTGTTTTTTCCTCCTCCAACTATGTCTTCTTTCATCTTAAACCACTCAGGCATACTTTAACCTAGAGAAACCATTTATCAGCAAGTCACAAGCCCTTCAGCTGTATTTCTTTCATTCGTTTTTTTAAATATCGCAGTTTTAGGCAATTTTTGCTGATTTTTCATCTTCTCCATTAGTGTGTACTGCATCTGCTAGGCTGGGTGATGTCACATGCACTCTTTTTTTCTGCCTGAACTTTTATCAGCTTTTTCACTTCATTTTCTGCTTTCCTTCTGTCAACTTTCATCTTTCCTCAACAAATTATACATCAAACAGTAGGTATTTTTGTCTTCTTTCAGGAAATGTAACTCTCGCGGCGACAAGTCTTGCAGTTCATTCACCAAGTGGCCAGAAGCAGAGAGAGTGCCCTCTCAAACTCCCATTAGAGCCCATTACAACGGTGTTCCAGAAAATTCTCCTCGAAATGGGCTAATTCTTAGCTTTTCCTGTTAGCACATGAATGACTAGGCAGATTAGAAACTGTTATTATCATGTTATCAGACACAGCTGCTTCTAGTCATGTGATCAGCCTCAGAGCTGCTAATCACTTAAAGTGACACTTTTTATTACTCCTAATACACAGAGAAGATGCACACACACACACACACACACACACAGAAGAAAAAACACTTTCAAAATAAAAGCCTTTTTGATGTTTCTTTCAAATTTTTAGCATCTAAACGCTAAAATGAGTTTGTGTTGAACTCTACCTAAAATAGATACACACACACACACACACACATACACACACAGAGACCAGACATTCACTTTCAATATAAAAAGCTTTTTGATGCTTTTTTCAAATTTTAAGCATTTTAAGCAAAATTAAAAAGTCTGACTAAGGTGGACACTCACTTTTAAAATAAAAGCATGCTTGATTATTTTTTCACATTTTTAGCATTTAAATGCTAAAATGAGTTTGTGCTTTCCGTCTGGCTGCAGTAAAAAGTCCACGTTGCTGATTTGACAATTTTTAGAATCCTGTTCATATTTTTAAACCAGCTATTTCAGCAAAAACACTACAGCTTTTTTCAGCATTGCTTGGATAATTTTTCAGCTCTGAAGCATTCACAGTGCATTTTCTTCTTGAAAATGCCTTTTCTAGTTACACTTTGCTTTTATAGAAATACGGCATGCATAATACAAATTCTTTCTTGGGTCACCAGGTTATTTGTCTGTAAGCAGCCCTGCCCTTGGAATATGATTAAACGTCTTAAGGTAGACAAACCAGTCTTAACAAACCTAAGCACCGAGTCATTTAACCACATAAAACCACGAAACATGCTTTGACATTTACTTAAAACCACAAACTGTCAAAGTGTCAATCAAATCAAAGGGAGCAACATAACATGTTTCTTTCATTAGATACAACATAGTATATATATTTATCATTGTTACACCAACTGATGGTTTTAATATAAAAATATTGTTTAGTTCTTATAAAACTTTTATTAACCAATGATTTACAACCCCAATTCGACCAAAAGTTGGGAGAATGTGTAAATGCAAATAAAAACTGAATGCAATCATTTGCAAATCTTATTAAATATTATTTTATTCACAAAAACATATCAGATGTTAAAACTGAGAAATTAACCATTCCATGGAAAATATAAGCTCATTTTGAAAACGACGGCAGCAAAAGTTAAAAAGTTGAGAAAAGGGCAAAAATGGCTGGAAAAGTAATGGCCACAAATCAAAAACAAATGGAGGAGCATTTGACAGCTAATCAGATGTTTCTCAACATAAAATTGTGAAGACTTTGAAGATCCCACCATCTACAGTAGATAATATCTTAAAAAGATTCAGAAAAATCAGATAAATCTCTTTGTGTAAGAGACAAGGTCAAAGGTCAAAACTGGATGCATGTGATCTTTAGGCCCTCAGGTGGCACTGTATTAAAAAAGAAGTATGATTCTCTACTGGACATCTCTGCATGGGCTCAGAACATGTCCAGAAATACCACCATGTTTTCTGGACCAAAGCTTATTTAAAATGGTCTGATGCAAAATAGAAAAGTGTTTTGTTGTCTGATGAATCAAAATATAATATTGTTTTGGGAAACCATGGATCCTGTTTCCCGAGGATTGAAGAGGAGAGGGACCATCCAGCTTGTTATCAGCGAACAGTGGAAAAGCCTGCATCTCTGATTGTGTGGGGGTGAATTAGTGCCTATGGCTTGGGCAGCTCAGACATCTGGAAAAGCACCATGAATGCTGAAAAGTACACAGAGGTTTTAAAGCAACATATACTCCCATCTAGACAAGGTCTCTTTCATGTAAGACCTTGCACAGGCCTCTAAGTTTTACACTACACTGCAACCTGTCCTGACTTTGAAGCCAAAGGAGTTAGCATGTTCAAAGAAATTAAATGCTGTAAGAGATAAAAAAAAAAGTGAGCATCACAAGATGCTTAAGACTGCTGTGTTAAACCAGAAAAAAAGGGGAGATTCAAGGAGCTGATCTGAACTGTCTTAAATTTAAAAATCTGCTTGGAAAAGTAACTAACACTCAGTGTTAGTTAAATTTACTGCCAAACTTTGGTAAGAATTTGTTCTTATAATGAGGTGACATTGCCCTGTTAATAATTTCTTCAGTCATTGTTTAACTCAGGTGGATGTTTTTTAGCAGCAGGTACTTGGAGACTGGTTGAGGATGGGGGAAAGCTGAATGGAGTAATGTATAGACATATCCTCACTGTATGACATTAACTCTGTGTCTTCTTTGTCCTGTAGTCGTCTTTTTCCCTCTCTGTCCCTGTCCTCAGGTGTGGCGCTGCATGTCTTCTGGTGCGCAGCTACTGGTTCTACCAACCTGCCCAATGTTTTGTTGTTGCTTTCGTTGCTCTGTTCTTTTCTCTCTCCACTTTCCACTCACCCCAACCGGTCAAGGAAGATGGCCAACCTCCCTGAGCCTGGTTCTGCCAGAGGTTTCTTCCAGAGTCTTTCCTCTCCACTGTTGCTTGTGGCAACTCAAGGGGGATTTGTTGGGTTTTCTTAAAATGTTTGTATAGTCTTGACTTTATTATGTAAAGTGCCTTGAGATTACCTTGTTGTAAATTGATGCTATATAAATAAAGTTGAGTTTAATTGAATTGAATCTTATTTATCTAGTCAGTGGATGCAGGCATGAATGTAACAGTCTCAGAAAAAGGCTATGTAGCCAGGAAGGCAGATATTGATCATTTCAATGCATCATGTAACTAACTTTACCGTGTCTCATCCACACCAGTATCCACCTCTAATCGCTAATGTGTATGAATCTGAGTGAGGTTATTGTCACCACCCATTGAGCTGTTTTTTCTTTGTGAGCAGTGATAAGTCTTTGGTTGCAGGTGTATTTCTTCTGTCAAAATGTGTTCCACTGAGATGTTTCTTGGGGAAACTAGCAAAAACTGGTGCTAGACACAGTTAGTGGAATGAGTTGCAGAAACTGACATCTCTCATTTCACACCAAGATTGTGAAAGTTTATTTGTGAATATTGGTCATTTTACGTGTACCCTAAATGCGTCTTTTAATGTTAATCTGTGAGTGTAAAATGTTAAGTTTTAGGAATTAATGGGATAAGATTAGAGTATTTGCACAAGCATTTACTTTAATGGAGGCATTTTCTATATAGAGCGATTCATATTTTTATATTGAACAAAACTGCAATACAGTACATACACGTGATTTTAGATATTTATATCCTGATCAACTTTAAGAATTTGTGTTTGTTTCTATAGTTATATAAGTTAAGCCTCAGATGACTGGATACAGATTTGTATGATAATAATAATACAAGTGAAAATCATGACTGGTTAATAGTTCAGAGACTGTTCTTGTTTTTCTTTCAGAAACTTTACTGAATAAGCAGGAAGTAAAAAAAATATATATATAAATAATTATAAATTAATTTAATTTAATTAATTTATTACAGTGGGGGTTTCAGTGGGTTGGGTGCATGCCTCCTTCACAGATTGGCTTCATTGGATGTCAGGCAGATAAAGAGAAACTGTAAGGCCTGTGTTGGTTGAATAGGATTTCCATTTGAACTCTGTTGTTAAACTTTGAATATAATATCTGTAAATTATAAACAATAATATACAATTGCAGTTTCCAAATGCATTCTTGGACATTTAATGGGAACAAAGTCCTTTTTCATACCAGTGACAGTGACAAAGACAAGTTAAGGTCAAAAAGGCCTGTGTTTGTTGAATAGTGTGTTGAACTTTGAATATATTATCTGGAAATTCTTTCAAAGTCATAAAAATATTGTAGTCCTTTAAATTATTCTTGGATTGAAAGAACAAGTCCTTTCTCGTACCAGTGACAGCAGTGATTTCTAATGTGATTTCACGTTGTCATCGGCGCTGACACTATTGGTGGTTTGTCAGCAGCCATGACACTAGCACCAGGCAGGATGCAGTGATGACACTGATCTTGTGATTTACTCCACTTGATGTTGCTGTAAATGTTGAGAAAAACAAAAACGACATTTCTTTAGCATAAACAGTTGTGCAACATTGCATGTATTTGAAAAGGCAGTTTAGTTTTGCTTACCTGTTCCGTTCACAGTAATTGAGGTGGTGTCAATATTGAAGGCTGTGATGTTCTGTGCTGCTCTGATCAAAACAGTTGCAACCTGAGAGCCGTTGGGGGCAGATTCAGATGAAAATCCAAGTGTCATGTTGTTGTTGATTGATCCATTGCTACAAAATGAAATTCAGATTATTGCATTTCTCATATAAATGACATTGTTAACATTCTGACGGTCTAACAATAGCAAATTACCTGTATCCAATCACTTCTATGAAGCGAAATGAAGGAAATGCATTTGAGTAAATCGGCACAAGCTGTAAAAATGGAAGCAAAATGGCAGTTAGTACATTTATTTAATTGTTGTGTGTTTATTTACCTTACCATTGATTTTAATTATTTTATACCATGCAATGATACCGTTTTCCATTTCATTTTCATCACATTTTCAATTTCTTTAATAACTATATCATATTTAATCTGTATTATGCAAACTCTTAATAGATTTTATATTAAACGTGGTGTCACAACGACACCGACATTGATTGTTTTACCTCTGTTCTTAGCAACACTCACCTGACAAATTATGTTTAAAATTCTTTCCCCTTTATAAAAAGCTCTTGTGATTTCGATGTTGTGTGTCTCAGCAATTTTCCTTGTGCATTCTTCCTATGTCAATACAGTCTGGACAAATGGTGGACAAATTAAACTTTCTAAAGCACTGACTCAATGTGTTTTGAAACATTTGACGAAGTTACGAATGTCAACATCTGCTGTACAAATTCTTGGTAATACATACAAATGAATGTTTGAACAGTGCGTCTGAACACCAATTGTTTTCATGCTACTATTATTTGATAGATAAACTTCATTTCAGATTCAACTGGAAAAGTCCATATACCACACACACATCAAAGAATCAGAAACTTATATATTATTACTGCTAAAATACAGACCATGAAGTGCAGACCTAAACCTAAAAGAGCTCAGCTCAAAGTCTGTTGATACTTAACTGTTAAAGTTCCCAGGCCCAGAAAGCAGACATACTTATACAACAATTAACAATTAGTTGCTAAATGACAACTGTAACTACAACTTCTAGGTAAGAATTGTCATAATCCACAGTAAGACTCTGTATACTGCTGTTCTGTGAGGAACAAATAGCTTTAAAAATCAATATCAATGTGAAGATCTTGATATGTAAAGCATTTTTGTTCCCCACAGAACATTTCCTAACTTTAAAAAGAAACAGTTTAGCTGTTGGGGCCTAAATATTTGACTTATTATGGTCCTTAAGGGCAACATCATTTAAAAAGAAAAGTCCTGGGAATCATAATCATTATTAATCATTTTGTTTTTTGATGAATAAAGTTTGTATTGTGAAATCACTTGAGGCTTTGACACATCTTGCTTTAAAATTTATTAACCTTTCGAAAGGTTAATACTGTGTCAAGTCTGTTTAGAGCATGGTATCACTAGATTGGACAGCTTGCCCAGATGGTATTTCAAAAAATGTGTTTAGTGAAAAGACTTTTCATAAAACTCCAAGTCGAATTCAAAACTGGGTTTCCAATTCCACAAACGTAGCTACCTTATACTTTGAGTCATTTACTAGAGTAACTTACTCTGTGAACCAACAGTATTCTACTTGCTGGCAAGTTTTGAATCCAGACATTTCTATCTGTCTGCTTCCTCAGTTTCTCATTTATAAAGTTGGTATTGCAGGGCAGGTGAGAGTGCATTTCTTTTTCATTTTTTATTCATTTGTTTGTTAAACCGAACCTGTATTTTACTGTATTGCTTTTATGAATAATCAACCAGTAACGAAACAAATCTCTCATCTGATGGGAGATTCTAATTGTAATTTTGCACATGCTAAACTGATTACCTTTTCTGAAACCAAATAGTCTGAGTTTTCACCCCAGAGTTCAAACCAAAGAATTTGATAAACATAACGACCCTAACCCTAAACCTAACCCATACTAAAATAGATATTTGCTTTCTGTCCCTTGTTTCTAATCCTGGAATTTCTGTTGCTCAATATTTTTCGGGTATTTTCATGATTCTGGACTTTTTTGTTAGTCTAACTTTTTTTTATTTCATGTTGTGGCCTTTTATTGTAAAGCATTGCTCTTTCTTTCCTGTTAGATTCTTTTGGTTGTTTTACTTTCCTTGTTTATCCTTATTAGTTTCACCCGTCTTCCTATTTATTCAAACAATGTTCTCTGTTTATTCTTTGTTGGTTCATCTCTCTCTAACACTTTCAGTCATACTCAGACACATTTATTTGTTCATTTGTGCCTGTTCCTACGCTTGGTCCTTTGTTTGGTTCATTTGTTTGATTCTGTGTTTAGTTCGTTTGTCTGGTTCTTGTTTGGTCTTTTGTTTGTTGGTTGGTTTGAGTGCCGCCTTTTTGTTTTAGTTCCCTGGTTCGCTAGTTTGTTTGTTTAGCTCTTTTCTGTTTTTCTTTCTGCTTTTCTTTTGTTTTTACTTTAGTTATTAGTTCTGTTCCTCTTACTCTGTTCAGTTAATTTTAGAGTTGGTAACTTGTGTTTCCGTTGTTTTAGTTCTTCATTGCTCAGAGCGTTTGTTAGTGCTTCTCTTTATTCGCTTTATTTAGTATTTGTATTTGTCTCCATAGGCTGTCTAGTTTTTTTGTATGTTTCTTGTCCTCCCTTTGGAGAGAGTTTTAGTTTTTGTTATTTAAATAAATTATAATTTTGCACACCCTATCCTCCTTCATTACAATTATCCCCAGTTCTGACAGGAATGCTGCTCTTTCTGCCAGCCCTGTGACATTTCACCAAATACTAACACATTTCACAATCTTCTAAAGTTTTTAACTCCTAACTTTCACTCTTAGAGGCATACTTACTATTGTAGTGATCACTGATGTGCGACTTGTAGCTGCTGGGGATGACATATTCAGCAAATCATTTGTGAATGTCTCTTTCGTTTTAAAATTCAGAGATGTGGCATATGTTGTTGCCAGTGTGGGCGTTGTTATTGTTGTGGTTGCCGATGCTGTGCTTGTCATTGTTGTCATTGTTGGTGCAGGTGTCGTTGTCACGGAGGTGGTGGGCATTGTGGTTATAGGAGTTGTGGTTGGAGGTGTTGTCGTCACAGTTGAGGTTAGCATTGTGGGTATTATTGTTGCGGTAGTGGTTGGTGTTGTGGTTGTAGGAGTAGTGGTTGTAAAAGACGTAGTTGTAGGTGTTGTCTTCATGGTGGTGGTGGGAGTCATGGTTGTAGGTGTTGTCATCGCCAAAGTGGTGGTTGGCGTTGTAAGGGTAGTGGTTGTAGGAGTTGTAGTTGTAGGTGTTGTCGTCATGGTGGTGGTGGGAGTTGTGGCTGAAGGAGTCGTGGGTGTGGTTGCCATTGTCGCTGAAGGAGTCGTGGTTGAAGGCGTTGTGGTTGTTAGTGTCGTCATCATGGTGGTGGTTGTCTTTGTAGGAGTCGTTGTTGTTGGAGTCATAGTTGTAGGTATTGTTGTCGTAGTGGTAGGAGTTGTGGTTGAAGGAGTAGTGGTTGTTGGATTTGTTGTCATGGTGGTGGTTGCAGTTGTGGTTTTAGGAGTCGTGGTTGTAGGTGTCGTCATCACAGAGGTGATTGGCATTGTGGTTGTAGGTGTCGTCATGGTGGTGGTGGGAGTTGTGGTTGTTGGAGTTGTGGTTGTAGTAGTAGTGGTTGTAGGTGTCGTCGTCATGGTGGTGGTGGGAGTTGTGGTTGAAGGATCCGTGGTGGTAAGAGTCGTCGTCACGGAGGTGATTGGAATTGTGGTTGTAGGTGTCGTCATGGTGGTGGTGGGAGTTGTTGTTGAAGGAGTCGTGGTTGTAGGTGTCGTCATGGTGGTGGTGGGAGTTGTTGTTGAAGGAGTCGTGGTTGTAGGAGTCGTGGTGGTGGTGGTAGGAATTGTGGTTGTAGGAGTTGTAGTTGAAGGTGTTGTTGTCATAGTGGTGGTGGGAGTTTTGGTTGTAGGATTCGTTATTGTAGGTGTCATCACGGTGGTCGTGGGAATTGTGGTTGTAAGACCCGTGGTGGTAAGAGTCGTCGTCACGGAGGTGATTGGCATTGTGGTTGTAGGTGTTCGTCATGGTGGTGGTGGGGTTGTAGGAGTTGTGGTGGTGGTGGTAGGAATTGTAGTTATAGGAGTTGTAGTTGAAGGTGTTGTTGTCATAGTGGTGGTGGGAGTTGTGGTTGTAGGATTCGTTATTGTAGGTGTCATCACGGTGGTCGTGGGAATTGTGGTTGAAAGACCCGTGGTGGTAGAGTCGTCGTCACGGAGCTGATTGGCATTGTGGTTGTAGGTGTCGTCATGGTGGTGGTGGGAGTTGTGGTTGAAGGTGTTATGGTTGTTGGAGTTGTTGTCATGGTGGTGGTTGCAGTTGTGGTTGTAGGAGTCGTGGATGTAGGTGTCGTCATCACAGAGGTGATTGGCATTGTGGTTGTAGGTGTCGTCATGGTGGTGGTGGGAGTTGTGGTTGTTGGAGTTGTGGTTGTAGTAGTAGTGGTTGTAGGTGTCGTCATCATGGTGGTGGTGGGAGTTGTGGTTGAAGGTCCCGTGGTGGCAAGAGTCGTTGTCACGGAGGTGATTGGCATTGTGATTGTAGGTGTCGTCATGGTGGTGGTGGGAGTTGTGGTTGAAGGTGTTATGGTTGTTGGAGTTGTTGTCATGGTCGTGGTTGCAGTTGTGGTTGTAGGAGTCGTGGATGTAGGTGTTGTCATGACGGAGGTGATTGGAATTGTGGTTGTAGGTGTCGTCATGGTGGTGGTGGGAGTTTTTGTTGAAGGAGTCGTGGTTGTAGGAGTTGTAGTTGAAGGTGTTGTTGTCATAGTGGTGGGAGTTGTGGTTGTAGGATTCGTTATTGTAGGTGTCATCACGGTGGTCGTGGGAATTGTGGTTGTAAGACCCGTGGTGGTAAGAGTGGTCGTCACGGAGGTGATTGGCATTGTGGTTGTAGGTGTCGTCATGGTGGTGGTGGGAGATGTGGTTGAAGGTGTTATCGTTGTTGGAGTTGTTGTCATGGTCGTGGTTGCAGTTGTGGTTGTAGGAGTCATGGATGTAGGTGTTGTCATGACGGACGTTATTGGAATTGTGGTTGTAGGTGTCGTCACGGTGGTGGTGGGAGTTGTTGTTGAAGGAGTCGTGGTTGTAGGAGTCGACGTGGTGGTGGTGGGAGTTGTGGTTGTAGTAGCAGTGGTTGTAGGTGTCGTCATCATGGTGGTGGTGGGAATTGTGGTTGCAGGAGTCGTGGTTGAAGGTGTTGTTGTCATAGTGGTGGTGGGAGTTGTGGTTGAAGGAGCCGTGGTCGTAAGAGTCGTCGTCACGGAGGTCATTGGCATTGTGGTTGTAGGTGTCGTCATGGCGGTGGCGGGAGTTATGGTTGAAGGAGTCATGGTTGTTGGATTTGTTGTCATGGTGGTGGTTGCAGTTGTGGTTGTAGGTGTCGTCATCACAGAGGTGATTGGCATTGTGGTTGTAGGTGTCGTCATGGTGGTGGTGGGAGTTGTGGTTGTTGGAGTTGTGGTTGTAGTAGTAGTGGTTGTAGGTGTCGTCATCATGGTGGTGGTGGGAGTTGTGGTTGAAGGACCCGTGGTGGTAAGAGTCGTCGTCACGGAGGTGATTGGCATTGTGGTTGTAGGTGTCGTCATGGTGGTGGTGGGAGTTGTGGTTGAAGGTGTTATGGTTGTTGGAGTTGTTGTCATGGTCGTGGTTGCAGTTGTGGTTGTAGGAGTCGTGGATGTAGGTGTTGTCATGACGGAGGTGATTGGAATTGTGGTTGTAGGTGTTGTCATGGTGGTGGTGGGAGTTGTTGTTGAAGGAGTCGTGGTTGTAGGAGTCGTCATGGTGGTGGTAGGAATTGTGGTTGTAGGAGTTGTGGTTGAAGGTGTTGTTGTCATAGTGGTCGTGGGAGTTGTGGTTGAAGGAGTCGTGGATGTAGTTGTCGTCATCACAGTGGTGGTAGGAGTTGTGGTTGAAGTAGTAATGGTTGTAGGAGTCGTAGTTGTAGGTGTTGTCGTCATGGTGGTGGTGGGAGTTGTGGTTGAAGGAGTCAAGGTTGTTGGAGTTGTTGTCATGGTGGTGGTTGCAGTTGTGGTTGTAGGAGTCATGGTGGTGGTAGTGGGAATTGTGGTTGTTGGAGTCGTGGTTGTAGGAGTCGTGGTGGTGGTGGTGGGAGTTGTGGTTGTAGGGGTAGTGGTTGAAGGAGTCGTAGTTGTAGGTGTTGTTGTCATGGTGGTGGTGGGCGTTGTGGTTGTAGGAGTTGTCATGGTGGCCGTGGTGGGAGTTGTAGTCGAAGGAGTCGTGGGTGTGATTGGCATTGTCGTTGTAGGAGTTGTAGTTGTAGGTGTTGTCATCATGGTGGTGGTGGGAATTGTGGATGTAGGAGTAGTAGTTGTAGGAGTTGTAGATGTAGGTGTTGTCATCATGCTGTTGTTGGGCGTTGTGGTTGAATGAGTTGTGGTTGTAGGAGTTGTCGTGGTGGTGGTGGTGGGAGTTGTGGTCGAAAGAGTCGTGGGTGTGGTTGGCATTGTCGTTGTAGGAGTCGTGGTTGTAGGCGTTGTGGTTGTCAATGTCGTCGTCATGGTGGTGGTTGTCGTTGTAGCAGTAGTGGTCGAAGGAGTCATAGTTGTAGGTGTCGTCGTCATCAATGCTGTTGGTGTTGTGGTTGAAGGAGTTGTGGTTGTAGTTGTCATCACAGTGGTGGTTGGCGTTGTGGTTGGCGTTGTGGTTGTAGGATTTGTAGTTGTAGGTGTTGTGCTCATTGTGGTGGTGGGAGTTGTGGTTGTAGTAGCAGTGGTTGTAGGTGTCGTCATCATGGTGGTGGTGGGAATTGTGGTTGCAGGAGTCGTGGTTGAAGGTGTTGTTGTCATAGTGGTGGTGGGAGTTGTGGTTGAAGGAGCCGTGGTCGTAAGAGTCGTCGTCACGGAGGTCATTGGCATTGTGGTTGTAGGTGTCGTCATGGCGGTGGTGGGAGTTGTGGTTGAAGGAGTCATGGTTGTTGGATTTGTTGTCATGGTGGTGGTTGCAGTTGTGGTTTTAGGAGTCGTGGTTGTAGGTGTCGTCATCACAGAGGTGATTGGCATTGTGGTTGTAGGTGTCGTCATGGTGGTGGTGGGAGTTGTGGTTGTTGGAGTTGTGGTTGTAGTAGTAGTGGTTGTAGGTGTCGTCGTCATGGTGGTGGTGGGAGTTGTGGTTGAAGGATCCGTGGTGGTAAGAGTCGTCGTCACGGAGGTGATTGGCATTGTGATTGTAGGTGTCATCGTGGTGGTGGTGGGAGTTGTGTTTGAAGGTGTTATGGTTGTTGGAGTTGTTGTCATGGTCGTGGTTGCAGTTGTGGTTGTAGGAGTCGTGGATGTAGGTGTTGTCATGACGGAGGTGATTGGAATTGTGGTTGTAGGTGTCGTCATGGTGGTGGTGGGAGTTGTTGTTGAAGGAGTCGTGGTTGTAGGTGTTGTCATGGTGGTGGTGGGAGTTGTTGTTGAAGGAGTCGTGGTTGTAGGAGTCGTGGTGGTGGTGGTAGGAATTGTGGTTGTAGGAGTTGTAGTTGAAGGTGTTGTTGTCATAGTGGTGGTGGGAGTTGTGGTTGTAGGATTCGTTATTGTAGGTGTCATCACGGTGGTCGTGGGAATTGTGGTTGTAAGACCCGTGGTGGTAAGAGTCGTCGTCACGGAGGTGATTGGCATTGTGGTTGTAGGTGTCGTCATGGTGGTGGTGGGAGTTGTTGTTGAAGGAGTCGTGGTTGTAGGAGTTGTGGTGGTGGTGGTAGGAATTGTGGTTATAGGAGTTGTAGTTGAAGGTGTTGTTGTCATAGTGGTGGTGGGAGTTGTGGTTGTAGGATTCGTTATTGTCGGTGTCATCACGGTGGTCGTGGGAATTGTGGTTGAAAGACCCGTGGTGGTAAGAGTCGTCGTCACGGAGCTGATTGGCATTGTGGTTGTAGGTGTCGTCATGGTGGTGGTGGGAGTTGTGGTTGAAGGTGTTATGGTTGTTGGAGTTGTTGTCATGGTCGTGGTTGCAGTTGTGGTTGTAGGAGTCATGGATGTAGGTGTTGTCATGACGGAGGTGATTGGCATTGTGGTTGTAGGTGTCGTCATGGTGGTGGTGGGAGTTGTGGTTGAAGGTGTTATGGTTGTTGGAGTTGTTGTCATGGTGGTGGTTGCAGTTGTGGATGTAGGAGTCGTGGATGTAGGTGTCGTCATCACAGAGGTGATTGGCATTGTGGTTGTAGGTGTCGTCATGGTGGTGGTGGGAGTTGTGGTTGTTGGAGTTGTGGTTGTAGTAGTAGTGGTTGTAGGTGTCGTCATCATGGTGGTGGTGGGAGTTGTGGTTGAAGGACCCGTGGTGGCAAGAGTCGTCGTCACGGAGGTGATTGGCATTGTGATTGTAGGTGTCGTCATGGTGGTGGTGGGAGTTGTGGTTGAAGGTGTTATGGTTGTTGGAGTTGTTGTCATGGTCGTGGTTGCAGTTGTGGTTGTAGGAGTCGTGGATGTAGGTGTTGTCATGACGGAGGTGATTGGAATTGTGGTTGTAGGTGTCGTCATGGTGGTGGTGGGAGTAGTTGTTGAAGGAGTCGTGGTTGTAGGAGTTGTAGTTGAAGGTGTTGTTGTCATAGTGGTGGGAGTTGTGGTTGTAGGATTCGTTATTGTAGGTGTCATCACGGTGGTCGTGGGAATTGTGGTTGTAAGACCCGTGGTGGTAAGAGTCGTCGTCACGGAGGTGATTGGCATTGTGGTTGTAGGTGTCGTCATGGTGGTGGTGGGAGTTGTGGTTGAAGGTGTTATCGTTGTTGGAGTTGTTGTCATGGTCGTGGTTGCAGTTGTGGTTGTAGGAGTCATGGATGTAGGTGTTGTCATGACGGAGGTTATTGGAATTGTGGTTGTAGGTGTCGTCACGGTGGTGGTGGGAGTTGTTGTTGAAGGAGTCGTGGTTGTAGGAGTCGACGTGGTGGTGGTGGGAGTTGTGGTTGTAGTAGCAGTGGTTGTAGGTGTCGTCATCATGTTGGTGGTGGGAATTGTGGTTGCAGGAGTCGTGGTTGAAGGTGTTGTTGTCATAGTGGTGGTGGGAGTTGTGGTTGAAGGAGCCGTGGTCGTAAGAGTCGTCGTCACGGAGGTCATTGGCATTGTGGTTGTAGGTGTCGTCATGGCGGTGGCCGGAGTTATGGTTGAAGGAGTCATGGTTGTTGGATTTGTTGTCATGGTGGTGGTTGCAGTTGTGGTTTTAGGAGTCGTGGTTGTAGGTGTCGTCATCACAGAGGTGATTGGCATTGTGGTTGTAGGTGTCGTCATGGTGGTGGTGGGAGTTGTGGTTGTTGGAGTTGTGGTTGTAGTAGTAGTGGTTGTAGGTGTCGTCATCATGGTGGTGGTGGGAGTTGTGGTTGAAGGACCCGTGGTGGTAAGAGTCGTCACGGAGGTGATTGGCATTGTGGTTGTAGGTGTCGCGTCATGGTGGTGGTGGGAGTTGTGGTTGAAGGTGTTATGGTTGTTGGAGTTGTTGTCATGGTCGTGGTTGCAGTTGTGGTTGTAGGAGTCGTGGATGTAGGTGTTGTCATGACGGAGGTGATTGGAATTGTGGTTGTAGGTGTCGTCATGGTGGTGGTGGGAGTTGTTGTTGAAGGAGTCGTGGTTGTAGGAGTCGTCATGGTGGTGGTAGGAATTGTGGTTGTAGGAGTTGTGGTTGAAGGTGTTGTTGTCATAGTGGTCGTGGGAGTTGTGGTTGAAGGAGTCGTGGATGTAGTTGTCGTCATCACAGTGGTGGTAGGAGTTGTGGTTGAAGTAGTAATGGTTGTAGGAGTCGTAGTTGTAGGTGTTGTCGTCATGGTGGTGGTGGGAGTTGTGGTTGAAGGAGTCAAGGTTGTTGGAGTTGTTGTCATGGTGGTGGTTGCAGTTGTGGTTGTAGGAGTCATGGTGGTGGTAGTGGGAATTGTGGTTGTTGGAGTCGTGGTTGTAGGAGTCGTCGTGGTGGTGGTGGGAGTTGTGGTTGTGGGATTCGTGGTTGTAGGTGTCATTACGGTGGTGGTGGGAATTGTGGTTGTGGGAGCTGTGGTTGTAGGTGTTATGGTTGTTGGAGTTGTTGTCATGGTCGTGGTTGCAGTTGTGGTTGTAGGAGTCGTGGATGTAGGTGTTGTCATGACGGAGGTGATTGGAATTGTGGTTGTAGGTGTCGTCATGGTGGTGGTGGGAGTTGTTGTTGAAGGAGTTGTGGTTGTAGGAGTTGTCGTGGTGGTGGTGGTGGAAGTTGTTGTCGAAGGAGTTGTGGGTGTGGTTGCCATTGTCGTTGTAGGAGTCGTGGTTGTTGGCGTGGTGGTTGTCAATGTAGGAGTAGTTGTTGTAGGAGTCATAGTGTTAGGTGTAGTTGTCGTGGTGGTAGGAGTTGTGGCTGAAGGAGTCGAGGTTATTGGAGTCGTTGTTGTAGGTGTCGTCTTCATCAATGTGGTTGGCATTGTGGTTGTAGGATTTGTAGTTGTAGGTGTTGTCATCATGGTGGTGGCTGGAATTGTGGTTGTAGGTGTTGTGTTCATAGTGGTGGTGGGAGTTGTGGCTGTAGTAGTAGTGGTTGCAGGTGTCGTCATCATGGTGGTGGTGGATATTGTGGTTGAAGGAGCCGTGGTGGTAAGAGTTGTCGTCATGGAGGTGATTGGCATTGTCGTTGTAGGTGTCGTCATGGTGGTGGTGGGAGTTGTGGTTGTAGGAGTTGTGGTTGAAGGTGTTGTTGTCATAGTGGTGGTGGGAGTTGTGGTTGTAGGATTAGTTATTGTAGGTGTCATCACGGTGGTTGTGGGAATTGTGGTTGTAGGAGTCGTGGTTGTAGGTGTTGTTGACAAGGTAGTGGTGGGAGTTGTGGTTGAAGGAGTCGTTGATGTAGTTGTCGTCATTACAGTGGTGGTAGGGGTTGTGGTTGAAGTAGTAGTGGTTGTAGGAGTCGTAGCTGTAGGTGTTGTCGTCATGGTGGTGGTGGGACTTGTGGTTGTAGGTGTTGTTGTCATGGTAGTGGTGGGAGTTGTGGCTGTAGAGGTAGTAGTTGTAGGAGTCATAGTTGTAGGTGTTGTCGTCATGCTGTTGGTGGGCGTTGAGGTTGAATGAGTTGTGGTTGTAGGAGTTGTCGTGGTGGTTGTGGTGGGAGTTGTTGTCGAAGGAGTCATGGGTGTGGTTGGCATTGTCGTTGTAGGAGTCGTGGTTGTAGGCGTGGTGGTTGTCAATGTAGGAGTAGTTGTTGTAGGAGTCATAGTTGTAGGTGTAGTTGTCGTGGTGGTAGGAGTTGTGGTTGAAGGAGTCAACGTTATAGGAGTCGTTGTTGTAGGTGTCATCGTCATCAATGTGGTTGGCATTGTGGTTGTAGGATTTGTAGTTGTAGGTGTTATCATCATGGTGGTGGCTGGAATTGTGGTTGTAGGTGTTGTGCTCATAGTGGTGGTGGGAGTTGTGGCTGTAGTAGTAGTGGTTGCAGGTGTCGTCATCATGGTGGTGGGAGTTGTTGTTGAAGGAGTCGTGGTTGTAGGAGTCGTCATGGTGGTGGTAGGAATTGTGGTTGTAGGAGTTGTGGTTGAAGGTGTTGTTGTCATAGTGGTCGTGGGAGTTGTGGTTGAAGGAGTCGTGGATGTAGTTGTCGTCATCACAGTGGTGGTAGGAGTTGTGGTTGAAGTAGTAATGGTTGTAGGAGTCGTAGTTGTAGGTGTTGACGTCATGCTGTTGGTGGGCGTTGAGGTTGGAGGAGTTGTGGTTGTAGGAGTTGTCGTGGTGGTGGTGGTGGGAGTTGTTGTCGAAGGAGTCATGGGTGTGGTTGCCATTGTCGTTGTAGGAGTCGTGGTTGTAGGCGTGGTGGTTGTCAATGTAGGAGTAGTTGTTGTAGGAGTCATAGTTGTAGGTGTAGTTGTCGTGGTGGTAGGAGTTGTGGTTGAAGGAGTCGAGGTTATAGGAGTCGTTGTTGTAGGTGTCATCGTCATCAATGTGGTTGGCATTGTGGTTGTAGGATTTGTAGTTGTAGGTGTTGTCATCATGGTGGTGGTTGGAATTGTGGTTGTACTAGTAGTGGTTGTAGGTGTCGTCATCATGGTGGTGGTGGGAATTGTAGTTGCAGGAGTTGTGGTTGAAGGTGTTGTTGTCATAGTGGTGGTGGGAGTTGTGGTTGAAGGAGCCGTGGTGGTAAGAGTCGTCGTCACGGAGGTGATTGGCATTGTCGTTGTAGGTGTCGTCATGGTGGTGGTGGGAGTTGTTGTTGAAGGAGTCGTGGTTGTAGGTGTCATCATGGTGGTCGTGGGAATTGTGGTTGTAGGTGTTGTTGACAAGGTAGTGGTGGGAGTTGTGGTTGAAGGAGTCGTTGATGTAGTTGTCGTCATTACAGTGGTGGTAGGGGTTGTGGTTGAAGTAGTAGTGGTTGTAGGAGTCGTAGTTGTAGGTGTTGTCGTCATGGTGGTGGTGGAACTTGTGGTTGTAGGTGTTGTTGTCATGGTCGTGGTTGCAGTTGTGGTTGTAGGAGTCGTGGATGTAGGTGTTGTCATGATGGAGGTGATTGGAATTGTGGTTGTAGGTGTCGTCATGGTGGTGGTGGGAGTAGTTGTTGAAGGAGTAGTGGTTGTAGGAGTTGTGGTGGTGGTGGTAGGAATTGTGGTTGTAGAAGTTGTAGTTGAAGGTGTTGTTGTCATAGTGGTGGTGGGAGTTGTGGTTGTAGGATTCGTTATTGTAGGTGTCATCACGGTGGTCGTGGGAATTGTGGTTGTAGGACCCGTGGTGGTAAGAGTCGTCGTCACGGAGGTGATTGGCATTGTGGTTGTAGGTGTCGTCATGGTGGTGGTGGGAGTTGTTGTTGAAGGAGTCGTGGTTGTAGGTGACGTCATGGTGGTGGTGGGAGTTGTTGTTGAAGGAGTCATGGTTGTAGGAGTTGTGGTGGTGGTGGTAGGAATTGTGGTTGTAGGAGTTGTAGTAGAAGGTGTTGTTGTCATAGTGGTGGTGGGAGTTGTGGTTGAAGGAGTCGTTGATGTAGTTGCCGTCATTACAGTGGTGGTAGGGGTAGTGGTTGAAGTAGTAGTGGTTGTAGGAGTCGTAGTTGTAGGTGTTGTCGTCATGCTGTTGGTGGGCGTTTGGGTTGAAGGAGTTGTGGTTGTAGGAGTTGTCATGGTGGTAGTTGTGGGAGTTGTGGTCGAAGGAGTCGTGGGTGTGGTTGGGATTGTTGTTGTAGGAGTTGTGGTTGTAGGCGTTGTGGTTGTCAGTGTCGTCGTCATGGTGGTGGTTGTCGTTGTAGGAGTAGTTGTTGTAGGAGTCATAGTTGTAGGTGTAGTTGTCGTGGTGGTAAGAGTTGTGGTTGAAGGATTCGAGGTTATAGAAGTTGTTGTTGTAGGTGTCGTCGCCATCAATGTTGTCGGTGTTGTGGTTGAAGGAGTTGTGGTTGTAGTTGTCGTTACAATGGTGGTTGGCGTTGTGGTTGTAGGATTTGTAGTTGTAGGTGTTGTCATCATGGTGGTGGTTGGAACTGTGGTTATAGGTGTTGTGCTCATAGTGGTGGTGGGAGTTGTGGTTGTAGGAGTTGTAGTTGTAGGTGTCGTAACAGTGGTGGTGGGAGTTGTGGATGTAGGAGTCGTAGTTGTAGTTGTTGTTGTTGTGGTGGTGGGATTTGTGGGAGTTGTGGTTGTCACAATGGTGTTTGGCGTTGTGGTTGTAGGAGTTGCCGTCATGGTGGTGGTTGCCGTTGTGGTTGTAGGAGTTGCAGCTGTAGGTATTGTCGTCATGGTGGTGGTTGGTATAGTGGTTGTAGGAGTCGCAGTTGTAGGTGTTGTCGTCATGGTGGTGCTTGGCATAGTGGTTGTAGGTGTCGCAGTTGTAGGTGTTGTCATCATGGTGGTGGTGGGAGTTGTGGTTGAAGGAGTTGTTGTTGTAGGAGTCGTGGTTGTAGATGTCGTGGTAGTGGTGGTGGGAATTGTGGTTGTAGGTGTTGTCGTTGTCACAATGGTGGTTAGCGTTGTGGTTGTAGGTGTTGTCGTTTGTGACGTTGTAGTTGTGGTTGCATCTGTCGTCATTGTTGTTGTTGCTGATGTTGTAATTGAGTCTACTGTCGTTGTGGCAATAGATTGTGTTGCTGTTGTGCCAGTTGCTGTGTTTGCAGGAGTTGTAGTCTGGGCAGCGACTGGTGTAGTTGCATAGTCAGTGACCACTGGTTTTTAAAATCAAAATGATTAATTCATTTTGTTTTTCTGAATTTAAAAAAACTGTTACACAACAATAAGTTCCCCAACTATGAAAAAAATAGAAAATATTCACTTACCTATAATTATCAGCAAACTTGATAAGACTTTTTTAAAACCCATTGTTTCTTCTCTTGAACCTATAACATTTGACACAATTATTAAAAAATGTACAATGTAAACAGCAGGTTGACGGAATATTGAATGTTGAGTATGTAACAATCAGTGATTAATGTTTTATATTTAAACTTGGATTTTGTAAATCATTAAAGGCATATTTTTTATTCTGCTAAATGTAATATGTCCACATATTAGCTAATTGTTAACATTTATTTCCATATGTTGTTATCTGCTTTACCAGGCACAATGGGGTATCATTCAAGGCTAATGTATGCATATAGCATCTGTAGACCTTAATTTGCATTTAAATTATCATTGTGAGCATTTTCACTGATAAAGATTACTTGTTGCATGAAGTATTTACCAACAAATCAATTGTCTCTCAATTTAGAACATATAATATACAGTAGCATGATGGTGAATAGATTAATGCTGCCACCTCATAGCATATAATGGGAACCAGCTGTTAAAATAATGCACCTTATGCATGACTCAACCACTCATTATGACCTCAATAATAAACACTTAGTAGAACTATCATATTTCTGATGGTTTTGACCTTAAAACTAATGCATAATGACATTTTCTTTCATATTATTGTAAAAGTGAATATCAATCAAGTGAATATCTATTTGTGAAACACTTCTAATTTTCTGAAGCTGTAAAGTGCTAAAAAAGCTTGAAAACTGACCTTGGAAGTGCTTGTGTTTAAAAGTGTGTTTAAATATATTTTTTAAAAAGGTATATGAACCCTGCTCTAAATTTCTGAGTGTTCCAGTGAGCACTGTTGGGGCCATAATCCTGAAGTGGAAAGAACATAAACTGGCCATGACCCAGGTACTCATGCAAGATCTCAGAAAGACCTGGAATTACAATTACAATTGGAAGTACAATATTCTAAAATAATATGGTAATGCACTCAACCACCATGGCCTGTATATGCATGCTCACCATGCAAGACTCTTACTGTACAAAGACCACGTTGAAGCACGTTTAAAGTTTGCTGCACAACATTGAAGTTTCATATAATTGAAGAAAGGATGAATGGAAAAACTGGAAATATGGAAAATGTGAAATAAGGCCAAGGAAACATTCAAAGAAAATAAAGCTGCTAGGATGGCCAGGCCAATTACCTTAATTGAATCCAATTGAAAATCTATGGAAAGAACTAAAGATCAGGGTTTACAGAAGAGGCCCACAAAACCTTCAAGATTTAAAGACTGTTTGTGTGAAAGAAGTGGCCCAAATTACACCTGAACTATGCGACTAGTTTCTCCTCACAGGAAGCTGTCATTACCAACAAAGGCTTTTGTGCAAAGTATTAAATACATATCAGTAACATGTTCAATACTTTTCCCGTGTCATTACACATTATTAGACATAATGTATGGACATCTATGGTTTTATTTCATTGCATGTGTTTATTGCATGGGCTGTTACCAACATCTGGTGAAACATTTAGAAATATACTTATTGAAACAAATTGTGACACGTTCAATACTTATTGTACCCAAGTAAGAATGCCTGAAAGGTCAGCATACCTGTCTGCCACTCCTGTATGGAGCCAGATTTAGCACATGGGCTTCATGCAATAAGATTTGTGTGTTATTTGTGTTGGCGTTGCATTCTTTTCTACTGTTTGTTTAAATTCAAATCCATTAGATTTTCACTTTATTATTATTTCTTAACTCTCTGGGGACATTTCAAACATTTCTAATTGCTAAAAACACCTTTTTAACTTTGTGTGTGTGTATACAAGGTTTATAGAACAATGTTACATTTTACAGTTTACTCTTTTAAATGAGATTGTTGGTAGCTCACTCTTGTCCTGTAACACATGCATGTGAACAATGCACAAAGCTAAACTGAACCAGTCATCTCCAATCTATAAATATGATTTGAGACATCTCTTCTTCATTCATACCATTTAGAAATCAACTGCAACATGTGAGTAAAATAGACTATCAAACAAAATATAATTTGTCAAGATGGTTACATTGAGTTCCAGTAAGGTAAACTGCTGTAAAGTAAAATGAAAAATTCCTCTCTGACTAAAAGGAAACAGGAGAGGTAAGTAATGTTGAGAGGGACTCCTTTGATTCATTTGTGCTTGAAAACACATTTGTTACTATATAATAAATAAAATAATTTATCTTCTCAATCGAGTCAAACCTGCCCTCTAATGTAACTATGCAGAAGAACAACGAAAATATAGTTTGACCCGTAACTAACATATTTTCTTCACAGATACGGGACAAATGTTTTAGCAAGGCAAGACCAAAAAACTGACAAATTAGGAAATGTTAAATGGAAGCATGACGTATAGTTAGTAAAAAACATATAGAAAGACAACACTTTGATGTACTTACCCAAAAGCAGTATTCAAAATTAATTTAGAAAAAGTGGTCTTGAGATTTACAATCTTTTAGAAACTCCTTATGTACCTCAGTGCATCTAATGCTATGCACCTGTTCGCTGTGATTTTATATAACTGCTGTAAGGTCAAACCATGTGACTGAAATCAGTTAGGAATGACACAAAGAAACCTAAACAGCTACAGATCCATTGTTAATTTGATGTGTCAGGCCCTATACTGCCCTGGGCACTTTTGTTTAAGTCTTCTACTTAAGTGGAATAACTAGATGTCATCAGCTCTTAGTCACACAGAACTGCAAGACACATATGAATGCTCATTTAATATGATTATAGTTTGATAATACCAACTATCAGAAAGAGTTACCAACATGGATTTATATGTTGAAGGGTGTTGTTGTATTTATATGTTTTGCACTGAAGTTGTATTTAATATATCTAATAGAAGAAGATTAACAACCTTAATTTCTCACTTTTGAGCACATATACATTTTGCACATACATGTTACAGTGAAATTTGTCCTCTGCATTTAACCCATCCCTCTGGCCTGCCATAGCTGGGTGTCTTGCTCAGGGACACTCCTGGTAGGTAGGCTGGGATTTCCCACACCAGGAATTGATCCCAAATCTTACGTTTTACCATCCAGCTGCTCTACTGATTGAAACCACTGTTGTTGGAGTTAATACTAACAACCACTATGATCAGATTGTAATTAAAATTATTATAATTATTATTATAATTCTTAATTCGTACATAGTGGGTACAATTATTAGCAGTATTACATAACTCCTTTGTTAGCAGTTGGTCCATTACATTGCAATCCCAAGTATAAGCAATTGTGTGTAACATATTGCATTTCACTTATATTATGTTTGAATACATTAAACAAAAAAGAATTTGGTGTAAAAATAAACTACCCTACATTTCAGTGGTCTTCATTGGACACACAGACGTTAGCAGATCACATACACTGGATTATCCCGGCATGTAAGAGCAAAGACTAAACAGAATATGTAGGTGGATAGTCAGTACTTGATTTACTATAATGCCATCAGATCCTTTGTACAACAACAACTTCCAAATAAAGTAGAAAACATCAAAGTACCTTTTCATGTTGAAGAATTATGAATTTTATTTTCATGGAATTGTTAGTAGATGAGTGAAAGCCTGAAAAACCATTTATTCATTCTGAAGACATTTGTCTAAAGGGCCTTAACAACAGACACTTGATAAGGTTTGAATTTGTGCAGGCCTGTTCAGCTCATTGCACAGCATTCAATCATTCTAAAGATTGTGCGTTAGAATACATACGTGTTTATTTTCTCTGTCATTTTTTTATTTGAAATTTTTAATGGATTTTTCAGAAAGTTTCATAACAGGACAATTGGAGATGCACTTATGAGACAATGTCAGCGAAGGCAGCAACTTAGTATGCCATGGACATGTGAATATGGTGCAGAATATGCCAGTGTCTTAGGAGAACAAATTGCTTGTCACACCAAGAAATAGTTTGAAATACATGGTGAGTTTGATGTCTTGATTATACGTCTAAATAATCCAGCTCTATCCAATCTAATCAAGCATCTGTAGAATTTTTTTTTCTGAAAAACATATATACCCCACATCACAACTTACAGGACGTCAGGGATCTGCTATTAAAAGACTCCAGCTTAGTTTCTCCTTCTCAGTGCAGACAACCCCTATTGGTGTGTGTGTGTGCCTGTAGATACTACTTAGTGAGGACCAAATGTCTTTTTTTAACAACAGAGTGAGGAAATTTTTGTGAAGTGAGGACATTCTGCCCCATCCTCACTAATTTTGACCCTAAAAAAACAATTTTTGGGGGGTCAAGACAGGGTTTTAGGGTTAGGGTTAGAAATACGTTTTGCTTACGGTTAGGCATTCAGTTGTGATGGTTAGGGAAAGGGTAAGGGGCTGGGGATGGCATTACATCAATGAGTTTCCTCACAAGGATAGAGGTACAAACGTGTGTGTGTGTGTAATTGCTAGTGTGAATGGCTGAATAAGGAGCAGTTTAATGTGCTTTTGGTACCAATTACGTAGGGAAGCTATATTTAATACGTGCAGACCATTTACATGTCAAGGTGACCTCAACAGGACTTACTGTAGAAAAAGAATTGTACAAAGCATATCAAAACACACATTGTTAGATGGCCTGGAGGTTACACCTTTATAGTCTGTGTTTTGTCTTGGAATGTGACTAGATGCAATTGTTGTTACAAGATCAGTTTGGGTTCAGTGTGGAATGTTGCTTTCTATGATCTGTGATGTCAGAGGCCACAGGTGTGGCTGACATGCCAGTTTCAAATGTGTTTATGGGTAAATCAACAAGCCAGACATTGGTACTGGTACTATAAGAGTCATAAAATTGGTAAAATAACAAATCTTAGTACAAGGTCTAAGCTTGAAGATAAGTGGCCAGATCAGAAAAGAGGACACTGTTTGGACAGTGTCATACCACTATTGTTGCTAAACTTAATCTGATGATATGGACCCAAAATGTTTACAATGGATTGTCAGACGTTCCTTACTGCTTAAGCAGGGCCCTTTTCATTTAGACAAAAATCCTACAATGCCTGCAGAAAACCCCGGCCTGCCTCGTATTTATAGCAAATGTATTGTGTTAGATTGCACAATATACTTCGGAGTTAGATTACTCTCAAGTGTTTTTGTGAGGAATCAATATAACTGAATTGGAACATCCAGCATTACACATTTGATCTTGGATCTATTAGGCCATGTACAAAGAATGGGCCCTTGAGTAAATCTGTCTTGTTATTGCATGAGAACTATAAATGTGCATATGTAGTTTCCCAAAAATAATTAGTCAGTACAGCTTGACAATTTCATCAATAAATATCTTCTAAACTCAAGTCTAAAGTTATTTATTGGCATAAAGCTTTGCTTAGGGTACGTCCCATTAACTACCAGACATGGTTGATTCATTTAAAACACCTTCATGTTACATACTGCATGTTTTTCCCAATTTGATGACTCCAATCTAATTATGTTGTCAGCAGTAAACCATCCTGTTTTTGTTTTGTTTGTTTGTTTGTGGCTTTGTTTGTTTGTTTGTTTTTGCTATTAGGACTTTAGAATCATATTCAGCTTGAAAAAGTTGAGTAAACAATACAGATAATATAACAATGACAATTACGGACTAAAATAAGACTAACACAGACAACAAGAGGAGCACAGGCAAACCCACTGACAGCAGAATAGAACTGCATTAGCAGTTTAGCAAAAAAAAAGACACATCATTATCTATTTGACCCAGTACTACATAAATTCCATCCTTTAGCCTGACAGCTAGACGTTTTTGGACATGCCCTTCAAACCAATAAGAGAAGACCAGTTATTTCTGCTTAACTTTAAATTTAGTAGATTTTTTGATACTGTAATTTCAGAAGAATAAGCTTGAAGGACTAGGGAGAGCACAGCAGAAAATTCTGGAGAAGGGAGAGATTGGTGTTGTGCTGTGGCTTTAGGGTTTTTCGTGTCCATTCTCATTTTTCAGTCTCTTAATTTCTCCTTGAACTTTCAGTGGCAGAACAGCTAAAGGTTGGGTGTAATATAGGCCTGGCCAAGCACCACAAAAGAAGACACTGAGTAATCAATGGATGACTCAAAGAGTACAAGCAGTCATTGCATGCAAAGGAAATGCAAACAAAGAACTAAACTTAACAGGTTTCCACAACATAATACTGCCACTTTCCAGACATTAAGGTATCCTGAAATAGTAGTATTAGTTATTTAATGTCCCGTAGGCATACTAACTAACTACACAGAAATGTCGGAAGAGGACAGTAAATTGTTATGAGAAGGCATAATAAGGATGGCAGACATCGTGATCACTTTTGAATCAGCTACATTTTGGACTAAAATTGTGGGGAGAACATTTTTGATAACTACTAAAATGACCAAACAATAGTTCTTTAATCAGAATGTTGACTAACTGATTCTATTATATACGCCACATGAATCATTTTACATAACAAAAAACACACACTGGAGTAGAACTGCAGTCTCCCTGGGAAAGGCCTCTACTTTGCACATTCAAAGTAGATACACTTGAATTGTATTAAAAATTCAAATGTATCTACATTTACTGATTCACAAAATTACTCTATGTTATTGTGATATTTTATTAACTTATTTTACAACACAAAAACATTGTTAATCAGTTTACGTTGGTGCATCTTTATTTTTAAGTTTATGGAAAGTGGTATTTTTGCCAACTGACAAACCAGTTATGTTGAAAGTCAAATAAAGACAAAGGTTCGGAAACATCACATCTTTAAAAGTAACATATTTAGTGTCAATGTAGCATGTGACATTCACCAAGAGTCATTCATTCATGAAAGGAAAGAATTAACGCAAAATACACACTAGTTATGGCAAGAAAGAGTTTTAGAGCACAGCCCAAAGCATTTGATCTCGAACAAGGCAACAGGATTAAACTGACATTTTAAACAGCATGCCAGCATCTGGATCTGCATCAAAGGAGAGAGGTAGAACCATTTTGTTTTGTTGGCTTATGTATCGTGGGTGGAAGTAAATGGGGAAAACTGTTGAGGCCAAATCTAACAACACTGTCATTTAACACACAAACACAAATGAAAAGATGGATGGACTCCAAACATAGCTGTTGGGGAGAGTCAGTTTGTTGCCGTGGTTAATACCTTCTGACCAAAGTTCAAGAGAAAAGCTGTGTTGTTGCTGACGTTGACATTGTTCTTCAGATCTTTTAGATTGTGTGAATAAAAGGTGTATTGTTCAGTGCTGGTGGTTCTACTGAAACTCTGCTTTGAATGCCTGTTTATTCATTCCTTTGCAGGTAAGAGTGCGGTTACAGGTTTTATTTTTTGTCTATTTTGTAGCCGTAACGTTGTTGAAGTAATTCAGCAGACATTACTTTGTCTTTTTAATTTGTTTAAAAGGTGGATGTGGTGTTTTGAAAAAAATTTCGATTAACATTGTTCATTGTGTCATTACTATAGTTGCTTCAGATGTACATGTCACAGACTGAAATGTCACTGCAGTGGACGCAGTTGTAGCAAGGACCAGATGTAAAAAAACTGAGTAGATTCATGAGAAATGCATATGTATTTGTTTATTCAGATTTATAAATACGCTCAAAGTTCTAGTTATCTTTTCTAATTCTTCATCATTACAAAATGAGCACACGTGCATGAGCCCCATTTCCACTCCCCCAATATGCCATGAATGAAAATAAAAAGTTTCTAAACATTAGTTTGCATATCAAGCAGTCTCCTACTAACTGGGCATGCTGGGAAGCCCTCCAATAGAAGGTATGTTCTACAAGTACACACTATTTACAAGTGCCTGGCATAAAAGCACACATGAAGACTAGGTTTTAACTCAGCTCAGTGTTTTTTATGCAGGTAGTGAGAATGCTCTTTGTAATTTTTGGCATTGGCGTGTTGACACTGTGCATTTCATTGTTTTAAGAGAATGTATCATTAGTTTGTTGATGAGTTTTTATAAACTCTTTACTAAAGAGGAGTAAATAATAATAGCAGAACACAATGAAAATGAAAGTGGTAAGAGAATTTTTTTTACATAGGTTGTGGTCAGACATTTATACATTACATTTCACATCCATTCACCCTCTTACATTAATTTACATATTTCTACATGTGATCTTTTTTGCTGTTTCATTTGTGTCTTGGCCATATTATCAGCTTGGACACATTGTTGTAGGAAAACATTAATTATGTTCAGCTTTGTAAAACAATGTTACATCAACAGACATATGACATTATTTTACTCATTTTGACTCATTATTCTCCAACATAGACAAGACAGTCAATAATTATGTGATGAAAGAATGATTTACACTCTAATTGACACATCATTAAGTTAGTTTCCTTTTTTATTCTGTGGGGAAGCTACGGATTCACTGTCCTGATGGTTTTAAATTAGTTGTTCCAAAAGAATTGCATGAACACAGATGTCCTTTAGTCATGTAGTACTGTGATAGTAGACAGAAAGATTGCAAAATGATGTCAAATAAATTTAAATAAATGGATAGTGTGTGTTGTCAGGGAAGTTTAAAAAAACAAACATAATGTACCAAGTTTCTTCTCATTTGATGACAATAGTGAATAGTGTTCACACTCAAAAACATAGACAAATATTTTGGTTTAGTTGTTAACCATTTTCAAAGCCTTAGCTTGTACCACACCTACCCATACCACATTATTCAGCTTACTCCAACCTGGATAACGTACGTTGTTACAGCTTCATCATCGTGTCTATGACAAAGACACTTCATTATTTATTTGACCCAGTACAATGTAAATTCCATCCTTTAGCCTGACAGCTAGAGGTTTTTGGACATGCCTTTCAAACCAATAAGAGAAGACCAGTTATTTATGATTAACTTTAAATTTGGTAGATTTTTTGATACTGTAATTTCAGAAGAATAAGCTTGAAGGGATAGGCAGAACAGAGCAGAAAATTCTAGAGAAGGGAGAGATTGGTCTGGAGTGGATTTATTTCAAGTGTTGTGCTATGGCTTTATGGTTTTTCATGTCCATTCTAATTTTTCAGTTTCTTAATTTCTCCTTGAACTTTCAGTGGCAGAACAGCTAAAGGTTGGGTGTAATATAGGCCTGGCCAAGCACCACAAAAGAAGACACTGAGTAATCAATGGATGACTCAAAGAGTACAAGCAGTCATTGCATGCAAAGGATATGCAAACAAAGAACTAAACTTAACAGGTTTCCATAACATAATAGTGCCACTTTCCAGACATTAAGGCATCCTGAAATAGTGGTATTAGTTATTTAATGTCCCGTAGGCATACCAACTAACTACACAGAAATGTCGGAAGAGGACAGTAAATTGTTATGAGAAGGCATAATAAGGATGGCAGACATCGTGATCACTTTTGAATCAGCTACATTTTGGACTAAAATTGTGGGGAGAACATTTTTGATAATTACTAAAATGACCAAACAATAGTTCTTTAATCAGAACGTTGACTAACTGATTCTATTATATACGCCACATGAATCATTTTACATAACAACAAAACACACACTGGAGTAGAACTGCAGTCTCCCTGGGAAAGGCCTCTACTTTGCACATTCAAAGTAGGTACACTTGAATTGTATTAAAAATTCAAATGTATCTACATTTACTGATTAACAAAATGACTCTGCTATGTTATTGTGATATTTTATTAACTTATTTTACAACACAAAAACATTGTTAACCAGTTTACGTTGGTGCATCTTTATTTTTAAGTTTATGGAAAGTTGTATTTTAAAGTAAATAAAGACAAAGGTTCGGAAACATCACGTCTTTAAAAGTAACATATTTAGTGTCAATGTACCATGTGACATTCACCAAGAGTCATTCATTCATGGAAGGAAAGAATTAACGCAAAATATACACTAGTTGTTTCAAGAAAGAATTTTAGAGCACAGCCCAAAGCATTTGATCTCGAACAAGGCAACAGGGTTAAACTGAAATATTAAACAGCATGCCAGTATCTGGATCTGCTTCAAAGGAGAGACGTAGAACCATTTTGTTTTGTTTTGTCTTGTTGGCTTATGCATCATGGGTGGAAGTAAATGGGGAAAACTGTTAAGGCCAAATCTAATAACGCTGTCATTTGACACGGAAACACAAATGAAAAGAGATGGATGGACTCCAAACATAGCTGTTGGGGAGAGTCAGTTTGTTGGCGTGGTTAATACCTTCTGACCAAATTTCAAGAGAAAAGCTGTGTTGTTGGTGACGTTGACATTGTTCTTCAGATCTTTTAGATTGTGTGAATAAGATAAGATAAGATAAGAAAGAACTTTATTAATCCCACAGTGGGGAAATTTTTGTGTTTTTATCAGCCATAGACAAGGAACACAGAATCTGCACAGAACAATGTTCACTACAGATGAATAAATAAGAATATACAAGTAAAAATTGCACATTGTGTGTCACTGCAATGACACATTATATAGTCTTATGGCTGTGGGGAGGAATGATCGATGGCAGCGCTCCTTCCTGCACTGTGGGTGTAACAGTCTAGTGCTGAAGGAGCTGTGCTGCTCAAAGCCTCCACAGTGTGGTGCAGGGGGTGGGAGGTGTTATCCATGATGGATCTTAGTTTGGCCAACATCCTTCTGTCTGCCACCTCCTCGATGGAATCCAGTGTGCAGCCCAGGACAGAGCCAGCTCTCTTAACCAGCTTGTTAAGTCTCTTCCTGTCTCTGTCTGTACTGCTCCCAGCCCAGCACACAACACCATAGAGGACTGCTGAGGCCACCACAGTGTCATAAAATGTCCGTAACAGCTCCCTTCACACACCAAAGGACCTCAGTCTCCTCAGCAGGTGGAGGCGACTCCGGCCCTTTCTGTACAGAGAGTCTGTGTTGTTTTTCCAGTCCAGTTTTTTGTTTAGGTGGACACTCAGGTATTTAAAGGTGTCCACAATTTCAACGTCTGAGCCCTGGATGCTCACCGGTGTGTGTGGTGGAGGCTTTTGTCTGAAGTCAAGCACTCAGTCAACTCCTTTGTCTTACTGGTGTTCAGGAACAAATAATTGTTCTCACACCAGTCCACAAAGTCTGAGATGACCCCCCTGTATTCCTGTTCATTCTCACCCAGTACACAGCCAACAATGGCTGTGTCGTCTGAGAATTTCTGCAGGTTACAGAGGTGGGAGTTGTACTTGAAGTCTGACGTGTAGAGTGTGAAAAGAAAAGGGGAGAGCACAGTCCCTTGAGGTGCCCCCATGCTGCAGACGACCACATCTGACACACAGTCCCGCAGCCTCACGAACTGTGGCCTGTCCGTGAGGTAGTTGACGGGCCAGGCAGCTAGATGATTTCTACATGTGACCTTTTTTGGAGTTTAATTTGTGTCTTGGCCATAGTATCATCTGGGACACATTAGTTAGACAGTTCAATTGCTGTTTTGTTGTAGGAAAATATGTATTATGTTCAGCTTTGTAACACAATGTCACATCAACAGACATATGACATTATTTTAATCATTTTAAATCATTATTCTCAAACATAGACAAGACAGTCAATAATTATGTGATGAAATAATGATTTAGACTCTAATTGACACATCTGTATGTCAATTCTCATTAGTATTTTTATTCCTTTTTTATTCTATGAGGAATAAAAAAACATATTGTTGTCTTTTGTCTCAGTTGTAAGTTTGACTGTGGCCTACAGCTTAATAAATGTTTCTTCAAGCTATATTTAGTTTGACATTTTAGTTTAGCTTAGGTTGTGACCACATGTGATCTCAGTACAGCTGGTTTTGCTGCATAGTCTGCTGAGACGTTCTGTGTTTATACACACAGGGTTTTTGGGAATAAAGACAGTTTCATGTATAGATGAGCTGTTCTCATTTAAGCCTTTATATGTGGAGCAAGATCCAAACAATGTTATAAAAACAGGAAGTGCTTTTCACTGTGTTACAGTTGATCCAGAAAGGCTCTGAGTTAAATGTATTACTTTGTAATTCACAAGTACATTGTTAGATTTACTGAAGGCTATATTAGTCTAATCTGTGTGTTTTGTGTGTGTAGATGTAATTGTTACAACAGGGCTGGGTTTTGTTAAATGTGGAATGCTGGTTGCTGATCTGGGGTGTCTGGAGCCATAGGTGTGGCTGGCGTGGCAGTCACAAAAACGTTTGCGTGTGAATCAATTATGTGTGCAGCTGTGATTTTTGCAGGGTTGCTGAAACGTAGCTTCCACTGTAGCTGAACTGGGTAAAGGGTGGGTGATCACAATACACTTCACTGTAGAGTGTACACAAAATTGCTTTTAAAAGCTATTGAGCAAGGCTCACCCTTCTAATTTCACAGTGATGACCTGAAGTGTTCAGGAAAAAGTGGTGGAGGGTAGCTTTAAGATATTGTTAGCAGCCTATAATTGTCATTCATGACACACAACCAGCAGGGACATACAGTGGTATGTGGTCTAGAGCTATAAATAATACCTTCTAAAAGAGTAATGATTATTCTGTTGAGCTGCTGTTAGGCAGGTTGTTTCAGGTTGTTGACTTTCCTTTGAGGAAATGTGATGTGCCAAGGAAGTAATTAAGTCATATCCAGACAGCCCTTCCTTTGAAATAAGAAACCACAAGATTACAGCTCCAACATGCACCTGAGCTGCAGGAATTTTACTAAGGACTGGTGTAGTGAGCGTGTACAAAAACATAGATAATGAATTCCATACCAGTAAGTAGGTAACCAGTCACTGTGTGAGATCACTTGTTCACTATGTTTTTTTTCTTTTGGTAACTACAAGAAATAGTTTTTTTTTCACTATTTCACTTTCATACATGTAATAAATGCAATATTTGCATTTTTTGTTAGTTAGTGGGCTTTTTTTTTTTACTGAAAAATGTGTCCATTAAAGTTTGACTTGGACATTGACTTTTGAAAGAGACTGAAAATGATAACAAAAACTTTATTACTCCTCTGTGGTGCCTTAGGCAGTTGTTAACTAGATTCACATTTCTATACCTAAAACCAGGTCTGATTCTAAGACAAACAAAGACAATTAAACAGGTATTTGAGGTGAAGAAACAAGTTCTTCTTCAAAAAAAATTGAAATATTCTAAGCGTTTCAGGAAATTTAAGAATTGAGTAATTTAAAAAATGCTTTGATAGTCACTTGGAACCACCAATTATGAAAGGGTCATTCTCAAAATAAGTTCTCGAAGTTCTCCAAGTGGTGGGATGGACTCTATTGGGAAATTTGTCCCACATCTGTCTCTACCTCATTAAGTTTAATTGATTCTTACACCTGTCAGCTTCACCTGAGCTGCTTTTCACCAAATTTGAAAAAAAAATGGAGGAGAAGCGTTCTGGTGCCAATTTTTAAGAACAAGAGTGACACGCAGAATTGTAGCAACTACAGAGGGATAAAGCTGATGAGCCACACAATCACAATGAAGCTGTGAGAAAGAGTAGTGGAAACCAGGCTTAGGAAGGAGGTGGAGATTTGTGAGCAGCAGTATGGTTTATGCCCTGTAAGAGCACCACTGACGCCATTTTCGCTTTGAGATTGTTGATGGAAAAGTACAGAGATGGTCAGAAGAAGCTGCATTGTGTCTTTGTGGATTTAGAGAAGGTGTATGACAGGGTGCTGAGGGAGGAGCTGTGGTACTGTATGAGGTTGTCGGGAGTGGCAAAAAAGTACGTCAGAGTAGTTCAGGACATGTATGAGAGGAGCATGACGGTGGTGAGATGTGCCGTAGGTCAGACAGAGGAGTTCAAGGTGGAGGTGGGACTACACCAAGGATCAGCTTTGAGTCCCTTCTTGTTTGCTATGCTGATGAACAGGTTGACAGATGAGGTCAGACAGAAATCTCCCTGGACAATGATGTTTGCAGATGACATTGTGATTTGCAGTGAGAGTAGAGAACAGGTGGAGAAACAGCTGGAGAGGTGAAGGTTTGCTCTGGAAAGAAGAGGCATGAAAGTCAGTCGTAGCAAGACAGAATACGTGTGTCTAAACGAGAGGGAGCAAGGTAGAAGCGTGAGGTTACAGTGGGCTGAGGTGAAGAAGGTGCAGGAGTTTAAGTACTTGGGGTCAACAGCTCAGTGTGTTGGGGAGTGTGGAAAAGAGGTGAAGAGGTGAGTGCAGGCAGGTTGGAGTGGGTGGAGGAAAGTGTCAGGAGTGTTGTGTGACAGAAGAGTGTCAGCAAGACTCAAAGGAAAGGTTTACAGGACAGTGGTGAGACCAGCTCTGCTCTATGGGTTAGAGACAGTAGCAGTGAGAAAGAGACAAGAGGCAGAGATGGAAGGGGCAGAAATGAAGATGTTGAGGTTCTCCTTAGGAGTGACAAGGTTGGATAGAATAAGGAACGTGTCACAATTATGTTCTTATGTGGACCCAGATAAGAGGCAGAGTCAGAAGGTAGTGAAAGAGCAGAGATTTTATTGGAAGCGGGTGTTGTGGAATCTGGTTGGAGCTGTGCGGGGTGGCGAAAACTCTGTTCAGGAGCCGGACAGGTCTGAGGCCTAGGGGTAAACAGAGGGTGAGTAAAGAAAACATAAACCAGAACAGAGGACTAATGATAACGGGCTTACGGGAATGATGAGTGGAGGGAGAGGTGTAGGACTCTCGGCCAGGTTGCGGGTGAACACGAAAAGGTGGACCAGACGGGGATGGTGAACTCAGAAGGGTTGTCCGGATATGATGAACAAAGTAACAATTTAAGAAACAATAAACAAAGTAACAACTCAAAACGGTCGAGGCAAAAACTTCACTCGAGAGAAAAGATTTACTAATAATTTTAGAGAATGAAAAAAAAAACACACCGGTGGAAAAATAAAACAAATGACAACTTACTACTGCGGGTTCCCCGGGGAACAGACCAGGCGAAAAAGATCGTGGCCAGAAAGTAACAAAGTAATCACGGGAAACAGGAGGCTGGAGGTCCAAACAAAACAGGCACAAAACTAGCGACAGGAGGAGCAGATCAAGTGGGTACAGACTAGAGAAAAGGTTGCTGAATCAATTGTTGCTGAAAGACGTTCTGGCAAAGAGAGACAGGTAACTGGGGCTTAAGAAGGATAAGACAGGTGTGCAGGATTACACTAACGAAAGAGCAGCAGGGGAGGAGAGAGGGAGGAGCATCAGGAAGGGAGGAACCGTATCCAGGGCAACACAGCTCAGGATGACAACCATGACAGTACCCCCTCCGCAACGGCCGTCTCACAACGGCCCCCTAGGCTGCTCAGGATGCTCACGATGGAATTGAGAAATCATGTCAGGATCCAAAACGAAACGGGCAGGAACCCAGGAGCGCTCCTCGGGGCCATACCCCTCCCAGTCTACCAAGTACTGGACGCCCCGACCCCGGCGACGCGACTTCAGCAGCCGGTTAACAGTAAAAGCTGGGGCACCCTCAATAAGCCGGGCGGGTGGTGGGGTCTGGAGGTGGGCACTAATGGACTAGAGACGACAGGTTTAACGCGTGAAACATGAAAAGTAGGATGAATCCGAAGAGCCCTGGGGAGTCGCAACCTTACCGCCACAGGGTTCACTAGCTTGGAAACTGGGACTGGACCGATGAAACGGGGAGCCAGCTTTCTGCTCTCAACGCGAAGGGGAATGTCCTTCGTGGAGAGCCATACTCGCTGACCCACCTGAACGTTTGTCCGCAGATCGCTTATACATTTCTGAAGTCCTGAGAAGAGTGGCACGTGCCCTCCTCCAGGCCAGTTGACAGCGTCGCACAGAAGCCAGTGCCGAAGGGACGGAAGAGGCAGCTTCTTCCGCTTCAAACAGAGGAGGCTGATAGCCATAGACGACCTGAAATGGAGTCAACCCTGTGGAGGCAGACGGTAGAGTGTTATGTGCGTACTCGACCCAGGTGACATTCTGGGACCAGGAGGAGGGATTACGGGAGCAGAGAATCCGGAGACCGGTCTCCAGATCCTGGTTTAATCTCTCTGTCTGACCGTTGGATTGAGGATGAAACCCCGAGGAGAGACTAACAGAAACCCCGAGCAGCCGAAAAAACTCCCTCCAAAACTTAGATATAAACTGGGGGCCGCGATCGGAGACAACGTCACGGGGAAGACCGTGGATCCTAAAAATGTGTGAGACTAGAGCTTCAGCGGTCTCTTTAGCTGAGGGGAGAGCAGGGAGTGGAATGAAATGGACCATCTTGGAGAATCTGTCGACTACAGTGAGAATAACTGTGTTGCCCTGGGAGGGAGGAAGACCAGTAACAAAATCTAAAGATATGTGGGACCACGGGCGTTTGGGGATGGACAGAGGTTCTAGGAGGCCAGCAGGGGAGTGATGACTGGGTTTGGATTGAGCACAGGTGGGACAGGCAGAAACGAACTCGCGGACATCCTGAACAAGAGTGGGCCACCAGAACCGCTGGCGGACAACAAATAGAGTACGTGAAACACCAGGATGGCAGAAAAGACGGGAGGAATGACACCAGTCTAGGACCTTAGATCGTAGGGGATCGGGAACATACAGACTACCATCGGGACAGGCGGGAGGGACCTGGCAGTTAGTCAGCGCCTGGGACACCTCTTCCTCAATTTCTAACCGGGTGAGACCTAGACGGACAGAGGGTGGAAGAATAAAGTCTGTTTCTGGTCTGGCGGGGGCAGAGTCAAACATGCGGGATAGAGAGTCAGCTTTAGTATTTTTATGGCCAGGGTGATAAGTTAAAGAAAATTGGAAACGACTGAAGAAAAGGGCCCAGCGCGCTTGACGGGGGTTGAGTCTTTTAGCGGTTCGAAGATATTCTAAGTTCTTGTGGTCAGTGAGAACTAGGAATGGTTGCTGGGCTCCCTCTAACCAGTGTCTCCACTCCTCCAGGGCCAATTTAACTGCCAGTAACTCTCTATCGCCTATGTCATAGTTTCTTTCCGCAGGAGTGAGGCGACGGGAGTAAAAAGCACAAGGATGCATCTTAGCGTCAATATCTGCCCTTTGGGAGAGAACAGCCCCCACTCCCACATCAGAGGCGTCAACCTCAACTAAGAATTGTTTCTCGGGGTCAGGCAGAGTGAGGATAGGAGCTGAGGAGAACGCGTCCTTGAGGCGAGAGAAGGCAGAGTCAGCCTCAAGAGACCAGAGGAACGATCTTTTAGTAGAAGTGAGGGAGTGTAACGGGGCAGCGATGGCGCTAAAACCTCTAATAAAGCGCCTGTAGAAATTGGCGAAACCTAGAAAGCGCTGCAGCTGCTTGCGCGACTCTGGAATAGGCCACTCCCTCACCGCACTCACCTTCCCGGGGTCCATCTCCATCCTCCCAGGGGAGATGATGTATCCCAGGAAAGAGATGGAGGGCGAGTGGAAAACGCATTTCTCGGCTTTGACGAACAGATTGTTTTGGTTGAGTCGAATGAGAACTCTCCTGACATGAGTTATGTGTTCAGTCTCAGAGGGGGAAAAAATCAGGATATCGTCTAGGTAGACGAAAACAAACTTATTAAGCATGTCCCCCAGTACATCATTGACTAAGTTCTGAAAGACGGCAGGCGCATTAGTCAGACCGAAGGGCATTACCAAATATTCGAAATGACCTACCGGGGTGTTGAAGGCAGTTTTCCACTCGTCCCCCTCTCGGATTCGGACCAGATGATAAGCATTACGGAGATCTAGTTTGGAAAATATGGTGGCGTCTTGTAAGAGCTCGAACACAGAGGAGATGAGTGGCAGTGGATAACGATTGCGGACAGTGATTTGATTTAGGCCTCGATAATCAATACATGGTCTTAGCCCCCCATCCTTCTTGCCAACAAAAAAGAATCCCGCCCCCGCGGGCGAGGATGAGGGGCGAATGAGTCCAGCCGCGAGGCACTCATTGATGTAGTTAGTCATCGCCTCTCGCTCAGGGGCAGAGAGGGAATAGAGTCTACCTCTCGGCGGCATAGTACCCAGCAGTAAATCAATGGCACAGTCGTAGGGACGATGAGGTGGTAACGAGGTGGCCTTGCTTTTAGAAAAAACCTGTTTGAGATCATGGTAAACTTCTGGAACGCCGGTTAAATCAATGTTTTCCGACGAGGGACCGGATTTCACAAAAGGAGTCGCGGCACGGCTGAGGCAGAGACTGGAGCAGGAGGGATCCCAACTAATGACCCTTCCCTCCCGCCAATCGATATGGGGGTTGTGCCGTGTCAGCCAAGATGAACCTAGAATGAGTGGGAGTGAAGGAGACTGGATAACCTGAAAGGATAACTCTTCACAATGATTTTCTATGATCAGATGAATAGGAACAGTCTGTAGGGCGCTAGGATTCAGCAGGTGACCATCAAGGGCTCGAATCGAAATAGGTCTGGAGTGAGGAACTAACGGAATCTCGAGCTTACGGGCTAGCGTCTCATCAATGAACTCAGTGTCCGCACCTGAGTCTATGAACGCGGCGAAGGGGAACGAGCGGTCAGCGAGCTGCAGCATGACGTTTAAATGAGGTCGGGAGGCCGGCGAATGAGAACTACGAGTGTGGCTCAGCAGTTGCCTCCCGTTCCCTGCTGAGCCCCTCCTTTTGCTGGACATGTCTTGACTTGGTGACCAGGTTTGCCACAATAAAGACAGAGATTGCTCCTGAACCGCCGGTCCCGTTCCTCAGGAGACAGACGCGTCCTCCCCAGCTGCATGGGTTCGGAAGGTGGTTGTGAATTTGGAGGTCCAAACCGTACCGAGGGTGAGGGAACCAGGGGCGGATAACGAGGAAGTGAGTCAATGTGCCGCGGTCTCAGGCGTTTTTCCCGTATGCGGTGATCTACCTGAGTGCATACGTCTATCAATCCGTTGAGACTGTCTGGGAGTTCTCGCACTGCTAATTCATCTTTTAAATATTCCGACAGCCCCTGGTAGAATCTCTCAGCAAGGGCAGGCTCATTCCAGTAACAGTCTGCAGCTAGGGTGCGGAATTCAACCGCATACTCTGCTACGGTCTTGCTGCCTTGAGTAAGTTTTGATAGCAGCCTAGAAGTATCCCTCTCAGCTCTGGCAGGTCCAAATACTCTGAGTAGCTCGTCTGCGAATCGCTCAAACGAACGAGTGGATGCCGAACCCCGTTCCCACTCTGCCGTTCCCCATATACCTGCAGGACCCGAGAGCAAGGAAAAGGTATATGCTACACATGATTCCTCTGTGGGAAAGACAGAGGGTCTCATTGTAAATTGAAGCCTACACTTAGCTAAGAAGGTCCTACACGTCTTAGGATCTCCGGAATAAGGTTCCGGAGGGGCTACACAAAAATCAGAGGAACGAGAAGCGACTGGTGCTGAGGGAGGGGGAGTTGGGGTAGGAGAAGAGGGAGCTATTGCTGAGGAAGTGGCGAGGACCCTTTGGAGATGTTGAGAAATAGTCCGCAATTCGGTCTGGATCTCGGCTAGACTGGTGTCGTGTAGAGAGAGGGCACTCTCTATTCTGCCCTTCCACTCCTTCACCTCTGCAGGGTCCATAATTACTTTAGGCCAGAACGTACTGTCACAATTATGTTCTTATGTGGACCCAGATAAGAGGCAGAGTCAGAAGGTAGTGAAAGAGCAGAGATTTTATTGGAAGCGGGTGTTGTGGAATCTGGTTGGAGCTGTGCGGGGTGGCGAAAACTCTGTTCAGGAGCCGGACAGGTCTGAGGCCTAGGGGTAAACAGAGGGTGAGTAAAGAAAACATAAACCAGAACAGAGGACTAATGATAACGGGCTTACGGGAATGATGAGTGGAGGGAGAGGTGTAGGACTCTCGGCCAGGTTGCGGGTGAACACGAAAAGGTGGACCAGACGGGGATGGTGAACTCAGAAGGGTTGTCCGGATATGATGAACAAAGTAACAATTTAAGAAACAATAAACAAAGTAACAACTCAAAACGGTCGAGGCAAAAACTTCACTCGAGAGAAAAGATTTACTAATAATTTTAGAGAATGAAAAAAAAACACACCGGTGGAAAAATAAAACAAATGACAACTTACTACTGCGGGTTCCCCGGGGAACAGACCAGGCGAAAAAGATCGTGGCCAGAAAGTAACAAAGTAATCACGGGAAACAGGAGGCTGGAGGTCCAAACAAAACAGGCACAAAAACTAGCGACAGGAGGAGCAGATCAAGTGGGTACAGACTAGAGAAAAGGTTGCTGAATCAATTGTTGCTGAAAGACGTTCTGGCAAAGAGAGACAGGTAACTGGGGCTTAAGAAGGATAAGACAGGTGTGCAGGATTACACTAACGAAAGAGCAGCAGGGGAGGAGAGAGGGAGGAGCATCAGGAAGGGAGGAACCGTATCCAGGGCAACACAGCTCAGGATGACAACCATGACAGAACGAGCTCAACAGAGGGACAGCGCATGTTGCCTCTGTAAGTAACAAAGTCAGAGAGGCCAGATGGTTTGGACATGTGCAGAGGAGGGATAGTGAATATATTGGTAAAAGGATGTTGGAGATGGAGCTGCCAGGCAAGAGGGCGAGAGGGCGACCAAAGAGGAGATATATGGATGTTCTAACAGAGGACATGAGGTTAGCCGTTTGTCCGTTGGTGTCAGAGTGGAAGATGCTCAGGACAGAGTGAAGGGGAAACAGATGATTCGCTGTGGCGACCCCTGATGGGAAAAACCAAAAGAGTAGTAGTAGTAGACACATTTATCATATAATTTACAGTTCTCAAAACTGTCAAATTATAATGACAACTAAAATAACTTTGTTAATCTAGTGTGCAGCAAGATTTTTTCCATTTTTGTATAAGTCACTGTCAAACAAGTAAGCAGTGCTCTCATTTTTGGGATGCTAATCTTTCAAATATACAAAGCTTTTTCATGAGAAAGTATTTCTGATTAATCAAAGTAAATTCATAGTATTGTATTTAATTTCATTGTGTTATTGTGTGTTTCTTTTAAACCAATTAAATCATGTCTTACTTATGCAATCTCTTCTTAGTCATGTTTGTAAAATTTTTGAGATTTCAGTTGTTAAAAAAACCTTTTTGAGAGTTGTTTTGTCTGTGCTTAAATATGCTTTAAAATGAATTGTTTTTAAGAATTTGTGATTTCTTTCAATAAAATAACAAAAGATAATAGAAACACAAAATTGTTTTGATGTTTCCAAACTTTTTCTTGGTAGTGTATATATTACAAATGTCATGATTCAGTCCCTCACTTCCACGTCCTGTCCTGGACTTTTATTTTGTTGCCTTTTTCCCAACGTCCTGTTTCCATTTCTCAGTTAACTTTACCAACTTCACCACGTCTCATTAACCTTAATTGGTTTCACCTGTTCCCCCCTTGCCTATTTATATCTGGACCACAGCTTTCTTGTTAGATTGTCTTTCCTCATGACTGCTCTTCAGTCCTCCAGGACTCTTTCAAGCCACATGTTGGACCTTTGTACTCTGTTTGCCTATTCCTGCCTGCAGAGCTGCCACCCATCTACAAGCCAGTCCTCTGGTGACTTGCCTGCACAACTACAACTCATCTGTTAACCTGTCTTCTGGTGAGCTGCCTGCACAGCCACAACTTGTCTGCTAGCCCGTCTTCCGGTAACCTGCCTGCACAACTACTGCTTGTCCACTAACCTGCCTACTTCTGACCAGTCCATTCAGTCTCACACTTGCTACCTGTCAGTTTTACTGGCTGCTGGCTTAGTGTTTTGTCTACCTACTGGCTCCTCGAGTTGTCTGTCTGTCCAGGATCCTTCAAATACTCCTTCCCTGTGTACACCTGTCTGAATTACCAAGTACCCGGTATCATCCCTACCTTCTGTAACAGATTGACCCATTCTCAGTAAACTATTGCTGTCAGACCTGGTTATAATAACACCATTAAACCTTCCTCCTGTATCTTATATTTCTGGGTCCAAAGAACAAATCCTGACAACAAATTTTTTTGTTTTTTTTTTTACATCTGGCACTAAAAATTATGTTGCAATTATGTTGCAGCTTTCTATGTCAATTCCAGTGTTGAGTGTTAAGTGTAGCATCCATTTCTGTGTGATAAAACCTGGTCCTGATCTACATTCTTCTACCTTGAGGTAAAAGTGTTTCCTTAACTTCCCCAAATATAAAGGAACAGAAAACCTTTGCTCCTCTACACCTCCCCACATCTGTTCCCAAGGTTCACAGACAGAATCCACATCTCTGGCTGGCACCCCAGCCATTAAGACTAATCTCGTAACATAACGTATGTAACATAAATCTCCCTTCAGACTCAACTAGCAGACCAAAAGGAAACAGAGGGAATGGAATGTAAGAACTTTCTTTTGGACTCCTAACCCTAGAAACTGGACATACCAAATTTCATATGTGTATGTGATGTATACCATCATGTTCAAGAGACATTATGCTACAGTTTGGTGTAACTCTGGTTATTCTAGGTAAAAAATTCATGAAGTTACAAATTAGAAAGTTTTATCCCGGAGTAACACGGCACACCATTGCCATCTGCTGGGGGAAATGATAGGTATTCTAGGCGGGGCTCACTATGTCGCAGACCGTGTTTGGCTGAATAAAGTTAAAATTTAAATGTCATACTCTTAACAATTCTGTACATTACACACACATCTTGCCTATACGTGTATACACCCGCTCAGGTACACGAACGAGATAATGTCATGTTTAGTAATTCAAACCTACGATGCGTTAATTATGTCCCAATGACGTATGATTAAAATTACGAATTGTTGTTGTATGCTATCACTGTATTAATAGGTGTCAAACAAAACTGATTCGAATTGTAAGAAGTCTTGGATGTCATCTGCTTCATTTTATCCATGTGGACCTACATACGCATGTTATGTAGGAGACATTGTGAACTTCATGTATTCTATCACATAGTTAAGAACGTGAACTGTTATGATTTTTCAAATGACATAGAAATGTAATATGTTTCTTTGATGGTGTGAAACACTTTTGGCCTGGTGACCGGAGAATTCGTTTAATTAAACTTCGAAAGAAATCAAACAGAGTTTAATGCGAGAGGAGGGACTAGCTCTGCTCTTCGCGGTAAATTTAAATTTTAATTCTGAACCTCATGTAACACCCCAGGTATAAAGGAGACGGTTCTCTTCTCTTGAATTTCTCTTTGATTCGCGCTTCGTCTGTGCTCTCCTTTTCGGCCGCTCGTTTCTCCTCGCCTCTTTATTTTTCTACATTGCGTAGTCGACGACGACATTTTTTGCTCAACCTTCCATTTATGCTTTCTTTGTTTGGCGAGACAAACTCTCTACATATATAATCTTAAGTTTTTGTAACCACCTTGTGAAACAAGAATCCCAAGCAAACATTGATTTTTGTTTGTACGAATAGGGAGACAATCCCACTATTTGAGCCAAACCTCACCAGGATTTTTATTCAAGATTACATTTTCTTTTTTTTTTTTTTTTTTTTTTTTATAATTGACTGAATTGGTTTGATCCAATATCTGGGCTCCAGCCGCTCAATTTTTGGCTAAATTAAACTGACACTGAGACAACCAACGGACTCGGGTTCCTCCAGCTGTTGATCCGAGTTGCCCAGCTGATCAGGCGCATCGTTCGGGCCGCTTCCTGCTGGAAGCGAGGAACCACATCTCGCAATTCGGCCGCAGCGCGGTACCGACTTGCGCCGAATACGGCAGAATGACCTGCAGCAGCACAAGGCAAGAGAAATATCTTTCTCTATTTTATGGAAAGTCTGGTGTCTAAACAGTCGCTGAAATAAGGGAGCCCTCCTAAAGTTACAAGTATTTCTTCCGTTACTTAGAGGTGAATAGTAACTACACTTTCATTTGTCCCAAATTATCACACCCATTTGCATACTTATCTGTTCATTTAGAATTGGTTATTTCATGTTTGTTGTCTATTAATTTATTCAATTCATTCCATATATCTTTATACATACTCACACTTATCTATATTCATTGTAGTTGTAGGTTAATAAATAATTGAAAAGAACTGTGTTTGTCTTTCTTCAGAGAAACAGACGAAGTCACTGAAACGGTAAAGAACTCATGACAGAGACTGATCTTGGGTCAAATTGTTGTTTACTTAATTCTATTGTTACTGTGGACCATCAGCGGTTCAGATAATATTTTAAACACAGCTTGGTTCAGCTTATAGACCTGGTGCCCTAATTCGAGGAAATTAATGCTTTTGTATTAATATCAAATTACCCAAAGTTGCATTAGATTGCTACATAAGAGTACTCTGATTACATTTTAGATGTAATGAGTAATCTAACGTGTATGTGTACTTAGCTGTTAAGTTACATTTTCAAACATGAAATCTTGTAATGGTCACCGTGACTGGATAATGTTACTGTAAGACCCAAAAGCAGAAGCTGAGACACACCAAGAGTGCAGAAGGTTTATTTACACATGAACTTCTTTAAACACTTATACAATTATCACAGAAAATACTGATACAATAATACTCAGCACAACACTTGAGGAGATACTATTAACTCAAAGACAGAAACTCAGACTATAACAAAACTCAATCTTAATGAGAAGACTAACAGTATAACAGGGAATATTATTAATTAGCGAGATGCACCAGAACGAACCAAGCCCAAAACTCAGCACAAGCACTTAAATACAAAACATGCAGGGGTGATGAAAGTGAAAAGCAAAGGGCGAGGGCACACAGACGAGAAGGGGAGGAGCATTGAATCCAGAATCCTAACGATGATGATGACGATGAAAGGCAAACAGCAAGAAAAACACTTATATTAAACTTATAATAAATCTGTTAATTTTAATCTACCAATTTCTGTACTTTCTGTCACAATAACAGAAATCTGCAGTGAATTTACTTTTTTAGTATATGCACTTTAATTTAAGTATGCATGTATCTGTGTTCAGGTATGTGATTAAGACCTACAGTATATACCTATAGTGCCATAACTTGAAGCCTTTGTGGGAATATGTACTAGACTGGCCACTTTTAATTTTTTTTTATGTAAGGCTGTACAGTAAAGGACTGTAAATTGGCAAATGTGTCAGGGCCAAATAGGCTGTGCTATAATGGTAGAGTAATTATAAAGGTCTTGACTAAAATAACAGGCATGAGGAATAACAAAGGAGTTTTAATTTTTTTAATGACAGTAACTTTGTAATGTAATTAGTTACTTTTAAAAGTAACATTCCCCAACACTGGTCAGGTTCATAGCACATGTAACATGTGAAAATATTTCAGTGTGTTACACAGGTTCCTTTTCGTTTCTAACTTTGACAACCTGTTTAAAAATAGAATATTTTTTTAAGAAAAGAGATTGTCAGAGTATTCCTGGGGAAACCCTAATAAATATAAAATAAATTTTAAGTAATAATGAGACAGGCTTAGGTAGTCTAGACATGGTTTTCTTTTAATGGAAGCATCTTCAGTACACAGTAATACATATTTTGTAGGTATCACTGTAGTAAAACAATAATGTAATACATATATTTAGTTTTATTGTGTATTCACAGGAACAACATGATATTTCAGTTGATATAATACACAACTGTATGATAATATAATAAAAAACATGACTGGTTAATCATTTAGGAGATTATTATTAGATTATCTGAGGCAGTTTGTGTTTCTCTTTCAGAAACATTAATAAATAAATAGATCTTGCAGAAAGTGAAATGCAATAAAAAATGCAATTAAATTATTACTATAAAAATTTGTGTTAAAATTATTCTTTAAAATAAATTAAAATAAAATTTGGATTTAAAATGATTTGTGATGTATCAAGGTTACAACTGTGGCATTATCTCAGCGGTGATTAATTATAGTGATCGTGTTTCAGTGGGTTGGTACATCCCTCCATCATAGAATGGCTTCTTTGATCTTATCGTTAAGGCCTGTATTTGTTGAATAGTTTGTTCAACTTTGAATATATTATCAGTAAATTCTTTCCAAGTCATATACGAATTGCAGTCCTCCAAATTATTCTTGCATTGCCACTGGAAACAAAGTTATTTTTCATACTAGCGACAGCAGTGATTTGTAAAAGGATTTCACACCTACAGCAGCACTGACACTATCATTGGTTTATCAGCAGCCATGACAGCAGCACCAGGCAAGGATGCAGTGATGACACTGATCATGTGACTTACTCCACTTGATGTTGCTGGTGGGAAAATAAATAAGACATTACTTTAACAGAAACATTTGATTTGTATTGTAAATATTTGGTAAGGCAGCATTTAATGTTGGTTACCTGTGCCATTCACAAAAATGGAGTTTGTGTCAATGTTGAAATCTGTGACATTTGCAGCTGCTGTAATTAAAACTTTTGCAATTTCATTGGCGTTTGGGGCGAAACCAGATGAAAATCCAAGCGTCACATTGTTGATGATCGATCCATTACTACAAAGGAAATCCACAATTATATTGCATTATACATTGTAATAATGCAGGCTTTTATGATTATGTCAGTATAAAAATTTTAAATTACCTGTATCCAATCACTTCCATGAGAACATATGTAGAAAATGCAGATTTGTAGTAAGGTCCAAGCTGCAGAAATAGATGAAACATATCTGCTAAGTACATTTATTCTACCTATATAATGTTTTTTTACTTGTTCAGTTTGCACCATGGAGTATAACATTTTGCTATTAACATGTTCATTCCATTCATTCCTTGAGTTTCTTTACCGACTATTGTATATTTAATCTGATGTATTTTGTTCATACAAAAGTATACACTAAAATATTAATTCAGACGTTTTTAAATTAGACTTATTATACAAATATAAAATGCGTGTAATTAGAAATAGATGAAGAGGTGTTTTCATTTCTCTAATTGCTTCAATTCACTATTATTCTACAGTGTTATTTGGGGGAATTTAATATGTACAGGGCCCACAATTGGTGTATTGTGACTCAGCCAATTAATGCAGAGCACTGAACCTATAATTATGCATCTTTATCCTGACTACTCAAATTAGTTTAAGTAGTTTAGAAATCCCGTGTTTCATTTATTGTTAGTCGTTACTGTCCATTTATAGCAGTAGTGAATGGACAGAAATTTCAGACAGAAATCTCCCTGGACAATGATGTTTGCAGATGACAGGTTTGCTCTGGAAAGAAGAGGCATGAAAGTCAGTCGTAGTAAGACAGAATATATGTGTCTAAACGAGAGGGAGCGAAGTAGAAGCGTGAGGTTACAGGAGGCTGAGGTGAAGAATGGGCAGGAGTTTAAGTACTTGGGGTCAACAGTTTAGTGTGATGGGGAGTGTGGAAAAGAGGTGAAAAGGCAAGTGCAGGCGGGTTGGAGTGGGTGGAAGAAAGTGTCAGGAGTGTTCTGTGACAGAAAAGTGACAGCAAGACTCAAAGGAAAGGTGTACAAGACAGTGGTGAGACCAGCTCTGCTCTATGGGTTAGAGACAGTAGCAGCGAGAAATATTTTAAGTAATATAATTAAGTAATTATAATATTTGTCAATTTGTTGGGTTATTTTATGAGTAAATTTTTTTACTTTAATGTGCAAGAAGAATTACTTTAAAGTCATATACTGCAGTTTACATGGCGCAAATGAATAATCTGACGATTTCAATTATTGATAATAAAGATAAACTATAATAGGAAAGACCAAAATTCTCCTTCCCCTTGGCAAGTGCAGATTGGCGAAAAGGATGAAAAAGGTGTGCAGGTGCAAAGTAAAAATAACTACTGCGAAAAGAAGGAGGACATTTAACATTTTAAACTAAGACTAAAACATTTTATCTTCTAAAAAGTTTCTCTTGATTTGGGTTGCCTACCATTTTTGACTTTACGAGAGATACTTACTGTCGAAATGATCTTTGAGGTTCGGCTTCTAGCTGCTGGGGATGACAGATTCCGCAAGTCACTTGTAAATGTTTCTTGAGTTTTGAAACTCATATTTGTTGTTGTGGCTGGCAGAATAGTTGCTGTACTTGTTGGTGCAGATGCGGTATTTGTAGGGGGTGATATTGTGTCAGTAACTGTTGTATATGCATTTGTGGCTGTTGTTGCACCAGTGGCTGTAGTTGAAGCTGTGGCAGTTGTTGTTTCACCTGCAGCTGTTGCTGTTGATTTTGCACCACCTGTTGTCGTTGTTGTTGTAGTTGTTGAGGCATCAGTTTTTGTTGCAGCAGCTGTAGTAGTTGGAGTTGCAGTTGTTGTGACAACAGTTGTTCCTACTAAAGTTGTTATGGCATTAGCTGTTGTTGCTGCTATAGTTGTTGTTGCAGCAGCTGTTGTTGCTGCTATATTTGTTGGAGCAGGAGATGCAGCTGTTGTAACATCAGTTGCTGTTGCTGGTGTAGTTTTGTGGCATCAGCTGTTGTTGCTACAGTTGTTGAAGCACTAGCTGTAGTTGTTGGAGCTGGAGTAGTTGATGCTTCAAGTGTTCTTGCAGCAGCTGTAGTTGGAGCTGCAGTTGTTGTGGCATCAGTTGTTGTTGCTGCTGCAGTTGTTGAAGCATCAGCTGTTGTTGCTGCTGCAGTTGTTGACGCATCAGCTGTTGTTGCTGTGGTTGTTGTGGCAGCCACTGTGGTAGTTGGAGCTGCAGTTTTTGTGGCATCAGTTTCTGTTGCTGCTGTAGTTGTGGCAGGAGCTGAAATTGTTTTTGCCACGTCAGCTGTTGTTGGAGCTGTAGTTGTTGTGGCATCAGCTGTAGTCGACAGAATTGCAGTTGTTGTGACATTATCTGTTGTTGCTGCTATAGTTGTCGTGGCAGGTGCTACAGTTGTTGTGGCATCAATTGTTGTTGCTGCTGCAGTTGTTGAAGCATCAGCTATAGTTGCTGCTATAGTTGTCGTGTCAGGAGCTGCAGTTGTTACTTCAGTTATTGTGGCAGCACTTGAATTCAGAGTAGGTGTCTGAGCAGTGACTGGTATAGAAGAAAGCTCAAAAGCCACTATTTTTTAAGAGCAGAAATATTAATTATGTTTAATTTTTGAAAACCCTTTTAAAAAAAAACTTAAACTTTTATGAACACCTTTATTTTTCATTACAGTATGCAATTACTTACCTGTAAGTATCAGCAAACGCAATATTACTTGTCCAACACCCATTGTTTCTGCCTCTGAACCTACAACAATGACAGTGCAGAGACCTGATCACAAATGTTTTTATAGCTCAGTTTGAAATAATAACACATTTTGATGTTCGCTAGAGCTACTGAAGAAGCTGTTATGTGATAAGGCTGTTTCATATGCCATTATTTACACTGGTTCATATATAATGATAATAGATCGAAGATCTCACAGCCTGCTAAGTACACCTGAATTTTTTGCTGTTAAACAAGTCTGAATAGTGGTGTGTGTTGTTGCTGAACATCCCAAAAATAAGCTGCTAATACTGTTAATCTGAGAATAGTGAGGATACTTGCAGCCTCTGTAAGCCTAGCACCACTTACACCTACCACTAATGTATGAAATAAGACTCAACACATTAAAGCTCAACTGCCATAAAGTTAATATATTAGCTGAATATCCAACATGATCCGTTAGTAACTTTCACTTTTTGCATGTGGCATTAATTTTAAATTTCTGCATGTTTAATTCAATTCAGATATTTCAGTAAACCTACTTTGCATTTGTGTAGTTCTTGTCCTTGAAAAAATGAAGATCAAAATAGCAGGATTTTTGTTTTTTGTATAAAAACACAAAAATAATTGTATATTGCATTTTCTGGCTATGTGTTGTTGGGCAGTTTATTTAATAGGCTCCATTATAAACACACCTTCTTTGTTGTAGGGAAATTTCCTTTTTTCTTTTGATTCTTATTTTTAAACTTTTTTAATACTTTAATGTGGTGTCACCACAGTAGAAATGACAAATTCTTCATTCTGCACTGACTGATATCAAGTAGCCCTACTTCCTTGTACTTTAAGTACAAAATATATATAAATAATATACCGAGAGAGCTGAGGCATGAGTAATAGGACAAATAGTAATAGGATGTCCTTCTCAATTAATGTTGTTTTTTGTTTATTATTTATATATTTATTTATTTATGTGGCTAAGAAAGGTTTTAAAGCAGGATGACTGTAAAAAAATACAAAACTAATTATTTTATGCGTCTACTGTAATGAGTAAGAGTGCACTCTTGAATATTTTTTCACTTGGTCCTTAAAAATAATAGATACATGTGATTAAAAAGTAAAATATTTTGTATGCTTCCATTTCTTTGATCTTTTTTGTCAAACTTACAGGATGATTAAAAAAAGAAAGTATTGTAAATGTTACAATAACCTAAAAAGCTGTCTTACCTGTTTTGTGTGATGCCTAACTAACCTGCTAAACTGACATATACTGTTGTTCAATAAAAATACAAGCACCAAATTTACTTACCCAAAGCAATCTTCAAAATCTATTAAAAAAAGTATTTTAGAGTTGCTGTCTTTTAGAAGCTCCTTAGGTTCCTCAGTGCATCTAATGTGAGGCACCTGTTGCTGCGTTCTTATATATTTGCTGTTGCATCAAACCATGTGACTGATATCAGTGAGTAAATCATCGGAAATGAAACTGAGACATTGTTAGTTTTATAAATAACAAAACTAAACCCATCATCCTTTTTTCTATGTAGTACAGAAATTCTGGCTGTCACCTTGAACAGAACCTATTCACATAATAACCAATTTGAGCTGCTTAACAGGCCAAAAAGTAATATAAATACTGACATGGTTATTTTACTACATTATTGCTATAATTTATTATGTTATTTGACTATACAAATACATAGTTTGCCATTTTACACATGTGCACCTATATTTTTAGGTTATCCTGTTCTTTTAGATTTTAAGTTTTTACTGAAATGAGAAATAAAATGTTTTGGCAAAACATCATAGGTAAGAAAAACAGAGGTGTCACACCTTTAACGGTAACACAGAATCCTAATTTAGTATTCATAGACATTCATTGGTTGGCTGAGATTACTACATTGTTATGACATCATCAGACTTAGTAAAGGCTTTCGCAAAGCAATTCCCCAACATCTGATCAAGCTGATAACATTATTTTTGGAGCACAATCAGACAAAAGGAGATGACTGCAGGTGTTTTGGAAATGGTTAAATAATATCCCGCCTATGCTTTTACATTTTTTACTGATTCACTATCAGTGTGAATTATGTTTTTTTACATTTGTGTTATTTACATTGTAAACAAATCCCATAAAAGGACTGAAGCTTCGGAAGCTTGTAACACTTCTGGAGAAATCAAAAGTTGTGTTCTTCCTCAGTAGTTGCCCTATTGTAGGATCACTTAGTTCTTGAGGGCATGTCTTCAAATTATTTAATTGTATTCTATGGGGTATTCAGAAAACTGAAAATTTCTCGTATTCATCACGTTTTATGGTTTTTAATAATCTTTTCCCTGAGTATTTCACTGATTTACTGTTTAACCAGCTGTTAGACTTCTGAAACTAAATGACTGCATCAAGTTTAATTTTCATTAATTACTTTAAACGGATGAATATTTTGTTTTTTTAATTTTTACAAATTGTGAATACTTTGTGAGCAACACAGAAGTGGAGTGGTTTGCACTGCCACCTCAAGGCTACAAGGTCCCAGGTTCAAATCTACCAACCAATTGGGCCCTTGTTGCATGCTCTACCACTGCGTGTGTAGGTTTTATCTCACAGTCAAAAACATACATGTCAGGCTAATTGGTGGCTTCTAGATTTTATTTATTTAAAAAAATGCAAATTACATTCACCATAATTAAGTATTGTGATAACAAAGTTGAAGACTGAAAAGGGAATATTTTTTATAAACCCTGTAACTGATGAATTGGACTCTACATCTTTCTACACTGTGTTTTGTCTTTGATTGTGCGAGTAGATGTGCCTAAAACACCTACTGAGGCCTTAGGTGTTGCTGACATAGCAGTCACAAGTGTCCAAGGACAAATGTGTGTCTCTGACCACCTACTTTTCTTCTACCCTCTTTCCTCCCTCTTGTCAACACCCCATCTCTAATTCCTATAACAAATTTACTTAAACAGATACACTGTTCCAACATTCATATCAAGACACATTCAACAAACTGTCAATTAGGCTCCTGAAGAAGTATCACGGAATGTGTGTGGCTTTCAAATCCAGGTTAAAAGAATAAAATTGGTCAACGATTTAATGAAAATCAAGGCTGATATGCTGCCTACAGGGAAAGACATATAAACTAAATTAGAACTGTAAAACCGCAAATAATTCAATAAAAAACATATTTATCAGCATACAATTCCAAATACCTTGGTATGGCCATTATTTTCAATAAAACATAACAATATTATTCATCCCAAAACTAATCAGTGTCTCTGTACTGAAATAACAAATAACATCTATAAACTACTTTGGACTTGGTGATTACTAATGTAGAGGCAGTCTTGCGCATGTCCAGCGATCCAACAATTATCCACTCCAGAGATTGATGAATTATAAAAATGCTGCAGCTTTATTGGAATTCTGGGTTCCACAGTTGATCTGATGATAATAATTCTACAGATCATGTTGTAATAACTAAATTTCCACTGAGCATAAGTATATCTAATAAGTTCACTTTTCTACCCTGCATCAGTCTTTCTCCAATTGACCTTTTCCTCACAGCAATTCATGTGTTACATTCACAAAAATGTAACAGAAACTACAGTAGAGATCGCTGACTAGAAATCAGTTCCCATCTAGAAGCAGTTCATATACAAAACCAACATTAGCAACACTCTCCCAAAAACAAGAACCTGCAAACGCCCAACTCACCTTTCAAGTTCCCTGGGGAGACAGGCCACAGTAATCACACATGGGATGACATTAAACTTTAACACTTCTCCAGGGAACCAGACAAGGATACCAGACAATCTCCTACAGCTGTGAACTGACAAAACAATAACAATAAAGCAATCCAATGTCACCACTCACCAAGGATGCCTGGGATTCGGCAGCAAAATTAATAATTCTGCCAGGCTGACAGAGCTTTTTAGACTCAACTACTTCCTTCAAAACAGACAGATGATTAGCAGCATTTACTTAAATTACCACTCTAACTGACTGGGAACAACAGCAACATAAGAACCTTCCACATATTAACTATATGTTCTCAGTGCTTCCAAGAAACTACAAAACTCATGGATTGAATTAGTATAAAATCACTGTATAAATATTTCAATAGCAGACCTTATTTTCCTAACTTGATCAAGAAAACAAATTACTTAAAGAAAAAGATGTTTACAACTCTGACACCCTGGTGGAATGCTAAAATAACAAAATTATCACTAACCTTGAAGGTACAACACAATCTGGCATAATTCCGACTTCCAATAATCTCTATTTACTTTCGACTCTATTTACTTTCAGAATTGCTCACCTTTCTCACCTTTTTAAAAATAACAAGCTCATATTATCAAATTCACTGATCCAGAGGTAATGAGCTACCTCTAATACCAAAAATTTTAAATCCATAATTAAATCAAACCCTCAAAATGAGATAATGAGAAGCTCAAACGATAAGAAAATAATATTTAGACCAGCAATACATCTCAAAAGTTGGAAGAGGGCAATGTTTACCATTGTGTAGCATCCCCTCTTCTTTTAACAACTGTCTGCAACATCTGGAAAGTGAGGAGACCCTTTGCTGGAGTTTTAGGAGAGCAATGTTGTCCCATTCTGGTCTAATGGAGGGTTCTAGCTGCTCGACAGTCCTGGGCCTTTGTTGCTAGATTTTTCATTTTATGATGTGCCAGTTCAGCACCCTGACTCTCCTCCTGCAAAACCATGCTTTTGTGATAGATGCAGTATGTGGTTTAGTATTGTCATGCTGAATATGCAAGATCTTCCCTGAATGAGACATTGTCTGGATGGGAGTATATGTCGCTCTAGAACCTCCATGTACTTTTCAGTAGTGATGGTGCGTAAGCTGCTCAAGTCAGAGGCACTAATGCACCCCACACAATCAGAGATACAAGCTTTTCAACTGTCCACTGATAACACGCTGAATGGTTTCTTTCCTCTTTAGTCTGTAGGACAGGGCATCCACGGTTTCCAGAAAGAATTTCAAAATTAGAATAATCTGACCGCAGAACAGTTGTTCATTTTGCCTCAGACCATTTTAAATCAGCTTTGCCCCAGAGAACACGGCAACGTTTTTGGATTGTGTTCACATGTGGCTTCTTCTTTGCATGATACAGCTTTAACTTACATTTGTGGATTAAACTGTGAACTGTGTTCACACAGTGATTTCTGGAAGTGTTCCTGAGCTCATGCAATGATTCTAGTAGGGAATAATGCCGGTATTAATGCAGTACTGACTGAGAACCCCAGGATCTCTCCACCCTCCATCCCAACGCGGCCACTGACAGACTCTGTAATACACTTTCATCGTGCCTAGACAGTCTCTGCCCGACAACCTCTCGACCTGCTCGCCCTTCAGCTTCCAACTCTTGGCTAACTGACCAGATTCAGGAACAACGTACTGTCCTCAGGGGTGCTGAGAGGAAGTGGCTCCAAGGCTCCATCTGCTCTTTCTGACTAACAGCATTTGCTTGCATCCTTCTCTCACAGTGTCACTAGGGCTAAAACTGAATACTACCCGGACAAGCTCAGCAACACCACGGAGACCAAAAAGCTATTCTCCACTTTTAAGTCATTGCTCTACCCACTGCCGCCTCCGCCACCCACCTGTCTCACAGCCGACGACTTTGCCTCCTGTTTCACCAACAAGGTGGCAGCCATTAGCTCCCAGTTCTCTCCACCAGATGACATCCACCTACCAACATCAAACGACGCACCACACTTCACATTCACAACCCTGTCAGTGGACGACGTATCTACTCTTGTCCTTTTTCGCCCGACCACTCGCTCTCTGGATCCGATTCCCTCCACCCTTCTTCAAGCTACTGCGTCGACACTAATACCAGCCATCACGCAGATCATCAACACTTCTCTCAAAACAGGCACCTTTCCCACCTCGTTCAAACAGGCCCAGATTACTCCACTGTTGAAGAAGCCTTTTCTTGATCCCGCCCTTGTGGCAAATTACAGACCAGTCTCTCTTCTCCCTTTTCTGGCCAAGACCCTGGAACGAGCAGTATTCAATCAACTATCAGACTTTCTTTCCCAGAACAACCTCCTCGATGTAAATCAATCTGGAGAGTGGTCACTCCACAGAGACGGCACTTCTGACTGTTGTGGAATCCTTACGGGCTGCTAAAGCTGGGGAATTCTTCAGTCTTGATACTACTGGATCTGTCGGCCGCCTGTGACACTGTAAACCACCAGATCCTCTTGAATACAGTCTCTGACTTGGGTGTCTCTGGACCAGCTCTAGCCTGGTTTCTGTCCTACTTATCTGGACGAACCTACAAGGTATCCTGACCGGGGGGTGATTCTATCTCTCGTAACCTCTCCACTGGTGTACCGCAGGGCTCTGTTCTTGGTCCTCGTCTTTTTTCAATCCATACTCCGGCATGCACGACCGAACCCTTGCAGATGATCCAAAATGCGCCTTATCTTCAACCAGCCAAAAAGGACTCACGTCACTCCGCTCTTCAGATCTCTGCACTGGCTTCCTGTGGCTGCAAGGAGTTCAAAGCTCTGTCTCTTGCCCACAGAGTGGTCAACTCAACAGCTCCGGCTTACTAAACTCATTCATTCAGATATACAACCGCTGCGCTCGGCCAGCGAACAACGTCTGGTTGTCCCAGCACCACACAGAAGACACCAAGGAAAACTATTCAGTTCAGTGCTCTCACGGTGGTGGAATGAGCTCCCAAACTCTGTGCGCTCAGCGACCTCACTCACTACATTTAAAACACTGCTGAAAACAGAACTTTTCCGTTACTTCCTTTAAAAAAAAAAAACCTTCCTGCTTTTTCTTTTTTCTCTACTTGCATCTCTTGAAACCATAACACTTGTTTGATAGCACTTTACTTTGATGTTTTTCTCCTCTACTAAGATTTTATTGCTTGTTTGTTCCTGACTTGTAAGTTGCTTTGGATTAAAGCTTCTGCCAAATTCCTAAATGTAAATGTAAATGTAGATCACATTCCTCCAGTTTTGGCCTTCAAAATGAGCTAATATTTTCTATGAAATGGTAAAATGTCTCAGTTTCAAAATCTGATATGTTGTTTATGTTCCACTGTGATACATTTATGGGTTGAAAAAATGTGTAAATCATTGCATTGTTTTTCATTTGCATTTACAAATTGTTTAAATGTATTTATATATTTTTTACTTTATTTTAATGCTTCATTGATGTTACTTTGTCTTCTGTGTCTTCGTATTCGTGTTTGCAAAACACAACAGTGAACATAACAGTGTTAGACATGGAAAGGTTATTAAGTGGTTATTGGAAGACCTTGATAATGATGATTCATGTCAGTAACTGTAGCATATTTCGTGCATACAAGTATCCACCTCTAACATCAAAGCCTTTGAGTCAGTGAAGTTATTGACACCACCCTTCAAGCTGGGTGTTTCTTTATGGGGAGTGGCAAGGCTTTTGTTTCTTCAGCTGAAAGCAGTCCTACTGGAATCAGCTCCTCCTGAATTTGAACAACTTGTTTTAAGTACTATACACCCACAAAATAGAAAGTGTTGCAGGAAACTTAGAAACTTAATCATGATTATTGCTTGTGCTCAAGTATTTGTAATTTCACATGTTTAGATTATCATATACCTTTTCTTTAATAAAAGCATCTTTAAAACACAGTGATGCACATTTTATGTCAAACAAAACTGTAATTGATACACATGATTTTAATATTTGTATTCTGCTCATCGTGAAAACTTTCTACACTTATACAAAGAAATAGTTCAGCTCACAGAATACAATACACACACACACACATATATATATATATATATATATATATATATATATATATATATATATAATATTATTGCATAAAAATAAATAAACAGGACTGGTTAATCATTTAGGACATTGTTCAAATTATATATCTCTTTCAGGAACTAATGAGCAGATCTTGAAAGAAGTAAAATACATAATGAAATTATTATTTGTATTCGTCCTAAATGTTATATTTATATCTTAAATTACATTTGTATTTTAAATGATTTTTAAAGATGATTGCCTCAGTGTTAAGTCACTTTTTACAGTGGTCATATGTTTTAGCATGTTAGGTATGTGCCTTTGATGTGAAACTGAGAAATAGACAAATTGTCGAAAAGGCCTGTGTTTGTGTGTTCAACTTTGAATATATTATCAGTAAATTCTTTGCATATCATAAAAATTGCAGTCCTTCGAATTGTTCTTGGATTCTCAATGGAAACAAAGTCCTTTTTCATACCAGTCACAGCAGTGATTTCTACTGAGATTTCACAGGTACATCAGCACTGACACTATTGGTGGTTTGTCAGCAGCCATGACAGCAGCATCAGGCAGGATGCAGCGATGAGACTGATCATGTGACTTACTCCACTTGATGTTGCTGTAAATGTTGAGAAGAATAAACAAGACTTTTATTTAACAGAAACAGTTTTGTAGTCTTCTAAGTATTTGGTAAGACAGCATCTAGCGTAGCTTACCTGTGCCATTCACAAAAATGGAGTTGGTGTCAATGTTAAGGTCTGAAATGTTTGCTGCTGCTTTAACCAAAACTTTTGCAATCTCGGTGGCGTTGGGGGGAAATTCAGAAAAAAATCTCAGAATCACAGAATTGTTGATTGATCCATTACTACAAAGAAAATCCACAATTACACTGTGTTATTCATTGTAATGACTAATGATGTTAAAATTATGTAAGTATAACAATAGAAAATTACCTGTATCCAGTCACTTCTATTTGTGAATATGTAGAAAATGCATTTTTGTAGTAGGGCTCAACCTGCAGAAATATAATCGAAATTTTTATTTTTATTTTTAAATTTTTATCTTAGTTTTAGTCTTATCAGGTGCAGGTGTGAGTCTAAAAGAATGTGTTTGAAAAAAGAACACTGTTTATATATATAATTTTTAATTTCATAATACTGGAACATGGTATGGTCTAAATGGTTTTAAATGATTTATAATGTCTACATTTCACTTTACGAGGGAATACTTACTAGCGAAATGATCTTCGAGGTTCGAGCTTTAGCTGCTGGGGATGAGAGATTCAGCAGATCATTTGTAAATATGTCTTTAGTTTTGAAGCTCAGATTTGTGTTAGAGAATGGCCGAGAAGTTGTTGTGGCAGCAGGCGTTGTCGCTGGTGTCGTAGTGGCCGTTGTCGCTGGAGTCGTAGCGGCCGTTGTGGCTGGTGTCGTAGCAGCCGTTGTCGATGGTGTAGTAACAGCCGTTGTGGCTGGTGTCGTAGCAGCCGTTGTCGCTGGTGTTGTAGCAGCCGTTGTGGCTGGTGTCGTAGCTGCAGTTGTGGCTGGTGTCGTAGCAGCCGTTGTGGCTGGTGTCGTAGCAGCCGTTGTGGCTGGTGTCGTAGCAGCCGTTGTGGCTGGTGTCGTAGCAGCCGTTGTGGCTGGTGTCGTAGTAGCCGTTGTAGCAGCAGCAGTTGTCACTGGTGTTGTAGCACCCGTTGTCGCTGGTGTCGTAGTAGCCGTTGTAACAGCAGCAGTTGTTCCTGGTGTTGTAGCAGCCGTTGTCGCTGGTGTCGTAGCTGCAGTTGTGGCTGGTGTCGTAGCAGCGGTTGTGGCTGGTGTTGTAGCAGCCGTTGTCGCTGGTGTCGTCGCTGCAGTTGTGGCTGTAGTTGTGGCTGGTGTCGTAGCAGCCGTTGTGGCTGGTGTTGTAGCAGCCGTTGTCGCTGGTGTAGAAGCAGCCGTTGTGGCTGGTGTCACAGCAGCTGTTGGCGCTGGTGTCGTAGCAGCCGATGTAGCAGCAGCAGTTGTCCCTGGTGTTGTAGTAGCCGTTGTGGCTGGTGTCGTAGCAGCCGTTGTGGCTGATGTCGTAGCAGCCGTTGTGGCTGGTGTCGTAGCAGCCGTTGACGCTGGTGTCGTAGCTGTAGTTGTGGCTGGTGTCGTAGCAGCCGTTGTGGCTGGTGTCGTAGTAGCTGTTGTAGCACCAGGAGTTGTCCTTGGTGTTGTAGCAGCCGTTGTGGCTGGTGTCGTAGCTGCGGTTGTGGCTGGTGTCGTAGCAGCCGTTGTGGCTGGTGTCGTAGCAGCCGTTGTGGCTGGTGTGGTAGCAGCCGTTGTGGCTGGTGTCGTAGCAGCCGTTGTCGCTGGTGTCGTAGCAGCTGTTGTAGCAGCAGGAGTTGACCCTGGTGTTGTAGCAGCAGTTGTCGCTGGTGTCGTAGATGGGGTTGTGCCTGGTGTCATAACAGCCGTTGTGCCTGGTGTCGTAGCAGCCGTTGTCGCTGGTGTCATAGCAGCCGTTGTGGCTGGTGTCGTAGCAGCCGTTGTGGCTGGTGTCGTAGCAGCCGTTGTCGTTAATGTCGTAGCAGCTGTTGTGGCTGGTGTCGTAGCAGCGGTTGTCGCTGGTGTCGAAGCAGCGGTTGTCGCTGGTGTCGTCACAGCTGTTGTCGTCACAGCTGTTGTCGTAGCAGCCGTTGTGGATGGTGTCGTCACAGCTGGTGTCGTAGCAGCCGTTGTCGCTGGTGTCGTCACAGCTGTTGTCGTAGCAGCTGTTGTGGATGGTGTCGTCACAGCTGGTGTCGTAGCAGCGGTTGTCGCTGGTGTCGTCACAGCTGTTGTCGTAACAGCCGTTGTGGATGATGTCGTCACAGCTGTTGTGGCTGGTGTCGTAGCAGCCGTTGTGGCTGGTGTCGTAGCAGCTGTTGTCGCTGGTGTCGTATTAGCTGTTGTCGTTGGTGTCGTAGCAGCCGTTGTGGCTGGTGTCGTAGCAGCGGTTGTCGGTGGTGTCGTCACAGCTGTTGTCGTAGCAGCCGTTGTGGATGGTGTCGTCACAGCTGTTGTCGTAGCAGCCGTTGTTGCGGGTGTCGTAGCAGCCGTTTTGGCTGGTGTCGTAGCAGCCGTTGTCACCGGTGTCGTAGAATCTGTTGTCGCTGGTGTCGTAGCAGCCGTTGTGGTTGGTGTCGTAGCAGCCGTTGTGGCTGGTGTCGTAGCAGCCGTTGTCGTTGATGTCGTAGCAGCTGTTGTGGCTGGTGTCGTAGCAGCGGTTGTCGCTGGTGTCGTAGCAGCCGTTGTGGCTGGTGTCGTAGCAGCCGTTGTCGCTGGTGTCGTCACAACTGTTGTCGTAGCAGCCGTTGTGGATGGTGTCGTCACAGCTGGTGTCGTAGCAGCGGTTGTCGCTGATGTCGTAGCAGCTGTTGTCGATGGTGTAGTAACAGCCGTTGTGGCTGGTGTCGTAGCAGCCGTTGTCGCTGGTGTTGTTGCAGCCGTTGTGGCTGGTGTCGTAGCAGCCGTTGTCGCGGCTGTCGTAGCAGCCGTTGTGGATGGTGTCGTCACAGCTGGTGTCGTAGCAGCGGTTGTCGCTGGTGTCGTCACAGCTGTTGTCGTAACAGCCGTTGTGGATGGTGTCGTCACAGCTGTTGTCGTAGCAGCCGTTGTCGCGGGTGTCGTAGCAGCCGTTGTGGCCAGTGTCGTAGCAGCCGTTGTGGCTGGTGTCGTAGCAACCGTTGTGGCCGGTGTCGTCACAGCTGTTGTCGTAGCAGCCGTTGTCGCGGCTGTCGTAGCAGCCGTTGTGGCCGGTGTCGTAGCAGCCGTTGTGGCTGGTGTCGTAGCAACCGTTGTGGCAGCTGTTGTCGTAGCAGCCGTTGTGAATGTTGTCGCAGTGTCGTAGCAGCCGTTGTCGCTGGTGTCGTAGCAGCCGTTGTCGCTTGTGTCGTAGCAGCGGTTGTCGCTGGTGTCGTCACAGCTGTTGTCGTAGCAGCGGTTGTGGATGGTGTCGTCACAGCTGTTGTCGTAGCAGCCGTTGTGGCTGGTGTCGTAGCAGCCGTTGTGGCTGGTGTCGTAGCACCCGTTGTCGTCGGTGTCATAGCATCAGTTGTCGCTGGTGTTGTAGCAGCCGTTGTGGCCAGTGTCGTACCAGCCGTTGTGGCTGGTGTCGTAGCAACTGTTGTGGCCGGTGTCGTACCAGCCGTTGTGGCTGGTGTCGTAGCAACCGTTGTGGCCGGTGTCGTAGCAGCCGTTGTGGCTGGTGTCGTAGCAGCCGTTGTGGCTGGTGTCGTAGCAGCCGTTGTGGCTGGTGTCGTAGCAGCAGTTGTCGCTGGTGTAGTCACAGCTGTTGTCGTAGCAGTCGTTGTGGCGGATGTCGTAGCAGCCGTTGTTGCTGGTGTCGTACCAGCCGTTGTGGCTGGTGTCGCAGCAGCCGTTGAGGCTGGTGTCTCAGCAGCCGTTGTGGCTGGTGTCGCAGCAGCCGTTGTGGCTGGTGTCGTAGCAGCGGTTGTCGCTGGTGTGGTCACAGCTGTTGTCGTCACAGCTGTTGTCGTAGCAGCAGTTGTGGATGGTGTCCTCACAGATGTTGTCGTAGCAGCCGTTGTGGCTGGTGTCGTAGCAGCCGTTGTTGCCGGTGTTGTAGAAGCCGTTGTCACAGCAGCCGTTGTGGCTGGTTTCGTAGCAGCAGTTGTCGCTGGTGTCGTCACAGCTGTTGTCGTAGCAGCCGTTGTGGCTGGTGTCGTAACAGCGGTTGTCGCTGGTGTCGTCACAGCTGGTGTCGTAGCAGCCGTTGTTGTAGAAGCCGTTGTCACAGCAGCCGTTGTGGCTGGTGTCGTCACAGCTGTTGTCGTAGCAGCCGTTGTGGTTGGTGTCGTAACAGCGGTTGTCGCTGGTGTCGTCACAGCTGTTGTCGTAGCAGCCGTTGTGGATGGTGTCGTCACAGCTGTTGTCGTTGCAGCTGTTGTCGCTGGTGTCGTAGCGGCCGTTGTGGCTGGTGTCGTAACAGCCGTTGTCGCTGGTGTCGTCACAGCTGTTGTCGTAGCAGCGGTTGTGGATGGTGTCGTCACAGCTGTTGTCGTAGCAGCCGTTGTGGCTGGTGTCGTAGCAGCCGTTGTGGCTGGTGTCGTAGCAGCCGTTGTGGCTGGCGTCGTAGCAGCCGTTGTGGCTGGTGTCGTAGCACCTGTTGTGGCCGGTGTCGTAGCAGCCGTTGTGGCTGGTGTCGTAGCAGCCGTTGTGGCTGGTGTCGTAGCAGCAGTTGTGGCTGGTGTCGTAGCAGCCGTTGTGGCTGGTGTCGTAACAGCGGTTGTCGCTGGTGTCGTCACAGCTGTTGTCGTAGCAGCCGTTGTGGATGGTGTCATCACAGCTGGTGTCGTAGCAGCGGTTGTCGCTGGTGTTGTCACAGCCGTTGTCGTAGCAGCGGTTGTGGATGGTGTCGTCACAGCTGTTGTCGTAGCAGCCGTTGTCGCTGGTGTCGTAGCAGCCGTTGTGGATGGTGTCGTAACAGCGGTTGTCGCTGGTGTCGTCACAGCTGTTGTCGTAGCAGCGGTTGTGGATGGTGTCGTCACAGCTGTTGTCGTAGCAGCCGTTGTGGCTGGTGTCGAGCAGCCGTTTGTGGCTGGTGTCGAGCAGCCGTTGTGGCTGGTGTCGAGCAGCCGTTGTGGCTGGTGTCGTAGCACCTGTTGTGGCGGTGTCGAGCAGCCGTTGTGGCTGGTGTCGAGCAGCCGTTGTGGCTGGTGTCGTAGCAGCAGTTGTGGCTGGTGTCGAGCAGCCGTTGTGGCTGGTGTCGTAACAGCGGTTGTCGCTGGTGTCGTCACAGCTGTTGTCGTAGCAGCCGTTGTGGATGGTGTCATCACAGCTGGTGTCGTAGCAGCGGTTGTCGCTGGTGTTGTCACAGCCGTTGTCGTAGCAGCGGTTGTGGATGGTGTCGTCACAGCTGTTGTCGTAGCAGCCGTTGTCGCTGGTGTCGTAGCAGCCGTTGTGGATGGTGTCGTCACAGCTGTTGTCGTAGCAGCCGTTGTGGCTGGTGTCGTAACAGCGGTTGTCGCTGGTGTCGTCACAGCTGTTGTCGTAGCAGCGGTTGTGGATGGTGTCGTCACAGCTGTTGTCGTAGCAGCCGTTGTGGCTGGTGTCGTAGCAGCCGTTGTGGCTGGTGTCATAGCAGCCGTTGTGGCTGGTGTCGTAGCAGCCGTTGTCGCTTGTGTCGTAGCAGCGGTTGTCGCTGGTGTCGTCACAGCTGTTGTCGTAGCAGCAGTTGTGGATGGTGTCGTCACAGCTGTTGTCGTAGCAGCCGTTGTGGCTGGTGTCGTAGCAGCCGTTGTCGCGGGTGTCGTAGCAGCCGTTGTCGCTGGTGTCGTAGCAGCCGTTGTGGCTGGTGTCGTAGCAGCCGTTGTCGCTTGTGTCGTAGCAGCCGTTGTGGCTGGTGTCGTAACAGCGGTTGTCGCTGGTGTCGTCACAGCTGTTGTCGTAGCAGCCGTTGTGGATGGTGTCATCACAGCTGTTGTCGTAGCAGCCGTTGTCGCTGGTGTCGTAGCAGCCGTTGTGGCTGGTGTCGTAGCAGCGGTTGTCGTTGGTGTTGTCACAGCCGTTGTCGTAGCAGCGGTTGTGGATGGTGTCGTCACAGCTGTTGTCGTAGCAGCCGTTGTGGCTGGTGTCGTAGCAGCCGTTGTGGCTGGTGTCGTAGCAGCCGTTGTGGCTGGTGTCGAGCAGCCGTTGTCGCTGGTGTCGTCACAGCTGTTGAGCAGCAGTTGTGGCTGGTGTCGTCACAGCTGTTGTCGTAGCAGCAGTTGTGGATGGTGTCGTCACAGCTGTTGTCGAGCAGCCGTTGTGGCTGGTGTCGAGCAGCCGTTGTCGCTGGTGTCGTAGCAGCCGTTGTGGCTGGTGTCGTAGCAGCCGTTGTCGCTTGTGTCGTAGCAGCCGTTGTGGCTGGTGTCGTAACAGCGGTTGTCGCTGGTGTCGTCACAGCTGTTGTCGTAGCAGCCGTTGTGGATGGTGTCATCACAGCTGTTGTCGTAGCAGCCGTTGTCGCTGGTGTCGTAGCAGCCGTTGTGGCTGGTGTCGTAGCAGCGGTTGTCGCTGGTGTCGTCACAGCTGTTGTCGTAGCAGCCGTTGTGGCCTGTGTCGTAGCAGCGGTTGTCGCTGGTGTCGTATCAGCTGTAGTTTCTGTTGCTACATTTTTTGTTGTAGCAATAGTGGTCTGAGCAGTGACTGGTATAGTAGAGATCTCAAAAAACGCTATTTTTAAAGAGCAGAGTGATTAATGCTTATTTCTTCAGAAAATTGTTATCACCTTTACTTTGTATCACAGTAATCACTAACTTACCTATAAGTATCAGCAAACTCATCAAAAGCTTTCCAAAACCCATTGCTTCTGCTTATAAACCTATAATAATGGGAAATACAAGATTTAATCAAAATTGCAGTATGTAAACAGCTGACATTGATATGTCGTTATTGTTTGGAATGTTAATGAGAATCTGTTGTGAACAATGCTCAAAGCTGAGCTTAACTAATCATGTTCAAGAAATAGTATGTCTGCAATTTAAAATGTGATTAGAGAAAACTGTGCTTAGGTCTTAGAAATTTAACACATGTACACACCATCTAGGAAGCATGCTAAATGTTATCTTGTTTAACAAAATATAAAAATAATTATTTCATGCTTCCATGTTTTTATGTGAATTCCTAGGCTTTTCTATATATTCTTAAAAACAATCTTAGTATTACAGAAATGAAAAGTCTGATTCTTGTGTTTTTAATACATTTACATCAGTTAATGTTTATAGGTTTTCTGTGTATGTGTTGGGGAGTTTATGTGAAAAAGTCCACATAGTAAACATTTGTACTTGGTTCTTAGTTCTTCATTTTTTTTTCTTTACAAATGTTTTAAATATAATGTGACATCTCTGCAGTCAACATAGCCATAACATAAAACAAAACACAATAAACAAACAATAAAGTAGCTAATAGGGGTTACAATAAGAAAATAGGATGGCTATGAAATTATTATACTGTTAAAATTTTTTTTTTTTATTTGGCTGCACTACATACATGTGATAAAACTGTTTTACAAAAAAGTAAAAAAAAATCTCAGCTAAAGCCTTAATGAAATCAGAATAAGAAAGAGAAAAACAAAATGTTACAATAATCTAAAAAAGGGGAAACAAAAACAAACACACTTTACAGTGTAGTTAACATACAGTTAAGTAAATATATATACATATATATGTAATACAAGCATAAAAATGGACTTACCTCAACCAAAATTCCAATTTCCTTAGGTTCCTCAGTGCATCCAATGTGATGCACCTGGTTGCAGCTGTCTTATATATCTGCTGTTAGGTGAAACCATGTCATTGACATCAGTGAATCAGTCGGTAAAGTATGAAACCAAGAACAAAAAAGTACCGATCAGCTTCACATCCATTGTCAGTTTGATCTCTCAGTCACTAGACAACCTCAGCACTGTTAATTACGCCTTCCACTGAAGTGAACTAACTGGATCTAATTAACTCTCAGAGTTGACATGTATGTATCATACTGCATTATACCATGCTTGTATTATATGTATTAAGATGGCTACTGTGAGATAAAAATGTCCAGCATAAATTTCTTGGGTTTTCATGTTTTGTGCTATTTTCTTTCTGTAGCCACAGCACGTAACAAAACTTACCCAGTCCTTTCTGTATATAGTACTAAATACTGGCTTTCCATTTGCCAAGAATGTATTCACGTAAGCACTAATTTAAACAAATTTAAACACTAATTTAAAGTCATCAAAGTACTGAACAGATTATTAGGCTACATTATTGCCATAATTTATTATATTAGTTGACTATACTAATAAATAGTTTGCCATTTTACATGGGTGCACCTGTATTTTTAAGTTATCTCCCTCTTTCAGAGTTTGTCAAGTTTTTTGACAAATGACAAACCAGTTATGCCAAAAACATAATTTAAAAAATGGGTGTGGCAGACACTTCACACCCTTAACGGTAAGATAAAAACTAAATTTAGGATTGAGGGAAATTCACTGGTCCTCTATGATTACTAAAAGATATGTTACATTATGGTGACCTCAACAAGAATGTTGCTCTCTTTTAAGTGTCTAAGGCAGTAGGTGTGGCTGACATGGCATTGCTGAGGCTGAGGTATTAAAGGTCACAACTTCTTGTACTATTGTGCTCACATAATTAAGCAGCACACCTGTAATTTACATAAAAAGCCAACAATGAGTGCAGTCATCTTTAATGCCAGCTGAACCTTATTTATTGTCATGAAATGGGCACTTTGCTACATTACCCCACACCACACACTATGGACACTACAGACCACAACAGTACTCCACCATCACCATCAGGATCATGTTTTTTGATTTCTCAAGTGCCTTTAATAAAATCCAGCACACCCTGCTGAGAGAAGATGCTGAAGATGCAGGTCAACCACTCCATCATCTCTTAGGTTGCTGACTACACAGTTTATGTGGCTGTGTGAATGTGTGGCTGAGCAGGTGGTCAAAAACACAGGAGCACCTCAGGGACTCTCTTTGCACCCTTCCTCTTCACCCTGTACACCTCTGATTTCAACTCAGAATACTGATACAAGCAAAACTTCTGTCATTATTCTGCAGTGGTTGGGTGTATCAGTGGTGGTAAGGAGGCAGAATATAAAGGCTTGGTGAACAGCTTTGTGGACTAGATCACCCCATTGAAGTCCACGAGATTTTTGTGGACTTCAGGAGGACTAGGAGTAGAGTCAACACCATCTCTGTTGTTTGTGCGGAGGTGGTGCAGGAGTACAAATATCTTCTCTTATACACATCTCTGTGGTGTAAGGGGACAGATATTCACCATTTCATTACATAATAACTACAACAACTGTAACATACATCCACTGTTAGTGTATTATTATCTATTAGTATTAGTGCTTAGTTAGTATTAGATTAGTAAGGTGCTTTCTATGCACAATACAGGACCATATCTCTGCTTTTCAAAGTTCTTCTCATTAAGTTGCACAATGTACAGTGTAGTATTAGTATTAGCATTATTTAATTTTCTTTTAAATTTTACTAATTTCTCAGTATTTTGTTTATATATTATGTGTAACAGCTCCTGCAGCACAAAAAAATCCATTTCAACAATAACCCTACCCTTATAGCAGATTTCGCTCATTATCTGTGCTACCAACAGTGTGGCATGAGCTGCAAGACGTGATATGACGGTCTGGTGGTGGGAGAGTCCCAGGTCGGACTGGGAAACACTGGATTTTAAACCCCTCAGGTGGAGACTGCAACCAATCCATTCCCAAAACAACATCCAATAAATAGTTCTTGGGGTGGGAAATTACGCAACAGAAATGGTGTGGTGAAGGTTTTTGAGTTTTGAGTGATGTTGTCATTGATGCACTGATATGTAAGTAGTGCAATTTTATATTCAATGCTGTAGGAGACTGGGAGCCAGGGGACTTGAGAATAGGAGTGATATGCTCCCGCTTACGTACTCTCATCATCATCAAGAAAAAGCTTAAAGTTCTGAAAGAAAACAATTATCTAACTTTAGGATCGGTTGCAGCTCATCCTCTTAATGAGGTGCATGCACTTATCTCTGTATGTCTGCAAACTGAATTAGCTTGTTAGTCTGTGTCGTTGACCTCCATTATTGTCAAAAGACAATTAAAAACCCAGACTATGACAGTATAACATCAAGATCTTAGACAAATATCTGGTTGATTGAGACTATTTATCTTATCTATTTTTTCCATGCTTGTGGCAAAGAAACTAAAAATAAAGCTTTTTTTGACCAACATAACATATAACGTAAATTTAGTTAGTACAAACATCAGAATTTTTTTTTAAATTTTAGTTACTTCATCAAGGGAAATGCAAACTTTGTACTTTTCTAAATGACATTCTTATACACTCCTGGAGCAGTTCCCTTACTTCGGGTGATGATGAAAGACCATTCATATAGCTTTTGGTGCATTATTATGTTTAGGGTTAAGTTTGCATCTTCTTGTATTCTATTTTAATATAAGGTAAAAGGAGCCCCCCAACCAAGACGGAATGTTTCAAAAGTGTCAACAAGTCTTTTTACGGTTCCCCAGCAGATTAAGCTCTCTTAGCTCATTAAATTCAAACTTAGTGAATTAATTATCTGACACAACAAGGCGTTACGATGCCCACTGGAAAAAATAAAGTATTAGTGAAAACATTTCTTAAACACTCTTCTCAACCTGTTGGACTGCACCTGCAGGTACAGTGCTTGATGTTAGGTCAAATACACCCCGTAATGGTCTTGGCCTTTTCCAGAGGTATCCCTTGTTCCTGGCCATGAGTTTCATGAACGTGATATTCACACATCCAGGGCAGAGTTGGTTCACTGGGTTTTTCTTATGACCTACAAACATGCACTAAAGCAGTTACACTCAGCTGTACCTGCAATGAGAGCCAACACCTCTAAGTCTGAGGCCATGGTCCACTGCTTGAAAATAGTGGATTGTTCCCCTTCAAATCATGACTAAGCTGTTGCCCCAAAAGAGGGAGTTTAAGTCTCTCAGGCTCGTGGGATTGACAGATGGATTTGTGCAGCATCAACAGCAATGAATGTAGTGAATTGCTGTGATGAAGAGGGAAATGAGCTGCAATTTCTGTGTTCAGTCAGTCTGGACTATTGTCATTAGCTCTGGGTGGTGACTGAAGGAATAAGCTTGCGATCACATACAGCTAAAACGAGTTTCCCTCATACATTGGCCAGGCCTCATTAGAGACAGGGTACTGAATTTGGACATGCGTAGAGCTGCTTCTCCTTCACATCGAAAGGAGCCTGTGGAGGTTGATTGGGCATTGTAAGAGGAAGCCTCCTGGGCTGCTTCCATTGGATGTTTTCCAGGGACATCCCTGGAACAGACCCTGAACATGCTGCATTAACATATTATATACTAGTATAGATCCCGGGTTCAGATCCAGGTTGATGGATTTTTTTTATTGTCTTATAGCCTAAAGTATTTTTAGAGTGACTAGACACCTCCAAACAATTTGGAAGGTGTCTAGTCAAAGATCAACAACTGTGACTCACCATGCAATGCAATCCAATGCAGTGAATAATACCTTGCAGATTCATGTTTATTTGATGTTAGGACTGTGACAAACAGGCTGCTCCACCTTCTTCTGTCATTTTAGCGCGTCAAAGCAGGAGATGCCTTGGTGTAATTAAAAGATCACTTCACTAAAATAACATTCCTTCAGTCAATCATTTGTCTTTTCGCATTTTACTGGGTTTTTTATTCACAACAAGGAGAAAAGACGCCTATATGAATGTCTTGTCTTTATTTCTTTAAATACAAGTGTTTGTATTTAAATGGTAAATAGCCACTTACATACGAAGCACTTTTACAATGTAGCTTCTCATCCACCCATCCACACACACACACGGCGATGGCTGCCATGCATCTGAACCATCAGAAGTGAATTGGGGTTCAGTGTCTTGCCAAGGACACAGTGACAAGCATCAAGGAGTGATCAGGGATCAAACCACTGACCCTGTGGTCCATGGACGACTGCCTTACCAACAGATAACTTATTTATTCTTTCTTTGATTAATATGCAGAAACTCTACAAAACATTATTATTTACAACCTTTTCTGTTTTACCTCACCTGAACTTTTAAACTGATTTATGTCCCTGTGATGTCTGAAATCGTCCTAGAACAGTAATACATTTAAATCCCTGACATGCTCACACATCAGGAACAAATAACATGGTCCACACCAGCATAAATCACAATCAGGATCGACTCGAGTAACATACTCACTGAGCTGACAGGTTTGGCAGGGCAAAGTCTAGAATAATGAATCACTGGCTGCTCTAAAATTAAAGCACTGACACTGACGCCAATAAAGACGCAGCAAAAAAAAATATTTTAATAAGCAACTGTGAATCTAGATGTTTGCTGCTGTAGTGACAGAAGTATTCACGCTGACATGTTTTCTTGTCGTAGGTGTGCAGTGACAAATTTGTTATAAAAAACAGAATTAAATAAGGATTATAAAACAAGATTATAAAACCATGGTTCTAAACCATGGGCCTTAAGCTAAAGGATTTTGTTAATAAACCTGCTCTGACTAAGTCTGGTTGTGAAGTAGAGGCTTTAAAACAGTTGCAGTTCAGTATATCTACTCACATTTCAACACAAAAAGAGGCTGCAGAAAACAATATTCAATTTCTGTGTTTGCAGAATAGGAATAAAAAACTATGAAAATTATAATGCAGTAATTCATAGTGTTACTGTGAAATTGCAAAAACTAGTAAAAAAAATAAAGTGCTACAGTAATACAGTAATTTCTGCAGTAAACAAAAAACATTAATTGAACAAGAACAAGACTAGGGACAGGGAGGATGGTGTATGGATTTTACCTTCTGTAATATCAGTGTTTGTAAAGTTCTCACACAAATGGTAATCTTACCTGATCCTTTTTGTACTGCTAAGACTCAGACACATTGGGGTGTAATCAGTGTTTTGCTTTTGAATATGTGTTTTCCCAATGATTGCAAGATAATTCATCCTCAAACAATGTAAGAAAAATGTGTAGAGGTTTTCAGACAAAGTGCAAAGCATACAGTGTGTTTGTACTTTTGGTGCCATTGTTAAACATACAGTAACATTATTTTTCAATTGCTAACTGTCAATACTGAAACCAGTTTTTCAGCACTCTCCGTGCAGTCAGCACCTCCAACTCAGCTCATCACACCTTATGTGATGAGCTGTCGCGTTGTTTTGTTTTGTCAATAAAACAAAACAAAACAACCCTTGCTGCTCAGTATATGTTTATTTAACCAGTCATGTATAACAAGCCTAAAAAAACAGACAGTAGCATTTATCTTTGTAGTTTTAATGATTTGTTACAATATATTTTACTATAAATTGACATTTTGTCTTTTTTGATTCTTACGTGTAACAACTTTCGTTTTTATAAAATATAACAAAAACATAAAAAGTAAATACATAAAACATGAAACTCCTTGGCTGTAATGATAATTACCAAAATAAAAACACCCTATAATCACTCAAACAGATTGTGCGGTACATTCAGAGTAAACACAGTAATCACAGGACAAGTGGGCTGTCTTTAAACTAAAACTGCAGCTTGGGAAATTATTTTGTGTGATTGTAAATATTCTGTTATAATTTTTTACATCTTTCAATATGATTCCTGTAGAAATTCACATAATTTTCAATATTCTTGTTTTGACAACAATGTGGTTGAATGTAATAGCATTGTGTTGTAAAGTATTAATGCAAAATAAGTTGACATCAGAGGTGGTAGATGTACACAAACTCATAACTGCAGGAAAACTGAAAATATTTGTGTAAAAATGTTTGTCTCATTTATTTAACAAACTATGAAAGGTGAAAAAATCATGTCATGGTAATTATTTAAAATTATTTAAACTTACCACTTGTTGTGGGACAATAATAGGGCTGATAACACAGCTGATAAAATTTGAACTGATTTTAACCACTTGACTGAAATAATATAGCTGTAGTGTGTGAGTAAGAGTCCAATATTTCCCTCTGCAGTGGAGTAAATGTAATTGTAGTCTAAAATGGAAATACTCCAGTAGTGCCACAAAAATGTGCTTAACTCTACAATACTTGCTCACAGACATTTTCTGAGCTAATTTCTCAAAACTCAAAACAGCAAGCACAAAATGTAAAACTCCACAAATCTGGAGGAAAGATCAAATACAGTCAAAAGTGTCAACAATGGATGCCTTCTGCATTTTCAGTGTTTAAATTCAACACTTTTGCAAAACTCTTTCTCATTGACAAAACACAGACTGTATGAAGGGTTTTGTAAACGTGGCTTCAGTATTAACTAATACTTGATTGCAATTAACAATAAAACAGTTAACAACAAAAAGTCTCATGAAGGTAGTTATTTTTGCTTTACAGCAATTTAGCATTTTGACATTAATCAGTCTTTTTTGCAAATCTCTAAGCACATTCTCACTAACCAAAAACCTTTTTTCTTTTGACTTGTATTTTCAGTTCATATTGTTCTTGTAAAGGTGTCAACACTTTGCATCTGCTGTGATGATCACTTGTTAGCACACAGACACATGAATCCTGCTCAGCAACAATCCTTTCTCCATTTTGACACATGACAGCCAAGAGACATAAAAGAACATAGAAATCCCCTTGTGTTCATTTAAATAAATGACACAGCAAAGTATTTTCTATCACCACAACTTCCTTTTACTATTTTTATACAGATTGCATGTTAATTTTTCTTGGAAATTGTTTTGAAATTGTGCGCACAACATTTTAACATCTAGACAATAAAAAAAAATCTTAAAGCATTAGAATGTAATAAAAACTGCTGTAACACTCTTCTTTCTATATCAAATGGAAGAAATGGCCTCCTGTAAATATTGTGAATGTCAGGCTAAATTTAAGAAGGAAATAAAAATCAAATGGTTCTGATGAATCATTATGACACAGCGCTTTTTTTTGATGGTGTGCATCACCAGAATCTATTTCTTCATCTATCTCTATAGAGCATCAGATATAAAACAAAAAATGAAAGATTCTGGGAATTAAGTTAAGTTTAATTAAGTTAAGTTTTTAAAGACTTGATCAGACAAATTTCCTTCAATTGCTGCTGTATTTTAAAGTGGAGGTTTATTAATTGTTTCACACTTTTTCTCAATCACTGACATTCACTATCTCAAGTCATTACGAGATAATTAATCATGTCCTTGTCCATTGGATGACGGTGAAGGAATTTGGAACAAGAGCGCAGCCAAATGTTACAGTAGCCCATACTGCTGTGTTAAGCAGAATATGCAGCTGTTTCATGAAACTGGTCATTATTAGTAGTCCATGAGTACTTCTATTTTTGCTGAACTGTCAACAAAAAGCAACAAAATAATTTGTTTGGGCAAGATACGACAAAGAGATACCTTGATCAGGGAATCAATTGAAGAATGAATGCTTCTTACCAACTGACTGAGTTCTTCATCAGAACAGGATAAAATAAAGAAATGAAACAGGCCTATCGTTTTCCTTTTCAAAGAAATTTTGTTCAAAGGCCAGTGCTTGGTAAATGGTCAAGTCAGTTTTACATATTTTGGATGACATATTTCAATACAGTCACATGTGACCCTGTATAAGTTGTAGTACATGTTATGGTATCATTTATTTACATGTTTCATTTGGCATATGCTTTTATCCAAAGCGACTTGGTTCACACACATACACACAAGGTGCTCATCTGGCGTCATAGCAGGAGATGGGGTTTTGTGTTCATAATGTAAAAACATCTAGTGGAAATAGGTTTCTATGGAAGTGTTATATGTTTGTCCCACCAATGTGTAATGGCTATTTGTTTATTTAATGGCTTTTGCATGATGTCTGTTGGCAATGTTTGGTTTTGATGAAATATTACATGTTTCTGAGCCAAAAGTTTGTTTGAATTTAAAGTTTGAAATTTGTGAAGATGGATGTAAAGTTATGTGTTTGTATTTTGAGTTTAAGGGATAAGGTGCATCATTTCAAGAAATATGTGGAAATCCATAAGTTAATTTTCTTATGTCAGCTGTGGCTTTTTTGTGTTGCACTTACACGTTCTCTGGTTTCTGCCCACACTCTAAAAAATGCTTAAATTGTTATATGTCTATGTAAACTAATAAATATTTCAGTTGTCAGATCCTCAGACAAGTTGATCAAAGACTTGGCATAAATACAATCATTTTTGGTCCTTTAAAACAATTCAAAGATCATACACAAAATGCATTTCAGATAAGCAGGTTACCTATGTCTTGCTACTATTTACTATTTTGTTATAATTCTTGTCTGTGCTCAGTCTGGGCCATATCTGGTGTGGTTGGATTTGACCTCACAGCCTTCTGCATTCCAACCCAGTGCTGAGGCATGAGGCCCCGTGTCTCCTGAGTCTAACAGATACAGATTAAAAAGCAGTGGCCCTAAAGCTGAACCCTAAAAAAACCCACAGGTTATGATATTGGTTTGAATAAAGAAATATCTGCCAGAGAGATGTGAAGCAAAACATTTATATAATTCCTACAAAGGGTTAAATTGTGATCAAATGTATCAAAAGAAGATTTGTGATTTTGTCTTAGAATGTAGATCCAAAGACAAATGTGTGAATTTCAAAATTTCAAAACATAAATCTTAATGATAAGCTGAGGTCTTTCAAACAAAGGGTGTGAGATAAAAAACATCCCAAACACTTTGAGAACACATCAGTACTCAGCAGCTACATTTATAAAGAATACGAAATTGGACAAATTATGTTAAAAATGTAGGAGTAAACAATATAGAGAAAAAAAACTACTACTACTCTTTCGGCTTTTCCCATCAGGGGTCGCCACAGGGAATCACCCTTTTCCACCTCCTGGGCATCTTCCTCTCTGAAACCAGCTAACCTCATGTCCTCTGTTAAAACGTCCATATATCTCCTCCTTGGTCGTCCTCTCGCCCTCTTGCCTGGCAGCTCCATCTCCAACATCCTTTTACCAATATATTCACTATCCCTCCTCTGCACATGTCCAAACCATCTCAGTCTGGCCTCTCTGACTAGCTAACACAGGCAACGTGAGCGGTCCCTCTGATGAACTCGTTCCTTATTCTGTCCAAACTTGTCACTCCTAAAGAGAACCTCAACATCTTCATCTCTGCTGCTTCTATCTCTGCCTCTTGTCTCTTTCTCACTGCTACTGTCTCTAACCCATAGAGCAGAGCTAGTCTCACCACTGTCCTGTAAACCTTTCCTTTGAGTCTTGCTGACACTCTTCTGTCACACAACACTCCCGACACTTTCCTCCACCCACTCCAACCCGCCTGCACTTGCCTCTTCACCTCTTTTCCACACTCCCCATCACACTGAACTGTTGACCCCAAGCACTTAAACTCCTGCACCTTCTTCACCTCAGCCCCCTTTAACCTCACGTTTCTACCTTGCTCCCTCTCGTTTAGACACATGTATTCTGTCTTACTACGACTGACTTTCATGCCTCTTCTTTCCAGAGCAAACCTCCACCTCTCCAGCTGTTTCTCCACCTGTTCTCTACTCTCACTGCAAATCCCAATGTCATCTGCAAACATCATCGTCCAGGGAGATTTCTGTCTGACCTCATCTGTCAACCTGTTCATCAGCATAGCAAACAAGAAGGGACTCAAAGCCGATCCTTGGTGTAGTCCCACCTCCACCTTGAACTCCTCTGTCTGACCTACAGCACATCTCACCACCGTCATGCTTCTCTCATACATGTCCTGAACTAATCTGACGTACTTTTTTGCCACTCCCGACAACCTCATACAGTACCACAGCTCCTCCCTCAGCACCCTGTCATACTCCTTCTCTAAATCCACAAAGACACAATGCAGTTCCTTCTGACCATCTCTGTACTTCTCCATCAACAATCTCAAAGCAAAAATGGCATCAGTGGTGGTCTTACCCGGCATGAAACCATACTGCTGCTCACAAATATCCACTTCCTTCCAAAGCCTGACTTCCACTACTCTTTCCCACAGCTTCATTGTGTGGCTCATCAGCTTTATCCCTCTGTAGTTACTGCAGTTCTCTCCTAGACACTTCCACACCTCCACAGGTACGTCATCAGGACCAACAGCCTTTCCGCTCTTCATCCTTTTCAGAGCCTTCCTCACCTCATCCTTTCTAATCTTTGCTATTTCCTGCTCCACAACATCCACATCTTCCTCCCTTCTTTCCCTGTCATTTTCCTCATTCATCAGCTCCTCAAATACTCCTTCCATCTTCTCTGCACACTCTCCTGGGTTGTTAGCACCTTTCCATCTCTGTTTTTAATCACCCTTATCTCTTGCACATCTTTTCCAACCCTATCTCTCTGCCTGTACAAATCCTTCTCTCCTTCCTTCATGTCTAAACTGTCATACAGCTCATCATAAGCTTTCTGTTTGGCCTTTGCCACCTCCCTCTTCACTCTGCGTTGCACTTTCTTGTACTCCTGTCTACTTTCCTCAGTCCTTTCTACATCCCACTTCCTCTTAGCCAACTTCTTCCTCTGGATGCAGTCCTGTACTTCTTCATTCCACCACCAAGTGTCTTTATCTTCTTTCCTCCTTCCAGATGACACACCCAGTACCTTACTACCTGTTTCCATGATTACCTCTGCTGTAGTTTCCAAGTCATCTGGAAGCTCTTCCTGACCAATCAAAGCCTGTCTCAACTTCTGCCTATATTCCTCGCAAGTTTCTTCATTCTTTAGCTTCCTCTCTCTTCTGGAAGTAAGTGTTGACTACATCCATTTGCATACTCTTAGCAAAGTCCACCAGCATCTGTCCTTCTGGATTCCTTTCCTTTACTCTAAACCAGCCCATCACCTCCTCATCACATCTGTTCCCCTCACCAACATGCCCATTAAAGTCTGCTCCAACAACTACTCTCTCTCCTCTGGGGATACTCTCTACAACCTCATCAAACTCACTCCAGAATCTCTCTTTGTCTTCTAACTCACAGCCAACTTGTGGAACATACCCACTTACTATGTTCACCATCACACCCTCGATTTCTAGCTTTAGGCTCATCACCCTGTCTGAGACTCTTTTCACCTCTAGAACATTGTTCACAAACTCCCCCTTCAGGATCACTCCTACTCCGTTTCTCTTCCTATCCACACCATGGTAGAACAGTTTGCTTTGCTACCCTTCCACCTCGTCTCCTGCACACAAGGTACATCTACCTTCCTTCTCTCCATCATGTCTGCCAGCTCTCTACCTTTCCCTGTCATTGTGCCAACGTTACGAGTCCCTACTCTCAGATCTAAGCTCCCGCCTTTCCACTTCTCTCTCTGTCCCCGGACCCTTCTGCCTCCTCTCCTTCTTCGACCAACAGTAGTCCAATTTCCACCGTAGATTCCACTGCAGGTATGAAAGTGCTATGGATGACTCGGATGGTTGCACTTGGCAAGTTTTACGCCGGATGCGATGTGGCTACATAGACAATTGGAAACGTTTTTGGGGAAAACCTAGGCTTATTAGGAGAGATGGCATCCATCCTACTTTTGATGGTGCCTCTGTCTCATCAAAAAATATGGCTGACTTTATTAAACAACCAAAAGATTGACAATCCAGAGTTGAGCCTAGGACGCAGAGATCCAGTCCTACACGCCTCTCTGCAGTATCCTTACCACCGCCACCCCCCCATAACTCCCACATTCCTATAGAAACTGTGTCTGTTCCCTGATTAACTAAATTTTACAAACTAAAAATGATCACAAGAGGAGTTAATCATAATAACTTAATAAAAATCAGGACTTCCCCTCTTACTGAACAAAAAACTACAACAATTAAATGTGGATTATTAAATATCAGATCTCTCTCATCTAAATCTCTGTTAGTAAATGACTTGATAAGCGATCATCAATTCGATTTATTTTGTCTCACTGAAACCTGGTTGCAGAAGGAAGAATACGTTAGTTTAAATGAGTCGACCCCCCCAAGTCAAATTAACTATCATGTTCCTAGAAGCTCAGGCTGAGGTGGAGGAGTAGCAGCAATCTATCACTCAAGCTTACCAATAAACCCTAGACCTAAACATAGTTATAACTAATTTGAGAGTCTTACTTTGAGCCTTTCACACCCAATTTGGAAAACTCAAAATCCACTTCTATTTGTTATTGTGTACCGTCCTCCAGTCCCTTATTCTGAATTTTTGACTGAGTGTTTCGACTTAGTGCTTAGTGCAGATAAAGTCGTCATTGTGGGCAATTTTAACATTCATGTAGATGCTGACAGTAAGCATTTACTTCATTATTAGATTCAATTGGTTTCTCTCAAAATGTAAAAGAACCCACTCATTGTTTTAGTCACACCCTAGACCTTGTCCTTACATACGGCATTGAAATTGATAAATTAACAGTATTTCCTCATAATTCTGTTCTCTCTGACCATTTTCTAATAACATTTGAATTTAATTTAATGGACTACACAGCAGCTAGAAAATTTTTTTGCTTCAGTAGGTGTTTATCTGAAAACACTGTGAACAAATTTAAGGAAATGATCCCTTCATCATTTACTTCAACATGTACCGATATAACTGAGAGTAGCCTCATTAACTGTACTCCTGTACAAGTTGATTACCTTACTGATCATTCTGCAGCATCTTTACGTTCCATACTTGATAGTGTTGCCCCTCTAAAAAAGAAGGCAGTAATTCTGAACAGGCGATCTCCATGGTATAGCTCGCAAACCCGCAATTTAAAGCAGGTGTCACGAAGACTAGAAAGGAAGTGGCGTTCCACTCATTCACAAGAATCACGCTTAGCCTGCAAAAAGAGTTTATAGTTATACAAATTAGCACTCCGTAAAGCCAGAACAGCTTATTATTCATCACTAATAGAGGAAAACAAGAACAAACAAGGCTGAATAAGAGCCATAGTTCATTTGAGTTTATTTTTCAATGACTTCATGACTTTTTCACAAACAAAATCGTAGCTATTAGAAATAAAATTCACCAGACCCTCCCCACAAATACAACAGAATTAGAATCATCAGTAAGTCCTCAGTCCCTTTTAGACTGCTTTGTGCCCATAGACCTTGTCGAGATAACTTCAACTATTATGGCATCTAAACCAACAACATGTCTACTAGACCCTATTCCAGTTAGACTGCTCAAAGATGCTCTACCCTTATTAGACACGTTCGTATTAGATATCATTAATCTATCTTTACAAACAAGATATGTAACAAAAGCCTATAAGGTAGCTGTAATAAAACCTCTACTTAAAAAATCTTGTCTGGATCCAGGTGTCTTAGCCAATTACAGACCAATATCCAATCTCCCCTTTATTTCTAAATACTTGAAAAAGTAGTTGTAAAGCAATTATGTGACCACCACGCAGAAACGACTTATTTGAAGAATTTCAGTCAGGATTTAGAGTTCATCATAGCACAGAAACTGCACTGATTGAAGTCATCAACGATCTTCTTCTGGCTTCAGATAACCGACTTGTCTCTATACTAGTTCTGCTAGATCTTAGTGCTGCATTTGACACCATTGATCACAGATTATTATTACTGAGACTAGAACATGTTATTGATTAATTAAAGGAACTGCACTAAATTGGTTTAAATCGTATCTATCAGATAGATTCCAATTTGTTCGTGTTAATGATGAATCTTCCACATACACAAAAGTTAGTTATGGAATTCCACAAGACTCTGTATTAGGACCAATACTCTTTACTCTATATATGTCTCCCCTCTGCAACATTATTAGAAAACACTCTGTAAATTTTCACTGCTACGCTGATGACACGCAGTTATATCTATCTATGAAACCTGATGAAACAAATAAATTAATCAAAGTACAAGCATGTTTAAAAGACATAAGGGACTGGATGATGTATATTTTCCTTCTTCTAAACTCAGATAAAACTCAAGTTATTGTATTTGGGCATAAAAGTCTAAGAAACATGTTTTCTAACTATATTGCTACTTTAGATGACATAACTCTTGCCCCCAACAGTACTGCAAGGAATCTCGGAGTCATTTTTGACCAGGATTTGTCACTTACCTCACACATAAAACAAATCTCTAGAACAGCCTTCTTCCACCTAAGAAACATTGCCAAAATTAGGAGCATCCTCTCTCAAAGCGATGCTGAAAAACTGGTTCATGCATTTGTTACTTCTAGATTGGACTATTGTAATTCCCTACTGTCAGGCTGCCCCAGTAAGTCTTTAAAAAGCCTCCAAATAATCCAAAATGCTGCAGCAAGATTACTGACTGGGATTGGTAAGAGAGATCATATTTCACCTTCATTAGCTTCTCTCCATTGGCTTCCAATTAAATGTAGAATAGAATTTAAAACCCTTCTTCTTACCTATAAAGCTTTAAACGGTCAAGCTCCATCATATTTAAAAGATCTCCTAGTACCATATCATCCTACTAGACCACTTCGGTCCCAAAATGCAGGCCTACTTGTGGTTCCCAGAATTTCCAAAAATAGAGTGGGAGGCAGAGCCTTCAGCTATCAAGCTCCTCTCCTGTGGAACCAGCTCCCAGTCCAGATTCGGGAAGCAGACACCTTCTCTATTTTTAAGACTAGGCTCAAACCTTCCTTTTTGATAAAGCTTATAGTTTGTTATAGTCATGCTGCTATAGGCTTAGACTGCTGGGGGACTCTGCACTGTGCCACTTCCTCTTCTCTTCATTCTCTCCTCTCACCCCACATCTATAATGTCACCACTGTATGACATTAATTCTGTGTCTTCTCTGTCATGTAGTCGATTTTCTCCCTCTCTTTCCCCCTCTCTCTGTCCCTGTCTTCAGGTGTCCCCGGATTTGGCGCTGTGTGTCCTCCAGTGCGCAGCTACTGGCCCTACTAACCTGCTCAATGTTTTGTTGTTGCTTTTGTTGCTCTGTTCTTTTCTCTCTCCACTTTCCACTCAGCCCAACCAGTCAAGGCAGAAGGCCGTCCACCCTGAGCCTGGTTCTGCTGGAGGTTTCTTCCATTAAAGGGAGTTTTTCCTCTGCACTGTTGCCTATGGCTTGCTCAAGGGGGATTTGTTGGGTTTTCTCTAAATGTTTGTATAGTCTTGACTTTATTATGTAAAGTGCCCTGAGATGACCTTGTTGTAAATTGGCGCTATATAAATAAAGTTGAATTGAATTGAATTGAAATTGAATTGAATGCCCTTCCTGACGCAACCCTCTCTATTTATCAAGGCATGGGACCGGCACAGAAGTCACTGGCTTGTGCAACCCCTTGTGGCTAGATTGATATAGAGAAAAAAAAATCTTTGTAATTTTGCTTTCCATTGTGTTATATGCAGTATATGACTTTAAATCCATTTTTGTTTTACATTCAAGTGTAATTTAGTAGTTATACACAAAAGATTTGAAAAACATTATGATAACTTGGATGAATGGACCTAACTGACTGGGAGGTATAAAACAGGCTTTGTAAGTTAAAAGTAATCTAAAGTAATTGTCTATTCACGACTTCTATAAATGGACAATAATGACTACATGGGAGGGTTTAAAAATGGCCTTTGTAAACTACTTATAAAAGATGCATAAAATATGCATACTTATAGGTTTGGTGCTCTGCATTAATTAACTGATGTGCAATCAACCCATTGTGTGTGCTATGCCTCATAAAGGACACTCTCAGGTCATGTTCCAGTTTACTTGTTAAAACTGGTGTTTCAGCAGCAGCCAGGTCTGCAATAATGAATCCTGGGTTCTTCCTGACCAATGAGAACCAGTGTCCGCTCAGTTTAAGACAGTTTTCGTCTTCTTGCAGCTGTTAGCTAACTCACAACATCTTTTTTTTTTACATGTATTTGATTTAATGGATTTTTTAATATCTGCATTTTATTAAGTGAAGGATTTTTCATCATTTTTCTATGCTTAGCACTTTTTGAATTCTCTTGTCGTAATATATTATCTAGCTCTTCATAATTTTATTACTACTGTTTGATTTGCAGTATATGACTTTAAATCCACTCTTGCCGTGCATTCAAATAACATTTTTAAGTCATATAGTAAGTGACACAAAATAGTAAACATCATAGTTACTTGATAATTGGAGGTTCATGACTGACTGGGAGGTATAAAAAACCGACGCTGTAAGTTAGACATAAGGTGAAGTAATTGTCCATTCGCTACTTCTATAAAGAGACAATAATGACTTAATAATGGACTTTTTAAACTACTAAAAAGTAATCTCAAGAGGAATAAATAAAATAAAAGATGCATAACCATAGGTTTGGTGCTCGGAATTAGCTGACAAATGCACAATTTGCCAGTTTTACCAATCTTTAGCCAGCAGAACCAATTTCAGCATCTTAAGTGAGGCAGATTTTAATATTGTTGCTTGTTTTCTGGAGTAAAATAAGTTTGTTGATGAAGGCGTGGCACATACGCTCCTTAATTAAATGATTTAATGTTGGTCTGTGGAGTCTCACTGAGGTAGACTACACCAGGTGCTTTTATTATTATTCTCAATGAGACATATTCTATACTTTGTGTATGAACTGTACTACATGGAGGCTATATTATTCCCTGACTTTGGAAGATGGCTCACAAACAAAGATCTGCCGCTCCCTTATCCACAGGCTTGTCAGCTATTCTATAATTATACTGCTGTGCCAGGTTTCACTGTCACGTAACGACAAAAGCCAACTATTTTTTTCCGTAAGTCAAATGAATGATAAGGTAATAAAGTTCTAATATAGTAACAGGAAGAAACGCCCTGCATTTCTCTAGCCTTAATTGGTACTGCATACCAAACCAAATTATAGTGATGTGGGCACAATATCCAGAGTTTAATTTCGTTCACCTTGAAACACACAGTAGTTAAACGTAGAATTCCCACCACTCAAAAATACACTTAACTGTTGTTGTTTGTAGGAGTCTTGGTTGTAGGTGTCGTCGTCATCATGGTGGTTGGCGTTAGGTTGTAGGTGTTGTTGTCACAGTGGTGGTTGGCGTTGTGGTTGTAGGTGTTGTTGTTATGGGTGATGGTGATGTTGTGGGTGTTGTCATGGGTGAGGTTCAGTTGTTGGTACATCAGTTGTCGTTGTTGTAGGTGCTGATGTTGTCATTGTAGTTCAGTCTACACAGTAAAATAACCACTTTCCATCAAAATTTTGACAGGTCTGGGTCAAAGGTCAAGGGGGGCGGGTCTTGTGGAACTACGCCCGCTTCTGCGACGTCCAGTTACTAACTTCCGTTTAGCAGCTACGTTCCTGTTAGCTGATGTCGTCTCTCCCCCCAGAGGAACGCTTTGGTCGCGGGCCGGGCATCAGAATATACGCTATCGGGTTGCAGCCTCACAATATCTGTTGCACCGACGGAGATTAGCTCTTCGTTAGCTCAATTTTGCTTGTCACAACTTTTAGCTGCGCTAAATACAGGTGGATGGACAACTCCGGAGATGACGTCCCTCTGAGGGGCTGAATTATCGGCCTCGGGTTCACCTGCTACCTGCATCAAAGCTAGTTTCGCATTGTTCCAAATGTAGAAATTCATTGTCTGGAACTGAAAAATAGATGATAAAGTCAAAACTATTACTTTTTATTTTAATTAATAAATATTCAAGATTACACATAAATAGCAGCATTTTACTTACTCTCAAATAACGTCTCAGCAAATACAAGTTGTCGGCGCACGGCATCTTATTCATCTTCTTGTAGAACAGGATTTTGATAAAAACTATTATTACTTCATCGTCTTGTCTTTGCACCAGACTATACCCAATGCCAGTATCACCTGATAAAAATGTAAAACATTTCCACATCTAGTCAAAGCATTCATGTTACTTAAAATTTCTTAACTGCCCAAATGCCATCTTACCAGACTCTTCAGTCTACTACTACTACTCTTTCGGCTTTTCCCATCAGGGGTCGCCACAGCGAATCATCCTTTTCCACTTCACTCTATCCTGGGCATCTTCCTCTCTGACACCAGCTAACCTCATGTCCTCTGTTAGAAGGACATCGCATCTGTTAGAGGCTTACCAGCCTCTTCAGTATTTTCATTAAAAACGATGATGTCCTGATAGATCCATGCTAATGCAAATACAATTATTCACGTTAACACATACTTTTAACAAAAAGAAATTGCACGTCTTTTCTTGTTGACGGCTGAATGTCTACTTGCGCTCCATGGCGATGTCCAGTTTTATAGTGAGCAACCCCTGATACAAGAACTTGGCGTGTAGGTGACCTTTTTAAGGGCAGTCAAGTCAAGCAAAACTTCAGTAGTGAATGTAATGCAAGGATGGGTGGAATATGGTAGTGTGTGTTTAAAAAGGTGCAGCAAACCAGTAACAAAGGAGGTGGGTTGAAAATGATGCCAGGCCCCAGAGAAGAGAGAGAACCACTCAGAAACCCCAAAATGGCTGTGTTTTATGCCTTTTTGAAGACTCAGCCCAGATGCAACAGTCACAGGCAACCAGCCTTCAAGCTCCACCCACCAGCTACCTGCAGAATTTAGAGTTTAAAGGAAAAGGACTGCAGAACGACAGGGTCATCACACCTATTTGTGGGATAACCACTCACCCATTGTTTAGCTTATTATCGGGGGATTCTTATTTCTTTACATCTACCTGCACTTTTATGCATTTTCTGAAAATGACGGATTTAAATCGAAGGAGCCAGAGGAGGTGTGTCTGCGCATTCACCGCTAGATGGAGTCAGTTCAGTTGTCTGTTGCTCCAGTTGACAGTGTTAGCTCTCAGAAGGATATAACGAATCAACAAATAACCTAATTTGGAAAATGTAGGAGATAACACCGCAGCCTCTTCCTCTAGTCAAAACAGCTCTAACGTGGTTACCCATGCTAAATTTAACAATTTTGAAGTAAGATGCTTGTTAAATATAGAACAAAGCAACGACGGGGCCAGTTATGGAAATTTTTAGGTTTCTGTTATAGGAGATTTGACTGGTATTGTAGAAGAAGGTTTAAAAAAGGTGTAACGCTGGTGATCTTATACAACTCGAGCTGCATGGTGATATGATTAGATCAGACGCATTCGTCATTGTGCCAGTGTCTGCAGGCATGGATCTGACTCATTTTCAGGATTTATTAGATAGAATGATTCAATCCATTAAAAACAGACAGCAGTCTGGAGCTTGTTGTCCAAGTAGTTTAAAATCCCAGGGGTGGTACTAAATGGCTGCTACAAAAGACGTTAGACTGTGAAATTCTTTGATCTCTAGACAGAAGGAAACAGTATTTATGTTTCTACATGAGAATCATTACTATGGTATCAAAAACCCCAGAGCATTCATAGGTTAAAAATATTTGTGCATGTATTGTTACAAGGGCTACACTAACCAATTGTGCCATACCTGCGAGGGTCATTGCAACATGTGTTTTACGACAGACTGCAGACAGGGGCACCCCTCCAGTGTACAAAGCGTGGTTTATAGTGATTGTAATAGAAGGTGTGCCTCAGAGTTGTTTCTGGCACGTCGTAAAGAATTGTGGATGTTTCCTCTTTAGGCTGCAACTCAAGCGAGTTTGTGTCAAATGCTGAGATATTCAGAGAGTGATGATTAGACGGTGAATTATGTGGACTTTACATCGTTGTACCCTTGCGTAAACCACTACTGCTTATATCCTGCAGGTCATCCTGAAATAATTTTCAGATACTTTAAGCCTGTAGAGTCTTACTCTGGTTTCATCAGAGCCAAGGTGTATCCGCTTCAAATTCATGCAGGAATATCATGAAAAACAGGGCATCTTATTGGACGCTTCGAAAATCGATTCAAATCCAGCCAAAATACATGCCGCTAAACTATGCTTGAACTCCTTTTGGTGTAAATTTGCCCGAAAATGTATTATGACGGAGACGTTGTTGAGGTCGTTGATGATCCTGCAACATTTTTCTGTTACTTGTTTTTGGGCATTTGCAAAGCAAAGTATTGCAAACTTTTTGAACAACACTTTGGCCCTAATTCAATGGTGCTACAATGATGCATGTGTCCCCGCTCCCAACAAATCGGATAACATGTTTATCGCTGCTATCACAACCGGTCACGCCAGATTGAAACTGTCACATGGAGGAACTTGAAAAGAGGGTTCTTTATTATCACACAGGCAGTTTAATTTACACTGTTAGACAGGGGGAGGCTGCATTGCCTTTTGCAATTATTTAGGAGACCTCACAGATGAGCTGGGTTTGGACTCTAGGATTTGTTTCATAAAAGAATTACCAACAATGGCTTTTGTGCCTTATTAAATACATTTCAGCAAGCATGTTCAACACTTTTCCTGTGTCATTTCACATTATTACACATAATGTATGGACATCTCTGGTTTTATTTCATTGCATGTGTGGATTGCATCGCCTGTTACATACGTCTGGTGAAAATGTCTTGTCAATAGCACCTTTAGAAATACACTTACTGAAACAAATTGTGAAACATTCAATACTTATTGTACCCATTGTATATGTAAGAATACCTGAAAGGTCAGCATACCTGTCTGCCACTCCTGTATGGAGCCAGATTTAGCACGACATGGATTTCTTTTTATATGTTTTGCACAGAGGTTGTATTTACTATATCTAATAGATAGATAGCAGCGGCGAGGGAGCTGGCGCTGGGTGTCATCTATTTTACCATCCAGCTGCTCTACCCATTGAACTGAAATAGAGGAACTAATGCTGTTACATGACTGTAGATTGACAAATGCATGTGAACACTGGGATAAACTCTTACATATGCACTAATGTAAACATTAAGGCTACTTTAGAAATATAGGTTTGGAAATACTACTACATGAGATGCTGTACTTCCACTCAAGATCATGCTGGTGAAACTGTGACATTTAAGGATCTTAACAACTTGCTTAGATACTTACAGTGTTACAAGAGTATACTTCTAGGCACTTGTTAAAATACCTGGATTTAAAGTAAAATGTAAGGGATGGTAAAAGCAGAATATACATAAAGATGTATATTGTAGGATAGACAAGTATGGTAGGATAACCAGTAGCTGAATGGAGAGCCATTTTAAGCAGAGCCACATCATTTAGCCTTGTTGCATAAACAAAGCATAATGCAGATGGAAGCGTCTACATAGTTGTTTTGAATCTGCCCCACGAACACTATTTTAACAAAGACAATTTATGTCGGCTCAAAGCAGCCATCACTGAAAATAAATGTTTTCTTAGACCCCTTTGTTGGTGATCTCCAAATAGAGCCTTACATTTAAATAGTCAGAACTTGAGTTACTATAATGCCATCCGATCCTTTGTACAAAAACAAAGAACCTTAATGAACTTCCAGTTAGAGAAGAAAACATCTTTTCATGTTGAATTTTATCTATCTTCATGGAATTGTTAGTAGATAAGTGAAAACCTAAAAAAACATTTGTTCATTTTGAAGACGTTTGTCTAAAGGGCCTTAACAACAGACACTATGATAAGATTTGAATTTGTGCAGGTGTGTATCATACTTTGTTCCAGAGTTATATCCATCAGTAGACTCCAAGTAGTGGATAGGTACCTATAGACAATTTTATCAAAATTTGTTGACCTGTTCCGCTCATTGCACAGCATTCAATCATTCATCAAGATTGATTGATTAGAATAAAAATGTGTTTATTTCTTCTGTCATTTTTTTATTCGAATTTTGAAATGGATTTCTCAGAAAGTTTCATAACAGGACAATTGAAGCTCCACTTATGAGACAATGTCAGCGAAGGCAGCAACTTACTATGCCATGGACATGTGAAAATGGTGCCAGATTTGCCATTGTCTTAGGAGGACAAATTGCTTGTTGCGCCCACAATAGTTTGAAATACAATGTGAGTTTGATGTCTGTATTATGTATCTAAAAATTCAGATCTATCCAGTATATTCAGGCATCTGTGAAATGTTTTTTTCTGAAAAACATGGATACCCCACATCACAACTTACAGGATATCAGGCATCTGCTACTAAAAGACTTCAGCTTAGTCACTGAGACAACACCTATTGGTTTGTTGTGTGTGTGTGTGTGTGTGTGTGTGTGTGTGTGTGTGTGTGTGTGTGTGTGACTGTGAGTGTGATGGCTGAATAAGGAGCAGTTTAATGTGCTTTGGGTACCAATTACGTAGGAAAGTTCTATTTAGTATGTGCAGACCGTTTACATGTTGCAGTGACCTCAACAAGAGCTTCTGTACAAAAATAATTGTACAAAGCATATCAAAACACACATTGTTAGATGAGCTGGAGGTTACACCTTTATAATGTGTGTTTTGTCTCGGAATGTGAGTAGATGCAATTGTTGTTGCAGGATCAGTTTGGGTTCAGTGGGGAATGTTGCTTTCTATGATCTGTGATGTCAGAGGCCACAGGTGTGGCTGACATGCCAGTTTCAAATGTGTTTGTGGGTAAATCAACATGCCAGACATTGTTACTCCAGTTGTAGTGAAGGCATTTGCCTCCATCGGTGGATATAGGCTGCTCTTTAACCTCTGGTACTGGTACTGTAAGAGTCAAATAATTGGTAAAATCAGGAATCTTAGTACAAGGTGTGAGCTTGAAGTTAATTGGCCAGAAAGTTGTCATAGAAGAGGACACTGTTTGGACAGTGTCATACCACTATTGTTGCTAGACTTAATCAGAGGATATTGACCCAAAATGTTTACAATAGATTATCACACTTTTAGGTTTTGCAGCCTCATGGAATTCTTCAGCCTCCCAATCTTATTTTCAACAGTGTACAGCTGAAGGTTCTTACAAATGAATTCATGGAATTCATAGTGCTCACTGTTCTTGGTAAAGCCTCACCAACTTTTGCAAAGATGTTGTGACAGAAGGGTTTTAATTGTCTTTTCATTGTCTCACATCCGCCATCACAGTCGGGTTCGCTGCAGCCACAGCCAAAGACAAGGCCAAGCTGCAGCACATCATCCACTCTGCTAAGAAGGTGATCGGCTGACGCTTCCCATGTCTTCAGGAGCTGTACGTGCTGCCAGGATCGCAGCCGACCCTTCTCATCCCAGACATAAACTCTTTCTGCCCCTAATCTAATTTCTGATTTAACAGAAGCAGTTTCCTCTTTGATTTCTATTTGGTCCATTTCTGCACACGCATTTCTTCTTTGGTTGATTTGCAGTTGTAAATAATTTACAGTTGTACCATCTCTTGCTGCCCAATCTAGTAAATGCCTACACAAAGAACGTGACGGTAGTTCCATACTAGTAAGTAAGTTTTTCAGGAAATTTAAGAATTGAGTCATTTAACCCCAGTAAAAAATGCTTTGATAGTCACTTAGAAGTATATTTTCACTTCAACATTAGAATGTAGCGTTGTGGGCCTTATCCAGTTATTTCCAAGGTAAGAATGAATAAACCGAAAATAATTCACATATGCCATAAATAACTGATAGCAGTGATTTTGACTTTTTACTTTTAGGGGCATTGAACAAGACATTAGGAACACAAACATGCGTGGAGTCTACAAAGAGGAGTTGTCCTGGTTGTAGTATTCACATTGTTCATAACTTTATAATACACTTAAAACATGGTACATTTATACAGAATAGCATCACGTCCTTCAATGTTAAGAAGTTTTACCGCAGTATTTTATTTTTATTCACCTAATTTATATAGAAAAGTAAAATGCTTATTGCTGTTTTTTCTCATAAAACAATACTAACAAACCAAGTGAGTATTAAGAAATTTCCATAATCAACTTGTTTATGCTACTTTAAAATGTTTGTACCTGCTTAAAAATGTAAAAACAAATCTAAATATGACAAGGAACATCACACAGTTGTGGATATAAACAATGTTCAGTTTTTCCACTGAGGGGCTGTAACTTTTCAACATTATATCTTAAAAAACAAATATTACCAAATAATTGTGGTGACATAAATTGCAAAACCGAAAATAGTTGGTTTTGAATGAGCAGGATAACTTCAGTTGATCCTGGCACTTGACATACTGACATCTGCTGGAGAGTTATGGTGCTAAAATTATGATCATTTTTAAAATTTGGTGAAAAGCAGCTCCTGTGAAGCTGAGAGGTGTGAGAATCAATTAAACTTAATGGATGAGCAAATACCACTGTTTGGGTAAGATACACATTTATCATTTAATTAACATTTTACAGTTCTCAAAACTGTCAAAAATAAGCAACTAAAATAATTTTGTTAGTGTAGTTTGCAGCAAGATCTTTTTTTATTTGAACATTTCTGGCATTTTCTTACATGACTCAAGTTTTCCAAAGCAGCTTACATGCATTTTTGTGTAAGTCAGTGTCAAACAAGGAAGCATTCATCTCATTTTTGGGATGCTAATTTCACAAATATACAAAACTTTTTCATGAGAAAGTATATATGATTAATTAAAGTAAATAATATTATTGCATTTAATTTTTAGATGTAATGAGTAATGTAATGCATTAGGTCCACAATTTCTGTACTCAGCTGTTTAGTTACATTTTCAAATATGTAATCTGTTACTTTTAAACTACCAATTTCTGTACTTTCTGTCACAATAACAGAAATCTGACGTGAATTTTGTGTTTTTGGCATGTGCACTTTAATTGAAGTATATATGTGTGTTCAGGTGTGTGATTTAGACCTGCAGGATATGCCTCTAGTGCCATAACTTGAAGCCTTGTTGGCAATATGTACTAGACTATTAAACTCAATTGAATTCAATTGAATCCCGTTTTATTTATATAGTGCCAAGTGACAACATGGTAATCTCAAGCTCCTTTACATAAAAAAGTCAAAACTATAGAGACATTTAGAGAAACCCAACAATTCCCCCTTAATTAGCTATAGGCAGCAGTAGTGATAAAAAACTTGCTTTAACAGAAGAAACCTCCAGCAGAACCAGGTTCAGGGTGGGCGGCCATCTGCCTTGACCGTTTGAAGTGAGTGGAAAGTTAAGGGAGAGAAAAGAAAAGAGCATCAAAACCAACAACAAACATTTGGGCAGGTTGGTAGGACCGCAGGAAAACTCATAGCTCCAAAGCCAGGGACACCTGAAGACAGGGACAGAGAGAGGGAGACAAAGAGGGAGAAGCAGAACCACTGGAAAAAGGAGACACAGAGCTAATGTCCTAAACTCTGACCGCCACTTTTACATTTTTTTAAATATAAGGCTGTACAGTAAAAGAACTATAAATTGGCAAATATGTCAGGTTCCTTTTTAAGGTTGTTGGATAGGTTTATTTTTGTTTATTCCTAAAGAAACCCTTATCGCTGAGATTGTGAAAATACATTTTAGGTAATAATGAGACAGGCTTAGGTTGTCTAGACATACTTTTCTTTTAATTGAAGCATCTTCGGTACACAGTAATACATATTTTGTAGGTATCACTATAGTAAAATAATAATGTAATACATAAATATCGTTTTATTGTGTATTCATATGTACAAAAGTATATTTCAGTTGACATAATACACAATTGTATGATAATACTTATACACTATAATAAAAAACATGACTGGTTAATCATTTAGGAGATTGTTCTGAGGCAGTTTGTGTTTCTATTTCAGAAACAATAATAAATAAATAGATCGAATAGAAAGTAAAATGTTATAAAAATGCAATAAAATTATTTCTATAAAAATTATTATTAAAATTATTCTTTAACTTAAATTTGAATTTAAAAATGATTTGTGATGTGACAAGGTTACAACTGTGGCATTATCTCAGTGTTAGGTGATTAATTACAGTGATCGCGTTTTAGTGTTTTGGGTACATCCCTCCATCATAGAATGGCTTCTTTGATCTTATCGTTAAGGCCTTTATTTGTTGAATAGTGTGTTCAACTTTGAATATATTTTCAGTAAATTATCTCCAAGTCATGTACGAATTGCAGTCCTCCAAATTATTCTTGCATTGTCACTGGAAACAAAGTTATTCTTCATACTAGCCACAGCAGTGATTTGTAAAAGGATTTCACACCTACAGCAGCACTGACACTATCATTGGTTTGTCAGCAGCCATGACAGAAGCACCAGGCAGGATGCAGTGATGACACTGATCATGTGACTTACTCCACTTGATGTTGCTGTAAATTATGGGAAAATAAATAAGACATTACTTTAACAGAAACATTTGATTTGTATTGTAAATATTTGGTAAGGCAGCATTTAATGTTGGTTACCTGTGCCATTCACAAAAATGGAGTTTGTGTCAATGTTGAAATCTGTGACATTTGCAGCTGCTGTAATTAAAACTTTTGCAATTTCATTGGCGTTTGGGGCGAAACCAGATGAAAATCCAAGCGTCACATTGTTGATGATCGATCCATTACTACAAAGGAAATCCACAATTATATTGCATTATACATTGTAATAATGCAGGCTTTTATGATTATGTCAGTATAAAAATTTTAAATTACCTGTATCCAATCACTTCCATGAGAACATATGTAGAAAATGCAGATTTGTAGTAAGGTCCAAGCTGCAAAATTGAAGAAACATTTCTGCTAAGTAAATTTATTGTACTTATGGACTTTTTTTTTTTACATGTGCAGTGTTTTTAATGTATTTGCACCATGGAGAATAACTTTTTGCTATTAACATGTTCATTCCATAACATGTTCATTTCATTTTCAGTTTCAGTTTCTGTATATTTAATCTGAAGTATTTTGTCTATGCAAAAGTATACACTGATATGTTAATTCAGACGTGTTTAAATTAGACTTATTATACAAATATAAAATGTGTGTGATTAGAAATAGATGAAGAGGTGTTTTCATTTCTCTAATTGCTTCAATTCACTATTATTCTACAGTGTTATTTGAGGGAATTTAATATGTACAGGGCCCACAATTGGTGTATTGTGAATCAGCCATTTAATGCAGAGCACCAAACCTATAATTATGCATCTTTATACTGACCACTCAAATTAGTTTAAGTAGTTTACAAATCCTGTGTTTCATTATTGTTAGTCATTACTGTCCATTTATAGCAGTAGTGAATGGACAATTACTTCACATTACTTCTAACTTACAAAGACAGTTTTTTATTCCTCCAAGCCCGTCGTAATGTCCATTCATCAAAGTGATTATAATGTTTGTTAATTTGTTTGCTTAATTTATGACTATCTTTTTTTTTACTTTCATGTACAGGAAGAATTACTTTAAAGTCATATACTGCAGTTTACATGGTGCAAATGAAAAATATGATGATTTCGATTATTGCTAATAAAGATAAACTACAATAGGAAAGACCAAAATTCTCCTTCCCCTTATCAAGTGCAGATTGGAGAAAAGGAAGTAAAAATACTACTCACGCTAACAAAATAAAAAAATTAGTTTGCCCATTCCCGAAAACATTTTATGTTCTAAAAAGTTTCTCATGATTTGGGTTGCCTACCATTCACTATATTTGACTTTACGAGAGATACTTACTAGCGAAATGATCTTTAAGGTTCGACTTCTAGCTGCTGGGGATGACAGATTCCGCAAGTCGCTTGTAAATGTCTCTTGAGTTTTGAAACTCATGTTTGTTGTAGTGGCTGGCAGAATAGTTGCTGTAGTTGTTGGTGCAGATGCTGTATTTGTAGGGGGTGATATTGTGTCAGTAACTGTTGTATATGCATTTGTGGCTGTTGTTGCACCAATGGCTGTAGTTGAAGCTGTAGCAGTTGCTGTTTCACCTGCAGCTGTTGTTGTCGATGTTGCACCAGCTGCTCTTCTTGTTGTGGCTGTTGTGGCAGCCAATGTGGTAGTTGGAGCTGCAGCTGTTGTGACATCAGTTGATGATGCTGCAGTTGTGGACCTAGCTGTAGTAGTTAAAGCTTCAGGTTCTGTTGCGGCTGCAGTTATTGAAGCATCAGCTGTTGTTGCTGCTGCAGTTGTTGAAGAATCTCCTGTTGTTTCTTCTATAGTTGTTGGTGCAGCAGCTGTTGTTGCTGCTATCGTTGTCTTGGCAGGAGCTGCAGTTGTGGCATCAGTTTCTGTTGCTGCTGTAGTTGTGGAAGGAGCTGAAATTGTTGTTGGCACCTCAGCTGTTCCTGGAGCTACAGTTGTTGTGACATCAGTTGATGTTGCTGTTGTAGTTGTTGAGGCATCAGCTGTAGTTGAATGAACTGCAGTCGTTGTGACATCAACTGTTATTGCTGCTATAGTTGTCGTGGAAGGACCAGTAGTTGTCACATTAGCTGTTGGTGGAGGTGTAGCTGATGTTGGGACATCAATTGTTTTTGCTGCTGCAGCTGTTGAAAAATCAGATGTTGTTGCTGCTGCAGATGTTGTGGCATCAGCTGTTGTAGTTGCTGTGGCTGTTGTGGCAGGCACTGTAGTAGTTGTAGCTACAGTTGTTGTGACATCAATTGATGTTGCTGCAGTTGTTGAGGCATCAGCTGTTGTCGCATCAGTTTCTGTTACTCCTGTAATTGTGGCAGAAGCTGCAGTATTTGTTGCCACATCAGATGTTGTTGGAGGTGCAGCTGTTGTTGTGACATCAATTGTTGTTGCGGCTGTAGCTGTTGTGGTAGCCACTGTGGTAGTAGGTATTGCAGTTTTTGTGGGATCAGTTTCTGTTGCTACTGTAGTTGTTGTTACAGGAGCTGCCGTTGTTGTGGGATCAGTTTCTGTTGCTGCTGTAGTTGTGGAATCAGCTGTTGTTGCTGCTGTAGCTGTTGTGACAGCCACTGTAGTAGTTGGAGCTGCAGTTGTCATGATATCAGTTGCTGTTGCTGCAGTTGTTGAGGCATCAGCTGTTGTAGTTGCTGTAGCTGTTTTGGCAGCCACTGTGGTAGTAGGAATTGCAGTTGTTGTGGCATCAGTTTCTGTTGCTGCTGTAGTTGTTGTTACAGGAGCTGCCGTTGTTGTGGCATCAGTTTCTGTTGCTGCTGTAGTTGTGGAAGGAACTGTTTTTGTTGCTGTGGATGTTGTGGCAGCCACTGTAGTAGTTGGAGCTGCAGTTGTCGTGATATCAGTTGCTGTTGCTGCAGTTGTTGAGGCATCAGCTGTTGTAGTTGCTGTAGCTGTTGTGGCAGCCACTGTGGTAGTAGGAATTGCAGTTGTTGTGGCATCAGTTTCTGTTGCTGCTGTAGTTGTTGTTACAGGAGCTGCCGTTGTTGTGGCATCAGTTTCTGTTGCTGCTGTAGTTGTGGAAGGAACTGTTTTTGTTGCTGTGGATGTTGTGGCAGCCACTGTAGTAGTTGGAGCTGCAGTTGTCGTGACATCAGTTGCTGTTGCTGTTGTAGTTATTGTTACAGCAGCTGTTGTTGCTTCTATAGTTGTGATGGCAGCCATTGTGGTAGTAGGAACTGCAGTTGTTGTGGCATCAGTTTCTGTTGCTGCTGTAGTTGTGGCAGGAGCTGAAATTGTTGTTGCCACGTCAGCTGTTGTTGGAGGTGCAGTTGTTGTTGTGACGTCAATTGGTGTTACTTCTGCAGTTGTTGAAGAATCAGCTGTTGTTGCTGCTGCAGATGTTGTGGCATCAGCTATTGTAGTTGCTGTGGCTGTTGTGGCAGCCACTGTGGTAGTTGTAGCTGCTGTAGTTGTGACATCAGCTGTTGTAGTTGCTGTGGCTATTGTGACAGCCACTGTAGTAGTTGGAGCTGCAGTTGTCGTGACATCAGTTGCTGTTGCTGCAGTTGTTGAGGCATCAGCTGTTGTTGTTGCTATGGCTGTTGTGGCAGCCACTGTGGTAGTAGGAATTTCAGTTGTTGTGGCATCAGTTTCTGTTGCTGCTGTAGTTGTTGTTACAGGAGCTGCCGTTGTTGTGGCATCAGTTTCTGTTGCTGCTGTAGTTGTGGAAGGAGCTGTTGTTGTTGCTGTAGCTGTTGTGACAGCCACTGTAGTAGTTGGAGCTTGAGTTGTCGTGACATCGGTTGCTGTTGCTGCAGTTGTTGAGGCATCAGCTGTTGTAGTTGCTGGGGCTGTTGTGGCAGCCACTGTGGTAGTAAGAATTGCAGTTGTTGTGGCATCAGTTTCTGTTGCTGCTGTAGTTGTTGTTACAGGAGCTGCCGTTGTTGTGGCATCAGTTGCTGTTGCTGTTGTAATTGTTGAAACATCTGCTGTTGTTGCTGCTGTAGTTATTGTTGCAGCAGCTGTTGTTGCTGCTATAGTTGTCATGGCAGCCACTGTGGTAGTAGGAACTGCAGTTTTTGTGGCATCAGTTTCTGTTGCTGCTGTAGTTGTGGCAGGAGCTGAAATTGTTGTTGCCATGTCAGCTGTTGTTGGAGCTGCAGTTGTTGTGACATCAACTGTTATTTCTGCTGTAGTTGTCTTGGCAGGCGTTGCAGTTGTCACATCAGCTTTCGTTAGAGGTGCAGTTGTTGTTGTGACGTCAATTGGTGTTACTTCTGCAGTTGTTGAAGAATCAGCTGTTGTTGCTGCTGCAGATGTTGTGGCATCAGCTGTTGTAGTTGCTATGGCTATTGTGGCAGCCACTGTAGTAGTTGGAGCTGCAGTTGTCGTGACATCAGTTGCTGTTGCTGCAGTTGTTGAGGCATCAGCTGTTGTTGTTGCTGTAGCTGTTGTGGCAGCCACTGTGGTAGTAGGAATTTCAGTTGTTGTGGCATCAGTTTCTGTTGCTGCTGTAGTTGTTGTTACAGGAGCTGCCGTTGTTGTGGCATCAGTTGATGTTGCTCCTGCAGATGTTGTGGCATCAGCTGTTGTAGTTGCTGTAGCTGTTGTGACAGCCACTGTAGTAGTTGGAGCTGCAGTTGTCGTGACATCAGTTTCTGTTGCTGCTGTAGTTGTGGCAGGAGCTGAAATTGTTGTTGCCACGTCAGCTGTTGTGACAGCCACTGTAGTAGTTGGAGCTTGAGTTGTCGTGACATCGGTTGCTGTTGCTGCAGTTGTTGAGGCATCAGCTGTTGTAGTTGCTGGGGCTGTTGTGGCAGCCACTGTGGTAGTAAGAATTGCAGTTGTTGTGGCATCAGTTTCTGTTGCTGCTGTAGTTGTTGTTACAGGAGCTGCCGTTGTTGTGGCATCAGTTGCTGTTGCTGTTGTAATTGTTGAAACATCTGCTGTTGTTGCTGCTGTAGTTATTGTTGCAGCAGCTGTTGTTGCTGCTATAGTTGTCATGGCAGCCACTGTGGTAGTAGGAACTGCAGTTTTTGTGGCATCAGTTTCTGTTGCTGCTGTAGTTGTGGCAGGGCTGAAATTGTTGTTGCCATGTCAGCTGTTGTTGGAGCTGCAGTTGTTGTGACATCAACTGTTATTTCTGCTGTAGTTGTCTTGGCAGGCGTTGCAGTTGTCACATCAGCTTTCGTTAGAGGTGCAGTTGTTGTTGTGACGTCAATTGGTGTTACTTCTGCAGTTGTTGAAGAATCAGCTGTTGTTGCTGCTGCAGATGTTGTGGCATCAGCTGTTGTAGTTGCTATGGCTATTGTGGCAGCCACTGTAGTAGTTGGAGCTGCAGTTGTCGTGACATCAGTTGCTGTTGCTGCAGTTGTTGAGGCATCAGCTGTTGTTGTTGCTGTAGCTGTTGTGGCAGCCACTGTGGTAGTAGGAATTTCAGTTGTTGTGGCATCAGTTTCTGTTGCTGCTGTAGTTGTTGTTACAGGAGCTGCCGTTGTTGTGGCATCAGTTGATGTTGCTCCTGCAGATGTTGTGGCATCAGCTGTTGTAGTTGCTGTAGCTGTTGTGACAGCCACTGTAGTAGTTGGAGCTGCAGTTGTCGTGACATCAGTTTCTGTTGCTGCTGTAGTTGTGGCAGGAGCTGAAATTGTTGTTGCCACGTCAGCTGTTGTTGGACCTGTGGTTGTTGTGGCATCAGTTGTAGTTATTGGAGCTGTAGTTGTTGTGACATCAACTGTTATTGCTGCTGTAGTTGTCTTGGCAGGAGCTGCAGTTGTCACATCAGCATTTTTTGGAGGTGCAGTTGTTGTTGTGACATCAATTGGTGTTACTTCTGCAGTTGTTGAAGAATCAGCTGTTGTTGCTGCTGCAGATGTTGTGGCATCAGCTGTTGTAGTTGCTGTGGCTGTTGTGGCAGCTACTGTAGTAGATGGAGCTGCAGTTGTCGTGACATCAGTGGATGCTGCTGTAGTTGTTGAAATATCCGCTGTTGTTGCGGCTGTAGTTGTTGTTGAAGCAGCTGTTGTTGCTGCTATAGTTGTCGTGGCAGGAGCTGCAGTTGTTGCGGCATCAGTTTCTGTTGCTGCAGTAGATGTGGCAGGAGCTGAAATTGTTGTTACCACGTCAGCTGTTGTTGGAGCTGGAGTTGTTGTGGCATCAGTTGTAGTAATTGGAGCTGTAGTTGTTATGACATCAACTGTTATTGCTGCTATAGTTGTAGTGGCAGGAGGTGCAGTTGTCACATCAGCTTTTGTTGGAGGTGCAGCTGTTGTGAGATCAGTTGATGTTTCTGCAGTTGTTGAGGCATCAGCTGTTGTTGCTGCTGTGGCTGTTGTGGTAGTACCTGTAGTAGTTGGAGCTATAGTTCTTGATGCTTCAACTGTTATTGCAGCAGCAGTTGTTGGAGGTACAGCTGTTGTTGTGGCATCATTTGTTGTTGCTGCTGCATTTGTTGAAGAATCAGCTGTTGTTGCTGCTGCAGATGTTGTGGCATCAGCTGTTGTAGTTGCTGTGGCTGTTGTGGCAGCCACTGTAATAGTTGGAGCTGCAGTTGTCGTGACATCAGTGGATGTTGCTGCAGTTGTTGTGTCATCAGTTGCTGTTGTTGCTGTAGTTGTTGAAACATCCGTTTTTGTTGCTGCTGTAATTGTTGTTGAAGCAGCTGTTGTTGCTGCTATAGTTGTCGTGGCAGGAGCTGCAGTTGATATGGCATCAGTTTCTGTTGCTGCTGTAATTGTTGTTGAAGCAGCTGTTGTTGCTGCTATAGTTGTCGTGGCAGGAGCTGCAGTTGATATGGCATCAGTTTCTGTTGCTGCTGTAGTTGTGGCAGGAGCTGAAATTGTTGTTGCCACATCAGCTGTTTTTTGAGCTGCAGTTGTTGTGGCTTCAGTTTCTGTTGCAGCTGCAGTTGTTGAAGCATCATCTGTTGTTCCTGCTGTAGTCGTTGAGGCATCAGCTGTTGTTGTTGCTGTAGCTGTTGTGCCAGCCACTGTAGTAGTTGGAGCTGTTGTCACTGTGGCATCAGTTGCTGTTGCTCCGTTAGTTGTTGAGGCATCAGCTGTAGTCATTGGAACTGCAGTCGTTGTGACATCACCTGTTGTTGCTGCTGTAGTTGCTGTCCCATGAGCTGCAGTTGTTGTGGCATCAGTTGATGTTGCTGCTGTAGTTATTGAGGCATCAGCTGTAGTTGTTGGAACTGCAGTAGTGACATCGGTCGTTGTTGCTGCTGTAGTTGTTGTGGCATGAGCTGCAGTTGTCCCATCAGCTTCTGTTTGAGGTGCAGTTGTTGTGGCAGCCACTGTGGTAGTTGGAACTGCAGTTGTTGTGGCATCAGTTGTTGTTGCTGCTGTAGTGGTTGAGACATCTGCTGTTGTTGCAGGAGCTGTAGTTGTTGTGGCATCAATTTCTTTTCCTGCTGTAGTTGTAGCAGGAGCTGAAATTGTTGTTGCCACGTCAGCTGTTGTTGGAGCTGTAGTTGTTGTGTCATTAGTTTGTGTTGGTGCTGTAGTTGTTGAGGCATCAGCTGTTATTGCAGCTGTAGTTGTCGTGGCAGGAGCTGCAGTTGTCACATCATCTGTTGTTGGAGGTGCAGCTGTTGTTGTGGCATCAGTTGATGTTGCTGCTGCAGATGTTGTGGCATCAGCTGTTGTAGTTGCTGTGGCTGTTGTGGCAGCCACTGTAGTTGGAGCTGCAGTTGTCGTGACATCAGTTAATGTTGCTGTAGTTGTTGAGGCATCAGCTGTTGTCACATCAGTTTCTGTTGCTGCTGTAATTGTGGCAGAAGCTGCAGTGTTTGTTGCTACATCAGCTGTTGTTGAAGGTGCAGTTGTTATTACATCAAGTGTTGATGGCGCTTCAGTTGTTGTGGCATCACTTTCTGTTTCTGCTGTAGTTGTCGTAGCAGAATCAGCTGTTGTTGGAGGTGCAGCTGTTGTTGTGACATCAATTGTTGTCGCGGCTGTAGCTGTTGTGACAGCCACTGTAGTAGTTGGAGCTGTAGTGGTTGTTGCAGCAGCTGCAGTTGTTACTTCGTTTATTGTGGTTGCACTTGAATTCAGAACAGTAGTCTGAGCAGTGACTGGTATAGAGGAAAGCTCAAATGCCACTGTATTTAAAGAGCAGAAATATTATTATATATTTTTCCTGTGAACACCTTTATTTTTTATTACAGTATGCAATTACTTACCTGTAAGTATCAGCAAATGCGACATTGCTTGTCCAACACCCATTGTTTCTGCTTCTGAAACTACAACAATTGACAGTACAGAGACTTGATCACAAATGCTGTTTGTCCACAGCAGAGTTTGTGATGTTTTTATAGCTCAGTTTGAAATGATAACATATTTTGATTTTGGCTTGAGCGACAGACGAAGTTGTTATGTGATAAGGCTGTTTCATATGGCCATTATTTACACTGGTTCATATATAATGATAATAGATCGAAGATCTCACAGCCTGCTAAGTACACCTGAATTTTTTGCTGTTAAACAAGTCTGATTAGTGGTGTGTGGTGTTGCTGATCATGAAAAAATTAGCTGCTAATAATGTTAATCTAAGTTTAGTGAGAATACTTGCAGCCTCTGTAAGCCTAGCACCACTTACACCTACCACTAATGTATGAATGTATTTATATCCAACATGATCCGTTAGTAACTTTCACTTTTTGGATGTGGCATTAATTAAAAATTTCTGCATGTTTAATTAAATTCAAATTTTTTACATATTTGTTTTACAATTTGTGCAGGATCTTATAAAGTGTCTTGCACAATTGAGCTGTCACTAAGCTGTAGCTTCTTATACTCAACACTGATAGATATCAAAACTTCACAACAATATTCTTTTAGACTAAAACAATTCTAAAGCTATTTATCTCATAGGGACTATGCAAGCCCTTGTTAACCATTGTTTTAAGAATGATGGTGCTAATACCTATTTTGAGTCACTGTTGCCCAATCACAGACTTGTTATAACAATGCACAAAGCTGAGCTGAACTAATCATTATTAAAAATGGAAAGAAATCCCTAGTTTAGTCCATTGTTTTTGTATGTATGTAAAACGGTTTGTATGTATCAGTAAACCTACTTTGCATTGTATTTGTGTAGTACTTGTTCTTGAAAAATTGATTTTTATTTTTTGTATAAAAACCCAAAATTAATTGTGTATTGCATTTTCTGGCTGTGTTGTTGGGCAGTTTATTTAAGAGGCTCCATTATAAACACAACTTCTTTGTTGTAGGCAAATTTCCTTTTTGCTTTTGATTCTTATTTTTTATATTTTTAATACTTTAATGTGATGTCACCACTGAAAAAATTACAAATTCTTCATTCTGCAATGATTGATATCAAGTAGCCCTACTTCCTTGTACTTTAAGAACCAAATATATACAAATAATATACCAAGATAGCTGAGGCATGAGTAATAAGACAAATATTAACAGTTAATTAATGTTAAAAAGGACATCTTTGGTTGTGTAACAGATTTGAAAATATATTTGTTACTAGACAATAAATGTAACAATGTCGCTTGTCAAATGATTTTTGACATTCTTTAAACAATATTTTGCCCAATATATTATATATTGCCCACCTCATCTCTCTGATAATGTTTTTTCTTCAATTATTTTTATATTTTTATATTTATTTATGTGGCTAAGAAAGGGTTTAAAGAAGGATTATTTTCTAATTATTTTATGCGTCTACTGTAATGAGTAAGAGTGCAGTCTTGAATATTTTTTCACTTGGTCCTTAAAAATAATAGATACATGTGATTTTAAAGTAAAATATTTTTTATGCTTCCATTTCTTTGAACTTTTTTGTCAAACGTACAGGATGATTAAAAAAAGAAAGCACTGTAAATGTTACAATAACCTAAAAAGCTGTCTTACCTGTTTTGTGTGATGCCTGACTAACCTACTAAACTGACATATACTGTAGTTTAATAAAAATACAAGCACCAAATGTACTTACCCAAAGCAATCTTCCAAATCTATAAAAAAAAATGTATTTTAGAGTTGCTGTCTTTTAGAAGCTCCTTAGGTTCCTAAGTGCATCTAATGTGAGGCACCTGTTGATGCTTTCTTATATATTTGCTGTTGGATTAAATCATGTGACTGATATCAGTGAGTAAATCAGTGGAAATGAAACTGAGACATTCTTAGTTTTATAAATAACAAAACTTTAGCCATCATCCTTTTTTCTATGTAGTACAAAAATACTTTGCGTAAACCCTACTCACATAATAACTAATTTAAGCTGCATAACAGGCCCAAAAGTAATAATATTAAATACTGACAAGGTTATTTTACTAAATTATTTCTATAATTTATTATATTATTTGACTATACAAATACATATTTCGTCATTTTACACATGTGCACCCATATTTTTAGGTTATCCTGCTCTTTTAGAGTTTAAGTTTTTATTCAAATGAGAAATAAAATGTTTTGGCAAAACATCATAGGCAAGAAAAACAGAGGTGTCACACCTTTAACGGTAACACAGAATCCAAATTTAGTATTCATGGAAAATTCATTGGTTGGCTGAGATTACTACATTGTTATGACCTCACTTGGACTTAGTAAAGGCTTTCGCAAAGCAATTCCCCAACATCTGATCAAGCTGATAACATTATTTTTTGAGCACAATCAGACAAAAGGAGATGACTGTGGGTGTTTTGCAAATGTTTAAATAATATCTCACTTATGCTTTTACTGTTTTTACTGATTCACTATCAGTGTGAATTATGTTTTTTTACATTTGTGTTATTTACATTGTAAACAAATCCCATAAAAGGACTGAAGCTTCGGAAGCTTGTAACACTTCTGGAGAAATCAAAAGTTGTGTTCTTCCTCAGTAGTTGCCCTATTGTAGGATCATTTAGTTCTTGAGGGCATGTCTTCAAATTATTTAATTGTATTCTATGGGGTATTCAGAGAACTGAAAATTTCTCCTATTCATCCCGTCTTATGGTTTTTAATAATCTTTTCCCTGAGTATTTCACTGATTTACTGTTTAACCAGCTGTTTGACTTCTGAAACTAAATGACTGCATCATTTTGATTAATTACTTTTTTTATTTTTTTTTTTTTTTTTTTACAAAATGAGCAACACAAAAGGCTACAAGGTCCCATTCAAACCATAATTTTGTTTTGTAGTCCAAAAACAAAAGGCTAATTGGTGGCTCGTAGACTTTATTTATTTTTTATTTTCAAAAATGCAAAATACATTCACCATAATTTTGTGTTGTAGTAAAAAAGGTAAAGACTTAAAGGATTTTTAAAATAAACCCTGTCACTGAAGAATTGGAGTCTACATCTTTCTACTCTGTGTCTTGGATTGTGCGAGTGGATGTGCTTGTTACTGAGGCCTTAGGTGTGGCTGACATAGCAGTCCCAAATATGTTTGTGGGTGAATGAACAAAGGAGCAACTTGGGGTTCAGTGTCTTGACCGGTGTCTTGACCAAAGTCCCTCCTTGCTACGACATGTAGCAAGGAGGGACCAGGGATTCAACCACTGACCCTTATGTCTGCCTCTAAATTCAAATCCTTTTGAAATTTAAACTGTTACTGACTTAAGTATCATAATAGTTACTGTGCAATTTAAGCACTGTCATGAACTCTCAATGTGGAGAGAAAAATCATAGTGACGTTTAGCTTTATCATAAATGAAGGACTACATAACCTGTGCAAACAGGGATTATTGAAGGGTCATTTAGGAACATTTGCATCTCATTCTTGCTGTTGTTCTTTCCTACACACACACAGAACACAGTGGAAGAGGTACAGCCACACCAGAGCATGTTTACTGAGAAATGTTCGGTGATGAAGGTCTCGAATTAAAAGCCCTGTGTTACTCCACTTAAGTAGATTTTAATATGGCTACTTTGACTTTGACTTTACTACATCTGAGAGCAAATAACTATATTTTTACTCCACTATATTTCTATTAAAGGTTGTTGCACATGACAATCATATGACTTTATGCATTTCATAATATAATAACATTCAGCATTGTTACATGTAGCCCACTGCAAACTATGACCTAATTCATGAGCTCTGTGTCCAAGGACAAATGTGTCTCTCTCACCAAATACTTTTCTTCTACCCTATTCCTCCCCCCTGTCAACACCCCATCTCTAATTTCTATACCAATTTACACTCAAACAGATACACTGTTCCAACATTCATATCAAGACACATTCAACAAAGTCATTTAGAAGTATCTGAAGAAGTATCACGGAATGTGTGTGGCTTTCAAATCCAGGTTAAAAGAATAAAATTGATCATTGATTTAATAAAATGAAGGCTGATATGCTGCCTACAGGGAAACACATATAAACCAAATTAGAACTGTAAAACCGCAAATAATTCAATAAAAAAATATATTTATCAGCACACAATTTCAAATACCCTGGTATGGCCATTATTCTCAATAAAACTCAACAATGTTATAAATCCCAAAACTGATCAATCAAATCCATGATGTAGTTCACTGTCTCTCTACTGAAATAACAAATAACATCTTTAAACTAGTTTGGACTTGGTGATTACTAATGTAGAGGCAGTCTCACGCATGTCCAGTGATCCAACAATTATCCACTCCAGAGATCGATGTATTATAAAAACGTTGCAGCTTTATTGGAATTCTGGGTTCCACAGTTGATCTGATGATAATAGTTCTACAGATCATGTTGATATAATAACTAAATTTCGACTGAGCATAAGTATATCTACATAATACACTTACTTTTGTGCCCTGCATCAGTTTTTCTCCAATTCACCTTTTTCTCACAAGCACACACACGCATAAAAATATAATAGAAAATACAGTAGAGATCGCTGAGTAGAGATCAGTTCCCATCTACAAGCACAAGTTCATATACAAAACCAACATTAGCAACACTCCCACTGTTTCACAGAATAACCAGTGGAAATCATCCTTCCACTTCAAGTTGGCTTAGTAGCACCGAACTTTAAAGTTTACATTTCTAGCAAATCAACTACAGTACTGAGTCAAATGCATTCAGAAAGACTACAAAACTCATGTATTGAATTAGTACAAAATCATTGTATAAATATCCATTGTATAAATATTCCTTCCATACTTGATCAAGAAAACTAATTACTTTAAGAAAAAAAATCTCTACAACTCTGACACCCTGGTGGAATGCTAAAATAACAAAATTACCACTAACACTTTGAAGGTACAACACAATCTGGCATAATTCTGACTTCCAATTATCTCTATTTACTTTCAGTATCGACAGAGTAACGGAATTGCTCACCTTCCTCGCCTTTTTCAAAATAACAAGCTCATATTATTAAATTCACTGGTCCAGTACTGGGTTCGGGAAAAAAATTCCTCTAATACCAAAATTAAAAACCCAATCAAAACTTCAAAATGAGATGATGAGAAGCTCAAACTCAATTAGAAAATAATATTTGGACCAGCAGTACATCTCAAAAGTTGGAAGAGGGCAATGTTTACCATTGTGTAGCATCCCCTCTTCTTTTTACAAATGTCTGCAAACATCTGGAAAGTGAGGAGACCCTTTGCTGGAGTTTTAGGAGAGCAATGTTGTCCCATTCTGGTCTAATGGAGGGTTCTAGCTGCTCGACAGTCCTGGGCCTTTGTTGCTAGATTTTTCATTTTATGATGTGCCAGTTCAGCACCCTAACTCTTCTCCTGCAAAACCATGCTGTTGTGATAGATGCAGTATGTGGTTTAGTACTGTCATGCTGAATATGCAAGGTATTCCCTAAATGAGACATTGTCTGGATGGGAGTATATGTTCCTCTAGAATCTCCATGTACTTTTCAGTAGTGATGGTGCGTAAGCTGCTCAAGTCAGAGGTACTAATGCACCCCACACAATCAGATATACAAGCTTTTCAACTGTCCACTGATAACACGCTGAATGGTTTCTTTCCTCTTTAGTCTGTAGGACAGGGCATCCACGGTTTCCAGAAAGAATTTCAAAATTAGAATAATCTGACCGCAGAACAGTTGTTCATTTTGCCTCAGACCATTTTAAATCAGCCTTGCCCCAGAGAACACGGCAACGTTTTTGGATTGTGTTCACATGTGGCTTCTTCTTTGCATGATACAGCTTTAACTTACGTTTGTGGATTAAACTGTGAACTGTGTTCATAGTGATTTCTGGAAGTTTCCTGAGCTCATGCAGTGATTCTATTAGGGAATAATGCCGGTATTAATGCAGTACTGACTGAGATCCTAAAGATCACGTGCATCCAGTTTTGGCCTTCAAAATGAGCTAATATTTTCCATGAAATGGTAAAATGTCTCAGTTTCAAAACCTGATATGTTTATCTTCCACTGTGATAAATGTATGGGTTGATGAGATTTGCAAATCATTGCATTGTTTTTTGATTTACATTTACAAATTGTGTAAATGTATTTATCTGTTTTTTACTTTATTTGGAATTCTTCATTGATGTTACTTTGTCTTCTGTCTCTTTGAATTGGTGTTTACAAAACATTACAATGAACATAACAGTGTTAGACATGGAAAAGCTACATAGTGGGGATTGGCAGACACTGATAATAATGATGAATCATTATAGTAACTGTAGCATATCTCATCCACAAAAGTATCCACCTTGTTATTGACATCAATCTTCAAGCTGGGTGTTTCTTTATGGGGAGTGGCAAGTCTTTTGTTTCTTCAGCTGAAAGCAGTCCCACTGCAATCGGCTGCTCGAGAACTTTGAAAAACTGGTTTTAAGTACTATACACCCACAACATAGAAAGTGTTGCAGGAAACTCAGAAACATAAGCATGATTATTGCTTGTGCTCAAGTATTTGTAATTTCACCTGTTTAGATTGTCATATACCTTTTCTTTAATGAAAGCATTTTCGATACACAGTGATGCACATTTTATGTCAAACAAACAGTAATTGATACACACGATTTTAATATTTGTATTCTGATCATCGTGAAGACTTTCTACACTTATACAAAGATATAGTTCAGCTCACAGAATATATATATATATATATAAAAAATTTTGCATAAGAAATAAAAAAACAGGACTGGTTAATCATTTAGAACATCAAAAATATATATTTCTTTCAGAAATTTTACTAAATGTGCAGATCTTGAAGGAAGTGAAATACAATGAAATAATTATTTTTATTGGTCCTAAATGTTATATTTATATCTTAAATTACATTTGTATTTTATATTATTTTTAAAGTCACTTTTTACAGTGGTCATGTTTTAGCATGTTAGGTATGTGCCTTTGATGTGAAACTGAGAAATAGACAAGTTGTTGAAAAGGCCTGTGTTTGTTGAATAGTGTGTTCAACTTTGAATATATTATCAGTAAAATCTTTGCATATCATAAAAATTGCAGTCCTTCGAATTGTTCTTGGATTCTCAATGGAAACAAAGTCCTTTTTCATACCAGTCACAGCAGTGATTTCTATGAGATTTCACATGTAAATCAGCACTGACACTATTGGTGGTTTGTCAGCAGCCATGACAGCAGCATCAGGCAGGATGCAGCGATGAGACTGATCATGTGACTTACTCCACTTGATGTTGCTGTAAATGTTGAGAAGAATAAACAAGACTTTACTTTAACAGAAACAGTTTTTTAGCATTCTAAATATTTGGTAAGACAGCGTTTAATGTTGCTTACCCGTGCCATTCACAAAAATGGAGTTTGTGTCAATGTTGAAGTCTGAAATGTTTGCAGCTGCTTTAACCAAAACTTTTGCAATCTCAGTGGCGTTGGGGGGAAATTCAGAAAAAAATCTCAGAATCACAGAATTGTTGATTGATCCATTACTACAAAGGAAATCCACAATTATATTGCGTTATTCATTGTAATGACTAATGATGTTAAAATTCTGTAAGTATACAATAGAAAATTACCTGTATCCAGTCACTTCTATTTGTGAATATGTAGAAAATGCATTTTTGTAGTAGGGCTCAATCTGCAGAAATATAATCAAAATGTTTATGAGCTGAAATGTTTAGATTTTTTTCAAAGTCTTATCACGCATGCTTCTAAAATGTGTATAAATAAAAATATATTAATTTCTTTAGTCACTATTAGTTACACTATAGTGTATTTCAGAGGAATGTGATGTGTGCAGGTGTGAGGCTAAAAGAATGTGTTTGAAAAAGAAAACGTTTATTACTTTTTTTAAGAATTTCATAATACTGGATATTGTATCATTTAAATGGCTTTCAATGGTTTATGATGTCTACGTTGCACTATGTTTCGCTTTAATACTTACTAGCGAAATGATCTTTGAGGTTCGAAATTTAGCTAGTGGGGATGAGAGATTCAGCAGATCGTTTGTAAATATGTCGTTAGTTTTGAAACTCAGATTTGTTTTGGAGAATGGCCGAGAAGTGGTTGTGGGAGCAGCCGTTGTGGCCGGTGTCGTAGCAGCCGTTGTCGTGGGAGTCGTTGCAGCGGTTGTGGCCAGTGTCGTTGCAGTGGTTGTGGCCAGGGTCGTCGCAGCGGTTGTCGCCGGTGTCGTGGCAGCGGTTGTCGCCAGTGTCGTGGCAGCGGTTGTGGCTAGAGTCGTAGCAGCGGTTGTGGCCGGTGTCGTGGCAGCGGTTGTCGTGGGAGTCGTGGCAGCGGTTGTCGCCGGTGTCGTGGCAGCGGTTGTGGCTAGAGTCGTAGCAGTGGTTGTGGCCAGTGTCGTGGCAGCGGTTGTCGCGGCAGCGGTTGTCGTGGGAGTCGTAGCAGCGGTTGTGGCTAGAGTCGTAGCAGTGGTTGTGGCCAGTGTCGTGGCAGCGGTTGTCGCGGCAGCGGTTGTCGTGGGAGTCGTAGCAGCGGTTGTGGCCGGTGTCGTAGCAGCCGTTGTCGCGGGAGTCGCGGCAGCGGTTGTCGTGGGAGTCGTAGCAGCGGTTGTGGCCGGAGTCGTGGCAGCGGTTGTGGCCGGTGTCGTAGCAGCCGTTGTCGCGGAGTCGCGGCAGCGGTTGTCGTGGGAGTCGAGCAGCGGTTGTGGCCGGAGTCGTGGCAGCGGTTGTGGCCGGTGTCGTAGCAGCCGTTGTCGCGGGAGTCGCGGCAGCGGTTGTTGTGGGAGTCGTAGCAGCGGTTGTGGCCGGAGTCGTGGCAGCGGTTGTGGCCGGAGTCGTGGCAGCGGTTGTGGCCGGTGTCGTAGCAGCCGTTGTCGCGGGAGTCGCGGCAGCGGTTGTTGTGGGAGTCGTAGCAGCGGTTGTGGCCGGAGTCGTGGCAGCGGTTGTGGCTGGTGTCGTGGCAGCGGTTGTTGTATCAGCAGTGGTCTGAGCAGTGACTTGTAGAGTAGAGATCTTAAAAAACACTGTTTACACTGATTAATGTTGTTTTTTTTTACTGTTATCACCTTTACTTTGTATCACAGTAATCACTAACTTACCTATAAGTATCAGCAAGCTCATCAAGACCTTTCCAAAACCCATTGTTTCTGCTTATAAACCTATAGTAATTGTAAATACAAGATTTCATTAAAATTGCAGTATGTGAACATGTGACATTGATATGTCTTTATTGTTTAGTTGTTTATTGATAATGAGAGTGTGAAGAAGCTGTTATTTGAAAAGTGTTGTAAACAATGCTCAAAGCTAAGCTTAACTAACTAACAGTATGACTGCAATTTAAAACGTGATTAGAGAAATCTGTGACTTCCCAGGCTATTTCTATATTTTCTATATAAAAAACCTTACTATTACAGATATGAATAGTCTGATTCTTGTGTTTTTAATACAGTTACATCAATAAATGTTTATAGGTTTTCTGTGTATGTGTATGTCACATGTGTTCATGTAAAAAAGTCCCCATAGTAAACATTTGTACATAGCTTTTAATTGTTCGTTTTTTTTCTTTTTTTATAATGTTATAATGTTAATGTGACATCCCTGCAGTCAACATATCCATAACATAACATAAAACACAATTAATATAAACCGATTTACCATGTAAGTTAACTTATTTTACATTTATTTATTTATTAATGTAGCCAATAGGGGTTAAACATAAGAAGGTAGGAGCGTTATGAAATTATTATACTGTTAAAATTAAAAAGGTAATTCTAAAAGACATATTACATGAGATTGCACTTTGGGGACTCTTCAGACTCGTTTGTTGTGTTTTTTGTTTTTTTTTAATTTGGCTGTACTTTATAATACGTTACGGAAACCCGGAATGGACATGGTCAAAAAAAAAAAAAAATGGGGGGCAAAAAAAAGAGCTAAACCTTTGCGAGATCTCACAAAACATTTGGCTTTTTTTTTCCTAACTATTTTACTAACAAAGTAAAACATTTTCTACGCTGAAACATGAACAAAATCTTAATATGAGAGAGAAGAACAAAATGTTACAATAACCTAAAAAAGGGGAAACAAAAACAAACACACTTTACAAAGAACACTTTACAGTGTAGTCAACATACAGTTAAGTAAATATATACATATATATATAATACAAGCATAAAAATGGACTTACCTCAACCAAAATTCTAATTTCCTTAGGTTCCTCAGTGCATCCAATGTGATGCACCTGGTTGCAGCTGTCTTATATATCTGCTGTTAGGTGAAACCATGTGATTGACATCAGTGAATCAGTCGGTAAAGTATGAAACCAAGAACAAAAAAGTACCGATCAGCTTCACATCCATTGTCAGTTTGATCTTTCAGTCACTAGACAACCTCAGCACTGTTAATTCCACTGAAGTGACCTAACTGGATCTAATTAACTCTCAGAGTTGACATGTATGTATCATACTGCATTATACCATGCTTGTATTATATGTATTAAGATGGCTACTGTGAGATAAAAATGTCCAGCATAAATTTCTTGGGTTTTCATGTTTTGTGCTAATTTCTTTCTTTAGCCACAGCACATAACAAAACTTACCCAGTCCTTTCTGTATATAGTACTAAATACTGGCTTTCCATTTGCCAAGAATGTATTCTAAGCACTAATTTAAACTTCTCAACAGGGAAAAAAGTCAACAAAGTACTGAACAGATTATTAGGCTACATTATTGGCATAATTTATTATATTAGTTGACTATACTAATAAATAGTTTGCCATTTTACATGGGTGCACCTGTATTTTTAAGTTATCTCCCTCTTTCAGAGTTTGTCAAGTTTTTTGACAAATGACAAACCAGTTATGCCAAAAACATAATTTAAAAAATGGGTGTGGCAGACACTTCACACCCTTAACGGTAAGATAAAAACTAAATTTAGGATTGAGGGAAATTCACTGGTCCACTATGATTACTAAAAGATATGTTACATTATGGTGACCTCAACAAGAATGTTGCTTTCTTTTAAGTGTCTAAGGCAGTAGGTGTGGCTGACATGGCATTGCTGAGACTGAGGTATTAAAGGTCACAACGTCTTGTTCTATTGTGCTCACATAATTAAGCAGCACACCTGTAATTTACATAAAAAGCCAACAATGAGTGCAGTCATCTTTACTGCCAGCTGAACCTTATTTATGTCATGAAATGGGCACTTTGCTACATTACCCCACACCACACACTATGGACACTACAGACCACAACAGTACTCCACCATCACCATCAGGATCATGTTTTTTGATTTCTCAAGTGCCTTTAATAAAATCCAGCACACCCTGCTGAGAGAAGATGCTGAAGATGCACGTCAACCACTCCATCATCTCCTAGGTTGCTGACTACACAGTTTATGTGGCTGTGTGAATGTGTGGCTGAGCAGGTGGTCAAAAACACAGGAGCACCTCAGGGACAGTCTTTGCACCCTTCCTCTTCACCCTGTACACCTCTGATTTCAACTCGGACTCCTGAGACAAGCAAAACGTCTGTCATGATTCTGCAGTGGTTGGGTGTATAGCTTTTGGTGCATTATTATGTTCGGTTTAGGGTTAAGTTTGAATCTTCTTTTATTCTATTTTAATGTAAGGTAAAAGGAGCCCCCCAACCAAGACGGAATGTTTCAAAATCGTCAACAAGCCTTTTTACGGTTCCCCAGCAGAATAAGCTCTCTTAACTCATTAAACTCTAACTTAGTGAATTAATTATCTGACACAACAAGGCGTTACGATGCCCACCGGAAAAAATAAAATATTAGTGGAAACATTTCTTAAACACTCTTCTCAACCTGTTGGACTGCACCTGCAGGTATAGCGCTTGATGTTAGGTCAAATACACCCCGTAATGGTCTTGGCCTTCTCCAGAGGTATCCCTTGTTCCTGGCCATGAGTTTCATGAACATGATCTTCACACATCCAGGGCAGAGTTGGTTCACTGGGTTTTTCTTATGACCTACAAACATGCACTAAAGCAGTTACACACAGCTGTACCTGCAATGAGAGCCAACACCTCTAAGTCTGAGGCCATGGTCCACTGCTTGAAAATAGTGGATTGTTCCCTTCAAATCATGACTAAGCTGTTGCCCCAAAAGAGGGAGTTTAAGTCTCTCAGGCTCGTGGGATTGACAGATGGATTTGTGCAGCATCAACAGCAATGACTGTAGTGAATTGCTGTGATGAAGAGGGAAATGAGCTCCAATTTCTGTGTTCAGTCAGCCTGGACTATTGTCATTAGCTCTGGGTGGTGACTGAAGGAATAAGCTTGCGATCACGTGCAGCTAAAATGAGTTTCCATCATACATTGGCCAGGTCTCGTTAGAGACAGGGTACTGAATTTGGACATGCGTAGAGCAGCTTCTCCTTCACATCGAAAGGAGCCTGTGGAGGTTGATTGGGCATTGTAAGAGGAAGCCTCCTGGGCTGCTTCCATTGGATGTTTTCCAGGGACATCCCTGGAACAGACCCTGAACATGATGCATGAACATGATATTATATGCTCATCTGGCTGAGAAAGCCTCGAGATCCCCCGAATTGTTTTTTTATACTTTGGCTTTCAACAATTTGGTAGGTGTCTAATTTAGGGCAAGTCAAAGATCAACAACTGTGCCTCACCGTGCAATGCAATCCAATGCAGTGAATAATACCTTCCAGATTCATGTTAATTTAATGTTAGGACTGTGACAAACAGGCTGCTCCACCTTCATCTGTCATTTTAGTGCGTCAAAGCAGGAGATGCCTTGGTGTAATTAAAAGATCACTTCGCTAACATTCCTTCAGTCAATCATTTGTCTTTTTCGCATTTAACTAGGTTTTTTTATTTACAACCCAGAGAAGAGAGGCCTATACGAATGTCTTGTCTTTCTTTCTTTAAATACAAGTGTTTGTATTTAAATGCTAAATAGCCACTGATGTCCAAAGCACTTTTACAATGTAGCTTCTCATCCATCCATCAATCCATCCATCCATCCATCCATCCATCCACACACACACACACATGACGATGGCTGCCTTGCAGTGGGCTCGTCTGAACCACTGGAAGTGACTTGGGGTTCAGTGTCTTGCCAAGGACACGTTGACACACAGTAAGGAGTGACCAGGGATCAAGCCACTGACCCTGTGGTCAGTGGATTTATTCTAAGTTTGATCAATATGCACTAACACTACAAAAAATTATTAATTACAACCTTTTATGTTTTACCTCACCTGAACTTTTAAACTGATTTATGTCCCTGTGATATTTTAAATCATCCTAGAACAGTAATAATACATTTAAATCCCTGACACGCTCACACACCAGGGAAAAATAACATGGTCCATAAAAGCGTAAATCATAAGGTTCGACTCAAGTCACATACTCACTGAGCTGACAGGTTTGGCTGCTCTAAAATTAAAGCACTGACACTGACGCCAATAAAGACGCAGCAAATATTTTAATAACCAACTATGAATCTAGATGTTTGCCGCTGTAGTGACAGAAGTATTCATGCTGACATTTTCTATTCCTAAAGGCTTTTTTTAATAAACCTGCTCTGACTAAGTCTGGCTGTGACGTAGAGCAAACTGTCTTCTCCTTGGTGAATCCTTTTATTATGTCTGCATGCAACTTAAGTTACCTGTTTATCCGCGAAAACCTAGTTACATATAATGGTATTTATACTGTTTTTCATTATTGTTTACAATTATGCACGCATGCAAACACCACTGTCTTTAGTACTTTCTTCACTCTTCGGTTTTGCATATATTCATTTGGGAGGTATTATTGCAGTTTAGCATATCTACTCACATTTCAAGACAAAAAGAGGCTGCAGAAAACAATAGTCCAATTCTGTGTTTGCAGAATATGAATAAAAAACTATTAAAATTATAATACAGTAATTCATAGTGTTTCCTGTGAAATTGCGGAAATTAATAAAAAATAAAGTGCTACAGTTATACAGTAATTTCTGCAAACATTAATTGAACAAGATGGTAAGGGATGGGGAGGATGGTGTATGGATTCTACTTTCTCTGAATTCTATGTTTGTGAAGTTCTCACACAAAAAGTAACCTTTCCTGATCCTTTTTGTACTGCTAAGGCTCATTCTTTTGCATTTTGAATATGTATTTTCCCAATGATTGTAAGATAATTCATCCTTAAACAATGTAAGAAAATGTGTAGACTTTTGCTGCAGACAAAGAGCAAAGCATGAAATACTTTTTTTTTTTGTACTTTTGGGGCCCTTGTTGAAGATACAGTAACGTTGTTTTTCAATTGCTAACGTGCAACGGTCAATACTGAAACCAGTTTTTCAGCACTCTCCATGCAGTCAGCACGTTGTTTTGTTTTGTCAATCAAACAAAACAAAACAACTCTTGAAGCTCAGTATATGTTTATTCAACCAGTCATGTATAACAAGCCTAAAAAAACAGACAGTAGCATTTATCTTTGTAGTTTTAATGATTTGTTACAATATATTTTACTATAAATTGACATTTTGAATATTTTGATTCTTACGTGTAATAACTTGCTTTTTTCATAAAATAGAACAATAACATAAAAATTTAATAAATAAAACATGAAAAAAAAAACAGTAATCACTCAAACAGATTGTGCAGTACTTTCACAGTGCACATCAGAGTATCAGAGGTGGTAGACGTACACAAACTCAGAACTTAAGGAAACTGAAAATATTTGTGTAAAAATGTTTCAATATTACTGTATAAGATAAGATAAGATAAGACTTTATTGATCTCACAGTGGGGAAATTCTTGTGATCCAGCAGCAATAGAACAAAGAACAAAAAATCTACACAGAACAATGTTCACTTTAGTTTAACTTTAAACCAGATAAAAAGAAATATTAAAAACAGCAGTATTAACTGTGCAAACAAGGTATTTAAAAAAGCCAAACCTCTAATACTAAAAAATAACACAAAAATAATAAGTAATAAAAAAGGTGATAATGTCTATATTTGCTATTTTCTAATATGTATGTAATGGAAATCAAACAACAGTATTTATTATTTTGTAGTGTGTAATGCCTGCTGTGTAGTGCAATTGTCATGAATGATAATATCAGACAAGTCAAAGGTTTAGTGAATGTAGCTTGAACTTTGGGTTTTATGTGTGTGATGCTCGTTGCCAATGCAGACTGTATAAAGGGTTTTGTAAACGTGGCTTTGGTTCTATCTAATGCTTGATTGCAATTAATAATAAAACTGTTAAAAAATATATAAAGTCTAACTAAGGTAGTTATTTTTGCTTTACCGGTTTTTTAAATTGCTTTTTCAAACTAATCAGTCTTTTTTGCAAATCTCTACACACATTCTCACTAACCAAAATGATTTTTTCTTTTACTTGTATTTTCAGTTCATATTATGCTTGCAAAGCTGTCAACACTTTGCATCTGCTGTGACGGTTACTTGTTAGCACACAGACACATGAATCCTGCTCAACAACAATCCTTTCTTTATTTTGACACATGTCAGCCAAGAGACATAAAAGAACATAGAAATCCCCTTGTGTTTATTTAAAATAAATGACACAGCAAAGTATTTTCTATTACCACAACTTCCTTCTACTATTTTTATACAGAATGCATGTTCATTTTTCTTGGAACTTGAAATTGTGCGCACACCATTTTAACATCTAGACATTAAAAAAAACAACTTAAAGCATTAGAAATAAAAAAAACTGCTGTAACAGTGAAGAAATGGCCTCTGGTAAATACTGAAAAAGGCTAACTTTAAGAAAGAAATAAAAACTCAAATGGCTCTGCTTCTGATGAATCATTATGGCACAGGGCTTTTTAATAAGTGTGCATCACCATAATCTATTCCATCACCTATCTCTTATAGAGCATCAGATATAGAACAAAAAAATCAAAGAATCTGGGAATTAAGTTAAGTTTAATTAAGTTTTTAAAAACCTGATCAGACAAATGTCCTTCAATTGTTGCTGTATTTTAAAGTGGAGGTTTCTTAATTGTTTCACACTTTTTATCATTTTTTTATTTTTTATCACACTATTTTTATCATGCTCCACTGTTACACCACATTCATCCACATACAGTTACAGTCATTTGGAGCAATTGTATGCTGCTGTTTAATGAAACTGGTCATTATTAGTAGTCCATCATAACTTCTATTTTTTCAGAACTGAGGGAAGACTACCAAACATAGGTAGAAGAGGAAAAGATGAAAGTCAACAATATGGTCAGAGTCCACAAAATAATTTGTTGAGATACAACAAAAAGTTATTGGGATCAGGGAATAAACCGAAGAATTACTGCTTCTCACCAATTGACTGAGTTCTTCATCAGAACTGGGGTGGCATGGTGGTGTACTGCTACCTCACAACAAGTTCACAAGTTGATTTTCATATGTCAGCTGTGGCTTTTCTGTGTGGCATTTACATGTTCTCTGGTTTCTGCCCACACTCTAAAAATATGCTTAAATTGTTGTCCGTCTATGTAAACTAATAAATATTTCAGTTCTCAGATCCTCAAAAAGGTACATCAAAAACTTTGCATAAATACAATGATTTTCTGTTCTTTAAAACATTTCGAAGATCTGTGCCTTACAGGATGTACTGGTTCATACACTGGATGCATTTCAGATAAGCAGGTTACTTAGCAGGTTGCTTCAAACTAGAGATATGAAGAAAAACATTTAAACAATTCCTGCAAAGAGTTAAAAATGTGATCAAATGTATCAAAAGAAGATTTATGATTTTTAAGATTTAATGTAGATCCTAAGACCAATATCTGAATCTCAAAATATAAATCTAAAATAAAAGCTGAGGTCTTTCAAACAAAGCGTGTGAGATAAAAACACCTCAAAAACTTTAAGAACCTGTTAGGCAAGAACACATCAGTTCTCAGCAGCTACATTTATAGAGAATGTGAAATTGGACAAAATGACATAAAAAATGTAGGAGAAAACAATCTTGAGAAAAAAATATCTTTGTAATTTTCCTTCCCACTGTATTATCTGCAGTATATGACTTAAAATTTTTCTTGTACATTGAAGTCTATCTTTGTAGTTCTACACCAAAGTTATTAAAACCATTAAAATCACTTGGATGAATGGACATAACTAACTGGGAGGTATAAAACAAGCTTTGTAAGTTAAAAGTAATGTAAAGTAATCGTCTATTCACGACTTCTATAAATGGACAATAATGACTACATGGGAGGGTTTAAAAATGGGCTTTGTAAACTACTCATAAAAGATGCATAAAACATGCATAATTATAGGTTTGGTGCTCTGCATTAATTAGTTTGGATGTGCATAAAAGGATGTGCAATCGACTAATTGTTGGTGCTGCGCCTCATAAAGGTCATGGTCTATTTTACTTGTTAAAACAGGTGTTTCAGCAGCAGCCAGGTCTGCAATAATGAATCCATGACAACCAATGTTCGCTCAGGGAATTGAGACGGTTTGTCTCTTCTTCCAGCCGTTGGCTACAACTCCCGACATCTTTTTATTTTAACATGTATGTGTTTAAATTGATTTCTTAATTTTTTTTAAGAAAGGGCCACAAGGGACATTTTTGAGTTTTGTGGATTTTTTATCCTTTTTCTCTGCTTAGCACTGAGCTTTTTGAATTCTACTTGTACTTTTGTAATATATAATTTAGATCTTCATAATTTTATTCCCATCCGATCACTGTGTGATCTGCAGTATTTGACTTTAGATCCACTCTTCCTGTGCATTCAAATGACAGTTTGAGGTCATACAGTAAGTGACATAAACAGTGTAATTACTTGATAATTGGAGATTCATGACTGCCTGGGAGGTTTAAAATGGACTTTGTAAACTACTAAAAAGTAATCTCAAGAGTAATAAATACAAGAAAAGATGCATAATCATAGGTTTGGTGCTCGGAATTAGCTGACTAATGCACTGTTTGCCAGTTCTACCAATCTTTAGCCAGCAGAACCAATTTCAACATCTTAAGTGAGGCAGATTTTAATATTGTTGCTTGTTTTCTGGAGTAAAATAAGGCATCTCATGAGGTAGACTACATCAGGTGTTTTTATTATTATTATTAATGATATACATTCCATACTTTCTGTATGAACTGTACTACATAGAGGCTATATTATTCCCTGAATGGGGAAGATGGCTCACAAACAAAGCTCTGCCGCTCCCTTATCCACAGGCTTGTCAGCCAGTCTATAATTATACTGCTGTGCCAGGTTTCACTGTCACGTAATGTCAAAAGCCAACTGTTTTTTTCCGTAAGCCAAATGAATGATAAGGCAATAAAGTTCTAACATAGTTTCAGAAAGAAATGCCCTGCTTTTTTCTAGCCTTAATTGGTACTGCATACCAAACCAAATTATAGTGATGTGGGTACAATATCCAGAGTTTACTTTCGTTCACCTTGGAACAGACAATTGTTAATAGTAGAATCCCCACCACTAAAAAATATGCTTAAAGTTTACATCATTGAGTTTTTTTTGCATGTAGAGCTTGATCTGTGATGACAAATATATTTTGAAATCTAATCACAATCTAATTGGTAATTGAAAGAGTTTCTGAGGGGGACAAAGTCAGTGCATAAATAAAAGCACAAAATGTTTAATACTTTTGTATGTCAAAATAGTTTGTAGCTCTGGCATTTTCCAAGCATCCAACATGCAATTGATTGGTTAAACAGCTTAATTTGTATCCTTCTATTTTTCCCATTCATTGGGTAATCTGCAGTGGATGACAATAAATTTATTCTTAGTTAGTACCTAGTGCTAGGTAAACATGGGGAAGGTTGTCAAAGCACAATAATATACTGTACTTTATCATTTGGTTATATTTTGTAATGAGAATCTGAATGAGCAAAATGATTAGTATCTAAAACTGTAAAATTAGTGTTTACCGTAAAGTTTAACTGAATGAAAAATAAATTCAACCTCAGGCTCACATATCACATCAGCATGCAAATCTGAAGAGACTAAGCCTTCATCATGTGACGTTAAAAGATGACAATGAGGCAACAGAACATTTTTACAACGGTTTTCACAAACTGAATTTTTTATCTTTGTTCGCCAGGCGATGAAACAGGTGCTGTGAAAGGAACCAATGTCTGACAAGTGAGGGGTTAACTGATTGAATGACATATTTGTCCCTTGGTTTCCCTGTGTGTGGCCAGTATGGCATTGATGTTCACACCGGTGCACATTCCGAACATTATTGATAAATGTTACTCCAAATTAAGATTTCTAACCTGACAATAGTTCTAATAGTAAATTAGAGTTGAACTCTGTCACTCTTTAAGAAAAATCAAGGCAGCATACAACATCACAACATAAAGAGGTCAATAAAGAGTAGTCAGAGAAGAAGGAAGAAGATGCAATTAAGGAGGATCCACTGAGGATGCTGTGCAGAATGATGATAAAGTGGGTGAAAACACAGAGCAACTATGGAATCTTTATAATAATAATAACAATAATAATAATAAATGTATTTGTTGCCAGCGCAGCCCCATAACAAGTTTCCAATCAAATTACTTGCTCAGTACACAGTGATGGAAGTTAACAACAGAGATATTCTACACATTATGCAAAAAGTAATGGCATTTTTGTAAGACTAAAATAATCCAGACTATAGATTAGAAGAATAAATTCTTGTGAAGTAAAATAAAATATAATAATAAAAAATAAGGGTTTTCCTTGAAACTGTAATGGAAACAAGTAAATCTAATATAATATATATATATATAAGATGGAATTATTAAAGTACAACTATCTCACAACTATTCTTTTAAGCGCAGCACATGAAAATGTACTAAGGTGGCTACCACCTCTGTACTGCACACAATGATCAAAGGAATTATGGTGACATAGGAGACATCTTACAAAAATTAATACAATTTACACATTCAATGTTTCAGAATTTTTAAAGAAAAGACAGATAAGGGATGTGCTTTTATATGTTTTTAATCAACATTTTTGTGTGGAAAAAAGAACCTCAAGAGACAGTTTATTAATTAAAGAAGAGTAATTTTAAATGGATCTAAATGTTGTAGTGTATGGGGACCTTGAATTATTACATTGAAAAAACTATAGTTGATCAACCTTTCAACAAGTGTAGCGCAGACGTGTACAGGTGCTAATTACAACTACACTTCCCATAACCACCCTGGGCATTAGTATGGAAGCTTTTGAGACCAAACATAATACTTCCGCATATTCGCAGCTCCGCGGCTTTTCTTAAAGGAGACGCATCTCAATCAGGCCTGGTTTCGGTCTAAGAAATAGCAGGTTTGCTATAGCTTTAAGAGGAAAATAATACGGAGCGTTTCTAAAATTTTATTTTTTATTAAACTTATTAATTTTTAAAACCTATAATCTAGTTAATGCTTGTGTAGTGGCCGTCCATTTAAGTTGACCGAGCTAACGTGAACGACGGTGGGGCCTTGTGCGTCGGCCAGAGATGTTTTTACTTCATAACTAATAAAAAAAATAAGTCTGTGTAGGACATAACAGCTACATAAACGAGGCATGAATGTGGAGAAAGACGATGTCTTAGTTTCTCGGACCGGAACTGCGACAACTACAAACCCACCGGAGGCCTCTAAACCATCCCTGGACTCAAGCGGATCGTCAGGCCGCGTAAGAGGAAGTAAACGACGGGGCAAACTCGCGGTGACCCCGTCGTGTTCCGAGCACTGTCGCGCTGGGACCGGGAGCTGTTCGCGTGTTTTGCGAGCCAGGGCTGTTGTATCTGGCACCGCTACTGACGCCGAAAATGCACATGACGAGAAAAGACCAGCCCGTGTGCGTCGAACGCGTGGGAAACGAGCAGGATCCTGCTCCAGAAATACACCTGCCATGCAGTAAGTGCGTGCTGGAATTATTCTCAATCACTTTGCTGCGCAGAAACCGCCAGCAGTTGCACAGCCAGGACGCTTGGGTTTGTTGTAGGAAGTGTGTTATAGGACAGAGGGGTTCTTAAAGCTGTAGACTGACCTTATGTTGCTTTTATGACCCTACCTTTGTTCAGCAAAACATAACTGCAGTTTTATTTAGATTTGCACCTAACGGTCAGACTATGTCTTTCACGCAGAAATGCCATAAAGAAATCTACAACTAAACAAGGTAAAATGACATAAGTTGCAGTCCGTTACATGTCTAGGCAGCAGTAGCATTCATCTTGTATTGTGTTATCTTGGGCACTAATAATGGGGCAAATTGATTCCCTCAGCATCCAAAACCACTCTTGGACAACAACGGTCCAGATCTGGTGGCGTAAAGGGCAAACTGAAATCTCCTGCCTTGCACAGCACACAAGCGACAGCATGCAAGCCTGAAGAGACAGAGGCATCATCATGTGGTATTATTATCACTGCATACTGTCCAGTATTGTAAGTCAGCAGTAATGTCAAACTGAAATTCATTATCTCTGTTTTTCAGGAGAGGAACCCGCTGCTGTGAAAGGAAGTGACAAGTGAGTGTTCAACCCATCAAAGAAGCACCACAGAATATGTTGTATTTTTCCTTGGTTTATCTGTGTAAATTTAATTGTGGCCAGTATGGTGTTGATGTCCATGTTAGTGTTGCAGATTTAGATGCAGCTCCCAATGAGGAACTTCCATTTAGAGATGATCCTAATGATCTCATCTGTAAACCCGAGGCAATGTTTGCAGATAAAGCTGCCTGTACTTAACGAGTATTAGTCGTAAATGTCACTTTAAATGAAGATTTTTAACAATGATAGTTTTAATAGTAAACTAGGATTTAACTCTGTCACTGTAGAGAAAAATCAAGGCGGTGTACGGCGTCACAACAAAAAGAGGTCAAGCAAGAGGACTCAGAGAAGAAGGAAGAAGGTGGAATTAAAGAGGAAGAATCCACTGAGGAGCTTGGGCAGAATGAAGATAAAGTGGGTGAAAACACAGAGCAGCCATCCCGGAAGTAAGTATGGAATCTTTATTTTTATAATATTAATACAATTATCCCATAACTAGCTTTACTGCACAGATGTTTCCAATCAAATTATTTGCTTATTTACAAAATGATTCTTCACTGCACAGTAATTGAAGCTAACAACGCAGATATTCTACTCATGATGTAAAAAAGCAATGACATTTTTTTGTCAGACCCCTGAAACTAAAAGTACAGCACATGTTCTCACAGACATAATGTCAATAAAAAAACTGCAAACATATGTTCTTTTTTTACTGTCATTGTCAATAGAAGACATTTAAGAAATACATTAACTGTATAACATTTAAGGCATAAATTATTATTAAACATTAAACATTTACTTTTTTATTTTTTCCTTTTTAGGCGAGGCAGGCGTCAAAAAGATAGCGAAGCTCCTCGGCAACCAAAAAAAAGGTTTGTCCTTTTATTGCCATATTATTTACCACTTACTTACTTGGGTAGAGCACGATTATTACAAATGTTCTTTTTCATAGGAAAAAGCCCCCAGTGCAATATGTTCGCTGTGAAATAGAGGGCTGTGGTACTGTCTTAGCACATCCACGCTATTTACAGGTACGATATTCGATCACCTGCAACCACCCACATCCCCAGATATGTTTAATTTCTGGTTTTTCTAGTAGCCAAAATATTACTTTTATATTATTACATATGCAGAGTTTTCTCTTCTCTTAATTTCAGCACCATATAAAATACCAGCACTTGTTAAAAAAGAAGTATGTGTGTGATCACCCTTCATGTGGACGCTTGTTTCGTCTGCAGAAACAACTGTTGCGTCATGCCAAACACCACACAGGTAATGTTAAAGCACAGATCTTTGTATTAAGCAATGTTAAAACTGGATGTTGCATTTATCTTTCATCGCCAAGACGTGGTTTGGTCATTTTCTTTGTCTAAAGTGTCCTTGGTTGGTCATTTGTGTTTGTCATCTATCTTTTAGATCAAAGAGACTACATCTGTGAGTATTGCGCTCGGGCCTTCAAGAGCTCCCATAACCTAGCTGTGCACAGGATGATCCACACAGGAGAGAAGCCAATACAGTAAGTGGACTCATTTTACTTTCCTATGATGATATGCTCAGCAGGAGGAAGGAAATGCAAAATATTATGAGTCTGGCTTAGATCCATTGTTACAAATTAGAACAAACATTCTAAAAATTCAGTTCTGTCTGTTTACAATAGCCCGATAATTTAAGCTGGATGTCTGCTGGTTCTCAGTAAATTGCTCTACAACTGGAAGTAAAGTATCCAGGTCAACTGAAGTGAGTTTGGACTAAAACCTCTTCTCTGTCTCCACCTTGTGACAGGTGTGAAATCTGCGGCTTCACCTGCCGTCAGAAGGCCTCCTTAAACTGGCACATGAAGAAGCATGATGCAGAAGCCTCCTACCAGTTCTCTTGCTCCATTTGTGGCAAGAAGTTTGAGAAAAAGGACTCTGTCATTGCTCACAAGGCCAAGAGCCACCCTGAGGTACTTATAGCTGAGGCCATAGCAGCTAATGGGGGCTCAGTAATAAGCAGTCCCACCCCAGTCTCAGAGAGTGCCCCGGTGCTCACCCAGCCTGACCAGCCCTCTGTTGGCCAGGAAAACCAAGGAGTAGTGGGTGATACGCTCACATCACTACAGCAGGTGGTGCTTCCACTCACTCCCCAGACTCCAGTAGATGTAGATCAGGGCCAGTTTCTTCAACTGCCCACACATCATGTGGTTCAGGTGGGACATCAGCAGCAAGCCCCTGCCCTGCTGCACCTCACCCCTGTTTCTCCCGCTCACATCTCCAGTATCAGCCAGCCACAGCTCATCCAGCTCCCCACCATCCCTGCCACCACAGTCACATCCATGACCACTGTGGACTCCCAGAGCAGCCTCCTCACACTGAGCTCTGTCACCACCCTGGCTCCCCAGCAGGACTTGCAGTGGAGCAGGGGGGGTGATGAGGTTGCACACATCCCCGGGGAGGGGGAGCTGTGGGACAGGGTGATAGTTGGCGGTTGCCATGAAGGTGTTGGGGAGATTATGTGGGAGGGTAACAGAGAGATGAAGAAGGACGATGGGGGGGTTATTTGGGAACGTGAAGGAGACAGACAGATTGTGTTGCAGTGCACTGAAGCTCATGGACAATTTAATGTAGGGTGACGGCTACAGACACAGGAACAACATGAACAGTAAGTTGATTTGAAAAGACTGAAGGATTAGCCAAAAGTTGATAAGCTGAGTAAATATTTGAAATAATTTACCCAATGGAGTATAATAAAATATTCATATACATTAAACAGCCACAGAGCTACAGGGCCAATAGTAAATATTCACCTTCCCTTTGTTTTGCTAATATTAATGAAGGTCATGGTCAATGAAATTTGGCTTTTTAAAGACGTGAAAATCATGGCCAAATGAAGATCACTTGAGTACAATAAATGTAGTATAAATACATCTGTATCTGGAATGAATCGGTATCCTGGCCAAAATCTGAAGTCCTGAATTATTCTTCCGTAGAATAGCTTACTGTTCTTTTGTTTTAATTATGTACATTTTGGCAGGGATAATTAACCATTAAGTGGCCCAGTGATTTACTAGTTAAATTCACAATAACTTATGTTTATCAAAAAACTTTTTTATTAATTTTTAATAAATTCAGATTACTTCGAGAGATTAGTTTTTTTTTACTTTGGTATAAAAGTAATTCTTTTTGTCCAAAAGGTCAAATTAAATCAGCCATGATTCACTGTTCTAAAAAACAAATGGAAAACTCGCAAAGAGTGGGGCTTCTAATAGGCATTGTATTTTATGTCAGGGAGAATAATTTATGAATAAAAATGTAGATTACAATATTACTTTTCCTACATAATGAATATTTTTGAACGTTTTGGTTTTTGTTACCTTGTGTTTGTATTTTTAAAAATTAAAAAGACTGAAATATGGTTGAGGAAAGTACAAGTAAGTCTCGGTTTACGTTGAGGTTTATTTCCTCAATGTCTTTCACTTCACTAGTAGTGAAATTACTTTCTCTAAAGCTTGTACACCATTTTATTCAGTCATTACCAATCCTTGTGTTATTCATTTTTTTTACAGGAAAACTTTAACATGCAGCAGTATCATGATCACAAACCACAGAAGACTTGTCCACATGGTCTATAAAATTATACTTGTCAGCAATTTTCTTTTAAAGCTTTGTTGTTAAAAACTAAATATACCTCTGTACACTTTCAATACTACTGAGCACCCATAAACTTATCTTAATTTATAAGAAAATGTATTGAGAATAAAATCTATTTGCTTTATTTACTGGAATAAACAAGTTATCTTCTCAAAATGTTCTGTATTTGTCAATGTGCTCTCTACTGGATACAATATATCAGATCTTTTGTAAATTATTAATTTATTTTGATAAATGTTAAAATGCTCAATTAATGTGTACAGACTTAGTAGTCACGTTAAATCGAAAGTGTTTGTTTGAACATTACGACAAATCCTTTAGAATTATTTATACACTTAATTTTGACTTTTGGAGCAAACAATATATAGAGCTTTATATGGTAAAGATTAAGCTATATTACTAGCTTTACGTATTATCAGCAGGTTACTTTATGATAACGCATTGTCCTAACATTTTTTTAGGATCTGAATCTGCAAAGAGTAACTAGTAACTAAAGCTATAACAAAAATATATTTCTCTCAACGGTTGCATAGTTAAAGTTAAATAGTTCACCAAAACAGTAGAGTATCTCGAGACTGTTTCTTTGTTTCTTACCAAATCTTTACATAGACAGCTTTTTTGTGGTCCTACAATTTGAAAAAGTTTTTCAAATTACTGCCTACGGTGTAAATCACGCACCAACCAGAGCAGCATTTACTCCTGTTGGTATTAATATTAAAAGTATAAAAGTAAAAAACACATGTGTCATTGTGTGTTAACCATCTGTCAACACATGAAGTGATTAGAATCAGCAGTGGTTGTTGGCCCTTATTGTTTTTATTAATTACTCTGCATGTTTTACCATAATTACCATAATCAGCATTGTTTAAATACAGTGCTCTTTAGCGACGTGCTTTTACTGTGAGTAAAATGTAGAGAATGTGCTTGGTACTTTTACTGGAGTTTGCAGTGGTACATATATTAAGCCAGTACTTTTCCTTCCGGGTATGCTTTTTGGACTCACACATCTCTGCTCTCGGTGCTCAGACTGACCCTCTGTAACAATAAAAACAATATTTTACTGAGTTTTAAACATTTGTGTGTTACAGTCCACCCCGTTTCCACACAACACGCTTTTCCATTTGTATAGTTTGTTTAGTGCTGGGTGGGACACACGATGACGTTTTGGGGAGTGAAGGGGCCTCCTGTGCGTCCCCCAAGTCCGCCCCTGTGGCTTGCGGAACCAATTAAATGCCCCGTATTTGCGTGAGTGCCAACGAACACACCGACCGGAGCTCGCTGCTCTGAACCTCCGGTCCGAACCTCCAAACTGCTGAGGTATTAAAAAAACCCGAAAACGCGTGTGAACACGTTTGTCGGTGCCGGTGTTCGTCCAGCTTCGCTGCTAAGCCACAGATATTAACAGGGCTGGAGGCTGCAAATGGCAGAGCAGGACAAGCAGCAGATACCCGAGCTGGGCACGCCGGAGCCTGGCGGGTCGCGCACCGGGAGAGCGGTGGCTCTTGCGCGGCTGCTTCACCACGAATGCAGCGGTCTGCTCCAGCTATACGTGAGTTATGCGTGTGCGCAGTTGTCGTGCTCACCTTCCCGTTACTTGTGGCTTTAACGCGTCCATGTTTCTGGCTCCGGCGCAGTTGCTGTAGCTACCTGTCGCATATGAATTGCATGCCTGACTGTTGACGGATTAACATTCACCAGTGTGCACTTGTGTGCTATGTGCTGCAGAGTGTAATCAAACTGATAGACACCAGCAGCACAACCTCCCCTCCATTTGTCCCCTGGGGTGTCTTAATGGATAGATTGTATTGGATTTTTCCTGCTGTCCTCCATCAGTGCCCCTCCTACCCTCTCAGAACATATTTTAATTGATCAATAGAATCAGTGCAGCTGTCACTTTAAAATTGTTATTGATCTCTTTTGATATTTAGAGACAAGTGTGCACCACCAAGTGACATTCAATTTTAAAGTCAATTTACTTTTTCCTTTCAGATAGAGAAGGAGACTTTCCTGTCAGACCACACCCCAGATGGAAGACGCATTGTGTCCCTGTCCCCTGACTCAGAAGAGCCCAGCACGGAGGAGCAGGTGCAGATGCTGCACTCGGCTCTGCGACAGTGCCTGGGGCTGCTCCACTGTGTCATCCAGAAAGAGAAGGAGGAATGGGGTGAGCTGGAGGACAACTACGAGACCATGAAGAAGAACGTCCGACTCCGGCTGGAGCACTTGCTCCACAGCACTAAAGATCTGGTGGAGACAGAGGGCACAACCCTGGAAGTCACCCCTGATGACCAGTGTAATGAGGTGAAGTATCTGATTGGATAACAGTGCTGTTATTCGTGAGCCAACAACATAATTCTTCCGGTAAAATTTAGAACAAACAAAGAAGAAAAATGTATAATTTTAAAGAATTTCTCCAAACAACTGGTTAATTTACATGTTTTCTAAGTCACACACATTTTAGTACAAAAGCAGGATATATTCTGTGTTTAAAGGGGCACTAACCAACATCTGTAGAATAGCAGTGGAAGAAATGACAGTGAAAAGTCAAAAAGGTGTCCCCCATGGTAATGACCTTAGAGAATTATCACCCATCTGTGAAATGTGGCCTTGCTCTGTGGAGTGTTTACTGTCTGTCCTCTCATTGTTTTGTTTCCTGAACCGCATCACTACTGTTTCGCCGCTCGCAGCTCCCGTCAGTGTGGTTATGAGGCAGCTGTTTAAAGCTGCTCAACAGCAGACAGCATGCAGACACAGTTGGAGAGCAGCTGGTGAAGACTGCGAAACATTTAGTAGCTAAACAGTGAGACATTTTAGAGGTGTGGAGACTGGGTCAGAGGTAAATAGAGAGTGAATAGTCTTGTTACCTGTTGTCCTACATATTTTTGTTTTTGGTCTTTTCTTGCTCAGTTGTGTGTTTCTGATCTCATTTTTCTTTTGTGAAAAGGTGTTAACGATCCCTCAAATTTTAACTTAAGCAATGTGGCACAATGTATTTTTCAGGGCTTCATCCAAACACTAGGGATAAAAGTTACTAAGTTTAAAAGGTTAGAAATGTTAAAGGTTAAAATCAGGGTAAGACGCATCTCCCTCCAACACGTCCCCCACAATTATGTTAGTTATCAAACATTAAACCACAGTTATCCCTTTAAAGAAGTAAATGCACCTTCCCCACTGGCTAAACAAGAGAATCTTGTGCTGAATGTTTTTCTCTGCTGACCTTTTGATAAACAGGCTCTTCATTGTGTATTGATGGATTTTCCATCTAACTTGCACATCTTGTTGCAACCACTTCAGTGGCATTTTCATGTCAAAGTCCTTCCGACCAGCATAAGTCTGTGGTCAATGATTTGAGTGATCTGTCTTCCCTTAGGAAGTCTCTGAAATGAGCCTCATCGCATTCAACCAGCTACAGTGTGTGACTATGCAACCTGTTAATGCACTTTGACATCTCCACATTGTAATGTTTTTCATATGCTGTGCTGCGCAGTAGCTTATACCGTGACTGGTATCAGCTACTGGTACTGGTATGATACAAATCAGCATTTTTTTTTTCACCACAGAATCTAGCTATTCACAGACTTCCCACCTCCGCCAGAAGTTTCACGAACCATAAAATCATAAATGGCACCCTAAAAACCAGATACTTCCTCTTTTTATTTTTATAACTGGTTTTTCACACTGGTTGCTGTGTGTGGACTTTTTACTGAGAAAGAAGCATGACCACACCGTTGGCATGTTCTGGAGGTGTTCAAGGACCTGTAAAGAGTGTAGGTCATTCATGCTTTGGAAGCAGTCAGAGCCTTAAGCCACTGAAATAAAGCAAAATACAACTCAGTATGGATCGAAACTGGACCAACTTATTTTGGCCAATACCAGAATGTTCAGTGTCCACCCCTGGTTTCTGCTTTTCAATCGTTTTTTCACAGGTTAATTAGAGCGTTTTGTCTTCATAGTGTAGATTTTAGCCAGGATAGTGACTAGGCCTTTCAGATACTGGTTTATTTATACTGAAATCCAACCAATTTGCTAACCAATTTGTTACTTTAAAGGGGGTGAATATTTATGCAATTACTTATTTTAAGTGTTATCTTTTAGAAAATATATATTTTTTTATTAATATAGGGAAGGAACAAAAGACCAACAAAACTGTCCGATTGTCCAGCAAGACCTGGTTCAGCATCTAGCAGCTTTATCTGGATGACGAGTTGATCATTCCAAAGCCTGAAGAAGTTGGATCAGTAATAGCTTTTGTGGAAGAATGGTTGCCAAGAAACCTCTTTTTCTGAATGGGGATAGGGAAAAAAAGCTGAGATTAACAAAAGCTCCCAAAGATTGGATTAAAGATCAGTGGAAGACAGTGTCATGGAGTGATAAATCAAAGTTAAAGTTTTTCAGGCCCAGCCATCAACAGTATGAGAAGAACAGTTGAAGGAACAAGTGCTTGCGGTCTTTGGTGAAACCTGATGATGGTCTGTCATAGTTTGGGGCTGCATTTCTTCAAGTGGTGTTTGTGATATTGTTTGAATTTATGGGACCATACATGCTGAAAGGGCTAAATTTAATTTTCCATTGCTTCTCTGATTTTATTGACAGTTTTATTGTTCAGAATGACAGTGATCCTAAGCATGCTGCCAATGCCATGAAACTATATTTAAAAAATAGCCAATAACACTGACTGTCATAGACTGACCTCCACAGTCCAGACTGGTCAGTGAAAGACAAAGGAAAGCATAAAAGTCTAAAGAAGAGCTTTAGATGAAGCCTGGTATAATACACAAAAATATTAACTTACGCAAGGAAACTTAAACAAGACATTCTCTCCAAAAGAATTCAAGACGTGCTAAATTGCATAAGGTCGTCACATGAAATACTGACTCTTGCCTATAAAATTTTTTTAATGTGCATATATTTATTTTTTTTGGTTATATCCTAATAAAGAGACGTACATAAAGAATTAATGACTGACATTGCGAGCTGATGGTGGCACAGTACGTTATTTATACACACCACTGGAAGAATGCTGGAAACCAGTGAAGTCACCCTTTATCTTGTTCTCTTCTCTGCAGGAAACTGATGGAGGTGGTGGAGGTTTCAAGCTCAAAATGTGGACATATCAGGTGCTTCTGGAGCTAGTGCACTGGGCTGACCATGCTGCACAGACTCTCCATGCCTTACACATAGAGAGGGAAGGAACAGAAGACATCTAAATGTCTTTATGTCTATCCAGCACCTTCTATGAAAGAAGTCACTCCTCACTAACACTTTACTTGATAGTTAATCAGGAAGTTATGTGGCATATAATCCGTTAATGCAACATGGTTAGAAGTTAGAAATGTACTGCTTGACTAAAATCACTACTAAGCTCCTTTAACAAGTTCCAGTAAATGCTTTCCCCAGACACTGGAATTTCCCAATGCTAAAATGACCTCAAGTTTGCCCCAGTTGTTATTTCCTTTCCAGTGTGTGGACTTTTAACTTGATAAAGTTTGGTTTGCTTTGTGCAGTTGCAGACATTGAGCGTTTGAGAATGCCTTTTTATAATATATAGTGTGTAATTTATTGGAAATTAATTTACATTTATTTACATTTGACTACTAAGTATGTGCTGTTCATAACACACCAAATATGACTAATATAACTGCTAGAATGTAGCCAAAAATATATGACTGATAAACTGTGATTGATCTGCATCCATAGTCATTTGCTTTTCTAATAGCTCACCTAGCTTTTTACGTGTCACGTTATTAACATATCTAATCCAAATAATTCCATGTCAAGTTGTTAATGGTTGGTACAATCTGTGATGACAAGTGTCACACTTGCTGCTGTGGTTATCGAGTTCTCTCCTGATTTTATACTTGAATGTGCTGCTACACCGTTCACAAGTTTCAATTGTTAGACCAATAGTTCTTAGACTTTTTCTGTCATACCCTCCTTTGCAAACTGAAGAAATGTGAGAATATTTCACAGTAGGACTGTACTGTCTGTAGCCAAAAGTATTAAACACTCTGCACCAGAACAACATCACTGTATAGTTGAAATGTCTGACACAGCATAAACTCACTGAGAGAATGAGCTATGGCTTCCAGACTTGCCGGTGTGGTGAATATCTAAATGCAATGATTTCTGTTATTTCTGTGACATATAACTGAATGTTCATTGAAGATTAAAACAGTCAACTCTGTGTTGTGCATGTTTTCTTTATTTAAAAATACTTTATGTAGATGTATTTTAATGCATTACTGGTTATCTATGTCACAGTGAATCTCAGTGAGAAATAATTTACATGTCCCCGCTCTCCTAATAATTCATTTCCTAAACTATATAATGATTTTATAATTACAGCAAAATTTATTTTTAGACAACTAATTAAGCAGTTCTGTACGACAGGCCACATGAATTGTGTGTATACAAGCAAAATGTATACACGAAAGTTTCCTTTTAATAATTGCATATTGTAATTTCTGTAATTTCTTCCAAAAAAGTGCTTTTTCTGTGTTTACCACCATCTCATACTTATTTTCCAGGAGACCTTTTAGAAGATTATTAAGAAACTGCACATATGTAAAATTAAGTAACTATAGTTACTTGTGCAACTTGGTTTGCACACGAGATGAGAAAATTGTAGAAGAACCACTTGTATATTATGAGAGAAGCTGAAGTACCGATACCACAGATGTTGAATTTGTGCGCAAGTATAAGCCATGTGTTCAAAATCCAGCATGCAGGAAGTATTTTCATGTATTTAGAAAAACACTAAGTGCATTCATTTTTTACTGTTGTAGCTGTTTGAAGTGGATCTAGTTTTTACTACTTTTTACTGTATACAGTTAGATATCTAGGTTCAGTGATTCATAACCTGGGGCTCAACCTCTCGAAATGGGTCACAAAATGAGTATGAAAGAAAAGGAAAAAAAAGCTCTGACACAACGTGAGACTCACAGACTTGTTTTCTCATCAGTGTTGCCTGTGTAGGCTTTGTGATGGTTGAGTGAATTAGGTATTGTTATGATTATTTATCTGTTGTGATTATGTAATTTTTCTGGTCCCTGTCTCACTGAGAGTACAGACTAAATAAGGCTACTACTATTTTTCCAAGACATATAAATAAAAAGCGAAATGAGAAGGGCTTTAAACTCTTGATAAATGAATTGTTGATTTATATAGTCAATTATAAGTCGTTTTTATTGTTTTGTTCCTATCTTTATGTATTCTGGAACAGCTTTGCAGGACTGGAACAATTGCTACATGTCTTCCTTTTCCCCTAAAACGACCTGAATAGAAATAATAAATTTTACTTTATTGAGTGTTTATATCCTTCACTGCATCCTTGTATGGCTGGACTTTATAACTGTAGTATTCTATTTAGTTTTACTGCTGTCAAAGTAAAAATGCTCTGTTGCAAGTACAAGGCCTGAATTTCTAAAAAAGCACATAGGGATTAGCTCGAGAAATAGTAGTACCCAAAGCAAAATTAATCTTTGTGTAGAATGGTTCATTTTACATTTTGGAATATGATATAATAATGTTGGATTATATTATTTATGCATGTATGTGTTAATTGCCTTCTACACAGTTTAGATTCTCACATTTTCGAATATAACAATTAAACTGTATGACTTTAATGTAATGCTGAGTATTTTTGTGATTATTGCACACAGTAATGCAAATACCTCACACTCGTCTGCTGGTTACACTATTCCACGACTGAAAAGCAATGTATTGACCTGTTTGCACATCCACTTGAATGCATGAAACCTCCCATGCTCTGCTGCACGGATATAATAACGTGTTTTCCATCAGTGCATCCATGATCCGTGGCTGTGGAGGCTGGAACAGCGTTTCCCTCAGAGACGGGTGCACCCCATTTTACCATCAGAACCCCAAAGGATGTTGTCGCACATGCGCGTTGTGCAACCTACCGGAGAGCGAGAGGCAGCGAAGGGAGTCCTAATGGCGGAGAATGTACGGTCGCCTTTTGACTACCGGGAGCCACCGACCCTCGACAGCGACGGGGATGGGAGCAAGCCGCTGCCGCCACGGGGGTGAGTGAGCGCGACGAGCCTCCGGTTCGGCCGCCGAGCGGACGCGGTCGTTTTTCTTTCCGCCGACCGGGCATTTGTGCGCAAAACGCAAGAGACGCACGGCGTGCACATATGTTTGGGGAACGTTAGAAGCCTTTTATTCGCCTGCACGATTCCAGCGTTATGTTGCAGAGAGAGATCGAGCGTCGACACCGGGCTTGTGTTCGGATTTTTCGGCTGCAAGCTCGTGTGTCCTGTGCGGCGGCGTCTCAGGCTGCTCGGCTTTAAGCGCCAGCCTCTTCACGCTTGATGTTTTGACGGGACAGAAGTGCAACGTTAGTCGCTGAAAAGCTAGCATGCTAGCCGCGGGTTAGCACCAACGTTAGCATGCACCCAGCAGGAATCACCAGTGCGACCTAGCTGATCGGTGAGCTGCTCTGTTGTCAGTAATCCCCACCGTGTGTCTGATTCCGGAGACTGGAGAGCCATGAATACTAATATTCGACAAGGCCAGTGGAATTATCCTCCTGGCTCTGCTTAGCTGCTGCGGTCATGAATCGTGGCTTGTTTGGCTTCGGGTAAACAAAGTTGCTGAACATGACCAAAATGCATCAGAAAGCAGTTGCCTGTCACCGACAGAATGAATTACAGAGCCTTTGTTGTGGTAATCAGTCCTCTGTAAATGCCTTTATACCGTCTGGGTGACTAAATAAAGGGGTGGGGCCGTTTCAAGAATTCTGATTTAAAACCACAATGATAACGGAGAGAGATGGAAGCGCAGTTCGCAGAGTAGCTGCCTGTTTACAGTCGATCAGTGTTTCTCAGTCGTGGTTCTTGAATGATGGTCAGGCCACAATCTTCAGAAATCCAGGTAAATTCTTACTGTACTGTGAATGGTTGAATAGGTCAGTGGGTAGATTACACATTTTTAAAATTCCTTAATCATTTCAGTCAAAGCAAACATGCAAACAGTTTCCTATTTGTATTTATCTGTCTTGCACTGGTTTGAGCAGCAACTTGCACATGCTTTAAGTATAGATGATTCTGTCTGTTGAAAGTCTTGTCACAACTTTCTAGATCTGGGTGTGACATATTCAAATGTTAGATTTTTTTTTTTAACCATCAAAATATTTGTGCTGTAAAATTAATATTGCTGGTTATTGGCTGTTGGTTGGACAAAATAAGCAATTTTGCTGCCTGACTTTGAAAGGAAAATGTGATATATATATATATATATATATATATATATATATATATATATATATATATATATATATATATATATATATATTCTTACAATTTATACATCAAGCAAATCTGCATATCAGTTAATTAAGAAACAAATCTTAAGTGAGTCATAAAAGTACCTCTGTGCAGTTATTATATTATCACAACACCAAATTGTACACATGAATGCTTCTGCAGCTTGAACTGTCCTATATGGCTTTATTTTGATTGCTTATGAAATGAAAGACATATCTATATATATAAGACATACTTTTTTTAAATAGAAGAATAACAAACAACATAGTTAAGTGCTGTTGCTTCCATCAATACATGTAGAATTCCTATCCTTATTGTTCTGGCTGAGTCACCCACCTGTTCGAAAAGTTAGCAGAGTGAAGTACTGCCCTGCTACAGATAACAGATGCTTCCCTCATTTCTGCTGTCCTCCATCTAAATATTCACAGGAGAGAAGCACTGCTTTGTCTGAATGTGTCGTTCTGCTAAGTGAAGGCTTGGTTTTGTTTTCACAGACGCATGTGTGGGAGAAAAAGGAAGGGGACACCTGTGAAGGTGTGTGACCGAGCGTATGTAACAGAAGATGAGGAGGAGGAGAGCATGTCAGAACACAGCTACAGTCCTGGTATTTATAGAAACACACATTTTCCCACCTGCTGTTGGTGTTGTTATCCACTCTCGTGCTTATGGAAAACAAGTGTATGATAGTTGTAATTAGCAGCATATTGTAGTAAAGAGAGACACTTTGAAGCCTAAAGCCTGTTGTTTGATATGAAGCTGCGTTAGACTTACACAGCAAACTCTGTCCCAGGGGATGGCCAGTATCCAGAGGGTCCAGAAGATGGTCTCCCTCCACCTGGCAGTCCCTACTACCTGCCTGATCCCAGTCAGCTCTGGTAAGAGGGAACCTTACCATGGTAACTGTGCTCTAAAGCTTTTTCTGAAGCAAGGCGATTCATTTTACTAATGTCAGTTTGTATGACCCAGTGTGCCAGAGTTGGGGGAGGAGGGAGCGAGTGGTGTCCGGGGGCCTGTGCTCTTTCATCCGCCACCCAACTGTCGGATTCGAGAGGTCCATTGTGGAACCCAGGTGCGGTTGGTTGTCATAGCAATCCGAGACATCGCCAAAGGCGAGGAGATCACGGTGGACTATAGCCTGACGGACTGGGGCGAGAATGCAATGGTGAGCAACTAACATGATGACTAACACTACTTATAGTACTGGTTGTAAAGCAGAAACCTGATTATAATCTGTCATAGATCTGTGTCATGATGTGGTTTTTTTAGTCCAGACCACACTGAGCCACACTGTTGCACAGGCTGACATGTTCCATCATTACCATGCACATGGGCATTGTAGTGTGGTTTGAGTTGAACTTTTTTTCATTGTCTTGCTGCCGGAAATACTCACAAACGCACCCAAAGGCATGGGTGAAGATAGTACCCGCAGATGTACTACTTGCCACTGAAACTATGCACATGCATAAATTCTTAATCTTCTTTATCTTATCATTAATTATAATTTGTTTTCAGTTTAAAGTCAAAGCCATATGAGATGTCACAGGCACTTTTATTTTTCGTGTCTGTAATCCACTGATAATTTAAGCACCTGATTCTTCTATAGTTTAGCCTTTTATTAAAGGGTATAGTCTACTTTAGTGTGGTTGAGTGAATTAGTTATCTGGTTTCAGTTAGTTTTAGTCACATAAATGCAGTACATTTAAGACTACTTTTCATCAGTTTTAGTCTATTTTTTTTTTTTTGTCATGTATTTTCAGTAAGGTGATAATAATGATAGAGAGCGAAATAGATATCTATCTTTATAGACATGTCTATATAGATATATACATAGAGAGAGTGAGAGTTATTAATCTATATCGAGGCATGTCATCAGTAAAGAAACTACATTTTTGGGGTAATTGGGAAACGTGTTTAAATGCACTGCATTGACTTGAAATAAACATAGAAACTTATTATAGAGGTATGGTTTATAAATTCTAGAACTGTATAGTGAGAGAACACGTTGCTTCTTCAATGTTTTTGCGTTCTTGGTAGAATTGCGGTCTAGGGAGAGAGACAGTGGAGCTGCACAATGTAAGATGCCTTAATCAAATCAACATGGAAGCAAGCAACTTATTTAGACTTCTTCCGGGCCACTTTGTCTTCATTACAGCTTTAGGACTTAAAGATGAGGAAGCATCACTGGTAATGGGTATAATAATAATTTAATATAAGAATAGAATATATATATATTTTTTTATCCTCGTTCTTTCCCTGTCTGCAGCTTTTTGTCCTGTTGTCCCTTTATATAATATACCTTAAAAACAAACCAAAGAACCTGGCCCTACTCAGGTTTTTTGTGCAGAATTTTATAAATTGGTTACAGTAGTCAGAAAATGTTGTGTGGACTGTAACTTCAAATGTATTAGTAATGTAGAGCCAGGTAATATATCTACAATGTTTATTGTAATATATTTACAATATAAAATTCATTTGTTTTCATTTGAAATGTGTCTTTCACCAGGAGGATGAGGCAGGACCCCACCCACTGTCCCTCTCTGTTTCTGATTACCTTACCCCTTCCTGGTCATTGTCACCTTCTTCTTCCCCACTCACCCACTCTGAACCCAGTGATTCAGATCGTGAGGAGGATGAAGAGGAGGAGGAGGATGATGATGACGACGATGACGAAGAAGAGGAAATTGAGGAGCTAAGAGGCAGAATGCTTCGCCGCCGCAAGAAGCGCAAGATGCCAGCTGCTGTCAACTCAAAGAAGAAGAGCGCACCTACGTCCTCAAGAGGACCCGGGCGCCCCTGCTCCACCTTTTCCCGCCCAGCGCCTGTTGCACCCCCAGTCAGATCCCAGCCCCAGCCCCCAGTCAGCGCCCTGGCACCTCCAACCACCAACATCAACAATAACATTAACATAAACATTGGCAGCTCCAGCAATTCCACAGTGAGCCGACGGCAACACTGCCCATACTGCGGCCGCCACTATCGCTCTCTGGCTCGGCACCTGGAGAAACACCACGCCAACCAGCCCGAGGTCAGAACAGCCATGGAGTTGGCACACCTCCACAACCACAGCTCTTCAAATGGCAGCGCCTCACACCCTCAGCCCTCATCGTCTTCAACCTCTGCAACTCACAGTCATTCCTTTGCTGTCCCTCAGTCTTCTGCCTCCAACCCTGCACCACCGTCTCTCTTCTCCAGGAAGAAGGAATCCCCAACAACCTGTTCAAATACAGGCAGCGTCTCTTTCTCCCTCTCACTTTCACCACCTCCTTCCAATCAACCCGCAGTCACCAAAAAGGGGCCAGGTTTACCAGAGCCTCCCAGAAAACGGCCTGCAACCCCGATGGTGTCACGAGTAAAGAGTCCATCACCACCTCCATCCCCTTCTCCTCCTAGAAGAGGTCGCAGGATGAAGAGAGAGGTGCACGAAGAGCAGCAGAAAGTGGAGAGCTCAAGAAGTCAAGAGGAGCTGGTTCCACCTCCCACCCCTGAGCCAGACATAGATCCAGAAGAAGATCTGGAGCTTAGTGGAGACGGGGAAGATGAGGCACCAGAGGAGAAGAATGGAGAGACTGTAAGGTGGGGATCTATTATTTTTTGTTGTTGTTGTTGTTTTTGAGTAGTTTTGTTAATAGTTTAATTTATTCATTCCTGCTCCAGTTTTAAAAGAATTCTCTCATTTTCTGATTTCTAGCACCCAGAGGCACCACATGTCCCCGCTGCTCTCTTCCCTCTCCTGTCTGGTGCTCTACCTGCGCTGTCAGCAGCACTCCTCTTTCCTCTCTCTGACCCGCTCACCGAATTCTGCCGAGGCCTGGCGCCTGCTCTGCCATTCTAGCCTCTCCCTGCTCATCCTTTACAACCGTCACCGAGAATGTGAGGTAGCCAAGCTCACTGTCCAGGACTATCACAATCGTGTGACGCCTCAGACAGGCTCCAACACCAGCTCCCCCTCAGGCATGGAAACTCTCCTGTCTCCCTTCGAGCGCCAGGTCCTCTGTCACCTCCCACGCGCTGGTGTTTTAGGTAAGCGTGGTCGCATTCAACCCCTTATTCTCCCACCACACTGTGAGTCCTGCTTGGACCTGCTGCTTCAAACCAGCCCCAATGTGGGTGTAGACCCAGAGAGCCCCTACGTCTTCTCTAGACCCTACCACTCTCCAGCCACCCCTCTTCGGGGCACTGACCTTCTGAGAAACCTGGCACGAGCCAGCGGGGCCAAGAATCCTGGAGCCCTGACAGCAACACGAGTGCGGCGACAGGTGGCCATCCTTACCCAGCTGCTACTCTTAGAGGAGGGTGAGGGTCCGGGCGGAGCTACCAAACGCCTGGAGGACTTCCTGGAGAGAGAGTACCACGTGACCCAGAACTGTTCTACTATCATACGTGACCCAGCACTGATGGGTCGTGTAGCTCGAGTTGTTCTTTATGGAGAGAGGGAAGGCGTGCTTTTCAGAGGGATGAGCCTGCAGCACATCTGCCTCGAGTTGGATGGTAAGACATTACATCATGTATCGGTCTTCACTAACAAGCAGGAATATTAATTTATGTCAACAAACCTGACAGGAGAAAAAAGATTTTGTTAAGATGGAAATAAAAAAATGCTGATTAAAAAGTATTCCTAGTGTGTATATATATTTTTTTGTCAATACATCCATAACTGGTGCAGCAATCATTAATCTCATTAATCTTAAATCCTGTTCAAAGTAGCATTTGGCAATTCTGATTTGCTTGACATAAGGTAAATTTGTGTGTGTGTGTCTGTGTTTTACCAAATTTGACATATTTTGCTGCTTTCACCAGGAATTGGAACTGCTCTGAAATACAGTATGTATGCTAAATATTAAGCTAGTTAACAACATTAGGTAGTAAGCAGTTATTTTACGGACAGATTTTACTACTGACACATTCATAAAACATTTAATATAATATATTACTGTCTCTAGTCATTACAGATCTTTAAAATATGTAGACTTGTTTTAGCCCTTTGATTTACCCTCTGTTGACCTCTGTTTTACAGTGATGTCTGGAAACTCAGCAGACTCCTTTTCAGAAGACTCTGAGGCAGAGGAGGAGAAGGAGGAAGTTAAGGAGAAGCCGGAGATGATGGTGAAGAAGAAAGGACCGGGCCGACCACCAGGAAAGAAGAAACCACCCGCTCCTTCTCCAGTCAGCCCATCAGTAGCCAGTGTTCATAAAAGGAGATGTATACCTCCAAAATCAGGTAACCTTCTCTCAATACTGTTCACATCGGTCAAATTTGATCCTGTGTGTTGTTCGCTTACTTTTGTAACACCTTCACCTCTGTCTCACAGGGAAGCGTGGTGTGTTGAAGCGTCCCTGGTCAGAAGCTGAGCGGGTAGCAGTAGAGACTCATCTGAAGAGAAATCTCTTAGAGTTGCGCGTCCCTGCAAAGGCGGACTGCGAGCGCTGCCTCGAACTCTGTCCTCTCTTAGTGAGCAATCAGCGGGACTGGAGGGCCATCAAGTTTTACGTCCACAATCGTATCCAGCTGCTGAAAAAGCAAGGGAGGAGGGAAAGTGCCACCGCGGTCAGCTAGATCAAAGAAAAAGGTGGCATCGGACACATACCAAAATGTACAAACCACCAGCAATCACAGTCAAGAGGAACAACCTCTTGGTTATGGTGGAGTGCAGCTTCTCTTTCTCTTTTCTTTCGTGGGTGCGGTACCTACAGTTAGGTGCATTTCTTGTCTAATCACCCCGGTCATAAGGGAGTAGTGTAATAAATGTGACTAAGTTAAGAAACGAAAAGAAGAATGTTCCAGTTGAGGATCATTTGTACTCAGTATTGGCGGTGTTTTCGGGAAGTAATTCTAAGCGGTTGGACACGATGTTCTTGTGTGGGTGCGTGAATATCAATTCAGACAGTAAATGATTTTTAAAATTAGAATAATTTTAAAGTCATTTTTTACTTTATTAGATAGCTGACAGTGGAGCGTGTGAGGAGATGTGGAAAGCAAAGGTTGACAAAACCAGGATCTCTGGAGAGATGTGCTTTAGACCTCTAGACCACCAGGACATGTTACAGCAAGTTGTCTTCTGTCTAGCGTTTGCTTCCACCGAAGGCTGATGACCAAACATGAACATATAAAGCTTTGGAGAAAGAAACCATTGGTTCTGAAGTTTAAAAATCCCAACAGATGGACTACATGTCCTCAGGACTGAGACATATATGAACTTGTATAGTTTGTCTTTGATACTGATCGGCAATTGTGCCCTCGTCCCACATAAATACAACTGACAAATGTATTAAAAAAATATTCTTTAAAGTCTTGATTCACCTGTGAAGTGGTGTTTGCATACCTCTTGTATCATGATCATAGGCAGACTAGTATGCACGCCTACTTGTTTTGTTTTGCATATCATGATTTTTAAACAAACTTTATTTCAGAATCAACATAGGGTCTTATTCATAATGTAAATACTTCCTAATCTATGAAAATTATACAGTAGTGATTACAAAGTTAGTATTGTGTTATGGTGTACATACTGTAAATACTACTTGTATGTATTAAAGTGTATGACATTTTGCTGTGTTTTTGTAAACTGAGTCTTAACACTGTGGACAAACTGAGAGGAAATAGAAATGAGAAGTAAATACAGGATCCCAGATTGATGAGTTAATTAAAAAAGTAACAATTACAAGATTGATTATAAAACTGTCTCACATTTGAACAATTTTATTTGCACAGCAATTTTCACACACAATGGCGATTCAAGGTACTTTACATGAGTACATGAGTATAAAAAATTGAATCAACTCTATCACATGATGTCTTTAAACATTTAAAAATGATTAATATTCATTTATAGATGAGTACTAAATCTTGAACCATTACTTATAAAGGAAAGCTGCTTCAATTCATGACAAGTGCAATTGTGTATTGAGTTTTTTTTTTTTTTTTTATATTTTTATCGTTTTCCAAATAGCCATTTCACACTCTAGCAATGCAACAAGCTACAAAAAGTAAGATATAATAAAATCCGTGCTTTGAAAACACGTCACTATAACAAAGTCATGGTTTTTAAAAATAAAACTTATAAAACACACTTTGGGTTACTTCTCAGGCCCACAGCATGTGAAACACTTACAAAAACTTTGATCTTTGTATATTTTAAAGTTAGAAGTACATGTTTCTCATAACACACCTGACACAATATGAGTTCATTCCTGCTCATTTTGTTAACCTTCACAGAGTTTTCTCTTCTTCTTCTACAGTACCACTGTTATTAGGTACCTATGGTGACCAGTTACCAGGTTTACCAGTTAAAAGCCACGTAAAAGAGCACCCAGCCCATAGACAACTCATAATAAACATGCCTCAATATGCAACATCAAGATACTTACAAAAATAAATATTTTCACATAGCAATACATACAATTCATCATGCAGAGACAAATATAAATGGTTTGATGAACACAGGGTCAAACTGAACACAAAGTGACTACAGAGTCACCAAAAGTCACTATGAGGAGGCAAAGCTGGCCACAATGTGATAAAACTGTCACAACGTACAATCACAATTTTATCTGCTTTGAAATATAAGTACATGTACTATAGTGAATAAATGTCAGTATATGTCAGTCAGTCATGTCAGTGTAAATGTTCTCTTATATAGTATAAATATACTGGAGTGTATGAACAAGTCAGTTACAAACATTAAAAAACAATATTTACATGACAGGCCAGATGAGGACCTTGCATGGCAGCCATCGCAATCATGTGTGTGTGTACTAAAGTCACACTGAATAAAAGCATCTGCGAAATGACTAAATGTAAATGACAAGATGAAATATTTGAAAGCTGATCCTGAATTCAGGGCAGTTTCACTCACTGAGGATAAAAACATGTTTTTCTTGTAGTCCACGTGTGCAAAACCACATTTTGAGTTAGGATCAGGACTAAGTCTTATCACTGTGAATTACAACAGGAATCACACAGGAAAATGCCAAAAATCAGAGCGGGGGGCAATTTGTAAAATCAATGTTATAATCCCAGTATAGGATCTGTTCTAAGAACTACTAGAAGGACACCAAGCTTAAGGGAAGAGATTAGAGAGAAATATGCTTATAATTCATAATTCACTAAACAGTTCACTGAACAGTTTACTGAGTTTAACATATTTGTTCTTGTTCTAAAACATTTCAAATTTGAATAGATGGGCTATTGAAGTGTTTCTGCTTCTTTACAAATGTTGTACTGGTTTCTGTAATATCTCCATAGGGGCTTTGTCATGTCTACCAGTGTTAAAAAACGGAAAGACTTCCCTTGTGAATGAAGCTGTCAAAGATCCAATGACACTTTTATCATCCACGTTATAAAAGAAAAGCTCTCCACTGTCATAATCCAAATACACACCAACAGTCTTTGGTCTTGATTGGATAGGTATGAAGACTTTTGGGTCTGTGTTAAACTGAAGGCTGTTTGCTGTGTCTGGGGACGAGGACAGGAACCAGAAACCATTAGACGTGGTTAAGGGACTATTGTACTGCAGAGGAAAGACAGTTTCACTTGTGACTCCTAACCACCAGGACTCTTTGAGGCCTACATTTGCAATATACAAAGAAACCTCCCAGTAGTGCTTTCCAGAGGAGAAGCCTGTTTTTCCCTTGATTGTTGTGAGATAGGAAAGATTTTCACCGTCAGGAAACGGAGCATCTTGTTTGTCCCTCATTTTACAACCCTTTATGAAGATATATTCATGTTCCACCTCGTCAAGTGTAACATTTTCTGTTGGAAATAAAAACTGAGATCAGAGTAAAATCAGAAATTGTCAGAGAAGACTGATATCAGTGATTAGTAGTGAACATATTACCGAAGTACTTTTTAGCTTCTGTGAGAGCTGTTGTGTCTGTTTCTGTAACACAGAACAAGGACAGTAAACCACAGTCCAACAAACAAAGACTAAACTGTCTGCTGATTTGCTTTTACATCAATGAAAGTGAAAGTGACTTCTTACTGTTTAGCAAAGGTTCAGTTAAAGGAGTCCCTGAAAAAACAACAGAAGAAATGTTAAACATGAATTCTAAATGATTTGTCATATATTTTAATATTGAAATGATGTGTTCTGTGTAACTCTGTGTGGTGTTTCTTACCGTCAACTTGATCTTTCTTCCCAAAAAACTCAACTGAAACAAAAAGTGGATTAGTTGAAAATGTTTTTTTAACCAATTAACCAATAATTTCAGTTTGTCAATTACATTAAACATTTATGCTCTCAACTTAATCTAGATATATTTGTCTTAAGGAAATTATAATGTCTTTTCTAACATTGATTGACCAAAATAATAATCCAATGACTGAATGGTGTTTATATAAATAATTGTTGATCTCCTGCCAACCTAAAACACCAAAGAAACAATGACTTCTACTTTTATTCATATGTACATCACAATGATACTCTGGTCTTTATGTGTTTGATTTATCTTTATTAATTCTGCTGATAAATGAAGAATCCATGCCACATCCACAAGTAGATCAATTAAATTTCAGCAAAGACCATAATGTTTACCTTTCTTTTTGAAGTACAACCATCCAAGGAAAGCCAACACCGCTACCGCTGTAAGGAGTAGAGCGAAGGCCACCCATCCAGCTGCTGAAGATCCAGATTCTAAATTAAAGAAACAAGTATTTAATTTTTGTTTTGTGTCTATTGGTTTATGAAAGAATATAGATCTTATGCGCAAATAATCCTCTTTACCTTGTGCAGCTGGCTGAAAAGATTTACCCAGATGCACTTTTGCCACTTTCTCCTCTCCATCAGAGGGTCCCACTGAGCAAGAAAACTCGGAGGAACCAGGGCCTAGAACCCAACTGTGGACTGACACCAGGCCAGAGGCGTCGTTGTGGTACGTAAGACCTTTTGGGTCCAGATCCCGCTCCTGGTCTGACCAGCGCAGCCGAGGCTGTGGATACCAGCCTGCAGATTCACAGCTCACATTCACCATGTTAACTTCTTTCCATGTGACTGACAGGGAAGGGGAGGTTCCCCTTTCTAGAAAGAGGATCGGAGGAGAAGGTTTAAATCCATTTCCTTAAAAGATAAAGACTTTTCCACTATGATGAAACCCACCTATCACAGAGAGGCTGATAGATCCTCTGTCGTACCCCCGATCACTGCTCACATAACACGTGTAGCCTCCTTCATCACTGATTGTGACGTTCGTCAGCTTCAGGCTCGCATCCCCTGCCTTTAGTCCTCCAGATGCTGGATCGTTCAAAACAAGAGAGACTCTGCCCTCGTATGAAGCTTCCCAGGGTGGCTCGATTTTTCCTGCTTGATAAAGTATGATGGGGAAGTCAAAGTCATCCCCACGGTACCAGCGTATCTCCAGATTCTCTGCACTCTGTGGCAGATTGAACGAACATGGTAGTGTGGTTGTGTGGCTGCGGTGCACGGACACGGGGGAACTGACCGAAACCTCAACGCCTCCTGAAACTGTAACAGGTAACATAAATGTTATTATGACAGCTGATGTTTATTACTGTATGATATATTATAGTCATGATCATTTGCGATTTGTTTGAAAATGACGTAAGGGCTCGACAACCACGTGGTTTAGTGAAGGCAAAGTTTACAAAATATCACGTTTGAAATTAATCAACTGCCATTAAAATGGATAATACACTAAAATTGCATGAATGGACTGTCCTCTATAGTAAATGTAGGTTTAGGGCAGACGGGGACTTACGAGAGGCAGCACTGGACAAGGATTTGCAAAGACCCGCGACAGCCACAAGCCACATGTAGGTCATCTGTAGACCTGTAAAAGCAGAATAGTGGCATATTACTTATACCAGAGAAATACTGTGTTGAATCTGCCATAATTTAGGAAGAAGACCGGAGTCCACGACCTTCTACACATAAAAACCAGACTGAAATCAAACAGCATTTGTTAGATTTGGTGATTCACAGCATGCAAACTAAACCAAGGCCTACACATCGTGCTGCTGTGATTCCGGCGTAAAATCCTTCCTCCAACTCCAGCTGTTGCCCTTAGAAACCGAAATTAGAAAGAAGTTCAGACATAGATGTTGCTCGTTTAAATCCGGTCGCGTTGGTGCCTTCGGTTTTTTCGATGGGATAGTTTTCTCGGCTCGGAGATAAAAACAAACCGCCCAAAAATGAGCTTTGCGCTGAATAGTTTCACTTTCGTTTGCAAAACCAACAGCAGGTGGCGCCGTTACATTCAAGATTCATCTTCTCACCACATTTGGCTTATGAGTTTTTAGTTTAAATTTTTTGTGGTTTATATATATATATATATATATATATATATATATATATATATATATATATATATATATATTTGTATTAAAGGTAAATCAGTTCTGTTCTGTGGCATAACATCAACAAAATGAATGAATATCTTTCCATCGTCCATCTGTGTCTCATAGTATCTGTCAAACTTGAGCAGCAGGTTTCACTTATTTATTTGACTTTTTTCCTTAATTGCACATCTGTCCGTGCACAGTTCACAGCCGGAGAGAGGATGTCGGTGTGGACAGAATCTGGACTCACACATCAACTTCAGGGGGAACGTCATGCAAACTAACAGCAGCTGTGTGTTAACCTGCTAAATCCCACTGAAACTGCTGTTAAAACTGAAATGTGTTTTCACCGAGCAAACATCTGGATTACCTGGCTCGTGACATGAGTAACATTTTAGTGCATTTCCTGACTGTTTATGACCATAATCTCTGTTGTTAAACATTTATATTGGCTGAGTAAACTGAGGACACCGCTCAGATAGGGATCATATAATCTAGATACTGATGCTTTATTGCCGGGAACAAACGAAGTGCAGCTCAGAAAAGTGAAAAAAATGGCAGTTTGTTTTTTAATTGTGAGGTGCAAACTGCTATGGTCCCCTGGTGCAGTGTCAGTTTCTTCTTCCATTGTCTTACTTGACTTCTTTGAATCTGGCCTGTCCACCGAAAACTAAAGCGAAAATGAATGAACAGATGGTTTATTTTTAGACATAAACTACTGAATTCATTGTAAAATGTGCCTTCTTGTGTTTCTTCCACGTTGTCTCCCTCTTCCTCTCTCCTTCTCTCTGTGCCATACGCACAGAAACGGGGAGATGTGAATCAGACCAATTCGAGTTCTCGGTGCCCCTTCCCTGAGAACTGGGGCAGAGCTGGTCCCTGCTGATTCACACATTAATATGACTGATCGACCGAAGCTATTTTTTGTTCTTTCTCTCTGAAGGAAGCGGGCTCATGCGTTAGTGCGCAGTGGGTTTACGCACGACCGACCACCGTGTTTACTTGGATTAAATCAGGTTGGAATAACATAATAAAGCTACAGGAGAAGCACAGACATTTACTCTCAAACTTTCCCCTGTTTTATTAATACTGTGACTGTGTGATGGTACGACATACAGTGTGTAGCTTAGAAATAAAAAAGAAATAAGCTTCAGATCATAAAACAGCTTCAACGCATCATTTGTGTCTATTGTCACAAAAACAAACTTAAAGCAGCACTGCTAGTCGAGTACTTTTACTTTTAATACTTTAAGTAAAACATAAATTCTGTATCTACTTACTTTTACTTAAGTAGACATGTCACTGGGTACTTATACTTTTACTTAAGTACATTTTTGTTTGTGTATTTGTACTTTTACTTAAATATAGTTTTGATTACTTCATCCACCACTTCATTTTCACATACAAACTATCTCTTCCCCTTCTTGAAACCATGCCTTAGGTTAATGTTATGTTCATTTAGGTTGATTTTCCCACTCATCTGTTTACTTTCATAGGATTTACCAGCACCTTCAGACTGGTGTCCACAACCTTCTACGCCTAAAAACAGGTTTAGATAGTTTAGATAGATTATCATTTCAGCTTTAATATATGTCAAAATGTTACAGCTCTCTCTATTGCAAAGACAACACAATTAATTTTGCACATCAATTTTAAAATTATAACCTTTTAGCCTTTTTGCATTTAACCAAGAATACACGGTATAATCGCAAAATATAAATGATTTTAAGAATTTGTGCAAACTCCAACATGGACATATATTTAGCTTTATTCTGTTGACATGTAGCAAACAGCTCAGCCAACATTAAGGTGGCTTTCAAGAATAATGTGCACGCCAATCTAGACTCCAAATGTAAAAGACGACATTTTGTGTAAAACCAGAGTTATATTTGAGAGCATCCTGCTTCTAGCAAAGGAGAATAGTAGAGTAGGAGGATCACATTAAGATGAAGAACAAATAAATAAAGAAAATAAAGTTTTTAACAGTTTGCTCAGGAATGCACCTGAAAACCCTCAGTGTCAAAAGTATAATTGAAAATAAGTACAACTATCGAATGTAATAGTTATCGAATAATAGTTAATTTAAAATTAACTTGTCTTCATTCATACAGCAAGAAACATCATCCTAATATATAATTGTGTCGCTAGAATTTGACTCATTGTTCTCCTTAACTTTTGTCATTATGGTATAGTGGTATAGTTACCGCTATACTTGTATAGTTTGTCTTTGATACTGATCGGCAATTGTGCCCTCATCCCACATAAATACAACTGACAAATGTATTAAAAAAATATTCTTTAAAGTCTTGCACCTGTGAAGTGGTGTTTGCATACCTCTTGTACCATGATCATAGGCAGACTAGTAAGCACGCCTACTTGTTTTGTTTTGCATATCATGATTTTTAAACAAACTTTATTTCAGAATCAACATAGGGTCTTGCTGTTTAGAAGATTGATGAGTTTATTAAAACAGTCACAATTACAACAGTGATTATAAAACTGTCTCACATTTGAACAATTTTATTTGCACAGCACTTTTCACACACAATGGCGATTCAAGGTACTTTACATCAGCATAATAAAGGCAGACTAATGAGTATAAAAAATTGAATCAATCAATATCACATGATGTCTTTACACATTTAAAAATGATTAATATTCATCTATACATGAGTACTAAATCTTGAACCATTACTTTTAATCTAAAGGAAAGCTGCTTCAATTCACAAGAAAAGTGCAACTGTGTATTGAGTTTTGTTTTTTCATTTTTTATATTTTTATAATTTTCCAAATAGCCATTTCAGACTCAAGAAATGCAACAAGCTACAACAAGTGAGAGTTAATAAAATCAGTGCTGTGGAAACACACGTCAATATAACAAAGTTATGGTTTTTAAAAATCCAACTATAAACGCACTTCAGGTTACTTCTCAGGCCCACAACATGTGGAACACTTACAAAAACTTTGATCTTTGTATATTTTAAAGTTGGAAGTACATGTTTCTTATAACACACTTGACACAATATCAGTTCATTCCTGCTCATTTTGTTAACCTTCACAGAGTTTTCTCTTCTTATTCTACTGTACCACCGTTATTACTTACCTATGGTGACAAACGTGAGCATCAGAGCGCACACTTCCACTTTCCAGAGTGTCCATCAACTCTTCAACCAGTCCACCTGACACACCAAAAAGTCAGGTAATCTATCAGACCACATGCTGTGCTTTACCAGTTAAAAGCCCAGTAAAAGAGCACCCAGCCACATAGACAACTTATGATAACTAAGCATGCCTCAATTTGCAACATCCATCCTCCTCCATATACCACAGGGTCAGTGGCCCAATCCCCAGTCCCTGCTCGCTGCACGCCAAAGTGCCAAATGCCCCCAGGCAAGACACCAAACCCCCAGCTGCCCCCGGCGGGCGAGACAAGCTCGCCGGGTGGAATGCAAATTAATGCAAATGCAAATTAATTTATAACTTTTTTTGAAACGCATTTTTCTGGATTTTTTTTGTCATTGTTGTCTCTCACTGTTCAAATAAACCTACCATAGAAATTATAGACTGATCATTTCTTTGTTAGTGGGCAAACTTACAAAATCAGCTGGGGTTCAAATAATTTTTTCCCCCACTGTATGTCAGTCAGTCATGTCATTGTAAATGTTCTCTTATATAGTATAAATATACTGTAGTGTATGAAAAAGTCAGTTACAAACATTAAAAAACAATATTTACATGACAGGCCAGATGAGGACCCTGCGTGGCAGCCATCGCAATCGTTTGTGTGTGTGTATGTACTAAAGTCACACTGGATAAAAGCATCTGCCAAATGACTAAATGTAAATGACAAGATGAAATATTTGAAAGCTGATCCTGAATTCAGGACAGGTTCACTCACTGAGGATAAAAACATGTTTTTCTTGTAGTCCACGTGTGCAAAACCACGTTTTGAGTTAGGATCAGGACTAAGTCTTATCACTGTGAATTACAACAGGAATCACACAGGAAAATGCCAAAAATCAGAGCGGTGGGCAATTTGTGAAATCAGTTCTGTTATAATCCCATTATACTTAAGGGAAGAGATTAGAGAGAAATATGCTTATAATTCATAATTCACTAAACAGTTCACTGAATAGTTTACTGAGTTTAACATATTTGTTCTTGTTCTAAAACATTTAAAATTTGAATAGATGGGCTATTGAAGTGTTTCTGCTTCTTTACAAATGCTGTGTAGTATCACCTGAATTTAGCTTTTCTATCAATGTCGATGCATAAAACAGGTTCATCTTAATGTTAGATTTTATACGTGACATTAAGATACAGGTTCTTGTTTTGTTGACTCTACAGCTTGTCTGTCTGTCTCACTACACTCACCCTGTACTGGTTCATGTAATATCTTCATAGGGGCTCTGTCATGTCTACCAGTGTTAAAAAACGGAAAGACTTCCCTTGTGAATGAAGCTGTCAAAGATCCAATGACACTTTTATCATACACATTGTAAAAGGAAAGCTCTCCACTGTCATAATCCAAATACACACCAACAGTCTTTGGTCTTGATTGGACAGGTATGAAGACTTTTGGGTCTGTGTTAAACTGAAGGCTGTTTGCTGTGTCTGGGGATGAGGACAGGAACCAGAAACCATTAGACGTGGTTAAGGGACTATTGTTCTGCAGAGGAAAGACAGTTTCACTTGTGACTCCTAAAGACCAGGACTGTTTGGGTTCTACATTTGCAATATACAAAGAAACTTCCCAGTAGTGCTTTCCAGAGGAGAAGCCTGTTTTTCCCTTGATTGTTGTGAGATAGGAAAGATTTTCACCGTCAGGAAACGGAGCATCTTGGTTGTCCCTCAATTTACAACCCTTTATGTAGAGATATTCATGTTCCTCCTCGTCAAGTGTAACATTTTCTGTTGGAAATAAAAACTGAGATCAGAGTAAAATCAGAAAATGTCGGAGAAGACTGATATCAGTGATTAGTAGTGAACATATTACCGAAGTACTTTTTAGCTTCTGTGAGAGCTGTTGTGTCTTTAACATCAGTTTCTGTAACACAGAACAAGAACAGTAAACCACAGTCCAACAAACAAAGACTAAACTGTCTGCTGCTTTGCTTTTACATCAATGAAAGTGAAAGTGACTTCTTACTGTTTAGCAAAGGTTCAGTTAAAGGATTCCCTGAAAAAACAACAGAAGAAATGTTAAACATGAATTCTAAATGTTTTGTCACATATTTTAATATCGAAATGATGTGTTCTGTGTAACTCTGTGTGGTGTTTCTTACCGTCAACTTGATCTTTCTTTCCAAAAAACTCAACTGAAACAAAAAGTGGATTAGTTGAAAATGTTTTTTTTTACTATTGTTAACCAAAAATTTCAGTTTCTAAATTACATTATACATTTATGCTCTCAACTTAATCTAGATATATTTGGCTTAAGGAAATTACAATGTCTTTTCTGACATTGATTGACCAAAAGAATAATCCAATGACTGAATGGTGTTTATATAAATACTTGTTGATCTCCTGCCAACCTAAAACACCAAAGAAACAATAACTTCCAATTTTATTCATATGTACATCACAATGATACTCTGGTTTTTATGAGTTTGATTTTTCTTCATTAATTCTGCTGATAAATGAAGAATCCATGCCACATCCACAAGTAGATCAATTAAATTTCAGCAAAGACCATAATCTTTACCTTTCTTTTTGAAGTACAACCATCCAAGGAAAGCCAACACCGCTGTAAGGAGTAGAGCGAAGGCCACCCATCCAGCCGCTGAAGATCCAGATTGTTCATTAAAGAAACAAGTATTTAATTTTTGTTTTGTGTCTATTGGTTTAAGAAAGAAAATAGATCTTATGTGCAAATAATCATCTTTACCTTGTGCAGCTGGATGAAAAGATTTACCCAGATGCACTCTTGCCACTTTCTCCTCTCCATCAGAGGGTCCCACTGAGCAAGAAAACTCGGAGGAACCAGGGCCTAGAATCCAACTGTGGACTGACACCAGGCCAGAGGCGTCGTTGTGGTACGTAAGACCTTTTGGGTCCAGATCCCGCTTCTGGTCTGACCAGCGCAGCCGAGGCTGTGGATACCAGCCTGCAGATTCACAGCTCACATTCACCATGTTAACTTCTTTCCATATGACTGACAGGGAAGGGGAGGTTCCCGTTTCTAGTAAGAGGATCGGAGGAGAAGGTTTAAAACCATTTTCTTTAAAGATAAAGAATTTTCCACTGTGATGAAACCCACCTATCACAGAGAGGCTGATAGATCCTCTGGCGTACCCCCGATCACTGCTCACATAACACGTGTAGCCTCCTTCATCACTGATTGTGACGTTCGTCAGCTTCAGGCTCGCATCCCCTGCCTTTAGTCCTCCAGATGCTGCATCGTTCAAACCAAGAGAGACTCTGCCCTCGTACGAAGCTTCCCAGGGTGGCTCGATTTTTCCTGCTTGATAAAGTATGATGGGGAAGTAAAATTGATCCCCACGGTACCAGCGTATCTCCAGATTCTCTGCACTCTGTGGCAGATTGAACAAACATGGTAGTGTGGTTGTGTGGCTGTGGTGCACGGACACGGGGGAACTGACCGAAACCTCAAGGCCTCCTGAAACTGTAACAGGTAACATAAATGTTATTATGCCAGCTGATATTTATTACTGTATGATATATTATAGTCATAATCATTTGCGATTTGTTTGAAAATGACATAAGGGCTCGACAACCACGTGGTTTAGTGAAGGCAAAGTTTACAAAATATCACGTTTGAAATTAATCAACTGCCATTAAAATGGATAATACACTAAAATTGCATGAATGGACTGTCCTCTATAGTAAATGTAGGTTTAGGGCAGACGGGGACTTACGAGAGGCAGCACTGGACAAGGATCTGCAAAGAACCACTACAGCCACAAGCCACATGTAGGTCATCTGTAGACCTGTAAAAGGAGAATAGTGACATATTACTTATACCAGAGAAATACTGTGTTGAATCTGCCATAATTTAGGAAGCAGACTGGAGTCCACGACCTTCTAAACCTAAAAACCAGACTGAAATCAAACAGCATTTGATAGATTTGGTGATTCACAGCATGCAAACTAAACCAAGGCCTACACATCGTGCTGCTGTGATTCCGGCGTAAAATCCTTCCTCCAACTCCAGCTGTTGCCCTTAGAAACCGAAATTAGAAAGAAGTTCAGACATAGATGTTGCTCATTTAAATCCGGTCGCGTTGGTGCCTTTGGTTTTTCGGTGGGATAGATTTCTCGGCTCAAATGAATAAAAACAAACCGCCCAAAAATGAGCTTTGCGCTTTATAGTTTCACTTTCGTTTGCAAAACCAACAGCAGGTGGCGCCGTTACATTCACTGGGTCTGGGCATTTTAAGATTCATCTTCTCACCACATTTGGCTTATGAGTTTTTAGTTTGAATTTTTTGTGGCAGTTTTATATATATTTTTTTTAAGTTTAATTTGTATTAAAGTTAAATCAGCTTCTGTTCTGTGGCATAACATCAACAAAATGAATGAATATCTTTCCATCGTCCATCCGTGTCTCATAGTATCTGTCAAACTTGAGCAGCAGGTTTCACTTATTTATTTGACTTTTTTCCTTAATTGCACATCTGTCCGTGCACAGTTCACAGCCGGGGAGAGGATGTCGTTGTGGACAGAATCTGGACTCACACATCAACTTCAGGGGGAACGTCATGCAAACTAACAGCAGCTGTGTGTTAACCTGCTAAATCCCACTGAAACTGCTGTTAAAACTGAAATGTGTTTTCACCGAGCAAACATCTGGATTACCTGGCTCGTGACATGAGTAACATTTTAGTGCATTTCCTGACTGTTTATGACCATAATCTCTTTTGTTAAACATTTATATTGGCTGAGTAAACTGAGGACACCGCTCAGACAGGGATCATATAATCTAGATACTGATGCTTTATTGCCGGGAACAAACGAAGTGCAGCTCAGAAAAGTGAAAAAAAATGGCAGTTTGTTTTTTAATTGTGAGGTGCAAACTGCTATGGTCCCCTGGTGCAGTGTCAGTTTCTTCTTCCATTGTCTTACTTGACTTCTTTGAATCTGGCCTGTCCACCGAAAACTAAAGCGAAAATGAATGAACAGATGGTTTATTTTTAGACATAAACTAGTGAATTCATTGTAAAATGTGCCTTCTTGTGTTTCTTCCACGTTGTCTCCTTCTTCCTCTCTCCTTCTCTCTGTGCCATACGCACAGAAACGGGGAGATGTGAATCAGACCTGTTCGACTCGGTGCCCCTTCCTGAGAACTGGGGCAGAGCTGGTCCCTGCTGATTCACACATTAATATGACTGATCGACTGAAGCTATTTTTTGTTCTTTTCTCTGAACGTTAGTGCGCAGTGGGTTTTACGCGACCGACCACCGTGTTTACTTGGATTAAATCAGGTAGGAATAACATGATAAAGTTACAGGAGAACCACAGACATTTACTCTCAAACTTCCCCCGTTTTATTAATACCGTGACTGTGTGATGGTACGACATACAGTATGTAGCTTAGAAATAAAAAAGAAATAAGCTTCAGATCATAAAACAGCTTCAACGCATCATTTGTGTCTATTGCCATTAATAAGTTAACCCGCCGACAAAAACTAACAAAAACAAACTTAAAGCAGCACTGATAGTTGAGTACTTTCACTTTTAATACTTTAAGTAAAACATAAATTATGTACCTACTTACTTTTACTTAAGTATACATTTCATTGGGTACTTATACTTTTACTTAAGTATATTTTTGTTATTTTCGAGTACTTCATAAACCACTTCATTTTCACATACAAACCATCTCTTCCCCTTCTTGAAACCATGCCTAAGGTTAATGTTATATTAATTCAGGTTGATGTTCCCAATCTTCTGTTTACTTTCATAGGATTTGCCAGCACCTCTGTCTTTTCCTGTGGGGAGAACACGGACCTACCAGAGGCAGCACTAGACAAAGATCTACAGAGAACTGCCACGGGCACATGTGCATCATCTGTAAAATGAGTTTGTAGCATCTCTAAGTTCATGAAGCAGACGTGTCCAAAACTTTCTACGCCTAAAAAACAGGTTTAGATAGTTCAGTAGTACAGCATTAGTGATATTTAGTGATTGACATCTTGCACATTTACACCAAGGCCCACCCATTGTAGTGTTGTAAGTCCAGGGCAAAATCCTTTCTCCAACTCGAGTACTCAGTCCTCAAAAACAGAAATGAGAAAGTAATTAATCTTTCTTTATACCATGTTTCCTTTTTTAACCCGTAAGAATCTGACTGAGAATCTTATAGACTGACATAGTGCCAAAACAAATAACCTGGTTAATCGTTGATTTGTTATAAAGCTGTGAGCGTATACTTACAAAAAAGTGAAGCAACAGGTTGCGAGAGTCAAATGTCCACCATTTTTTAGTTTTCTTTTTATTTAACTATGTAAGGGGCAAACAGTCGCATCAAGATGTAAACAATGACAAAACATAATGAAATACATTATTTTCTTTTGGCCTTAAATGACAACAAATGTGGCCTAGAACTAATAATGATCCGGATCAACACAAAATGTTTTTTCTTCAAATGTATTTGTACAGACTAAGTGGACATTGAACAATAAATAAAAAAATACACAAATCTTTAAAAGTAATAGGAAATTTAATTATTTTTAATTTTAAGCAGAAGTTCTTTAGTATATCTTTATACTATAGTATCTTTATACTATCACTGATATATCTTTATAACAAAGATGAATGAACTAAATCTAATACTTCTAATGGCACATCTATGCAAAAATGTGTAAATGCTTCTATTTGTAGTTTCATGTAACATTTCTTTAAGATAACAAAATGAAAATGATAGTGACTGGATGATTTGCGTGATGTTTGAAAATGTCCAAAAAGTGGTTTTCTACCCCAGCTTTGGTTCACAATGAAGGCGTAGATTAAAAGGATTCAGTTTGATTAAAGATTGAAGTAAAGAAAAATTGTTGTATATTTTTTTTCAGTGACCTACTTTATGTTAATGTCCTCAGCCTGTTATTTTACTTTTCAGTTTTACATTAATTTGTGCCATTTTTGACTTTACAGTGACAAAACAAAAGAGCCCAAGAGTACAATAATGACATCATCTGTCCATAGACCCTGCAGGATGCTAAACGCATTAGCTGTCAGCTTTACAAACCAATAGCCTTTCAATTATTTTGTTCTTTTGTAAAATATATGTCCTATTATGTACTTTTGAGGAATAGCTTAGTATACCACAGCATTTCAGACGGCATTTCAAGCATTTCCACTAAATTAATCATTTCTAGTTATTATTAATATTATTGTTACTTTATGTGCTATAATGACAGGAGGACGATGTCAACAACACGTGCCACTTGTAACAACACAAATGTTTACGTGATGGCGAATTATTACGCCACTGCGTCAAGGTAAACGGCAATAAATAGACTGGGCCCGGATGTTATATGAAGCTGGTTTCATAACAAAATAATAACGTCAATCACGATTGAAGATTGAGAAGAGAGCTATTAAAGTCCTTAATGTACGTATAAGCAAAATTACAAAAACTATTTGGCAATGCAGCGAATGGTCGACTGCGGACTCAAATGCCAACTTTCACCGGACATTATAAATATTTGATGATTATTGTGAAAACGTTAACCGGATGTTGCAGTGTAACGCCGGTTGGGTTTTCAGTGGTCATGTTAAACTGTCTCCGGGTGGCGTTAGTCCTCTTTTCGCCAGCTTTTGTGTGGCGTACTTGCGTTTACGGACGTCAGTTTGAAACTGCTCGACTGAACAATATGTGCTGAGTGTGTTAATTTTATTTCACGCATAGTGAAGAATGATTATGTGCAATGTTAGCTGACTTGCTAGTGCTAGCTGACAGTGGGCTAACGTTGGCGTTGTGGAGTTTTGGTGAAGAGTTGTAACACTAGCTAACAGTACAGTTCACTGACCTTCTGCTTGTTAAATGGCGACTTAGCGACTCGGCTTCATATCTCCAAAGTTCGGAGCAGAGTCATAATCTTTTTCAATTATTGTTTCAACAACAACAACAAAACAATGCCCCAACTTGTTGATGGCGACGAAACCCCTCCACTGCTCCGTGACGACGCCAGCAGGTGAGTGCAGAGTTCACCAACCTTGAACCGTGGATATTTAGACATTCCGACAAAGTTAATCTTCAATAACCTTTAGAGGAGAAATTCCTACCAGACTTGTGCATTCCAGACAAACCCGTTTGTGCTTGTCTGCACCACAGTGAACCTTTTTCCCAAACCTAGAATTACCAGCAGCAGACCCTTTATGGGCCAAGGTGATTTTGTGACACCAAACCTCATATGACTGCATCCTAATAAAAAAATATGCAAAGTATGCAGAAGCCTGTTTTTCCAAGCTTAAGTTCTGTAGTATTGCCAACAGTAAACCATTGATGTGTGAAGTGATTCTGGTGACACCACACTACACAAGAGTGAGGCCATCGTCGTTTTTGCAGATGGTCCCTGCTGCCTTGACACAAAGCCGGTAGAGACCAATGTTATTTTCTCAGCGAGAACCACGGATGATTCAGAGCAAAATTAGGTTGTAGCTCGTTGTCTGCCTGTGATACTATCCAGATGTTGCTTGTGATTTTACAATTTTTTTGTATACATAAAACAGAGAGCGGGACATGTGATACCCAAAAAGCACTGGTTTTCAAAAAAAAATTAGATCACATAGGGTTTTCTAGTAATGTTTACAGAATATATCAGTAATCTCCGAATACATGTACTGTTCTGTTTGTATGCAGTGACGACTATCAGGATGAAGATTACAAGAGTCGGTGGAGGTCTATTCGAATCATGTACTTTACCATGTTTCTCAGCAGCGTAGGTGAGGATACCCAAAATATTAAAAGATTCAATGTTTCCCTTTATAATGTAACGGAAATCGCAGAAACACTTAACTAGGGTCATTTAAAGCTACATAAGGTTAAGGAGACAGTGTTGTACTCTGTCTCTTCAGTCACTCCTCTGATTGTCCATGTAGACACACAGACCAAATGACAAGATCGTCCCATTTGGAACATTAAATCATCTAAAATGTTGCATATTTCCTTTGGCTGTATGAGTATTAGAAAAATACCATTTTCATCTCACATAGCTAAACTCAACCCACACACAATTCACAGCACGTATGCCATTTCTGCACCGCGAAAGCATAGTATTTTTATGAGTATCTCTTGCATGAACTACGCTCACTGTATGACGTGTTTCTGTGTTATGCCATGCCAGGTTTCACCATTGTCATCACATCAATTTGGCCCTATTTGCAAAAGGTGTGTATGACTTAAAATTTTCCTGGTAACATTGTTGACTGTTATTTGTGCAGTTCAAAGGCAGAGTTGTCATGGTGAAAAGGAACTGAAAGAAGCTATAAAGATATCTAATTCTGAGTTTTGCAGAACTAATGCACAAATCCTGTGCACTAATGAGACAAAGGAGATAAGCAATTCTTACATATGTGCTCATGTGATGAATACATTTTCTGTGTACCAATAATGAGATTCAAATTTTACAGTGTCTTAAGTTCATGTACTCTTGCAATTTCATCATGTCATATATATTAAGTTAAACTATTAAGCAAAAATATCAAACGTTTTACAGGGTCTTCTGTGGAACATGCTCAATATTTAAAATGCAAATTTTGAATCTCTGTTTTTTATAGATTGACGAGAGTGCCGACGCCAGTTTTCTAGGATGGGTGGTGGCAGCCTACAGTCTCGGTCAGATGGTGGCCTCACCCATTTTCGGGCTGTGGTCTAATTACCGACCACGCAGGGAGCCGCTGGTGTGCTCCATCTTCATCAATTTGTCAGCCAATATCTACTACACCTATGCGTACCTGCCCAGAACCAATAACAAGTTCCACATGCTCATATCCAGAACCTTCGTGGGCTTTGGAGCAGGTGATTTGGGAGGGTGAAATATATATTTTTTTATGATTACATAACTGAACTGAATTTGTTTACAAATATGTGGTTCTGTGTTACCGTATGATGATCCTGTAAATGTCACACATTTCCTAAAATTAATGTGGCTCTTTTATGGCAGGTAATGTTGCTGTGGTGAGGTCCTATGTTGCTGGAGCTACATCACTGAAGGAGAGGACAAGTGCCATGGCGAACATGAGTGCCTGCCAGGCCCTTGGTTTCATCCTGGGACCAGGTAGAGATCGTTACATATTGTTCATATTAATTAAAGTCTGTTAAGTAAATTGCACTCAGAAAAAGTTGGACATTTAATTTAAACATTTGAATATCTTTGCCAGCTCTGCAGGCAGCCCTGTCATTCATTGGTGAGCATGGTTACACATTGAACTTCCTAAAACTTCAGCTCAACATGTACACTACTCCTGCTTTACTGGCTGCTGCTTTTGGCCTCATCAACATTCTGCTGGTTCTCCTGGTTCTGAGGTAGTTAGACTTCGGATAACTATTGGCTTCATGTGTTATGTTTCTCTTTGGGTCAACAATCATCTCTTAATTTCAGCATGTTAATCAGTGGCTGCTTTGATTCCCACCAACAGAGAACATCACGTTGATGACAATGGAAGACACGCCCAAGCCATCAACTACACATCAGAAGGTAAGCATTATTGTTTGTATTTTTAAAAATATAATCTATATATGTTGACATGATAATATCCCCCACATCCCTTCAGCCACCCCCTTTCTAGTAGTGATTTATCTAGCATTTGATTATGAAAAATTTAAAAGAACTAATAAAAAAATAAACATGAATTTCATTATAAAAGAAAAAAACAAAGGAATAAAAGCATACTAGTGTTACTATAAGATAATGTCAGCATTGTTATTTGAAATAACATCTATGTTGGTAGCTATTTTTATCTCTTTGGTTCAGTCATGACTATCAGGAAACAAGACGCATTGTTATTAATTTTTGTAGAATGTTGCTAGCCATTCTTTTACTCATGTGTGTACATCTTTCTCCTCTCGTAGATAGCGTTGACATTGTCGAAGAAACAGAGGAAAGCATCGACCAGGTAGCAGTCCTGACCTCCAACGTCCTCTTCTTCGTCGTCATGTTCATCTTTGCCATCTTTGAAACGTATGCATTCATTTTGATGCAGTCAATTTAGAATCTAACAGACATTTATTATGACTTGTGACACAGCTGTGTGCAGTTTAAACATTTGACTGTGTATTTTTAATTTTTTAGAATCGCCACACCTTTGTCCATGGACATGTTTGCTTGGACTAGAAAAGAAGCCGTTTTATACAATGGCATTATTATCTGCTGCATAGGATTTGAATCAATCTTGGTATTTCTGGTTGTAAAGGTGGCGTCTAAAAGGTGCACTTCATTATGCAAATATGTATTAAATAAAATAGGCATTTCTGCTTTCATAAATTTGGTTAATTAAGAAGAATGTGAATTTGCTTTCAGGGTTGGAGATCGTCCTGTTTTGCTAGCAGGCTTGGCCATTATATTCTGTGGTTTCTTCACTCTGCTTCCATGGGGCAACCATTACCCCAAAATCCAGTGGGCAGGTATGTGTTGTTGTAATGACCACAAATTCAGTTTCCTGTGGTGTGATTTATTACTGTAAATAAAATGCAAGTTTAGATTGTTGTTCTTCTTTTTTATTGAAATTATAAAGCTTTTGTTTTGTAAGATTTTGAACAAAATACCACAGAGATTTGATTATAAAAAAATGTTTTTATTTATGTATTTTTATTGTTTTAAATGCAGACATTAAAAACAACTCATTGGTCAGTCGGATGTCTGAAGCGACCATAGCCTCCAACAGCTCCTTGGATCCCACAGGCTGTCCTTATGAACAGACCTGGTGTCAATATACCCCTGCAATATACCTAGCCCAGTACATTTCATCGGACATCTTGATTGGGGTGGGTTACCCAGCATGCAACGTGATGTCCTACACTCTGTATTCCAAAATTCTTGGACCCAAGCCCCAGGTCAGAACAATGTTAATTAAAGTAAAATTATATGTTTTTTAACAATGTTTGATATTGCAACTTATAAAAGCCTGTCATATCCTCAGGGTGTGTACATGGGATGGCTGACGGCCTCGGGCAGTGGGGCTCGGACATTGGGTCCTGTCTTTGTCTCGCAAATTTACACCATCTTTGGGCCCCGCTGGGCCTTCAGTCTAATCTGTGGTATGGTGGTAGGATCCATCATCCTCCTCTGCTCAGTTTACCATAGACTTATTGCCTTTTCTGTACGCCATGGGAGGATTGTAGAATAATATTTTCCACTGGAGAGACTGATGGCAATTTCTCAAAGACTTTTACATCACATTCTGGCTATAATGGCAGCATTTTACTGCATTAAAAATGTTGCAACAATAAGCCTTTAAGAATTTGTGATTCAGGGTTGAATATTAAAGTTTAACAGACCAGGTTCTTTCTCATGGCTTGACCAAAGATGGCTGCTTCGCTTTGACACCAAAAGAAGGTAGAACTGCAGCTGCACTTTGACTCACTTTATGTGAAAGAAGCCATGTGAAATACATTCATAATCATAAAGATACTGTCTTGTATGAGGTGTGTGCCTCACATTAAACAGATGATCGTTTTGAATCGAGTTACTAAAATAAATTGTTACGGACATACCATCACATACGTACATTACATACTGTTATAAAGATTGATAAAGTCTAAAATTGATGAACACAAAGCTTTTTACAGCCACCTTAACCACTTTTAGAGCATTTGCAAAGCCTAACGTTTTGAGAAAGCCTTTGTAAAGTATTACGACAGTATTGTTTGCAATCCACAGGCTCACGAAGAACCCATGTCAACAACTATGACCTAATTATTGGTACTTGAGAAAAATTACTATTGAATTATTTAATATTTAGTTATTTTTAAAGAAAACTGCTGAATTATATTTTGATTCATTCAGGTTTTACAGTCACTGTTTAAGTAGAGAAGATGAAAGATGCCATTTTACCTCTACCAAGACATGTGGCTCTGTGAAATGCGGTAAACAAATGCATATCAGGAATGTTTCATTTCGAGTGAAACCATCCACGCCACACAGTTTCCTGACAGGGAAAAAATGGTGGCTATATTTTCCTATTTCTGTTTATAACATTCCCAGTTGTTGTCCTGGATATGTCTACTTGAAATTATTAAAAAAATGTATTTGCTAATAATTATGTGAGTGATAAATAAAAAAAATGTGCTCTGTATATTCTCAGTGTTATTAATAGTCTTTTTTTGTGGTTTCTTCTTCATAGACCATACTGTTTTTATTTGAATTAATCCAACAAAACCCATATGTCCAAATAGTAATTATAAATAGACACAGTAAACACAGTTTTAATTCTGATTTTACAAGGTTCTAATTTGTCAGTTTATAAGGTGGAACTCTCACAAATGTGATAATTCTAATATGTGTTTATGACTGAGGTCAAAGTGGTTAGTGGAGTGGTACTGGATGGCATTATAAGAACAGATGGTTCTAATTTTTTGGCCATACCATTAATTTTAAACATGGTGGGCAAAACATTAGAACCATCTCTTCTCCTACCTTTTAAAAATCAGCATTCACGGCAGAGCTGCTACTTTGGATTGTATTGGAATGTACAGGTGTACCTAATAAAGTGGCCAGTGAGTATATATTGACTGTACGGTTGTACGAGCTTGTGTCCAGCAGAGGGCGGCAAGTTCCCGTTAGGACACAGCGCGCATGCGCGGGATAACGTTCGTTCTGTTCGCGCGATGCCCATCGAGAACGTGCCAACAACATGTACGCGACGGAAGTGAGCGGCTGTTAGCGTTAGCTTCGAAGTAACGTTACTGCAGTTTATGGTGAACTTAAGCCACATTAAAGATTCTATGAAGCTGCGGGAGGGCATTTATGACTAAATATGGAGATATTCGAAGAGGAACAGGGTAAGACAATTGTTTTCGCCTCTCAGAATAAGTTGGTGGCTACTTTAGCTAATAAGCTAGTTCCTTGTAATAATGAAGTCATCGCTGATTACACGTCGCTGCTTGACATAGTTGTTTTTAAACGCTGAAACTGTAGGATTTGACATTTTATTGTTTCTTTATTTCAGAGGTCATGGACTATCATATGGCGGTAAGTGCACGTTTTAATTATTTCTCTTCAATCTGTGCGTTACTGTAACACTCAGATAGTGGCAGTCAGCTACACTTTGGCCCCGTTTGATTGGCAGTTACACTATGGATATGTTTGTGTTACTCATTACACAATGATGTTTTATGTCAGTCACATTCAGCCAAAGCCTGTAATCGATGTATCGGACTAAACTTTAGACGCTGAAATTGGCACCTAGTTCACAGGGATGGCTTTACTGCAGTTAGACACTTTAAATGTTGTGAAAATATAGATGTATAATATAGGTAAATGCAGAAATGAAGGACTTTATGAAGGGTGTGCAGTAGAATCAATATTTTTGCATTTATTAATGAAGTTTTTACAACTTTAAAAGTAGGGTGCACACCGTGTTATGGAGCTTTGTAGATCAACAGACATTCAGATTATAAAAGAAAAAACTAATTTAGTTTTGCTTTAATTGCAGTAAAGCTGTAGGAACCTGTGAAATAGAGATGCAATATATTAATTTTTTTCATTAACTTTCCCTGGACTCAGATCACAATGCCAGCTTCATAGTCTGAACTTGTCGAGTCTTGCTGACTAATGCCAGTTTCGAAAAACTGCAAAGAGTGATTTACTGTGTGTGTTCTCTGTGTGCAGATGCAAAACAAACCAAAACCTGGCATTTTCTAAAGAAACTGTGTGTGTGTCTGTGTGTATGATTGCTGAAAGCCAGCTGCTTCCAGCCTTTGCCACTGTGAGATTGGAAGCTCTGCTCAATTTAGAAGTGAAAGCACATGTATTTAAACAATAGCAGTTCCACAGAAAAATGAAGATTGCAGGCATTGAACACTTGAGAAGTGTTAACAAATAAAATATAAAGTATGTTACATAACGAAAGGTATTTTTATTTATTTATTTATTTTGCACAATAGCAGCTCCATAGACAGCGATATAGCAGCTACACGCTTTCGAAGAGTTTTGCTCAAACGTTTAGTTTTGGTCAAATGGAGTCCACAAAGTTTCATAATGATAAATAGTTGTCAAGGAAACAATTTATATTTTAGTTGTTTGATACAAGCAAACGTTTTGCTGTTAGATATGGACGGGAGGAACAAGTTGTGAGGGAAAGTCAATGTTTAGCTGTGGAGGTAAACGAATTTCTTACTGCTCAGTGGGAATTTGGTTATTGTATCAACGTGATCTGTGGAATAGCTTTGCCAAGCTTAACATTTTTGAATAGTTGTTCAAGTCATCATTAGTGTGATCACATGGGAGCCTTTGATGCCTTTCATGTGGGGACCGTTCCAATTACTTTGTGTGCTTGATAGCTAATTATGTTTCATTTTTTCATACCTGAAAGACATGAATGACCATTCCATTCACTTTTAAATTGTTCAGGGCTTCCAATTTCAGTGTTACTCAAATAGTTTTGAGAGTTTTCAAACTGTGGAGAAATAAATGAGTGAAATTAAATGTTTTTTGCAGTACTAAAGCCTTCAGGGCCTCCGGTCTCACTCCAGCAAAGGCTGCAAACGCTGTATCAGCTGTGTTGTTAAAGCATGTTAGGGAGAGGTGTGCTATTAATTACTTTACTGACAGCTCAAGTAAAGAACATTGAAGAGTGAACTATTTCACTTATTTTTGTTATGAATATTTGCCATCCATGACAGCAATCTCTCCACAGCAATAACTCAAAAACTACAAAAAACAACTTGAAATTTTGTGGAAAGTTGCGCCATGATGAAATGCTTCACAAATTACAGTATGAACCCTGTAGCGCCACTGTGTGGCCTATAATATAGGGTCAAACTTAAATTTTCAGGAGATCAATCAGCAATGAGGAAATTTGGGTCATATGATAAGGAGGCCACTCTGAACACACCTATATAATTACATGCAGGTTTGCGACTAGGTGGTGCTATCCCCCGAAGTTAAGGCCTTCTATCTTAAACAACTATAAATGCTAGAAATTTGAAATTTGGTACACTGCTTCATTATCATGTACTGCAGGGGTGTCGAACTCCAGGCCACGAAGGCTGCAGCCCGGCTTGTTTTCCAACTACCCCTACACAACCCTCTGCTGATTACCTGGATCTTTCATACAGCGGGGAATGCTGCGAGCAGTTGTTTGCAGCTGGAATCTTGGAAGCCCTGAACAATTTAGAAGTTAAAGCACATGTAAAAATATGATTTTGTCATCAGATTTAAAGCACTACACAATTTAAAAGTGAAAACACATGAAAGATTTTGTAACGCTCCAGCAGGTGGTGCTATGCTTCCAGCACTTTTTGCAGCCCTTGCTAATGTGAGATTTGATGTAATGAGTAATTTAAAAATGAAACTAATTGAAAAAAAAATAATTTTTAGACCATTGCAGTCCCATGAATGGCCACCCTGTGATGTAACAGCTACACATATGTAGTATGTGAAGCGCTGCTTCATAATGCAGATGTGTAGTAAGTAGTTAACTAGTTTCTAAGATCTAAGGTCTTAAGTTCAGCCTGTAGCGCCCCCCACCTGCAAACCTGCATATTATTACACAGACGTGTGCAGTGGCATCCTCCACAAGTTTTGTGCAAGCGGGTTGATCTGCTCAGAAGTTGTGCTCTATAGTACGCCACACGGTGGCGCTGTAGAGGCCATACTGTAATATATCATGGGGCAACTGTCCGTAAAGTTTCATAATTATATAACGTGTAGTTTTTGAGACTGCCATTTAAAATAAAATCCATGAAAATATTCATAACAATAAATATATACCAGTTTTCACCATGTAAAGAAATAGCAGCCCTCTTAGACCAACATTTAAATACAAAATCATAAAATATATATGACAATTATTGTACATAGCTAACAGTACACAAAATGAGGACACCTCTTCTTAATATGCTTAACATGTTAGCTAGAATTATGTTTTTTAGCTGAAAAAGTTTAGGCTTGTTGGCATGAAAAAAACATACAGAAGAATCCATAATAATAATAATAATAATGGTTTTTAGCAATCACGCTAATTAGATGCAGATGTGGTTATTGGTGTGCAGGCACAAGGGAAGAAGTTCAACTGCTGAGGATAAACACAGTGAAATAAACAAGTGAAATTGGTGATTCAGTGTCATTATCTCAGGGCCACAGTCAGTACCAGCCTTGGGTCAGTGCCTGTAACAGCTGTTGGAACACACCAACTTGTTTTTCTTTTTTTTGTTTTTGTTCAGTGTATAACAGGGTCCAGATGTTGGAAGCTTTTTTTAGCCTGAAGATGATAAACTAATTGATTGTTGTCAGCAGCCATATGAAAATGACTTTGACATCCTTTTCTCTCCTGTCTAGCATAAGGTTGTGGATATGTTTGAGGGTAATCCTCGTATGCAAAGGATAGTACGACTTGGCCTTTTTGGTATGACGATTTCAAGTTACACATTTGCTGCACACATGTAGCTTTTGAACTTTACACATGTATTCTAGAATTCAGCTTATATAATGGGCAGTGTAAATATTAATCTTTTTATTAACAGGTGGAGGATACAGTGATGAGCTAGATGATTCTAGTGAGGATAATTATGATATTGACAGTTTGCATTACAACCATTTCCATGGATACCCGAGTGGGAACTCAAAGCCTCCGCTGCATTACTGGACTTCACCGGCTGATTTTCTTCGCCATTCCCCTATAAAAGTTAAGACAAAAGACAGTGTAAGTTCCCTTTTGTTTCGTCAGTCTTGGCAAAGTAGAGGACTCGTACTGTGAAGGGATTCGGCTGAGTTCAAATTGATGAAGCCTGTGCAATGTTTGTTTTGCCATTCTTCCAGGATACTGAAAGAAGAGCACGATTATTGCAAGAAGTTAAAAAAAGCAATGAGAAAAGTCAGAAGAAGCGGCTTAAAAAACAAGTACATCCTGCCAAGTTCATAATGAGTTTGATAGTGACACCTAAATGTTGGTCTGTCAAGGAAAATTCATATTTACGTTCTCATTCAACAGAAGCAGAAAGAAAGGAAACGGCTTGAGAAGTTAGACAAGGAGAAACAGAACCCCATTAAAAAAGAGGAGGTAATGATCCTTGGGTGCAGCATCTTTAAATGTCAAGCTGCACATTCTTATTTGACCTCTTCTGTTTTGCAGGGAAATGATCCTACACAGCAATGCAAAGCAGAAGACAATACAGATTCCCGTGTTGAACAGTTGGCTTCAGCTAAAGATACAGAAAGCAGCGATAGTAGTGAAGATGAATCTGGTGATGATGACAGTGACTTCAGTAATGACTTCAATGACTCTGAGGTACAAAATGCTGATATTGCCCTATGTTATGCCAAAAAAGATGAGCAGCTTGTAGCTTGTCCATTCACGCAGTGGTCCCCAACCCTTTTTGTACCAGGGACCGTTTTTTTTTGGGCCAGTGCGGGGTGAGGAGGTTCTAATATCAAAAACCTTAATCAGTACATTCTACTATGCAGTTTTTTTTTACTTCAGGTGTCATGGCTTCGTTAGCTAGCCGGTCACGGCATATTATGCAGAGCAGGCGTGGCGCTCTTGAATCGTTAGTATCTTAGGTAGGATGCAGCTTTCTTCTTGCTGGCAGTCTACTGCTGTCTCATCATTGAGTGTTAGCTTTGGTCATTGATGCACGAAAATGCCTTGGAACCGGCACCAAGGTCTTGGTGGCTGGGTGGGTTTCTACTTTCTAATGTAGGAAATGGTTGTTTGCTGCTGTTAGAGAATTCATTATGGTGTAGCTGTTGCATTTGTGCTTTAGTGATTACCAGCAGGATCTCCAGTGTTCCATGGCATAATGTAAAAAGCCTTTTCGCTGTGTTTTATAGAATTGTTTTTCTATGTTAAAAATAAAGAACTCTCCCTGTTTCTTTTTCAAGGAACTGGATATGGAGAGTGCCTTTGTGAAATTAGCCAAGCTGAAATTGGAGCAGAAGCCCAGGCCTGAAAAAAAAGAGAAAAGGAAGGTCCCGCTTAAAGAAGAACGTAAAACTGTACTAGACAAATCTAATGAAGACAAGGAGGTTGGAGAAAAGGTTATAAGAATGACAAATAATTACCATTCCAATGATTATAGTGCTGCACTAATTTCTCTGCCTTCTATGAGATGTTTGCTTACTTAATTTTTACTGATTAAACAGGATTCTGCCACCCATAGAACCCCCACCCTTGAAGAAAATAGAAAAATAAGTACAGAGCTTGCAGGCAAGTTATATCCACATCATGCATGCACCCTTAAGGCCTGATCTGTTAATCATTGTGTGTTTATTTCTATGTAAGACATGTAATAGGATTCAAATATTAATTTCCCTTTTTTTCTGCAGTTATTGGAAATAATTTTGCAGCTTCTGGAGACTATAATATGGCTGTGAAATATTTCACAAATGCAATTAAGTACAACCCTACAGAGTACAAGTAAGAACACGGCCTTTCCAGGACAGTGACTAATAGTACTTTCACGCCTGCTGTTTTAATCAAGATTTTAACTGTTCTGCTGGTTGCAGGTTGTTTGGCAATCGTTCCTTCTGTTTTGAAAAGATGCAAGAATACGAGAAGGCGCTGATTGATGCAGAGTTGTGCCTCGGGTTGGGTCCAGGCTGGGTTAAAGGCCTGTTTAGGAAGGGCAGAGCACTTGCTGGTCTTAAGGTATGTTATTTTCAGGTTTTTATATCACAGTATATATTATAGTCTGTGTAGCCCTGTTGTACATGCAGTGTATTGTAGTGACAAGGTAGCAACAGGTAATTACTGCTCTGTAATAGCACCACCTGTGTGTAAACAGCACTGGGCTTAGTTATGCTCAGCTAAAAGCATAGACCCACCTTTCATTTGGATTTGTAGCTTTTGACAAAGTAACTCATACGTGAAAGTCCTTTTTTATTAGTGTTTACATAATTTTGTTTACCCCCATCCATTTAGGTTGGAATGACTGTGTCGTCACTTCTGCTGAATTAATTCCAAGGGTTATTGAGCTGTGCAGGCTCACATTATTTACTCTGGCTTGTTTTGACTAGCTTTTGCTGTAAACATTAATAACTAGGCTGATTAGTCCAGCAGCATGACAGCAAATTAGTCTGAACTTTGATTTAGTCCCAAGGCAACTTCTTCTTTTTTTTTTCTCCCTCCCCCTCTACTACCAGAGATATGAGGAGGCTGCTCAGGCCTTCAGGGAGGTCCTCAAAATGGACAGTTCTTGTGCAGAAGCTGCCCAGGAATTGATGCGAGTGCAAATAGCACAACTAATGGTTTGTAACAGTAACCTGTTTGTGTGTGTGTGTGTGTGTGTGTGTGTGTGTGTGTGTAGTGACGAATGGATGTGATTGTAAGGAGAATTGTACTGAGCTCCCTGTACAACATTCATGTAAACTAACAGTCTGTATCAGCTCAGCAGTTACTGTGTTGAAATACCTAATCTGTGTACTACGTTAAACATTCATGTAACAAGTAAACATAACCAGTGCCTTTTTTGTAAAAGACTTGACATAGTCTAAGGTAATCATTGAGTCAATGTGTTGAACTGGCATTTTGTTTCAGGAGTATGGTTTCACTCGGGAGCAGAGCTCAAATGCTTTAATTATTCATGGGACAGTACAAAAAGCACTGGAAGTGCTGAACAAATTAAACCGTCGACCAGGTGAGCATCAAACTTTCATTCATTTTTACGGTAAAGAAATGATGTCACGCTTTAGAAGCAATGATTAAAATAAGTTTCTGTTTGGATACCACACGAATTTTAAATGTTTGCCTAATGTTTTCAGGGGCTATTCAAAATTCTACTCTACTACCTGCTCAAGTAGCAAATGTTACTGGAGTCTCTCCAATCCTTTCAGCCAACACAAGCTCTACGCCTGCTGGTCTCCATCAGTCCCAGGATGCTCCCCTGAAAAACAAACCTTTAGGCCCAGTCCCGAATGTCTCAAATGTCCAGAGTCAAGCCAAATCCATTCCTAATCAGGTGATGAAGAGCAGCATTGAAATTAACCAAACACCACCGTGAGTATAGAGTCATAATTTCCAAATTTTACGTAAATCTGACTTTTACACAATATTAACACTTTTTGACAAATTAGACTGATATTATTGCAGTATTCACCACCAATGATGGTAAATATTGAATCAAGTTTTATTCATAATGTTTCTACTGAAATTGTCCCACATCATCTCTGAGGTTATGAACTTTTAATTGGTTTACATCTTTAGCACTATTCCATGTCTGGTCACGACAAGCCTACAGTTATATGTGCTGCGGTGTTTGCGTATGGGGTGTAATTAACTAGCATGGCATCGTTTCAGCTTGTGCTTGTACACATTTAATACTTCTGCTTATTGCAATTCAGTAAAAGTAATAAATGTCAGACTGCTCCTAGATATCTATATTCCTGATCTCAGTGGTTAGTTTACTTCTCAGTTATCTGCTAAATCAATGTGACGTTCATTGTCTTAAGATTGAATGTGAGCAAACTATTGAATAGTGTATAACAGAAATGCAGCAAATCCTCCTTGAATTTAAACTTTTGTTTCCATCCAGATAAATAAATCCAGGATGTATTTATGTCTAAGCATGCTGAATAGTAATGGTGGTTAATAACAGGTTAGTTGGGAGTTTCGAGGCTCTTATGTTGGACAAGTGCAATTAAGTACTACAAAGATGGTATAATTATGGCAAATGGAACTTAACCTCTAATTGGACAGTATTTTTCAGGAGAGCAGAAAATCATTGAGTGTGAATACGCAGCTCACTCTGTTTTTTTCTCATGGCGTGTTCAATATCATCTCATTTTCTTCAAAATCAGGGAGCTGTTTCCAGTCTGGGTTGGAAACTTGATTTACCCGGTGTCTGAGTCCATGATAACGGACGTATTTAACAAGTAAGGTTTGATTACAATTTTAGCGAAACATGATCTTTAAATTTATTGCTAATAATCAAGCGTTTAAAGTTGACCTTGACTCCCACTGACACTCACTTTGTCTCCCGCAGGGTTGGGGTTGTCTACAGCGTAAAGATTCTGTCAATCAAACGATGTGCCTTTGTTAACTTTACTAAACGAGAGTATTGCGAGGAAGCCATCAGACGTCTTCATGTAAGTACAGTCTGAACTGTAGCTAATGGGGTTTTCTGTTGGCTTTTAAATTGAAGTTACACTGGGAACACAAACTGCCTTTGGAGAGTTCAGTTGATCTACACTGGTACTGTGATAAAGATGTTATTTTGTCTGATCTAATTTCATTACTTGCTCCAGTGTTAATTTTATCAGCGTGACATAACATGCACTTCTCAACGGATTTGAAAAGAACATAACCTTAAAAATTCTAATTGACTCATGCAGAGGTAACTGTAATAAGACAATAATGTGACTGTTTCATCAAAAACCGATTGCCTTCATCCGCCCAATTTAATTCAGTCTTCCGCACCAAACATTACGGTAGTAAGACTATACCAGCACAGTGCATCATGTCTTTGTGTGTTTGTCCTGTAACATGTCCCCCTTTCATGGTCACCCTTCTCAGGGGTTTGAGCTGAATGGCATGAAGATTGCTGTTAGATACCCAGACAGGATTCCTCATGGCATGGGCATTTCAAAATCTGCACTCACGGCTGATGACCTACAGGATGACAATATAAGGTATATTAAACTCTGATTTTCAAGAAAGTTCAGGGACATTTTTTCCTTTCTTTCATTTTCCTTGGGTGGGCAGAGTTAGTACAGCTAGTATAAATAAAAGAGGTAAATGTCAGGTTAAGACCATGGAATTCAGTATTAACAAAATGTAGCTTTTGAAGATGTCCACTTAGTTTCCTGAAGCCTTTTGTTTTGAATATAATTTTGCACAAAATGAACATGAGGAATTTGTCCTCCACTCCACTGAAAGTCAATTAAAAAGGGATGTTTTAATCAGGAGGATCAAAGCAGGAATGTGCTACTAACCTAGCAACTGAGCTTTGACAGTTGGCTGTAGATGGTTTTTTTTTTTTTTTTGCATCTAAGTCTATACATCTGCCTACCTCTCCACTGTTCACAGGCAAAATGACTATGCTGTTGAGAGAAATTCGGTTGGAGTATGGAGACCCATTCGCCCTTACAGACATTTCCCTGACCACAGAAGCAACCACAAAGACTAAGACAAGATGTCTCAAAGCAGCCCTGGGTCTGACTGCCGCATCCTGCAGTAAAAGCAGAATCATTCAAACTGTCCACTCAAGACGAATCTGTGCTAACTACAACTGTTTTAACGCATGAGTGGTTTTAGAGACTCCAATTGATCAAAGGTGATAATGTTTTATGACTAAATGCAAATTGTTTCCAGATTATTTTTTTTTTACATATCAATTTCAGGTATTAAGATAAAAATTTGCTGCCAAGATTTAAAGCCTGACATGTATCAGACAAGCCGTTGGTATTTTTAATGTCAAATACAGTCGATCATTAAATGAGGTGACATTTCTTAACAGTTTGTCCATCCAACAAGCTGGCTGAGTGGCATCCCAGCAGTGTTTATAATGCACTACTCTTAATCAGTAGCTGAGCGGTATTTTTAAAACTTTTAATTGTAGTATTATCACTGGGCCCCTAAATCCACATTTAATTTGTCTACAGGTTACATGGGATTATTCTAAGGATGCAGGAATCATTACTGTTACACTTATAAAACTGTTATACTTTCCACATTATTGCAAACTTAATCATATAACAATAGCCTCACATTTGTGGCCCTCTCTAAATATGTATTCAGCACATATTCAATTATCTTTAATATTCAGATGACATATTCATTTTCTATAATTCAACAGGTATTTTGTTGCATATTTCATGACAGTTTAACTGCTTAATCATTTTAAGATTACAGTTGGTCGTGGTATGTGTGTGCTCTTATTACAAAAATTAAAGATTTCATATTCTGAATTTCTGTCTTGTTACTTAAACATGGTCCTCCACTGACATTTAAACAGACGCCACTGATTGATGTCCACATGAATGATTTTCAGTCTATTAAAGTTAAAAGATAACACTAATTACAATTACTATAAAATAAATCATACATATCTTGGTTTCCAATCACCAGCCTGGATTAACTTGTTTGCCTGTGCCATGAGCTTCTGTTATCATTTTCGGACATCAGCCGGACACACCACTCCACTGGGTAACGTTTCTACGGTCAAACCATGTGGTTGAGAGGTTGTAATAAGTATTTTTACAGCAGCTGAATCTTACTCCCTCAACCTGCTGAAGAAGTTTCACGTTGTTTACACAACTGTACAGTCTAATAAAATGTGACGCCTTCTAATTTCTTTTTTTTAAAAGATAAAACTGTGTGATGATAATTCTGTTTTTATTATTGAGGTCATTGTGGGTGGTGGAGCGCATTATGATAATAGGTGGTTTTAATATGTGTCGCCCTATCTGAATGAGGGGCCTAAACAGTAGACTGACTTCTGATCAGTGGCGTTTGTCTTTCTGTACTTTTGAGGACACATTAAAATCCGTAGCCCCTAACCAAAACCTAATTCTAACCCTGAACCCAAAAACCTAGTCTTGACCCTCAAAAAGCCTTTTGAAGTTGTGTGGCCCAGCTGAAATGTCCACACAACAATGGTATTATTAAATAATTTGTCCACAGAAGACTATAAAGACATGCGCACACACACACAAATATCTTCTGACCACATGGTTTGAAATGAAGATGTACATTAACAGAGTGGTGCATTTGGCTGTTACCTTATAATTATTTTTGGACAAAGGATTTCTATGACGCATAACTAATAATCCCTGCTGGCCTAAACTGAGCATGAGTACAGAAAATTGATTGTTGAGAATAGAGTTAATTTGAAAAATGTCTTACATTTGAAAAGTGACATCTGGTGTCAAGTATCTTGTCTTCAGGGATATTAAAAAATGCTTTTGTTAATTCACTGTTTACTGGAAGGCAGATCTGCTTGAAAAGACTTGAAGCTGCCAACACTAGGCCAACAAATCGCAGCAGGATCAGGATTGTTTTGCCTTCCATTTAATTTTTTAAATGAGTGAAGCATATTTCTACTTAAACCTACAATTAGCCTAATTAAGTTATGGTAACCTCAGTGACTCAATGAACCTAGATCGACTGAAGTTTAAAATCTGAAGGTCTACAAACCAATAGGTGGCAGTAAAAGCAAAGCCCTGGCTCTGCAGTAAATGAGAGAATACTTGTGCATGATGTCAAAAATCCAAAAGAGTTTAAACTCCTTGCAGCACAAATACACAATAAATCATGTAGGTGGTATAAAGGTACCTTTATGGCACATGTTGCTGGAGTTCTGAGCTGCAGATACAGTCGTTTCTTCTGCAGCACCTGAAACGACAGCAAGATTAAGCGTATAAGACAGATATTTATTCAGATTACTGAACAAGGGGATGTTCACTAAAGGCAGAATTTTGTGCAAATTACTGTGCAGCCTCAACTTTATTAAAACTCAATTTGCTGTGAATGTTGTTTAATGGAAAAAACAACAGACTCACTCAAGACACATCTACCTTGACTATTCTTGTAAATGACTGTAAACATACAGTAAACCATGGGATAATCTGCGGCTTCAAAGTGACATCCTCAGAGGTTTGACACATTCCACACCCCATCACCTCGGAAAGATTCTCTGCAACAGCTGCAAATAACAGTCCTACTATTACTAGAAAGTAAACTGCACAACTGCTGTGGTTTCATCTTAACGTTCCTGTGAGGACCCAGTTTTGGTGATTATGTCAGTAACGTTTCAAGGTCCCAGAGCCTTTAAATAAACTAATTGTTTTTGGAACAGGGGATTTCAGGGAGAGAGGAAGGTCAGATGCCCTGCGTTTAACATAAAATACATATTTCTTTATCAAGACCAGGACTCAATTTTATCCACATTTAATGTTTTAACTGATATGCATCAAAAACCAAAACAGCCACAGTCTGAGGCCTCAAGCATCTGGTGCCTGTTGGAACCAAATGAAGGTTTCAGCATGATCAGAAATGCTAATATTGAGATTTTTAGCCCGCAGCAAAAACATTTAACTCCCTAATGTGAATTGATTATTGAAATTTTGCAAGTCTGCAGCCCCCTTCACCTGTCATCCCACTCGCTCAGAATGGGGGTTTGTGCACTGCTGCTTGTGGAGGGAAGTGAATTATTAGTTTGCAGATGTGATGATGCTGCTTAAATGGCCACAAGTCATGCAAATGTGCAGAACCAGCCTTTGTTTCCATGTTAATTATGTGACTTTTCAAGGCAAACTAATTGAAAGACACCTCACATGCTTTTCACTCGGGTGCTAAGGATGCCCTGTGGATAATCCTCATGTAAATTACAAACATATTTAGAAAATAGATTTAATGGATTAATTCTGAGATGGTAGCAGTTGGTGTCTTGAATTCATACTTTTTGAGGGACTGTCATCTCAACACCTGCTTCTACAGAGTCATTTCCACATGTTTTTTGGAAAATGCGATTAAAACACAGTATCCACAGCAGTACTTGAACCACTGATCTGGCTTTTTGATGGCAACTCTGGGCTTAATTAGAGCCAGAAAACTTGTAATGTGCACTAAGCCGTGACTGGGCAGCAGCCGGCCGCGATAATATCTGGTCTTAACCCTGCATCTTGAAACACTCATCAGGTCACTTCTGTTCCAGCTGCCTCGGGCTGAGTAAAGCCTACATAATGTTCCACTCTGCATCAGGTGCTGAGGCATCTTTCCTGTGCAACATGCACATCAACATTATGAGTAAAGGGGATAATGGAATACGCCAGGTGAGAGCATCTGCACAAAATAGCTTAATAATTCCCAATGGTTTTCAGGCTGCTGGTCACTTCTAGGCCCAAGCATATTTAGACTGCTTGTCTTCATTAGACAACCAGTTACGTTTGTACAATGTTCAATTCTAAATATTTTCTACAATATTTTCCGAAGCCTCAATGCTCTCAACATCTATCAATTGAGAATTATAAAACAAATATGGGCTAGATCAAGAATGAAACTAAAGTTTAAATTGTTTAATTTTTGATTGAGAATTGAGAATGAAAATCAGCTTGCTCTTTTTATGCCTTGTGTTCATCAAGATCCGAGGTGCTGCATTGTGGTCTTTTTATGCGGACCAATTGTTTTACCCAGAAATTAGATTGAAAGTAAACATCCCACATTCTGACAAATATGATTCAGGTCTGACTTGAAAAGTTTAAACAGCCAAGAAAATAATGGGAATGGATGGTCAAGCACACTCTTTCTGTAACTGTGGATTAGACCTGCACAACAGGTAAGACAAATTATTATTATTATTATTATTATTATGATTGTTGTTATTGTAGTATATGGTATTTAGTTTTCTACCTGGCACAGTTTTACAGCCTTTCCATTCAATAACTGTTGTACTCCTGCAGTAGATTAAATCTTTACGTGGTTTACTAAAATTAATTTCAAAATTAAATGTAATATTAATTTTCTGAATTTTGAATTTGTCTTTTCAGTTGTGGCCCAACTTTGCTATTTAGGATGTTACCTGGGTGTATTTACAAAGGGTTTTTTTTTTTTACCTAAACAAAAAGCTACACTATGCCACTTTTCACATATGCTCAAAAACATATCTTAACATGGAGGAGTGCTGTCAAAGTCTTACTTGACCCAGACTTATTCACAATGCCAGCAGTGCAGAGAAAGTATTTCAAGGTATTTGATGGAGGTTCTTCCAATCAGAGAAGGCAAGTGTCAGAGGTTGGCTGCTCAAGCCTTATGCTACTTACTACAAATTTCATACTGCAGCTTTAAGACACAGACAAGATGTCCGAATGCCATCATGGCTCTTACCAAACCAGTGTGTGACTGTAGGGTGATGATGGAGGATGAGGAAGTGGGGTGGAGTGAGACTTTGCGCTCCAGCAGCCCTGCTGACACACAGCTGCCTGCCTCGCTCTCAGCTGCAGCTCCAAGGTCAGCCAGATTCTTGTGTTAAACTCCACAGGGGTCCGCTGCCTCAGAGAAGAACAGTTATGTTACTGATTAGTGCTTTAAAATGCAAGCGCCACAAACAAGTAATTCGATTTTTACTTTTACTTTGAAAGTAGTAGTTAAAACAAAAGGCACTTACCATAAGCTCCATTTGGTGCCTATTCTGGGGCTTTAGATCATTTCGCATGATCCTCATCAGTGTATGGTATTTTACCTGAAAGCTCCAGGACATCTTTTTTCTCACAGGATTACTCTCAACAAATCCTCTCATGTTGTAGTAGAAAAGATGGAAGTTACCCTGTGAATGTTTACCTTCACTCATCTTTACCAAACTTGAACGTACTCACATACACTGTGTGCCACATAAAAACATATTTAATTTCAAATTAAACAGCTACTTACAGTGGAAAACTAAAATATCCAATAAGAATACTCTAAAATCTGGGTTTTGGGACGGAAAACAAGACAGAATTGTGCTTACTTCACTTTCTAACATAAGACTTCCGAAACCTTGACGCTGATGGCACACAGGCTTAATGCGACTTCTTTAAAGCGGAAGGCACCTGTGTTTTGTCTTCTCTTGTTGAATTCTGAAAACACAGTAACTGCATGTTAACAACAAACCTAGAGTAGAAAAATAAAAAATTGTCCTTTGACTCATGGCAATGTTCATGTTCATTCTGATTTCAGAGAGCTGCTCTGATGCTGTCAGTGGTGGCTGAGTCCTAACCTCCAACAGGCCACTGCAGGCAATGGACCTTGATGCTTCTGTACTAATCTGAACCCAGAGAGCTCAAACAGTGAAGAGGCTCCACTGCGATGAGGCACACTTTCCATCAAATGTACCAACAAGTGAGTCTCAATCTCAGCAGCGCTTGAGCAGATGTTAAAGGTGTGCACCATCACTGCCCCAGGTCAGCTCCAGAGGCAGATGTTGCTCATGGCCTGGCAGGTGGAGGTCCGCTCCGCTGGAGAGAGGTAGATCTTACCACTGGGGCAAACACACACCTCATATACGGCCTGTTCCTGTGAGGCCTGACTGGGAGATGCTGTGTAGACGCCAAGCGGGAGGTTTGCTAGCTGAATGGTGCTGGCATCTAAAAGAATCTGAGAGGAAAACCATCAGAGACACGCTGGAAGTCATTCAAATAACATTGCCAGAGGTGCCCTGAAGTGATGTATTACCCACTGAAACTGATGAATGACTAAGGTGCAATCAGTAAAAAACAACAGAATAGATCTGGTAGGTTAAAACTCCACCACCAAAGATGTTTTATGAACAAAAGACTTCAAAGACCATTTTGGTGCTTTATACTACACTATAGCTGTGTGTGACAATGTGGACCACAGTATTCTTATTTCTCCGTTTGAAATGTGTTGTGGGTATCCAAAGATCTGCTCAAAACTGCCAAGAGAGTCTAAAGAACACTAAAGGATGGATGTGCTTAAATTTTCATGACTTGTGGACTCACTTGCTTCTCTGGACAATCCCCTCACCTGTTTAGATGTGGTGCTGAGGGTCAAATGTGAAGCTAAATAGCTGAAGACATTTGAGACAGATGAAGACAACAGAGGAACAGCTAGCTGAGTACAGTATCAGCAACTCTAAATGTGAAAAGTTATGTCTTAGAAACGGTGCATGATTAATAAAGGAGAACGAAAAGGAGTGAAGGCATGGAGGAACTTTCTATGGTCGGCATGACTTGTTAGGTTCCTCACCTCTCCCTCTGTGGACTCCAGCTGTAGGTCTTTTCGACCACTGACCTTGAGTGGTCCGTTGGCAGCGCTCACTTCGACCCCTCTGGGAGCCTCCATGTTCAAGGTTCGTGTTGGAGACTCCAGCCTGACAAGGAGTAAAAGCTCAGAGTTTTACCTCATTTATTTATTCCTGTTTAAAATGTACTTTCATTGTGTTTGCATTATTAAAACTTTGCCTTTTCAATGTGATTTAATAGATAAAGAAACAAGATGTTTTCAAGGTTAAATTAATTGTTATTCACTTCATAGCTCTTGAATATCCCTGTTTAATTACTTGTTTAAGGCAGGCTGATGGAATTCAATCATATTTGTTTCATAACAGACCCAAGGCAGTGAGGCATTTAAAAATAGAGTCAAATAACTCGCATCGGAAAAACACACAAACCAGCTTATTGATATTTCTGTTTTGACTCCTGCTGTATAAATGTATTCTGGGCGTTAGTTACACCAACATCTTATCCACCTGTGGCACATTTAAACTGCTGCTGATGCGTAAGTAGCTCTTCTCATTATTCTAATCCAGTATGGCTTCTAAAAAGCCCATAATTGTATCAGCTGATTTTGACCTTCAGCAACACTGAGGCTAATGCAATTTGCATTTTCCTCCCGTGGATTATTTGTTTACACGGGGGAAGATAAGTGCGAGAGCCAATCAATGTGGAATTTGTTTTCATAACTCATAAGCGTTTCAAATTGATTTTCTCCCCATCTTCCCTAAATCTGTTTTCAATGAATTTTAAATGTAAAACTTTAAAGAGCCTTCTTAAAATCGCTTAAATCTCCATAACCTCTGAATGTGACAGACATTTTGGATTAAGCTTGGAATAAGTGGAGGAAAGAAAGAAAAAGGAGCAAATGAATTTCATCTGCATTTGAAAGCTTCTTTGACTTTAAATCAGCTTTCTGTAGACCCAGTTTAGAACAGATCTGTAAAATATGCCTTTGACCTGGGACTGTTTGTGCTCTAGACTCATTTGCTGCCAATTTTTCCCCCCTTAAAAACCAGGAATAGATATGCAGTAGATCAATGTGTAATATTTTCATAGTTTCTTCTGTTTTGTTTATTTTGAAGACATCTTCAGCCCATCTCCCATAGCAACACAACATACCATTTATACCCCAGCCGTTCATTAACGAGCCACGAGAATCTCTGTCCGAGTGCTCCACACATTAATATGTTTCAATAATTATTCCTCAAGCATCCACTGATTACCCATGGCCTGGATAGCTGAGTCATTAAAAGGCCCATTTAAAACACTTTGCACTGAGCCGTGCAATGAGAAGTTGGTGATATGTGATGTGTGTGTGTGTGTGTGTGTGTGTGATACTTTCACTTCATTCAAAACAGTTTTATCATCACCCGCTGCGCGCACACAGACTGGGCAATCCTGCTAGAAGACAAAGTACTCAATTTTCATGAGTGCCTGTTTTCTGGCACAGTCCAAAATAAAACCCTAAATGAAGTAAATGAAAAATGAGTCTTGGGTACTTATACCCACCTCAGACTACTTTGAGTTTCATGTACAGAACGCTTATGGTTTAGTTGGTGAGGTGCTAACATGAAATGAAACATTTTAAAATTACTTTTAATTGCAAATAATTTAACATGTAACTGATTCTTAAAAATACGGCAGCCTAATACTTACAGTGGCTTCAGAATTTATTCACACTTGGATAAAAGTTTGCCCATTAGTCCACTCTTAATATACCCATGAAGAGAAAAGCATTTCTAAAAACATGCTTTTAGAAATATTTGCACTTTTATTAAATAATCAAAAACCACTACTGCCATTTAAAAGTATTCACATCTTGGATTCAATACTGTACTGCCTTTTTTGAAACCAGCTACAACTTTGAATCTTCCTGGTTAAGTCTCTAGAAATGTCGTGCTCCTGAATTTGGGGCTTTTATTCTATTCAGATCAACTATCACCAACATGCTTCACTGACAAAGGTCCTTTTTGTCCAGTTACTGACCTCCAATCAAGCTGTGGACATAACTCAAGAAAAAGTAAAGCAAACAGGATTCACCTGAGCACAATCTGAAATGACAGAGGATAGAGGCTAATATTTTTCTATATGCATTTAAAAAAAAAAAGGATGCTTAAAGTGCATTGTATTGTATTGTAAATACTATAAAAGTCTATATCAAAAACTAAAACGGAAGAAGTAGTTTTAGTTAAACTTTAATGCTCATTTTCAATTTTGTGCCAGCAACGCATTTCAGAGGGGAATTTGGGGCAACTTTCCTGAACTTTTCTTTTCTTATAACAAAATTGGCATTCTGCGTTACTGAGTGAAGATTTATGAGCAATTTATTGGTTTAAAGTTACATCATCACAACAACGTTTGCTAAAAATGAACGCTGTCTGATGCCACTGTATGTGGTATTTGCATTCATGAAGGCTGTTTACGACAGGCTATTCCATTCTGGATATCTGACCAGCTTTTCTTGTTGCGTCTCGGGATAACCTTTTCATCCACAGAAAGGTCATCGTATCGCAGAGCTATGGAGGAAATGGGCTGATGGCCAATGCTGATGTCACAGTGGATGAGGTTGGTTTAAATACAGCACATCTACTCTGTTTGCTGAGAGACTTCTAAAGGTGAAAGTCAAGTTTATTTTTATTAGTCACTATCAAATACAGTGTTTCAACAGTCTTTGCAGAAAAACAACAGCATTTCGCTTTTGGTACATGTTTCATAACAGGTTTTGATCTCTAAGAATAGAGATGGCCCATAAAATCTGGCTGACAGTGCAAAAAAAACTTTCAAAACTGACTCAAATTGTTTTTGGTCCAAACTTCTGGTCACATTTACTTCTGTCAGATCATAAGATGGAACAAATGTCCACAGTCTCTCAAAATCGGAGCAATGAAACAAGCTCAGGTCATGCCGTTTGAAAATACAACCGCTGTGCAATATACAAAGCCTCCTGCCTCTCAGAAAAACAGACTGACTTTAGAAGTGGAAGGCACAGTTTTAAATATTAATCAAAAAGAAATACATAAACTTAAACAAAAAAACGTATGTCTCTAAACCGATCACAACTGAAAATATCATTGTAGCAAGCTACACAGGTAAAACCTGTTTTTATTGTATTGTTGCCTTATCACTGAACTAGACACTAACAGGCTATGACATAAATCATATTCCTGCTGTTGCCAATCAACAAGAAAATGATGCAGGTATAACTTGAACCTCTGGGAACTCTACTGGCTTCCGGCCATCACTCCACTCCCTGCATGGGTTGGGACCAGTTTGCTTCTGTCCTCGTCTCATGTTAACAACCATTCACTGTTCTTGCACCGGTTTCAATCTATTTAGCCTAACAAAGATACCCACACCGAAACAGAATGAAAATATTCCAGGTAATAGGGTTTCATCCATTGTCTATCACAATAAAACTGAAAAGAAAAAAGGTTATGTAACTGGTAATCATCATCAGCATTGTAGTAGTTTTGGTGTAGAAATATATTAATTGATTCTGTCTGTCAGTTATGTTGCAGCACAGTATGAAAGTTTGTATCTTTTCTCAATACACCTAATTGTGGTTGAATTATTTTTTTTCCACCTCTGGTTCTATCGACATCTACTTCCAGAGTGAAAAAGCTGAAATACTCAAAAAATAAATAACAAAAAATCGTGATATCTGGCAGCAATTGTACTGATGATTGTAATGGTGATTTTGACTATGGTGGTGCTAACAGAGTTTCAAAGGTACCTAAATCTTGAAAAGGAATAACAGATCTATTTCTCATTTTCCCCACTCTTATCTACTGCATATGTTTAATGCGTTTTTAAATTCCCAAATAACAGCTTTGTGATAACCCACAAACACCATATTTCCCTCCCTTGCTGCAATCTAATACAGAGGAAAAATAGAGTCCCGCTACACTATCTCAATCCCACCAAATTGTTGTTTGAGAAATCTGGCCAGAGCTAAGTGGGACCAAGAAGAGTTGTTCTCTTCTGGCTTTATCTTCTTAATGAAGCTGCCACTCTTGTGTGGACAGTATGGCCGAGAGTCCTTGGATCATCTAGATGATTACGTGACTCGCTGCACTGCAAACAGAGTCTACACCTGAAGAGGAGGAGAGTTCCACTAGCTGAAAGTTTTGCCAGAAAATAAAATCAGAAGCTGATTTCCTGCTTTCTGATGCTGCACTGTGCAATGTCTGCACTGTAAGAAACTGTGGAGCCTTCAAATCCTGCCTGATCCCTTTTGCTTCTTAATGTCAGACTTGTCTCACTACAGATTCCCATGTGCTTCTGAGCAGTGGTTTTATTTACAGTCTGCAAAATAAATTAAATAAAAAATAAAATAGAAAAAGAAAAAAGTTTGTTCTTGACACGATTGAGACCTGGAGAGTTTTTGTTGCATTGATTATCTGTCCTAGATCCAAGTGTCCTTCACAGAGGAGAAGAAATAAGAAAAGTCTCTATGAATGTGAAGAAACTAGATGACAGAAGTATCACAGTATAAGATGTTCAATGATTCCTCACTGCAAAAGCACTACACAGCACTTATCCCACAGCTTCCCTCCTCTGATGGATTCAGGACAAGTGCATCAGGAATCACAGCACCATCCTCCAAAATGAGGCACCAAATGATCTGATTATGTAACTGACAAATATGTTCATATTTAGGCTTGCAATTTCTGGTTGGAAGCTGCTACTATTATCAAACTGAGTGGGCAGCTTGCTGAGGAGTAAACACACAAACCCTCAGAGCCAGATTTTCTGTAATTAATCGTCTCGATTTCTGTCCTCGAACTCAGCACCGTAGCGTACATTGAGAGTGAACAGCTAGAGGTCACTTTGGGGTGAAGGAGCTGATCAGACGCTGACAACAACTATGACTAAAGGTAATGAAGCTGTGAGCTCAGAGGAGGACATGACAAACTGACACGTCTCTCCTGCAGGACTATATCTACTTTATAACTGCTCTCCACTTGTTTTAGAGACGTCAGCATCAAGGCCTTTCTTCCTGATAGCTCCCCAGCACAGGTGCAATTATTCACAAGTCATCATACACAAACATGTTCCAGGACAGATAGAGTAAGCAAAAAACAAAGTGAAAGTGTAGATAGTCAGTTGCAGGGGACCAAAACTAACAGACGACAAATCAATCACATTACACTCCTGCACAGCAGTCTTTGCATTATAACATACTAACCTTACCAAAGACTAGTCCCATTAATCATTCAGACAATCAACAGTGGTCCAAGATACTATTAGGTACGAGATAGATACGAGAGGAGAGGAACAACAGAATCTGAGTGGAGGGATGAGAGCATTGTTGGACATTGTAGGAGCTTCTGTTCAAGCCAAACTGAAAGAAATACTGTAACCAAGTAGATTATAATTACATTTTGCTGTTTGATTGTCACAAAAGTGATGAAGTTGGTTTTGTTTTTGTACACAGCTGACTCACATTTCAGTTTAGTATGAGCATGAGTGTCAGTTGAGGACCACAACAATGCTGTGAACCATCAGCATCGAAAGATCAGATCTAACTACCGTATTTTTCGGACCATAAGCCGCTACTTTTTTCCGACGTTTTGAACCATGCGGCTTTTACAGAGACGGCTTTTCTATGAATTTTTCTGCAGCCCTCAGATGGGCGCTGTAGATGGAAGTCAGTGCAAACAAAAAAGCGCCAGTTTTTATTCTTAGCGATGCAACCCAAGACGCACAACAGCAAACATCAGCACTTTTACTGCCGTGTTCAGGCACCATTCAGGTTCAGGTGTATGAATAAACACTTATGGTACAAAATCTTTTGTTGAGCGCAGCAACTCCTCACGTGAAGAATAAAACGTCTTCTCCTTTGGATGGAACAAGCCGTTTAATTATAACAAGGGTTTTTTCGGCTCTGTACATTTGTACTCACGTAATGCCGTAAAACAAAGAACATCCTCATGCCTCTGTGAACAACTACAACAGATATTATTTCTCAGCCTGATATTCTTATAGTCCGATGCGGTTTATATGTGACAAAATATATATTTCTTTTAAATTTTAGCGGGGGCGGCTTAAATTTAGGTGCGCTCTATAGTCCAGAATTTACGGTAAATGATCGGACTAGGCATTAAGGCAAGTGAATGTGTGTTTTCTCTGTGATGAACCAGCGAGCTATTCAGGATACACCGAGTGTCTTACCCATTGCTGCTTGTTATGTGGCAGTAAGAGCATTTAAAGCCTCCTAAATGAAGTGCAGGCATTAGGTGATGGATCATGTGGCAGCTTACAGGAGGCTGATCATCAGCTGATCTACAACTCATGCTAATTTCAGAAAAGTGGTGGTAGGGCTCCAGGTTGATCAGGTCTTTGCTTCCAAGTTACCAAAGGGGAAAACATTAAATATTAATTTGATTAAATATTCTTAAAGATCACCAGGCCACCACTATGTCAAACGTGACATTGCTATTGACCTTTTATTCCATCCTGATTTTACAACGTCAATGAATTTAAAACCCAGCAGAATATTTCTATTTCTATTATTTCTATTCTAATATTTCTATTCAAATATACCACATTGGACTTTAGTGCTGCCAAACTATATATACGTAACGTACAGGTTATGTTTATTGTTTTCTGTTCTTTCAGTCTCCACATGTTGTTTTGTTGCCTTTCCTACAATGTGCTGTGGATAAGCAACCACAGTATTGTGCATCTATTGTGTATTGCTCTGAAAAAAAAAGTTTTAAAAAATATTTTACATTGTTTTTAAATTTTTAAACTCTACAACAATATTACGACACAATTTTCACAAACAGCACCTGACTAAATTCCCTGATGACCGCCCCCTTTTCAGCAGCCAATTTTGAAAAACCGAACCATTTGAGGTTAAGAAACACTTTAGAAGCATTCTGCTGGAAAAGTGTCCTGAGATCCCATTAATTCCACAACAGTGTCCTCATTACTGAGCCTTTACTCCCATAGGATTGAAACATGACATACTGTGAAACCTAAATTAGAGTATGTTGTGTCTCATTTTATTTTGTACTTTGTTTTGCAGTTCGTTGTCAGTGAAGGCTGCCATCCGTGACTGTTCGATTCCTTCCCTGTAGTAAAGATGTAGTCAGGGGCTACTAACGTGTTTTCACTTGTCACAATTTATTTCAAGCACCTTTCAGCAGCCGTCAGGAACTCCTGCAGGCTAAACTGGACTAACCAATAAAGCTCAGTGCTGACTGGCTCTCAAAAACTCACTTTAGATAAACTGAAAACATTCTCTAGCCTCGCAGTGTTAAGGCAGCAAACTACCCCTATCGCATCTGATATTGTGGATGCCAAATTGTTGATGACCGCCATTTTTTTTCCAAACCCTACTTTTGTTGCAGCTACAGGAGAGTGTTGAAGCAAATAAGGATAAATTCCTGTTGATAAACTGCAATTTATTTTTAAAACATTTTGTAAAGTCTTTAAAACATGCAATTAAATGCCGGTGGAATTATTACACTCAGTATAGTCAATTATTCAGAAGCAGATGATGATAAATGATGATAAACCTGAGCGTGTGTACACAAAAAGAGCCCTCAGGGAGAAGAACAGGTGCTTCAAAGAGGCGCAACATCTCAGGTGGAGTTCTTTGATTTTCTCTTAGCTCTGTTCTTCCCCCAGTTTACCGTTGGCTTCCAGAGAAGTACAACAACATAAAGAGAGCAATCTTGCTTTAGAGAGGAAAAATAAGGGCGACATGGACACAAGCCAAGCCACATCTTCATCATCCACAGAGGGTTACTGACAGGCAGAGAGTGGTGAGCAAAAAGGTTTAAATTGTCACGGAAAAAAATCCTAGAGCCACATACTCGAACTTGTTCAGAGAAACCAACGTGTCTGCTTGGAGTAAAGGGGAATCTGAAATACATATATTTTTTATGCTAATGTCGATGTATAAGTGTCCAAGAACTTTCAGTGAGAGTCAATTTGTTTTAATCCTGTCACCAAAATTACATGGTATGGTGTCATTCTATCAGATGATAAATTACATTTACACACATAATCAATCAGCAGTCTATTTTGGCCCATAATTTAATGTCTGGCTTTATAATGACAAAGTGCTCGTTTTGGCTTCATTACAGTAAAAAGTGCAGAGTGAGTTATTATGGGAGGAGATGATTTTCTGGTCCATAATAGTACCTCAAACGTGGGTATAGACCAATCTTTGTATATAAATCTAGATTTAGGTAAACCTCTCTTTACAATTCCCCTTGTGACAGCACCCCTATAGTAGGAAACAAATAGCTCATATGAAATGTTAGAATTAATTAAAATGTTGTATAGCTGAACAACATAAGAAGTGTTTGCTACACAAAAAGGGAGAAATAGATGTGAAAGCTGGCCCTAAAATTGAAATGGAAGATGCAGTATGGTTTAAATGTGGGGATAATGGCACATTTTTACACTGTCTGGAAGGCATTCATAGTGGGCTGCTCTTGTTTCTACACATCAAAAGAGACACAAGAGTAAGAAATGAAAAAAGAGCTTATGAGAGAAGTCATCTCTTCACATTTGAGCAGCACGCAGTGACGTGTTGGAAAGGTATGGAACAGACAGAGCTTCCAACGCTGTCAGACAAACAACAAATCAACAAACACTCCTGATGAATCAGACTGGAAGCTTTTTTTATAATCTCTTGTTTTCTTGGGAATTACAAAATATGGTAAATGGTCTGCACTTATATCACGCATTTCTACCCAAAAGTAGCCAAAGCACTTTACACTGATTCTTATCTAGCCATTCTCAGTCACAATCACACACACATTCATAAGCCGATGGGGGAGCTATGCAGCTGGCCGACGCTCACCGGGAACAGCATAGCGGGAGTTCAGTGTCTTGCTCAAGGACACATTGACATGTGACCAGAGGAGCCGGGGATCAAACCAACAACTGTAGGATTGGTGGACGACCACGCTAGCAACTGCGCCACACCCAAATAGAGTGAGAGCGGAAAAAAAAGAAACTACATCTTTGGTTCAATAGATCACAGCTGGTAGACAAGGAGTTTCAAAGTTAGTGCTTATTTAAAGGGACACAAGCCAGAAAGGTTGAAAATAACTGATATGAATTAATGCAGTCGCAATGAAAGCACACATTTGAATTATTCACGGTTGGAAAACACCCCATTGAGTGGATGAAGGTAACCTGTTTGAAAGCGCTCGTTTTACATCAACAGTACCTCTAGTGCATCTCTGGGCTAAATATGAAATTGTAATAATTAAACTTTTGCCCGCTTTCCTTTTAGAATTTAAGAATTTGCTTTGTAATAAGAAAATCAATTTATCGTTTTTATTTTTTGTTCATTTAAAATTTTAACAGCTTTCTTTTTTGTAGCCGTAACTGTTAGACTATAATCTTGATGTTATTTAAACTGGACAACATTTTGCAGAAAAACTTGTTTTAACAACCCTTGCAAAACACATCCTTCTCACTGCATATGCTACAGCCTTGGAAAACTGGTTTAGAAGTGAGACGCTACTGCAGTAATCCACAACCCAATTATTCTATGAACAAAAATAACACGTTAAAATAAATATTAGGCTTAAATGTCAATAATAACCCACATGAATCACCTTTCTCCGTTTTGCCTTTTTAACACTACTGTGTGATTCAGTGTATGAACTCTGACATGGTGTTTGAAAAATAAATTGGATTTGGATAAAAGAAGAATTTATTTAAAGTCTAGACAGTGCAGGTTGTACATCTGCTTGTTTGGAAATAGTCAGCAATTCCTTAGTGAAGGATTGAAAACAGCTTGCAGAAATGATAGGTTTCTGAAAATGTAATAATGTTTTTTAAATGGAACCTTACAAACAAAGTCAAAATTTAACAATGTTTCAATTTCTTATGTTCTGATACAAAATGCCTTGAAATAAGAGAAAAGCTGAACCCGCTTCTCTCCTGCTCTGTTGCCTCTCGTTAAGATTTCGACCACATTGCAGATGGTCACCCCTGAGCTGAGCCTGTGTGTGTGTGTGAGAGAGTCCTGTGTGTGTGCTCGCTTTAAAGCGTGCTCATCAGTATTCCTCTCACTCTGAAGGAATTAGCTGCCAGAACACTGCTTTTTCTGCCAACTTTGATCCCAAGCCTCCCTTCAGGACCAGTAAGGTGGACAACAAACCACACTCGTTATAGCTCGTTAATGGACTGACATGGGGCTCAGAGCCTCAGGCAGAGTGCGGTGGGGATCACATGCGCAGGAGTCTCTGAGCCTCATACGCATCTCAACCTTACCCACTTTCTCTGTGCTGTCTCGATGCTCTAATCAATTCCTGGCTTATGTGGAGTATAACTAACAAATTAGCTAACCCCTGGGCTGTGAAATTAATATAATGGTCAAATCTAGTTTTAAATGTGTGTGATAACGAGCCAACCAGGAGATGCTTGAGTTGACAAGCGGGTGCTTGAGAATAATGATACCGGTGAATAATGGTTCCTGTTTCCCCCCCCCCAAGCACAGGCATTGACTTTGAAATGCCATAGACCATTCATCATCATTATTTAAAGATCTTCATTTTAACTGAACAGGATATGAACATGTGACATTAAGCTTTAATGAATTTTCTGCAAAGTCAATGAACAAGAACTTACTTCAGGTCTTCAGAAGCTCTTGCCTGGATCAGGGGAGTTTCTACTGAATGTCCAAACACGGCGCCTTCTGAGCCTGCCAAGAAAATGCACATAAATAAAAAAAAAAGTGTGAGTTTACCAAGGGTTGGTGTTAAACTTCCCCACTTCGTTGGAACTAAACACAATTTGTCTATTGACTGTATGTGGATCCTCCCTTTTTGGCCTTCTCCAACTTCAAGTGGCTAGTGCCAGCAACATTAAACTCCTGGTAAAACTGGCTTTCCAGATTGGTTCACACATATGTGGATAAATTTATGGGGAACTCATATGACCTGACATCCTCATATCAATCAATTTTGGATTTAAAACATCAATCTTTGGTGCAAAGTTTGAACCGGCGTTAACTGGCTTAGTGCTAAAAACGAGCCTGATAAAGTTATTGTTAAAAAATGTTTTGAGTGTTTAAGGGTTAAATTGAGCATTTATGAAATGCTTTACAGGACCTTACAAAATACACAGCATTTATTGCGATGTAGATTAATCACCATATCACCAATCACTTATTAATTTCTATCTTTTAGTACTTGTCGTCTTAATGGTCATTCTGGCTGTTGACAAATAATTTAAGTGGTGCAACTTTGGAGCCATATGCACTGACAGGTACTTTAGGTGAGTGTCATAATGCACTATAAGGAAAAATCACTATGGAGTTTATTCTGGCCACATGACTGACAGCAAGTCACACCGCACTTTACTGCACCTCACTCCTTTTTTCCACACACATTTTGACATGTCACAGAGGGAAAAGCAGAGGTGTACAGCGCATCATAAAATTAATGACAGCTAAAATGCACTCAGCTGCTTCAGTGTGTGCTGGCTCACTGTCACAGAGGAAGGCACGCTAATGTTATTAGTAACACCTTTATGTTTCCGGCTATAAAAAGTCAAAATGTTTGTAGAGGTAGATAGGTAGGAATTTGTCACAACAAATAATTCTCACCGAAATAAGTGCTATGAGCACAATAAGTCGAGACTGTAAATGGTTCTAATACATCACGATACTAAAAAAACAGGACAAGAAGAGACACCGCGTACCCAAATACCATTAGGTGCAGGTATTAGGAACTGTCACAACACAAAGGAACTCACACCACAATTTTTTTTTTCTTTTACATCTGGGAAAGTCCATGCTGTTTTTCAAACCTCCTTGGTCAGCACATGGACTGTATAAATATAATAGCTCAGCTTTATAATCACCTTATATAACAAAATCCCAACAGAATCAGTTGTTCAGTCTGCATAGTGCTACTATACTAATGGTATAGTGGTACATACAGTATTCTTGTTGTAATTTCCTATAAAGTTTGCTGGGTAGCTTCTTGCTAGCTACCTAGATAGCATAACAGTCTTATAAACAGCTGAGAGAGCCTCACTACAGGCGCACTATGATAGATTAAAAACAGAAAACAGATGGAGGATGAAGAAAGTGAAAACAGAAATGCACCAAAAGAACACCCAAGAGAGTAGCTGTGTCTGCAGTTTGTATGTTTTTTGGGTTAAAAAAATATGAAGCAGATCAAAAGACTATACTCATACTTGCCAGTGCTTATGAAAAGTATGGAAGCAATGAGTGTGTAATGAAAACAAAACATATTATTAATAATATGGACAGTAATAGGACAGTTTACCTGTGACAGTGAACTTGTCTGTTGTCATGATGACCTCCTCTTCATCTGCAGTGAACAGCAGCCGGCCTCCATTGCTACTTCGCACCTCCAGCTTCTGACACTGGGCTTCCACAGCCTCTGGTCCTGCAGAGAGACATGTACAGGTCTCACCAAAAAGCTGAAACCATAAACACTGTCAGATGGCGGACAAAAAACAGCAACGCAAAGACCAAGAATTCTACCTGCTCTGTTCAATATTTAATGCATGTGTGATAATTAAAATCAGACCTTATACTAGACTGCAATGGGACAATGTTTGTTTTGTGAACGGTCCTTTCAAATAAATGGTGTCTTCTGTGTTTGTGACTTTGCAATCAGCTTTGGAAAACAACGTTGACAATTTGAAAAGTTTGTGAAGTGCTTGTTCTGCAAATGAGAGTTGCCCAAGAAAGCTGGATCAGCCAAGGTTTTACAATGAATGGAGACAAATCAGTAATCTGTTCCGCTGGTGAGGAATATTAATTCATGTTCTCCAGACTTTGGTGTTTCTCCAGATGTGCTGCAGAAACGTAAGGTCTCGCTTTCTCGCTCTCTCTCTCTCTCCCTTCCATTAATCCACAGGCTGCGACGGCTGGGGAATTTAATTATTCTCGCACAGTTTCATCTCATTTCAGACAAAATGCACTTTCCACAAAAGCAGGCAGTAATTTTCTGAGGAAGGTCAAGCATGACCAAAAAGTGTCATATCACCAGTCTTGTCAAATCAGCATCAACTCTCAACTTATGTTGGCTAAGATCAATAGCTATTAATGTTAATAAGCAGGTCATTTGCTTTCTAGTGGTCATTAATCATGCAAATGACTTTGGTAATTTGGACTGACTGATGGTTAAACTTGAAGATAATAAGAAGAATCCATTGCCCTTTCAATAAGTGCATCAAAGGTTAGTGTCTGGAAGAAACACCACAGTCTTTCACAAGCAAAGATACAATTAAGGAGAATTCAAAGATGAATTGTTGCTCCAATCTTGATTAAAGTCATTAATAAAATAAGACTGATCAGGCAATTTACAGTGGAGACAAGATTAATCTAAGAGCACTTTTTAGAAATAACTTGTACATAGGAGAAGAGATAAAAAGCCAGGCATAAGTATAAATAAAGACAACACAAAACTGTAAGTTGAGACCAGAGTTGCACCCCAGCTGTTCCACACCAGCTGTTCAAGGCAAGTGAAAATTTACCTTGGCAGGGGGAATAGGCACCGAAAAAGTAGATTTCTACAAGCAAAAGAACTAAAGACTCACCCACTGTGAGCTGGCCAGTCAGCTGGCTGTGGTTGTTTCTAGCGTTCAGGGTTACGTTCTTGTCTGACCGCAGGACCAACAAGCTGTCCTGGGGGAAGCACAAACAGGAAAAGGGAGAGACAATGGGAGAAAGACAGGGGACTTCAATTAGGATCATGTACTAGAAGATCCCTGAAAATACAGCAAGTTTGTAAGATACATGAGTTCACACGATCAGACAGATTGTAAACCAGCTGTTTAAACAGACTAATATAAAGCACTTCATTTGTAGGTGCAGACTCAAAATGTTGGCAATAATCATTCATTACACGGAAAAACTACATGATCAGTGTTTTCATGTATTTAATTCATTAAAGTAAAAGGAGTCACCACTTGTGATCTATGGTCATTGTTTCCTAAAGGTGCAATGTGTAAGACTTAGTATCATCTAGTGGTGAGGTTGCCCACTGCAACCGTCTAAATGCCTCCCCTCTTTTTTCAAGTGTGAGATTAGCCTACGTTATTCGACAGGTGCTGTGTCATCGTCTCTAACTGCATCAACTAGCAATATTTAAACAGCACGCCATGGCCTCTGTAGTGTAGATATAAAAGTCTCAAAACTAATAAAAAAGACGATTTTCACACGATTACATAAATGAACGAAACCATTATGAATACAGCCGTTCAAATCTGTTAACAGCGAACTCTAAATCTTACACACTGCACCTCAAATTAACTGGGAGTATCATAGTATACACATACAAATAATGGCTAATACTATAGAAAAAGTGTGTTCAACAAGAATTCTAATTCAAATGCCCATACTCACCAGCAATTACCTAAAATCACTGGTATATCTTATATCTGTATGAGTGTATCTGCGTCAATGAACAGCAGGTTGTACTGTGCTTTTAAAAAAAATAATTCCCAAGTGGATCTTTCCTGGGTGTAAATCTATACATTAAACTACACGACAGACCAAAACATGAACAAATTTAAAAAAAAATTATCCAAAGATGAGTAATGAAGTGTAGGTAGGTGGAAGGGGAATGGCAAGGTGCTCCAGCTAAAGATGTGTGTTTTCCACCAGTGACAGGCGTAGGTGTTTCCTTTTCTTCCATGCAGACATTTTAACTCAGGACATGTTCTGCTTTCTGGCAGTTTTGCATTTTGCAATTTTATGGCTGTTTGACATTTGAATGATGGCACGTGTGTGTGTGTGTGTGTGTGTGAGTGTATGAGAGTGTGCGCGTGTGTGAATGCTGAAATGACCAACTCTGCACAACTGTAGCCAGTTGTATATAATTTCTGTGAAAAACCAAATGACACGGTGAACTTTAAAATGTGACTTGCTCTTGTTTTGATGTTATTATGTATGTATAAGTGTTTCCCTCTTCAGCTCCACTGACACGGAGGTATCACAGATTATTTTATTGATATTGTGACATCGTTATGACTAGTGTTCTGTGGTAGTATTGTGAGGTGCCCCCTAAACCCACCATGTTGCCAGGGTCCAACCATGCTAAACGCGGTGACATGAGTACAGTCTCCTCTGTTTTGTTGTGTTATTGTTGTTCCCAAGAATCAATGCAAATAGCTGAATGAGAGCGGCCGTCATTTGAGTTGCTGTTGTTGTGCTCTTTGACCTTTCAACAAATACAGAGCAAGGCCCTAATCAGACAGAACATATTTCAGGAACCTGGGGTGGCTTTATGTAATTGTTATTGATGAGAGCTGCTTTTACTGTGTTGCTTCACTCTAGACCACTCATATTTTTTTGCAGAAGTGGCCTGAACATGTCCAATTGAAAAGACTTCAACTCTGAGCAGGAAAGAGCTTGACGTTATTAGCAGATTTTTACACTGCCGCATCAGATGAACTGACAAGCATGACTGTTGATGTTAGATTGCCACAACTCATCCCAAAATAAGCCCTGTAGCGACCATTATGCAGGTGACCGGCTCGTGGTAGCTACTCTCCTTGACCTCTCCTTTGTCATGCACCTACACAGATCTCCATGTCAAAGAGCATTTCCCCTTTTTATGCACATAGATAAGTCAATTGATTGATAGTTATTTATAAAAGGTCTAGCAGGTTGTAGATAAGAACACTGACTCAGTGACTGCCTACTAACATTTAAAACACAAAGTTTAACAATTTCTGTAATATAAGGTATGGACACAGTAAAAAATGACTTTGGGGCAAATATCAAAGTAAAAACATGTTTGGAGTAGCACAGTCAGAGCCTAGACTTGAGATGCTGTGGAATGACCTCAAGAGTCCTTACACCAGACGACATAAGACTCCGGCTGAGCTGAAGCATTTCTGTTAGTAGGAATGGTCCTACTGACTGTAAGAAGCGCAAACAACAAGATCCAGTGACTACTTGCACTCTTTTTTGCTAACAGGTCAGTATGGTAAATGTATGGTCTCTTCTGCTCACCCTAAAAAGGATATATACAGCATCCACTAATGCCTGGGAAATAAAACAACTTCAGTCATGGGACATGTTAATATAAAATGATTGATTAGTGTAACTTTAACAGAATTTATTAAAAAAGGCAATGCCTTTGTATTGTGTGTTTCTGTCTTACAACTGAATGCCAACAATGTCTCATCAGGTCTCTGGACTGTTGATCTAGACCCGCCCGAAAGGTCAGTGCTGCCGCGACAGATCTACACATCTACGAGTTCACTGAAGTTGAACTCTGCACAAATAAATTCACTTTGCCTCCACAAACAAATCCACTGATGATACACAAGGTTGTCGATTTGAACTCCTGACCTCATAGATCTCGTTTTCTGTATTATTTGTCACCACTCAAACTTTTATAAACATTCAGTGAAAGTTTGCTATTTGAGATTCTATTTATGCAGTGATGAAGTCTCATCAGTTTGATTAACTGCATGCTCTCCCAAAAGAGGCACCAAATTGTAGCAGATTATCTCAAGTTTTTAACATTGCAGAGGTCACTTGGTTCATTTTCATTCCCTGCTTGCTCCTTTCCGATATAAATGCACATCATGCACAAGTTCTCTAGGAAGCACAACATCATGAAGAAATCTTACTTCTTGATGTGAAGTATCCCTTTAAAGAGTTTATAGGTCTTAAACAGTTTCCTGAGGGGCCATGACTGAGACACTGTTGCTCTCCTCAACACTTCTTTGGGATCACATAAAAGGCTTTTTAGTCACTGCGCCTGTTGAGGAAGGTCAAGTGCAGATCAGAGTGAATGCACATAAATGGAGCCTGTTGTTGTAGGTGCACTGGGCTTTGACAGACTGAAAAATTACCATGACTGCTGTAAGGCAAAGGATGCTTCCCTGCATACAATGAATAACATCACAGCCAAAAGCAAGAGCAAAGCACCCGGCTTCGATGGAACAGTTTCACAACAAAGCAACCTTATATGGTGCCACTGTTGTTCTGAGCGCAAAATAAAATGCAGACCTCTGAAGCACTGATCAAGAGCACCATTCAGGGTTTCAACCGTAATCCTAATCATATTTGGTTATGCTTGCAGCTAATTTGCATACTGAGCGGATCGAGTAAGTATAATGAAGAAAATGTGTCACAAGTTGAAAAGGTAGGCTTATGTGTTCGTTCTTTGCATGCAGGGTATAGACTGTTTTGGAACAAGTTTGCAGGCATAATAAATATTTTTCAAATTAAAAGCCCCATATTGTTTGTGCAGTACTGCCGGCCGAATTAAATTGGTTCCAGCAAACACTGTTTAAAGTATGTTCAGATCTTTGAGACACTGCTGCATCTTGCTCTGAAAAGCTTTGATTTTAAACAGTGAGACTTAAAGGAATGAATAGCGTCAGCCCTCATCAGCGGACTTGAATTAGGAATCGGTGCTTCTCGGATGCAAATAGGTGAGACTGAGGGAGAAGTTTCACTCCAATAAAAAGGTACACCTGCATCTCATGCTATTTATAGATCAGTCAGGGTCCCCAGAGATGATAACGAGAGCCAACAGTCTGAAAAGAGCAGAGATTTGATTAACTCTACCTGGGCACGCGTCTCCTCATACTACATTGTTTCCAGACTGGGGCAAACCACGACGATACAATTTTCAAAAGATTTCAAAATGTAATTATGGTGTATAATAAGGTCTAATAGTCAACTTGGCCAGAGACAGTGTAGTTCAGATTTGACCACTGCAGCATCATTGCTAATCAATTCATACTCAGCAATGTTACTACAAGCCAAAGATGAAAACAGAAATTCAGGAAGAATAATTTTACTGCAGAAATGAATATCTAGCGGTGCAGAAATCGTAACTGCTGTAAATCACTGGCCTTGTACTTGTCTTTATGTCCACCTACTGTCAGCATCAGTAAGTTTTGACCATGTCCTATTGAATCATAGGCCAGGGCTGCAGGCAAAACATCCAGCTGCTGTTTTCCCCCCCATAGCAACTTACAACAAAGAGACGGAAGTAATCAGGGAAATCAGTTCCTGCAGCCCTTATCATAAATAAAATAGTTATGTCTCAGTGGCTCATGGCTGAAATTCACAGGAATACATCAATTTATAAAACACTAGAAACAACAAATCTGAGTGGACTGACCACTCAGACTCAGCTTAAAATGCATCTGATCATAAAAGTTAATTTGACCTCTGCCGTGCTTAAACAGTAGCAGACATTATTAAACTAATGCATGTGAAAAAACTGGGAGCTAGTCCAAGACAAATGAGTAAACCCAAAACTTTTCTCCTTTGACTATTCCACTCAAATCTTTCTGCAGGGAATCTACCAGGGAGCAAGGCATTAGTTCAATGAGACAAAGTGTTACTTCGCAAAAAGTAGCATTATGTAAAAGTTATTTATATACATTATAACAAAACAGAAGCATACTCCGTTCCAAAAAGGAAAGTACGATAACACCGTGGCAGAGCCTTCTATGACACACAAAAAACTCAGCAGTAACATTTTGACCATTTACCACAAACCAAAATGTTCTGCTGGCGGATGCAACTGACACACTAAGGCTCACTGACAACACATTTGATCCACATTTGATCCACACTGTTTGAAGTTTCTTTGTGAGGAAAGTGAAAGGAGCAGGAAATGCCTGCTCAAACATTTGGTTTAACAAACACTTGAAATTATGAATGCAATGTTCGTCTGGGGGGGGTTGAATTTCAAGTGTGACACCGATTTCAAAAGCCTAAAATTACAGTCACTTTACTGCTTTCAGAAGAGTGAAATTTCAAGCATCGAACTGATTTCACATGCCTGAAATTATAGCTGTATTGTGGCTTTCACAGGTGTAATTGGAGCTGTTGTGCAGCAATCACAGGCTTGAAAATTCAAGTGTAAACTGGACTTCAAACATTTAATGATAAGAGTTGTCCTGTGGAATCTGATTGGTCCGTTTTTGCCATGACAATTCAAGTGTGCATGTGCTGATGGGGATCGATGAATGGATGCTGAGAACGATAAACAGGCATGCATATGGGAGGCCCCGAGTATTCCATCCATCCATCCATCCATCTTCCTGTCACGTTTGACAGACAACTCAGCAAAGGTACACATGTAATCTGCAGCAAAAACTCATCACACATGTCGAAAAGCCCAATTTAGTCACACAATGCCCATAATTTTTGATGTGAAGCAACAAAGGGGCACTAATTCTTAAGAGTTTGAAATCAGCGTAGCACTAGAAACTTCACCAGCCACGAGCAAAGTGTTACCAAATCACAGGTTTGAAGAGGCAGCTGTGACCGCCTGGATTCACACAGTGCCGTGCACAGCAGGCAGGAAATGTGAAGCGTAAACACTGAGACGCTGGAGCCTGGACTGAGGCTGCACAATGTGGAAAATAGTGTGATAGAAATATAATAGTATAGTACGCAACAGTCCATATCATTAAAACCTGCATGAAATGTTTTATTGGTGTTAGAAAATAAATAAGAGCGTTATTTTTAATTTCATAATGTAGTATATCATGAAGAGGGCTGAGTACTTCATAAAATCTTTGTTTGAATTAAACTAAATTCATATAATTATAATACGGCTTTGGTCTACTCCATCCTGCTCTGTAACTGCTAAATGCTAAATTATTTTCACCAGTCATTGAAGAAATCAGATGCCTGGCACCCGAGTTAGTACAGTAGCTAAGATGGAATAACTTCACTACGATTCTGTGGCAAATACTGAACTTTTACAGCAATGGTTTAGCTTTTTAGATATTAAATATAACATCCAAATAAATGCTGAATCTTTATGAACAAAGCCGCTGTTAACACACAAAGTGGTTAAAATCAGCTGCTGATTTTGTTCCACACCAAGTCTCTAAAGTAACACTAATGTTTGCACCGTGTTTTTAATTATTACTATTTCTCCTTGTCACATTTTCATCATTGAAACATACTGTGGATTAGAGTTTTAAAAAAGCCAAAAGCATTAAATACGTTTAATTTTAAATTATTTTTGTTAAACATGCACCAATTAAACTTTCAAACTTTAAGTACATTTTAAAGCATGTACTTAGTACTTCAGCTTCAGTACTTTTTTTGGGCAAATAATTTTAACTTGACTACAGAGTTTGTGTACTTCTACCACCTCTGCCTCCCGCTGCAGTAAAACTATCTATGGTTTTTATTTAATAACAAATGCCACATACAGCTTTTATGCTTGCAGCCATTAAAATGATTTGCAACTTTGGGATAAGAAATGTCTTTTATTTCTTCTTCTGTATATTCTGTACTAGAAATTTATAAAAACATGCAGCATAACAACAGACCCATTTAGATAGAGCATGCCATTCCCCTGTTATATTCATCTTTTGACCTGCAAACTTTCACAAAATACTGTACATCTGTTGCACTATCCTGTATCACTATCCAGTGTATTTGCAATGTTACCAGCTCACGGTACAGAGAGCTGATTTCAGCGCCTGCTTAGCATGTAGTTCGCTGCCAGCTATCAAAGTTACTGCCAAGAAAAAAAACATTGCTGCGGGACATGTTTCCACTTGGTATTCAAAGATTATGGCTCCAACACTGATGAAGATTCAAAGCGCTGATTGATGCATAAGAAGTAAAACTAAAGCTACTTGGAGTTCAGCTACTTACCTTTACAGAGGCTTGTGATGCACTATATTTAACCTAAAGGTATCTTGGAGCACTACAGGGTTCACTCCTGTTTGTGGTAATGGCTTATTGATCAATGGTGGTTACTCATTGGATAACCATAATCCCTGCACTCTCAGTGCTTGACATATTTCCTCAGGTGAGAAATATTGAGTGACCCACAGAGATTTTTGTCCTGCAAATATCTCTGGTGCCGGTAGATAAGGGGGGCACTGCACAGCCTGTAAAACAAGACAGTAAAAATGTCTGCAGGTAGTACTGAAGGTAATGGAAATAAAATGAAATATTGGCTTTATCCAATGTTCAGCTTGGGCATCTGCTATGGTCTTGAAGGCTCTGCTAATGCCATGAGCATGAGTGTTATATTTAAATCAACATTCAGCTCCAACTAGAACATCAAAGAGCTAAAGGGGTAATTCTGGTTATTTCTCAATCTGCTATGGCAAACTGTGCCCACTATCGAGCCACTTCTTCCATCAACATCACTCAAACATAAAATGTAGATAGAACCCCAGGTTCCATTGCTTACAAATTAATTTCTGCACTATGCCTAATCGCTGAAAACAACCCAACCAAGATGAACCGTGATTTGTGTGGGAGACGGAAATTCTGATCAACTTTGCACCAGAGCTGCACTGGTAATCTACTAAACATCAAAGAGGAAAGGGGGAGTGTGATGTGGTAGAGGGGTACTTATCGCGTGGGTTGATTGGAAATCCAGCAGGGGGACCCTGGTCCCTCTGTAATTGTCTGTAATCTTCTGTAGGGTTGTATGTGACCTTAGAGGCAACCTATTACCCATCTCATGCTGATGGGAGGCTCTGATAGCAGTGTTTGAGGGTGAGAGGAAATAAAGAAGAGGAGGAGAAAAGCACTGATAGATAGAGAAAAGTAATCTCTCCTACCCAGGCACAAATATAAAGTACTGTTAGATTAAAGAGTTGGTCTTTGTTGTTGATGAACTGATCATAAAACTTCCTCAATAGTGGGAGACAGCAGCTTGTTTGCAGCTCTGGAGAGATCTTTCTTAGTGAGATCTTTTCACCTTCGCTTCAGTCAATACTTGCGCTCTCTCATTAGTTCAGTGCAGTGGAGTATTGATCAACAGGCAACTTGATGCTTGTGAGAAGCGATCAACTTACCCTTCTGGACTGGATCTCATTTACATAGAGAGGAAGGAGAAACTCGGATACCCCTTCCAGCCGAATCCCCTCCTTCTTCAGCTGGAGGTTTCCCATTCCATCCTAAAAACACAAATGTGATCATTAGTGATTTGAGTCAAAGAATAACAGCTTTCTAAATGCCTAAAAAAAATCTGCTCTGCCTAATGCAGTTCAGCACCACTTTGGCTGAACTGCATTAGGCAGAGCAGGAGCTGCTGCGTGTCAGACGGGCCGGTGGACAGGCACCAGGGTTGAGTGACAGGGATGAAGTAGGACATGACATCGAGGTGACAATGCCAGAGACACTCAGCGGTGTCAGGGTGACAGGCTGCATGCAGTGGGAGGCAGACTGAGGAGAACCAGGCTAATGTGGCAGCTGTGAATGTGAATGTGGAAACTTGTGAAAATGACAAAAGAAAGTGTCACATGGTCACACATGTGACACGCAGATTTATATGAGCTGGTTTAGTAATAATTTGAACACTATCATAAAGATTATTACTATCAGTGGTAGTGCTGAGAACATATTACAAATCTGAACCCAAGTGAGGCTGTTAAATATCTCAGTATCTTAGACAGCAAAGCCTTACAGTTCTGCTCTTGTTCATAATTCATATCATATGAGTAATGAAACAGATGGCACTGCGGTATACAGGAGTTTAAGGGTATTGGCAGCAGCATGAGCCAAAAAGATATCGCTATAATCCAGTGTAGACAGTGAAGTTGGCTGTGCAACGTTTTTTCTGTCTTCAAAGCAGAAACCAGCTGTCTTTCACTGTAAGAATTAAAACAAACAGAGTGTAGGACCATCTATTTGTAATGTTGAACTGTATGAATTTAATCTCTATATGGAGAAAGTATACATAGGTTTAGGAACATCAGTTGCCTATGCTTTTGTTTTGAATGCTCCAAAACTTAATGTGGAGAGGTGCTGTTGAAGCCCCAGTAATCCAGACTCATCTAACAGCACTGGTAGTGGTGCTGTTAAAACTTGTTTACTGGTAAGATTTTTAGTGTAGCTCGCTCTGCCAACCAATCAGTGAATTCCAATCTTTTCTGCTACGCTGCTCAGCTTTGGAGCGAAAAACAAAAAGAAAAAGTGTTAAAGTAAATACATTTATTTTGGGTAAAAATTCAAAGGTTGAATAAAGCAAATTAAAGTAAACTTAGGATGGTTTGGTCTTCACATATCAGCTGAGATGTTTAATTTAATAGACATATTTTACACTGATCTGCTAGATATCCATCAAAACTAAGATCACCAATGATAAATAATTCAGTTAAAACATAAGATGCCAACACATTCTCCTAAATCTTCAGTATCTGCTATAAATGCTAATGACAATGAGCTGAGTATAGTCAGATACAAGATATCCAAAGCAAGCCAATCATTTAACTCTATTATTTAATATAATGTTCTCTACATCTCCATTAACTTACCTTTCAATTTATATCGCTCTTATCTACCTCATTATCCTTTGTATTTTGCAAAAATGACCACAGTGACACTGGAAATTTAGGAGTAATCAAGTAGTAACTAAATTACTGAGACAAAGAAACAGTTCTTCACATAAATCAGTTTACTGTCTCCTTTGCTTTTCCTATCACGTTTGAATGTGTTAGAACCAATAATGTAACTGCTTCATCAGGAAGTTAAGCACCGAGCCAGGTTTCTATGCAGACAGATGTGTGGAGCAGGCCTTTTTTTTCTGTAAAACATTTATAAAGTTCAATTTTGGAAGCAAGCTCCTTATATTCAGGCAAGGAAGATAAAGCCCATGATAGCTCTAATAAATTAATGTCAATACTAACATTAACGTAATGTGAATCTCTCTAAGTTATAGCCCATTTATATCTAAAATTCCTCACTGTCCTGTGCCTACAAAAAAGTACATCACATTAAGGAAATACAAAACTGCAGAGACTTTACATTTTTCAAGTCACATTTATTCCGATTTTGGTGGTAGGTTGTTTAGGAGAATCAGGATAAGGTTGTGCTTTGCCACACCACAACGAGCAAAGTAAAGTTTATGGACAGCTTTGTGAGGATGTGTGTGAATAGATGAGGGATGTCTTCAAAAGCGCTGTAGTGAGAGCAGCACAAATGGATGGAGATAGTGAATTACACAGGCGGCGCACAGCAGGCAGAGCTCCATCACACAGTATATGGCAGAAAGACAGGAGTGGGGACAGACAAAAGGACAAAGTCAGAAGAGCGGAAGAGGTGGGTGGAGCCGTGTGAAGTTCTTTGTATCATAGCAGCAAGACTTTAAAGCTGATGTAGAGGGGGTAAGAAGTACATTCTGCAGTCATTCAGATGAGTAGGTGGGAGGCAGAACAAACAGGAGGGTGTTACACCAGTCCTGTCGTGACATGCCCCTCGGCATCAGTGAAAGAAAGAAATACAGGTGAGGTTTCCGAGGTGGAAAATCGACATCTAGCAGATTCAGTTTTGTGAGGTTTAAAAGGAAAAATGAAATGGAAAACAGACCACCTATGATCACTATTTTGTCCCTATAATGCAGGCAAAAGTTGTGGAGTGTGGAGATGTGGATCTGCCTCGTCAATTATGACGTTTTGATCAAAAGCAGAAGGTTAGGTGTCAAAAATGTTCCAAATCAAATATAATACATTCTACCAGTCAAAGTAAAAAGATGATTTAAAGGAAAGAACAAAACATGTTTCAACCAAAAATATGAGGACTGGAATTCATTCTTGTAACACAGTAAATGCTACTGTATCTTTATTAAAGTAAATTAATGTCACGTTGAGACAGAATTCAACGGCATTCTTACTCGTGGTTCACATTGTTTTCATCAGTGGAAAAATAAAGAATCATGACCTAATTTAACTTACTGTATTGAAACAGCGGGTTTCAACCATGAATGTGTTCCCATGCATGCTGGAAAATCTACAAATAGCTTAGTTTAGTTTTAAAAATCAACTTTATTTAAATAGTTGGGTGAAGCCAGAAATTTGTTCATTAAATAGTTCAAGTTCTTGTTTGTAAGTTCAGACAATAAAATCTATAATTATGGTTAATTAAAACTTTTCTTGCATTTCTTTTCTCCTGAATAATTCAAACTTCCAGACAATGCTTTACTATGGAGATATTACTTTTTATTCCAGATGCCTCTAATAAGTTTGTCAGGTGCCCTGTTGTTTGTTGTTCTTAGGGCTCTCAAGCAATTTTCCTAGTGGCTTTTTCAGTTATTCTTTTGGTCCTCCATGTTTTGGAAGAGTCCTAACCTGTCCATGTGTCCTATATTTCTGAATTATGGTCAAACGTTGGTACTACTAATTTCATTTTGAGATTTTCTGAAAGCCGTGTGCCTTATCCCATTGTTTTTGTTGCTCACAGCAAACTGCTTGAGACTGCCCCTGAAGATCTAACCACTAGCAAGTCCACCTTAACACACCCTGGTGCCACTTTTTAAGCATTAAGTGTTGACAGTCATTTTACATATTTAAGTCAGTAAGTTCATTATTTTTCTATTCTCCTCAAACATTTTATTAATTCTGATGATGAAGGAACACCGTACTAGCTGAATGCTCATTCAAAATTATGTGGATCTTTGTTTTACTCTTCTGCCATTTCAAAGTCAACGGGTTGCAAACATTTTCACTTAACTCTACAATAAAGATCAGTAACCAAAAAAGAAGAAAAAATATATTTTTCAAGATAGAGAAAATAACCCTGGGCACTTGAGATTTAAAAGCAAGATATTTCAGATTCTGTTGTGCACATTTTTACTTTCTTTTTGCCTGTAGCTTTGCCATCTTATGAACATGTTCTTTTAAGATTAAATTTCCTTTCCTTCTTGCAGTTTGGAGAACAAAGCTGCTGGGCAGTACATCAGGTTGTGTAAGTCCCATCTCCCCAGATAGGCGAACATATGCCTGTCTTGCCAGAAATAGCAAGAAGGTGACTTTTGGTACTGTCTGGCAGCTGTTTTGGAATAGAAACACAGCTGCGTGTTCGTGTGACCCCTTTAGCCCAGCTTACTCTCCACTGAGACGAATGCCCGAATCCAAATCCACAGCATACCCACGACAACAGTTCAATATAAAAATGTGTTTAGGACTTCAACTATTCTTTGAGTGCTTTCTCATTTCAGTAATGGCAGTAGTTATCAGTCACAACCAAAAACTGGACAACGTATCAGGATTAACAGCACTGCATCTGCTCAAAACTGACTACAATACAAGACTCACGTAATTTTGCACAGGCATTCTTATGGAACTTGCAGAGTCCTGAGAGATGGGGAACAGCGAAGCACATTTTCTGGAGCGACACCAGCAGCACTGATAAGGTCTTTTACTCATGACACAGACTGATGGGAGCCGAAGGAGTAGAGGAGTGATAGCAATAGTCAGGGGACGCATCAGTCACTGAGGGAGGATGCTGCCATCGGGACTTTGTTGACAAAATGGTAAATTGTGTGCATTGTCCCTGAAAATGTCACAGGGCTCACAGCATCAGCCTATTTGGTTTTCGTTCGAGATTAACACATTCTGCATCAGCCAGTCTGCCAAGACTTTTGTAATTCTTTATCAAATAAGGATGAGATGAGCACATTACATGTGACACGGTGTCTGTAACACATTTCTTCCACCCAGGTGCAGTATTAAAGTCAAAAGAAACAAAAAATAACCATGTACTGTGAAATTGTTGTAAGCAGACAAACTTCCTATTATTAAATTTGAGATGGTAAGCCAAGCAAAGTCATATTGTTTTATTTATTTATTTTTTTTACAAATGAAGTCTTAGAGCATCACGATTTTATCTACAGTTTTGTATTTTTTAAGAACTCACATTTAATTTATAATTACTGTAAAGGCCCAAGCTTTATATGGTTATTTTATTTGGATACCTGTTTTATTTCTGTTTGTGGAAGCTTTGACCTTGACTTATCCTCAAGAGTACATTTTTTGTTATAATGTGGCAGAATTTTGTCTCTGATTTAGTCAGAACATTACATCATGTAACTTTAACAGATTACATCCTATCACAGTTGGGCTGCTCTTACTTTTCGATGTGATGATTTGTTTGTCACGGATACACCTGTTTTGTTGCATTTTATTAATTACTCAATGGATACGTAAAAGCCTGCATTGGGACTAGTTGTTTATCAAGCAAATATGCCAAACAGATAAACTTTATACTTGCCAAAGTTTGGATTTGCGGATTTAAATACTTTTAGGTTTTACATATATGGTTAAACAAAATAATAAATTCGAAGAAATCCCCTTGGACTGGATTTTTGACATTTTATAGACAGAACGAAATAGGGAAAATAAAGTGGTGCTATTTAAAGCGAAGTCATGAAATAGAAACAATCTGTTGAACACATGTCATCTCATTAGCTCACAAAAAACAGCAGCTAAGTCAATGTCCTGCACAGTAACAATCCCAACAGGTTCATAGCTTCACCCCTTTTAAAGGGGGTAACGTGTTGTACTCACCACTGAGAAATTCATGACCTTTATTATCCAGACAGTGAGGGCCAGGTTTACTATCATGGTGACTAGAAGCAGCAGCAGGAAGAAACAGAGGCATCGTTTCCTCCAGCCATATAGACCTACTGGGTACACAGCATCACAGGCGGGTCGCTGGAGATGCAGGGACTGTGACGCAAGGATAAACTGCTCCTGTGTAATCTGGAAGACAAAGACACACACAAGCCTTTGTGTTAGCTGCCTGTCAAGGATATATTCACTCCACAGAGGTAATCACAGACTATAACAGGTTATGACTTTGGAAGCACCACTATAAATAACTTTGGGCTAAGTTGTCTTGCGGTAGAGACTGATATTCAAACACTTGGGAAAAAGTTCTTTTGGGTATAGTTACTGTTTTTTGTTGTTTGCAGCTATGTTGATGGCATACCTGGGTACTCTGGGAATACATACTTTTAGAAATTGAGCCATCAGCAGTGTAATCCATCAAGCTGTGTGCATAAAAGACAAGGTCAGTTGTGTGACTTTGTTTTATTAAAAGAGATACCAAATCAGAGTACTCATTCAAGAAAAAAAAAAAAAAAAAAGGTGGTATGCTTCATTCCACTGCAGGAAAGGGGATCATCAGTCAAGATTCATCGATTACAAGTTAGCAATCAGTTGCGGGAATAACTTTACCAGAAGTGGAAAAGCTCTGAAACAGCATATTTACCTGAAGTTAATAAGCAGAAATCTTCAGCAGAATCTAGACACACAGAAACTAATCAGTGTGATTAATATAAGTTATGCAATTGGAAGGTGTTTGACACTTCTGTTTACATTTGTGTACTTTACAATGAAAATTAATTTGTAAGGGTTTAATAACTTGTCACTGCTTTGTTTACATTGTTAATTAGTTGACATTTTATCAAACTAGATGCCAGAGGTTACACAATAAGTCACCCCGAGTAACAGCTTCCTGCAGCCATCCGCCTTTCACACGCCATGCACTTTAAAGAGGCCGAATGGAGCAATGTCCAGCGAAACTCCTAGAGATTGGAGGTTGCTATGGGCAGTCAGCAGATGACTTCAATAAAGGGCATCTCTGAAGTACAGTCCTCACATTATAAACAAATTACTTGCTGCTTTTCTTCCACTCAACACTAATGAAAACAGGACATGGATTATAAAGATGCCAGAAAACGCTCTCTACTCTGGCTGATGAACTAAGTACTTGCCAGCTGCTGAGAAGCTGCTACATATGAGCTGTGATCTGGGATCAGAAAGGAATTTGTCTGTCAAGTGCAGTCGTCCAGGCGAGGGTGAGCAGTTACTGCTCTCCAGCCAATCGTGACTGCAGGCTGACAGTGTGAAACTCTCATCACAGGATAATGAATAAAGCAAAGTGCCTGCTTGTATAAACCAAGATGAACTGTCCAGCCACTGAAGAATGTTTTATTATACCCAATTATATCACAAAAGCTTTTATACTTCCACAGGAGGAGCAATTAATTATCAACCCAGTATAGGATGCTTTAAATGCATTATACGTATATTCATAAATGACATACCTGTGCAATGTGTAATGCATACGCAAATTAAGTCATAATCCAAACTGCATACCGACTGCATAATTAGCATAACATACTGATGTATCAATAGACTGTAAAGACTGTATAGACTAACAGGACTTCGTGGGACAAAGACCTAAACTACTTGACCAAGGTTTAAAGAGACACATGTGGCAATCTGGTTTACAACGTGACATGGTTGTTGCAATCAATCAATACACTAATAGATATAGATATCCATCTATCCATATAATAAGTTTTTTTTTTTAGATACAAACAGTAAATAAGTTGGATATAAAGCAAATTATCACATCTTAAAAGCTGGAACCAGACAGTATTCAACATCCTTGCTTTTAAAATCACTTAAACAATTAGTTGACTATTACTTTCAACAAATTCTATTGAAATACTTTTATTTTATGCCTTGATCAGCAAAACTATTTATATCCAACAACACTGAAAATAGAGCACTGATTGATAATGGGTACTTTTTTAAGCTTTTGTAAATTTACATATATCAAATCAGTCATACTTTCATAAGAGAATAAATGCATCACTATAATCTACTCTTTAGGTGACTGTTTCCTTGGACGAACAGTTTAGGTCACATCTGCCAGCGGTGGCAGATGTCTCACAAATGAATGTTGTGACTTTGCAGCAAATACAAATGACCCATGTCGCTGGCCTAGAAATGTCAGTGATTCCAATTTAACCAGCGATACAGCTGAGGGACAAGTGCATTATGAGAGGTGCTTACACACAGGCTGACTATAAACTCTTGGTGCGGTGTCACAGAAGACCTCCTCACCACAATTTTCCACACTGTAGAAAAATGCCTTATACAGAGCAAACTGAAAATATACACTGAGCTACACTCCTGATCAGTTGAGACAATTCTAACCCTCACGACGCACTCAAAACTTATATAAACATATAAACAGTAGCACCAAGGAAAAAATTAAACTAATCCTTTATGGCCTAGAGCCATGCCCTTGCTGGACACATTCAGTCTATTTTCAATCCACTGTTGCTAAGGGAAACTTCAGTACTCGTAATTTCTATGGCAACCCACTGTTCCCAACGCTACTGGATCCTATGATTTCTTTGCAAGAGTTTTAATGCATATATTACCCTGGTCGAGTCACGCCTAAAGCTTGGTTATTCACAGAGCAAATGGAGGAGTGCATGGCAGCTGGCGTTTAGTCAATCTGTCATTTCAGCATGCTGCTCACAGCTGACTTTTACAAACATGCTGGAGTGGACTGATCGAGACGTCCAACTACAGCAGCTGTGAGAGACCTCTCTGACTTTTAAGAAACCAAATATTGATTACAAAGCAGGTCATGAGGCATACCGCCCTACATTGAGTAATAACAGTTTACGTTAGCTTTAACAGGACAGTAACCGTTTTGTATGCAAAAACTTAAAAAACAAATAATGGCGTTAATATTAAAAATGTGTCTCTATTTCAGCTATATCCACACGGTCAGTTAAAGGTCACTGCAGGGACACATCAATGAAGAATAAACTGAAGTATAAATCTTTACCCACATGAATTTAAAATTTTTATCAAATCACATAAAATAAGAAAACTAAAAATGGCTAAAACCAGGATAACCACTTTAACTGTGGGCTGGAATGTATTTATTGCACTGGATAATGCACAAGCTCTGCAACGGATGAGTGTGCATTGTCTGCAGCAATCAATGTGTTTATACTTGTTCACATTGTTTCTCTCCAACAATGTAGTCAGCACTGTGGACGAGTCTACAGCTTCACACAGGAAGCTGTCAATAGTTGCTCTACTTAGATGGAGAAAACTGCTCTTCGATTGCTTCAATTGCAGTGCTCACAACTCAGACAAATAACCTGTGATGAGAAATCTTAACTACACTTTGCTTTACATTAAAGAATAACGCGGAAAAATACGGTGCAACTTCTGTTCCTCTGTATCTGCGATGGCTTAAATAATTCTGAGACATTAGACATCAAACACAATAATCAACATAACAGTTAAAAGATTCAAGCCTGAGTTACTACAGACCATAACCATATGAAGGTGTGCAGGGTCAGGGACTGAGAACATTTAATTAAGTCCCCTTTTCTCTCTACTCAAGGCAACGGTTTTGAGTCAAACAGTGTCTGCAAACTCCACCCAAAAAGGCTCATCTGTGCAGCTCTATTCATGATGAAATCACCAAAACATGTTCCTAGTACTCCTGAGACAAGTGTTAACAGATCACTACGAACAGATGGGTCTGAAATCTACACAAAACTTCAATGGTTTACCACCTACAGCCCTGATTACACATAGTTTCTATTAATATAAAGTAAACACCTACATAGTAACTTGCTTCTCTGAGGGAAAATAAGCTGTAAAAACAACACTCTCTGTAGATCATACACTGCGCTGGAAGAGTCCTTGTGGATTTGTTGCACAATCATATTCCTTTTTTGTATAAGCTACTTCATCAGTCCCTTTAAGTTTGTGCTGAGATCTGTCTGTGTCACCTTGCTTTTTGCTTCAGGGGACAGGGAGAGAATCCTCGGAGTTTTGACTATGTTACAGCTGGATCCAGCCAAAGCCAGCAATTACCCAGTAGTCCGTTCCCAGTGCCAGCATGCCTCATCTTCACCAATTAGCATAGAGGGTGATATTGTACATGCTGTTCTCATCTAACAGCGACATGCTGCAGAGGCAGCAAAATGCATCTGAGACGCCCTTAATGAAAGAAAATGAGATGATATTAATGCCTCGTAATGTTAATCAGAAAATCGGCAAGAGTTCTCTCACTCAGCAGTGCCACAGGAGTCCCACAGGGCAACCTCAGATGGAGGTAAGAAAACATCTGAGATGCACTAATGACTCTTAACCTTGTACTCATTCCACATGCATATAAATACAGCACAATGGCTAGAGTGGAAGCAGAGGAAAACAGATGGACACAGTCATGCTATAAGTCTGACATACAGCATTTAAACACCTATTTATTTAGATGTTGTGAGACTTTAAGTTTGACAGAAAGTCCAATCAAAAAAACAAAGTAGCCTGAATACATGACTGTAACCGTGAAAGCCAATTATACTTCTCAAATGTGCAACCCAGTGAACTGATGTAACACATTTGTTGATGTGACAATCAAGCATGTGGGCGAGGCTGCTGCTGTCAATAGTCGCTCCACTTAGATGTGAAATCCAATTTTTGCGGCTCCATCATCTCTGGTGAAGCCACTATAGCGTCGAAGCTTGTCAATGGCTTCATTTTCCGCAGCGCAGTTGCCCTTTCTTCATGGATGAATGGCAGTGCACTTCCTCCAATTGAAAGCAACAAGGTAACTCAGCTGCAAGTATGAGATTGGCGGGGATCAAAGATCTCCAATAAGTCCGGAGCAACGAAAGGTCACAGCTGTTCAATCACAGCGCGCAGCCAACAAGACTCAACGTCACAGACTGTTGAAGAGGGTTTTCAGACAGAATTTCCTCTCAATGTTACAAGCAGCAACACATTTGATAATACTTTTATGATGAAAAGGTATTTCAACTTGCCATCACAAAAGTGTGCAACCAACCTCATTGGCATGCTGCACCTCTGACCTTTATATCATTTATTAACATGGAGAGCTGCTTTTTTCCCTTAAATCTTGCCTAGAGCTGACATACTAGAGTTGATGGCTCTGGCAGGAAGACGGGAAGGAGACAACAAAATGCTGATGTAAACAGACGAGACACTTCTCCTCAGTACACTAGCTTTCTCTGCTAATCCCTACCAAATCCTTAGAGAGCTAACAGGGCCATTTTGGACAGCACCCCATAGGCTTCATTTGTATTCACTAGTCAGACACACCAGGGAAATTCCAGATGAACACAGGCATTATAGAGAAAAATTAACGTCACCAGGCATCCTAAACATAGCCTGCTTTAATTAAAGAAAACAGCAAATACTCAGTTTGAAAATCTACTTCCTGGAATTCACCAGGCTGCCAAATTAAACATGACAAATTAGCTCAAAGTGACAAGTCTGCAAGTTTGTTTAAAGTGCTGGATCAGCTCAGAGCCAGCGTGAGCAGGAGTGATTTCTTGACTGATAAGCATGACCCAACCACTGAGCCCAAAGCTGTGTGTGTGTGTGTGTGTGTGTGTGTGTGTAGCTGGCCAATGCATGCCAAACAAGCAGCTCTACTGTGGTGGGTTTCTGACGGTGAGCTTCTTTTTGCACTGCAACACAGATGCAAGATGCTTCGTACTGTACTACCCAGAGGTTACCGCCCTTCTTGTTAGACTGGAATGATAATGAGAAACCATGAGGGAAGAATATTCATGGGCTGTCATGTTGCTGTGATTCCTGGGGAGGGGAATGCATACAACATGAGGAACACTAATGCAAGAAAGGGAGATGTAAAAGCAAAAAAAATATTAATAAAATAAATCCCCAGGCAGGCTTCATGGGGGTTTGAGCTGCTGGCCACTGTTACTAATTATAATGGTTCGACCTGGAGAGAAATGCAACCGCTTCAACGTCTCATTTATCTGTAATTAGCTGGGGGTTTAATGGCACGTCTGAGGCACCTGTTGCAAGGAGGAGTGATGAGGAAGTCCTACATAAAACCACACAACATGTAAATACAAAATTTATCTCCAGTTTCATCATATCAACACTTCCACAGCTTCAAACTCACTTGTCCTGCTGCTCACTGTCACGTGTGTTTCCATTAAAACTGTATCAAAGACGCACTTTTTTTAATGGTTGTAAACTTACCTTCAGCGACTCTATGTCCAGAGTATCCGACTGCTCCATGTTACAGTCTCATTTAGCACAGTTACATATTTCCATAAAGTTGAGACAAGCTAACGCTAAGCGCGCCAATTTCAGCCCCGCCGCCCGAACGGGCTCTTCGCTCCCATTAAAACAGACAATACGGTGTCAGCTGGTGTATTTAATTTCGCATATTGGCAGTAAATTAAAGATGTTTTTAAGGCGTAGAATTACTGTTACTATAGTTCAAACAAGCGACGGTCTAAGTGAGGAGCGCGGCTTCGGATGCTGCCCGCCCGCCGCTCACTTTCCTTCCAGGAGAGTCGAGCAGATGATTCTTCTTCTCGCATCCAAAACTCTACAGCCATCAAGTCAGGCAAAATGGCGCCAACTGCTTCCTGTAAAGGACGTACAAAATAAAATCCGGCTTTTCGTCGACATTGTTTGTGTGTGTTGCATTTTCTCATGACAAACGGGGTAAAAAAAAACAGGATATACAAAAATACTAAACAGACCCCCTCTACAGACAAACACTAACGCTAACTAGAACCTCTGTGTAAAACATCAATTATTAAATTATTTTGTAAATGATTCCTTATTTTCATATTACATTTACATTTAGTCATTTGGAATATTGCAGTTATTATAAGTCCTCCTTTTTTCCCTTTTCCTAATTCGAAAATGTCATATCATGTTTTCTATTTAAAATGGTTTATCCAGTCTTTACATTTATAAAAGTCTTATTTTGGTTGCCACCCCATTATAAACATAAGCTATAGGAATAAAGTTGAATCAATACCCCTGTAATACAGTTTGAATAAAAACTAAATTTTCAATGATGATTTATTACAGGACAGCTTTATATAAAAACAAAAATCTTGTGCAGCCATAAAACTACTTATTTGTATTTATCTAGCAGTAAAAATTGTTTTACGTGTTTAAAATATAATATGTATGACAAGACGTCAACTCTACTCTAAATTAAATTGGTCATTTGGGAATGTAGATTTTGAGTGAACGTTTTATTTTGATAGCAGGCAATATTCAATTTCCGGTGCTATAATAGGGAAATCTAACTGGCTTGCCCTAAATTAAATATCAGTGAACAGATGATGGGTTCTTTGGGTTCTTTCTGGATAAAGCCTGGGCACAGTTGAACACCGGAAATCGCTCACAGGCTTGATTTCTGGACAGAAATGTTTTTGCAGTTGCTCCAAAGTCACACAAAGGTTAGTCCAGTAGATGTGCTTACTTTAGAAAAAACACACCATTATAACACTTCTCCTAATGTTTGCGTTCAACTGTAAGTTATAAAAAAAAGTTATATATCTACATATATACATGTATGTATTATAAATAAACGACATGGGCCATTAAGCACGTTTGATAAATGATTCTGACTTGTTATATAGCTGGGGTGGCTCCCATTCGTTGGTAGTTGTTGCACCCTGCAGTATAAAGGTGATACTGCAATGGGAGACAAGTGCTCTACAATGCTGAATATACAGTAAGATGATAGTGGGATTTCCTACAAAAGATTTGAATTACAGTAAGAAGTTGCAAAATCAATGAAAACTTCAGAAACGTAAAACAAAATGTCAAATAAGAACAGAAATATGGATTGGATTTCAGTGCTTTATTTTAATATTTATTTTCTGTTTCACATTCTATATATGTATAAAGTAAAACTTGACAAAGAGTTGGAATGTTAATTCCATACCTTTGTTACAGAAATAGTTATAAAACTGTTTTTTTTTCTTTAAGGTTAAATGTACATTATAAATATAAATTTTAAAAAGAACATGGTAATACACTACAGACCTCCTTGGAGAAAATTGCAGCAGCCTTGAAGAGCAGTAGAGGGCAGCACGTTTCAGACCGATGTTTCCAGACGAACGCAATCAAACTTGAGCTCTGAACTAGGATTAATAATAGATTCTCGATAATTTCATCATCGCAAAGATGTCAGACGCTAGCAAACAATCAACGACACAGAAAAGGTACCGATTTTGATCAGCCTTATTTATCATGAGATCGTTTCTGGAGCAATGTTGGGAAATAAAGCTGTACTTTCATTTTAAAATAATGTTTAAAAATCACTGATATTATCGTCTGTTATTGTGGTGTGGACAGTAATTACCGAGATGCTGCATGTAGACTGGCAGGATTTGTGTTATCAACTGTCAACCTGTTATTTTTCTGTTTGTGATTTGTTGCTTTTATGCCACCAGGGCTGATTTGACGGTTTTCTATAATTTCTGTCTCTTCTTGCAGTGCGAAAATTGCAGCTGGAGCTGTGGTGTGTGTTGAAAGTGAAATACGAGGAGATGTAACCATTGGTGAGGCTTTTAAAATCACAAGAAACTCAATTTTATTTTATTCTAGCTGCCAGTGAAAAATGACACAAAAATAAAAACAAAATGTTTATTTTGACATTACAGGTGCTAGAACAGTAGTTCACCCTAAAGCACGGATCATAGCAGAGGCAGGGCCTATTGTCATTGGAGAGGGGAATTTAATAGAGGAGCAGGTGCTCATTATTAACAGGTAGGTAGTGTGTGTGAGGACACACTCACTAAGATGTCTATTTAACAATTAGTAATGTACGTCATTTTGTATATATTTGTCTCTGTAGTTATCCAGAAAACATTCTCCCAGACACAGAGGGAGCTGAACCAAAGACCATGATCATTGGGACTAATAATGTGTTTGAAGTTGGATGTGGTATCCTTTATGATTTAATGACATTACATGGTTAGGCTGCCATTTGAGTTGATGAGAAAATTGTATTGTTGTTACACAGTGTGTCCACCAGAGAGCACTGAAGGCATATGTTTTTCAATTTATGTGTTTTTAAAGAAATGAACGCCATCCAATGTATTGTTCAGGCAATATTTTGCAGTAAATAATCATTGTCTGAAAATACTTATCCTTAATATTTCTATCACAGTGTCTCAAGCTTTGAAAATAGGAGATAACAATGTGATTGAATCCAAGGGTGAGTGCTGCAACCATTTATTCAATGTTGAGCCTGAAACACAGGTAAAATCCTCTGTCATGGTACAGCATGTATAATTTTTGGGGCAATACATTTTAAAAACAGGTGGTTTTTATAAATTGAGAAACTGTGTGTAATTAAATATGGCACTGCGGCATCTGTGAGGGTATGAAGGCACAGGGTGAAAATTTTATATATTTTCTAGACTTACATTTTAGCAGTCAGTTAAGAGTTAGAACGAGGACATTTCTATTTGTCTTGTGGCATATTAAGAGTGCACTTATGATTTGCAATACAAAGTTGTTTGTCTGTTTATTGGGTTTGCTTGTTTGGAGTACTATGACTGCATGTTTATGCAGACAGACTAGAAATATACTAAAGAATATGATAAAAGTTCACTTATACTACATTGAACTATACTTTAATAAACCTTTTCCACGTTGTTAGGCTAATTTAATCATATTTTGAATACATCGCAAATGTATTCTAAGTATATTAACTGCCACTTTCAATATACAACTTAAGCAGTTTCAATTTAATTCAACGTAAACTAAAGTTTAAACATTTCAAAAGTGTACTAAAATGTACAAAATATACTTAAATATATAGTATTATACTTAGGTTCCCTATTGAGAAATATACAACATTTAAAATCAAAATAGTTAAACTCATTGATTAGAAACATTGTATACTGAGGGCTAATACTCTCACAGGTATTAAGGGATCAATACCAAAGTGTAAACGATATTGCTGTGGCAATATCTCTGTCTGTTGAGCCGTTCATATTGTCTCACACTGATATTAAATCCCAGCTGATCTTGGGCGGAACGTGATCCTGACCAATGGCTGCATCATGGGCGCGTGCTGCCACATAAATGCATGTGAGGTGGTGCCGGAGAACACGGTTGTGTATGGCTCCAACTGCATCAGGCGCGTGCAGAGCGAAAAGCCACAGGTCAGCTCTCCTTCGTTGCCTCGTGTGGGTGATAAAGTTTGTTGTCTGCCTGGTAAACAGATCCGTGTGACCGGGGATGGATTTCTTTTATCTTGCAGTCTCAGACTCTGCAGCTCGACTTCCTCATGAAGATTCTGCCCAACTACCACCACCTGAAGAAGACGGTGGGAAAGGGAAACAGCACGCCAGTGAGAAACTAATATACGTCTGGAGGACGACAACCTCCTGCAGACCAAAGCATCTGCACACACACATTCTCCTCAACTTGCACCTGTGGCCACTTTAACGTTGTTCCCCTCTGATGACCTCCTGCACCACAAAATCACACACTCCTTAACCTAAGGGACAATATGTCTAGGTTTGCACTTTTGCTTTCAAATTAACTGTGCCATTTATATCTTAATTAATTGTATTTGTCTATATTTATAGATGTTCCAATACATAAACACAAATAGTGCAATAAACGTTCTAATAAGCATTGCATTTAGGCTTCAGGTGTGTTAATGTTTTATTATCTACACTTGTGACCATTAGGAGGGACGATTGAGTAACTTTTTCTACCTTCTGCTGTCTGCACTGAAAGCTTTTGTTCACCAGGTGACACAAAATATCCAATTAAAATGCTTTATTAGTGATACATCTAAAAATACATTAAGTTTTGTGCTAAAAATAGTCATAATAGCAAGTGTTTGTGCTGGAAATAATAGCTTCAAAGCACGAGTGCAGTATTGACTGCGATTTATTCAGATTTTCTTGTTTTAATAAGTGAGCAGATGTGATGCCTTAAAAGATATGGGTGTGGTAGTCAGCATTCTGTATTTGGTGGGTTGCCAGTGCTGTGCCCACCCACCAGGGGTTGCCAAATTGGTGCCACTGGGTACAGTGGGAATTCAACACAGAGCATGGTTTATTGTAACTGACATGGGTGTGGTTGCAACTTGCATTTCTACTGCAGGATGAGGCTGAAAGATGCCCTCCTCCTCATGTCTGAGCCCCATGGGTGGTGCTCCCATCTGTGCCACAGGCTCATGGATTTGGGTGTGGACGGATGTGTGTGTGTGTGTGTGTGTCTGTGTGGTGGACAGTCATTAGTGCCTGAAACACCTGACATAAAGTTCAGACGTCACATTTAAGTGTTGTTTCTGTTAAAGTCTGCTGGCTGTAAAACAAGCTCAAGGCCGCCTGCTCCAGCTCTTCAGTTTCAAGGGTTTGTGTCGTGCTCAGTGGGCAGAGCGCTGCACACTACAGCAGCTCCCCGTAGGAGGCCCACAGCTGGTGTCACACACTGCCAATACTCATTTGAACATGTCACAGTGGAGTCCCACGAGGAGTCCACACCAACTAGGGGCTAATTATTTCAGCAGTGGAGTGCAGCCGGGGCCACGTCTAGGCTCCTCTCTGTTCTCACTTCTTCTGTTTTTTTTCCACCGCCATCATTTTTATTCTGGGGTGTTGCCAAAGTGTCAGTTTACTTTAATATGACAAGGAAGAGAGACACTGGGCACAGCTGCACGGATGTGCAGAGTGACAAGGACCTCATGCGAGGCGAGTGTGGCCTTTTAATCTGCAGTGGGTTTTCACAGAGGGAAAATGGCTACGATGATAGCGAGTCATGGCAGGAATTTGAGAGGAAGTTCAAATGTTGATCTATATTTGGAAGCAGTTATTTATACCTCTTTCTTACTGTACTGTTGTGAAACTGAATTATCCAGTTTCCACTCGTTTGTTAAAGCGGACTTTTGTATATCACAATGGTATTTGTTTTTCTTTTCATAGGATTATCTCAAGTCAATATTTGCCCATAGCTGCAATATGCAGCATTGTCTGAAGAGTCAATAATATCTTACCAGAAAGAAAGAGAGAAGCAGAAGGTTTGGATACTGAGGAGGTTGTTGTAAAAATGTCACAAGTAAGCTCATTTCTCCTCCAGCATTTGGATCCACCTATGACTACACAAACAGAAAATAGGAAAATAATATCAGTTCTGTCTTTTCAATGCCCTGTTATGGTCTGTGTTTTCAGCTGCACACGCAGTTAAAGTCTTGCTGTAGTCCACTGCAGTCAGTCATGTTCAAACAGGCCACCGCTTGGTTTGAGAGGATAAAGGTTTCTGACAGATGACCTTTGCAGCCAGGTCCACTTCACCTTTGAAAAGTGAAATGTGACCTATAGGCCACAGAGATTTCCATTGCAATCCCAAAGAAATTATTAATTTCATCGCAACAGGGACCCAGAACCACTGGATGTCAGGGCTTTTTAGCCACAGTGGCACCTGAATGTTGATGTGACGCCACTCAGTTAGTCCACTTTGGTACAGATTTAAATATCCCAGCTGCTGTTAGATGGATTTCCGTGAAAATTGATACAGATATTCATGCGTTTGCAAGTCCTTAGGGTTAAGTGCTCTAACTTTGGTGATCTCTTAATGTTTTATTTAGCACCATCATCACTTACAAATGGTAATGTGTCTAGTTCTTTAGATTAATATTTTAGATTCTACACTTTATGGTTGCTCTAACATGTTAAAATAAGATGGTAAACATTGAAAACTCTATATGTTAGCACAGTCATGAGCATGTTACTTCCTCCTTACTGAGCACATTTGGAAATCCTTAATCTTGCATATTCTGCCTTTATGCAGTTTCCTTTTATGAGCATATATGGACACTGCAGTGAAATCACATGCAGTTAAACAGACAGATAAAAGGAATGTGTAGACAAATAAATGAAATACACCATGAAGTCCATATTATATATATAGATAGATAGATAACTGCCAAACCAACAGATGCTTGATGTAATGTGCACCAGATTTACATAGAGAATAAAACTAAAACTAACAACACAGGGTGACAATTCATTGTAAGTAGAGGTCAAAACACATAATTCAAAACTACGCTAAGTGCAGAAAGTCACAGTTCATTCCCTGGTCCCTTACTCTAACCCTAACCATTACAACTTAATGCCGAACCCTAACCTTTACACTAACTCCAAACCGAGTCTTCACTCTCAAACAGGTCTACCAACTTGTTAGGAGTCTGACAAAATGTCTTCACTTCACCAAAAGTTCCTAACTTGTTTGGGAAATCACATTTTGGCTCTAACGAGGTAAGAAATACGAGCAGCCACACACACACAGTTTGATCAATAAAGATTAAAGAAGCTGAGAAAGCCAAAGCAGCCAGGTTTTCGTTTAACCTTTTATTGGTTCCACCCTACAACCAGAGTGAAGATATAACTTTATGTATTTGCCTTTGACCTGCATTAGGACACTGCTTGAAGACTTTTTAAGACCACCCAGCTACATTCAAAGGCAACATTATCGTCCATTACAAAGAACTGTGTCAACATTTGGGAATTTAAGCCTAGGAGACACACTTAAAGTGGCCCCTGCTCTCTACTCAACGCTTCCTTTGCCCACTCAACCGTAAAAGCTTTTAGTACAGTTTAATGACACAGCCTCATTCTGGTGTTTCTGTACTTTAACACGGCAGTTTTGTATTTATATGAGAGAAAACAATGAGACAAGCTCTTGTTTTTGTTCGGAGCTGGGTTCCTCTTTGTCAGATTTATTGAAAAAGCGATATGCAACAACGCCACTCATGCCCCTGAGGATAAATGTATGTTTTACCTCACTGCTCAGTAATGCAGTTATTTAATCACAAGTGCTCTTGCATTCCCTTTCTTTAAACCTGTCCAACAAAGGAAGAATAATGAAGAAAAACATTAACTCAACAAGAATAAACCTGATTTTACTAAAAACAACTATTTTTTCAGGACACACGCGTCATTACTTGGACCTTTTTGGCCCCCTTAAGGTGTTATTCTTACCTAAAATCAGCTCCTGTTCCAGCAGACAAAAATAGTCCAAACAAAAGACACTTAAGTTTTTAAGATGAAACTTACTTAAGGGATTATTTCCTGCCACAGGCCTCCATTTTGTCCTGTGGGTATTTGATAAATGACAGTTAGCAGATTATAATATGATGTGTGTTCCGATATGAACGAAACTCAGGCAAAGTGTTTTTGTGATGAAAAAATATGCAAAGTTAAGCTAAAAAAGTTGCAGCTTGGCTGTAACGGAGGATGTGGCTTGAAATTTTATCCAACTCTAACTGTTATTTGGTCAAGTATTGGATGAAGGTTATGAAACTCAGACATTCACTGTGCCAGGAAGATGAATCCTGCCGATTATGGTGATGCCCCTTGTTTTCATGTGGCTTCAGGGGTTGACATTTTTGGTTTTAAATAAAATATTTCAACATGTATTAGATGGATTGCCATAGATTTAGTGTACATCTTATAGCGTACACGGCTTATAAAAACAGGGGGATCTGCTGAATCGTAATGTATTCCCATCAGCTGGTCAAAATTTTAATTGCCCTGTGCTTTGATAGAGGACACTATAAAACTAATTACATTTCCATCAGTTTCTTCTTTACTTTGAGTTCACTGCTAATTAGTAATGTTAGCAAGCAAACACACTAAAGATGGTAAATGATTACAAACGTTAATACAAGGCAGCATGTTAACAATGCATTGGACTCAGCTCAAGCAACCCATAGCTTTTCTCTACAAACACTGTACAGACTGAACCAGGACTTGGCTCCAAATTGGTCTGATTTATTTTAGAATTGGGCAAAACTCCTGCCAGAATAGTCCTCATGTGTTGGCTGTCTTGCAGTCTAAACACTATCGAGGCTCAAGTTTCTCATGTTTTAGGTGATCTGAGACTTTGCTGTGATATAAAACCAAAGTTTAGTGCAGAGATCTGCAGCTCCATAACTTTTTTTGATCAGTGCAGAAATACTTTTTTGTCAGTATTTCAGAGGAAAACCCACTTCTTTTTGGAATAAATTGTATGGGACTTGTCAGTGGAAAAAAACAACAAAGGATTCAAAGGATAAGATTTCAGATTCTAACAGAAAATAAATCAAATTATGTTGCGTGAGTAACACAATGTGCAGGATTTAAAAATTACATAGTGCCTGCCCATCTTAATAGAGCCCGATGATGAGCTCAAAAGATCATGAAAATGTTGAACAATTAATTGCAGCAAAATACATTTCTGCAGGCTTGACGGACACCATTTTAAAGAGAACAGCCTAGACAATTAGGACCAAACTTCAAAAAAGAACTGGTTTTGTCATTTAATTTGATTTTTATCTCACACGGGGGTCAAGTAAACAGAGTTCTGGTTGTGACGAAGCCACTGAAAAAGACTGTGCAAACTAAAACAAAGCAGCAAGCCTCCCACGGCCAATTAGAGCGGGTCAATCTGACCACAAATTGCTCATTAGTGATCTTAGAGGAAGATCAAAGGGCACTAAGCAAAAAGGGAGAAACGCTGTGTATCAAAAGGAATGGAATGGCCTGGCACTAAGCCCAATGAGAGCCACTTATCCAACATCACTCCATCGGGTGAAGTGTGTTGCTCAGCCAAACTCAGAGCACAGGCAGGCCTGCTTGTTTTTGGAGATGACCTCTGGATGGGTTACAACATTGTTCTCCCTCTCTCTGTTTTCTTTCGGGTTGTTTAGATCTTAGTAACTGTCGAGTGCAGTGATGAGAACTTCGAGCTGCCGGAGCGAAAGAAAAAAGGCGATGAGGAAACACATCTTTGAGTCGTCTGGCTGCCGATCGAGCAGGTTGCAAGAACCACAGGGGGTTCTCCCCGGAGCATCCGCCACTGGTCAATACATCGGCATTGTGTCATGATAGATCCGTGCTTCGGTGCTCATATCAAGGTGGCCTTTTAGCTGTGAGTCAGTGATCCAGAAGACGATATCGGATAATCTGATTTGTGTCTCAATCTTCAATCCTGCCTTAGTCATTATTGCTCTGCAGTTGACATGTCTGTTATCTGCAAAAACAAATCTCTGGACATTTTGGGAAATATTAATGAGTAAATATGAAGTCACAGTCAGCCTAGTTTAACTCAGCATAAAGCCTGAAAACAGCTTGGCCTTAAGTTAACTCAATCTACATTTCAGCCACACAAATTAATATGTTATATCTCATTTGTTTAATTCATACAATAAAAGGGACGTAACTGCTGGGTAGCATTGTTTAGTCAAAAGAGTTATTCAGCACTAAATATGTTTAATGAACTACTACTGAAATTAGATTAAGTGCTCTGTAATTTATTTGAGATTTAAGGTTTTGTATTATCTTTCGGCTCATTTAAATTGATTAAAAACTTAGAAATAGTAAAAATACAAGTATTGTATGTGTATCAGCATATTTGTACAACACTGACAATTGTTACAGTAATTGTGCAAGAAATCAACGAATATATAAAACTTATTGTTTGAGAGTGAAAATTTTTTGTTTTTTTTACTGCAGGTAACATGGTAAATTAGGGCCTCACAAAGACATCAAGGCTTTTATAATATTATATACTGCTAAAAAAAATTCTAATCAAAGTGAAGGAAGCTGGCTGAAACACGTTTTACTCATGCTTTACATGAAAATGTTGATATTTCATTTTCACAACAAAAGAGCCTGCTGTTCATATGCAGTTGAATGTCTGAATGTAGATTTTTTTTATCTTAATAAAAAACCACTTTGACTTGTGATTATGCTAAGCTAACCCAGCTAGCTGCTGTGAGTGACATTGACCGCTCACCAAATAGGAAAAATGTCACAGTTTTTATTCTGTGATCCAACTTAAAATATAAGGCTTCTTGAATCCCTGTAAAGGACAGTGTGTCAGTCCCTCAGATAACACACAGATATCTTCATATAGGAGGCTGGACTGTGTCTAAGCTGTCTGACATGTTACCCAGGACACCATGACCAGACTTTCTCTGTGTCCTCCCCCTCTGTGTGTGTGTGTGTGTGTGTGTGAGCTCGGGGGGCACCATCCCCCTCCTCCTCCCCCTCCTCCCTCTCTGAGCATCAGACCACACAGCTCAGCCCTGAAACCTGTCAAACACAGCTGGGACATCTCCCCCCCTTCTCTCCCCCCTGACTTCTATCCTCTCCTCCTCCTTCCTTACCTCCCTCCCCCTCCTTGCTCCCCAGACTCCAGCAGGAAGCTTTGATACAGGGGTGGTAAGCAGCAAGGGGAACATATCCATTTTTATCTGCTTCGAAGACTCCCAGACCCTCCTCCCTCTCTCCTCGTCCCAAACTGCTTCTCATCAGCATAAAAGAATCTGCCATGTCCCCTATTCATTTCGTATGCTTCAGATGCAGAGTAATTGATATAGACGTGATCGAGGAGGGGAAAGAGCACACATTTTACCAAGACCGATCCACAATGACTGTTTTTCCTTCTTTTGTTGCTTTTTAGGTGCAAGTTCAGCGAAAAAGGACTCGCTGTGTTGTCTGCGGGGTTGTCACAAAATGAGAGTGTCTGTCCTGTGCAATAAATGTCACGCAACATATAGTGAAAGTCTCCTCTACCGAGCTACTGTCAGCTCTTGAACTTATCTTCGCCAAATACAAAGTGTGGCAGTTGCTCAAAATAAATGTTTTGAAACGGGGGGAGAGCGTTCAAGGCTGTCTTGTCACCTGATCGCTGCTTTTAAGTCTGTTTTGCACCCTGCACTGTAGACAATAATAGGTGTGCCAGTAAAGTTTTTTGTGTTTGCTGAGCTCCGCTGATGTTGAGACATCGCTTCCATAGCTTCAGGCTCTGGATGTTTCTCCACTCCAAAGGTCATAAATCATATAGTCTTGAGTGCGCTGACAGTGGATTAGAGCAACTTATCATTTACCCATCTTGAGAAATTTACAGGTGTTGTCTCAGGTACATCTTTAGATGGAGCTGCCATGCTCATTGTGAATCTGGACGGAAACAGGCTGTACCACTGATGTCTAAACAGTCAGCCTGATTATTGTCTGTGTCTCCTGCTCTGTGCGTCTTTACAGATGATGAATTATGCTGAGTGCCACATTTTAAGATGTTGAGATAGGGGAAGAAAGAGACAATACTCCTAAGTGTGCATACCTTTCTGGTTAAGAAGACTCTTTCTGGCAGCAGATTTATGACGGAAACTGACGCTATGCAATGTTTGGTTAGAGATTAAACAAGTTAACATATACAAAATGAGTGCCTCTCCAACTGCGTACACGCTGTATAGGAAACTGATGAGTAAAAACAAGTGGCAATACTTTCCATAACAACTGCACTATTCCCAAGACAGCAGTCATTAAGTACCAACCACACAGAGGAGAAAACAAAATGAATTATAAAACTGTATGAGTCATGTGTTCTGCATGACCCTGTATTACACAGGGGGTAGATAACACCGTTGCGTATCATCTATAATTTGACTCATTTATCAGCCACACCATACCAGGCTCAGGTGAATGCAATTCAAACGTAATTTAGATTAATAGTTTATGAAAGGCAGCACAATAATCTCACAATAAATGTGTTTATGACGTAGGTCAAACATGTCAAGATAAATGAAAAGAATAGATTATTTGGAACAGATTTTTGACTCAGGTTATGCCATTTGAATTTTGGAAGTTTGGAATTTTAAGTTGGGTGCCAAAGATTGCATCTGGTTATTTTGAAATAGCAAAATTGATAAAATGCATTGTTTTAGCATCAACAAATGTTTTTTGTAGACTTTAAGGTAATCCAAGCATTCATCAGAAATTAATTCAATTAAAATAATATTTAAATCATTTATCAGGGGGGAATGTAAACTTTTTTATTTCAATATAATTTTTACTTTGATTTAAAGAAGGAGCATTTGTGCTTTAAATCATGTTGGTTAAAAAACTGTCTGCTGTCAGTGTTGCTATGTGAATCTGTTATGGGAAATGTTAGCAGCGCATTTCAACAATAGCATCAGTTTTGGAGCATATTACTTAAAGCAATTTTATAAAGCTTTTGTATAAATAACTAAGTATTTTGGGGGAACATGAATGTTTGCTGTCATTAGTTGATACCACATTTATATCAGTACAGTGTAAAGCTGAAGATATAGACTGGTTAGCTTAGCTTAGCATAGCCACTGCAAACAGGAAACCACTATTCTGTCTCTGTCTGAAGGTGAGAACTTCAACCTATTAATAAGTTGTTGTTTTTTCTTCTTCACTTGTGCAAACTCTAAAGTATAAAAGTGAAAGTTGTTGTTTTTATATTAACTGAGCAGTAACTTCTTGGAGTTGTGTTGTCACTGTGAGGCTAGCAGTCTGCTAAGCTAAGCTAACTGGGTTCCGTATTTAAGTCCATCGAGATGCGTTGTGTTAATTTAAGTCAAAGCTATTGATCACAACAGAATCCTAATGTCAGAAACATCTCTTGTGATATTACCTTTTGCGATATCTCTCTGCCTCCACAGATCAGCATTTAAAGCCAAACATGTTAAAGCTAAATGTAAAGGAAACACATCTCAGCACGTTTTTTTGTGTATGTGTAACCGCGTATGTGTTTGTCTAGACTGATCTTTCCTCATACATAACCACTCGACCTTATCGTCTAAACATTATGGCGAAACTACCAACTTCTCGCTAATACCTACTACATCCTGCCATGGTTCATAATCCGCCATCTTTGTTTGCAACCGGTTACTCGTGATTAACTTTGACACAACAACAACTGCAACTTCTGTATGAACCACCTAACTCTAAAATTGGAACAATTATTTCAAGACAATAACATTTCACTGCCCAACAAATAATAAGGTGATCATTATGAAAGGGAATGTAGAATAGGATGAAATGTCTTTGAAATGCTATCCTTTCAAAAATAATAATAATAAAACAGCTAAACAATAAATAAATCCAAGTAAAGTAAAAACAAATTCCCCACACACAAGACCTTTTCACTTCCTGCAGGTATTGCCCAGTAAAATATTTAAAAAAAAGTAAAAAAAAATGCAAATAATAATAATCAAAAACTGACTACGTATTGGAGGAATGTTGCAGAGGTGATCGGCACTGATTTTCCAAGGCTGCTCATCCATCACCTGGTAAACTCGATAAAGCCGAGCAGACGGTGCATCCCACCCTTCACCCCACCCAAACCCCTCCCTCCCTCGCTCCCTCCCTCGCTCCCTCGCTCGCTCCCTCCCTCCCTCGGAGATGGGGAGAGAAGTTTGCCTGCGGCGCAGTTCACTCAACATTTACTGTATTTCATTTGGGGCGAACGGCAATAAGAGCCTCCGGAGAAGCTTTCCAGGGAATGCTCGGGAATATTTGAGCGCACAGAAAACCACGAGCCACCGCTGACTTTTCCGTCCGTCAAACAGAACCCATCCGCAGCTTCTCAGCAGATTGATGTCGCCGAACTAGCGGGAGGTTCGGGTCAGCGGGACAGCGGACTGGTGTCTTGTCGGAAGGGTGCGTTTGAGTTCATCTTCTTCTTCTTCTTCTTTTTTTTTTCTGGTGCGGGGAATCTGGAGGAGGCAGACCGAACGGAAGAAAGACAGACAGACAGACAGACAGACAGAAGACAGTCCAGGTGAAAGTGACAAGGAGTCCGACTCAGAATGAATAGCAACAAGATCGAGAAAGAAAACGAGCAGAGTGAATTCAGCAACCACGAAGAGGAGGTATGTGATCCACCTGGTCTCCTTTGCTTTTCCACAGTCTGACCTGATCATCGCCACATCTGACTGAGGCGATTCAGAGCAGATGTTAAGAGTTTCTGACGTCCACGCCACAAGCCAAAAAGCCTTAGTGTCCGCACGAGGTGGCTTGGTTAGGATTTTCTTCTGTGACTTAAAAGTCTTCAGTGTTTTATTATACGACCCTATTATGATTTCACTAAATCTGCACCTGTCATGCATTATTTCTTTCACCTTTAGACATCTCTTTTTCTGCTCTTCCTTCCATTTTTTGTCCATCTCACACCCTAGTCATGTCAAAATTTAATCAGCAGTATTTCCCTTAACAGTAAGGTTCAACACTACCTGGTGATTGATGAATCACTAACAACCGGTTCCTGTACAACTCTTAAGCCAGCACCGCATTGAAGATAATGATAAGTTACTTGACATCAGACTAACGTGTTGCCAGTTCTGGCTTACTGTACCATAAAGCCAGACTTCACACAACACTGGAAAGCAGCAGTGAAGGGAATTCAGAGCCGGGGTGAATTAGTTTTCACTGAAGCTGAGGGAGCAATTGAAGTTCAAACAACTGCTGCTGCAACATGTAGGCAACAACTCTTTGTCAAGCCAAACCCAGTGCATTTCAGTCAAGCCTCTATGCAAATATGATTTAATTACGTCTTAAAACACAGCAGAATGATATTGTTTGTCCAAAAAAATGTGAGGTAATCCATTAACATGCTGGATAACGGCCCGGTTTCTTCCTCCTTTCTTCTGTAAATGTTGCACAATCTGGATCCATGACATCTACTTTTTGGTAAATGAGCTTGTAGTGGTGCTCTTTGTGTGGGGTATTTTTTTTTTTTTTTTTTTTTTTGGCATGGAAACATCTCTGTTCAAACAACAGACGTGCTATTTCAGCGCTCCACACATCCGCAGGCAAGTGATGTAAGAAAGGTGTATCAGATTATATCAGATGTTTCTCTTGGAACAATTTGATTAAGGCTCACTGCACCGTTGGTCACTTTGTAACCGAATAGCCAAACATAACTCGCCTGATGTAATACCATATTTGGTCCACTGCTGAGGTTACTATGGATGCAGGGAGTTGCACAGATGAGGTAAAAGAGTAAAGAACTGGCTTCTTGGAAACTTAATGGAGAGTTCTGGTTTAAAGCTCTACTCACCCTCTGACCTTGTGAACGCACACAGTACAGGGCCACAGTCAGAGCCTGTATAATCAGTGGACAAGTCCAGTGCTGCAACTAACGATTATTGTCACAATGCAATAATCTGTTACTGATTGTTTCCAGTGAATTGATTAAAAGTTAAATCTTCAAATAAATCCAGCCCAACTTTAAAAGCAAACATGTCACTTCTGCAGTAGGGCACTTACGATTAAAAAACTGTATGAACAATATGTATTTGTTGATGCATTTCTGCTGATCAGTTAGGTTGAAACATCGTTGCTTTCACTGGATGACAAGTAGTTCTTTATATTAATAAATTCACTAATTTGTAAACATTAGCTCATCAGCATTTTGTCACTGTGTTTTAAAGATAAGCAATTAGTCAGTTAATCTATTAGTATGTCAACAAGAAATTAGTAGCATTTACTGACATTAATGACAAAATGTCATTTCAGCTTCCCAAATATGATGATTTGAAAATATGAGGACTTTTTAATTTATAATACTCATATATTATAATATTTTCAGGGTGCGGATAATTCCTTTCCTTCCTCTATAATACTGAAGTAAATATTTTTGATATATTGATAAGTCATCGAATAAAATAAACAATCTTGGAGATGGCACAGAACTATTTCCCCCGAACAAAAATCTAGCAGAGAAGTTCAAAATTAGAAACCTCATTATGATGAATAAAACCTCTACAAGAGCTAATTCTGTGATGTCCACATGTAGAGCGATTAGACGAGCCACGTCTCTTGCCTTGTGTAGAAGGCAGACACAGAGACACAGAGACAGAGAGAGTAATGGCCAGAGGAATCTAATGGCTGTGGAAATGTTTGGAAGCCATCCAGTCTGGCATGGACTTGCATTTACTTCGGCTGAATTAACGTAAGGTTAGACAGCGCCACTTTGTCTTTGGTGTAATGATGTGTGTTGTATGCAGGGGAGCAGCAGGTTTCACTGTACTGCACACATACGCACACAAACAGGCGTGGCGAGTAGGTGCCGACGCACACGCTTTTGCAGACAAGTGTGACTATTCACACAAAAACACACTTTTGTTTGAGTTTGTCTGCGTGGTGTATTCGACATTAGAGCTGATCATATTACAAGCAAATGAGTAATTTGATGTCTTGTTTTTTAATTCTTTAAAATATTCCCACCCTGATCTCCAGTGCAGAAACGGCCCACCCCCCGGTCCAGAGCACTAAATCTAAAATGTGAAACAACCCTTTCCTTAACAACACTAGCTATAAACTATTACCTTATGAGAGCCAAAGTTTAACAACCTTGCTGGTATGACTCTCACATGCTGAACAACAGCCCCCCTCCCCTCGTGCAGGGAGTAGTAAGTGACTCAATGGATCACTGATTCGCACCAGTAAAGCAGCGAAGCCGAGCTTGGCTTCTCATGGCTGCTTCGTTGCTCAACCTCACACGCCATCGTCAGTGCACACCAAAGCTTGACGATGCTTAATGTTTATCTTCTGTGGACCAGTGGTCACCAAACATGGTCTTGTTGCGGGGCAAGGTATGTGGGTTTCTGCCCCTGCTGCATCTAATCTTTGAGAGCTGCTTTGATAAGCTTTATTATCAGGTGTTCTGGATGCTTTCACATGCCGTGGCACTCAGCAGCTACTGATGTAGTCGAGGTGACATGCTGTCTCAGGCGTGGTGAAGACGCGTGTTGGCCAGCTGTGGTTTCCAGACCTTGTATGGAGAAAAGAGAGACAGAGGACTTGAAATGTGTGAAAAAGATGCTTTAGCAGGATATTAGTTTTTTACAAAAGTGGCGTTTCAGTTTTGAGGCAGGAACACAGTCATAAAGACAGAGGTGAGGCCTCAAATTCCGGACGTGTTTCTGTTATCAGATATAAGGTAACAATTTATGACCGAGGGCTTCCAGTGGAGGACCAAACCCATTTAAAAAAATGTTAATATTATATCAAGATTTAATTATCATTATTGGTTCATTGCCAAAATTATTAGCTAATAATTGATTAGGTAGTGATTGGCAGTTTTATCATATGGAGAAAGCAAAATGGCCCAAGACATCACCTTGGACCTTATTGTCATTTTTAGAGACCAAACAATTAATCAGGAAGATTTATCAGCAGATTAATCATTAGTTGCATCCTGAATTTATTTATTGATTAATCATTTAAGTCATTTATCAAGTAAAGATTTGCTCTTTTAGTATTTGCTGCTTTTCTCTGTTATATATCATCGTAAACTGAATATCTTTGCATTGTAGAGGGAGATTTGGACAAACAAGCAATAAGAACATGTCACCTTTGCACAATTTCACTCTCATCTGACATTTTGCACACACAAAAATCAATGAAGGTAAAATGAAAAAACGACAAACTGTGTTGAGAAAAACCAGATATTTTTTAGGACTTTTTTTCTTGGAAATGCAATAAAGATTGTGTGTATGTCTATTTTCATTCAGTCAACAGGTGTTTATTTAAGATAATGTGCCTGGCTTCTTTACATTTAAATGCCCATTGTCAGATTCCATCTTAATTTTTTGGACAAATGCATGAACGCAGGATGCAGTCATAGTTTGAAGTAAACCAGCCTTTTCTGGACATTGCAGCAGTTTAAACCTTGTCAGACATCTGTTGATTCTAGTTTTTGGCTGACCATAAACATGTAAGTGGATCTTTACAAGCGCCCAAACAGAAACAGAATATTAGTCAAGCGGAGTTCAGCAAATGCGGCGCGTCTCCCCGGGGTGTAATTGGATTGTGCATGGCCTGCTTTGGGTATCCACCAAGTCCTCTTCAAATAACAGTTCATCTGGCCACAGTGACCTTTTCCACGAAGAGATGCAAGGGGGGGAGCTACACTGCTGGACACGCAAAGGGAGGCCATGGCGCTCTGCTGCACGGTGGCGCAGGCGTGTGTGTGGTCCGTATGTGTGCGTGCACCTATGAAAAGGGCACGCAGATAATTTAATGCTCTGTGACACAAAACGTTATCAGAAGAGGACTTAGAGGTTAGTGTGGTCATGATAGGTTAAAAAAAACCCACAAAGAAACCTCACGGACTGAAAACCACACAGATACACTGGTGACTTACATACAAGAAAATGCTGCTATACAGGCTGACGCAATAAGTAAAACCCTGCTCCGTCCAACATTCTGATAGGACGAGTGGATGGCATTTATTTCAAAAAGCGTCTGGGGAATAGTAACTTATCTTAGCCATTTGTCAACTGTGTGACAAGAGGTATTTGAAAAGACAACAGGGCTTTGTGTTGGGGACGGCTGCTACAGTGATTGAGAAGACAAGAAAAAAGAAAACTGTTACGAACTGATCTTGATGTTTAAAAAAATATATATTTAGCTGCATTAAAAAAAGATAAAGTAGTGACCAGACGTGTGGAGAGAGGCTGCTTTCCTTAAAAGGCTGCTGTTGTCAGCTTGCTTTGTAAATTAATGATACACTATGCGAGTGAATGAAATGCGAGCTTGTGCCTAGACAGCGTCAGCCATCTTGTCTTGTGTTGTCATACTGTATTTATGTGTGTGTTCTGTCACCTCCACTTAATATTGCTTACTCACAAGCTATAATTATCCACCTTACAGTATTTCAGTCTGCTTCTCTGTTCTGCAACTTTTTCGCTCAACAATTTCGTTTTTTTTTTTGTGTAATTTATTTTCTCTAACCCACCCACACACACCCTTCCTCCTCCTGCTCCTCCTCCTCCTCTCCTGTTCCCTGTCTCCAATTTTATCTCCCTTCCTCTTTGTTTCCTTCCCTGCTTTCTTTCCTACGTCCCACCCTTTTTTTCCCCCCTTCCCTCTCTTTATCTTGTTCTCTCACCGTTTCCTCCTCTGCTCTGGTACTGTTTATAATTTGCTACTCCTCTTCTCCTCTTTCCTCCCCTTCTCTCTTGCACCCCTTTGACTCCAAGCAGACGAAGTCCTTATCCCTTATCGGCCAATATGTTGAAAGCATGACCCTGAGATCTCAGAACAAAAGGACTGTTTATAGTCATGGGAAGACTAAAGACAAGAGCAAGCCAGGCAGAACCGTAACATGGAGCTTGTGTGTCCGACCATCCCGTCCTGTGCCAACAGTCTTTTGGCTGCCTAGACAGAGTTGGCCATCCAGGTCAAACCTCTCAAGATTAACTTGGAAAGATGGGGCCAAATTGTACATTGGCCTCGTCCGTTTATCCCCTTAAATGCTCAAATTAAGGCCCATTTCATTTTATATTGTAAGGTGCCTTTTTATACTTTTCCAGGTTAAAAGATTATTTTGCTACTGATCAGTCCACCTCACAAGAAAAGACAAAAGTGCCTATTGTAGGAGTTTAGATTTTCTCCTGTTATTATCTGATTATCTTGCAGTGCAAATGATGTGTCAATTAAACTTTGGGTCAATAGATAGAAAACTATTTACTTTTTATTTTAATAAAAATGTGTTTATGTAGCCAAGCTTTAAAACAGGATTACAGACCTTTTGCTGACCAGTGAATACTGTGGCCATAAAAGACAATAAAGTTATAAAATGCTAAAACATATTATAACAGTAGCAGTGCAGTAGCACATCTGTGAAAGTCTACTAACATTAGTCCTATCAGATGGTTTGAAATTGTAGCTGAAAAACTCCTGGTGTGTGTAATAGAAATAAAGATGTATTGGATTTTAATATTTATAATTGCAATTTTTATTTACTATGTGAGAAAAGCATTTTGCCTGTTCTTGTTTTAAACAAACAAACTGAAAATGGGCTATGTTTTATTGTCATCACTGAAAAATTCAAAGAAGCAGCTGTATTACTGCAAAAAAAAAAAAAAAAAAAAAAGCAGACAGTGTAGAATTGTTTGGGGGACACAAAGAAAAGTTTGACACGTATTTGGCCGATTAGTTCACGAGTTTTGGAAAGTTAAGTCAAGTCATTAAAACTCATCAGATAAGAGAAGAGATGAGCAAACCACTATAAAGATCTTAATAAACCCTAAGCTGTCAGCCAAGCAGTCATCCTGATCCATAGCTGACAATCTGTGAATGGGCTCCCTTTGTCTTCCACACGTCATCCAAATAACACCTTAAGTTTTTTTTTTGTTTCTTTTTTGACGTCAGAAATGACCAAAGAAAGAGAGTATGAGAGAGGGAGCTTTTGTTTAAAACAAGAGGAACTGTTATTAAGAGAGGAAGACAAGAGTCTTGGAACAAGACAAGGGGAAAAAAAACACTTAAGGAAGTGGATGCTCACTTGTTTTTCCAAGGTCATTTGTTTTAAATGTCGTTTAAAGGTTAACCTGTTGGAACATTTACAGACCCATACTGAGCTGTAATTGTTGGTCAAAAGCTCTTGTGGGGGAAGGAAAGAAAACGAAAAACATTAGAACTCTGCTCTGAGAGTTGAGTGGTAACGTTTGGAGTGTGCTCGAGCACGCGGCTGACCCCTGACCCGCACACAAACCTGGGCCTAATCTCCGTTACCTCTGACCCTGAATGTGAATCTTGACCTGCTGAACTCTGCCGACTTACAGGCGAACGGCGTCATCCATTCATGGCTGTTTGACACCTCTCAGGCCTGCACTTTCTCACCCTTCACGTTCTCTGACACAGAAGATGAAGCGGGAAAAAAATGTGAGGATGATGGAGAGCGATGCCAACACAGAGCAGCGACAACTCTGATAGCAAAGCAGTGTGGGAGTCTTGTCGGTTAGACTGTTTTTAATAACACAGCACTCAACTGATGCAAGAAAGCCCAACTAGCCCTGAGCTCATACAGGCTTATGGCTGAGACTTTGATTTTAGCCCGGCCGCAGTGAGTGGAGACTTACATGTGGATTTGAAAGCAGCTCGTGTGGGAGTGGAGTGAAAGATTTCTTCTGAACTTTTTTTTTTTTGTTGTAATTTTATATTTCATATGCAGGTAATAGCAGCGTTGTTGAACGCTCACGCACGCTACAATAGGTGGCATCTCCTATGAGGCTTCAAGGTTAGAGCTGTGCGCTGCCACATCTGGCTTAAAGGACCTTTATCTGTTAACATGGAGGTTAAACAAGCACACACACACACACTCACACACACACTCAGGGAGGAAGAAACAGAAACTATAATCATCTCACATCACACCAAGGTTGTTACCTTCATTTCAGCTGGAATGAATGGTCAAAAAAAAGCACTCAATTATACTCTGAGCATATATCTAAGAAGGTCACACAGTGCAGCAGATGATAACAAGGCATTTCAGGCAATAGGTGTAACAAATTTGTTTAACTCAAATACAAGCTGAATAGAAATTACACATAAATACATTGCTAGGTTGTTTAATTTATAATTGATGACAAATTGCGATGGGCTCTGGAGAAAATGTTAAATATTTTGATGGAAGTTTTGAATAGTTTTTCAGACAGTTTGAGATATCAAGCAGTTGTGTTGTAAATTATACCCTTGATATCTAAAGCTTCATGGCCTTTGATAGTAGAAAGGCTGGTCTCTTGGTTTCAGGGCCGTTGTAGGCTTCTTTTCATGTGACACTGCAAAAAAAATATTCAGTAACAGCTATGATTCAGCTCACTACTAAATATAAAATCCTTTTGTCATTTTCGTTTGAAGGTTAAATCTGGTTTATTCCAACCTAGAGATCTTAAAGATTAGAAGATTTGGAACTTTTTTCATCATTTTGAATAAAGATCTTTGGGCTTTGGAACCATTGACACATTTTTGTTCTTTTTTATTTTCACATTTCATTTATAGACAAAATGATCAATTGGCAAAATAGTAAAAACAAATCTAGGCTGAAAAGAATTGTCCTGAATTGCAGACCTTGTTAGTTGTGAGATAATAACCCGACTTGTGATTACATAGCGCTGTCCTTAATAATGGCACCTTCTTTAGGCTTTTTGTGAGCACAGACCTCTAACCCCTTCTCCTCACCCCTCTTCCTCCCACCTTAGGTTGGCAGCAGCAAACATTTAAGGTGCCATGATATAGTTTCAGAGGGGTGATGACCTTATGCGGGGCTTGTGGAGTTAAAGATCTCTGATTAGAGGTGCATTGATCCCCTGGGACTTGCTGCCGAAGTGGCCTTAATAGGATGTGATGTTTTTTGGCCTGGGGCTCCACGCTCTGCTGTGCTGCGCTAAGGCGTTGCCAGGGAACTGCACTGGTACGCCGGCCCTGAAGTACTCAGCTGGCTTGTGGTAGGTAGGGAGTGCTGTTTTTGATAGAAGCCTGCGTGCATATCGTTGTGTGAGCACGCCATAAATGGTCAATGATTCAAAGGCCTGTACCAGGCCACTCAGCACTATGGAAATGCAGGTATGCGACTCACGAGAAACCAATAAAACAATGCCCCTAAAACCCAATAAAAAGTGGCAGAAAGTTTATCTTTATATGAATGTGCAGAATCTGCTCAACCCTTGGCTTAACCTTTAGTGTAGTTTACTACTTCATGAAACTTTGATGTCTCACTTTACCTGGTGGCATCATGCTTATAACTCTGCCTTTTCAAGCTTGTCTCGAAGCAACATAAATAAAGACTGATAGTGTAATCAACAGCAGATGTCTTCAGAAGAGAGCTGCTGACACATTCGCCTGTGAATCATCTCGTATGCAGCGTGTGCAGTCAGCTCCACGCCGGACACACGGCGAAAATGATCATATATCACAACAGCTGACGTCAGGAAATCTCGGGAATGAGGTTGAGTACAGCCAAGAATGTCCCATTGTTCTGAGTGTGTAGAGGGTTTGTTGTCGTGTGTTTCTCTGAACATATCCCGCTCTTGAGTGTCTATTAGGCTCATGACTTAAGATAGGAGTTATATCAAAGATGGGATCTCGGATAACTCGGCGAGGGAGGGTGTGATGAGTAAGATTTTCTCAATGCTGTGTGCCAATCCCCTGTGTGAGGTAAAGTTGGAGACAATGCTGCAGTGTATATATATGATTGTTGTGGACAAACCCTCATTTCCTTCATAGCACTGCTTCACTTTCGACTATTATCCACACAAAGTTGAAACTGTAGAATCTGTCTATATAATCTAAACAGCAGCAATGCAGTGAGCCACCTAACATTAGATCCTTTGTCTCTGATGTTTTTTGGCATCTTTATGTGATCACATGCTTTCACAAGGTCACTGAAAAAGCAACAGTTTTCCTCTGAGAAAGTTTTTAATCATAAAGCTTTAGTGTCTGTCTTGAGTTGCTTGTTTACCCCTATTTGTTTTTTTATTAGCTTCAGCAGGACTTTTTACAGCACCAGCACACAGTTTTCTGTGACTGCCCTCGCTCGTGTCTGATTGATACGATCCCGGTCTGACTCTTTGTTCCTCCTGCAACTCCATAAAAGGAGGCCCTCAGTAGGGCTTCTTTAAACAGATCTGCCCGAGACAGAGCCCAGTGACGGGCCTGCAGGGTTCAGCTCAGATAAGATAAGAGTGAAGGTGAGAAAGTCGACGAGGTGAGATGTTTTTTTTTTCGGGCTGCATGGCCGGTTCAGCTCTTGCCAGCTATTGCTCCCCCAGTTGCTAAGCTCCTTTGTTTGTATGTTGCTCTGTCTTTGGCATCAGTTGTGCGTGTCAGGTTACATGTGGGAATGAGGTGCAGTGTTAGTTCAGCAGTTCCTTTGTCCCTTGAGTTGTGAATCTACTATCTAATAAATCTGGAAGCTCTGAATCTACTTTGTGTAATTGCATACCTATGATTTTATTCCAATTTCAGCCTTAAATAGATTCTCATTATTGAATAAATAATTGAATTATACAGTGCTGGTGTTGGTATGCAGGGTGGAGTTGTTGGAAGTCAGGGTAAAGCATGTGGCCTATGTTTGATTTCTTCTGTCCACCTAAGCTATTATATTCCTGTATAAGCCAACTCCAGGCGATAATTCCAGGTAGAGAGTGTCCTTTATGAGGAACGTATACATTCTTTTTCGCCTCCAAAATGTAACCAGATCTGCACGTGTGTGCTGTGGCGTCTGTGATTGTCAAATGTCGCTGTTACCGCTAATGTGTCTGTATATGTTGGAAGAATGACTTATTGTTCACCGAAACCTTTTGCAGACATGTCAGCCAGCTTGCGAATTGTGTAATTTAAGGACTGACATTGCAAAAGTTCAAGATATTCGTCAGCTCAGAATGATAGATTCTGCAGGTTTCCTCAGTGGAAATTTGTGCCACTTGGCATTATCGGTTTCACAGAGAAATAAAAGCAGGAATTGTGAAATGCATAATTATTGGTTTTGTTGTTGAGTGTTAGACGTGAAGAACAATACTGTGTTCACGCGTGAGAATCTGGAGTCAGCAATATGCTTTCACACTTCTCTTAACGTGGGGATGTGAGGTGGTAATCTCAGCTGGCAGAGACTCATTAAACGGTACTGGCAGCAATGCAGATATATATTCAGAAATGTTTGCTTTTAAACACGCTTTGAGCGAGGCTCGGCCTACTGACCAATCAGAGAGGAGCAACGATTACCAAATTTGTTCGCATTCTTATTTATTTTAATTTGCTAATTTTGACAACCTAAAAGTCTGTGCCGAGCATTGGGGAACATGTAAATTAAAGCAGTTTCAGAGCAGAGAGGACTTATTCAGAATCTCATAATAGCACTAGATTAAGTTGCACACTCTAGGTTTGTTAGCTACTTTAGCTTTACAGGTGTTGACAGATGGATTTTAGTACCTTCCTTTGTCAGAATCAAACTGTCTGTGTCCCTTTGTTTCAACCAAAGTCAGTACTTGGCACTGAGGGAATTTAGGTGTTTTGGCCAACATTGCTATAGCAACTTCTGCACTGAAGTTGCAACCTCTCCCAAAAATAATTTTGCCCTTGTAGCATTTGTGAAAACTGTACTCACCATTTTGTAGATGCTTTTGCAATAGTTTCACAAATGCTGATAATTGGCTCTTAATATGTGAATTGGATTTATATGGCCTAATTCTTTAGCCTGCCCCAAAACCGTTAATCTAAGTAATTTTAAGTACTGGAACCTGGAATAATTTATTTTGCTCATATGTGTCACTGTGCAACTTTCAAAGGAATGAATAGAAGCCAGGTTTCCATCTGGTTTCCAGCTCTCATAATTCATCCATAGTTTCCACCCCGTATGCTAAGCTACGATAAATTGCTGCTAGTCTACAGAAAGATGCACCATTTTTCCAGTGCTAATAAAATCAAGAATTCTACATTGTTACTAGAAGTTCTACTAGGACATTTGAATAACAGGCCTTAAGAAGCTGACCCCTTCAGCTACTTGTAAGTCGACAGTAAATCCATAGTGTGCACCCTTTAGAATATTATCCCCATAGTTTTCATAGTAATATTTCAAGAACATCTCTTTTTGTCACCCCATGCAATACATAGGATGAGTTCTCCCCCACCCACCCACTATCAGCCACATCTCTTCCTAAGGTCATTTGCTCTTTTTTTACCTTCTGTTTTATCTGAGCCTGACATCTTTAATGCGAAATCTTGGTTTCTCATAGGTGGAAAATTAGCGAACTAAAAATGTGTTACAACCTAAACTTTTCCTTTCACAAACCTGCAGTACACCTGTGCTGTCAGACTGTATTCATTTTCCTCTCTATCAATACACTGTAATAACATAACATAACATAATAACAACTTTCTCGCCTGGAAAGTACATTTGGACTCACTCTCATGTTACCTTCTCCCTGTTGTTTTCCACTTTCTCAGACTCAGTGTGGGCCACAACTATTACATTTTCCTTTATCTTTAGCTAACATATACATTGTAATTTCCCAGCAATGGAAGCTCAAGTTGCAAGTTGAAAAGTTCAAATGTAAAACAGAGGCTAGAGCTGCGAGGGAGGATAGCCTTGAAACACAGCATGCCGTAGATTTCACAGGAGAACACAACAATAAGATACGACTGTGTGTGTGTGCTGAGCTGAAATTCATCCTTATCGGTGTTTAAAATGTACCTTTTGATGTAAGGTCAACACAAAACTGTTAAACTCACGCTCCTTTTTTTTCTATAAGCTCATTTGTTACTGTCAGGTATGCAAGGTGGCTATTTATAACTAGTGGAGGTTAATGAAAAATACATGATCTCTTTCTTGTCTTCCTCAGGTTCGAACACTATTTGTCAGTGGGCTACCACTGGATATTAAGCCGCGGGAGCTCTATCTCCTGTTCAGACCATTTAAGGTATGTTTGTATGTTTTAAATGGATGGGCTGTGGCTATTCTTAGCAGATTTCTTCCCAGCAGTCAATGGGACCTCCATTAATGGTGATGAAATAAACGGCAATGGAAACTTCTCCCGCAAGCTTCAAGTATCTGTGTTCCGACGTTCAATCTCATTTAGATCCATGGGAAGCTTATGTATGTGTGTCTCCTGGAAAAAAAGGCTAAACAATTTTGCTCCGGTTCAGAAAAAGAGCCTTGTTCACATGAATGCATGTCGACGCTGCACCCTTACACGTTTGGACCATCGCCCTAGAGTAATGCTTTTTAATGAAGCAGCAGTGAATAATGGGACAATTGCAATGCATCTAATCCCTCGCTAAGATGATACTCGACGTATGTACACTCAGCAAATGGCTTGTATCATGAGTGTTGAAAGCAGTAAATCTTGAATAATCAGTTAAGACATCGCTGTGTTTATAAGAGCTACTTCCACAGAGCTGAGTCACTCTGCAATGCAAATAATGAATATAGAAACAAATCATACATTACAGTAATAAATACAATTGTATTCAAACATCATTGTACATTTATAAGTCACACAAGTGTTGTTTGCATAAAATGAAAGCTATTGTCTTTGTAATATTTCTTTCAGGGCTATGAAGGCTCCTTGATAAAACTCACTTCTAAACAGGTATGTTCCACACAAGACACGCTGTGCATTGTTTCTTTGCAAAGCAGCGAGTGAATGAAGCCATCAGTCAGCGTGTTGTCATTCTGTTACTGTTTATGATACCAAATGTCTTGCTCATCAACACCTTTAATTTATTTGTCTCTCCTTTGTCCTGTTTTTCCCTCTTGGAGTTTTCACTATGTTGAATGTGACGGATTAGCACCTTTTGTCAGGAAGTACCTGGGAAAAAAAAAAGTTTACTTGGGGAGGGGGAGGAGGGACAGAGAAAAGTGTTGCACCAACTTGCCTTTGGCAGTCAGATAGTATGCTTGTAGTCACAGACAGTCTACTCTGGTGGGATGTGTGGGGATGGGAAGGAAGACGAGGAAAGAATTCTGAGGTGTCAAAGCGAGCGTTTTGACAAGAGCCGTACTGATGGTTGAGTTTTGCCTCCAGGGGTGCAGGAGTGAAAATGAGCTCAGCTGGCAGGTGTCCACATCCAGAGTTGAGCAATTTGGCTTCATGTTAGTGTACTTATTACCACATCACACGGCTTTCCATAAAGACATGACATTCTCATTAGGAGGGTTTAGGGTGATTTAGATTAAATGTGCTGAGTATAATACTGCTAAAACTAAGAACAAAAGCTAGATTTGCTCCCGGTAGTAATATTTCTTCAGGACAAGAATAATCTCATTGCATGTTTGGGGTTTTCCCTTTTTTGAATCACTGTAGTAACATGCTGGTAACTCACATTTAAGCAAGTATTTAGCAACAATTCCAGTACATGTTTCATATTTTGATACAGGTCCAGTTTCAGGGTTGTTGTAATACTACAACTATGTCTCCAAAAATGCATTTTTATACAACTGAACTGCAAACGGAAATACATTATGTGAGGAATGTAATTGCAACCAGATTCCATTTTCCAAAGTATCCAGTCTTGCAATACAACATCCACTATCATTGATCACAGCAATAATAAAGTTTTTATACTTGCGTTTAGGCGGGCGCGTCACTTGGTTAAAGTTAGAGAAAGATTGTAGTCTGCTTTGAAACTAAAATATGTTTTACACAACGAATGTATTTCCTCTTAAATCAAATCGCAATAATTCCCTAACCATGACCAAACTGCTTCTCTTGCCTAGACCACACATGGAATTCTGAAATTTAACTAAGGTTTGTGGTGTGGCAGTCATGCTTTTTGTACACTCGCCATCTACCCCTCTCATTAAAAAGCTAGAAGCAGATTGAATTATTTATTTGCCTTGTTGCTTTATGTCATAAAACACAAACTTCAAAACTGTTCATGAGAGCAATAATGCAGTTACAGCAAAGATGTGGGAGGCTACTGTTAGTAATTGGGTAGATGGAGGCGTATGTAAGATGCGGGCGTGTGTAGGTGGTTTTGAATGTACGGGGGTTAGAAAAGAAAGAAAGAAAAATTCTCAAAGTTTAAAAAGGTGCATAAAATTTTTTTACTTGTGTCGTTATAATAATCAGTTAATCAAAAAATCATTGCAGCTAACACGCCGTGTTCCACTTTTCCTATTGTAGAGAGATGTTTAATGATGTTTAATGGTGTCCTGTAGTTGCGCCCATGTTTTCCTGTACTTTTAGGAATGTCAATTGATGCTCGTGTTCATTTAGGTTTTCCGAAAGGCTATAAAGCATTGTTTTGACTAACTCGACTCTCAACTAATGGCAATGACAATAAGGACTTAAATCAATTGATCTCCCTCTCCTTTCACAGCCATCTCCATATATAGCAAGAGCCAGATCTTAGAGCCTTTCTATTTATATTCCTGCTAGGCTTCCTCCTCCTGACGTCTTCACTTAGTCGGTCCATTTTTTGTGTGCCTTTCTTCTTTTCTTTTTCCCCCCTCCCTCCTCCTCCTCCTCCTCCTCTTCACTCTACTTGTTCAAAATTCCCATAACCCTAGACTGCTTTTCCAGATCACACGCAGCAGTATGGCCCCATGAGAGCTACATGTTTAGAGATTTCATTTTCTCCTCACCGCCACCTCCTCCCAGCATCCTCATCCACGCACACACATATATGCTGAAAACACTGTTTGTTCTTTGTTCGTAACTGCAGCAGCAGTTAGAAAACTGACAACCAAACCTGCATCCTTGTGTTTTTGCCGTTTGCTCTTACTTGCTCTCCTTTACTCCTGCACTACTAACCACTTCTGAAATAGGTGTAAACAGAAACATATTGCATGGTTTTTCACTAACAGGCCCGTTTGAGGGGGGTCCGTACAACAATTTCTCCCTCTTCTGTCTAATTTTATTTTCACCTTTAACCTATATATTCCCGTTTCAAGACCTTCATTTTTCTTTCTCTCGCTATCTCCTCTCCTTTTCCAGCCAGCCCCCCACCCTCCTCCCCCGACAAAATCCCCTTGCCTTTCTCGCTCTTTCGTACATGCACTTTCTGGCTCTCACATTGCCCGTATTTGGGCAAAGGGGAGTTGAATGATGAACTCTCCTTGTACAAAGTAAGCGTCCACCCTCTGCTGCTCTCCCCCTCTTTCTTTCTATGTCACCACGGTTTTATAAACAGGGCAAGAGACAGAGAAGAAGGGGGGTGGGTATGATGAGAAATAAAAAAAAAAAAAAGCATGTCTGTGTCACTCAGACAGAAATGCCGACTCAGTTTTCTGCCCTAAACCATGTTTCTTTCTTTTGTTCTGTCTTCTTGTCTCCCCAGCCAGTGGGGTTTGTCAGCTTTGACAGTCGATCAGAGGCGGAGGCTGCTAAGAATGCCTTGAATGTAAGTGTCATGCCCTCTCCAAACTCCTCTCAAGCACCAGCTCGGCGCTGGTATATCTTGTGATGCCTTGGAATTGCATATTTTTGCTTTCTTTGCAAATTCATTTAATGTCAGGGAAATCCAGATGGTCCTACATTTGCAAAAACAAACATGCAAAACGAAAAGACAGAAAATGAGAGTGAAGACAAGCCTATGGATGTTTCTGTTTAAGTAAATAAAGCCTTTTGCATTGGCTACTGCAAGGTCAGGATAAAAGATAGCTCTTCTTCCACGTAAAAATAGAAGATATTGATCTAGGGTTTAATTTTAATCTTACTTATTTGAGAACGTAGCTCAGTAGAAAGCCTTGATGAGGCAGACTCAATGGGTTTTATTCAGCTCTCTTGAAACAAAGAACATCAGCTCTAACACAGCTTTATTTTCCCATTGTTTTAGTTTTAACACATCAAGATATACACCACACCTTCAAATGCTTCTTAAGATTTTGTTTATTTCTTTGTCACAGACGAAAAAACAGTTTTATCCTGCTTCTAAAGTGGGACCACGACAACGAGAACAGAATCCGTCAACTTTCAGATGTCGAGATATTGGGGCGCATCAAAGGCAGAGCAGAGAGTTGAAGAAAGGATAAAAATTATCATCTTATTATGAGCCTACAATAGTCAGACTGTTTCCACAGCATAACACACTGGGGCTAAGAATTGAAGAGTGTTCTTGTTTTTCATGGAAAGCTACATCCCCGGGGTCATATGGAGATAAGCCAGATTTTGCAAACTTCTATCTGCATATTGAAATATGGGAAAGACAGAAGCTGCAAGAAAGACGAGATTAGTATCCCGTCATGATAGTTTTGTTGTATTTCCTCAAAGCTGTGAGCACATATGACCCCCTAAAACAAATTTTGGCAGCAACATGAGATAAAGTTAAAATAATCTCCAAACCATTACATTCAGAGGTGCTGAGAAGGTAGAGATTCAACACGGTTCAAACTGAGATGTACTCAGGCCTCATTATATCCGTGTACCTTATTATACCTCTGCAGCCTTGACTGGCAGAAGCTGCGAGTCCATTGAGCCAAGGCAATCCTAGTTAATACCCTCCCCTTCATGAGAGGAGTCATCCCTTGCTTGTTTCAGCTGAGCTTTGCCCGAGCCTGCAGGGACGAGCCAAGAAACCCATCCTCCCTGCCTTTCACTGTTTTGCCAGAGAGAACTTTACTCTTGATTGCTTTTCTCCTCTATTGATCTGACCTCCTGTGTTTTTCTCCATGTCTTATACATACAATCAAATGAGGTTAATTAGATGGAGGTTGAAGTCGCTGGTGAAATTCTTCCTTGCTTTGTTGCTTCCAAGGAAAATAAACAAATGGCAGCTTTGTTTTAGCGTGAAGACCTTTATGTCACATTCCTTATTTTTCCTCAGGCAAAAGTAACTGAGCAGAAACATAATTTGCACCAGTGTAGATCCGAGGGAAAAACAACCTTTACTTGTCTTTATTTAACACTGGAATCTGAAAAATGTGTCAGAAATTTTGTCTCACTTGCAGCAGTGATGCATTCTGGATATGACTGCAAATGGGGCATTTGATGTCACGATATTAAATTACAGTTAGAGTTCAGCAGTGACCATAGCAAGGCCCTTGTGACTTGCTGTCCTGTGGTGTAAATGACATCATGTGCTAGCCAAGTTTATTTCAGCAGGTTCTGATTTTTAGTTTGGGGGTGTCACCCAAACCCGACTAACACAGTAATCCACAATGAGACATGTACAGCAAGCTTCAAAGTCTAAGTAACAGAAAATGTCCTCTCACCATTAAAGTGATGACAGTAAGCTCTGTCGTGAAATACTGAAAGATAGAATGGTCAATGGTCCAAACACACTAGGCTGAGAATGCGAACATGGAAGATTAACTGCACCGAAGGTCATTGGCATCACTGTATGCAGAGCAATTTGCAATATTACACTGATGATTATGTTTAGGATCATAATTTCACTGATATAAAATTGAAATGAGCTATAAAAACAACCTCAATGTCAATAAACACAACGTTAAACTGCCTAGTACCGTAAAAAAAAATAGTTTTTGCTGAAAATGATGACACACATGTTTATTTTGAACATTAAACCTTTTTCTGAGTGTATCACCATTTCAGCCTTTACCAAAACTAACAATTCTTAGCATACAAACATTCTATAAAACAATATTATCGCTAAAATATCTTTTTTTTTTATATTAGGGGGTCCGGTTTGATCCAGAGATCCCTCAGACCCTGCGGCTGGAGTTCGCAAAGGCCAACACCAAGATGGCCAAGAACAAGCTGGTTGGCACTCCCAACCCCCCTCCCTCCCAGCAGAGCCCTGGGCCACAGTTCATTAGCAGAGACCCATGTGAGTACTCCAGGCCTTTGTCTGTCTGTCTCCGAGTTTATCTTACTGTCTGTCTGTGTGGCTGCTTCATGTAGACATTAAGTTTCTGTTGTTTGAGGTGACTGGACAGCTGTTTCCGTTGGGGAAATTTTTTGTAATGAGCAGAGGAGGATTTGTCTTTCATCTATGGCTGTGCATGAAAACCGAGACTGACATGGCTGTTTGTAGCTGAAAAGTAGTAGTAGGTTTTTTAGATGACTTAAACTGTTTGGCGACGTTGTTGACATTTCTCTTATTAATCATAACCCTGTCCAAGCCTTTCCTTGGAATCAGATGTTTGCTGTTTTGCTTTAATGGTTTGGTTTTGTTACAGCTCTCCCCTTAAACACCAATTCCCCTCTGTTAGATAAATGATTCATAAAAGCTTCATGTTAGTCATTGCGCTAATAGTTTGGATTCAAGGCCTTTGACTGAGTACCAGGTGCATATGGAATTTACAGCTCTGCACTCTTTTCACATTTAGTTAAATGTTTTGCAATGGATTAAAGATTCTGCAGGAATCAGCCATTGATAGTTGAACATAAGCCAGCTGTGGTTGTACATTCTTCCTGAATGACCAAACTGCTCTTATCTTCAATCTTTTTTTTTTTTGCCAGAAAGAGGGTGTGTACTCTGGGTCCCAGTGGAAAAAGGGAAGGAAACGATTAATGAAACCATGACGTAATCACCAGGAATGAAATTGCTGTCATTTCCTGATAAATGATGTTTAAATCCGCCATTTTCCTGATCATGCTTTGATAAAGGGTTACCAGAAGACACAGAGAGCACAGGGGAAATACTCTTTTGGCCATGTGTCATATTTCTCCAATGATTTGTAACATATTTTTTTTATTCTGCATTTTTAAGTGTTTGCGCACTCTGTACCACTCTGCACGGTCACCTATCTCTTCACTCATGCACTATGACTATTTATTCCACATTTACTTTAAACTCTACCCCCGTATCTGAGATAGTTTCCTTTAATTTTCCCGTCAGCTTCAATGATAATGCAAACATTTACCTGACTGTTGTCTTAGCTACGGCTGCTATACCTGTTGAAGCTTTCCATGCAGCACCTGTGCAGTTTATAATGCTGGATTTGTGTTTAATATTTGTATTAAATTTTAAAACAATACTTTTTCATTACATTCAGTAACAGTCACTTGTGCTAGCTGAAGGCTGAACTGCTGCAGAAATAGCTAACTAGCTAATTGGCCTAAACATAGTTTCATCAATTGTACTACATGAAGCACATGTGGTAAATATTGAGGCTATTAAAAAGCTTTAAGTATAATCCTAGCTTGGTCATATTTCAACTTGTTTGTAAAAAAAAAACCTTCTGTGTAAAGAATATAATATATGCATTTGAAGTCAGGCTGCTTAAGTTGTAGCTAGCTGGTTTTAGTGGACTGTAAACTTTTATCAAATCCTACTATGCTAACATTAGCCTAAACGCTAATAGCATCTGGACTAGCCTCATCGCAGTGGTAGTTTTGAGTTTATATTTTAAACATAATCGACTCATGATTATGTACTCAGTGTTAGCATTGGCTAGGTCGCAAGCTAATAGTCACATTATGTTCTCAGCATACGTTTGAGCAGATAAATTGTTGCATTACATACACTTTTGTGTTTAGTATTTTTCCAGAAATGCTGTAAAACACACCATCTTCCAATAACAATTTTTATCGTTGCTATTGCTACGTACACGTCGCTTGACAGAGCCGTTCAATAACTGTAAAATAAATAAATGAAGGGGAAACTACTTCAGGTAACTCAAACTCACCTGCAGTGCACTTCTACAACCACCAGCGCCGCCGCCTTCACCTCCACCCTGTCTCTTCAGCCTCCCACCCATCCACTGGCCACCCACCTCACTCCACTCCTCCTCTTCTTCTTTCCACAGATGAGCTCACAGTGCCTGCTCTATATCCCAGCAGCCCAGACGTGTGGGCGTCATACCCGCTGTACCCGGCGGAGCTGTCGCCGGCCCTCCCACCCGCTTTCACCTACCCCTCCTCGCTCCACGCTCAGGTAACCTGCGAAACCCACGCGCCCTCCCCCACCTCCATCACCTGTGGCCCCCTCACCCGAGCACATTGCAGAAACAGCTGTCGTCCTAAAATCAGTGTCTGCTCCATTCACAGAGCACATACCACCCAGTCACTTTCATTCGCTAATATCAAAAAAAAAAAGAAGGTTAATATAAATATTCAATGCTTAATTTTTGTTTTGTTTTTCTTAGATTCAGACAAACTCTCGGATACCTTTTTTTAAACGTTTTTTAAACACATTTACACACCACCATTTTAAAATACTAGTCTGTGAATCTGCACCACTAAAGCAGGAAATGAATAAGAAATTTAATATGATTTAATCTGTTCACTGATAGAAAAATTTTTGACTATAAATGGTTAATTTATGGCGTGTAGTCCATTTTTGCTGATATCTAATGCTATTTTACCCTTCTCATGAAGAGAGCTGCTACCTGATCCCATTTCCAGGAATCAAACTAAACTAATCTCACCACTCCCCAAACCTGCAAACTGTATTTGAAGACATAAGAAAGGCATCATTGGGTTTAGCAAACTCTGACTCATCTCAGAGTTTGAAAAATATCAAACTGCCCTGACAAAATAACAATCCGAACAAATGCAAACGGAACATTTCAAACAGCAGAAGCTGAACTGCCAGATAATGTGAACTGTCCCTTTAGCTGTATGCGGTTCCTGCTTTGATCTTGAAATTCTTAAAACGGCATTTGTGTAATAAATTCAGTAATTTTTCGAGATATCAAGGCCACATTTTTATCAAAGATATAATTTATCCAAATCAGTGCAGCAGCAGCACAACTGAAGACTTTAGCACTTTACAGGTTTGCATCATCACTTGACCGTCACCTGCTTCATTAATTAAAACCCTTTTCTTCCACCAACCATGATCCAGTTTGTTGAAGTCTAATCTGCACAGCTCCACTGTGAGTTCACATAACAGTTCAGTATTGATCTTTTGAAATTCTTCTCATGAAGCTTGTTTAGTTCTGACTGACCCTAATGAGATCTCAATATTACATGTACTGTTTCTGAATTTGTGTTTACTGATTGGTTTTTAAGCTTGCATTAATCTTACCGCACTGGTGCTCAAAGCGTTGCCGTATACGTGCATCTAGCTTTACCTTGCAGCCCTGCTCTGCATTATATAGAGTATATTTCCGTGTGGAATGCAGATACTAAGGTTATTTAAGTTTAAAAGGCCCCCAGCGAAGACACTAAAGCTGAAGCTCAGATGATGTCAGAATTTGAAATAAGTGCGAGTTGAATCTGCCTAGCTGGCGTTTTTCCATAGGCGTCGGATATGTGAGCACACACTGACACACTCATCCTCAGTCTGGCTTTGTGATTTCATTGGGGGGGATTGTGGTTGGCATCTCACACAGTCCTCTGACCGGGAGTACATGCTGATGTTAGACATATTTCTACGACATTATATATGTATATAAACAGGTCTTACGGCAAACACTCAAGACTAAAGCATCAAATCCAATTTCTATTAACCTGAGCTCAGCTCTCTGGCTCTTTGATTAGTCAGCTACTGTCATCTCCTCTAGTAAGAGCACGTAATTGGGTTATTGGGTTGCTGGTAAACGTTAGCAGTAGATTTCAGAAAAACATTAGGCCTTTTTGCTGCGTATTGTTATGTGAGTTATATTTGAAACAAGAACAAGAGGTTGTTTTTATGCATGCATGTGGCCATTAGTAATAGATAATCTTTCTTTGTAGCGAACAAAGAGTACATTGTCTCACTATTTCATCCCAAAGACAGCGCAATGTCCACTCCCAACTAAATGTGACATTAAAAATCTGGAAAATCTGGAAGTAAAAGGGGGAATTCAGCTGTTCACATACTCCCTTCCTTGCAAAGAGTTTGATTAAAAACAATAATAATATCTTTATGTCCGTTTATTACCTATGAAATGACAGCCAGCATCTGATTAGATTAGATTAGCATAAAGACTGGAAACGGTTACATTTGATTTCCCCTATCTCTGCAACTATCTGACAGATAAAGCCTGTCATATTTTTTACACTGGCTGTTGTGGAGACAAGAAAATGTGCTGAGTATCGAGCTTAGGAGGTGGTAGTAGGTTGTACTGTAAACTAAGCTAAGCTACAGACTCCTGTAAAAGTTTGCATCTCTTTATTTTCAAAATCTCAAAAATTGTAAAACCCAGCATTTAATGCACCTTCAGCTGGTACAAATGTTATTTTATCATCAGAAGTAACAAAGTGGAAATAAAAATAATGGTCAAGGAGTGTATAAAAAAGCAAAATAATTCAACATGCTGCTTCTAAGTCAACTCAACAATAAAATAAAAAAGCGGAAACATGTGAAACTACAGTATATGCATTTTTTTTTCCCTGACATTGTACAGCTGTGTCTTCAGAAAATGTTTCTCAGCTGTGTTCTTGAGACTTTAATGTTTCACACGTCACACAACTGGTAAACGTCTGATTGTTCACCTGGTAATGTGACATTATTTTAACACATTTGTATGAATATAAATTCCTGTACAAATGTGTGTTTAGATTCGCTGGCTCCCACCTGCAGATGGAACTCCTCAGGGATGGAAGTCCAGGCAGTTCTGCTGAAGTATGTGTGAGTAACATACAACATACACACACACACACACACACACACAACGCCTCATCCTGCTATAACAAAAAAGTCTACATTGTGTTCTGTACTGAAATTACTTTAGTAAATATTATGACACTTTGTTTAAACAGACGCTGCGATATTCCTAAACATATGTCGAGAATAATCATAAGGTGGTACTCGGTGCACGTGGAGTGTACGTCAAGTGAGCAAACTGCCAAAATAACCAACTAATTAGTCACATTTCTGCAAGCTGATTTTAAACACATTCACAACTCCCTAACACATTAGCCCGTTAGGAGCACATGTGGGAGTGTGAATACCACTAAGTCAGTGAAATTGGGGCCATCTTACACGAGATGAAAGGTGCAATTTAAAGGGGAACTCTCAGGTCACAGAGGGTCGACTTTGCCCATTGATGTCCTGTTTAAGCTAGGGCATCAAAGGCAGCAAGTCAAACAGAATTTACAACAAGCTTCGATGCCAGTGTTCTAATAAAAGAGCTGGATAGAGCTCCGCAAATATGACTAAAATGCTAATGTCAGCTGCTTTGATCGGTAATTTCATAATAACCACTGGTGAAAGTCAATCAGTGCATTTACTCAAGTACTGACAGGCTGAAATGCCAGGAGGAGGTGAGAGGAGAGGTGATAATTTTCAGTGGATTTGTCAATAGGAGCAAAGTCTTCCACATTATTCCTTAATATAAATGTATTGATCGGAGCTCTTTTAAGCACAATTGGAGTGCTTGTTTCACCTCTGAGTATAATTTTCCATGATTTTGGGTTTGATCGTCTTACGTTGAAATTCAATCAAGAAGTAAATCTGGTTTAGGGTTATTCGTAGTTTTTGTGTAAGACGAGAAGAAGTTATTGGTTCCACATATCTGGCTGCCTGCTAGTTATTATTCTTGTATGTGAGGAAAAGTTTTTTTTATTATTATTGTGCACACATTTTACGGCAACAATTCCACAATAAACACTGAATATTGTCCTATAATAGTGTTGGTAGTGTACAGCAGATATTAGGGTGCGTTTGTCATTTTGTCAAACCCTGGCAGGATGAAATACATTTTTAATTTAAAAAAATCTTTTTTGGCGTTTCTGCATTATGAGAAAGTACACAGCAGAGAGTTATAAAGGCGACGGGACGAAGAATGAGGAGAACGGAGAATGTGATGCTCCAAAATGTCGTAAATGTGGAATATGCACCATGAACTGCTGAGGTACCTGAGTACTGCTGGAAGGGCCATCTTTATGAATCTTAATTTAAAAACCATTAACATGGGGCTTTATTTAAAATAAATTACATATGAGTTCATTTTAGTGGCGCTGCAGATGGCACACGGGGCAGTTGGCCTCTAATAAGCGCTTTGATAAGTATGTGAGTCAAGCGTAACCATGCATGAAGTGCGGCACATGTCCTCGGCTCTCTGATTCAGACAAACTGAACGCTGTCGCGCTTGCAGAAAAACAAAACCACAAAGCACAACAAATCCCCTGCTAGCCTGTGTATCTGTGTACAGCCGACTGTGTGTCGACGTGCATGTGTGTCGTTGTGTGTGTGTGTGTCTGCACTCGGCGCCAGTCACTCTGTCACCAGATCCCTCCCCCTAACGTCTCGGGACAGGAAGAAACATGCTCCTCCAGCCCCTTAGGGAGTCAGTGGCAAGTGGGTGGGTGGGTGGCGGTAGCATGGAGGCTAACATTCATCAGGCTGTTGATTGGTGCTAGTCCTCAGCTGTCCCCTTTCAACTCTGCATCATAGCTTACATGTCTTTTGCCGGAGACTTAAACATCTACTGCATGGGGGTGGGGGTTGGAGGGGGGAGCAGTTGGAGTGCGTCAGTGTTTTTAAGGATTTCATCTCAGTCGGGGGTTAAGGAGGAAGGGAGTGGAGGAGGGTGGGGCTTGGTGGAAGTAATTATTGCTCTATCAAACCAGGAGGAAGTCATTTGGCCGGTCAGCCTGCCCCAGTGGATATTAGCCCCTCAGTAAAACAACAACATCCCCACATCCGGTTCACAGTGGAGGGTGAAGTGAGGCTGAGAAGTCCAAGTCAGGAAACTGTAATAATCCCAGGCAACAGACAGGCAGATCTACACGTATGCAGGACACTCCAATTATGAATCGTCTTAACGAAAACTCATTTTATTCATGCAAAGTACCAAAAAACAAAAAGGGGTTTCTCACTTATTCTGCTGTTTATTTGCGCTGATGCTACAGAATTTGAAATTCTGTGAGAAGAGTTTTGTATCTGGGGGGAAAATAAGTTAACACGGCCTCGCTGCTTTCCAGAAACAGTATCTCTGTTACTCTGCAAAACCACAGACCTCAGTGTGAACACTTTTCTACCAAAGACACGCACCCTGGGAAAACTGTTGACACTGAAGTCTGTGCAGTATGTAAAAGAGCTCAACAAAAATTGTACATTTGACTACAAACATGTTATTTCTGAACCTTTATTAACAAAAACACACAAGAAATACACACAGCGTACAGTAAACATGTAATAGAAGTTGAAATAGTTTCCAACATTTTCTGCCTTCAGACATATTTTCTGAAGGCCCCTTGTGTAAGCAGTGTATCTGAGGTTTTTTTATTTGTACAACATGCTCTTTGTTGTATCTATGGAAAAAAAATGAAGCAGAGTGTCATGGTGTAGAAGTAGAGCAGCTGGGAAACAATAAATAGTCTCATAATATTAGATACAGTATACACATGCTTACCACTTTCCAAAACACATTCCTGAACCATTTTATAATATGTCTTAATAAAGCCATTGCAGCTTAGCTCACACTGAGGAGACTTCATGTGGTATAAATTCTAATTAAAGTTTGTTTGTGTTTGTCTTTATATACTTGTGGACAAATTTTGTTTCAGTACCATTGTAGTGAGGACATTTTAGTTGGTCTTTACAACATCAAAAGGCTTTTTAAGGGCCAAGAGAAGGTTTTAGGGTCAGGGTTAGAAATAGGTTTTGGTTAGGGGCAAGGGACTGGATCACGTCAGTGAGTGTCCTCGCACATATAGAAAGACGTGTGTGTGCATGTCTTTTTCTTATGTGGAAAAATTTATCACACAAATTTTGTTTTGATACCCTTGCGCTGGTGTGTCTACTCACAACGTAGCAAAGCAAAGTCTTGTATACTTGGACTGTGATACTTTTTAAAGGTCATTTTTAGGTTTAGGTTTAACTCGAGGCAAAGGTTCGGGTTAGGCACTTGATGGTTAAGGTTGGGGTGGGGGGCTACGGAATGCATTATAGTCACTTACAAGTATGATGAGCCATAGCTCTGTGCGTGTGAGTTTCTTAGATTATCTGGCCTGACCCACAACACAGTCATTTAAAGCTACAACTTGCAGCTTTTAGGAATAAATATCTAGCTGTAGCATCAGACTCCAACAAGGGCATCAACTGTTTACACTGTGTCAAAGCCTGTGGTATCTGTGCATCAGCATGTGACACACGCACAGTATTTGACCTTATCTAATTGGTCAGAAGGATGAGCCTTACTCAGAAATTTTATAGGAGAATATCTGGACTGCGGCCAGAGCAGCAGTGGCACCGTTGGTACAGTGGCCTCCCACCAACTACAGGGTCTGAGGTTTGTACCCGGCTCTCCCTGACCGCATGTCAGAGTGTCCCTGGGCAAGACACTGAACCCACAACTGCAAATATATATATACATATGTGGTATATATGTGGACTGCTGCCGGTGCTTTTCTGTGAGACCTGTTACAAAAATGTCCACGGTATCTCTACACAATAAAACTAGTAATAGAGTATATTTCTTTGTAAAAATTGTAGAAAAAGTCACATACTATAGCTTTTATATGTGAGAATGAGTTAGAAGGCTAAAACACATGGTGGATTAAGGTTCTCAGTAAGCATGAGGACATATATTCTAAAAGTCCAAATAAACATTCATGTGTCTGTCTTGTAACCATAATTTAAAAGGAAATGTTTGTCATTTCGTACAGTAAACAGTCAGTGTTGAGTTAACTTGTGTTTGCTCCGTATGCAGCCCTGACATTTTTGCAGCTGCAACAGACCTTGAGTGTGTTTTTTTTTATTTTTTTGGTTGGTTGGTTTTTTTTGAGCATAGGGGGCCGTGCTGGCCCTGTTACACGAGGCAAGTCATAAACACAGTTACATGTGTAATTATGTGAACTTAAGCAGTGGTGTTAGTTATTTTTGCAATGTAATCGGCAAATCGAAGCACTTGTGCAACACTTAAGTGCAAATTTTAGCTGCAAGACGACTAGAATAAACTTGAACTGAGGTTATGGACAGTGGCTGTATGTGTTGCATCAGTGCTGTACAATTTGTCCGCTATCAATGGGTCACGTGCATTCACAAAAGAACAATCAACGTTTGTGAATTGTTAACTCATGCTGAAGGTGGTTGGTGACAGTAAAGCTTCACAATGGAAATGAAGAGAAGCTCCCAACTCCAGAGTCCTGGGAGGGTTGTGGTTAGTCAGTGGTTGTCTTGGCATCCAAAGGACGGGTACCACTCACGGTCAGAGTATGTGAGTTGCGTTAGGAAGTGTAACAGTGGGAAACTTGAGTGTGAGTGTATGTGTGCGCAAGAACAGCTGAAAGTGAGTGTTCAGCCTCTTGAGTCATGGCTGGTATATGAATTGTCCTAATCACCTGGCATTCTGCCTGTCAAAGGAAGTCCCATTTTTAAACTTCGTTCTCAGCAGTGCTGCATTATGCAAGTTGAAACAGGTAGCTGAAAAGGGTCGACTTTTTAAACGTGCTGTATTGTGAGTTTTTGTTATTGTAATGCCCACGGAGGCTTAGACGATTCATCCATCTGAATGTTTGTAAAGCTGAATTATATTTGACATTTGTGCTCTGGCACAGAGCTAGGTCCAAAGCCGCACTAATAGTGGACATTAATGCCTGGTGAACTGGAGAGAAAGGTAATCCGGATTTTCCATCTGACAAGATGGTGAAGTGCGTGCATGCGTGTGTGTGTTTGTGTGTGACTGCCTGCCCTGAGGACCTTTCGGCCAAGAGCACGACAAAACCGCTGGTTCCTTTGCAATGTTGGACTAATTCCCACTGGAGAGCTGGGCCCCCTTTTACAAGGAAGTGGGACTTTATTCTTTCACCCCCTACTGACATTACACACAGACACACAGGTCTCGTCCCCGCACTAGATCCAAGGAGGTAGATACATGTCAGCAGCTGCATTCATCACCACCCAGCTCCAGCAGCTATTGCTGGTATGTGAGAAACACAGCCAGGGCCTAAAGGCTTTTCTAAGGATTAAAGGGGCTTCAGATGGGGCTTTTTTCATGGCCGAGCTGCACAGGTAGAGATCTTGAAGAATCAGACGGATGTGTTTACAAGTTTAACAACAAATCAGCCAGATATTACATTTTAACTGGCAATTTTTTGAATAAATAGTTCAGCTACAAAGTAGTTTTTCCCATTATATTTCCTAGGACAAGAAAATCAGAAGACACTTAAACAATGTTTATGTTATATGATTTGTCACTATGATAGGCTTTATATCATCGGGGCACATGAATGCGTCTGTCGAGAGGTTTGTTGCTCCTGTGCTGGAGTTGCCTGCACCAGTAATGTAAAGTAGTAAAGTTTGACCATGCCCCAACTGATTGTGGATTTTTACGCTATATTAAACCAATAAACCAACATTTAACACGGAAACATTTATCTAAAAAAATTTTTCATTCTGAACATCATGAAAATTCTTTATCACACTTATTATTACTTATTTACTCTTATCAGTCTTATTTTGTTAAATTTAAACTAAATGACGAGCACAAATCTGCCTGTGTAGGTTTTCCACTAATTATTTACCATTAATGATCAGTTTTTAATTGTTTGCCTGACAAAATGTAAGAAAATATTAAAACTGAAGTTAAAATACCCTGCTTTGTTTGACTAACAACTCAAAACCCCAAAATATACAGGATATGTGTATTTTATTCTATTAGAGTTGCTGCCAGTTAATTCTCAGAAGTTGTTACTACTAGTTGTTTAATCGATTATGTTACTTGTTATTGCAGATTTTTAAAAAATGAACCCATAGTACAACATATGTTTGGCTACTACTTTCTGAAAAGGCAGATTTCACAAGATATAAATTAATAAAGTAAACCCTGATGGATTTATCAATATTTCTAGGGATTATGGATCCATAAAACAAGTGGGATCTTGTCAGCATTATATTAGTGATATATAAAGCATTAGTAAACTGGATATCAATTATTAATGAAACAAATGCTGCCGTGTTATTGTGGTAACTGTGATTGTGAAATGTGTTTTGCAGCTGGAAAAGAAAAGCCTTCCCATTTTTTTGGTTCAGGTTTCCTGTTTCGTTATTAGGCAGCTTATCGCTGATGCAGTGTATCGGGAACAGTATGTGTGCTGATAAGGTAAAATGAGGGGGCTCTTATTTTGAAAAAAGCCTTCGCAGTGAGGGATCACACAGCTCAGGAATCTGTTTAATGACAAAAACAAGAACGAAAACCGTTTACATACATTTTAAAAAGCAGCAGTATGGTTTCCTTTTTTATGTGTGCCTGAGCAAAGCGCTGTCAAACGTTGAGTGTAAATTTGATCAGGACTTCTTTTCTCCTCTCTATTTGCAGCACGAGATCAATGTGCACTGATAACACAGGAAGGAGCATTTGCTCTGTGGAGCCGAGCTGGAATAAAAACAAAACCAGTGCACACACTTCCATGAGAAACCGAGCCACCTCCCACATTCTCAAACACTCCCTGTTTACCTATCTCACATCATGCGCCTGGGCCAAGCTATTGGATGTAACACATTAAGCCCGCATGTCACTAAACCTTTTCCTAATCCGCGCAGACGTGTTCAATGATCAACCCAGTCTTTAACCTTGGTGTCTCAGCCAGAACAAATACGGTGGTCTGGAGGTATGCGTCGCATCAGCTTAGCCAAGCGACTGTACAACGCATCGATTCTTTATCCTCCACTGAACGCGCAACAGGGCATTAGCTAGGCCAGCCGTGGTCCCAACTTGTCTCCGTGTCTTCGCCTGCAACAGTCTGTCTCTCTGTCTCCTAAGGTCATGTTTAGTTTACTAATTGTTTATTGTTCCAAGGAGTTTCTCCCCCATCCTGAGCCGGGGTTACAGCGGTCTCCAAGAGATGTCTATTTTTGGTGATGCATGTGAAGGGGGTTCGGAGCGTTGACCTTTCTCTTCAGGCTGCTGGTGATGTGGGGGGACGTAAGAGGGGCGCCGTGGTGCTGAGGGATCATGGGGGATACGTGTATTAGGCAGAAGTTCAACCTAAGTTTTCAAAGCAATTGTCAGCTGACATCCTGTTACGGCTGGAGAATTTAGTAAAACTGTCTTTCTAAGCGAGCGCACCTTCGCTATTTTACATGTCAAATTCAGTTTACAAGTCACAGGAAGTACTAAACAATATGAGAATCCAGGTTTGCAGCTCCGGAGGAGCTTTGTTGAATCCGAGAAACTGACTCTAGAGAAATCAATCAGTGTGAGATATGGGGCACGTTTTAACAGAAAGCCTCTCTTATTAATAGTGGTGGGAAGTTTGAGAAGTGTGGGCGTTTACCGGGCACAGAGCTTCCAATGAAAGACACTATCAAGTTGTGTTTTGGGGAAATGGGGAAAGTATGTTTTGGACCTTGACTAATTCTAGAAGAGCAAAAACTTGGCCTTTATTACAATGATTTTTGAACACTCTGGTTTTAATTTGTCCCACATCGTAATGAAAGTGTAATCCTAAGCTGCTGGAGCACGCCAACAATACCACACTCAGCTGACATCTTGTTCATCACAGATGTGATCGGGTCATAAGAAACTGTGAGACTCAGTCCAATGTGAGTTCAGTTCTAAGGTACTGAAGACTTGGAAAAATCATAAACGCAAAACAGGGCGAATGGAGAAGATTAGAGCCACTGTAAAAAAGAATTTGCATTCTGGATTGTTTCTGAATTGTGACTTTGAATTTTAAACTCTCACCTTATTGTTTTCTAATTGAATTCATTAAAAACTAGCAGCTAATGCTAGTCTTACATCTGAGAGGCCTGAAATAAAGATCACAATTAATCATGAGCCCTTGATAATTGTACGCAGTCCTGATGTTTTTTTTTAAATACCACACAGTCCTGTCTACAACAATAAAGTAAAAATCACCATCACCGCTTCAAATTCCCCATAAACCTGAATCTCCTAACTAAATCACTCTGCATCCTGTGTGTCCTCAGGTTCCTGATGTGTGATGGTGGCCGTGGGCGGCTGTGACGGGCGTTGCTGATTGTTTCTCATGTCCAATTAGAAACCAGGAGGTCTGACCTGGCTCCGGCTCCTGCAGCAGCGTGCCGTCGGTGAGTTTGTAGCATCGGACTTTGCGACCATTGATCCCAACAGGCGAAGACGAAAGGTGTAAATCTCACCTCGCCACCAAAGCGGCGTGGCTCTCACCCCGGCAGTGTGGATCTGAAGAAAAAAACAGCATCACACTGCCAAAGACTTCTGCTGGAATGAACATAACCGCACCGAGCTGTATTGACAACGTGTCACCTTTCATCTAGTGCATGTTTCAGCTTTTTGCTCAACACAAAAGCTCTTGACAACAAACACACAATTGCACTAAATAGAAGTGTGTGTGTGTGTGTGTGTGTGTGTGGTCTTGGCATCATGTAATTTGAGAAACTGAGGAGAAAACTAGAAACATGTTTTGTGCATGTGTATATTAGTGTGTTACTCTACTTTTGCATGTGCAGTTTTTACAGGAGCGAGTGTGTTTGCGTCGTGTTCCACATGATCCCCTGTGTTTTCATTAGTGTACAAGGTTTGTGTGCAGTGACCATGGCAACCTCACACCTTCTCCCCTTTCTCTACATGTCTCTCTCAGGCAGCAGCATCAGCCTCGTGGGCCTCAGGACATACCAGATCCCAGCCTCCATCACACATCGAAGCCCCCACCGTCCCCACCCTCCTCAAAGTCCCTCCATTTTTTTTTTTTTATACTGTTACATACTCAAGATTTACCGGCAGCACTTTGGCTACACCTCGTCTGATACCCACACGAAAAGGTACCGGCCATGTACGACAAAGGTGCACACGCCCTTTGTTTACCGCCTGACTGCACGGCCTGTCTCAACCTTAGCAGGCGTCGCGCTTTGCGTTCTGTATATGCAAGTGCGACCAAAGGAGTGCAGATGCCTTTTATGCAGCCATGTTGCAAAGCCAGACATGGACGTGTGGCTAAAGTGCAGCTGGGAAATTGTATTATATGATTATAATTATTACTATTCTGTATATCATTCATATTAATGTTATTATGATTATCAAAATACATGTTGAAGCATGACTTTGCAAAAAAAAAGAAATGAAAAACAATGCTGTACATTTTTAGATATTTTAAAGAAATACAAAAAGGTATTTTTGTAATCAAGACAATGTTTCAAATGGTTCTGTTTTTGTTGAGTTTAAGTGTGCTAGGTTTTTTTTTTCCTTCCTGTTTTGTGCCATTATAAAATGGCGAGTTGCTCTGCTATACCAAAGCAGTCTTGTTGGTTTGCTCTTTTCTACATACCGTGTGGATTTAGGTTTTCTCATGTGCGTCTGTCTGTGTCGTGTCTTTACCCGGTGAAGCAAACGTGTTTGTCCGATTTGCTTTGAGTCGACTCGAGCGGTCGATGTTGACGCTGAGTGACAGAAATACACCCGATCCAGCTCGTGATTTTGCAGTTTAAGGTAATCAGACGTGTTAAAAGAGGCACTGACAGAAATAAGCCATCACTGGTGAAGGTACAGTGACCCCAGAGACTGCAACACATAGCAAACTGAGCCCTGCTATAATTAGAAAGTTGCTCCTTCGTTGTGTAGCAGGAGGACGGCAGCACAGTATAGAGAAACAAAAGACCAAAAGCATCCTTTTTACACTGGAGAGCCATCTAGGCTAGTGGAGCTGTTCCGTTTTTGACTGCTTTCTAGTCCTCAATCTGATTTCTTATGAAGTATGACATTTTTTTGCTGCATGTCTCTTTCGGTGTCACTCCAAAGAGCCACTCTGCATCTGAAAGGATATTCACTTTAAGCAATTTGTCTCTTTTGTCTATTTTTAGGGAGCCGACGTGATCCAACCTGCTTTTGTAAATTTAGATTTTACATAGTGGGGAGTGGGTGGGGGAACAAAGCCTTTTGTAATCTTGTGTATTATGGGCCTGCAATAACGTCTTTGCTGTAGACAGATCGAGTGATCATACTTCTGTAACATTTTGACGCCAAAATTCTCATTTATGTGGCATTTGTACAAAAACGAAGCGTACTTTTCTTAAGATGCTAAGTCACGTTTCACAGTGATGTGAAGTCGAAAACTGAAATAAGAAAACAATCTTCCCTGTAATGTTTGCCCAAGTGTGTACAATCATATTGGATCGGTTGAATCATATAGTCAGTGTTTGTAATGAATAATAATAATAATAATATGCACATCATCTGAAGCAGTTTTTGCTTTTACAAATATTTTTAAAGCCAAGTGTGGCAGCAAATTTATTAGAACAAGTATTTATAAGGTGTGTGTGTGTGTGCGTGTGCGTGCGTGTGTTTTTATGGGTATTACATTTTTAAAGTTCATAGAAGATACCCATCGTATAATTCATTGTAAGTATTATTGTAAGTTTAATTGTATATTCATTTGGTAGATTTTGTAGAGCTTCTTTTTGTTTGAATCTGTCTGATTGGAACATACTGTGTGTGATAAATGAATGCCGTTTTACCTACATAATTCACTGTGAAATCCAGAGAAAAACAGGCTCTTTGAAAGAATGGATCCTTTTGTGTTTTGCCAGCAGTACGGTACAGATGTTCCTGGATGTTAATGACAATGATCCCTTTTTATTTCTTTTTTTTTTTTTTTTTGGTCAACGCAAAATATTCCTCTCTTGGTTTCAGTATACCGTGTGCGTATCTGTGTGTTCTGTGCATGTTCACGGCATGTGTGTGTTCTTTTCTTTTTTCTCGATGCGTAGAGTACTGTCGATATTGTACTTTAGCCTCTGTAAGGAGAAACTGTATTTCAGTGAATTGCAGAGATTTGTTTGTTTGAAACAAAAAAAAAGGATCAAAATGAGTTTTTATTAAACTGTTAAATGAAGACATTTCAGTCCATCTGCCATTAAAGATTGACGTCATCCTCGTCATGATTACATGTTTTTCTTCCTTAGAAATTATTTTGCTATATTAAAACTAATCAGGTATCTAATCAATCATTGAATTAGGCTGTTAGTGAAATCCTGATAGGACAAACCAATACAGAGCAAACTTCAATCAGTTGGAAAAATTTACCTTCTTAATGAACTTTGTTACTGCATTCAAATGTCTGTGAACCAAAATCCCAGTGTGTTTGGCCTGAATGCACAATAATTCAGCCTTGCTACCATTTTGGTATTGCAATGATAATCCTGCCCAGCTGTTTCAAAATCATTTTCCCACCCCGGTCACAGAACACCTGCAGCAAAGTGTTTTGTTTTTTTTTTTTTGAAACAAATTTTAATTCCTGAAGGTTTAATATTTGTTAACCAGAGGCTCTAAGGTGAGAGCCAGAGCATAGAAAACCGACTAAAGCACACCACCCAATCACTTGACTGAAAACTGTTCATCTGGTGGAACAAATGAACAGTTATGAAAGTAGTTTAATAATAGACTAAAAGCTGACACTTTTTGTAGTCTGAGGTGTCCTATCAGCAGGTTTACAGACATCACTTTAATCATTATGGAGAAAATGCTTTTTGGGCCAAACAGATTTTTTTGTTCTTGTTGTTGATTTTTTGTCCAGCTCTTTTAATACATGTATGGGGCAGAATCAATGGTTGAAATCCCAGTACTCGTGTGGAGTTGGCCACACAGTAACAGTAAGTTACAGTTTGTCCAGCAATGGCCTTGGATACACGTGAAATCAGTTTACTGGATTAGCTGCCTTCACCCAGTCACACAGACCAGCTTGCTATTCTCATAAGATAATGAACCTGAAGACAAATATAGTTCGGGTTGCAGAAAGACATTTGCCTGCACGGTGGTGAAGGGGGTTACAGCTGCCACCTCACAGCTAGAAGGTCCCCGGTTTAAATCCCTGCCCTGATGTGGCCTTTCTTTGTGGAGTTCTCGTGTTCTCCCCATGCTTACGTGGGTTTCCTCAGGTCGTCCGGTTTCCTCCCACGTTAGGTTAATTGGACACTCAATTAACCATAAGTGTGAATCATGTCTGTCTTTGTTGGCCCTGAGACAGACTGGACACCTGTCCAGGGCGGACCACGCCTCTCGCCCAGTGATGGCTGAGGTAGACTCCTGGAACCTCCAGCAGGACAGGCACTTATCGATCAAGGTGGTGAGCCATAAAAACCCTGAGAACATGTGATGTGGATAATGAGAAATATTGTCAGGAATATGTAATAAAAAGGTCAAACAAAAGCTTGCAAAGTGATGGGTCCCTTCAGTCAGTCTTTGAGCTCTGCATTTGAAGATAATTAAGTCTAGATTTTGACATTTTGACTGCGTGTAAAGATTCCATCCACCTGCATGAAGCTCATTTCCTCTTCCTTGTCACACTTGTCACTGGATAACACCTCCTCCACCTCCCAGGAGGCCATTAAAATATGATGTGGGATCCTATAAAGTAGTTTGTGTACCCGGGGAGCTGCAGACCTCTTCCTGCCCTCTATAAGAATAGCCCGCCTAACCCAGGGGCTGGCTACTCCAGAGACACAGGCCACAGCCAATTTAGTTTCTCTCTTTGCTGTCTCCACTGCCTTCTGTCTGCTCGCTCACGCCAGGTGGCAGAGACTCGTCCATGCCTGGGGGGGTGTCAGAGCAGACTAAAGTGGGGGATAAAAGTGTTTGTGTGTACATGTGCACCGGCAAAAGGAGATATTCATCTGGGGGCACAAAGTACACACACACACATGACTGGCAACACTTTGTAATGGTGTTTCTCCCTTTGACAAGTCCATTAAAGGGGTGTTTCTGTTCTGTTCCGCTCGTCCTCTTCCAGCGTTGATATGCCAAACAAACGTCCTTACTGAAGAGTCAAACTACAGGTAAACTGAAAATCTCATACCTCTCTACATTGGGACAGAGTCTTTCTGTACAGTACAGTAACACACTGACCACTTCTCACTGTAGGAGCCGATCGTGGTAGCAAACAACTTACTGCATCTTTGTTTTCACGCGCCATCTTGCGAGGATCCGTCTGCCTTCCTGTTGGTGAGTTGGAGTCTTGATTGAAAAAGAATTGCCAAGGTAGGTCAGTGTCACTTCCTGTTTGCCCCATTTCCATCAGATTTGAACAATCAATGACTAAATTTCTCTTTTTCCAAACAAAACAAAAGTTAAGCAGGTAGCACATACCTTACAAGATGGCACCCATGCCCATAAACAATAAAACGATGATGTAATTTTACAATCACGTCATCCTTTCACTGATGACTAAATAAACACTGGGCAATTAGCTGCTAACATGCTGGCTGATGAAAATGCAGATATTTGTTGCACCAGCTGTTTTTTTCAAATTTTTAATACTCTACTGTTGGACACTTAATTCTGGGAGTTATGTGAAATGTGAGATTTTGTGCCAGTTCCATCAAGTAAACATTTGGTTCACAGTCATTTGGATCCACTCTGGACATTGTGATTCTGCAGGATTCCAGAGCAATCCAACAATATTTTAGTCTGTTCAAATACAGATAATTGAGTCTGCAGGGCTAAAAACAGAATTTTGTACAGTAGAATAACTGTATTTTGGAACAGTTTTTAATACAGTGACCATGTAATGTCTCTGCCACAGATCCTATCTTGTTAATCATCTCTCCCCACTGATCAATCCTCACAATAGCTCCAAACTTTCAAGGCTGGTAAAAATCTGAGCGTCCACAATGGCTCGAATTTAAAACGTGTTTCAAACTCTCGAGGGATCCAATATTCAGCACTGACTAACTGGTGACTCATCATTCAGCAGTCTGCTAAAGTCTGCACAGTCATTGTCTAAACACAGATTAGCCAAAAGGGGCTTGTTTCTTCTTGGAAACGTTGCCCAACCAAAGAGCCCTGACACTCCCCACCGCGCTGCTGGTGCCTTTGCTGATTGTTACTCGTTCGGATAAGCTGACGACTTCAGAGTGAGTCAGTGAATTTGATTTCGCAGCGGGGGTGACAGGTTTCCTTGTCGCGACCCCCTCGTCCCCACTCTTGTCTCTGTCCACCTCGCACTATTTTTCCACCTTCTCCTCCTACTCTCTCATCCTCAGCCTCCACCTCCCTTGGGTTGGGCCCCTGCCTAGTCTCACAGCAATCAAAACACTGAAGGTTAACTCTCCCACAGCTTTCCTGCTTCTCACTGCTTCCATGTTGCTTCAGCCCACCCTTTGTTTCCAGATAACTACACTGAGATATTATTTTAATCATTTGAACCGAGATCCAATAACTGTGTAGGTGTGTGTGTGTATCTGAAATAACAGGGTGTGTGTCATCTGATGACTTGACTGAGGATGACATCATAGTATGACCAGGGCCCTTCCTCTCAGGAAATATGGAGCTCCACAGCGCTGTCACCTGGTCATGAACAGACATCACAGCATCAATCTCTTGGCTGTGGTTTTTTAATGTCTAACATGAGATCATTCCCATAATAACTGCTGGAAGAAGATTCTCATGCTTTACTTGGATAAAAGCACCGTTAACTCTCTACGAGTATTTAATAGCAGAGATGTGTCGGCAAAAACGTCTGTGAATTATCAAAGCTAGTTAGTAAATTAATGAATCACAAATTTTGATGTGTAAGCAGTGGTCAGTAGAGCTGACTTGAATTATATGAAATATTTAGTACATTATCAAGTACATTATGCTGGGGATGTCATTTAGAAGCATAAGATGGAAAATAATAAAGGGAAAATGCAAGACATAGTTTAGTAAATGTTCTTATTTTAGATTATTTAGAAAAAACGTGTAGATGTAGAGCATTAAACTACCATGGCTTTGATGAAAACACAGTATTTATGATGCACTGTAATAATATTAACATACATTTGCAGCTTTTAAAAAATAAATTCAACATGTTGTTAAATAAAAAATATTGTGTTTTCTTAATTTAGTTTTGTGTATTTGACTATGTTGCTTTGAATTGCAGCTAGTTGAGCTTTCAAGGCCACCGTAGGGTTTGATCAGTTCTTTGGCATCTTTTGTAATATTTTAATATGAAGTATCATGGGTGCTTCTATGTTAAAAATGCAAAGTGTGAAAAAAAATCACTTTAGATTCCCACCAATCTATTTTTCCTGCACTCAAATCTGCAGGCTTACGGTCCCGGAGCCTCTCGACATCTGAGGGGTCTCAGAGGACTGAACTCCCCACAGTGGATCCAGAGGCAAACCGGTGTTCAAAGCAGCCCCACTTCTTCCAGATTAGCCTGGTGCATGCTGGGCTTATGCCTCCATGAAAGAGGGGGCCACTCAGGGCTCGGTGGGGGGGCTGCGATCGATTGACGTTAGATGTCAACTCAGGCTGTTTAGATGTGCACGGGTGTCTGTTGGATAGTTAGCAGTTGCATGTTGGTTGATTTTAAAAGTTCGGCAGTTTGACCCCCAGACTCACATGTACAGGGCAAGACATTGGGCCCCCAAACTATCCAATGCCATCCGGTGTGAAAATGTGCATCACATGTGGACACGTGATCTGCTGTGGTGACCCCAAGCTCATGGGATAAGACGAAAGAAGAAAAGAAAATGTTTCTAGACATTTGCCTGATGTGAGACAATAAAACACAATCAGAATAACAACCAGTTCGCATGTTGTAACATATATTTTATGCATATTGTGATACCCTCTAATCTACGAAGGGCTGTTCCTGTAAAATCAATGGTGATTAAAAATGTAAATACATTTTCTTTATATAATTTTGTTTTAATGAGTTGAACATTTTTGAGCACGGGTGTTTTTTTTACTGAACTTTCATTTATTTTTTCTTCTTTTCTGTGGCATAAACGCAGGCGTGCGTCTCCCTCTTGTGACCACAGCATCTCAGTGCAAGTATGACTGAACAGCAAACAAGAAAAGTCCATGAGCAGTTTCACGACTGACGGTCATTATCCAGATCGGTCATGTGACACCCCCAGATTGGACTGTGTGTTTCTGTGTAGCTGCTCAGACCCAGAGCAGCACATGACAGACCCTGCTGTCCTCATGTGATCGGGATGGAGTCATGCTGAATAGAAGAGTTCTTCAAGGCTGGAGTGATGAGTTATTATATCAGAACCCTCTTTTATTTAACTTTTAATGCTTATTCCGTGTGATGAGGACAAGTGTTGACTTTTATCACTTATAAAGTCACAATTAACACAATTATTATTTTACTAAAAATAATAGAAAGAAACACCAGTGTACACACGGGAGACATTAAAACGTTTTATTGTTACACAGTTTATCATATATAAAAGCTGTTAGTGCAAACTGACTTGTTACATAACAAATTCTATCGTAGCTCATATTGTGTGGGTCAGTGTTGTGCTGCTTTAGCCGGATTTCTATCACGATAACAACACGTGGAGGTAAATGCTGACATTTTGTCTCAATAGTACAATGGAGATGCAGGAATGTCAGTTAATGTTGCTCACAGTGTTGAAACTCACTGTGAAACATTAAATAGTCAAAACTACTTCTGGAAACAACCTGTTACTTGGAAAATCGTATTGGAACTAATGAAACTCTGCTTGTGTAAAACTGTAAACACGTGGACGTTGTTTCTGTGAAGACACGCTCCACCTACTGACAGTCCTCAGTGCACGAGGAAACACAATCCCTCCATCTACATTGTACCAGTGTAGAATCAAAAATCTCATCAATTTCAATCAGATCCATCAGATCCAACTGTGTCTGTGGGCCCATGCAAGTAGTGATTTAAGGAAAAACGTCCTTAATAAGAGACATTCTTCTTTCACACTGACACTAATGTCGGAACTGATGTCGTTCACCTGCCTGTTTGAAGACGGTAGTTCGTATTTTAGTAGTTTGTCCGCTTCGTTTCGAGTGAAGACTGGGTACAACGTGTTGTTCAGTAGCAGCACCACAGTGTGATCGAGGCTTCGTCTCTCAAAGCTCAACACGTTAAAGTCAACGCAGTAGAATCCCATAAGAATACACTTACTGTCAGAAGGAATAAAAGACATACAAATCTATAGTGTGCCATCTATATAAAAATACATTGTGAACTTTACACTCCGGGTTACTGCTTCTTGAAAATCCTCTTAGCATCCACTCCCTCGTAGTTGTAACTCTGCAGGAATGGGAGACGGAGGTGCGTTACTTGACGAAGAGAAAACTGCATTCGTTAACATGGTGCATTAGAACAGATCTGGACCCACTGACCTGCACGAGCTCTCCGCCCACCAGAGCTCTGGTGGTGGTCAGGACGTTGTTGTTGTCTTTCCTGGTGAACTTGCCTTTGAGCAGGTCACCCTCCAGCTCCCACGTACCCTGCAGCACAGAAAACCTTCAACGTTCTGCTAATGCTGAGTTACATTTGTGTATGTTTGACAAGTGTTGCTGCCGTTGATGAGTTTCCTTTTGCACCCAGACTGGCTTCTGTCGCTTTAATAACGTCTGAATCACTCACTGAGACTTCGGTGCCATCGGCTAGGCTGTAGTCGAAAGGGACGCCCAGGGTGAAGTCGATGTCTTTGGTGCGGAAGGTGCTGGACTCTTTGATGTGAAATTTGTCCCCGGTCTGCTCGATGACAATCTTCAGGTTGTCGTGTTCGGCCAGTTTGCGCTTCATTACATTAATACCTTGTTAAACAGGAGAAAAGTGGAAAGACGTTCCTCTATTGTTGCCATTAAGAGTGTGTAAGTTTGCACAATCCCAAAGAAAGATCTTAATTTAGCTTTGACATCACCCATCTGCACAGTGGATCATTCTTGGAAACACTCGACACAGTTGCATCACTTTACTCACCCATTTGCTCCATGAACTTGTCATAGTTCTCGCTGCGGTCCACCTTCCAGGATCCGTTGAACGCCATGGCTGTGCAGGCTCAGTTGGGGGTTTGAAGGAGCTGGTGATGAAGCACTAGTAGACCGTGGGAGTTTGAACGCCCATTGGCCTCCATTTATATTCACTGTCAAACCGCCTCCCACCCCCCGACACAACCCTCCCCTCCCCTCCCCGAGCTGGCATGGAGGATGCTCTTCTTTATCTCACTTATTATCTGTCTGCTGATGTGGCCATTTAAAAAACTGTGTCAAATGTAGGGCGATTCCCGCACAAGCTCGAGGATACACTGATAAATAACAGGAGGGCAGCTCCCCTCTGGTGAATCTGGCAGAGTTAAACACTGTTGCACTGTTCTGCATGAGAAACAACGTAGAAAACAGTGGGCTGTTTGTGTGGCTAGTCATGGCCGCCCCTCGTCGGCGCCCCCTTTTCTTCCTCAATCTTTTCTTTGTCGCCCTGTTTGTGCCTGGCATGGAAATGAGTTGCGAAGGGCCTTCTCTTTGACGGTGACAACTAGAGCTGGCATGGTTACAGACAGTAGTGACCCAGAAGGGAAAATACATTACACTGGAAACGTTCTATTTGGGCAGAGTTAAACGACCGTGGCAGTGTCGCTTTATTAATGTATTTTACTTTACGCTGATTGATTGAATTTCTCTATGATTAGACTCGGTTATGTTGTATAATGAATCACAGTTTTTGACTATTTCCCCATGCAATCCAAAGTTAAGGTCAGCTCACTCACTTTTTCTGGAGCTTTCAACCGTATCACACAGGCTCATTTGTCATGGAGACAAATCTATTGATGTGTAAGCTCAGCTCAGCTGCTTCATCCAAAGCATTTTTAGGATTTCTCAAACAAGTTAACACTTTACTGACAGGTGTTAGACGCAATTAGTTAATACAACTCCTCTTCTGTCTGTGTCCAGAGGCAGGAGGACATTGAAGACACCTGACAGCCTGAATCTGTCCAAAGGTAATGAGACAATCACCTACAATCACCTCTAACACTTTGGACTTAACATGAGGATATGCTGACTGTCAACATCAATGGCAAATACGTTGATAACAAACATCAATAAAACGTCTATTGCCTTGCAGTACAGCATCCAGGTTTTTGGAATACGGCGTTATGAAACTGGTTGTATTTAAGCACTAACAGAGCTGTCAAATGTAAAATTAATTTACACACATCTTATTTGCATTTTGTTCCCACTACAATCCACCCCAACTACATTCTTACAACTCATTTTCCTTTAGAAAGTCTAGCTTTTCATTCGTTCAAGAATTATGCTGCACTGAAACTTAATCATCATCTTATTACGTCCCACACAAAAATGTACATTTAGTTGCATGGGAATATCATGGTTAGTAGACACGATTGGAGAAGCATGTGTTCGTTTAAACGGTCACTTCCAATCTTCAGCTTGTTATCTATGGCTTTAGGTTACATAAATGTACATCAGGGTTTTTAAACTTTCCTCTGATTTCCCTATATTAAATATTACTCTGCTTCTAGCTGAAAAACTCCTCCAGATGACATCAACCGCAGGAGTTTTTATCATCAGGAGTGAAGTGATCTGGAGGAGCTCTGGAAAAGCAGGTCGACCGTGATTACAACCTCCACAGTATAAGGAACAAGATAACTGAAGGTTTCTCCAAGTGATGTCAGAGATATTTTGATAAAGGGACATTTAATAGCATTTATGTGCATGTGCTACGTGAACTAGAACCAAAAGAAGCAAATTCAAAATCAGCGACGGCGTCCTTTAAGCTTGAGAATTCTTCCTCATCCTGAGCTCAATCAATTCCCTAATGTAGAACATGTGGCTGAAAGCTCCGGTAAAGACAAGTAAGTTCCCGCAGAGTTGAGGGTTGTTTCATCATATTCTTACTTCCAAGATCAAGTCTGAACTTTACCAATTAACTGCAGCTATTGTGTAGAATCACTGGGAACAAATGCATGTCTGCACTGGTGGACCCCCTGAAATTGTGAGGTGATGTGGAAAAAAACGGTGGCATTGTCCTTTAATGTACCAGCGTTGTTGTCATTTAGCATGTAACCGTGGACAATGGCTGCATTCTATGAGGAAAAAATGCATGGAGACAATGAAGAATAGTGAATACACTGCTTACACCTCACAAAGTCCTCTGACCATGAGATGCCACTTCTGTTCAACGTAACAGCATCAGTAGAAGAGCAGCATCAAGTAAATGTGATATAAAAAAAAGACACCTAGTTGTGGATGATGAGAGCACCGATCATATTTTCCAGCACACTTCACCAGCCTGGACATTTCCATATGCATGTTGCTTGGTTAAAAATACATTTGGGATCAAAGCTGCAGGATTCACAGAAGAATGAGCATAATTTGTCAAACGCAGCATGACGGATGTTGTTGTTTAGAAAAGATGGTTGTGGGATAAATCTGTGGAGGAAACCTCATTCCTGGGCTCGTGTTTCCCCCTCGTCTGATTAATGAGCTTGCTGTGTTTTTTAACATAGACATAGAAAATAATATTTGTGATTCATAGTCACAAGGTAAAACTGAAAAGAGTTCAGCTTTCGCAAGTTTGTCCTTTGAGTTTGTTCAATCATATTCACACAATCAGAGCAAAAAATTATATTTATATCTAACACAATAAATATTCTGCAGCTCTTACATGCAGAGCTGTAAAATGATTCCTGCAGGACCTTATCATGAACTGGCAGAACGTTGCATAACATAACGGTGATGAGTATTATAGTATAGTTAGTGTGTGTATGTGCTTCTTTAATCCCCTTAACTGCTGCCACTAAAGACGCTTTGGACTTTGACTCCTGACTGGAACCACCTCACACAGTGTCCACAGACTGCAGATGGGATATTTACCGTAGTAAATCTCAGCCACAACGCAATCAAGAGGCAATTACAGTTTTATGCATGTTTATCAGCGGGGAAACAACACCCAGTTCGCCCACCCTCCGCCTCTCGGACCACGTTGTGTCTGATGGTAAATATGTGGCTAAGCACGATTACGCCAAGCACCACCGCACGTCATGTAGTCATGTCACATATTGTTTTATCGCTGTATTTATATATGTGAATGTTAATGTGAAATCACACTCAGGTTGTAAAAGATGCTGCAAGACCATAAACGATTCGGGTGAAAACATCACTTACACACTAAGGCTCAGCTGACACTGGCTCACGTTTGTAACCCAGAATTACTGTGGTAAGTTAAGTTAATAAAACCAAATTTGATAACCACGATCATGTTTAAAGATAAAGTTTGGTGAATTAAACATCCTGTGTTATCATTTATCAGCAGTTGAACCTTCATAAACTCCACTTATCTGCTTCATCTGGACTGTGTAAGTATAGTTTGATCAGATTTTATTGACAGTGGCATGTCAGCTCAAGACAACTGTCTCTTAACTGTCATGACATTTTGATTGCAAAAGTTATTAAATCGTTATTGTAAGGACATGGGTGGGGATCATTGTCCAACTGAGCCCTACCCCCTTCAAAAAAGTAAATATACAACTCACTGTCTTATGGCCGTACAGAAGATCATCGCTCATATGAAGACGTTGCATTAAGGAAGATTTTAAACCACCTACTGGATTTTTGCAGCTTGTGAAATGTAAAGTGTGTTTATATTCAATGAAAGATGAATATCATTCGAATTTGGGCTGTCAGCTTTCCCTTGGTCTCTGCAAAAATACACTATCATGATTGAAATATAATTAACCAAGATAAAAGTTGGGAGAATATTCAAGATCGTAAAATAATTAAAAAAATAGTTTCTGTAAAAACTGGGATGTTGTGATGAATTTATAACTAAAAACAGAATTCAATGAATTGCCAGTGGTTTGAATCCACTGCATGTGAATGGTACAAAGACAATAAATCAAACACTGAAACTGCTAAATACAAAAATGCATAAAAAAATGACGATTTTTAAATTTTGTTTATTAGCAACAGGTTAGTTTCATGGTTAAGTATAAAAAGAGCTGAGACCCTGTATGAGTAAGTTTCATCACTCTGTGAAAAAATGTGTTCAACATCTTCACAATCTTATTTCTAATGTAAATTTGCAAAGAATTATCATCTACAGAGATGTCAACAAATCTCGTCCTACTACTAATCATAACACAGTATTGACTTATATACTGATGCTTTTTGCCCTGAGTTGTCGTTAGTGGCAGGGCAGTGATGGGAAACACTCCTCTGTGATGTTCTACTCCATCTAGTGGAACACTGCTGCAGCTGCTGCGTGTCGGCAGCCTGATGAACGTCCTCAGGTTCATATCGTGACAAAAACTTTTCAAAGTATCATTAAAATGCTCCAGAGTTGCACTTTCAGGACTCATCCTTTTTTGCTCAATTATGCTTTGCAAAGTTTACTCACACTCTCGAGTATATGGAGTATTTTGTCTTAAATGCCACAGGTTTGCATATTTAAAAGCTGCACCTGTAACATTTTAATTAAACCAACTCAATTACAACTTTTTATCAGGCTTGTTTGGCATTTGGTGGTGATTTCCACTGTCTTCCAGCCATTTGTAACTAACGCCTGCCTGCAGATGCAAAGCCGGAGATGCATACGTACATCCGTACTGTAGGAAAAAAGCACAACCCTGTCCTAAATATATGCCCAATTCCCCTGGAGAGTAACTGAAAGTCAATATTATTGAGTCTCTGCAATGAGCCAATATTTGAATTTCAAATGAGCCTCAGACAGTAGAGAAAGCCAGCATTCAGTCACACTGACAAGAGTGTACACGAATAGTGAAGAGGCGAGCGCGTGACACGGCGCTGACGAATAGCCGGCACATTATGCTGAATGAGAAACAGTGTTTCACAGAGTGGAAATGGAATAATTGATCCAAATTAGGAAAGAGTGACCTAAAGCACTTTGTGAGCGCCAGTGTGAGGCAGAATGTGAGCAGTGTTAATGTACCTCACGGAACGAGGCAGGAACTCATCAATCCTGGACGCATAAACACAGTGATTTATGCAGTCAAATAAAGGAATTTGTGCAGATCTATTTGGTGGAGAGAGCTGGCTTTTGAACGAGCACCACGAAAGCCACAATGAAAATATTCAAATTCAGCTTGAAATACTTTATTATGAATTATTCTTCGCAGAGTCTGAATGTCTTGCAGAAAAGTTTTAAAACTTCCCCCAAAAGAATGTAGTCTTCAGACTCAAGGAACAATTTAAAACACATCCTTAATTGTTGGCTCTCTTCTCGGCAATTGCTTCTCCCCTATCTCCCCTATTCAGTGGTTCACTCTTCCATATTTACTTTCCTGCATCGACGGTGCGTTCCAGCTCTGAGAGAGGGATTACACGCTTGGCTTGGCCTACATCCTACAGCCTCTGCTGGGACTGGTGCTGCCACCCACCACAGGACAGGACCTCATCTGCTCGCTCCTGAGCTACCAGCATGGCGGGTTCATAAATGATCCGGGAGCAGGCGCCACGCAGTGCGCCCCCCTCGCAGACCCCTGAAACGGGCCCTGTAGGCCCCTGTGTGGTACATGTGTTCGCAGGGCAGGTTGTTAGTGTTGCACCACCTGCACAACCTGCAACCACCGTGCTACTGTTACACTCCCAGTGCCGCATGCGCAACAGGCCAAACACTTTCAATTCACTGTCACAAAAAAAGCGTTTTGATGATAGCGTAAAACCAAATATAATATTAACAATAACTGCAGCCTTGTGAGCTAATTAAACGAGTGACTTTGGAGTTTCAGAGGCTCAAAGCTGAGATGTAAAAAGGCCGTTTCCTACATGAGCTTTGTAGATAAATGCAGTAAACACCAGTGGTTGTTGCATCTCCCAGCAGGGGGGGCAGCGAGCTGACCTTATCATTTTGGATCCAGTGGTGAATTTTGTAATTATCTCTGGTAATGAAGCTGAGGAAGTATATATCTGAGAAGGTTGTTGCTCCTCTTTCTGTGCAGAAAAGCCTCGGCTGCAGCTTCATATGATTATTAAAGATGCAGTTTGCAGTTTTTTCTAGTAGACATAAGTCCCCAAGGTAGATGATACTTTTGATGTTTAAATTCTATATCAAATCACCAAAAGTGAAAAATGATGGACTACAATCAAACGACACCACTGATTTCTAATTTAATTTAGCTGATCTTTTTGTCAAAAGCCGTTTTTCTGGGAGTGACCTCATGTAGCTGGTTAAAATACAGTTCAATTTAAAATTAAGCTTATTATTTTACTTCCACTCAATGCAAACATGTCCGGCCCATTTTGAAGCCCACACTCACGATGTACCGAGGGAAAAAAAACTCTGCCAGGCTCTTAACTGCGTATCTAAATTTAAACGGTGCTTTAAAATGGCAGAAGTCCTGTTTCACAACCTAAGAAGGTCCCCAGAGTTCAGCAATAAATGTAAAACACGGAGCTCTAATTCCCACTCTCCTGCCTGATTGAAGAGATGTTAATTACAATCATCTCATCTCCTTTGGCTGATTTTAATTTGCACTCAGTGCATTTGACCCAATTTTGTTTTAATGAAGCTGGCATTTTCAGCAAAGTTCAGATGACTGAGATGTTTCAGGGGAGACAACTTTGTGCTTTGCATCACGGGGGCAGCACTTGGAAATTTCGCGTTGCGCGTTCCGCCGTATTTTCCACGAGAATTTCAGCGCGGCTGAAATGTCATGGCTCTTTTTGTGTCTCATGACAACTTAACACCTCCTCTTCCTCAGCAGATGTCAACATAATAACTACTCGGCTCAACATATGGGCCGACAAACTGAGGCTTGTCGCGGCTAATGTGTGAGTTCTGTGCTTAATTGTCATCTATAGCCACTAGTTATGAAATCCTGCACAATTACTTTTCCACGGGGTATAAGGTGACTGTCCTTCAGCATCCTGTAAGTAATATTCTGTGACAAACATCTTCATTCTCACCAGTTTTTCTAAAGCCCTCGCAGTGCTTCCCACCTAATCTGACGTTTCCTCCTGGTCGCTGAGGGTTTTGTGCTGCCGGGGCGAACTCTAAGCTCTTAATTGCAGGTGGTGTGTGTGTACGCTTTTCCCAGTCCCGGCCCCTTTTGTTCGCAGCACTATGGGAGAAACAAAGGTTCCTTTTTTTACTCCCTGCTTTGACTCTCAGAAGTAGTGTGGGGACGAAGAAAGGATTAAGTCAACAATTCTCATGACCTCGGAGGCCTGGGGTTGGAGGGACGCCTGCACGGTGCTCACAATAGGCGTGTGTGTGTGTGTGTGTGTTTTTATCACCTGCCACCAACGTGAGAGCTCAATCAAAACAAACTTTCACTGCACAACCATGACGGAATCGATCTCGAGCCGCTGGATTTCACTTTATCTTTCAGAACCTATTAGTGTGCCTCGTGTACGTTTTCCTCCAAACAGTAATGAAGTGCTAATATAATCCTGTGCCGTGCTGCTCCAAAAATCGCTTCCGCTGAGACCGAATGAGTCATAAAGCACGGAGCAGGCTGCTACAGTTGACTGTTGTTGTTCATTTGTTTCCCATTACAGAAGCTCAGTTTTGGATAATTAGTCTTGACAGTAACTTTTCCCTGCGGTGTTGATTAGATCTAATTAATGACTGCAGGCTAGACGGAGGATTGGGGCCCTGAAGGAGCCGTTTTTATACGTCCCAGCAGTTCAAGCCTTTCCCAAAGTGATGTTATTGTTCTATTTTAGTGTTTCTTGTTAATATGATCATTTAATTAAAACTTTGTTAAAATATTCTGTCAGTAATCTGTGGCTACGGCATTGTTTCGACCGTTTTCTCCAAGCCCGCGTTGTGCCGTCAGCAGACGTTTTTTTCCTGTGACTTTTTGGACATTTTACCAGTTTTGCAGCAACTCCTGCCGCCTTCGATCAGCGCCGTGGAGTGGGGGGTTAGATCAGAGGGGAATGTCTCACAGGAAAACAGCGTGCCAGACTACGCATGTTGCAGAGGAGCAGATCACCTGGCCAATCTGATTAAGAGTGTGAAAACGTCCCTTATCTGCGATGACTTGAAACCTCCATACAAAAGCAGCAACAGCCAGAGAGAGGAGATGAGCTGATTACGATGGAGATGGATTCGTCACGTATATACATCTGCCAGCAAGTCACAGCAGCAATTTTCAGCTAAAAACTGTTATAAATAATAAAGACAGAGAAACGTTAGTGAGTTGCGTGTTTTATCTTCTTGGAAGACAAAATACACTGTGAAAGTTAAAGTCTGCATGTTTTTACACCGTGGAACAATTAGCTCATAATTTGGAGTCTTTATATTCGTAATCATGCTGATGATTAAAGACATTGGAAAGTTTCCACTGTTTTGCTGAATCCTCACAGACTCTCCTCATAGATTTCAAAAAGAATCCAGCCAACTCCTGGAAAATATACTTTAAGTCAGATTCTCATTGTCAGGACAATTTCCTCTTCACAAAACAAAGATGGTGAAAAAGTTGAGCACAGTGTTTCAGCAACTTTATTAAAAAAACAACAACATGATGATACTGGGTGCAGGAAACTACATATTTTGTTCATTTGACTTAGTTGTCATATGGCTTTTCAAATGCTTGAAACTACATTCAACTCGTTTATTAGCTGCTTCTTTACCTTGTCTTGTTTGAAAGCTTTAAAATGAGCTGAAAGACTCTCTGTGCCGCCTATAGGGTAAGTACGGTCTGAAATATGGGTCAGAGCTAAACCATAGAGCGAATGATAATTTGGATAATAATTCTCTGTGGATTTCATGTAGTCGTTTAAACTATTGTTTATGTTGAATATTAATAAAAGAATAAGAATTCGATGTGGCAAACGTGTAATAATCTTTTTTTACTGTTTTGTTATTATATAAAGTGCCTATAAAATCCACTGCCCATATGTCTATACCTTCATTCATTAAACATGCCTCAAAATATTCATAACAATTTACTTTATTACATGTAACTTTTTTTTTGAGCTGGAAATCCACGTTTCTTTCCCCTTTTCTTCCACTGATGCTGTTGGTTCCATTTGACAGGAGCCACTTTTTTTCTCTTTTTGTAGAATCCATAAGCCAAAGCAGAGTACAGTACTACACCCCCCGCCCTTTGGCCTATATATCCATATTTTGTATGACGTTCCATGTCTAATGACTGTGGGCTCCCAGTGAGCAGTGCAGGGGCTGCTGCTGGTGTGTCTCTGAGTCCCTGATGTTTATCTGGAGATACTCTGGAGTCTGATCACGGACTCTCCGGCTTCCATCACCACCTGCTCGCAGAAATCCAAATAATTACCTGCGTGCTAATGTGGGTGGTTGTCCTTATCTGCAGCCAGTCACAATGAAGCGCGACGGAATCGCTGCCATTGCTCATGGCGTTGCTCAGTTCTTCCCAGATGAAGAGGGGAGGGGATGGATGACTTGCTTAAACTGCTAAAACTAATAGAGAAGCTGTGCTGAATGATCTCCATTGACTTAAGAAATAATGCATTTTGTGTGATTTTACTCTCATTCTTCTTTATTTTTTTGCCTTGACTGTTTTAAGAAAATGGATGTAAATATCTTGACAAGCCCGAATTAACAGGTTGACTAGTCACAGATCTTAAAGGTTAACTAACAAGCTGATTGACAGAGACAAATTGGCTTGTTTTGATGGGAAAAGTGTAGCGTTCATCTGTCACTGTAGACTTGTTGACAGAACAGATGCTGTGGTGAGTAATGGAGTGTTGATCGCTCTCTATCAGTCTGATTCCTTTCGACTGCCAAATACTGATGTTAAAAAAAAAAATAGCTTCACAGAGTGTTTTCGTGACTTGTTTGTATCCACGCTATAGCTGCACGGCTCAGTGGACTGGATGCCAGAGCAGCATTGGTTGGTTTGTTGGTGCATCACTGTGGCCAAGACATGCATATCTCCAGAATTCTCTTATGAGACTGACATGGCGATTCATCCCCGTGTAGTTGGTGCGTGTCCATCTGTGCAACAAATCCCACAATTTACAGAAGAATAATATTGTTTAAATTAGATGCCACTCACATACTCCCGGGTTCCTGCTTGTACTTGCAGTAATAGTATTTTTTCCTTATTTTTAGTCCAAAAGTCTGGCAGCAGTGCAAAGACTGTCCACCTATGTAGGTCGTGTGTTCCAGCGGCCAGAAATAACCAACAGATACGTATTATTATTTGGAAACATCCAGCAGCTGTAGTGGACATAAAGCCGTCACCTTAGACCTTTGAAAGTTAGTCAGGAGGAAGTTGGCGTGGATAGGTCACAAAAACACAGAACTTTCCCCCAGGAGACCAAGGACTCAGTCCTGAGGAGCCTTGAAATGTTCTGGAAAACTGATTTTATTATATTAAAAATATGTTTATCATTGAACCAGTGATGTGACTCGATCCCTTTAGGATGATGGTGGACTCTTAAGGGTTTAGTTCAGTGTTGTTACTGTAACTGCAACAGTTGCATGATGCACATCACGTGACACTTGATATGACATTAAAAAGACTGCAACTTTTTTACTGACCCTAACCATGTTCATTTACTGCTGAATCTAATCGAACCCTGATGTGGAACGTCCCGCCAAACGGGCTGCAACAAACACCTGCCTCCCTACATGTGGGTCGGTTCAGTGGGTCATATGAGAAGGTGGAGACAAACAACCTTTATGTGCTTTAAGATGCAAGTGTTTAGTAAATTCTAGAGCTTTCGTCTTTATTGCAATTTGGTTGTGAATACCTGAAGTGCGTCTCACACTAATGCTGACTTGAGTTGCATATTGTAGCTTTAAGTGTATGTACAGTGGGAAAAAACAAATGCTGTTCTAAATGTTGTGTTTCTACAGGGTATAAAACTATATTATGTGTAAAATGGTCTGAACAACAAGTAATTCTGGTATAATTCAGTTAGTAAAGACCTTCTGAAACTCAGATGTGTGGGCCACTGGAGAGCATAATAATATTCAGTATTTATGTTTCCATCGTGATGGCAGCGGTTGGCTGATACTGGGTTATAGCAATGGTGTTTTGAGGTGAGAAGTTTGTATAAAAAGGTGCAAGATTTGTAATAATAAAGGGAATAATGATTCATTTGTGGAGCACAGCAAGGCACCTACACTGCAAAGAGCCCGAGATAAATGTTAAGCCCCTGCACATTTCAATTCTACCTGCCACGCTGTTCTTCTTTTTGTGAAAAAAAAAACCACAGGCTAATTAGTGAACATCTTCATTATCTCAACAGAAGTACAAACCATCGGAGGGAACTACCATATGTTTCTTTGACAGGCTGACAGCAGACCAGCTCTGGTAGATCTGGTCTATCCTGTTCCTGAAGTATCTCTCCACCTGGTAAAATCCCGCTCCTCCCACCACTCTTAATGCCCAGCATGACACACACAACCGGGCAGGGCTTTCTGGGCCTCAACAATGCCGCCCTTTCCTCAGACACAGGGGAAACATTTGGGGATTACGACGTTAGTTTTTCAGAGTCAATCACCTAGAAAATAGAGTCTCTGAATAGATGCCCAAACCAATATAAGGTCACTTAGGCACAGAGGGCCGACCAAAGAGCACAGTCAGGTGGAAGGAATACAAGCATGCTGGGAGCTGAGAGTGTGAATTAAAACTTGCCCATGGATAAAAAATGTGGCGCAACCTTTCTCTTGCTTTCCAACTGGCATGAGCCAATTGTTGCTTGGAAATGCAGGAGCAAAGAAAAAAAAAAATGGTAGTGAGTGATTCGCTTTTTATTATTCTCATCGTGCGGCAGCATAATTTCGCCACATTTTGAAGTAGAAAATGATGAGATTTACTCCACACACACACACACACACACACACACACAGTCCTAATGCTGATGAGACCACTTACCCAGTTACTCACTCAAAGTTTTATCTGCCCTCGTTATTCTCACAGCTGTAAATTATTCATGGGATTTGGACCTCTCGAGCATGTGTCGCCTGCAAACTCCAAATTGCGTTTGTACACTTAGTGCCAAGTCATGACATTGCACATATTGAGATGGATGGCGATTATGGCTCATCAGCGTTCAGCAGAATTTATTACTAAGACGACTGGGGACACCGAGGGCCGGAACGCTTAGAGCGCAATATCTAAGTGTGATGTCGAACTACGTGGAATTTAACACGGTGCTACATTGAATGCGAGCTAAAGTCTAATGGTGATGACATTTTCTGCTTCCCAGCGAGATCAGCATTGTGTGACTGTTGTTACCACATGCCTCTCCAGACACGCCTGCACGTTGCTTAAACTGGGAAATGTGCTGCATTCTGACTCCCACACCTCCATGCAGCACATTTAATAAACATCCATGTGCATGGCGAAATCTGATTACCTGAGCCACTTTACTCCACGACCAGCGAGATCGTCATCACATCGGAATTCCTTAATTTGATATCCAACAGATATCTGGGTTTTAGTGTTAAGAACGCTTGGTTAACTTGTACTTATTTGTACTGAATGACACCTTATCCATTATTGTCAAGACTGTGACCCTGTGATTGACAAATATACGGCATCAAAATATAAATGCATTTACTACAGTTGATTTTTGCTGCTTGTTCCTCATTTGGTAATAATGTGAAACAGTGTATCATGTTTTATGTCCCATGTCTGTCTCATATTATAAGCTTCACATGTTATCTGGCTTATTATTACTTTGTATCATTTTACAAGAACCTTTTAACGAGTCCCTAGAAATAGTTATTTTTGTCATCGTTCAGGCATACTATTATGACTACCATAATGACCAGTATTTCAAGTTAATGCAACCTAATAAAGTGGCTCTGCCATGAATTCTACTTTTACACATTTAAAATGAATGAATGGCCAAAATGTTAAAACCACCTCTTCTTGTAATGCACTTCAGTACAACTCCACTACCTACTTTTAACTTAATAATAAAACCGTAATAGATTTATCAATAATAGAATTAGCACCTTTCTGACAGTTTCAACCTAATAACTGAGAAATTATAACATTGTAAAGGCAGGATTCATGGCAGAGCCACTTGCACAGGTGGTCATAATGTTATGTCTGATCGGTGTGTATATAAAATAACATAAAATGTAGATCATACAGGCCAGTAAACAGTGAAATCTGCAGATAAGAGAACAATTTATTCACACACACAGTGCTTACTGTCTCCATATGGAAGTTTTGCAATTTATTTTATTTAATCACACTTATTTCTCCAGCATCCTAAACTCCAGGCTTCTACTTTACTTGGTTTCTCTGTGTTTGTTGTGCATTTCAGAGTTACCTTAGCACCAGCCAAAAGTTTAGTTTTTCCCTTTATGAAACCATTAGGAGTTACAACCAAACCAAAAGCACCGCAAGTTTATAAAGGATCCATAATTTATTTGCGCTTTCAGTCTGACATTCAAAGAGGCAATGGCAGTTTCTTTTCTACAAAAAGGACCTTACTTTCAGAATTTCACACCTAATTGACCCGGGCTTGTTCTTTGTTGTTTCACTCAGGTCAGTGAGCGATCACGTTGCACACTGAAGGTAAATCTACCTGTGGATTGAGAACAAAAAACTCTTCTGTTGTTAGATTCACTCAGCTGCACATTTGAGGCACAAACACATTAGCTCGCCAAATGTCACTGTAAGGCTGAACGTTACGGAAGTAAAGCGAAAAAACTGTATGTAACTGTGCGATCCACATTCAGTACAGCCATCATTTGGTATAAGTTGCACAAACATGCGGCAATAATTCAGACTCATTTAATCATGTTGCAATTCTTCAAACAACTGCAAAATAATCTTGTTGTAATTTCTATTCATATTTACCTACACACAACCAGTAATTTTAAGACTTAATCCAAACGTTCACACACCTTGATGCATTTGGTATAAGTAGAAACTAAAGAAGCGAGAACACGGGGAGAAATGATAGTGTCTAACACTATCTAATGAAAGGTATCGCAATGTGGAAAAGTGAGAAACACAAATAAACCGTAGCGATTAACAGCAATGTGCTATTACCTGAAAATTCACCCGTGTTTTTCTCTGTGGGGCCCTCGTCTTACATACAGGTGATTTTCCCCTGACTAAATCGCACTTTGATGTTTTTCCCTGTTGTGTGTGGCTTTTGTTGTGGGTGGACAGCCCATCTTTATCCCGTGCTGGCAGGGTAGCGGGCCTTCAGAAGTCCTTCGAACCACTATTTTCGTGACTTAAAGCTTTCATCTCATTTGCTGCTCGAGGAAGTGTCATGCTGCTGTGGAGTGGTGTGTTGTTTTGTTGTAAATGGGAAAGCCTCAGTTTGCCGCCTGCTGAAGCACCCCGCTTGCTATAGGAAACCAGGCTGGCCTTAATAAGACAAAGTCCAGCCATTGATTTCTCCAAGTAGTGTTTGGAATTAGATGTTGCAGCACAAGCAAATCACAGCTGGGGTAAAAACAATTGTCCCATCAGGGGGCGGTTGTCCCGTTAGGGACTGCTGCACTCCCTGCTCACCTGTGAGGATCAAAGCCGTGTCTCCAGGGAGATGGAGATAATTCTGTCAGATTTCAGGATGTAAACTAATTCCTTCTATTCAAAGGGAAATTAGCGTATTTTGTTAAAAGACTTAAAGCTAATTGCAATAATTCTATAATGAGCATTAATAGACACGTTATTATTTAATCTGTAAAACGGAGGAAAATTTATGGCTAAAATCATAGCTGCAGATGTTCACCAAAAATAACCAGTGTAGTTAGATTTAGTTTGAGCAAGTCCCATTCAAAGAAAAATATTGTGAGACATTTTCTTTTGCAGAGTTGTTTTTTGAAGGATGAAATTGAATCATCGATGAAAACCACGCGGCCGTGTTTTACAATGTTTCTTGAAATTAAACCTACGCTCACCCTCTTGTATTCATAGAAAAAGCTACTTAACAGGTGATTGAGACCCCCCCATTAAAACAAACACTTGTGAACAACTACGTAAAGGCCACTAAAGTTAATTGTTTGTCAAAGGGCTCATTATTGTAGGCCTGACAAGAAAAAGACAAAAGCAACACAGCAGAGGCACTTTGCTCTCAATGAGCCGGTCTGTTGGCGCTGGGCTGACATCAGAGGTCCTCTAAGCTGCCCTTTGTATTGTTTCCTCGTATGCCTCGTCCGTGGGACAGTCCCCCTCGTTCTCACCAGCAGGTTGTTTTCTTCTTCTCCCATTAAGCTCTGATCCCAAAATTAGAAGCTCCTCCAAAAACACCACGTTTGACCGCCCTGTGACCTTGTGCATCTGGGTAAAGACATGGGGACGTTTAATTGCTCAGTATGAAATCTCTGGCCTAAATTTTTTTTCTTTTAGATAAACCGTATAACTTTGTGCTGCAATGCTTACATGTTTTTGTAGTATTTCTTTTTTTTTTTTTACTAGCCTCTATATTTTATTTTAAAAATTCCAACAGTTGTTTCATGGTTGAAATATTTAAATGTTTGCAGATGATGCTCCGTCATCCGTTAAAAATGCAAGTATATCCAGACAAGCCAAACACGGCACGTACAACTTTTAAGGAACACATTTCAACTGCTCAAGTGAACCTTGACTTATGTTGTACCTTATGTTTTATCAACAACAAAGACTAAAGGAGAGTTATGTTTCCAGGTGTAGAAATATATATACTGTTTTGTTGCTGGAGCACAAAGCCCTCATTCAAACCAGAGGCTTGTATGAAAGGAAACATTTTGTGATTGTTAAATGTCTCGCACCTTAATCCTACCTGTTAGAGAAGATTCTTTCAAATCTCATACAAATAGTGTTTCCTCATTTTTCTCTCTGCTCTACTTACACACTTCACTTGTCTTCAAAAAAATAATCTATCCTGAATTCGACTGAGGACGCTCTTCAGACATTGTGAATCGCTAAAGGCGCCTTTTTATGAAAGCACTTTGTAAACAGATTTATAACTTCAAATACATTGGAGTATTTTCTCACACTCTCTAAATCTTCATGAAGAGGATTTTAACTAAAATCTGAACAATGGCAAAGATAAGCCATGTTTGCGATTCAGGGCGTCATGATCAGATAAATTCCCTAAAGCCTGTGAACTTAAGGTTGCAGTTCTTCAAATCTAAAGCCCGCATAGATGTTGGGACACCAGTTGTACAATTATACAACATCTAAACTGATAAAAACATCCCATTTATCTTTCGGTGTGTGCATGGAAAAAAGTAGGATCATCAAAAAAGTTCCCCAAAAAACACAGAGCCCCCCATTTGTAAATGTTTTTGAAATTCGTGCTTTGTTCACACCTGTGGTCAGCGCTTTATTTTGTATTTTTCCTTTATCTGAGTTTGATCTGCATGCAGCCAGCATTTTGCAGTCTATACTTCTGAATAGACTGCAGTGTGCATTGTTATCTGTGCCTCTGTCTCTGTACCTGACTGGCTGTGGTTCCCCAGTGACTTTGAACCATATCCAGGTGTCAGTCCATGCAGATGCTTGTTGCCATGGTTTGGATCCAAACACACAAAGGAAACAAATCTTACTTAAAGTTAAATGAGATTTTGTGCAATATCACAAAAAAATGTTTGGTTAACACAGACGCTCTTTTTAAATCTGAACAGTTTGATACATTATTTTTATTTTGTCAGTTCTGTCAAAATATTTGATTATTACTTGGTATGAAGTATGCGAGGAGTGTAGAGGTATATAAAATCAATGTGCTGTAAAATAGCAAGACTGTAGCCAAGTTTATATAAATACTAAGATCATGAGTACAAGATCATGGGCCCACCACCCCTACCCACAAGGTGCTCCCACTCATAACTTTAAACACATGCCAAAAGATAGTTCAAAACAAAAATGGGAAAAACAGCAAATAATTTGTTTCTTTTTTAAACTCAATATATTCAACCTCGTTTAAGCCCTTAGGAGAAAAATGTGCTAAATAAAGTGTTTATTTAAATTTATTACACCTTTTTGCTCAGGATATCAAGCACAGGAGTAGAGTGCACATCCCTGCAAGTTTTATAGCCTAAGATATAAAATATCTCATTAATTAATATGCAAACAATGTGATGGTAACGGAGGAAAGAATGACAGGCTGATTAATATTTCTTTTTTCTAATATTTGTGAGGCAAACCAGGCAAATTTTTAGACCCCCCACAAAAAAATATGTTAAGAGGCACCTGATGGCCACTAATATTAGCACTAATATTTTAGTGGCAATTGCAAAACCTGATAAACCTGCCAGAAATAAAATGTACAGTGCACTGCCTCTGCCCCAGTAACCTTTTAATTCTACCTCCTCTAGCTCCTGGGGTGCCTCGGGGGGCTTCTCTCCCCGGGCCTTTCAGCGTCTAGGCTTGCCACTGGTTCTGGCTTGCATCTTGCTTTTAGATAAACGTTACTGTCTAAAATAACAGCAGTTAGAAGATTTGGTGGAAAATAGCAAAAATCTAAAATTCACATTTTTCATTGCAATTGCCAGTTGCTTTTTGTTTCATTTCATTTGTAAAAGAGTGTCTTTTTGGAAGTCGGCATACGTGCCTCTCTGCAGCTGTGTTTGACTGAAAGCCAAGAACAGTCATAGACATGAGAATAAAGATTGCACACACCAAGAGAGAGGTAAAAAATAAATAATAAGATAACTGTATCGTGATCTTTCTATTCATCTGTAACATGTGGTTTCAGCCAGATATGCCTGACAGATAACATAAGTATTTCAAAATCTGTGCAGCAAGGTTGGTCATGCTGCTCTTCACTTTACCACGTCACCAACTGTCATTCAGTGTTAAAAGAAGAATATGACGTGTTTGCACCTTAATAAACTGATGGATATGCATTATATAAAACATTGAAAAACGTACATATTCTCATGCACAGACACTCCCCCCTAACGCTTCCTCTTCTCCGCCAGTTTCACGTTTCCTCTAATCTCAGTAGCAACTCACATCTGATCTGTTTGCAGATGCCAGTTGCTATCAGAGACATTGTTTAACAATTTCTAAGCTGTTGTTGTCTGTAACTAAAAGCCTCGAATATTTTCCCATAACACCCCGGCAGAGATGTGCAGCACTGATGTCTCTCCCTGTGCCCTGTGTTCATCTGATAGCACACTCACCTTTTTCTTTATGCTTCACTTCCCCATTTCCTTGTTTGTCATTTTGTTCTCGACAGTCTCTGTTAATACGTTAACTGCAATCTGGACATGTTTCTGTGAGCAGGTTTCGCAACAAAGAAACAGTTCAGCTGTCAGTACATCTGTGCAATAACAACACATATTTAGCACGTAAAGTTATATACACAATTTAAAACTGCTATAATCAACATTTTCTTTTAACAATCAATCATTTTGAAATGACCAGAAAAACAATTATCATCAAAACTCTGCATAAGTTCGCAACTTTATGGGGTGTTTTTGCATCTTTTAGCTTGCTGTTTTGGTTCCACAACCCACAACTTCAGTTTTAAGTCATTCTCACCACATTCATCTGCATTTTCATTGAATGGGCTCTGATGAATCCGTTCATCATCACCAAAGATTAGCCGCTAAACAGAATGGAGCATTCACAGCTAAAGAGTCTCAGGACGTAATAAGGTAACACATTTGCCATAACAGCTTTATCAGACGATATTATCCATGTTGCTTCCACTGCACTCATGCAGCCAAAAAGTTTGGATTTCTGCAGATTTAAATCAACATTCCTTAAGACATAACTTTCCAGCAAGGATTGGATCTGATTCTGAGGATATCTGAAGACACTTTCAGCTGGAACAAATCTCTCCAGCAAACAGAAAGGAACCAGAATCCTTTTCCAATAGGATCATGACACATGACACATGTTTGTGCATGACAACGAGGAGGGAGAATCTCTGTTGCTTTTAATGCATGTGAACAGGCCAAACACTTTTTTATTACAGTAATGAAGGCAGGGTTACCTTTGCTTCCTTTTATATTACACTAACTATTTTTATTACTGACATAATTAAGAGTCAGCAATTTTAAAGTGCATTTTTATGTTCAAGTACTTTCAGAGGATTGTTTCCCACATTATGCTCATCATCAAAAAATTCAATTTCCTCATTGATGTGCTGTTTAAATCTCAGTCAGGAGTCACATTTTTAAGAAACAAACGCCCATTTAGAAACCCGATTCTCAAAATCCCTCACACGGGGTTGTGCTCATCTGCCATTAAGTTATGCATTGTTGAGCTGTGAAGCTCCTTGTAAGTGTATCACTAAATAAAGAAGCATCTTTGACAGGCAACAAATAGAGTGTAGCCAGAGTAAGTGCAGAACAAGAAACTCCAGGGCTAAATCTTAACCTGCTTAGACAGTGAAGATCACATTCACTGGCATTTGACCAGAACCTTTCAAGACACTAATGTCCCTGCCCCCCCTCACACACCTAAACACACACGCACACACACACAAACACATAATGATCACTCAACGCATTCAAATTCAAACACAAAAACACCCAGTGAGCCAGTATGTAAAAGTGAACCTGCATTTCCTTCGAGATGCACAATGTTGATGCAGATGTAATATGCATGATTAACACATGGGTGCACATACAACCCACCCACCTACTCCCACACACACACACACACACACACACGCATCCACATGTATTGGGACTGAGCAAACTTGGCTGTCTTCGACCCGCCATTGTTCGCCGGCACTGAGGCATTGCCACGCTAAGTCAGGGGCCCTGATGGATACCTACGAGACTCAGACCACCAGTAAAGGTGTGAGAGGAGGAGCGAGCAAGTAAATGGAGGAGTATTGAATGGGGGACTACAAGATGGCAGAAGATATAACCCCAGAAAGAAGCAGGGAATTGAAAAAAATATCTATTGTCCCAGGTATTCATACGCACAGGTGTGTATATGTGTTATATGGATGCTGCCCTCTTCCCTTTTGCATTGGATGTCAAATAATACACAAGTTGTCCTGGTGAAATATAAAAACCACTACAGTTGATTTTCATGTGCACAGGTTATCGCCTGTACTTTCAAGAGGGACGTTTTTTTGTACCAAGAGTGGAGATTGTGTAGTTTAGTAACTGTAGTATTTCCATAACGTGGAAACATCCAATTAAGTAAAAGCTTTATACTTTTAGTAGTTCTACATTTTGTGAGCTACAACTTTTCACTTTAACAGACTTCCTTTGTAGGTTGGCCTCCTATGTCTCTTTGGAAAAAGAATACATTTTTACTATGCTTTTCTTCAATGTATATATATATATATAAGTACCGTGTCCACACAGGTTGTAAACTGTTCTGATTAAACATGTTCAGCCATTAGTCGAACAATGTTGCCGAGTTCCGTCCTCTACAGCTGGGTTAGCTTAGCATGAAGCTAGAAACCTCTGAAGTTTAACATGTTAAATCTGGTTTGCTTTCACCGCCCATGAACTGAAAAGTATAAAGCTGTGGTGTGTAGAAATACTAAACCTGCAGTTTAATCTCCCTCTTCAAAAAATTCATTCATTTGTTTTCAGCTAAGCTAAATGCATGCTAGCTCCAACTTTAGGCTGAATCTAGCAAACAGAAACGGGAGGATGTTTCTGCAAAATGTAGGAGCACGGCAGTTTGGTTCAGGCTTGGCACAAGCACATGACAGTTTCATACTCAATAAATATGGTGTTTAAAAAGATTAAATGGTTTTGCCTGTACTCACTGATTCATCACATGACTCACGTCATGTTTTGTCTAAATACCATGTGACTGTGATGCGTTTGCTACGAGCCTCTATGCGTTTCCCCACTGCAGTTGGTCTTTTTTTGACTGATTGTACCTACATTTTACAATTTGACTGTCTCCAGATGACAACTGCAAACTACTATATTTCTACGCACATCTAGTAACTTAATGTATGGCATTATTTTACATGATCAGAATCATGTTCGGGATTAAAACACAAGTGAAAAGTAAAAGTGATTAAAAAACATGTATTAGGTACATAGTTATAGTTCATCAGGTGTTTTTTACTGTACATCTATACTTGACAAAATGTGTAAACATGTGTGTGTCACTGCTAAGAAATTCTAAAGCAAATCCGGCGACATTTTAACTTTTATTTTTGGTTTTATCAACAGTTTGTAAAGAGTGACTCTCAAAAACCTACACATCTATTTCAGTGTGATTTCTTTGCACCTCAAAGGAGTCTACTAGTCTGATCTCCAGAGAAAGTTGTGTGAGTGTTTTCATAGGATGCTGGCAAAGGCGTCACTTATGCCCCAGGCGTTGTAAACACAGAGACGAAGTCCAACAGCACAGCAACAGTCAACATCCCCCGGTGCAAAAAATAAAAACAGGAGGAAACAATCTTGAAAGCTCCACTAAAAGCAAAGTTGCTCATTGAACTCCACCGAGGCCACGTGTCACATAGTGGCTTTTTTTGTGCATTTTATCACCAAGTGTCAGTGACAAAGCTACAGTCATATTCTAATGAGACATGATTCATTTCTTTTTAAAATGTGTGATAGTCGCGACATGTTGAGCGACCCGATTGACACCCGCTCACCCGTCAGCAGTGAAGTGGAGGTTAGTGTGTGGCACCTAAATAACAAGGGTGTGAAGTGACACATGAGAAAGCAAACACACACGGGTCAAGACCCTTTGTGTGCTGAAAGAAAGGAGAATGTGTTGTAACTTGAGTGCTTCATGTTCAGAAAACAATGCCGCAGTCTTGAAACTTAAAGCTCTAAAATGTTTCCATGTCAAACTCTTCCAAGTCACATGATGATTTCTATTTTTTTCTCCCATAACATGATGTGATTTCAACCTTTCGTGCGGCAGAAGAAAAAAATGAAAACTAGAGATGTTTGGATCCACTGTGCAGCATGTTTCATTTTTTTTGTAGGAAGCTATGTAACAAAAACCAATAATCCAGATGTTGTGATTTACAGTTTAATGATTCTCTTCTTCTCGGCTTCACCTCTTACCTCTCCTCCCCCTCCTCCTCCTCTCCATCTCTGTGACAGTGGGAGCCATAATCAGGTCTTGTGAGATTTGTGAGTTGATTAACAGCCACCTTGCTTCAGATAAGAAGCTGCACTGATAAAGCCCTGCCCTGTGAGACACATGGCTGTGATGAAATGCTGTATCTGACATGAGCAGATCTGTTAAGAACACAATTAAGACACTGTCTAGCCATATCTTCTCTAACTGCACTTATCCCTGATAATCCCTTCATTCGATGCTGAATGTGAGGCTGAGAAATTCAGATTAAAAACAGATCATCAATGTAAAACATGGAACTGGACTAAAGGTTATCTAAAATCCACAGGTAACTGTAGTGTATGTACTGGTTGTCCTTTACATAAGATTATAATCGAATGGATGGCACAAACAAGATGGGAAATTACTTTGTGTCAAGATGATGCTGATATGGACGGAAGGTATTTTGAACATCCAGGCGTGTGTAAACAGAAGTCGCAGTAAATGAGTAAATGCAACACAAAAGATTTTTATTCACCTTCTCCTCATCTAGTTAATGAGAAAATATTACTACTTTTGAGCCTTTCCGAGAGCTAAATATGCAGCTTCCATCCGCTTCCCAAGCTGTAATTGTTCACATAAACCACCTAAGTGGTGTGTGTAAAACGCCAGGTGAGAGCAGCTTAATGTGGCTGGACAGACTTGCCAGCCACAAATCCAAACCCTCGGATTCCACTTCACAGGGAATGAAATGATAACAGCTGCATGTGCATCCACACAGCGTCCGCATCACTGGCGTTTATTTATGTTTTCAGCGTACGCGCTTTGTGTTGATGGATGCAGTTCAGATTATCTTCATGTCCTGCACAGCTGGAGTGAATGTGCACCAACCCCTATCTGCCAAAGCCCATAACTTCTGTTACATCTTTCTGCAAATAGCAGACTCGCTTCTTAAAGCCTCCTATTGTACAAGTCATTACACATAAAATCAGAGGCTGTGCTTTTTGCGCAAGAACTTCTTTCTCTTTGCTTGTGTACACGCACGATTGTGTGCAAGTCTCATCTACTCGCACTGCAAAGAAGGAAGGCACAGTGTGCTCCTGAAGAAATCTGATAGGAGCAGAAATATGTGTGAAGAAGAGGTGAAAGAAATATCATCAATCACTCATAAGTTTTGATTTCAAGAACAGTTATCTTTTGTCAAGTTGCAACTCCTACTCATCTGTAAATGTGGTAAACAGTGCGTGTAGGGACTTATGTCAAATGTGTGTGTTGTACTACAGTTGCAACAAAAACTAATAGTGCTGTTTACAATTTCCCGGTTTTCTCCATCAAGTGGTCATGAAAAAGGATCTGTGACAAAAATCAACAAACACAATATTTCTAAGCTGGTAAAACAGTCTGACAAAGTGATGCTTAAAAAAAACTAATGGCAACAGTAGACTTCTGATGTCACTAAACCTCAACCAGAGCTAATAATGGAGGTGTGGTTCAAAACTACCGTGACTTATAAAACCGCTCAGTGTCAGTTTGCTTTTTGCATCAGCAGCCTGGTGCAGTTATTGCGTTTTCCACCATTACTTATGTGTTTAGTAGGTGTATTCAGTAACAACATTGACGATCATAACTGTTTGCATTTTATCAGCTTAGCGATGCTTGTTGATATTTGTGACTATGGTGATGATCAGATCCCATTTAATGACCAATTAATACAGCAAACCAGGAAATTGCAAACAGCGCCATTACTTTTTCTTGTGACTGTCTAAGCTATTTTCCTGCCTTCTGCTGTTGCAGACCTTCCTCTGAGATGCCCTTAAGGGAATCATTATCTCAGTAAAATGCCACAAGGGGGTTGAGTGCCTTCCATCCACAGCCTCTTTAACCCACATCCATTATTCAGAGGGAGTCTAGCGGAGTCAGAACTACAGGGAGGCCAAGTGAAGCCACTGATGTCTCGCTCTTACATCTGCAGATGAATAGGAGACACCTAATAGCTGAGGATGCTATCATTATAAATATATATTTTTACCATTCTCGTTTGTGTTTACACATGGTAAGATAAGCAAGTGCAACCATATACTGTACACATATTTAAAATGTATGGGGAGTAGGTGGAATATCTTATACTTGTTGACTTTATTGTTATACCTATATTGAATTTATTGCAGGGAAATTGGGTTGAAATAAATTAATACTTGAGTGACTTAAAACAAGGATCAACAAAGACTGTGTGTGTGTGTGTGTGTGTGTGTGTGTGTGTGTGTGTGAATCTCTGCTGGACTGTGTTCTAGTTATGTTTCCCGTGGTGACTGACACTATGTTTGTCACATTAGACGCACGTTGTTTTCCATGTAATAACGGCAAGGCAATCTGCTGCTTGTAACTGGATCCTGTTTGAATGCACAGAAATGAATGAAACATGTGACAAGGTGTGATTAGTTATCCTGCAATCTCTCTGGGTGTTTGTTGACAGATGGGTCTTTTGTGAAGCTAATTTGTTCAACAGAATAACCAGGTAGATAATTACCTGTTGCTTTTGTGGCTATTAGGGCCATTGTTGTGTTAAAAACATCCTAATAGTATAAATTCATTGTTCAATAGAACAACCAAAATGGGGTCATTGTATGTAGTTGACCTGAGGCAAACGGGTTTCTTTCTCCTTTGAAAAGGTTTTGGTTTCTTGTTAACACGTAATTCTGTTTTAACTTGTGGTGTCTTTTCAAAAAGCAAACCAAAACTTAAGTGCAGAATAGTGTGAAACTTTACCACAGGTTCCAGTTTCTAAAAGTGTAAAAACCTGGTGGTGGCCTCATCCCTTTTTCTTGAACTACAGCTGCGTAAAGGCTCAGTTGCATCAGATTAGACCACTATTCACCCGGGATCCAAATAAACATGATAGGGTATTACGGGGCTGAAGCGGAAAGGGGTGTGCCCAGGGTGTTGTGTTTCATGTCAAGCCACCTGGAGAGAGACACTTAAGGCGCGCTGGTCCACGGTGCCAGCGACAGTGGAGAGACGTCAGTTGCTCAGAGTGGACCGCATGACTCCGCTTGAATAACTGTGCAGGACGAGCCGCAGACCGCACCGGCACCACACCAGGCCATGGACAGCAGGATCAGACTCGGCCTCGCCGGGCACACCGCCAACCCCCTCGGCGGCTTGCAGGTGCCCCCTTCTCTCCTGCGCCCTCCGCCTCTCTTCCTTCGGGCGTCAAACCCCACGCTGGAGAGGGGATACCCCCGTACCCCGAAGTGCGCCAGGTGCAGGAACCACGGCGTGGTTTCCGCGCTGAAAGGCCACAAGCGCTTCTGCCGCTGGAGAGACTGCGTGTGCGCAAAGTGCACTTTGATAGCGGAGAGGCAGCGGGTGATGGCCGCGCAGGTGGCGCTGAGGAGGCAGCAAGCCCAGGAGGAGAGCGAGGCCCGGGAGCTGCGGCTGCTCTACCCCGGCGCGGGGATCGGAGGAGAATCGGGGATCCCTCAGGGGTCACCTGTAGGCCCCGGGGTGCCAGCGAGTGTCAGCCACACTCCGACAGCGCCCGGATTTGATATGTTTGGATCAGAGAAACAAAGAGATGGTAAGTGGAAATAATACGTTTAATCATGATGAGATCATTTTAACCAGTTGTCAAAAACCTTTTGCGTTGAAGTTACAACACATTATAATTTGCTTTGTGTGTATTTATTTATTGCGTTTTAAGTATTTACGCACGGATCCAATCAAATTAAAGCACCTGTTTCGTTTTATCCACATTTCAGATGACAAAGTGAACAAGTACAGCTTTTATAACGGGTTCATGGGCCGAGCCCTGTTTTCACCACACGCCGCGCGGCTGCCCTCTTCCAGTGACAAAAAGGATCCGTCTCCAAGCAACGACGCCACCGCCTCCTCCTTCGCCGACCACAGCGCGAGTCCATCCCCGGTGTTCGATCAGCGCTCGGACCACACCGAGAGTCCACAGAGGTCACTGTCCTCCTCCGATCCGGAGTCAGGCAGCGAGTCGGAAAAACCCAAGGACTACTCAGGCCTGGATCGGGACCCCACCGAGATCATGGCCAAGATCTTCCCGCATCAGAAACGGGACACGCTGGAGTCTATGGTGAGAACTTGCAAAGGGGACATTGTCAAATCCATTGAGCTGGTGCTGAGCTCCAAAGAGAACAAAGTGGACTCTGATAGTTTGTCTCTGTCTAATCACGCAAACGCACTCAGGCCTTCAGGTGGATTGCCTGGAGCGCTGGGTGCTCTGGGGGGCAAGTCAGCCTTCTCCCCACTCCATATCCCACCGAACCCCGCCGGGGGGGAAAGTCTGTACGGGCTCGGCCCTCGCCTCGGCGTCAGTCCCTTGCGGCTGACGTATTCTGCAGCAAATGGTGGGATGGCAGGTTTTATCTCACCATACATGACATCCGGACTGATGCCAGTCTTTCCACTGCGTCCACCCTTGGACTCGTATTCCATCCCTGGCATGATCCATGACCTCTCGTACCTTCAGAACAAGGACTCACTGTGCACCACAGGCCTTTACGCACGACTTAACAATGAAAAATGACAAAATAAAAACAGGAACGGGAAAATGTTGTTTGCTTTTTAATCTTGTTGTAAATGCATTTTCAGACTTTAAATGGTAAAATATTTCGTTTAAAACGTGTTTTTTTTAACAACTTGGGGTGTAAATAATGTACAGATTGTTTATTGTTAATAAACGCAATAAAAGCTGCTCTTGTGTTCATGAGTTTATGCCAACATCTATCTATCTATATACTGAAAAGTAATCATGAAAAAACACAGATTTTCCAGAGTAAATAATGTCTCTACTTCAAACATTTAGTGAGAAACCCACAATGTATGTTGTATAACATGACAAAAATTGATTATATGTGACACCATCTAATAATAATATCCAACAAAGTGTGCCCAGCCAAAGAGGGTAAATAAGGTTTAAGTTTTGAGAGAAAGGGGGGGTTTGCTGTCTAAATATTTAAGCAATTTTAACATTTTCACATTGATCATACTAAGTGGTGTAGTGTTTAGAAAATCAGGCTTCACTTTTTGTGACAAAGGGCGTCCACACCCATTATATTTTCATAAGCTTATAAGCTTAATAAGCTATCCCAAAAAGAGCCAAATAGAAACAGAGAACAAAAGAACCATTCTGTTGCTCGTGTTAAGTACATAGCAAATCTGAGAAGGATGAACATTTCCTAATTAGAGAGCAATTGTAAAGAGTTTTCCCTGTTCTCACCTTAAAATCTAAGACCTATTTAAATATGATATGATATGATATGATATGAGTGTCATTCTACATGTGATGGGAAATCTGCATTAATGGAGGCGAAACACCCCATAAATATAAAACAGAATTATAAAAACAAAATAAATGAATGGGTACAGAGTTTATTACTTTTTAATTGATTGCACTGTCTGGTATAACTGCAAGTAAAAATAACATTATTAGTTAGTTTAAGTGTAGGCTACATCACTTATTGAAAGAATCTGAGGAGAAAATGTCCAATTCCAGAAGCTACAAATAAACAGAATTTCAGAAACGTCACATGATTTGAAGTGTTACAATGTAACGAATAAACGGCTGCACGTCACAGAACCGAAACGTTACAAAGTAGCCGCTGAACGTTGACGGTGAAGACTGTAATGACGTCAGCGCGTTGTACGTAGAGTGTGTCAGTTAGGAAGAACTAACGACAGTCTGTTAGGAGAAATAATTCTACGTTATTGACATGACTCTTGGCGTATTTGAGATGACCTCAGGCGTTCATATTCAAAATTACCCTAAACACACATACATTTCTTTCATACATTAAAAAACGAGAAAGGTATTTGTACCAAAACACAACAAGCGTCTTTCTGGATTTGAAGCATGAAGAGTTTCTTTTTCACGCTCAGATTTTTCCACGTGATTGGTCGATAGAATCGCATATGCTCGGATAAAAACCAATGGAAAGCTCCCAATGCGTCATGTGACTATTTGTTTCAGGAAGTCATGACATAGCCACTTAAAAGACTTATATCATGAATTTGAAACACGCGTGAGCGGGTTTTTGAAAGGCAGGAGGTCAACAGAAAGCCTTTCTCCTCTCTGACATGCGTTTCCAAATTATATTTGCTGCTATCTTTTCCTGCGGTTTTGTAGACTCGCGGAAAATAAGAGGGATATCCTCGTCATGTAAGTCCCCTGTCTCCTCGTCTAGCTAGCATAAATAGCTAACGTTATTAACATAATAAGCCTAAATATAGCTCCTTAGCTTCAAGTTTTTATTAAACTGTCATAAGTGCAGGTAGTTTGCAACAAATCTACACAGCGTTTAACGTTTGATCAAGGTGGTGGCACCGAACTCTTATTCTAAAATAACTGTCATATTTATCATGTTTGTCAAGCCTTTTTGCTAATTTTGTTGCATTTAGAGCTGCACCAACGTTTGTTTTTAATTTTCCTCTTCTGATTTTTTTCACAGACAAGCGCTTCTACAAGGAGAGGAGGTCCTTTTTGTGCATTGATGGGTCGAAAATCATCCCCTATGAGCAGGTGAATGACGACTACTGCGACTGTGAAGATGGCTCTGATGAACCAGGTGTGTAAATGAGTGCATGTAAAATCAGTGTCTGTTTAGAAATATTAATAAACTGCTTTGTTCTGTTTTTAAATGTGTCTCTAAAGTGTAATCGGATCTTCACTACACTCATTTTAAAACAGTTGACCTTGTGTCAGTTAAACTGACTGCAGGTAAGACATGAAAAATGTATCCGATGATTTTCTGTTTTTTGGCAGTTATACACTAATTTTAATTTACATTTAGTCATTTGGCAGACGCTTTTATCCAAAGCGACCTACAGAGAGATTTGGTACACACACACACACACACACACACACACACACACACACAGACACACACAATGGCGATGGCTGCCATGCAGGGTGCCCATCTGGCCCACCGGGAGAAACTAGGGGTTCAGTGTCTTGCCCAGGACACTTTGACATGCAGCAAGGAGGGACTGACCCTGTGGTCCATGGATGACTGCCTTACTAAATCTTAGCCACTTTTAAATGGTTATCCTTGGAAACCTTATATGTCTAAAGGGAGACAGAGTGACCCTGGTATAATGTGTTCCTCAGTTGTAACTGTGTGTGGTGTCCTACCTAGTAGCTCTTTAGAGGATTTTATTGTTTATGTTTCTTGCTTACTAATATGAATTGCTCTTATGCCTGTTAGGTTATCTATCTATTTGTCTGCTTATATGTCTTTCTGTACTGACTTACTGAAATCCCAGACTTATAGTCTGTCCATCTTGCTGGTATTCTGTCCCATACAGCTATAACAAACTTTGATCTCTGCAAGGTCCCTACTTTTGTCAGACACAAAGGGACAGAGCCATGAAGACATGCTGCTTTAATAAAAATTGAGCCACTTGGTAATCAGCCCACTGCGAGAGTTCACAGTGATTGGACAGCAGAGACGGTGTAGCCACTGCAGTAAAAACTGAAAGAAAGGGACATTTCTTTTAACTCAGATTAAACCAATTTAAGTTGTCCAATTTCTATGTAGTAAGTGTAAACTATTTAGTGGCATGTAATTCATTAAATTTAAGGTAAAGAAGGAAGTATATTTGTCTATTTAAAGTATATTTTACTGCTGCTTCCAAACTAGAATTATTTCATAGTATGCAGTTAGGACAATAGACATTTCAGTGTTTGTAAAGAAAACAACAAATCTCAAATGCCACCTATATATGTGCCTGTTAAAAGGGTTACAAAGGGTCTAACACCAATTACTAGAGGATTTGGTGGTGCATGTATTTTAAATGAATGTATTATAAATTGTTTTTATTAGATGCATTTGTTGCTGATAACTGGTTTATTATACACTGCTGACTGCTGCTCGTGGCTCCACATAGGCACCTCAGCCTGTCCCCACGGGCGATTCTACTGTACCAATCTGGGTTTCCGTCCACATTACATCCCATCATCACGAGTCAATGATGGCATCTGTGGTAAGTCTCTTTAGATTTTATCACAGTGGGTGAAATAATACTCTCTCGAGAGGTACACGTTACAGAATATTTTCTACTCACTTGTCTTTCTGACAGATTTGTTGTGGCACAGAATTGAAAATTGTGTCTTATTTGGTTAAATTAGTTTGGTAAAAGGTTTGATACAAAGAATTTGCTAAATATCTAGGACACAGCTTTCTTAGTCAGGTTTGAGGAAAAGTTCAAGCCATGGTTTTTAGTAGGTGAATATGTTTTACTGTTTGCTTTTGCCCTTTTGTGTATTTGCAGACAAGGACAGGGATTCATATTCTACATGATATTGGGAAGCTGACATTTTGGTCTAGGCACTGTCATTTTTTTGCTGTGCAAACAAACAGCTGAAGTAGACACAGTAGACAAATCATGGCTCTGTAACACACACACACACACATACAGATGTGTACACACACATTTATTCACTCGGCTTCCCTTGAAAAAACATCCTCAAGGCTTCTACCCATTCTTTCTTGTAAAACCTGCTGTATTATATGCCTAATTGGACTTTTGTTCTCCAGTAGCTCTTCGCTTTGGATAAAATCGATACATTCTATTGTCGACATCTCCTCCCTGTCACGAGCGCTTTCAGCAGCATTAGATGGCATGAAACCACAACGGGGAGAATATTGAAGGAATGAAGAATGAAAGAGCAGTAGGGGAATATATATTTTAAAGCCTCCATTTCCCTTTGCTCTTTCCTTTTATTGTGCCACCATTTCTTCTCATACCTACCCTGCGTTGAACAGAGCCACAAATTTTTGTCTGCTTCCTTTTCTGGGCTCTTGTTCCACCGGTCACCGATGGGGCTCTGGATAATTGAGAAGTTTCACACTGCGCCTACTCTATTGGGTGAAACATCTGAGCAAAAGGCAGATCTGAGCACTTACAAAACACCTCACAGCTGATTTTATAAGTGACTGATGTCTGGAGACCCTCTCTGAACCAGAGTGAAAGACATCGTGTAGACACAAAGGCCTAAGCTTTGAAAATGTGTGTAGATGAGCGTTATCTGCACTAATGGGAATATACATTTGTCAGTTTTCTCAGGGTAAGACAACGTGTTTGCATTTGGCAGATGATGTCTTGATGTCAGTTACACACAAAGCCAGCACAAAGTAGTTTTTTTCGGTCATGGTCATTTTAAGGATACTCTCATTTATACTTGCCTAGCTTTTTATCGATTAAAGGAATAGTGTGACATTTCTGCAAATACATTTTCTTGCCTTCTTGTTAAAAGTAACACATGAAAATTGACACCACTCCCGTGTGTGTCTGTTAAGCCAGAGCTGGTTAACTTGGCACATATGCCAGAAAAATTAAAGGGCCAGAATGCCTCTTGTGTTTGCACCTTACTTTTTGTACACGTTACCAAAATGCATATAACATGTTGGTTCATAGGTATTGTTAAATATTTGGTGTTTACAGCTTTTATGCTAAAGCAACCTGCAGGGTACCAATGTATTTAGCCTGCGGATAGGGAAATAGCAAAATTCTCATACCCAGTTCTTGGTACATAAGTGAATATTCTTCATAAATGTTAAACATTCTTCATAAAATGTTAAACTGTTTTGACCTGATGATCTTCAGTAATTTTATCTATGAAAAGTCAGAAAATATTGACAAAGTGGCTATTACAATTTCCTTCCTACAAAAAATTCAGTAAAGCACCATGTGTTACAAAGAACAGCATTACATTCTATATTTAAGGCACATTTAAAAATTAGCAAATTAATTTAGTAGCTGGTTCTGTTGAATACAGTCAAACCTTTAAGCACTACTTTCACCATACAGGGTTGAAAATTATATGCTCTACATTTGAAAGCAAAGGATTGCAATGGTCAAAAACTGTACCTGGACAATAAATTATTCATAGTTGCTGGTAATATGGTCTTATTGTGTAATGTTAATAACTTTATTCTGTGTTCAGTTGGTATGCTGCGCACCACCCCATGTTGATATGCTGCACTGTTTGCTCTGCTGTTCTTTGTGCTGTATGTGCATTGGATCGTTTTCTCCTCTGTCTCTCGCCAGATTGCTGCGACGCTTCAGATGAATACAACAGCCACGCTCGCTGCCAGAACACTTGCTGGTCAGTTGAAAACTGAGATTCAATATTTGTGAAATAACACATGCAGATTTCAACTGAGTATATGTCATTAGATAAATAAAATAAATACATGTAACCCTGCCTGTTTTACTTGGGACGTGTATCAAGCATTGCATTTTTGGAGAGTGTGATAGTGCAGATATTATTTCATCCAGTTTGTATTGAACATACTGTTATTTATCACAAACAACGGTGTGATAGACTCCTGCCTGCTGTGCCCGTGTTACAGTGACTCATTCATTGTGCCACCAGGGGGCATGGTGTCACTATGATTTAAGAAACTGATAGTGCTCACATTCTCTCTTGTAATGTGTATGCATGCTGCTGATTGTAGCCTGTTGTGTAAATGTAACTTCTAATACAGTAACCCACTTCTTTTGCTGACAGACCTCTATTATTTAATTCACTGCCATTCGCCTCGAAACCTCTTACAAGCGGAGTATATCTCATTATGTTTTCACAAGGTCCTCACTCATATTGTGTTTGCCAGACTTCAAAAACAATTTAGTTCAGCCTCAGAGCATCATCCCCCATCTTATTTACTTTTATATTTTTCCATTTGGATTCCTGCTGCATTGTGGGCCCTTAAAAATTGGATTTCACCATCTCAGTGAATGTGGCAGGGGTGGCCAATGTTTTCTCAGTAATGATGGGACTGTGCATCCTTGCTCTCGCTCTACTCCAGGAATCTGGGACAGAGAGAGAGAGCATACGTGGAGGGCCAAATGAGGACCTTGGACGAGGGTTTGCGACTCAAGCAGCAACTGATTGAGGAGGGAGTACTTCTCTGGAGGGAGAAACAGGTACACTAGACTCTAGTAACTGCTATACGGCAAACAGCCATCTGGGTTTCTCTGGCTTTATGTTGTTTCTGAGAACACCGGCTAACTTAACTAATTCATTGACTGATGTTGGATCTGTGTTTAGTTGGACCTGTAGAAAGTCTGTTGTACAGTGTATTCATTAAGTGGACTAGATATAGTTTGAAATTGGCCTATATATTTAAATTGAAATCCCCATATCAGAAACATGTAACATGTTACATGTAAAACATGTTACATTGTTACATAGGGGAGACGCCATAAGAGGTTTAATTTATTAGGAACCAAAGAAGACCCATAGAAAAATAGAAAATAATGACTCACGTTTCTGAAAACATGCGCAAGATGAACACCTGATTATCACAACTAATGGATAAATTTGGTTTGTGACAGAAACAGCAACATCTACTTACCCGTAATTTGAGTTTCTAAAAAAACTAACTACAAACACTTCATGTAGTTTGGCCAGTAATAGAGTGTATAATCCTAACCCCCCCCCCCGAGGTATGATTAGTTTTAATGTTAAGAAATGTAAAGTTTCAGTTATTTTCAGTTAGTAAAATGATTTGTTGCTTATTTGGAGCCAGCTTGAATATTCACCCAGTATGGCCTTTAATGATCAGCTCTATACTCTTTGACGGTATGTAACTCCTTGCGGCTACATTTCATCATACTGCATGTAGAGTATTTTTGTGTAATATTTTACACTGATGTTTTTGACTTATTTGAGCGATCAACAAAACCACATTAACAGCTTTGTGAGGCTGAAAGTGCAGTGTTAATGTTAATCATAAATAAACATTATGTGGTGAATGGTCAAAATTGTCATCTGGCAAACATCAGTGTTTGCACAAAGCTTTTGTGTCATGAGATGGAGCCACTCCGCTAACATGACCAAAAAAAAAAAAATCCAGCAGCCTCTCTGTTTCACATGAGATTTCAGTGTTTCTTGCAGCCTTCACAACAAAACTCTTGACTTTAGTTAGTGGCTGTTGCCGTCAACTTGGTGAAGTGCGGCACAGACTGATATGTGTTGCGCACTAACACGGTGAGGATTGTTTGCCCTGAAATAGCATCATTCTGGAGTCTGTTGTTTGGTTTCACCACCTGACATTGTCATGTCCTGGGTGTGAACCTTGGCAGGGGACTGTTGTTTTTCTTTCTCTTTTCTTTCTTTTGTGTTGTCAACAACCAATTTATAGCGAATGCCTATAAAATGATTAAAAAATGGAACTAATTTGCTTATACTTTGTAGCAGTATGTGTTGCTTTTGTTTCACTTATCCTCAATAGATTTAATTAACTTTTCACCTCGGCTTCTTGTGCTGCCAGTCAGTAACTGTAGCATTGTTACCTGACTCTCTGGCTAACACAGGCTTGATTGATAGGGACGTTAAGGTTAATTTGGTTTTATATGGGTAGTGCTCTGGGAATTCCTGCTCTAAATGAGCAGCTTGTGCTCTCTGATATTTTGCTTTGACCATACATGTTTGCAGCAGCCTGCTGCTTCAGACGTCTGCTGTGCGGTTTCCAACACCAGCCTGAGCCTGCTGTGCAGTTAGTTGTTGCCTTATCGGTGTGAGGTGTTTGTTGCTCTGAGGACTGTCAAAAAGCATGTTTCCAGCTGTTCGCTCACTTGGATCGCTGTGTTTTTTTGTTGATCAATTTATGCAGATTTTAGCCTGTTCATGTCCTGCCATCGTTTCTAATCACTCTGAAGTAGCAAAACGCAAATGGGTAAGTCAGCACAAGTAAACAAGTACCTGAGTGATCAAGTTGATTTTGAATCAATGTCCCTTTTTACAGAGCTTCAAGGTAAGCAGAAACTACTTCAGCTTTCCTCCGCTCTTCATTTGCAAATTTAGTTCAACAAGCACTAGGCCAAATTAGAAACTAGAGCCCCGGAGCTCAGTGCAAATTAAATTGGTAAATTTGCCCGCTGAGGATCTCTTTAGATGTTTGTAAGTTATATTTACTGGTTCAGTAGTCTCATTGCTTAATGTATTATTGTGCTTTAGGTAATACAAGTTGCCCTCCCACCACTGCTAGCTGGTCAAATCCAACTCACGCACAACATACTGTGAGAAAATGTTCCTTTTTCCTTATTATTCTGAAAGTTTTAAGACTTTAACAGGTAGCTATGGTTATTTTAAAATATTTAGATGGAATTTTGAAGGACTCGGTAGCAGTGGAAAAACGTTACAGCAGCACATTTCACAGCTCTGTGACTTTCAGGGCTGCCCTCAATCTTTGTGTTACTTTGTGCATTGATTACATGAGAAATTACTCCTTTTTTCTTTTCTTTTTTCAAGGTATTTCGAAGCACTTTACTGCTGTGATTGTATAAAAATGCATTCAAGAGGGTCAGGCTTGTTTAAAACACGTACTGCTTGTAATGAAGTATACAGGTAGATAAGCTACCACTTCCTTGACAGAGAGTTTTAGTGAAGGCCACTTTTTGTTGCACACACTCACACGTCTGATTTGGCCGCTGATGGTCTCTGAGTGTGTACCCTGCACTCTTCTGTTCTGTTTCTCTCTCTTTTTTTTTTTTTTCCTCCCATGTTCTCTTCTGTGGCGGCTGATTGGCAGATCGAGGCTGAAGTGTCACCCAGCTCTCCAAGCCCCGCTGCACATTGTGATCCTCTTCTCACAGTGTGTCTCTTGATATGGCGGGGTTACCTCGAGGGCCTCGTCTCGGAAACCTTACACAATGACTCAAAAGTGAACTCTTCCCATGGTTCAGGGGTTAAAGAAAAATCTGCTGGTAAAGAAAGTGCACAGAAGAAAACTTTTTAATCAGTTTAGAAGCATTTACACAATGAAAGCAGCGTGCAGCGCGCCAGTCCTGGAACCAGCAGAAATAGCGGAATGCTGCTGTTAATTGAGTACAAATTGGTTTTCAGTAAAATCTCTTGCAGAGGTTTGTGATTATCTTTCTGTTGATTGGACCGTTCTAAGTGTAGATTTTAAAGCAGGAAATGGTGTGCAGAATTGGCTTGTCTTCGATCCCTGTTAAATGCTTTTCTTGTACTTAATAAACAGACGCTTTGTCTGATTTCAGAGAAATATATAGTGGGCTTTTTTTTGGTCCAAACTGTACCACTGATTTTTTTTAGAGGCACTTCTTGAGCTCTTAAAACAGATCTCAGTCTAATGTTCACTCACCTCACTTAGAATAATGCTTATTGTCTGATTAAAAGGCAACTAAACTGCTCCTATCTTTATATAGGTCAGATTTGTCCATGCTGTTTTATGGAAACCTAGATGTTTATAGAAACACACAATAATATTTGAATTTGTTATTGTGTTTTATGTAGTATGAAGGAACTTTTAACATGTTATGAGTGTTATTCACTACTAAATATGTTCGTGTACACTCAAAATGGAGCCCATAAATCACTGCAGCAAAGTGAAGGTGGCTAAGCAAGCAGCGTGGCCTAGAAAGGTAGTCATCCCTAACCGAACCAAGCAGAATCCATCACTGCTTTATAGCAGTCTCTAAGGAGAGATTGGAAGGCGGTATTGACACACGCACACACGCACACACACACACACAGAATGACAAGGAGCTGCTGCTCTTTCATATTAATTGGTTCATTAGAGTGAGTGATGATAGGTTATGCTTGATTGTCAAAAGCTGCCATTTTTGGTTTGACAACAACACCTCACCTCACCAACATGCAAGTAATTTAAATAGTCCATTGTGCAAATCATAGTGCTGTTGTACAACTGTACAACTTTTTTTTTTAAACACTGGGAGAGAAGAGGAGATAAGAACAGAGACAGAAACAGTTGATCCCGGTAATCATTATTGTCAATTTTTGTCAACAGCTGCATCGTTTTACTATAATTGTCGACTGTGTGATATTGCTTAGAAGTGCAGGAAATGCAATTGTTCCCATTGAAATGAATATTTGTATAAGCTCAAAGGAGTCTGCAGCCACACACTCGGTGTTTAGCTCCACAGTTGTCTAAAACCTGCAGGGTGAGCCAAGCTCTGTTGGAATGTTAATGGTATGTTTTCCATGCAGACAATTTCAAATACCAGACTCTCGAATATAGTGAGCTGACCAATAACCAGCAGGGATATGACTAAATCTACAGTATGAGGTATTGGGTAATTTGTTCAGGTGGAGATAAGATTTAAATGACGCAGTTGGAGCCAAGAGGGCTGGAAAAGTTACACGGTGGTGTGATTGAAGCAGAATTTATCCTTGGTTTAAAAGTGACGATGAATTCTTTCCCTTTTGACTTTTTCATGTTTAGGTCCATGCCTCAAAGTGGACAAGATGTGACTTACTAAAACTTTGTTTTCTGTTCAGGGAGATCTTGACTTTACATGTAATTAATAGGAATGGAATGTTTGACACATAATGCTAATTTTAGGTGTGCTTTTTTTTTTCTTTGCGTTCTTTCTCTTCAGGCTCAGCTGAGAGAGCTTCAGCAGGTAGCTGAGGACTTACAGATCAAACTGGAGGAGCACAGGAGGAAGAAACATGAGGCCGACAGACTCAAAGAGCAAACATTAAAGGTGCTGGGAGCAGGCCACGGTGGTAAGTGTCGTGCCACCTTCAACCTGCTATGATTTGGCTTAAGTCTATTCCACAGAATTGCCTCGGTTTACAGACATAGTTAGGTCATTATTACAGCTACCACAGGGCAGCTTTCTTTTCATTTCATTGAACAAAAGTAAATTGACCTTAGCACCTCAGGCCAGATGGTCAGGTTGACAAATGGTAGGACATTCCAAGCAGCTGGAAGGGTTAAATACAGATGCCTGTGCCATTGAAATAAATGGGCTGGTAGAGGAGTGCTGAGCAGCAGCATATTGCAGTCCCACTGCTCTCCTTTCACGTTCCTCCAACCTTCAGAGAGAAGTTGGTTATGACTCACAGGAAAATTCCCTTATCGCTCCGAGCACAAGCTGGCTCGGCATTTAAGTGACGTTCAGACTGTGTGAATCTACAGAAAGTTGTGGTGCTGGATAGGAAATGGGCTCAGCCATTTTCAGTGCTGAAGTCCATGAGGATTTAGAATCATTATGTGTGTGCAGGGAAGGCGGGGGATAGAGATTGGCGGGGTTAAATGAGCTCAGAGTTTTTCGATTTTTAGATTGTAGCCGAGGAGGGAAAAGGGGGAACTGACGCACAAGATGAGTTTGTTTTGTCTTTTGACTTCCGACGTCTGTTGTTTGCTCATCACTGTGTCAAATAACACATTTATTCAAAATTATGCAATCTGTCTTTTTGTCACTTTGCTGACAAGCTTCCTATATGTGTCTGAGGGGATGTCAAGTGTTGGGTATCGATTGTCTAGTGTCAAACTGCCCCTCAAGTAAAAGTTTTGATTGCAATAAAGGTCACTTGACTTTGCTTGATCCTCTGAGCATGCATCCATCATGCTTCCCAGTGTGCAAGTTGACCTTTGCTGGATGTCACCCCCCCACGTTCCTGTGCCTGTCGTCTTTTGCTTCCATTACTGCTCATCTTCAGGGCATAACGACCATCAATTTTCATTTCCATGGTTGCATTACCATGTCCACTTAGCTAAGGAAAAAACACACACACTTTCTAGCCAGTGTGTGTGTGTGTGTGTGTGTGTTAAGACAAGGAACGATAAGGAACATCACAGAATCTGCTTAATTACACCTTACTCCACCGGGCTCTTATGCCAAACGTTGATGAGTATGAGGTTGTTTATCTCTCTTTTAAAAAAGAACTTCCAGCTAGCACAGTTTATGATAAGCCTATCTCACAGCAAACTGGCATCAAAGTTTACAAAAACTAATTCTATATTCTACCACATTGGCCATCACTCTAGGCTTTTATTATGCAGTTCTTGTGACTGCATGTGTGGCCTGAGCTTTGTGCAATGAAGTTTAAGTGACGTTTCAATGACTTAAAGGCTACTTATCCAGCCTTTTTTCCCTTGCTTTGCAGCCTACAAAATTACATGTTGATTAACAGTTGAATTTTAGTGAATAAGGACCATTAATCTGCCACAGTATAACTCAGCAAACATTTTATGGCTCCCTCATGGGCCATACTGTTATTATTTTGAATGGTAAGCTGAAAAGGCTTCTATGAGAGTTTAAAGAAATGCACACACATTAAAGCAGAGATTTTATAAGCAAGGTAATGATCAGAGATGTATTTTTCCAACTTTAATTGTTGGAAAGAGTTGGAAAAGTGATCTGAATAACATGTGGCCCAGAGCTTGTTTTTATTTTAATACTTCTTTGGAAAAGCCTATATTTCTGATAAAGTGCGTGGTAACATTTTTGTATCACTTACACAATACAGTTTGAAATGATGTGGATTCTTTGTACTGTAGCAGAATTTCATTTTTAATAACAATGCAGTTAACATTTATTTTCTGTGCATCAATAACACACCCATATTAGCAGCAGCTCAAATGCTTTAAATCAGGTTTAATGTCCATGTCCAGATCGGACGGAGAGCCACAACTAAGAAGCTTTAACTTCCCATTCAACTCTTTTCATCTCTTTTCTACTACATGTGGTAGAAGATAAACCAATAAAACATCTGCCCTAAAACATGCTTAAACTACAGAGGACAAGTATTAATTCGATTAAATATATGAGCATCTTTCCCTTTTATGACCTGTCAATAGTCCTTCTCAAAGTAGGGACAAAAAGCCTGAAGAACAGTCAGCTGAGTCTGCAAAGTAGATTAGAAGTCTTTCCTCTTACTGTGGCAGTCGCTCAAACATGTCTCCAGGGCTTCGGGGACACTAAAGGAGACGTTACAAAGCGTCAGGCTATTTGTAGCCTTAAAGAAAATGTGTTTCTTCTGGCACATGTAAGTGTTATGTACAGTGAAGGAAACATTGCAGGACATGGAAAACGATGGGTATTTGACACGAGAACAGTGACATATATTTTTAATTTATATTTGCCACATACTAACAGAGCCACTGTTAGTATGTGGCCCAGAAGGTAGAGAGGTCACCCTCCAATCCAAGGGCTGGTGGTTTGATCCCTGCCTCCTCCTGTCCATATGTCCAGGCTTTGTTGGGCATCACACTGAACGCAAAGTTGCTCGTGGTAGATCAGGCCAGCACATTGCATGGCACCTGCTGCCGTTGGGGTTTCGTGTGTGTGTGTGTGTGTGTGTGTGTGTGTGTGTGTTCAGTGAGTTCGAAATTACGCTTTTTAACCAACAGAGTGAGGACGTTTTTGGGAAGTGAGAGTATTTTGGCTGGTCCTCACAACTTCAAAGTGATTTTTGAGGATCAAGACTGGGTTTTAGGTTCAGGGTTAAAATTAGGTTTTGGTTAGGGAAACGGTTAGGCATTCTGTCGTTATGGGAAGGGGCTGGGGGTTGTATTATGTCAATGACTGTCCTCACAAGTATAGCTGTACAAACGTGTGTGTGTGTAAGAGTGGGTGAATGACAAGCAATTGTACTTACAGTACACAGAGCTTTGTGTGCCAATAAGGTGGAAAAGCAGGATACTGTATGAGTGCAGACCATTTACTGTTTAGTTTTCATAGACATGTGCTATGTCATGCCAGTTTGTCTCTGTGTGACAGTGTGTCAGAGAAGTATAATTCTTTCAAACACTTCAATTCTCCCAAATATGAGAGCATTGCACTCTGTCACTGATTATTAGAACCATATAGTTGAGCAACTTTGTGGAGGCAGTCGTGGGATGTGGACATAGGTAGTGGTGCCATCTCTCAAAAATCTTAAGGGCCCCACATGATGTTTGAAACAAGCCTGTCTTAGGTGCCAAGGGATAAACTCACTGGATGCAAAAAAGGAAGAACAAGATGGGATTTAGTTTGTTTTTGAGGGCAAACAAGTCAGAAAGCAGGCAACTTTGAACTGGCGCCTACTGGCACGGAGAGACTAGAAAAGGGTTAGCTGCAGCTGTAGACAACGGTATATAGCTCGTCAGGAGATAACCAGCACTAATCCAAGACCAGATCTCTTTTTGTGGTCAGAAACACATCAGGTTGTGGATTTTGTGTAAATGACTGTATCGGGGGGGGGGTCACAGCAGAAATGGCGTATGAAAGGAGGGAGCTCAGACGTATGTAGCTGGCAGCAGAGTTAGAGGAGTGTCGGCTGTGGGGGATTTATTGGCACATCAGCTTGGTCCCTGTTAACTGAACTGAGTAGAACATGGCGGTTCCCAACTTGGCAGTTAGTGCAGCTGGTTTCAGTGAAACGGCCGTGGGTCAGGGACCGAGTATATTCACAACTGACACAACCTCATTTAACACGAACACGGAGCTTTCTCGGGACTGCTCACCTAACTCTTGGGACATTAACCATGTATTGATTAGTGTCCTCTGAAATCACTGGGAAACTGGACTAAATCTTTTTTGAATAACAAAGAATCTGTTGTTTCCATGTAGTCAGTGGGGACACTGATCATATGTGCTTGTTTTTGAAAAATCTCAATGCAAAGAAAGCTTTGGGTTCACGTGGAGGTTAGTGTCTTTAATGACGTCTGTTAGATATCAGCTTCACATGCGAAGACATACTGGATTTTATGTTCTTTTTGATGGTATGTCCCAAAATATAAAACTACATGGCATCAGAGCTTTATTATTATTTCGGGCATTTTAAGCTCAATTATTATTTCAAGCTCAATCACTCGCTCAATCAAAGAAACCAGTATATTTCCAAGGTACATGAACAGTTACAGACAGCCTAAGGCAAAAAAAGCCAGTTTGCTTCAGAGGAATCCTGATATCCATGCACACTCATGTAAATGCACATTTTTCTGGAACATATTCACTGAAGATGGGTTATGGGATATGAACGTAATTCACATTCAACTAGTTTGAATTTCAGAATGTGATTTGACTAATAAATATTGTTTATAATTAATGAATATTTATCCTACTGATTAACATACACAGCTTTATTTAACTTAATGTGTGTGCGTGTCTGGTAGACCCATGTCAGCTGATTTAGCATTATCATTCTCAATAACAACAAAAAAAGATTTGATGGCTAACAAAACAAAAACAAAAGAGAGAGGCGCCAAGTCTTCTGGGGCCAACTTGTTTCTGATCCAGTAGAAATCATCTTTATTCACTTGGTGAATTTTGCAGGATTTGCTTGATCGGTGCTGCCTCTCAGTGCGTGTTCTACAGATATGGAGTAACTGATGACAGAAGCTTCATTAAAGTTTGCATTAACGTGGATATTTTCTATATAACGTAGATATCTAGAAGAAGTACATATGTGTATGTGGTGTTAATAGTAGCTGTGAATTGTTTTTTTGTTGTCGAAATGTTTTTCCAGCTGAACTTGCAGCACACACTCCAGTGGTAGCTTGACTCCACTTTCAGAACCTCAGGTTTTAGTTTTTAGTGAATTAGCAGCGTTTCCTCAGTCTGTTAGATCACACTAATCCTGATAGTGAGTTTAATGACTGACTCATTCTTCTGCCAATGTGTCTCTGAGGATACACACCTTTTGCTTTTCTCACGATCCAGGTAGCAAGTTAAATATAGCACTGACAAAAGTATCTCTCTCTAAAAAGTTAATGTTGCTGTCAAACACATTTTAAGCGTGTTCAGTGCAAAGGGATGTGTGTTAAGTTTGTGCAATGTGTGACACTGAACTGGTTTCTGAGGTACTTACTTAAAAAAAAAATGCTGTTGGCTCTCAGGCAAACGCTTTTTCATTCTTTCAATACCTTATGAAAATTAACCTGCAGTGTCCTAAAAGTTGCGTAAAACAATCCAACTCATTATTGTTTATTATCCATCTGGGGCATTTCAACCCTTTATTAAAAAGTAGATGCTACAGTCAGCAGTCCAACTGTTTTTTTTTTAAGGGAAATGCCTTAAACCTTAGGCCTATAGACTCTATAAATTTTTACTTTTTAACAATGATTATTTAATATTTGTCACTGCTGTTGTTAAAAATATAAATTGTCTTGAAATATCAGAGCTGTTCTAACATACTGCATTCGAGACTTAAGCTGCTAAACATAATTCACAAATAACTGAGTTCATGATCTCTCCAAGCAACTGCAAACCAGTCTTAATTTTATTTATTTATTTTTATCACATAGGTATAATTAATTTAATCTAATTTGTGTAATTTTTATGTCTTAGCCCTTTTTTACTCGTTTAAAAGCTGGAAAATCACAACTGGAAAAGTTGCCTAGGAATTTAGTTCAGTCACTGCAATCGCAACATATGAACCAAAATTAAATTAGTTTATTATTGATTTTGTATACTGCAATCGTTCTGCAGTGTTTTATGAAATAATAATGCTATAAACCCATACCACTGAATGCACTTATTTTCAGATTTGTTTTCCTTTTTACAGTGTGTCATCTTCTCAGTAATGCAAAAGTTCAACCCCTGCAGCCTTTTGGTCCATTTCAATAGAAAATATTTTCCCCACAGAAAGAGGTAATTTCCTGCGTGGAAATATTGCTTATAGTGTATAAAAGAAAGCAGAATGTGTGTTTTGTTAGCCTTGGAGTGCACAGCCTACAATAACAAAGAAAGCTCCGTGTGGATAACATAGTCTGTAGCCCAGGCATAGATCTGCAGTCTCCTGCTGATATGTTCCATTTTCTCTGTTCTCTTTGTGCCTCTCTTTATTTTATGAGTGTGCTGTGCTATCGCCAGGGCAACATGGGTGGATGAGTGATGGTGTCCATTAGTAAACATAGCCCCCTATATGTGCCATCGGCCTAAAGAGCCAATGTCTTGAACCTCCTTCCTCTCTTTTTTTTCGCCCTCCTACCCTCTCCTCACTTATTTTCCACCTTCTTCCCCACTCTTCCTTTTACCTTTTACTACATCGCCCCCCGCCTCCACTCCATCTTTTTCTTTCCTCTCCTCCCTTCTCCATCTATCCTCCTTATGGTTGTTTTTCATAGCTACAGCTCTGCAGTAGAGGGAGAGATGAGACCATTTCTCTTCCTCCTTTGTGCACTCATTTTTGCGAGGCGGAACGACTTGAGGATGCGTTGAGAATGTCAAGCATTAGGCTGGGAATAGAGCGATGTTCAAACAAAAGAATAGGCCACTAATATGACAGATGCTGTGTGCATTGCAGAAGAATATTAGCAAATCTTGTTTTTTTACCCTTAGTTGAGTAGAGTCAACAACTGGGGGGTGAGGAATCTGGCTTCTTTATAGTTTCTGCTCCCAGTCGTGTCGTGGGTGACTAGATGTGGTGTGCAATCTTCCACCTTTTTAAACTTAAATCCAAAAAACAACACGGCTTTATAAATATGGATTTAGGGTTCATTTCAGGCAAGGCTGAATTCATCAACTGCAGCACACTCTCACTTTGCACAGGCGCTCTCGTTTACATTGGGAAAAAAAAATGCTACTTTTACAATTAGCTTTTCTGTAATTAGTGCGGAATGGTAATTGCGGCGGATGTGCAATTAGCATTATGTAAAGTGCTTCTCCCCAGACTGAGGGGCCAATCAGTTTGCTCCTTTACATTCTCCCTTCTGCTGATGATGTGGGAGATGTTTAGTGCCGAACATAAGAGAATTTCCTCTCCCTCTCACTCCAGTGAATGCGACTAACAAATGAATCAGTTGGGGTCACATGCTCACTAGAAAGGGGTGTTGAGGAAGTTTGTGCGTCTCCTTTTCATCTGCCTGTGAATATGAATGGAGAAGAGGGAAATCGCTGTCATACCAGCCGTTACAGCACAAGGCCTCCTGATTGCATTCTGGACTCTGACATGCTTTTTTTTTCCTACAGGGAAACCAAATGTTCTTGCACAGCGTGACTGACTCATTGCCTGATTGCCAAAGAACCCCCACCCCCCCATCTCCTCATATTTTTAAATCTAACACCAGCTCTGTCCTTTTCTCTATCTGTCTCCCAGTTTGAGTTTAGAAGGATTAGTGTTTATTGCACTGATTGCTGATCAAAGTGAAATTCCGCACAGTTTTATAAAATATCATCTGTTTGGTATCATGACATATTTGCCTCTAAAATATACTGCTGTACTTTGACAAGGATATCGTCTCTTAAATGTATTCTTTTCCTTTTTAGGTGTAAGACATCATAATGGCACAGTGTCCAGCGTTTTCCAGTTACTCGACAGTAACAAAGATGGCAGGTAAATATGGTGATAATTGCATTGTCGACAGTTGTAAACCTTTTTTAAAATTCATGTAGAATTGGCGAATTTATAGTTCCATGCATGTGTTTCCATTTGCTAACCTATTTTGATAAGTCTAAAAACAATGACACCTCCCCAGAGCCTTTTTTATGTACATCGTTTGGCTTGTTAGAAAGAAAAACAGCACAGGAAAAGGTTTCTAGATAATTGGGATCCAATCCATCGATTCCGTTTTTTGAAGGCCACCACTTCTATTTTTATACTAAAACACTTTCTCCCTGAGGATTTTACTCTTGCCGGGGTGAAAAGGATTCTGTCACAGTATTTAGATTGCTATGAAATCCTATACTTAAAGCGTATTTGCTCCCAGTTTGGCCTGTTCCACTCCTGCTGTGCAGTTGTAAAAATGTACCACAGTGGGCATAAAGACCAGGATGTGTGAAAGGAGCAATGGTGAAAGTTGCAAATCTAGCTTTATATTTCAGTGGTACCTTTTATATACCAAATGATACACTGCCTCTGAACCTTTTAAACGTAAATGTTGACAATATGACTGACAGATTTTTTGTTTTTTCAAATGTTATTGTAGGAGAGTGCAAAGTACCAAATACAAGCTGACATCTAAGACAGTCGCTCTAGCAAAAGATCTTGAAGTAAAATGGCTCAAATGTAAAAAAATGTAGACAACTTTGCCCATAACAAAGTTTTGCTTTATGTAACATTGAAAAACAACATCAACAGAACTTTTGTTCACTCGCTTGTAATTTTCATAGTTCTCAAGAGAAATCCTGCTGATGGAGCTAAATATAATAAAACATAAAGATCCCTAACACTAGATTACAATAATGACTAAATGTTACACCCACATAATCCTATATTAGTCATGCCTTAAGATAAATTGGTGTGTCTTAATTATTCACATAGATATTTATCCAGTCACAAGCACGTTAATGGCACTCTTTGCAGCTTCAAGTGGTCATGAAACATGCACTGATCTGCACCAACGTCATCCCACTGCATCAGCTGAGGTCTTCTCAGCTTCAATTTGGGGACAGACGACCCGGCATTATCCTGTAATATATCTTGACAAACTTGAGATGCTTCTCTTTTTCCTAGTAGTGTTGTGGAGTGTCAAGCTTGTCCTTGGCAAACTCCAGGTGTGCTACAGTGTTGTTGTAGGAGAGCGATGGGCTTTTATTTGGTGTCCTGCCAAGCCTGTTCAGTGTTTTGCATATGGATGACTCATGAACTCTAATGATCCATCACGTCTTTAACCGTTACTCTAGGGTTCTTATTTTACCTCACCGACCATTCTTTGTTGTGTCTTTGGAGTACTCTTGGCTGGGTGCCTACTTCTATGGAGAGAAGCCACAGTACCAAATCGTCTCTATTTAAAGACAGTCTGTCTAACTGTGGACTGAGGTACTGTATATCTAAAGTCTTTGAGAATACTCACTGTGAAGCCCTTTCCAGCTGCATGCAACCCTTTATCCTCGGTCTCCTGAGATCTGGCGTCTCACACCAGCTGATCCTGCTTGTAAATACCACACCTCCTAAACCATACCGCCTGTGTGATTTCACTGATGGGACTCGAGGTTTGTTAACACCTGACTCCAGTTGACATTTAGTGACATAAAAAGCCATCACTTTATATGTCTACTTGGTGTAGTCTGTTAAGACAAGAAAGATCATGGCTCTCTTTTTATCAGTTTAGGAATATTGCTTTTCTTCATATTTGTGACTTTGATGAAGATCGGATTTTTTTTCTTTTTGCTGTATGTACCACATCTGAATCGAATGCACACTTCTTTCCCTGAAACACCTACACCTATTTGTTCTTCAGCAGAATTTCAAAAAACGCATTGTTTAATCTTCAAGTCCCAACAGACCCACTTGTTGCCGCCCTACCCAATCTCCCAGCACCCCAAGCCACCCACACTGACTAACTTGCTGTCATGTGTAGCATTTAACCTCTGCCAGTTTCAAAGAGAATGGCATCCATTTTCTTATCAGCAAAATGTGTAAATTTGCTGTCGGCTTGCAAAAAAAAAAAAAACAAGCGCATGATGTCCAATGAGCCTGTCCCCTTCAAGCTTTTTCTATACTGCCATCCCCGCATGCACATTCTCCACCTTCCCGCACCACGCCTGGAAAAAAAAATCAATACTGCTTAAGCTAACTGGGCATATTCTCCCAGAAAGGAAGCAGGGCTGGGCATAGTAAACTGAAAGCGCTATAAAACATATGGCTGCATTGAGGACGAAGTGCTTGTACAGCGATTTTTCTGGGAGCGCTATGTGCCCACTTATGCATTCCTGCGCCTGGATGTGTACCATTATTCAGCCCTTCTGTGCCCCCACAATCCCTGCCCCTTCCCTTCCCAGCTCTGCCTCCATCCATTCACTTTATCCCTCCATCCCAAGCGGTGTCTCTTCACAGCCTGCGCTTAAACAAACACATTACTAAGCTGAAATATCTGCAAGTGTCGCTGTATTTTCATACAGCCATTGTTTCAGTCCGTCAGTCAATGGCATTCGTTGAGCTGGCTATCTGGAGGCAGGGCATGTATTGATGCCCATTTGAATAAAGCAGGTGGTGAAGGCTTTGTGTATGTATGCTTCATTGCCATTTTTTTCCTGTAAGGCTCTGCAGCTTACACGTCCAAGTGTCAAGCTTGATTTAGTCCCCGTTATGATAAATGCAAAGTCGAAAGTCACCAGCACACCTCTCGCTCGCACACTGGCAGGCAATTTGCTGACTTTGAACTGTATTAGCATGCACATTGCAGACTCTTTATCTTGTAGAAAAAAGCTCTTGGCTTTGTCCCTAATGACACTTAGCAAAACACTACCCTGTTCTTAATCCGCTCGATTGGAATTGCTAATTATCTTTAATGCAGATTCACAGATAATTGTTCTCTCATTTCGACTGCAAACTAATCACATCTTTGTGTCCATTTAGCCACCAATAAATGCTGCATGACAAAAATGGCAGCAATTTTGTCATGAATCAAACTAAAAAACGCAAATAAATAGTTTGGACGTTAGCATGTTGGCGATCATCAGCATGGTTGTATTTTAATGCAAATGTGAACAGGCTAATTGGTTTTGCTCCCACTTGTGGTTAAATATATACAGCGTGTAGTTAGTTAAGCGTCGGTTTAAATGTTTTATTTTGTGCTGTGACGAGAAGCGATCTTCCTCGCACATTGGTTGTTGAGGGTAGGCTGTGGACTTCCTCGCCGTTATTTCATCCCGAACCTTCCCGAGCACCACACACACAAGTGCAACCCACTGTGCCAGCTGGCAGGCAGTTGGCAGCCCAGTGCAGGATTAACTGGTACCAGTGTGCTGGCCTATAAATAGAGTCTACCAACTGCTTCAGGAAATGAACCATGATGGAGCCTCCCAAAGGCCCACGAACAGGTTGTGCTTTTTATCCCCTCCCCTCTGTCAGGAATTATCTGTGTGTGAATGTTTGTGTGTAGGAAATTGAGTTCCTTAATGTTTAGCATGGTTTCTTTTCAGCAGACTTACTGTAGGTGTGCATTGCAAACCCCCAGCTCTTCTAATGCTATGGTTAATATGCGTGCCCGCTGTGTTTGGGGCCACGTCAGTTTTCTCCACGAGTTTTGCCGAGCTGCGGCAGCTTCCGTGCTGCCTCACAATGGAGAAAGCCATTGTTCTTCTTCAAGCACTTAGCCCGAGCATTGATCCTCTGTAGTGGAACAAGCTATTTGCTTTGTGTGTTTACCTGCGCTTCCGCTTTTGATGGACTCCTGAGATTGATCTTGGCTATGCAGTCATTATCTCAGCTCAGTAGTGTTAGTTTAGGTGGAACCTCTGGAAGAAAGACTTCAGCAGGAAGGAATGGCTGAAGAAAAGATCTAAGTTTTCTGGGATAAGAGGTGGTGTGTGTGTGTGTGTGTGGCTTTTGATGGGGCTGTGTGTTACAATGTGTTATGTGCCACTCAGAGCAAGATAGACTAAAAGAACAGAGAATCTGTGTCAGTGCAGTGTTTGAGTAAGCCCAAACTCACCTAAAGAATGAGCTCACCTAAAAATAAAAATGTTCAACACACAGTCATATCCGCTGAAACACCAGCAAAGGTTGTTCGCGGTTCAATATACAGTGTGTTAGCGAGTGCTGCATTTTTCTGTTCTTCTCCAGAGTGAAACAGTTGTACAGAGTGGTTCATTGATAAGTTTTATACCTCCAAACAGCTTGTGCATCCAGATGTATGTTTCATAAGGCCAAAAGTTTTTTGCTTTGGGTTCAGAAGTGCAGTATTTATTTATTTAATTATGAATTTCTGAATAATTTATGCTGTGGCATACATTCCATATAAACAGGTTGTTAGTACTGGTGAAGACATCGATGTGTTCAGTGCGACATGACATTATCAGCCCAATATATTACAATTAGTCAAGAGAACTTCACTTCCATCCACAAATGTGCTTTAAATTGTAAATAATGTTTATACGCAATCCAATTGAATTAATAATCCTCTCAATAAACTGACTAAATCAGTCTGTTTGTAAACTTTATCTGAAATTGAATGGGAAGGTTGTAGTCACTGCACCAAATTCAAACTGTTTTCTCATTTGCATATCTTTTTTTAACACAGTATAACAGTGGAGGAAGTCCAGGCTAAAGTGGCACTTGTCCATGATGAGGAGCGGGTCCTTTCCGAAGATGAAGCTGTGGTAAGTTACATTTCATCCATGCATATTATTTTTAGTCCTAATATTGCATTCTAGATTGGAATTAACATACGGTATATTCACATCTTTGATGGCATGACTAGATCTAATAAATGGAACATAGTGAAGTGCTTTTTATTGAACAGCATCAACAGCATCAGTGTTGTAAGACAATTTAATCATTTGTATGTGTAATTGAAAGTGCAACATGAGTTAAATTCTAAGATTCTCCAACGTTATAGGAAACCAACGGAACAAAACGGGCAAAGCTAAAGCTGTTACATACTGTACCAGATTCCTCTTTTCTATTTAATGTTAAAGTCTGCAACAAATAAAAGATAAAGAGACAAAATTCCAAATAAAAGAGAGCCAGAGGGTTAAAAAAGGGCATTTTATCGTTCTGTGAAAACAACACAGGAACAAGCAACAGGATATTTTATATGTACTAATTTACAGATTACTAACAAAACTACCGTAGAAATGCATTAGTATTGGTGCTACTGTTTTCAGCTGTGGAAACCTCAAAACCGCCATCATATCCCCGATCTACATTAACACCAAACATCTTCATAAAATGCAAATACTTCACATTAAGAAATCTTTGCCCTATTGTCAAACTTTGGAAGTTTTTCACATTTGCCAAACAAACTGATATAACACATCTACATCCAGCTTGCGTTCTGTGATTTTTGCATCTTGCTTGGGTTGGCTGCCTGTCTGCCTGGGTTGGCTGTTTATTTTCACTCGTACAACAGGGTCCCTTCCACATTCATTTGAATTCTGAGCAGGACGAGCACAGTTTCCCAACAGTGTTTTTTTTTTTTTTTTTTTTTCCCCTTCAAGCTGCAATGTGTTAGAATGCGGCTGTCTGTTTCACTTTAAACTTGTTGAGTCTTTCTCTTACCAGGCAGCAGATATATCAAAATCTCTGGCTGTAAACAAAATGGCTAGAGCTCAATTTTTCCTCTTCCCTCTCCCTGTTCCCTTCTCTGCTATAAAAGGCACTTGGTATTTGCAATCATACACGAACGTGCAAAAAAATGAAGAAAAAAAAAACTCTGCTGGGTTCTCCCACTGCAAGACAGGAAGAGTTCAGCGTGTGAGTAGGTTGTCACGTAGCTGGCGATGTGTTTACAGAGATGTTAAAAATGTTCACATATTCAGTTTACGGTAATGGCTCAAGTTGACAGTATATATCTTGCATTGGGTTAGTACTTTTAGCTCCTGTAAAATGTGTAACTTGAGAAATAGTTTGGAGGTTGTGGTTTTTGTATAAAAGAGAAAACGCCTCAACAGCACCGAAGCTGTAACCAACATGAAAGACTCCGGCATCGGGGCTCACTTTTCATTTCTGCTGGCTAACGGGGAGGCTTTCCTAATGAATTCAACTGCATCCGAGGAGGACAAATCAGTATGAATATGCATGAAAATGTGTACTTCACGGCAACCACAACAAATAGTGATCAAACCAGGCAAATTAAACAGGGTGCAATTGACAGTAGTTAACAAGCAATTTACATCGGAACTGACAAGTGGCTTCGTGTTATCACCTTAATCAAGGTCCAAGGGCAGCAGCAGTTTTTGTACCATTTCTAAATGAAATGAAAATTAAATTTAATTTGCTTCATAACTGTCTGTTATTTCTTTGTTATCACGGCCTTAGATTCATGCAAATATACTTTCTGGCAACTTAAACTTTGCTGTTACTGTATGTTGTTATGTAGCCAGTGTATGTTCCAGATTAAAAGTTAAGGGTCGCGACTCAGCAAACGGACAATTGGTCATCGGCCAGCGATAGTCGATCGGTGAGCATTTGTTGCCCTAGTAGTCCCGCACTGTTGGCCCTAGTCTGACCCCATTGGGCATCTTTTCAGCTGGTTTATCATGTTGATTAGTTAGCGAATGCTTTTGTGAGAGAGACCACTCTGTTAGGCTTAGTAAATCAGTGCGCACAAAGGAAAACGGAGGCAAATAAAATGCAAGCAAATTATAACGTCAATAAGGCACTCGCGGAAAGCTCGCCTTTTCTTAATCTCACCCACACGTGCCAACACGAACATATTTTCCCAATGACACGGCCATCTGGAAAGAAGAAACTGAAACCGTCTGTGGGGAGCGAGAGATGTGTGAAAGCTGGCGTGTTAAGAAAATTGTGTATGGTTTGTATTCGCACGCCTCCATCTTACGCTTTTCCCCTTTTTCAACAACAAATTCAGACTACTGCCTCCTACTGGTATGGAGGGTTATTGTCTTACATGCAGGCAGAGAACACACATGGTAATTGACGATTGTCTGTAGTCCTTGAAGCGTCTTCATGTGCCACGTTTTGACCCGGATGAATGAGACAAAACAATCAACCTTGTTCTTTGACCCAAGCTTTGTGTGTCCCAGCACTGAACCCTTTAGGTTAATCAATAGATACAGCTGCTGTTATAGAACATAACATTTTTCATCATACTTTTTGTTTGATGTACCGCATGTAGACTAAAGGAAAGAAGGTGATTTCCTCATCTGTGCCCAGTTGTAATGTCTGAACACCTTCTTTTCTTCTCTCACATTCGAGAATAGAGCCATATAGATAAATCTTTTGCACGCTTATTCAATTTGTGTAATTTTCAGGCCTTTTCATTAGTTTCCCTCTTCTTTTTCCTTTCTCTTAAGAACCTCCACAGAAAATTCACTTTTCACTTCAGCAGCCCAGATAATTCAAGAACAGAGGATTTTCAGGAGAACAATTTGATGATCAAAGGAGGCACTCCACTCGGGAGGGAAAAGGGATATTGTGAAGTGGCGCTCCTGCAGTAATCTATCATTATGTTATAGCTCTCCATTCCTGCGGAAACGGCTGCTAATGTAGATTCAAGTTCAGTCATATTTAGAATAATCACGAGTATCCAAGAAGAATGTTTTTGTAGAGTTGTCTATTTACTCAGTATGTTGAATACAGCATAGAGGGAACTATCCTCCCATTTTTTGGCATTAAGCATAGGACAGTACATTCTCAGAAGCACCAATGTGTAACCAAGCTCGGACTATAGCTATGTGTAGGTGAACAGAGCTGCAGGAAATTGCCTTCTCTGAAGAAATAGGCATTTGTGCAGAGGTGAATTTCACTTATCCATCTACTTCCCACTCGCCTGCCAAAGCCCCTTACTCAGTCTAGTAGAAACAGAGAGAGATTGAATATATACAGTATGTTTCTCTTTTTTTTTTGTTTGAACAGGAGAATGTGAGAAATTCCCTGATTAAAACAGTCAACATTTGATGTTCAAGCACCTCTTGGTAGTGATAAAAAGAGCAAAGTTGAAGGAATTTCACTTTCTTGAAAGTATGTACATGAAAAACATTGCTGTAGGTGCATGAAAGGTAGGGAAATCCTCACAACAGCTTGCTACTGGGTATGAAAATCTTTCTATTTTCACAGTTTAAGAATATTGGCTATACCCTAGGGGTTGCTATATACAGCGGAAGAGCTAAAATTAGGTGGTAACGGGAGAAATGAAGCCATTGTAGCTAGTTTAGTGTACTTCGGAGGTAGTGGTGCATGGGCTGAAAGAAAAACAAACCCTCAAAGTTCTCATTATAATGAACTCTTTGCTATCTATACCTTAAAGAACCCCGATAGTAGTGAAAAATCAGTAGACCGGGGACTATTTTTCAGTGCTTGATAGATACTAAAGCTGTGTTCAGGGTATTTGTTTTGTATTTTTTTTGTGAGTGGGGATTTAATACTATATTTAGTTCTAAAATATGAAGAGTTTCTAAAAACAGAGAAAACAAAAACTCTTGGTTCTTTATTTTAAAAAAAATGAAGCAGCAAGATGCATCATTTGTAATGGTCAATCACACAACAAGTACTTACGTAAATTGTAATGAGTTGTGCATTTTAAGATGAGATAAGATAAACCTTTATTCGTCCAACAATGGAGAAATTTCCATGTTACGGCAGCAAGGATTGTTCAGAGTTTGGCAAAGACAACTATCAGAATACAGTAAATGCAATGTAGTATATACAACTATATACAATCTAAAAATATAAAATATGTCACATATGTACAAAATCATACAAGCAATTGCACAATGGGTCATTTGTATTGCAGTTTTAAAAAAAGTTTTAAAGTGATTAAAATCGTATAATTACTAAAAGAAATCACACGTCAGTGTCCTTTTTAGAACTGAGCTTTTGTTTAGATCACACGATGTTCATTAGCAGTGTTGCTCAGTTATTGTGGAGTTGGAAACATCCATTTTTAAAATGTTTAGTTTTAAAGATAATTAGATTTTGCTTTCTCCAGGGGGAATATTGAATGAATTCTTATCCTAGATATTATTTATCGCTTTGTCCAAAATGGTGAAAACAGGTAAAACACAGTAATTACCTCTGAAGCCACTGGTTGAATTATTGCTGGCCCATCCAATTTTAGAAGTATTTACGAATAACCAAAGGATTATCTCATAACTTTGGGGGTCTGGGGTTTTGGATTGTTGCTGAGATAAAATAGGTAATTAGAAAATGTCACATTGGGCTCTGGGAAATTGCAATGGCATTTTCACAGTTCTGTGGCATTTTGCAAACCATTATTAATTGAATAGGTAATCATAAACTAATAGTTATTTAAAAATAATCTAGAAAAAAGGTTGTCTGAATCACTTCTGTTTACTATCTTTGCACTTTGCTTTAAATTGAAGACACACCAAAGGCATTTTAATAAAGACTATTGTGTCTATTAAACAGTTAATTAAGATGTGATTGCTATATTAATTGGTAACAGAAATAACCATTACACTATTCTGGTGTATCAGTCAGCTGTCAGCATTAAAATCGTTCCCTATGGCATCACGTCATTTCTGCCATTTTTCTATCCCAGTCGCAGATTGACAGCATCCCACAGAGCTAGAACGCACCTGCAAAGCAAACTGACCCGATGTGACTTCACCTTTCTGTCTTTGCAGCAACACCGAGCTCTCTTGATGTTCACAACATTCACGGAGGCACACACACAAAAAACAAACACCTGGCGCCTGGCGCTGCCCTCCCACCTTCTACTCACCACCAACTAAGGTCAGCAACTTGGCCCGGTGCTTCACACCATCTGTTTGAGCTGGTTGACATTTGGCCCGAGCCAACACTGAAATCTCACTTCAGAGCGGGGAACGGCACTTTTGCATTCTGTTTCTATATGTCAGCGGGGCAGATTACAGTTATTAGTCAAGAGAGAGATGAAGTGATGCATATTCAATCACTGTGTAGGCTCCTAAATGCTACATACAGTATAATAGCGTTTCACTTCTTACACTATACATATCACTCTGATGAAAATTGCTGCACATTTATAATCACAGACATCAACACAGAAGACTGAGATTGTAATTCAGATCACTGGTATATGAATAGGTATTAGATGAAGTCTTGCTTCATGGTGTCTCGCTAGCCTCCAGAAGGGGGCAGCAGGCTTCTAAGTTAATGGAAGGGAATGGAAAAATAGAAAGTCACATTCACAGGTCATTTAATCTCTTTGTTTTGTCATGGACTGGGCCTGTGGTGCTGTTTTCCTGCCTTGCTCTCTCTCTCTCTCTCTCTCTCGCTTGCTTTCTCTCTCTATCACAAAAAAGGAAGAAGAAATTCCTCATCTCATCTCCTTGCAAGCATTTCCTTTTTTGAAGCATTTGTAGAGGTTTCGTAAGCTTGCAGTGATTCGAGGATTTAATGTGTGTGTTCTGAGGAGATTCTTGGGTCTGGAGGGAGCTACAAGAGCAGTTTTTACTGCCTGTATTTAAATTGCCTTATTTGAAGCAATCAATGCTCTTGCATCACGGAGAGCAACTGAGAAGTTTAATATTTGCAGCCCTAAGCTGTCCTTTGGATTCCAGTCTTACTCAACAGAATGTGTGGACGTAGGCCGTGATGTAACCTTACAGTGCACCTACAGGCTTGCAACTCCACGCTGTGTTTGCTTTTTGATTATGGAGTAGTTAAGGCATATCGTACATATGTACGTATCCTATCTGCAGCTTAGATGTTGGAGTGAGGTGTGTGAAGGCGAATGGAATCATAGTAGGAAACACTGGCAGCCATATTTGGGTTTTGCGTATCCGTTTCTATATTCCAACAAGATTATATAGTCTTGTCTTAAAAGCCTGCCTGGTACGTGAGTCTCAATGGGCTGATGGGGGAAAAAAAGGGCGTTGTCTGCGCCTCTACCCCCCCCCCCCCCCCCAGTACCATTCGTCACCTCCCATTACACGTGTCATACTTTTGCTTCCCAGCTGGAGTACTCTCAAGTTATATAATGTGAAATGACAGGCTGAAACCAGAAGTGAAGTGATATGCGGTTTGTAGAGCTGAGAGAGAGAAAACTGACCTGCTAAAAATGCTGTAATGTGTCATGTTCTTTTGAGACAGGAGGACAGTGAGGGGAGGCAGAGGAGGAGGGGCACAACCAACGATTTAGGTGGTAACTGTGAAAGACTTTTTTAAAAAAATTTATTTGTTTCAGGCTGCACACCTGACACTCTTCAATCTCTTGCTTTGCCCTCTGCGTCTGCACCTCTAATCTTCTGTGCGCTCATCTTTTGTTATGTAACTGTCGAGATTGGATGCTCTCGAGGTCGCGCAGGTGGCTCAGGTAATGGATCCAGTGGGAGGTCAAAGGCACGAGAGGGAAGGAGCAAAGTGAAGAGGCATCGCTTTGTGCTGCTTCTACAAGTCCTGACAGTGGCGTCTTATGTCAAGAGGTGTCTCGTCTATGACAATTTGACAGTTTGACAAAATGAAAAATAATTGAAAAATACAGAAACAACAAATGACACGCTGCGTATAAAAAATGCATCTCAGTGTCAGACTTTAGAAAGTTAAATCACACCGCCGTGTTTATACCATTTTTACTCCATCACTGAACATTCTGTCTTACAAGCTCCACTGACGAACCAGCCTCAAAGCAAGCTCAAGGCAATCATTTGGATTCTTATCAGCTTTAAACACTTGACAAATACTATTGATGTTGCACCCGTGTAACTGCAGCTCCCAAGAACAGGATATGCACCGTGCAATGAGCAGCGTCCGAAGAGAATAAACACCGTTTTCCTCCGGGATAATCTCGCTTACTGATTCCCCTGTGAATGCATTGATCAGTGATCTTACGCTGCGTCTCAAAAACAAGAGGAGAGAGTGTAAGTCTCCCCCAGACATTTGGGCAACATTTTAGAGATTACTATGCTTATGACATGAAGCAGGTAATCCGCTTATTTTATGTGCATGTGTTACTCTTGTGAAACAGTGTAGCTGGGGTAGGTGGTACAGGTCAGATACAAGTTACAGTCACAGGATTAAAGTCATTAGTCATTAGCAATGTGTGGTTACTAGTGGCACAACTACTACAGTTGTAATATTTCAGCAAACAATTGTTGTCAGAAACTTTATTTGTAGGCTCTAATCGTTTTGATGAATGTTTGCAGGCAGTAAAAACCCTGGTGCCAAGTATTAATTTCCTGTAAAGGTTGCTACGTCTAGAGTTGAACTCTTTTAATATAAAGCCGCAGCACTGCAAAAGGTTCTGCAGCCGTAACTTCTGACAGCTGTGGTACATCTTTGGGAGAGTGAATTGTAAAGCTTTGGCATTTCGTGTTTGTAATACACAACCAGAGTTGATTGATTGTGAGTTTCATGCTACTGCTAATGATGCTGGTAGTGCATCTTGGTAAATCTTTGTAGTAGCAATTTGAGAAATGCAAATATTGTAAAATGACCACTAGCACCAGTAGCTAAATAAACTTAAAGCTACAATATGCAACTTTTGGGAGTCGTACCAGGCAGGAGAAGACAGTACGCTGCATTCCACCCACCCCCCCATCTCCCCATTCTGCTGCAGTAAGCTGACCCAGCCCTTGCAGATATAGTTTTTCACCTTTATCTTCTTGGTTAGGATAAAAGTTTGAATCTCACTCACAAAACCCATAGATGATGGTATATCTGGACCAGGCTTTTCAGTGAGCCAAAACATTTTCCAAAATATCTTTTTAAAGCAGATTACTACACAAGAAATGTAGACATATTTGTCATGAAGTATTACAGCTGTAAATGTTGCCTCTGATTCCAAACAAATGTAAGAATACCTTACATAGATTTGCCATACTAGCTTAGTGCCTAAGGATCCATCACATATAAACATAATGGCCACATTTTTAAATATCAGGAATTTCCCTTTTTTTTTGTGGAACATGCATTTGTACATTAGCATAAATTTATCGTATTATCTTTCCAATTTAGGTGGATTAAGGGTAATGTTGAATGAAGTCCCAGGTTTACATGACACTTAACTTCTCATTGTTAATCTTTTTTTTCCCGAAGGATCCCGCATCCTTTTAATAATAACTGAGCTGCATTTGTTTGCAGATAAACTGCATGAAGTCAGTATTTCTTAACTATCAAGTCACATCAAATATCCTCTGACCCCAGACAGACCACTGGCTGCTGGAAGAACATCTTGTTGAAGGACCTCATATCCTTAGTGGGGAAACAATTGATGTGTTTTGTGTTTCCATGGTGACCCCATGGCACAGCACATAAGACAATAATGAAAGCTCTCAGAGGCCGCAGGGGCACCAGAATAGTGCACGTCCTCAGCGTTTCAGCTATAGTGTCACTTGGAGGAGTTACACAACCCGACGTACACCCTGAGAATGTTTCGTTCCCCATCGACTCTGGGCTTTTGAGAACGGCAAAGATTGGGCTTGCTAGCAAAGGGATGACACACGGAATGACAAAACTCCTGTGTCTGTCTGTCAGGCTTGGTCTTTATCCGACTGACATTTGCTGGCTCAGGCTCATCCAGGCTCTGGAGAAGCCAGGGATAAGAGTCAGACACAGATGGCTTTTTCCCTTTCAGTTCTGTCTAGTGGAAGATTCATAAGGGGGGGAAACTAATGTTTCCAAATCTTCATCCTGTTTTTACAGACTCTCTGAAATATAATTGCCTCTACAAAAGCAAAAAAAAAGAGCGTCTTCACATACTGCAACATTGTGTAGTTCTTTTTGCTCTGTACGATTCTTTTTTCTTCTTTTTTTTTTGTCTGTGCTGACCCAACCTATTGGTGATTAAGGCTTGATAGGGCTTTTACTTCAGCAGAAACATTTCTTGTCCTCTGAGTAAGTCAAAAGAACAATGCAAGAATGCCTTGTGCCATTTAAAACTGATGAGCCAAAGCCAGCTTGAAGGAGGAGAGGGGAGGTGTAGGTGTTAAATTGATTGGCGAGAGAAAAAAGCATCTGCTTTGCAATAGCTTAACAGTTGCCTCAGAAGCACGCCTGCTATTGTTTCCAAACAAGAATACCCACTTCTGTGTGCCGAGGAGTGTCGCCTTCAGAAGAAATGTGTGAGAGGGATAGAAATTGTTGCATAAGAAACATTTAGAGACATCTTTTTTTCCAGCTCTCCGGGACCTTGATCTATTTTCTTTTTTCATAGCTGCCTCATCTCCTTTTCTGTTCTCCAGGCAATTCAGAGTTAATACGTGGGCAGAGAACAAAAGACGGGGGGTACAGGGCTAGAGTCAGCAGCTGATCCAATGACAGAAATGGCACTGAGGCGAGAGGGTCCCAGGTGTAGTCATGACTCAAGTAGCACTTCAAGATAGGGGGTTGTGATTGGGGGAGGGAGGGGGGGCAAGAAGTAAAAGAGAAGCATGAGGGCATCATGGGAGCTTGCGTCCTGTTGTGTGCATAGTCCCTGACAGCAGGAGAACGAAAGAGACAGGACACCTGACCCTTCTAACCTTCACCAAAGTAAGACAGGACTCAGACTTCTGTTAGTGAACAGCAGTGGCATGAGTGAAAAGTTATTGCTGACAGGAAAGGCCAGAGTGCTACGATAAGACATTTTTGTCTGCAGTTTTTTTTACATGTTGTTCAGTCTTTTATGGATCTGAATTGACATCTTGCACACACACGAAATCTGGTTTATCTGCAGAATTCCCACTGCACTGATGGGGATAGGCTATTGTTGCACCACATTGATTAAGGGATACCTTCTAATCAATGAAGTTGGTTAAGGTTAGGCAAATATTGCCGTTTTCAGGTTAAATGTTAATCTAGTACACATGTAGTGTGTTACGTCAGTTAAGTCACAAACACCACAGCTTTCTCCTGATCATTACCATGTGTTTTCCAAGGAAACTCCACTCTTAAAGTATTGGAACTGCTATACGCTAAAGACATTTGGGTTAAACATTAAAAGATGTACCGAAGACAAATGCTCAGAATTATCCAAACGTAAAAATATGAAACGTAGCATAGCACAGGCATGTCCTGTGAGATCAGCTGTTCTAACAATAAACGGCTCTAAATGATTCAGGTGTCCCGTTTCTTTGTTTTACCTATGGACACAGCATTGTTAAAAAGGATAAATCAACATGAACACTAGAGAGCTGTCTATGGGGGGAAAAAGCAAGCCAGTTTTATTCTGGAAAAAAAGGCAACAATTCAGAGGCATTGCACAAATATGAGGCATAACCAGTACAACAATTCTGAATGTCCTGGAAAAGAAAGAAAGCACTAGGGCTCTGAGCAACATTCAAACAGGTTCAGTTCACATCAATAATAGCTGATGACAGAAGTGTCCTGAAAACTGTCCAGGAAAAAACCTAAAACAGCAGTCAGACATCAACAGTTACTTCCACAAAGCAGGGGTGAAGGTATCACAATCCACCGTTCATCGGCAGTAAGAATCATAAATGGGGCACAGCAGAGTTGGAATAAAAAGCAAATATTCCAAACAAGGGTCATAGAACCAACCGTTTGCTTGCTTACAATTTGGGTGGTCTGACATAAAAGCTGTTATGTTTCATATCATTCATAGCTGTATAGAACTATAAGGAAATAAAAGCTGTCATTTGTAAATTATGTGTAATTATTAATAGTTGCATCTTAAACCCAAATGTCTTTTGTGCATAGCAAACACAAACAAACTGACCTTGTCATTCCATAGTTGATGGCACTTTGTAAAAGTGTTAAATGATGTTATAATTACTCCAAATAAGTGTTTTGTGAAACAATGCACTCTGCGGTAATACTAATTAACATGATCAACAACAAGCATATCATGCGTTTGATTAAAAATATAATCTGGTATAAGATAGAACACACACAGTCAGAGTCAAACACACATTTTGCCTGTGGTGGATTGATGGCTTTAGTTAGAACACAGTACTGTTTCTTCTGAACTAAAATGTTGTCATGAATACAAATTAGTACTGCAGATTCCATCATGCAGGACCCAGTCATGTAATTGCTCTCATTACATTTGCTGGAATTTCTGTTGTCGCGTGTTTCCCCACAGAGGGTTAACCTGAAGACCTGGTTGCACTCATGTTCTTATGTTTGTCTAATCGCACTCTCTGGCATTTGTTGGCGTTGTTGTGTGCCTGTGCACTTAAGTCCGGATTAGGATTGTTGTCACTCTGACTCTCTCCTTCGCTGCTTCTTTTTCTCTTCTCGCACACTCCCCTCACTCCCTCTACAGAGTGACATTTATTAATTAAATATGGTGTACTGCCGCAGGATGTGCTTCCCTTTCCACTATCTCCAGACACTAATAATTACATTGGCATTTAGCTCCGTGATAGGCCGACCCTATGGCCTTTATGAAATGTTCCCTGGGCCTGAATACTGAGCAAAATATAGACTGATGTGATGTGATATATATTGATCCATCAGCCTGTCGTTTTGCTTTTATCTTCAAAAAAGAGGTTTTTGTTCATTAGCATGGAAATATACTTAATTCGAACAGTAGGTAGGTTCATAACGCAAAGGTAGGTAGAGCTAATGACAACATCCAACGTGAATAAATGCCATAACCCAAACAGACAACTGTAAATTAGGATTTTTAAGTTGTTTTTTTTTTATACAGCGTAGACTTTCATAAAACAGTAACCAAACCTATACAATATTCTGCCTGCAATTTTTCGACAATTTTCAATTTAGTCAAAGTTCTCCATCAATTTCCCTGTCGATTACTGTTGCATCACTGGCTCAATAGTAGGATACGATCTAATAATAAACTCTAAGGAATAGATTCCAATACTAAGAATACAGTAAACGATAACTATGCTAACCTTGTCTAGTGATGGCACTATCTGAAGTAAATTTAATAATTACTGGTAAATAGATTCTGGAGTGCCCCATGCCCTAATGTATGAATAGTATTCATTGCATCGTGCTGTAAAAGATCGAAGGCATGATAGTGGTTTTGTGGTTGGTAGGCGGCCTCCTGACTTCCAGTCAGGGGGTCTGTTATACATCAGCTCATTGGTCCGTCTGATTTTAACAGGCTACGAATAGCATATTGTTCGGGTACCTGAAGGCGGCTCTACATTATGTAGGTAGATTTTACCATGTTTGACAACCACATTTCTTTTTGATTTTGCTTTACCTAATTACTTTGCCTCAGGTGGCCTAATCAGCCTGGTACATTGCAAGATTATTACCCGGCTTATCAGCTTCAGGGATGTATCAATTGATGCTATAGTCACAATCACTGTAAACATGCATTTAGGTTGTAAAAAGCTCCCTTGCACCAGATACATTTTAATAAGTTCCCTCATTGGCAAGTTTTTCATCCATGTGGTGCATTTTACCTTCTTATTCACAGATGATAAAGTAGGTTTTTAACAGCCTTGAATTTTGTTTTTGTCTGCTGTGGTAGAATATCGTTCAACAGAGCAGTCTGAGGCAGTCACTCCAGGTTTTGTCTGAATCACCTCTGATCACCAAATTAAACTTGAGATTTGAGTCTCACTTGCTCCACAATGGTCAGAAATTACCAGTGAAACCATTTAAGTTTCAAATTGGACCTTTAGACTCGGGGGATTGTACCTACCATTTGGTATCAGCTAAGATAACTGGTGTTCTTGGCATCTTGGGAAATCTCCCTCTGACTTCTATTATTTTGGCTGATGTCCCCATCCTTGTCTGTCATAGGGCCTCAAAGGCGATCACGAACGAGTACTGTTCTCTCTGAGCAGAGCGCTGCGCTGCCGTATTTGTCACTAACTTCTTGACTGAGCGAAGGATAAAAGCAGAAAATGAGTGACACAGATGCTTGGAAGCTGCAAACTGACATGCGTAGCTGGCAGCTGTATTACATATGTGACTTTGTGCTCATGTATGTGTACATTCAGTATGCACACACATAACTTATGTGCTTTAATACTGTGTGGGAGTGGTAATATTTTCAGTTGTGTGGGTTCATGGTAATAGATGTCTCATCTTTTTGTTTGTGCTGTTTCCACATATTTGCAAGGTGATACATTTCATAACTCCAACTAGAAACCCAATATTATCTTTCCAGGTGGATATAAGTGATATTTGTAGAACTGTGCTTCTGGGACTAGCTGGATCTATCAAATAACAGCACAGTATGTAACCATGTTATTTGATCTCTCCACTCTTCTCCCTCTCTGTAAGGCAATATCTTTGCATACTGTTTTATCAGCCGTTGTGTTAGTTTGACTAAATCAAGTGTAGAGCGTATTTGTTAGGACTGTTGGTGTAGGATTTCTCAGAAATTGCAGTTAGGATACAGCTGAAGGAGTCCACTGATATATAAAAGATATCCATGGTTAATTTATATAACCTGACTTCTATTGAAGCAAAGAAAGTTTTTATCCGTTTTGCTGGAAAATTTCCCTTTCTTCATATTCCCCAAATACTTGCATTTTTCTTCTTGTTGTTAACCTGATTTATGTTACGTTACACTTGTTTTCATATGTCCATAAAGAGCTGCAGAATTAACATAGTGAATGTTGACACGAGTTATATATGGGTACTGAAGAAATAGAAAAGCTAGTTTCCTAGTTGACTGTTGGCAAAGCAATCAGAGATGATTGATTTATATTGTTTTAAAACAAGGAGAAATATGAAGATTGATGCATCCAGTCTGTTGCCTGAATGTGTAGCAGCTGCAAAACAAAACACAATCTAACAAACGGCTAAGGACTCGTTTTAATGAGCATGTTACTATTAAAAAATATGAAACCTGAACACTGACAGTGAACTTTAGTTTCAAGGGAACTCCAGTCAGCTTATTTCTTCTGGGTGCACAAAGCATATGTTGTGTGCATTTCAAGTACACACATCAATTTGGCTCTGAAAAGACTAGCTACTGTAAGCACAAAAGAACTTCCTGCCTCTCATGTTCACAGTGATTCACAGCACCTGTCTTCCATTCCAAATGTCCATATCTGCAGTTGTGTTTATTAGCTTTGCTTAATTGTGCATAGGATCTAAAGGTCAGGGCTTGCTGTGATACATCACTGCCGAAATGGCTTCCAGGGGACACGGTTTCAGGTGAATAAACACCGAAAGCTCCGTCACCTTCCACCCCCTCCGTCCACATCCTCTACTTCCCAGTGTGCCGCAGCGTCGCATTCAGCTTTTTCAGGCTTTGCACGAGGTCCTGTGACGGATGGGCGTCCACTGGTACACGCCGCCTCACTGACTTCCATTTCAGCTGGCTAAAGGCAGCAGATTAATTCACTTGTCAATTTTTCCTCCTTTTTTTTTTTTCTGCCGGAGCCTATGTTTATTCAGATAGGAGGAATGATGTGTTTGTCCTCCAGTGAATTAAAACATGCAGTATATCTGTATAACTACAGCCTTCTCTGTGATGAATAGTATTTGACTTCTATAAGCAGTAAACTTCTTCCGTTTGGCTATAAAAGCTGATTTAATGAGAGAGTGACTTGAATAGATAAGCAGATATGGCAGCGAGGATTATTGAGTGGTGAGCTGAATGGGTGATGGATCATGTGCAGTTTATTATCAGTTATGCAATGGACTTTTTATAAGCCCATAACTGTATGGCCAGTAGGTATCAGCAATAGATGCGAGATTGCAAGATTGTATACATCCCAAGGTATATGTCAGAATATATATGTGTTTTGGGGAGATGTGTACATTTATGGAGAGGTGAAATCGTTATAGCACATTTCGCTAATGAACAATGATATTGATTTGTCCACCTGGCCGTCAAAGTCTTTGTGCCTGTGTATGAGGACCTGGCTATGCCGCAATGGTGCAGCCCTTCTACTATGGAAATGTTTTTGTGTACATTTTTGTGTACACCGTTATAGTTGAGTTTTTAAACTGACCGTGACTTAAAATTACTTGTATACGCCAGCTTTTCCAGACACTGTTGAAATTTTGTAGGTAGATCTGTAGTACTGACTACAGATTAGAGCCTATTGTTGATTTATGTATATACTTCATTTGTATGTGTGAATATGTTTTCTAATGTTAAAACAAATTCTTTGAAATATTCAGTATTTCAAAAGTTTAAAAATGACATTTTACTCTCATCCCACAGGCTTTGATGGGGCAGGACCTAGAGATGGATCTCCCAAAGTTTCAACACAGACTCTGGGATGCCCTGACCAAAGGCGACAGTGTCAAGGTGAGCTCCATCATTCTTTTTTCCCGCTGCCAATTATCCATGTTTTCTCAGCTAACAACATAATATAATCTTCTTTATTCAGTACTTGTGTAATTGGTTGCTAGATGGTCAACTTTGGACCTGACTCTCTAGGCTGTTGCCATTAAAATAAATCCCTGGGCCACCCCACTAAAGCCTTTCTATGCTAGAGAGAACTTTGCTTTGTAGGTCCCCACTCTGCCTGCTAATAGGTAAAGTAGATAATTCATATATTAATATGCTTTTGACGTTTGTTGTCATGGTTACAATACAAAGTTCAGAGCTACACCATTAGTAGACTAATTAGTAGATCTCCAACCATCCCTCTTGTCATACTTACTGCGGCCAGACATTACCACACATGGCGATGACAATGAACCAGCCAGCCAACTATTAGGTAGTAGGCGGCCTACTGAACCACAGTTTCGGGCTAGATAATAACTGGTAACTGCCCGTTAACTACGTGATGCAGTCAAAAGCTGCAGGAGATTCAATGCAGGGATGTAGAGTGTGATTAGATTTTTCTTTTTCCATGGTTGTGTCTTTCCTTTATTGAAATGGCACATATTACCTCGTAAAACCTTTCTTGAGTCAGTGCTAATTTCGAGTCCCTAAACTGCATTAGTATTTCTTTCTGAGCACAGCTTTATAAACCCCATGTTTTCATTTGGAAGCAAAGGCCTAAAAGAAAATGTCCATGCCTCTTTCCATCTCCTGAACCGAGGATGTGGAGAGTACTAGATAGCATCCTTTCATTTCCGCTCCTCCAGATAAAAAGATGAGAGAGGCAGATGACGAAAGTGAGGCTTGTCGCTGGGCAGTAGTGATTGAGTCCCTTTGCTAAGCCACGGCGAGAATCTGCTCAAATAACCCACTCCGCTGATAAGAAGGTAGTCATTTCCATAGACAAAAAACGTTGGGGTTCAGATTAGATTTCACCATCCGCCTGGCTTATCTTTGTGTTGGTCCATTATAGAATGTAAATTATAAGGCAAGCTCCTGCACCTGTCTCTTCATTAAAACGCCACCGAATAGCATATGTGCTTGAAATTTAATTATTGTATTTGCACTGTGACTGTTTGCAGGGGTTTAGTTTTGCCAAGTGCCAACAAAAGTGTTGTTGGTGTTATTATTATTGCAGGAGTTGAAACCCCTTTTTTTATATTTCGATACAGGTAATGCTTTCTCTTCTGACCTAGCTACGGAAAGCTAGGAAAACAAATGGCTTTACTAACATAAACCAATATATATTTGTCCAGCATAGATTTATTTTTAAGACAAAAGGTTATAGCGGTTCTGAAACAAAGGCCAAAATCGTAGCCACACATTTGGTTGTACTGTGAAGAAGCTTTGTGATGTTTTTTTTTCTCTTTTAATATTCACCAATCAAAGAAAGGGTTCTTAGATTAGCGTACATTGCATATTGCTCGTATTTTCCCTCATTATATGCAAAGAAGTACAAACCTGATTGTGAACAGCGTTGATGAGGGATAACCTTTAAGACTTGTTACTGTAGGAAGTTGTCAGCTTCTGTATAAACATCAGTACGGCACTTAGATTGTCTAAAGGTTGGAAGCCCCTCATCGGCTTCCACGCCTCGTTTTCTTCTTCTTCTTCTTCGCTGTGTGATCGTGCATTTCTGTCACACCCATTAAGTTCCAGCCATATGTTCAGCTGATTTGTATGTACCACCATTCTTTCATTTTCCTGAGATGCTTTAATCAAAAGTCTTTGTCAGGAAAATAAATTGTGTTACATTAAAAATGTAGTGACAGCTACATTCAAGCTTGGTCTAGTTGCATTACGTTGAAACCTGGCACTACACACGGCTCCACCACTGCCCACACAGCCTTCTTAGTAACTTATAATTCAGTGTTTTCCCTAATTTTAGACGTTTAACCTGCCCCCCCTTGCCACGTTAAAGGTTTGTTAATGTTCAGCTGGATATAGTAAATAGCATCTGAAGATATGGGAAGTTGTTATAGCCACTCGCGTCCTGCATTGTTTTCATTTTTTGCATTTGTTGGATATGAATTGTAAAAAAACACATATGTAATTGTTAGTACTTTTTTTATCAGCATACAAAAATACAAGATTGTCAAATTGTCAAATTTTATATTGGTATTTTCATAGATATAATTGGTTAAAATGGTAATAAATATACAGTCGTTCATTTCAAATGTCAGAGAGTGTCTTAGTTGAAAGAAATAAATTATCAGTCTGTAATTTATCCTCAAAACCAGCACTAACTGCAAGTGTTGTGACAGCGCGCCGCTACATTCACATTCATTAGGCATCCACAATGAAAATCAAATTGTCTGTACGCTTAAAGTCTGGGGGAAAAGCAAAAGCTGAGATTGTGAGCAACAGGAACTGCTCGCTTCGGATACTTAAAGAGTCAAGCACAATTAGCGGAGTATTTCTGGGGATTGGGAGATGCTGCTGTAGAGACTGATGCGCTGTTAAAGGCTGCATTTGTGAGAACATTTAATGGACCCCCCGCTGCTGTTCTTCCCGCCCTCCCCCACTGTAAAGACGCCTAACCAGACCTGACATCAAGAGCTTTTGGGGAACTCTCAGTCCATCTATCACAGCACATTTCTCCCAGCCCCCGGCTCGCTCCCCTCCTTTTTAAGCAAAGATAACTTTGGTGAATATTTCATGGGGTATATTGCCTCAGTTTCACTGTGTCGAGCAGGGAGAGTGGCACGCGATGATGACTGACAGGCCCATACGCTTGCGTCCGCTAGGAGACAGCCTTTCATTTTGCTCTGTCGTCCTGACGCTCCTACTGCTTTTTCCCCTCTGTGGCAGGCGGCAGTTCTTTTAGCTTAGAGTCTGACTGCTGACCATTTAGCTGTTTCTTTAAAATTTTCGTTCAACTTCAGAACTTCTGCAGATCCATCTGATATCACTAGTTAAAAATGCCAGCATATGGGTACAAATCTGCTTTCGTACAGACTGCAGCATTTATAGCACGTAATAGTATGATTGCCCACATTTAAGATCATAGAGAAATTTAGCAGTGCTTCGTTTGCCAACTTTGATTTTTACATTAGAGAGGACACTATTACAGTATCCAAACGGAATGTCCTCTTTGCAGCAGTATTAATAATAGCGCTTTTTCAGACTCATTCACTTTTATGATGCAGAGTCCATCGGTCTTTACCTATTAAGCTGACCTCAGCAGTCCCCTTCAGTCAGCTGCACATTATTGAAATATGTTGCATCAGCCATAAAATAACACCACTAAATAATCACTTTTGTTGTTTCTTTCAGTACTATTCAAACTCCAGCGCCAACCTCTCAATATCATATTTCTCAAGCGCAAGCTTCAATGACTGCCTTCACTGTTATTAGAAGGCACACTTCATTTCCCTCCCCAACATTCAATTTCATGGAGAGATGAGAAAAGGCTGCTTTTCCATGCTACTTACAACGATTTGACAACACCAGCGTATGCTCACTTTACTGCCGCCGCCGCTGCATTGCCGCCCTCTTATTTAATAAACAGTGCGCTCGCATGACTTACAGTAGGTTTCCCCTTTGCCTTGGTTAGTGCGACGAGCAGCTGAGCGGTGTCACAGTTAACAGGGGCGGCTCTGTTGCTGTGTTGTGACAACATTCGTTTGATGTAGAAGTGGTAGTCCTCGAATGCCATGTTCTCCCCCTTCTGCTCTTTTACTTTCTTGTTCCTTCTCTGTCCGGATCTTACCACTGTCACACACTGAGGAAGCCAACTGGCATGACCTGAAAGTGTGATGGCGACATGCAAGCTGCCGCTTTTTCTCTCCATTCGACGCGCTTACATGCATACGGAAAAGTGCATTCATTTTCCTAGATTAAACAACTTTAATTGGCTCTAACTCTAGACTGGTGTCCCAGGATGCAGCAGAGGGTGCCAGTGATTTATAAAAAATGTGTTTGTGCATGTGTGTGTCCCTCATTTGCATAAGATGTATTTTCAACAAACTAAGTCACATACAAATCTGCCATATGTCCATGAATTTACTGCTGACTGTAGTTTTCAGTTTTAGTGTAGTTGACATTCACATACTGTATTCTGCTTAAACAACAAGCTCAGATTAATGATTGCAGTACAAACTCAAGCGAGCACCTACTGACTTTGGAAAAAATGCATCATTATAAGTGCCCTGCTGACTGCACTAGCACCGTTTATAGTCTTAACATGGTTTTCTGGAAGATATGACGTGCAAATTGTGTTGCTTGCAGTTAACTATTGTAAACTCTGTCAGTGTCAAACATAATCTCAACTCAGGTGTGAAAATAAAACACGATAACATGTAGTAATAGACAGGAACATCGTCTAGTGGAAGAAGATTTTGTTAGGAAGTGCCATTAAAATTAATCAAAAGATCCACTCGTTAAAACCACCATGACTCACTCCGTCACTCTTCTCGTTGCGAGCTGGAGATACAGAAGAGGAAAGTGCCAGCGGCCATGTATGGGATTGGAAAAAGAAAATCACTCGGGGCGTCTTTGTCCTCTGTTTGAACAGTGGGTGCCGAGGGTGGGGGGGGAGAACAGGGGAAGAGGGGATAAGAGAGAAGAAGTTTCTCACAGCTGCCCAGCCTGAGGCCCAAAATATGTGGCAGCTTCCTCGTCACCGCGTCACCAGCCATCCTTTCTCGCTTGTCATTATTTTACCTCTCACAGACCGCACGCGCCGTCTCTGAGGCGCACATATGCACACTTCCACCACCACACACTGTGTGTGCTTCCTTGATCTGCTCTTAAATGCTGCCAGCATCAGATCCTCAAACGTGGCCAACTTTAACAGAATGGAAAAGCACAGATGACAAATTCTTGTTACAGTTGTCATTAAACTGTTATACCACTTAACTGGTCTGTTACGTCTGCGGTATGGCAATTATTACAGTGAAAAACTGTTAAATCAGTGATGCACTTCTGTAAATCACAACAAGTACATCATGTATCTATGTTTAGCCATTGTTGTTAATACTGACAAACCCAATAATCTACTTAGAACTGTTTTTCATAATACCCAAACAAAGTATTTTATTGCATTACTATTGTGTTCTGTGGGTGTGCTCATTATGTCCGGGATCTGCATGGAAAACCTGACCTCACCTGAAAATCAGTAATGTTGAGCATTAGTTGTTTCTTTACAAGTCCTTCACCTCCTCTGGGTTTATACTGGAAGCAGTGGACACACTTAAATTTATAGAAGCTTTATTTAAGATGGAAAGTACGTTCATTTAATGGATCACAATCATCAGAGAGCAAATTCACTGATTAGTGAATCAAAGAGCTCCAGCGCCATATATTTTGGAAGAAAAAAGGAAATGCTTGGTGTCACCAGGCCTTTCAAGAAAATGCAAAATAAAATAGTTGGACATCCGAAGCATAAAGCACTGGGCACCATGTATGTATTAGCAAAATTACCAAAAGTCACAGTTTTGATTTCTTTAATTAACGCAACAAAGTTGCCAAGTTTAATTGGCAAGTCAAAACGTACCCACGAGTCGTGGGTATGACGTGCACAAAGCATAAAAAAGAAAACATTTTAGCATTAAGGCGTAAGGACTCGGTGTGTTGAATGCTGAGCTCCACTGAGGGTCCGTGCAGGGTTCGTATCGACCCTCCACTCTGCACTCCTGTCCAAAAGTTAAACTCTGCAGAGGCTTTCACAAATGTCACAGTCAAGTTCAGTTTGCATTAACAACAGTGTCACGAGGCAGAGGAGTCTCAGGGAGCTCTGCAAACATTGTGCCGCCGCACATTTATCATCAGGTTCTGTGGCTCTGCAGAGATACCACTTGTGCCGTAAACACCACAGATCCACATAAAACCCTAAAGCATGTGTGTTAAATTGCTGTAGCAGCTTCTCTTTAAATTAACAGAGGGATTTTGGTCTTTAATACACTGAGACTTGTGGCTTCACAGTCTGTGCAATCTGTTGTACTGGGCTCTGCGGCAGTAACATATCCATCAAAACTTGGACTGAGGTGAAACTTTGATCTATCCATCACCACACATCGCCTTTGCCAGATATTACTGACAGCACGAAACAGCACCTGCGAGCCATTGGCTGTTAAAATCAGTCGATACTCTATGTTTTCGTAAGAAGTCTCTTTTCAGGACGAAACGGCAGGGAGGAGTTTGAAGCGGAAATTAAAAGACACGTATGTATAGCGCGTAGATGTAGATCACTGCCTAGACCACACACGTAAAAGCGCGTTCAAATAGACAAAAGGCGTGTGACATATGAAATATTGAAAATACTCAGTGAAATGTGACACACTCACCAACTGAGCATGCTGTGCTGAGGGAATTCAACATAACACACACATAGAACGAGGCTGTGTCTCTCCTACTTGGCTGTCATGAATGTAGGTCTGCCAAAGTGAGCAACAAAAAAGTAAAAGGGAGGAAAAAAAAACACAAAGTATTACATAAGTTAGGATTCGCTGTGATTTGAACCTTAAGTCTGTGCACACGCAGCTATTTAAATTGCATCAGTTCCTCTGATGTAAATGTGTATAGCCTTCAACTCCCTTAGAGCTTTTAGTCATTTATTTTGATTAGGGCTGTATTTATAAGATAAGTCTCTTAAGTAAGTCGCTTGGGAAGACGGGTTGGCGAGGATGGTGGTGGGGGAACAAAATGAAGTCTGTTTGATGATTATAAATTCAGAAATATCTGCTTGTCAATTAATTAGCCACTTCCTGGGTATGTGTGTCGCTCTTTTCATTTACCGGGCCCTGCTCTCGGCGGACAAATACCCACGGTGCGCCCATTGTATGTCTAAGCCGTTACACACATCTCCGGCAGCTGGGGAACAGAGAATAAAGATCCTTAAAGGCAGACAGTTTTCAAGAGCAGGCCTGTTTTCATGTGCCGGCTGATTTCTGGAGGCAGCGTATGTGGCTGCTTGAAGGCTTTAGTCTGCCGGTGTCTCGTTCTCCGACACAAACAAACTGGAGAATGATGTGTACATGAAAAGATAGGTAGACTGAGAGGACTGAGCTTGAAGTGATGGCTCCATTATTTCTGCCGCTCACAGTGTAACAATATGTGCAGGAGTCTTATCTTGTTGAGGCTGCTGAGGCTGGGTGATCATTCACTGTTGTCATGAGGATACCACAGTGATTTGTACATCCACTGTTATATAGTAATTCCAGACTTTTATGGTGAAGCAAGACCAGTGTTAACCAGAAAGCGGACTGTGTGTTTAGCTTTGGAAAAAAAAGGATAAGGATCCAGCACACCTGAGGATATTAGTCAGCCTGTCATATGTTGTGAATAACCGTGTCCGCAAGACTAACAATAAGTAGGAATAAATGACTAAAAAAAGGACCTCGTAAATAATTATTCGGTTGCAAGTTTCAGGTGTCATTTGTTAGGGACATGTGACCGGGTGTCATTTTGTCTCGTGTGCTGGCAAAGTTCTTTTCAATTTCATGAATGAACATAATTATTGACAGGTGGATTTTGATGTATGTGTATTTGTTGTTTTTGATACCAATAAGCAAACATTTGGGAATACGAGCTAATAAGATAAGAATAAGTAAAATATTGTATGTATTGTATTTTGTAATTAAGGGGTGCTGACTATTAAATAATAGGTGCAAATGCTAATACGGTGTAACTGTGTAATTACAGCTAAGAAGAGGGTAAGAGGTTCCACTTCAAATTACAGCCCCCCATGTCTTGTACCCACTGTATAACAACAGGTAACAAAAGGGTTAAGGTAAATTAATTTTTGAGAAAATAAATAGCAATCATCCTTTTATTTTTATTGCCTCAAAGGATGAAAAACCAATTTAAATAAAAGCTTGATTACATTTTATTTTACACTGTAAACCATTTGTTATTAATAAGAACACGGCAAGTTTGAGTACTTACCCTGTTAATCGCTAAAGAAAAGAAGAGAATGATAGTTTCATTGTCAATGGAGTGATGGAACATTACATTCCCATTTCAGTGACTTTGTATAATGTTAGCACATGCCCATTAGCAAATATTAATAAGACCCCCACTCTTGCTGTGTGGGATTTAAAACAAACACACCCTCTGTGCGAATGCTAGCAGGGAGCGCTTTAATGCAGCAGAGTTCAGAGGGCAGACACAGCATCTTCACTGAAAGAATAACATGTCAAATGAAAAATGACGTTAAGTTAGGTCATAAATAAATATAAAATAATGTTGCGTAGTGTTGTTTTAGCTGAAAAACATGCACTTGCTCTATTTTCAAATGGACCTATTCAAATGTATTTTGTATATGACAAAATATATAGCAGACAAAATATTGCAGTAATTTTTACTGCAATATCTTATTTACAAGCAATCTCACAGAGATCTCACAGGTTATTATTCTCGTTAGAGGTGAGTCCCTTTGCATTTTGCAGTGACTTACTGTAGTCGCATTCACAGTGCAACAAGTCATCAAATCAGATCCATATTTCCTCTGCCTCATTTGTAGCAGTCCTGTCATATTTTGTTCTCATGAAGAATCTAAAATAAAAAGAATGTTTTGCTGTTCTCTAGCAAAACACACTTTTGTTCTAACCCCAGGTAAATTCCCTGCCGCAGATAAATGCCAATATTTTCACACTAGTGTTGATTCTAAAACCTTCCACAAGGCGATGATCCATAATGTGACGAGGATCTTTCTAAATAAATGTGTCGTCTTTAAAAGAAAATTAAAGACTTAAAATTGTTTTGGCTCTGCCTGTTTTTCCCCCCTCGAGACCAAAAACACAGCGCTAGCATCCAGGCATGTTGTCTTTCATCATTAAACTGTCTTTCAAAGGCTCCTGGGAGCCTCCTAGAGCACAGAAAGGAACCTTGTATTTTGCAACATCAAGCGCACAGCGTCTGCTGGGAGCTACATATTATAGTCGTGGACTAGAGCTAAAATGTTCTTTTAAAATCATTTTCCCTGTCGCACAAACATACAAACACTTTTGTTGTGGCTTTACGCATTAATGCAGGTGACACTCGTGGTCTTATGAGTTGAAAGACCTTTGACCTTGTTTTCTCCCCCTCTCCGCTTCCATTATGTGCTTGTAGATCAAAGACACACACGGTGCGCCAGGCAGTCCTGTTGCTGAAGATCCTCATTTAAAGGCAGCTGACACAGGTAAGTTATTAAGTCTGGCGCCCCTCATCTCTACTAACACTTGTCTTGTGAAACTAATTAAATCCCCATTTTTTTTATCATTCTCATGTTTTTGTCACGGTAGCCGCAATGAAACAACTTGAACATGTGCGTGTGATTATGCTGCGCTTAAAAAAAACGTGCACGGCTTCTGTTAAATCAAAGGCTGACGACGAACGCTTAATTGTTCATGGCACAAACTGTTCACCTAAGAGACTGTATAGTATAGACCAGAGGCAAAAAAAACAAGAAGATACCCGGTGTAAAACTGTTCCAAATCAACGGGCGGATCACACGGTCCACTCTGTGACCCTGAGTTATGGTAGGTCTGAACACAGTAATCACAAGTTGTCACGGTGTAGTGCTAAAAAAAAAAAAACTCCGTTTGCAGTTTGCTTTTTGATCTGACCTCAATCTCGCCCCAAACTGAAGCTTTTAGCTGAATGGCTAGTTGCCAGCAAGTCTGCAATAATGTGTCAAGTGTTGTGTCTTTGAGATGCTTATGTGAAGTGGATCGCCAGTACAGAATGGAAACGTCATAATACCTGCACGTTTCCTCCTGGGTTTGCTTTCCTGTTCCTGCCCTGATCCATTCAGCCAGTGAGCAGACAAGGCAGTTCTCGTTTGGTTTCTGTAGTTAATTTTGGTTTTGCTTGGGTTTTTGCAAGCGTGAAAGGAAACCGAAACCAGGAGGCCGAGTTTAAAAACTTGTCAACAGATTTCAGAGCAGAGCAACTGAACTGACGGTTTGAAAACCCCTCATTTCTTCACCTCGGATTAGATGTGCTTGTGGGGGAGCGCTGGATTGATCCATTGACCTCCCAAATTGTGGACAACCTGCTCTAACTCCAATGCCACAGTTGCCCCTTGCTTTTTTTTTTTACTTTATTGGTTTATTATTTCAAATATGGTCGTTTTCTAAGTGGACAGACTGTATTTAATAGAACTGGAAACATAAAGATCTGCTGTTTTTCTGTTTTATGTCATCTTCAATTGAGTACTCAGGGATTTTTGACTGTTCACAAATGTGTCATCTAAAGATGTTTTGGGGTTTGAGGACTTATGATGGGCCCTTTTTAAAAGCCCATCAGCTACATTTTTTATGAGACCACCCGGTGGTTGGGCCAAGTGATGTGCATTGCTACAACTGCCAGAGTGTCCTCGATAGTGCCTCAGGTTTTCGGTAAACGGTGCCTCGTAAGATTTTTGACTACTACAAAAACACCTTTATACAACATTGCCCTCAGGGCTTATCGTACATACACCCACAAGTCTCATGATTAAGGCTGAAGTTACTTCCTGTGCAGCAGAGGGTTCAAAAGAAAAAAGCCTTCTCCTCGTCGACACACATCAGATGGCCTGTCCCCAGAATTTCTGACAAACTTTGCGTGTTCCAACTAGATCATTCGAAACCTCTGGTAACACTGGTACTAAAAGTTTGCCAATGGGGCCTGTAGCTACTCTCCCCATTTCCTCTAAAGCAAACACTTTGACTTTTTACAGTCAGTTCAAAGATAAACCTTTTCTTAGGTTTATAGTTCAACTGATGTTTCTTTGTGTTTTGATCAGAGATACAGAACTTTGGAGCAGTTGATTCATACTTAGACATGCAATAAATTCAAATTTTGGGATATTTGGTCTACCCAGGAATCTTTTGTAAAACATAATAAATGCAGTGGAAATGTGCAGGCACAGCATTTGAAAGGAAGCGCTACAGCAATTTTCGCTATCCCAAATATTCCACTGCTTGAATAGAAATATGCTGGCGTACCCAGACGCTTGGCTATTATCTAAAAAATAACAAACAGATTATCCATGCATAGGAGTGCTTTGTTTACCATACCTCCTGCAACTATTCGTTTGGCCACAGTTCCAAACAAATCTAAGTGAGGATGTGCTTAGCGTAGATGTGTGGCTGATGTAGAAGGCTGTTTGTTGTCTCATGTTTTTGTTTTCAAGGTGATGCAGCTAGTTTATTCCCCCTTCACGGCACCGGCGCATTATCCCTCTCCAGCTGCTGCGAGGAGACAGGCGCGTGTGTTTATGGCTAGCATAAAAAGTGTGCATTCGCCGTCACCCTACAGCTCGAGATTTACGGCGCGTTTGACAAACACGCTGAATTAAAAAAAAAAAGGGAGTGTTCAATTTGTATAGGAGTTTAGAGCCTGTCTGTTGTGCGTACTCCCAATGGCTTTTGCTGCTAGTACATGCGTGTGCGCATGTGTCTCGCTGTCTGTGCACGCCCTCCCCGCTTTGTGAGGCTGTGTCGATCTGCGTGCCTGCGTGTGTCTGCGTGCCTGCGTGTATTTCGGTGTGTTTGAGTTAGTGTGTGCACACCGAGCCCGCCTGCTCTGAAACACCAGCAACAGATAACAGATGGTCCCCCTGCATTAGAAGTGTTTTATTTCCCTGCGGAAGCCAGATATGTCAAAAATAAGCATGTGCAACATTAGTCATTTGGAATATTCATGCCCCTGCCGTCCGATGGTTTCCTTTTCACAGCCAAAATACCACAGCCCAATTCTCCGAAGGAAGTGAGGGGAATAAGGGGAGAAAGGGAAAAAAAAAAAGCAGTCATCAGCTGAACTGATGAGGGGAAAAGGCTGAGGCCTACATGCTGGTTTAATGGGGGAATCTTTCTCTCCTGCTCGCTGCTTTAGCATGCCAGGGCTGTAATTAAAAAGGGGGCTACAGTCTGTAGATGTGTTCCTATTAGGAACCACATCCCCCAGCCCCATTAGACACAGTGATGTGTATACGCACACGTCCATATGTCTGCCTGGCACAACACATGTACACACAAAATACTGATTTTGCACTCATAGAAATAATCTTTTGCATTTCGTCTCTAGGAGTTCCTCTTCTCTGCTTGTGTTAATTTTCAGATATCCTAACGTTTAGCTTGATTTATACTCGAGCGTTGAATCCATGCTGTAGGTCTCACGTAGGGTGGCGAAGGCCTGATGTTCACCTATCCTGAAATGTAACCACATGTTGCAGCAGCGGCGACCGCAACAACTGAGATTAGTCTAATCCCTCCTTCTGCCCCAATCAGTTCACCGTGCTCCTGCCTTGCGGTAATTTCAGTAAAAAATAACTGCTGTTAACATCTGTTAGCTCCAATTCAGCATTACCGGCTCAGTTTCAGTTGCTGTTGTTGGTAGAACACACAAACGCACAAAAAAAAAAAAAAAACAACCACGGGGTGAAGAAACTCAACATGGTGGGACAGAAGCTGCAGTTTCACAGCTGCAGTTACACCCCCAAACTGCTATTTGCTGGTGTAAATGCAGCATGACACAAACACCCCATCACACAAGTATAGTGGTAACCAGCTCTCTGCTCTTCCACGATGATCATGATCAGTTCTCACGCTGCATCTGAGGATATCTGAGTAAATTTGAACGTTTCTCCACTTTCCTGCGCAGTGTAACTGGGCATTGAATCGGTTAATCTCAACGGAGGGTGCCGAGCTGTAAAGCCCGGGCTTATTGACACTGAACGGCAACCAAAAAGCTGACTGCGCCTCACGGTTGCCATTGTGTTCTTTTCCTATTGCCGTACGTTGTCTGCTGAAGCTCATGTTAAGGTGCGTGTGTTGGCAGTGTGCTTATCAGTTTGCTGCTGGTTGCAGAATCAGTGGGAAGTTTGTTCGAAATACTCACAAAGATAAATGTACTTTTTTTTTTTTTTTGTCGAGTTTTAATAAAAAGTTTTCTTCTCACACCTCATCTCCTTTTATTCTCCTACTTATCTTCCCGTTTCTCCACCTCCATCTCTTTAACTATCTTGATTCTCTATAGCTTCTGTCTATTTAATCTCCACCTCCTCTCCTCCCAGGCTTTCTACCCCCAACTCCCACCATTGAGCGCGCTGCCATCCTTGTCCTTGGTGGCGGACATGGGCATGCATCATTATCAGGCTTGATTAACCGTCCACGTAGTTGGCAGTCTGGACCCCACCAGGGGCCAATGGCATGGTTTTTCCTACTGCCGAAAACATGAATTTTTGAGCAGCACTTTCTCACTTGCCGTGGTCCCTCATGATCAGGGTTAATTCGTGGCAGCATGTGTGAATGGTGTAGAAAAAAAGAGAGGAGGCAGAAAAGCTACCAAACAGTAGTGCACTGCTTATCGCAGAAATGCATTATAATTTATTCAGGAATATGCAAATCCAACAATCACTCTGCCTTGTATACCGAAGGGACCTGCTGATTCAGAGTCGGAAAGAGAGAGGGAGAGAAACAATTCCAACCGTAGACGCCAACATACAGTGAATGCACAAAAGCAGCCACCAGCAACTAAATCAATGGTTTTCCCTTTGAATCAGTAAATGAAGGATGTCGGGCAATTTCTTGGTTGTTTCTCAGCTTTGAAAACCTTTAAATTTATTCTGTTGAAGCTGGATTTTTGACATAAAGAGCATCTTGTTTTGCTCAACGCATGTCATATATGTAGTTACCCCACAAAGTCTACACGGCATTAAATGAAGAATTTAAACAATTACATACGCGTGTCTACAGCACAAAGTATTAACAAACACACTGTAGCTAGCATATAATTTCTGGCCAGGTTTACTGAATTACCTTCATTTAAAGGATTTTGAAAAACATATTGTTTTAAGGGAAACTCAGACATTTGTTCTTGGGTGTTGTTGAGCATGATTGTTAAACTAATTTTTTCAGGCAGTGGGAAAAGTATCAGCAGACTTTTGTTGAGGTTATGGGTTAATGTGTCTATAGTGCCCTCTCATTATTTTGTTGGTTAAAGGATCTACTGTATAGTGTAGCACACAACCGATGCTCTTTAACCTTCTTATGGCTGGTACAACTCAATAAATAAAGTTAGTATAAAAATAGTAGCACTGAGAACAGAAATTGCCAAATATGTTCTTACCATTTAGACATTTCTTGACCTATTTATCATCTCGTCTTTGCTGTAGCACTGCTCCACCATCGCTACCATAATTATGATCCAAGCAACTGTAAAGTATGCTTTATTTCTCCACTTGAAGTCATACGTTTGAAGGCACGATAATGATCTTCATCTGTGGTTGCGTATTTAACATAATGACATTGGAAGGTGTGTGTTTCAACCCGATAACTGGTTGTTTTTGTTGTTCTTCAATGCTTTCATGCTATTGAATGATTTTTTTTGACATGAGTGAAATAGTTTTCTGGATAAGCTACTGTATTGCTATGCTTTTTGCCTAAAGGAAGAACAGATTTGATTTTCCGTGACTAAAAAAGACACAAGCTCCTACATACTTTAGCAAATTTGTGAAATGATGGATATTCAGAGTTATTGTATATCATGTCCAACCATCCAGATTTGTACTTTTTCATTTGCAGATTTGAATTAAATCTAAAGCTAAGGTGAGAAGCAAATAAGTCTCTTCTGTTTGCAGAAGAGCGTCTTTTTCATTGGAGGCGAAGAAGTCCACAGTCTTGCGTGTCACATTAAATTTTTGCTCCTCATCGGTTTTTGGTTGTAGAAGTGGGTATGAGTTGCAGCCATTTCCTGACTCCCTGCTGCGAGCCCAATTAGCGCGGTTGTATTGATCTCTCTGCACTGCACGTACTTTTCCAGGTGAAGCCTTACAGCAAGCGCGAGTGTATGGAAGACAACAATTATCCCTTCTAACAGAATCTCTGAGGCCGCAGAAAAGAGAGCAGAGCTCAGAAAATTGATCTCCTCAAGCTGGCGAGCCTTTGTGAGGACGAGCAGACAATGGCAGCCACAACTTGGCCGATACCTTAAAGCTACAGCGTGCAACTTTTTGATGTCAAAACATTGTAATTATAATTTGATACATGTATTTTTTCCATGTGCGTATTAGTATAAAATTGCCTGAAATGGGCTCTTCAGTGATACTTGGTACTTTTCTCTGCATACAGCATTTGCAAGTTATTGTCATGAACTGGGCTGCAGCTCTGAAGAACATGAAGTCATAGCAACACCAATAATAGGAGAAAGAGGAAGTAAGAAAAATTAAAAATGTAAGCTTCGTTAAAATCCTGAAGTTTGCTTTTTGTTGTTCAATAGTTGTTTTGTCTTGGATTATAATTTGGGTGTTAACATTTAAAAAAATCTGATTTAAAACCAGATAATCTACCTAAGCCTGGAAATTATATATTTACTATTTCATGGTTAATTATTTATGCCCAGATGGATACAAAAAAAACATTTTTTCCATGACTTTATTAATCAATAACTATTTATCTTTAGACAAGAACGGTGGTTTACTGTAGGTTTTTCTGATACACATCCCTGTCTCTCCCACAACATATGATTTTGTAAATGCACACCAACATTTATTTGTGTGTCTACAGTTAATATGGATGGCATAACCCAACGTTTGCTCTTGCATTTATCTACAGCTTCTGAGTTTGTGCTGAAATATGGTAAACTTTACAAACGCTGTTGATGATAAAGTGCAGCGCAGAAGAACATTTGTGATGCAAGTTTTTGTTTTTCTTTGTGGCAGCTTTAGGTATGACCCCCATAACTATTATATCTTTGATAGATGAACTCAGTGACAACAGTTTTCGCAGCAAGTATCACAGTTCAACCTTTTCCATGCAGGTATTGCTTTATGTTGACAGAAGCTTTATTGCGTTTTTTTTTTTTCAGTTTCATACCTTCAGTTTATGAAGTTATACAGATTTAAGCGTAGGATACTATTACCAACACTTTTCAGTTATTTCAGGTTGAAATATTGAAATGCGTTAGTTTGTATTTGTATAGCTGTAATAACTGTCTTTCCACAGACTTTTAAAATGGAAAATATGTGAGGCGGAACATGTTTGGACAGGCTGCCCGAAATTAATTTACGGATTTATACCCGTTGGATTTTCAACATATGCTCTTTTACACTCGTTTTACACTTGTTTGTCCTGTGAATAACCGTAGTTCTTCACCCTGTGACCTGGTCTACTGCAGGATTTTATGATTTTTCCTGGGAATGTACTGTAATAGCAATGTGTGATGCTAATCTGCGAGAGTCATGCACCCTCCAAAATGCTATTTTTACCACACACATGTTGCCTGAGAGGTCAGCAGCATGGCAGGGTTCTTACTAGGTCGAATGGCTGTGAGGCAGAAGTTAATTTCCAACTCAACAGAGATAAATGACTTTGCTTTGACCTTCTTCTGTTGCTGGCATAACAAAGGCTTTGTGCTTTTTCTAGTTTGCTTTTTATTTGGAGAATGAAATGATTGCATTTGGTAACAACGATTATCTCAATTTAGTAGTTTGCTTCTCAGCTGCGCCCAAATGGAAGTGTACTTCTCTGTACAGTATGTGTGAAAACAGACTTTTTTCATTTTTGTCAGCTCTTTACAGAGCAGACTAAGACCGATTAGCAAAGAAGAAAAAGCATTAAGAAATAAGTTTACACGCATTGACACAAATCGTTTAAACTGATGCTCCAACTAATGAAATCTTAATTAAATCTGTTCGTCTGTTTTAACTGGAATTATACAATATGATAAGAGTAAATGTGTAAACTGTAGGTTCAGTCATTTTTTCTGTTCTAACTTGCAGGTGCTGATATTTCATGTAGCACATTTTCTTATGTCTTATTTATAATAGCACGTGTTGTGATTTAAAAAGCCCTGGGTGTTTCACAGTGAAACATAATGTACAGAGAAATGTAATGGCAAGTAGTAAAGTGACAGGATACTACTAGAATAATAAATGAGCCTTTGTAACTAGTGGGTGGTACATTACATATTACATATTACATATTACAGTGGTCTTTATACACTAGTTTGTTACAATATGCCAGTTACATTACACGACTATTCTCCTTTTTGTGAAACTTCACCAAAAAGTCTTTGGATTTGTTTGGAGGTTCACACTTGTTTGTTTGTGTTTTGTTTATTTTTAATAATAGCTGATTTACTGTATCTAAGCCAAAGACTCTGGTGCTTCAGTTTTTATTCTCTCCTGCAGCTTTAGCTATCTATATAGGCTAATTTGAAATTATCATTTGCAGCTGATGTTTAATGTTTCAGCTAATTTGTTTGATATTCTGTTGAAAGGCTGAGGGTACATGTAACTATGATGTGATATGAAAAGCTCCTTGACCTTGGATCCAGTATTGGATTCTTACTGGAGGCAGCTGCGAACAGGTTGACTTTAGAGCAGATAAACATGCAGTTTCATTTATTAGTTATGGTTTTTAGCTCCTCTTTTTTAAGGAGGACTTTTAAAACCCAGAGTTTCTCTCTCACTACACCCCCGTGTACACTGTTTAATGGAGAACTCCAAAGCTTCAGTGTTCTGTCACGCTGGGTTAAGGTTGCTAATCTGTAACTGAACTATACTAGAAGGTTGAACAAATCAGTTTAATAACTTTTAACTGCAATTTGGTTAATGCAGTGCAAACAAACTATCCCAAACCTTTGTGCACTCGCTGTGCTTCCTTTACTGTGATCTCTTCATCACAGATTCTATCTCTCTGTGGTGTCTCAACGTAATAATAAGCCCTCTCGCATGCTACATTGATTATTCAGACGGAGATTGGTTCCCTGGGCCTTTCAATCTGAGATTTTTATGACATTTTAACATCATTTGGCATTCATTTGTTTTTTTTTCTCCCAGCCAGCTGTCAGCCTTTCTGCTCAGCACGGTCTGTCAACTTAAACATGTTTAGATACCTCGTTATAGTGTAAATGTTAATACAGAATGAAATTGACACCAGTGTTGTTTATAATACAGTCGTTACAGCTGCAAACTGCAGATTTACTGTTCATTCTGCAGCTGCAGTATATGAGAACAAGGAGGATTTTGTTGTGCCGGTGAATATTCAGACCTTTTCAGAAATAAAAATATATCTTCAATATGTTCAATGCTTTGATAAATAACTATTCTGCTAAGCAAACAAAGAGTTGAGTGTTGGATTGTTTTGTTCATTATAGGCTGAATTATGCCAACTTCAGATGCAATATAAATGCAAAAATGACAGTTCATCCTTACCTCAAAACATCTGTCTGATTGTAATGATTTCATACATTTGTCTGTTGTAGTTAAAAAGTAGTACTAGTTTCAGAATATTTGTGCAATACTTACAAAAATATTTTCATATTTAATAGGATATTTAGGAATAGAATATGTAGGCAAAAAATATGTGAGATATTATGTGACAGATTTAGAAATATTTGGTCAGATGAATCACACTTCAGGCAGACAACATTGGCCAGTAGTGTGTAGTTTGACTCTAAAGGATTCAAGACACCATTTCTCTAAATTGCTTGAGTTGGCCGAATGTTGTTAGCAGCGTAACTCATACCAGTGTTTGTTGTACTGCTTTCTGTTGGTACCTTTTTTTAATCTGCAAAATGATTCCACAAAAGTTTGCTGTGTGTGTGTGTGTGTGTGCGCAGTGGTTTGCAAATAATGAAATAGGTTATTTTTCATCTTTTGAGGAACATGCGTCTTTTCAGACCCATCTACCAATTAAATCTAATGATTTCCATTACAAGGCTGGAGGCGTCTGTACTTTCTCTCCTGGTGCTGTTTGTTCACAAATGTTTAGCTTCAGTCACGAATTTTAAGACCGTTAGTGATGTAATTAATTTTACGAGACTAAATGATACACTGAACTCTTTAAGGATCGTATTGATAGTTTTTTGCAAAGTGAGTGACATACAGAATTAAGTTAGTTTGCACATTGTTGAAACAATAAGTTAAAAATATACATGACATAGTGTTTTGCTCACCTGCATTGATGCAACGTCTACCTCAAAGTTTCAGATGATATTTTTTTTCTAGTGGTGCATACTCATGCAAATATGCAATGTGGTAAATAAAATTACCACATGCCAAGTGGCACACGGTAAACCAGAGGCTTTGGGGCCCCCCCTGGGAGTCTGGGTGCAAAGACGGTTGCTTGTTTTTCCTGGGTGGTAAGCCAGCCTTTGCAGGTTACAATCGTAAACATGGGCCACTACATCTGGTGAAAATAACATCTAAAAAGTAAATACGAGATTGTTATCCTGCAAGAATTTTCCATTTTCATGTCCTCGATGGCATTACCCTTTTCATACATAATGCTTATGGAATATACTGCGAAAGCCTCTTATCTGATATGCAGTTCACCGTGGACTCGTGGATGTGCCGGGCTATATTTAACACAGAGGGTGTACATGCTGTAAGTGACCATTATGCTCTCAATTATCACAGTGTATTCTCCCCCCACTGCCCACCGTGCTGCTTTAGCACTTATTAGGGGACATACTTGAGGCTTACCCACGCAGTTCACCTTCAGCCCACATTTGGCAGGTAATGAGCTTGACGGAGGAGACGGCAATAGACACATTTCCTACCAGAGATAATTTAGGCCCGACCTTGGCTAATGCCAGTGCGTCGGCTCGTATTGATTCTTGATACTAAAATATGGTCAAAGGATCAACATTATTCAGTTACTAATTGACCTCATTTCCAGTTGGCTCTTGAAGATTCGACCGTGCTTTACAAGATGTTCATCTTCGTAGCTTTGTCAGAGTCAGTACCAGTGTTGCAGTGGAGACTTCCATAATTGCTGGTGGATTTACAGGAGCATTAAGGCACTAATAGACTGAGCAGTAACAGAGTTTTAAGTTTAGTCTGTGTTGCACAGTGTGAGATGGCTGTAACAAAGGCTTGGCTGTAATCTGTGTCAGATTGTAATACAAATCTTCAGGCCTGATGCATCGTCTGCATATTTTTTTTTTACCAGTAGCATTTTGTGAACCCATCATTCTATTTAATGTAATGCTCACGTTGGCTTGTTTTTGAATGTGGGCTGTGGCAAAAGTCACAGGTTTAGGATTTGTTGATATTGCTTGTCTTTATTGCTAACACATTAAATCAAGTTTCAGTGGATTTATTTCACACTATAACCTGTGAAACATGAGATTTCTCCCTATTGTCAGCTTTTGTGTTGGACGGTGAAAAAGAGTGTTAATACCGAATGGCTTGAAAGGTAAACACTGCTGCGTAGACCTATAACATAAATATCCACATATTAATATCTTGTAGGCATATAAGCTTCATATTATTTAGACCTGTGACAATTATTTTCAGCGTCTGTTAATCACTTGATTATTTTCTTTAGCCTGTCATTCTCCATCATAAGATCTAAAATCATGTCATTAGCTTTGCCTCACCAGCAGTTCAAGACTTGAGACCTTTTATTTTATATAAGTGAATGACAAAAAGCCGTAGATTGTTTTTACCGCTAATGTTGCGTTTGATAGTGTATGTTGGTTCAGTGGATAACAGAACCGCAGTGCATGGATTGTTTCTTGCATGGAATTGATTATCTAAACAAGCTTCAGTTCAGATCTTGATAAAATTTAAAGCTCCTGCTTGGCCAATCTTCTGTTAGCTACGTACACGAGTATCTTCTCTTGGCTAACTTGTAATCTCCACCACAGTGATATTTGGTTTGACCATCCCAGGCTTTCAAGTTCTGTTACAATCTATCCTGGCAGCAGCCGACTGAAAAGCAGTTCAAGAAACTGTTGGATGAATTTCCGCTAAAGTCCCATGTTGCCTTGAAAAACTGGGCTATTGGCTGATATGTTTATCATTAGATGTGCCTGTCAGATTTTATTGGAACAAAACCTTCTTGTTACTGAAGAATTAAAGAATTCAGGCAAAGCACATCATAGAGACAGGTGGTTGTCAGCCTAGTAATGATACATAAAAAACATAAGCTGTCTCCCACATTGGATTGATGTTAATTGCAGGGTAAATTTAGAGCTGATGCTTTAGATTTAGAGCCAGGCTACAGATACACGAAGGAGATGCTGACCAAGACAATGCACTCTTCTTTGTGCCGCCTTTGCTCAGACCCGTGTTTGCTAAGATTATGTTCTCACGTGTTTCATTTGTTTAGGGTGGATTCTGTATGCTGCAGCAGCTGCAGTTTTCCGGCTGTGCTGGTCGTTCAGACGCAGAAAGATTTTCAGCTGCGGAGATGCTCAGGAATGGGATTTACCTGTCAACAGTGCTTAAGCATGTGGGATAATATACGCTAGATGCTGTGATGGTAAAATAAAGGCTGTGACACGCCTTTCCTGGGATCTTGGTCAGCAACGGCTTTACGTATGTCAGCGCTTAACAGCTAAGTAGAAAGTAAACTTGCATTAAAAGATGGATGGAAAGTTGAATGGATGTCTGTGTTTTGAAGCAATCCAAGACTTGTCTATTATTTTTAACATCAGCTTACCATTGATGAATATTTCTTACATAAGCCCAGGTTTCAGTAGACGTTTAGTTCTTCATTTAAATAATCTAAGCTTCTGTAACCTCTTGCCTTAGTGTTAGACACAAGTAGAAAAACGAACAACCTCATCTGACCTAAGAAGTAACTAAATCTGCCCCAGTATTAAATCGGAGGTTCCTTGCTTAGTTTTAGACTGCTGTCTAAAAGTACTGAGCAGAGTTTGGGGATTTAACTAAGCGCAAGAACTTGGTTCAATTCCCAAAGCATCCGCCAACCACCCAACTGCACAGCACTTTTGGAAAATAGACACACAGGTAACTGATTTCTCCACTGACAATGCAACAGAAGAAAAGCTTGCTCTATCATTCCAACCATCTGGAAATCTGGCTCAGACTCGAGGCTGATGTGTAACTTTTAATTGGAGAGACAGTGGTGGGAGGCAGAAGAGTAGGAAGGCATGATCCCAGTGGATAGACAGGCAGTGCCTGCTGCCAGATGGACAACCTGAGTTTGCTGGAGTGCACACCATTTTATTCTCGGGCCAATGCGATGTGTGTTCTGTTTTACAAAGAGCTTGTTGGAGGCTTGTATTTTGGCCCAAGACATCTTAAGTGCTGCAAAACGGTGCTATTTTCATGGTACAGGATTAGACAGGGACAGTGCTTGGACTTTCTTGTAGAAGGATTGACACAAGATATTTTTATTTCTGGAAAACATCTCACGCTTAAATTATCTCACTTGTGAGTGCCTCAAAGTCTTGACAGTTAAGTGTGAATTTATTTTAATTGTTAAAGTGATCATTGCACACCCGCAGGAAGATGAGAAGTCTGTGGTGTGTGCTTTAGACTGGGAGATTTTGCTTAAAGAAATTTATTATTATTGTTATTATTATATTTAATTTCACCAATTGTATCAGCAAACATATAATTATCCATCCGAGCTTATAGTGATAACATCCTGTCACTGCTGTAAGTTGTAATATTTTGGGAATGAGACTATAGTCAGGATGCAGGCAACATGTACTGATGATTACTTCTTTTATTTTCTCTGCTTATGTAAGAATTACACAAAACATTTGTGTAAGTAAAAAGATTTGCATATTTAAAAGCGGTTATAACGCCAAGTCCTCCTGCCGTCAGATGCTATGCTAAGCTAGGCTAAACAAGTCCTGGCTTCAGCTTTGTACTACTCCTGAAGATATAATGTCGGTATCCATCCTCTCATGTCACTCCCAGAAAGCAACTAAAGATGTTTCTTGAAGCGTTAAACCTTTCCTTTAACTCCTTGCATTAGGTTTAAGCTGTATTCTGTAAAAATCTCAGATAACAGTGTGCACATTTGTCTTCCCCATACTGTACATTGTTTGCTCATCCTGCCGCTTTCCGTCGGGAATAAATAAACTCGGATAAAGCCATTTAGTCGGATTGGGCAGGTTTCCAGTTTCATTGATGGGAAGCATTGAGGTATTTCGCTACACCGACTGTACCAGCGGTTGAGGTGGTTTGGCAAGATCTGTGCCTCAAAGATGCCACAAAGATGTGGAAGTGTAATTTTTGTATGAGACAGACAGAGAATTGGGGACAGATGTACTGTAGGTTTGTTGATACAGCCAGTACGTTTCATCCATGAAGTTCTCCTCATCGTGAAACAGAATGCACGTATAAACAAGCAGTTGTGCTGTGCCTGTTTCTGATTTTGTGTACTCACAATGTCAAATCAATATGAGTTCTTACACAAACTGAAATCTCATGCATTGGTATTTAAAAATAAAATGTTAGATCTTTACAGATGGTGACTAACTGCTGCACAGACCATCTGATGCGGGGCTATAAAGGACCCTTCAGGGCTTTCTCACGGATGGTCAGTTGCCGCTCCAATGCAGATCAGCACAGCTGTTTGTTTGTTTCATCTCTTTGTTTTGGTCAAGCCATATTTCATACTTTACATTTGTGGTGGCGTTTTTCGTGGGTTTTGCACCAGAGTCATGCTCTTTGGAGACTTGATGCTGTTTACTGCTATAGCTTGGGAGTCTGTAATCTTATGATTATTTTATGAGTAAGCCTAGGCTAATCCTACCGGTCTGGTAATACTGTTCAAATTTCAAAACATTTTCCAAGGTTAAATTTGAAGAATGCGTTGCATGCTGCTTGTTGGGGGCTGTACACAGCCTGGTAGTAAGCATTATGACTGAACCTAAATTCATGTAGAAGGAGAGCTCATTAATGGCCTTCCTGGCTGCATGCATGCGTACACACTCCCAGCTACTGACTGTTACAGGAATGCTCACACACTGCCACACACACACACACATTAATAAGCAACATTTTGCACCAGGTGACACGTTGATGCATTACCATAAATGTGCTGTTCTGTGGTGTATCATAAGCCAACATCACTTAGCACCTTTCCTGTACTGAAAATATTGAGTGACACCCGAGATGTATACAGTACTAATCCACAGCTGAAAATAGCAACAAGTCCTCCTACCTAAACACTCTTATACCTCGTGCGACTCAGCCTTCGCAGAGACATTTGATGTAAGAGCACTCCCAGGCCAGCAGAGGTCTATTTCAGTTACACCCTTTGCCACCTGGTGCCTAAAGCTTGGTTTATGCTTCTCCATCGATAGAAGTAAACGGTGACGTGGACTGAAGCTCCGATTCGTTGGCACGAGTTACCCATAATTCCCTAGTCTTTGGAGATCCATGTTGCTGTCTACGTGTATCGACGGAGAAGTATGAACCAGCCATAAAAGATGGCTGCCATGTCTCGCATGAGCACCAAAATGGTGGCAACCTTCAACCATCAAGATTATCCTTCTGTAGAATACCTGATTCTTTTCTTAGCATAACCCATGTTTCTTTGTTTCTAACCCAACCCAACTGGTTTTACTGTTTGAATGTGTATTACAAATTAATTTCTTATTTTGGTCTTTTCACCTTTTTGATAGTGGGAATAATACAGAATAACATCACCCCAATTCTTTAGCGTGCTTAAATGATATAGTATTACTGTGCAGTCCAGCTCCCTTTCTGTAGAGAGTATGCACAGATAACTGTCATGTAAACGCTGTGGGATTTCTCAGCCACTGCTCGCATACTGAAATGATAAATTCATTTGAACCTTCCATTTAACTTCCATTTAATTTCAAATCCAGGCGTCACATGTGCAAACTGGTACTTGGTAGCTGTCGCAGACAGGAGAGTAGTCTCACTAGAGCCCCATCATGTCACTAGAGTCGTCAGGAAATTTAAGGGCTGTGTCGGCGAAACAAAAGTGTTGTGCAGTAAATTGTGGTTTGAAGACCGTGTGAAATAAGTGTCCAAATTAAAATCTGACTTTTGGTTATTAGTAAAACGATGCCTTCCTCTGATTTCACCTGCCACTTCACGCCTCTCCCTCCCTTTTTCCATTCACAAGCCTCTTCAGGCATGTGTATGTTTCTCTTCATTTCACACCTCTGTCACACTGCATATTCATTTTTCACTACTATTGCCTTTTTGCTACCCCCACCTATCCGCCCAACCTCAAACCCCTTGACGTGGGAATTCAATTTGTACTGTATGTTTCATTTCACTCAGATTTAGATTTATTTCATGTTGGCTGCTTTTAATTAACTCTCTGGATATGTGACGAGGCGAGGGGTGGGGATAGAGAGAGTAAGGGAGACGGAGAGATAGATAAAAACTCCTCACATCCGCCAATGAGTTACACCGGCAATCATTTACCACTTAGACAGTAGTGCAAAAGCCCCCTGTTCGTTGCCCTGGCAACCGGTGCCTTGGTGATTGATTCCTCGCCAGTGTGGCATCGCTGCGGGGAATAGAGCGCGTGAGCTTAGCGTGCTCGCTACATCTTTCTAATTAAAATGGGATTACAGAGTCATCGCCGTTGTATGTTCAAACAAATGCAAGGCTGTGAAGGAAATCAATTTTAGTAAATGTCAGGGTTGTTAAATACAACTATGGATAAACAAATGTAAACGAGCTCAATGTAGTGATACGCACACTCCATCCACACTATACGTGAAGATGTGCCTCTGTGCGAATTGCAAGTTGGGGTTGTTGCGATTGACAGCAACAGTACATCCCTCTATACAGGAGTCAGGTTTGATTGACAGCGCATGAATCATGTTATGCAGCACAAATCACCAGACACAACAATTAGTCTGTTTGCTGCTCTCTGCTAATCAGAAAATATTCTTCAAATTGGAGCTTAATGTACATTTTAAATGAACAACGGTTTCTTAATGTAATTGGATTAGACAAGTCAATTATATCTGTGCAGTTTATGCTGTTGTCTTTCAGACTGGTGTGCACCGAGGGGCTAAATATTCTCCCCTGCACAGAGCTGAGACTTGATTACTTCACATTTTACAGTGGTTGCTTGCACTTGTGCCATGGGGATACTGTAGCACACCAATGTTATATTTCAAAACACGATCGTACATATGTATGAATGAGAAATGAATTCGGGGCGCACTAGATGGTGGAGCAAAGGTAGGAGAATAACAAATAACGTGGCACAGTGTAGAAGGATTTTAATAATGGTGCTGCAGAACTGATATGTGTCCGTTTTAATTATACGTTACAATTCTAGTACCCAGGTTAGTCGATAGCTCCCTCTCCCTTCACGTGTATCCATAAGTTATATCTCTCGCAGTCTGCTGGTTTTTATAATTTTCAAGGCCAAAACTACAACTTTTTCAAAGTGCCATTTCTCACAATAATTGTGTACTTGAGAATCAGATTCTTAAGTCTGTAATTGTAGTGGGCTCTTGAAGCCAACAACGACCCTGGAGTGGCCCTAGAATTTCTAAGCGTAAAAGAGCAAAAGACAGAGCAGGCAAGTGAGTGAATGAGTGCAACCAGAACGAGGGGAGTGCGGCATACAGGAAGAGAGAAACGAGTTCTTGAACTCAGTTTTTAGATTTCAATCACTACAATGCAGTTAGCAAGGTGTAACACGGTGCCTTGGGCCTGTTTCCAAGCGAAGCTCTTTGGCACAGGCTGTGTGGGATGTGTCATTACAGCAAAGGTAATAATAGAGCAGGGAATTTATAATGTGACGCTTTTTACCTGCCTATGAAAGAGTGCCTGTAAGCCGGAGACTGTTGTCAGGGGGGGAAAAAAAAGGGAAGGAATCATGTTTGGTTGTAAACAACGGAAAGCCTATTATTGTATTGGCCTGGCTAATATGTCATTCAGCTGAAACGTGTATTAAATCTCTTACGGAGGACCTCTGCAATGAAACACACTTCAATTTCACCCGCGTATAAATGTGAAATGGGTTCACTTTAAGACTGGGGGTGCACCACAAGTCCTGCGCGCATCATCCCTTGGAGCAGAGGTTTTTTAAAGGGCTCTTTGAGAGTAACAGCTATTCTCTGAAATGGAAGTGCAGTTACAGCCTTATGAAACTCGGGGCCCAGTTTAGGCATAAATCACATACCTTCTCATGTTGCCCTTTCAATCTACTGAGATTTGCTTCCTGGGTTTCGTGTGCTCTGTTAGCATGCTGCCATGTTATTTCCTTATGTTGTGAGGCAAATACAAGGACGTGAAGAATCGTGACATTTATCTTTGCCCTAAAAATGGTGTAAATTGAAAAGTTTCTAGGTAAACATTGGGTGCCCTATGGGAGGACCACGTATACTTAAAAGGAAGTAAATAACCATATGACAATCATACAATTCAACAATATCTCTCTGGCCGCAAGTTACCCGGCAAACCAAATATAATAATACATATTCCCTTCACGGCAGGATCTGCAGTTTTTTTTTTATTGTTCACCCGAATCCTGCTTGTCAGCTGTTTGGATTGGCATCTCGTCTCTTGTCGCAGCCTCTCACCATGCTTGTTCTGTTTGCTGTCATGACCAGCACCTAGATTTTTGTGTGCATCCAGCCGATGCTTCTTTTGGATTCCGTAGGCTCATGTCAGATGCCCCTGCATTCTTATCTTTGGGGGATTATTGATTATGGATTATTAATTGTTAAAAAGATATAGCAGTTTACTATCCTCTGCTCGAACCGTACTCCATCACTTTACTTTTTGTACGTTTTGTAGCCCTGGTAAAAGCTGCCTACTGACAATGAATATATGGATTAGTTTGTTAGGTTGTCAAGATTTGTCATGGGGGTCAGAGGATAAATCTTAATAACTTTTCCTCTACAGCCACCCATCTTTACACATTTGGTTTGAATTGTGATGGCATTCACATTCCCCTCATGATGAATTATGATGTCTTTAACAACCCCTTAAAATCTGGTGTTCTTCTGAGGTCAAAAATGTAATTTTATGCTTCTTCTTAGCTTCAACTTTACTTTGTTTTTAGTGTTAATTGGCAATATTAGCATGCTAAATAGGCTCAATTATGAATATGACAGTCATTATACCTGCTCCACATCAGCATGTTATCATTTCGCTAGAAGTGCCACTGTGGCTCAGTACATCCTCACAGAGTGTGACTGTTTGTGACGGTTTTTTCTATCTAAAGACACCATACATACTAATATTCAGATCTGAGTGGTTATGTTAAACTATGTGAATTGTTTTTTTTTGTGTGTGTGTGTGTGTTCACTCGCACTGCTTTTTCCTAAAACACGTTAAAAGGAAGAAATTGTTTGCTGTTCACACAACTCCGGGAGCCTGAAAGTGCTCTGAGTTGCTGAAGAAGGATGACAGTGGACTATATTTTGCTTTTTGGGGTGTGTGCGTTAAAAATCACACATACGTGTGTGCGAACGACGTCAGGTTCACTCTCCAAGCGCACAAGAAAAACCATCTGGGATTGTGTTTGTGTTAAGCAAAGTGCAATGGGTTTCCTCTCTCTCGTTCACACAGGCGCCTGGCATCATGTAGGGACTAATGTGGAATCTAAATCTGGACCTTGATGATAGAAAATGGCAGGTCACACTGTTTGGCATGTGACTCTCACAAACCCCAGTGCAGGCAATGGTGTTAATAGATAATTGCCAGCTTAATAGAAGGTGACATGTTGTATGATGCACTCAGAGCCAGTGACTCTGTCTCCAAATATAAATCTTTTTAGAAAATTCAACCTCCACATTTTCTCTATTTCAGTTGGAGACCATGAAAAGTGTTTGTTTGAAGTCATTCCCATTTTTAGTTGTATTGTTTTAAAATAAAAATTTCTTTACTTATGGACACAAAAATGTCATTTTATAAGTAATTGTAGCAATACAAACCGATTTTATGACACTTTTGATGAAACTACTTTGTACTAAAACTGCAACAAAAAAATCTCTTCATTTACATGACACCGAGTGGATACACACTATTCATCACATGAACAGCTTTCTTGCCTTGGAGAGTGCAACAATTTGCGTGCAGAGTTTTCTGTCTCACTTAGACTCCCTCACGCACACCGAGCACAAGTCCTAACACACACACACACAGACACTAAAACAGTTTGCTGTGGACTCACACCCCCTCTTTTTGCCTCCCACTCATCCTACTGATTGGAGTTGTCAGGAGTCAGAAGGTCACAGTAGAGGATGTCAATAGGCTTCATTCACAGACAGATAGTCGCACACACACACACACACACACACACACACGGCAGTATTACAAGAGAGAAGCAGACAAAATTTTAATACAGTCCTGGCTTTACTGTGTATAAACACATCCCACAATCACCTCATCACGCCAGCAGCTGTGCATTAGCTTCCTCTCCCACTCGTTGCAGCCTTGCATGGCGGCGCCAGTGAACAGCCTTCAATTTATATTCATTATGCACCAGTCAGCTGCGTTGATTTCAGTGATTGGATACACCCTCTAGTACATACTGGCCCCTCCCCTCGCTTTCCTCCGTCCCAGGGGACGGCTCAGTGTCTCCCATCAGCTGTGTGTGTGTCTGTGTCTTATGCTTGTGACATTGTGCTGGGTGTGGCAGTAAGAACATTTTTAGGATATGAGATCAGACATAAATGATTGTATGTCTTTGATCAGGACTGAAATACAATATACAACATTTTACATTCACTTTTATACACAACAGAGTGTATAGTGTGTTATTCTGGTTTATTGAATAAGTGAAAAATGGTACAGCCACATCACAGCCGTGTGTGTACCTTGGCTGTTAGGTCACTGTTCACTTCATTTTTGGTACATTAGGGGAAAAAAGTAAAAAATAATAATAATAAAGCAATGTGGACAACAGCACTATGTCTGATTTCTGAGAGTGCGGATGAAAAGGAATTCCATACTGTGTTTAAAACAACTGAATACGGTCGGGGGTCTGCAGCTTTTTAATACGTAACAGTGTTAAAAGATTTCAAATTAGTAAGCAAGTTTGACATGTAAAAACATACCCAATCATAACTGAGAAACGTGGGCACACTGGTGTCATCTTATCCTTATGCCGCAGCTTGGCTAACCTCAGTGCTGAGCTGCACACCGGTCTGAATATGTTTGTGCTGGAACTCGGATTTGAAAAAAAAATATCCTTCAAAACGGTATGACTTTATTATTAGTTTTTACTGAAAATTATAATGTAACACATGGTTGATCCAGTGAAAAAAAAACACACAAATAACATGTAAATGTAAATGCACATCTGCATCGAACTTATTGTCCTGCACAGAAACAGTTTGATAGCTACATGTGCCATTACACCCCGAGTGAAAAACTTGGATAAACCCTTTTTTCACCAGACTAAAACTCTGATAAGTTGCCACTTGCCAGTGTTGGTGGGTTCCTCACCTTGGCCTTTGTGGGTGTAAAGTAAAAGAAGTGATACAAAACCATGTCCACGTAAATAAAATCAAATACTTCTACTTCACCTAAATGTCCACATGCTTTGATTTTACGTGATATAGCTGAAATTTTGATAAAGATCTCTGCAAAGTTAAAGCTTTGTCAAATCCATCTATGGAGGCAAGTGAATCGGGTTTTCAATCTCCTTCGTGCCTTCTGGGTCTGTTACAATTAGCTTTAGGTAACGGGTGAAACCACCAACACGCAGCATCTCAATAGCAACATGCTCATCAGAAAGAATCAGGAGCAGCGGACCCCAAGCCGAGAAGGAAAAGAGACGTTTGTCTGACAAGACATTGGCTTGGCTATCTTTATCTCTAACCATAAGCAGAGACAAGCACACGCAGAAGCTCACAGGCAGTTTGCGCTCAAATTGTTTTAGGCACATGTCATCCTTTATTATAATTAGCAAGTGGATGTCTAAATAATTGCCATCAGGCTGCGGCTGCTGTGTAAGTGTTGGTAGCCAGAGCCCGTCCCGTCCTCGCCTTTCGTTTTAGTATTTTTTTTTTTGAACGGCCGGCGCGCCCTCACAAAAAGCCGTGCCCTCAGCAAAGTCTTAAGCTGTGTATTCAATCAGCAGCAGCATCTGGAGCGCTGAAAATAATTAACTGACACAAGACGGTTTGGTGTTAGCTTCACCATTTGTTTTGTCCACACTTGTCCCTGGCACACGCAAACACACAGGCGCACACGCTCGAATACAGGCAGCTTTTGATCATAACTGTGACACTGCCAGGAGAGAAGGAGGTAACACGCTCGTCCCAGTGGGGATTGAGGACGGTTGTAAAAGTAAATGAGGCAGATGGGCCTGTCTTAAAAAGCAGTGCAAAAAAAATGAAAAGGCTCCTTTGAGGAATGAAGACAGAAAAGTTAAGTTGACGCACGTGTCGTTTGAAAAGGACTGCACTGGCACCGACAGAGTATGAATAAAACTAAGTCAAAGCGCAGTGATTACATTGTTTTACAAACCAACGATGTCCATAAATCAATAAAGTGCTGCCCACGGTTCTGTGTCACTGATGCATCACGCAGAATGTTATTTTCTGCATCTACTATTTGGAGACTTCGGTCGGTTTCTTAAAATGCAGGTGCTGTGCCATCGTCCTCTTTCTGTGTGTGAGTGTGTGTTTGCGAGTGTTTCTCAGAATTGTGATTGCTGCTATAAAGAGCGCCACTCCAGGGTCGGTAAGCGCCATCCCCGGAGTGTATCGCCAGCCGTGGCGTGACAACTTGACTCACTCTTGTCGTTCTCTCATCTCCCTCTTTCCCTCTGATTAGACTGATGCAGTGCGGAGATGTATGTCAGGACGACGCACACACACTGTATACATGGCATATTTACAAAGAGCCGCTGCATGTGGGAAGCCTGCAGGTCACTTGTCTGTACCAACCCCCTCCTGCTCTGCAGCGCCTTCGCTGTGCTGATAGCGGCGCTGCTTAGTGACATTCAGTCTAGTCCAGCAGCCTCTCCGAACCAGCCACTTTCCAGAAAAACATCTCCCGGGCTTCTTAATGTCCCCTAATACACAAACACAGCCCCTTCCCTTCCCTGCTTCGTAACACCCTTCCCCCCGTACTCAGACTTGTTCGTTATGGGCTTCCTTTGTTATCTGACTGCACAGTTGTGTATGTGTGTCAGCGTGTCTATGCGTGTGTTTGTCTTTCTCTCTCGCCTTCGACTCGTGCAATTTGACATGTCCTGAAAAGCCCCATTTGGTGAAGCATTAGCATAGCACCGCTCAGAGTGCAGTTGTGTCTACAGAAATCATTTCCTGTACGGAAATGGAGAGGGGCCTCTTTAGGGGGTTGCTTTAGCCGTGTCCCCTAAAAGTGCTAAACAAACCAATGTCACTTTGGTTACAATCCAAGCACAAGTTTCGGCATCTCGACCGAGCCTAAAATTGGAAGTGAGACTTTCAAAAAAACAGAAAGGAAAAGGAAAAAGCTGCGTGTAGAGAATAGTGTCGATTCAGAGGCAGCATTATGTGCAGCACAGTGAGCTACTAGCCCAGCCTTTTCTGTGTGGTCTATTTTTCATGTTGCCTGCTCAGCAAACACTCTCCATGGTGCTGACTTAGATGGGGCAAACCGGTGCTGTCCATGGTGCTATCATCACTGGTCCTATTTCAGTTGTTCCTTGCTGAGCTACAGCTGACTGTGTTCGCTTTCGTCGGCTCTGTCCTTTGTGCTACCTCATCTGTTTCTAGCGGAGCGCGTGCCATCAGCAGTGCTAACGCTGCTGCTTTCGGCCAGGATGCAGTTTGAGCCGCCCAGTAACCACTTACTGCAAGCAGCGCCAATGTCTGACACAGATTATAAGCTGCTAACTGCCACTCTGGATCCATTTCCGAATGCTCAGGAGTAACCTTTTTTTTAAATAAATATATTTAGCTCATATTCTCCAATGAAATGTGTATAAGGAAGCAGATTTGTCATTGCTCTGGCTTATGGGATCTATCTTTGTGCGGGAGCAGTGACATTTCCTGAGGTGCAGTGAGGATTTTCCTGCTCACTGTTTTGGTGACTCACTGTATGCTGCAGTAAGGGGGAGTGTCATTGGCAGTCCAGCAGCGCGCTGCAATTTTGATTGACCACATTTGGCGCCATCTGCTTCCTGTCGGCTTCCTGTCTGCTCTCAGCAGGTCCGAAGTGTGTGGCAAGCCCAAGTTCTGCGTTCTTTCTTCCCCTTTTCACTCTGCTGTTATATGAGACGCACAGACTTTTATAATTTACTTATAATCTATTCATATGAAATAATTAAAATTATCTGCCTCGTACCCTTTTCATCAGTCAATATAGTCATTAGTTTTCCTCAAAAACACCTTGTGAAAGTATAGTATGTAGAGAAAAACTTGGGTAGTTACCCCCCAAAGTTCTTTGTCTCATGATTACTTTAATTAGTAGATGACAAGCCAGACAAAGTAAGGGGGTCCACGCTTGATGCAAATAAAACACTGTTGGCAGTTCTATTCTACAAAGCAACCAAATCTAAGCGTCAAGCGTAGAGAAGCCCCTTTTATTTCTTTTTTCTTTTTATCGTAGCTTGATAAAGGTTCACCACTGATGCTAAAACCTGTGAGCATTTTCAGAATTTATGCGACGCTAACTGTGATTATTGGGTCAACAGGGAGGGAAGCTGTTCCAGTTGCGCCGTCCGTGGTGTTGTTTTTGCCGTGCTACTTGTTCAGATGTTGCTGCCTTAAGTAGTATCAACAAATTAGCTTTGTACATATGGGTACTGGGAAGCTGGATTCACTTTGATCTCATGCAGTGAGGTTACATCTAAAGATATAAGGGCATCTCTAAAAATAGTAAACTTGCATGGACGTGATAGCCATGTACCAGGGAGAGAGACCTCCACATAGAAACCAGGTGTAGGGATGTTAAGCAAAAAACTATTTTATTTCATGCCTCATATCTCATCACTTCAGCAAGACACTTTTCTTAAACACTATTAATATCTTAGAATAAATTTCCTCACCGACATGCTGCAGCTAAACTTAATTTAGTTGCTTATTTCACAAGCATCTTGTCGTAGAAATGCTGGCATGACAGCTCTCTATATAAATTGCCCTCCTACATGTCTGTCTCCCACATACAAATGCTTCAACGTGTCCCTCAGTTCACATTGGGTTGACCAGGGAGCTTTTCTAAGCCAATGCATCTCAGCACTCAACAAATGAATTGGCATATGAGGCAGCGAAGCTTCAGCATGTAAGAGAGCACGGGGACTGGCACTCTTGCAGATTACAAACCTTGGCAAGGGCCGATGTTAATTAAAGGCTCTGTTCAGCACTTTTCAAATTAGATGCGAAATGTTAAGCAGGAGGGGTTTGCCGTTAACGCGGTGCTCAGCAAGACCTCTGACCCCGTCTCAAGGTGACATGTCCTTGAGACATAATTGGGCTCACCTTGAGTGCTTCCTTAACGGAAGTAGCACGAGGAGCGGGGCGGGAATGTGCACGGAGCTTCCTTTTGCTATAGAATGAACTGTAAGTACTTTTTCCTTCTTCTTCCATTAAGCTCTTGAGAGGTTGAAACGATTTGCCTCTCACCCTCGCTCGCCCTTGTTCGTGTGCTTTGATAGCCACGGGAGGAATGTATTGGATTGCAACCATGCGAGGGATACACCAAATTAGCCCATTTTCACTTACCAAATGTTGGAAGTCTGATTTGAGCGGCTGCCAGCTTTCTGTCTCTTATGTTGTCTGAAATAGATTTTTTTTTTCTTTCCCAGCTCCTGAAGCTAACAGTGTTTGGCACAGTGCCAAGATGATCCCAGATAAAGATATTTTATGAGATGGTGCAGACCAGTACTCTCCAGTGTGCAGCCCCAGTTATGTCGAGAGCTCTCCTTTGTCTGTGCGTACATGTCCATCACACGTTTACTCCGTTTCCTGCATCTTCTCGAATTCACGTCACAAGACTAGTTGAGGCCACAGTGTTTAAGTCGTTTTACGTTTTATTGTAGAGCCTGCGCGAATTTTGATCTTAACGATCTACATTTGGGCGAACAGAAATGCTCGATTTGCCCAAACCCTCATGTCAGTGTGCGTGCAGTGAATGAAAAGCCCGTCATTACCAGATCCTGACTGTTCCTACAGCTGCACAACCACCTACTGAGCGCTTTCCCTCAACAGACGGTGATCATCACTTGCAAAACCATCACAAGAGAGCATGTTGATTTCTACAGTCGCATGCTTCCTGCTATTACAGTATGTTGCAAGATGACAGAGTTACCCGGAAGGGGACCAAGTCATGAGCAGAGGAGGCACAGAAGTAGGTCAGCTCCTAGGCTTTTGTTACATCATACATATTCATAAACAGCACCCAGTTGTTGCGGAGTGAACTCACTCCACACAGACTGTTTATTCTGCTCATTGGGCCCTCTCCTCCGTTTAAATGTTAAACAGTGATTACGCATTGTCATGGTAATAAGAGCAGTTCTGCCTCCCGTATTCACTTATGTTTTTATCGCCATTTCACGAATAGTATTTGAACATATAAGATCACATATTGACATCTGACCACATCTTTTAGTAAAAAAAAAAGAATGTTTACTACAATAGGGTAACTTTCCATTAAATTTACTTATTATAATTTAATTTTCTTGCTTTTAGTTGCTCTTTTTTCTTTTCACGGGCCCCACCGGTCAAGGCAGATGGCTGCCCACCCGGGGTTCTGTTGGAGGTTTCTTCCCTTACAGGGAGTTTTCCCCTCTTCACTGTCGCCTAGTGCTTGTTCATTTGTTTGTAATTTCTCTGTAATTCTATAATTTTACTTTGTAATGTGCCTTGAGGCTTTGACTTTCTTGTGATTTGGTGCTACAGTATATAAATAAAATTCAGCTGAGATGATTGATGCAATTAGGTGCCAGACTATTTCTTGGCCAGGAGCCGTGACTCTGCTGGTTCCCTAAATGTGCCTAAGGCTTGGAAGTAGTGACTTTATTCCACGTGACCAACTAGTGGATACAGCAGGACCAGTCTGCATTGCTCTTGCACTTTATGTAAGAGTATTTTTACTGCTGAGGTGACTCGTTAGTTATTACATCATGCACATTATATACATCTGATATAGAGGGCAGCTGTACCTCAGCTGGTAAGGCGGGCATTTACTGAAGATGGAAATGAAATAAGCACTGCTACTTGGACCCCCGTTGTCGCCTTTTCACCTGATTCGACCCGTTGAATCTGTTGGCATCTGCCCGACAGTGTGCTGCACCAATCCGATTGGCTGTTCAGCTTAGCGAATCGGAGCATGAGAAGAGAGTACGGTGTTAACAACACCATTTCAATTTGTACTACTATTGTAACTTGTTATCAGAAATATTGACTGTCAAGATTGTGCGCTGGTTGGTCATGTGACATCCCAGCTACAAGAGAAATATTGTCTGGCACGTGACACCTTGTAAAGCCCTCAACATGTTTTTTTTTTTTGTTGTTTTTTTTACATTTTTATCTGGTTTAGATTAAACAAACGTTAAGTTAAGTTGTGACTTTGTGAATGACTGACTCATCAGTTAAAACTCATGCAAGGCAAATAGTGTGTACGTGCACCAGATGAAGCGACATAATTTTTCTAGGCATGTAAAACATTCCAAATGGAACATCTGTCTGTCTTCTAACAATCACATCACAATATGTGTAGTCACTGATGTCCACCGTCTTCAGGACGGGTTTATATAATTTGATATAATAGCAGTTGTGCAGTGAATGGACCCATTCTTAATTTCAGTACAGCTGTGGTGCTGTGCTTGTCCTTCAGCGACTGTGAATAAAAAGAGAGTTACAGGAGAGTGTGGGAGAATGAATGCAAACTGAGTCAGTCACACAGCTATGAATTGCACTGATAGTTCAAAACATGATGCTATTTCTGCAAGCTACTGTTATTCACTCAACCCTAATACAATCAGACACTCCAACACAACGATTATGCAGGGGGCGAGATTGACCTCTTCCAAACTCCCGGCAGCTTGTGTTACAGTTTCAAAATCATTTGTGAGCTTTTGGTGCAGAGAGAAAGAAACATAAGGAAAAGGAAGCTTAACCTTGTATTTCAATTAAAAGTCTGATCTTTTGAACATTTGTATTTGTTGACGTAATTTTAAGATCACTTTTGATATGAGCTTTCGAATCTAAATAGTTATTGTACATTTGGGTGGTTGTGTTTGATGTTAGAAAATGGCAAGGCCTCTTGATTTCATTACAACCTGCCATAAACATTTCATTGCAGGACTCCTCAACCTATATTTTATCCCTCCCTACTCCCCACTCTGCAGTCAGAACAAGTTTGGCAGATGAAGAGAGAAACTGTGGGAAAAATGGAGAAAATGGAGTTGGAGATGAGGATGACAGTAAGACTCTGAGGAGCTCATGCTGAAAATATTGAAGGCGCGGAGAATTTTGTAGTCAAAATAAAAAGAGGAAAAGTAGATGATGGCGGTGAATAAAAGAAGTTATGAAGGAAAGTGAATAAGAACTAATGCGGAAGCTTGAACATCTGCAAGTCTTTATTTTAAAGAGCAGGCATTTTAAAGACAACAGCGCAAACTCCTACATGTGCCTATAGCCGGCATTTTCTAGCCAAAGGTGCGGGGTTCAAAGGTGGCCTCGCTGCATTGCCTTTGTTTTTTCTGCATGGCCACAGCACACAATGCACAGACTCCCAGGCTTCTTTTCTTAGAGCTGCAGAGAAATTGCGTTTCCTATTGATCCATTTGCATGTAAACAGAGCATCTCCGTTCTACAGCTGAAGGTATGTGTATACACAGGAGATTTCCGACAGAAGATGGCATATACTATACGGTGAATTCCTTCTCTTCTATATTTGTTCATGGCTTCTGTGATATAACAACCCTCTTGACAGCGTCTGCTGCTAAAAGTGAAGTATAGTAGAGTTCCTCAAGAGGAAAATGTCATCCACTGGTCAATTTTGCTACAACATAAAAATATTTGTCCTACATTTTTCATATGAATGCTCCCTAAAATGCAGAAAAAGCAGACCTGTTTTTCTTATCAGAATAATAAAAGCCATTTCATTTTATGCACAGCAATAAAAAGTTATTAGGATCTGATTATTGAAGTGAGCCATTACGCTGATTAGGTTTAATTTCCACAGTTACAAAAGATGCATCAGGAGAACGTGGAAAACAGGCTCACGCTGTTAATTTCTGCTGTGATTATTTGCTGTGATTGTGAAGCCACAACATCTATTGACCGTATGAGCGATTATCTAAACCTTGCAGTCATTAGACCATAAGCACGAGCTCTTCTTGCTGTACTGTACTTCGGCCTCAGGTTACATTGGCTTGACTGGTGCAGGGACCGCTCGAGATGCTTTAATCACGCTGGGTACTTCTGCACGCCTGGCTGCTCCCCGAGTCTTTCCTCTCCCTCCTCAGCCCTTCCCTCACCGTCACTACTCCCTCCATCTACAACCAGGCTGCTGCAAGGGGTCAAATGTCACCCACTTGGGGTTTCTGCGTCTCTTTTTGTCATTGCTGAGCTCGATGATTGGTGTGTGTGTGTGTGTGTGTCAGGGGGAGAGGGAGCGAGATAAATAGGGCAAGAGAGTATCAGAGAGTGAATCTGAGACTATGCAGGAGATGGCTGGAGAGAACATTCTTGTGTGTATGACTGATTTTCTGAAGGAGTTTGAGAGGATTGGGGGTGGGTTAGGGACAGATCTCCCCTTCTCCGTGCTATAAAAATAGCCATTACAGCATGGAAAATCACAGTTTGCCTCTTGGACAAACCACATCTGTACTAGGTTCGGCAAGAAACTGGTGCTGGGGGAATTGTGTGGGGGTATCTTTATGGGCAACCAGCTGAGACCACATGCAAGAAACATGGTAATTGGTATTCAGGCCATGGCTGTGACAGCTTCCCACACAGTCCTTCCACATACACATTCCTTTCTGTTGCCACGACGCCTGGGCCCGGCGAGACTTTCCTCAACGACAGAGATGAACCTGTCCACTTCTACAAACCCTAGTAAATCCCCAGGTCCTTCCGCACTAGACAATTTAACCAGAGTTATTTCAGCTCTCTTCGGGTTTTCCGGACCTTTGGTAATGTTTAACTTATTGCAGTGTCCTAAATGTTTTCACGGGTAATGAGAGGTGGCGTAATTACATTACAGTACACGTGTGCATCGTGCATCACATGTGCGGTGCCTATACAGCATGTGAAGGTAACGTCATGCCGTGTTAGATTTTTGTTTGCGTTCACCATGTTGTGAGGATCCCCTTGTCTTCCTGTTGGTGAGATGGAGTCTGTGTTTGACTTTTAGCTAAAGTAGGTCAGTAGAGAATCGCTGCCTTGCCTTCTCCGTCAAATGTGAAAAATTAAAAATAAATGTTTCGACCGGACTAAATGCATTCAGGTAACTCGATATAACCACTGTTAAATGCACACCTCAAGTGGTGGCGTCTCAGTCTCGCGACACTTGCACCTGACACACGACTTGACATACGTTCACATTGACTTTACAAAGCTTGACCATTTTAAACATTTTTGCCCAGGATACTGAACCGCCAACAGTGTCAACGTGATCTGGCAATAAACCCTTAGAGAAGTTGCTCGTAATTTTTAGGAGTGTAGAATTTCAATTTCAGCTGCTTCAACACAACCATAATCAAATGTCAAAATTTCTGTTGATTCATTTCCTCTTGATCAATTATGTGACATTAATGCAAAGAAAATACAAAAGTTTTCTTTGTAGTTGGGTTTAGAAAAGGTTTGAAGCTCTGCAGTGTTTCAGTAGAATCTGTCATCTTGTCATACTAGAGTGACAATAAGACACAGATCATTGTTGTGGCCACCTCTGCTTCTCTCACACTCCCTCTGACTTCTTTTATTTCTCTAATAAACATGTTCAGCCGCTCCTACACCTGGAAATACCATTTTTCTGTTTACAGGCAGTCCTAGATATAACAGCCTATATTAAGAGCCCACTGTTTGGCAACACGCAGCTGCTGAGATGCAACAGCCCTGCATTGTTAATTTGTCTGACCTTTTGTTTTGTCTAGCTGCAGAGTGGGAGAGTACCAATCTGAAGAAGGTGGAAGAAGCCTATGAGACAGTGAACATGGAAATAAGGTAAAGATGAAGAAATAGAAGCAGAGGTTAGCTTCCATTGTCACATATTTGTGTCTCAATCCTCAACATTTTGCACTTCTCGCATTGCTATTGTAAGCAGGGCTGCTCTGTATGCAACCAGGCCTTAAAATAGACTCTATCCATCTGTGCTAAAGTAGTGTGGAAAGCTGCACAGTAATGAATTTGCACTGTGCGATACCTAGGGCTAATTTTAATGAAGAAAAACAAATGCTATTGGGTGCCTACTGTGCTGTTGTGGGTAGGCCTTTTCCAAGTCACTTCAAGCAGAAGATTGCCTTGTTATGAATTATCCAAACCACTTGGTGGCTTTTTTTTACATGACTTGGCATCGGTGTGGACAACTGTAATTATTTTGTCATATTAGGCAAAAGTGACCTCTATTATAAACAACTAGCTGCGTGCTTTTCACCTTTTATTTAAATACCAGTGTTTTTGCATTTTACTGCTTAATTCTCTTGTTTGCACCCAGTATTTGCATCCTGACATTACAGTATACAGCCACATTCTAACATGGGAGGACAAAAAACTCCCGAGCAGTTTTGACCTCCTGTTACATGTTTGTACTTCCTCTCAGAGGTTTTTACACAGCTCTGAGCTAGCCAGCAATAACTGATAAGTAGCTTATGTGGCCCTTAGGCCTTCAAACGGTTCATTATAGTAGGGAGAGAGAAAAGCCGACCACAGAGATGACAGTTACCGAAAGGTCAAGAGTTTTCCCTCTAACCAAATGCCTGCACGGGGGAAAAGAGAGAAAAGGAGCTGGCACGACTTCAGTTGCTCTATTTCTTTATTGTCCACCTTTCTACATTTGCAACTAGTCAAATTTCTCACTGTTATTTGTGTGTTGGACCAGTAGATATGAATTTTCTCCCTCGTGTTCTCTTTAGGCCGTGTTTTAGTGTTGAACGCGTAATTTTATACCATTTAGGACAGGTGTGAAATTATCTGTTTTTAATTTATATAACCTGTAGCATGCTGCAATGGACAGTATCCAGAAACACTGATTATGATTAGGGCTGCATGATTTTTCATTGCAGCATAAGAATGTGCATGTGCACAATATTTACATTGCAGCACCTAAATGTCAAGCAAGGCACATTACTCATGCTAGTCAAGTCATGTTAGATCTTTTGTTTTCATGCATAATGAAAACTCTCACAATTGTCATTTGGCATGTATTTTGCATATGTGCAATGTAAACAGCACTCCCCTGCTTATGTGTTCCGCGCACTGAAGCAAGCTGCATGGCCATGGCTTATATCGTAGTTCTAAAGAAGTTCAGTTCATTATGAATGCACTGTGTCTTTGGGTGGGGCAGTCAATTGAAGTATCGCAATACATATTGCAGAATTTATTTATTTTTTGTCAAGCATTTTGCAGCTCTAGCTATCACTCCTGCTGTGAGGCGGAATTATAGTTCTCTGCCGATATATGTAAACGTCGACACAGACCTATACTTTCCCAAGTGTTCCTTTATATACTTGCATGGCACACGTACGTGTCCACAAGACGTCAGTATCAGGTTTAACAAACCTCAATTAACTGAAAACGAAAAAACATTAAATTAATCTGGAAACATTAAATGCGCATATTCTATAATTCAAAACACTCAGCGTCTGTAACGACAAATGCGGATTTTCACGATAAAATGGACCTGATGAAATTTTTCCAGGCCTCTGCAGGAAGCTCTGCAGAGGTGTGGTCTACTGAACAAACTTTTACATAGACAGACAGCACAACTTTGAGAGGTAGCCAGATCATTTAATAGACCAAATGGTAAATTGTGACATTATTTTAGTTTTCAGTAACCAAAGTGTTTTTGTCCCATGTGAAGTAAAGTTTGCCATCAAACCCAGATTATCACTATTTCTTTTTTTTTCCTTTTAGCGCATAAACTCATAAGTTGACATAAACATCTCAAAATACAAACTAAATTAATACAATAAAAACTAAATAAAGCACCAAGAATATTTTACCCAACATATTTAATTATTACATTAAGTCAGTGTGAACATCTAGATAGGTATAAACGGTTGTTTTTTTTTTCTATTTTTACGTTCTAATTTTCCGTTTTTATTCGCATTTCGATCCTGACTCCCAACATTATCCAATCAGCTTGGTCAGTTGAAAATCTCCGCACAACGCAGTGTTGCGATTCGGGAGGTGTGCACGTTGGGGCCACTGCCGCCTACAATTAGTCATAATTTCCTAGTCTGTGTAGGTCTGCGTCAACGTGTATTGTATAAATCGGCTGTTACTGCAAGTGTAGATTATGAATATGGAAATAGGCTAAAGTGTGGGTCGTGCAGAAGTTAATAAAGCAGCTCGTCAGGAGGTTGGAACAAATCGACCACAGTCAGGATGATCAAAAACAGTGTGTGTCTCACTTTAAAAGAACTATTTGTGTTGCAGAGTTTGTACAAAAATCACTTGATTAGGTTTATGCTTACTTGTCATAGTTTTGCTGCTAATTACCTAAAGCCTTGTTTGGTGTCACATATCTGTAATAACTGATGTCTATGTTACAAAATGTTTGTGATCTAATCAATTTATTTTGTTTTACTTAGTGATCTCCAGAGGAAGCTGGCCATAGACTATGGAACAGACTGGGAATTTTTGTTTTTGAACAGCCAGTGTTACCAGCTAAAAGTATATGAGTAAGTATTGACTGATTTATTATACGTTATTGACGTGTGTTTAATGTAGTCTGACGATATTATGGAATGTAGTTCTGAAACGGGTGTTTTTTTCAACAGAAACATGCCTTTATTATATTAAAATCTTACAAAACACCCACTGACAGGAAAGTAAATTTTCATAGTGTTGACAATAGAATTGAACGTGAATTGTTGAAGCTTTTAATAGTTACGTCTGCTCTTAGTAATTACAGTCATGGAAAGCAATTACTTGTGCAATACCTGTGCTCTGCAGGTAGCCATAAAACCCAGTGGATAGAAAAGTAAAACAGTTTTAAAGAAGCATCACAAAATCAATATGTTAACCAGAGGGAGGAATCCATCTCATTTTGAGCAGCTGCACTAAAACATATTCTATGTATTGCAAATGCAAGCCATCTCAGTGAAGCTCCACCATTTAAAGTTCATAATTTGTGAGCTCCAAGTCACCCTGGAGAAGCCAAATAGCTAAATCAACTAAATTTAATCAACAGAATGAGCTTCTTTTACTCTCTCCCGCTGCATCCCTATGGCCCCTGCTGGGGTAGAATCTGTTCTCCTCAGGATTGCTTGCCAGCTGGAGCTTTAGAAGCCTGTGGGTGGTTGCAGTTTTGAAAGAAAATTATTTGAGATCTGCACTGAGATCTGCAAATACTTTTTTCAGACATCCTTGGAATCGGTGGTTTTCCCATGCCCTTATACACCAGTGTGATTTGTTTGCTTAGCTCGCCATTTAGGAGGCAAAATCTGAAGAGGAAAGTTGCAGTTCTTGTACAAAAGCCAGAAAAATCTGCAGTCTTTTTACTGTAAAGCAGATAGAAACACTGTACACTGGTAGTGAGATGGCTCCTAATATATCGATTGTCCCTCTGGAAATGTAGATGTGTTCATTTAATTGAACAAATTCACACATTGAAGAGAAACAAGTGGAGAAAGGCTGTGAGAGTTTATGCCAGAGCCAGTAAGGAATCACAGCAATAATGATAACTAAGCATGACAGGTCTGTGAGGCTGGAGGATTGCATCTTTTTTCCGTCTTTCCAAAACCAAAAACAAGGGTATATAAATATATATAAGTGTGTAAGGGTGTTGATCTGCAAATGTCAGCATGTGTGGGTAACTAGCTTAGCACTATATTAGGCTTGGAACTCCCCACAGGATAAGATTTGGGGGGCATCCCCGACTCGAGGCTGGTTGAAACCAGTCACTGGCCCAAAAGGTGATGTAGGGGTTTCTGACATGGTCTTCATGCTCCCGACAGTCTCAGACCCTCCTAGATCTCGAATTGTAAATATCAAACATTTATGACGTGAAATCCTGTAGTGTGGAAGGAACAGCAACAGAACACTGAGCAGAAACCAATACTGGCCAGTGAGAGTGAACTAACATCATTAATAGATTATCTTTACGTAGAGCAGGAGCTTCCGTCAGCCTTGTTTGGGACGGAAAGTTTTTTCCAACCCATCTCAAGTTGAACATACAGTATGTAGAAGCCATGGTAAATTTGTTTTCTTAGAAATTACTTTATCAACAGTTCTCTGCTTTTGTTTCTCAGCACAAATCGGCACAGAAATGCTACCAGCTGAAATGCTCGATGACCATGATATGTTGCCTCATTTTTTGTTTTGCTCAGAAGATTTTTCCATGAAATACCTGTTTCTTGGAGTCGACCTTCTAAAATTGTTTAGTAAAACCACCAGAAGTGGGCTTTCATTTCACTAACCTTAGCCAAACTAACTTCAATCCACACTAAAATCATTTGCTTCCTGAAGCTAATGTTGACTATACATTATTTGATTGGCTGTACAGATTTGTAGTGTGTAGTTTTCAAGCACATGAGCCTCACCAAACTAAATTAGTTCAACTGTTAATAGTTTCTATCATCTTTGATAATTGGATTCTAAACTGCCTGTAGGTGTGGCTGTGACACTAAGTGGTTGTTTGTCTCTGTATCTGGCTTTGAGATAGACGGGCGACCTGTACAGGGTGTTCCCTGCCTCTCGCCCAATCACAGCTGGGATCAGCTTCAGCACCAGTGCAACCCTGAACAGAATCAGCAGTATACAGTAGGTGGTGGATGGATGGACATCTGATAACTGGAAAGAATAACAGTACAAATACTGCATAATTATTCTCAATATATTCAAATTCATGCCAGCTGTATCAATATAGTCCATTTCTCTCAATCACACAACCTAACCCTGTAGCTTTGAGCCACATACAGTTCAGTTACCTTTCTTTCTCGGCCCATTGGTATCATATACTCAATGTTATTTTTCATTTGTCAAATCAGTGAAGAGCACAATATCCGGCGTCAGCTCAGTTCAAGGTTCTTTGACCTACTAGCACCCTCTCAGCAATGTACCAGCCCCCCTCCCTGCCCCCTTTATCCTTGCTGTTCGCCTTAAACCGTGATCCTGAACAGACATGACATTGACAGACACATAAACCAACGACTTTCTATAGCACTCCCTCCTATGACCTCGAGTAGCACACTAGCAAAGCTAGAGTTCCTCTCTAGTAATGGAACAGGATAAAAAAAACTTCCCTCTCCTGCTTCTTGATCATTGGTTGAAAACATCCTCCTTCCCTGGTGTTTAGATCTCTCAAGTTTGATTAAATTGCTCCGTCTTTTTTCTTGAGTTGGAGCCAATATCGAAGAAAAGTGCCTAGAGCCATAAAACTTTGCAGAGCTGATTTGCTGCCTATCTTTAATACAACTAATAGCTTTGCATTATTTAAATAAGAGGATTTTCAGCAAATGCTGGCGTCTGGTATGGCAGGAAAAAATCTTCAAATGCAACAAGTTAAGGATCATTTGGTGAGAATGACACATGTGAAACAGTTTTGTGTATTAGAAAACCCTAAGAGCTAAAGGACATAGAAAGAGTTGCCGCACAGAAATGGGATTTAACTTTTTTTGCCGTTACCTACTACAAGTCAAACTTGTTAATGTTGAATTTTTTTCTGTATTCCAACACGAGTGTGTCAGTTGAGAATTCTCCTTTCGTCCTTGCAGACGAGGATCCTCTTCTCCGCACCTCTTTGTCGAGTTTTCATCAGCCCTGCTTGTACTTTATCTTACGATGGTGTGAATCGTTTCTACAAACTGGGGCTCGAAGCCCTCCCTTGTTTGTCCAGGAATAAATATAATATCTTTGATTTCATAGGGGATAAAAAGCCTCTTGTTGTGGAACACTTTCAAGTGGAATGAGTAACTGTAAGATTAGAAAGTAAATGGACTGTAGTAGCACCGTCCACATTACCTTCCCACCAGTTTCTCTAAAGACTAAAAACCATATTGTATTTTATTATCATTTAATGTCATGTATTGCTGTATTTCCCTGTAGCTCTTTCTAGCCTGAGTTTCTTTTTGTATTACATCACATTTAAGCCCCTGAAACTTACCTCTTAAAAATTCACCCATTAAAAATCCATGTATTTTTCCTAAAATGGTCTTTAGGGTGCTGGTGGGCCCTTATCACGAGTCAGGAATTTAAAACGCAGACTTCTGTGAGTGAATCAGAAATAAGCTTGGCAATTCAGTCAACACAGCCTGGCACAGCATGAAGGAAGACACCCCATAATGAGTTCTCAGAGGCGGAGTCCCTACCTACAGCAGAGTCTAATATTCCTCCTGTGGATTTGTTGACACTCCTCAGAGCAACTTAAATCGAAGGGCCGTGATTTATGCAAGACTGTCAGGTCAGATTGACTCAGCCTCTGCTCTCGTGTCATTAGAAAGTACAGCACTTCTGTGAGTCATGCCCACCACTGTGGTTTAGCTTTGACAGAAAAGAGAGACGGATAACGCAGCACAAGTGACACTTCCAACTGTCTGTAGAACATCACATGGCCTTAACGCTGCGCTGGGTTCTTCTAGGGAGACACCCCGTTGGAATAGCCTAGAGGGAGCTCTTTCAAATTGGATATAAACCACAGGAAGGCGTGTGGTGTTAAGCCCTAATTGTGTCTCAATGTGGAAATGAAGAGCGATATATGTGGCTCATCTAATAACAGCTGCAATATGTATACCAACCATCTTGTTGCAAATAGGGTTAGACAGGAACATCGGCATCTTTAGACAGTGAAGTATTTGATGCCTGCCTTTTGGAGCTACTAAGAACTTGTTAGAAGTAGAAAATAAATCCCTAAACTTCTTCATAGTATTCATACAAGCATCTGTCATGTCCGTTTTTCCTAGAAGTGAGAACAAGCAATAGAAGAAAGAAATAATCTTTTAATATTAATCTAATTTAAACATGCCTAGCTTCAACATAAAGGCTGTTGGCAACTCATGTAAAGCCAGACCACAGCTAGCAACAATCAAATGCACAAAAGGAAGCGAAAGCCTTGTTTGTTTGCCCTGGTCCGTCACAGAGAGGCAGAAGGCGCGGTTAACCATAATTGGAACGTTGTTAAAATAAGTGGTTGCGCTGCAGTCGCTGCTCATGCAGGCCCATGCCTTAGAGCGTGAGCACTTTGTCACAGCCACTAGCTTTCAAATTATGACGGATGTGTCACAGACACTGTTGTTAAATTAAAGCGTGAAAATTAACGTTACTCTTTATGAGCTGTTCATGCAATTAATTAACTTCAAAGGGTCATTTGTCAATAGCAGGGAGGGCAGAGAGATTGCCTTCACCTGCTTTAACACTGCGTCCGCGAAGAAGACGCCGCGTGATCAGCACGTTAGCGGAGCCGCAGCGGCAGCTTTAATTCGCCGTGTGTGTGTGTACTGCGTGTACATAGGTCATGGAGATTTTGAAGGATCTCAGAGCCAAATATGCAACCGTTTAGTGTAAGATGCAGCAAAAATACTGAGGAATACAAATGTAGTTCAGGTCACTTTTCAAGGCGAGCAGCGCAAGTTAAACGTGATCTGTGTGTTTTCTGTTTGTCCAATGTGAGATTGATGAAACAAACTCTGTTTAGACGTGCCATGCGACACACTTGTAGTATCAAAGAGAATCCCATAAACTCATTTCTCATTCATATTGGCAACATATTGCCAATATGAACTTAAACGTTGACAGTGTTGTATTCAAAGACTAACTTGCAGCAAATGGCCAAATGGCCACTTGCTGCAAGTTTGGAACTTTCGAGAACCTAAGGGACCAAAAGTCTCAAACTTTTATGACTAATATGATTAATAATACCATTTACAAAAGTGCTCCTGCATACGGTCAGTGATTCATGAGGCTCCGATAAGAAAGAAAAAGCAGGGGTGGCCGTCTGAAGTAGCAGGAGTTTCTGTTAGCCCAGTAGACCTGTGAGCTGGCAGTGAGAGCGTGTTTGTTTGGTGGGGTCATAAAATCATCACATGTCATCCGTCTTTGTTATGCTGCCAACTTCATGGCCAGAGAAGTGGGCAGTGAACAGAGCATCTGTGGGTTGGTTGTGGTGAAACAGTCTGGTACAATGTTTTGGAGATTGCTTGTTTATCACAGCTTGTCATAGCACACCGGGACTTCCTGTGTCTAAGTCAGAGTGACTTGTTGTAGAGCCAAGTTAATCATCTTTATTGTTGTCATTATTGCCCTACTTGCCAGTTCTTTTTTTTTTTTTCTAGCTTGAGTTAACTTTTAAATTGCTTGCTGTCGCACGGTAATCAGACTACATAACCCTCCAAAACACCTAGCGCTCGAAACACGACCTGCAATTATGCTTAGTTTCCTCTGCACGCAGGATACCGCGAACCAGCAGCGGAGCTTCCCTGTGGTATGTGTGCCGTGGTCAGCTTGGCTGAGCAGGCAGGTGTCCAGCTTTGGACACAGCGTGTTAAAATTAGCGTTTAAAACAGCGTTTTAAAAACACAATCCATTTTTTTTGGCACTTACGAATATCTACTGAGTGTCAAAAACTCGAACGTATCCTACTGTCACCATGTGTAGTATTATTGTTGCTCTCCAGCTGTGAGCATGCAGCTGATAGACACAAGACAGCTGTATCTCCCTGCAAAACATACTTTCATTGTAGACAGCTGTACACTAAAAAATCCATATTTGTTTATTCCTTTTCAAAGCAAGAGAAAATATGAATTAACATGATATATGTCATAGGAATATTATATATTGCAGCCAGAGAACCAGAAGACAAAAACTTTAAAGCGTAACTATGCTAAATATGTTTCTAAGTAGTTAAAACAAAGTAGAAAAACAGTGACTCACCGAAGAGTGGCCTTGAATCTAATACAGTTGTTTTTAAATGAATCAAGTCAGTATCATAATCCCTGCTGGCAGAAGCATTTACAGTGTAGTATGTTGCATAGAGACAATTATATGAATTTTAAAATTCAGCTGGAAACTGTTGTAAAGATAAAAATAAAATAAAAAACCAACAAATTCCCTACTAATCTGAGTGATTTAATTTGAAGGGAAAGAGACTGAATTGAATTTATCCAATGAGACCTGGGGGAGAATTAGGCATAACGTAAAAATCAATAAAAACCCCACAGCAAAGGGCCTTGGTTTATAAAAATTATAATCCTCGTATTATCCTGTGTTTATATTGGATTTCTTTTCATGCTGTGACTAGTTTACAGCTCCTGCTGTGACAACCTGAACCTCCTAGCGAGATCAACCGAATTTATCGCATTTAATCAAGACTAATGTGATCTAACTGTAACAACTTAAACGTAATTACTATAGTATTACAGGGCCTAAGAGTAATTAGTGTTACTTAGACGATTTTCTGCATTAATACACAACACACAACACATTGTATTGTTAGGAGTGGCTGTATTGTTTAGTCCCAACAATGTACCACACAGTAAACCTAGAAATGAAGGTGATATAGTATTTTACATACAGATGAACTTAAACGCAATGTTCAACAGGAAATAGTAAATGTTGCTTTAGATTCTAAAGTATTCTTCTAAAGTTTAGAAGAATACTCATTTTCAAATGTCAAATTTTATTTCACAATTATTAGAAGTACTGTACTCATTGGATCACTCAAAGCTTTAGACATGCTTTTATACCGTTGTCCTGACATGACATACATAAAGTTTCCTTGACTCCATTCCCGTTGTTTTCTGACGTGCAGTGTGTAGATCAATGCTGAATCGAACAGCGTAAGGAAATGTGGAAATACTAAAGGGGGTGAATACTATCAGTAGCTGGAGCCTCAGTGTTTATGTGTACAGATTGCACGGATAGCCAAAAGTATGTAGACAACCAAACTTTTAACTCATATATTATTAAAAATCTCATTCAAACCTATAGGCAAAATTATTTTTCTGCATCAGCCTCCAGAAAAAAGTCTTCCGTAAGCTGCAAAGATATATTTGAAATAAAAAACTTAGCGAATTGAAATTGTTAACAGGAAGAACAGTGAGATTGGTACATTCCCATTATGCTGCAATCTACCTGTTGGTTGTAACTGTAAATATCCACTTATTTTTTTTACAAACTTTAGTTAGTTTCATGTCAGTGAGTTTTGTACGCGGTTGTGTTTAGTGAATCTTCCACAATCAGACTCGACTGAGCAATAGACAAACTATTTCAGTAGCAGGGACTTATTTACAGATGCTTCACAGTCACTTTCCAAGTCCCAAAACTTTACAGTCCTTCTTCTTTATATTATTATTATTATTAATATTACTCCTCTTCTTCTTGTTTGTGTTTGTCCTCTTCATTTTTCTACTTTTTCTTTTTAAATATTTTGTTTCATTTTCTTCTTTTTATTCTTCATTACTTATATTGTGGAAACTCTAATTATCACCTTAAGTTATGTTGAAGTAGATTTACTAACACGTTTTAGTGTTAAGAGCCATTTTTTGCACCTCAGAGGAGGAAAAGTGTAAAATATTTTCTGAGCCAACTTGCTTTACACCTACATAAGATCCTTTGCATTCTGCTATACAATGTGTTATTGATAATCACTGCCTGGAAAATGTCGTTTTAAGGCAGGTCACTCACAAAGGAATTTGTCTGAATATCTAATGACATCAACAGTTTATACAAACATATAAAATATTATTGAACATAATAAACATGTCAATATGATCAAATTCTATTGCATAGTTGCATGAAATTGCATAAAGTTGCATTATCAAAACAACAAAGGACTAAATGTAGATATAAAATGAACCCGGGGTTTTATTTTTAAATCATCATTTTGAGACATTTTAAAGTCTCATACACAGTGTTGTCCCTTAATTTCTATCATCAACATGCCTCAACCTTCACCTATTTCGAGAAGAAAATAGCAGCAATAATAATGCAACTTGAGAGATGGCAGGGAGAATGCAACATTAAATGATCTGCCAGAGACTATTTGCCTCATTGCCCTTAGTGATGGCTCTAAAAACTAAATTGGCTTCAAGTTGAGCTTGTTTTTTTTTCTCCATTTTTCGCATATGAATTGAGGCATCTTTAAAGAGAGCGAGCGAGAGAGAGGCACTCTGTGCTTATGTATTATTATTTTTTCCTTCGTAATTTATGTGGGAAAGAGGTCTCCACTGTGCATCCACCTTCTCCTTAAGGTTGTTCCACAGAGGCAAAGCTGAATAAGATAAAAAAAAAAAAAAGAAAAAGAAATGTGCTTTATGCATTGACTCTCAGCTCTGCATAGAGAATTTCAAGTCCAAGCCATGATAAGCTGTCAGGAAAGTGAACTTCAATCACTCTCATAGTAAAACCACCATACAGCGATTTATTTAAACTTGCATTTGTGGTTCACCATGTGGAAAATGAAGGTAAACTTAAAAATGGTCTACTTTGAGTATGTTCTCTTTTAGAGTGGCTCTAGAAAGATGAAGTAAGGAGGAACTTGGTCTTTGGGCTTCCTGCAAACTCTCAACTCAATTATCAAGTGAAAGAAATTGCACTGACCTAAACCTGCAACGATCATGATGCCCTTTTTGAAGATCCCGGAAATGTAATTTTAACTAGTCTTCTAGCTAATATAAATTACACTACTGGAATTTGGGTCTGCAGTTGCACTGGAGGCCTGATGAGCTGACTATTTGAATTTCAGAAGCACAAAAAGTAAAACTCCCATCATGGCTGCACTTCCACTTTAAAAAAAGAGGCCTAAACACTGCAGAACCTCCACTAAGCCATAAATCAAAGTACCTCACTCTTGTTCTCATCTCCTGTATTAGATGCTCTTTATATTAATCGAAAAATCCAAATCAACTGTATTTAGATAAAGCAATAATTCCTACAAGTAATAACCTCCCTTTAGCCATAGCTATGTTTAAAACAATATAGAGGCTAACAAATCTTGCACTAAAGCTAGATATACTTAAATATAGTATTCTCACAGTCAGTCACACAGTTGGCTTCACTGCATGTAAAGATTGTCTGGGACAGTATTCAAGACTACATGTCTTTCTAAATGGGGAATTGTGTTTTATGTGTATGTGCAGTATGTTTGTAGGATGGGAGTTTGATTGAAGGCATTTAAAATACTTACAACTGAGTCATCCATATTTCTGCTCAGAAACATATCATGGAAACCCACACATGTTCTCTTAATCTTCTGGTGTCATATTGGTCCACTGTAAAATACAAGAAAATCACTGCAAGCTGACATTAAATTAGTGAAGCAGCAGCAAAATCTGAAAAAGGAAAAAAAAAACAGACACAAACAAGCACAATAAAATATGATGTGGCATTACTACCTCTGCATTTTTGTAAGTTGGACTTTAAAAGAAAAGGAAAACTCACCACATCAGCACTTACAGTATGTGAGTTTAGTCCAGGGAATGCCCTTTTCCAGGTGCCCATTTTATTCTCATCCAGTCTGTTAAAGTAAAGTACATAGTTTGCAATGCAGCTTTTTACTGCAAGTACTGTAATGCAGAAATTGTTGTTGTGTATATACTGTACTTTGCATTAGCTGTGGCTTGAAGCTGAATTTGATGATTAAAGTACAGACGGTGACTTTGACTAAACTGCTGTCTTCACATGCAGGACAGGTAATTTACATTTATTTAGTTTTTCGGGTAAAAATAACAATAGCTAAAAAAAAATGTGCATTGTTTTTCTGAACAGTGCAATCTACAATCCTGGGGGGGTGGCGAAGCGCAGCCAGGGGGGGGGCACGTGAGACCGTGTAATTGTAAAGTGTAATTGCACCTCCAGTCCAGTAGTTGACAGTGGCGCTCTCATTGTCAGAGTGTGCGCAGGGAGGAACGAACGCGAGTAAACGAACGCTAGCAACCCCCCCACCCCGGCCGCCGCGATTACAGTTACGGGGGGCGCGACTTTCTTTATTGCCGCTAGGCGGGGCGTCACAGAAAATAATTGAGAAGAACTGAGTTAGCATATACTGTATACTGAAAACGGCAAAAAACTGCAAGTATCTTTGAGTTTTGCCATCAGCATTAGTGTGCCAATGTCAGAATCCAGGTAGGCTACAGTAACAGTTACATGATACGATGTTTATCACAATACAGACGTTACAATTTCATATTTTTTTACATTATTTTAACATTTTTTAGGGCATAATTTTAGGAAACCTGTCATAAATAATGGAGAAGAATTTATGCTGCTTTCAAACGTCTAATTAAAATCGAAAACTGTTTTTGAGAACAGTTATAATAAAGCAATATTCTAGTGTCGTGGTGGGTCAGTGGTGTTGGTAGAGGATCAAATCTCAGGCCAGGCCAAATATCGGGTTGTGTCCTTGAGCAATGCACTAACTCCCTGCCTGTGGCTGTCCACTGATCCCTATGGGAAGGGTTAACTACAGAAAAGCTTCATTATTTTCACGCCCCTACCATTTGTCCATCTTAATCTTGTGAAATCAGTATCTCACAAACACCTTTGATGGCAAATTCAAGGATGATAAGGTTTTGGGTGACCTAGGTCAATGTGACCTCAGATTTACTCCATTTTTGCGAATGCGATGTAGCAGGAACACCTTGGGGAGACTTCATCAAATTTGCCATATGCATCCATTTACTCGAGAATGAACTGATTAGATTTCGGTGGGCAAAGTTCAAGCTCATAGACCACGGATATGTCCCTTTTTTATGAAAATGTTATCAAAAGGAAACTTTAATGGAATTGCTTCAAATGTGGCACCAGCTTTCACCAGGACTCAAGGATGACCTGCTTAGATTTTGGTAGACGAAGGCCAAAGTCACTGTGACCTCACATCTCGCTATCTCAATCTGGTCAATGCTACATCTCACAAAACACCTGCAGGGAATTTCATTACATCTGCCACAAATGTCTACTTGGACTCATTCCTAAACCGATTAAAATATACAGTAAGTCTGGAGGACATGCATATAAACTGCCACTTGTCTGCTGAGAAAAAAATGTGAACACCAAATGCATTTTATCTATTTTGCATTCTAATTAGGCAGATGTTTAAACGCTGCTATTTTTCCTAATGTATTTGTAACTATTTAAATGTTGAAGTGTAAAACCTTTCATTCTAGGGAAAGGTGCTATTAATGAGTTTTTCTAATATTATTTATTTTTTTAGTTTGCAAAACTGTTTACTGCTTAGTTTAATTACATCGTTCTAGTAGCTACACATATACCTGAAAGATGGCACAAAAATCTACAATTTGATTAATGACATGAAGATGACTGCGCACAGTGTTTGGACAGTGACACATTGTTCATTATTATGGCTCTGTAATCCAAAACAATGAATTTTAAATAGCTCACAATTAGCTGTAGACTGTCAACCTTAATGTGCTAGTGGTAGCACTGACTTCCAGACACACCTATTTCTGTATTACTTTAAGTAGTTTGAATCATTGTTTTCTATTTGTTAGATTTTTTGATTGTGGGATTTGACATAAATGATTTACACTCATTATTAGTGAAGAGCAAAAGGGACTCAAGCATAAAAGTGAGCAAGGCTTTGTATAAATTTCTGTTCTTCCCCTCTAAATACTTGCGAGCAAACCTCTGTGGATATGCCTATGTGATATGTAAACGTTTTGACTTCTTTTTAAAAGAACTCTGGTTTAACACACCCCAACCCCTCTTAGTTTCCTTAATACTACTTATTTTTTATATTCTTTACCTAAACAACCACAAATATCAAACGCCACACTTCATTAGCTCCACGCTTTCTCTGCGCTGGTTTGAACTAAATCAATTACATTTCTGACCTAAAACTAGTGTGAGAAATGTAATTACCGATGTATTGGCTGTCCGAATACTTTTGTCCACCTACAATTGAATGCATGAAAAACATGGCCGTGATTCCTTTACGGGTCATGCGCTACCTTTGACCCAACCCTTACACTGAAGCTGACGGTCTCCAGTCAAAGCCCATTGTGTTTGCGATTTAAAATCTATTACAGTAATGCACAGAGCGGAAAATATGAAAACTGTGTCGCTGCCCAAACACTAACTTAACCGTAAATAAATAAAGCTCAGAGATTGTAACTTGTTATGCAACATTCAGTGCTGTTTTTGAAACACATTCCAGTGATGATTGTGTGACCCAGGGTTGCTCTATACTATTGAGATAAACAGTGCTGCTTTGCTTCTAAACAATTATCCATTTCACTATATTGTTGCGTGCCCTTTGACCTCTGGCATGCCAGCTGGGTGTTCGCAGGGTTACCTGTAATCCAATTAGCTAGTGTTGACGTTGCTATAGTTTGCAGTGTCACCCTGGGTGAACTCCACCCACGCCATCACATAGCAGCCTAGTGGGAGAATGGGCTTAATTGCCGTCTCTGTCTCTTTCTCCCTCTCTTGACTGGATCTCAGTGGACTGAAGAATAAATATGCTGCTTAATCTTTTCTTTCCCTTTGTAGTCCTGTGAGTACCAGTCGGGTGACTGTGTCAGAAATGTAATTAACGATGGATTGTTAAAGGATAATTTCTCTTTATAACAATGTAGGCCTTAATTGCATTGTGTTGGTGATCGTTATCTGCAAAGCTGAGATTTGGGAAAGCAAGGGTGTTGCTAAAAATAAGTCCAATGCAGTTACAAAAAAAGCCGTCGAGCTGATTTAAAACCACCCTAGAATTATTTCATTTTGTGATTACAGTATTGTTGGAAGTAAAGTTGCAATAAATGATGCTTTAGTAGGTGTGCAAAGGCCTGGCAACACATTTGTGTAACCCATTTAGCATTTATGATTGGTACTATGCAGAATCTTAGCTAATTGTTTTTATCAATTAGATACAAATCAGTTAGAAGAAGACAAATCAAAACTATGTATTAATGTATTTAATCACAAAATGCAATTTTTGTATAGCATCTACAAAGGGAAAAAATTATAAAACAGCACTAAATCAGAGATGATGTTGCACGTATAACTATATATCTTTAAATATGAGCTAAGTTGTGTTGTAGGGTTACACGATTTGGTCAAAAAGTCATATTTCGATTATTGGGGAGACTATTGTGATTTGTGGCTGCAGTGTGAAAAATACATGTTATCTTCAGTCTACTTGCTTGTTTTTTAAGAAAAATGCACGTAGCTTTAAAATATGTATTTCTGGAGATTTAAAACAACTCTTTTTTTTTTTTTAACTGATCCACTTCTACTCTTAATAACAAAAACCCTTAACAACTGCTGACAGATGTTAGTGTCTTTTCTCGAGAAATGTAGCTCAATTCTGCTAAAAAACTTGGAATTAGTTTCTTTTTCTTTGACAAAATGAAGCAAAAGACGACTAAGAAGTCGCTAAATGTAGCAAAAGTTTCATTAACTTAGCAACACTAGTCCTCTCCTTTTTTTTAAGGCTATAGATAATGAGCAAACCGCATGCAAACAGAGAATGGGTTGTCAAGGTCACACAAGTACAAATTAAATATTTATTCAACCGAATCACAGACTTTTGCAGCTAAATATTAAATTAATCTTGCTACACAAAAAGAGTGTGTTACTACCGCAATGATGTTTACTGTTGAAAAACTATTTGGATGCTTCATTTAGGAGCTATGGTGGTTCAGAAATGCGCCAACCGTGTATCTGTATTATTATTTTAATAGATTTCTGCACTAGCAAACATAAAAACTAAATAGGTCAATTAGCTGAAATTAAAAATAAGTCAATAAAGTGCTGTTTTTGTTTCCCAGAAACCAGCAGATTTATGAGCGAACTAAGCCTGCAGTCCAATCCAGTGAAGCATGATATACTGCCTGAGGGGCTAAGTGGTTGCATCTAAGATATTTATTCTCTAACTGTGTACCTTCAGGCCCCAGCACACCTGCCAAAGGTTGACACAGTGGTACCAGCTTATTATGGCTAGTGTCAGACAGTGACACATCAAACATGGGGGACAGACAGAGACACAGTGTGTAGTTCAGGACCTGAATAAGATGATCACTGTTGTCAGTTTTGATCTGCCGATCATCACTGCCTTCTGATTATTAGCAAAGATTTAATCAGTGACCACCAAATTTGATCCACTCATCTCTTCCTTTGCATCCACCGCCCAGTGCCCTCTTACTGCACGTCATCATCTGTCATATTTGTGGCCTGTTCAGTCAGTGATTCATACGCGCAGCGTCACCACCAGCACACTCTGATTCCCTCCCACTCTCTTTCGTGCACTTTTATTTCTGTTGTCCCCTTTCCTCTGTCTCTGCCTTTGTTCTCCTGGCTGTTTCTTAGGCTTATATTTCCATCGCTGTCAGTCTCTTTTCCTCAAAGCCTTTGTCGCCGCCCGTCCATCTCAGCGGATATTTCCTCCTTCGTGTCACACTGTGCTCATTTGCTGAGGATAGCTGGGGACAGTTTGTGTAAATGTGCCTGTTTGACCTTTCTGCTGTGTCCCATTTATGTAACTCAGAGAGCAGAATGTGCAGTGTCTGTCTCACGCGCGGACAGCTAATCAACCTGCACCTCCGTCCGCGAGTTTCCTTTACCACTTCAAATCTCTCCAAACTTCCAAACTTTTTTTTATTTTTTCAGCAGCAGTACATTTTTATGTGTTCCCCTGCCTGCCTTTGTTTTCTCACAAGCTGCCACATGGAGGCGAGCATCCAAGGTCAGATTGCAGTGCCCCTGCACACAAATAGCCTAGCTTTTTCTTTTTTTTTCTGCAGTGCTGGCGTGTCAGCAAAAGTGGGCAGGGATGGATGGCTTTGCCTTGAGGGTAAGAGAGAGGGTGATAGAGAGGGGGTGGAAGAGGTACAGACATACAGGGGTACTCCCTGATGGGACTCATTTGATTGCTTTTTCACTGTGTTACCCCGTTTCTCTTCCCCCCTTCCTCTGCTCAGCATACCTCTGTCTATCAGATGCCATCTGTTTCCGGGCTCAAATGAGGATGTTTGTTGCTGCTCAAACACCTGCTTTACAAACTTAATGAATCTGGTGGCTTGCATAAGGAACAATACAGCATACATTGAAAGGGAAGTTCTGATTTCATGGATTTTTGCTATTTGTTTTAGTACGAGAGGTTATTTGGCACTCGAGTGTCCTTTTAAGGGTTTTGTTTGAGAAACTGTTGTAGATGTAATGAATTTGGACAGAAGCATCAGTAGCACAGTTTCAATTTCTATTTCAAACACAATGCTGCAGTTATGTAAGGTCTTTCAGGTCCTTCAGGCGTGGGTGTCCTGCTAATTTGTCATATGATGTTAGAGCTGACTGAGGGTGTCGAGTGTCCTTGATGAGGTCACCGGCAGCTGTAAAGACACCTTTAACTGATTCTTAGCTCTTCTGCTCATTATCACGCCAGTTAACTGCCAATATCTGTTGTTATCACTAACATAGCTATGGGTCAGTAGGTACCTGGTCACATGCTAAAAGGCTCAGTAGGTTATTAAGCAACTGTGTCATTTGGTTTGGGCACAAGAATGCAGGTTTATGGTTATAGGTTTAGAGAAATACTGTGGTTGAGTCATAATTAAAACATCGACTCAAATAACAACGTTAATTAATTGTTTTTTTAGTAAAAAATTAACTAGTCCTTTGCTTTTAAAACTACACGTGCACTCTGACCACCTCTATACAACGATGTACAGAAATGTGGTAAGTTTTGCAAATATTTAGTTGTAAACCAAAGTATGAATAGGAAAGAATATTCTAGTTAGTGCCTGTAAGTGCTTACTATACTTATTTTAAAACTAACTAACATTGCTGATGTAGTGGGACAATGAAGTGGTAGAAAAAAAACTGATAGAAGTACTGCAAAGTAGAAACCTTGCTGCATGTCAGATTCCTCGGAGGGGCAATGGATTCTCAGTAGGCTTAGTCACGGTGAGACACATTTAATTCTACTCTGAGCTGTACTGCTTACTCTGTAGTCAAAAAAAAGATGCTTCTCTTATTTTTTTTTCCTTTGCCTCGTATCTGGCAAATGTAGGAAGGGGGCATCCCCGTTGAAACATACAGTAGACTTGAAGGGATAAATGCCTAAATGAAAGTCGTCGAGATGAGAAGCGTTTATTACAACCCGTAAACAAGCGCCATGAGTAAAAACGCTCAGCCCATCACTTACCTCTTCCCCACAATCCCTCTTTCTCTGATGTTCATCATTTTCTTTTCTTTCATCTTGCATTTCTCTCATACAGCTTTAGATCTGCACGTCCCTGCCCACATCTACTTAAGCCGAAGCCATTTCTTCCCCCTGCACCTTGTGCTTTCCCTCTCTCTCTCGTTGTGGCTCTGCTCTTTTATAACAGTCAGTGTAATGGTTCAAATGTCAAGAAAAAAAATCCCGTGTGCCTTTCCCCACTGTCATTTTCACCATCAAGGTCTTTGATCAGTTTGTTACTGGAGCTAGTGATCGTGCCTCCACTCTCTCCAGCACTATCCGCTGCAAGTACATTAGTGATGGTCTCTGCTAATTGCTATCTCCCAGACTCCTCTTTGCCTTGGTGGAGGAGCTGTGGGTGGCAGGGTAACTGCTAGCTCCTTGTCAATCTTCTGTCCCAGTGGGCAGCCACTGAGCCTAGACCGACTCTCAGCGTTCAATAATTTTTATTGAGCGCTGAGTATGAACACCGAACAATAATTAGTAAAACACTGCTTTAGTTCATGACTTTTCCTGCATTCACTTTAGTTTGTTTTGTTGGTTGGGGGTAACCTTTTGAGGCTGATATTGATATTTTACACTTGCATTGACACATTTTTTGTGTGTTTTTTTTTTTTTTTTTTTTTTGTCACAAAAACAAGCTGTGAACCAACACTGACGCATTGTTACCTTTTAAATTTTGTGTGGACTTATTGTTGCCAAACTATTTCCTGTTTACCAATTTAGCACATACAGACCAACATTAACAATCATTAACAGTCACATATCTGCCCCCCCCCCCGAGGAATGCAGGTTCAGCCCTCGCTGTTCTTTTAGCTCCCCGGTGGCTAAATGCTACAGTTAGCAGCTAACCAATAACTTTTTTTTGCTGCTGATTTTTTTTTAAAAATGTTTGCTACCAAACCAAAACAATGATTCAAAAACTATTTTATAGAGCTGTGGAAAGTGCAGCTTTGAGAAAACATTTTCACATTGGACCTTCTTATTGATTTTTGAAATTTGATCAGCTTTATGGTAAATACATGTAGCTTTGTTGATAAAAGTCCTCTAAATATGGTTAATAAAGGGTTATGACCCACTGTGCTGTGTATTTTACACTTGCAATTAAGACAATGACAGTCCTCTATAGATGACAAGTACAACATGTATTGTTATGGGCTATACTCATCATACTATATACTCATCAGTGACTGGTTAAAATGCCAATAACCATCTTATTAACCCATAATTCATCAAGCCCTGAAAAGGAGCGATAAAAACCACTCCAATATAAAAGAGATGTCCCAAGGTAAAGTAGAACCCTGATGGATTCAAGCCTTGTGTATGTTTTCTTCTTCTCTCTGCAGGTATACTTATACCCTGTGTCCGTTCAATCAAGTCTCTCAAAAGAACACTGCAGGAACAGAGGTCTCATTAGGGTAAGTACCTCAATCTGCTCCACTTTGGTTTTCACAGTTAAATCCACCCAAATATAACCAGCTCTAATGTTCCAGCAACAGTAGGGAAAAAAAAAAAGCAATACCTAGGACTATGCTTTATGTTCAAATTATGATGTTTCACATTTTCTCCAAAGAGCTGCACGGCATTGTGAGTACATTGTTTGCTGTGACATTTATTGGCTACAGCAGAGCACTTTCACACTTATAATAACACAAAAATATGTGTTTTTTTAAAATTATATCTGTTTTTTAATATCTTTTATCACCCAGTACTGTTAGAAAGGTTCTTTATCTCCCATTTATACCAATTAGATAAGTTTACACGACAGCAATTTTCATTTCGTGAATGGAGCTGAAACAAACCCCACATATGAAAGCATTTTGAATCATTGCTACATTGCTCATATGAAGTGACCCTATCACCAGTATTTGTGCTATTGATTTTTTTCGTGTTATTTAATCTCTGTAAGGCCTAATATAACCTTCACTCAGACGCAAACCGATCTCTGTTATAGTTTTAATACCTTTTGATCAATGACAAACAGGCATTCTGCTGGGGTTGAGTTTCCTTCACCCCAAAGGGTTTCAGTTTCATCCAAAGGATTATGCGCTGGCGTTTTACCATCCTCTTGGGATCAGCTGTGTCCACTGCGGGACATGGTAGCAAAATGCTTATGAAAGACCCTGTGATATTACTTTTGTAACACACCTTTTGTAAAGCACTAAAAAATGTTTAGTTTTTCACACAATATTTTTTCTCCGGGTTTGTCTCTATACTGATTAGAAGTAAAACTTCCAAATGATGAGCAAAAACCACTGCCTAAAGTATAACTGTAACTTTCCTGTTGAAATATGTTCTCTTTATATATTTTTTAATCTACTGACTAGATTTCAAGCAAAGCCTGTCATTTAGCAGTCAAGTTCTGCTTCCATAGTCACATCATACCACGTTTTCCCCACCTTTTCATCATTGTAACATCTCTGTCAAACAGATAAAAGAAAAGAATGTATATATCATACTGATGTTTTTCTTATTTTTATTTTCTCTTTTGTGAATTTTAGATTTGAGGTGATAATTATGGGATGTCGCCTTACTGTCCTTTTGCACTCCCTCATTAGCCTTAACCGCCAGTCATCCGACACTTTTATAGGGTGCAATTATGGAAACGCTATTCCATCGACATTGACACCTTTCCGGAAAAAAAGCTTTTATGATTCGCTACAACTCCTCCCTAAAGAGGAGGATTTGATTGCAGTGCTGTTTGGGTGTTGCAGGCACATAGACGAACAGACAATATAAAGGCCTAAATGACCACAGAAAATCCACCACAGTGTCAAAACATTTTATCTCCGTTGAAATGTGATGCCATTATGCTTGACTTCTGTTCTTTTGGTGCTAGAAGTGAGACGTTAAAGATAATTTCTTACCAATTATCCTCCTCTGAACATATAGTTTTGCTTTCAGTTGGCAAATTAATTGGAATCTAAAGCGCGGCTGTGTTTTTCTTTTTTTTTCTTCTTTGCACTGCCACCTCCCACACTACCCACTCCCTTTTGGAGCGGAAAGTCCAATGCTTCACCATGTTTTTAGCGCAGGAAAGAGGAAGAACAGAATGCTAACTGTGAGTAATGTGACCCCAGCGCTTCTGCCTGCCTGTCACTCATGATGGTATGGAGGGGCAGAAGGACCAAACAGAACCAGTGGTCAACCGTATCTCAGACTCATGTGAATTGGTCAGTTTGTTTTGAACAAATTCGCTGCCAAACAGGACTTGAGGGAAAGATTTAAAATATATAACATGCTGTTTACCACTTGAAAATTCTCTAGACATGACAACAGAAAGGCAGTATCTCTCGGAAAGGTTAGAAGAATTTTCAAATCTGCTTTCGGTGTGTTAATGTAAAAACAATACTAGTTTGCTATTACTCGATGTACTGCGGGTAATACAAACACCTTGTTGGCAATTTCAGGTGTTGGCAGGCAGTGCAGCACCATATGATGTAGTATACTGTTTCCAGAAAGTGTGTAGTGACGGTGTATGTGGATTGGTTTTTGAGGAAGGAGGCAGAGGGGAGCTACATGAATCATAGCTCGCATGCTGAGAATAAAGTTCATTTTTTATCCAGACAGACCATCAGTCAGCCCTTGCAGGATATGGCTTGGCCTCCCGATATCAATCTGCATGGAGGCATCCTCCTTCTCCCCAGAGGGGGTGAGGGGAGAGAGGGGAGTGCTTTGATTTAAACGGCAGCATTTATCACACCTGCTCCAGCATCCTAAAGGACAACCATGTGAGAAAGGGGGGAAGAGGAGGAGAAACGGCATTAACGTGTGGCCTGTCAACGACAGCGTGAAGCTGGAACTGTGACTGCTGTGGCAATGACATTGTTAATACTTGCTTGTACCATTTAGACTAATTTGGATTAGTTATGTTACGTTTCTGCAGAATTAAATGGATGGTGTTGCTGCTGAATTTTGATTACGGCTCATGGCCAGAGCTCAGTTTGTGAAGTGTGTCAAGGCTCATAAAAGTTAAAATTGTTCCCTGAGCCCTAACCTTCCTTCATGCTTGGTTTTGCAGCACAGTTGGCATTAGACCATTAACTATATAAATGTTCTTAAGGAACAATATTTCAGCCTGCGAACGCTTTCTTTTGTAGCTGCTTGCTCTTGTATTGTGGCCACACACATAGCTATACAGATTTCATAATGCACAGCAGTCATACTGCATGCTCCCAATTATCTGTAAATGTAGATATTATACAACTCATATTCACTTCTTGAATTCCAATGTCCCGTTTTCCATTTAGTGTTTCTGCCTTTCGGTCTCAGCAGCTCAACCGCTTCCTGAAATGGCTATTGTAACAATAACATCAGCCATGATAATGATAATAGAGTAGAAGAAAATGCTTGCATTGCGACAAACACCATCCCACTGTGACAGCGTCGTCCATCTTCATAATGTCCACACCCCCACCTACCAGGCCCCACTACAGCAAACATGCTGGAAACAGTGACAGGACAGCAAACACAAGGTTTACTAAATGCACTTCACCTGAAAAGACAAACACGTACGCACAGCAGTGATGTGTAGTAGTTCACAAGATTCATGCTTTATGATCGTGTCCTTAAATGAGGTTCCATAAGAACTTTACATGATGTATGAAGACAAGCCATACAGACTGCGTTGTACAATAAATACAAACAGAATACAGATGCATTTTTTCTGCGGCCCTCTTTAGCATTGTGTTCATAGATCATATAGAAAAACAGATGTAGTGAGGCATCATAATGCCTATTTATTTTTGGGACCGGACCCAGTTTAAAGCTTAAAAACTGAACTTATGTATCATGTGTTCTACTTGGACCCTGCACCCTTTTCCTGGAGTTTTTGATGCTGCCTTTGGCCCAATGTTACAGACTGAAGACTAGCTTGCTAAAAAAAAAAAACTCATTTTAACATTTTGCTGCTGGTGTTATTAAACTTTAAAATACTTATAATACAATTGGCTTTAGTTGGACCCCTATCAGTAGCCAATTCAGTATGTGAAATGGGTGGTGGACACTCGTCAGTGAGAGAGACCACTCTGATTAGGTGTTTAGCTTAGTGAATAAGAAGTCAATAGGGCACATGTAAGACATTAATTTGATTTATCTTCCATACATCATGAGTAACCGCTTACCCTGTTCAGGGTCGTGGGGGTGCTGGAGCCTATCTCAGCTGTCAAAGAGTGAGAGGCACCCAGGGTTCACCCTGGACAGGTCCCCAGTCTGGGTCAGGCCCGGAGAGAAAAATACACATCACGTCACAGAGAGACACACAGAGATAGACAGCCATTCACAGAAATTTACATATGGGCAATTTAGAGTCACCAGTACCTCAACATGCATGTCTTTGGACTGTGGGAGGAAACTGGAGTACCCTGTGGAAACCTAGGCAAGAATGAGGAGTACATCCAAATGTTTTTCCCCTCAAGCAAGTGCAGATCTTTTATGATTTATTTTACTTAGGTTTTTACTTCAGAAATTCTGGCAAATGTATGCTTTACTTCAAGCAAGTAACTAGAAAGGAATGTCCTAATGATATATCAGATTGGCAGTGGCGAGTGTACAAAAAAAACAAAAAAGAAAAGAAAGGAAAGAAAAGCGAAAATTGAGGCATTAAACTAAAGTAGATTAGTCGTGGGATGAAAAGCAGGAAAAGAAAAAGGAAAGAGTGTAAGAGCCTTTTTGTTTGGTTTTGAAAAATGAAAGTGAAACTACATCATAATGGCAATCCTTATGAGCATAAATGGGAACGGTGACACTATATCACTGTTTAGAAAATGATGCCAAGGAAAATGTAAAATGTACCTGTAGTTTCACATTCTTACAAGTTAAGGCAAAGTATGTGAAGGCGAATACAAACAAGAAGCAGGTTCTTGCTGCAGAACAAAATCAAGTACATACCAGTCCAGACACCAGGAGCAGTTCTTTCCAGTTAGCAGCAAGAAACCAATATAAACCCACCTTTTAATTACTTTCAAATAACTATAATGGCCAAAATACATGCTGCACCACAGCTTACAATCAGTTGGATCCATTTAAGTTTCAAAAAACAAGTCCCCAGAAAGTACATTGTCAACATCTAGTAATTAGCTAAGTGTTAAGTAGTGCTTACAACCACAGCAGCTACATGAAAACAACTCTTTAAGGTGTCCCCTACCAACAGCGCCCGGCCATAACAACCTTAACCATTGAAATATTTATGTGGCTCTTTTTAGTGTTAGCTTAGGAGTGTTTACTCAGAAATCTTATGCAGATATGTAGCACGTTTTATTATATGCTTTTCAGATGATCCAGACTGTGGCGGGTGGGAAGACTTAAATCTAGCGATGGAGGAGGAAGGGATCAGTGGAGGGGTCATCCAATGAGTTTTTGTTTTGGGACTCCGGGGAAATCAGGTGGCCGCACATTTGAGGTCACGGGGGTCGGCGTCTGTTGCCCTGCAGAGTTCAAGGAGCTAGGCCTTCTATTGTGCAGAGGTCAAACAGCTTTGCACTCGTCATCACTGAGGTCGCGCGAGCAGAGAGAAAGAGGCAGTACTGAAATTGTGTAGGGACCGGCGAGCAGCTTGCTTGTTCACCCTTCAACCTTGGAAACACACTGTGTTTGACAGTCCAAGCTTGGAATACGCCCCAACATCCAAAAGCTGAAAGCAGGATAGACAAAACAAGAATAATAATAACTCCTAGACACTGCTGGGCGGGTATGAAAATACAAACCCAAAAAAAATAGTGGAAGACTACAAAGGGATGATTTTCACCACTTGGGTTATGACTCAGATTGTATGCTTTTTAAACCAGAAAAATATAACTGAGGGAAGATATAAATGTTCCAATATATGAATATTATGACTGAAGGGCCATAGAAGTAGGAACAGACATTTGTACTGTGTTACTGAGTCAGGGGAAAAAAGAAAATTGTATTGTGAAATTAAAAAAAAAAAAAGGCTATTAGTGTTGTCAGTTACTCCTGCAGGTTCATATCACTCAGTATTCAAACCCACAGGTCTCCCTTGAACTGCTTTATTGAACAGTAGATTTTCAAACAGAAAACAGTGGAGAAGTGAGGTAGCCTAGCAACATTGAAACCACATTGAATGACTGTGTGTGCCCACTGCGAAGGAGCCAGGCAGTTGAAATGACAGCGCAGAGCAACCCCAGAGAGAGTGGGATGTGCTGGCCACTATGAAAAATACAAATAGGTTGGCTGTTTGTAGAGGTGTACTGTAGACATACACATGCTGCTCACAGATCTGCCCTTTTTTTTGTTTGGGCCACGTATGCACGTAGCATAACAAAATTTTTTCTCACGCTGACTTTTTGCACCATCGATTGTGACCCTGCATTGTTTTGCCACTGTGCAAGTCTTGCAGCGCTCTAAATAAAAGATACCGCGAACGTAGCAACGAAAATCTGCGGGTGTTGAGAGGGAAGAGGTTCAGCGATGTAAATGCCTCCGGGCTGTCAGAGTCCTTTGAGGAGCCTTAGCTGGAACGATCCCGCTGAGGAGATTTATTGGCACCGGCCGAAGAAAGGAGACTCAATTCTGTGGCCATGGTAATATGAAAATGTGCTCATTTGATCAATAAGAGTCAATTTCTTCCAAGGGCAGCTGAAAAGCTCGCCATCTTTTTAAAACTATTCAAAGGAATGGCGTTTTGAGGCTAAATTTATCATGTCCCTTCTCCTTTTAAGATTAATTGCTGTTCACTTGCAGCTTTCTGCAGTGCCTGTGCATGTATAAACAGAGGAAAAGTACTGTAGCTAATTATCTCGATAGGTGACCATTTTATTGCCCAGCATTCGCAAGGGAGCTATAAGATTATTACTGTAAAACTGCTCAAACACAAGCAGGTTATAAATGAGCTCAAAGAAACCGAACATCAACCTGAGATTGAATCAGGCAATTCAGACACTTCAACACCTCTTGACAAAATAGCCTCACTTAGGGGTGGCAGCCACGGGCTAAAAATACAGACCGAATGTTTTCTGGCTTTTCGACAATGTTGATATTTAGCAGTATTTTTCCGACTTCACCGACTCTGTGCGAACAGTAGGGACAGGAGCAACGAAAGATGAAAGCGGTCCTGGTTTGATGGTGAACCACAGTCATGCTAATTAAGTGCGCACGCTGTAATATTGTCAGGCCGATTTAACTTGATGTGACGTTGGCTGCAGAAGGATAGAGGTGATGGGTATTTTATTAACTGCATTATCCTAGTGGTCATTCTTAATTTCCAGTCCAAAATTGCTTTTGATTAAAATCACAGAACTGAAGAGATCATTAAAACTACCTAAAACGTTTTTTAAATGTGAAGATCTCCAATCATAATTGCTAATTCTGAGCAAACACAGCCGAGCTCCTGACATTACCTTCACCGACGCTCTAAAATAAACACCTACTACAGCATTTGATATTTAAAGCTGAAACGTTCGTGAATTTAATAAGTTACACAATTTGTTTGTTAGCACACAGCTGCTTGTACTTTATATATTGATTGTTGCTGTTTAAAAACATTGAAATTATGATGTTCGGTCCCGCTGCCTTGGCTCCTTGACTCATACGTTGACTCATTTCATTCTATTGAGCTGGTGACATTTAACCTGAGATGGCCTTGGGCACATGGCAAATGGTGTTTGTTTACGGCCGCTAAAAATAGCAGCAATAACTATACATCAATATGTCTTTAACAACGGAATAAATGTACTACAGTGGAATTTTGTGACATGTTGTAACCAGGGGAGCCTGCATGTTCTTCCTATGCTTGCGTGGGTTTCCTGCAGGTACTCTGGTTTCCTCCCACACTCCAAAGACACAGGCAGTTGGGTTAATTGGTGACTCTAAATAGCCCGTAGGTGTGAGTGTGAATTGGTCTTTGTGTGTCTTATTCAGCCCTGAGATAGACTGGCAGCCTGTCCAGGGTGAACCCCGCATCTCGATCGCTGACAGCTGTGATAGGCTCCAGCAGCTCGGCTGCCCTGAGCAGGATAAGAGCTTTAGGTAATAAATGGACTTTTAAGCGAGGTACATTTTTGATCATTGGCATTATTTTGTGCTTTTCTTTCCCTGGGAACTGAATCTCAACATTTGAGTTTCACGTTTTGCTCCTAGACGAACCCCGTGCAATACAAGTATTGTTGTTATTACCAAAATCAAAGCTCTGGATAGTTAGAGCCTTTTAAAGAATTTAGACTTTGGCTGAAAGTTTGGAGACGTTAAAAATAAAACCTATTACTAGCGTTTCTAATAGATGATATACGTTGTCTGTCTATTTTAATTAAACTGTTAATCAAGCTGTCACATTTGTTTTAAGAAAAATGACTAATGGCTGTTTCTGTTGCTGTGTTCTCTGCTGCTTTGCTTTTGTTTTATGAATGTCCCTGCGTGATGAATGGAGTTATGCATTCTTTCATGTGTTCATATGAAAGCCAGTCCCTTCCCTTAATTGTTTTGATATGCATTTGAAAAAGGGATTTTTTTTTTTCATCTTATCTATGCTGAAATGATTTAACCTACAGAGTAGTGACAGTTCCACCGGAACAAGTGCATAATTTTACATTTAAGTGTTCTGCTTAATGTGCTCATTTTCAAGCTGTCAAGGTCATTCGCTCGAGTGCCATTAGCGAAGAGAGGGGCCCTTTTTACCTGGTAACATGGCAGCTGCTTAATGCCCACCACTCAAAAAGGAGCATGCCACAGTATTCTAGTGCAGCCCATGACAAGCAGGCAGCTACAGGAATTTATTTATATAACACATTTGCTCATATAAGAAATGTAACAACTATATATTTGTGCCCCTAATGGGCTTGTGCCATATTGTCTCTGAACCTAACAGCCTACATTTATCAGGCAATCAAGACAAATGGGTAATGTCTCATGTGTGTCTGAGGAGAGGGTAAAAGTGGTAGGGAGTGGAGGGTGGGGGGTGGTTGGTGGGCGCTGACACCGTGAACCCCTGATGGCCTTTCTGCTGGGTAGCCATGGCAACATCTAGCCCAGCCGTTAATGAGGCACAAGTGAGCTGTTAACAGAATACTGATTTGGGTTTGACATCAGCCCTGATTCATATCTGTCAGGAGGTGTGGATGAAATATGCACCCTGAGTTTGTTTTATAACTGCACATAAAACGACCTCGGCCTTCTGTTTGTGCTCTGAATGCAAAACATGCAACTGATGTTACTATCAAGGTCAATACACTGTACATAAAAAAAAAAAACGGCCAATGTAATAGTCCTGTCCGCCACTATTTATGGTCGATGGGTGTATATTTCAATCCTATTGTGCTCCCCACGATTTACAATAGAAATAATAACAAGCTCTAAATGGTCCCTTTTTATTTCATCCGAATTGGAGCAAATGCAAAAATCCTGACTGCGTCTGTGCCCTTCACATGTTCCTGTGCGGTTGAATTATTAAGATTCTCAGCACTATGGGTGGTAGGAGGGTGAGAAGAGCATCAGTGACTGGCACAGTAATGACAGCGCCTGGGCTCATCTCACATCGCTGCTCTCTGATTGGTGACCTTACACGAGTACCAGAGGTTAGTGATGCTTGGCACTGCTTAGCTATGAGAGCGGGGCCTTCTTTTGTAGCGCTGCTTCGCTGAATCCAAATTAACCAGCAGCTTCCAAATTGCTCTCGTTACCCACCAGTGCAGCGCCGCGCCGCATTCCGTGATGTAAGCGATTACTGCATTAATAGTGAAGGGGCTAACTCTTCTATTTCTCCAGGCTCCAGTGGTAATTCAATCCAGAGATGAAAAAGACATGTTGGTCATATTTTGTCAACCTTTGTTTTTGGTTACAATCAAGGATGGATGCAGACAATAGTTTTCAGATTACAAAATATATGACTAAGAGTGAAACTTTGCTGAGAGGTCTTGTTGTCTGGCATCGTTATTTTAGCATCCAGCACGGATGAAATTTAGCTATTGTGCTGATTCTGGCATATTTATATTGAAGCTTACTGTTGATCTGTTGAATAATCTTAAGTAATTAAGAAGAGAATTCATCAGATAGTTTAGAAAGATGAAACAATAGATGCAACGATAGCAAATTAATCAATACAACTTATTATTATTTTTCATAAACTTAATCAGTTTGATAAGACAAACTCTGAGCATTCACAAGAGAGATCATAAGGTGAGGTTTGTTGATAACGACTATGCCAGAAGGACGTTGCCTTTATAATCACTGGATGAATGAGTTAGCCTGGTGGTGCTGTAGGTTCAGCATGGGCCCCCAAAATATAATGTAGCTGAACCCAGGGCATTCAGATCAGAACAAATGGAAAACCTTGGAAAATGTTTTAATTAAGATACGATTGTGCTTATATTTCAACCACCTTCAACACTAATAGAATAATGGTGAGGGGTAAAGTGCTTGAAAGTTTGTAACTCCTGTTGTCTTTTTCTGCATCAATATGACCTAAAATGTAATCCGATTTTCAGAAGGGCTAAAATTAAATGAGGGGAATCCAGGTAAACGAGTCAAATAAATCACAGTTATTAATTTATTGTTTAAAACTATACACTTTAAAATGTTTCCGTGTAGCAAAAGTATGTCTGATGTGCCTTCAGTGACTGATGCGACCCTAATATTGCAGCAGAACCTTCAGTAGGGTTTTAGCCCATTTTTTCTTTTCATAAAACAGCTTTAACTCAGGGATATTTGTTGGCTTCCTTTATACAGTACACTGCCTGATTCAGTCTTTTCACAGCATTTCTATAGAACTAAGGTCCGAACTTTGACTTCTCCTTTCTTTACCATTGCATTTCTTCAGCTTTAATCATCATTTGGTAGAGCTTGTGCGTTTAGGGCCATTGTTTTGCTGGGCGATCCACTTTCTGTCAAGCTTCTGCCCACAGATGGAAACTTTGACATTTTCCTGTCGAATTTGTTTGTGCAGCTCAGAATCCATCTCCACTGGTGTTGACAAGGTGTTCAAGCCTTGCTCCTAGTGGAGGTCTTTGTTGGTAGACCACTTTTAAGGAGGGTAACAGTGATGTTGAATGTTTTCTATTTGAATCCAATTTGCCCGACAGTGTTCAAACTCTAGAAATTATTTTGTAACTCGTTCCGGCCTGGTGAGCCTTGACAATTGTTCTTCTAAGCGCTTTCATTAGGTTGTGACGTGCGGTGTTGATGCATTCAGGGACAGAACAGAGTGTAGCCGGACAGCCTCGTATTACGTCATGCTGAGGTCTGTGATTTGTTTTCGAGCTGCCGTGTAAACTAATGCAGCCCACTAAACATTTGAATTTTTTTCATCATATCAGTAGGTCATTAAACAGCAAGCGGTGCTAAATGCTAAGAACGCAGTAGGAACAGCACTGATGGTATTAGTGATTTGGCAGCATTTTAACTAATATGCCATAAAGTATTGAAATAGTTGCCTTCATGCACATGTTTCTTTGCTTGTAATTTCACATATAAAATTCAGTCCTTGCAGAAATTCGATATACTGCCATTGTACCAATTAATTCAACCAGTCCCCCTTGAATACTGTGCAGCCTTGCAGTTTAAAACATCATAAAACATGCATCGTTTTATAGGAAAGCACTCGCAAAATCAGTAATTTCAAGCTAAAACAATCCAAAACCTGTCTGCTAAATCCTGGAGGGACTAAATATTGTTCCTTTACATGCAGTACATATGTATGCATGCATGTTTTTTTAAACATTAATATATGCAAGCAGCCTCTGTGCGTGAAGAGCAGATATGATAACGCTTCAGTGGAGTTTATAGTAGCTTACTAAAGTCCACAAACGTGCAAAGACAGCACTGGAGGCAGATGAGCAAATTTATATTCAGTTTACTTGAAGAATCCCACAAACCAAACAGGGCCACCACTGTGTACTTTTTTCCCCGTGCTTTCGTTCATCCGTTCACTCTCCAGTGAAGGCCCAGGGTCTAAAAACCCACACAAACATGACACAAATACACTTTTAGCCCAGATTTTATCCCCTTACCCCCCCCCCATCGTATCTGTGGGGATGTTTAAACACCAGAGTAGAGTTGTCTAAATGATAATTGCTTCTGAAAGGTTGATTTGTGGCTGTATCGGAGGGGCTAACTCTCCTCTCGGTGTTGAGCGGGAATTAGCAGTGGATCTTCAGGATTTATCACTCAAGGCATGCGGATTAACGCCGCGACGAAGTTTAAAACAGAATCGCTGGTGACCTCATCGTTTTAAAGAAATAAGAGGAGCTTATATCAGCTCAAGCCATTATCAGAAGAAGAAAAGGAAGCTAATCAGCTTTTTTAATGATAATTATTCCTAATGAGGATCCATTATAAAAAACATTGTACACTGAGAGCAAATTCATCATAGTACAAAACTATGTTTTACATGTTCTTGAATCAAACAAACTTGTAGGATATATGATTAACAATGTATTTTACAGTTTTGCAGTAAACTTCCCTCTGATCGAGGAGCTAAAACTGCACTTTTGGTGGATATTTTGCCAGTGCTGGGTGTAATTAAATCACAACTCCATCTGCTATTCTGTGTGTCAATAGAAATCACACCTTAGTGATTCACAGAGAAAATTAAACTAGATTCACTAAATTAGATTGTACGTTAGAGACATGTCTGAGTTCTCCGCGGAACACTATCTCATCCACAATGCAAAGTAAATGTATGTATAATAGGTTTAGCTGGCTAGATGGGCTGCTCTTACAGGTTTATCTGTGATGGAAGGTGCATTTTATGGCATTAGAGGAGGCCAGACTAAGCATTAGTCATAGACCAGCTCCCTGTAAATAAGATTCCTGATCTTTTAAGACTTAAAAGGAGCGCGTGTTTAGTGTCTCCCATCATTAATCATTAATAGGAAGTCTGCATTTGTGGCCGCGCCTTTGTCTCCATGTGCAGGTCAGCCAGCATGTTAGGAAGAAAGATATATATATATATATACAGTTCCCAGATAATTGAAGGACACTGGCCATGCTGCTACAAGTGTAAGTGAACATCATGTTTATCATGGCTGCAGCTTAAAGCCAAACTGTGATAAATTGGATGAGAAAATGAAGTTGTCATTGAGCCAGGGGCTTCCATTTTGCACATTTCGGTTGTGCTATATTGTCTGTCACAGGGGTCAGACTCACATATCGTAATGTTAATACCATGAAATTAAGCAATAAGGTCCAGTGTGTTGTTTTCCAGAGCTGTAAATAACTTACTTGCTCACTGTTCTGGTCATAACCGTAGAGTGACTGTAGAAAAATAGGCTGCCAATACCAAGTGCAAGTAGGTATTATTACAGGGAATGATCTGTCAATAAGATTCCATCCCATGACTCCTGTGAGACCAAATGACTGCAGTGTGCTGGCCACATCCCGGTGATAACTCAAGTGTAATTGACAGGGCCTACACTGCCTCCTGGGGCGCAGGAGGACTGACGGAGCTAGAACGGAGATTAAGAAGGGAAGTGAACCAAGGTGAGGCGAAGGAATGAGGTGCATTAGGGGATGGGGATGGCGGCGAATGAGGATGCGACGCGCAAGGGATTGCTGATCAACTAGCGACGACCACCGGAGCTCTGTCACTTTCTTCGCTTGCCATGCCTGCTGGCCCTGACAGCAATCCATTTGAGAGCCTCCTGGTGCTAACAGAGTGCTAAAACCCAATCAAACATGCTGGAAGGAAAAAGCCGAGGCGCTCGAGCCCAGCCTGGCTTACACTTGTATGAGCAATTCACCCCTGACTGACCTGTTCAGGCATCTTAAATAAGCCGTGCACATCGTGGCCGGCAGAAATGCCATACTCGGGGACCCGAAGACGGCCGTGTGTTTGTAAAAGCTGGAGAGTGCTTTTTGGAATTAAAGAGGCCTCAATGTTTGTTCTCTTCAAGGTCAAAGGAGAATAAAATACAATTTAAAGAAACGTGGAAAGAAATGTTGTAGAACTTTGCTTAACACAACCAACCAGAGAAAAATGGCTCATTTCTTTGTGTATTTGAGATGAGACGTGTCACTGCTCATGTTCCACGCTTGAGCAATAGAATAAAGTACATCAGTCATTTTGACAGAGCATAATATTTTATTGAGATCAATTAACAGAATTAATAAAACACATAATAAAAGGTCACGGAGAACAGCAGGGTAGTTTCCATACTACTTAAAGCAGTACACTCAAAGAGCACAGCCAATCTTGCTACTTTAATCCCCTCTGGAAAGGTCAATGTGGGCGCATTGATCAAGAGTTGCGCAGTTGTGACAGGGTCGGCAATGGTGAGAAAAGCACTTAGGCAGATTAAAAGAACAATGTTGTATTTATAGCCTTTAGTAGCTCATTAGCCAGAATGATTAACAGATCACTGACAAGCTGTGGATTTAAAAAGTTTACAAAAAAAACATGTATAGGTTTATTTTTTTTCCTGAAAGTGGAAAGTTTGTTCTGTATTTATGCTCCGTCCTGAGTATTTTCTGTAGCATTGCAGATCCGGTAATTCCTTGCCCGTGTAGGGAAGAGGTCAGAAATCAAGATTTACCAGCGGCGTGACTGGAAAGAAGCTGCTCACACTCAGTTCAGGTTTAACCTGGGCTCAACCAAAGATCAGGGGAAGTGAGCTGCTGAAAGCGCAATCAAGTGGCATCTGTCGATACTGTGTTGGACAGCGTTTGCTGGCACTCGCTCTGCTTTGGTTTTCCTAACTCCCCTTGAAATGTTTGGTGAGAATGTAATTAGCTAGCACTGAGCAGGCACCGGCTCATTTGAGAGGGGGGCTCACTGGCGGCGTGTTTTTCTTTCCTCCTTCCCTCGTGTGTTACTGCACACAGAATTAACTCTGACAAAATGATAATTAATATTTCCCTTCCATTGTTGAAGATGAGAGGGGACGCGGGAGCACCGGTGCCAGGAACCAATGCAGGGCACTGCCAGACTGCCCATTGTGCCAGCTTTTTATATTTGTTTTTCATTGAGCCAACGTAGTGCTTTTTAAAATGTATATTACTGTAATACATTATTTTCTGTACAAAGTTTAGGTTTTTGTTTAGCTTTGTCAACATATTAAAAGTTACCGTTTCTCCTTTATTCTTTGGTTTCAGGAAGTGGGGGATGTGGGCAGGAACGCCAAAGAACCAGTACAGTCAGATGGTGTATGAGAACGGAGAGCCCTGCTGGCAAGGAGGATCACGCACTACTACAGTAAGTCCTACACGTGTTCACCAAACCACGCACACGTATAAACGCGCCGAGTCAGTGTTGCAGGTCAAACTCATAAAATGAACGAGGGAAAGGAAACGCTACACAACGTGGGCATTTTAGACCTTAAAGGTTGATGTATGTATATATACACAACACAAACGTGAGCCTCGTATATCTTCATGTCACAGCATGGTAAATTTTTATTAAAAGCTCCAGTTTTACATTCAAACCACATTGGGAAGCAGCTCCCTTTATTTTACCTGCGCTGCGGAGGGAACAGAGTCTTTTATATTTAGCTGCTTAATTTACAGCTTCATTACAGGTCAATAAAAAAAGCTGCAATTACAGTAATAAATGTTAATTCATTATTGTAATTGCAGCTTTTTCTCAGAATTTACAGTATTTTCTGGATTGTTAGCTTTTGCTTCATGGATACCATACAATTAAATGTAGAAGCTGCTTGTCAAACAGGAGAGGCAAGGAGAGCACGGGACGCTAAAGGCCGGTAGCTCTCTTGATCAGTACGCCGTTGATCAGCGGTCGAGCAGTCGTCAAGGAATCGCGGGGTCAGTGTTTGGAGCTACTCCTACTTGCCCCCGGTGTGTGCTACTCGATTTGTAAGTCGCTCTCTGCTAAAATATAAAATAGTAGAAAGACAAGGCTACAAATGTTTGAGTGCAGAGATCTGAGTATTTTACAGGTGAAATGAAAGTTATGTAAATTGGCATTTCACTGAATTGAGAAGACAGACTTTAAACATGCAGGTTTTGATATCATCAGGGGAACAGAAGGAACACAATGCCTCTAATATAGGCCTGTCAGAATGAAGGCTTAGTTCTCTTTGCCAGTGCGCTAAATGAACCTATTCGGGCTTTTAAACGGTACTTTGGATTTGCATGGCCACATGTTTGTGCCCTGGAGATGTCGAGCTACTACATAAACACTGGGCTTATTTCTCTGGCGTGATGCACAGAGACAACAGTCTTCACACAAGGTGTCTTTGGTAAAAAGGTCATAAATGATATTAAAACATTCCACAAAGATCCTCAAGCTTCACACTTTAGAAAACACTCACCCACCAAGAGAAGATGCTATAAATAATGACTTTAATGATGCACTTCACAAATAAATAAAACTTAACTGAGCAAACGGCTTCATTTCCAGAGGAAAAAAAACACATAGGAAACAGCTACAGTAAATTAAGCTCTTTCCAAATTTCCCCCTTTACGCTGCACATATGGAGAGTTACTCAAACAGTACAGATGTTCATTTCTCAGCCCATGCTCCTGCTCAGCAGACTGGTACAAAGATGTTTTGTCCACAGCAAAGTGATGGAAGCAGCGTTGACCCCCCCCCCCCAACATCAGCCGACAATGGTTTTCCGGTTGATGTTGCTTTGGTTTCAATCTCCTGTACCCTTCTCTTTCCTTTTTTCACTTTTATTAGATTCATTTCCATTTCTATGTGAGAATTTGCTCAGTTAAAAAAAATGTTGCACATTTAAATTATCTCGTTTTCTTTTGCCTGGCCCCCCTCTTCAAATCACAGTCCAATAAACGTCATTTGCAAATGTATGTACTCATGCCATCCAGGGGCCCCCTTTGAAAAGGCTAAAGTGAATTCCTTTGATGCGGCCCCCTAACTGTGTGCAGTTCGCATAAATGAAGTCTCGTCAGAAGTCGACGCTCATTATATTTGAAATGTTGAACCTCGTCTTTGGGTAGGGCTCTCTTTCTGCTCGGAAACACACTTCCCTTTTTATACTCGAGTAGTGGGGGCAGCGATGTATTGTTTCACTGGTGGATGTCTAGGTAATGCAAACTCGAGCAGTGTGAAGTGTATAAAGTCTGCGGGGAACAGTGAATTCAACTGTTTCGGTTATTAATTAAAATTAAAGTAGTAGACTGACTGTTGCGTGTGAACAGTCATTTTAGCCCAATATTGGCTCTAGAGCCAAACCCCATTGTTTAAAATGTCCCATTTTTTGGACATTCTACATAGGCCGACACAAATTAGGTGTCCTTCCTTCATGAGATCATAAAGGGAGTCGTTTGCGTAGTTCTCCCTTCCTTCCCAAAAGCCACCTCGGAAAATAGAACAAGAACTGCGAAAACATAAAACCCTCAGATCAAACCCAAGCATTTTGCGGCAAAGTAAATTAGAGACGTTTTCAGACAGGCCAGAGTGAATAATTTAAGTCGTTTTTCAGCTGCAATATTAATGAATACATTTAGCAGACCTCTGAGACCTATGTAAACATGTTCAAAGAGGCCACAATACTGGACCCTTAAAGATAATACAGTTTATTGCTAATTCAGGCTGGTTTATGTAGATTTGGCCATTGTTACAGGTGGTCGTGATAAAATTGGACTAATGTTAAATTTTATTCTAGGAATTGGTGAGAAGGGTAGTACGAGGTAAACTCAACCCAAGTTAATTTACTTCACTAGAAAAAAAAGGTTAAGGTTACATTATATTATATTATGGTGGAAGACAAGATCGAAAGTAGATAAATGTAAACAGAAGTAGAAATTGAAGTTTTTAGTCAATATTTTTCCTTTAACATTTGTTAGTTTAAAAAGTCATTTCTTTATGTAACACGAAGAACTTCCAGCTTTATCTAAGCTATTTTTCACTAAAATCAGTGAAGTAAAATTGCTCAAAAAAACAAAAAGGCAGCAGGGTGGAAGAGTTGTTTGTCTTGACTCACAAGAAGAAGGTTGTGGGTTCGATCCCCAGACTGAGTTTGCCCGTGTAAGTTTTCTCTGGTAGCTATGGTTTCTCCTACCACCAAATGTGTGTTTGGTCAGGTCAGACTAACCCTCCCCCCGATCATACAGCCTCGTACAACCTGTAAGTATGACAAAAACAGCTCTTTACCTTTACACTTGCAGAATTCAGATGGTTTCTGACACTAAAAAGCTCATGAATACAGAACTAAGATATTTTTGTTATTAAAATGTTCATTACTCAACATTCAAAGTGCAGACAGGTGCAAAACATGGACAAACAGGTGAGAACACCACACACAAACCCACAGGTTACCTAAAGTTTTTGTGAAATTTGATGAAACTGAGCGGTGCTCCACATTTTAAACGGATCTTAATGTGTGACGGCTCTGGCACCTGCAAGTCAAAACCGAACCTCCAATAATCACGCACATGCACATAAGAAAACACAGTCTCACCAAGTAGCGCACACCCACTTAATATATCTGTGCAACAAGACACTAAGTGATATAACAAAAGGCTCTATTTTTAATCCAAGTATGGGACAAAACCAAATCACCAGTTGTAACATCCTCAAACTTCACCACAATAGTACCTGTCAAGTTCCATCTCTCCAACTCTCCAGGTGCTTTTGTTCGCCAGAGGGATTTGTCTGTTCGGGGTGCCGTATGATGTGAGGGGTTGCCATGGAAACCCCCTAGAAGTAAAACAAGTTGTTTTTTTCTTCTCCACTCTTTAGCAGAGGGCGTCAAAGTAACCTATTAAAGCCATGACAGTGGTAATCACATCCTTCCCTGTCCTGTTCACACGTGGGGGCGACAGCACTGATGTCCCATAATGCCACAGTGTCCCGCAGTCAAAGCAACACTTTGCTTCCAGCACGCTCTGATTGCAGACTGGGTAGTGATGAAACCCTCCGTGTTATTTGAGCAGAGACCTGAATGTGTTTGAGTCTCCAGCTCCTTTAGCGCCGTATCTTTGCATAATTCTGTCGTTTGTGGTGAATCCCACAATCTCATGTAGGACAGCATCTTCAATCACCCCCATTTGTGAGATAAAACTGTCTTGGCTCTCGACTCAGGCTAAGAAAGGCTCGTTCTCCACACCACCTAAACTTTTCTGTCTTTGTGCTTTTCTAGGTCACGCTGACATGCGGAACGGAGACAGCCTTGCGATCGGTGAAGGAGCCCAGCAAATGCCAGTACATCATGGACTTTCAGACTCCTGTGGCCTGTCAGCCAGTGCTAAAGCAGAGGGGCATACACAGTGAACTGTGACCCCGTTCCTCACTGGCCTAGCCTAGAATAACTTAGCCCCCGCTTCTTGGCTAGCCCCTGGTGACAGGCGGGGGTCCTGGCGGTCCCCTCAGACATCTGTGTTGTCAGAACACGTACAGTACACATCCCAGCAAGTCTTACTAAGGTCAGGACCAGATTTTCTCTAATATGGTTTCGAGACCACTTTAGTCATCAGCATCACTTCTTACATGGGTTCACAGTTCTGCTGTTTCATAGGCACAAAAATCCTAAGACCCAAAGTCTAGTGATATTCTGTATCTTATTGTCAGCATTGCCTGTTTAGCCAAAGATGCGCATAGCTTCGCTGCTGAAATTAATTTTAACAATATGCCACATCTCCCACACTTTCTTGCTGCTGTAAATACACGTAGATGCCATGTGACTCGTGTCTATGCGAGAGCAGCGGATTCATCTCCATGAATTTACAGCCGTTTGCTCCTTCCTTTAGTCAAAGTCTGCTAACTTACACTGACAGCTACAGAGAAGTGAGCAGCTCTTTGGTTCAGCTTTCGTTTTCTGTCACTGCTTCATGTCTAACTTCATATGCTCGATCATATACGTATTTTTAATGTTTTCAAACACCATACAGTGTGAACATAACATGTTCTACTATACTATAATAGAGTGGCATAGTTGATTTATAAATATATAGTATTGTTCAGAATCTTCTATGAACAGTGTTCTTCATCTTTGACATTGACAGCTACCTAGAGCTAAGCTTAAGGAGAAGAATTACTTCCTGTGATCAGCATGTTCTTCTCGTTAGTGTTAATGTACAGCCAGGGTGCTCATGTCCGGTCCTTCAGAGCTGCGGTCTTGCTTGTTTTCCAACACTCTCTGCACAGCCCTGAACACACCGGATCCAGGTGGGAAAAACAGGTAGGACCTCGGCTCTCAAAGACCAGGGTTGGCCCCCTGTGCTCCACAGCATCTAAATCCACCCGAACAGTATGTTGTTTATTTCCTATTTGAACTGATCAGGAAAAAAAATATTATATTCATCTTTAAGGTCCAACATTACTATATGTAAATCAAGCACAAATAAAGTGACTGTGTCCTTCTACCTCATATTTGTTGCTTTATTTGTCTGACAGTGCTGCTTTTACTACTTTAATATAAGTCATGATACAATTATTATTTCATACTACAGCTACATTAGCTACTAATGCATAATATAAATACTATTCCACAAATTTACACACTGAACTATGCGGAAACGCCTTGTATACCAATTCTGCAGGATTCTGCCCGGGTTAGCGCTCTGCTTCTCGCTGTGTATGGTAAGTATGATGTTGTTATGTAACAGATTGTAGAGTTTGTGCAGCCGAGCCCTTTGCTCATTAAGGGGGAGCTAAATCAGCTGTCAGGTAGCCAATAGGCTGCCTGATATATTTCTACCCTGTTGGGGCAGCTGGGTGGCTGTTTGCCTGCTAGCAATGCAATAGCCTCAGGGCCTGCAGCCCAGGGACTGCTGCTCTTTATTTATTTGGCTTCAGCTCCCATACACACTCTCTGCTTGATGGCGATTCTAATTTGCTCTCAGAGTCAGTTTTCAGGAAGACGGTCAAGTTTTGTTGAAAGCCGAGGTGGATAAAAGACATTCCTGCAAACATCTCTGAATGTGAGCTAGAAATAACACGGTTTGGTTTTCCTTTAAACTTTTAGATACTGAAATGTTGAGAACTAAATCTGACAAGCTCAGTGTGATTATGTTGATCTTGCATCTGTAAATCCAAACATCCCGCTCGATTCGAAGGATATAATCCATTTTTAATTTCCCACCATCTCAGGGGGAAACAACGCAACATTACCGTTTCTGTTAATGTCTCCGTCATTCAGTGTTTTGGATGTGCAACAGATGCCGAGCCTCACGTCAACATTAAAAAAATACTAAGCTTTAACGGGCTCCTAACTCTACCAACAGCTGGAAAAGCTGCCAATCACAAAGACTGTGTCAAGAGCAGCACGCTGCCTAATATTGCAGAAAGCAACATTGCATTACAGGCATCTGGAGAAAGCTGTATATTGCATCACTGCCATATGGTGACCATGTGACGGCGTCTCATAAAAGAACTTCTCGTCTTGCGAAGAAAACCGATTGGACAATAAACAGGGCATCAACAACTCCTGACTTCGCTCGGTGATCATCATGTGTTAAATTACTTGCGTGCTTCACCCCACACAGCGTGGGTGGGATCCACACTGGAAATGGACAGTTATTTGAAGGAAAAAAAAAAAAAAAAAACACTAGAACTGAGAGTTTCTGAACTGACTGGCCATTGATGTGTTGCTACAGATCAGAAAAGGGAAGGAGGGAGTGGGAAGGATTCAATAGGGAAACTGAGCACATGCTGAGCACACAGAGACACACAAAAGCACATACTTACACACCTCCATTCAGCACATTTGCGCATGAAGGGGCAGGGATGGAAAGTCTTTCCAGTTGTGCGTGGGCGTATTTGTGTGTTGACTCCAAATTGCTAAAAGGGCCCAGAGGCTTTATATTGCATTAAATCTCCGACTCAGCTTTGTAGAAACTAGTTCAGGCTACCTGTTCTCTGCAGTGGGAGACGGCGGGGCCCTCGCCTCGCTGACTGACTGGTTGACTGACGCCCACCACATCCCAGTGCTGCTTTCACTCTTTTGGAGATTGTTTTTAAGCTTCCGCCTTTGAAGGAAGCCCAGTTATACCCTCAGGGCTGAGAGGGGGAAAAAGGGCGCTTGCGTCGAGTCGGCGTGCGACAGTCACATCCATCTCCCTCACGTCCACACTAACTCCAGTCTATTCAATCACAGCACTGACGCTTCACGCTCAGCCTCTAGCCTATGTATTTTTTGCAAACACTACAGTTTAAGCTTTGGGTAAAGAACAGCGTACGTACAGTACGACATAAACGATACACGGACCAGGATTCGTTTCAAAATGGACTGTGTTGAGCTGACTTCTGCTTAAACTACAGTGACGGAACGTCACTAAACTACATATTTTTACATTCTACAACTAAATATTTGTAGTTAAGTAGTTCTTTTCACTTTCAATTAAACTATTGTACCATTACTATGTTTCAGTTCCTGTTCAGGTGCCATGAAAAAATATAAATGAGCTTAGAAATTATTAATTATTATTAATGATTTTAAAGATTTATTGTCATTATGAATTAATCACCTGTCAGTATATAAACTAGTTTAGATCAGATCCACTTTTGTGTTGTAATGTTTACACATTAATAATTATGAGCCAGAAATATATATAAATATATATATTTACACACAGTATATATTTTTAGTTCTGAAATTTTTCTTCGTTAACTTATAGAGTAGACTTTCAGTAGTTTAAGTAGATGGTTGATGGTACCACTAATTTTTACTTTAATAGAAGATCTGAGTTACTTCTCCAGCCAAAACAGTGTTTTGATTATTAAAAAGTCAGTCAGAGCAGCAAAAACCCAAATAAGATGAAAAACATCATTTTCATCCGCAGTAAACAGTGGGGACTCCTGCACAGTAAAGTAACGGTTCAAGCTGCTGCTTCACCTTATCACACAGCACTGGGATGTAGGTTTTTCTAAAAAATAAATAAAAACCTGCAGATCACTATTACTCAGTTTGTGAGACAGTTTCTTAAATACTACATGTTAAACTCTAAACAGACTTGTGTCTTTGAGTGTTACTCACTATTCGAGTTCTTGTGTTGATGCCGTAGCTAAACACAATACTGCTAACCATCGTTAATCTTAGTGAACTGTGGTACGACAATGACAGTGAGGTGCACTATTAATATTTTTACATCAGCTATTTTTCTGCCCACTCTGCTAATCAAACACGTTATGTTATAAAAGGAAAAACCCTAACCCACTGGAGAAAACTTCAACAACACTGTCACATTTTTCAGTGTAAGGACCAAACCTGCTTTAAATCCTTGTTTAAATCCTTATTTAAGTTATTTCTAGTGTTGAATTATGATTGCATTATAAGTACTAGTTACACTGATTTATAACCTAGTAAAATTAGTCATGCGAGTTTGGCTGCACTAGAATCCACATTGTTTTCTGACTGTAACATGAGGTTAAATTCCGCATCCTGAGAGAACCTCCAAGTGCCCTTGGATGGAAAAGTGTGTGAACTAAGATAAATCATCAAAACCGTCCACTCGTCTTTGGAGCTGTAAGTTTATAAGACATTTTCTGGACTGTGGAATACGAGTCAAAACATTTTGCCTAAGATTTTGGATTTAAATTGGATGGCGCCCTACGGTCAGAAGAGCCATGAGAAGTCTGAGTGACAAGGCACGTATAACAGCGAATCTATTTTATACCGCGAACCTCAGCCGGGGACGTGGAGAGAGATACAGAGTTCGCGTGACTCGGTGTCGTCGGTGAAAAACCTCATTACACAGTTTTTATGCCTTAAATCTATTATATGAGCTTTTGTAAGCGTTTAAAAAAAAGTTTAGGAACACTAGCCCACACTGGTTGTACCAGACCAAGAAGGCTGGGGCAGCAAAATCTCCTGAGTTTACTGAATCCACCATGGCTGAGTTTCTAGTTTTCATTATGAAGAGGCAAACTGTGTTATTTCTTCCTCAAAAGTTGCAAAGTTTCACTTTAAAGCTGCTCCTTTGTGTCTTAATTAAGGGTTTTCAGAAGCTAAGGGCCAACGTCTTCTACCCAGGCTGATTCTATTTTTACTGTGCAATATTTCAGAAAAACAAGAAAACAATGTGAAAGTTGCTGTCTAAATAAAGGCAAACAAAGTCTGAGGCATTAACTAAAAGTCTACAGTATGTAAAACCACTGGTAGATGTTCTGTAGAGGGGCATCGGCATCGCATTATTGCTTTTCTCAGCAGGAGAGCGTGCTGACACCAGATAGGAATGAAGAGCGGGGAGGGAATTAGAGATGCAGATGAACAAAGACTAATATTGACAGGAGGAAGGGGGGGAGAGAGAGAGAGAGAGAGCAGCGGAAAGAGCGAGAGAAATAAACAGCAACAAAAATGACAGGAGCCGACGACGCTTGAGGGAAAACTGCGCTACGAGAGGAGAAGAGAGACAAACTGTAAGGGGAGGAGCAGGGAGAGAGAAGTGAAACGGGGAGGGAGGGAGCGAGCTGCTCTGCCTATCTGCTGAAGGATGAATGTTTGTGTGTTTGTGCTCTCACGTCGGCGAGCGAGGCTCAACACTTCCCCTGTGGAGTGGATGAGTGTAAGCGTGTCGCGGTTGGAGGCTGGAAGGCCGAGCTGTGATAGCATGTGGCAACCGGGAGCCTCCCGCAGTCGGCTTCGTCGCTTACAGCAGAGGAAGACGCTCGAGAGGACGTTCGGGGTCCGCGAAGCCAAGGAAAAAATGGGCAACTCTGATCATAAACTGCATACAATAACTGTAATACACAAAGCATATTTGATTAGGGACAATTAGTAACACTTCCATAAAGGTGAGTCATGCTGGGTTTAATGTCAGTTTGTAGCTGCTGAGCAGCAATTTGAAAGCGTTTGTGAAAAATGAGAGCTCAGACGAGCCCAAACGAGGCCATTATCTCCTCCCGAAGTTCAGGTGCGCTGCTTAAAAACTGTGAAATGATGTCGGGGGGACCAGCATATATCAAAACACAGACAAGCTGAACTGACACAATAGTTGCTACGCCGCTCACACAAGGAAATCAACCAATAGGAACGCGCTGCTGCACACATGCATGAAACGTAACACCTGAGCAGCGTTTGCAATGGGGATTTAGTTTGTTTGAAGCTTTAAAATAAGTGATCTCCAATTTAGCTGTTTACTCGAGCGACGAGCAGAGGTCAGGAAATGTTTACATTGATAGAAATGCAAATGAGCTGCTGATTAGGTGGCAGACAACACTCCAACACTACACTGCACTGCGTTAATGAATTTTTCGCCAAATCTAGCAGCTAGTTCCTGCTTTTAAACCCAAGTGCAGTATTAAAGAAAATGCATGTGGACGTTTACATTTTGTTGCAACTTAAAGAGGATTTTCGTGGGTTATTGACAGTGATTATCATTTAGCAGCACTGAAGTAAACACTTTAATGTGCCATATGTCACAGATGTCATTTAGGGGTGTGTGTGTGTGTGTGTGTGTGTGTGTGTGTGTGTACCTCTGCAGATGACACTTTCAGCTGTGGAGATGCGGCCCGGTCCTGTGCCACCAGCGCCCTGTAAATAAAAGCCGCTGAAAGGCTGGAACTTGATCGACAGCGGCAATCCAAACACTTTCCGTGCTCTTCTGTGGCTGCTTCTCCCTCTGCAAATTGTTGTTTTTTTCCCACTCGTAGCCCCCATTAGGATGATAGATGAGAAGAGATGCAGAGGGGATGGTTAATCTTTCAGGGGGACAAAAACCGGAGAGGAGGGAGGTAGAGAGCAGCACGGCCTGTACATAAATAAACAGGATGTTGGGATTTAGCAGGAAAATGTGCAGAGGGGAGAAAGATTACAGCGTTCGCCACTCACAGATAGATGATTGAAGGCCGAGGAGAGAGAAAGAGAAGGGCACACAGAAGAGCAGGCCCAGGCGAGGAGATAGCGATTGAAACAGAGCCACTCGGATACGGATGAAGAAAAGAAAAGAGAAGCCGGGATGTAACGAGAGCGAGACTGCGAGCAGCGGGTTCCTGGTGGGCGAGGGGAGGGGATTCTGGAGGGCTATACTGAGCTCAGTTTCTCCACAGGAGCTGCTTAATGAGCGCAGAGTTTGTAAGTAATTATTGGTTATCAACCTGATAATAGTCATTGCTCCATTTTGTGTTGCAGTTTCCACATACTTATACAATTATGGCAATTATTAACAAAGCCGCGTCTTTCTGTCGCCGCTGGCTTATAAAAACTGTTTAAGTTGGAAGGTTTTACACTTAATTCAGCTTTCAAGTCAAAGTAACTAAAACATCTCTGGAAAGTAATATTAACGTTAATGCGTAGTAATATTAACGTTTAAGCGGATGCAGCGTCGCACAGTAGCTCAGGCTCCGTCAGGTTGGACTGCGATCCGGGCTCGGACTCAGCCGCTCCTTAGCATTAACCGGTTCTCTTCAAACCTCTTCTGTGCAGCTTTAGCTTCAGCTGGGGTCCCTGTCCTGCTGGAAAACAAATGTTTAGCGTTCTCCTGCAGAATGAATCAGGTTTTATTCCGGTTATTTAGCGACAATCGCTCAGCAGCATTGCCAACACCGTGCTTCACGGTGGGGAATCTGTGTTCGGTGGGACGGTACGATGTAAACCCTTTGGACAAACTGTAGCTAGTTTTTCTTTCCTCTTCATCACTCCAACGCTCTGACTGCTGAAGAACCAAGGTGACGTAAAGCCTACATTTAGCGCCTAACACGAACCTCAAGATACACGGCTCCACTAGTCGTGTATCTTCGTGGCCTTCGTCATTCACTCGTTTTTCAAAGATGGCCTTTGATTTACAAATAGTGCCACATTTCTTCTATTACTACATGATGAATGTACTGTGCTGCGATACAGAACGTTTAATGACTAGGAAGTACTCTTGTATCCACTCACTTTTTTAATAATCTTTTCACAGAGCAGTTTGGAGTGTTGTTCAGCCTCAAGATTTTGGCCAGAATACATTTTTCATAGAGATTCAACGCACTTCAAGTTTGTGTGGCTTTTTTAACCAATTAGCTGCACCTGGTTTGATTTATTTTAAAGGGTGTCATGCATATGTTTTATGTTTTTTATGAGTTTTCATTTTGAACAGTGACCAACAAAGCCAGAGTAAATTTACTGGGATTCAGTGTTATGGAAAAATTAAATAAGAGGTAAAAAAAAAAAAAAACACTTTACAGCTTTTGTAATATATAATACAGGTTGCTGGCAAGGGCTGAGGAAGTAAAGCATTCTTCTACAGTAAACAAGGAGGCAATTTAGTTTTCGAAAACAAACAAACTTAATTTATGAAAGAGGAAAACCCAGGTGGTGCATCACAACGGTGATCATCAAACAAGTAGAGCCTTGCAAAAATAAAAAAATAAAACCGAAGAATTGAGTGTTCGTATGCTGCGGGGGGATGAATGGAAGAGTGATGGGGAAGCCAAATGTGCACAGCAGCGTCCGCCGTGCAGGGAAGTCATCCATTTTAAGGGCAGCGGCAGCAGAATACCTGGTAGCTTGTCATTAGCAGGTGAGACACACTGATAGGATCTGAGGATGCGGACGGATGGTCGGCCAGACAGACAGATGGCTCTCTGCTCCATTACCCCGGGACACGGACCTGCACTGGACACATCGCACTCTCCAGCCACCCACACAGAGCGGTGGGCAAACAAAAGAGAAGAGCACTTGACTCGACTGCATTGGGGTGATCTACAAGTCTGCAACCGTGAAGCTCCGAGACTTAGAGCCTAAACAAATGCCCAGAGTCGTTTTGGTTTTTTCCGTTTTGTGAATGAAAATCTGCCTTTAAAAAAAACAAAACAAAAAAAAAAAAAAAAAAGGAGCTTTGCATTCTCTCTCTTCTTTTTTTGGAACTATAGGATTTAAATTTCAGATGAGTGCCGCTGTTCGGCTGAAAAAGCGGAGAAGTCAGCAGTTACTTTTCCAGGCTGTGTTGATTCAGTCATCAATTACAGCAGCAGCAGTCGTGATAAATAAAAGTCAACAACTGACTAAGAGCAAAGCCCCGTCGCTGGCGTTCGGCCAGCGCACGCTGCAACATATTGAGTTTTAGACCTACAGTATCTGCCTGCCTGTATACACACATCATTGATCTCTATAAGTTCTTCTTCAAAGTCTACACATTTGATCAAAGGTGGTGGGGGGGTGGATGGCATTTTTCGAAAGCGAAAAGACCAGAGATACACCTGAGGATGAAAAAAGGGAGGGGGGGGGGAGGGCGTCTCTTCTGCCACGACAGATCTGGATCAAAAGTTGCTATTGCAGAATCAAAGTCGGTGCCATCAATATTTCATCACAGGAGAACCTGCTGGTCGTCGCACACCCCCTGCTACCTTTCCTCTCCAATTTTTTTTCCCTTTTTGGGCTCTTCCTTGCCTGGGCTAATGATTTTGTGGGCTACAGGCCTCCTACAGAATCATTTCATTCATTTCCTCAGATTTTGGCATTGACATACAGCACAGCCCCCTCTTGATCACTCGGAAGGATGTCGATCAGTCATTTTTCTGTTTATCCTCCATTCATAATTTATAGTTTTGGCAAACTATATGCTCAGGTGAAACGGAGATTTAAGATCCAGGTATTTTTGTTTTTACACTTTACGTTGTGATGAAGTAGATCCTCCCAGATCTGTTGTCTCTTCAGTTTCTCTCCTGTTGGTTAAACTTTACTTTATAACATACATTCTTACTAACATTTATAATGTGATAAACCATAACCTGTTACGGTCGGGGGGGCGGGGCAGAGGTGGCACTGGTCACTTGATAACCCGGGTGCCTCCCCATTTTTCCAAAAACAACAACAAAAAAAAGGTTTTTAAATTTCACTTTTCAACTTTGCCACCTCAGCCTGTTCACACCAATAAATAATTTCTACATCCAGGTAAAGTTTGAAGGATTTATTCTCTGGGGGCTGTGAATCATAAAAATAATAATTAAGGCTGTTGAGACATTTCTGTCTCGACCAACATGGAGTCATTGTGTTGGCAAACTTCAAAAAAAGATCCTCAAGATTTCCTGCCATGTGACAGGAACTGCTGGACAAAATTCAAAAGGAACTCAATTATAGCAAAAGGAAAGTTTGCTCTTGTTTCTAAATTCTGCACTTTTTATCTTTCCAAAAAAAAGTTTGCAAATACGCTTGTGGCCGTTTTTGTAGGAGCATAATTTTACGTGTCATGGGTTCAGTTCCAGTTAATTATGAACAGGAAGGATCCGCCTTGTAAAACCATCCAGCCTTGCTCTCCACCTAAAAAGTTAACCAATGGCCCACACTTTAATAATCAAACTTTTTTTTATAATAATAAAGCCCTTTAAACTGTTCACAATCTGCAGGGTCAGTCTAATTAAGGCCAAGTGATCCAGACGGATCAAGCTGTTCAATATAAAAAGTCTGTGCACAGAATAAATAATTTCCTTTGGTGTCAGCAACACAAAAGATTAAAAGTTATGAAAAATATATGCAAATACATCTCCAAGACGTTAAAAGAGCGTTAGCTAGACAGTCTGTCATACAACCCCCAATGTGTCAGAATTTGGATTCTTCCCCAATTCCAAACCAGGGAGGCAGCAACATTCCCGCTGTGCAGAAACTAGGCTACACTGTGCTTAACATGGCACCACACCGACTAATACAGGAAGAGGTTAAGTTAATGCACTCGGGGGAGAGAGCGAGCGAGAGAGAAGGTGGGGGAGAGGTTTTTTTTCTACCACACACAACAGTATTAAAGGAGGGGATGGAAATGAAACTTTGCATTATTTTTAGAAGGAAATTATGTCTGTGCATCTCAGTAATTATAAAGCAATTCAGAACTGACTGATAGGCCTCCGGTGGACTTTTTTTTTTTCTCCTCCTCCCTGCACTAGCAGCCTTATCTTTTCCCTCCACAACTGCACAGACTCCTACATGCATTTTAATATGGTAATTAGAGCGAATTCTAAACACTAACCAAAAGGAAAAGCTGGCGAAAGCATTTAAAATGGGATTCAGCCACCAGTTTCCTATATCGACGCAACTCCGGCTTCTCCCGCTTCCTGATTAGGAGGATTTATTTAGGGTATTTATAGCCCCTCTCTCTTTTGTGTCTGCTGGCAGCCGTGCTATTTACAGTATTCTGCTGCCGTCACTTGGACGATCTGCCAGCCTGATAAACTTGGTGTGTGAGAGCTTATTTTTAAAAGTTGATATGATTGTTTAGGGCAGAGGAGCAGTGGTCACATTCCGTCCACATTCTACATTCATTGTTGGGTTTTACAATAAAGAACGCTCGTAGAAAGCTGAGTCTGCACAATGCTATTTGCTCCCCCCCCAATGTCTTGCACGTCAGCTGGGGAACCAAAAAGAAAAAAAAAAGAAAAGTGTTTGACAATCTCGGTCCCAAAGTTGTGTTTTTTTTCCCTTTTTGCCAGCTAAAATAAATGGATAGAGGAGGAGAGCGAAGGAGCGTGAGTGGGGAGGCGAGGACCTCCCTACGGACTCCTCTATCTCCAGGCAAGTTTTTCCTGTTGTTTGATGGAGCTCAACCGACAAAGAGTTTTCTCACTGAGGCAAAGTTAACGGGAAGCAGCACATATGGTGCCGCTGGGTGAAAACATCTTATGCTGCAGTTTACCAAAAATCGGTTTCAGGGAGAGAAAACCAAAGTTGATCCTTTTCTGCTTTGTTGAAGAGGCCACAGAGGCCAATGGATCCATTTGTTTCAAGTTTATTGTTGGAGTGGGCAGGACCTTGATAAAAAAAAAAGAAAAAGCCTGTCTCTCGATGGAGCACATGTCTGCTGTCGGCCTGTTTACCTTCAGCAGAGGCATCCAGTAGGAAAATACTACAGTGGAATAGTAGCAGATGCATATTTAATGTGGTGTAAAGCATCAAAATCTAAACCGGTCGCTCTTGTAGTTTGTTGGTGCTGTCAGGTGCACGTCCCTGGACGTCAAAGGCTGCAAGCTATAATTTCTCAGGCTTTAATGTGTTGTCTACCTTACTGGCCTTCCTCTCCACTTTTATTTTCTCCGTGTGCTGTACAGTGATCGTTCTTTCTCGTGAGTTATCCCGTTTCTCCATCTTTTTTTTTTTTTTCTCTCCCCCTCCTGGGTTAGCTTTGCAGTCTAGCCTGTGGGCCCAGGGATGTTGTATTAATTAACTCGCCTCACTGCACTCTCATCAAGCTGCCGGTAAATGGCCCCGCTCCAAATTTCCCTCCCGGAGCGCACCGAGATGGCAGCATCCGTAAACAACTTCAAATTTACGGTGCTGCAGTCACAGCGACGAGGCCCCTGCTACTCCTTACGCTGAGGGAAGGCAGACTGGAGCGTGCAATTCAAACCCAGCGTCGCCCTGCACGCTGCTGTGTGGTTTAATATGTAAATGCTTTATCGTTAGAGTCAAACCGCCATCGCATTCATTTATTTCTCCTCTACCTCTCTGACATCTGTGATTTGCAATTGCTCCGTAGAACAAAGTGCAATCTTTTTTAATGCGCTCTGCAGTACAGAATGTGCCTATTGCTCAGCAGTGGAGCAGTCGTAAACAACTTTGTATACCTTTTACGTGGCATGATTAAAATGGCTGCAAATCTTTGTCAATATTAACATGGGTTTGACGAGCAGCAATGCAAATGACTCAGAGAGCAGTGGCTAACGAGGTAAATACTAGTGTGTTCCTGTATATCTGGGATGTCTGCAGTAATAAAGCTGGGCAGCTGAGGTAACTCAGGGTGGGTGAACACCACACACACCATAGTTCCATCGAATTTCAGAGAGAGTGTCTCTTCATTTCTATACACTGAGAATATAACCTGCACAATGTGACTGAAAAGCACAAAGTGCACTGACAATGGCTGCACAGTCACACAAACAAAATGATCACAAAGGAACTAAACACAAGATGCACAAAACGACAGATGCTAAACAACTGCCAAAGACCCAACAAATAAAAAAGGCAAACTGACAGAAAACTAAGATATAGAAAAAACAAACATAATTACATGACAGATGGGCAAAACAAAGATGCAAAAAGATAAGACCAGACAGTGTCAGGCGACAACACCACAAAAAAATGACCACAAAGAAGGAGCATCCACTTTTACATACACGCTATTAGAACAACTTTCACTTTCAATGTCAAGCACCTCCAATGCTGCATCCTCGCACCGAAACCAACACGAGTTGGTCAGGAGCATCTGAGGGAAATGAAATGAGCGTAAGAAACGGAGTGTGAGTCACACTACCAACACAACAGCTCTTCGTTCTGAAGGCCGAGCACAGAAATACACCGACCCAGCATCATCCATAAACAATGATCTGAGGCTTTTTTTCCTGTGGACATAGCTTCTGTCTGTTTTCTCTCTCGGTGGCAGCAGCGGGCAAAAATAGCCCTGGCAGAGACACACCCAGAAGAGAGTCAAATCAAACATCATTATTCCCCGGGTAAATATTGTGAAGAGATCTCATCTCCACTGGCTGCAGAGGAAATGAGGGACGAGGCGCGGCTCCTGATGCACTCTGGTCAACCCTAAATCACGCCCTAATACGGCATGTGCGTACAGAGATGCAAAGCTCACGTCCAACAAGACTTGACGCATTTAAAACCACACATCCGTCTCCATCCTCATACACTTTGTCACTTTTAAATTAGCTCTGCTGGCTTTGTGTCGCACCCTCGCTTTAGAAATTCCTGTCCTGAATTGTTCCACAGCCAAAGTGCAAAGGAAAATGAAATTAGAGCAGGAAACAGAAGGGGCTCTGCATTGCCCACCATTGTCATTCATATCATTGCCTGCAGTTGCTGTGCGAGTGGTGAAAATGGCCAGACCTGCAGCAGCTCCTCACTCTGTTGCCGCAATGAGAGAACTAGACGTGCATGTTGAATACAGCCACTGCTGCTACCGGAGTGTGATTCTCCTCCTTACCACAGATGATTTCTCGTAGATTTTACTAGAGCGCATACAATGACAGGCTGCGTCAACATCATAATCAGCACGGCAGTGTCAGCAGCTATGATTTATATTATAGTTAACCATGCACAACTGGTTGTGTTACACATGTCAGTGGCTCATTAGTGTGTCACATTAGACACGTCAACATTGGAAATAAAAGTTTGCAGTAACAACTAGTTGGTAATTTAGAGGAAAGGAGTTTTATTCCACTTTTAGCACAAAGGAGTTCCCCAAGGATCTATCTTTGGGCCTTTCACATTTACTACGCATGAAGTTGTAATAGTAATTTGTGTTCTATGTAAGCTCAGCATCAGTATCATCATGCTCAGGGTATAAACGCGTGTCATGAACCAATGACGCCTGATTTTCCTTTTTTTAAAAGTACATAAATGTATAAACACTAAACAAAAAAAGAATGAATTGTTCTTAGGACTTAAGGAATTGTGCATATGGTTGCTTTATAAATATACACACAAAGCTGCGTCTTTATCTTTCTAGAAAACATTGGCGTGTTACAACAGTAAACCTAAATGCTTTTGAGCAGTAAAACAACAGGTCACAAGTGGTTTTTGTACAAAAATATTTTTATACTTTGTTACATCAGTAGTTCTACAGAGCTTAATTGGACAAGCTATTGCAAATATTAGTTTATTTCTCATTGCACCACTGTCTGAATCTATAACACCAGTCTGATGTGAATTCTTTCCACCAGCAGGGGCCCCTAATGAACCCTCAACGCCTAGAGAAATGAACCCATTTTCAAAACCTATTGGCTGAAAAGCCTTGCTGCTTCAAGAAAAGCCTCCTTCGCCCATCACTGAAGAACAAGACTTGTCGATAGCAATCACTGGCAGAACAGCCTCTATCCCCGAGATGGGGGCTGGAGTCCTCAGTAGTTTCCTCCGAGCTGAAACTCATCTTTGATTTCCAAAGTCAACAGTCAGAGGCATGGATTTCCTCTCTGTTCTCCTCAGACTGCTGGCAGTAGCTGAGAAAAAAAAGCAGAGCGGGAGAGAGGAAGACAGGGGAAGAAGCTATGTTTTGTTGATTGCCGTCCTTGTGCCGGCGGCTTGCCACAGCCGCTATTCTTGGGGCTTGTTTTGCGTGGGGGTTGAGAGAGAGGAGAGATTTTGCCACGGCGCTGCAAAATGAGAAATGACACGGTTTCCCCAAACGTGGCGCCTCATCGGCCTGTTATGGATTAGTTAAGGCTGTTATTCTAATCTGTACCCCTTTTCTTCACTGCCTCATTATGGATCAGAGGTGCCAAGGCCTCATAGGGAGAAAAACATGGAGCGCCGTTATGAGTTGTTAGGGAAGATGGATGATGTCTGCTTGATGGAAGTCAGTGCTGATTTGACAGAGCTGGAGGAAGCCAAGCTCGAGCCGTTTGTGATGTAAGAACTTACAAATCCAATCACTGAACATGTTTGACCGTGGACTGGAAGAAATAGGAAGACAGCAGAACAAGGTCCTATACTGAGCCAGAGCCTTTGATGTCTGACAAATAGAAATGTGATGCAAAATATATTGTATATTACAATATTTAAGCCACACGGAATCTTTCGGTAGCAGCATTTGTGCAGAGCGCTTTAAAAAGGGGGGGGGGTCCCCATTTCCGTTGACCCTCAACATTTAATTAATTTCAAGCTGGTCAAAAATGCTACTCTAACTCCATTTCACCGTTTTCAACTTTGCAACTGACTCATTTGAATTTGTGCACAAACAAGGACCACTGATCACCACTTATCCTCTCAAACGGGTGCAACGCGTCGAACGGCTTGTTAAAAAGAATATTTCAGGGTGTGTTTAATGGAAAAACCTCACACAGAAATATGGCACTTGTGAATTTACCTGTGAGTAATCTGTGACACGGGGCCATTAAAGGGCTCCTATGCAAGTCACATAAAGGACCACTACTCATCCACTCCACCCCAATCAGCGTAAAGGCCTCTTCATTTAAAATGTTCAAGAGCGTTTCATTGGCGGATGAAAGACAATATTCTGCAAAGGACAAATAGTGAACTGTTCACTGTGCTCACTGTAAAACGGATGAATGTGAGCTGATTGATGCAGCGTCAAGTAGAAGATGGCAACTGGTTTAAGCGGTGAGTGAAACCATTTGCCACAGACACATAGGGGATTAAAATTCCCAAATTATATCAAGAGATTGTGTTGGAAATGGCTCCAGCGGCAGGAAAAAAATTGGATTCTTCATTTAAGAATACAGTGGATTTTAACGGTTCCAGTATTTTGTTCCAACAGAGAAATGTCCTGTGGCGAACGCGTCGATGCATCCCGCCATGTTCCGAATGTCACATGGATGGATGTGGAGCGTCACACATTGTACAAAACACTAAAAAAAATAAAAAATAAAAAAAAATGTTCAATGGATAATCATTATTTAAAGTTTTTCTGATACTGTGTTCTAACAAAGCAACTCGTTTCAAATAAAATTAAAACTTTTTTTGGCTTCAACCTTAAATGCTGTGATTTGGTGGGTTCACACAACAAACAGCCTACGTTTCAAAAAAAATAACATTGCCTTTATAAAGAAACTACAAACTGGTTAAGCAGCCCTGACACATTGGAAGTTTCTCATATGTTTAGAATTAATTAGAATTAGTCTAAGTTTGAGAAATTTACATGCGACATACTTCACCATAACACAATTTAAATAAAAAAAAATTGACACCTACCCATCCAAAGTTTAGCAATTTGTTAATATTTAAAGCCTAAAGCCTTTTATTACATAATGTAATAAAACCAGTGTTGTGGTTTGTCCAGATATGCATTTAACCAATTTTACTGTCAGATCCCATAAGAATTCGTACTCAATTTCGTTGTTTCGAACACTGCAGATCTGTCCTTTGTGCTCAATGTGGACGCGTCGTCATTATCAACATCATATTATCCCATTCACCTGAGCTCTCAGCGTACACAATAGGAGAAAAACGCGAGATGAAAAAGCCCATTTGTGCCTCGGTTCTGCTGTAAAGGACATTTTAAATGAGCGTAATAGAAAACCTGGTGGGCCATAAATCACATCAGCAGACAGGCCGTATGCAGATGTGATTACGTGTGCCTGCTGATATCAGCATCTTTGGGAAAAAAAAAAAAAAAAATGTACAAGCAGGTTTTATTTGTCCCCTGTCCCCTCATTGCACTTACCACACTACAGTATGTCAGGTTTCATAAGCTTTGAGGGGGGTGGGGTGGGGTTAGGCAGGTGAGGGCTGCACATGGGTGGCATGATAATAGAGTGACCCTGTCTGACCCTTTTCTTCAGCACCATCTGAAATGTAGGGTAGAGGAAAGAGGAAACGTATAGAGGACACGCTGGCCATGAGGGAGCTACGTCGCTTTACGAATACTGTACATCAAGGGCATACGGGACACAGGCTTTTTTTAATCCTGCAAAACGCAGCCGATGTACAGAGTTGGTGATAAACATGGAAGGAAGTGCTTTGGCCAGGACGTATGGGGATTTTTAGCTGGAGTGGGTATAACGACGTAGGTTATATTTAGGTTACCCGGAGACTTGAAACATCCTGTACGTATGAGAGTGATGAGCGATACGCTGGCGAGCTGTCCATGAATCGCCTCTGATCAGCTGCAGATAAGCAGTACAGCCAAAAAAAAAAAAAAAAAAAAAAGAAGAAAAGAAATGAAAAGAATGGCAGAGGATAACAGGAAATGTTTAAATGATAAATGGCTAAAATAATGTTGAGTGTAAACATGAACTAGAAAGCAGCTGAAACTGTTACAAGTGATGGAAAGTGATTAAAAAGGCTACAGTTAATTCAGTGTAGTCACTTTGTTAGTTTAGCCCCTTAACAGCCAAACATCACTGCTTTTTAAAAACATTAACTATTCCCCAAACATTAAGTGTATATTCTTCTGACAATACCTACGTGTACTTTAGTTTGCAGATTGGTTTTGCTACTTTAACAAATCCAGGTAAAAGTCAAATTGACTGAGGCCACGGGAATATGAGACACAAGACTGAGCCACAGCAAAGTATTTAATTTTCATTGACTGGGATTGAGGGGTTTCCTCAAGGACGCCGTGCTCTGCTCATTTTCCCTTTATCCCTGCGCAACCCACAGCAATGAGAAGGTCTTAGATGAGGGTGGAGTGCGGGACAAAGTGAACATCTTCTGATTTCCTGCATCAGGTGTTTTATAGTCAGTCAGCAATGACTCGCAGGTTAAAAAGAAAACAAGCAGAGGAAACGCTGCTTTACATCAAAAACACAGAAAAATGTGACACTGAGTTTTACTAAAGCCTAATCCTGTTTTTTTTCCACTCGCGGCACGTCAACATGTAGCCGAAACACGTCCAATCACGGTTTGTCTGCCATGATAAGACCAGGTTCAGCTGGGAGAAGAGCCTCAAACATGGCAGATAAGGACCAAACACAAAGCCCCTCACATCAATATCCTTTTTCCGGTAAAGAACAACAAACCGGCAAAGCGCCTCGCAGCCTTAATATTGACAGACGTGGCGCTTTTTAAACTGCAAAAAAATGACTTCACAGTAAAAAGTGCTGTCAGGGAAGATTACTTCTGTTCCAATATGTAGGCTAATGGAACAGTAAATATCGAACAGACTGAAAGCTTTTTAAGCAGCACACAGATTAGCTTCCTTATCTTCTGCGAGCCAAACGGTGCTAGGACGACGACATGATTGTCACGTCATATTGTTTTCATTAAACTGAGGAATGTGTGTCCCCCCCCAAGCAGCGAATACTTCACAAGAAAAGCAAAGCCAGCGTGTGTTTCTTCGGCGACTTCCATCTGTGTCCTTGCAGAGGCTCGAAACGGACGGTGGGCAGGGCGAGGTGGCTGCGCGGTGGGGAAGCGCACTTCAAAAGCAGCACATTTCATCTTCCGCAAGGCTGTCGGCCTCAAGTGGAGCATGAGATAAGGAAAATCAATACTCTATATCAGGCTTCTTCCTTCGAGCCTTGTGCTGCTCTTTGTGTTGGCACATTCAAGCCAGCGCCTGAACCCCAATTACCTGTTGAGGTAACTTTGAAAATAGACAGGCATTTTTTCAGACATTTAAACTCGAAAGCTGCAGAAACACGTTGCATTTAAACATTTTGTTTAACCTCCAAGCTGTGGCTGAGCTTAGTGTGTCAACTGTTAGATGTGGCAAACATTTAGTGGCAATCCAAAAACTGTTCTGAAGCTACTGAGAGAAGTACATTATACAATAGATGTGCAACAGAAAAAGGTTATTTCAAAAAGTTAGACTGACTTTTAAAGACATGCATTGCTGATATTGACAGAGTGGCACAAACCTTTTTAGCCAACAAGGAAAATGAATGATCAAATCCATTCAACGCTGCATTGCCCTTCAACTTATTTATTGATGTACTGAACATGGAAAAAATCCAAAGTATCCAAACACAAATTAAAGAACATGTACATCCTTTTAAATACTCAAAGATATTCTATTCCAAAAATGCTGTGAACCAAGTCTGACTATACAACTTCAAATAAATTATCATTCTGAGAATTGAGGGAGTGGGAGGGAACTTTTTTTTCATGCCGGACCAGCAGCACAATTTGTCAAGACCAAATCATCATGAGGTTACAAAAAGAAAACAAATTTTCAACAATGACAGGTCAGGCATGAAAAATGTAGTCTCTGCCCCACAGCAGCAAGTTTCACAAATCATCTAGACTTAAAGTTTAACTTGTACAAGTAACAAAAGGAGGAATAGAGAAACAAGAAAAAGCAGTTGCAAAGTTAATAGTATAATGCATAGCACACTGCTCATTTGAGGGGAAGCATGACTAGTAATTGGTTTAGATGCCAAGCAGGATGCAGGTGCAGTAATCAGTGCATCTACGGCTTCACCAGCCTCCGCCGTTTGTTCGAGAACCAATTTCGCTATCGTTAATGGAACTGCTTCGACGACCTTCCCCCGAAGTGAATAAAGCAATATACACCTTTTTACGATTTTAAAGACAGGTTATATGCATTACGTATATATATGAAGGAGGAAAAAAAAAGAAGTAATCAAATAGTTCAAAACTGTGGTTTATATCCATTCTTTACCACATAAATATATATCTATAATGCTTATATTAAAAAACAAAACAAATGTCTATAGTTTCTTAATACCTTTTTTTTATACAAAGCAAGACTATCTACAGACCAAACGACCAACAAATGATGCACTTTAATGCTAGTCCATGGGACAACAAATCAAGTATGTCAACTGACGGGAAACTGAAATTAAGCTTCATATCCAAAATGAAGAAACCACATACTCCATAACAGAAAAAAAAACAAAAAAGATATATATAATATCACACTTTCCAATGAAGTCCAAACTAGAACCAAAAGTCTGCCAAATAGTCAACATAAAGAAAAAAAAGAAAGACTTATTTACATAGCTCAAAGCTCAGGAGTAATCCGTTCTATTCTTCACACTAGTTTTTCCTCAGCTGCTGCCTTCATTGGCTTGTCAATCATACAAAGTATGTAAAAACCCTTATTGGTTGATATTTAGACAAAAATCAGTCTAATGATACATCGTGGGTACGCCACAAAACACCATGAGCTCCGTCTGAAGGGAATCCTTTAGGAAGAACTGATTTTTATCCCCCCCATTTACCTTTTAAGATATCTCCGTTTTAATTTTGCATGCACTTTTGCGAATAAACCTTTGTATTTTTGTCCCGCTTCCAAATGAAATTGGAAAACGAGTTGCGAGTCATAACAACCAGGATGACAGGGGACCCACAGATGATTTTACAAATGAAACCAGCACTGCCATTGATTCTATAATCTAAAGATAATACAAAGATCTCAAAAGGTATCTTTTACATCATAAATCTCTCCAGAAATTTCAACCACTGCAAACTTTCTTGTAAAGTTCAAAAGCTCACAAGGTGTCATATGAAGATATTTCTCAAAGTATCCAAGTCAAAATATTTTGTTCCAGGTCCAGTAAAAAGTTTCTCCAAATTTTTCTTTTTATAAAAATAGATGCTTTTCAAACCCACATCAAAGAGGTTCTTAGCTCTTTGGCAAGGTACTGCTTTAAGAATTTTTTTTGTCTTTTATCCATTAGGTTTACAATAAGCAACATTATGCAGCCAACCAATAACCAACTTATATTACAATAAACGGAATTACTTACAAAAACAAAACCGCAAATAGTTCAAAGTAAGTACTTGCTAACCACGGAAGGCATAACGCACCTAAGGCAAATCAGGACACAAAAATACAAAGAAAAATCACCACACATAACCTTACAAGACTTACTGTTTCAAAGCAGATGTGCAACAAAATGACAAACTGATAGTAACGTTTTAGATGGTCCATCTGTAAAGACAGCAAGAGAATTCAACATCACAGGCGTTAAAACCTGTAGTTTTTTTTCCTGTTGTAAAGTATATTAAGATTCAAAGCGTAGCAATAAAAGAAAAAAAGAGAAAGAAAAAAATTCACACTGTTGGATGCTAAATATCGTTTTTCTTCGTAACACTGATTTACAAAGCTGTTACTAATGTAGAAAGTTACGGTCGATACGCTTCCATTTTCTGTTTCTGCTGAGTTTTCTAGAAACAATCTCAGTGGTTATTAGGCTTTGTGTGTTTTGTTGGTTTTAAATGAGACTTGCAGCACTCTGTCCCCAAGACGGTATCCATTCAAACTGGCAATAGCCACCGCTGCCTCGTCGTAGTTAGTCATCGTGACAAAACCAAATCCTTTACACTTGTTTGTGTTGAAGTCGCGAATAACCTTGACGTTTGTGACGGCACCGAACGGCCCGAACATCTGCCAAAGGATGCTTTCGTCTGCATCTGGAGCCAGGTTGTAGACAAAGATACACCAGCCAGTGCCTGCGTGCCCCGGGATGTTGATGCCAGCCAGGCTGGTCACCCCATCAATGGCCATGGGGGAGAACCTGCAGCAACACACAGACAACATCGTTCAGGGCAAGGGCCGAAATGACAGATGTGGGACTTTTAAGACGTGGGCTCATGTTGTGTCCAACAGAATCGCTACAGAAGTCAGATCTGTTTAGACTGCTCTTACAGCTGGTCTTCACAGCCGCTTAATTTCATAAATCTTCCCAAAACTCATTAAATAAGTCATGACTAAATTCAGCTTTCCACACTCTAATTGTAGCTGTTTCTGAGAATATTCTTTCCCTACAAAAGACACCGCACAATTATTTCAACAAAAGTAAATACCGGCAAATTATAATGCTAAGTAATAAGTGCCATACGAATCAGAATTGTGCCAAGACTGGAACAAAAAAAATTAAATAAAAAAAGCATGCAAAAGCCCTGGCATTTGGCAAATTCAAAACACAAAATTCAGAGTGCATGGAAAGCCTATGAATTATTGCAGCAGGTGTCACGTAAGATTAGCTGCTCCAGTTGGTCTCTGGGAACATCCACCATGACAGGTGTGCTCCCAGCATCAAGAACCCAAAGAGGGATTTGACAACGAAGACGTCAGCCAACGAGCACGGCAGAAAGGAAATCACGAGTCTATTGTTGCTGGTGATGGGTCTTTGAGCTTCCAGGGGACTGGACTTCAATCATACTCGGGGAAGGATTCCTATAAAAACCTCAACTTAGACAAACTCATATCCTGAAAGATGCCTGACGCAACTTGGTTTAAAAACAGGACAGGCCTGTCCATAATAGATCAAGGTGAGAGTGTGGAGCTCAAAATACAAGTATGCAATTTTGTGAAATAACAAGTAAGCCATTGTAAAAACCTATCCTTTGTTATGGAGATGCTCCCTTAATCTAGACATGTTGTGACATTATGTCAAGATTAAAGCACTTCACTAGCCATATTTTATAGAGCCACTACTGACTTTAGAGAGCGACAGATTAGAACCACTCACAGCAGGAGACTGAAGTTTTGTGTTTGTGGTGTCAAACCTGGTCAGAATGACCAAAGTGTCATTACGGTTTGTCCAGCATCTGTGCGGCTGAGCAGCAGTGTGCTTCGTGTTTTATAGATTTTGTGCGGTTCAGTTACAGAGTCAGTAGATAACGGTCCTGCATCACAAAGGTGGTCTTCCACCCAGGCAGGAGCAGACTAGGTTCTTGTTCAGTGTCACATTCTAGTCGTACGTTTCTTTCACAGTGACAGAATCTTTTGTGAAGCCCAATTCAGGCATCGGCCTTCACTTCACTACTCCGCATACAAGCCTACAATCCGGCATTGTGTTCACATGCCAAATATTTACAGCGCGACTTGTTATGACAAACAGCCTGATTCACTCGCACCAGCTGAATTATGTATACGTTTGTTTGCAGAGAGCTAATTCATGCACCAATTCAATATGAAAAATGTTTTTCTTCACATTGAATTTGTGCTACCTTATGCAGTGTTCACTACCTACGCAATATTGCCAAGAGCTAATGCTGGAAACGAGAATTACAAAGTACATAAATTCTATCAGCTCAATAGAACCAACTCAATTAACTTCAGAATATCAAGATTATTAGAGACATGTCAGTCCATTTACCTTTTGACTCCATAGGCCATGTTCAGCAGATTGTCCAGCCTGGAAATAAAAAAATAAGTTCATTATATAAATACTCCTGGAAGTTGCTGATGCATTTGGCAGCATGACAGAGATGAGTAATAGTTCTGATAACTTTAACCCTCAGACTGAACTTGTTTATTAATATTCAACCTACACAACACAGCCAACATGAGAGTTTATACAGAAAGCACATGTTTGACTGTGAATGCTGCAGTTCCAATGTAATATACAGCTCTAAATGCTCCAGCATTTGCATAAAGTTATAAGTTTAATTCCAGTAAATTGGGTTTTTTGAGGATACCACTGAGGTCAATCAGTGGACTGAAGAGCAAATTCGTTTATGGATTAATTTCCACATTTGGATGATTCAATTGCTGCCCTGAACTTTTTTTTTTTTTTTTTGTAAAGTTTGCCTAGTCGTCCTAGAGTATTGCTCATCTCATTTCCATATTAGTCAAATTTTGCTCAAACCAAATTGTGTCATAGGCCTAACTCTGCAACAGGAGGAACACAGCAAAGTCAAGAACGTGAATATGGGAATGAATTTTTCTGTCCAGAGTACTGATGAGCTCCAACACAGAATATTTTTTTTCATAATACTGCAGTGAGACCATTAAAATGCTAATTTGAAAAAGCATCAGAGGGTCAACATATTCATCACCAGCAGTATTATCTAGGCTTGGCTCTAATCAGATTGAGTTTTTTGGTGTGCCCCTTTTACCTGAAGCGTTGTGCCTGCTGTGCGAGGGGTCCTGGGTACCTTCGATTGGGCGACTGATACAGCTGGGACAGCAGGGCCTGGCTGGTCTTCTGGCTTGGGTTGTTTGCAAATTTGACTGTAATGGGCTCGGTGGCTCCGGGCGGCTTCTGACAATTCAGACCCTTGATTGCCTCCTCAGCCTCGACTCGCCGGTCAAAACGAATAAAGCCAACCCCTCTGGAAACACCTGTGGAGAGCGTACGGTCATAAGATTAGTGACGGCATGAACTTTTATGAAACAGCTTAAAAAAAAGTTGTTCATTAGACACCAATTTACCCCATTAGTCATGTGATTGCAATTGCTAATCATTTTACCCTGAAACTAAACCAACCGGCCATGGTGGCAACATTATGGAATTTTATTTAAAATCTGAAACAATACACAAGCACTTAACTGGCATTACCACAAAGTGTAGGAAAAGCGATCCACATTCAGAATTACTGCAGATACCAATGGTAATGGCTAAATGTGATACAAGAAAAGATGCGAAAACCAAAAGAAAGGCGAGCAACAGCAGGTAGAAAGACTCAAATCTTCAGCAACAGCAGGACGCTATCAAACAGCAGGGAGAAACACAAGGCTCCCACTGCAGACTTACAAAGATGGCACAATGACACTGCAATTGAGCATTGTTATCGAGCTGCTATACAGCTTTTCAGCGTAGCCAACTAGCCATTGGGGGTAAAAGCCAACATTTCATAAAGCCAGTTCTCCTCAAGCAATAAATTGCTGCCAACAGATGTTATCATTTAAACATGATTTGCTTTATCTTATTTACTTCCTGCTGCCCTCTTGGGGGATCCATGCATGTGTTTTGGCCCTTGTTTTCTTCTTGCTGCAGACAATGAGCCTACAGCATCAGTGTCTTCACCAATTCCCAAAAATAATAAAATAAAAAAGGTTGCTCATCATTCCCACATTGCTGGTGGTACCTGTTGTTGCACAATCATTTTGATGCATTTCTGTGCTTGTTGTCCATACAGTCTTGTGTTTCAGGGTCTGTTAGTTTTGTTCTAATAACACTAAAGTAAAACAGAGTGAAACAAGTGTGTTTTTATGTTTGAGAAACAAGGAAAACCGATCCCAGAACGGGACAGAATGACTGGGCAATGTCTTAATGAAAGATCCTGTTTAAGGGTTCTGCTTCCACATGACATCTGAGAAAGAGAGAAATGCTCAAAATGCATTTCATTTGTCATAAAACAAGCATTGCATGTACACCTTTGGGAATGGAAGAGAAAGGCAAGACAAGGGAAGTGCACGCAGAAGGGACATTGAAGTCGAAAAAGTTATCAAGCATCGAGTTCTACTACTTTACACCCATTTCATATTCTATCCATGTATGCATATTTATGAAGACCTCTAGTGGAAAATTACATTTTGGGGACCTCTGATGCATTTCTCAGGCCTGACTGTCTCATTTTGTTAGCGAATCACTAGGGAAAAAGAGGCAAAGTGGAACAAAAAGAGGGAGAGGAAAGGGAAAGTGGTCATGTTCTACTCACCAGTCACCTGGTCCACCAGAATGCGTGAGGTAATGATGCGTCCGTACTGAGAGAAGAGCTGCTCCAGTTCTTTCTGAGTCATGGTTTTTGGCAAGCCGCTGACATACAAATTGGCATCTCTGATGGAGGCGGAGCTTGGACGCGCATAGGAAACCTGCAGGCAGAAATTGATCACGTAAAAAACACCAGTACCATGACCAGTTTCAGCAGCACTCACAATAAAGAACTCCGTTTTAATACAAGTTGTCAGCTCAGCTTTGATCAATGCACTCACATTTAATGCAATAAAATATCCCTGAAATTAAATGTCTCATACCCCAAGTATCTTATGACACCACCAAGATAGATACATCAATGCTAAATGTTTTCCAATACAATAAATCACAGCTTCTGCAGAACAGCATTTGAAATACATGTAAATAGGAAAATTCCTCTGAGGTGTGTTCAGACTTAAAGGAAGATGGAGAAGATGCTTTGAAATGCAAAGAGCATGAGGTTAAATGTTTATACAAGGGAGCAGGCTGAAGTAAAAAAAAAAAAAAAAAAAAGAAAATCATGTGTTGAGATGTCTCTGCTGCCATTGGCCAACATTCCATAACTATAAAATATAAAATAAAACTATAAAATTTGTTCAAATATAGTAAAACTAAAATTTTTTAGGGTCAACCACAGATAGGACTTTTGGATTGTTGTGGCACATGACTGGAGTAAAAAGGGAAAATTGTTGATAAAAACAGTGTGCTTCTATTCATTCTATTTCTATGCCAGATTGTTCCCATTTTATCATTATTTGAGATCTACCAACAATGGGGCGGCATAATCCGCCTGCTGCACTGTCTGTGTTTATCACCCCATTTATGTCTCAAATTTATTGGCTAAATGGACAGTGACAAATAAGTCCTTCCAGAAAAAGTTAAACTGGCACTTTTCCTGTCCATCAGCTCCTGACAGAGATAGATGCAGCACCAAGCCTGTCTAGACCACTCTCATTTAAAAATAAATTTAACATTTCTTGAAAATTGCTATAGACAGCAGTGTGGCAGCCTCTTAAAACGAACCTCACCCATTCCTGTCTCTAAAGTCAGAACATATTTGAGAGCCAGGGCTAGATAAATATGCAGCATAAATCAACATTTGCCCATAAATAGAGCATAAATCAAGGGGTAGGGGGTGGCAGAGAGTCATCTACCATTTCTCGTGGATCAATACATCATTACACCAGAGTAGTCACAAATTCATTTTTCTCAGTGCACCATTACATTTTCACTCTTGCAGACATTTATACAGCACCATGCAGGCACCCATACAGCCTAAATTTAGGAGCTGCCGTGCAAGAATGGCTTGGGGATGGTTATGTGGACGACTAAATGAGAATCACAAAAAGGAAGAGCAAGAAACAAGTGCAGCTGGAAAGTCTGTTGCACCTCGCTATTCCCTCAGTTTTGTGGCTGCAGATTCGAGTGACTCGACTGTAAATCAGCTGAACAAGAAACACAACTGTATTTAATTACAGCTGTGGAAGTGTTAAATGACCTTATCTCAGCTACACCACTCGGCAATCTTATGCAATTGATTGTAAGAAAAAAAAAATTAAACCTTGAAAAAAAAAATTCTTTTGTGCTCTTAGATTACCCTACTTTGTCACTCTACCTCAAAGGGGAGGCTGACAAAGTGAACGTGAAAGCTTAAGCTCCCTTTCCTCAGCCAAGGCAACTCCCTCGCCTCTCATCCCTGCCTCCCTCCCAACCCTCACCTTCACACTTCATTTGATGCTAATATTTGCAAAGTATATTCCTCTACCTCACTGGGGTTTATTTGCACTTCTGACAGAGCAGCTAGAGAATTTTGGATGTGTGAAATATATATCTATAAAAGTTGCCATGTTCTACTTTCAGATGCTTGAATTGAGAAAAAGATGTTCTGTTGGATTCACAGTAATAAGGTGGCACAGCTCAATAGTCCACATCACAATATTTTAGTGTTAAATACAGACATAATCAAGCGTACAAGTTACATTTGGTGAAATTCAAACACGATTATCAAAACGTGTATTTTTGCCCACAGACATTTTCTTCTAATACCCCACTGCCTGATGCGAGCAGGGATCCAGCTAGCTTCTTGTAAGGCCAGTGTGGAAAAAAATATCACATCCAATAATCTCGCTCCACCATCCACAAATCCTGCAGCACTATATGAAGCAAACGAGTTTTCCCCACCAGCACACTGAGTGCTACATTGCCTGATGAATGCTAATGGAAGCCACCTCCCTGTAAAGGCATACAGCAGTGCTACGGCACATGCAACCATAGAAACAGTTCTGCTCTACTTGAGGCCCAGGCAAAGCCGCCTGTGCCCAGATTAACAATAGGCTCCCCCCCTCCCCACATTTCTCCAGCCTCATTATGCTTTAACTCCAACCCAGAGAGCTGGACATGGATGGCATATCTTGGATTTTTGCAACTAGTCATTAAGGCTTATAGATTTCAGTGAGTTGAATTCAACTGATTAATTCTTACAGGAGATGGGAATTCATGTTGATGCCCGTTGCCAATTAAAAGGGGAAAAAAAAAACCCAACATCTTACCTTGATAGTCTTGGTCTGAAGTCTCAAGCCATTTAAAGTATTGATGGCTTTTTCTGCGTCCTTCGGGTCCACATAATTCACAAATCCATAGCCTAGGCTCTGCCCTGCAATCACAAGATCAGAAAACACAGTCAAAAATCACATTTGCAGAAACTGTAGTGTAACTGCTGCATACAAACACTACTAAAGACGGGCTAATAGCTGGCTTTATGGCTAATTGGTGAATGTCAATGTAGCTTTTTTCTGAATGAGTCAGATGAGCAGTGTGCAACAACAAAGAAACGAGCCCATTCCCAACACAGATGCTTTACAGCCTAAACTGACAAATTCTAACACTTCTTAAATGAAACATGCTCTCACAGCACATCACCTCTGACACAGTACAGTCGCAGTGGCTTAACGCGTTCTCCTCCCCCAACGGCTTGTCTCTAAAATGTACAATAGATTGACACCCACTCTTTACGTGCATAGAGACAATTCAATTTCATTCTACCCACACTGCTGGGTCTCTTTGCAAGTCCACTGCTGGTCAGGTTCACCAGCTCATGCAGCTTCAGCATATTAATATGGTACAAAATTAAGTTAATTTTTTTTCAGAACTTGGCATGATATTAACTGAATTAGATAAAGTAAATTTCCTCCTCCTTCCCAGATTTAGAGAGATAAAACAGCTTATGTGTTGCAATGATGAATCAAAAAGAAAGGATTCACACTATAAAAACATGCAAATGCTTACGTCTCACATTATCAGTAACAGTGTAAGATAAATTAAAATGCTTTATGTATTTGACACTGTATGGTAAAAGGAAACTATCAAATATTGCTTCTGCAAGTTTCTCCAAGTTTGCATCCTGCACTATGTTCATGGCTGCCCTATGTCCAGCCATGATCAAGTCAAGTTCATCAACTTTAATTTCACCTTGCATCGTAAAGCACAACAAATATCAACTATACATGTTCATATAACCGAACAAGCTTCCAGCGGTCATTAAAAGGAGCAAAAGACGTACCAAGTTTCACTTTCAGACAGTACGACGCCCAGCATAGAGTAAAAAGACGAGTTGTCTATAATGGGAGGAAAATGACACAAAAAGATGCTGTTGCAGCAGCCAAAGTGAGAACATTTAAAGCAAAGAGTAAGCATGCATCTCTCTGGTGATTACTTAACATCTGCTGTAGTACCAGTACACAGATGTAGGCTGGCTTAAATCCATTGCCACAGGGCCAAGGGAAAGACAAAAGCAATACAGTCTGGCGGGGATAGGTTTTTATGTACTGCTGAAATTGAAATCAGCATCATTTCTGAGAGATGACTTGGAGGCTTTGAATAAAATTAAAAGGGTCTATTTTTTTCCAACTGAGTATATAGTTAGTTTTTGCTGCCCCAATTTAAGCTTTTATCTATTAAAATGCATTTTCTCAAGTGCTCGTTCCACTGGTTTATGTGCAACAGTGACCAGTTATCTGCCACCAAACAAACTTTAACTGGTTTGTTTGACTTTTACTTTGTCAAATGTCCAGTTTTACAAGACATCTACTGCCAATACCAGAACAAGGTTGACAAATGTTCACCATGATCTGACGGACCAGGACCCAAGTCCATTTCTGCCCAGTGGATCTGAATTAACAGTGAGCCTAGTAGCAGATGCGTTGAGGCAAGACAGAAGTAACTTCTTAACTTATTATCTTTTGATTAACACTATAAATTTAGAATTATTGGAGTCAAGAGTCAGATGTTAAAGAGGATGAACACACATAGCACTTTGTTACAAAATCTTTTCCATGAAGATTAAATGCGACTTAATGTGAATTATTCGTCACTGGATCTGGTCTTTAGTATTTAACTAGACTGGTTAGGTTCAGGTATATCTTCAATACAGGCCTGTTTCCAGATTTTAGTAAAAGCATCTAGTGCACAAAATAAAAGACTGCGCAGGCCAATTCCTTAGAGAATGCCAATACTGGAAACACCTTTGCAGTCTCATAACCAAACAAAAAGGAAAGCATTTCACTTGTCTTAAGTGAAAAGCAGAAATTAAATTCCACTTGGAAAACGAGACACTTGTGTTAGACTGCAGATATTTACAGTAAATACAGCCTAATGCCACACAATCACAAGATCTCCATATGGGCTACACTGCCGATGCACATTTTTAAATTCTCATGCCAGGATAATCGAAAATAAATGTTTCTATTTTTAACCGTCAATTATGTATAATTCTTTAATTTCAGGGGAGAAAATGGACAGCTGTCTAAACAAAAAAAAAAACAAAAAAAAAAAAACAAAGTACTTCACACAGTTTACAAAAATAAGCCTGGGTAATATTACCATACCATAAATAAAATCCCCTTCTACCGTGATTCAACCCATAACGAAAAAAAAACTTTGCAACGAGGGAAGAAAAAACAAAACCTCACTTGCAACGACCTTCTTTGTACATTCTCTAAACACCGAAGAACACTACGAACAGCTGTGCACCAGCAAAAGTAAAGTTGACCTAAAGTAACTCTATATTGGGCTCTGAATGCTTCCAACAAACAGGCCCCACACTCTACGGTCCCCGTCAGACAGAGCTGGCTCACACAATGGCTTCTACTTCTGCTCAGAGTGAAGCTCAAACACAAGACCATTGACCTGTCTGCTTGCAACACGAAGAGGAAAATTATACCAAAGAATCTTTCTTTGGTCTTTATTTCACAGTAGCCATTACTCAAACTTGTTCCCTGGCAGAGCCCACACATGCATGCGTTTCCTAGGAAACGGCAACAGCTTCCGTTGCCATTGTAACCTCCAGAGAACTAGTTGTGCTGGCGTATGAGTGACAGCAGAGAAAGTAATAATGTCAATTTAGTGATTTAGGCCCCCCGCCCCCAAACACACAATGTTCAAAAAGAAACAAAATCTAATTTGACATACTGCTCCAAACATTTCTCAAGCTTGAAAATACTGGTACCATTTGTTCTGGGGGGAGGGAGGGTGGGCAGCAAATCTACAAGGTCAAGCAGTCAGATCAGATCCAACTGCATTTTTTTCTGCTTTTAATTTAAAGCCTATTAATGTTCATCAGATCACCTAAAATGCTTTATTTTCAAGCATTTCCATCACTTGGGAACAATCTGAAAAACAGTCAGTTATATTTGTCAAATTTTAATCTATTTCTACTGGACACATACAGTATCACTGTCTTAAGAACAACTCGCTTTGTTTAGTTCCTCACATTTAAGTCACTTGGAGTGCTATGCTTACACTTCCACTAAATATGCAACTCATTAAGCATGAGTATGTCCATCAAAGCAGATGGTGCTAAAGGCTGATTTTAAATAAAGACAGTCAATTCAGCTCAACCTTTTGCACACAAAAACATTTCATACGCACAACAGTACTTGGCATGTCACAATGTCATGTCTACGTTCAGGAAAGAAAATGAGACCATACGACAAACATCAGCCTTGGCTTGTGGTCTACCGCTTTTCTGCTTGACAAATATGAAAGCTTTTATTTATAGACTACAGCACCACTCGAACGGAGCTTCCACTTAGTTGGATCTTAAAACATACAACAGAAAAGCTCTGGAGAAAGCCAAGAGAGGACAGTACAGAGTTTTTAAGCAACAGCAATAATTTAGATTAACATACTTAAAGTACTTGACACTTGCAGAGTTGAGCTGTTAGAGTTTTATCAATCATGCAGAGACAGACTTGTGCTATACATACACACACTTGTACATCTTTCATCTTCATTTAATTAAAGGTGATACTGCAAGGAGCAAAACCTTGAGTTTGAGTATAAAAAAAAAGAAAAGAAGAAACTATAATTAAAGTTTAAGCCTCTTAGTTCAAAAGAACGGCAGTTCTCTCTGCCCTTCAGCCACTGTTCAGTCAACTAAGGCTCCTGATGTTTCGCCACAACAAGGACACCAGATGTGAGTGTAAACATCTTTAAAAAAAAAAAAAAAAAAAGTCTGTAAGGCTCATGTCACCAAGAAAATGCAGTCTAGGTGACCTTGACCATAACAATAGGATTCCATCAACCTCCTCAGCCATCATGTACCCTTGACACAGGCCATGTCAGCATGTGCCTCCGCCAGCTGCATTCCTATTAAAACCCAAAATCCATTTGCCAATCTGCTACTTGCCCAACTACAAAAGGCAATTAACTAGAATGTACCTTAAAATTCCTCCAATACCCTCGCCCAAAAAAACAAGGCAATATTAAAAGAAATATGTAGCACAGTTTCATACAGAGCAAGTTCGTAACACTCCTCGTTTTTATGATCTTTTAAATTGCGAAGTCACGAGAATTGGTTGCACTGCAAATTCCTGCTTGATAGGCTTTGTCATGGCCCCTACTGTCTGCAGACAGCTTGATAATTGGTGGGAATAATTGGGTTAGTACATGTGAAGGGTAAAACAATAAATAAAACCCGAAAGCTAAGTAAACAGATGAGTTACCTGTTATTTTGTCTCGCACTAGCTTACAGGACTCAATTTCTCCGATGCTCCCAAACAAACTCTTCAGCTCCTCTTGGGTCATGTTCTGAGGCAGATAGTTGACTATCAAGTTAGTTTTACTGTCCTCTATGCTCCCTGACTCTACAGGCGAGGAGCAGTTGTTTGAGATTGTTGCAGGACCGTTGTTTGTGTTGTTGCAAGTTGGCCCATTGGACAGCTGTGTTTCCATGGCAGCAATTACCTGCTAAAGAGACAAAGAAAAAAAAAAAAAGGATGTCAACACCACATGCAAAAACAAAGACCAAAATGCCAACACAGTTAAAAAAGGACACTCTTCACACATTGAAACTGTTTTTTGGGAATACTAACACCTGGTGTTTTTTTTTAAACTTACATTTTTCAAAATTCTTAACCCCAACACAAGTTGCAGTAAATAGGCAGCAAATATCTCAAAGTGTTCCTATTGCTTGTTGTGCACTGCCATAGTCTAGTGCAACATTGATCAGACCAATTTAATAATTAGAGGCTGTAAAATTGATACTTGCCTACAAATGGGGTAAAGTTTTATCAAGATATAGATATATATAAATAATGGGTTTATATTTGCACTGCTACCCCAAGGAGGAAAGAGTGAAAACAAAAACTAAAAAAAAAAAAAACTGCACAATGAATTCCTTCTGCTACTCATAGGCCCCCAGAAAGCAACATGTCTACTAACGTGTCATAGCATCACCGATTCAGCAACCATCAGTACGCTAGCATCAGACAACTTGCCTTAATCAATACAGGCATCAATTAAGGCAACCAGCAACAAGTTCATGTATGAAGAGTCATCCTTTGTTAACAAGTTCCCCATGTGGAGAAAGTAGATCACAACTATGGATATTATTCTTATGCAGTTGTGGTAATTTTGTACAAAGGGCCATAATTTTAATAGGTTTAGACCATACCAATACAGTCAAACATTAACAGCTTGCTTTTTATACACAATCCTCCCCAAAACAAAACAAAAGCCTGAATTCCAAATTGAAAACAATTAATTTGATCTGGATATTGCTATCACAGAGCTAACATCATTGGTATGGCCTGAGCACAGATAACCAAATAACTGGAAAGTAAAATAAAGTGCCACAGACCCCAGTCCAAGGCTCAGATGCCCACGAACCACTTCTAAGCAGAGAAGCCACATCGCACAGTCTGACTGCCATGTTAGTTTGGAGTTGCCGTCTGAAAATGTGGACACAAAGTACTTCATGTTAGATCAACAAGAACACAAGCAACAGTCAGAGGTGATCACATGTCATTGTTGGGAGAGCATGTGAACAAGGCTATAGTCTTTGAACTAGCTGTTCATGCAGATTGGCCTAAACCAGGAAGAAGCAAAAGGCAAGGTTTCACTTCGTCACAATTCATCTTCAGTAGAGCAAACAGCAGAACCGAAAAGTGCAGTGTTCAGTCTGATAGAAACCAGAACAACAAGGACAAACAGCATGAGGAATGACTAAGAATGGGTGGTAGTGCTGAAATTAGGAACCGCAGATAAAACCTTCTCCTCAGGTTGCTCACATTTAGCGGCAACAGAGATGAAGCTCAAGTTACACAGAGACCATCCTTCATTTGTTAAATCATGAAATGAGTTGTGAGCGCACATGGCACTAAAACTAAGCCACAATTAAAGATATCATGGTACAAATGCATCTGAAAGAAGCACCACTAACACACAAAGCAAGAGATGCACAACAAAAACTCAGGCCAGCAACTAAAAGTGTATAGTGAATCTGCAAAACCAGCTGAATATAAAAAAAAAAAAAAAAAAACATTTTCTCCACTTTAAGTCAGGATTTCTAACTACATGTTAACAGAACCACGTTAAATATCTGTATGAAGCATGTATATCCTGACCAGTAAGCCAACTTCTTGTATGTACATGTTTAATGCTGTGCTTGTCAGGCAAACAATAGGAACATAAAAAGCCATTTCTTCAGACTATATTTTGAGACTACCACTTCCCCTCCATCTGTGCATACATGGACATCGTTTTATCAACTCTGTGGTCCTGTTACAGCTATATGTTCAGGTGGAAGTGTTTTTTAAAAAAAAGCTGCAGAGAAAACTGAGCATTTATTGCCCCATTTATCAATTTGCTCCACCTTGCTGGTTGCATCTAGTGAAAATGTCAACTTGCTTCAACTCAAATGCAAATTGATTTTCTCCACTCAAGTGGTGAAAACAGCAGCTGTCAGGAGGACAGGCATAACCCAATAAAACTGATAAATTTTAAAGGGTGGGATCTCAAACCAGGGTAAATGTCATTTTTAGTGTTTCACCAAACCCAACCATAGAGAAGGGATATAAAACCATCACTGTGACTATATAAAAAGCAAAAGACATTATGTTTGTTAATCTATCATGAATGCAAGATGTTTTTCCAGAGAAGATGGTATTTTCAATGACACAACTTTTGACTCCTGGCCTCTTCAATTCTAAACTCGCTGCAGCTCTGTGTGTCACAGCTCAGGTGTCAACATAAGCGAATCGACAATCCAGGAAACAGCTTAATGTCAGTCAAGTCGAACAGCTATAAGTTTGAGCTCTTATTTGACTAGAAAGCTCAGTATGGAAAACTGCAAGGGCAAGACTTTAGTCCACTTATGGTTTGACTAGGATTTAAAATGTATTCAGGTGCATCTTTTAACTAGATATTTAAACATATCTCCTCTCAAAGAGTTGGTGTTTGCATGGCAGTAGGATAAATGTGCTTTATTTTTGCCAGAGCTCACAATTAAAATAATCAGAACAGAATGGTCTGCACTCATCAAAATGACATGCTGCCAATAGCTTTGTTAATTATTTTACACTCTCTCCAAAGTGCACAAACATTGTACAAGAAATGGCAAAAATAATACATTGGCAGAAATGTGTTATGGAAATTCAAATTTTACTCCAGATATTGATGACTCAAGAAATCCCACTTGTGCTCATCCTTATTTGTAGCACTACATTATTTGAATACAGAAACAAATACATTGTTTTTAAATAACATCTTCACATTTAATAAACCCTAGGCATTCAGACCAAGATCATAATTTGCCCTCTAGGCACGCTAGCCTCGTTACAGTTCTCTAGAAGAATAAGCTGTATATTGCAGGTGGTCATTTTTAGGTGCAAATGGCAGTCACACAACATTGCTCATGTCTGACAATTTTGTGTTCACTTCCTGAAGCCATGTGTAAAAAGACTTAGGAACTTGTTTCTACATAGCTGAATTGAGAAAGTAACAACGCCACATATTTAACTGTCCAATCATATGAATATGAATATGGAATGCAGGGCACTTGGCCTCATGTTTTAAGGTTCTGAATGCATTTTATTTAAAACGTACAGCCAAACGTAAATATGAAAATACATGAGTAATATGAGTCACTGGCATGTCCCTAAAAGTAGGTCAAAACACTGACTTAACAAGCAAAAATAGAAACTAGAGTCAAACAGTAAAAGCATCTTCCCCCCCACACAACCTTTTCACAGATGAATTTCATTTACTTTGAGAAACAATAATTCTAGAGCGTGTGTAATTGAGATGTGGATTATAGCAACATTTAAAGTCTCAACGAAAGACAACGGTCAAAGCCCCGCATTAGGTTGACTTGCTAAACTGGCGCAAAAAAAAAAAAAAGCATTTTTAACGAAACTTCCTCAAACATGATTTATTAAGGACACAAGACAGAAGAACTACAGCTACAAATACTAAGCATCAAAGCTTTGTCCACATTTAGAATGGCCAATTCTCCTAAAGCTAAACCGCATCTCTCCACCTGCCACCCAAGAATCTTTACTACAACTGGTAACCCAGGCATGAGTTTTATCCAACTGAACTCAACTGCCACAATCTTCCAGGGCACGAGGACCAAGCATCTAATAGTGTCGAGTCTGCGGCAACTGTTCATTTTACCTGGTTTAAATTTGTTGCTTTAATGTTAACTATCATTTTCAATTTGCCAGGAAATCACATCAACACCAATGTTTTTTGTCATGAGGGTTTTTTTCATATCGTCAGAAGCTACAACCATGGGAACTGATGCCGTAGGGTTTGTTGTAGTAGTAGCGGTAACAGAGGCAGCAGCAGAGATTGTTAGCATGTTGTGCTGTTCACAGCTGCATATACTCCCTCTGCAGGTATGACCTAAGGCCATGATAGAAGCAATTGTGTTTTTACTCTTAGTGAACTTCAGACAGCTACAGTCTTACAAGTGTGTAAATATATACATACAACAATATGTATATGGCATTTCAAGGGAACAAAACGCAAAGAACTGATTCATTACACCTGACTATAGTAATGACACTAGACAGTAAAAGATCTATGTCAGACAAAAGCAGTAAGTCTGATATTTGAATTAAGGTTGAAAATATCCTCTAATCAAATTGTAGTGGGAAACTTAGTACCGTTTTAAAATGAAGACTAATTACAGCAATAACAATCAAGAACAAAAGCTGAACAAGGTTTTTGTTTGGCGAGGTGGATTCACTGGGGTCAACTCAGGCACTCCTGCTGCTCTTTCCATGTGTGATTTGTCTCAAGTAAAACTAGTTGGCAACTGCAAATAATAACCACTGCATGCACATTTAAACTTTGTTTTGTTAACATGACAAGGACATTAAAAATAATTAGTAATAGTAAGCCAAAATTCTCATTCAATACCAAGTAGTTATCCACTCTGCTGGCAGCCTCCTCCACATGCACAGCAACAGAGCAGGCCACAGGAGAACACACTGTTAAAGAAAATGGCTTACTTCAATCTCTATTTCATATGTTTCACCTTTTATTCTAAGTACAAAGCACAAACATTGGCCATTGTCCCATTTGAGATTTTGCCACAAGGCACAGATATTTCATTAGATAGACACTTGGAAGAGGAAGCTTGGCAATACGCCTCTACCCAAAAATTTCAGTCAAGGTTTCATTGCACGCAGCCAGCAGCTTTTGTTTTGCCAGACACAAGCCCCAAAGAAATGCCACAAGGATTTTTTTTAAGCCACCCCCCCAATATTAAAGTTAAGATAAACCCATCCTCCTTCACATTTTAATTCCACTGCATTTTAGTACTCTTTAAAGTGTAACGGGCATGGTTGATTGTACTCTCCGATCCCAAAGCCTTCTCAAAAGGATAAGAAACGCCTCTTTGTATGTTTGTATGATTTTGTACAGTGATTCCCAATAAAGTTAACACATTTGAGCCCAGAAGTTATTTAAACTGAGTTTAGCTTTACTTTACATGCGTGGTTGAAGAGTACAAATCTTTTGCAGCCCCTGCCCTTCGACCTCTGGAAGTGGTGGTGCCAGATGTGTTTTAGCAACTTGCTCATGCTAATCAGAAAAGTGACCAAGTGGGTGTTCGAAAATGTTTCTCAGCTGATACAGAATCAATTACAACCTTAATAAATTTCATACCCATATCCTGATCAATCTAATGGGCAGTTAACTGTTGTAAGATTTTTTAGGCAATTTTACTAAGCAAAACATTTAATTTCTTGGCACCAGCTTATTGAAAGTGAGATTTTCATCACTGTAAACTGAACATTTAGGGCAATATTTAAAATCAAACTGAACAAATAATAGAGTTGTTTCATGTAGACATATGTAAAACATGTGAGACACCCAAAACCAAGAATACTAAAGATGCTTTAGACAAACATAACATTTTGTACTGAAATAATGACAATTAAAGACAGTATCACACAGCCTACTAGAACAGAGACAAAAAAAAAAAACAAACTGCACATCCACAGGTCCGGAGCATGCCTAATAATATTGTTAAAGGATTCATTGATTACACAGCGGTGCCAGCTGATTTACTATCAATTTATGTGATTATATAGAGATAGAGACTACTTTAATTTTGTGACCATTAATCAGATTTTGTAATAAATATTTAAAGGGACAGAAGCCAATTCACAGATTTGCATAAACTATAAAAGTTAAATTAAACCTGAAGCATTCAGTGATACCCTTGTGTACTCATGTGGCACTCTGCACTGGGGGGGGGGGGGGTGAGTAGGCACGAAACTCCGCTACTAGCTCCTCAGAGGATTACACTGACCAAGTATGCGTGACAAGCTGCAGAGTGAAGAACTCCAGAGTATGCGCACGCTGACACGCACGGCCTGTCCTTGAAAACTAAAAGCCCACAAGTAACGGTTCAAAATAACTTCGCTAAAAACACAGATGTGACTAGTCCACCCCAACACACAAAACACTAAAGTGTACAACTGCAAATGCTACAGACGGTGCAGCAAAACTACTTTTATCTTGAAGGAAAAATTGTGCAGTAATGCGACCCATTAAATACTTTGAATTATGTTTTACGCACTAATTATACTAATAAGGGTACACCGTTTCTCAGCAGGCCACACCTAAAAACAAGCCTGGGTGCTTTTTTTATTGTCATTAGCAAGACAGCTTTCTTTAACATATTAGCTAAAACATAACTGTATTTTTAATATGACAACATGCACCCTGACAGTAACGATCTATAGTGGGCAGAGTCATGAGAGCAGAGTAGTTATGCAGCAGCTCGCCTCATCCCAGCCTGAGCGTGTCAGAATAATGCAGAGTGTGATGCAATGAGAGTTCTGCCTCAAATAAAATTCTGATGGTTTGTGTTGCACAAGAGACTGCAACACATATTTATCAATATTGACTTCTCCTGAAATTTTCCACCAGAGGCATTTTCAATTCTGTCTGACATGACACTGTTCAAGAAATTTAAAAATATAAACTACAAAGTAACTGCTAGTGAAAATTTACACACAGTTAATACTGGGGTAGCTGCTTCTTTAGTTTTCATTTCAATAAAGTTTGACTATTATGAGTGCACTAGTCAATTGTTTTAACAATTTGTTAATATACCAGCACTGAAATGGATCCGTTTTAAATCTGAGCTACTCAGATTCATTTTTAAAATACCAAGCAATCCATGCAAAGTTGTCAATATAGATCACTGAAAAGGATGCTATAAAAGTAAAATCACAAGGCAATGTTTTAAATGTTGACACCTTTAACAAAAAAAACAGATACTGGAGCAGATGCTACTACAGTAGACTGAAATGAGTTAAAAAAAAGAAAAAAAAAAGGCTGACAGTGTGGTGTGTAAAGCTGGGCTTAATATTAGGTGCTGATGCTAGTGCTGCAGAGATGCCCGAAATAACAGCCAGCACTGCAAGACAACAACAGCCAGTCTTTAAATCCAAAATGAAAGAAACACTGATTGTTATTTGGCACCAGGTTTATCACTGAGGTTGTCACTTGAGTCTCTTCAGCAGCTTAGCGGTTTTGACTGTTTGACAGGAGGGCTCAGACTATTAACCTCATTACTTTCGACACTGTCAAATAGTCAAGGATTAAACACCGAATTGAGACATTACAATAAAAAAGGTTTCTCACCAAGGAGACACAAAACTAAAATCTCAATGTTTAGACATCTGAGCATATTCACACTACCCCAGCTTACTACACTACTAAAGCAAACACGAAATAACACAAATCCACACTGACATTACACCTATGTGAAGAGCCTGAAATACAACGATCCATTAAAGCTGCACGATGCAGTGACAAGGATCGAGGAGACTGCAACGCTGGCCTCCAGTCATGACCCACACATAGTGGGAGGGCCACCCTGTGGCCAACAGACAATAAGGACCCAATAAAAACAAGACTATGTGCCACCCACAGAGCCCAGATTAAATCAGCTGCAGAGAGGAAGTAGAGAGAGAAAGGCCACAGAGAAGGGGGATGGGACAGATATTTGAGGGGGGACCCAAAAAAAAAAAAAAAAAAAAAAAGCCTTTTTGCTACAGCCACCCACTGTATACTAACAGTTCTGACAGTGACACACATTGCTGTGCAGAGCATGGTGATGTGGCCTTTGGAGGTTCACTCACTGTCCTGCAGTTTAGTTACACTGTCAGCAGCCTTTATTTAGAAAGGCAAACGTGGGGGTTCAATAATACATAAAGACAACTGCTCTTATCTGGTCCCTCTCAGGAGCACAGTGCCTGCAGAAATTGTGGAAGCAGCATGAACGTTCAGAAGGGGGTGGGGGGGGGTAATTGCTGCATATATCTACAAACAAACATCAGGTCTTACTGTACCAGACCAGATACTACAGTTGAACTTGATCTGCAATTATACTGAATCTCTAAACCTTTCCATTCTTATCTAAAAACCTTAAAAAAAAAAAATCACAAGATGGAATCTGATTTAAACATGTACTATAACTGGTGAATGGACAAAACCAATAGTATTAACCACCAGTTCTGCTTTACTAGTAAGAAATTTGAGCTTTCATCAACTAATGGCAAGGATGATTTTGCAGTATTTACAGTAGGACACCACATTACTGCAACCAACACTACACTAAAATAATTATTCAAGAATACCAGAGATGTCTCCTCACGGTAAAAACGTGTCACACCCTTAAACCACTAAAACCTTCTAAACGAAGGACGTCTAAATATCCGATGTTTTGCAAAGCTTATGGCAAATTAACCAGCAGGGGGTTTTTGCTGCCGGGTTAACGGTAGGCATCCTTTTCTGACCTACCAACTGAAGATTGTCAGCAATAACAGATATGCTTTCCACCAACCTGCTCAAATGCTACGAAAAGTTCTATAACACAGATTAGTCTATTGTTCCTAAAGCCTCTGAACACAAGCCTACATTGAACAATTAACCAGGAGCTTCATTACCCAAATACACACTCCAACCACTCACAAGTGAACAGTGAAACGCCCATTATTGTTTGCAACTGCACTCACCTTGACACCACTTCTAAGACTACTGCCAAGACCTTCCAAGGAAAAATATGATTTTATGTAATGAACAAAAACAAATTAATACTATTTAGAGCATGGCCATTTTGTGTAAACAAGGCGATTTTAGTTAGTATTAAAAAATTTGTAAGATTTTTGCAAAGAGCAATATGAGTTCATAAAAAAAAGTATGTCTACCATTTACATGATAATGCATATTAATATAAATGAATAATAATCCAGTGCCAGGTAAAGAACTGGTACAGATGATGGTTTAAATGTGCCGTTTCTCTCCTGGTTTATCAAATGGGCCACGTGTGGGAGCCATGTTCAATCAACTAACCCGCGACACCTGGCGGGGAAACCTCAGCTGAGACCCACCGGACTGAAACTCTGTTCGCGTAAACTCGGAACAAACTCTCAAACTACGGTGGCCGTGGGAAACGCCAACAGTTCCACCGGTTTTGCCTTGTAGCTTTTAGTGAAATGGGAAACACTCGATTTTAAGCCACACATGTGCAGTTTCGGGTGCTAGCTAGCGCAGAGGTTTTGTGGGATTAAATTTGACCGTTTAAACCTAAAATAAAATGGCGAAACATCGAGTCTGGTTAAAATTAGTGATTATTTCCCACGAAGTTCCTTGCACAATGCGTTCGAGATGGCCGCCTCATGCTCCAGCTGCGGTTTGGCCTTGCTAGCTACGGAAATCGGCTAAATTCATTTTTTCTACGAAATTTTTTTTAGCAGAAATGATTTTATCCCTTCGTACTTTCAAGCTAAACCTCTGCGGCTTCTTACCTTGAGGTGTTGAATCGACGTCGCGGATATTTATTGATGTTTAGTCAGCGGACATCAAACTTTGGTCGCCGTGTCTACACAGTAGAATAGAGGGCGGTGGCGGGAACGCGGCCACAAATCAGAGCATCAGCCAATCAGCGCAGAGTCTGTCTCTACCCGGAAATAGACTATTAACTAATTGATTTGCTGCAGGTGTAGTGTGGGAGAGTCTCCACGGACCGCCACGACGTGGCTCCACCCGATCACATGACCCAGCTCCTTGAACGCCGTAGCGGTCCTCGGAGAGTCTCCCTGCGCCTGACGTGAGACAGCCTCTTTAAGCCTGTTCTGTACGTTTCAGAGGTGAAAACATGCAGAAATTAAAATGCTGGAGTAGTGGTCCCTAAAGCTGCGTCTGAGTACCACCAAGGTCCCTTGTGTATTTAGAGGAAACGAGCAAAACAGAGAAACTGATGTTACGAATTTGGATTTCAAATTGTTCTATTACTCATTAGTATTGGAATAAAACGAGGATGGAGGGCTGAGATCCAAATACAGAGTAGTCGTTAGGAAGGTATAAAGAACACACACTACATTTAAAATTGCACTGAAACAACATAAACAGCCTATGATAGCAGAACTTAAAAATATATATATCAGCAGCCACTCCAAGTGTAACACAAAGTGTGCACTTAACCTGGGTTATAAAGCCTGACTCCTTTTACAATAGGATAAAAATTGCGCTCCGGAGGTCTTTTTACGTTTAAATACATTTTTAAAAATCCTCCATAAAATTGGCAACAACATTGCTAAACATACATGGGTATTCATTCACATTTTAACATTTATATTCTAAATAGAATTCAAGTTTTGATACCAACAAAAAACCAAATACGTGGTTATCTTGATCCCTGCAGATATTAGCTGCCACTGTAAATAAATACATATTTGAAGCATTTCTGTTTTCCTATTCTTTTCCAACACGGTGAGGTTTTTTTTTTTTTTTTTACTTTGGATGCGCTAAAGTAGCGGAGTACTCTGCGGATCCCACGTTTCCACCAAGGCCTGTATTTCTCCACACTACAGCAATCAAAGCGTCCGTCCACGTCGGAAACCCTGTGAGGTCCGAATCGAGCACATGTGTGGAGTAGTTCTCACTACCACATGCCGAGGCAATGCAATTCAGAGTTTAAAAGCTGCCGGCGGACACATGAATGCATCACGGTGACTTTCCTGTCGCGTTCACATGCATTAGGATGAGACTACAGCGGACGCATGATCTGCGTCCCTCACTGTCCCCAGCGAATCGACACAGGCTGCAATGTCGATTCACAACGTTTCAGGTGAATGAGCAAATGTGGAAAAATATCTTACCGTTTCTATAAATGAAAGTTATGGACGTCCTTAGGCAAACAATCTCAGAATGAAACACCTGGCCAATAGCTCGTAAAATGATGAAATTCCGCTCTCTTAGTTCAAACTTGGAAACATAAAAGCCAACACAAACAAGATAAAATGAGGAAATTAAATATTTATTAAATCAAAACACAGAAATGAGTTCCTTTTCAGCAAATGCATGAAACAAAAGGAAAAAAGAACAGAAGAAATAAAAGGAATCAAATAATTAAAAAAGCCGGCTTCTGCCTGTCTCGCTCTTCACAGGTGCGCCACACAAATACGCGACATCACTGAGTGAAAGCCAACGCGAGGAGGAGGTTGTCTTTAAAAGGAAGCTAGTCCTGCCGGCAAATATATAGGGCCGTATCACAGCATGCCTATACCTCTCCGCTCTCCCCGTTTCATCCATTCAACCTACACATGAACACGCACTGGACGCGGAAGTATACCCAGAGACGCTCCATCCACCTCCTATGCACACACAAGCTCTCCAATACTATTGGCTCGATCGCGCCGCTCGCTGGAATCAGCCCGTCTTTGCTGAGCACGGGACGCGATTCGTCCTCGGCCCAGTCACTCAAAGCGATCGAGCAGGGTTTTTTTTGTTTTTTTTTATTATTATTACTAAATATGGCATTTGAAGTCAAACATCGCCTCGCAGCAGGCGGGGAGTAGCGCCGCGGCTCCGACCATCTTTACGCCGCGGCCACTTGTCTCCGTGGAGGGGACAACGTGGACAACGTGAAAGTCATTTGAGCGTCTACGCGCCGCTTTCACGTGTCGGGAATCGCTCGTTTTTCCCTCCAAGCGGATGTTGACATCTGCACGTTAACGCACCAAAACTCCGAGACGTTCGTCTGTCCGGATGCCACATCACGTCACCTCCTTAGTGTCTGCGCCATTTGCGCCCTCGTGTATCATCGCTTGTCAGTGCAGCGTCTGATTATTAATTATTATAATTGTTTTATTTTTTTGCTGCAAAACTATGAGTGCAGAAAGCAGAGTGATGCCTTCAGCAGCCTCCAGCACCACGGACAGCTCCGGTCCAGCAGCTGTGGAGCAGCCGACATGCCCCCCAGCCCCTCGACCTGCGGGCTGAGAACAAAGGTGGGCGGGAATCTGGGCTCCCCTGACTCGCATCAAACGCTCGAAAACGCTTCGTCTAAGCGTTTTCTCGCAGTGATATTACACCGTGCGCAGCGGTGGGGCTCACTTTACAACAGCAGCGGTGGCGGACTCATCCCATGCACATGTTGGAGTCGACTTACGGAGGGTGGAGCAACAGTTAGGATGATCGTGAGGGGGGGTCGACGATCTGAGCAGGAGGGAAGCATGACAAGAACTAAACCAAGCCCATCAGCAGAAAAGTTGGAAAAATATATATTCACACGCATGCTTGAATATTCCTTTCTGCACTTTCACCACCAAACCACATTCAATTATGTAACTGCTAAATGAAAATTAATAAAATGATGTTCAGGCTGTGTAAAACCTGAAATGGTACGCATCTTAATTCATGGCCTGGTGGTCAAAAAAAAGTACAGCACAATATTTGGAAGTGAAAGTTCAAATACAAAAGCCAACGTTTAGCATAATACAAAGGATTGACCTCTCTAGTTTGAAATATTACGTTCCACATTCTTATTTAAGGCCTGAAATAACACACACAGTGAGCTGGAGAAAGTTCTGGAGTGAGCTAGTTAACCTTTTTGTGGTAACGAGAAGCATAACTGAGCACTTACTTATGATGGCTGTCATTAGAAGAGGCCCAATTCATGACTCAAGGTAATTTGTGTAATTTCACGTGGGTGTGTTGCAGCATTATTCAGCAACTCGCACTGAACGTAAATGGACTCAAAACAGTTATTCATGTCACAAACAATCCACTCTCCTGCCCCCAATTAGCTGTCCATACATATACAGAGCGTTCACCTGAAATATTGTACATAAATAGGGATTCAGAATTACAAACACTGAACTGGGTCGTCCTATAAATAAAACAGATGATTCTCAGTCATCCAGGTGCAATGAGATTTAAAAGCCAGATTCTTAAAATGTAAATGAAAAGGACTAAAGTTCTGACACTGGTCTGGCAGTTTTGGCAACAGCTGGGAAACATGAAAATATTGACTATATTAATTTCTTGGATTGAAACTGCCTTAAAGTTCACTATTAACATGATGATCTATGTGTAAGGCTGTGAGACATGTCTTACCGGACGCACACACACAGTTTCCTGCTTCAGTCTGGGCTGTGACATCAGCTCCACTGAAAATTAGTTAACATAGTTTGATGAAGGGCTATTTTTCTGGCTTAGGCTACTTCAAATTTGCATGACAAAAGTCAAACATTTTAAGGTTAAGAAGGAAAAAAATAATCAAAATCAATCTCCTAAAAGGTATTTCCAGGCTTTACATCTTGATGACAGCACATGTTAAAGGCTCGCTGCTCTGGTTTCTGGCTTTAGGGAAGTTATTCATGCCCACAAATATCAATTAGATCATTAGCATTTAGATAGCATATACGAATTCTTAAAATGAAAGAGAACATGGACCTATTGGCCTTATTTTTAATGGTGATTTGTAAAAGTGTGTCTCAAAAGGATGTCAGAAAGACTTACTGGGTAGGTAGATTATATTTAAAAGATCAGACATGAGGAAGGGTCAATACATCAGGATGAATCAGGGCTGTGGTACGTCTGACTTGTTTCCAGGAATAGAATTAGACAGGGGAAATGTGGAGGCAGCAAATTAACACCTAATAAAAGAAGCTGCGACGTTAATTTTCCGCAAACTTTCACTTCAGACGCTGCTGGGCCGCTTCCTAAACTCTGACTTACAGAAAGTTAAATACCTCGAGACGATATCACAGCCGAGCAGTCAATATTTTTGGCTTTGGGGTTGAACAAGTACAAAAACCTCTCTGAGCACTGGCGTATTAAATATTATTCCACTCAGGAGGTTGCCCTGCGTGGCATCCAAGGCAACAATCATTAGAAAATCCTACCAGACTCCTGTAGCTCTTGGTCCAGCACCATCTTCCTGTCAGAGCCTCACAGCTTGCTCCTGGCCAGCTACACCACACCCAGGGAGCAGTAAGAAAACAAGCCGCTTCATCCCACCAAGGAGACAAAGAAAAACAACACCGTGTGGGAGATATGGCCATATTTGACTTTAGCTGGTTAGGATATTCCTCAAGGTGGTCAAATAAAACACAGATTATAGGTAGGAAACATATTCCTACAAGCAGAACAAATCAAACATGGTGCACGTGAGCCCGATAAAAGGTGATTAAGCAGGTTTAAAACACTTAAATATCCTTCACAGCAATGTTGCACATAACACACACACACACACCATTTCTTCCTCTTTCTGTAATATTGACAATTGGACGTTAGCACATTGCTACTTCCCTTTCTGGATTTTCTCCTTCACTGTCTCACCATAAGAGCATTTCAGGTTTGTTTGTTTGTTTGTTTGTTTGTTTGTTTTGGAAGAGCAGCCCGTCATTTCCTCCCTCTCGTGATTCAAACTTCCTGCTTTGATATTCACCTGGACCCTGATGGTGTGGTTGCTTCCTGGCTACAACGTGATTGGCTTTTTGAGGGGTGTGGCTTTAAAGGAATAGCTTCAAAAAATAAAATAAAAACGTCAAACATTTAAAAATTCTCCTTGTTATGTGTGACTTCGTGCTGAAATAAGGACACCGATATTTCAACATCAATAATAAAAACATTTCCTGAAATAAGAATTATCGATCTGCCGTGGACAAAAGTATGAATCTTACCTCCAGGTATAAATAAGAAAGACAGTAATGAAAATGGATTATTGTTACACGAAGCAGCTGTTTGTCTGGGAGCTGTGCAGTACTCAATGTCCACGAGCTTAAAGGTGGTTTCTTCAGGGACTCTTTAGTGTAAAGGAATACAACCCTAATGGAGAGAAAATGCTTGCATACAAACCTGACCAGGGATCATATAGCCATCTATATTTCAGGGCCACAGATATGAACAAATTTGTAATACGTACAAGCCCTTGGAGAGTTCCAGGTCAATGCTGGGGTCATTAACCTAATCCGTCTTTGTAAAGCATTGCACCAAGGTCTCAGCCTGAAATCCGTCCTGACTTATACCCTGGATCAACATTCAGTCCCAGTTGGAGGTGCTCTCTTTATCTGGTGGTCTGTAGTTAATCAAGAAAACAAAGGGTGAGAGTCTGAAACGTAGCAAAATTATCAGCCATATTTAGAAAGTACAGCAATTCCAATACTGCAATTAAAAATAGTTATGAATGTTATTTAATCTCTCTGCAACTACAAGTCAGCGAAATATAGTTGCGTCATGTGACTTTTAACCTTTGGCGTTCCAGATTAAGATGCGTCCAGCGCATTAAATTATGACTTTTTAACTTTATCTTATCGTTTTAAAACGCTGCACACACACACACAAACTGAAACGTACATAAAGAATTCAAATGGCTGCCGGTGGCAAATGGCAAAATAAACACCCACTCGTGTCGCAGCCACGGTGATAAAGACTGTCTTTTATTAAAGTTGATGTTTTCTTATACGAGTGTCCGCGCTGATGAAAGAGAAACAGGTTATAAAATATTTCCACTTCAATCCCTCTGCCCACTGATCATTTGTATTAGTAATCCAGTGAAGCAGGATGCAACTAGCGTGACTTAACATTTAGTAAGTGGTTGAAATCATTTGGCAGTGTGCAACATTGCGTTGTTTGGCATGTAGCAGGAGGGACGTGTGGGTGGTGTTTTCGTTCATTTGAGTTCGGTGTGAAGCACAAGGGCGAAGGCTTCTTATTCGAGAGGTCACGTCTCCAAAAGATCCAACTCTGGGCTCCAATGCAAAGCCCTCGATGTCACATTTGCTATGTCCACTTTACACTATTCTATGGTCCCACCTCCTGCTATTTAATGTCAAGGGTTGGTGCTCTTGACCTGGCTGCCCCCTCCGCACACTTACAGAACAGCATTTTAATCACACCCGGGCGTTCTGCCTCTTCAATAAATTCTAGCAAAGGGACTAAGATGTCAATAGTGGTTCCTTTGAGACATTAATGTTTCCTGTGCCGGAGCCTCTTGTGTGATGACGGCCTCAGCGTTGCATGGAGGTGATTATTAATGCTCCCCGCTGGGACTGGACAACAATAGGTTGAGATGAGCTTGCGGAAATGGCAGGGAAAAAAAAAAAATCATACTGGCAAAACAAGTGAAAAATATATCAACGGTGTTTTTGTACGTTCGACAATGTTTGCAGTCATCAGGACAAAAAATACAGCAGAAGCAGAATGCAAACACTGTTCTGTAAACAATTGTTGATGCAATATCTTCTCATAGGATCAAACGAAATTAAGTTTCTTTTATGAAGCCTAGGATCACGAATAACAACCTCATCGTTTGTTCCATGAATCACATACAAAACATTTTAGAATAAAAAAAGGATTGAATTGTCTTGTTACAGTTTACAGAACAAGAGAAACAGAATGTCCATATGATTCGACTAATCCCTAAATTTATACCATCATAGTCTTGAAATAAGGAAAAAAATGTGCTCCACATGTGTTAATGTGCTAAAAGGACAAACTGTTTTGTTGTTGCAGAAATGAAAAACAATGCAGATTCATAAATGATGAACTATCATCAGTTATATGAAAAATAAAGATGTTTTTTAATGTGACTGCTTTTAATGCATCTGAAGAAAGGATTACGGCTCCGGTTAGTCCTGCAATTTCACAAAACTCCTTTTAGCTGTGATGACTATAAATAAATATCTGCTCTGATACAAGGTTTAAGGAGAAGTTTGCACTTTTCAACATCTTTTTTTTTTTTTAATAATTAATTGGGTACACAAGCAAACATTGCAACAGCAGGTTTTGCTGTTTTGCGCTCAATTTTCGCTTGGTAATGTCAGCGTAGGACGGTAGGGGAAATAGGGAGTGTAAGAAAACAACCGAGATTAAGGAAGGACACATAATAAAGGACAGAACATGGTTGTCTATTTAAAGTGATGCCAACCTGTGGTAAAGGACAGGAAATACATTTTTAAAAGAATCCTTACAATAAAACCAACTGTCCTCTTTTTAAAGTGAGAACACACAGCGGAGGCCCCAACAAATAAAGGTCATGCTCATAAGTATAGATAAATGAATGAAGGTATTCCCAGTTAACCTAAATCTGTTACATGCTGGTTTCTCTTCTGTTACTAACGCACACGAAAGCAACAAATAAAAAAAAAACAAAAGACCCGTCTGAGATGAACGGCGTCTCGCCTGGAAAATGGACGAGAGCGGGCGGCAGTAACAAAAAGCTGCAGTCAAGACAGACAGTTTTCAGGGTTTTCTAAATAGCAAAGCCATTAACCTCAAAGGAAGCCACAAATACCCGCATCCTGAGGCCCAGTCCGTATGAAATAAAATGCCACCAGAAATGATTAAACTTTTATCTGTTTGTTCTTTGATCTGACAGAAATACAGGTAAACTGTGCTTATGGTTTAACCTCCACATGACTCATACCGTTATCACGAAATGGATTAAAGCTCTCATGAAACACAGCCATCGTATCGCTTTGCTGCTGCTGATAAATGATCTGATCCATTCGATATGAAACTGCATTAATGCAAATCAATCAGTCAAAATAAACTGGGAGAAAAAAGACGCATTTTCATTATTGATCTGTCAGATAATTAGACTGTCAGGGCTTCACATCTGTGCAGATGTTATTTTGAGATTCGTCATGTCACTCACCAAACTATTTCCAAACCAATGACTACTTCTGTCATTAAATAATAAAAGATTTAAATCATTAAGCTGTTAGCAATACAAAAAAATATATGAGCTATCTGTAATATAATTGATGTGTTTGGGTTTGGTACAGTTGGAGGTTAGGTTTGTATTCCGTTACATTGATTAAATGAATAATGCTCAATAATGTTCTTTTATTATCAGAAGTAACAAAAATGATAAGAAAAACTTATAATAAAATAATGAATTATATTGGCGCATGCCCCTTGCTAATGATTAAACATGAACTTTCTTTCTTTATCATAACAGAACATTTGTAATAGCTAAATGTGCACGATCTTTTGAAGTATTTTCGTGAAAATAAATGACAAAAAGAAGGATGCAAACTTTTGGACTCAACTGCAAGTCATAGTACTTATTCTGTTTAGAAAATCAATCTCCATCATGAAAACATAATTTACATAACACAGAAAAGAAAACGTGTCTATAAAACTCAATGTTGTTGATTCAACACTTGGACCAATTAGCTGTTAGATCAGGTGAGAGCTGGGCAGGTTTTGCAGACTATGAAGAACAACTGCAGCTCGTGGCTCCAATCGCTGCAGCTGCCTTGATATCACAAGGTTATTGTCGAAATATGCGCAACATCAGATCAATTTGGGACCAAGTTAGCCAGAAAACTAACCAGCAGGCGCCGTGAGCTGATCACCGGGAATCTAAGGCACTCTTCATCATCCGAGCCTGTAAGCTGGTGGAGGACTTTAGCCTCTGACTGGATCCATTCAATTTGAATTAGCTCTAGCTGTAAATACCTGGCACGTTTAACAAATTACGTAAATGTCTGTGCTTGTAATGTCAAATTTAAGAAAGAAACACTGTCTTTCAAATCTCAAAGACGGAAACTGGCCATAAAAAGTCTGCAACTTTAAAATATACCAACTTCATAGTTTCATCTAACTAAAGAACTTTACCGCTTACATTGGTATCGTTGCATCTTTGTCGGATTTCCGGCTAACTTGGGGCCAACGGGATCAGCGGAGCTGCTGATCTGTTCACTTACACTCGCCTCTCTCCGCGTTCGAACGAGCCGTCTTGGACCATGGAAGTACATGCTGTACCCCGACAGGCACGCTCAGTATTATAAGTGCTTGTGCTGAACACTGAGAAATGTACTATCTGTCTAATATAGAAGATTCAGTTCAGGTATGTGTTCTCTCCTTTCATATGGTCTTACTCTACATCTGCCTTCATTCAAATTGAGAATGCGAAGCACAAAAAGAACAAACAGAAAGAACATCAAACCTCACGGAACCCTCGCGGATCCCTTAATGCTCCACGGATGCTAATGTCTTGCTGTCAAGTCATTTGTTTAAAAAAATAAAAAATCCTCAGGGGGACTGAGTTCACTACCTCATTTTGTACATTTTCCCCACGTGCCTTGAGCTTGATGCTCGTGCATGATGTCATTCATTGCCGACCATCCAATATGGGTTCTGCTGGGAAGCCAGTGATCCCACTGTGACTGTTGGGGCTATGTAATGCAAGACTCGGTGATGTCATTATGATAGCACGCGGGGCCACAGGGAGCAAAAATGACAGTGTGACTTAGTGCAGATAGACAAATTGATATGGGATTTGTGATGTGAGACAAATGGGTTTTTTGTAAATCAATTATTTTATGTTTTTATTGTTTTACCTAACACATGCCCAAACCAGGGTTTGTTTTTCTGTGTTGTGATTTTCCATTTTCTATCTCAAGCTCACACAGGATAGGACGACATGGGCTTAGGAGTTTGTGCAAAGCAACGGGTATTTTCACATTAAATATTTGAGGTCAGAAGGATCAAAACAAAGTCCTTTGGGCAATATTGTGACTGACGGCCACGAGCAGCTGAAGGAAGTCTGTGACGGTCAGGAGAGAACGTTGGGAATAAGAGCAGCAGCGCAAACTGTTGCAGTTTGGAGCAACAATCATAGCAAATCTATGCATGCAGTCAAACAAATTATTGTGATGAAAGCAACTTTTTTTTTTTTCCACTTACCTTTCAGACAAATCAAATCAAATGCAGTCACTTTGGCTACCGAACAAAATAAGGCACTTTTATTGAAAAGCTGTTCTAGCGTGATAAAAAATAAAAAATAAAAAAGCCCTTAAAGCAACAAAAACCAAATAAAACTTGAAAACAATTTCTTTCATCTCGACCCTTGGGGAAATACTGCTCACGGTAGAACAGAGCGAGGTTTTGGATCTCAGAGAAAATAGGGCATGAAATCTCAATTATATATGTCAAGATCTGGGGAAATTTCCATCCTTTTTTTTTTTACCACTTGTCTCTGGCAGACACTGAGGAGCGCTTGACCACCCTGTACCTCATTCTCCCCCTGAAATAGCCTAGTCTAAATAGTCTTGATTGGAGCGCAGGATGGACAGCGTGGGCCTATCTGTTTTGGGAGCGCGGGGGGAGGAGGAGGAGGGCAGGTGTGTTGGGGGGCGGTGGTGGGGGAGCAGGTGGAGGGGGAGCCGCCGATCGATTGAGTTGTCCACAGATAAAATAAGAAATCAAGTGGTTTTATGTGGCCCTACTCCCTGGCAAACCTTCACAGAGTCCAGGAGATTAGAAAGTGAATTTCCCAGAAAACAAACAAAGGGCATCATTAAACATCGGCTCTAGACCGCTCACACTTTTGTCTCTTAAGTACAATTTGATCTTTGGCTCCCTTTTAAATCTAAATGTCTGAGAAGTAGAGGAGGGACTGAAAGCCAAACGTCTCGGCCGTCAGCCTCCACTCCACAAGTCTTCAGACACCAAATATACTGACTGGACCATTTGATTAGCAGCAGTTTTATTTAGTTTTCTGCAGAGCACGCTCATTATAACAGTAATGCTTTAGCACATTGTTTCTTAATTAATGACACAAGCTCTGTGTTGCTTCATCGAGAGCATCATAGTGCGTTCAACAATGAAGACACAGGGGGCAGAGTGTGACCAGCGAAAAGTCAGTCATGAGATAATTTATCTCACATTAGTGCACTTCTTTAAACTCCTTACACAATTCATTTTCTAATAAACAGCCCAATTCTTTAAATGGCTGTTTAGTTGCAGCTCTCAACCTGACAAATAAAACACAATTTGTGCACACAGTCTTTGTATCATTTCATGCACTAATCAATTAAGGTAAAAAAAAATCAATTCAGGAAAATAAGGGACTCATAAGAACACAAATGTTTTTTTTATTTATTTTTGTTTTTATTTGAGCTTAAAAGCATGAAAAACCCCATCGCACATGCAGGTACATTGGGGATTAGTTGTGGTTATTGTGAGCCAAAATCTATTTCCACTTTCACCTCCTATTGTTGTGGTGTTTTGGCACTTTTCATGTGAAAGCCTTATTCTGTAGCTCTAAAATGTCAGCTTTTACAAAACAGGAAAAAAAACAAACTTGCATTGTATGTCTCACAGTAAAAGCCACAGATGTGCCCAAGTAGTTCTGGAAGGACCAACAACCATCTCATTACTTGTACTTGAATATTTTTTCTGTACTTGAGGGAAAAGCACTTTTTACACAACGAGTTCCGTCGGATGCAAAACATGAAAGTGGACTTGAAATGATTAGTTGATTAAACAACGTTCCGATTGATAATTCAAAATAGTGACAACTTCTGAGGTATTTGAATACTTGGTTGCTTGATTTAATGACAAATAATGACCAACCCTGATAGTCGTTACTTTAAAGGGCAACTTTACCAATTTTCAAATCGCTTTTAAACTTCCCTCTGACCTCACTACATTCAAATATTTCTCTGTTTCTATCTGAAAAACGGATGAGTTTTTCATCATAAGGGGTCCTGATGATGTCATCTGGAGGAGCCCTGTAAAAGCAGATTGACCGTGATTATAAAGGTCATAATTTGAGCAACGAGATGACATAATCTGAACTGTTTCTTCAATTGAGGCGCTTTTCAGCTACAAGTAGAGAGATATTTAATGGTGAGAGCAGATGCAGTATAAGCTCAGTATGAGTGAAGGCGTCCTTTACCTATGTGTTGGTCTACTGAGTCATTCTAACACGATTAAAACATTTGCATTCTCCCTCCTGCACTAAAAAGGCCACAGCTACACAAAGGTTCCATGATGACAGTACGTTCCTCTCAGTAAATGAAGACAGTTTGGGTCATTTCATGTTGGGCGTCCTCTGCTGAAGCTGCAAACATCCAGCCTTGAGCTGAACACGGCTACCGAACAGTAACTAATTCAAAGTTAAGCCAGTAATTAAAGTGACAAAATGTCTGTATCATGTATCATGACCTGTAAAGTGAATATTTACCCCACCGCAGTGACAAATAACAAGCCAAAATCACAATGATTTTGTCCTGGATGAAGAATTACGTGGTCATTACTTTGAAATTCAAAAGGCCTCTTGTTATGTCTCAAGGTGTACCTGACCTTGTATTTCAAAAGTGCCACATAATTGCAATTTATTATTCATCTAGCAAATCAAGAGTGGACTAAAGATGGAGAGCCAATATTTTTCTCCGATTAAAGTAAAGATTTCCTCAGGAAGCGAAAGGCGAAGGATAAATGTTATACATTCAGGTCAAACAAACATGTGATGGGATGATTAATTATTCAGCAATGGCAGTTTGCTAAGATAATGGCTTCTTCGCCCTAATGAATTTAACTAAATAGGAACACGCTAGATCTTATTTTGGTTCACCATCTCGGGTATGATTCGGCTCTGCGGTGTCACATTAGTGTATCACTACAGTTAATTGCTTCCACCCAAAGAAATATTTGTACAAATTAGACTGCCCAGCTTTACTGGCGAGATGAATCGAGCGTGCATCTCATTCATTATTGCAAAGGGATTTATCGGGATGTGACTGGAAACATGTCTGCGGAGGACAAAGAGTTGCTCTCTCATTTAGAAATACTTGGTGGAAGTATTTCTTAACACGTACAAAGCAGATGCCGCCCTGGAAACACAGCTGATGTCACTCGGGAACCCACAGGAGGTAAATATATATAAAGATATACTGTATTTATGTGTATATAATACTGTATCACTTGAATGCAGTTTGTGGAGATTATGATGCTAGTTGTGTTTAGCAGTTTAGCATGCTGGCGGCTTTAGCGTAGCTGTCCGCGTAATTTGGCGTGGGACACGCACATAGACATTAAATGCATTTGAACTATTTGTTTTTAATTTTGCATTTGCACATCACGTTAATTATGTCACCTGCAGCTCAGTCGGAGCAGACACTCCAATCACTCTGTGATAAGGGGGGGCAGGTTGTTGCTTATGTGCATCTGTCTCTGATATGATAATGCATGACATTACCGTAAGCACTCTACGAAATGGGCAGTTGCATTTATAGCCAGATTACTCTGTATATACAGCTGCATATAGCCCACCACAACAGACGTCACCTCAGGGTCCCCCATTTTCCAATGGGATGGGAGGATGTTTCAGATGAATATATGTAAAAATACACAATTCACAAACAGTTCAAGTTCTTCAAATTTGCAACTTCAGTAAGAATAATGTGGAATCAGTTTGCACATAAGCATGCAATTAATCATGCGACTGCTAGGAAGAGTTCTTACTGTGATGTCATCAATGACTGAGCCAAGAAAAGTCAGGTTTCAGAAGGTTGTTTATTCTGTGTGTCATAGAGTTAAAGATTTTACTTGCATTTGTGTTTTTTTTGTAGGGTACTAGTATAAGAATTCAAGTCTTTTTTCAATTTTTTCTTATATGCAAATTGTTGTCTTTGTTACGTCTTTTTGAAATTTATGATCGGCAGCTGTACTTTTGCCAGGTGATTTAGCACCAGAAAGCCAAGTTCATAAAACAGCTATGATGATGTTAGTGTGTCAGCATGCTAAAAATTGACAATTAGCAGCAAACAACTGAGGTTGATGGAAATGGCATTTGTTTGCTGGTATTTTGGCCACAAACCAAATTATTGGGCACATTCATTTTTTAAAATGTTTTGCATATTTTAAAATCATCACTATAACAGTTCATTCTATGAATAACATGGATGTCTGTACGAAATGTCATGGAAATCCATCCAGCACTAGTTGAGAAATTTCCCCCAAAACGAAAAAGGTCAAACTCATTTTGATGCTACGAGAGAAGTTGGGATGGCACAAGTCATTAAGATACAGGGTCTAGAAACATGAAAGTCTTTACAAAATTTAACACCAATCCGTCTACTAAATGTTGTTTCACTGATGTGCAGGTGGAGCTTGTTCACCAAAGTTGTTAGAATTCATTCAGTGACGTCTGTGAATGTCTGTGCAAAATCTCACCTGACGGTCAAGACCAGAGAGGACGTACCACGGACACTGGCAGGCCTGGATCCACGCTCTTAACATGCATAACCGCCGCTGGAAAAACTCGTGAAAACTCATCAGAAAGTTTGAGTGATTCGCGCACAGTAGGCCTACATACCGGCGGAGATCGCGAAGAGTCAGAGCTATTTCGGTGTCAGTCAGAATGTGAAAGAAAAAGACAAAAATCTATTTCGATTTCATTCTCAAAATGAAACATCCAGGTGAGAGGATAATCTCGACCACCATTTCCAGGGCTGCAGAAACCGTGGGCCAGCGTGTGATTACGGGGAGCTCAATTAACACGGGCCCAGGGGGCAGTTCAATCACAGACACAAACATTCCCCCAACATAGCTTACGTGACCTGCAACCAATAGTCCATCTTAACTTTATTGATTTAGTTCAACCGGTTTGGGATGGTGAGTCTTGCAGACATCCACTTGAAACTTACAAGGAAGTCAGAGCCTGGAAAGAAAGAGGTATTTTTGTGGAGGAGCTCTTGTCATTGCAAAATTATATTCGAGTGGTGAAATAAGAAAAAGGAGATGAAAGGTCAGTAAAAACAAGAAACCTGTGAGAGTCTTAACCATGTAGCATCGGCCAACCCAGGCCTCCAAGTACAAGGTTTTGCTCGGATTTTACACTTTGGTGCAGCGACGCATTTGCAATTTTCCATCAACACAGCCTGAAATGTCTCGTACATTCTTATGCAATGTTAAATATACCTGTGCTTGCAGTGGAAAAAGGGATAAATATTCCACAGAGACTGGCATCGCGAATCCGTTTAATACAAGTCTTTTTCTTTTTTTTTTCCAGATCATACATAGGTCTCGAGAATTGCTCCCTTTCCATTTCAAAGCGCTACAATCTGGGATCTGGGAATTTTACAGCAAAGATGTCTCATTTAAAATGGAACCATAATTGAATCTGAGATCACGAGCTCCCAGATATGGCGCCGGTTCCCCTGACGCAGGCATATCAGAAGAATCCTACGTTTCAAAGTAGCTTTCATGTAATTTCATGAGAACATGGCTAATACAGTGTGCTTAGGCAGATCACAATGGGCATAATCCCGTGTTTGGAAGACTACCTCCCAGTGGCACACAAATAATAAAGAGTCCCTTGTCTCCAACAGACAAAGTGCTGCAGTTGCTCTGATTTGTTATGACTGAGACGGAGACTGAATAGTAAAATGTGGGAACCGAAAAAAGATGACTGCCTTTCTCTCCGCCTCTGCTACAGTACGCTACGCTTCATTCCGGGGGGCAACAGCCGACCAGATAAGCAGGGGCTAGAAAGGGGGACAGACTCGATTCTTAAAATAGAAATGTTACACACTATGTTGGTTTCAATATTAGTAAAAATTGAACCGAGGCTACATTTCGTGCCTGATTTAAATGTATGATTTCCGTACGTAATTAGAATTTGATCCTTTGTTGCCATTGGTAACCTCTTTGGTACAACCACTTGGCGCCCAATTAAGTGAATCTTTAATTCACAATGCTCGTGTTTCAAGCTTTGCCTCACAAAATGTAATTTAGAGCTGGCTGGTACTTTGCTTGTGCTTTATACTGCCTCTGCCCTCCTGGGAAGAGAAGACAGGCATTTTTGAGCAAATCAAAATCAATAGCTATCTAAAAGGGGCGAATCTCATGACATTAATCTTCTGGATCCACCAGTGATTCGCACTATAATTAATCAATGCTTTAAACTGGAGGAATTTGGCAATTAATCTTTAATTCTCTAATGGAACATACACACAGAGGCAGAAAGCAGCTAACAGTGAGGCTAAGTTACGCCTGCTCAGAGCTTATTCAATACAAGTCTAATGAGGTCTATTATGAGTCAGATGTGGTCTTTTTGAAGCAGCCGCGTGTGCAGGAAGAGGGCCCGTGAAGTGCAGGGTACAAGTCATTATGCTCAACATTTTGCGAAATGTACAATTGTGAGGAAAAGATGGCTTCAATAAGAATGGCTCAGCTGGTCCCCATGGAGATGATTTGTGCCTAAAAAAGCATCCAAGCTTAAAGATCATCATATGTCCCATGGCATTTGATGCACTTTAGTTGAATTTCAATACACTGTTTAAAGTTTTTGTTTGTGTGTGTGTGTGTGTGCGTGTGATTTAGTAATTCTTTTGCTTTGTCCAAGAGAAGTCCACAGAGGTCTCTTCACACAAGATCAGACACACAGTTCACTCTGCATTTGTCTAAGCTTTATCAAACAGGTGAATCCACAGTGGCACCTACTCAGCTCGTGACTGAACCAAAACACTACAGAAGAGAAATCAGTCAAGCCTGTCGCATTGACCTACTTGACAGTGGATGTGTGAGCCGAACAGCGACGAGCTCGAGAAGTCGGCGTCTTGTCTTCTTCCTCCCCGCTGTCTCCTCGTCCTCGCCGCTCTGTTTCTCCACTTTGTGCTCTGCTGCAGTGTGTACATGACAACATGCGCGGAAAACAACGGGAAAGTGGAGAATAAATGAAGAAAGGACAAAGTGCCATTTCACTTCATTTCACTGAATATAAATCAATTTTATGAAGCTAATTAAATATCACAGCTCTTATTTTGTTCATTTAGCAATCGAATTAGAAGCATTTAGGCTGGATGAAAACAGCTCTGTGAGGCAACATCTCACTGACAAGAAGGACAAGAAGAAAATGTCGCTGAGGCCACCGCTGACAGCGAGTTGATAAAACACGATGCCGCACAGTTGTGCCACTATTTGCACCTTTGCCATCTAACGGTATCTCCGGCTCGTACAACAAATACAATGATGTGTGAGAAAGTTCAGCTGGTAAAATGTCACAGTCCAAACAGTAATGATAATCTGACTTGACCTCAAGTAGATCTGCATTAATACTGGAAATAACCAGACTGAAATAGTGCACCACACAAGTGACTGCTCAAAAGCTCTCGCTGTCACTCATTATATGGCTGCCATGGCAACTGTTGGTAAGGCTAAAAACACCATTAAATAGCAATTCGGCTGAACATGTGCAGCAAAAACTAAGAGTTGGTTTCCTCTCTCTGATTCGCAGTCTCGTGTAGTACCTGGGTGACTTACAGTAAGGCACGATGGCAAATGTGCGACACGGTTTGCAGAGTGATCCGGGTGAAGAAGTGTTGCTGCAGCGGAGGTGGGAGCTGAATCTTAGAGTTTCTTTGCGTTTCACGCTACTTTAGGACTTCTCACTGTGGCAGGGACAATAGGTTTAAGAAATATTTCAGCATTAAGACTGGAAGCAGGACAAACATACATACAATTCACGCTCAACTGATGCTGATGCTGTGTGTTGGAGAAAGTGTAACTCTGTGCAGTGAGTGTCTTTCTTACAGTGATGTTGCCAGTTTAGCTTACGAGGTCAGTATGTGCTCAGCTAACCTTAACCTGGCAACCCACACTATATAGCCTGTCCACAAATGAACTGCATTTGATTTTTCCCTGAATATTTTTACATGTGAATCCCCATGAGGAATATTTTGTGGATAGGCTGCTAAATGTAAGGCACTCGGGGTTCAGGGTCCCGGGAAGCCAGGAGTCAAATCACTGAACCTCAGCTTCCTGGATGACTGCTTAACTAACTGAGCTGCACAGAATACAGAACACACTCTTTCTGGTAATATCACAGGAGGCTTTGAAAGCACCTCCCCCCGTTAAGAGCATAAATATTAGAAATAAACGGTTCGAAATGTTTTGCCCAGATCAGCAGGTAGGGCGTCTAGCCCGACCAGCTACAACACTACTGGTGGCTAATTAACACACATTGTGTCTTTATTCATACACCAATGGGAACATTTTAATGGTAGTTTCAAGTAGAGCTATGGGCTTGAGCAGCTCAAGGTAAGTAAATGCAGTGTTTCGCTTACTAAAGACTTGCCGTCACAGTTATAGACCAAAACCAGAACGTGTCCTCACTGACCATAACTGGCAACCTGTTACAGCTCCTCGAATCACAGTTTGACACACAGCCCAACAAATGGCATATGTTGTCATTTTTACATTTCAGTTTATGTTGAACCCATGTGTGTAAATTAGGAGCATCAGTGGATAGTCAGAGCTTGAACGTTTGAACTTTGGAAAGTTGTTTCTCTCGCTTTCTGTCTTTATGTTGACCTAAACTTACTGAACTTAATGCACAGACATGAGATTGAAGTAGAACGTCCCATATACAACTTCACGAATATCCCCAAAAATGTTGAGCTATTTCTTTCACAGAAACCAACAAAATACAAAGAATCCTCAGTAAAAAAGAATACTCTGGCCTTCCACATAGCATGTGGAGAGGAAGCCAATCCTCTCATTGTTCACTACAAACTCTACATTTCATTCGTTTTATTCTCTGTCATGGCAGCTACTCCCGACACGGGGGAACAGTTTAGAATCAAACTGCCAGGAGTCGACAGCTCTGGTGTTTAGGGAGAGGGGGCGAGAGAGACAGAGACAGTGTGAGCGGAGAGGCGAGAGAGAGCGAGCTATGGAGGAAGAAATGTGGAGGCACAACAGGTAGCTCTGTCAAACTCCAGGGGTCTGCCTTGCTGATCCCTGCCTCTCATTAGAACAGAAGGATGACACACAGGCAGTGTAGGAAGAGGGGAGGATGCCGGGAATGAGGCAGAGGTGGAGGAAAGAAACAAAAGCGAGAGACGAAGGGCAAAGTGGGCTCCTGAAAGCCCTTCCACTGACAGGTTTCGGTGTAGCTGAGATATGTTTCGGGGAATCATAAAACAAAGCTTCGCGAGACGAGGGCTGGCTGGGTGAAGGACAAGTAATTGGAAGCTTTGGCATGACAGGCTGCCGGGTGAATCCCCCCGACCCACTGACTCACTAGTAGGCCTGTTTCTGCTAACTGGAACTGTAAGCTCAGGGAGGTGCCGCCCCCACAGTCTGAAAACAAACGTCTCGGTGGGTGAAGGAGAAAATGAATACACAGGATTCCTCCTCCTCCAAATATGTATAGAGCCACCACCAGCATACAAACAATCCTGGTGTTGGTGGGAGTGTGCAAGTCTCACCTTACAAAACTCCACAGTTGACAGTTTTCCTGGAGGGGTTCTGCTGAGACGCACACAGACACAATCTGTATTCATGGTGAAACACGGGAAAAAAAATAAAAAATAATAAAAAAAAAAACAGCGCCTGCCACGAAAGCGCTGCCATCAAATGCAGAGACAGTGTGAGAGGCTGTCAAACGCCAGGTACTGTACCAGAGTCCTGCTGTCTGTAACGACAGCATTTTATGCTCCAATGAACATGCAAGGACCACCATGTCACAGCGCACACGCAGAGAAACCGTGAAGTGCAAAAACGGAAAAAAAAAAACTTGACGTTTACCAAGAGAAACAAAATGGCCTCCTGTCAAGACGGGTCAGCTGGAAGAAGCTGGTCACTCTGCCTGATCTGTGATGCCTCCGACGAGCGAAAAGAAAAAGAAAAAGAAAACTCCGAGTAAGTGTGTGAGTAAACGCGGAACAGCTTGTACCATTAGCAAATTATGACAGATTCATAACCTAATTTCAGCAATGTGCGCAACTCGAGAGTGAGTCATGGCTGTGTGTTTTTAACAGCAAGGTGTTTTCACACAGTTCCCCGACACAATAAAACCTGAAGATAACACATGTACAGAGAGACTTTTGGCACAGCTTGTTTGCCAGCTCTGAAACCAAGTGCCAGGGGAAAGTGGAAAAACAGCTATAAATTATTCAACGTCTGACCGAGCACAGCCCCCCTCCCTCCCCAAAAAAAAGTAATAAAAAAAAAAAGGAAATGCAGCGTCTAGACACAACATTGTATTACTATCGCTCGACTTGTTGGAGCACCAGCACTCAAATATTTACATAATTAGTTCAGCTTTATGAACACTTGCGATTAAAGTAGCTGGTTACAACTTTTACAGTTTGTGTATGTAATAAAACAACATTTATAAAAGTGAAAAAGTACATTTCTTCTGACGGCAGTTAGTACTGCTGATTTGTGGATTTTTATTTTGCTGTTCAAACTAATTTACCTTTGGTTGTGTAACACAAATAATAATGTAATAATGGAGATTAAATCCTTTTATTGCATCCAGTTTTAATTTAACATCCCAGAGCTTTGTTTTCAAACATAAATCACAGAAAACCTTTACCACTTTAATAAGCGAAACACTTTTATGAGTGGAGAAGACTCTTTTTTTGTTCTATATTACTTGTACCTATATTTTGTATACCGCACCTGTACCAAAAGTTGGGATGTCGGGCAGAATACATATAAAAAGAGAATGCAACGATTAGCAAATCATATGAAAAACGTTTGATGGAAAATTGTACAAAGACAACATACAACTTTGAAACTGAAATTAGTTTTTTTCTCAAATTTTGCTCATGTTGAATTTGATGCCAGTAACATGTTTCAAAAAAGATTGGACAAGGGCGACAATGGAGAGGAAAAGCTTTACAAAAAAAAACCCCTCAGCATCGTGATAGTGTGTAAAAGGAGAATCATAGAAAGGAAGAGGGAAAAGTAAGAAACAAATGGGTGTGACTTATGTTTCTCAACCTATGATATGTCTATGGTACAAAAGTACAGAAAACAATTAGTGCTGAACAATATATTCAAGTTTTGGAAGAACATATTCAAGCGTTCAGATGACATGTTTGTTTTTGGGAAGGTCTAACTTATATTAGCAACACAAAGCCAAATTAGATTCACTCACGGCTGAGCAGTAAAAGAATCTGGGGGCTAAACGTGTCTGTCTGTAACATTTGCCCCAGTATGTGGTAAAAAATGGTGACCTCTGAATAGGAAGTACAGTGAGCATTCAAAACTAAAGCGACTGTCTTCGTCCGTTACCACTTACAAGGTGTCGGTATCGGAAGACGTGATGCAACACAGCAGTACTGCTGACGTCACATTTTAAATCAGCAAATGCATTTCAATAACCAATTAAATTCAACAACTGATGTGTGGTTTATGCACCTCTTACTTTTAAAAATAGGTTTAGACGATCTGAAAATCAATTCATTGTCACAAATACAGAATTCTACACATTCACATACGGCGTGTAGGATATTATTAGTAGCACTGGTAAAAGACTAATGGAGTTTTGAGACAATACTTGTCTGCTAAATCTTCAAACTCAACTTTGCTTCATTTTCCAAAGCTTCTTAAAAGGCTGTTGTGAAATCGAGGCCACTGGCGGAGGCGTGGTGAGAATACCTCTCCTGAGAAACGTCTCCATATCGCCACACTTCCTGCCGGAGAGGAGGAGAGACACTGATGAGGGAAGAAGAGGAAACGTGCGAGGCGAGGTGTGGCGATGGTGGTGGTGTTAGAGGGGGGCATAATGACAAGTCATAAAATTTTTAATGCCCCCCACGCTGCACTTTTTAGCGAGACACTCAATTATTGATGCATTTACGGTGTGTCCACAGGGCTGCCGAGAGTTAGGCCAGTAGGACAGTTCAGGGTTGAAAGCTGAAAACAACAACAAGAAGCCAGAACGTCACTCTTTATGTATCTGTCACACTTGTCAAATATCCAAATGAACAAGGGAGCAGCAACACACACACACACACACACGCAAACACACACACACAAACACTTTGGTGGAAGCAATAACATTTGAATGTCAGAAAATAATTCTTGCAGTAATATTTTCTAATATTAGAGTCACTGCAAAGGCCATGAATGGCCATGGGGGAAAAGGAAATGACTTACTACTTTCGCCCGTGACAGTTCATAATTCCATTTCCAATATCTTTTCGGTTAAAAGTTTAAGGTCGCTCTTGATGTACTTGGCATATCTTATATACGTATTTTGAAACCCACTCCTCATTCTTTTTATGTTTTCTTTTGTCATTCTTTGTGTGGCAGCCGAAGTGAAACCTCCTTTATTATTTGCCTGCCATCTTGCCCCCTGCATAATCACCCCTCGATGCGTTGTAATTACAAATCCTCTGAAAAGGGTATTGGACACATGGCTTTATTGAGAGTGAAGTGATGAACGCTCGCTTGAACAGGTGGGCCTTGTCTCCGGCCCCGTCACCAGGCGGGGAAACGTTTTTTCTCCTCTGGTTGGTGTCCGACATTCTTGAGCTGCACCTTTAAGTGAACGTCGAATCAAAGTCCTTGTCATACCAAGTGAAACAGCTTCCATTCATAACTACAGCAAACAAAGAAGCTCCAGATCGGGCTGTCGTGGTAAATTACTACAGAGAAAATGTACTTTCAGCCAAAGCATCTGCAGGTGGATGCATTCCACTGTCTTATTGTACTTCTGTGGCGACCTACTGGTAACACTGGTGCTAGTAGATCACACAATTACCGTTTACAGTAGCTTGCTGTAATTGTGGTTTAGAGTGCGTTATTATACAGAACAGTATTGAGTATCTGCTCTAAAATGCATTCATGTAGTACTTTTCTTCAATTTTTTTTATAAGTTGCAGATGCAGTATAATAAGTATGGCACAAAAATAAAGTGCTAGTCAAAAATTCCCGACTTTCATCAACAATCTAAAGCATTCCAGGACTGGGTTAGCTGAATGTCTATTAACCACTTAACTGGAGTGAAAAAAAAGGATAAAAAGTTAAACCAAAATCAATTCCTGACAGGCAGCACATGTGAAATTATTTTACAGTAGCAACAGTGCGATTAATTAGTGTAGCACAACTTCAATAAAGCAAGTTACTGTGAATTACAATTGTCCTACAGTGCTACGAACATCACAGTCATTAACTTTATTACTGGGCATTTTGTGACATTTAACTGTAAAAATTATAAAAAAAAACATACGAGTTTACTCTACACTTTAGCAATCACTGTGCAGACAGATAGAAACAAATATCCCGTTTCCTCGAACACAGCGCAATGTAATTACTGGCTGTATGGATACGGCGGGATTCTAATTGGAAACAGAGTGGCCCTATTCCGGCTGCCTCCTGTTAGTGGACATGCCTCTTGTAATGTATGGCATCCCACCCACTCACTTCGAGATCACACCGCAGCTCAATGTTGAACTTGTTTTCCAGATTGCTTGGACATGCCGGCTGGCCAATTTGCAGCTATGAGTTCAAACGAAAAAAAAAAAAACATGCATTTCCTCTTTCTTCTCTTTCTGCCTGGCTTTGGTACACACATGCCTGGCTGTGATTACAAACGTCATTATTTATGTCGATGTAAAAGCTGCGTTTTTCCACCTTGAATCTCTAGACATCATGCATTCGAATTCACTGTAAGCGGACTGAAACTGCGGGGAAGCGCAGCGGCGTTGAAAAATCAGCTGGCTGAGGAGAGTCTGCATGAATGGGAGGCTCAGACACACATGCCCTTAAGATGAGTGATCATTCACTGGATGCTGACACCACCCACATTCCACTTGTTTTTAAGAGTAATTAGCCAGACCCAGTGTGTATTCCAGGAAGGTCTTGGGAGATCAGAGAAATTTGCCACAGGTCGGGCTGCTCAGTGGAGGGTTTAGTGCTGAGAGAGGGCCCCTCTCCATTCAAGTCTGTGCTCAAAATGTGTGGGCTGCATTGAAGTGGAGTAATGGAGTGAAGGTTTGGCACGCTTCACGCCCCCGGGGTCAGCCGCGATCATCATCGCACAAGAACCAGAGAGGCAAAAAAAAAAAAAAACACACACACATGATCGCTGTGAGGGCCTTTCTTTTCACATGGCGCCGCTACAGATTCAGTGTGGCAGAGGGAAGATCTACATGTGGCGTGCAGTCAAACGAGGTTCACAAGATACATTTTTGTCCTGCTTGCGTAATAGACATGAAATATTTCTGACACGTTTTAATAGGTGGGAACATTCTGCTCTCAACCATATGGCTTTCTGCTGATGAGAGCAAAAGTATAAGTGTGACTCAGAGAGGCGTTATCACTGGTGAAAATGAACGATTGTGACGGGGTGGATCCGTCTGAAGCCCCACACTGTTTACAACGTGGAGGCTTTAATGGTAACTTCAATGCCCGTGAGAAATGGATGTAATAAAAATTGCATGTTTACACAAAATTCATTATTCAACAATTGGCAACTTTTCAATACTACGGAAGTTCAAGACTGCCAACTTTAAAACGTAAAAATATTTTTAGTTAATTGTATCATAATTAGCTTCGCGTGAACCAAATGTATGTAACAAAAGTCCAGTATAAACCTGCTGTCGTCTTTACCTGCCTTCAGACTTTACTTTTTAATTTTCAGATTGGTAGTAATTTTACTACTATATCTTGGCCTTAGAGAGAAAGTGAAAACAAGGTTTTGCATTTGAATGCGACTCAAGTCATGATTTTTATGTCGACTAAAAATGAAATGGAAATGCCCATAGCACTTTGCATTTTAATTTGAATAATGGAAAGATTGTTCCTTTTCAAATTCTAATTCTGTAAAAACCTATTACTAATGTCAGTTTGATTGAATGATTTATTTTAGTTTGAGCAGTCAATTCGCAACTTTGTGAAGTATCAATACAACAAAGGGGCATTTTATTCTAATATATATCTTTATCCATATGTATTTAGAGATAATCCTTCTCCTTATACAAAGCTCTTAAAGGCAAAGCTCCACTGTGTTTAAAAAAAACTCACAGAACTTTTATAGAAGCAATGGACCACTTTGATGCAGGTCTACTTGTGATTTCTAGATATTCCATACAGTATTTAGATATGTAGAATGGGAGGCAGAGCCTTTAACGATCAAGCTCCTCTCCCATGGAACCAGCACTAGACTTGGACTGCTAAGTGACCCCCCTAATACACCGAGCTCCTCCCCTTCCTTGTCTTATCTCCTTTTCTTCTGCATTTTTGTCATCAACGCATGAAATTGTGTCATCTTTCTTCTGTGCTTGTGTTCTCCCTCTGAACCTTTATCTCTCTTGGAGAGGTGCCCAGTGTTTGTCTTCACTTTATGTTGCTCGTCTTTTCTCTCTCCGGTCTCCATTCACCCCTCCAGCAGACTGGTTCTGTTGGAGGTTCTGCTGGAGCTTGTCCTCTCTACCATCGCCTAGCGCTTGCTCAAGAAGGATTGGTCGAGTTTCCTCTATAAATCCGTCTAGTCTTGTGTGTCTGGTGGTAATTTAGTTGTACATTTGCGCTGTGTAAATAAAGATGAATTGAATTCAAATGAACTGAATTAAGCATAAGTGGTGGATTGTTGGACACTGACGGGAGCTTTGTTTCAGCATGACACGAGGAGCTTACCGACCCTCTTTGTCCCCGCTGACCCTCAAATTCAACATATTTACAGCATTTAAACACAACAGATGGCAGGGTCGCTCTTGCACAAAGCAGGTCATGAAAATAAACTCTCAAGGAGCGGCAGAACGATTTGAAATCCTGAGGGTGTTATTTAGCTTTCTACAGAGGTGGAAACAAGAATTTTGTTTGCTTCTTGTTATTCCTTTTGTGCAGCTTGAGCTCAGGTCTCATCTACTTCTTCAAGGTTTTATCAAAGAGTCCTATGTGTGGGAGAAGGAGAGACACACATTAGCGCCGTTGTGAGCAATTCCAAGTCACCCATCAAAGTGCACCATGTCCAGTAATTGTTGTTTAATTGGCAGTGAAATGTTGTTTTCTGGTTTGACAATTTACAAAGGACGTTCCACTTACGTCCACATGCAACGCATAGGAAAAGTGAACTAATTGCTGTTTTCTAAAAATATATTTCTTCATAATAAAAATCACTCCTGAGAGGTGTAGCGTGTAATTGAGGATTACTTTTAAGAAAAACCCAGCACTGCTGTTTACCGTCGTCTGAGGTTTATGTAGGTGGAACTAACGCAGCCGAGTGAAGAGAAAGGACAAGGACACGATGTGATCTGTTAAAATAAAACTTATTTGATGAAGCGCTATAAACAATGCTAATTGTTGTTTCTGCCTCTTCTCGGCAGAACAAAAGGCCAGGTCTCAGACGTCCATCGCAGCGTGTCTGTGCTCAAGGCCACTGAAACAAACCAGCAGACATCAAAATCAAAAATGGTCATCACACCGCGAGGGTCTGTCTCTCTTTTCGTCTTTCAGCGCACTCCTTTATCTCTCCCTCCATCCATCTCCCCCCCCCTGCTTTATCAAGGCAGTGAGACCCCCTGGGAGGCTTTGATCTCCAGTGCATATCCTGAAGAATTAATGACTTCTAATGTACCAGTTAATGCAGAAAAGGCGGAACATCCATCATAACTGACAATTTAATGGCGCTTTCATAGATGGGCCACTCACATCTCTCCCATTCTCCTTCACCATTTTTCCCTTTCCCCTCTCTCGCCAACAGACACACTCACACACAGGAGCTACATTATCGCTCTGAGTGACTTCACGGTAAATGTTTCTAAAAGGTCTGGAGAATCATTTTATAGGAAGAATACATTCAATCTGATTGGGCAGCCCTTCCTAACGTATACATAAGCATACGTGAGTAAGAATATAACCAGCAGTCTAACACACTGTTGGATACTACAGGACGGTAAAGGACAAATGTCCAGTGCTTTTTTCATTAACGTAATATTAATGCACATTCAGCAGGTAAAAATGGTCCTTTATCATCAGAAAAGACAAAAAGGGTCACAGAGGATTTGAAGAAAGCTATATTGAAATAATAGTAAATTAGTTTGGTGCAAAAGTTTACATCCCCATCCATTGATAAACTCTCTCTGTAATCCACTTTAGATCTCCAGGGTCAGTTTTCCGAGAGCATCACAAGCTTGTTTTCCTTATCTGTACGTGAATATGATTTCTAAACATTTTTCACTAAATGAGGTGCTAAATTGGCCATAACTACTGACTATTATTTCTTACCTGCATATAAATTAGTAGGTTTGTGTATCTGTTATTAGCAGAAATGCGTCATTACTTACAAGTAAATAACTAACTGCTGGGAAATTAGTTCAGGAATGAGACAAGCCACAGGCTGAAAGAACATAATCATGCGTAAGTGACTGTACATAATAAAACTATAGATACATATTCAACAATTCAGAAACTAAATGTGCACTAATAAATATTAATGCATTAACAGCTGACCGAGGTAGCATTGGTAATGCTCAGTCCAACGGGGTGTCTTTCAGCTCATTGTTTTGGTTTCCTCAGTGCTCACATTACTTCCCAGCTGCATTTGGCTTCTGTTTTTAGCAACACCAAGAACAATTATCTGATAAACTCACTTGGACAACAGACAAACTTACCCTAAAGGTTTTGTGCATAACTCTAGCCCAGTTGTTTCATTTTGCAGTCAACCAAACCATAGTAGTGGAGAATTTAATGGTGAGAGATCCAACACGCAGGCATGATTGTTCCTATTTCCAATATTGGCATCAAAGGCTACCTGTGCTGTCAACATGAGACGCCTGACACCTTGGGAAGTGTTGTTGTCTGACTTGGTGAGAACAAGTTGCAGTGGCCACAATGAATCATTTAGCAGCAAGAGATCCTGACAGTTTCAACCTCTGGAGTGGGTTGAGACCAAAAGTGAGCTATAATTAGAATCAGAATCTGTTTTATTAGCCAAGTATGCAAAAAATATTTAAAAATCTGTCTTTGTTATTCCTTTAGTCTCAGTGAGCATAAAGGAACGAGGTTCTCAGATTTATTTTTAATAACTGCTTGTCACATAATATTGTTTCAGTTTGTTTCAGGTTGTTTAGGAATGTTGTCATTATTTTATCTCTAATATATACTATTTCACTTCACTTCAGTTGTTAGAAAAATCTGTTTGCACTATTTACTCTTCAGTTTGATGTTATTTGTTTGGATTCAGTACAATTTAATATTTATGTTAATTTATTTATGTATTGTAATTTCAAAAGGATCCAGAAAGCCTAAGAACAATTTTGTGGTAACCAAAGTAGTTCTTAATAAATATTCATTCACTGTAGTTTTATCAATAATTCCATACAATTCTTTATGGAAGGAGGATGATCCCTGGCTTACTGACTAAGGTAATAGAGAGTATGAAACATATCATAAAAATATTATATCTTATAGTGGCAGACGAGTTTAAACCAAATGGATGCTAAGAATTTATAAATTTTTTGACAAATCTAATAAAACTTAAATCCAATGGATATTTACATCAAAAATCAAAATTCAAAGCATAAAAGCAGTGAACAACATCATCCCTGCACCAAACCAAGTGATGTCAAGAAAAACAATGCACGTACAGCGATGTCATTCAGTGTCAAATGCTTAATTGCCCTAATCAGGCCTTGAAGAGTGAATATGCAGAAAACATAACCATCATACACTGAGTTGCTGTAATACAGCTCACTGTCACTGAGCAGACTAAGAGAGAATTGCTTCGCTGCCCAGCCTCTTTGAGGTGATGTAGAGGACCAATATTCCCCGGAACAGCTTGCACAGGCAGCTAATGTCCCTTTCAACGCATCTAAAATTATGTTCAGAGAACTGTCCAATCAATGGGATTGTCCAGCGATGGGAGACCGAGCCACCTTGCAGCCAAACGAGTCGGTGTTTCATAATGGTGAGCTAAATTTATTGCAGCGGCTGAACTGGTCTTTGCAGGGTTTAGTCTGAGAGGAGGAGAGAGCTGATAGTTTCCACTAGGCTATTTCCAGACACCACAAACATAATTGAAAAATGCTGGAGACTAGGAGACACTACAGACTACAATCTCAGTATATTGGCTAGATAAAGATGCTGGAAGATAATGAAATTACTGGCAATGTCGCAAAAAGTATAAACAAAAGGGCTGAAACGTAGGAGTAGTTCACAAAAATGGTTCGGAGGAGTGTTGTCGCACTAAAGGCTGTGCTTAAATCTTCCTCTGAATAAGACAATAATGGATCGACCACAGGACGAATGAGGGTGGAAGCTCATTTTACAGTCTGTCCTCATACGACACTGAACATTCAAAAATACACGTCATCAACAGGTAAGAACTGGCTACAAAACAACACTGGTACTTTATATTGATGATGTGACATGTCATCAGTTAGCACACATCTTAGTTGTATTTCGAATATTCAGTTCTGCATATACATTTGTTTCAGTGTCATGCTACTCCTGAAAAATAATGTGCTTTATCTGTATGCTGTGAGGATCAGAGCAGGTTGCACAGTTGAATTTTGAAAGCTCTCGTCTGCAGCTGGAAAAAAGGATCATGAGAGGAGTGAGACTCAAAAGAAACGAGTCACGTCTCGGGCACTAAAGCCAAAACAAGCTGAAAGATGCTAAAGTTGGAGGTGAAGGAACTGACTCTCAGTTAGTTTATCAATATTCCCTTTTACAATACACGTCATTATTGGCCTAAAAATGTTGATAGGTGCAGCTTTAACAGATTTATCTTTTTAAAGTCACTGGACGTCTTTCTGGATTTCCTGTGGAAAAAAAGGAAACCGCCAAGGGACTGTGTTTTTTATATATCTGCTTTTACATCATATTTATAAGGAGTATGCATTCTGCAAAATGCTTAAATGGTCGGCACTTATATAGCACTTTTCTAACTTACTGGCACCCAAAGTGCTTTGCAGTGGCTTGTCACTCAACCATTCACACAGACAAACACACACACACACACACACACACACACTCACACACACGGCGGCGGCAGCCTGCCATGCACAGTGCTGACCTGACCCATTGGGAGCAACTTGGGGTTTAGTGTCTTGCCCAAGGACAATTTGACACATGGAGGTGGAAGTGGAGATGGAACCGGTAATTCATGGTTGCAGGATGACTGCTCTACTGGCTCCTGAGCCACTGCTGCCCCGATGAAATGTTGCATTATGTATACATGCATTAAACATAGTGATAAAATGACGCATTGGGAATACATGGTTTTTGGTTTAGATTAAAGTGTAGGAAAGCAGCATGGACAACTTCCGGCAACAAGCATGTGATGTGACGTGCATGTGGCACTGGTCGATACTGCCATGCAGTGAAGCGCAAATAATGTATACATGAATATATCGTCAACGTTTGCGAGGGATACTGTCTATTTAATATTTGGTCAGTCTCCACATCCCATCCTTTGATCTCTCCAATTTGACAGCAGAGTCAATAACAAGTGGGAACAAGTGAGCCTTGAGAGAATTTACTTTTCCGTGGAAAATTTAATCTGTGACAGATGCTTGTGTTTTTTCTGGGGACGTCGCTGCTCACAAGGCCGGGCAGGTCAAAAGTACAAGGTAAGCATGTTAGTATTGAACAGGCAGATGGTAAGAAAAAAAAAAATCATTGTTATTGACCTGCAGCAAACTATCAGATAGCCAAATACAGCAGCAAACTGATCAGATTACTTGCTTCTGTAGACCTGCAACTCAGGCATGCGTTAAATGGGAAACATTATCACTGTGGTGGAGTCAATTACAGTTCTTTATATTATCTCAAGGGTTTTAAGGTGGTTTAGTGTGTTGTCTTCAGGGTGAAGTCCTTCCTTCTGTTCCTTCCAGTCCGTTTCCCCACAAAACACTGTTTATCCAAATACACCAGCTGTCCTATTTTTTAAGTGTGGCCAGAAAGAAACGCAGAACCCCCCCCCCCCCCGAGCGTTTTCTCATGAGGTAAAATGTGGGCTTACAAAGAATCGCAGCGAATAATGAAAGGGAGCAAAATCGGGCTTTTTCCAATTCTGCCGGCTGAGTAGCAATCTGAAGTCAAATAGCCGTCGGTGACTGGTGGATGATGTTTAGCACTAGCTCATTTAATTCCTTTATTATTTCTCAGCAAGCTCTGTGTTTCAGAAATCACAGGAAATTGATTCCATTATCTGTATCACTTCTCGTCTGAGCAGAGCACCTGCATATGAAATGCAACACACCCGCCATCTTAACATCTCTGCCATTGAAGTGACATTACTATTGTCATGGCAACAATCCCCCTTCTCCATAGAGAAGCTGTAGAACACAGCATCCTGTTTTTGGAGTCAGGTGTACCACATTTCGATGTGTGCACACCACAAATCATCACTTTAATGACTTTGGGTTCGTCCATATGAGCAGAGGATACAAGGCTGCAGTGACTGGAATGAAACTCTTGTGTATTTTCTCCGTTCGCAGACAATGATATTAAGGTTATTTCTCTATAGGTAGTTTTGATCCAGAAACAAATCAGGGATAAAGCACATTAGTTGTCATGCTGTTTAGATGTGTCCAACAATTTCTGTGCATAACAAACAATTTCTATAGACTTGTTAATGCAAATTTGATGCATATTTTGCACTTCAAAAGGTTCCCTGTGGAGTCTCGGAGCATTATGGGGCATGTTGTTGTTACAAAGTGGTCTCCGTTTGGGCTTGTGCATAGAGACGCAGTGACAAGAAAACACATTGCGGCTACCTGCTTCATGCATTTCTGCTGAAGAATTATAGGTGTTGATAACGGCACACAACAAAGGCAATGAATGATCAAAAACAAGCAAAGTGGAATTTACAGCGAATAATGAAAAAAAAAGGTTTGAAACTGACTTCACAGCGGTTAATCTAAAATAAATCACAAGCAATAGACGAATAGTGTTCATAAAAGGCAAAATCATTTTAATGCTAATTTACGTAAGTTCCAAAGCAGATCTGGAGAGAGCCTGTGATCACTGCTGCCGCAAATTTCCAGAGAAAGGAACACGATGGAGAGATCTCGTGTTCTGTACTGTACCAAAAGAAATCATTACATTAGCAAATGTGGCAGTTTATATCCTCAAAATGCCTCTTTGCTGTTCAGTTTGCTGTTCATTGCAGATTCTTGTCTGTATTTGTCAAAAAAAAAAAAAAAGACTGAGCGAAAGTGGAACAAAAAGGCTTTTTGATGTGCCTATACTCAAGGACATCGACACAGCACCTTGCAAAATCTAATTTCCAAAGTGTGAAATTTTCTCATTCTCCCCCATGATAGCTTCATTTCATAGTGAAAGCTAATTATGGCCGCTATAATTTCCTTCGGCGGTCCAGTTATCAACTGGTCGAATGCAGAGAGGCTCAGCGAATGACACAAAATAATTGCTGTTGTAAAAAAACAAAACAAATGCTCTTTAAGATTCTAGTTGTAATATTTAAGACATTTGAATATACAGAGGCAGAAAGGAAACTTATTGATATTGTCTGGCTGGTTTTGTTTGTTTGTGTGCCTGCGTCACTTGTGGTTACTGAAAACTTTCTTCGCTTTGTGCGTTTCCTCACATCCCCTCGCACATCACACTTTCTCATGCTGTGCCTCTTAACTTTTTTTTTTTCCTCCAGTGGAGCAGCTGTCTCTCTTTTTAACCCAAGTCGAGACGCAGAACAACAGTTTTACAAGCAAAACAAACAGTCAATCCGCCCCTTTGACATTGTCTTGTTAAAAAAAAATAAAAAAAATAAAAGGAGCCGACCAGATTTAAGATTCACTGGGGTTGCAATCTGCATGCTAAGGCCCATCAATTTTTCATGGCGCTCACACTATGAGCACTCACAGCCTGAAGGGGGTAATGCAAAATTGATTTGTGTATTAAAACTGCTTAGCCAAGCAGGCATCACTGGGAAATGTAGTGATTACCCCCTTGGGACTTGAGAAGGCCACGTATAGCCAAAGTGATTGAAAAAGGGACTGTTGTGTCCACACAAAAATAACTTGTGCCATACGATCTAATTCCAGTACGATGCAAAGCAACTCACGAATAATAAACTTCATCAAATTACAGTGAAGCATCTTTGGTTGGTTGACGATGCGAGTTCTCTTTCAACGAGTGTTTTAAAGCTCAAAAATGTATTTATAAATTAATAGTTTGGATTGTTTCGTCTCACTAAAAAAGAGCAACAAGTGCTCAGACCGTAGCTTAGGTCTTTTGTCCCTGCCCTCACATACGACCCACAGAAGAGGGTGTTGGAATATCTTAGCAGGGAGGCAGATGCAACTTTATACTGTCAGAATGCAAACAGAGTTGTCATCATCAGGTTTAGGCACCAAACAAACGCAGTAGGTTTAGGTAAAAAAGCTGTGAGTTTTATTAAATTCTCTGCTCCTCAGCTATTTTAAAAGCCTCTCGGCCATAAATAATGAATATAGGTTTATCTAGCTACAGTTATCAGCAGTGGAACTGATTTTTCAGTCTCACGTCAAGTTTGATTCTAACCTGGAACCATAATGTTATGACACCAATCTAGCTGCATAAAGCCTTTAAATGGCAAAAGAAAAAAAACGTTTTAGCAAAGAATTATGAGATTATATTCAGTGGTGGAAGACACACTGATTTTTTTGCTTATGTAAATGTAGCAGTAAAACACAGTGGAAACACTATGTTTAAATCTGTTTAGAGACAAATACCTCAAAATGTTCAGTGAGTCCACATTTAAAAGCATCAACAGAAGTCCTCAACAATAAGATGCATTTTGGAGCCTATTTATTTTAGCAAACACATGAAAAAAATTAGCTAAAAAAATACTTGATGGACAGAAAGTAAACATAGTCAGTGTGTACATCACACATCAGTATGATTATTGAATTATAGCTGTTGATGCATCCATGTATTGTAAGTTTATTTTTACATCCTTAACCTGTTTCAATACTCCTACGATTCAAATCTAATACTTATATTCAAGAATTGCTTTACATAGTGATGGGCAGATGTGATTATGAACACTATAACTATAGAACAGTAAGTACAAGTTAACAGAACATGGAAACCCTGAAGTAGGCAGATATGTAAAATTGTAGTTCAGTACAGTATTCAACAAAATGTACTTATTACTTTACACCGCGTCGTATTAATCATCAATCTTTGAGCAGTGTTTTTCTAAGAGCCACACACACACAGCTGCTCTCGGTGATGCTGATACTGATGTGTGACCCATCCACAGCCTCAGGCTGCTGTGATAAAGGAGCTCAACCTCTCAGAGGTCACTCCGAAAAAAAAACTCAAAACTGCAACCGCTGTGTGTAACAACACAATCTGTGTCCGTCCCGGGTTTACAAATGCTCCCCCTTTGGACCGTAACCTTGCCTGCTTGCACAAAACACCACTAATGCATACATATTTATCAAATTTATCAAAGCACGTTCACGGGGCTGCGGACTCGGGGCCAGCAGCTCCCCCGCCTGCCGAAACCAAATACGTCCTTGAGTGTCAGAGGTGGATACCTGCACTTCTCGAATAATCACAGCCCTTCATTTGGCAGTTCTAACCGTTATCAAAGGGATTCCTAATGTGGTCAAATGAGCTCTGTGGACACGTTTTTTAATATAATATATTTAATGTCATCCTAGAGAATTATTTGAAATGCAACAGTTTTCCTTGTCAGCGGGCGTTGAGAAAACAACTTTCTGGTGAAGAAGAAAGGTTAGACTTCTTTTGCCAGCACCAACGTGAAAACAAATTCATAACGTCCCCATAAATTACATACCCATCAACTCACCCTCCCACATTATGCTTTGACAACACTTCAACTCTGAAAAGCACTCAAAGGTCATTTTTATCCCGCAACATGAAAAGCTCCCGCCAATAAAAGTCCCTTAATCGTTATTTGCAACCGAGTTGGCACACGTCACCGCGGCCGCCAAACAAGTGGTGAGTCACGGTCGGTTAATGGTCAGCCCAACAAGCAGAGTTTAACACAAATGGAATGCCATTTCTTAATTATTGCTAGTGTCATGTAAGCTTAATTTAGTGCTGACCTGCATGTCAAAACATGTCCTCGACTGAAGGGCCTGCAGCGAGGCAGTGAGAGGCTGAGCGGAGATTGAGCTGATTAGGTGGGCTGCCGAACTGTTTGCCACAGAGAAGAAGAGGTGGCTGACTTTGACCACACACACACACACACAAACACACACACTTACACCAAATCCTAAATGATCTGAGCCAAAACAAATTCATCGAATTGCATCAAAACGCTGCCAACTAGACACGAAGTTTTGAGTGGAGGAACAGAAAGAAGCAAACTCCTTCCTGTCAGGAGAAGACTGTAACTTGTGCTTGAAAATGGGACTGGAATTGGCGGTGTAGCTTTTTATCCGTGTTTGAGGAGCAGCTACTGACCTTTACAACTAAGAGCTCAAACATGTTGTCTGCTACATCTGGGCTTTGTGCCTGGCAGTCACCGGGCTTTGCAGTGATTATGGAAATACTTGTAGATGTCTGTGTCTGGAGAAATCCCCGGAGAGAATTTACCAGGCCGACCATCGAGACTTTTCTTGTCCATTCGACTTCCATTTCCTGTTGGGTTCCTCCTCCTGGTGCGGCTTCGTGGTCGTTACTCGGCCTGTAACCGTCTTAAGCAGAATGTCTTTATCACCAAACGTCGCGAAACACGTGCTGCGTGCAGACAATAACGTGTCGTGGTGAAGTAAATACAACCTTAGGAAAAACTCAGCCGAAAGTCACTGCGTCAAATGAAGAAAAGAAATCACGTCGGCATCGCGACGTTTTCCCAAATAAAAATCATTGGCTCTTAATCGAAAACTGTTGCTTGAACAAACGTATTTCTATTATTTTTCCGCCTCCTCCGTGCAAAATTATAATAACAATCACAACAATCAGAATTATGTCTCGTTTTCCCTTGAAGTGGCTATTTCGTGTGTTTTCTTTTGAAGCAGAAATGGCACATTTCCTTTATGCTATACAATCACTGCAATTGTTCAGTAACCTTTTGTAATTTGTTGATACAGAAAAGCTGGAGCGCCACAGAACATAGGATGGATCGGAGGCATTTGTACATTTCTACGTGTTTTTTTTACTTTGTGAACAACCTCAAGCCAAAATAAGTGATTGGGTGTATTTACCAAATGAAAATGAAAACAGACTGTTCATTTTTGCTAAATTTGTTGTTGTTTTAATAAGTCATGCTCCCCTCTAAGCAATGCGACAAGCTGCGTTACAGCAGCTAGAAAACATTATTTACTTTCAGATGCTTCCTTCAACACTTCTGAGCTCGGAAACATTTCATCTTTGAATGTTCTTTTAGGGTCACATTTAAAATCTGAGCCATTCAAATTTATTTTTTACCACTGGGCTCCAAAGACAGATCTGTAAGTGCACTATCTCCAGTACGTGGGAGGATCTTATCTAACCTTTCCTGCCTCATGAAAAATTCAGCATCCTGGCCACCAATCTCCGCCGTCTCAGGATGTTATGTCCGATACAGAGGCGGCGGCGCTGGGGAGAGAGGAGGAAATTGCTTTGGACTCCAGCACTGTATGATCAGTATTATCATCTCTATGGACCTCATTCAGCCACATATTCTATAGCGGCCTTTACGGCGCGCATTCGCCGCAGTCGGATCTCATTCCAGCTGCGGATGCGTGTGCGCACGGAGAGCGCGTGCGAAGCCCCCCCCGAGTTTGTGATGGCTCTTTGTGATAGAGGTGGCAGGTTACGTAACGAGGGGGAAGGCGGCGGTGGGGTGCAGAGGAGTTGAGCGGCAAACTGTGGCATGACAGCTTTCTGAACATAGAGGGAAGGTCTAATGTGGGTGAGTGACAGAGATGTCGAGATAAAGCTTCCTGTCAGTCTCGAGCAAGTGCTGCCCACCATCACTACCAAACCCCCACCACCCGTCTTCCCCGAAGGGACAGGCAGACAGGACAGAGGAGATCCTAAATATCACGTAGCTCCCACATTAGACAGGCCAAACATCTGCCTCGGAAAGACAGACAGTCTCTCGTCAGCTTTTGCATCTCACGCTATCTCTCTAACGTTGTTGGCTCTTTGTTAGAATAAAAAAAGATGGAATTATTACGAATCAGCGTTATCATAGTTGTGCAGAAAGGGCGAAGACAGTAAAGTGTCAGAAAATGTTCCTGGACAGGTTTCTCTTTGCCTTTTAACTCACACTGGGAACATTTGTTTCTGTTAGTTTCTTGGCATTTTGCAGAGGACCAGTTCGTCTTTTTGGAAATTAACTTAATGTCTTTCTTTCAGAAAATCAAATAAGTAGATCAGCACCACTCCCCCGTCTCCTGTCGTGATAACTCGGGCAGTCGAGATGCATACAGCTTCTTAGCACCTATCAGTACCTCTACAGCTCTTGAATTACTTTATTTTTAATTCATTTGAATATTTAAAATATGTACATATTTTAAAGAGATATAGATGCATGTACACATACGTACAGTTTTGTGAAATTTTCTTTCATCAATGTACTTTTTAACACACATTCAGTAATTTCTTTACTTGTAACTTGTAAGTTTTGTATTACCAGTTAAATTATGTTTAAATAACGTGCAAACTTTTGCAGAAATGCAATTAAAATTTTTTCCACATACCTTGACCATCATTTGTACAAGCTGTTGGTGCAATATCATCACATAGTTAAATAAGAAAGTTAAATAAGAGGATAGTTCATTGTACGGTTAGGAGGCAGTTGACTTAGCTCAGTGTGATGACTGACAGCAGCAGGGAACGCGTCACCCAGCGGTCGCTGTCAGCGAGCAGAGACGCGCTGGGACACTTCACACGCTCGTCGGTTGCTCGGTCATTATTAGGTCATATGATGTGCAGGTACATTTTTAAGGCACAAAAACGAGAAGCTGAGTGTTAGGGAAAGATTGTGAGGTGTTTTAACCTCCAACCCACCCTGACTCTAAATTACATCATAAAGTGACATATTAATACTACAGCCATTAGATGCTGCTAGCCATAACTCTTGGCGGATAACAACTGACCTCAGTTCAGTTTGGTTGGTAAAAACACTCCACTGGCTCTTTTAAAACACATTTGTCTCGTGTGTTTATTCTGTCTAAAGACTTTTTGTGTACATGAAATATTCACACGTAAAACTGAAAACAAAAAACAATTCTTATGAAAGAAATAGAAAAAATGTAATGTGAATTATGACCATATCTTCAATCGCTACAACTATTTTTACCTGGTGCTTGGCTGTGTCTCCTCCTAATACAGCAGCTGTGCTTTGGGGATTTTTTTCCCGAAAATTAAAATCAAGTTTGCTTCTCTTTTAAGTGATTGCATATTACAATTTCTGGCCCAGCAACTGGTTATTTGGGAACACTTGAGTTGTGTTTGACAGCGTGCTGATTTGTTTACAGCATCCAACAAAGAACTGTCTGCTGCATTAATGCACTGGAGGGCAGATGCAGGATAAGGGAGAGCGGCTACAATGGCTACTACTGTACTGTGGGTTTAAATTTAAGCTTGAGGCGTGAACAACCCACGCAGCCCTGCCAGCCACCAACTGTATGTTTGCATCGCTATGCACATAAGTGTGAACAGCACCATCAGCTGCACAATCTCACGCCAGTGCCTCAGCCCTTTAGAGGAGAAGTCACACTGCTTTTCCTCGCCGGGCAGAGGGACAACCTCTGTCCGCGAGCAGCGACCGCGGCCCACCCGCTGAGCCAGACGACAGGGAGCAGCCGAGCCAAGGCACCCGGCCAGAGGCTCGCCATCGGGGGGGCGGGGGGGTGCCCGGCCGGGGCTGAAGCAGCCTCTCCAGCTGGACGTCCACCTGGGTGATAAACACTACAGACTCCGCTCACCACCTAAGGGCTCACAGCAGGATGCGGCTACAGAGTCGCTGCTCCCAAGAAGAGAGGAATGAGTGTCCAAGTGTGTGTTGGAGAGATGTAAGGAAGCCATCGTGGGCGATGTTCGGTGTCAGAATAACGACACAAATCAAAAAGTAGACTGATCCCGTTTAACACAGATGCTACGGCAGCATAAAAAGAGATGGTTAAAGTGTGAGTTCCCTCACTCGTTAAGCTTTCAACATAAAGAGAATGTGGACACTGTGTTTATTAAAGTATGAAAGAAACAATAATTCTGCTTTGTTTTCCTTTATGCTGTTGCTCGCCAGTTAAATGTGTTATACGGTGTTTTTCATCAATAGGAGTTTTTACGCTGTTAAAAATAGTTTGAATCAGTGACCATTAGTGCACATCAGTGTGTGACATTTGGAGTGTGAGACACGGCCGCATTTGTTATGTAAATGTGGAATGTGAAATTCAGCGCTGGCTCTCTTTTGTGTATGTGTCAGCAAACTATTTATTAACTGACCATGTGCAGTCAGTGAATGCAGCAATCAATGTATGTATGGATGCATGTTGTTGCCATGGTTTCACGTCCCGACGAGCGCTGGGAGCTGATCTATGTTTGAGAGCGAGCTTTGTAATCATGTGGGCTATTGTAATTGAAGAAAAGCAGATTTTAATTGTGTTGCGTGTCCAGGAGAAGAGAAGGAACCGATTTGAACAGATATTAACGGCCTTATTAAGTTGTTTTATTGCTCTTTTTGTCATTTTACTTTATTGATAATCAGCAAGTTGACCTCGTGGCTAATTTTGTTTAAAAAAAAAAGGTCAACATTATATATTTATATGTATACATGTATTTGGAGTCTAATCAATGAGGTAAAGTTGTCTCCTCGTAGTGAAGAACAGATAAATTATCTGAAGGAAATCAAGATAACGACTTTCATTTGCTCAATAAGCAGATATTAATTATCTGTCCAGCGGATTAGAGGCCAGACTTATTGAGAGCCTTGAGATGAATGACTTTGTGATCAAGATATAATGAAAACCTTTTTTGGGTCCTCTAACCAAACACTCATGAATCTAAATTGTAATTCTTGTCCTTGTTTTGGCGACCACTGGGGTTTTCATTCCGGCACCACACCCCAACAGCCCTGCTGCGTTCTGTTCTCCTCAGGGAATTCGTTATCACAAACATGACGTTTCCACTAGCCCCCGCCCCCCACCCCCACCTCCACCCGCCTCTCTCTGTGGAAAAGTAATGAAATGATGAATTTGTGAAACAACCGCAGGGTGACTATGATGAATTTTGTGGTATCTCTCAGATTAATAGCTCAACAAGAACAACTCTCGGTAGACGAGGGCAAATAGGCAAAGCAATCATGATATTTGTGGTTTAATGCACAAAACACGAGCGGCTGCAGCTTAAATTGAGGCTGCAAATATGTCTCTGATGAGAGAGGTTAATCCAGCATTGATTACTCAGGCCACCGTGCCTTTTTTTTTTCCCCACCCGCAAATACTGAAATGCAGCTTCCATCCCCGGCTGTGTCTCTCTTCAGAAGCATATTTGCCAGAGGGGTGAGCTGATTTCTAGTGGGCCATTGTGCATTTGGCTGCTGTCCAGTCATTTAACCTGCCAATAGCGGCATAATCTTGGAGATACTCATGAGAACAAATATTGCCCTGCAGCCTAGCTGAGCCGGTGGCACAGAAAGCAGTCTGGTTTGCTACCACGAGGCGACGGAAAACCTTATCTAATAACTGCCAAGGCATTCCTCAAGTTGGCGAAGTGTCGGTGGGCACCACCGTTTGCGAGCGCTTCTTCTGGCTGTTAGGGGAGCCTCTGCTCGGGGATTCCGCCGAAGCTACGAAACTCAGGGAAACACAGGTCGCATAAATTACAATTATTTAAAGTCGGGCGGTGGGTGAGGCTTCTCTTATCTGCAGCGCGGAGACAGCGTGTGGGTGGGAGCAACCTTCTTCAACGTCTGCCAACAGCTACATTAAATCAGCGCTACAAGATTCCCTGATAAAGCCATCAATAAAAATAATACTGACTTACACAATATCGCTTGTGAGGGATGTGTTGGCTAGCTGCTATTGTCTCTGCCGTGGACGGGATAATGAGAAAATGAGCCCCTGGACACACACAGTCCAAGAGCCGTCCACACTTTTCTATTCAGGAGTTTCTTTTTGGATGTTTTGTCTGTTTTAGCTGCGTTTGTTTTGGCCCATTTCATGTTGATTTGTATTGTTTTCTGGTCATACTTTTTTGTCATTTTATGTTAGTTTGAAATCATTTTCTACTTTTTTTTTTGGTAGATGTGGTGCTTCGCTTTCTCAACATTTGGGTCACGATTCCCCCTTTTTTTTTAAAAAAAAACTTAGCTTATTTTGAAATTTCAAACGACTATTTGAAAAAGAAAAAGTCACTTCATTTAAAGACTTTGGTCCAAAGGCCCCTGACCTCCGATGCCCCAGGGCGTGTGCTCGATAGGTTCACTCAATAATCCATCCACGCCGCTCTGCTGCTTCCTGACTTTACCTGTGATATGCTAAACGAAAGGTCTCAATACACAAATATAACGCTGAATTAAAAAAAGGGTCCACATTAGCAAGGTAAAGGTTATTATAAAGACATAGTGGCGCAGATCCCTATTAATATTGTGACTGGATATTCACTCGCCACTTCGTTTGTGCAAATTCACACAGGTTTCGGTGAAGGATGCACATTTGTCCTCATCACTTTAGACGTGCACACATCCCCGGCGGAATCAACCCATTTGCACACACTCAAACAACAAAAACACAGAAGCCCTAAATGCTTTAAACCTCTAATTAATTTGCTACAGCGGCATCATCTTGCGTTACACATGCATTGTTTCTTTGTCTCGTGCGTGTGCGCTGAGAGGGGGAGTGTGTTGGCGCACACGTGAAAAAAAACGGCCAGCTGCTGAAATTATGTTTTTTTTTTTTCACAGTGTGTGTGTTGTTAGGCTGGCCGGTAACCACGGCGCTACCTCTGCAGGGTGCGCGTCTGACCACATACCAATCAGTTGCCTGGATAATGAGTATAATTGATTGGAGCCTCATTCAAATTCTGTGGAATAGAGCATGCAAATTGTCCTTGCCAAGTCATAATGAGGGCCCTTCTTTAATGGGACAATCAAAAATTTCACTTCTAATTTTGCAAACCGAAGCAAGTGCTCTGTGTTGATTGCATGGTCGGGTGCCAGCGTCAACAGCACGTAAATAGATAGGTTGGTGGTTTATCTCCATTTACTGAGAAAATATGCCACATGCATATATACAGATGGATGCGAGATGAAGACTGTGAGAGCTCATAATCCATATTTTATTCACTAGATGCTTTTATTGTGCCATTGATTGATTCTGACACTGGCCACAAGAGACGTTATTTCCTCTGCTCCGTTGAGGGCTACTAACTGCTGAGACTCTCCATCTCACCATGCTTACAATGTCAATATCATGAGCACTTGATCCCGCATTATCCTCGAGGAAATATTCACAGTGGAACCTGGGAACGGAGAAGGCACACATCATTTTAACAGCAAGCCCTTTATTCGGTCACAGTGAGGCTATAAACTTTTTAATTTTTTCGTGTTTGCATTGCAAAATGAAACTTATCCAATATTAACGGCCTCATACTGCAGAACGTGGTAAACAGCCGCTGTAAGTTATTTATGGTGTTTTGTCTTTAGCTAAATTTTTCAGGGTGAGCATCACGAGGCCATTAGCAGTCCCGTCATTCCCCGAACTAATGGCTGAATTAACAAATGAAAGAGGATTTGCTCGTCTTGGGTTCTTCCTTCAACGTGCTAAACTGCTTACATCCCCAGACTTTATCCAAGCGCCAGCCTTTCCTGCGGCAAACTCGCCGGTCTGTCCTGCGATGGCCCTTTGGCCCCTCCTTAATCTTTCAGGATCCCGTGGTCAATATCTTAAGATTGATTCACCTCTCCAGTCAAATAAACTATTAAATCCATTAGTGAAATGGCTTGAGCTTACTTTACATTTTGATTACAATCAATTACTATTTCCTGCTGCGGGTTCTGATCCGCGTGGTTGTGTCCAAATGTTAAAATGCTTGATGCTGCAGACTCAAACAGTGATTTTACAAAGTGAAAATTCAGCTACTGACAAAAGTTGCTATTTAAGGGCATTGAAATTCTGTGCAATTACAGTTTTGTTCAGCGACCCTAGGCACTGATCATTATCTTGTTGGCAATGGAAGTAGAAAATGAAATCCTGAGGCCTCTAATGACAAAGATTTATAGGTGGGTGTAGTACCATATTTATCATGGATTTTTTTTTTTTACAAAGAGATTTTCTGTGATGACTGCGGATGATGTGTGGGGAGCACAGACGTGGCACATGAATCAGTCTGAGCCAGATACAGAGTCTGGCTCTGCCACCAAGGACAAAAAGAGCATAATGACAAAAACCGCAGGAAAGAGTCGAGTCGCAACCTGGAAGACAGCGACTTCTCAGCACATGTCTATAAACTTGTATTGATCCAAATACAAATACATGGCTTTATTGTTGCAGTCAGCTTAGAAAAAGGTATTAATAGTCAGAACGGTTGGTGTTAACAGAAAGAAGCAGATACGTTAAAGCTGCACATATCTACTATTTATATCAACAATTTAGCACCAGACTGTGTAAATGAGTTTTCTAAGTGTCCACAGAAAATTATCAACACTTATGTTGTTCTCCGAAGCAGCATTTGATAAAAGTGCACAACTTTTATCAAATAACTTTATCAATCAAATTCACTTGTACAAAACGCAGGCAGCAGATTTAAGAGGAAACGCACACCTGCACTATCTGCACGGCACCAAACTTCACTAACGGTAAATTTAAAGTTTTTTACGACATTTACTTTTACCCACAATCCAAATTAAAATAGATTTAGAATGTTGCCTTTATTGAGTTGCATAAAACATGACCTCAAATTAATTGTTGCTTTCCCTGCTGAAAACCATTTGCTATAGTTCATCATACCAACTTTATGGCGTGATTATATGTCAGCCTGTTGTCCTTCCCCGAAGTTGTTCAGCTAAAAAGCTATATAACATTCACAGATTTTAACTTGTATTTATTCTTCCATTACTTATAATCCAAACAAAAGCCACAAATAGAGACAAATAATATTCATACTAAACAAGCCAATAACAACACAATGCACTTTACATGACATAAGCTGGTGATGCACATACATTTCGCTCCCCGCCGGTAGAAGCAGTGGCCGAGCTCCTGCACACATCATTCTAATGTGGGAGAAGTCATGAATCACGATGACTAAACTAAACAGGACAGCGTTTTTGTTCCAATAAATTAATAACTGATGAATGATGATTGTGCGTCAGTAACCGCTGTGGTGTATTATAGAAAATTATCTGATGAATCAATGGGAAACACTTTGAGGGCCTTGTATTTAAGAGCAGAGGTCCTACTAACGTAACGCTCAGTGACTGACGGGATAAATCATGGAACCCTGACGTGGCACTGAAGCAAAAGTCTTATGGTTGTTAGGTGATTGTCAACATTGATTAGCGCCCTTTTAATTACAGCGCCTGATGAACTGTACCGATGCGTTCGGTTTGTGCGCGGGAGAGTCCTTCCTAATCTATTCAAAGCTACAAGCCAGTGTCAATTAGTCAATTACTAAATCGGGCTGCGTCATTGAAACAAAAGAACGGCCTCAGCTCGTTTTCAGAAACGTGTAAATCTGTATGTTAGTTTGCAAATGTGCGGCATCAATCAAAGGCAATCAATAATGATCAAGAAGCCACTGCAGCACAACCTCCAAAAATCAGTTTCAGCTAATTATGTATAGTTTTAAACATTATTACTGGTTTCTATTTACACACAGATAATATTTACTTATGTACATTTATAGAAGAACCTTGACCATTTGAGCACATATACATTTGAACATATATGTTCCAGTGAAATCTGTAGCCCATCCCTCTGGGGGGAGCAGTGGGCTGTCGCCATCGGCACCTGGGGAGCGAGCTCTGGGCGTCTTGCACTTGGTGGGTATATAATTGTGTGTATTATTTGAAGGTGATAGAAATATGAAATGCTAAAATATGCTGACCTTCTGTCTGTACTGTTGGTGAGTAGTCTGAACTTTAATGGCAGTACTTTTATAATTTGTCATGAATTTGAACATAAGCTTGTAAAATATATCAAAATTACGCAGCATTCCTACATATGAACCCGTTAAATGCTCTTTTATTTAAAGTTTCCAGAACAACTAGGATAAGTTTGTACTGTACTTAAAAAGAAGTGGTGCAACCTGTGTCACGATCTCTGGGTTTTGCACGAGTCAGGTCAGCTGCATCCTCAACTTCAACACTTTTTATCCCAATTTTTCTTTATTCCGTCCAATTTATTCCATCAATTTTTCAAAGTCAAAGTCAAAGTATCCTGCATATGAAATTCTTTTTTCCCCATCTCACAAACACTCATGCTCCAAAGTATAGCTTTAAAACCCATCGCACATGCTCCCAATATACAAATGTACTGATATACTGTAGAAGGAAATTGTTATGTAAGGTATGAATGTAGCGATGGCTGTATTTTGGTAAATTTTACATTCCCAATCTTTTCTACTTTTAAAGAAAAAGTGTGTCTGATCCAGCGTGTTAAAAAGGGGGGAGCAGATCCATAGGCCATGCCGAGTCATTTTCACCTGATACCAAACTCTGCTGTAATAGGGTTTTGGCTGCACTGGCTTCTAAAAAAATGTCTGATGAAACCTTAAAAATAGATGCCCACTAACTAGAGGAAGCTGGGCAGAACCAAAATGCATGGGCTAGTGTTGCAGGGGAATGTTTGTTGCATGAGCCATAAATATCTGGGTGATATCAATGGCTGGATATCAGTTTGTTTATTGATGGACCACCTTGACCTGAGTGTCCAGAGCATATTAAAGTCAAGTATATTATTTTTAACCAGGTTTCACCCGGCATGTTTTTTGACAAAATGCATAGAAACAGTTTTTCATATTTTTAACCCGATCCAGTTTTGCATGTGCTTGACACTTGTTAGGCCATTTTGCCTCTTTCGCACACGTGCTTCTAGGCATGTTGGCACATCCTAATCTTTGAATTTTTGCTCAAAATAGCATCATAAGCTTTCTGCAGTCCCACAGTTTGTGTCTGTGTCCTGTATATTCCGGGTGATACAATTTCTGCTAATCCTTTTGGATTAAAAAGACTTCTTGTAATACCTGGAGATGCAAGTCAACCGCACTTAGTAGGTAGCGCGTGTAAGCCTGTGTTGCTGCACGGAGAGGAGGGAGTGTTCGGGATGAAGAGACAGAGACGAAGAGGGAAGGAGGGGAGTGAGGCAGGAAGATAGAAAGGGGGAAGAAAGCGCTTTAATGCTGGTGTCCCTTTTAGACATGCTTTTAATTCCTCTGCAGGAATATCAGCAATATTTAACTGGAAATGTCACAGAATGTCAAGTTGGAAAATGTCACTGGGGAAGGACTGGAGGGTGACCTCAAACCTCCCCTTTAAGATGAAATAAATATGCCTCTGTGGTATTGTAAAGACAGGCTTTTTTTTTTTTCACAACGTGATTTCTCCATTTTTACGGGGCTATTCATTTTCATAGCAACAGAGGGGCGAAAAGGCAGAAGACAGGCCAGGGAGAGATAAATGAACTCATCAATCGCGGCGAGTGGGGACACGGGGACGGCTGACGTGTACCCTGTCATTTTCACCAACCGCCGGGTAATTGTTGACTTGCGGCATCGCCGCATTGTTTGCTCTCACCTCCTATATGTGATTAGTCCCGGCGAATACTAAAAGCAGTGGTTACTGTTTGCTAAATGATGTATTGGTCAAACATTAACATGTGAAAGCATACATTAAGGGGTGAGTCACTCACTTGATGAAGCGCTCGGTCTAGCTTCATTCAAATGTCAAAGCAGTTTTATGAGGAGAATAAGTTGGTGAGTATTCAGTGCTGTAACCTTCACAGCACAGCTAAGGTTCTATAAATAGTGAAAAGATAGTGATTTGTTTATCTCGACCTTGCAGAGAATAAAAGCGGCGGATTATTACAGTGCAACTGGAGATGTCTGCGCCACTGCTGGCAGGAGAGGCGACCGAACACTTCAGCAGGCTCCCTTCGCAGTGCTGTACTCCCATTTCAGCCATGACAAAGCAAAGATGTTATTGATGGCCACGCTCCTCCCATCTCCCGCATCAGCCCGGACATGCAGTCGGCACGAAAACCCACCACACGCCGCCGAACCGTCAAGCGATGCGGAATCTGTGTTGACATTTGAACCGAGGCAACGGAGATCTATAAACAGCCCTTGGGCTTGATGAGCTGGAAAGCTACACTACAGTAGGCAGCGTTGTGAGGTATCGCACCGTACCAAGGCACGGGATACAGGGAAACAAAAAGCCGCTGTAATCCGAAATCGATAAGGTTGGAGACAGTTATAACACGACACGAAAAGTAACCGAACAAGCTCAGTGAAAAGGCACAGGGATATTTTATTTTTCAGTTTCTGTCTTTCAAGGTGCACCGGGGATTTTTATTTTTTTTTCCAAAAGGCAGAAATGATCCACTTATGCCCTATCAAGACATTAGCCAGGAGTGCTAGGTGTCAGATTAGATACGCAGCCGCTTTGCTGCAGTGCATCAGAACATCTCCTTCCCCTTCCCTCTCTGGCTCTCTGCTACATCTCCCCTCAGATAGCTACCTCAGTGCTTTTAACATTAAGGAAATTGATATTAACAAGATTGAGTCCATTCTCTGCTGAGTTTTATAGGTTCCAGTAATGGACCTAATGCAGATCATTACCAACAGAGCCAATCAAGTTATAATCTGGCCAGGCAAACATATCCAGCTGACCCCAACAAGAACAGCAATAGCTAATACACGGAGCTTGGCAGAAGCAAGTTAATGTTCAACATGACTTCATCAATGCTCGGACATTCACCTTCTAAAGATTTTTCTTTTTCTGTGTACTCCGTCCGAAATGCATAAGAAGAGCGACTGACACAGAGAGAAGACGTGGGTTCAAGATGTGTCGTATTAGAACACGGTTTCTCTAATGTCATGCACACGTGCACTTCTCACATACAGGGCGTTTTCTTGGTCGCAATAACCACAGACAGTCGTTCCACACCGGACTCAAACGCCGGCCTCCTGTGGGTTTTCTGACGGCGCCTGAAGGTAATACTTCGGTTTTGGTCATTTTCTGCTGCTGGTACAAATGACCTACAGCTCTGTTATACACAGAAGGACAGTCTTATTTAGCATCACAGCCAATGTTCACGTGTTGACTCCCCTAAATTACTCATACATTCGACATTCGTGCACAATTTAGAATTTTGACTCCATCACCAGTAACAAACAAAACATTAATACAGCGGTTATTGCATCGACCAACTATCGAAGTATGGATGACAGTTTGTGACTCTTCCTCTGCCATACATTGGTGTTCCTTAGACAAGAGGTTGAACCCTCAAGAGGTCCAACCCCTTCCGTGTAGCGTATGTGTAAACTCCGGTCCTGAACAGGGCATGAATTGGGTCTGGGTTACATCAGTAAAGGGCAATCAGTGTAAAAATCAGTTGTGGACCAATGACCTGCTGTGGTCATACCAATCCTATTGATTAAAGTGCAGAAAAACTAGCAGCGATAAAAGCTAAATGTTCCCACGGCTAAAGTTGCCTTCATCTTACCCAACAAGTGGCGCTTGAACACATGGTAAAGACGACAGCCAATGACCAGCTAGCACATACGTTAGAAACCCTAAACAAAGCTGCGTCAGCTTCTCATTGTCTCTATACTATTGCTCACTACACAGCTACTTATAAATGAGAATATGTCGGGGGAGTAGATGTAAATGGAACTACTAGTGCTCCCGGCCTATGGTACCTTGATGCTGATGCTCTAAGCTAATCAGCCAATCAGAAGGCCCCGCCCCGATTCAATATGCTGAATCAGCTGAAAAACCTTTGGCAGCGATGCAACTAGCACCAACATCAATTTGTGTATTGCAGCAATAACATGATATGTTTAACAACATAACATAACAACAACATTACTACAACTGTGGTACCGACTAAAACAGGGTTCACAAATAAACCAGGTCTACAGTGCCATCAGCGGCTGAATGGTGAGGGAAAAACCAAACCACACAACTCCTCGAAGACACCATGAAAACATGAACTCGTGGTCGCTCGCAGGCTGAAGACCAGCGTTGCTAGAAAGATAATTATGTTCTTTAGAGGCCCGGTCTGCAAAAAATTAAAATAAAATTACGTTTTTCGAGGCTCTTTCATTGTACATCATTCAAAAGGTTTAACTGCAGCAGAAATTCAAAGTGTTCGCTGAAGGTCAAGCCAGACATGCGGTGACACACAAAAGATGTGTGGGTGTTTTTTTTTTTTCTTTTGGCAGGTAATCATATTAAAGGTGCATTATTTCAAGGTCCCAGTCCTTTAAATGTGATAAAGTGTAATCTGCTGTCTGTGGCAGCTAGCTGTGTGTCCTTTTGTGGGGTCATCCTGCTCCTCTGCCTTTAGTCTGCAGCAAGGCTTCTCTTCTGGCCACAAAGCTCCCGAGATCGAAGTCTAAATATGACACAGTGATGCTCTGAAATACCTAAGACATTATAATTTTACTACAACTTGAAGGTGCTGAATAATTGCTCCTTATTTCCCAACGCGATTGTTAACAAGTAGGTGGTCTGGAGCTGCCACGCTTTATGTAATCTGCACACATATACGTCATGCAAAGCTCTGTTGATGAAGTTCCAGTCGACAGCAAGACCCACAGTGGCCGGGACCCTGAACCCAGACGGAGAAACGGTTCACTTCCATACCCGACGTGTACAGTTGCACTGCAGTTTCCCAATGTTGCCTCTCGAAAGCCACCCACGCGAAGAGGCGATAACCCACTTGGAACCCAATAATCCTCATTCAGATAATATCTCTTATTACTTCCACCTCTAAAACCATACGACTCAAAATACACCGAGGCTTTTAGATCCAGGGCAAGAAAGGATTTATATTGTGTGACCCACCAGGACTTATCCATTATCTCAGTGTACTGCTTTTAGGGCTGAATAATGTTGTTCAGCACTAAAAGTGTTCGGTAAATGACCACATTTGCTGCAGATTAAGGAATCGAGAATGTACTCCGATCCTAGCCGACTTTACTTCACCCCAGTTAAAGCGTTTAAACTCCAGTTTATGCCGTTTCCAGTGTGTTTCCACTCGTCTGTCATAAATCCACGCATGTAATCTAAATCCACCTGACATTCTCAATACACTGACACTTTTATTGCCTCAAAAAACCAGATGCCGTATTGTGGCTCAGGCTCCGTCTGCACCTGATTCATCTTCTCAGGGTTGAGTAATGTCAGGGCAACGTTGCATTACTTCCAGAGAAGGATGAAATGCCAGAGATGTTCCTGACCATGTGCACTCCATCCCGGTTCCCGTTTCCATCAGACCTCGTGTCCCCAGGCTCAAGTGCTCCTACATGGGCCGAGAGAACAGACATTAACCTTTGAGGATAGGGCTTTTTTTTATATATATATCTGTTTTCAAGACGAAAAGAAAATAGGGCATCTGCTTCTATTGATTTTTCCTACGTCTGCTCTGAGTCAGTGGCCAAGTTTTGAGAGTTTCATATATTCTGGCTCCCTCTCAAAACTACTCCACAGATCTGTTTTTCGATGCCTTAGGGTGTTATTAAGTGTTTTCACTTTTGAGAAATCACAAAATGTACTTTAGGTTTGTCTTTTGTACCAAATCCTATTATTGTCTTCCCTTTCTGGCGATATAAAAACAGCTATTTTTCAATTTTGTCAGTTCAGTTTAAAGATTTTTTGTGCCGCATTTACCATTGCACCATGCTGTTATTATGCACGGCATTCATCTGTGTGACACAGCAGTAATTTCCTATTTAATGATTGCATTGTCCTCTCTTCTCTTCTCCTCTCTTCATGGACATTAATTTTTATTGTATAATAGCTTGGATGTGATGCTACACTAAGTTTGCCTTTATGGTTCTTCATAAACATTGACCACAGTTGCACATTATGGGTGACATTTTTAAAGTGTTAAGTAAAACAAAGTCCTTGAAATTGTCTATGATGAGAGTGTTTGGGTCCACACGCATCTCAGATACGTGCAACTAAAATCCTTGGAAATGGAATGGCTGTAATTATTAAGGCAGATGATAATGGTGTAGGAGTTTATAACCATATAAATGAGCTGCACGAACTTAAGGTTGTTGAAATTGCCTCTGCAATACTTGCACGGAAAATAAATGATCACATTTTTGCTGAAAATATTTAAATCCCCTGCCTGGCCAAAAGAAAAAAGTCACCACCTGAATTTAACTAAACAAGTAGTCAAGAGCCTCCCACTGGATAATTGCTGCAGTGATTAATAGGACTTTTGTATATGCAATAACAACAACAAATCTTGACTAATCTCTGCACCATTTAGGTGAAGAACACCCTTGGACCAAAACTAGTTGCGACCTAAAAACCTAAAAAGATTAATACAAATAATTTAATCAAAACCAGTATCTGTTTTTTTTAGTTGGATTAATGTTTTTCTAAAAATGTCAAGCAACTAATTTGGATGAATGGATTAACGAACATGTAAATCTTCAACATTGTTGAAAGTTAGATGACAACATTGACACTTTCAGGTTATTCAAAATCCCACTGTGACCCAAAAAACATTTTCTCAATTGATAATGATAAAACAAATGTCTTTAAAAGTGCAGACAGGTCATGTAGAACTATAATACATTGTTTTTTATTAATTTCTCTATTGTTTTTTTTATCAGTGAAGGTTTCCCACAGCCCACAAAAGCAACTTTTAATGTTGTGTTGTCTTCACATCATTAGACTACGGACAGCACAGAAACCTGTATGCAGCCGTGCACTGGGCTGCACGCTGCAGAAAAAAACCCAAAAGCCGTAAAAACCCAGAAGTTCTCATTATAAATCTACGAGCTAGGGGGCAAATACCTTAAAGCGTCGGACATATTCAGGACGGCAAAGCCGGCAGTCCGACTCCAGAGATTCTCACAAGTCATGTCTGAAGTCTCTTATAATTGCAACGAGCGCGGCATCATTTGCTGCAGGCCACCAGAACACTCACAACACTGCGTTGCCATATCAGGGAAATTCAAGGAGGAAGGACGAGTTCCTGTGCTTCAACTCACAGGACGGTGAGCACGGACTGGATATCGCCGACTCACACGGGGACCGTGGTCTCTACGTCACGGTGGGGAACTAAACTTCACATTGTCCATGTCTCTGACACGTCCACTGGTAGTTCAGCTCTAAATGACATTAACGACACCTACTGCGATGCTCCAAGGGATTCCCCTCAGTAGCGGGAAGCATCTGGCCTGTCACAAATCAAACAGAAGAAGAAGAAGGTAGTGAGAGGCACGTTATCGCAACGCAGTGAAATAAAACTGACTGTCCACGAGTTACAAATTCACAAGCCACTCGAGTTCCCATCTCTGCCTACTGACTGCTAAAAGGCTAAAGAAAGAAAGAACGAGCAAGCTGTAAATCATACGTGGCAGATTAAATAAAAACATTTTTTAACAAGCTCTTGAACTTTGGACAGAACCAGACTATTTAGATTTAGTTACAAAATCTAAAGTAAAGATTTTCTAATATATGGTAAATAGTGAACTCTACGGCATAACGTTGCAATTAGCACTAACCACTCTTTCAGTTTAATAAGACGTTGAAGCGAAACAAAAAACGATGATTGAAATGTTTTACATCTCGGCACTTTCTCCTAAACATCAAGGCAACAAGTGTCTGAACATGTAGTTCAGACGAGCGATAAAACTCACCTGCTCCTAATTTAGTCTTTGTTGTCATTATTTACCGCTAAGACAATCACCCTTAAACAGTTGTTTGCTTTCGTCTTTACCCTGTCAAGTCTGCCACGGCTCACGTTCCCAAATTTCCCACTACCTCCAATCTGCAATTCAAATGGAAAGAATATGCAGAATAGGCCAGATGGCGTATCCCAGCCTGCTATTCCCCAGCCCATCAGCGAGCCTTTTCTGTGCCTATTCTTCTGCACCCCCTTTAACAAATACTTTCAAAATATTTACAAATCTCAAGATGTCTCAGATGAACTGATTTGCATTTGTTGAATTAATTTGTTGAATACTTCAGGAAGAGTGAGGTAAATTGCATATTTGGCCCCCGTCACAGTGTCAGCGTGCTGTTTGACTATATGTTCAAATGTACGTAGCGTGATGCAAACTCTGACATTTACAAGCTTTTCCGCTTGACTCCGAGCCAATCAAAACAGTGGGATTTCCATTTCCACCAGACCTCCAAGAGTTCAAACATGTTGACTTTGCCCTTTGTCTATTTGTTTGCATGTACTCTGCCAGTTCAGTCATAAAAATCTGTCAATCACAAGTCCATCAACCCACCCGACGACGGGCCATCCACTTTCACAGCCTTGAATGCTTAAGCAACTTTCGCCTGCCAACCTTTGGCTTTCAAGGCCCCCCCCCCCCAAAAAAAAAGAGCAGGAAATGATCATTTGCATCTCTGCCAACCTGTCAAGTTGAACCCTCGCCGACAAAATGAGCGCTGTCAAACCCTGACATGACGGGCAATTTTGTGCACACATGCCAAAGCGTGTCAGGAGCTCATCTCCCAACCTGTCCTTTAACGACGCCACAGGGTGCCATCTTGCTTTTACTCACTCTCGCTGATGAGAGAGGGGCACGGTGCTGTTTCCTTACCGGTTCCCCCCAAAATAGACCCCGTGTCTCATGTCCTTCTTGGCAGCAGTTGAGTCTTCTTTGTCATGACACACTGTCAGAAAGCTGCGCAAAGTAGCAATTTGCCCAGGTATGTGCAATCCAAATTTTAAATGCAAGTGAGACATGATCCCTCTAAATTTAGATCAAATCCCATTAAGCTTGCAAACATCAGTGACACACTAGTGGAGGGTGTGGACTAATAACAAGATGTTCACACTCTCACGCCGCAATCTTTAGCTGCTACTTTTTATTTTATGCCGTTCAATCTACAGTTGCAGCCCATCGTGTTGAGTTATTTTGTGGATCTTTGCTACAGGATGACAAATATTGATCTTTGTGCAAAATGACAAAAATCGTAATATAAAAAATTGATGTAGCTCATTTCCTTGAAAATTACGGATGAGGCTGTGACGTACAGGATATTTTCCTTTCGGATTGTTCTTGTTTCTGAAAGAAAAGACTGTGTGGACTAGACCACATCCGCCTGACACCAGGTTTATTTGACCTATATGAAGCTTTTCACACCTGCGTTTAAATTTTCACAGGGAACCTTAGCAGCTCTTGATATAGGATGCCACTGTCACGCCGCTGGGGCATAGAAACAAGCTGTTAAAAAGCACTAGGAACACCAACACGAGTAGACCTTCCCCACAAAACGAAAAAAGAATCACGTCCATTACTGCGGCGGTGAAAATAGGATCCGCTGCTTTGTATTGTCTGGATGTGGCGATGTCCTGTTTTCGATCAGATAATCAGACCGCACGCTATTGTAAAGCCCATAAAATGGAACCCATAAAGCAGGCCGGTCCCACATCGTTGATTAAAAAGAGTAGATTAAGAGCCCAGCTGAGTGGTCTACACGCAGACATAAGTCATACGCGCTAGCCCTGCATGTGAGCACTGTGGGGCGTTTTGCAGTCAGGTCTCCCATTCTGCTCCGCAGATAAGACGGCACTCAGGGGCCTTCCTTGTACATATCATTGCTGCCCTCTGCAGTTCCACGTCCATTTGCTTCTTAATGAAGATGACACAGCCAAATGAGTTGATAAGGCCATAATAGGCTGCTGTGTGACAATGGTGAATTTCTAAGACTGAGCAGGCTTTTGCTGTCCCGCGATAGAGACGATCTGGTGAAAAGCATTATTCATTTATTAACATAAAGGAGCCATTTATAATGATATCAGCTGTGCGCGCTCTCTACGTGTCTTACACCTAAATCCAACAATTCAATTCCACAGAAGTCTGCTCTAAAAAAGCCACACTGCAATCAGACAAACATTTAGAGCTGGATTCTTAAACTTTAAACTTTTCATTTCTGGGACAAGTCCATTGTCCTAGTTCTTAGCCGCTAAAGCTCAGATCAACGCTGACATGAATGTTCAACCCGCACCTGTGGTGTGACACACAACTCAACTCTTTCCCCCCTCGGGCCTGCCCGCTCGCCGGCCCGCCTGCCGCATAACAGGAGAATGCAATTAATGACAGATGGCCAAGCGATGATCACGTCCTTGAGCTGCGAGACTTATTGGCACCTACCGCTAATTGTATCACATGCTGTATAACACAACTAAAAGCATAATAAATCTGAGAGAGAGTAGAATGTTTTATGCAAGGCCTCCCCTCTTTTTCCAAGTGGTAAATTGCTCTGCTCTTGAAATATCTACAACCTTATGACACCCATACTGCATTAGCTTAATTGCCTTTTTCTCTGCCCAGGTTCTTGGGCCCTGGGAAACAGAAGAAGAAGACGAAGAAGGGAAAAAAAGAAGCAGTGGCGCATAAGAAATTGCAGGGATCTTTACAGTGACGAACAACAATTGCGGCCGGTTAAGTGTCATCGTCTGGCATTATGTGATCTGAGGTGAGAGGCCATGAAATCAGGATGCAAACACCGCTGAAGCTTTATTAATACCCCACGCGTTTCTGGCATTAAGAACACCAGTGCAGCATATTACTGTGGGTTTGCGTGACATGACGAGCGTACAGATAGACTGATGTGTGAAAGTCAAGACTCGATGAAACTCCATTAATGAGGACACTTCATCAGCTCACCTGAGGAGTCACGGAGTCTGGCATTCGCACGTGTCCATGTAGACAGCTTGTGTCACTGCGGGGTTTTTCCCTCAACATCGAGTGGCACTCCCCACCCCTACCGCCCAGCCTTCCCATCTCACCCTGGGCTCGTTACGGGGAGAGTGATGACGATGTCTTGGAGCAGCTGCTGCTGCTGAGCCACGCTCTCTCGCCAACGTGCTAAAAGGAGATGCGTAGCCACAGGCTCTCAGGTGCATGAGCTATGTCGTCCTGCAGCACAAATACGTGGAGAAAATCATTCACAAATATCCTGAAATCGCTCAAAGAGAAGTGTGCATACTTTATGACTCTGGCTACGGTCAAACCACTCAGCATGAAGCATCTAAGGATTTCGCTGCCTGTCTCAAACAAGGGTTCATGTCCTCCACACACGATCAATGGCTGATATTGACTTTTACATATAGAGCTCAGACATGTGTTACGGCAACACATCCAAGTGATGAGTGAATTAACAAAGGATCCGTTATAATCACATGCAAAGAGCCTGTGGTTATTTATTTACTCAAACATGCAAATCCACAATGGGATGCTCTACGTCCAAATCTTTTAAATTTTAAGACAAAACTGCTACAGCTGTCCCGTCTCATACTTAATTTCCCCCCATTCACTTTACATCGTCTGTATTTTTCACAAGCTAATGTGCAACAGACCCTCGTCCCCCTGTGATAACTTTACTCTTAACCTAAGGACCTAGCAAATTAGTCTTAGCCTTCCATTCCGTTGTCGATTATGCAGCAACACAAGCAGGGTAATAAGCCGTCAGACAAAGTAAATGCCCAGGATGTAGGTAACAAATCTTATTTGGCCAATGCCAAAGTCCACAACGCAAAGCTGAGTCTGCAGCGGGGCTGCTTACTCTGGTGGGAAAGGGAGATTTATTAACATATTTCATTAAACATATTGAACGACCAGGGACTAAGAGGTTCAAATATTTTGATGCAGCGTGCAACGTTGGGATGGGATTTGATGAAAAAGCTAAAAAAGTAAGTGCAGAATTTTAAGGAGAATGTAAACCGTCATTATCCCTAAAAGGCAATTAGTGAATTTCTATCGGCTACTGAATACGAAAATGGGGAAATTGAAGCAAAGTTTACAAGCAAATGACGCGTGCATATGCCTGTTATTCAATAATGCATTCAGGACTATTAGTTTTAAAACTCAGAGAGATGAAAGTGACACTAACCAATGGTCTTAAGTTAAAAACCTAAAGTGACTGTACATTCACCTACGTTTGTATTCAACAATATTATTTCCTTGTGTCCAACTTCCACCTGTCCTAAATAATACTTTTACTATTGAAAAAGAGAAGAAATGACTAAGTGGTCTGTGGCGATGGTTGCTCAGCTGAGTAAGCACAGCAGGACAGATTTCCCCTCCCCACAGCAGGGAAGCAAACTAGCCAAACCCTTAAAACCATCCAGGCAAAGAGAATGGATGGATCACAATCCACAATCGTCCGCATTCGCAACCGCATGTGCGGTTAAACTCGCAGCCACAAAGAGAAAGGATTTCCGAGGAACGCCAGAATAAAGAAGAGACCACGGTGGCATGTTGGAGCGAGGAGAAAGTGTGTGTGGGGAACACACAGATGGGGAAATCAATAAGGGTGTGTGAGAAACAGTCTGAATGGCTTGCATTTCCTCACTGGTCATCAAAAGGTTATTTTACACCCAAAAGCGTGTATTGATTGCATGCACTCAGAACAGCCTCTCAGAGAAAGCTGAGGAATATCTGCTGGGGGAATTTACACGCTTTTTTATTTTTTGCATTAGGATTAGGGTGGGCGTTGGGGACGATCAATGCTTGTTTAATGTAGCTGCAGGCATGAAGACATGAATCATGGGCTCTAGGGCTATTACATTTTATTTGGCATTATCATTGGTGGGCTTAAGGGCCCAGCAATACTTCAGTTTAGTCAACATATGGAATTAAAGTTCCATGTCAACTCTCATGGTGGTGCCAAACATATCTGGCACAAATGTGGACATGCATGACAGAACAAGCTGTGCACAAATAACGGCTAAATATATGACAACCAGACAAGGAACAGATATAGCTGAGAAAGATTTGGCCCCGCTCACTAATAAATGCCTCCCTTATGAAGGATTTTTAAGGTGTTTTATTCGGTGATTTAAGGCTTTGTTGATAAATTACGAACAATTATTTCAGGACGTCTCCTACCTATTAGCGTTATTAATAAATCTGGCAGGTCCATTTTTTTCAAACCATTTAGTCCATGAGACGATAAAACCTTACCAAGTCAATACGCTGTCAAAACTTTGGAGAAAGTGAATGGGAAAGGAGCACAATCAAAACTTTGTCCCAAAGACAATAATGGTTTCGCTTGTCTGGAATCTTTCCCAAGTGTACGAGACCTCTGGATGTATGCTACTGTCATCCGGGTGGCATAAAACGCCTCGGGCTTTTCGATTCATCAGCAGAAATCTGAGCATGTTGGAAATGTTTTATTGTGCAATGCGCTTGGTGATGAAAAAAGCAAAGCTGGAACGGGGTCAAGATCTATCACGCTGGTAGAAAAGGAAGAGGAAAAAAAAAAATCAAGTGTACTGTAGCAATTCTGCTGATGAGGAAAAGTTAGCTGAGAGAGCATGGATCATTTTCAATCTGCCATCATCGTTCCGTTCCCAGCTCTCAGCCCGTCAAGCTCCCAGCCAGTCATTGACGAGGACCACGTAGCCAAGCAGCAATCCCGTAGTTCAGATGAATAATTCAACCATAACCAATAAGCCAATGTTCCAGCACTCAGCCCGTGACACAAAAACGATAGCATCCCCACTTATGTCTGTAGAAATTACAGAGATTAATAAAAGCACACAACACTGACAAACAGCCAACCAAGTTTGATTTGTGCGGATTTGGAGGAGGGATGTATTTATGAGCTGCTTTGATGTGACATACAGGGGGCAGAGAAATCTGACACACTGTGCCCTTAAAAAGTGGGTTTGCTGGATCTGATTCAACTAATTGAGAAAGAAGAAGAAAACATGAATCAATCACTGTTAGTGTGAGGGGGGGATGTAAACTGTCCCAAAGGGAAAGTCTGCACTGACAAAATGTGATTTCACTGTACATTAAAGTATTATCTCAGCTCCAGCCGCAGACTGACAATTTGTGTTATTGTAATGAGAAGCAAATTGAGACGTATTATTAGACACTGTTTAATAAAATACACTGTGTGGAATGTCACACTGCACCTATATGAACAAATTCAAAAGTGTTAATGAGCCCGACATGAGGTGGTACAATTATTGGTGGTTTAGTGCTAGAGCATTGGGTCGGGATACAGAAGGCTGTGAGTTTGAATCCCACCTCACCAGGTGTGGCCCCACCCAGCCTCCAAGGGCGAGACTGAATTTGAGTCCGGATAAAAATGGGAGGGTTTTGGGAAGGGACCAGCCAAAAGCCGTTGATCTTTGATTGGTATGTTTATTAAAGAACACGATATGGCCATTCTTACAGTTGAAGGCCTTAACAACTGTACAGCTGATCACAAATGGGATTTTGTCCTGAGCACTAGTTGGACATCATTGGTTCTGGTTCTTAAGTGTGTGCTAAGTAAATATTCTAGTCTTTAGTAGGATAGTCAACTAGTCTTTCCAGGTGCTGCCATATTTGTTTAGACACAGGAACACAATTGTCAGTTCGGTGAGCTCCTTCCAGACTGTCAGACACTAGAAATCTGTGATAGTCTTTGTCTGGGTAACTGCCCAACTATTAAAAGGACCGTGACGCACCAAGCTGACGTCTAAAACCTAGCGCCAATAAACCCAAAGGTGCACAGGGTCATGTGGACTAGTTCTAGGACACCCTGCAAAGACGAGAGGCGATGAGGAAGTAACGCTGTACGTCTTGCACATCCGTGAGAGGAAGAGAAACCTAAAGACGTTGGACCACATGTAGACGAACTGCAGCTCAAAGTCAGCAGCAGTTTACAGTGTCTTTACATTCACCACATTCCTCAGTGTCTGTCACGCACACGTACACAAATCACTGATGGAAATGTGGACTGTCAACTGTGATTGCGCCATAACACCCAAAGGAGGCTGTTACTACTGTACATCCTCCTTAGCCTGATTCATATGTGTACGTGTCAAATATAAACAAGCCTTATAGCTTACAGTGTTTCCTCACGAGCAGGAGGTCCGAGCAGTTCAGCTCGGGCTTCTCGGTACGAAGGGCGCACGTTGTCCACGTGTCTGCAATGGTTCAGCCTCGGAAAACGAAGATGCTCCCCCGGGGGAAACTGCACCGACATACTTCAGAGGACTGAAAAGAGCCAAAAGAAAAGACAGAAACAACCTAAATAGGAAAGTTTACTCAAGGGAAACTTTAAAAACAGGCGAGGTTTGTGTAATAGAGGCTCTTTTAAGCCGAGGATCAGATGGACGCCTTAACAGCAATGGTAGCTGACAGCGTGATTAGCCACTGACAGCACCATTAACTAGGAAAGTCACGCACTTCAAGGGCCATCCTCACTTAACGTTCCTTTTTTTTTTTACCGTCTTGTGGCACACGGTGTTATCAGGAGTCAAACATTTCTGTGTATTTACACAAGAATTGGCTGCGAAGTGGTGCCGGTTTGTTCACGGTAGCTACACCGAAAGATGCTTTACATTCTTGTGCCTGCAACATTTCTGATATTTTTTTGCTGATATTGATACAGGAAAGCCACATGCAACCAATAAACAAGTGCTGTAGGGCTGCGGCGCAACCGACTCAGAACAACCAAACACTGCAGCTATGGATCGGTATTGCTTTCTCTTGACAGCGAGTGATTGATCACAGACCGACATGAGATTTCAAGATGAAAACAGCAGGTGTCTTCTCTGGAGGAGGATGTCGAGTAACAGAGCGTTGCACCCGCTGATGAAACCGACAGGCCGGCAAAGACAGAAACCAGAGCCTTCACTCGCCCACGCACCTTACGTGACTAGAGAGACTCAATTGAAGAGCCGGAGACTGTGGATACAGCAGCTCCTGCCACTGCTGCTGCCCTGGAAGTGTGTTACACTGCTCTCCCGCTGTTTGGAAATGATTTTCTATTGAGTTTTTTATTTTTCTGGGGGGCTGCAGAGAAACATGCCCTGACCAGTGTTAAAGTGAGGTTCTTTTTCGGTAATTATGAGCCTAGAGAAAATGTCTATTTTAATGGGTTTTCGATAGTCGTCTCGGGATCGACGTGACGTTCGCGCGCTGAGGATTATGGTGCTTTTTAAACATGCCGATTATAATTAACACGCGCGCTTTGACATGTCTGATTTAGCTAATCCCAATTAATTCTGTAATTTGAGGCAACTGTTTTCTGCTGTCTTGTGCTCATTTTCACACCCATGACTTATGGATTTCTCTCAGTCAAAATACTGCGTGTGTCTTCCTGGCCCTTTAAATTAGTCAGAGAGTAGCTGCCTTTAGTGTTTCACCAACAAAGCTCCCTGTTATCGCAGCAACCACCACTGATAAGACAGACTTTTATCGCAAAGCAGATGTTCTAAAAAGGACAAAGCATTTAAAATCTCAGATGCTGCCCATTCATCTCCCCTACTGTCCTTCTGTCTGCATCTCCCTGATTATATATCTATAGAAATTATAATGCAAGGACTGTTCAGAGTATGAGGCATCCATTCAAGATTGATTACACGGATATCACATCCCATCAAGGACATCAGTGGGTTCCTGGCAGGCTGCGGTAATTCAGCCACATGTTCAGACATGTTTAGGCGAGCTTTTGATACTTCAAAAAGGTTGAAATGTTTGTGATAACATCTCTTGACATCTTTTCATGTGGTGGTCCGAGTCTGTGAATGCATCACACTGCAGGTTTTTCTAAAGGGCAGCAGTGACCACGGAGAAGCAAAAGCATGTTTGAATCATGACATTTCATGACAATTCGTGACAACAGAGACAATATCCATGCTTGATATTCACGTCTGCTGTCACTTACAGACCTTTTCAAAACTGAAACGTTATGGGGGAAATAAACACATTGGTGACATATGTTCATAGCCCATAGTAACTGTTAAAGTATCTTATTAATCTAACACAGATTTCAGCAATTACGTGCAAGTAAACTGTGATGATACAAATACGGTGACTGGTCGACGAACAGTTATTTGGGTTTGTTGAAGACTGACATTCAGACACTGAACTTGTTTTTAACTATCCACTTTAAATGTGCATCACCACATACATGCTGCATTGTTATCATGATTGTTTGTATTAGTTTGATTGGGCGATATGTTTTATAAGTGAAATAAGGATATACATTTTTAAAAAGCAGCTTTAATGAGCTTTTAAAGTTTAGAACATTCTAAGACTATTGGATCTCAACCTTTTTAATGCTAAGCTATGCATGGTTATGTTGTTCTGTCAGTCCACCACTTTGGTTCCAGAATTTGTTTCCTGCAAACCTTAAACTTCCTCTTCAAGGATTGGGGTATGTTGTTACCAGGCAGCCCTTTCAACAGATTTGATGAGGGGGGGGCAAAATCTTTTATCTGCGTAAAAATGTATTTAAATGCATATCCAACAGATGGTTTCAGCAGCTTTTAATATATTTTTTTTCTGCTTCCCTGTTGAGTTTTAGTGGAAGGTCATTAACAAAAAAGGACATTCTCTGTTACAAAGGTTGCAAACTTGAAAAGATATCCACTGACGTAGAGAGCCCCCATCCAACCAGTCCTTCACTGTAAACACTCATGAAGGTTGTTTGTCCATAATCTCTCTTGGAACACATAGGTGCATTTTTTTAAAATAGCAGCCCTACAGCTTCTCTTGAAATATGGTGACATATAGCACCTCCATCCCAGCACGTTGTTGCTGGAATATTATATTATATTATATTATATTATATTATATTAATATATTATATTATTATATTATATTGATTTTATTAATATATTATTAGTTGTTGGAATATTATGCTATTTGGCTTAGGGCACCGATTACAGCCCACGGGATTGTGATCTACCGACCACTGGGCCAGCTATGATGCTGTCTCATCATCTTAGGAGACCTCTACACCAACCTGGACAAACCTCAGGCGGCTGACGTGCTTGCTCTTCTGAACACGTTTGACCTAAGACTGGTCTCCACTCCTCCGACCCACAAAGCTGGAAACAACCTGGACCTCGTTCTCATCCGGAACTTCACTGCGGACAACATCTCGGTCCCCCCTCTGCATTTATCAGATCAATTCTTCATTCAGCTCACAGACTTCATCCTTTGACTATCGCATTCTCCTACCACATTGGTAACGCCGCAACCTCAGATCTCTCAAACTGGAGCAGTTCTCTTCCCTGGTTTCTGCAACTCTGCCCTTGCCGCAGGATCCCTCCATCCTAGACACAGTCGCAGTCACGGACAGCCTCTGCAGTACACCTTCATCCTTTCTGGACAGTCTCTGCCCAATGTCTTCTACACCTGCTCGCCCTTCAGCTCCCAACTTGTGGCTCACCGAACAAATCCGTGAATAACGCACCATGCTCAGGACTGCTGAGAGGAAGTGGCGCAAATCCAAGACTCAATCTTCTCTTGTTGATTATCAGGATTTGCTTGCATCTTTCTCTCACACTGTCACACCACAGACACTGGAAGCTGTTCTCCACTTTCAAATCATTGCTCTACACACCTCCCCCATCCCCATCCACCTGTCTCACAGCTGATGACTTTGCCTCCTTCACTAACAAGGCGGCAGCCATCAGCTCCCAGTTCTCTCCTCCAGATGATGACCTCCTGCTAACTACATCCAATGTTGCATCAATCTTGAATAAGAGAAAGACATCTTCAGAATTACCAGAATTATCCTGCAAGAATTACGACACAACACAAGATCAGGATCAACTTCAACATTGGATCTGTAGTTACTGTCCCCACTAAGTCGGCCAGAAATCTGGGGGTCATTATCGATGACTGACTGAGCTTTGAGGAACAAATTTCCTCAGTCTCCAGGTCATGTAGATTTGCCCTCTAAAACACCAGAAAGATCAGACCCTACCTCTCAGTTTACACAACTCAACTCTTTGTGCAGACACTGGTCATGTCTCGTCTCGATTACTGCAGTGCACTGTTGATGGGGTTACCGGCATGCACGGCATGCATCACCCTGCAGATGATCCAATATGCGGCATCTTGCCTTATTTTTAATCTGCCTAAAAGGACACACACCGCTCTTCAGATCTCTGCTCTGGCTTCCTGTGGCTGCTGAAAACAGAATTCTTATGCATCTTCCTTTGCACTTAAAAAAAGATAGCACTTTGCTATGATGTTTTCCCTTAGATTCTGCTTGCCTTGTAACTCACTTGTAAGTTGCTTTGGATAAAAGCGTTTCCAAATTACGAAATGTAAATTTGAAGACCTTTACTGGATATTCGGGGTTGGCCATAATTTCCACAAGACCACAGCATATAAATAAAATTACCAAAGTACATTATATATTTCCAAATAAAGCACTAAGTACAGTACTGCCTAGTGTACACAAACTAATTAATGTTACAGTGATGATGCCCTGCAGTCTTACTATACATTAGGGCAACATTGCTTTTCTTTAGAGTGAAATATTTTTAGCATCTCAACTTAAACCAAATCAAATTACCTCAAAGCTTCAGACAAGCCAATATTGAGTTTACGCTAAAACAGCTGCACACACTGAATGGTAGTGTGATTAAATACATTTCCACTATGCAATAATCTTTCCTCTCCTCTGGTGTTTTTTTCACATTCTGTATATTAACTAAACCTGAACAAAGGTCAACACAAACAACTTGCAGAGAGTCCACAGGATCTGATATATCACTGGAGCATATAGGCAGGTTGGAGCAGTTTAGTGGGAGATGAGTTTCCACATTGAGATGGTCTCCTCCTCAGACAGGCGGGGTCAAGGTTGGGAGGTAATCCAATAAAGCTGATTCACTGCGTTGCTGTAATGTAGGGTCACAGTGTTCTCCGATGCTGGGAGAGGAAAGAAACTGGTAATTGTCCTTGAGAAACACTGCTGCTAGAGTAATGCACTTCAAGCCAGTGGTGAGTTAACCTGACGACATTACTGCAGGCTGGCAATTAAAGCTCAAAACTTTGCTGACTCTAATCTTTTGAGGCATTTAAGTCTTTGGCTTGTTGATGATGTGACTTTCCAAACCAGTAAATTGAGTACAACTCTAAGATACATAGCGGCGACTTCCCGAATGCACTGGGACCGGCCTTAAGAGTGCCAATTCCACTGTTATGGAAATTGGATTGGCTGCTTATCAATAGGGATGTCTTGGGTGGCAAGCCACCTAATTGGTTTAAGAAGCATTGCACTGTCTGGGAGAGCATATAAATGCTTGACCACCAGATGCAACCAAAGCATTTAAAGAGCAGGCTCCCATGAGGGTAGAACACTGATTATGCATGTAAATGATGCCTCTTCACAGGACGTGCTGTGGCATAGGTCAAGATCTTTAGCCGGATGTGTGCAATTACCGAGCTAACATGATGTGGGAGGTGAGCACATGTAGACATGAAACCATTTTATGTAGATACAGTTGCATATTCTGCTCACTTAAGTGGAAGAAAACGGACGGCAGCGAAGAAGTAAAACTACCATATGTGGAGATGTTCAGCTTCATCAGTTTGCAAATTTCCCTGCACAGAGAAAAAATTATGGCTAATGATCACCCGTAAGTGCACAGTTCTTAAAGGACCCCAGCGTTTTATTTAAACCGAAAGGTCACGTCTCCCTCTCTCTCGGTTTTGCTTATTCCCCTTCTCGTTTCGCTTTTTAAATCTTTGTAATTGTTTTCTGTTCTGTCCCACTGCGTCTCCTCCGTGAAGATACAGTAATATCTAAACAAAACACAAATTGATTCTACTGCCCTTTCTGTGGATAATTTACATGTTGGACTCAGATAATCTTCGGTAAATTGTGGTCCAAACTCGTAAAGGTCACACATCCGGGTACCTTGTGAGGACTGCCACGCGAGAGACGCTGTCTGTCCGAGCTCATCAGCACTGAGAGTCGGCACATGGGAGCTGACAGACAGCATGGGGGATGATCAATGCGGGCGACAGCTATTAGGTAACTCGGGCTGAAAGGGCAAGTGTGTTTAAGTCAGGGCGCCAGGGGAAGCATGGTTTCCATCGGTGACATGGAAAAACACCCGTACGATCAGCTAGTCACGGTGTGTTTACAGCCACAAAGCACAGCAGTTAGACACTGGCCACATTAACAACATGGCAATTAGTCATGTTTTTGAGTCAAACCAAAGGCAGGAAATGAATTTTTATCATTTGTGTGTTTGTTTAACATGCGTATGCAGACTGAGCCCTGCTAATGATTTACTAGAATCTTGTGGAAAGTCAGTGGTAATGTTCTCAAGGTCAGTAGGGGATGCTAATTAGACATGCCTGCAAGCTTTCACTTTGAGGGGAAACAAGGTAGAGTTGAGGTGAAAGAGTGAAATAATGTCAAATGTTGTAATGACTTTTCTAGCCAGGGTTTCAAGAGGGGAGCCCTCACATGTTGGTCAGGTGGGAAACACTGACACAGCTTAAAAACCTTAGTCGTTTTTGGTGTCTGCAGTACTGACAACAAAACCAACAACCGATCACCTTTACTCATTTGCAATGTTATTCCTTCTGCATTCTTTCTAGAAGATCTGAAACACCCATAGTCCCACTAGGTTTGCTGCCGACATCTGTACTCACGTATCCTACTGATTTTTGAAGTGTCGTGTAGGGTAGGGTTATAACTTTGGAGGCACCTTGTAGTTTTGTGTTGTGGTGGAAAGTAGTCGGCACAGAAACCCACAGCTACGTAAGCATGCGACACTAAAGTAATCCGTTATTTGTGTGGCCGATCACTGTGGATTTCCTTTTGAAAGTTAAGAAGTACAACCGATATTTCAGTTTGGCTTTAATTTTGTTTCTTCACAAAGATCTTTTGTGTTTCCAAGCACTTTTATGGCGCCCCTCACTTCTTTGGCCAACGCACTACGCCGCGGCCTTTCTTTTAAGCGCTGTATAACTTTCTTTTGCGACAAGCTCATTTTTCAGCACCACTGGCCCAACTGAAAGCCCAGAGCACTATTTCCAAATTTTAAAAAGGTCACAAAGATGTAAAGGGAAAGGGCAATCATGCCTCGCTCTCATCACCCTGTCACTTATGTGTGTCCACCAGGAACGGTAAACGACAGGAGGGCCTGTGGCGGCCTTTGATTGTTTGATGGCTCCCATAAGGGATCAGTGTGTGCAACAACTGCATTGAATAACAAATAGAAGACACGGCCAACTCCGGCTGGGCCCTTTTCTACTTCGACACAAAGGAATTTTTAAATAGACGCCAATTATTGTTTATGTCATTCAGGACAACTGATTCACATTTTGGATAGTGTGAGCGAGAGCCTGTATCAGATCACGTGTGGGATGATAAGGCTTACGCAGAGTTAAACGAAAACAGATGACGTACACAGACAAATTGTAGTTGGAAAGTGTGGGAGAGAATGGAAAGGAACCCGTTGAAGGTCTGATGAGTGTAAATAAAGTACGAATCAGCCCAAGGTCTCTGTGTGTTGTTTGTTTGCTTTATTAAAAGCAAATCTCATCGCAGAGAAGAAGAAGAAACAACGGGCTGGTTACATACTCAACTCGCAAAAAAAAAAAATTCCATTAAGGACGACCAGAGCACAGCATGAAGCAGCTGCTGGTGTGCTCAAAATAATAAAAGATTTGGTGTCTGGAATTACGGAAATGTAAATTTACAGCATATAGATCTGGATGCTCCTGTGCCTCTAGAATCAGCATTATGCAACATAATTTAAAATCTATTGTACGTGCTTTATGTGAAGGCAGATCCTGAGGTTAAGTGGGTTATCCATTAATCGCAGGGTCAGCAGTTCAATTCCCAGCTTCTCCGGTCCTTGTGTTGAGGTGGCCTTGGGTGAAACACTGAACCCCGAGCTACTTCAGATGTGTGTGTTATTGACTTGTAAACCACTTTGGATGAAAGGATCGGCCACATGACTAAACATTAAAAATACAGTGTAAAGGTAAAGAGGATAAAGGCCATATAACTTTTATTTTCAGCATTTTATTTCCTTGTTGTTCGTTTTAGTTCTAACGTAGTTTCTTTTTATTCTTCACAGTTTTATTAGAAGTCTCTTTGAGTTCCTTGTGAAGTGTTATATTCAATTTATTGTATTCAGTTTAATATGAAATGTAATCTGTGTACAATATGTATCTTTTTTACACAGGCATTGTGAAAAGTGTCATGTTTTTTTTTATGTTTCCTCCATTCAATTATTGCAACTTCACATATTAGTTTAGATACTAAGCTCTTTATTAGTGGTGATATTTGAAATACAGCTAGACTAATGCTAGCTTGTAGGCTAATGACAACAGTTTACACCATATGAAGATGGAAGGTCTCTATAATTTTTCATAAATGCAAAAATTCACCCCCCCTACAGTATGCACAAAAGCTGACTGGTTGTTTTGAATTTAAAGGGTTTATCAAACAGATGATGTTCAATATTAGAACAAAGATAGACGCATCATCATATCTGCACAACCACTATTAAGAAATATTAAAAGAGACAAACTCCATCTACATGACACAAACTATTAAAATTACTATCACATCATTTCCTGAAATGTCATGACATGCCATGTGTTCATTTCCAACCTCATACCTTCTCATGACCCTGCCTCTATTTATGGTAAATATGATCTGATCTGATCTGACTGAGTCACAGCAGTGGCAATCTAGCAGTTAGTAATGTCACTTATTTCCAAAACACGGGCGACTGGTGCTGCAATCTGAAAATTGGCCTGCCCCAAAGATCTGCAATTACAACACATCATAATTAATGGCCTGCTTTCCAGAAATGATTCAACTTTTGTCCTTTCGCAGTGCTTTTTTTTTTTTTCTTTGCGCCTAGAATTAAAGCTGCCACCTGAGGAAACGCGAACACACAATTACTAGAGACATAAAGGACTGGTCATCATGGGTCACTGTAATTTCAATACTCGTCCCAGGTGAAGGGTAATATTGTAAAAGCTGTCCTGTGGAGTTAGGCTACCTGTCAGAACGTTGCACCTCTTTGCCATCACGGATGACACTGATGTTACAGGGAAGCACTGTGAGGCCACCGAGCCCCGGCAATCATCAAATGAACTGTTTTACCAGTAGATCTCCGAGGCCTCTATTACGGTCACAGAAAGCAGATGCTGTAACTGGGTTGTAGCCACAGAATCTTAGAATCCAAGAGTAGAACTTTTAAAAGTTTGCCGTGCATAATGAAATGCAGAATAAGTTACTTTAAACGCCAAAAGTCTCTGCTTTCTTGGTACATACATGAATTTATGCACAATTCACTGCCATTTCTTGGCAGTGAATTGTGCATAAATCATGAGGTGCAGAATTGTCAGACACAGACCTGTAAATGTAGGAATTATGGGCTGATTTGTTTCTGTTCACACTTTACAGTTTTATTTCACCATAGCTTCATGGGCATAGCCGATATAACCTGAAGTTAGAAGAAGGGCATTATGATTAATTCATTTGTTGCCTCAACTGAGCTGCATTTATTATTTTTTTATGCAGACTTTTCATATGTGGAGATTAAATTAACCTCAAATTTGCTTAAAACTTTAAAATGGTGTAAAAATGGAGCAGCGATTTAGGGCAAACACTACACAGATACAGTAATTAACATGGTTATTCACTTTACAGTTTTATGCCGGCAGAATTTACAGCACGACGGACTAGAAGAGGGCTGAGAATTGAGAGAATGGACATATTTGGACACCGCTCACGTGTCCCTTGTGATCTGCTGGAACACACTGGCTAATGCCAGATGCAGATGCACATAGAGTAAAATTGGACCTGGACATTGGATAACCAACTGTTTCTGCTGGTTTTTGCCATATGATTCTTTGTTATAGGATTCTTCTCACAAACATCAACAATGTAGTTGACACTGTGGAGATTAATGGAGGCCAAATCTTTATCCAATTTGAAAGATAAACTTGTAAGGACTCAGTGGAAAGTACTGAGCTTCAAACCTAACAAACAATATAATTTCATCAGTAACAAATATGCTTTCACTTTAAATGTAATTTTTCTGGTTTGTTTAAATAATGTATTTATTTTCATTCTGAATATATATTTTTAGATTTGACATTTTCTGATTTATTTTTCCTTTTCCAATTACAGATGCTTTGGTGCAGGGCCTGGAAATAACGCGATGGGCATTTTTTTCAGTGGACCTTCCTATTGATTTTATAAACTTCAGTACAATTAAAGGCGACGTTTCCCACTTTATGAACACAAAATCAAAATTGCATTGACTTGAAAATATATTTATTCATTTAAAGCATGTATAGTTGCTTATGCTATTTTTCAGGTTTCAACTTTAAGAACTTTGCTTTTTTAAACTTTGTCTTTCCAATTGACAAACCTTTTGCCCCCATATGACTCCATGCATTGTTTTAAAAATCCCAGGCACATAATTTCGTCTCCCTTTAAATACGCTTACTCATGGATTTCTACGTAATGCATCAATCAATCCGACATTAGCATTAGTCAAGGACGCAGTCGCACCCTCCATCATTGTCCCGCAAGGAAGCTTGCAGATGCTTAAGTGGCCGCGTCACGCAGGGGTGAGCGCGAACGGGAGGCGTCACCTTTGGTGTCACTGTTGGTAATGTTGTACATTAGTGCTTTGTCATGCAAGGAAGTCAAATAATTTGACAAAAGGTAATAAAGATGAGGATGAGTAAGGATCTTCAAAATGAGATGAGCTCGATATGTGTGTATTCATTTAGTTGAGTGATGGGAGTTCAGCACATAATTTATTCAATGACTCACTTGTACTCCTCACATCCAGCGCAATTATGTGAGCATCAACACGGTGAATGTGCCGTGCCTCGTTTCATGAAAGTCTGAATATAGACCTGGGTTTCTACGGAGGAGCGCTGAAAGCACAGTTCATCCTATTGTGGCTCGAGAGCTCTTTCCACAACAGGTGCAAAGAAGCTCACTTTTTTTTTGTCTAGAGATCGGCTGCTTGTCAGCACTTGCTTCCCCTCGTGGCTCAGGGATAACACGGTCTACACAAGAGGCGAAGAGGAGAATAGACTTGAAATGTTAAAAAAACACATTTAATTTGACTGTGTTAGCTTTAGCCAAACTAACTGAAATCAAAACACCGTTGCAGAATGCAGCATCACGTATTCAATCGTTTGAAAAGTCCAAATTAAGAAAACACAGTTTTTTGTGCTTGCTCCACACAGGACATGGACACAAACTGACCGTCGCTCATTCCTCCCCACAGCGGTCAGACTGCACAACGCATCTCTGCAGGGATACACAATGTGTTATTACACAGTGTATATTGTTGTTGTGTTATAAAAACCAGGAGATGTGCAATATCTAAATGGGCATATGTATAAATATGTACATATGCACATACAAGGTTCTTTGATTGCACAGTTAATAGTGTTGTTTTTGATCGTGGATTTTTATTTTCTTACCGGTGCTTTAACACAAGAATTTCCCCACTGTCGGATCAATAAAGTCGTATGTTATCTTATATTAAATTAGACACGGGCACCACATTATTTTTTATAACCTAATCCTGACTTGTACTTGTCAACAACATTGTCCTTTACTTGTTTGGAGAGTTCCTCGGTCTTCATGGCAGCGTTTGGTTGGTGATGCCTCTTGCTTAGTTGTTGCAGCCTCTGAGGCCTTTGAAAAAAGGTGCGTATATGTAATTACAGATCATGTGATGTTTTATTGCACACAGGTGGACATCATTTCACTAACTATATGACATCTGAAGGTGATTGGCTGCACCAGAGCTTTTTATGGGCTTCATAACAAAGGGGGTAAATACATACGCACATGCCAATCTTCTACTTCTAAAAATTTTTTTTACATATATATTTTTTTCATTTCACTTCACCAACTTAGACTATTGTGTTCTGATCCATCACATAAAATTCACATTAACAAAAACCCTGAACTTGGGGTGAATACTTTTGCAAGGCACCGTATGTGGTGGACAGTTAACCTCCATGTTTGCTAAGCTCCTGCCGGTGTCCTGTAACAAAAAAATATCCCTTGTCCCCAGTTTTAGAAACTCTAACTTAACTCTTTTGGTTCGCCTGGAATAAACTTGAAGGAATGTATAAATCATGTTAAAGCAGCTCCCTAGGTGATGTGAAAATTGCAATAGGTGTTGGTATAGACTTCACACTAGATCTGTGATGTGCTCCTGTCCTTCAGAGAACAAGTGCTACTTTCCCGACCTGACTGAAAGGGGACAAGCCACTTTGTTCTCTTACCTCACAGGGAAATCCTAACATTGATAAATTTAAAGATTTAAGGCCTCATTAAAGCAGCGCATACAGGCTAAATCTAATGAACGCTCTGTCACTTCACCGCCCCGTTTTGAATTAAAAACAGCCATATCCACCTTGCGATCTGTATGAACAATCGATTTCTTCTACTTGCTTTATCGGCCCGGACAGTTTCTGAGCGCCGCACAAGCTTTATCCTGACTCTTTCGGCTTGTCTAGGCCGCGCTGGCCGCGGTCCACCCAGCCCGGATAAGCCGTTCCATCGGATTATCATTGACAGGAAGTCCGGACCTGCTGAGAGAGGCACTTTCCCCTCGTGATTCTCGATCTGACATTGGGATGGACAACAAACAAATCTTTTCCACGGGGAGCGCGGTGCTCCATAATCCGTGCTGACCTTCCCTGGCTGCAATTCAGCTTTATTTTTAGTCGGGCTGAAGAGAAGAAGCCTACCTGTGTGCTGCTGATGCACACACAGGTAGGAGCGCAGTGCAACAATTTTCCCAGCAGTCCTCCGCCTTATCACTGCTTTTATTTTGATGAATAGCAAAAATCTGACTCTGGTGTTTGGAGCTTAAAGTGAAGATGCCTTCATGGCTCGAAATCTATCCACATCTCTTTGTGGGTAGAACATGGATATCTATATGCACATACTGGCGGTAGACGGCATAATTAACACTAATTGTTAGGGAAAATGACTCATTCCCTTTTGAATCTAATAAAGGTAATTCATACTGCATATGCATATTGCATGCAATGTGCACATTACTTTCATGTTAGTAATGACAGATTTGTTTGTTAGCTTTTCGGTAATTATGGGAAATTATCATTGTAAACAAAACCTTCTAAAGCAACTAAAACCAACACTACATTACTTTCATTAGAATGTTCACCGCAGTTTATTTTCAGTCATATCCAGGTTCATCGTTCCATGTGCGAAACAAACCCGGTGGTGAAAAGACTTTCCTGCAGATTCTCGCTAAAAACTACAGAGCTAAGCTTTACCTGGAAATGATTTAAGCTGTGTTATTATTGAAATAATGTAACTGTGATCACTTCAGTGGCATAAACAGCGTGAAAGAGAATTAAGAGACAGATTATTTTTTAAAATAGTGTTCTCTGGATTTATTGATATTTAGAACATTGTTTAATAACACTATGCTCATCATCTACATTTTTAATCACAAGTGTTCAGATCACGACATTGTGTAAACCTTTGTCACACTGGTTTACACAAACCTTTGTCGAAAGCTTCACAGTATGTGCCTTTCACTACTAGGTCTCCTAAACATTCTGTTCTTGTGCAGCTAAACTGCAAATGTGATACATTTTTGTGCATGATTATTCTCAGATGAAAGGTATTATTTGAATGAATGAAGTGCTACAGTTATCAACAGAGTGTGAGTCACAAGGCTGCATATAAAGTGCAGGACTGTGGTGGTGCAGGACGAAGTCCTGTGCGCTGTCGGGTTTAGGCAACAAAAGCGCTTTGATAAAGGTTAGAGTGAGATCGTAGCATTTTTAATTTAATGTAAGTGCCTTTAAAAACAACTATAAACCGATTAATAAAGCAAAAGTCTGGATCGTGCTGACAAAAACGTACTGCAGGAGGGCGGCTTTGTCTGCTCAGTCACGTATTTGCATCATGTTATACTGTATGAGATAGAAATCAGTAATGTTCTTTACTTTAGTTATGTAGGCTGAAAAAGAGCGACAGAGCATCTGCTTGTCTTTGACAAACTGTAAAATCACATCAATTCACAATTAAATGACGACACGCTTAAAAAAAAAAAAACAGAGTTAATTGAATTAAAATTCTTACATTTCTACAGAGACTCCACGGCTATTTACATACTTTGGTTGAGCATCAAGAGGCCAGAGCACCTGGAGCAAATTAAATGAAGCTTTGTGTCAGAGATATCTCAGTGATTAATATTTAGGAATCTTAATACCTGAATAAGTAGGTAAGGCAGAGAAAAAAAGGTGGCGTTACCCGAACCTGCCTCAGTGTGTGTTTGTGCGTACAGCGTGTGCATGTGTGTTGTGTGCGTTCAAGCAGCTGCAGTGCTTTCAAGTCTCCGAGAGTAGAAAGTACAGAACCAAGAAATGGAGAACAGGGGGAGTAAATGTTAAAATTACCATATTGATGGATGTTACAAAATAGGGGCTTCATCTTTTTCATCTGAATTTCAATGATGCATAATCATAATGGTCATTTGCTTTGCCTATTTGCATAGTTCCAAGATTTATTCAATTTTTAAAAAAAATCATTTTACCAACAAAGAGAAATGAGTGCTGAAACTACGTTTTTATGTGGGTCATAATGACGTGTCACAAACTACCACTTGGTGTAGTACACCTCAAGCTGTGAACCCACTGGAAATTTTTTCTTTTAATGATACTCACTATGAAAAGAGCCTGAATCAAAGGTTTAATCGCTGACTTTTACAGGTCATAAACACGGGCAAACACACATTGAGATTTTGATTTGGAGAGAAAAGTAAAACATGATTTTGAGACTGTTCTGTCTTAAGTTATTGTGAGTCGGCTGCTGCGCCCTGCAAAATCCCAAAGCCTCACAAACTACAAAATGATAAGCTGACAAATATTGACATCTCGACACAACATGACAAACATCAGTCAATAAATTTTTTTCATTATAAAAGCTATAACAGCTCCATCCCGTGTCTATTTAAGCAACTACTTTAATATAAATATTAAAATTTGTAAAGAAAAGCGAGTAACTATTGAAAGAGAGTGGGACTGATTTCAAAAATTGCTTAAATTAATATCAACTCGAGAATTGTGTGAGATTACAGTAATATTGACTGTGAATGTGGCTGGATTACATCTCATGAAACGGAAACTTCTTTGATACCTTAACTTTGCTTTGATGTTTTCTCCTTGACTTCGATTTTTGCTGCCTTGTACTTCACTTGTAAGTCGCTTTGGATAAAAGCATCTGACATAATGTAAATGAAAATACAGATGATGATGGTGGGAAAGGGAATATTTCTGCACTGCTGCCAGTGCTGGGCGGCACCTCTTGCACCTCTCTTCAATAATATACATCTCTGCTACAGAGGTGTATGCTACGGTATATATGAAAAAAAGCATACTATATTACATAATATATTTTTAATAAAGATGCCATATGGAAAATACATGGGGGATTTTACAGTTCAACAAGACTTCCATGCTAGCAGGACAGCGCTTTGAGCTAAATATGATTGTCTGCATGCCAATATTTTTACAATAATAATGCTTAACATGCAGATTTTTACAAAGACTAATTTTTAAACATAGGACTTTCTATATTTAGCCTATTAATATTGTTTCTCCTCATGTCATTTTTGTCAAATTTGTGCTAAACATGCAGCACTGAGGATTTTGGGAGCTCCATTTGCTTTTTAAAATCATTGATCTATTTAATTTTTTTTTTCGCTTCTTCACAGTTGGTGTTTATATATGAATTTTCACGTGGTGTAATTCGGACGTGGTCGCGTCGCTCCTTCGTTCTAATTAGCTCACCCAGAGCTGCTGAGGCAATGTCTCACCTGGCTGCCTTTGATGCTTCCCACAAAAACAGTGCTATAGATACGCTCATCTTTGTGTTTGCATAAAGTGTCCATGGATAGACTGATGCAGGTTCCTCACTAAGATCTCCATAGCAACACCTTGTCATGTGTGTTTAAGTCAGTCTGTGCAGCGGTAGTGTCACAGGGAAATACAGCCTCAGTACCCATCACAAAGTGACAGTGCAATTTACTTTACTCCCTAATCCTGTTTTCCCCCCAAAAGAAGCATCAACACCTGCATTACTTAAAGGAAACTGGGAAGGAATTCTCAGCAAGTTGATAGGCTTTTTGTGTCAGAGCTGATATTTGAGTTTACGTCTGTAAATTTAAGCCCGTATAGAGGCAGATGGACTGTATACAGTGTCTTCTTAAGGAGCCATTTCTCCTAAATTGCAGCGCATTTGCAGCTCGCCTGTGGCAGCCCAGAAGCCTATTTTGAAATTCATAACAACTCAAGTCACATAAATAGATGAGATTGTTGTCATGGTCTTATATCATGGCACAGACAGCTCATCCAAACACTGCAAAGTGAATCTACATAATCTATCAATATGCTGTAAAGCTTTGGGCCTTCAAGAAGATTCAGGGGATCAATACTTTGCTGCAGGTATTGACAGGACTTTAAATGGTGGCTTAACACGATGTGCAAACTCTGGAAACATTTTTCACAGTTTCTCCATTATCCTGTTGCACATTTGTTTCAGAGACACAGCCTATTCATTCAGGAGGGTTCTCTGCCGAGGACCAGCGGCATAAAAGGAGCGAGTTTTAAAGCGAAAGTTAATCAAAATCTGTTCAACGTGTCAGGTTGTGATATAAACGACTTCTCTGAGCTCCGAGTGCCTGTAATCATACATCATACAGATTTAACTAAATCACTATAATGGACCGTGACATGTGCGTCTCGGGGATCAAATCGAGCTGGCAGAGACAGTTACTGTAGAAACAGTCCGACTGCTAAGATTTTGATCTTGTGGCAACAACGCTAACCACAGCAGTGCTACCAGTCCAGCTAACAGCCTCCACCTATCCAGAGTCGGATCACTGCAACACATTCCGGCTCCTCCAGCAGGACCCTGAAGCACCCAGGACCCAGAATTAACACCACCCGGCCGTTGTAATGACGTGGCAGACAGGGGTCAGTGTGGGAAAAATGATGCCTCCCCTGACTGACAGGTGTCAGAACACAGCGCATCACAGCCTGCTGACTCCTGATCACCACAACGTGCACCTAATGTTGTGGCTAATTGATCCTCCTTCTGATTGGCACCTGGAAAACCTCCAATGGAAGACGCCCATTGCCTGACCCACCTTGACTGGTTCTACTCTGGGGTTCCTCACCATAGACAGTTCACTCACGAACACAGAGAGGAGCCCGAAGAACCACAATGGATAAAAGAAAAAGACATACAACAATATTGCAACCATCAGGAAATATAACAGTTTAAAAAAAGTATTAACAGCTATATTCAACTATGTTTACTTTTCAAAGTATTTGGGGCTTTTATTTCAAGAGTTCTAAACAGACTATGAGACAGGAAACATAAAAGCATAAGATAAGATAAATAATAAATCTTTATTCATCCCGCATGGGGGAAATTTACCTAAATATATTTAAATGATGTATTTCTCTAATTTCCATAGAAATAATTTGGTTGGTAGCTTAGTTTGGAGCACTTTATACACACGGACCCAATAAAATAGACTTTCAGCATATAAATACACTTTGGGAGATGCTAGATTGATTCAAAAAGGGTTTTGAGACATTTCCCTCTCAAAAATGTGACTGAAATGATTTCTGTGTAGACACAGCTGAGCCTGGCCACTCTCGCACTTGTACTAGCAATTTAATTTTTTTTTTGTTACTAGTCAAAGCTCGTGAGCGTAGGTGAGAGCTGCTAAATTGAAAGCTTTGCCTCACAGCTCAGCTCTTCAAAACAATGTTCCCGAACTCAACCGTTTTTCACGACCTGGCTCATTTTCATGCCGCCTTGTTCCCAATCTCAAGCTCTTACTTTGGTGCATAGGGGCGTTATCAAAAACAATAAAAACGCTAAATCAGTTGAGACTGACCGGTGCCTTTGGATAACCATGACCTGGATGACTTTTGCAGTTCGAATTTTAGTGGAAACTTAATAGTGCTCTTCTCAAACATGCACAAATCATTTTCCATCAGCACTACTTTGGAAGGTCACTGTCATCTCATTATGGGCTTGGCAGGATGACATTCACTCAGCAACAGACTGAAAAACATGGGGAGAGCCGGCTGGACAATCAAGGCTAACGTGATAATAATACAAAAATAAAAAGTCTGACTTTCATCAACAAATAGCAATAACGAAGTGGAAAAAAAGGTAAGAGTGAAAATTAGGAAAATTAAGAGTAAAATGAAGAAGAGTCCTAAAACAAAGAGCGACGCTGGCAGGTAAAAATCCCACGTTCTCCGTCTCTGATGTCCCGTCTGTGGGTGAAAGCAGACAACATCTGAAGACTGTGAGAGATTACTGCGGTCAATATGCAAAGGAGTAAACCATTTAACTGCAAACACTGAGGCGAGCGGTTCCGTGGGGCGGTGATGGAGTTCGTGCTTTAATAGATGATGCCCACAGTAGATTTCTCTCCACTTGTTAAAAGACTGATCTTTCATGATCTTATTAGCATTGCATTAAAATACAATGAATTATTATCCTGAAACAGAGCCGTTTCCTGGCAAATTTCATTAAAGCATTTTAAGACGAGCCTCAGCTACCATTTCTTTTTTTTTTTAGTTGGAAGGGACTTAAATTTTGACTATAAATGTCCCGATGCAGCGGCAGAAAAAGACCTGACAGCTACTTCTTATTCAGTGTTACTACTGAATAATTTGTTGACACAATCTAACAATTTCAATAATAATCCCGTTTAATAACTAAAGCGCTTGTCTTTTCGTCTTGTATTCCGTCAAGTGTCAAATTAACTGAGCGCAGCACAACGCAGCGCTGCTGTATTAATTTAATGAGGAAAATGTTGACAACTATTGCTGCTCGATGCTCCATTCTTAACCGTTTTTTTTTCCTCTTTCTCTCAGTGAGAGGCACCAAACCATGTGAATAAAGAGCTGCTGTCGGTGGACACAGATACTCAGAGGTGAGGGTCCTTATGGGACAACACAGATCTCCCGCACTCATCCTGATTATCACCACTTAATTATAATTTATCTGCTGTCAAGTGATGGAAATTACCATAACAGACAGCACCAACTGCTCCAAAAGAGCAAAGTGCTGTGCTTGTTTACCCCAAAAGGTCTAATTATCTCCAGACTCGGCCCCAAACCCTAAACTATTATACTAAAGCATTTGACACGGCGTTTTGTGGTATTATTTGGACTTTTTTGTTGGTATGTACCAGCATGGTGTGCAGACCCCACGGAGCATGATGGGCATATAAGAAAAGAAAAAAAAAAAACAACATCTTGGACCAACATGAAAAGCAGAAATGTCTCGATCTGGAAACACTGTCTCAAACGGTGAAAGCCTCAAGGTGTTTTGCTCTGCACTTGAAAAGACTGAAAACTGACGACTTTTCCCCTTTTGCTGCCTATGATGTGCATCTTGCGAGCGTCTAAGAGCAGGCAGTGTAGGAGCAGTCAATGGGAAGCCCGATGGATCGCTGTTGAACTAGTAACAGCAAAGGCTGAGCTGAAGTGCTGGGGGAATATGGGCTAAGTGGGCTGTGAAGGGTTGGAACACTTGGAAGAGGAATCTGGCAGCCTGATGCTGCTATTTACATATCAGGAAGCTTAGAAATGTGTGAAAGACAGAGTCATTCAGAATATTACAGCTAAATTTAACGAAATAGTTTCACATAAAGATTATGTGGCAAATCCTCGCAGAGAGCTGACAAATACAGTAAATGGAGGCCATTAGGAATAAATAAGATACCCTATAAATGTATAAACTGTATGCCGTGTACAAGGTCGAATGTATATTGTCAAACAGAAACAAATAATGATCATGAAAAATCAAGAATTTTTGCTCCTCCAACCAACAGAACGCAAAGATACTAAATACACAGGGTTATGAAAAAGTCCTGTAATCAAACAGCTGGAACGTGTAAATTCTGAATTTATCCATCTCCATATTCGTGCAGCAGGTTGTAACGTGAAACTTTACACTAGGTCACATAATGTCAACGTTGAGCTTAACTTGCAAAAGAACATTAACAATAAATAACTAAAGGTAGATTTCATATCTATTCACACAGTTTAGAGAGAACTGAAGAGTTTTTCAGAGTTTTACAAGGGTTTAAAGGGTTTATTTCGGGGGGTTTCGGTGTGACTTGACATTTGAAGAAAAAAGCCGCCACTTTGCACTCAAACCTCAAAGCCGTTTATTGATAACAAGCGGCCGTTGGTGTGTGCGGTCTACGACTCTTGTGATCCTCAGTCCCCCTCCTGCCTCCAACTGCCTGCAGCCACTGGGTGATTATGGGCCTACACAGGGGTAACAGTGGGGCCCGTGATTTGCCCCCCCCCCCACCCCCCGTGCTATAGTCATCAAAAAGTCTGGCCTTATTCTGCCATATCCATCTCCCACTACTGGAAACCTCTTAATTGATGGATGAGGACGTTACGGGAAATGGCAGCAGTCGTTATGCCGGTGATTTTCCTTTAAATGTATCTGCCAATTGGCTGGAGGAAGAAAGGATGAACGACAACTTTCTTGGACCCTGAACATGCAGAGAGACACGTGAGCCTGGAGATACCGCGTCGGCGGGGGGCAAAAGCGAAGGGCGGATGATTGATAGCGACTTAAAGTGGAAGAGGGACACCCACCTTCTCTCTCACTGCGCCCATAGCCACGGCGTCGGTAATTTCCAATGTCTTGAATCAGGAAGGGTCTAATGAAAAAGGACTGTGCTCTTTTCCTCATCTTCATAGGCTTTCTCTTTCTCTGTGTGTCTCTGTCCTTCCTTGTTACTCACACCCAACCGCTTTCTCTGCAGACGATTTCTCTATTGACAAAGTGTACTAATGAAATGTCACCTCCGACAGCTGGCCGAAAGGATTGATGTGCCAGAACTTTTTTCACTTTATTTGAATTTTCTTTCCCTGCACTTTCTCTTCTTCACATTTTCTCCATCGATTTTTTTTTTCTCTCTCTCCCATCCATTTGGCAACAGTGGAAATTAAATTTTCGCCCGTCTGTAACAGGTTACAGATGGGCATTTTTGATTCAGAAAAATCATGTGTTGTGCTCGCAAGTTCGGGCTGGAATGCCATAATTGGCATTTTAATGTTGAAATATTTCTAGTCAATGAAGTTCAACATGCCAGAGAATGAGGCTAATTACTATTTCTACTAGTATATCCCTTTAGGCCAGTTAAGCCACAACAGAAACCACAATATTTGCAGGGTCATGGATTCACATTCCTTTGTTAGCTGCAAGATATAATGTTACCACAATGGAAAGAAAGTACACACATTGACATTTACATCGCAGAAAAATCCTCAAATCCTAAAAATTCTGCCACATTTTGCAGATAATAGTACGATAAAGTCACATAACAGAAGCAAAGGGAACAATAAAAGTAACAGTTGCTTAAAAGTTATATAATAAAATTGCACGAAAAAGATAGATTTGTTGTAGATTTGTTACACTTTATGTTTTTGATTAAAAGCTGGACGTGAACTGGGTTTAATGCTGTATTTTGTGATGGAGAACCGTGTCAGAACACAACACCCTCTAATCAAGACAAGACAGACTTTAAGGACATACGTTCACGTGTTCTACCAGTGTCTCATAGTAGAGACAGAGGGGTTGAGGGCAGAGAAAAAAAACAAAAAGAAATAGATCAAACAATCGGATCTGAGAGGTATTTTCACCAGTCTGGGGCCAAATCACAGAAACCACACATGCTCGTCCCCCCTTGAATTATAGATTTCTAAAACCACAACTTAGCCAGATGTGCCAGGAAAGGTGAGTAGTTTGAGGACGTCACCCCATCGTGCACAAAAGCATGGAAGTGTGCTCAACATACAAAAGAACGGAGAAACTGTTGCACTGAGGCCTTACTTTTATTTAAGCTAAGCATTGTTGCTCTGCAGGGTTGGTTGCCCGGAGTAACAAGCCTGTGCGAACCCCCAAGGAAATTTGCCAAACCAGCTGCAGGCCAACTACTCCTTTCTAAACATTTCATGCAAACTTTCTTTAAAACTAGGTCTCTAAAACCTTTAAACAGGCACAAATAAAGGGGGAAATTCATAATCTGGACACACCACCCCACAGGTCCACTACCCGGACTCTCAGCCCGCTCACAGGTTTACAGGCACACAGCAAGGAAACCGGAGCGACTGAGCTGCATCTCAAGATGAAGACAGAAGTTGTGGCTTTTATTTAATGATAATAAAAAAGTCAGCGTATGCTGAATTGTGTTTGGTAATTGCATAGATGAAGCTTTTGTCACTGGGTGTTTTGAGCAACTTAAATTTATCTTGTGATTAAAAATATCTCGCTCAAGTCTCAGTTTGCAAATTGAGTCACTTTTGAGAGATATAAATAGCGTCGTGTTGCAAACTCGAAGGGCATCAGTTGGGGAGTAAATTGGCATCTCTCTCGGTTAATCATATCCTATTGTGGTTCCGCATTAAAAGTGATTCATTCACGGGGTGAGACGCTACATTTTCAATTATCAACACCCACAAACAGCTCTGTCTTAACAGGAAGTCACTGTTAAATGGCGTCTTAACGTACAGGGACAAACACTGACCAGCTCTGCGGCACGTACTTTAACCAACACATTAAAGTTTAATACGCAAAAGTCACACACAGACACACATATACGTACAGTATGGCCTGTTTAAAATAATCAATTAGAAACACAGGCGGTACATTTCCTGTTGCTCACTACCAAAATGGCCACAAACAGTGAATCAACACTGAATCACTCTTGGCACAAAGCTGCTGATGCCCCGTTCTGTAGGCGTCAAAAAAAAAAAACCTTCCAGCATGTTGCACCTCTCACCACACCCAATCATATGCCAAAGCAGGTGCTTTGCCTCTCGCTGCGAAAAGAGAACACGTGTTTAAATGTGGTGGCGATTTAAACTTGAAAACCCCGAACAGGAAGCGCAAGGGGGACTGAGCTACAGTAACCCCTCAGGTTTTCCTGCAGCCAGTCAGGCAGCATTTGTTAAAATCCCGGGTCCGATGCTTTCTTTTCCGCCCAGGGCTTCAACATTGCAGCCTGTACTCTGTCACTTTTATTTAACCTTGAGGAGACGGGAAGCGCCGGCAAATAATGTTAAATCAGCGACTTAGCCCTTTAATTTTCTCTCGAAACAGCTACAACACTGAAGAGGAGTGTTCCCTGTAGAAATAGAGCTGAATTGTGTCCAAATCCGTTTTTACAAAGCTGCCTCTCCGCTGGTTCTTTAGTGCTTTATGTCTGGAGTAAGTGCACTGATTCTAAAAATGTTCAAGTATATAAATGAATAAACAAACTAATTGTACAACGGGAAAAAGCACAAAAAACGAAAAGCGCAGACCCTGGATTTACTAGATTTCAGCTTGCAATGACGCACTTCTTCAGCTGAGGTAGTAAAATGATTCCCATATTCAACAAAAATATTAAGGACAGAACTGCAACTTCATCTGCAATCAAATTCAGCAAAAAATAAATACATTCTATCTGTCCTGTATTGTTTTGGCGTCTCATAAAACATATTTCTTCTCTTAGCATTAGGCTTCGTTTTCTCTTCACTTTGGATAAAAGCGACTAACTGAACCTTGTCAACTCTCCTGCACTATTCACCTTATATCGTTTCATTTATTAGTTAGTTTCCTTTATTTATGTAATGTTGACCTTAAAAAAAGCACAGTTTAATTGAAATTAAATTAAATAAATCGTAGTTGTTTTGGCGTGTTGTACTACGATCCACTTTTTTTTTTGTACCTGCTTGAACACAGCTACTGTTTGACCTTTCTACTCATGATCATTTATCAAATGATTATTTAAGAAATTTAAATATGTGATCTCACCACATAACCTAGATTCACAGGAAGTGTGGGTGTGAAGTGCAAAGAGCCTGCAGTCATCTTGGTGCCACATGGAAATGATGCTGTCAGACTGGGTTGAGGTATTTCAGCTGCAAACATTTTAATGGAGCAAAGACTGTCTATGTGACCTTTCACACGTGCACCGCAACAAAATAGATGCAAGTATAATTAAGTTGTGAGAGTAGAGACACAATAATGTAACCCATTAAAACATTAGCGATTGTTTTTATTTTAGATATTTAGTCTAAGAGTATTGGTCCCTTCAATTTTTCATAAAAGTCTAATTAATATATTTTAACTAGCGTTCACATCCTCAGATGTCTAATTGTCGTAGAACCTCCAACAAAATGCAGGTTTGTTCATTAGAACAGTGGCTGGGGAAATATGCTCGTCTTTAAATTACTGATTCATTATTTCTTAGTGATCATCATGGTTACTGAAAATAACATTCACGGAAAGGTCAGAGATCAACTGCAGTTGAAGGAAATTACATTTAGGTCTTGGTAGAAAACTGGAATTAAAAAATCAATTTTGTTGATTTTGGGCAGTTCTCTTGGCAGTTCTCAACATCCGCCCTCTGACATCATGTCAACTTCCTGTTTGAATGATTATCAGCTGTCAGGCTTGGACGTAAGCATGAGGCCAGGGTTAAGTAGGTATGATTAGGATGCTTAGCCGAGTCTTAGTGGTGCAACACAGAGTGTGCAAAAAAAAGACGCATGCAGGCAGAAAAAAGCCTCCCGTTTGACTTTTCAAACGATTCTCCAGTGTTCCTTCAGCGAGACTTTATTTTTTTTTATTCTCGTGTTTGTGTTAACGTAAATAAACTGAACAAATGTGCCACAGCTGCCCTGGAGCCAAAAGGGAAAGTCCCACACCACAGAACGAGAGGCCAAAACCGGAACAACGAAACAAAGCACGCTTCAGGCAGACGCCAAGGGTCCGGTGCACCACTGGTGACCGCTTATAGAGAATGAAAAAGCCGGATGTGGAAGTAAGCCGTGACCTAAGTCATGCAGTCTGACAGCTGGCCTTGCATTTAGCCCTGGAGTGGTCGAGAGTACGTACAGCGCTACACAGACATGAGCCCCAGACGAACAACCATCGAGGGCTCCTTAAGTAACCAGCGTGTTAAATATCAAGTGACATAAAGTATATTTATTCAGCCAAAAATAAAACCTTTACAGTGTGTGTCAGCAGAGGGAGAAGAAGTATAATATGAGGAGCAGGTTCAATTTATCACTGAATCAACACGTCGTCCACCTTCAGCAACGGAAAGCCGGATCTCTACATTCAGAAAGCGGCAGACCAAAGCAAGAGCAAATCAAGACACGAGAGAGGGAAGGTTTCGATGCTTTCATCTTTGACTCTGTTATTTGCTCACAAACTGCTCCCTCCCTCTTCCTTAATTTATGCTATTTGCATTTAGTGCCACATAATACGTGATAATAATGACATTTTTATTGCCAAGTCTCCTTCGGTCTCTCCAAGCTGAGATCACAGGCACATCCTAGGGCTAAAGACGGATTACTCTGTAGTGAGACACGGTACAGCAGAGTTCACATTAAAACACAGACAGACCTCCTATGACGTTATTTGCTTGATTTGGTTCATAGATGAAAACATACAAAGGAGCAGTGCAATAAAAAAATAGAAGACAATAAAAGGATCTTTGCTGGGATTTGATTTGTGGAAAGAGGTGTGTGTGTGTGTGTGGGGGGGGGGGGCGCCCCTGAGTGACTTTTTGACGGCTGTTTGTTTTTGAAGAAGCGCCGAGGTAATTTATTTATTTCTCTGACAGATTGTGGATATGTAAAGTGTCTTTGCTCTCTTTGCTCTCGGTATGGAAAATTCCTTGAGCCCTCTTTGTTATTCATTGTTTGAACAGCACAAGACGTGGGGTGCAATGTAAAACAATTCCCCTCCTAAATGCACAGAGTCTGAAGAATAAATCTTCTGCAGGTACTATTTAATACATTTCCCAGTTCAAATACAATATCGTGAAAGGTAATGAATTACCTAATGTGACCAATGCACAGTCATAATGCTAATTAAGAATTAACTGCTTCAGTTGACTCTCAGCCTTCAAAGCCAATTTGCCATGGTAATTGAAGGAGATGAAACTGTGAGCACAATGGACTTGAAGCAGCATATTGATTGGAATTGATGACTGCATTCAGTGTCTGCACATTTCTTGTGCAGTGAAATGACTGCAGAGCGGCGAGAAGACGGAGAAATGGGGTTTATGCTGCTTGACGTTCAGTTTTAATCCCATTTCCTTCTCCATGTTACGTATTAGACAATGACCATATGTTATCAAGTTAATTTGCTAGAAGCTCAGGAGACTGTCTTCTAATTTAGCACAGCTCCAATATAAATTGTCCTACACCGACGCCTTACTGTTATCTAGCGAGCTAAGTTAGTTAGTTTCCAAAGTTGAATTAACTTTGTGGTATTAAACAGCACCTCGCTTCCTGCTGGTCTGTGATCTCTTCGGGGTTTGACTTCCTACCGAGTCACATCTGTAACCTGCCAGCAATCTGAACACAAGCAAAACACTCGAAAGTGAAGTCGGCGCATGTTGCTCTGCAAAAAAAAAAAAAATGCCACAAGCTCGCACAGGCAGAGGGGGAAAGCTGAGCGCAAATGCAATTTTGGACTGTGTGAATCATATTTACGGCGATTCTCCCGTAGACAGCCTTTATCTGCCACTGGCTCTGTCAATACAGCCACGACTTTTATTAATTCCCACACTTACACTGTGCCATTGATCAGAGCTTCTATCGTCCCGATGATCTCATTTCAGGCTGTAATGTGAAACTAAAGGGTCAATAAAGACGTCTTATTTAATACCCATATTTGGCCGCTTCGGTGGTTTGAGGAACAGAAAACCTGCATCTCCACAATAACCGTTTTCAGCTTTATTTACGAGCTGGTAATAGCTGCTAACGCTGAGCTGTGTTGCAGAGATGTTTAGTTCCAAATGACACGTCCCTTCGGACTGCACTGCTTGTTGCCTTGTGTTACACTATCCTTCCTCCACGTCCTTGACACATTTAGTGTCCTCTCTGGTTCGTGTAATGTTAATGAAACATAGCAAACACGGCGCAGCTACTATCCAATATGCTATATTAAATATGACAACACGTGACACAGGTGGGAGTGACAGGAGTGTTATTTGGCATGAAGACGTAGAACCATTATCAAAATGTCTTGTCATAAAAAATGTATCTCCAAAGATTCCATTACACCAAGCTTTTAGGTCCAACATCGTTCATCAAAGCAGCCGAAGTCTCTTTTGGTTTGTTTGTCTTCCCCAAAAAACATCCCCTGAAAAACTCCCCGCGGCCTAGACAGCCATAAACTTTAATTTCCTGTCTAAAAGCACATTTTATACAGCTTTACTATGTCACCCTGTACTTTTGTCTTCTCTACAAAGACAAAGGTTAAAGCAGAGGAGAAAATGCACAAAGGAGCGTTCGCAGATAAAAGCAATATGCTCCATATTAACTGTTGATATCGCCGCGCTCCTCTGCCTATTCTTTGTTATCAACACTACGTAGCATCATATCGAAAAACAAAACCTCCGAGAGAATTCCGAAGAAACACTGCTACGCGCGATAAGGCTGTTGTGAGGTGCCCTTTACTTGCAGATAGGGTGTGTAATGAGGTAAAAAGGGGGAAAACATCGGATTAATAATACATGGGTCATTTGTAAATCAAAGAGGGGGCACCGGGCCAGTGAATAGGCTTGAGGATTTATTCTGATTACAGAATGGCAATAAAGGGCCATTTACAACTTGAATGGGACAGCTAGTAATTAAGAAGCCTGCCTTAAAACAAAGGGAGAAGGAGTTCTGTGGGAGTATGCCGTTAACTCCGGGAAGAACCACTGCATGCTAATGGGCACTCTGTATTTCACCTGCAGTTGGTGGACGAGACCAAGGAAGCAGGTCCTCCAGGAAAATGTGCAGCAGCCATCCATCTTATTATAATATTTGGACCGCACTGCAGCATAATGTCACCGGCCTGCGATGGATTTGCTGCATTGTGAACCGGAATACATTGGAAATTACATGAGCGGAGTCGAAGGGGACGGGGAAGTTGGGTGTAATAAACCAACATGGTTAAAAATTTACCCCCCCCCCCCCCGTGCTCCGAAATAATCCAGGCCTGTCGTCAAAGGTGCAACCATTTTCGTACCGACCATGACTCTTTCCTCGGGTTACTCTAATTAACTTCCACTTTAATGTACCAGATTGCAAACACCAACGTATCGACTACATTAGCGTGTCTGATTTTATCCTCTTGACAGCATGATGGATTAAGTGCTGGTGGCTGCAGTCAGCCACCTCTTTAATTGGTTTGTCTAAATGTTTTATGAAATCAAGATAAAATTCAATCAATCCCAGGAAAACTGCTGATTCATTCTAAAACGGCAGCGGACACTTTGATTTATATCGGTAACCACGGGGCCTGCAAAGGTGACGTGTGCCCGAGCAACAGCAGCTCAAGGTTGAAGAGCGTTAAAGGTGTTTCTTATGACGGGAGGCAGGAAGCGAAGGATAAGCCTGCGGCTTTTACTGCAGGACACTGCTACAACGGCACTGAGGCTTTAATGACAAGACGGGATGGCGGGAGATGATACGACATGCAGTTTGATCAATCGCACCACTGCACTGACTCTGCTCGCCAGATGAAGATTTTCACAATCTGTTTATTCATCACGGCGTCAGGACTCTCAATGGAAATCAATGGCCATAAAGCTCGACCAGCAAATATTTGTTTTCTTTATTTTTCTGCTTGGTCTGGCAACTGTTGTTGTATGCAACGTTGGCCGCACAATAGGCCATGTTGTAAATCATTTTATACAATATCCAGAAAACACACAAACAGCATATGTAATGAGTATTTTCATTATTTTAGATTTGATTCAACTTTACTGCCACTACACATGTACAAGTACAAGGCAACAAAATGCAGTGCTGAAGTGCAATAAGCAGCGAAAATCATTATTATTAATCATTTTGTCAAAAAATGATTAATAATAATAGTTTTTTTTTTACAATAACACAACAAATATCTGCATCTGACACACTGGACTCTGGCCGTTATGTTGATCATGTCTATGCTTTTAATTAAGCATATTACAGTGTTAAGGTTCTAATAGGATGTTGAAAACCTCTACAGGCAGCTGATAGTGAACGTAAATAGCGATGGTTTACCACGTCCTGTGTGTTGCATACTGGCACAATTATTATGAGTAACACTTATAGTACATTTAGTGATGATTTTAAAGTCGGGCAGCGTCAGGTCGCTTGACGAAACATAGGACAACTCCATACCCTCATTACGTTTTTAGTTTAGTCAATTCCACCCCACAAGCACTTCCTAACAGCAAGCTGTGCATTTTTGTACCATAAAGCCATTGATAAACATGTATTTTCTGCACTTAAACCAATAATTACTGACCTTTACAGCATTGATGATAGCTGATTCTAATAATATTAATAACATCCAAAGATGGTGTTTGCAGATATTTGGTCACGGATTTAAGCCTGGAGAAGTTAAATGCTTTGACCTGATGGTGGTGCTATTAAAAAAGTGAGCAGTTTAACCGGGGTGAAATGTGAATGGCTGTACCAATTTTCATAGAAATCCATGCAGTTGTTTTTAAGATGTGGGCAAATCTCACCCTCTATAGGAAAAGTTGGGTGTTTAACAAAATCCCTTCATCTTCAGGGGACCTGGAATGTCAAAATTAGATCCTTTAAAAGGTTGTTGTATTTCAGTTTGGATCAAGGTGGCCACTCCGACAACTACCTTGAGTGATGAATACTTAAATTCCTTGTTGATTAAAATTCTCTCGATCGAGTAATCAATTAATTGACTAAGCTCTAATGACATTTCATCATTATGCCTCCTTCATAGGAGAAAATGCCAGAACTCTTCTGTGTATTGAGCATATACTGAGAAATGCTCCATTTTATCTTGATGTGATTTTTAGTGTGAAAGTCTAATTAGTTTTAATGGGTTTTAGTAATTGCAGATAAATTGCTTATTTTGAATGAGGATTGATGTTTTTATTCAAATGAGATTGATTTCTAATTAAAAGCTAATTGCGCATTAATCTGGGAATCTTTTGTATTGGAAGCAAGCAAAAAAGAAAAAGGAAAAGAAAAAAAAAACATTCAGTTTTCATACATCTGCACATTTTCGCAGGTTGGGCTGAAAAGGCATTTGCTGCCCGCCTGCAGCTGTGATTCACCGTATCCTTGCATAGATATTTTTCTACAATGTGACATATGCTATCTGGAATGTCAGCTGAAATGAGAGGACGGCTGAAATGCAAAGCCATTTCCAGCTTGTTCCATTATGGAGCTCAGCCATGTTGCTCGTCTATTGTATGGCTTCTTCCAAGTTATCTGTCAGGCCTGGCAAGCACCCTATTATTTTCTGCCATTTGACTATCCCCTCTGCCACAGTGCAACACTTCTGTCGCGCCATGTGATCAGTCTGATTCTTTTGACATCCAGCGAGCAGTATCTAGTGATCTGTAATGGCAGTAATGTTTCCTGTCAGAAAATGGTCTGGAGGAAGAGGGTGTGGGTGAGGGAGAGGAAGCTAAAGTGAGAATAAGAGACTCAGTGAGAGTAAGAGGAGATAACAGAGAAACGCAGACAACCTTTATTACAGTCCAGTCTTTATCCCACGTCAGAACCGCAGCGGCGTTTTTATTGTCGTTCCCTTCTTCTGCTTCCCTCTTATATCTGCAGTCTCGTTCCATATTTTCTTTCTGCGCCTGTGAGGGAGGCAGAAAGCCAATCACGGACGGGGTGTGTATGTGCACACCGCGGCGAAGGCAGCATTATTTGAGAAGCTGTTAGTCCAAGATGGCTTATTCCTATTGATTCCGGGGAAAGTCGGAGGTAAAAGATAGAAGGAAGCAAACAGAAATGTATTCTGCTGTAATTCCGCTGTCGCTACTTAGGTGTTGTCTTTCAAGGAGACACTGTGGCTGCCCCCCCACCAGCCACCCACCCGCCCCCGTCACTCCAAAATGACAAAGCAGTAAAGTGCCTCCTTAGCTTGTTGCTCTTTTCAATGTCGCCGAGAGAGGTTGGCTGCGAACGCGGACTCAGTCGTTTGCAGTTTATAGAAATCCAATGTCAACTCAGACCATGAGGTCAAAAAGTGCTGCTAAGAAGTTTTCCTACTGCTCAGGTTATGAGCCAAGTACAATTCAAAATGCATGTGTCCTCGCGTACCATTACTCTGGGTGCATATGTATCACACAATTGGTTTGGTGCCATGATACTGCAGTAATTACGTTTGCTTGCATCAGAAATTCTGCATTAAGTGCATTCACCGCTTGTCTCAAAGGCAACAATTGGGGGATAATGAGTGCACAGCAAGCTAGCAAATGTAAAAAAATATATAAAAAAAAAAAAAGGTGTAACAGTCCTAATAATGGCAAACTACCTCGGCAGAGGGCATAAAACTTGTTTGCTTGAAATCTCACTAGCTGCTATAATGATGTTCTGTGTCACTACCGTAAAACTCTGCAAGACTCTGTGACAGTAGCTCACATTGTATACATTTTAATGTAGTTTAGAATGTCTACTGGAAACACAGAAATGCTCCAGAGGAAGAGGAATACTTCAGAAATAGCGTTGACATCGAACAGAGCAAACACATTTGAAGACACAGTATATGGCCCAACTTTGTTTCCAATAGTTTTTCCTCGAAAATATGCTCTATGGCTCATCTTCATGTGGAGACGTCCCTCTGAAACCTTCGGTGCCTTGCATGAACAGCCTTCTATATGTTTACACCAAGGGTCGTCCTTCCAACCGATCACAGAATTTCTATATTTGCTACTATATGTTTGGGAGCATCTGAAACACTAGGTGGAGCAGAGGTTCAAGTCTCGTGCTGGTGCTGCCATGAGTTGCATATTGTAGCTTTAATCTGAAGACACACTAATTTATATATTTCAGGTCCCCAGTTTGAATTTACCTGCTGAGGCCTCGCCGTTTGCACGTTCTCCTCGTCCAACAGACGTGAATGCTAAAGTGCTCGTAGGTATGACTGTGAGCATGTGTGCATGGTCTGCCCACAGTATGCAGGATCTATACACATTTGCTGTTCTTGTGAATATTCATGTCTACCGACGTGATATAACTAAAAAAACTATGGTGGCCAGGTTCGTCATAATGACAGCACATCACTTAACTCCAACGTGTGGCTCTGTGACATATTTCTAACCTGTTCGTTGTTATCCTGACAAATCCATCCAGTTGCTTTAAATGCGTGAGGTGTCGTTATTGTGTATTATTCTGAAACCAGACCTCTAGTCCGACATGAAAATATCATGGAACTTGCTTAGCACCTTGGAAATGAATGTGCGTGGTACAGAGGGAAGTGTAAAAGCAGGACTATGTCATTTTCTTTAATACAGTGCCGGAAAACACTCTTTCATGGAGCCCATAAGAATTCAATCTGGAGAAAGTCTGCCATCTAAAAAGGAAAGAGATGAACGCTGAAGCCGGAGAGGAGCAGTACTTTGCAGCGCATTCAATTTGTGGGAGCAAATAATGAAGCTACAAGTTATCAGAACAGACCAGGAAATGGATTCTGTTTTTCTAAGCCCGTTAAATCCTCAATCAGTCACTTCCCTATTGGTGTGCGCAGATTGAAAAGTCAGTCAGATTTAGCAAATGTATTGAAAATACATATTTATAAAGTGAGAGATACAATAGCCAAATGTCTGCAATGCAACTTTTAAAGAAAATTCCTTAAACACTGTTCAAAGTTTCTTTCTGTCTCTCTCTCTTTTTCACAGTGACAGACCTTAAACATTATGTCCAAATTGGATCTGGGGCGCTGCGAGCATAGTCTGCATCTGCTCGGAGAGACGTATACACTGAGGCGGATGATCGTTCGAGGAGCCGCCGAAAATTGTCCTGTCATGGTGGAAAACGCTGAGAGATTAATACGGGTGCATTTCACTGCCATCATCTTGCTTTCATTATCAAGTAACAAGCAGTGGGGGGAGAAAAAAAAAAAAAAGAAAGACGCTGCTTCACCACTCAACCTGAGATGCGAGTGTGACATTATGTTGACAATTCGGTGTGTGGGTACTGTTCAGACAGACACAGGCATATCAATGCGAGCCATTACTGTCTATAGTAGATTGGCTTAGCTTTGTGTTGAGGTGTAATTGCGCAGCTGTCTGGCATTAGTCCTTCCAAACAAATTGGCTTGGGTTAGACTGCCTTCCAGATCTACCAGCAAAGACGCACATTGCACACACACACACACACGCAAATTCATATTTCTATTCTCCTTAGGACATTAATTGACGTAATGCATCCCCTAACTAAACCCTAACCCTAAATTAAACCCAAGTCCAGCCCTAAAAGTAAAACTAAACCCTCAAACTGGCCGACAGCACAAGTTTGTTTTTGGACCAGCAAAATGTCCGAACTTTGCCAAAAGTTTCTAACTTGGTTAGGAAAAAACTTTTTTTGGCCCTAACTAGGTAACAAATGCAAGTGCACACAGACTGAAACACACACACACACACAACAAACTTCCTATAGTTTGCTTCCATCTTTTGACAATGCATTACAATAACAGTGGATTAACTAAATATTTACCATCTGACATTTTTATTGTATTGGATCTTTTAATGAGGGTCAATGTCCCAACAGGAGCTGATTTTGGGAAGTTTGTGTAATGTATATGTAGGATGTCGGCTTTAGACCCAAAAAGCTCTTTTCACATAAGTGGGTAGTGATAGTGGTAACTTATTCCTGATTGTGCGTTTGTCATGGGATCTCCTTGTATGGTTTGTGGCTTCGTGTATGCGCATGAACTATAATTTCAGACATCCCCGCACAAAGCCCAGGGTTACATGGTACAGAGAAAGAGAATCAATGCCGTAGCTAATGCAAAGCGAAAAAAAAAGGGCCTTTAAATGCCCTTGCAGCTACACAAAGAAACTGCTGGAAGCACTTCATGAATAAATGCATGTGTTGTTTGCGTTGTCACACGTTGTGCAACTGCGTAGCGTATTCAGTCCTCTTCCAGTGGCAGCAGGGCTGGCAACCCACTATGAACAAATTGTCTGCAAGTGTTGCCCTTTAGAATCTAATCAGGCCAAATTTTCTTTATATAAGCAGGAAATATCACTGTGTCATGGAAGGATAAACACGAAATTACCCGGGGCATTCGTAATCTTCAGAGGATGAACCCAAATAGAGTTTAACCCCCGAGGTCCCGTTTCATCCTCGCATCCAGTATATTAAAGGAGAACTTTGGTCGTCGTTATACATACAATAATTTCCTGTATTTATGTTTAGAGTCCGTCAGTCTGCAGGGTGGATCAGCTGCAACCACATCTGTGCTGTGGACGTGCATTATTGCCATTATTGAGCTTATCTTTTTGAAAATATCAAAGGAAGATGTGTTTACTGGGTCATATGTAGACAAAATATTAAAACCTTTCACCACTATTAAGAATCAGTTAGTTTGAAAAAAAAAATGGTATCAAGTATAAAGAAAATTCTGATATACAATGAACATTGCAGCCTATAGTAAACTCTGTAATCCCACTTTCAGTCCTTGTGTCTTTTCCCTGAGCCGTCTTAACTTAACTTAGAGAAAAAGTAATGGAAAGTTTGTTTTTTATTTTGTGGCAGAATTTGTCTGCAGTCAGCACAAGTGTGCTTATTAAAAAACTGTTAGTCGAAAAGAAGATCAAATGAATTTCTATGACAACTTCAAGTCAGCAGTCTTTTAAAAAATCAAAACATGATTAATCTCTCCCATAAAGTCTGCAGAACGGAGCCTCCATTTTATGAATGGACCTTCAAACTCCTCAAGAGATGATTAATCAATGTCTACAGAAGACAGGAAAAAACGCTCATTTTTTAAGGGGAAGGGGTGACTTTTGTCAGCTTTGATTCTAATGAATCTCCCAGTAGAATTGCAAATTACAATTAGTTTTTTTTTCTGCCTTTGGATTCACCATTATTACTTGACATTCATATTGTCAAATACTGTTCTGAATTACAATATAAATTATACCAGCATCTGACCTCATGTCTCGAAGAGAAAGCATTGGGAAATTTCAACGTTGCTTAAAAATAATGGTTTGTTTAAGTGGCTGCAAATAAAGAAGATTTCTATGATTTTATCCAGTGGAACATTTCAGATACATGTGAAAAACTGCTTTTTTTGTACAGTTTTTTGTACTTCTATACTTATTTATGTCTTTATTATACAGTTAAATAATTAGGTTGTGTTGACTCAGTATACAACTGCAGGGACTGCAGAAGAAAAGCAAGTGCTTTACCTTATTTCATCATAAAATTTCCTGCATTTCTGCTGTGAGCTCTCAGTCAAGCTCTTGCCCACTGGACTGGCCAGTTGTAGATCAGCTGGTGGAGCTGAAATGTAAATTCAGAATTTTACTTTCAAAGTAGCTTCGAGCATTAAGGAACAGCAAACTGCACCTATGAAAGTTTTATTCCAAGCTGCTGACGGTAATCCCTTTCTCATTACCCCCTTTGAGCACGTTTGGTGGAGTTAAAAGAGGGAACAATCGATAATGAACGGGATCTGGCCAAATTAGAGCCCTCATCGGGGACATGAATGCCCCCCATAAATCCATAACTTCACTATTGACCGAGCTAACGGGAGAATATTCACTCCACAGAGCTTTTTTTTTCCTTTACAGTGTTTTCATCAGAATCCACTGGTATCCATCCATTTCCATGCGGATCCATTTCAGGATATTGACTGAAAGCGAACTGTTATTTAATCCCACCTCATTTTGTCATTTAGTTTCAATTCATATGGCTCTCTGTACATTTAGTTAATAATATATGAAAAGCATATTCTCCTGTGCAGACTGTCTCTACGTTCCTCTGTGGCGTTCCTTATTGTTAAATCTAGTCACGTGTGCCCTATTCCCTCACCTGTTTCCTACAGGGTCACATTCCACCTCAGTTAATTGAGTAATTAAATATTTTTATATCTGTGCTTTCACGGGTGGGAACAGCCATATAAATACTGTAATAACAGGGCAGACTTTCTGCTTTGAAGGTCAAGCATGTCGCACAGACTTCTGTCTGCCCATTAAATATTTCATTACTTCAAAATGAAAAATAGTACATCCAATTCAAACATACCTGCAAGTCATTCAGAGAGGCTTTTAGCCGCAGTGTTTACAATATGAGCAGGGTTGAGTTTTTCCTCTTTTGTATCACATTTAGATCATTGCAATTATTTGCTCTCACTTATACTCTTTAAAACACAGATAAGATTGATGATGTGTGAGGTCTAAAATGGGATCACTGCAAGGTAATATTGTTAAAAGTTTACGGGTTGCTATTATTATTATGCTGCAAGGAACAAATCTATGTATTATTGATTAATCTGCAGATTATTGGTAATTGTTTTTTTACAGTTTAAAAGATGGAAGTGGTTATAAAAAAAAAAAAACTAAGCCCAAGCTCCAACTTCTAAATACTTATGTTCATTTTATGTCCATCAACAGTTCAGTAACACGTCTGGTTGCAATGCATTAGACAATGCGACGGTGGGGAGGGAAAACCTCCTTTAATGGCCACGGGCAGCCATGACTGACCGCTTGGAGTAAGTGGGAAGCAGAGAGTATAAATAATAGCAGAAGGAAGCAACAGACAAAAAACACTGCCGGTCCTTTTTATGCATGTTTAGATATCTATTGTGTAAATGAATATTCTGACATGTTCGTGGCGCTAACTGAAAAGCCGCAGAAGGCCTCATCCTCTGGGAACCCTGAATGTCATGGAAACAGTTCTTGACGAAATTCTCTGGACCTCAATGGAAGAACAACAAACAGGCGGGCGATGCTTTGATGCTACAACAGCTACGGTAATTTTCAGAATTAGAACAGTTCAGCTTGACACACAAACACACGTGGTTCTTCTCCCTTCCTGCTGCTACAAACGCCCCCCTTCGTTCAATAAGCAATAAACAAATGAATTAAGAGACAATTAAACGCTAGGTCCAATGTCAGACACCGATCCCTCCCTCGACCTCGGAGTGCAGCTCCTCACGAGCACGCTGGGGTGAACCCGGGCTAACATTAACATTGATCAGGCTGCAGCCTCCCCCCGGCACAGGGTGCCAGGCCCCTGCCGTCCAATCTCCACCACCGCTCTCACCTTGGTGCCATTCTATCATCCTCAGAGTAAAGACCCCAATGTTAAACATTAATTATTCCACAGGCCAGGACTCATTTGCCTAATCAGCATTTACGGGACTCAGGGGCGCTGCCGCCTGAGTTGCAAATGCCAATATCCACTCTGTTGGCGGGGGCAGAGGGAGGGGTGACTATGGATCAACAAGCCAATATGGAAGAACTGATCCATCATTTTGTCAGTCATTGTCCAGAGGGTGAACTTTGTGTTTTGCCAATGAGAAGATGCAGCAGCATTGGCGGGGAGGAGGATCAACAAGCTACGCCTCCCTGGCGACTGCGTGACCATACTGAAAGAGGGCAATTACGGCTTTTAATTACAACAGAGGAGGACGCGGAGGTGAGAAAGATGCGGGCTAGTCTTAGCACCACTGTACAAAACGCGCTCTACCAGAACTGTGAATTTCATTAATTTGTTTGAAAAAGCAAAATGAAGTAAAGGCCACATGTTGCCGTCATCATATCATAATACTCTTAAAACGCCACTATCAAAACAGCCCAGACTCGTGTGAATGACTGTTATTAAAGACACTGGACCAAAGGGTCTCTGAACTCATCTTCAAACAGATTGTGTACATGTTGAACCCTGTTGAATCAAAGTGGCAAAGAAAAAAAAAAACGCACAGTGGCCATATTTCAATGGTGCATAAATTATAACCTTTTTTCCCCCCAAAAAAAAAAAAATGCACTCAATTCCATTTCAGCTTCCCACGCTATACAAGCATAGCATTTACAGAGAGCTTTTAACCGATTGCATTATTTAAAAAGCCACCCCAACGCACAAAAGCAATTTGGTAGAATAGCAGCCGTAAAATATAGCTTTCAGTATTCAGTCGTGGGCACAAATGGTTTGTCTTTCATCACCGCTTTTTCCTGTGACTGCTTCTGTCCTCTTTTCAGACGTGGCACCCACCACCCCCCACCCAGATAAGTGTTACTACCACACTTCAATACAATTGATCTCACATCAGGTACACTTGAACTTTCCAACCTCGCCCAATTTATGGAGCATTTTCTAGGGCGCTATTTGAATTCACGTATTTAACTTTTGCCAGCGCATTCATAGCGAGCGGAGGATGGACAAAGGCGCCACAGATGTTCAAACTCTCACAAGGTCAATGACAAGAATGTGTTGTATTTTGAAAACCTGGTATCACACTTCCCATTTCCAGGGTTCTATAACTCAACAATGTCTGAAGAATATACAGAAAAATTCAAAACGCACAGGAAAAATAAATACATTTCGGTGGGCAGTCGCTCATCCGGGCGAAGGATGTGAAAAGGCGGGGAACTATGCAACTAATTAAAATGCTGAAATGGTGTAACCTTCAGAGTTTCTATGTTTAAGCATGGCTTCTTGCTCCACCAGAAAGTGGCAAATTAAATCAGGTCTGAGCAGTGACACGCCGTGAGAGACAAGTTCAATATGTATGATTTATCTACTTAGACAAATGAAATCACTGTCAGCTTATTCTTGCGAAAAGGTTTCGATGTCTCCTCCTTGGGAGCAAATGCAATTTGTATCAAATTTGATTTTGTCAAAACTTTTTTTTTCTCCTCTTTCCCCAGTGGCTCGGGGTAATGGCTTTAAAGGGTGAACTTGCAGTTTGTTGTTATACAGGACGACGTCTCTCCTGTCATAGCAAAGCAAAAAGAGCAGCACGCGCGCTGTCATTACGGTGGAGAGATGAGAATTGAACGGACAACGGAGTGTCGTGTAAACTTTACAATCATCAGCAATTTCCAAATTGTGTACTTAATTAATTTAAATAATTTCTAATAAAAATGCAATAATTATGGAACATTGGTCATCACAAGCTTTGCAGATGATTAATTTCTTTTGTTTGCGGAACAAAAAATTACCTTCCGTTCACTTTGTCAGGGAATATTAATCCATTAGAGGTGTAATCTTTATTTTATTGTTAGGCATTTGTTGCTTAAATTTGTTTGTGTGTGGTTTAATATTGAGTTATCTGCCAATAGTATACAAGTTTGAACATATTTGACAGTATTTATCTACAATTAAAGAACAGCTGTAGCAAAGACTTTATTTTGTTCAGAGCTTAATTAACTAGATGCACTAGTTCAAAGTTACTAATATGACATGGAAGAAAACATGGCTGGTAGAAACTAACATGAAGAGATCCTCTGTAGTGAAGATGGTTCACTCCACTTGATTTACTAGAGCTAAAACACACATTTGACTCTCAAATCATCTTTGGCTACACACAGACACGGACTGAGAGATATTTAGGTTCAGTCACAGAATTAATGTAGCAAGGCGTCACAAAGAAAGGAGTGAATTTTAATGTTTTAAATATTCTTGGATCTGTTCTTAAATGGATCCTCCAAATCCTCGTTTCCTTTGAAAAATATAAAAATTTGTGAAGAACTCTTAAGATTTCAAACTGTGAAGGTTGGGATGTCAGTGTGACTGATTAAGAGCAGAACCACAAAGTGGTCCATGAGTTTGGATGCAATTTTGAACAGAAATCTTGTATTCATCAAAAACAGATCCTCATAATTTTAATATCTTAAGGACAGACAGGAAAGAATTGAAGCAATTCCGTAACTTTTCAAGTAGCATCAAAGCTGGCCAAAGCACACAATTAAGTGCAGTGATTTGGTTTATGGTAAAATTGCAATAGATAAGAGAGATTAGCTCAGTTTGGTGCCAGTGCATCTAACCAGAAGTTCAAACAGCAGTATTATTTACATCTAAAGTGCCATAGTACAGTTATGGATGCAATAAGCATATATATATGGTTTAGGGAAGCGCAGGAAACAACCTAACATTTAGTTTTTTCCAAAATAATTGACTTATTATTTACATATTATTTTGTACATATATTAGTATTATATATTAAATGAACACTTTCACTATGTTTCTAGCGCCTACAAATTTTGTACAATTTTGCCTAAATTGACAGGAGGCCTAATGTTACAATTTACCCCATAGGTGGGATTAGTTTTTAGAGGGTAGCACTAACACTTGCTTCAAATGTCTGATGAACGAGCATAACTTATTTCAAAATAATTCTAGGTTGTAATAAACACTGTACAAACACTGAACATGTAAGATTCCCAGCGGCCACAGCTGTACTGCGTTGTATGTAAGACGAAGCTAAATCTAAGTATTTAGCATCTTAAAATCTGTATTAGCACGTTAATGAATATTTTACAGTGGCCTCACACAGCCAGTCACATGCCTGTAGATTCTATTATGTTTATCAGCATGACTAGATGAATGTGTTGCAAATAAACATTTACAAAATCTTAAAATGATAATAGTTTTTTGGTTAATTTGTCTCTTGCAATAAGATCATGTCATACGGTCAGAAGCTCCTTGAGTGTGATACGACGGAGCAGTGACCGTTGGTTTTTAACTAATATTTAACCAATACTGCAGAAAATCTTTTTTGTTAATGGAGCTCTATCAACCCGATATCAAAAAAATAACCGCATGTGGTAAACGGAGTTTTTGCCACAGGCAAAAGAAGCACGGTGTTTAAAACCAGCGCTGACAGCGGATGTGTTTTAAGCAGCCAACACTTTTTAGTTTTCAAATGATGAAACTGTCAAACACATTAGATCCAACAGGCCACTTTCAAGTAGGAAACTTGAAAGCTTCTTGGATGCAGTCGGCAATGTGAAGGTTGACGCGACTCTGACTGAAGCAAACATCCTTTGAAATGTGTAATCTCGGGATAGTTTGTTGGCATCTGTGCCGTTGTCACCTATGGATACGGAGTGCTTAAAATTATTTACTGACCTTTTCGTCATATGTTCCATTATATAACCATTTACCCAGCCGCCTCTAAGACGCCTTTAAAGAAGAGCCAACAGGCGTAATGACTGAATTTAAGTGCATTTCCCATTTATCCTTAGCTCGCCAGCCTATTTAAGTCCCCTGGTCTCATCATCTGCTGAATAGCACCATCAATGGCCAACACCAGCCTGAATGATAACAATGACAAATGTGCTTACTTTCATTCTACAATCACCATCAGCTCCAAATCCATAGTAATTTTCTCCAAAAAGGATATTCACATTAGCAAAGTGAATGATTTATGAACTTGTCCACAGCTTTAAATACAGAAACCACAAAGGGGAAGTTGGATAATCCCCCATTATATCTCTTAGTGGAACTCTTAGGCTATGTGCTTATGCTGTTTTTATAGGAACGAATAATAGGCATTAAATAGAAATATACACAAAACATCATCCCAACAACAGCAGTAAAGAACTCCTTTCAAGACATAATGAAAGGACATTTTACGTCACGCACAAAAACTATGTTTTGAATGAAATAAGTGAAATATATTTTCAATTCATCTAAAACTAAACAATCATACCAGAACCTGACATACTTTGCATTACTCACTCATGTATGCAGCCATCCATAAATATATTTGTGGATAAAAGATGAGAAATCAGCTGTAACCTTGCATTTTTTTTATCCAAACACATAAGTAATACTACAATTAACCACAATAATTAATATATTTTAATATAAAAAAGGAAGACAAATATATATTTTTGCAGTGATGAGTGTAAGAAGCGGTTTTTGACTCTTGTTTAAAGTAACCAGCTGCTGTTAAGTTATGCTTTCGCAAGGCCATCACGGCTGGGAAAAAAAGAATGTTGTGCAGCAACAGTTCTGATATAAATAAAGACACTTAGCAGAAGACCTTGTGCCTAAAACGGGCTTTGCATGTAAAGAAAAACAAGTCAAAAACTAATTACTGATGTAGCACAAGAGAAATACTGAGAATTAAACGTGAAAACGCAGATAAAACGAACAAGTGCAGCTGGACAGAAAAAAGAAGAAAAAAAAACTGTCAGCGTGAAGAAAATACCCGACAAAGAAATGTCACATTTACAGATAAAACATAAACACGACAGATCAGAATCTGAGGTTGAGCAGTGAGGCTGAAAAGCCGGTGGAAGACGATGCCAGGAAAACGCAGCATCTACAGTACATCCACCACCTGTTCGTACAGGGAGTCACCGAATCACAGCCTCATTTTAGTCCGAGAAACGTCAGCTCCGGGAGCTGCCAGTGTGGCGGAAGAGAGGGAGATACTCCAAAGTAATTTCATCTTGTGATCAACACAAGAACTTATAAATAGAAGTGGGAAGCTACACACCACCTTACCTCTCTCACACTCTGTAATTGCTTCCATTGTTTCACATACAGCGCGAGACACGTTTCTAAAACAGGTGAGTGACACGATTTCCAGCCCAAAAGACGTTAAATTACAAAGTTAGTGGCTAAAGTAAAGTTTCTGCCACAGAAAGCGTGAACTAAAGCAGGCAGACTATTAGGTCAGCTGACATATTGTCATATATATATATATACACAATATTTAACGCTCAACTACTGACCTGGGCTCCAACAAATACTTCTTTTGGGGTCTGGTAATCTTTAATATTTCAAGTGAGACCACGAAAATAAGCAATTTACTAAAAGCACCCTTGGTAGACACGGGCTATCATTGCCTCGCTAATGAGAAAATGTGTGGAAGGAAAACCCCCCGCTGTTTGTCTTTGGTCTTTATTTCTTTATTTTTATTCCTAAAGCATTTATTTGCATTAATGCATTTTCAAAATCAATTCAATAGTTTAATTGTAAATAATTCTGTTTTGATGATCCCGCACAGCCAGAGCTATGGAAAACAGAAAAATGCACATTTGCTCGTTTAACGATGCCTATTATAAGGCAAGTTCAAAGATCCCCAAGGCATTCGTGTTTCGTGACACAGCAATAATTGATGAAGGAGCCTCCAAACAATTCTGCGCTCAAAGAAACACGGAATTTTTATTTCCTGGGAATCCTGACTTGGCTATGTTGAAGTGATGCAACACACTGGTTTGCCTCAGTATGTTTAGTATGTTGCCGTCTATTCTATGAGAAGACGACCTGGGAATGGAGCTCTGGAGTCAGTCTAGCTGAGGCAGTAATGTCCAGATCTGATCTGAAATAAGCAGCTGGCTGAAGGGAGGGATTCTGTGCTAAAGGTAAGAAATAGTGTGACCTTAATCCCCCAAATGGAGCCTCAGAAAGTCCAAAGAAGCCGCGCTCCAGCCAGTCTGACCATATCCTCTGCTCTCTCCCTCCAGTAACACTCTGCTGTAGCATGATAGATATATATTTATATATTTTTTAGGAGGCATCTTGGCAGCAAACGTCTGTTTTCGAAAAAAAATATCATGTAAACAAAACGCTTGGAAAAAAAGCTGCAGATCTAATCACAATTAGGGAAATAATTGCTTGTCGGTGACTATTTTCAAATCAGAATAATGATTTCCGATGTGTTTTGAAGCTTTGCTTAAGCAACAGAAGCTGAGTTGGGCATCAGTGTCGAGGCGATCTATAAAAATGCCCCCAAGATATCACTACTTTTCTTTGCCAACAACAAATTAATTTTCAAAGAATCTATTTGCAGCACAGGTAATGCGTTTTTTTTTCCCATTTCTACCGGCGTTTATTACTTTGTCACATTAAACTATTTCAGCTTAAGTATAGAAATACTGTACGGTAAATAATATGGGCCTTGAGAGAAATAACATTATATGTGGAATGTATTCTCAATCCAAATTTAGATTTAGACAAAGGGGATAAACTTAAATGAAACAGAACATCGGAAGCAAACCTCCTTAGCGCTAGGGCAGAATAACATCCAAGCACATTACGGTATGTTCCTGTTCTTTCTTAACTATGACAGAGGGCAGTATTGTATGTCATTCTTATAATAACTGATAACGGACCAATGTTAGGGTTAGGTAATGATTATGGTAATGAAAAAAAAGTGAAATCTATAAATGTTGACAGAAGGAAGAGGTTTGCTATCATCATTACTTCAAACTATTTTTGTAACAATGTGCAGAAACATAATGATTCAATCAGTGAGTGGAGATGCTTTAAAACATGTAAATGACATAAGTCATTTTTGTGTATAGGTGAATAGATTAAGTAATACATAAGCAGACTTTTTAACATTTACAAATCCTGAAAAGCATAACCTTTATAATTCTACGTAGATTACCTGTTCTTCTGTGCTGTTTGATTATTTAATTATCTCAAAACTCTTTATCATACATCTACTAAGTAATCGTGTCCAATAACCTTTAAATACATATCAATCGATCAATAAATTTGTACATGTCACGTGTCTGTGAAATCTGTTTCTACTTGAGAGTGAAACCTGAAGTATTCGAATGGTAAAGGGGGAAAACGACTCCCCACAAGTTGAAGCCTGATATGTGTAATGGCTTATTTGTAGATAATTAAAGTTACTTGACAACAATTAAGAACAATTAAATCTGTAATGGGCAGGTAATGGATAATCCGCCTGTTGTGGCAGCCTGAAAACTCCAGTCAATACTCGCTCCGTAATTATGATTTATGTTAGATTAATAACTGCAGTAAGCCCCCAGTGCATGCATGGCTGAACGTGCTGCCAAATATTAAGGTGATACTTCATTATCTATTCATAATTCATCGTTAAACATTATAGTATCTCACTTAAAGAACTGTTTGTGCCCGTTAGGCAGTATTATGAGCAAATATTGTACCAGTCCAACATTTCTCCTGGGTTTTGCTCCTTGGATTCAGCAAACTGTGAAACACTTGGGGACACCCTGAGGGACTGCTTACATTAAATATTAGCACTGACAGGTGTAGATGTTTCATGCCAACAAATCATCTTGCAAATCACTCTTCCTACGTTCTTAGGTGCCGGGGCTGTTGCCAAGAAGTCTGCTTTAGTCATGTGTGAGCCGCTAGATCAGGTCCAATCAAGTCTGAATCAAGACCAGGTCCAGAGGGCATCAAGACTCAATCAGACGGAGGCTAGAGGAATCGTCGAGATTCGAGCCAGGCAGAAAAACAGTATCTATGCCGTTTCAAATAATGTTTGTTGAGTATTAGAAAGGTCAAGCAGGATGAAAGATCTTCGGTAACAACCATGTAACGTCCAACTTATGAATGTAAATGGGGTTTGGAGTCGCTAAATATTTGATAATACAACATTTGTAAAGGCCCATAGCACTGCATTACATACTCCAGCCATTTTTGGTATTATGGCCCGTAGATGTTTCTGCCGGGTCTCCTCTAATTAGCCACATTCTTTGTTCCATTGTTAAACTGTCACTTTTATATTACTACCCATCTTTAACCTACATAAAGCTGTGCCAGAGGCATGTCAATATGGTTTCCAACTCCTCAGCCGCCAATAGAGGTTGATAAGAGTTATAAATTACTTAATACACCTCTGTAACTTCTTTTTATTGCTGGGAAGGAAATAAACACAAGTGGAGCAGTTAGAGAAAAACAGATCTTTGAACCTTAGGCAGGTTGAAACAATATCCACAGGTAATGCAAACGCTAAAACTGTCAAGAAGTCAAAGACGAGTGCTTACAACAGATACAGGACACGCCCGTCCAGAATGCTCACTTATATGTTTCTGCTGCAATATTTGACAATTTATTCTGTCTTCAACAAATTCTATATCATGAAAAATGCTTTAGGATGAGCCAAGACGTGCCTCAGGCTTCAATGCTCACACAGGTTTGGCTGATAGAACGTCACTTCAGTGCCAACCAGGCAAAATAATTCACTTTTTGAAACATTTTCCTAATTATGGTTTTAAGTATGTCTTTAAGAGGCATACGCAAATGTTAATAGCATTGTTTAAAGAATAGCACGCTTTAGCGACTTGAATTATCAGCAATTTTCAAGGTGTGCATTTTAGAGAGCCCTAGCCGGCTCTCAGTACATCACAACAGGTACTTCTCATATTTGTAAAGCAAAAAATAAGCCATTTTGTGCTCTTACTTATGAAGAAAGCTGCTGAAATTCGGAGCAGACAGACAGAGTGACAGACAGCAAGACACAGGGAGATTATGAGTGCCTGAGAAGTATTTTGAAGACACCAGTGATGTATGTAAATCGATGCCTCCTCACTCCTTTGTGCATTTGAAAGAACAGAGAGGCTGTGGCTGTCTCTCCGAAGAAAGATGGGCCATCATTATGAACTCCGACATTGCCCCCTGTTGGTTGTGCGCAGACATGCACGGTGAAGGTCTGCAGAGATGAAATCCACCGATTCGATTCATGCGGTGGTGCCTTTCCTCCATACAGTAACAATATGAAGCTTATGTCAGAATGATTTTGAACTGATTACGCGATTGTAGAAAACGGCTGAATGGACGCAGGAACATTATAGTGCGTCCTCTACCGTGCGAAATGCAATTTTCAGGCTTCTAATAGGAAGCAAATCGTATGTTGTTAGATGAATTTTCACTTCATGTGTTCTGTTGTTGCTTTCTGCCTGATCAGGGGGAATAAATCAAACCGGCGTCCTGGGGAACACACCTGGTCAGCTACAGTGGGAGCGACAGGACGGGACGGTTCTGTCGGAGTGTGAGAACCCACGCGTCGGAAAATGAACTGCTGTCTTTCAAACCCGAATCCCACATGATGGGAAAGCAGAGAAGTGGCTAAAGTCACTAACAAGGCGCTGTCACAGTGCAGTGACAGCGCCTTGTTAGTGGCTTTAGCTTTAAGATCTACTAGTACATTTGGCTCCTTCTGAGAGCAATGAGAGCTGGGAAAAATGAATATAAAGGGAAGTGGAAGTGCGGAAAGCAGAAGCGGCAGCTAGTGAGAAGGACAGAGCAGGAGAAAAGGAGGAGAGATAATAGAAGAGATGCAGCCATGGATCACCGGCCCTCGCTAGTTCAAGGAAAGTTCATTGGAACTCCTGCTCGGATTCATGTCATCTGTTTAGCCGTTCATTGGTCCCCGGGGTGCATTTCTGCTGCTTTACAGTCTGTTCAACTTGACAAAAGGGCAGGAGGCTTATCAAATCTCCAGCAGCCAGGAACAGGTTCTCAGCCAAGTTACATATTTCAAATGAAATTCACAATATCAATTATGGATCTCTCCCAGTGTGGACAAAGCAGTTTCAGTTTCTCACTGGCAAGTGTAAGCATATGATGGTTTGGAGCTTCTGAAGGAAAAACAACCAGTTATTTGGCAGACAGTAATAGTAGTCTAACTACAAACAGTGTCTCTGTCAGTGAGTAAGTGGGCATGCACAACGCTATGAAAAATGGCTCCTTCTGTCTTTGTCCAGATGACTGAAAAGCAACGGGAATAAAATGGAGAGTCATGTGTAATTGCTGCAACAAACGCCAGAGTGGCAAATGACTGTTGTCAAATGGAGACAGTTTTATAAATGTAAACTGGGAGATTAGGTGGGGGACAGTCCTCAAGAGTCCTCCTGTGAAAAACTATTCGTGAGCTATATGTATTAATTAACGTGCTTCGCAGTGATGGAAAAATCATAACAATGCGAGTAGATAGGCAAACCCCTGCAAACCACTGCTGTTACACGTACAACACAAAACATCAAAACGCAAAGTTGAAGGACATCAGCTTCTAATGCTGCAAAGATGAATAACATTTTAGTTATAAATAATAACTAATAATAAAAGTCAATTTAGGCTAGCATAAATAGTAAACACTGAACTAAAAAAAACATTTTTTAAGCAAACTAGAAGCAAAAGCGTTTCAATTATTGAATGACTGTGTAAAATGAAACATGTCAGAAATCCACAGAATTACCAACGAAACGTTATGTTCACCTTACTCAAGCATTTTAGTGTCTTTCATCTTTTTGTTTTGGTTCCTGCATACAAACTTGACTGCTATCAAATACCGACTTTATGGTATTAATAAAGGCAGTAAAGTTAGTCAGTTGGTGCTGCATAGTACAACAAAGTTACAGATATTAACTGCAGGTGGTAAAAGGAGTTTTCATTAAAGCTATTAGGACCACGACCAAGACAGTGGACGAGTGTCAGAGACCAGTCTGATTAGCTGTTCAGCTTAGCGAATAAGTGCACAAGAAGAGCCGACAACTCCTGTAGTCCCAGTTTTAAATTCTTATCAAACATATCCGTTATAATAAGTAGCTACAAACTGCCTGTGGTGAATGACGGCAGTGTAAGGTGGTAGGAATACACGGCTTCATCTACATTTGGTTTATCCAGTCCTATGTCTTCTGCTTTCCCTTCCTCTCAAACAGGCGTGTGCTAATGAACTGTGAGCTGTGGTTTTAGCAGGGCCCCCTTTTGGCCCGGACAAAGCCATCGAGAGCCACTCGGTCTCCGAGGCAGCTAGTCATTCGATGTTGGCGCCCATAGAGTTGCATTCATCAGGTGGAAACGAACACGACGGTGAACGAGGATCCATGTGAGCAGGAAATGACACTTAAATTCGCACTTTATGACACAAGCATGAACTAAATATCTTAGATGGAGCCAAAAGTTGAAGCTCTTCAAAATTCTCTGTGTTGGAGAGAAACTATACAAATAACTTTGCCTTGTCTCGCTTTCTTAGCATGAGTGTGACATTCTGCCTTTACTTTGCATCTCACCCATTCTCTGCCCACCTCCCAGTTTAAGAAGACTCCAGGACACAGTTGGTGGACAGCAGGCGAACAGAAAACCAGTGAAATACTGTGGACGCTCAAACTCATAGTAAAGGTCAGCCTTTAAAACGCAGAAACACGAGAAGGTAAAGTTACGGCCACAGAGGATGAGCCATGTGATGACGTATCTGTAGCCACACCTCCCTCCATTCATACTTTGTCCTTTGAAATTCAACAGTGTACCTCAGAGGAAACTGAACTGTGTGGAAACGGTAGATTCTATAGCAAAGATGAGACATCATCTAGCACTCAGCCATGTCTTATGCCACATTTGCCAGAGAAGCAGTGAATACCGTCATTTTATGTTTCCATCTTCAACATGAAACTAAAATTTTTTGTGGTTCTCTTAAATTAGCCTCTTTTCAAATCTAACGGTCATTCTGACAAACAGAATACCAATAAAATCCAAATCAGCAATAACGTAACTAGCCACTTTTTACCCGGAGCCCCTGAAACTTTTTAAAAAATCTTTAATTAAAAACCAAAAATTAAAACTAGGAGAAGTAAACATTACACGATAAAAGCTGATAATAGAATGATGTAAACTGGTGCAGGAAGGCAGGAAATAAGCCAATCACACTGGAATAATCCTTTATGGGAATTTCAGGAGTGATTTCCGCCTCCTTCATCACTCAAAGAACTGGAGGTTTCCCTTCCTGAGGGATGCTTCACTTTGCTGCTACACACAGTTCAATACGTACAAAATTACATGGAAAAACGAAGAGAAGCCCTATTCCTTGTTCGGTAAATAATATTCAAACAGTAAACCGCCTGATGTTTCCATTCCTTTCGTTTTCAACCTAAACATAAAATATTTCCCAATATTGTATTACGATACTCTCATGTGCACAACCCGAGGCTGTGTAAAACTACAAAGACAAACATACCTGACACGGCACTCCTGTATTAAAAGAACTCAGAAGTGTGATGTGTGAAGACAGAAATATTTCATTTCATTTCTACCATGTTATGCTGCTGCTAAGCCTTGAGTGTCATCAAACACCCAACAGCACTCGCACATGAATTATAAACTGCATTATTAAAAGAATGAGATGCAACCTTCGAATGTATACCTTCTGGTTGAGTGGTGAAAAATGAAATTGTTAAAATGTGCCTCCACGTTTTATTATTCAGCTTAGACCATGCTTCAATGTGATTAAAATAACAGCAACTGCTGAAAAGGCTGGGATAATAAACCAAGAGGTTGTGTGCATGTATCATAATTCTTCATTTCGGCACTAATTCAAATTGAAAAACAATATAGGCTCATAGCGCTGACATGATTTGCTCACGCTTCTTTTCAGCAATGGCTTTGCTTAGAGCTGAGAACCTCTTAATTTGAGGAGCTGCTGTACTTTAGACATTTCAAACAAAAACAACATTATATTGTTCACAAAAACATAAATACAAAGGGGGAGACTAAGATGTGTTTCTTACTCCAGAAACCAATTTATCAAATGTTTCTCGGCTGGAAATGATTTATTTCGGAAGAAAGCGAGACAAAATGATATTTAATTTGTCAATCAGTTCTGCTGTCACATTTGGGAAAGTTGAGTTTACTTGGATTTATGTTGAAGACACCTTATTGTGATATGCAATTTATTCTCTCCTTATGGCTGGTGATTGGTGATATATGAATGATGGCTTTTCCGTCACTGAGAAATAACTGTTACTTTTTCAAGCTACAGCACTTAATCATGCAGCAGTACAGTCATGTACAGAAAACATAACATAACAGGCTGGTAAAACATATTTCAAATAATTTAAGCCTTTTATTTTAAGGGAGTACAACTTCCATCTCCATGGAGAACTAGGCACATAAAAATATCTACTTTAAACTAACCTGTATAACTAGTCAGTACGAAATTCATGTTGTTTTCATGTACAACTTTTCCAAAATGTGGAAAAATAGCAGGAAAATGGCAATCAGATCATAAATGATTTCCACGTTGCTGCGATGTTGGTTCCTGTGGCTGAAAACTCTCTTTATGTTTACCTGTTGATAGCTGCACAAAGTTTGAAAGGGTTGTAATTTGTGTTTTGGCCAGTTCAAGTTACAGAAAATTATTCATCTAAAATCTGTTTTGAAGGTGCGTTTTAATAACTTTTGAGACAGATTTAAAGTTTTTTCTTTTTGTGCAGTTGCTTCGGCCACATGCTGTAGACAGTCACTACTGTATATTATCTTGATAATTCCTTTAGAACACTTTAACATGAAATGGTTTTGTGTTAATCAGCGTCATGATGGTCTTTTTTGTATTTTTATTTTATTTTTTAGGTTTTATTAGAAAACTATGTAAACTGACTTAGGAGACATAATACAGTAACTTCACCTGATGTGATTTACCATCGACTTAATCTCAAATCGCCAGTAACAACACATGTCAAAGCTGGTCAGGAATACATGTCCAATGAATTTTGAGGTAAAACGCTTTAATTTAAACAGCAATGTCTTTATCTGAACATCAGCAATCCATGACATAAGCGTGTAACAATCCAAATAATGTTACTTTAATAAAACTCGACTGACCGCATCAGCTAACGTCAGCACAGCAAATGGAAGCCGGGCGCCTCCACCCGCTAGACGGGGCCCTCCCAGCCAACTTCCCAGCTTGCTTATTATTCTGTTTGGGTTGCCTCCATGCCTCTCTTTATTGCACAATTCATGGCAGCCCATAAAGGCCATTACAGAGCAGTTTAAAGTGACAAAGCATGTGATGTGAACAAGAAGCGGGGAGGGCATTATCACCATCTGGGGGCAAGCTGCGGTGCCAAGTCCAGCTGGTACCCGCGGCCCCCCGGCAGCGCCCCCGTGACGACTGAGCGTCCGCGGAGTAACACATGGGTCTCGCAACTGTCCTGGAATACCACTGAACGTCATCAGGATTTAATGAGGTGACAGTGCATTGTATCAAAAGCTAGTAGGGGGTCTACTGCTGCCTTCCACTCTCCTCTCATTAAAATCCTTTTAATGGGCTCTGAGGAGGGCAAACCTCCTCAAACTGGCTTAACGCTTGTTCAGGTTGTCAAGGAAAATTATTCTTGTTTAAGGACGAACTTGCTATTCAGCAATGAAATATTGATTCGGGTAAACTTCAAGGGAGTTGCTGGCTGGCACTAGGATAATGGCACAGTGTCTATAGAGCTGATGGCTTTCAGAAACTCAAAGGCTGGAGAAAGAATACAGACTAGACTTTAAATTTAGCAGCTTAGGTGAGACGTAACGCTGAAAGTGGCTGGAAAGTATGTGCGGATAATTACCTGGTGACACGCCGTCACTACTGCACAAAGTTACGTCTAAGTGCAGCATGTAGTCTAAGTTTCAACAAAGAAACAAAAGGCTAAAGTGAACCTGACAATCGGTTTAGAGACTGTGTGACATTTACAGGCCGGGCTACACCAGCAACCCGATGACATTTCCTTATAATAACGGCATAGGGTGTCTGGTAAACAGATGAGAGCGAGTAAAGTATAATCTGTGTACGTAACACAGCCATTTACAACCCGACGGCACCTCGTCGTGTTTGCGTTCGCCGCGTGCGCCGCGCTTTTCGGGTTCGCGCCTCGAAAGCAAGCCCCAAGCCAAAGACTGTATTCTCCATTCAAAAGTGACAGTTTATGGAAATCAAACAGGAACCGGCATTAGCGCCCTGGATGTAGAGAGTGATGTTTTTGGAATAACTAATTACGCCATTAACCACGACTCCGAATTTCAGAAAAGGGCAAAACAACTTCTATAGTAGAAAACACAATCTGTTTGCATGTCAAAGCAATGTGGCGCTAGAATATAGTAGTTAAATTAAATACAGGGCCAAATGATATGTTAATTAGCGTGACAGTAATTGTGGATTTACTCAGTTAATGAGTGCAGATGCCTAAAAGTAGATAATAGGCCAATATGTCCTTAAGGTACTGTGATTAACATAAAACGAGCTTTCTTTTTCCATTCAGCCACGGTCACACTCCTTGACGGTTTTTAGAACGGAACCACAGTGGAGGTGATTTAATTCGTCACGTGCAATCTTTTAATGAGAAATGGCATTTCTCTCAGCGCCGAAGAGTACTGTTTAGTCAAGAATGTCACGAAACATACGCACAGACAAAGAGGTCATAATTCAGTCCACCGTATGGGGCTTTCCTCATTTCTCAGACGTAAACGGCCACCCGCTTCGAATGTTTTCATGCCATTTACAGGCCATTAACTGTTGTTATCAGCACGTTATCTATGAGCCGGTAGGTACCCTGTCCACATGCTGGGCAGGATAAGTAAGTCATTATCATGCAGCAGTATGCCCCGCATTGGCATTTAGCTTGGGCACAAAAAACACACACACACACACTTTCAGTTATATTTAAGAGCAAAAACAAGAAGTTTATGGTTATAGAAAGATCGTTGGGTGGGGTAAAATAGACAAACAGCGTTGACTAAAGTAAGACCACAATCAACGTCAGGGATATGACCCGTGTCTCATTTCAAAGGCCTGTCATTTGTTCCACCCCGTCATATTCCAGAAAAACACTTTGTCAACTTAAAATACATCATCCGTTATCACCCCAGCGTCTGCAACAATAACTTCAACTGCTAAGTGTCGCCATTTTCCCACAGGTCTCACCCCTTATTACTATACCGGTATATAGAAAGTGGCCTACTAAACTATCATTTTGGGATGATAAAACTATTTTTTTAAGGCTTGATAAAGTTCGAATCATCTGACTTGACATACAGTATATAAACACCAGGCATAGGTATATTAAAACAGGCATAAAGTGGAAAAGCAGATTAATTTCTAACAGAAACAAGACCTAGACCTTTTCTTGATTAGTTGGGAAAAATGGTAAAAAAATTATGAAATGAATGTACACAGCAGCCAATTAGATACACTAAGCTAAAACTAAATACATCATAAGCCTGCACTAATGAGCGTGATAATGTTCTACCACTACTGCATAAAAAAGTTATGTAGCCTACCCTGATTGAAGTAAATGCTAAATGGCATAATGAAATACAACAGCCTGCAAAATGGACATACAGTTCAAAAAAACACCTGTGAGACTTTGTGGCATTCGACGGCATTTGTTTTAGCTTGGCGAGCCTAATAAACTTCCAGCTGGGCGTATGAGCGCTGCCAAAATGAAAGCGCTACTATCATTTGACCTCTGGACAGTTCTTGCAGGTAATGCTGAGAATGCAAAAGACTGTGATAGGATTTATGCTGCCATTACAATTTCTGTCACTCTAAAATAAAAAAAAAATAAAAAAAAGTCCAACAGGATGACCTCTGTACTGGAGATTGTGTGACAGTGAAGGACACTTCAACCACTCCAGCTAATCTTTAAAAAAAACCTAATACTTAATCGCTTTTGCACTGACTGCCGGTCTCTGTAGTGGGTTATGACTTTCAAAGTGCCTCGTCAAAAAGTCTGGAAACAAAGTTTGCGGATGCATGTTTTTTCTTTTTCTTTTTTTTTTTTACACATGCACATTTATCATGTATTGTGCTACGTGAAATTGAGAGACAAACTTGAAATGATTCTCGCATAGAGACACTCTCTGTGATGTGAGGGGAAGCTATAACTCTTCAAAACAGCGGTTGTCCCTGGCAATCTATAAACATACATCATCCGGTAACAACACATTCATCACGGAACGGCAAGAAAAGAGCTGAGGAAGGGAAGGTTTGCGTAATACCTCTGATTAAATCCGGGGAAAGCGGCACAGAAGTTACATTCTCAAGCAAAATCATTTGTTCTTGGCAAATTAGTGTGGGCAGGTGCTATTATTCTCGCATGAACTCTTTGGCTTTGGGAAAGAAATTCATCTTTTCAGAAATAGGAGACAGCAAATCACTGTGAAGTTATTCAATCACCCCATAGTGATTTAAGTAAAATTACCTTTTTGCTTTGAATGCGACTGCTGGGCTTCAGTGTAGATGGCATTTAGAGCAATGATAGCGACTGTCAAAAAGGAGTCGCGCTGGTTCAGAGAACATGAGGACCCGAAGAAATAAGAAAGTTACTGGACTCACTTTAACTGCACTATTTCACTTTAAAGCTTCATTTACCCCTCGGATGAATAACCTATTGCTCCCCTTGCAAGGGCAAAATGCCACGCTCTAAGCCTCTTCCCTTAAACAAAGATTTCCACCAACAACACCTTAACGCGCTTAACTGACGCTTTCTTGCAAAAACCGCTACTGAATCCTGCTGCAATATGAATAAATAAGCAAACATAGGCTCATCTTGTGCCCCCTCACACAGCAAGTACAGTTCTGAACTCAATTTCACACTTCACTGCCTTCTCAGACAATTTAGACAGGCTGATGCCAACAGCAGAAAGTGAAGAGACAATGCATTTATTTATCGACTTTTTGGCAGAAGGGGGGATTTGTCAGACTGTGTGCGAGTGTGTGTGTGTGTGTGTGTTTGTGTGCGTGTGAGAAGAGTGAGCGTATGTCTGCGTATATGCAAGCATGTGTCCATGCGCCTATGACAGAGACACATTGGAGGGAAGCAAGAGAAATGTGATTCAACCCCGAAGAGACACACAGAGAGAGCGCGCCAGAGAGGAAGAGCGAGACAACAGGCATATCCAGGGGAATTGTTTTCTTAGTCACTCATCCGGTGTTTGTCCCAGCGCTTCAGCAATGTGTCTGAGGAGGACATAAAACGCACCACGTCCACAGAGAGACAAACTCCACCGTGAGAATGCCGACAAAAAAAAAAGACTGTGACGGAGCTTAAATACAAGTAGGCAAATTGTCATCACAACTCGATGCAAATCATGCACAAAAAAACACGATGTCCTAGATGTTTTATGCAGTACGAGAACTACAGGACTGTATATGATGGCCCGGAAACGCAAAACACATAAAGAAAAAACAAAAAAAAACAGCAAAAATTCAGTTCTGTCAAATGTTGTTTTGTCAAATAATGTTTCCTGAAATGTGACTGTGTTTCCCATTGTTTTGTTTTGTGTAATGTTGTTTACGGAAATGCTGATGTCTTTTGTAAAATGTCACTGTGCCATCTGGAAAGTTGCAGTGTTTCCTGAAATGTTACAACGTTTCCTGAAATGTTGTTGGGTTTTGTGAAATATTGCGTTTCCTGAAATGCTGTTGTCATTTGTAAAGTGTCGTGTTTCCTGAAATCTTGCTGTGTTTTCTGAAATCTTTCTGTGACTTTGTTTCCTAAAATGTTACTGTTTCCTGAAACATTATGTTTTCTGACATGCTATTTTCTTTTATAAAATGTCATGTGTTGTGTGAAATGTTACTGTGTTTTGGGAAATATTGTGCATTTTGAAATATTGTATTTGGCATCTCGGTGCCATCATACTAAATGTGTCTATGAGCTGTCACTCTCCTGCCTGTGTTTGGGATAATAAAAGGATAATAAAAGAGACTTTCCAGTTAGAAAAATTAATCTAGCATTTTGGAGTTTAACCTATAATAAGGACAACAGTGTATTTTAGACTCTGCTGCTTTAATTTTGACCATTAAAACTACGACTAGGTAAAACAACAGTAAACTGCAGTGACATGTACGGAATAATAACCAGTTTGCCACCATGTTATAAAATAACTACAGTAATACTACAACAGAATGCAACTTAATAAGAAAAGTGAGAAATCCTTTTTATTCCGTCTGAATGTTACAGAGCCATTTCTTGATTGCATTTTTGTCTCATCCTGTCAGTCTCTTTGTGTGCAGGGTCTGGAAATAGCAACCTAGGCTCCTCTTAAAACAGATCTTTAAGTCTTTATTTCTTATCAGTTGCGCACACTTTGCAAAGTGGCGTCAAGGACAAAACATTTAAGCCGGCAGGGGGAAAATAGAGTGCTTTTTCCAAAGGAGAATTTCCGCCTGAAAATTATTCAAAGCACAGCCTCGAATAAAATATCCAAGTGCTCCCCAAGTAGAACTGGAGGTTCAGGTCCACTAAGCAGTTCCTTATCACAAAGACTTTGGGTAATTGACTCAGACATATCAAATAAACTTTCTACCAAATTCACAAGTAAGCAGGTATGACATTCTAATTGGCTTTTTCATTAAGTCTTCCGGCAGGGGGTAATGTCTTTGAAATTAATGTGACATTTTCAACTCCAAAGAGTTTCAGTCTTGTCCAGTTGGGATCTAATACAAAGCTGTGATGTTTAAGCTGCTGGCGTCCAATATCCAACCCTGAACAGGCACACACACGCATAATTAGCACCGGGGAACTGAGCAACAGAGTGGCGTCTGATTTAAGCAGAGGTTTTCGCGCAAGAGGAGTCGCGGGGTCAAAACAGTCTTTTACGCCGTGGCAAATATACTTCCTAACACCAATGTGAGAACGACTGCAGGGAAGGCACGTCCTTCAGCGCACTGCACAGAGCCACAAGCTGCATAAATGCTAGTGCGATTTATTAAAAGAGCAATATTTACAAGTCTGACCCTTGAAATCAAGTATCCAAGCGGCCGTGCACTTTTCCTGAAGAGTGACTCGCAGGCCGGTGTCTGTCGGCGTGCATGCATACCACGAAAATTACAAAAATGGAAACGATCGATATGGAACGTACTGAATATGCTAACTAGGGAAACTAAAGGGGAAAAAACGCCTGTGAAAGACTTTGCAAAGAAGATGAATGTCGTCTCTTTTCCTGCAATGTGAAGGGGTTAGTCTTCCCCAGTTGAGTTTTATCCAACACTCTGTGCTATTATCATCATTTCCCACTAAGCAGAAGCTCCCAGATACTCCCCAGAGAGCGGCATTGAGCTGTACTAGCGCCTTTGCCATGTTACCATGGAAACGTTCCCATGGCATAGCCCATTACAGAAACAGTCACTTACACATCATTTCGGAAAAAAGCTTTCGGGGGAAGATTTCAACTACAGTGTAAAAACACGGCAATTGTCTTATGCTCAAACTTTAAACCTGAATCTCATGTAACACTTGGTGTTTTTTTGTTTTTTTGAAGGGGGGGGGGGCTGTGCATATGTGCGTCATGAAATTCTGCTCAGATAGCTTTCACTGAAAAACATTTTTAGGGTGGAAAGTGCATCACAGGAGGTAAATGCTGATGGCTGAAAGCACTGCGAAATCTCCTAAGGGTGTGCCAAAAAGTACTTTGCTTTTAATACGGAATAAAATGCATCATATCATAAAACGAACTACTGTAATTATCGCTCCAGAAGTTGAACCGCTGACTCATTTCATCAAGCAGAAATTAAAAACAACAATCAACCCACTAGCAGCAGCCCCTGGCCTCAGCATCTATGTCTTCCATCACCTAAATGACCTTGATGAGGTTAAGTACAATGCAGCTGTTTCAACTGCTTGGTTTGATTAAGTCACGTATTATTTGCCTCTTCAGGTGTGCGATGAGGCTTGTATGGCTTTGACAAAACACCGGGCATGGCTGTTATGACTTCTCAGCTATTTGAAATGAATTTAAGGAACGACATCCTTGTTGAAAGCTGAGCTGAACTCTTTGTGGCAGGATGCCGTTTGTTTTCCTCGGGGGGGAACAGAGAAAACGGGGATTGGGTGGGCATCTTCCCGGCCCCGACTGCAAACGCCAGACCTACTGAGATCCGACATGTGCTACATCACAGCTTGTATGTCTGCGCGGCGCAGTCATCGCTCACATCCCAAACACTGATTGCTCTTTTATGACATGTCATTACTTCCGTGGCTAATGAGTCACCTGCGAGTAGGGTGGAGGTGAGGTTATCAATATTGAGGAGCGCTATAATTGGTGGATCTTTGCAGTGCATGCAGGATGAGTTGTGATGGATCTTTTCGTTTTAGGATGTTGATTTTTGAAGTGACTCATCACTTCCATATGACCTTTAATTGCGCAAAGTGATAGTCAATTCATCTTTGGAGAAAAACAGCGTAAAAGCTCAATTGTGAAGTCTTAAGGGGGCTGCGTTTGCCTGCTACTGATTAGTTTGGGTTGGACCAGATTAAAATGAACGGAAGGGAATGTTGATTAATGTTAAAGTCACTTTGAACACACCTTGATTAATTCCACAGAAATCGTTAATAGCGCGCCGAACTATTTAGCCCCTGACAAACAAATAGTTCATTTCCTAAGCTCATAACCAGGAGCACAGCACAAATTCATTTGACGATGACATTTTTCCTCATCAACATTGCACCGAATGATTGTGTTCTCATTTGTAATGAATACATATGCCAACATAATTTCCCACTGAATTATTTGCAGATGGTACTGACGAATGACAATGCGCAGCCACACTTTGTGCAAACTTACTGATTCAGGCAGGCTGTGCAGGTCCCGAGGAGCTGGAGCTGATCCAGAAGCTTTGGGTACTTGGACGCGAAGACAAACAGCCGTCTTTTCTCCTCCCAGCATGCCGATTCCATTTACCGGCAGTCCCACAAACACCTGTTCCTGCTGAGGTACATATCAGGAATGACATTTAAACATCTGTCCCTCATCAACTCCGTGCTTGCTTTAACATTACTAATACGGTGACCTCGCTTTCAAAGGCAACACTTGAGAGGTTCATTAATTAAATGAGCAAAATAACCATTATCGTTAGCATTATAATCATTATCAAGCTACAAAAACTCCACTCACAATGAAGGGCACTCTGATTACACAGGGGCTAACACATGCTCATTACAGCTCCCGCCTTTCACTTATTACGATGGGGGATTTTTGGCCTCACACTGACCAGTTTGCAGCAAAATCTGTAGTTTCCAACATTGTAATATGAATTAGAACAATAACCGCAAAAATACCTTGTGACAACAGCAATCAGTGTAAAGTGGTTACAAACTCTGCGCAACATTCAAATGTTATGCAAAACAACAGTGAGATAATTTCTAAACATCTGGGATGATGAAATTTGAATTTGGTTTGATGAGTTGGATTATATAGAATTCACCTACGAATCTTTACATGAGTTAGAGTGAGTGATGGAACCACACGACATCATATTCCAGACAGACGGGAGGGAGCAAACAATACAGTATTTTTTCATTAATTAAATAAAAAAGAATTAAAGGTTGTGCCATAAATTCCATATATGCATCATTTGACAATATGCAGACGTACAAATGATGTGACAAATGACTTTACTCATCTTCATGTCCAGCTCATGGCAGCATTTTGTAATCCCCTGAGGTTCAGTCAAGTCTTTGGCATGAAATGGAAAAAAAAAATAAAGTGTATACTTTAACCATAACTTCACACATTTTTCAAATCTCTGCTCTCATCTGCACCGCAGGGTTGTGTCTTAGCCTGCCCTGCATATCGGCAGAGTTTCTGATGCAATTGTTACGGGCTTTAAATTAATGTGTTCTTGTACTGGTAAGCATTTCCCAGAATTCAAGAGTAAGCGTCTCCTTGAAAACTTGAAGAGCCAAAGGGGGGAATCTTCAATCAGATTACACTGTTTCTTCATCTTAAGCCTATTTGTTGTGAATCATTCAATAGATTAACAGGCAGCAGGCAAATACACGGAACCCAGTTACAGGTAGTACTACTGTGTACCGGGGAACCCGAAAGAAAGCAGAACCGTAAGACTACTCAAACAAAATAATCAGCTAAGACAAAATTACGATCTGGTAAAACATCATTTTAAATACCATATCCTGATTCCAAAAGTAAGAAACCAGAAATAGCAACACTTGGAATCACTTGGTTCACTGCCATTAGCAAAACAATTTCTGGTTGTTGGTTTTTTTTTTGCATCAAAATGCCATTTAAGTTGCAAAATGATGTTTCTCTATAACCTCCCCACAATCAGAACAAGGGATAAGCAATCAGTCGGAGCAGTGTAAAGCAGACACTGGCTGGTTAATTGGCTGTCAAGAAGTGGAACTGAAATAGCACTCCATTCACATGACATGATGAGGAAGAGCGGAGCACGGGTGCTGGGACTCGAAGCGGCGGTGTGGGGGTACGCTTTTGTGTGGCTCACTGTGTTGGTCGCATGACTCACGCATATTGTATAATAGTTCGAGCGACTTAGACTGTAACTTCGTACGTCTGCTTTAGTCACATCCATAGCTTCCACAGTTTACAGACGTTTCTTTACTTGTTATTGTGAACCGCAATAAGGAGGAAAAAGAATTTTGGTCGGTGTCACCAAAACGGAAACGTGAAGAATTCCGAGTTCAGGAAAAGATAAAAGAGTTAAGAGTTTCCCCACAGATCTCTGTGCTGCAATGGAGTTAAGCCACACAACAAGGCCATTAAATGAAGGCAAAGGAACGTAAAAACCCTGATGGCGAGACAGACAGAAACCCACCAAGCAATATACTCCTCTCTTGACATTCCTTTTGACAATTACTTATGTAATACAATTGCTTGCCAGCTGGTGGTGGGAAGCAATTTTGACAGTTTTATCACAACTTTGACAAAAGTAATTTAGTTGGCTCAGTCCTTTTGTGCTTCTGTGGGAAATAAATCATCCAAATAAAAATAAATAAATGGCACCCCACAACGATTTGACAGTTCAATGTCTTCCAGCCGCAGCACAAATGGTGTAGTCTTCACCTAGCATCATAAAAATGTGAGTTACGAGGGGGCTGCATGCCGCCATCCATCATGCGTCTGTAAGACGCTTTGGTCGTCCGCTGGTGCTGGCGGGACAGCTGGGACTACAATCGCGCAGATGTTTAAAGGCTGGCTTCACAGGAAGCCGGATTCGTTTAAAGAAACTGGATAGAAAAAAGGATGGAGAGTGTGTGTTTTTTTTTTTTTTTCCAAAACACAATTCCAGGTCTTTTGTAAACCTTTAAATTAGGATCAGCATGGAAACAATAACAGTATGACTCCCATGGAACATACAGCCCGTGCATCTTTCAGATGTATTTATTTTAAATTAAATGGTCCAACAACAGTTACAACTTGAGAAATATTGCTTGGAGTTTTATTTCCACTAGGAGCGCAGGGCTTTTTTTTGACTAATGTCTATTTTATTAGACATGAAAGCTCTTATTTGAGTTATTATACTCAAATGAGCTTCAGAGTGTTTTTTGTTATTGATGTAGAAATATATTCTGATGCTCACATAATTATCTTGGGGGCTATCGCTCTTAATTCTCAAAGGAGAGCTAAATCTTTTGCATTCTATTATAGATTAGCGCTGCCGTCTGCATACTTATTTCACTGGGAATCATTCATGTTTACTGATGAAGCTTAACTACATTACACAAACTTTTTAAAAGCCGTGCAATATTACAGATTTACTAAGCCTCCTGTTAGTTGTAAAATATATTCACTTCAGGCCATCTACCATAAAATTTCTATGAGAAAGCACGGATACCCTCAGGATGGAGCTTGTTGATCATGTTGCAGTTGCTGTTGCAGTGGGAGTCGCCTTTGATGTAATATTGTGACATTCCATTTGATTATGCTGATTTGATTGTGCGAGGTGATCCATCCTGCCTGATGTCTCTCGATATCCTTCAAAAGCATTTTGCTTTATTGGCTTGTTGGTCTACCCGCCAGAATTTCAATGGCTGTTTAATGGTATTAATGCACCATTTGAATGCAGACCCTGAAGTTGCAGGGGGGGAAAAAAAGCCCATGCGGAGGGAGCATGCATAGAATCTGAAAGTTAGATGTCAGAGGAGTCAGTGGAGGGGAGGAATTTTCTCCAAATGCAGATACTACACTGGAGTGGAATATCAAATGTTCAAATCTCTTTCACAGGTTTTTGGAGTGCGGCCTAAAAAGAGGAAAAAAAGCTGGAGTTCTTCTCTTTCAAATGTCACCAAACTTACAATAACCCACTTCACATTTTTCAAAAAATGGGTTCTGCCAAGCTTATAGCTCTCTGAGAAAAAGCCAAGCATTTACGCACGCAAATGAAGTGAATGATGAACAGATGTGCAGCACACCTGTGATCAAACTGCAACAATTGTCATTCTTTTTCCATTCAGTCACCGGTTTCAACAGAGAACAGAAGGATCCATTATTCCAGGACAGTAGAGTGAGCTACCCTTCAAATTACCTACGACATCGACTGCTGAAAATCTGAAATATGACAAATGAACACAGTCTCATGAACGACTCGTAGATATAGCCTCGACTGCGGAAATAATCTCTACATTAAAATATAATCAGCGTGTTTACACATTTTCTAGTCTGTAAGATAGCTACCTTGGGTATTTCCTGGGCAACAGTAATTAACACTGTCACAGAATTAGGCATTAAATCAAAACACAGTACATCTAACATCAAACATCGCTCTTACTTTGTTAAGAAAAACGTGGTTTGAAACTTGGAAATAAATGAAATGTGTCCTGTGAGTCACTGCTGTGGGAAATCAATTCATTTAGTCATACAGAGGTGCTAAGTTATTTATTGCCTGTCAGCACGAGCTGTTAGTTCAATTTAATTTCTTGCTGCAGAAAAGAACATAGTTGCTACAGCGGAAATTTGAAAAGACTTACTTTATTCGTGCAACCGGGATGTTGTTTCAAAAAATGAGCTTACCGCTGTTCAATGGCTTTATTTGTCGTACAGCTTTTCGCCGTGATTCCATGGTAACGTCTAGAGTTTTCTATTAGACTGATGCATTTTTGCCTTTCTAGTGCTACACAACACATGAACAGCACAAACATATAGAGAAATTCACCCCAAATCTGGAAATATTGCAAACACTAAGATACCTAACAATAACAGTAATACATTTCGTAAAAAAAAAAAGGCTTTCTTAATATTAAACTGGGCACAGACGATTAGAGGTCCCTGGTGTTTCCCTGCAAAATATCCCCCCAAAATTTAAACAAAACTTCCATAAATTGACACATAACGAGGACAAAGAAATGCTACGGAATATCTCTGGCAATAATCAACTACACAACAATGCAAAACAACCACAAAGAAACACAGACACGCCGTCTTCAAAATATATAGATACAGAAACGCAAAACAGGCCGACACCACGGCTGCAAGTCGGGGTGATATTTTGTGATTCTCTCCGTGTGGAGGGCTTGCTCCGATACGGGGTTGTGGTATCATAGTCTGCCCATGGGCTCAGTGCAAAACAAAACCGTCTTAAAATAGTTATAACCGTAGCACGATTTCTGCAAACACTTTGGAGTGTAGCATCATAAGAAGGAGGTTCAAACGCAGCACGTTTAATGACGAGTGAATGTACTGTACGACGACCTCAGCTGCTGCAGCATCAGTGTAAACTTCACTTTCAGTTTTATATACACCATCAGCCGGTGGTACGAAGGTATTACACTCACGGAACTCAATTTACTCGAGAACTGTGCAGGTACTTGTATTTTAATGTTATGCTGCTTTGTAGTTCTACTTCACTATGTTCTTTTGTGCAACAATTATAGTTACTAGTTTCAAATTATAGACTCTGCAAAGCCACACAGGGGTTTTCAATTACCACGTCTCAAGTCTCTAATGGAGCCGAACAGGTAACAATCATATGTGGTTTTACTAAACTCCGCGCTAAAATGATAACTGGTTATAAGCAGTCCACATTTGTTCCTGCTCCAACATTAAAAAACTTGGATTAATGCACGGTGCATAATAACTAGGTATACATTTGATTCTTTAAATACTTTCTTCCCGATAATACGTATTATTCGTGCTTGTGTAATTCTTTGAATACAATATATTTGAAAATTCTAAACGAATATTTTACAGATTTTACACAAATTATTATATATACTGTATATTTAACTTAAGCTGACTATGACACTGAAAAGAAATCCACTCTGCCCTTCTACCATCTGCTACCCTTCACCATGCTCTACACAAACCTTCAGATATTATTCATTAGCAAGTTACAATAAAGCATCCTGCAGTTAATAATAAAGCACAAATCTGAAATATTCACTCAGCAAATATAAGGGCAAATCGCACTCAAACAGCTTTAGACGTGAGTATTCCTGCACAGCTGCCAGCGCTGCTGAAACAGTCTGACTTCACTTGTAGGTGTTGACACATCGTGGAACATATTTCTACTAAAGAAATACACTAAAAAGTTGCACACTGATGCTTTAAGCGAAAGTCTTCTGCCGACGCTGAGGGTGACATACACTGAATCATCTATTTTTCATGTTTCTCGTGAACTCAAGTGTCGGATGAGTCAGTATTTTACTTATTGCAGGTGGCACTAAGTAAAAAGCAATGTGGACGTCTGCACCAAATTTTTTAAAGATAACTTATTTGGTATTTGTCCAGACACTTTAAATGAATCTTCATTATTACACCCATGCTGTTACGTTTTGCTTAAAAAACTCCTTCCACTACTTTGTTGCTGCACATTTCTTCTGTGGTTTGACGTGTGACTCTGTGCACTTAAGAACCTTTTCCTTTAATGTTTGTGATTTCTCAAACTGTGAATGGCGTATATACACTAAGAGATCTCAAAAAAAGAATATCATTAAAAAAGTATTTTAACAATAATTACATTTCTAGCTTCATTACATCTGAAGTGAAACATTAAAAGCCTTTTTTATTTCGATGACTAAAGCTCATGTTGAAAAAAATAATAATTACGATTCGAATTATGAATAACTTAGTGTAAATACCATATATCTCTGTCAAGCACAGAACAGGCAAGCACAATTAAGGGCAAGATTGCTGACTTGACAGATGTCCAGAAGATGGTTCTGACATCCTTCATTAAGGAGGGTGAGCCACTGAAGACCGTCACTGTAAAGGCTGGTTGCCTGCAGAGTGCTGAGTCTGCGCACATTCATGGGAAGTTGACTGAAGGTGGAATGAGCCGTCGAAAAAGGTTTACAAGAACAAGGAGGATCGCAGACTTAAGAAGGCTGTTAAGAAAAGCCGACTCGAGAACTTGGGAGAGTTTGAGAAGGAGCGGAGGCTGGAGTCGATGCGTCAAGAGACGCCACACAAAGCCACCTTCAGGAAACAGGCTGCAACTGTTGCATTTCTGGTATCAAGCCGCTCCTGACCCGGAGACATCAGAAGCACTTTACCAAGACTAGGAAGAAAAAAAGAACCGGGCTGTTGCACATGGTTCAAAGTCCTGTTCAAATGAAAATAAACGTTGCATTTCATTTGAAAATCAAAGTGCCAGAGTCTGAAGAAAAAAGCGGAGAGGGGCAGAAGCCGCGTTGCTTGAAGTGCAGTGGGAAGTTTTCACAGTTTGGGGAGCGGAACCCAACTCTGTGTGCTCACACCTTTTGTGGAGATGCCAGTTTCCTGTTTCAGCAGGACTTAGCACCTGCTCACAGTGCCAAAAGGAGCATGAACTGATTTGCTGTCGGTGATATTACGGCACTTGTGTGACTGGCCAACCCACTGGACCTGAACCCGACAGACAGAGAGTCTACGGGGCGCTGGTCCAAGTCTGCTATCAAAGCATCCTGATCTTCATCAACATCTCAGCAGCATCAATGCGATCGCCTCAATAACACATCGCATTAATGTAGTAGTTCTTGCTAAAGACCAAGTATCGAGTGCATACATAAAGTAAAGACATTTCTGTAATATCATGTTTTCATTGATCTTTAGAAATGTGCTAAGGTTTTTACAAAGTGGATTTTTAATATACATGAGGTGTAAGTTTTAACGATTGGAATTAAAACAAAAAAAGATGGCCTGAAATGTTGTACAACAACAAACTTTTTCCACAATATTCACATTTTTTGATGAACTACAAACAATGTCAACAGTACATTTATCAAGTACGTCCATGTAGAAAAACAAAGAACGTCTTTAAACCCAAAAGATGTTCTTACGGCACACAGTATGCAGGTATAAAACCTTTTTCAGAACACCTAGTATGAATCCAAAATTATGTTTTTTCTCCATTTCTCTAATGAGCATCGATAACCAGAGCCTGGGTCACAACACTGAGGAACATGACAAGATGCAGCTATTAAAACAGACGAACCGGTGAACACAAGAACTTTTTGTACAACCTTGTTTTTAACTTTGATAATAGCACCGTTCACGAAAGCATCATACCTCAATATTTTAATGTTTCACCGGGTTCATTTGAATTCAAAAAGTACTCCTTTAACAAAACCGTATCATCTCACCTCCATCAATCCATTTTTAAGCCTACTCATTTTGAGGTCTGCTTAAAAAGCAATTTATCTGCTCATTCCAAATCATAATTGGCATTCTAATAGCAGTAAAATGACACCGATAAATACTCACCAATCACAGAACCATGAGCACTTTAGAATCGCTGTATCCTTTTTACTAAAGTGGACATTTTCCTCTTGGAATCATCAATGAGTACAATGATACGTGCACATAAATGCATAGAGAACGGTGCATTTAACCCCCACTTTTCTTGTGAAATAACCCTTTTAAATGCAAATACTCAGGAGGCGACGGGCTCCTTATACGTTTCATTGTCTCCTTTGGGGGACTGGAGCACAAAGCTGTTTTGCTCTGCATCTGCATGTAATTGCAAACACACACACACTGTAGTTCATACTAAATCAAAGCAGAATGTGAATAAATTATAGTAAAAACACTGTGATATAAGGTGAGAGGACGTTATTATATCTAACTGCAACACAGAAGTAGAGGAATTTATTCTTTCAAGTGGATAAAAATGTGAAGTTCTTTAACTTGATACATAAGAGGTCGTATTATCTTTTACTATTTGCATTTCTTAGCCAGAGGACTTTTTTTTTGGTAAATTTACTAAAATTTTTAAAGTGTTGTTACAAACCAGAGTGAAGCTTTAGAAGAGGCAAATTTGAAGAGACAGCAGTAATTTGTCTTACTATGCATGCTCGAGCTTGACAAGTCAAACAGGTGCTCAGTGAACAAGATACTGCCGGTGTGTCTAAATGACAACACAACACTGCTGCCACCTGCTTCGGCTCGCATAGGCATCCTCCAACACTGAGTCAATGAGAAGCTCTGCCATTTTGCATTATTAAATACCATCATTACAAAGAAACCTTGACTTTCATGCTGCTTATGCCCATTTTTTTCCTGTAATGTGAGCAAATAAATCATCAGTTACTCTGCCTTGCACAAATTACACACATTAACATGGATTTACTGTGGCAGAGTAATAGTGCCATCTAGTGTCCGAGGAGAAAACTACATTCCACAGTCTTGGGTTTAGCCATACCCAAAAAACGTTAATATTAATTTATACTATATAATTAAATCATCATATTTATTGTTCCAATATGGAGTAATAAAAACACTTAAATGGTAAAACTCAGAACAATGTGTCAGTTTTTTTTAAATCTATGGTGTGAATTAATAACAAATTCACTGGTAAAGTTCATCAGGGTGAATGAAAAGAAGCCACTTCAAATATTTTTTGCTGTGGAGGACTTTTTCTCACTGCTTGCTTTCATCAGAGCCTTGATCGCCCGAGCCCTCATTTCCAATTCCAGAAGCTCTAGCTGTTGAATGGATGGCTGGCAAACTACAGGTGCACGGCCTGGAAGTGGAGCTGCCTGAACAGGCAGGCTAACATCTGCAGGCTGCTGCGGGACACTCTGTTCCTGAGCCGCCTCTTTGCTCGCAGAGGGAGAAAATGCTAAAATCTCATTAACGCTTTTGTCTATGTCGCTTTGAATGTCTTTCTTTGCTTCCACTGGTTGAGAAGCTGCCGGAGGCTCTGGACACGCCGGCTCAGCAACTTCCTCGGTGCTGTCCACGACTTTTACTGGTCCAGCCACAGCTTTAACAGTCTGCTCTTCTTTGGGTCCCTCTATGTCACTATCATAAGTGTCTGCGTTTATACTTAGGACGTCGCTTTCTTCACCTGACCCACCACCATCTGTAAGGAAAAGTAACAGACATCTTATATTTATCCAGTATTGTATTTTTTTAAATATGTTTTTGACAGATTTTTTGTGAATTCCATAGTAATTACCTTGCTTAGGGTATTCTGATTTTGCTGTCTCTTTGAAGCAAGAAGTAGAATCCACATTATTGTCTTGCCTTAATGTAGGAAAAAAATGAATTCATGATAATAATGCACACTATTTACACTCTGCCCTGATAAGCTAGGAAACTGTTCACTCACTGGCTTTCCAACGTCTCCAGTGAGATTTTATCTCCATTTCCAGATGTTAGCTCTTCCCCTGAACACAAAGAACAGCTTTAGCTTAATACAAACCACTCATTTGAAATAGCCGATAGTCCAGAAATTACATAGCGGTGAAAAGACAGCTAAACTCTTACCTGCTAAGATCTGAAAAAGATTTTTCTCTGAGATCGGCTCCAGTTGCTCCAAACACAGCTTTTTGATTTCGATTAAACTACAGTCCTGTGAAGGATCGGGTGTTAAATGGCATGTTTGACATTGTTCAGTAGCGACCAAAGCAAATAGCACAAGGCTTTATAACCACATTCTCTACCTTTTGAGATTTCACGTTATTATTCAAATGAAACTGTAAAATAACCAGATTTTTTTTTTTCCTACTCTGCTTCATAGCTGATTTAATCGCTAAAGCGATACCACACTTGCAAACAAATAAAAAGCACATGGCAAAAGAAAAGTAACATTAGCAATGTTATTGTACCTAACAGTTGTAAGTTTATACAAAGATGGTTTGAATCATCATAAAATAATTTATGTGCACCATATATATCTAATATCAAAAACGAAACAAACCTTTTTCAAGAAATGGCGACTATTGTACAAGTGCTGGTGCTGTTGGAAATCAGCCAACAGTGCTGAAATATGACTGGTCTGTTGTTTTTTGATACATTATTTAATACGTTATTTTGCAAGACAACACTTGCAAAGCACAAACAAGAAGAAGCACTGTGATGGAAAAATCAAGTGTCATTAATTTTTAATGCTCATGTTTTGTCTAGTTGTAACGGCAAATTGTTCCTATTGCACTTATGAAGAATGTTTGAAGGTCTTAACAAACTTTGCCTCAAATACACGTTTTGTCTGGAGTGTCTGCAGAACTGCACCAAGGTTAGCTACTGTCTAACAGGAAACTGTAGCCCAAACTGTATAAGCAGGATATGTCTGAGGTTGGAGAACGTTCTGCCAGAAGTAGAGCGATATAAAATAAATATGTGATGTTGTGAACAAATGTTTGTAGCTTTTCGAACTGCACTAAAGACAAAGGCATGAAACTCTGCTGTTGCACTTCTCTCTTGCAGGGAAACAGAAGTCTTGAAGACATCCTGGATGTAAAAGCGTCTTTACTGATGACACCCAACAGAAGTCAATTTTGCCACAACCCGCATACAACCACAAAAATTTAAAGACAAACTAAGTGTGGTAAAAAGGTTTAATTTGTTAAAGATTATGGGGGATAACCACTTTTATTAGATATGTTATTTGAATTAAAAAACATTTATACGTCAACCTGTTTAGAACACTGTGTTCACCCGCTCACAAATCAAATTACCTTGAGTTCATCAGGCAACATCTTCCGTAGCTTCTTCTCCCCGAGCACGTGCAAACATTGCTCCAACATTTCCCGTTTGTCAGTGATGTAGGCGGTGATGGGTTGAAATGGCAAGCTGAGGTCCAGGCCCCCTTCTTCAATGTCACTGCCAATCCGGTCCAGTTCTGGGTCAGCAAGCTCATCCTTGGAATCGTGCTGTAGAGAGAGAGCCGACAAGTTACTATAACAGTGGTATGAAAAAAAAAAAAGGTTCTCTTCATGTAACTGTAATAAAACTGGTCCTGTAATGCTTGTTCTTATAGTCTCCAACCAGATGGAAGACGCTGAAATTCATAGGCTAGAGGACGCGAGTAATAACTAGAAATTGAGCTGTCTGTCCGTTTCAACCGTCTGGTAAATATAATATGTAGTATCTCCAGACCCTGATAGATTCACAAGTAACCAATTTTATAATCTGGACCCCAAACAACATTTCAAAATTTACTTAAAAGTTGGAGGTTAACCTCCACAAAAATGGGATTTATTGGAGTATTGGTGTATTATATGTTGTAGTCTTATCCTGAGCTCCCTTGGTTTCCTATCATCGCAAATTCATGACTGAATTATAAGCCCATGATGGGCTTATTAATGTGGATTAATGGAATGTTTTAATGTGAATATGCAGCAAACGAATGGAATTCTGTGACGTCAGTGTTGCAGTTGGAATTATAGAGATATTCAAGCGATTTTAGTGTTTCTTCCTTGTTTATTTAGTTGCCATAACTTTTTAACTTTGCCGTGTCTATCTGGAACGTTCCAATAGGCTCGTACACATGAACATAAAGCAGATATGCAATAAAACATATTCGCCCGACGCTGGGTGAACGTCTCACCTCCACGTTGAGCTCTGAACTTCTCCGTTTGCTGCCGTCACGTCTTTCTTCAGACTGCGAGTGTTTCCGTTTCTTCTCGGCACCAGCTGATTTCTTTTTTAGCATTTTAAACGAAATTAATACACGTTTTTTTCCCCAGAAGAATCGAGCTAGCGAGTCGCAGGAAATAGACGTCACAGGGAGAGCGTCGACTTCTTATGACGTAGGCGACAAACCGACGTCACAAGTTTGTCAGCGCCGCCTACTGGGCTGGAGCGGTCCTGCCGAAACGCATCAAATCCTTCTCAGCCTTATATTTGGAGTTTATTATTATAATGAAATAGAAAAAAAACCGAGTGTTCTGCAGTAGGTTTCAATACTTGTCCAAACTAATTAAAGAAGCAGAAGACTTTTAAATGAAATTACAAAATACTGTTATGTATTTGACTACAACACTTATCACATGAGAATTACAGAATAGACTAGATATATTTGTAATTCATAAGTGTAGCCAATAAGAACAAGCTTTTTTTGTAGCCACAGAAACAAAATCTGCCAGTCTGATGCTATATGATAATCTGTGAATCTCACTTTGAACTGTTCTGTGCACTAAGACCACACTGATGGAAATGCAAATACATTCGAGCTTTATCCCATCACCATTCTACACTTCAAAGCTCACTCGGATTACTAGTTACAGTCAATCCCAAGTCATATTCACAGTCGTGCTATATCCCAGTTTCCATCAGCCTCACCATGCCATCAAACACTGTGTATCGGATTCATTACTGCAAAAACGTCAAACCCTTCAAACCCCTGCTCATTTACATGATTGAAGTTTTCCTTTTTAAAAAAAAAAAATCAGGCACTACTATCGTCACCACTGAGGAATTTTTGGTTTCAAAAGATTTTACAAAGGAATTTTGGGCGGCTGAATGCCAACACACAGGTCATTTCTGTTTTCACAACTTAGAGAAGCTACAGCAATCATGATCCAACACTAAGAGGAATATATGAAAACGTCTGTGCATTTTGTATGGCTCATGAAAATATGGAAGAACTATACACAAACAGTGAAATTATTATTTAAGTTATATAGTGTTAAAATAAATCATGTCCCCTGAATAAATTACAGCGCATTCAAGACCAAACTAGATGTATATACACAGCTTCACATTCTAAAAAAATGACCTAAAGTCCTTTGTAACATAAAAAAAACTCAACATCCAGACACACATATATATTCTCAGATGCATGTTTAATATTAAATTCATCCAGCTTAGTGTAATCACCTATGGCCAGAAAAAAATATTTTCAACTTCAATTTAATGGAGGAAAGGAAATTCAGATAAAAAAAAATCTTCAGTGAAAAACTGAATTTGTTTAAAAATTCACCAACAAACAACTGCTCCGGTTTGTACGCCCTCCTTATTGGCGCCCAGGTAGCCATGCATTTTCTTAACTGGACCGACCGAGACACAGTTTTCAAGGTTGTGACGACACAACTAAAGCTGTAAATCACTCTAATTGGCTTCCCCGCCTCTGCCTGAAATAAGGTGGGAGCCAATGCAATGGCCGCCCGGGCACCATGGCGACAGCTGTCTCCACATAATGCAGGTTGTTATCCTGATGCCATCCGCCAAATTATGCAGTGGATGCGGTGGGAGGTGTGCATCGATCACAATCACGTCACAGTGTGTTTTCTTTGCAACATCTGCTCCCATGCGTCTGGATATCACCTCGTTAAAAGGACAAGGATGGAGCTGGCACTGTTGAAGGGGACGCTGCGTTCAGGAGCCCTGAAAAGGATCAGAAAAGCAGCCACAGTGTGTGTATGTGTGTGTGCGTGTAGAATCTGAGACCTATAGGCAAACCAATTATCACAAATTACTTTACAAAGCTTTCTGATGAAAGACAGTTCGGCTCACAATAGCACATTATCGTGCTTGTTAAATAAGAAATTGCTCGTAAAAAGCGCTTTATGTCTCTCGCTTTGCCTTCAAAGAAGCAACGAATGCATGGAGAAACGAGGAGAAAACGTTCAATTAGTGAAAGAACTTAGAGAAACTTATGTGAATGTCGAGCCTCAAAGGAAGCAAAGAAGACAAACACCGAGCGCAAGTCGATAAGAAACTAATCGAAACCAAACGCATGGAATGAAACACAATATTTATCACACGTACAGCCAGAACAATGAAAGTTGTGATACAACGCACCGCATTGTTTAAGTCCATCATAATGCTCATGATGTGACAGCGGAAAAGTAGCAAGTCCATGAACTTTGTGTCTAAATGCTTCGTAATTTTACTGGCAACAACACAACGCGGTTGTATTCAATTAGTCACATCTGTGAATGTTTACACGCAAAACAATACCGTCTTTATCCAAAAGCAAAGCCGAGCATAAAACCGTCCAGGCATCGCTACTTAAACACTGTGACATAGTCAGACGAGCTTTACAAGGCGGCGATTGTTTTCAGAGGAAAAAAAAAAAACGGTGTTAATTTAGCTCGGAGTACATAAATCAACACCCACACCTATCACATTCACTCATTCTTCTTCGCGCGTCTCATAGTTTTGAACACGTTCCTTGATGCCATATAAGTTATACGCGCGAACTCTCCAATCAACACTTGTCCCTCACGAATCAACACTTATTGGCAGTGGCATCGCTTTAGTGTAGAATAACAATTTCTCTGCCAGCTGAGCTGTGCATCAGCCCAAGTCACTTGTGACTTAGCTAAAACTCAAATTTACTCTTCAGAGTTTGTTTTTCTCTGACTTTAACACTGGGTCTAAAGTCTAAATAGCTCTCAGCATTTTATTGAACTAGGAATATGGGCCGCATAGCAATACAAAGTTAAAATGAATGATATTGTTTGGAATTGTGCCTACAATACTGCATTTGATATTGACTTACGGTAGGTACATCTACAGGAGTTGGAATCTGATTAACCCGACTAATAAGAGGCGGACAAACTTCCTTCCCTTATGAACTTTATCCCCTTCATTAAAGTAATTGCAGGCCTTTTGCATCAGACTAGATTGGTTTCAAGTACCTAGTTATTTGCCAACTGAAGGCAAATACAGTTTTGATATTATATTACTTACAGTAATGACATGAGCATCTACTTGCTGCACACAGATCCAGCAATAAAGCAGGACTGTTGACATGTCAACCTAACAATCGCATTTCTCTTTCAGCAGCATCACATGTAAAACATTTCTAACTCTCGACATTAATATCATCTCATGGGTTCATACGCATAAAGGCCCAGCGGTGGACACTTTGGGCTCGTGCGGTAATCTTGCTCCCCAGCATCGGTGGATCAGACCATCTTAATGGCCGTGCAGACTGTCCCCAGCTATGTTTTCGGTGAGCGTCCTCAGCTGTCGTCATCGATAACAGTTTCAATTATCCTTAAACGGCTTTGTGCAGCAGGCTGACAGCTGTCACCAATTAAACTGAACTAATGTATTACTTGTCAGTGGTTATCCAACTATAACCACTGGATTACATTTTGTCTTAATTAATACTCTTTTCACATTGTAGCGGCGCTTCTTTTAACACCAACGTATCTGCTGCTAACCTCCCTCTTTAAAATAACCTTGTCTTCACACCTTTAAGTTAAATAGTCACATTTGCGTTATTAAGCTATTTTCGTTTTACGCATGTGTGTGGCAACAACTTTTTTTGATGATTAAGGAGCTTGTGTTGCATTAAAGAGATTAAATGGAAGCAAATGATACCACTGTCAACACAAACGGAATGAGACATCTTTTGCACATATTGGCTAAATTTTAAATCATCTTGTTAAAACAACCAAGAGCTCCACATAATAGTCCTGAATAATAGCAGCAAAGAATTAATTTTCTCCTTCTGGCTCCAGATCGCAGCACAACGGCTCTCCCGCTTCCCTCATTCAGCATGATGTTAACTTAAATATCAATTGTTCTTACTTAAGGAGCAGCTTTTTCTTCACAGTGCTGCTCGGCAGCTTGTTAGAGGACTGCAAAACAAGGCAGTGTGTGCGCCGCAGTAGCCTTGAGTAATGAACGCCGCAGATGCCTATTAAAAATCTATTCGTTGCCTCGTGCTGATGTCCGGGAGCACCGCGGCCCGTCGATAACAGCAGTCATCGCTGAGTGAAGGTGATCTGAATCTGCCGGGATTCCAAACAGCCTCTTTTACGGTGTTGACTTTTGCCTTACAGAGGTGAGTTTGTACTATAGAAAGGAGCCTCTTTTAAATATTCATGACCCTCCAAAGATCGAATCAGACATGTTAAAGTAGGAGGAAGTAGGAGGCTCTGGGTATAAGATATTTTATCTCCCATCTTGCCGAGGAACAACTCGGGATCACACTTGGTGGAGCTGGAAGAGATTGGGGGGGGGGAGGACGTGTGGTCCACCTCGGGCAACACGCTGCCGCTGTGACCCGACTTTGAATAAGCAGCCGACAGATGGATGGATTGAAAGTGCAGCGAGAACTTTTAAAGTTACATTTGTACTTTTGCACTCTTTGGACTGTGGGAGTAAAACCGTACAAGCACGGGGAGAACGTGGAAACGAGAGATTCGAACCGATGACACTGTCTGAGGCGGTGATGTCAATTCTTTATTACGGAATCAAACCTAATTTTTGATGCTATTTATTACTATCTATTACTTTTTAGCAGTGTACTCACAACTTTTATGAACACTTCCACTGACAGACTTGTAGAAAACAATGAGTTGTCCACATAAGTCAGCACGGCAGGCATACGCAGTACATGTCGTTCTATCTGGATTTACCCTCAAAACATTTGGTTTGCCAAAAACGATAATGCTGCACCTCAACTGAGGCGGGTTTTTATTAAGTTTTTTCTCAAGAGAGTTGGAGCACATTTACGCTTCATCCCACAATTCCGAGTGGAAATTGTCTGGAGAATATCCGTCTTAAATCTATGCTGTACCCAAGGAAAATAAAAAAAAAATGAGGCTTTATTCACAGCCGGTGTGCATTTCACATAAACCAGTCAAGTGATGTCAGTCATTCTCCTGTTCCAGCTGTCACTGCTGTAGTTTCTCCTACTGGGATAAGCTTCTCAGAACTCAGAACGCCATAAGCCTTGAAATTGTTTAGTAAAAAACAAGATAAAAAAAAAAAGTGCATTTCTTCACAGGACGTGCAGGAAGACATGGAGGTCTGAAAACGACACTGACGTGTCTCATCTGCACACGCTCACGTGGGACCAGCTCATGAATAAGCGACATGTGAGCGAGCATGTGGGAGACGGAGGTTAGGAGATAGCGGCAACTCGCCCCGTCTGCGCCGCTGCCAGGAAGAGCAATGAACTCTTTGGCTTCTTTGGAGTGCGACCGGCGGCTCGCTTGTGAAGCTCCCAGGAGCTGTGCTCCATGTGTGTTTGAGTTCGAGTGAGTGAACAAGCAGCCAGAGATAGCCTGTCGGGCTCTAGCAGAGTGAGATGAGGACCAGCCACGGGATGGGATTTGGTCTTCCTTTCACCTTTGATTCAGTAATTGAGGGCTAAGATTGGGAGGGAAACTGACAGGCTTCTGGCCCTCAAGGGCTAACCCCTAGCCTCCCAGAATCCACGCGCATGGATTCATTCCCAGAACCCTCAGCCTAGATCGGGCCCGTACATTTCTCATTTAACAGAGAACAGGAACAGAGAGATGAGTTCATTGTTATCTGCTTGCTTGGGGATTGTCTGAGGCTATACTTACCACCTGGCTGTGTTCTTCAGCCAAAGTCAAAGAACAACTTCCCGAGAACAAATGTACCTGCGAAGACAGAAGACACGTTAAAAATAGATCCAACAAATGGAAAATTTTACACTTGTTTACCGTGTTAACTCGTCCTCCGTCTGTCCCGTTCAACGTTACGCTACTTGAGACGACGGTTCAAACACCAGCAGATGTTTGAATTACCAGTGTGAGCAGAAGGCAAAGGCCACCCAGGGAGGATGCCAGGACTGGTTAAATGATAATTTATTAATGTTTAATAGGCTCAATATATGCACATTCACCGTCTGAGTTGATTTTACAAAGTACAGCTGAGGCTAATGAGGCTAATGATGTTAGTCATAAAGAGTATTAGACATTTTAATTGTCAGTGGGCTTCTCAAAAAGTTCAATACACATCAACGTACAACAAACACTTTGGCTCTAAAATAATAACACTGTCATATTATTGGATATACTGTATGTAAGAGGTTGGGGGCTCAGGTATAAAACACAAAATGTCAATGAACAACTCGGACGCCATGACACAACATGTTCAAAGACACATACTAGGGATAACACACAAAACATCAAAATTAGACATAAAATAATATTGCAAAGACAAGATTTTTAAATTCACATGTAAAATTAGTAGACACACTAAATGCAAGAAAAGGTGGGGGGGGGCAGACAGGAGACATCATTACAGCAGAGCGATGCTGTAATTTAGGCCTTTTAGCAACATTCCACAGCACATTCTCACATTCATGATCGTTGCTCTTTAAAACATCACGAAAGCAGGCAGGATGATGTTTTTCTAATATTATGTTCAATAATCAAACTCCCACAGTAGGAGAATGTTCTGTACGTTCACGCTTTAATGGCTGAAGGTAGAAAGCCAGAACTCAGAACTACCTTTTGCTTCATAATGGGTTATATTTGCTTAAAAATAGCACGTAAACTCAGATCAAACGCCGTGATTCACCGTATAAAACACGTCATGTGCTCTAATGTGCAGGTATGCTGGCAAACCAGATGAATCCAAAGGTAGCTTTGAAGGCACAAGGCCTGCAGCACCCTCTAAGTATGATTGACAGCAGCCAAGCCTGACATATTAGTGTCATATTCGACTGTCAGAAGAATATTTGCAGTCACATAAGCTGTGGATTTATCCATGCCTAATTTAAAGACTCTCTCAGAGGAAAACCTGAATCAGGTCAGATAAAAATATATTGAAAGCAACTCAAGGACAATATTTTTAACCATTTGTTAATACGTGCAACTTGCTGCCCCGCACGGAAGAGGATTTGTTTAAAAAAGTCGAGAAGACTGTCGGAGGTTTGTCAGCACGGAGAGACCAAATCCGTCCTGACACTCCGGTATTTCCATAGATGGCACTGTTTCATAGCGGAAGAGACGGAGCAGCTCTTTGCTGCCCAGAAACAATGATGCAGCAGCAGACCTCAGCTCGACGGGAGTATGATGTCATACTGTGATAAGCCTGGACCCAAAGATCCTATGAAACATGACGTGTAGTTGAAATTCTATTTATACTAACGTTAAAAACACACACTGAAGCACATTATTCACTCTTTCACTTTGTTCCACTCAAGCATTCGCATATGTTGATGTTTTTAATAATGCATGTGCAGTAAACCTTATGAATCCTGCGTCAGAACCGCCTACTGTAGGTGTGGGGAAATAATTACTTTCCTCTCGTGAGGCTCCGTAGAGGGAGGAAGTGGGTGTGACGACTCAGGAGTCTGGCTGGTGTCTGGACAAAATGCCTTTGTGAGTCTGCAGTGTTTATTAAATGCTCCTCTGTGTTGACTCCTAACTTTGGCGTATCAGTCTCGATTTAATTTTGATTGCACAGAATGGCTGTAGAACAATTTTAATCATGGCGCAACTGATTTATTTTATGTGTTACTGTCTCTGGATGAAGATAATTGGGTGTGAACTGTTTGCATAAGGAACCTCAAGGCCGACTGCTTCACTTTACTTACTTTGACTTTACTTTTATCCCTTTGCATTGTTGGACCAACTCGCATATTCTGTATTTTTGAGCATGATAACGGGCTAAAAAATAATACAGACTCCATGCTGACATTAGCATTTAGCTCAAAGCACCATCTCTGTAGTCTCGATAGTCTGCAAAACCATCTACCTGTTACTGTGGTGGTCTCCCTCATCTTCCTAGAACTGCTCTCTCCATAGGGTCATGGACTGAAGAAGCACGTCCTTCAAGTCGTCTAAGCCGTGGGTTGGGGTCTCCGCAGGTCTCGCTTTTTTCCCAGCACATGCCACAGATGCCGGAGCGGACTGATTCCTGTGGAATTTGGACACAAGGCTACAATGTCACGTTCCTCAAACATTTCCTTAACAGGCGCTTTCTCCTGCTGACAGAGGCCGCCGCTGCCGTGGGTAAACACTGCCGGCGCGAAGGGGTGTGTTTGGTCTGCGACAATGTTTGGGTAGGTGGCACATGTCAGCGCATCATCCACCTGAATGTCAGGACCTGAGCTGCTTCACTAGAGACTTGTCAAAATCGCTCGGGTCCACACAAGCGGCCTTTCAACACACCCAGTCTCGACCCTTCACAGGTGGCTTTGCGACAAGATCATCAGTTATTCACTTAACATGTCAGTGGTTGTATTGTTGCGGCTGATTGGTGGATCACAAAAAAAAAATGATGAAAATAATAAAATATACAATTTTGCCAAGGTCATTTAAACATAGCAGTAATAACGTTTCTTTAATGGAACTGATGCACAAACAAAGGTGCAGAGCAGCGTCTGTTGGCCGGTGGAGGCATCTACTGCTCTGTGTGACGCTCAAATGTGAAAGAGCTTGTCCCCACCTTCACCAACATGGCGACTCTGAGCAAAGCATTTCGTTCACCCTTTTCTTTTGGAGCTTCCAGCTGTGAGAAGCTCCGTTTGATCTGAGAAGTTCAAGTGTGGGAATGTGAACGAAGGTGAAGCGGGGCATCGGTGCTGAAGGAGTCGGCATGCTGAGCCAAACTTAACAGGATACGTCGAGGTTACACACACACACACACACACACACACACGCAGAGTAAGCACACGATCCAGGGCCGTATCAAACACGCAGGACCTGGGGACCCTGACTTGCATACATTGTGATGTAGTGCCGCGCTGTCAATCAGCTGCCCTTCAGCTCTTTGATTGGAGGAACAAAAAGACCTCCGGTGAGCGGGCTGATGACTGATTATGCATGACAATAACATTTCAAAAGCATCGCGCCTCCTGAATATGACAAAGCAAAGTGTTGAGTGTGAGCTGCTGCAATTCCCAAACTACTTTCGACTTCAACCAAGTGCTGCAAAACTACAAAACGCAATACCTCATTGATGCTTCAACTATTGATGTCCTCCTGTCACCGGTCCACTGTGTACCCTCATCATCCATCACCAGTTCCTCCTCGTCTCTTTTCTTTCTCCTTACACCTGTACTCTTTACAAATGAGCTCCCAGGATGCAGCCTGTCTATCCCACCGCTATCAGCCATTCCACACTATTCTTCACAGTTGAGCTAAAGTGTTGGCTCAGATAAAACAGCTCTATGTCTGAGCGCGGCGGTAAGATCGATAACCAGGACGGATATAAATGCAGATCAGGATTTTGCTTCACTGTGAAAATGAGAGGCAGCACAAACGAAGGCAAACAAAGGGCAGTTAGCTCCAGCTGAACCTGAAAGAACTCGTTGTTTTTGCACATTTTCCAATCAGAATTGCAGATTAGACGTTTTTTACATCTTTCAGAGAGAGAGAGAGAATAAAAAAAGCATCTGAACAAATAGTCACGTGGGTTTCACACACCTAACAGGTCCACAGGTCTGAAGACAGAGCTGTTTAAAAAGCACAGAATATGCGACTGGATGTGACCTTGCGTGTTTCCGCGCCAACATGCAGACAATCGTACTTTGGAGCTTCTGTAGTGACCAATTTGGAAGCAGCACCAGACTGACACCGAGGTGTAAAATGCAGATGTCTGAGGTGTGAAAATCTTTCCTGGCAGGGTGCCCCCCGCGGTGTTTGGTGTTACGCACACTTTTCCTCACACTCACAAATGGTGCCAACTCCCAAAATTGTATTCACGTTAGAAAGAGAGAGCAAAGTTTAAGGTGGAAATAAATGCCAATAAACAGTCTGAAGCAGGTGGTGGTGCTCGCTCGTGCCGAATCTCACCTCATTTTGCTCTTGTTCAGACATAAAGTCCGTCCACGTACAAATACGTTTAGTTTTTGTCAAAGAAAACAAGCACAACGTTGGTTATTCATATTTCATGTTTTATGTCTTCAGATCAAGACGTTATTTTTACTGTGGCTTTCTTATTTTTATAATTGTCCTAAAACAACACTTACCCATGAAAAACATGTGTTTCATCTTAGACCTGCTGTTGGACATAGTTGTGGACAGAAATAAGACGATTTGTGGCTCCTATGACACTGAGGATTCAACACATAAACATCATAATTCAATGCTAGACAACATTTAAAGGAATAGTTAAGAATCTGTGAAGCTGGTCCACATGCTTCTAAAATTCAATTGATTTCTTCTTTACTGCTACAGCGTCGATGCATATTCAAACCTCTACAGATGATCTAAAACACAGCTAAAAGGCAAAAGTCACATCCGCGTTTATGTCTCAGTAGGTTCTGACAATCTATTGCAGCTTTTCTTTGTGCACAGAAATATTTACATGTTATTATCTAAATCCAAACAGAGTCTTTCTCAGTCAATGCTGAAATTATCCACAAAAGGTCCAACGATAACTGTATAGCTCATTAAGAAAAGTCATTTCCAGATTGCGTTGGTGCACAGAAGATGAAACCGCTATAGCCGTGTCCACCGTAACCAAGCTGCCGTGCGGAGCGCCTCAGGCCACAGAAAGCAGCGTGCTTTTTTTCTGAATGAGCACAATTGGACAATCATTAGCCATCATTAGCTGCTGCGCGTTACCGCCAGCGTAGCAGATGGGCGTGGTGCCACCTCATTGACACGGCAGATCACGGCTTTGATGGAGCAACCTAACCTGTGTCCCTGTGTCCTACAGCACTTGGCACAACCTGCTCATTAGCAGGTCCAAGGGTCCAAACCTGCCATCTGTCCCAAGGCTAAGGTTCAGAGGGGCCCCCACTGTGCCCCATTGCACTCTCTGCGGCCCTCCCGCTCGAGATGCCAAGGAGCAGAAGGTGACATTCCAACTTTCTGTCTCTCTTGCTAAAACTCCAACTCGGCTCGGCCACAGGTTGGGGTTTATTCTGAGAAAGCGTCGTCGCCGCGCCACCAGCGACTACAAAAAACAGGTGGAGAGAGTTTGCTCGCGTCTGTCTGCTTTGTTTACAGTGCGAAGACGGAGCAGGGGAGAGTGCATCTGCGCGAGAGTCTCAAATCAGGCAGCATCTGGCTTTGAACGCCTCACTGTGGGTTTTTGCGTGCGCACACACACGTCTGCTTGTACAGCCAATGGCGGTGTGTGCAAGGACGGGCGGAGAGATGCTCCAAATAAACAGCTTCCCACCCCCCCCCTCTCTTTTCCCTAAAACCCTTTTTTTTTTTTTTTTTCCGGCGGGGTACTGACACTTGATAGAGACGTACAAGTCTAGCTCAGCATGACAATGCTCACTCCTCTCCTCTGAAAGTCACACAGAAAGACCTTAAGAGAGAGAGAGAGAGAAGAAGAAGAGGATCAAGAGAGGTGGGAGGAAAGAGTGAGAGACGGGAGACGGTGGCGCATCTCTGCTGTCAGAGCCCGGAGCCCGACTCGCACCGGCGTTCATCTCATGTGTCACACAGACTGAAATTAGGATGGGCTCTCACAGTCATCAATCAGCGGCGCACACTTCGCAACTGTTGCAGCCATAAATGAATTTCGCCATTTAATCACTTTTAATCTCCCTCCGCCACAGGTACATCCGCTCTTGACTAGACTTAATCTGAAAATAGATTTTATAAAAGAATGTAAGTAATGTCTTTAAAGGCTGTTAAGGAAAAGTCCAATTTCTTTTCGACACTCCATTACATCTGATAGGGTTATCCATTTGTTTTCAATCACAGTAATGAAAGATTTGAATGCAGTAAAAAAAAAAAAAGAGGTAGAGAGGAGAACAATCTGTCCTTATGGACGTCTTTTCGCTTTGTTGGCATGCGCAGGAAATATAGTATGTCCTGCTAAATCACAGCAGCACTATCTGCAATATAAACTACATTAAGGAGCTTAATACAAACACTGACATATTGATTATGTAGCACAAGTGCAGTAAAGATTTCACAGCAGAGTAAAAGTTTATATTCCATTAGCTACACAGGTAATTGATTACACACCATGTCATATAACGTCTCCTGAGCAGTGTACGCACAAAGGTCGGCTGCAGTTCTGCTGGTAAGGCTGAAGTAGGGGTCAGTGGTTCGATCCCCGGTCCATCCTGGCTACATGTCGAAGTGTCCTTGGCCAAAGACTGAACCCTAAGTTGATCAGGTTCAGGTGAGCACGTTGAATGGCAGCCACGACCTGTGTGTGTGAGTGTGTGTGACTGGGTGAATGAGAAGCAACATTGCAAAGCGCTTTGGATTTCACCACTGACAAAGGTGACACACTTGTGAAACTACAATTGTAGTTCTGACCGGAGACACTAGGGGCCAGTAAGAGAACATCTGATCACACCAACACCAGCACTTGTGTCCTGCCACTGCAGACGGTAAGTTCACCCGAGACACGCCACGTCCAGGGTGATTATCTGAAACACACAAAGACACACCGCGACGACTGCTCTGCTGATGGGTAGTAGGTATAAGTTATTGTCCGGCTCAGTTCATAATCTCATAACAACGAGAGCAGAAATATATACGGCGTCTGCCTTAATGTTTATGTCGCTCTGCGCTGGAGCATAAAGCAAACCTTCCTCGCAGGTATCTCCGGCAGCCCTGCAGAGGGATGTGATGATTTCAGGGGGACTGTGCAGTGAAGGAGGAGGGGACATAAAACATGGCATTAATGTTGTGTGTTGCAAATGACTCCACCTTTGATTCCCCTCCAGTGAGCATTCAACACAGCCACCTCTTCTGCAGTTTTTTTTTTCCCTGTGGTGACAAACTGTGGCCATATATGTGAAGTTTCTATAGCAACCGGCAGGAACTCATCAGTTAATTTCCCCATTGGCTGTCAGACAAAGAGAGAAACGCACACAAACATACACAGACAACAAAGAGGTTGACTTTGCTTCAGTTTACTCAGCACAGTCTAACGTTAGGTCACGTCGATCTAGGATCTCAAACGTCCTTCGTAGCATCCGAGCAGGAAGGGAAACGACAGCGATCGGAGCAAAAGTTGGAAAACACGTTTTTTGGACAGGCGCCTGGAGGAAGCAACGCCGCAGTTCTAACCTCTTCCCTCAAAGTGCACGAAGAGGACAATAATGAAAAACAGGAGCTGGAGTGCAGAGGACAGGGCACAACCTGCCTTGTTAATGTCTCTGTGACAGCAGGAGACGCCTAATGTGGGTGGAACACACACGGCCTCGGCATTGATGGGCATTCGAGGGGGCCGCTCACACGGCTGGAAATCCGGCAGCTTTTAGGCTCTGACTGTGGCTCTAGAGGTCTTTGGAAATGTCAATCATGTGCCCTTGGACCCACACGCTGGGATCTGGGCTTCACAACTCAACCCGGCCCCGCCGTTCTGTTGCAATCAACACCTCTGCAATCACGTCCTTTCCTTATTAAGTCATATTAATTCGGAGAATCTTGAAAGCCTTGATGAAGTGACCTACAAGTGAAGTTGTTCAAATCCTGCCTTTGAAAATCATGAGGGGACTGTTATACTGAAGAGTAACTTCCAAAGCTTCAAAAACACAATCTGACATTTGTGCAAATTCATTTATTGGCTTTGTCACACACCTGCATCGGATATCTTTTTACACTATTTGTCTGGTGTTGTATGCACCCAAGTCTGCAGCTTATCTTTGTGAACATTACGGTAATTTGGGTTGTATATTAAACTACTTATTATATCACCAAGGCAAACTACTTTTATGTAAAGTCATTTACCTTTTCCTTACATTATATAAAAAACAAACAAAAAAATCCCACAGTCCAGATTACATGACGCCACGGAGCCTGACGTCAATACTTCTGCTAGATGTCACTAACCTTCCTCGTGTTTTGCTCTAAATAATTACTGTTTGCCAAAACCTGCTAAAACCATAACTATGATGATGGCTGAAAACTTGAATTCTGTGTCTGTGATATCATTTGGTAAATTGAGGAGCTGCAGCAATCGGACAGTCAGCTTATCTTAGCATAAAACTAGGAACAAGGGGAGAAGAAGAAGCCTGGATCTGTCTGAGGGTGACACTGTGTGTCTAGCTTGTCAACTGCCATTTTGTATCGCTTGTGTTAAAACCCTAAAATCTACATGTAAAAACCCTGGGTTGTCAGACTAAGGAGTTAATTTCAATTAATTAATCACAGAAAAAAATAGAACGATGGTTAGTCATGGAAAAAAATGATTTTCTGTGTCAAATCGATGTGCAGACCACACAATCTGCTGCGCGAGTCTGAGCTTAAAGCCAAAAGAGAAAAACAAAAGTAAAAATAACATTTTCCGTGGTGCTTGAGAAACTGATTGGATGATTTTGTTTATTTTCTCAGCATATTAGTCATATTTGTACTTGTTATGGTCATTTTTGAACAGTGAAAAGACAAGTTCAGATTCTGAAACAAAAGACACGTTGAACTCTAAAGTCATTGTCAGTCATCTCTTAATTCACTCATCTGTCCAAATTAATGTGAACTGAAATATCTTCAAATACACTCAAAGCACAAATTGGTGTATTTACAATTAATTGATATGAATTAATCTCAGTGTGTGTCATTTGACAGCCCTAGTAAAAACCTCAAGCTGTTGTAGAAGTTACGTGTCAGTTACATATTTCTGCTCTTGTTGCCTGAGATATGAGAATGGTATCGGCCTTCTCATGTTAATTCTGACCCCAGATGATGATCCAGTATGTGTCTATTGATAATCTAGAAAAAAAAGAGGTGACATTTTGTTTTCGGTCCATCATCTTCTGGAAACTCTATAATTTATCAGTAATTATAAACAGAGTAACGGCTGTTCAGAAGTGCTTTTAGAGAATGTCTCAGACATAAACGAGACACTGTAAAACTTGAGAAAAGTTGCTGCTGGGCTGAAATAGCTTAAAAATAATAATCCAAATGGAGCCCAATATTTGTTGCCTTATTGATTTTGCTCTGCTGTTTATTTTTATGAGCTTTCCCATTTTCCTGCATGTTGACAAGAAGAAACATTAATCTGGCTGTGTATAATCACTGAAACATCTATTTGATTTCCCATATATGGCCTAAAGTAATATGATTTATTACAGCTCAATAATTTTATCTACGTCTGTAAACATTTTAAAACATCAGTCTGCCACTTGTCGTAACAGACACAGCCTAATAAGTTCAGGTAGAGCCGCATGGACATTGATTTGCAGCTCTAATAAACAGCAAAGCTAAATGCTTGTGCCAAAGTTATTGCTGCTTGGTATGCTGAAAGCTGGAAATACAAGCATCCAATGTTAGGTATGAAATTTTAATATTGGATGCTTAACCAGAGAATGTTGTGCAGGTAATAAAAATGTTTTTCCGTTGCTGACCAAGGACTAGACTCTGGCAAGACGGTAACACAACATCCGCAGTTTGAACTTTTATCGACACCAGGACACCGGGGAGCCTGTTTGAGGCCTGAAAAACCAACAGTGTTTGTCTTCATCGCACTTTCTACAGCAAACAACAAGTTCAGCCGAACATCACGAACGATGTGCATTCTCATAATTCAACGGCTTCTTCTACTCGACTGCGAGGACATAATTCACCTCGTGAGTTGTTATTGCTCCATTGTCCTTGTTGGAGTCAAAGCGGAGGAAAAATAAATGAATTGTTGCCATAGTGTTTGTGAAGGAAGATGAAATGGACAATTTTAATGAACAGCTCAAATAAAGTATATGTACAAACACAAGCAAAAAAAAAAACATTAACTTTTCATTCTTCCATTTTTCGCCTCGAGGTCGACTCTAAAGTTGACATGCCGTATTTATGCTGCATAACTCCAGCTGTTTACTAATGTAAACACAGTCCTTCATAACGTCAGAAACCCCAGTTAGTAAAAGGTTGTAGTTCCGTCATTTATCTGCATGATTGTTCTCAAACCGGAGCTCCCTGAAAGCCGGCTGGATTTCCAGGTACGATGAGCCTTTCACATTTCACAAAGTGCTCTCTTCCTCCTCCTTTTGCCTGGGAAACGGCCTAATATAATCATATCCAGCCATGACAGTACTTCAAGCCAGGCAGAACAGACAGGACTAAAATGGCATCAATAATATTCTGGCGGAAAGGGGCTTGGAGGGAGGGGGGGGGGGGGCAGGAAAGCTTCTTAAACTTTTACATAAAATTCCAAACAATTTCATCAGAGTCTCGTTCGGATGGCTCGGTCACGCCAGGTAAAAGCTTTGACACTGTCACCGCCACATCATAATATAAACTGCATCGGCCTGCTTCCGCCTGTGTGGCCGTGACACCGCCATCTATATCTTTTTGATTGCGGATGGGACCTGCCACTCAGCGCCGCCCGCCACCTGTCAATCACATGTTTCGCCGACACATTAATGACCCTCATTATATTGTGTGGCCATATGGCGCGGCGCGGCGAAAGCAGATTGCACGAGCGACAAGGCCGAGCTCCTGGTCACCTCTCTTAGAATCTCATCGCCGTGGTTACACTGACAGAGGAAATATGGCTGCGGAGCTGGGGGGCAACCGTAATGGACTCTTTGCATCTGCTTCGGAATGTCAGCCCACATGTCCCCTTCTGTCCAGCAGGAGCAGGAGAACGAACACCGGGCGGAGTCGAGTAATGGCCCTGTGAGGGCGGGCGGGAACAAAGAACGGAGAGTCACAGTGAACTTCTAACCCTTGAAACATCAAAAGTGTCCATCATGTGACAATAATTTGTGTCTTGCGTGGGTTCTGCAATCAGAAAATAAACCCGCAGAAGGTAATTCCATCAAACACGGCACAGGAATTAACCTTCGGTATCACCATGGCCTACAGAGAAGATTAAAAACACACTGCCCGTGTATTCGTGCAACTTTAACTGCTTTTACAATTGTGGCTCATCTTCTTCTGGCAAACCTTGAAAAAGTTTTTCTTCCTGAAACATAACTCACACATTCCTACATGTTCTTTTATTAAAGTACCCTGTCGAGTGGCCTCCTACTCACCTTTCTTATAGACTTTTTAAGAAGTAGTCGAGTGGTTTAGAAAACACGGTTATTCACTCTCTCAATGGAAGTTCAATGGAAACATCGATAGCATTCTTCAGCCTGCATGTAATTATGTGTTATTCATCTTTTTATTTAAAATTTTACATTTCGAATTGAAGCCATTGAGTTTGAAATGATGGTTGATTAAAGCAAAATTAAACTGTTAAACAAACTTGCTTTACTATTTTTGGGACTAACACGAAGAAGAGAAGAAGTTCAAGGGTGCTGACAGGAAGTGTCCCGGAAAACGATTTCCCAGTAATGCTTTGCTTCTTGGATATATTTTCTTGTTTCTTGTCTCCATTAACAATCATGAAAACACCTCGTGAAGCGGGAATCAGGCTCATTGGCAGCACTGGTAAAAATGACCTGCGCTAAGTGACTTCCTGCTCTCAAGAGGCTTTTTCTTTGTGTTGCCACCGATTTAATGAGCTTCATTATTATCCATCTGAAGCAGCTTCCTCATTCACCGACATGTGTAAAAACCATACGCTCGCTTTAACTACCTATTCTAAGGTTGATTTTTATTTTGATATTTGTGTGGGGAAAAGATGCAAATTGTGGCTGGTTGAGCTGTTCCAATTCTCTGATTAGCAAGACTCGCATTTAATCATTTCCAAAATATACCTCAATTAGCCATTTTAAAACAAATATTGAAAATTAAGATTTACAAGGAGCTATTTATTTAGTGGCAGAAAAAATCCGATGAACGACTTAATGAGACATCAGGTTGCCTTTACTCTTGAATGCACTTCATGATGCCACCAGAGAGTTTATATTTAGATCATTGCTCAAACATGAGATATTTGTGACTCTCTGCTTTCAATGTATTCAGCTGAGGTGGGAAGCTGGAGGACGGGAATCGAAGCTGCTGCAAACACAAACAACAAGCTGCAAATTGTGAGAGCCAATACATGCATGTGTCGCAGAGCCCAGAGCCATCGAGCTCAGTTCAAGGTAACGTTTGACAACTAAAGTGGTCGGGTTAGTTCTACCACAAATGAACATAAAAATGTGGTTTCGGTTGAGTCTGAAAGGCAATTAATTACCAGTTATAATTTAAAACCAATATGTTGCTAAGACAGGATGTGTGGTACAGTTTTACAGATTTGCAGACCAGAGAATGGTTTTTACGTCTACTCAAACTACGCTTAACCACTCAGACTCAACGAGTCAACAACAAAAAGCTAAAGCCACTCACTCAAGCAGAGCATCTCCGCTCAGGCATCGTGTTTCTTTATGGGTTTCAGATGGAGAACGCTTCGGGGGGGGGGGGCGGGATGTGCTGAATCCAAAAAGTCCACACTCGCCCGGACTTGCTGACTTGCGGGGCTTTGCAGGGGAGTTAGGGCAGGCCTCTGCCAAAATTCATCTAGTCTGCAAGAGCTCTCATGCGAATATGTGGTGTGTGGCTCTGTGTGGACTTCCTGTAAACTGTACTAGCGAGATTTCTCACAGTTCGCTGCTCTGCTGATGCAATCATGAAAGACGAAAGGTGACAGAAGCTTTTCTTGTCTTTGGAGTAAGTCTTGGAACGAGGTCTTTAATTCCCTGCGAAAACGTCAGGGAACTAATACCGTCCATCTGCTGTAGGTCTGTCAAGTGTAAAAGAATTAAGCATGTTGAGTCACTGAGTCTGTAGTACGAGCATTATTGCTACAGGAAGTGTGTGTGTGTGTGTGTGTGTTTGTGTGGTGTCATTTAGGAGGTCACATGAAGGGTGTTGCTTTGAACAATGGTGGGAATGACAAACCTATAGAGCAGGGGTGTCCAGAGTCTGTGGAACTGAGCCAGAACATCGATGGCACATGACTTCCTTCTTATAATGGAAGGTGGGGGCGACTGTGGCGCAGGAAGTCATCCACCCACAGCTGTTGGTTTGATCCTCGGCTCCTCTGGTCCACTGGCCATTTAATATTTTTGGCCCCCCAGCACCATCCAACATAACTGAGTGTGTCCAAGTTTGAGATTCATTTCAGCTTCTCTTGTCACCGCGGGGTGGCAGCACCATCCGACAGCACTGTCTGGATAAACGTGGCGCTGAGTGTGAGAAAGAAAAGGCTTGAACGTAAAATCAGTTGGGATTACAACACAGACGACGTCTTCCTGCTACAGGTAGATCATTTTTTCATGGTTACCGCAGTTGAACGTTGACAGCGAGGGCAGATGCCGTCAAGAAAAATGGAAATTACAGAATTTTTTCCCCGAAAGCCGCAAAGGAAACGTAAAGCTTGTTCGTAACCACATATTTGTGTGAGCAAACATTCTCTGTTATGAACTTGAAGAATTGCTTGAGATCCAAACTAACTGACTGCCTCCTACTGGATGTGACATTTTACGCATCCTGAGCACTGCTCTGAAAGCTGATCTCCAGCTTTAACTGCAACTTTTACAGTAGAGTAAGTGACCTGTATCAGTCCCCTGAAAGTCATAAATTATATTTTATTAGTGGTACAGGGTTTTGAATTTGTGACTCAAAGATTTGTCGGCGAGTTGGTTTTACAGTCGTTTAACTCACTACAACAAACTCTGGATTTCAAATCTGTACGTATTTCCAACAGTAACATCAATTAGACCCAAAACGTGGTTAGAACTGTTCACTTGGACTTAAGTAAAATGTCAGTTGTCGACACTGGTGATGTCCGGATGTCATTTGACAGCTTCACCGAGCACTTTTGGACACCCCTGCCCTAGAGGGTTTGTTCTTAGACTGCAATTCCAAAGTTACAGATGTTGGGTTTGGTGTTGGATCATTGGGACTTTACTGTCTAACAGAAGCACGAAGAGGCTGGTGATGAAGTGCTAAGAGGAGGTAAACATCCCGACGTATCAGAAGTTGCTGTCCATTGATTCCTTTGACTGTTTCGGCTCCTCTCGGTCTTTGTGAGCGGCCTCCACCAGGCCTCACCGCCTGCGCATCCAGAAGCCGGACATTTGAATTCAACAATGCGACGACGGCAGCAATGGAAGCCCGCAGAGCGTGGAGCAGCAAGCCGAAATGTGCTCTTTGACTAAAGCTGTTAAGCCTCTGCAGATCGATTGGCTTGGCCTTTTACTGGCACTGTACACACACGCGCACCACACAGTGGGACGTTGTTCACTCTTGCCAATACATGCATGAACAGAACCTGGTGCAAACGCATCCCAGACGACAGCTAACAACGAAATGCTTCACTGAGGCACCCAATACAACTCTACTCGTTGCTATGGCTACCATTCAACACTCTAATCACCGCTCGTTAATCACTTATAAGTTGAAATGTCCTGGTCCAACTCAAGCCTCCTCAGGATCGCTCTATAAAGATCACGACATCGTCCATTCCACACTGTCCACGACAGCACGAGACGACCGCGTCAACGCTGGCTTGTGTCACATTTCGAGCGGGATCTCACAAAGACACGAGGCTCATTCGAGGGGTTTGTCGGGCTGCTGTAGCGTTTTGAAGGTCAGCCATTTTGTGTGTCCTTAACATTTTTTTTCCCTGATGCAGCGAAGTATAGTCACGGTAAACATATGTATCTCTTTCTTTTTAGCCGACTGTGCTTATCTGAGAGAGTGCAGGGTGCTGATACTGTTAGTTTTCAAGCTGTGGCACCCCATTCAGATCTGGCTTTAAAGAGGGGGGCCTCTGTCTTCCCTACTTTGTATTCCGGCGACAGTAAGGTCAAATCGCATTTGAAAAGGGACGGAAAAATATATTGAAAATAGAATCAAATCCCTCCTGCATTTGGGGAATTGACACAGGAGTTAGCAACAGGCTGCCAGTCTGCGTTTCTTAAGGAGGCTCCAGAGCGAGGAGACGGCGAGGCGGCACTTCATGTGTGGCCATGACTCGCTCCATCGAAATAAAAGCCTGGGTGAACGTCCTGTGCTCAATCAAGCTTTGCTGATCAGTATGCACCTGCAGGCAGATGTGTGTGGTGCATTAATGGGTTCGTTCCTGGCTTTCTTTTTAACCCCCGGCCCTCCGCTGCATAACAATTCCACTGAAAATCGAACTTTGTTTTTACCCTAAGTTTTCACATACTGCCGCGTGCTGCGCGTCGACCCACCGCCCGTGATTCTCTTCAAATAAGCACAGATCACAACCCTAAGTAACCCATTCGTCTTCCCGTTTATTTACTCCCTGCTTTACGCTTCCACAGTCAGCTGCAGTTTGATAACAGTGCCATAGCCACAGATTTAAGCATCTGCTCATGCTCCCAGAACAAGTCTGGGCGAAGCTGTTGGGTCATAAAACCCTGTCAAAGTGAATAATGAGGCGGTCTCTGAGGCTGAATGTGTGCCAGACCAGGTAGGTGACGTGCTGAGGGCAAAGCATGCTGGGAGCTGCGTGATTCTGCCGACAAGCTCAGCGGCGCTTTGTCATCTGCCAAGTAGGCTTTTGTGTGCGCTCTGAAGGGTTTGAGCTGTCAGCGAATCGGGGGAAGTCGAAACCCTTCATGATGTCAGATAAACACTGGGAGTGGTGTAGCATGCCCGGCTACAAAACAGATTGCAAAGTGCTGGGAGGCATTAGGAAGACGGCGAAAAGAAACAGCCGGGCATGAGAATGTCTGGGCCGTGAACTCTCCTTCGGTTTTGTTTTCCCTCCTTTTACTCCCCTTTCCCGTCTTCCAGCAACCTCGTTGGCAGACCGAGCCTCTTCACCAACCCATTAGACAGCGCGGTTTTGAAGCGGCGAGAGGCAGCGAGAGCCCGCTCGTTATTTCTCCTCTATTGTCAACGAGATCACTGGTGCCCTTTCAAGCGAGTGCATCACTTTCCAGACAAGATTACATACAGAGTCACGATCGGCGTTGAGACTTGAAGACACTCTTTAATGGACAAGACAATATGATGTAGCACACCCAACTAGATGACAGAGGAGGATTCTGTGTGGATAAAGGAGACACAGGCAGCTGTCAGAAGACTCTTGCATGCTCGAAATATAAATGAAATGAGTAATGTGTTATTTCTGTATGGAAATGCCCTGAAATAGAGGATTTTTTGTGTTCTGGCTTGGACATTATTAACAGGAATGACATGCATGACATGCAGAGGTCCAACATGCATTTCCCCTGTTACAGAGACTAATACATGACTCACTTTTAGTCACGCAACCGTCCAACCTTTCTGGATGAGAGACCACCAAAACTCCACCCAGCATATTAATTAATCATGAGTCTGCGTGAGCTTAGCTGCTGAGCCCCGGTTCACTTGTGGCAGCGTAAAACAAACACACAAGTGCTTCGTTTGTCGGTCCTTTCTTGGCAGAAATTGGGGTGAATGTTAACGCAGAAAAAATGTGACTTTGACACGGAACCAGGTCTGAATCCTGCAACCTGCACGAGGATAGTTTGGCTAAGACCGGAGATCAGTTTCTGTTTTTTCAGGGTTCAATTAGGAACAAAATCTTTCTCTAAACGTAACCTTGATCTTCATCTAATTAGCACAAAATGTGTTTTTTCTAACATTTTAATAAACCGTGTTCATGAAATCATATAAATGCTTCTATATTATTTTGAAACGATAGCGTGATATTTTATAATATTGTAGTAGGCAGGACAATTTAGGCTTATTTATTACAGTATTGGACTTTTTGTTGGCCAGATACTGGAATTTGGGATGAAAAATTGATTAAAAGCAAATAAAACTACCCCCCCCCATTTTTTTTCAGGCATTAATTGATGTAAAAAAGTAATTGAAGAAAAAATCAAGTACTTGGGTTGATTCATCTGCTGATCAGGTTTGTCCTCAAAGTGTCTTTGGGTGATTCATTTTCCACTATTCTAATTATCAAACTGTAATAATCAACCTCCCCAAAAAGAAGACTGGCAATTTTTATAAGTCCAAAAGTGACATGATGTGATGAACTGGGAAGGAAAGTAATTCACCACTGATTGCAAAGGTGACTTGAAGAAAACTAAATTATTACAATAGCCATAATCAGTCAGCGCGGCAGACAGTTCATGCCTGACAGTGCCGTGACGGCGAGCCCCGCCCACCACCTTCAACAAAGGCGAGCGGCACTTTGGAGACGGCAGCCGGACAGGAAAAGAATCGCTGGAAGGCGCTGAGAAATGTCTCTGGTTTCACAGCGGTGTGGAGACATTCATCGCTGCAGGAGATCCTAAATGAACACCAATCAAAAGGGAATGGAGGCCCACACAGCGAGTTTGAACCCTCATCATCCCTCAGCGTGACGCCTCGGAGAGGTGGGCGGCTGTCTGGTGCGACTTTAATATCCCCAGACTCAAAGTGCGACAATACTTGGTCATCATAGCCATTTCTGACGCAGCCCGGGCTTGTTAAGGATTCGATTAAACTGAACCCTGTCACAGGCTGTGTCATCACAACCCACCAGCTTGCACAAGGGTCACTCAGCCACATACAGAAGACGAATTGAAGCTCTGAATTGGCTTAAAATAGTTGAGAACAGAACCTTATATGCATTACTGCAGCGTGACCTTCACTGCATCCACCGCGCGTCAGAGGAAATCTCCGAGATTAAAGAAATAACCGAAGCTCAATAAAACCGGAAATATCAGCGGCAAACACTCAGACGTAATGGCTGCCATAAAAGACAATATTTGGAAAATTTGTTAGAAGCTGTTATGTCATTTCTTGAGCTGGCAAAAAAAAAAAGACAAGAAGAAATAATAAATGGCATTTTTGTCCTCTAAATCAAACCAGCAGACACGATGGAGAGTTTAGCGTGGCATCCATGCATAAAAATGTCAACAAAGGCAATTAACTGAAAGAGGAGGGGAAATAATTCACGTCTAAGAAACACACAAATGTATAATATTTTAGCAGGAGAAATACACACTTACTAGCTCGGTCCGAAAGACAAAAGCCAACGCAGCTTTTATGAATTTCTTTGTCTTCAGAAGCTGCTGACAATCATTTTTAAAGATATTAACATGCCTACACACACTTGTATTGGCCTTTGCACATTCTACAGTAAATATAAAACTTACAATAAGTCCTGCACATGCCCGACGTTGTTCAGATGAGGCTAAAACTGGAGCAATTATTCGCAGCCGTAACACAGCAAACATCCTGTTAGCGTATAAACTGACTGACTGCTGACTGAAACAGTTTCGATTCTCGTTTGCTGGACAACCGACAAACAGATGGACCACATATGTTTCCCGTCACATATAGAAGTCATCAATCAGACATCACCAAAGAAAAATTAAAAGTTGGCAACGCAGAGGAGCTATAGAAGTATTATTATTATATTGTCTTTGTGAATGAATGGCACATGTTTAGAATTAAGTGGTTAAAGGATAAAAAATATAATGTGTAAATCTTTGAACAAATATATGCGCTGTATGTGATTCAGTGCAGACGCACAGCTGGTGGAAGTAGGGAAGTGTAAAGTAAGTTTCACCTAATGCAAGCTAGAAGATACCAACTCCTTCGGTCTTCCCCCTCCACATCCTTAACTGAGAAGGTGCCTTCCAGCTTCTGAGTGACTGAACACACCTAATCCAGGCAATCAGCAGCGGGTAGCTGGAAAACAAGCAGGACAGGGGGCCTTGACGACTAGGGTTGAGAATTGCTGACCTAAAGTTTTCCCGTTCTTTAGTCCGTTAGCCAGATACAGTACAAAAAAAGAACAACATCTGCAGTTAAAGTAAAGATTCCTTGTTATAACCCTAAACATTAGAGGTGCTGGCAGTTTCTCCTCATTGGTAAACTGCAACTTTTATAGAGCTTTTATCTAAAGTGCTTTACAATGTAGCTTCTCATTCACTCATTCACATACACACTGATGGCGATGGCTGCCATGCAAGGTGCTCATCTGACTCACGAGGAGGGACAGGGGATCGAACATGCGGTCCGTGGACGACTGCCTTACCAACTGACCAACGTATCTTTCACTGCTTATCCTGTGCAGAGGTGGACAGTCTGTCTTAGGGCCAACACAAAGAGACGTACACAGACAGAGAAGCATTCACACATTCACACCTACAGGCAATTTAGAGTCACCAATTAACGTGCATGTCTTTGGACTGTGGGAGGAAACCCAAGCAAGCAGGGGGAAATCATGCAAAGATGGGAGAATGTGTGGGGGAAATAATTTGAATTTTACTAAACAGTGTAGACCACACATCCACTTTGGGCAAACCGGCCTAGCACCTCTCTCTCTCTCCTCTTCTCTGGCCTGAAGCAAAAAAATATTTTCATACCTAAATAACAAATCATCAAAGATACTTTAAATGGGTTCAAAGTTGGAAAATAAAGCGACTCGGAACCATAATTAGATGTCAAAATAGCTTTCCGATTACAACAAAGGCTTTAAAAGGGCAATTTTTCAAACACTCCGATTTGAGGCACTTGTGTGTAGAAATCCCCAAATGTCAGATTCTTCCTTTTATGTATGAAGCAGCTTTAGGCAGCATATTGTTACCGCCACAAGCCATTTGAATTGTGCTTTATGTAACAACCCAGTAATAACGGGTAAAAACAATAGATTTGATATCGTAGGCTCCAAATGAGTGAGTCAAACCTGCTGTTACTACATTTCAATCCTGTATGAATCCTGTATGTTCTAAAGAATTTATAACATCAGCAAGTTTAAAATTAAAACCCATGTGTGTGGTTCACCCATATCCAAAACACACCACTTTTGGAGCAAGACAACAAAATGATATTTTTGGCCAGTTTTATTGTTTCTATGCTCTAAACATTTAATCTGTGGAAGAACAACAGTCTGACTAGGTTTAGACTTTAAAAATAACTTAAAAGAACTTTATTTTGAAAATGTTGATTTTCGGATCATACCTACATACCTGGAATTGGATAGCACGATTAAAAAGAGGACACGTTTAAAAACTAAACTCTTTTTCATTCAGCTTCCTGTGATCGCGTGGTCCGCACATGCATTTGGCACGAGCGTTTACACTGGATGCCCCTTCCTGAGCTCTTGGCTGAGCTCGGGGACCGGCGGATCAAAGTGCGCTGGCGTGTGCAGCCAAACCAGCTGGGGTCGGGTAGTTCGGGGCTTCGGTGCCGTGCATGGGGGACATGTCAACAAATGGACGATAGAGTCAACGGGCATCGCTCTACTGAGCCACCGTTCCCTTCTGTTTGTCGAAATTTATTTACTCCTTCTCTTTATTCACAATGTCTAATTAGTTTATATACTACTGAACAATTTAGGCTCAAATAATTTGAGTGTATCATAGAGGCACGATGATTAAAATGAAAAATAATAACGTAAGACAACTTCTCCCAGTGATTACTGAACACACACAAACAGTACGAGTACTGCGAGGTGTCTGTAGCAGTTTGACTGGGGTGAGATGAACAGAGACATTGTACCAATTACCGTTTCTAGGCAGCTTATAACAGGTACCCTGAAGCAAGAACAGCACACTCAGAGCACAGAGGGTGATTACAGTGTGAAGAGATGGCAGGAGCTTTCTGTAAAGCTTGCCTGTCGAGCAGATCATTGAATCTCCTCTAAGTCCTGTAATCTTCCCATTCCGGCTGACAGTGCCTTTTATTGTATTCTTGTACTTGGCGCCAAGATTGGCAAAATGTCAAGTCATGGGAAAGATCGCGGTATGTACAGCGTGATCTGTGACGCAGCGCTACCAGAACTGGAGGTGACTGTCTGTGAACTTATCAACCGGCACTGAATTTGTACCACCGAGCTAAACAAAAACGAAATCATTTGATGAGAAAAATGAGGCTCCGCTGCCAGCGATGCTTTTTGGATGAAGCAGTGACGAATCCCAGTCCAAAAGTAGGTGCAGCTTTCAGTTCCTTGAAATGAAAAATGCCTTTTGTTGGTTCTTACCTGGCATTCGTTCCCCACTCCCTATTATTTCAGAGGGGAGACAACCGAAGGAACATTTAATGAAATGGCTTCGGTGGTTTTGGACTTACTCTGCATGTTTAAATATAGCTACAGATTGAAGAAACACTGCAGGGGGAGAATCAATGGTCTGCGCGCTGAATCGTACACACCCACCCGCCTGGATCTGTAACGTAGCCTCCGCTCATAAACCACCTATGTCTTACATTACCGTGGAAGGTTGCTAGGGAATAATGCTGAAATGTGACAAGTAATATTACCTTAAGACGTTTTATCACCTCTGATGTTCCCACCTGACTGACTGCCTCTGGCAACGTGCCCACGAGCTCGGCGTCCTAATGAGTGAAGAAAAAGAAAGAAGTGAGGAACAGGCAGAAAAGCCACGACATTAACTCAAGATGCTCAAGTTAAACAACGAGATTATCGAACCTGAGATGTTTTTTTGTTCATGTGTGAAAAATGTGAGTTGATATATCAGTAATCTGGAAGAACTACTGAAAACAAATGAAAGGTCTAAAGTCCAACTAAGTCTAACTGTAAGATAATTTAAAACTACTTAAATTTAAAACATACGCGGAATAATTGTATTGTAGTTTGTAAACAGTTGCAAGAAAAAGTAATGGCACCGTTTGCAATATCTTTTTTTTCCAGTGTAAATTAAAGCCACAAATATCAACAAAGACAATATTTCTGAGCTGGGAAAACACAGTCATGATCTCTCATGTCTTCACTGAACACACGTATTCACAAGCAGCATCAGCCGATGCAACGTCTCAAACAAAAGGGAATTAGAAGAGCAACAGTCGTCGATCTTTCCGTTTTCTGCAGAAACCGGTTTTCTTGCAAGCAGCTGGAAAGGGTTACCGAGTAACGTCAAAGTCTTTAGATATTCACCGGTCCACAGTTAGACATAAGGTCTATAAAGACAGACAATGGCAACCAGCCAAGATCACTCCAATAACACAGCACCGATCGCTGAGTGAGGTAAAAAATTGCATAACGGAATAAGAACAGCTAAAGACTTGAAGGATTCATTGGAGTTTAATGACGTGGTCATGAGTGTTCGTGAGCTCTTCTGCAATACATCGACATGGCGGGACACAACAAGGTCCATTTTGGGACCCCTCACAGCTACTCCGAAATGTCTTGAGGACAAAGATCCTAACCACTTGTTTTCATAGCTTAGAAATATTGGTCTTTGATATTTGAGTCTTTGGTGAAGATCACCTGACTGTATATGATAAATATCAAAGTCACTTTCCCCTAAAACTGGAACATATTCAGGAAGCTTGCATATAGTCACGCTGCCATTTATGACCTGAGGGTTTATATGATTATCAGCTGTCAGATACAGAAGTGGGCAGAGCTCAGACGAGCAAGAGCTGGTGTTTAAAAAAAGAACCATCAGGTTGCAGCGGGAGGAGTCAATAGCAAAGATGCAGCGCGGCAAACACGTTGAGCTGTGAACACAAAGGTCGATTTGGGAACTTTGACCTTCTCCAAAGATTCTTTTAATCCTCCTCCAGTAAAAGTTGAGAGTTTGGTTTTAGTTGTTTCTGGTAAAGTAAATGAACTGAACTAAACACCCACCTGAGCTGGCCTAAGGCCGGTAGCAGGGACGTGGACCAGTGGCTCCTAATGACCACACGGAAGCGGCACGGGACCAAACCGAGCTTCAGGCCAGATGCCAAGAGACCCGGTTGTAGTGATCTGGATGATGGAGCAGAGGGGGAAGTTGGAGATAAGCGCATGGCTTCACTTATTGAGTCTGACAGCTATGGTGGCCGTGCATCTAGTGCTGACAGCGAGAATGTGTCGGCATCTCATATATTTGTTCCCTAGACAACCAGCTGCCTTTTTGATAAACAACTGTGCGTAAATCCAAAGTAAACTGGTGACTGTGACAATATCGTGACACAAATGGGCGAGTCATTAAAAGTTTACAGAAATAACACAAACATTTTGTGTATGTGAACTAATATAACTGCAGCTCATCATTATTAAGTCCAAGACAAATTTGCAGAGATTTACAATGCAAACAACAAGGAATTATTATCAAAGTGTGAATTGAAGAGTATTGGTCAAACTATCTGTCTAAACATTCTAAACTTATCTGTGGGCCAAGAAATGTCTGCCAATTAAAAGCAGAAACAAGAAAGAGAAAATAAAAATCCATATACCGCTATTAAGAATTTAGAGTGACAAACAGAGAAGAAGCTTAAATTGATCAGCTGAGGGTTAACTGTCTAATTCAGAAAGGAACCAAACGGGAAAATGGCATCGGAAAGGTTTTTGTTACACAAATAACGTGAGACAACTTAATTATTTGCCTTTTCCAAAGCAGCTGCATATTTAGCGATACTGAAAAAAAAAAAAACAGAGAAAACAATTGGTTTAACCTTAAGGCACAGTGCTGCAGCTTCGAGAAAAAAAAGAAAAAGCCAAATAAATAAATAGAAAGCCCACACAATGAAAGTGTCAGTGTGATAGTTTGACAAGAAAATGTATTCATTCTCAGGCATCTGGCAGACAAAATATCTGTTCCCCTTTGAGAAGGAGCCACTCAGCTAAATGCGAAATAAAATGCCTTACCCACTGCGGTGCAGTCTGTATTCTGGCATCCCGTGGTCTGAGTTATAGGACGGATGTATGAGAGAGTCAACAAGAGCCTGTAACTGAAAGCCACACTCAAAGGGAAAGACACCAAAGAGTGAAAACAAGGTCTAGACAATAACACAGCATATCAAAAAAAAAAAAAAAAAAAAGTTGAACTAAAGAGAGTTTCAAACTGAGATCCAGTGAGTCAGCGAACAAACACAGGCGACACACGAGCGTTAGAGTCAGAGATCCATTACAGTTTGTACAAATGTTTAATCGTTTGTTTTGGCGGGAAGCATTTTTCAGCGCAAACACGGCCGATGATTCTTTGCAACAGGCGTGATAGTAATGTAAGGACTTTACAAATGATGTCAGGCTTTTCAGACGAAACCAGCACGACACAACTGAAGATGTATTTCCCAAATAAGTGCCAAGCGTTGCAATTTACACAAGAAAGAAGGTCCGGGTTTGTAATTAAGACATTTTTTTTATTTCTCCCTGTTGTGCATAACAATACAGAAGGTTCAAAACGACTAGTATTTATTCCTGAGTCAAAATTTTGTGCATAAAATATAGACTTTTTTTTGTTTTATACATATTTATATATTTCTTGAAACCCAAGCGAGTGGACTCAGGTGTGTGTGGCGTGTCCTGCAACCATCTGCTCATCTCATGTCTAACACACCCACTGTATGGAAGATGGTATTTAAAAAAAATATATAGTACATGTGTTCATAAAGATAGAAATGCCATCAGTTTTAAAATGGTTTCTGTGATAAAATTGTGAAGTAAATATGGCAGTATGAATTGCCATGTTTACACTATTGCCAACATTGCCAATGTTAATATAATTTCTAAAAAATGAAAGCTAACCTGTTTCAATGAAAATAAATCTCACAATGTTTTGTCAGTAACACACATGAAAACAGGCAAACATGATGCTGTCACTTGATACATTAATAAAGCTTATTTCAAGCTTGGATTTATTCAGCATATACAATATACCTGGATACAACAGTATTCACCCCTTTGACATTATGCATGTCCCCTGTACAGTCGACAGTGGCTCAGACCCCAGCGAAATTACATACAAATTCAAGTTGCAGTGATTGAACAAAATTGTCGCAGAATTCGTAGGGATTCATTTAACTTCTACATCTGCATAAACTGTTTTAATCCCATTCATTAGATCAGCGTGATTAGCTAGCTTTAACCATAAAGAACCCTCATTTAAGCATAAATCATCAACAGTTGTTTGTGTCTGAAATGAAAGAGCTTTTGTTTCAAAGTGGAACATTTTAACGTTATAACCTTAATTTTTAAGTAAACTGCAAATGTGCAAAACTTGACTAGACAGCTTCCATAAAAACTGTACAATATAACGATCCATTGTTGCAAACAAGGCGCGTTGACGCCATCGTCCATGTTGTGACTACATGGATTCACTCTGACAGCAGAGTTATGTGCATCAAACGGAGTGCTTCAGTAATTCTCTCATATTGGCACAGGTCTCCGGTGGTCGTAGATCAACACACCAGTGCTGATACCAGCATAAAGTGATGACGTTTATTTAGATTCAGCTAAAATAAATAATTTTAAAAGAAGAGATTTCACAACAAGGCTATTACTTAAAATAAGTATAATATAAATCTAATTTTGTTACTTTATACAACTTGATTTGTGCAAACTTAATATGTATGATGGCATTTATGATGCTGGAGGTGGTTTGACTCTGATTTTTTTCCACCATTTTTCATGAAGCTGATTATTAATCATAATTGTCAGCAAGTCACTCATTGCAAGATTGGCACTAACTATGGTTTAATGTGTTTGGAGTTCTGTGGTGACTTCTTGTTTGCTGATATTATTTGATGTGCCATTAATGCCTAAATAAACCTTAGCAGCATTAAAACTGCACCGTGAAAACACGAGGGCGCTTTTAGAACCGACCGCATACAAACAACTTGTAAAAATCTAAATGGTACAATTAAATTTGAAGGACAATCCTGAGGTAATCTAATAATTGAATGCATTCGGGGGAACATTCAGCCTCGACACGCTCCTGAGGTACGTGACATCAGCAGTACACTACTCGCAGAACGTCGTCCGTATCTGTCCGACACAGATCCGTTCATTTATTGGTGGGGATGATTGTGGATTTGTGGATCCGTGGTTGCATTGCGATAAACTGGGTCAAACACAACGTGTTACTTTGCATCATTAACTGATTGTGTTCAGAGCAAGTTAGACCCCTTCAGTTTGGTTTCGGGTTTACTGCTGTCGCGATGTGTAAGTGCTGTGTGCTCTGTCACGCTCGAGGACGCTACAACTTCACCGCTTCTGCTGACGTCTTCACAGACTGCAGCGGCAGCTCGTCGGAAGTGTCCACCGGGTTGTCGTAGCCCCCAGAGTCCTCCTCCCCGTGCTGGTCCTTCGCAAAATTCACAAACACCTGCAATATCAACGAGGAACAGAAAGGCACTTAGTTGCAAACACGCGATCAAAACGTACAACACACACAACAGCGAAGGGCCCGTGGACGTTTCTCTAGCCCGTCTCATTTTTGCTTTTCCACCCCTCTGCCTCGAAAACAAACAGAGAAAGTTGTACAGACAACGGGCGGCATGTGAATGAGTTGCCAGACAAGGGCTTCGAGGCATCAAGTAAGCGTCCAGGCTCAAACAGTGAATGTCAGTTTGACATCTTGGACCAGCTGAGAAAGAGAATAAAACAATCATTCTTCTCTCTGTGATGCCCATTTAATGTCAGAAGAAATCAATCCTATGGCTTTTATAAAAGGCTGTGTGTATTTGATTGTGCTGTAAACATTGCCGTAATCTAGGCTTTTTTGTTCTCCTGGCGTTGGCTGTCTGTTGTGGCGCGGCTACACAAAGATTTTACGCTGCAGAAAAAAGCAACAAAGAGGTTCACATAAAATGATAAGAGCATTGCTTTTTCATTAAAACGGTTTTAGTGGCTGTGTGAATCTAAAAGTGTATGTGAATTACTGGACTGTATTTAAAACCTCAATGGGAGAAAAAGAAAGAAATAAAACATCATTCAGACCATTTGAATGAGATACCGCTCAGACTCCCTATGAATTTAAATACTTCTTCATAGCTACAAACTTACTCATAAATTAAACGGGACAGAGAATAAACATTTGGGACGGCATATATGAACACAAATAAACAATATTATTCCTTTTGGCTTTTGTTAGATGAAGTTCATATGATAAAGACAAGCTGATAAAAGGTCACTAACTCTATCAACCTTTGAAGGATCTACTTTTAATTACAAAGGAAGAAAGTATAATCAGTTGATGTTAATAACAACAGAAACATTTATTACTTCCATTTTTTGAACAAAAGAAATGTTTGCCTATAACTTTTAGGTATTTGTTTTATTTGTATTAAGTAATATCTCATATTTTTGAATCGTTAACCCGTTTGTTTTCTCCTGAAGGGGGCAAGACTATGAATGTACTTTCTAATACATTGAACTATGTTTGAAAACACACTTTTTAAAGATTTCATTAATTTTAATTTTCAAATGCACCCAAAAATTAAAAATAAGGCAATGACGCTACTGAACCAGTGGGAGGCAGAAATTCACAAAAAGGCGCTTAGTCTGCCAAGAAAACTTTTACACAGATATTAACAAGGTCACGAAGGTAAGTATTAATGGGGGCAAAGCTTCCTTGTGCGGATCACAAACAGGGAAACTGACCGTTGACCTTTTGCTGCTTTTTGAAAATCCTCTGCTGACATTTGCTAAGTGCAGATGGAGGATAACATTTTTCGAAAGTGCATTGCTGCAAGTAAAATATATTTTATGTTGATGCAGTACAGTGTGAAGAACATCTTCACCATGTGGGACTGATCTGGGCACTAGATAATTACTGTTAATTGACAATAGAAGTGCTCTCAGATGGAAGGGCTGGGAGGGTGGGATCTAGTAGTACAGTATATAATATCATCCTATTGTGGCATAGTGTCGTATTGTTACAAAAGTGAAGCACCTTCATTAATTTTTTGGGGAAGTGGCATTGTTAACAAACCATGACTGAAGAAGATGTGACCAAAGTAGAAAGTCATCTGTGACAGAAGTGAAGACACCAAAGTTACACACATGATCATTATGTGTCGCTAGTCCACCAAACTTAAATAAGTGTGTTGTTCTAAAGACAGTATACAGTACACTTAACCTGACATGGCTTTGTTTGAAATAATAATTCTTATTGACCTATACTAAATACACAATAAGTAAATCTATAATTACTGTGCAGTATTTTTTTGTTGTATAAACCAAAGTGTAAGTGTACTACACTTCATAAACATTTGTAAGTTGAAATAACATTTCTATTGCAGTTTACTTCTTTTTTTCCAATAATCTTTTAGTAAGTAACGTTAACTAATGACAATTTTCAGTGCACTCCTTTTTTTTTATTAATGCAAGATATATTTATTGAAGACAGTTTTGCAGAAGCTTTGTGGTTCAAAGAAACAACACAGTACAAAAAGCCAAACTTGGCCTTGGACACAGAGCTGAAGTTAAGTGCCTTGCTCAAGAGCAGGACAGCAGCAGACATGTATCTGAAAGTGGCTGCCTGCATATGTCGACTGTTCACGGGAGCTGTCGGCCAGCTGGGCGTGGAAAGAGCAGAGCGGCAGACTGCCGTGTGAGTGAGGAGCGAGCTACACGCCTGCGGAACGCCCAAGGCTAAAGTTGCTGGTGTTTGCGTGATGTCAGACCACCGGCAGCGAGCATCAAGGTCAGAGTTGTCAAGGCATCTTATCAGGGGAGAATGAGTAAGAGGATAAGAATGACAGTAGCAACAAACGCACCCTCTGCCCATCTTTCCTGGCCTCCTGACCCTGCCACTGACTGATATTGACTTGATGTGCTGAAGCATGCGCTGCATTTCATATACGTACGGCCAAGGCTGTTTAGTTTTGCAAGAAGATTTGGTTGATATTTAACTTTAACTGAAAGAGTCATAGGATGGTAAAAAAAAAAACAAACAAAAAAAACCTTAATGGAGTGGTTCGCAGTGATTTCAACTGAGACAAGCATGGCAAATTCATCCTTGGCTTTGTGATATGATTTTTTTCCTCACAAGGTGCTTTGAGCATTTAGCTGAGCATCCATTCGTGACCTCGATGTCATGCGCCAGTGCTGCAGTGTGGCTCTTTCTTAATAACAGATGGATGCAGGCACTAATTACATTACAGAGGATGTATTCGGGTGTTTACTTTATGCCCACTGAGGCAGAACTGAGGATGGGATAGATGTTGAATCACCTAATTAACCTTCCTTATATATACATCAAAGAAGTCCTCGCAACATTTGACATATTAAGTTAATATGGCAAATGTATTAGCCAATCCCCATGTCACTAGAATATGATTTATGTGGAGCCATGTTTCTTTTTCCGTGTGATATAATTCAGCTGCTTTTAGCTCTGATTTGGTCTCCATCAGCTCCTGAGAAAAATACAGTGTTCACCAACTAGTCGACTTTTTTTGGTTTGAGGTTTTTCACTGAACACACACATTTGATGCAGTGTTAATAACAAATGATCTATAGCTAAAAAAAATCTATAGCGACGCCATATTGGTGCAGTTGTGTCTTGCACTACAAGCATTTGGTTAATTTTGTGTTTCACGTAAATTAAAGTAGTGCAGCTCTGTCACTTAGCAATGAACTAGTAAATCATTTACATTATTCATATTTTTTTGAATTTGGGGTCGCAGCTGAGACATATCAAATGTAGCTAAATCGAAATATCAGCTTGTACATTAACCCAACCCCTAAGGGATGTTTAAATACTTTTTTTAGTGATTAAAAAAGTCCCACACACCATCTGGTTCCTGCTGGAACATTTATTAATTTGTAACGTTTTGGTTGGACCGACCATTATTGGGTTTGCACGTACTAAGCGAGGCAGTGTGTGGGTGTTTTTCTTCGATTTTAGTCAAATTGAAATTCGTTCATGGCTGTTAGGGATTGTATTACACTTAAGAGACAACTCCAGGTACTATAGACACAGTGGTAAGCGAGGTTAATTAGTGATGTCCCAAAAAAATGTTTTATTCTAGTAAAAAAAAAAAGAATTGTTTGTGATAAATGAACTCTCTTTAAATTAAACAGTGAGAAATGAAAAAATAAGTTAAAACACACTGAGTTAAACACAGTGTAGAAGTGATAATTAAGATGACATACAGCATATTGTGGGTGTGAAAGGTCACGTCTTTGTCTGGTGCAGTCGTGACAACGTTGTCATTGTCCACACGCAAAGCGGCGAATACTTGACATTCCTGCCCCGCAATCTGCTACTGACAGTTTAGAAAGTCGCATTTTCCTTTCAAATGCTCCGTCTGCTCCGCACTGTCGTGGCCATCAGCATTAACGCCTGAGCTCCACGACGCGCCGATCGATATTAATTGTAGTGCAACTCGGGCGTTACATTATAGGTCGAGGCTCTTCTCTATAAATCTCCAGCTGAAAGGTGACTGTCTGGGTCTCCACAGGTTCTCCAGTCCTCCTCTGTGGGCTCTAATACTTTGACCTTGTGGTCTCCGTATGATTTATTTACTGCCTCCGATCCGGTAAATATTGACCGCGGCAGAATGTCGGGCAATTTGACTTAAAGTTAGAACAGAAGTTATGCAAGGCTGCACGTAGCTAACAGCAATCTGTGAAGTACAAACAAAATCCCGCTAAACGCTGCTTTGGGAGGAACCAAATCTGATTTTAAACCAAATGAAGTTAAAGCACTTAGCTTTTTATTAATCCCTTTCCTGTCATAGTTGTAGGCTAATTGTCCCCTAAAGTGCATATTTCACTTAAATGATGCTCCAAAAGATAATTTATCTTGAATTATGGTTTATCCACGAAGGGATCAAGTTGATAATGAAATGCTTAACATCTCTGCAGTATTCTCTATATTGCATAATTTGATTTAAAGACAGCGGCGCCACGGAACAAATGAATACACATCTCACTCACGTCTCCTGTCGAAATGTTTTAAAATTCAAGGAGAGGCTGTTTTTAGCCCCGCAGTGGAGTGGTGCGGTGACCTTTCTGGACCCCTCAGAGGTCATTTTCACCTCCCACCTGGTCATCTGCTGCTGAGCTAATGGCGGGCTTGCAAGACCAGACACACTCGCGCTCACCTCTGAGTGCCTGATTGCATCGGGTCCCCGGGGCCATTTGGTAAACACAAGGTGAAGCCAGTCCATAACATGCAGGGGGCTTGGCTTATCACGCCAACAGGGGTTTGCCTAGTGAACTTGTGCTGGAATATAAAAAGGACTTTGGCAAGAGCTCTGGATGGATATAAAAAAACAGGAAAAAAATCTCAGTCCAGATTCTTGATCAATACTGGGACCTGGCGGCTGAACCGTCTTGGCTACACAAACCCAGCGGAGCCGTCATTGGTCAGTCTGACAGCCTAAATGGGAGACGACAACATGTAGGCAATGATAGATCTTTAAATCTTATCCCGGACTGAGCGGCCTCGCATTAACCGAGAGCACTTAAAATGCTGACTGCACTGATTGATGACCTAATGAGCCGTTAAACTGAGCTGTCACTCCGCAGAATTACAGTAGGACAATACAACAGGGGCCCAGATGCTCTACAGTCGCACACAACACTTCACCCACGTCAGAAGTGGAATTTAGAGTAAAAGCTGTCAGCCGCAAACCTGCGTCAAACTCTTGTGCTCAACAATTATCACGAAATGACCGAAAAACTCCACTGTCATGCTCGATTTGGTTAAAACACAGAACAAACAACTTTCAGACCTGTATGAAAATTGACCTGAGCACTGGCAACAAACGCGCATCTTAAACAAAACTACGACAAAGTTTCCGCATTTTAAATTAGAAACACACATTTTTGTATGCACAAAGTCTTTAAAATATTTATCCCTGCCACTGCTAAAGATTAAGAAGAAGACTGACATTTTAAAATAAATATATTGTTTGAATATTATAAGTAAAGTGTGGATGATACAATACAAGTGTAATTGTTACATTCGAGTCCAACAAATGAAGACCTAGGGCCCATCACCACAATCTATTCATCCATTATCTTAACCACTTACCGTGTTAAGGGTCATGGGGGTGCTGGACGCTATCCCAGCTGTCACGGAACAAGAGGCACCGATGGGCAATTTAGAGTCACCAATTAACTGCACGTCTTGTGGATTGTGGGAGGACACCCACGCAAGCACGGGGAGAACATGTAAACTCGACACGGATCGGCCGCAGCCGGCACAGGGATCTGAGACGGGAACCGTGTAGCTGTGAGGCAGCAACCGTAGCACCAGCATGCTGCGCCCCTAGCCAGCAGAATATATATTTAATAGTTTACAAAGTACAACACTGTAACCTGTGTGGAGTGTTGGGGGTCAAGGAGTCCCCCAGAGGTGGTGGAGATGCGGAAAATAAATTCCAAGCCTGATAAAGACAGCAGCAATTTTCTTCATGATAACCACAAATGTATCTTACTGCTTACTGTCATATAGTTTCCCTAAATGAAACATTAAAATAACTGCAATATATTGAATCATAACCCATGTATCACGATATATATCATATTGAGAGATTCTTGTGTGTTATATGCTTTACACACTGCTTTTCAAACTCTAAATAAGACATTAATCCAAAAATAATGTTACTGATTGAAGATAAAATGACTTCTCATTACAGTAAAGTAAGACTGGAAGGGATCTGGGAGTACAGTACGGGTTCTAGCAGGCCCTGTTTTAAGCCTTACCTGATCCAGAGTGGTCTGGGACACAGAGTAGTCCTCCACGTGCAGCCTCTGCTGGTGCTCGGTGAACTGCTTGAAGATTGCGGCCAAAGCTCCCTGCGCGTACGGCAGCTGATACTGCAGCGTGTTGTGGTGCTTCTCCTTTAGCACGCTGCCCGGGAAGGTTTGCTGGATAAAGTCCTCGACCGGCTTCAAGGCGGGAGGAGAGCCACCCACCCGTACAATCACGGTGTAGCCGTCGCCAAATCTAAAACAAGAGTCGGAAAATCAAGTATTCAGCGCAGGAGGAGAAGAAGAAGAAACTGCAAACAAGCGTGCTGGTGGCAAATTGCTCCCGGCTGGTCGTCTAAATAATGAACTTTTCTTTACTCCTGCGGTCATCTCATGGTGAGATGGATATTAGTGCGGCGTGCTGGAGGACCAGGATGAGATGGGAAGCAGAAGACACGACAAACTTTAATTGGTCTCGCATTTCCCCTGCCACTTCCAGCTTTACGGATGTGGTGAGCCGGACGAACAGGTGGAGTCACAAGCAGGTGAGAATAAAAAAAAAAAGGAGCAATTAAAATGCTGGCGGATAAACTTCACTAACCACTGTGGTGCACGCGCCGTTCCTCACGCTGCCGCAGATAGTGGCAACCGACTGGCGGAAAAAGTGTCAATATTGCGTTGACAGCTTATTGTGCCGTGTCCCCACGTGGCCCAACCTCGACTGCTCCTGTTTCACAGTGCGTCAGCGTCTTTGCTTACGTGTTGGTAAAACATTTAACCCGTCAGACTTTACAACACGAACAATATCCTCGATTTCAGATACTGTCACAAATGAAAATGAGCCATGGCTAAGCTCTAAAGCTATTTAGCATTCTGCATCGTCCCAGTTGTGTGCTGCGTCGGGTGAGCACCGAATAAGACTCTGCGCCTTGTTATTCTGTCGTTAGCACTCTCATGACCCATTGTTTTCTGCCTAATTAATTCCCTAATGTTGGATTTACTCATGGAAACGTCCACGTGGGCTAGTACAGAGCTACATGCAAGTCAGAAGCTCCCTCAGAGGCAATTAGAGATATGGTGAATAAACTACTTGATCCCAAAGGGAGTGAGAGAGAAAGTGAAGCTCTCTGCTGGTGTCGAGAAGCACAATGAATGGACCTTTCTTTTTTTTTATTACAATGCAGAAACTCATGTAACACTGCTTATGTAATGTTATGCTATATTTCCACGTGTAAGTGTCACTTTAGCTTATGGAAATGGGACATTGACTGGCAGCTCTAAATCTTCACTGTACATGAACCAATCAGCTGCAGTCTTCAGTCCTGCTAGCAGATCGTCTGCAGCCACTGATCCAGGTGAGGAAAATGCAAAGCGTTGTTAGATTTAAAGTGTCCAACGCATAAATGTATGCAACGCGCATGTTAACGTGCGATCCTTCCACAGCCGCGTTTGCCTCGAGCCTATAGGGAGGATCTGAGTAGCGTGGCTCGCACTGTGATCTCCTCAGGAGCAGACCACCACGAGTGATCAAAAGCAGGCCCCCGTGAAAATCTAAGACACGGTGGTGCACATCATGTGCTGAACGGATGCAGCTGTTCTGAGAATAGTTCTGAAATTGCTCTCGTCGAATGGGGCAAAGTATGTTTTTCCTTACGATGAAGACGAGCCAAAAACTGTCATAGTTAAAGAATGAGTTGAACGATTTCTCTTAATGAGCCTCTGGAACGTCTTTACAAAACTATAGGGATGTAGAAATTAATTTTAGTTGTTCTGATTCTGGTTTATGTTCTTACAGTCTAAAGAAAGTTAAGATCATAGCAATTATAGACACATATTGCAGCAGTCAGATTGCATTATATTTGCTAATGTTGTAGCACCTTTTCAGACTACATTGTTTCATCCTCCTTCACGTCTGGCTGCTTAAATTAATAATCAGACAAGACACCCTGTCTGCAAAGCTGCATTCTAAACACAACCTGACAGGTTACTTACAGCCTGTCACTTTATGACTTATTTCCAATGGAATTTTTTAAACTTTAAATCAACCGAAAGAAATGTTATCTTAAAGCTGAAGTTTGAAAGAAATGCTCATTGCCTGTCTTGACCAAACATATCTGTCCTTCTGTCAAATCAGAGTTTTTCATCAAATACAACTAAGCTCTATTATGTAGAATATTAAGAGCAATCTCTTAATATAGGACTAAGATGGAATCAAACAAGACAAAAGAAAAAGAAAAAGCTGAAAAATTAACACCGACTACAACTATCATCAAGTCAGCGCTTCATTGTGCTGCTGCCCTTCGGACGACCTCGGAATTGTTCCCAAATTATACCACACACTGGCTCGAGCTCCTTTCTAGGTTTTCGCTGTGTACGCGCGTCTTTCGCTGCCGAAAATGAAAAGGAACAGTAGGATCATCAGGAACATCGGAGCAGGAGTCTCAACAATGACTCCCTTATTAAAGCACAATAGGAAGTATGTCATGGACTTCTCTATCCTTTGTTGTGACACTAATTATATTAAATTCTTTAATTTGTTATCTTAATGTCACTGCATGTTATCTTAATATGATCAAGATTCACATTTGCCAAAGACATTAGTACAAAAGGACTGTTGTAATTAGGTAAATGATACGGCAAAATGTGGTATCATTTAATGGATATTTGTAAATGTAATATATTCATGTGGCTGTTTACAATAAAAAAGGTTTTCAGTGTAAATACAAGAGCACATGTATCTTGGCCAGGTGCTCAGTCCTAATGACGCTAATCTGTCTCCCAAAACTCTTGTTAAAAATTGTGTAAGTTTTGAGCCCAGATTAGCTCCTTTGTCAGGTACAGTGCTGCGAGTCCTTTGCTTATTAAATCTTTCAATTATTCATGTCTCTGTGGTAACAAAAAAAAGAAAAGGAAAAAGTTAATTCAGTGGCTACAAACCATATTGCTACACGTTAGACAAATGCATGCCTTAATAAAGATATGAGAGACACTAGCTTTAGAATAATATTTCTATATTAGACCACACAACATTCAGGGGCAAGTTAGATTAAAAACAATTGTTGTGACTTTCAATGAGGTTAGAGTAAGCGAGTAGGACAAAATTATCAATATGTCAGATGGTACAACCATGGCTGTATCGCCCAAAGAGCTGTTGTAAGACTAAAGCAAACGTTAAAGTACAGCCAGAATCACCATTTCTGCATTATGTAAATACACATTTCAAGTATTTGTGATGACTTTTTATAGGATGCAAAGGAGAACACAGTCTGTAATCAGACACCAGCCCGACAATATCGCAGCCATCCCCACACATCAAGCTTAATTCATCATCTAATCGAGACTATGACCACAATCCCCTCGTGTTTATTATAGCTGCCGGCTCAGGAAATGTGCTTTGTCCGAGGACTGCCAAGCTGAGCCAGGACGCAAAAAAAAAACATTTTTTTTGCAGAAATCCAATAAGCCGAGGAAGCGCTGTGGCAAAAAGGTTTGGTAAAAAGGTTTGGAGCATGTGTGGGTAATGAAATGCTGCTTGTCAGTGACAGTAAGAAGGCTTATCAATTAGCTTCCTCTCACTCGCTCTCCCTGCCCACCTCACTGGTGCTGCAGCTACACGGGGGCTTCAAGCAGCACTCTGGGAAAAATATCTCTCTTTCATATTCATCATTTTTTACTCTGCCTCTGTATTCACAACAAAACAACTTCCTTCATCTGCGATAACGCTGTCTGTCTTGGCGCCCGTCACATAAACTCTGCCTGCGTAGAGAAAAGTGGGCTTGGATATCTCTGCGCGGTCATCACAACAGCGCATGCGATTTAATTAGCATTTCACTGGCGACCTGCAATTTAAGATCTAAAAGTAACATCGATCTGAGTGGAAAAAAACAACAACAACAAATGAATAATGTTTAAAGTCAATATGGCACCACATGCTCACAATTATTTTAGAATATTTCACATTAAGAGATATGATACAGCAGCTCAACGCAGCATGACAGAGACACTGTAATGTCTGTGCTGCAGCTCTCTCTTCCCTCATTTTCATTATTCCGCCTCGATCTTCTCCTTCACCCTGTCTGCTAGAAAGTCGTTCTTCCATGTAATTTAAAACAAACAACAGCCAGATACAGATAAGGGCACGGCTGGTAGAAAATAATTCCGCTGCCTTCCTTCATCTGAGGGAGTCTGCAAAAGGTCACCCCCACCACTGACAAACCTTGTATTTTTGTCCACGGGGGTGGGGGGGGGGCAGATGCAGGGCAAGAGGTCACAGTGTGGCTTAGGTGGTCCGATGCTTTGATCACACAGGAAGTCATCTAAAAAACTTCCTTCGTCTCTGGGGTGGCGGCAGCTCCAGGCAGAAGCTCCACGGGAAGGCACCATGAGGACAGAGGGATCAATGGACGGACAGAGTTGACAGAGAGATGATCTTTTGTAACGTTAACTCTGGATTTTTATTTTGGAAAAATTAACCACAAACAAGTAGAATGAATTTGTGGGAATTTGGGAATCTGTATATTTATGAGTCTAAGTAGACATATTCGACAAATGTAATGAAATTCACGTTGATGAGGCTGGGACGAATGTGTTGTCACCCTGACCTGTGACCACCGATATTTAATAACTTAATTTGTGAGTCCAAGTGGATGTTTTGTGCTGAACCTAACAAAACCTATGACTATATTTTGTGGTTGACATCCCATTTGTTGGGATGAAGACACAACTACAAGTAAGTAAGATTTCACAACAACTGTAATAGGACATTAAGAATACATGAATTTCATTAGTCCTCAGTGAGTAAAAAAATAATAATAATGTCAAATATAGACAATAGACTAATTTAATTAGTTTTAAGAGCATAGGGACATGGACTCACTATTTGAGTAAATTAAGCATCTTCCACAAACCTTAAGTTAGAAAGGAGATTAACAGCTGTTACCACGGAAACTGTAAACAACAAAGATTGGGACTGCCACGAAGTGAAGATATTAAAAAAAGCATGCCGATGTTATTGTCATGAAAACTATGTTCCAACGACATTGGCAGGTGCTGCTAGACTGGAACAACAGACGATGTGCACGATGCCACTGAGACTGACGTCATAAATCAGTCAAGAATTTGGAACAAGTCTAGAAGTAGGAGTTTATGGACAGGAGTTTATGTTTAACCTTGAAAATAGTTAAAAGTACACACAGACACAATGGCTGCCATGCAGGGTGCTCATCTGGACCACTGGGAACTACATGGGGTCGGGCCACCGACCCTGTGGACGACTGCCTGACCCACTGAGCTACAGCCGTCCTTAGAGATCTCGGTGATTAGCAGTGTCTGTCTTTATAAAATGACACGTTCGCAAGGGGTTTGCATGCAACACCGCGTTTCCAAAGTAATCTTGCACGACGACCATCACCTAGCCGGTAAAAGTTATTACTACGGGCTTTTCAAACATATACACGGACACAGACCTCATAAAACACCTAGACATACAGCAATCTCTGCAGACCTTGAAGGAGCTGATGCAGATGCAGATTCTTGCCCACAAAAAAAAAAAGCTTTGATATGAAAACTAATAATAAAATGAAATATGATAAAAAAACAGTCCGACATAAATTAATATTCTAACAAACTATCAAGGGTAAAAATGCTTTATATTTTAAGAGCAGACTGCTGTCAGTCGCATACAGTATACAATGCACCATCTGTGTCTCTCGGTGTTCCCGCAGCCTTAATTACACCTATGTTGTTGATGCATTGTAAACCACAAAGAGAATTATTTTGTCATCCATCTCCGCCGGTGACAAGCACTAAAAAGCCGTAAACTATTTTGTTAATGGCGCACCTGCAGGGCTGAAGTAGAGTGAGCGGGACAGAGTTTATTGGACTTCTCCACATCGACTCTGAGCGACTGATCCAAAGTTTTCGACGTCCGCTCTTGTAAAAAAAAAAAAAAATCACTCGAGCGCCCACACCGCATTACCTTAATGCATTAAAGGCACTTTACACCCCGCGTTTATATCGCGACGTGCTTTAAGTAAGGAGAAAATAAGACTCCAGCCTGTGGTGTGTGCTTACTGCAGGTACTCTATGAAGTGGGGATATGAATGATATCAATCAGTGGAAAATCCTGCATCGGCTAGTGGGTGTCCTTCCTAACTGACAAGATTATAGGGGAGCTTTGAAGCTGTTTTTATTGGTTCCTCCACTTCATTTGGGTTTACTTAACACCTGGGAGCTTTCATACCAGCACACCGCTATACTAAAGCTCTATTTACAGCCTCTTGCAGATTTTAAAAACTTATTTATTTCTCCCCCTCCCCAACAGCCTTTCATAAATTTCTTCAAGTGCGACAGACTTGAGGGGGTCAATATCAGGACAGGTGAGAAAGATGCTTTTAACAACTATAAAGAAAGGTAATCAAGGGGCTTATTAAAATGGCCGCCCTACTGTTCAGAATCCACTGCCCAAAACCAAACGCCCCCCCCCACATGCCGACCACCTTTTTAGCAGTTTGAATGGGTGTTTTGGCCCATTTGGAGCCTGATTGATATACAGAGGAGGGGCTGTTAAAGCAGGAAAAGGGCATCTCCGTGATAAAGCCAGGGTCACCGCTGAACTTAAGGGGGCAGCACTAACAAGCACTTGAATGGCTGGGCCGGAAGCCGCGCCACCTGAGAGCAGCAGATGGAGGAATAAATAAGGGTAATATAGTGAGAGGCTTTTGAAGGCGAGAAGTCGTTGGAGGAGGTGATGGGGGAGCGAGCGCCATGAATATGGGAGGGTGAGCACGCATTACATATGAGCAATAGGGGGTCAAAATGTGAGAGCTGCCCCTGTGGTGAGATTCTGCACTCCTTTCGGGGGCTCGTGATGAAAAAGAGATGGAGAAGTCTGGAGCAGGGCGGCGGGGGGGAAGAAGCAGCACCCCCTGGCTCTCGCAGGTCAGCCGCTCGCACCCTGTGACAATGGCGTGCACCACCTGCCTCTACTGCTATGCGTCCTCCTCCCTCTCGCTGCTCCGGCCCCTGCTGTCTGATGGAACTGTTCCCATCTGCAAACTGGCAACAGCTTGTGCATTTGCGAGAATTGCCCCCCCCTCCCTCCCTCCCCCATTCCCACATTACGTAGTCGAGCACGAAAAAGCTGGATGGTCAGTGTTTCACCCTGCAAAAGCTAGACTGATGAGGCCAACATAAATGCTGGTGGCTCATGCGGTAAAACAGGGGTGGGAGAGTGTGTGTGTGTGTGTGTGTGTGTGTGTGTGTGGGGGGGGCAACATTGCAGCACAAACATGTGGCGGGATAGTGACGAGAAAAGAAAACAGAGAAGACAGTCCTTAATTGCCTTTTCAGTCATTAACAGGGTCCCACACCTCATGAAACATTAATTACACCAAGCGCTGCGGAGATACGGACGCTTAATTAGAAATTATTCACTGCGTGGCGAGAACTGAGCGATAGCATTTCAGCGGCGCGCAAATCGTCCGTGAGAGATCTAAAATAAGCGCGCCAAAAATCAGGGACGACGTCGGCCGGATCTGGCTTCCTCCTGCCCGTCGTGTGAAGCGCGACTCCCTTTTACCTGATAGCAGGTGGAGCGAACTGGGACATGTGTTTACCTGCTGTTAGTGGTCCTCTACTTCCTGTGCGGCTCATCATTTATTTACATCACCCTGCTTTTCCCTTTACAGTCAGGATGTAATTGACACGGAGGTTCTGTCCATTACTCTAACATCTGGGGAAGGTCTGACGGGCACACCACTCGAGCCCTTCATTCTTTTTTCACTCTATTTTAGCCCCGTGCGCGATCCCTTTTTCCCTCTCCACAGTGGGCTAAAAGCACAGCCGATGTGACATTACGCCGCTCTTGACGGGAAACACCCTTGACACCGCCGCCCCCTCCTTGCTGTTTGCGCTTCCCCTGATCCCCAGCGCGACTTGAAAAACGCTCTGCCCCACCCCTCATCCCAGGTGTATTGATCTTTCTCTCCATCTAACGATTGCCACCACATGTTCATGTCATGAGCGCGTGTGTGTGTGTGTGTGTGTGCGTGTGCGCCCTTCCTCTTAGAAGATAACACAATGGAGTGGTAATAATGTCACTAGGCTGTACATAAGGTAATGGATCGGCCTCACCGCTGCATGCTGGGCTCAGGGCACAAGTGCTGGCCTTGGGAAATGTCACGAACACCAGAGACCTAAGAGTTAAAGGCAGGGGGTGTCTGTGACGGAGACGGTGAAAATAGAACTCACGAGTCTGGAGGGAAACAAATGTTCAACTAAAAACAATGAACTGAGGCCCACACACCAAAATACACATTTGCCTCATATATGGGTTGTTTCATTTAAAATCAATACAATCATTTTATCGTGTAATCATCATCATAATCACACTATATATACAAGGGAGGCTAGCTAGAGAAGGCAGCTGGTTCTGTTGGAGGCTGGTAAGTGGGGAAAGCGTCCTGGGTTTGGAATGGACAGGTTGTCTTATTTGTTTACTCTGTAAAACACTGAGGTAAACCGCTGCTTTTAATTCCCAGTCTCGTCGGTAAGCCACGGATTAATGTACAGGCACAGGCCCGGTATCCTTCTCAACCAACACATTAAAGAATGAAAATAAAAGAATCTCCCAAAACTTAATAAAGACCCTGTGGACTTTATCCGAGGTTCCACTAATACTGCATCCATTCTGATAAATCGTGCTTCTCTTTGAGCATCTTTTATGAAGAACTTGTTAGTTGCGGCATAAAATAGTAAAGCAAACACACTTTTTATTTCCTTCCTTGAGAACTAGAAATATATTCTTTTTATTATCAATATACAGGTTGTTGTGTTATTTATATACTGTATAAATAACATAACACCTCAACGGGAGACATGTCCTTCTTTCATCTCAATGAGTTTGAAAGATTTTATTTTTCAGATTTTTTTTTTTTTTATTGTACTCTGACTCTAACGCAGCGGCAAAAGAAACGGACCCTCACCTGCTCTTCAGATGCTGGATGCTCCCCAGACACTTGAAACGACCGTTTACCATGATGGCCATGCGTGTGCACAGCGCCTCACACTCCTCCATGCTGTTGGGAAAAAAAAAACGAGGGGGGGAAAGTTTGAAGAAGAAACACCAGATGCTCAAGTCCTTTCGTTTCCGGATAAGAGACAATGGCGTCTTCACAAAAATCTATTTGTTGTAATGGAGATATTTGAAGGATTTGTGTAATGTCTGTGTGTTCAGCTGCGAATATGGCTTTTTTTTTTTTTTTTTATTTAACTTGGTTCAATTTTAGTATCAGCTGGCGTCATTTTGCTTAAAAGATCTCAGCTGATTCACTGAAACTTTCTCATTTGGAGTTACAGTTTGGGTTGGAGCATTAGTACACGTCTCCTTTGACACCTTAAATGGACGACAAATTTGGTAATTAGAGAAAAAGGAAGGGACCATCTGCAGTTCTTATTATCTCATTTTTTCTCTTTCAGTGTTGGGCTGGAGCACTAGTCATTTGTAGCCGAAACCTGTGAAGCCTTTCTGAGAAATGGTGCTATTAGGATTATGACTTTGTAAAACCTGGTGAATCCGCCACTTAACAAAACACAAGCACCTGGTCATGCCATGGATGATTGGATGCAGCTCAGTCGCACTGCCTGCGACAACACCACATGCTTTTATTTCTCCGTGAAGGCAACATGCGTAATGGGGGGTAATATATTCCAAAACAACGGCAAATATTATTCACGTGGCCTGATTTTAAAACTCTGGCAATTTGGGAAATGTTAAAACGAATGGGCACGTTAATTGTTAAATGTCCCATGACGACTTGGACCATCGAGTTTTCGGTAAGAAAAGTTGGGTAACTTCAATTTCTTTCGGGGCTTGTTCTCAAGTATGAGAAAATGAAAAGAGCCCAGCACCTATATTGACAGTTTGTGTTCTTAAAGAGTAAAAAAAAAAAGCCCCAGTAAGTCAATATGTCTTCATGCTTCATGAAAGCTTCATAACGGTCAATATGTTTCTGACAGCCAATATAAACTGTCACGCAGGAAACAATACGTTTCAGCTAAAGCATAACTGAAATCCATAGCGATTACAATATTTACAGCTTTGATTGAATTTTCGGACCATTTGCTTGCTCTTAATTCCCCCGCTGATCAGTCTTTCAGTGTGTGAAGTGTGAACCCGTCAGCGAAAATCAATAGATAAAGAGTGAGCTTGCACCTGTGCGATGTGAGAATGACTGAGCGGCCCTCTTTGATGATGCTCAGGATGCAGTCCCACAGGAAGCGCCGAGCTTTGGGGTCCATCCCAGTGGTCGGTTCGTCCTGCAACAGGAACGTATGTGATAATTGTGAGTGTGAATATCCCCAAGAACTGAGTAGAAAAACATAATAAGCAGCAATATGCAACACAAGACGGTTTTCGGATCTCAACTCTGTGGCCCTTTGGCACCTTTTTCCGAACCCGCAATTCACTGAGAAGGTGCAATGAAACTGGTTTGTTGTGGTGAGCCGACGCATTATTATGGAGCTTCGTGGTGTTCTGCTATTTGTTAAACTGGGGCACGCACAAGAGCAGAGACACAACAGGGAGACATAATTGTAGATAAAGACAGGACACACATAAGAACGGACATAAATAAGCAGAACATACCGAAGGTGTAGCGATGCACACATAATGGACTATCACACTGAAGCACCCTCCAACACAGCACGACACACACACACACACACACACACACACGAGTCTCAGTGACTTGCTGTTTCTTTTTCCTCAGGGCTAGTCTGTCCATGCACGATTAGAGAATGACAGTACTCAGTCCATTGGCTGGTTTCGTTCCAGGCCTGGTTCTCCCTCACTAGCAGAATCCTACAAATCCCACGGGGTATTTTCCATCACCGTATCCAATGTGTCCCTACACAAACCCTATGTGGCACCGCCTCAAGGCCGCCTGGGCTCCCTGGGCCAGCACACAATACAGGAACTGACACAGACACTGACAACACATTATCCCGCTGCCTCAAAGTGCAGACTCGCCCGGCTCAGACGAGTAAATAAGGAGGTCTGGAGCTCCGTGGTCCAAAAGCTGAGCCAGAAAGCAGAAACAGCTGGGTAGATTATTCAGTAATTTATCATGGATTACTCATTACCTGACTTATTAGTGGCATAACCTGAAGAATCAATGTAAATTATACAAATGAATGCATGGATTAAAGTTTATAGGCAGCAGAATAAATGGCAATATGTTGTACATTATACATCTGGATGTGAACTGGCATAGAAATTTTGATTTTTAAGGTGGCCAGGTTGGCAAGAAAACACATTGTTTTACATGTTAGTGTTTGTGCTTTGGTCGACTTGTGGAATAACAAGTGAAAGAATCTGCAATAGTCATAATGAGAATTTATACTTCACCGAGCCCCCATAGGGAGGCCCCAGTGTGATTTAATGTCATTAAAGTTTGTCCCTCACAATAACACGGACACATATTTTCTAACGCACATTAAAGCTGCTTAATTGAATGCATGTGATGCAGCACATTCTGAGTCATACCTTCATTAATCTCGCTTTATGCTTTGCCCTCAGTTTTAAGTCCTGATGAATGGGAATTTAATCCGTGCAAACACAGCTCTGTGCGCTCTACACTTTTTCTGAAGGAATTGGCTCTTTCCTCAGCAAACTCAAGTAAAACATGACCAGCGAGTGACCCCTCACTTGTCCACAAGTAATCTACTTGAAATCCTTGGGGGGAAATTTGGTGCGAATTTGCAAGTTTGATACTTGTTTTATGCTCCTAACTTTTGAAAGCATATGTTACTCCAAATTCCTACACTCTATCATCATCCTACTACTGTCGAGTCCCTGTGAGCTTGTAAAAAGATAAAAAAGGACTGAACTGCTGTAGTGGAAACTTCTGCACAGAATCAATAAACACTTAAAGTATTGCACGCCTCAGAATTAAAGCGGAACGTTTTTTAATATGTGCACCGCATCAATAAAGCCGTATCTCACCAGAAAGACTACCGGAGGACAACCGATCAGGGCTATCGCTGTGGACAGTTTCCTCTTGTTTCCACCACTGTAGGTTCCTGCTGACTTGTTGGAATATTTGACAAGTCCCAACTTCTGGATCCCCCACTCAGCCACCTTTACAGAAGAAAGAAGAGTTAAGAAGACGTGTCACATAAGCGTCATCACCAGACCGGTGTTTCTTTGATGGATGAATCTGATGAATTTACAGTCCTGTGGCTTTCAAGGACGAGAGTTGACAGCCGGACTAACTGGACCTTAATCACAGACTGCTACTTCATCTGTGTCTCCTCAACCATGGGCAATCAGGAGCATCACTAAAAAGCACGCCGCCACCGGGTCTCACAGGGTTGGTTAACCGTCAAAATAAGCGCAATCTGTAGGGCCTTCATGCCCAACATATTCCCAGCACATAATGTTGATGTATTTGTTTACTGATTATGCAAATATGACAACACAAGGGCCCAATTTGGACAGAGAATGGCCACCATGCCACAATGGGCTACAGTATAATTAAGAGTTATGCTAGAAGCTCAGAACCGGGTCCCTTTGCACTGCAGCTTAGAGATCAAAGACCTGGCGTCGCGACTGAGGCCCATAGTTGCCGCCAGCCTCTTCCTCTTTTGATCTTAGAGTTGTAGACGTGGGCAGTGCAAGAGAAGTGCAGGGGGGGCTACATAAGGCCGGCCATACCACTGGGCATGCTGAATAATGTAGAGCCACAACACACAGCTGCTGCTCTTCTACCATTGGCCATTTTTTACTATGCATAGCTTCTCCCACCGAGGTTCTCTATCACTCCAACATACGCTTCAGTTTGCCCTAAGTTAAAAGGACCTGATAGTTCGGAAGGGAAATAAACTTGTTTACCATGGTAAAACATTTGAGTCTGCCACAATTGTGACAGGTCAACAGTTCAACCTGCGCATGCAGCCTGATGTCATCCATCCTGATAGTTTAGTAAGAGAACATCTAAAATAGGTAAAACAGCAAATGCATTCAGTTCTTAAAAATACAAGGATCGGTGGTACAAAAGGATGATGTTACCATGGTAACTTCCTTTTCTGGTACTCCTCGTAACCTGGCGTACAACTCCAGATGTTCTCGTCCTGTGAGCAGGTCATCAATAGCGTCAAACTGGGGACAGTAGCCCATATTCTGGTGCACGTCTCTCATTTCAGTTCGTATGCTGGGAAAGAAAAGATTATTATTTCACCACTGCCAGTTTGAGTTTAATAGAATACAGGGTATATTAAATGCTTTATTGTGTCAAAGATTATGAGTTGATATATACAATGGCAACAGAAGGCCAAGTAGCATATGCTTCAGTGATATTGCTTACTGTATTAAAAAAATAAATAAATAAGATGAATGTCGATGAACTCATCAAGACTCTCATTCGCAACCGCTTGACAAGAATGAGAAAAATCTGAGCTGTATAGGTCGAGGCTACACGGTTTCCGTGTAAAAACTTTTCAAAATTAATAAGAGCGCTTCTTTTCACGCTCTGCACTTGTGTCCCCAAACCATCCTGGAAAAAGGCAAACAAACACAATGCCAGAAATATGGCTCTGCAATCTTCTCACCTTGAAGAGGCCATTAAAATACTGGCTGCGGACATGCAGACAGGCCCTTTTTTGCAATCCACAATATTAATACGTCATCACCTACAGGCAACAGATGTTACAGCTGATATTCAGTCATGTTTTTATAGCGGTTTTCTCACAGATCATACTGGACCGATGTTATTTTCCAGCAGTAATGTTTAGCCTCGGGGAGGCTAAATGTGATTTCAAATGTCTGGAGGCTGCTGGATCTCAACAAGGTTATGGTAAACTGAAAGCTTTACTGATCTAACATTTTGTTTTGTTTTACCTTTGATAAAGGTTGAAGATAAGAGCAGGTTATTATTGCCTTTAGCTAATTCAGGTACGACCCGACACTTCTTACTGTATAGCTATACAGTCATAAACACCCACGGGTTCCTTTTTGAGTCTGGAATCAAAGACAAGACATACTGCACAACTGCCACAAGAACAAAAACTTCTGTTCAGGAGATAATGCTTCTTCTCTTGTGCCGATCACTCTTCTTGCCAAAGCGTGATGAGCAGAAAACAGGAGAGTGGGTGTACTCATGTCTGCTTCTGTCTCTTTTCAGTTTTTGTTTCCCTAAAGGTCTCTGAGATTTCCCTCGGATCCTGGCCTTGCTCTATCCAGCTCCTTGTCTTTGTTGAACCCGACGTCAATTACCGGATGTTTAAGTCAAACTATAGCAACAGCTGTGACGTGAACCATGCTTGGATGTGCTGCCTTAGCGATGCATGCCGAGGCAGTGGAACACACTTGTTTGTTCCTAAAAATAAGGAAGAGCCTCCCTTCACTCCAATGCTTGAGTCTCATATAGCCGGTGTCAGGGTATTTCTTTAGCATGTACAAAGATTTCTTGTGACTGATTCTGTAAGGCAGAGACATAAAACCAGAGAAAGGTACAGGGCGAGGGTATGAAAAGGAATGAAATATGTGTAAGAAGGTAGAAAGGGAGAGCGGAGTCTTCAGCATTTCTGAGAATATCGCAAGTGAGGAGACATGAGAGAAGCAAAGTTGAAAAGGCAGACGCTGCAGAATGTGAAGCGAGCTAACAATGAAGAAGCGAGGAAAACACCGCGCGAGAGATGGAGAAATAGAAAGCAGTGTGGCACAGAACAAGAGTAGCTGAGCTCAATCCCCATCTGAGCAGCCATCTTGGGTGGCTAATTATGATGAGCCACTCGGTGCACTAGTGGGAGTTGGCGCCTCACCTGTATCCATTTAGGAAGGCCTCTCCACTGGAGGCTGGGATGTCTCCTGTCAGCATCTTGAACGTGGTAGTTTTCCCAGCTCCATTGATTCCCAGCAAGCCGAAGCACTAGTGGAGATAATGGGGGAGGCTTGTGTTAGGACAACAGTGCTTTGTGCACACCAGGCTCGGCGGAAAACACACAGGAGACAACAGCTCTCGAAGCTAAATATCAATCATTCAAATCTTCTGTATGCGGACGAGATTCCTTTTGAACAAAGCCCGTACATGAATCCTTTTAATGAAGTCTATCTATGGACTATGTATTTTCCGTTATTTATTCACACTATTTACAATTTATAGAATATGCATGACTGCTTCAATACTCAGCAACACAACAAATTGATGTATTTCTGTACACAAACAAAACAACAGACTCTAAATCAACACGGCAGGCACGCAAGAACAAATACTCTAAGAAGCCGACCGTTCCCAACAGCATTTCTTCCTACCTCGGCAAATTGCTACAACAAACATTATCCTCGCTTCCTCGTTCGCCCCCGATGCTGCTCATTTTACTTCTCTCTGGAGGGCACGCGGCAGGAAGTTGTCTCTGCGGAGCCCTGCGGTCATGTGACCCCGCCGTATGTGCTCTAGCTCCGACATAAATATTTGATTTCTGTCATTCATTGATCCCTGCTTGTTTGTGACCTGTGCTGGTGAATGCATAGGAGGAGGCTAAGCTCGATGTAAATAATGCATGGAAATGCAGTGTGTGATCAGCAGAGCCCTGTGAATCACAATATTCCACTGGCATTTACACTGGGCTCTGAGTAAACAGTGGCAGGGAGGACGGATACAGGCGGAAAGCCCATCGAGCACGACTGCCTGTCAGCATTTGAGATTATGTTAAATCAGTGCGTGTGTGTATAACTAACGTGGAACACGTTACAGTGAGTGAGGACGCTCCACGTAGACAATGTCTAGTTTTTTGCTGCCTTCGGTGAAGTTAATTTCTTTCTGACAATTTACGAGTGCGCTGAACTAAACACCACGGGGTCGCCGTGCCTTTGCACCGCAGACTCGGTGGCTCTGGCAATGCTCTCCGACGAGCCCGCTTGCGTGTTTTGAGCACACACACATGCTTGGCGGTGGCACAACGGCAGAAAACAAGGCTGATAAGGAGATTAGTGCTTTTCCTACCGCCTTCTCCAAGCAGTGCTTGGAAGATATTCTGATTCGATTCAGCAGAGAATCTCTGTTCACTACGCTCTCACGTGTCAATATTGAGTAAATATTACCGTCGATATTCAAATGTTGAATGTGTTCAACTTTATTTTCAGACACAAAGGAGAATGACATAGCTTTTGCCATATGGGTGTTGGTATTGAATTTTCAGGACATCACATGTTTAAATGCATGGGAGTCTTGCAACATGTATAAAAGCAAACACATTATAGGTTTGAAAAGGTGCTCGTGTGATTCGGCGGCATTTGGCTCACCTCTGCGGCAGGTACACCCACACATAGCCTGTCCACAGCAGGGGCGCTTTTCCGAGGGTATACCTGCAGGGAGCAGACAATAAAATGAATCAAGCAGCAAGCTGGAGAAAGAAAGAGAAGAAGAGGGGGGAAAGAAGGCAGGAGGTAGCAAAGGGTGGGGAGCAGACAGTGAGAGAGGAGGCAGAGAGGATGGCGTGGAGCAAAATACGGAGTGAAAAAGCAGAGCAGCAGGGAGGAGGTGAGATGGAAGGAGCAGGTGAAGAAAAAAAAGGCTGGGAGAAAGTGAAAGAAACAAATTTGAACAAGGAGGGATAATTTGGAACATTTAGAGCAAACCAGATGGGAGAAGGTATGAAAAGGTAAGAAGCTTAGGAAGAGGGAAGGAGGAGAGGACACGAGCATTAATATTTGCGACGGCATAGGCGGCATTCATGAGGAAATCTGCCTTCACTTTGAAAACCACTTCAATAAGCCGCGCCATATTTTATGTATGGACACTGACTATGAGCCAATTTACATTTAGTGGTCTCAGCACAGCGACGGGACTTAGTGAATGAGCAGGAGCCGATGCTCATAAATACCACATCGGCTCGTCTGATTGTTTACATGCTGAAATACATGGTACAATCGTAATATGACACTTCTGGCCAACAGGGGGCGGCACACAAGTTACACACACACACACACACACACATCACATATTGGGTTGTTATGGCAAACATTTCCTTCTTTAAACATCCAACATATAGGAGCAACATTTGCAATTATTTGCAGTTTACACACAATTGTTGGTTATACATATAAAATATCCTCCACACTATTCCTCACATTAAACTTATTAACTACGATATTATTGTGTTGACATTTAGTTACCAATATTAAGATTAGCGTGGTGCCACGCACTGACAGCAACAAAAATAGAAAATAAGCTGACGTGACTTTTTCTCATTAGTTTTGAGATATCCTTTCATAAACAGAAGTGTGGGACAAGACAATCCAGCTGATAGATGTCAAGATACACATAATAAAAAGTAGATCCCATGAGATGCAGAATGTCCTCTCCCGGGATAAAGAAGAGAATGAAACTTCGCACATTCTGATTGTGAGTCAGTATCCTGCTAAGATCCTGTAGCGACACTGGAAATGAGAAGGTGGCTGATGCATTTCACATCTCACTTGAAAACTTTCCGTGCTGCATCCATCCACCTCTCCCACTGACCAGCCTCATCAGTGCACCACTACAGCGCGTTCCAGTCTGTGTCTGAAAATCTCACCGAGGGCAAGCAACGAAACTACGGCGCGAAATCGACAGGATTTATTAAAATAGAAAAATGTAGATGACAAACATTTGACAAATGGGGTATTTAGCACGTGAGGTGTTCTCCCACGTCCTACACTGTGTTGGGTCTGATACACTTTCAAAGACCTTTCAAAGCAACGTTCCCTTGCTCTCGCGCAGAAAGACAAGACAAGGCCTTTGTTGTTGTTGCCGACTGTGACAGGACATTTAGCATTCAAACTCAAGGACAGCTCTGTGCCCTTTGAATCATGAAAGAGCGACTACTGTTGGCTGTGCTTTGGAATTTGCAGAAAGTGAAAACACAGTCCTGTAAGAGCGCTGAGCATTTATGCGAGTGTCAGAGATTGAAAGAGCGAGCGTTCATTAAAAAGTGACAGCATATGGTTCCCTGGATGAAGTATACATTTCCTGCCCGTATAGATACTCCAGGCCAACGATACATCAATGGAAAGGCGGGCTGTCCCAGCTGTATTCAGAATCCCGCCAGGCAAATGTAAATTTAGAACTGCCACTTCAAGCCTGACAAACAATGACATTGCATTTATTACGCGGTTGGCACATCAGAAGACTTTGATAAAAACAGGACTTGTACAGATCCATCATGCTTTCAGTGCCACCTGGCAGCTGCACTCAGTACTTATCAACCGGAATTACGCATACGTACATACATACATACATACATGCATGCATGCATGCATCGCTTTACCGGTGGTTTGCCACGTCAAAGCAGGAAATGCATAGATAAAGAAACGCAGGATTGAGTCGAGCGCCTCAGCAGCGGCATTATAACTCTGTCAGATTAGATGAGACAGTTGGGAGAATGTGATGGTAAACGTCAGGAAGAAGACCGCCGTCCAACAAATAATTGGTTGTCGTGAGGCAAATACATACTTGTCAAGAGTGTTCGATCCATAATCTTGCATATGTTTTAATTTCTCCAAATCATACTTATCCAATTTACCTAATGTTTATAAATGCCCCAGTGTCTGCAGACATACCCCTGGTTCTTTTTGCCCAAAGGGATTTAAGGGAACGAAACACACCCACAAGAAATTATCGTGGCACCGAAAAAAAAGTAATACGTTCTAATATATACATTAATATACTAGGATATGAATGGACTGTATAGGTCTTGCTTAAATCTACAAAAAGATGTAAGAAGCTCTTCTGTGACATTGCAAAAATCATCTACATACATTCATCATCTACATGAGCATACTTGTGATATGCCAACCTGCCACTCATCACACGTGTCTTCGGAATTTAAACAGCTGTCACAAGGTTCTTTAAAACTTTCCCTGTCAACTTAGTGAGTGACTGGAAGGTTAAATTGACAGCTCGGGGTCTGGAAGATCCTCACAGACGGACACGCGTCTATTACAGTCCCCATCGATTACAGCGGCGGCGATAATGCAACAGCTGAGCGGAGGCTAGCGGGTGGGGGCGCCCGGCATAAGCGTTCCTGTTTACCGCGGCGGGAAGAGGAAGGGGAGGAGCAGGGGTTTGACACATGATTGATGGCCTGTCGATCGCTTCAGAGGCGTGCGTAGATTTATGACAGGGCCCCAGCCTGTGGTGCACGGCCACTGAAGCAATGTGCTCATTGATCAATTTGTTATCTACACCCAAAATGGATGGCGCACAGCTGTGGTGGGAGTCATGGAGGGCACTACAGGAAGAATGCTGATGCCTTCTGCCACTGCACTGCTGTCTTTGCTCGGTGAAGGGCCACTGTCAGAAATGAAGGTGCATATGGACAAGTGAGGAATTCTTTGGCATTGTGTTAGAGTTGCATTGGGACCTTTGTTGTAGAGACTGTGGTTCATGACTTTATAATGTACTTGTGTCTCGGATTTAGCCAAAACAGGCAAACTCTGAACAACCCCGCGCACCTTTTCACCTTGTGAGAAGATTTGTAATACATCACCCATCCCAACTGTTTTACCCGGCGCCTCTTCAGTAATTGCCCTGGGGAGCACACGTCTGCGTCCGTGAGCAATGAGTGAAAGATTAAGTACGGTGAGACTGCGAAGAGCAAGGGAGTTAAGGAGCGAAGAAGGGGGGGTAAGAGCAAGAGGCTGTTAGATCGTCCAGCTGTCGGCACTGGAGCTGCAAAGCAGGTTGCTGTGGTGACACTTCCTGCTGCTACGCCACCCACAGGGAGGGAACATCTGCCGTCGGACGAAGCGTTAATCTCGCCAGTGTTGAGGCACATATCATCACAGCAGGCTCGACTTCACCTAAAGCACATAGGAGAGGGGCCAGAGCTGTGCAGGACCACGGACCTTTATATCCCGAAAAATGCAATCCTGTTTGGTCCCACGCCCAATTATGATATTTGTGCATGTTCACAGCTGCAGGCCAGCAACCTGTCTTCCCCAGTTACCCTGCAATCTGAAAAACGCAGGTGCACGTAGAGGGGGAAAGAAACTTTAAAAACTCCTTCCACCCACACACATCTACATGTACAGATGTAGTTGATTACTGCAATTTAAAAGGTGTCTAAGTTATTACCGTGTAATGTCAGAAAAAGAATCAAATTGGGCCTGACTGAAGACATTTTCTTCTATTCCACTTTTTTTCCTACAGTCTTATCCAGACCGAATATATACAGCGAGATTCTATTTGGCATATTGCACAGGGCTACATGATTAATTTAATCACAACTGCAGTGTCGGCCTTTGTGATTGCATAACCACAAAAGGCTGCAATGTAATTAAATATGTACATGTGTAAACGTGAAAATCCATTATCTGTTTGTGCACAGTTTGCTCATTACAGAGATTAGTAGGGTGAGTCGGCTAATGTTTGCATTAAAGTTGAGAAATACGTGTTTTAAAACGGACTCCATGTGCTCTATGTGCAGCACTAATACTGCACTCAAAAGTCTGTAGAGTAGCAACGATTATTAATTAGAGTGATACAATGAAATATAGGTAATAAAATGGCAAGAATGCAGCTTTTCAACAAGCAAACGTGCACTGTTTAGTGACATGTGTATGTGCATATATTCAGACATGTAGGACAGAGTGACAGATTCACAGAGCACACGGAGGTCAGAGGTCAGCATCCTGATGGCCTGAGGGAAGAAGTTTTCTTAAACGTAGATCTGAGGCTTCTGGCCATTAACAATTAAAATCAATCTCAATTAAAAGGTTTTCATAGTTGACTGAAATTGGAAAACTGTATCACGCACCACAGGCAGATTAGTTTAAGTGTTCAAAGATGCAAAATACCTTAGTGAGGTCAGAGACCCTCAGCAGGTCATTCTGGGCTCTGCCATCGTGCACTCGCTCGCGTTCTCGGGCAACATCGGCGTCTTCTTCCTCTGCAGATACCGGCTTGGCTGAAATGAGCCTGGCAGAGACAAGTTAACCACAGTTAATACCCTTCGTTAAAATTAACATGAACTCACATGACAAATTATCGTGGTCAAAGTTTGAGCCCGGCGAAACAATCTCTGCAATTTTCATAAACAGTTAGAGCCACAGGCATTAGTTTCCATGGCAACCATGCTTTTGGAGCAAGCAAACACGAGAAAAAAAAAAAAACAGGAGAGGAAAAACATTCACTGTGCAACAGATGTTTTACATAAAATTAATATACAACAAATTAATTATTTAAATGGGCAAATGAATAGAGATGAAATGGTTTAGTGGTTCGTCTGTAACAAACGCCGGATGACAATATACCAAATGGACAATTACTGCATCAGGAAATGGCATGACCAATTAATGTAAGATGCCATTCAAATGGACAGAAGAACCGAGGCTTTTAAAACTTTCAGGTTTGTGGATTTTCTCTGAAATGACACAGATGCTTTTACCTTGGTTTGCAGAAGAACTTATACTGGATGAGGATTGTGATGGCAAACATTACAAATCCCTGGACGGACATGGCGCAAAGGTTCTTTCCCACCATTTCCCAGCTGAGCGGATTCTTGAAACGGTCTTCCCCTGATAAAGAAGGTAGGAAGTAGAGACAAAAACACATGGCGAAAAAAGTTCATTCATACAGTAGAAGGTAAATTTTGAAATGCATTATCATTACGTGTCACTTTATGTTAATTAGCAGCCCTTATCCACAAGCTCAGCGGCTGATTTAGCAGAAACATTGTCAAGACACAAAGAAATTAGCAGATGTGTTTACTTCCAGGGCAGCCAAACATGTCCTTGTCAAAAGTTTGAGGGGAGCCGGAATTTGTCAGCTCTTTGAAGTGTTTCTTAGACGCGTTCATTGGTGAAAGCCAGCCGCTTAAAATGGCACTTAGCCTTAAACGTAAAATGAAAACCGCTGTCACCGGTGTCATGTGACATGCTGTACTTTTCATGTTGAAGCCTCTCTTGGCTAATGAACACGTACTGTAAGTAAACCTGTGACAGCACCCTCTAAACATTTGAAATTCCGCGTTCGCTTTCCTCCTTTGCTTAGCTTCTACAGCCCTTGAGCCTGAGGGGATGAAGGGTAAGGAGAAACCAAAGCGTTCTCAGTCTCATTCTCTGGTAAATAGCCCCTCTCCACACCAGCCCTTTTAACTTGTGATTGCTTTTCTCTTCCTGCTCCTCTCCAATGCCGCAAATGATTCCTCAAACCGCTATTTCCTGCTCCATCTCTCTACAGATAAGACTCCTCTTCCTCTTTCGTGCACCTCTTTGCCTCTTGATGGCCTCCTCAACCCTGACTCCACCTCCACAGCCCTGTCCCCCTTTTCTTTCTTTCTTTCTTCCACCTGTCTAAATTTAACCAGGTGGGGAATAGAGCTCAGCAGGAGCTTTATGAGCAGTGTTACCGCTCAAATATTTCTGTCCCTGGTAGGATAACACGGTAGAATTTTAGGGAAGTATCGCGTTAGAGTGAAGTGATGTTTTTAACCAGCATTCAGTTGTGTGTTATAAAGTATTACAAATGCAAAAAATGTAATCTTGGATGTTGTTTGAGGCTCTAATGCAAAACTAGGAAAAATAAAACTATTCAACAACTCTAAGATGGATTATCATAGAATCTGGTGCAGAGTCTAGTCTACAGAGGACAAACCCTTAGGACATTGCACATTCACTGACTTTTCCTCTACTGCCACCGTGCAATTAATATTTGTGTTATATTATCAGTACTATAAATGCCTTAACTTATTCAACTGCCAATAAATCTAATCCAGTTATGAATGCCTCTTTTGCTATTCGTTTAACAAATCCATCAGGTCAAAACTATAATTTGTACCATACTTTATTTATGGCCAAAAAATTGCAGACCTGATGACATCTAAATATACCAAATAGAGCTGCATGATTTGGCCAAAAAGTCATATTGCAATTACTGTGGACATAATTGCAATTTGCAACTGTGATGTAACTAACAGTTATTATCACGATCTGCTTGCTTTTTCAAGGAAGCAGAAATGTGTGTTTTATAACTCAAACATACAAACACATAAAATATTTCATTACAGTGATTAATTATGTGGAATGGGTGGTGCCTTCTTACCAAAACTGCTAAAGAGGGTTGCCATTGCCTGGTTCTTGGCCATGTCTATTAGCCCTCTGCCCAGACAGAAATGTGGGAATATCAGCAGCACCTGCTTCACTATGTTGTTGATGCGGGTGACATTCTGTTGAGCAAAATGCAAACACACACACACACACACACACACAGACACACACACAGATAAGAATTAGTGGCATGTTTAAATATCTGAGGTCTGACTGGGAATTAGTCAGCACAACCCAATATCTTGACTAACCGCCTAGAATCAGCGGGGTCAGAGGCGCAAGAGGTTTGGAAGACAGCGTGCGGCGCCCTGATGCCAGTGTGGATAATTAACAAACATCCCGCTCTCAATTTGCATGCTGAGTGCTGTTGTGTTGCCAGGCTCCTAACGGCCCGCCGAGGAAGCGCGTAGCATTTAGGTTCAACTTTCTTGCTGCTGGAATTTCGCAGACGTTGGGGAGCGCGCTGTGTGATGTGCGAGGTGGCGCACACAGACAGCACGTGTAAACACAAACTGATGAAGAGGTGCACAGGTAAGCAGATGTTTACCCTCACTAAGTTAACTAAGGGTAGAAGGAGCGCCCGGAGAGCAAAGAAACACAGCTGACAAGAACAGAAAATGTGAAAACACCTACAGGCACTCTGTGTCTGTCTGCTTTTTACTGTACGCGAGAACAAAAAAACACAACAGCCAAACATGTTTCACTCTTTCACAAAATACTTAAAAAGCTACTCGTATGTCGACAAGGCATTTCCTGGGTACAACGCGTCTTTCTCCCCAAAACTACATTGTCCCCTTTTCTGTTTCCACTCCCCGAGGGCACAGTTCAGCAGTTGCCGAGCAAAGCACAAAAAGCAATAATTAAAAGGAGACTCGGCGGACGAGGCTGTAACAAACTGGCTCAAAAAAAAAGGGAGGAAGGTACCAGTGAGTCAGGGACAAAGGGAAGGGGTAGAGGGGCCACGTCGCAGAGAAGGAAGACAAAATATTACTACGTTTGGTGCGGCACGGCGTTCAAAAGCAAGTTCATGCATTATGTATGGAGCTTCATTGCAGCACAGTCTTCAAAGCTCTCGCATGCTTGCAGAGAGACTATAAATTCATCATTTCTGTTTTTGGGTGAGCCCAGGCAAAGAGTAGGTGGGGCGAGGACGGCAAAGCATTTTGCTGAAGCTGTGTACGAGATTTCTCAATGATGGGCATTACTGTCACAGAAATTATTCATGGATTTGTGTTCTGTAACTGATGGGTGATTTATTAGTTTTGCTGAGTAGGTTTTTACTGGCAGTTAAAGATGAGTGCATACGAGGAAAAAAACACAAACACTCCACATGCCACATTTGTGTTATTTTACTTGCGTGCAGACACGCGAGTTAAGATGTGTTATTATCACAGCAGACTGTTTTAGCTTAGCTTAGCATAAAGACTTGAGGCGGGCGGAAACAACCAGCCTGACTTTGTCCAAACTTTTTCTAAACATCCCTTATTTTCCAGAAGAATTAATCAGTGACTGTGGGCAAATTTGAAACCTTTGGACTGAGCCAGTGGGAAAGAATTCAATACAGTCCACAAACTCAATTCTCAAGTAAAAAAATTGCCTTAGTCTAATCCAGACTTATTTGTCAAACTTTTAATGGTGAAAAAAGTGGCAAATGGTTTACAGTAATAAAAAAAACAGGTACTGAGAGGTGATAATTCCTTATGATACACAAACATTTATTAGTTAATTAGTTTAGGTTTATATATTATTACACAAACGTTTGTCTGCAAAAAAGTGCAGTGGAGTAAAAGCACTTCCTTTAAATTGTGGTGAACTAAAAGTAACACAACATCTACGTACTCCAGTAAAATACAAGTAGCACAAAACTGTACTGTACTATTGTGTTTGAGTGTGCAAGATTTGCCATTTATGAAAATTAGCAACATGTGAATTTATTGTGATGACGGAAAAAAACACGACTTGTGTTTAATGTTGAAAGATCCTGCCTTCTTTGAATATGTGTTTTACTCCTAGTAATGCATCATACCAGGGCATCCATGTCTAGGAGATGAAAGCAATCCAACTTAATCTTCTCCCTTTGTTACAAAACATACAGTAATGTTCAAGATCAAAAGTGGCCACATGCATATGTGAGATGATTTTCTGCATGAGTAGGTGGTCACTGGCCTAGTTTCTCTCAGGCAGATATGAGAGTGTGATGAAAAGGCCCCATTGATCATGATGTCAAAGCAAACCTTCAGATGTCCAGCAATGTGTTCAACAATAATTCATCACTCCTTTTATCTACATTTACACATTTGCTTGAAGACTAAAGAGTACAAAGAGCCGCAATCACACTTCATACGTGCGAATACATTCCACTCTAAATGTGGAGTGGGGATCATTTGAATATATCCCTTTCATCAATCAATGCATCAGTATTCATGACATTCAGCATGAAATATTACAGATCGTTCTTATGAAGGCTCGTACTGAGGAGAGAGCAGGAGCTGAGGTGCATTCAGAAACATTATTTCACATTAGAAATTCCAATAATAAACACTTTTCTCCGTAGTGTACTCCTCAAACACGCCGCTTTGATGACTTTTAGTTTGTTTTTTTGAGTTTATATGTATATGTGTATATCTGCCTTGCGGTCACAGTAAACTAATGTGATTTCTATTTAAATATGGAAATACAGATTATGCAGCTGCGGATCAGTTTAGCTAAGGAAGTTATACCTTATATTTTTCCTTTTGCAAACAGCTAATGTCAATGTCAAAACATTTTTTTCCCCCCATTTGTTCGTAAACACATGTAAATGTTTAGCTAGACACGTCGTGGGATTTGCTGAAGGCACTAAACGCTAAAGTTGAGCGAAGTTATGAGACAAAAAAAAGTCAAACAACTTAACGGCAGCTAGCGCTGCGGCTAAACGTAACTCATCTGTCTGGCAGAGGGAAGCAAAGGAACAGAGACCCAATTTGAGATTAATGCATGAAATAAGACATCTTCTCCGGAGTGGGTGTTCATCAAGGAGATCTAGGAGGCTCGTAGCCGGGGATGATGAAAAGCGAGACAATTGTTCCTTTTATGTTTGTGCCATGTGCTTAGAAATCATTTTCAAATGGTTCTGAAGGTGTTATAGTCTGCGAGGCGCTTATCTGACCCATATCGCTACTTGTGCTTATTCCCACAGCACAGCTTCATTCGTAAAGTCTGGAATCACAATGAGAGCAGACACAATATATGGCTCCAGCAGTCTAGTTAGATATTTCTGGAGATTATATCCGTGTTTGTTCGGCTTCTCTCGCTCTTGTGGAAACGCCGCAAAGCTGTTATTGAGGAGGTTTTGAGGAGCAGTCAAGCAGCCTGTCGAGTCTTTGCTTCTGTTTTGAAGAATACGCTATATGAAACCACAACGTGCTGCAGCTATTTTATGTCAGAACATTTTTAAACATCCTGTCAATAACGCTGGATAACACGCAGGGACTCCAATTACGCTGCATAAGGTAGACAGCACCTGGTCACACTGCCACACCTGCAAATTAATCCTGGAAACTGTGTCTGTGCCTGTGGTTATCTCTGAGTGGCACGTGGTGGAGGTATTGACTCAGACACCGCTTCGAGCGTACAAGGCAGGCTGGGATTGATGCAATCCACAGGGAGCTGGACAGTCCTGAGGGGAAGAAAATCTCCCATTGGTCTCAAGACAAAACTGGGGCACAGAGTCTGTAACACTGCGGTTACTTTTTCTATTTCCTATCTTGGGAAAAAAAAAAAAAGCGGTGCTGTGCCCAAAAGGGATCGAGATTGAGACTGCGCTCGAAAACAGCGATCAGATTGCAGCCCGCAGCCTCACTTTTGACTGACATTCTTTAACTAAAGCCACCGATGAGGAGTCGGAAGACGACGAAGCTGTGCGGATCTACCCTTTCTGCTGAAACGATGCACTATATATGTTAACAATTTTGCAAACAATCTGCACCGTGGACATATCCAATCCGAACAGGGGGGCATGCGGAAACCTGGGGAGTAATAACATTTGATGATTGATGTTGACCTATAAAGTTCCCGTATCAGCAGCGAAATCAAGTCGGATCAGTTGAATTATCATGGACCCCCTGTCATTCTGAAGCATCAGAGAAACACCATGTCTGTCCCTAATGTGTTGGACGAGAGGAGTGAGCAGTAAATCCATCCCTTTTACACGGCTGGCGGACAACATACAGCCCATTAAATTATCACCAGCGGCGCCCTTTATGACTAATACGCTCCACTAACACTGTATCAATAAATAAAGTGAATGCAGAGACAACAAAACGGCAACAGTGACTTTGTTTGAAGAGAGACGTGCCAGATGAAAACACAAATTGATAATGAATGATAGTGATAATGAAATCACAATGCAAATGAGGCAGCCTCGTTAGGAGACAGGAAACATCCCATGCCGCTGCAGAGCGGCGCCAGAGGAAACATCAAGTCGGAGGCAGGCGCGTCAAAGGGGACAGAGTGTGCAGAGGCAAAGTCTTTCAGACAACATTACGCCGCGACTGTAGTGCCGGCGCGGAGCAGTGGGAGACATTCTGATGAAGCATCAGATGTTTAAGCAGCTTGTCAGCAAGTGAAGCGCTGTTGTGTCTGTTGACAAGGAATGACTGATCAGCGGCGGTCTAAAAATATCAAGTGGGAAAATCCGAGTGTGGGTGATGTATGCTAATCGTTCAAATAACAATGAAGTCTGCAAATCAAATTAGACGCGTTTAGTTCAAAGAGCAAATGAAAAAAGCTGCAAAGCAAACACATTTGTAAATGACGGCCACCTGTAAGGGTCCGGGCTTCTGCTACCGAGTGCCCTGCCTCTTGCCAAAACTGTCAGAAGAGGCCATATTTTTTCTTATTTGAATGATTTGTGATTTAAATTATAATCAAAAGCCCGATGAGTGACAGTCGACGCCCTCCACCCCCCGCCTTCCCCTACAAACTAAGCTCCCCATTTGTTATTTAGCTCTTTTTTAGTGTCTTTGTCTTTTGATTCCCTGGAGACAGAGGCAGCTTGCAGTTAAAATGAACAGTTGCTGAAAGATGGATGAGGAAAGTTCTCCCAAGACCCGAATTCTCACCAAACGATTAAACATTAAAGAGAATAGGGAGAATCACTCCTTTTTAAAAAAAAAATCCTTTAGAGGATAAAGGAAATATATTAAGATTTACACCAGGTGGGCGCATGCTCGCACCCACGTGTGCAAGGAAGCCTTTGCCTCGAGAACACCGAACATTTATCTATGATTTAAAGTCAAATTGGCCGTCCACTGCTATAGCTTCCAACTATAATGTTATGCAGCTATGGGAGACTGCATCCTCTGCGTCTGTGCCTGCTGTTTCACAGGAACTGCATCTTCTGTTGTGTTAAAACTGTACACGCAGACGCGGTTTAACATTCCGTTTTCGCCCAATTTAAAAGTGTTAAAATTAATTTGTCGTGCATACCTGCACGCATTTTAGACAGAGGAAGACAAAGCTGTGAAAGGAGCTGAATTCTTGCTAAAATGACCTGAACTAATGGAGTCCTGTTATATCATACTTCACTTTCTGAGTGAAAGGAAGAAGCACCGGAAAGACACGGCCATATAAAAAAAAAAAAATGGACTGGGGTTTGCTAAAATGCATGCTGACAGGCCACAATGCTCCTGGGAGAATGTTCTTTAGACAGGCGAAACAAAATAGCAGCTTTTTTGGTAAGACGCATCAGTTGTAGGTTGACAGAGGAGGGAAAAAAAAAAAACGAGGCTTTCAAAGAAAAGTACATCGTTCCCACTGTGAAACATGGACGAGCCTCAGTTACCGTAGCTTATGTTATGGGTTTGCTTCGCTGAGCCTGACACAGGCCTTGAGTCTGTGCAGGAAGTGATGAAAACACAGAGATTATCAAAGTATTGTGGAGAGAAACACACTGCCTGTGGTGGGAGAGCAGCGTCTCAGTTGCAGGTCATGGCTCCTCCAACAGGATAATAACGGAAAACATACAGTATATCTAAATGCACCAAGACAGAATGAGAAGAAAACATCCTGATCCTAATCCACTTGAACGTCTGTGGAAAAAAAAAAAAAGAAGCAAAAACACGAGCTCCAAACGTGCTCGACTGCAGTGATAGTTTGAAAAAGCTGTTATTTAAGTGATGCTTTCACTTGTATTATTTATTATAATGCCACATCAAAAATGAAAATCACTGTCCCCACGCAAGCGAGAATAGTGGATTCCAATTTTACTTTTGTCAGCTGCAGCATATTTTGGGAAAGAAGAGCGTGTTCTTTTAAAAGCGGAAGCATAAAAAACTGTTTTCAGCCACATCTGTATGTACACGAGTGTCTTGTTTTTCCCCCCCAGAGTGTGTGTGTGTGTGTGTGTGTGTGTGTTTGTATGTGACTGCCACTTACATCATCATCAAAGAGCTCCATAACAAAGGTGGCCACGCTGCCGTTAATACCAATGAAGAGGTTGATGCAAGTCAGCACCACGTAGGCTGTGCTGGGCACACTGAAGATGAAGGAGGCGGGGTACATCATGGGAGTGATAGACCACCTAAAGAGAGGCAGAACAACAGTGCTGCGACCCGATTTCAACACAACTGGAGAAAAAAGTTGAAATTGCACAGAGCCGCACTTCAGTTTTCGCGGCACCACCAGCCTCTTCTGATCATTTGCATGTCCAGTAAGTGACCCGTAAAAGCTTGGCGGCACAGTAATTGCCACTCTGCTTGTTACTGCCATATACTGGAGGTATTTGCGAGGCAGCGGCGTAGCGCTGGGAGCATCTACATGCCCACGATTATTTGACAGACAGTTATTTTTGCAGATGAAGACTTTCAGTACAAATGACGTGTTGAGTGTCTAAAATGTGGCGCTCCGGTGTACATTAAGTACTCGCTATGAAATACTTTCAAATTAGCTGCAGTGAAATGCTGTCCACCCCTCCACAGACGCACATCAGTAAGAGCCGTATAGTTCTACATCATATAGGCTTATTGACTGACAACTTTTGCTTGTTTTTAATACTTTGCCAACTACTCGGGGGCGATACACGCCCCCAAAATTGCCATCTGTGTGCCACTGTTCTCCAACCTTAAGTTTTTCTCCTCGTCTTCTTTAGTTGTGGTCAGACAGGTTTTTTTTTCTGACTGGTAAGGATAAAAACTCGCGTTTGCGTGTTCTCTTTGTACAGTTGTGTGTGACCAATTAGCTATGAAGCTAGCGAGACATGGAGTGACATCAAGAGAGGGAAGTTTGTTAGGAGTTTTCTCGTCGGGCGGAAGCTCCCTCCAGGCTTGCAGTTCCCCAGGAACAAAAGTCTCCACAAATGGCAACTACCGCGGATTAATGAAAGACTGAAATGACTGGCTGCTGCCGAACTCTGGAAGATGTACACACATTTTTTTTTTTTCACAGTAACTAAGTTTTACAGTAAACTTGTCCAATCAGACGTGGACGTCTGCTGTGTTCACGCAAATACACACTACTACAGTAAAATATTTGCCATTAAAAAAAAATGTCTGAAATACATTTTTATTAATGAGTTATCAATGTGTAATGTTTGACTTCATTTGATCTTTTTGACTTTGCTTGGTGTTCCTGACAGCGTGACAGATGTTTGTGATGTTATGCATCTAACACCTCATTAACACATTGATTTTCACTGGCTTTCTTTGCAGACACAGCACAACATGCAGTAAGGTGATGACCATCACCGGTGTGTAGGAGCTGCTGTTTATGAGTCACACACTGATCAGTGCATGTCTTCAAAATAAAAGAAATTTCTATACTGTACAATAACTGTGCACGTATGACATAAGCAGCATTAATGGTCCAAACAAACCTCTATGATGTGATGTCAAGCCTACACTCATGGTCATACATACTAGTCTTTTCTTGTTTTCCCGAATTATAAAAAAGTCCACTTTTGGGGTATTTATATAGATAAACTAATAGTCCAAAAATACAAAATGTTATACAGAAAAGCATCAACACATACTTACCCGTACAAAACAAGCAGGAGGATTAAAGCGGGCAGGTTTTGAGGAGAGACGTAAGCTTTTTGTTGAAAACTGAGGAAGATCACAATCACGATCAAGCACGGGATGATGTAGTTACACTGTGGTGAGAAAAACACAGACAGGCAAACGAAACGATAAGCAGATACAGCAAGTTAGACGCCCGTGTGTCATTTAGACATCGCTCTTTAAGGTGACTTTACTTTTGACATTCTTTTCTCATCTGTTCATAAAAACTTGTGCACGTGCTGCATTAGCAATCACAACAAATATATAACATATTTACAACAGACAACATGCTGAACGTGTGAGTGTAAGTTGTGTAATGCTGTTGCTCTATTTCATTTGGCTACAGTGGAGGATAAGTGACCTACTACGGTATAGATAAAATATATAGAACGCATCAATATACAATGATTCATGTTTGTTTACAGTTCATAGAGGAAAAAAAAACGCACACTGAAATATTAAGGCGCTTTGATCCAGGACTCGGTGTAATATGCCAATTGTTGATAGAGGCTGCATGCTAATACAGAGAGCTGCAGGCTAGAATCATTAGACTGGCTCCTTGGGTATCATCTGTCTTCCACTCAGACAGCATTTATTCACCATAATGATGAGCGCCCTGATGGCTTTTTTGTTTTTTTTTTTAAACAAAGGGTACCTGATAAAATGTTTACTTCCATTATGCCACAGGGAAAACTGCTGGTGAACCCATAGAGCATAACCAGCGGGGGGAAGCCACTGTCGATAATTACACCTCAGCCAATAACTGTTGCTCAGGTGAAGCTTTTCCCACAAGTCGGCCGTGTCAAAGATACATTATCAATTACAAAGCACCCCCCACCACCACACACACACACACACACACACACACACAGAGCCTTAGGTGGAAAAAATAACTGCTAGATTATCAAAGCAGGGTAAAATAAGGCCTACGGCAATATTCTGCCTTTGGTTAAGCGAAATAAGTTTGTGCCTAAATCTATCTACTCTCGTGACACAGTGTCTAAAGCAACATTGTACCTGAAGATGTGATGATGAATTAGGATGTGACACAGCAACTCGTACTCACCATGTCCCAGGCAAAGTTGGCCAGCCAGTAGACAGCCGGGTTTACTCCGCTGACAAATTGCAGATGCTTGGCTTTGTTCACCCTCTCTTGGATGAGAAAGAGGACAAAGCTGGCAGGGATGAAGGACATGGCAAAGATAACGCAGATGGACACCACCACGTCAGTGGAGGTTGTGGCCCTGTGATTGAATAAAGCACAGCAAACAGGGAGTTGACTGCAGATATTGGCGTGTACCAGGCCACATCAAAATATCCTGGAGACATTTTTTTATGTTTAATTTCTGAGAAGAATTTTTAAGGTCGAGCATCCTTTTTGATGTGAACTAAAGAGGGCCACATGGAGAGAATTCATACCAAGAAGACAAAGGTAACCAAATAATAGTTGTACTCTTATTACTGGGTTTCCATCTGCCATAATATACAGTATGAGGCCTCCCCTTAGGGTGCGGTAAGGAGCTGCAGAAGAAAATTGCCACATGAATTGCAACAGGAGATATATTTGTGACACAGAGAACTTTAACTCAAATGAAATCTAAATTAAATGCTTCCATTCTTCTCGAGGAGCTGATTATATTTGTATGAAATACCTCCTCTGTGGATTTGCCGTCTCGCTGAGCACCGCTCGCTGCTGTATACCAAAAGCATTCGCATTTAACTTCATCCACCGACATCCGCAAGGCCAAAAATATTGATAATCGCCACTCTCATTATAGGAAAAAGGAAACAAGGGTAAGAATCAACATGTGGCGCTGTGGGCAAAGTGTATTCAAGATTTTGTCACTCCTGAAAAACAAATTGCTGAATTAAAGTGAAGAGCTTCCAAGAAAAGTAAACAGCTCTGCGGCTGATTCTCTTGTTCCCAGGAAATGAGCCAGATGACATTTATACCGCGTTGAAGCGGCATTTGGGTCATTTCCTGTTATGCGGCGCATCCACTTTACCAGGCAAATGTCATTACACCTGCAGAAATAATTGATACGGCTAATTCTGTTTGCATTGATGACTTAATTGGACAAGCAACGCGTAATGAAAAGCTGAAAGTGCTTTTAGTGAAAAAGCTTGTCATGATCACAACAGGCCAATTCGACGTTCCTGCCAGCCGACAGGTGATGAGGGAGCGGGAGCAGCGACGAGGACGGTCCTTCCTCCTCCAGGGTGACTTTCGTTTCACTATGCATCTGCATTTACACCGCGTAACCTTTGGAAACGTCCTTCGCTGGGTCTGCTCAATTAGCATTGGAGTAAACTGCGGCGTATTCTTTTAACCCCCCCCCCCACGGTTATCCTCACCCTCGGCCAGTGATAATCTCTCACAAGACTTCCCGGTGCGAAATTAGCATATTAAATAAGTTACCCTGTGTGGCTACATGGCAGCATTTATCATCACCAAACAGATGCAATTAGAACACATAAATATAAAATCATTTACCGCAGTGGGTGCCTGCCCACATTTCAAGAGGTTTCAAGGGCTGCGTGCTCTGCTTGGGTGGGGAGATAATGTACTGTAGGGGACAAAGCTGTGAATGATCTAACCCTGAATGCTTGAAGCTGGCTAATTGCTGTGAAGAGGAGGGTAAGCAATCTGCTAATTAACTAATAATGGAAGAGCGAGAAAGATGAGAAGTGTGAGTAAAGCTTTACAGTGAAGACTATTTTTTTCTTTTAATGACGAGGTGCAGAGCACAGACTGAAATTTTTAAGTACATGGGAGCAAAGAATCATTATAAAATCCAATATGAAGCCCCAGGACCACATTAAGCTCGTGTTTTTTAAAAAATTGTGCAGCGACACGGAGATGGAGAAATATGTCAGTTTTGATACAAGTCAATTAAAAGTTAATATTTCAAGCACATGTGATTTTTTAAATGGGGTATTTCTGCAGAAAGCAGGCTCAAAAACAATCAGAAATATGCTAATTCGCAGCACCAAATTACACATCAAATTCGACGGGATGCTAAGAAGTGAAGTTTTTGTCAGTTGCCAAATTGAAATTCCTCATCAATTAAGAAGTGAAACATGTGTCTCCGCACGCTGAAATGCTGCCAGAGTCTGACATTTCTGAAGATGACCAGATGAGAGCAAATTGGAAGGCCTCATTTTTGGTGCCGTCGCAGATGAAGCAGACACCTTGGCACGAGTGAAGTGGTAATTCTGACGGCTGTAAGCATAGGTTTTTCTTTTTCCACCCGCACACTTCCACAGTTTTGTGGCTCGTGACATCACAGGCAATAAAATTGGTTGTGAAGCGCACTGGAGGAGGAATGTCACTTCAAATTAGATGGGAGGGAAATTTTTGGGGGCCTGGTGAGGGAACAAGTCATTACTGATGAATTATTATCACTGTAACAGCTCTAACAATTGTCTCGCCAATTAATTTAAGGAGGTGTCAATAAGGAATAGAAATTAATTTTGAGCTTCCCTTCGATTTCAGGTTGTTTTTACAGGTTAGAGAAATATTTCTTTTGCTGTCGGAGGCTCTCTTTGCTTTTTGTTTTTCTGCGGTCATAAAGACAAATACCACCACAATTCACAAACATTACTTAGGCTAAAAGCGAGCAAATAATCACAGGATTCACATAAAGACAAACAACTTCCCAAAGTGGGAAGAGAAAGAGAAATGTGGGTATTTTATTTGCAAGCTTGTAAGCACTGCATTATGGAAACAAGCTGAAAACACAATATCTGACAAATTATCACCTATGAAGTTTTATGGCTAACGTGCTAGTGTTGCAGCCATTTAAACTAAAACAATAGACTCAAAGACAGTTAAATTGCACGTCGAGCTGAAGGGACTTTATAAATCTGATGATGAGGCTTTGTGGGTTTTGTCAGAATGAGCAGCACCTCTCGCATCACGCTCTGCCATTCGACGTTTGTTCACTTCAAATATTTTGAGAACGGAAGCTTTTAAGCGACCCACTTCCATCGTGCTTGGTCATTTGCTCAACCAGTCGCTCGCCCCTGTTCTTGTGCTGCGACGACTTGTTCGACAGTGAAGGAGTGTCCATGCTAATCTGGAAATCGCGGTTCATAAATTGCAGTTGTCAACCTCTGCACAAAGGTAGAAAGAGGAAGAAGAGGCTAATCCTGAATCCACGGCAGGCAGGCAGGCGGGCAGGCTATCGTAATTATCTCGCAACCCCGACGCAGTCTCCCTCCCTAACTCAGAGCTGTCGTCAGCACCTGATCACTCCATAAATACCTGAGTGAGGAGGTGCGCTGCAGCGCCAGCGGAGTTTAGAAAGAAAAAAAAAAAACAGCTACTACGTGGTGATTGGTGGCAGCCAATGAATCGCCTTTATAATGTCAGGAGTTGTGGTTATGGGACCATGCGCTAATTCTCCGCAGTGGGATGTATTCCCACAGCTTTCCGATAAAGGCGTCGATTACAGTTTGGTCTCTGCACAGCCAAAAGGCTAAATATTGACAACAGATTATGCGGAGGAATACACACAAAAATCGCCGGTCATGATCGCAAAAGAAAACAAAGAAAACAGATCCATATGGTACGAGGCTGCATGTTGTGATTTAGCATGTCATTAATCTCCGACTCTCACGGGGAGCTACTCTCTTGCTGGCCCTGGGATAAAGCACCAGAAAAAAATAGTATCTCTTTGTAAGGAGCTCCCACGGGCCTCTAAATCTGTGCATACTCAAACAAGTCCCTCATCTATCTGTCTTTCTATCTTGCGCTTTCTCTTGTATTGTCTCATTCATCTGTTCTTTTTTTTTTTTGGACTGTCTCCTCTTTGTTTTTCTCCCACTCCGTCGCTCTGTCCCGTCTCTCTCAGCTTTCGCAGCCAACATCTATCTTTCAGTGTCATAGCGTCGTAGTGCTATTGTCAGAAAACCAAAAAAATTGTGTCGACCAAAAAGACAAAATGCAATTTAAGAGCCCTACATCTTGACATTGTGGGTAGGATTCAGCGGGAAAGGTTTTCAGCTGCGGTTTCTTGAAATAATTGCAGCACACGATGCAAACACAACAAAAAACCTTTTTTTTTGCATGAGTTTAGATCCTCGACACAACATGCTTTTGTTTTAAACTTAGGGATTCAAAGATTAGATTGTTCATACTATACTTTATGCCAGCTAAGCAGCCTAAGCTTGATTATGTTGCTAATTAGTGTATGCAATTAAGGCCATGTTACATTCCTGTTTCTCAAATGTGATCATGACTAATAGCAGCGAGTTTTCTTTGTGCCTTTGTTCTACTAAGCTGAACCACAGCACTGCTGTACAAACCAGACCTTTAACAGGAGTTTTTGGGTCTTGTGACTCACAAGGCCATGAGGGAGAGCTGCTCCTTGGTGAGGTTCAGGGGGTGATTGGACACAGAGATGCCGTACTGGCGGGGGTCCTTTCCTGCGGGCAGATTCCCCCTCAGGATGGCGTTGCTGGCTACGCTCAGAAAGGACACCATGCCGTGCCACGCCAGGTTGTAGAACCACACCTGCCAAGACAGACACAAACTATGGCACTGAGAACAACAGGTGGAAGCTTTGTGCTTGATTCAGACGTCTACTATCTACATCGCTCAGCACACGGAAAATGAGTCTATGGACAGATAATAAAGACTCGTTTAATCTGCAAATGAGCCACTGGCTTCAAGTCTTATTCAAGTTTTAATATATGGGTTGTCTTTCTAAACTATGTCCAATAATTCGCTTTGCCGCAGATGGAGTCCATTAATGGGCGTTAACTTTTCATTAAATTTGCAAAAACTTCTAAAACTATGTTTTTATTTTAAAAAATTACATCGTTATGAAGTGGGCAAAAAGTGAAGCAGTGTGCACACTTTCTAAAGTGACTTTATAAAATAAATCACCCGTAAATCTTTTGTTTTCCACTTTTAAATAATGAAAGTTGAAGAAATGAATGAATTGCCAGTGAAGTGATAGTTACTTTTATCATTTTATCACTAAGGTCCTTTGTGCAGAACATATTTTCTATTATGCATTTCCGTGTGTGTTTATATCTTTGTCTCCTATAATGGCTGCATCACAGTCAGAGATGCAATAGATTTTTGTCCATTTAGTGCACAAAGGACGATGAGAAGGGATTAATCATCTCTCAAAGTTTTGGGAGACATACTGTTCCATAAGATTAGGCAATGGCGCTAAAAACATTTCTTTTCATTTAAGAGAAGATAAAGGCCTAGCGATGAATGCCAAATCCTGATGTCGCGCGGCGCGCTCGCTGCAGACGCAAAGTTTAAAAAAAAAAAAAAAAAAGGCATCTTGAACACTTTCTTTTTAATGTAAGTGATTCTCTTATAGCTGCTGGGCTGTGGAAGAAAAAGAATGGATGAAAGAGAGTGGGAGTGAGAGAGGACTCCCCACTGACAGTGCAGTGCGCTAATTAAGAGCGGATAGTGTTTGAGTGTCGGCCTAACATAACACTGCATCACAGAGGAGGATATGGAGAAGCCCTGCTACACACACACACACACACACACACACACACACACACACACACACGCTTGTGTCCCTCTCTGCCTGTTCTCCCTTCACTCTATTCTCACTGCATGTCGGACACACACATCAACAAAAAAATTATCTTCTTCTTATTCTCCTCATTATGTTTCCCGCCTCCTGTAGCTTCTGAAAGCTGTGCAGCTAAAGTATAATTTGATTTATTCAAGCCGCCCGTAAGTAAAAGGACTGTTTGCCTCTGAATACACGAGGGTGGTATAGAGTGAGTGAGAGGCATGTGAGAAGCAAAACTCACATACATGCATTACTTTTAAACATTAGCTAGTTTTGGGGAGTCTCACTGTAAGAGACATAATCGGGATGTTGTTTTTTCCCTCCAGATATTCAACTCCAGCTTGTAGTCAACTTAAATTGTGTACTTAAACCTTTTGGGATATCTTTTGTCACATTACACAATGAAATAGATGAGAGCACATCATTTGTATTTACTGCTGTCAGGGAAACTCGAGGCTGGGCTTGCACTTATGTATATATATTATTTTTAAGTGAAATTGCTGTTAATAATTGAGTTGCTCTGTTTTCTATCCTCTGCAGCTGGAAAAAATAAAGTTGCATTAAAAGATAGAATCATCAGACCATACCCTAAATTTATATAATTGAAGGTGTCATTATTAGTACATATGCTAGAAGGGTTGATGCTAAAAATGATCATTAGGAATTTATGGCTGCGTATATTATAATAGGCAAAAGTACAAAGGTGAGTAGGTGGTTCACCCCTTCACCGTCACTACCGATTTCCCGTTAATTGCCAGTATTCCTCCCAGTAAATCCAAACTGAGCCAACCTTGTTTTACCTCTGCGTCATTAAAATTTCATCTTTATTGGATCTAATCTAACAGTAGTGCAAAAGAGGCACCTGGCAATTAATGTAATACCTTCACATTGTCCCGGGTTCCCAGATTCTTCAGGAGCGTCTCAGACTTCTGCATGATCTGATCGGTCACATTATCCTAATGAAGATGAGGGAAAACAAGAAAAAAACTAAGTTGGAGACTTAATTGGATACACATGGAGAACCGCTGCTAGTCTTTGAAATGCAAAAACACGAGGCAGAGGGAGACAAGAATTAAAACTTCCAGAGAGCATTTCGGGTACACTCAGCCGAGCGGGGAGGAGGGCTGTCCCTGGAATTTTGGTATGTAGCTACAGGAGCTTCTGCCCCTTTTATGTAAGTTTTGGGAAATAATTAAAATCAAGAAAACCAAATTGACAAGTAACAAAAATGTTCTAATTGCCAAATTTACCAATCACCAAATTTGACTACAGTGGCATGTCTTCAAGTAGCACTCGTACTGTATCGAAACAGAACTGAAAATAACAGGGGAAAAAAGTGTTTTTCACAAAGTGTTTGCTCAATTTTGTTTTGAGAGGAGGAGATGAAAATGGCAGCGAGAGGGTAGACTGGACAGGTTGCATTAAAATCTGCTCTACTCCTCTCATGTTTCTTGTGAAATGAGCCTTGGGATGGGAGCTTGAGATGACAGGCGTGCGATTTCAAAAGTGTCATGTTGATATCATGCTGTTCAGCCCAGCCATAAGAGTGCTGAGCACATTACACGTGTGATATAAATGCAAATAGACCTCCTGTTGGACTCATCCTTCATTGCAGGGCTATAGCAGAGAAGAGAGGGGGGGGGGGATTGGGGGAGTGGATGTGGCACGGATAGACGAGAGGTCGGTGGTGGAAAAGTGCCGGTGACAACGGGGGGAAGAGAGGTGTTGGGCGGACAAAAAATAAGTGGAGAAAAATCAAGAGAGACATCCCGGGAATGCAAGAGTGTGCTCAGGTGCAAGTGCTTGTCTGCACTGAAAGAGCGAGCGGGGAGAGAAACAGCCACAAAGGTTTATCTCCAGCCCCCAAGATAGCTACCTAAGGACAAGGGACTGAGGAGATCATAGCCGCTGTGTCTTTTCCTATCCCACAATCCTTCACTCAGCCGGTTCTACAGCACACGGTGACACCTCCGAAATCTGGAAACATTTCTGAAAGAATTTATTCAGGGCATTCTTTTTTTTTTTTTTCTCTCGCCCTGCGATAGATCCGCCGTGCTCCTCTGGCATAACAAAATGTTTACACATCGGCTCGGTAACGCAGCATGAATGATCACAGTGCGAAAGAGGAGGGAACAAAACGCCCCCATCTATGCTGACAGGAGTATTTGTGTTTGTAACACCCCCTCTGTTCCAAGTCATTACCTATTCATATACCGGGCAGAGAACACGACTCCTACTCTTGTCTGCAGTGCTTCCTCCAGCAAAAAGCAGGGGGGGGAACCTTTACTGTATTCTGTGCTTTCGCTTTACTCCCGTTCGCCTCGTGCCAAGCAGCAACCGCCACCACCAACAGGCGGCCTTCCTGAGGATTAGCGGCGGCTAAGATGAGATGAGAAGTGGGCCAGCAACCGCCTGAGCCTAATCCTTGACAAACTCCTCCCAGCTCAAGGACAATGACAAGGCTGGTTTGGCCAGTGGACCTGCCGGTGCCACGGCTAACGACACAGTAATAAAGCCGCTCAAGTGTGTGGCGACTTTTTTTGGCTAGTATTCCAAAGTGGCCTGCACAGTTCAGTGGTCATATGGCCCGTCTGCCAGTGTGGGTGAGAGTGTATTAAAAACCTGCCAGGAAGGAGCTCGTGGTTTGTTAAACTAGGGGCTTATTTCCCTGAATTATCTAAATAATACTACTAATAATAAAAATAAATAGTTTCAGAGGGTTGCAGAAATATTTCAGGGAATAGCAGACACATTAACACCATCTACATAACACACTGTGCCATCTGAGATACATTCCTCAGCTTAATTATACAATTTCCCGCACACAGACTTGCTTGTTCTGATTGTTCCCGTCAGCTCCTGCGACAGAACCCCATTTCTACCTGCTAGACAGAGGAAATGCAATTACATAGACATTTCAAAAGCCACTTCCCAGTCCTCGCAGGTGGCTCGGAGTGCAAAAACAGGCTACCTCCCGTTACCGTCTCACATCCAATGCAGCAGAGAGCCAGACATTTCCCAAGGACAGTGTAGCACTTTAATAACACGGAACGCAGAGCTGGGACGGCTAATGCCCGGCCATTAGAGTTACATCATCACTGCTGCACGAATTAAAGTCGCATTAGCAGCGAGATCCGGGAGACAGAGAAGGGAGCCAGGGTAGGGACGAGACCGGAGATGCCCGGGGGGCAAAGCAATGTGCTGATCTCAAAGTAGTTTGAACGTCCAAAATTTGAAATGTTAATGAGAAATTGTGTGTATGTAGGAGAGGCTGGGAAACGATGAATGGAGAGACACGAGGAGGGGACAGAGAGGTGGACTGAAGTTCAAGAACCACTGTTTGAGTAGAAGTGTACGTACTGTACGAGTGCTGAGCCAAGGCAGCTGAAGCAGATAAGTTTAAATAAATGTGAGAGTAAAAAAAGAGTGTGTGTGTGTGTGTGAACGTGTGTGTGCTCGCTCGCTATAGATCCATATTTCTCGATTTAGTCAAAGAACGCGCGGACAATGACAAGCCTGTTGCCATGGACACTCGACAAAAATGGATCTGAAGAACCAGACCCACCTCTCTCCTTTCCTTTCATTGGGTTTAGTTTTTTAATCATTCGAGAACTAAGCGGCACCTAAAAGACCACTACAAACAGCACCACCCGTATCTAAGGCACAAAGCAAAGCAAACAAAGAATGCCACCCTCAAATTAGGAGCCAGACAGCAGCAGAAAAGCAGCTCCCACACTAACATCCTGAGGTCGTAGCGGTGACAACTTAAGTCAGTTTTTAGCGATTCTGAGTCAATATGTATTTCAGCACTGATACAGCAGGTCTGTTTGAATTGCAAAGTTAAACAAGGACTTCTAAACTGTGAGTATTTCCCATCACCAACTTCAGATAAAGATAATAATGTCATTCATCTCTGACGTATTTTTTTTTTATATTAACCCCGCACCTAGCACAAAATGTTTAATAATTACATCAACCTTAACACTTAAGCTGCGATTCATTGTTGTTGGGAGATTTCGCTCGAAACTAAATCAACATTACTGTGAGTAAAAGTCAGGGGATTATCGAACTCAACAAAGCCCCTCAACAACTGGGGCAACATAGGAAAAACTAACCAACTACTTTTGGTAGCGGCTAAGAGAACTGCAATTAAATAATAGGCACCTTAATACCAGAAAAGTCTTTTATGGTAAACAATATTTGGCTAAAATATGTAATAATAGTTTTTAAAAAGCTACTTCTTTTTGTTAATTTAATACATAAAACGTTGTAGGAGCAATTTCACCACATTTAACGTTGTAAACTGGTGGTTTAGAAAGTTGTTTTGATCTTGGCTTTATACCTTTGTCTTGTTAATATTCAAATGTGGAACCTCAGGGGTCTTTGTTTAAGCCCCTGGGCTGTTTTCCAAGTACACAACTTGTGACCATGCACTTCAATCTACAAGTTTTCTCTCGCTGAAAGAAATAAAAATTATTCAAAAGTAACAGCAGGTGTAACTGCATGAATGCTCATATTTATCAAACACTGTACCTGAAATAACCCAAACAGGCCATTGAGATCGTTAAAAGCCGCTTCGATTGTTGCCTCTGTCATCTGGACTTGGGAGTTGATTGCTCCAACAGAGATGCCTCCGTACCTGGAGGGGTGGAGAAAGTGGAAGACGCAGGTTGGACGTCACACATGGACACATTTTGACACTCTCACCGACACTTTGCTTCAAATTTTTAATACAGTAAATGACGGGTTATCATGCAGGATTTGTCAAAGCACGACTACTGCATAATGTGTTGGGATGGAGGGACGTGTGCAGGATTATGTCCTGTCATTAACATAAGTCTTGGTTGACCTTCAAAGAAGTGGATGTACCAACATCTAAATAGCAGTGAAGAAAGTAATTTGGCTTTTATAAATTTACATAACATAACATTACATAACATAAATTATTCGACCAAAGCGCCTGAGGACAGTCCCAAGACTGGGAAGTGCCCTTTCAAACCCTTTCAAAAAAAATGCAGTACCTTGTTTTCCCCGAGTGCTCGAACCTCTTGACTAAGAAGTCTGTCGCGTTCCGCCCGGTTAAATCCAACAACGTGTCTGTTGTGTTCTGGACCCTCTGTGAAAAAGACAGAAAGGCAAGTCAGGATTATTTCATGCCCAGAAGAATGCTGGTTATAAATGCACATTATTGCTTCAACACTTGTTTTTTGTTTGAGTGAACTCGAGCTCACTTCCTCATTAATGGATTTTTGGCCACTTGTGGAACGCTGTAAACACAATGCTGACACATTATCACCTTTCAAAGTTAAAATGAGCAATGTGTGAGCAAACCGCAAACATTTACGCATCCATCACACTCTGTCATTAGCAGTTGGGTTTGTGGCCACAGAAATAATATACTGCAACTCAAAACATTTGTTCTCCTTTAACCTTTTGTTTCTTCTCAACTGTTGAAGAAACATATTTGGTTTATAATCCCCAATGTTCGCCCGCTCTGCCAATTCTGCTCAACAACTGCTGCCGAAAACCAGGCTCTTGAAAGAGGTGAAACCAAACATTTAAATGAAGGGGTGTCGTGGAGAGTTCGATGCCCTCGAAAACTCCCCCAGTCGAAGCGGAATCATCAGAACTTGGGAGCGAGAACATATTTGCAGGTGATATCTGTTCACAGCACCGCGGGGCGCGCGCTCTCAACCCTTATCATAATAGTCAATTAGGGCTGGCTGAAATCTAGACCCCCACCAAAGCTGCGAACGCTGTGTCTAAAGTCAAAGGACCCTAATTAGATGCCCTTCTGTGGATAAATGGGTACATCCAAACATCCAATTAACAGAGGGTGTGACACACCGCCGTGAACATGCTCCACGTTGTGTAGACTGATACTAACACACACACACACACACACACACACACACAGACACGGCGGGCTGATGTAGCCCTGCTTATTTACAGCGGTAACACTATGTTAATTAGCAGAGTGATTCCTGATAAAGTGGAATTGAAACCCCCGACTGCAACACAGCTTTCCGACATACCCCCCAGATACGCCGGTTATCTACCAACAGAGCGACGTGAAAGCTGCTGGGTGCACATGCCGTGTTGTTTCACATACCCACGTGTTTCAATTATGTTTGCTTTATGCAACAAAAGACTGGACGTCCTACTATGAGAAAACATTTTTATTTTATTTTTTGCATCTTTGGCTCTCGTGGGTCCACAACTAATTGTTTGGGTTTCACTCTTTTTTGTCTTTTTCCACTTCATACGGCGACAAATTATACACTACAAGCAATCTTCTGTAACACTGGACAAGCAAACAAAATGAAGAGAGACTATAATCAATAATCACAAGGGGCACTGAAGTCTTATCAAAGTTTTCTCTGGTGTAGCTAATTCATCAGTTGTCATCAGTTTGTACTGCACATCACCGCGGGAACAGAAATGTCATGCTAAACATTCACGCCACTATCGAGTTCTTTTGTTCCGCTTAAATGCGTGTTCACTTTACCCGAGCGTTAGCATTAATCACGTACACCCTGCTGTACAAATTGCGGGTGTCTGTAAACGTCCTGTAACGCTCATTCCTTTTATCTGACCTTAAGAGCGGACTGCACCATCAATAACGCCCTGTCTGGCAGAAGCTTCGAATTTAGATCTATGGCTTTGAGTACCTGCATCGAGGACATCTAAAGGTATCTCTGTCCTCCGAATTATCTTTATATTTGCAGCGTGCAAATGAGAAAGCAAGGTTATGCTGAAATTCCTGTTGTTTATAGTAGAAAATATAAGAAAGTAAGTTCTCTTAACTAGTCACTTAACTCCTAACTAGTTGATAAAATTGACTAGTACTTCACACACGTCTCTTTTTAAATATCCTACCACTGACTCAAAAGCAAGTGCGAAACAAGGGGCTACGAGGGTCTTCCACCCTGAAACGAAGGTACACTGTCAGACCGGACGCCTGAGTCAGGGCTGTGCATGAGAGTGCTAGCAGAAGTAGAAGTGATAAGGATATGAGGATAAATTGAAGTAAAAACCAGGAGGAAGGTAAGGATGAGGAGAGATTAACAAAGTCACAAAAAAAAAAAGGAATAAGATAAGAGAGCAGAGAGTAGAGAAAGAAGTTAAAAATTGGAGAAAAGAGCGGCGGAGACGACACAGGAGAAAGAGGAGGAAAACTGGAATCACAAAGCAGAGAACAAACACAAGGAGAAGGCAGAGGAAGAAGAGAACCCATCTGGCTTATGAATCAGAGATAAGGAGGACGAACGGCGCAGCAACCTTGGCTTATCTCTGAACAAACATGCTTCTCTCTCCGAAAAGCCACAGGAACTCGGAAACAAACAAAACTAAAAATACGAGATTTTACACTCGGCTGTGTTTACGAGGAATTTATACCCGAGCTCACAGTCAGTGTGGGTCTAATTATTTTGGCCTCGGTCCATATCCCCCATCAAAAGGCTGAAATGGGAACATTGCGTGATTGTGCAATACCTGAGCCTGCATCTTTTGTTCATTACCTGGGAACAACTTCAGTGCGCTTGGCATTCTATCCGCGGCATCGGTTCTCCACCACACAGTGGTAGCCTGATCGCTGAAGAGGCAAACAGGGGCGAGGGAAATGTAAACTAAGGAGTAATCAAATCTGTTGAATGAGCCGCTGTACTCCAGCGCCGAGAGATAAAAGGCTGCGCTGTGTTCATATTAATCCTGCCACTGTTTACGCCGCGCTCCACCTCTAAGGTAAAATCTTAATTTTATCTAGCGAGCACAAAGAGAAGCAATCACGGGAAAGCCGAATCGTCCGTAATTAAACGGTCTGTGTTAAGATGTGCGCTCACTTGTCCTCTGACTTTCAAGTTTTGTATGTGATGAGCAGGTTAATTGGGTTTTTATGTTGCTGCATTATGTATTAATATTGTACACGACAGGTCTGCTATTGTGCAATTGGGCTTCACATCACAACGGCCATTTTAAACTGGACCAAGCAATATCAGGAGACAGCTGGAGAACTCTGCGGACCAACCGCCACAACAAAGAAGCCGCTCAGGTCACGGAACGTGACAACAACCTTTCAGCTTTTGTTTTGACATGATTCTGTTGAGAACGTGGCTCTGGGAAGAACAGTAAGCTCAGAAATGGTTCTGTGGGTGTGACAAATCAACAGGGTCCAGCAGAGAATAAAAACGTGTCGCACTATCGGGCTTGACTATGGAATTGTTGTGTGTCTCTGGTAAAAATTTATTATGGCTTCATTAACCAACATCAAAAGGTGAGACCTTAATATAGCAAGGGTTTGTCAATTCCATATTGTGTTTTGTATCAACATCATGAACAACATTTTGGGATTATGATTATGATGTTTTGTTTTCTGAAGGTCCGACATGTTTTCTTACTGGAATACTGGAATGTTTTATTCAAGCCACCCTACTCAAACTGGATCCTGGTACAGAATTTCTGTTTCCCGTGCAAAACTCTCTCTCTTTCTACACAAATGGCAAACCAATGATGAACTTCAATAGCTGATAGATGAGGCCAAGGAGAGTAATTTGCAAGCAAGCTGTAGTTAGGCCAGTCTCCAAATGATAAAGACATCAATCGCAATATGGTAAACGTGGCGGCTTTATCAATTCTCGGTCACGCGTGGCGGCCTATTTATCTGTGAAGGTTAAATATCACCAATGAACAAGAGTCAATACCTCAGAATTGATAATGGGCTCAGAGTTGCCTGTCTTTGCCATGGAAAGAATGATTTCACTAACTCCTGTGGGGCTGGTGCATGTTTTTTTTCCGTCTCTCTCATCTTTTCTTTAGTTTCTCAAGGGCATATTTGGAATATGGGCAGGACAGAAGATTAAAAAAAATACTGGTGTGAAGTTGGTACACTTTGTCATGATTTATTCAACGAGGGAGGCTTTCGGTCAAAGGGAATACATCCTTACAATGTGCTCAGCTTCCGAGGGTGGTCTCTGCCGTGGACCTGACGCAGTCTGCAGGTGAGCGATGATGATGTATGTTCCTGAAGACATCAAGGGACACTGTACATACCTTTAAGGTGGTTTAGCAGCATGCCATGCATATTTATTGACCGATAATTCTCTCTCTGGCATACCGGGCACGGCAGCGGAGCTTTATAAACACCTGGTCTCGCCTACTGATCGGTTTCTACTGCAAGAACTTAGTTCTTAGTAAATTGCATTTAAAACTGTGTGTCATGATAGAATCACTGTCACATATAATGAAACGACAGTATTGTGCTGGTATAGAAGGTTCTTTTCAATCTTACTGGATGACAATCAACTACTTTAAATCAAAATCATAATTAACACTTTGTATCTTTGCATCATATGAATTAACACAGTATCACAGAGTACAGAGCAACTACATTGTATATACTTGCTGTGGTGCTTTTTATCCTAAATTTATAGTTACTGTTGCCACAGAGGGAGACAACTGTCAATAATCTTGCAGCATAATAATAATTCTGTGTCCTCAAGGTTTTTTTCCATGAAAAAACAGTCCATTTAAAATCCTTTTACAGGATCTGAATTGGAACAAAATAAGATGTTGCAAATAAAAGAAGACTGATGCAAGTGAAAGTAACAAGACGTAGGTAAGGCCGGGTGTTTGTAAATGGTCTTTTTACTGAGCCTAAGTGTACTAAAAGTACCAAGCACTTACAGCATGACACAAAAAAGCAAAAAAAAAAATAAAAAATAAAAATCCAGTAAAGGTCCAAAGAAGTAGCAATTCATAAAATAACAGAAAAAGATCCAGGAAGAGAATCACCTAAATTGGAAAAAAGAGTGGGGTAGTTTTAAGTTGAATGAGTAGAGTAGGGAGGAGGAATAAGTTCAATTTAAAAAACAAAAGAAGGACGAGGAAAAAGAAAACCTTAATGGCCGAACACAGAACCAGGAGAGATACAAAGACACAAGCCGCAACTCAACAAATGAGACTCCCTGACTGTGGCTGTCACAGGCTGCGACTGAATGTCACGGTAAAGAAAAGGTTATACAGGGCACTTCTCTTGTTTGACTGTCTCAACAATCATCCTATAACACGACGCCGGGACAGCTGCTCCTTTAAAATGGCGAAGTGGCCCCCGGTGGCCTTGTCACGAGAAGGAGCAGCACAAGTTCAGCGAGGCATTACGGATCCGCGGCGAGTGTGAAATGGCACATTACGAGGAGTGGGATATTGTGCAGGTATAATATACGGGGTTGGAAGGGAGTTGGAAGAGTGGCTCCTTCAGACTGGGCTTTCAAGTTGGAACTTACTGACTTTTTTTTTACATTTGTCTTTCAAAGATGACAGATTAGGTCACATATTTAAGCGAGAAATGCCACGGCAATTATTAGACAAAATTGTTCCACCTATATCTGGATGTGATCGTCTGAATATTCAGGGGCCGGAATATTTTTTGACACTCCTTGAAGTGAGGCTGAAAGAAGCTTCACAACTTTGTAACTGCTTTGCACATTGAACTTAAAATGACTGTTTAAACTTATACATAGTCATGACGGAGACGGCGCCGCACACTGAAGCCCAACTTTAACTGTCTAATGTGTAATTAGATTCTCTCCGCTCACTGAGATGCACATTAATTAGATATAATGGCATTTTGATGTAACTCCAAAAAAATCCCAATTTGCTCTAAGTGATGTTTTTACATTAAAGTTATATGCAATCAAAAGACTGTGACGAACATTCTTATAGTTTGTTTTGGCATTAATTGGCTGGATTAGTGTAACAGAAAGACTGTATTTTTCAGAAAGTGATGGTGGAAAGTATAAATATAGAATCACATTATTGTAGCACATTTAAAAATATATTGATATGCTCTGGTACTTTTGGCACAAAAGTGTTTGCCCATGTGTGAAAATTCATGCCCACAGGTTTCACTGTATAAAACCAAAAGAAGCTAAAGCTTTAATAAATAAAGACCTAACACAGAGGCTGTGATGAGTTTCTTAAATATAAAGAATGCTTATGCAGTGCTCTTAAAAAATATATTTATATAATTTGGCTTGCTACTTAAATCCTTAAAACACATTTACTGCACTGCATTAATCTCTAATCAGTCCTGTGAGTTCTAAAACCAAATGGCTGAGCCAGTGACGATTTAGCCGAGTTACTTTAAAAGCAGAAATACAACGTCTTGTTTTTAATTTTTATTTTCTTATTTAATGTAGATAATTCTGCAGTGACCGGTTTCATTTTGACAAGGAATATTTCTTTTTGCCTAATTAAATGGACGATGACGACCAAAAGGTGAAAACCACGCTTTTTCCAGTCACTGTACAAACGGTTTTTAATGACATCTTCATAACGTTAGTTGTGAAGCAGATGTATTAGTCAGTGGAATCGGTGTAGGTTAAGTGTAAGAGAGTGGGAAGTGTTGATAAGGCCTTCTGCTCTTGATGCAATCGAGAGATAAATGTTCAATTTCATGAATATACTAAGTGCTGATGATGACTGCTGCATGCGGCTCAACAAACCAGCACAATTGTATATATATTTTAGATAAAGGTCACTAGTGTGGTTGTTCTATTTTGAGTTGATTCACTGAAGTGGGAGATATCTTTTTTTTAATAACAGTCATTCAAAAATCAGATAGTGTAGAGCTTGTTCACGCTTATCTGTAAAAGGTCATGTTACAAAAAAATAGAAATCACATGTGCGCACAACCTGTAGTGAGAGGGCTAGTGGAAATCAGCCTCTATTGAATTTTATTTTTTATAAACACTTTGCTATTGCACAATTAGTTGGAATTATAGGTTTAGCTAGTTTATGATTCCAGTGTTGTTTTGCAGATAAAATGTACTATGAGGAAGTTCGTTCTCCTTTTGTCCTTCCACGTGGAGTAAAATACTTCAAACAACATATTGTTCTATAAGGAAGAAAGTATTCCCAGATTTAGGTGGGGTTAGGACGGAGGCGTCCAAATTCAAATTTCTTCAAATGCAGCCACATGCCACAAAGCCCGAGTAATCAGACAAAGCCATCTCTAATAAAATGACACTGGAGTAGAGGTGGCAGCGTCGCAGTCTATTTTCTCCCGAGCTTAGATTTCTCATTATCATCGGGAGACAGTGGTGCAAACCATTTAGCTTCAAATGAGACACTACATTCCACTCTGTATGGTGATTTGTTCAGTCAGCAGGTGGTTGTTTATAGATATCTCCAACTCGCTCATCGATCGAGCCCGGATCAGGTCAGATGGTTGAACTTTCAACAAAGCACCGGGTTCGTGTATACTGTAAAGGTAATGGTCTATAAGGGATTGGTATTGACTTTTCGAGTATGAGACATTCAAACATCTCGAGCCACGAGCGAGAGTGAGTTGTCCAGGTTCGGTCCTTTGCTAAGTCGATGCTGCTGGAACTGCTTGTCCTGAAGGATGCAGTGAAAAGTGAAAGGGTTGGCATATGCATGAAAGAGTAAAAGGACGTATTGTGGGTATATTTTAAGTGAATTTTTTGCAGGTATGGCGATGAACTGAATCACGGGCAATGGCCTATTGACTGCATTTTCACTGGAATCAATTTGGGTCCTACTTTCATGCATGTGTGCTACTTCACAAAAGGGGAGGCAGCACAAAAGGCTGATTTACATTTTGCAATGCAATGCAAATTCCTAGTTAGTAAGTACCTTTACATTTTCAAATCAAAAATGATGCTGACTGGAACTTTCAGACTGCAAGCCAAAAGCCTCCATGATAAGCATTTTTATTGTACTGTTATGTCACTGATTTATTTTTTATTTAGACTATTCCACACACTTTTCCCGCAGCACATTCCTCTGTGTCACACAGATGCAGCCGCAAGCGGTGCTTCTAGTTTACGCGACGTACCTCGGACACAACGGCTCAAACATGCAATGGTAAGCGGGACCCGCACACTGCCTTTCGCTTTAAGAGGCAGTTTAACAGACCCACCTGACGTGGAGGGAGCCCTCCTGCACCAGGTGGACAGTCGGGTAACATGGTCGTCCGCTCAGGGGTGCTGCACTGACACGGGGGCGACGGGTTAGCCATGCTCCAGTTCCCGTTGAGAAACATGTCTGTGATAGACTGATCCACCGATGGAGTGAACCACTCCGATCCACTCGGTGAACATGGCAACTTCCTACAGAAAAAAAAAAAAAATTATATATATATTTAAAAGTGTATTCTGCATCTGTACATGCAGGTATTTGCAGCTGTAACTGTTCTTATCAAGAAAGTTTGATAAGAAAATCAGAATTTTATAAGCATTATATTACAGACGCGGCTGAAAACACCTCAGAATTTGAAAAATGTGTGGTGTTGTTTAAGAAACTTAAGCACTTTAAGCCGCCGGTGGCATTTGTGATGCATGAGTATTCATGAACTATGTGGGCTCCAAATTAAGTAATAATTCAAATTCATTCTTAGGTTTAAAGCGGCATTTACTCCACTGACATGGAGTGTATGTGAAAACCTAATTATTTATTCATTTAATTGGTTTGCAAAATCATGCAGATGACTTCGTGCCAACTGTCTTGTTTTACATTTAACCGAATTTTTTCGATCAGGCAAAGTCATAAATTATGTGCGTCCGTGATTGCCTATATGTTGTACGGACACAGCTGTGTGTCTGATAGCCACACATACAGGAAATACAGACTTGTAATACTTGTAATATAGGATATGACTGTATTTTCAATTTGTCGTTTACTCTCAGCACTTACGGTATTGGATTCCCATCCATGCAGCGAGTCCCAAAGCCAGGGTTGTTCACCAAGGTTTCCACCACCTGAGACACCTCCACGTTATCCGGCACGTCATGGCTGTAAAAGTTATGATCAATAATAAATATTAGTGAAGCAAATTCACTTTCAACTATTTTAGATTTTCTCTTTTGTATCACTTCAATAAATCAGTATCATTCAGTCTGTCACAGTGTCGATAAAACAGACCACGTTTTAACTCATGTGCTAATATAAAAGCAGATACGACAAAAAAAGGAAAATCAATGGCTGGTCACCAACTGTCTTTACTGAAAGAAATGAGGAAAAAAAAAAGATGTTTGGCTGATCAAACGTGTTGCGGTACTGATTGCTTCAAGGAGATTTTGATTTAGGCTTCCACACCGGAGGACAACTGATTTACACTAGAATTACCCGTCTAGACAGTTAAAAGGGAAATACTAATCAGAGTCTTGGTGGTCATGACCAGTGATTGGGTACCGTCATTCCACCATCAGGAAGCCAATCTTCAACAGATTGACCTCTGCAGCCTTAATAATATCCAAATGCTTGATATTTCCAACCAGACGTCTTCATGCTGTTGAAATGATGGACTTAGAAACACCAACAGTCAATAAAAGCTGAGTTTAGGATAAGATGAAGTACAGGGAGCTGTGTGTCACTCTCGACCTTAAATTGGATTTGAGTGTTGCCGCATTAGGCAGCAAATTAATAAATATTAGGAGCTGAGAAATCCAGTCAGTGCTCTAAAGAAGGAGAATGTCAGTTAAGAGTGTGACATGATGTTTACAGCCCTGCGGTTCTACTGATTAAAATAATTTGAGTGACAAAAAAAAAAAAAAAGAATGTTGAAAACTGTCAGGGCTTGGATTACAATGAAATGTCACAGCCAGTTATGTCTTCTAATCTTTGTCCTGTCACAATGTTTTGAGTAATATTTCGCAAGTAACCGTATCTGTTTTTGACACTGGCAAAGCACCAGGAGTTTGGATGATTGTTAAACATCTCAAACAAGTTGACTCTGACGAAGGCCTGGAAGAAAACGAGGCATTCGTACGGGGAAGGGAGGGGGTCAAGGGGTCATTAGGTAAACACTGCACTGCTAACGCTATATATATATTATATATATGATTATTGAGTCTACCAGCACTTTCTTTGGCTGACGACTGAAAACTTGTGATGTGACCCAAAGAATATTCTGGTGCCGGCACAAATATGAGCCCGCTCATAATTCTGTGTACAGTATGAACGGGCTCTTCTCAGCCCTTTCATTATCATCTGAATGTCCTGTACATATCTAAGCCCTGTGTCTCAGTCAAACAATCTTCCATTCCAATTTCATTCTCATTACTAACCACACACACTCTGCCCTTTATCTTAAGGGTACTGGGGGAGTTAAAACACAGTCTTTCATAAAGACCATCGTGATGGCTTTCTGCCAGCGGTGGCCACAGCACAGCCAACCGTTTGAATTAATACAGTGTTCATTGTCTCATTTAGAGGCGTCTCCGTGAAGGTCATGTGGTCATTTCCTTGGCCACCAGTGAGCGCCGTTGAAGTGGTCCGATTGTAAAAATGGATTATGTGCAGCCATCTGTTTTGCAATTAACAATGGCTGGGTTGCCACGTTATTCAAGATAATAAAACTATTGGATGGTTCCAAAATGAAGACTTGTGCATATACACAGAAACAGTGGAACTAATGAATAGTTCATCTAGTCAAAATGAAACATTATAGAAGTAAGAAGTGAGACAATATAAAAAGAAAGTCAATTGTGGGCTACATAATAATATGGGAATTACCCCTTTGTAGAATATGAAAACACAGGGAACTTTGTTCAGTTATTATTTCATATAATAGATAGATATCTTTTCCAAAAATATGTTTAACAAAAGAAATCAAATATAGAGGGAGCATTATTGCCACAAATATGCATTATCTTTTAATGAGCACAGGCCAAAGCCCCTTGAAAGTTTAAATTAGACCAATCTTAATCTTCAATCACCCTAAGCCAAAATGGATCATTGGCATTTATGTGCACATAGTACAACAATGCTCCTGAATGGACTCTGAAATGAAAAGGGCCACTACTTTTAATCACAGTCATCAACTAAGTTGGATGTTTTAAAGTCACTCAAGAGAAGAAAATATTTAATAACTTTCCAAAGGGAATGTCAGACAAATTAGAGGCACTTTGCTCCCGAAACGCGTCACACAAGAGCGGTTTGCTGGGACATGCAAGAAAACTGAATGTGCAGTTCATGTTTTGCCTCTTGGGGGAAAAGTTAATTCCAGGCCTGGTTCTAAAATTCCATTAAAGATTTTTAGATGCTTGTGTGGGAATCGGTGGTTCAGACCCACTTGGGGTGTTTGCTGTAACGGCATACGGCGTAAAATGTAAATCAGTTACTATGTTTTGTAGAGTCACATCAACCTTTTTACGTCACAACAAGCTGCAACCGAAATTCACTAGCACGCTAATATGCTAATTGCAGCTTCTAAAATGAAATGATCTTTTATGGAAAAAAAAGCAACCAGACAGCGTTTCAGTGTTTCAGCACCACGGACAGAGGCAGTCAGGATTCCAGATGTACTGACTGGGAATGTTTCAGAACGCTGGAGAGAGACAAAGAATTGTGCGGAGATGTTTTTGTTTCATTCATTTAGAAAATTAAAAGTGTGTGTAAACAAAAAAAAAAAATAATTTGAAGAAAAAGCACAACTGTGTAACTTTTTATCAATAAAAACGTACTGAAGCCCTCAGTGCACTCTAGTAAATCTTTTGAAAATTGTAGCCTCTACTATACAGGTAAAACAACATGACTTAATAATGATTTTTCATTTGATCTACTTCTAAATGTAAAGGCACTAGTGTCCTCAGTGAACTGCATGTTGAAATAAGTGTTTCGTATTGATAAAAAGTAATGTAATCACACTGAGGGGGCATTTGGATTTTCAGTGTTTCATATATAAATAATACGAAATTAAGGAAATTAAGTATTTCTCTATGAAGATGAAACAACGACGATGAATTGCTTCACATTTTGAGACATCATCCTGCAGGATACACGCACCCTAATCTTCATTGGAACGTTGTCTGTCATTAAAGGTTTTACAGGGTTGCAGCCCATTGTTCATTCACGCCGCCGTGTTTGCCACTAGTTTAACTACCAAGTTGTTTAATTTGTTCGCACACCCGCTGCCTCTGTTCACACTCAACACAAGTGTGAGAATCCTTCATTGGGAAAATCTTATAGATCCCGGGACGCAACAAGAGTGAGTAGAACTTAATACTGTAAACAATGAAGCAAATATTAAAGTGAAAAAAATACAATCAGACAGAGAAATGCCACATTTCTGTAGTGACCATCTTGAAATGTATATGAATTATGTGTTGAGTGTTTTCTGATGTGTCCTCACACTGTTACCTGAAAAAGGTGGTTTGAGGAAGACCATACATCCAGGGCTGCAGCTCCAGACTTGGATATTCAGTGAAAGGCGGGAGGATGAGTGAGAAGATCAGAGACAGGCACACAAAGACTGCGGGCAAAACCACCTAGAGGCATGGTGACAAACACAGACAAACTCCATTAAGAAACTTTCACATTTTACTTTTACGATCCTTCTGTACAGTCGTGCAAAGCACCGTAACAAGGCACAGACAAATCCAAGCCATTTGAATGAAATCATAAGTAATTTTCCGGGGAAGGAATTCGTAAGCCGCACACCTGCACGAGATTCAAACAACACTTCCACAGATAAATAACAAAAAAGTGCCACAGTGAGGTGCAATCTGCCACTAGGGCCACAAATAATTTCTTGCAGAATCCAAAAATAAAAATGTGTTGACAAAGTTTCACCGACGGAGCTCGCGCGCAGCAGTCATTAGAGGCGTTTTAAAAAACATTATTCTGCGGTCTGCGCCGGCGATGCGGACACGTGTTTGTCCGTGTAAGCACGACGGTACAATATCTATGCGAGCTCGGTTTCATCATCTCCCTGCACCCCGTACTGCCTCTACATATTACAAAATGACAGAGGCAATCAGCGGCAACACGGGACCACGGCAACGACGTCTGCACATTAATTTGCTCCCCCCACTAACTTGTTTGGGCTTTTCTTCATGCTTTATGGGTTTGATTAAACGCTTCCAACACTGCCAACATCATCTGGTCACTCAGAAATAATTAGTTCCTCGCCATTCTCTTGGCTTTTGTGTTTGTGTGTGTTTTTTTTTTTAAACCTGACACTGCTTCCCTTATCCTCCCCCAAGTCCCCGTCATCCAATCCTCTTTTTCTCTGCCATGTAATTTCCTTTTTCGTTTCATTGTTAGAGCTGACAAAAAGGTCAGCGTGAAAAATACAAGATATCTTTAATGTTTAATCACTTGTAAGTTAGGCGCTCTCAGCAGCGAGGGTGGGGTTGTTACACTTGATTAATTGGAGGACGTGCAATTTGCCAATTCAAGACGCCACAATTGAAAATTCCAAATTTACGGCGTCAGACCTATGGCTACGGAAATGTGCTTGGGAGAAAGATAAAGCGCCGCAATGAGACTGAAAAGCAAAAGAAAGAACTATTCTTTTCCTGTTTCTCTCTCTCTCTCTCTCTCAACAGTAATTGCAGGTGACAGCTGGTACTTCTTCCATTGAGAGAGATCTGCAAAGAACAGGGAGAAGTCATTATGCTGGCAAAGCCCAAGCACTCCCATGAACAATGCATGAGTTTATCGCCTTCTCAAGTTTAGCAGGGATTTAAAGGAGAGGACAGGATTATATGCAAAGCAGGTATAAACAACAAAACACGATTAAGACGTGTTTTATTTTCCGCAAAGCCAAATGGCTCATTAGATTGAGTTTGTTCCCTCAACAAACACTTGTGTCTATCCAATTTCATGTATGAATAATAGCTTCATTGCCGCACCTTGTGTTAAAATGGATAATAGAATCACCGTGTATATTTTTACTGATGTGTTAAAGTCGTCTTTTCAGACAAACGGTGAGTAAACATTGTGTTATGTCCCGCGGAAGCACTACGCGGGGAGATCATAAATCACAAGGCAGAGTTGGTTTGACTCTGCGACGAGAGAAATATTTTCAATGACGGACGTGCTTTTAAATAGTGAGGTCGCCTGCAGTTGAACGATGCATTGCGGCCGGTTCAGCGCGAACCGGCCGACTCATCCGCCACAACATTACCAATAAACCGCTTCCACCCCTCGGTTCTGACATTGCCAAGACTCGGCTGTCCCCAGTTTCCATCCCCATAAATCAATCCTTTTGTGTTACATGCCATAATTCCTTTTATATTCTCCTAACGGCTTGTATTCGTGGAGATTACCTCACCACACAATCATATCTGCTGACAATAGGAGTTGTTGACATTATGGGGGGGAAAAAAAAAACCTTTACCCAAATGACTAAAGAGGGAGACGTAAGAGACGTGCCCTTGCAGACAGTGTGCACCCTTGTACGTACACACTCACACACTTATCCTTCCATCCCGCTCTGCGTCCCCACTAAAGAGGGACGTCCACGATTGACAGTGACTAATGGGGATTGGTACTGTAGCAAATTACAAGAAGAACCCGTACGCCTCACAAAGGTGAAACGCTGCCTCCCGCTCCCTCGCTCTATCCATCTCGCACGCACAGACACACACAACAGCGTCGACTGGATGAGCTGCACTTCAGTCATTTTCAGTTATGGATACGTCACCATTACGGTGGTTGTCCTGACCGATGGCGTTACTGTAAATTTGTGCGGGTGGTGGTCTGCACGCGCGTGTCAACACAATTTAAGTAAGGACGCGCTTTTTTCGAGCCGAGAGCGAGAGGCGGGGATGAGCAACCTGGACATCGCTATTAACCAAAATTGGTTTTGACTTGTTAAAATGAACATTGTTTATTGGTTCTGACTTTTGAAATTACGCCTATGAGGAACAAAATAATATAGACGTACACATAATAAGCTAATAGCAGTCTGTCATCTCTGTAATTGTTATGCGATCACATTTAATACACGGCTAATGAAAACACATGATTAGCGCGCGGTAAAACGAAGGAATAACAAATCACGGGTGTCACTTTGCCTTTGTGGTGCCAATCACAGCAATCAGGTGGAACCGATGGCGCTCGGGCAAAAACACCTTTCTTACACAAACACATTCATAGTTTAAGGCAACGTGAGCTTTGGCTGTGCACATGTTGAATGGTAATTACGGCGGGCTGAAAAACGAGCGGCCCCACAGTCCAGCTCGCATCGTCTTCCGAGCGACCGTAGGCCCAGGCCGTGTCCCGGGGGTCTATTCTTTAGCGCTGTGTAACATGTGGCATCCTTTATTACCGGACGTGCGGTTTACAGACATCGTGTTACATCATTTCAGCTGCTGCTCTTCACACTTTTCTAAATGTTCACTTCTATTCTGCTTTCACTGTCGATTTCTGTCCCCGCGGATTAAATTCCATAACTTCCGAGTCTATCAAGATGGATGGCATGACTTTTCCAATCAGATTTTAAATGAGCTTACTCTATCATATATGTCATTAACTAATTTTGAAAGCCAACATGTATTTCATACCTCCCTACCTGGATCCTCCTGTGCACCTCTCCTAGCATAACCCTTCAATACATCAATATGACAGACTGAGACCATTACCTGGGCGATGAGTCCCTTGCGGCTCCTCCGGGCGTGGTGGAAGCGTTTGATAAAGAGAGCCAGGAACTGCCTCCTGATCAGCTTCCACCCGGTGATGACAGTGGATCCCTTCCCATTGACACTGGCGTTCCTCTTTAAATCTGGAGTGGACATTAACCCGCCATGTTATTTATCATCTATGCATATGTAAAAGATTGCTGAGTCCGGCTTTCCGGCACCGCTAATGGGCTGATCAAATATGGCTTCAGTGTCAAACCTGCCAGCTGCTCTGACTATATTTTTTAATACGCATGAATTTTAGAAAGGTATTCGGGCGTGACTCAGGAAAGAAAAAAGTGCTTTGTTTTCATGTTTCATAAACTTCACTTTCATTAGGATAATAAAACATTCTGATTGAAAGATGTTTTCGTGATGAAGGACATTGTATGACTGTAGGGATCTGCTTCAAAGTCCCGTTTGAAAATGACTTATTCTGTAGATGGAACTCTTGTTTACTGTAGGTGCTCATGACTTAAAAAAGAAAAATCAAATCAAATTCAAAGTAAACTGGATTCATTATTTAAGAATAAAATGTGCGTACAAACATTTGCTAAAAACCTACCTTCCACTTTGCTTGTGAATCTTTCCCTTAATTCTGCACAAAAACCAAAAAGGAACACATTGAGAAAAGTTTAATTGAAATTAAAATATTAAAATAATATATCTCATCATTTTGGAGAAACTTGCCAGTCATTGCAGAGCCCTGGCCAGTTTTACTGTGGACGCTGGCGATGCTGTTCCGCTTGGATTCACGGGAGCTTCTTTTGCAGTCTCTCACAAACACCTCCTTTGTTGCTGTGGGAATACAAATAAGATATGTTGTTTTGGCCTGACCCAATTTAGGGTTATAAATAACAATAAGACGAGCTACCTGCCCTGCAAGAGGCCATTTTATTTTCTGTAAAAGCACAAACCCAGGTGTTTTAGGAACATGAAGGAATCCCATTTTGTAATAAAGTAAAAAGTGACATTTCATGAAAAAAAGAAAAAAACACACACATTTTGGAACTGAGGCTAATTAACGTGAAATAAAGACGAAGAGAAATAAAGACCGCTTAACACAGTATCACTCTGTGTGAGCATACAGGAAATGGAGACAAAGTACGGTACGACTGATACCTGGGGGAATTGCAAGCACTGCTAACAACTTTGTGGAAGCATATTGACCGTGTTCCTCTGTGTGAGTGAACTTTCTTAGTTTTTGGCGATTACAATATTCCTATATGAAACTAGTTTTGCCGTTTATTTATACAGTACGACTGAGCATCATCATTACAAAGTGACCGAATTTGTTTTGCGTGTTATGGCAGATTCTGGTAAGCAAAGCAGAAAAGTGCAAAGTTCATTCATATGTTATAGGAAAACGGGGACCTAATTCTGAAGGAATCTTAACGTTCAACAGACCATTATCACTGCTTATCAGCCCACAATTATTCTTCAGCAGGTCATCGTCCGTGTCCTACTAAGCCAAGTAGCCTCTTATGATGTTAGTATAACACTCTGATCCTTTGAGTAGGTTGACCAGGTTCTTATTATGTACTGTGGTTATTCCTGATCGCTGTTGTCATGGTTACAAACTGACTTACAGGTATAATCGCCATAGCTTTAAAATCAAACTCTACACAGTTAGGTTGAAGGCGCCTACAGACATTTCACCAAGTTGTTTGAAAGACGCACTGTGCAACACAAATCCAAACAAACTTGGGTGATTTGATTCGCAGATGCGGGTCGCAGCAGCAGTCCTAAATTTCTGACAATTCTAATGGTGTGACGTAAGACCAGCGTTTCCAGGCCGTGATGAAAAATATTGAAACGACCTAAGACCACAGTGTTTCCCCGGCCTTGAAACACAAACACATCACAGCCAGGTTCATAGAAGGATTGTGATTTTGGTTAACACACTAATATACAAACATGTCTGTTGGAAGTAGGAAACAAACTGCTGTCTAACAATTGAACGACCACTGCTTTCACGCCCTCCCATCCGCCCCAGCAGCACCTCTCTGTATTTAATTGCACATGTTTTTTTGCTATTTTTGATGCCAGTTTGTTGCCTTGCCTGTTTTTGTTTTTAATTCCCTGCAAAGAATCGATAAAGTATTATTACTGTTTCTGTAATAGTACAGCCACTACACGTCACCTCATCATTACGCTACCAGGCCGTATTTATAGCTCGATGAAAGCTGATTACGCTCCACCGAGGGGTTTGACAACAGCTGGAGACACAAGTGAAGCTCTAATGATCAGAGATACGAAAAAGCTTTTTTTAGAAAACTAGGAAAATGACCAGTTTTCTGCAAGTGTTTGCGCTTGGGATTAAACAGTCAGTGTTTCCCAAAAGATGATCAATATGAAAATGTTCACACTAACATATGTTAGCACGCGCCCGTCGCGTCAACCTACTTTGTATTTCTGCATCCGCTCCAGCATCATCAGCTACTTTCAGAAATATCTGTGAAAAGAACAATACAATAGTTGTCACTCGTGGCAGTTAAAGTACGCTACTTGTCACCTCCTAAGTGTCTATTAGCAGAACAGTAAAATGATCTTATTTAAGATGATGTTTCGACTATAATTCAGTGATTTTTTTGTTGGGTTACTAGATTCGAAAAATGTGCACAGATTTATTGCAGATGCCGGTTTTCCCTGTCAAGCTTCTGCTTCGCAACAGACCAGAGAGACTCTAACCTTAACTTGAGCACCTGCCAACTGGCCTGTCTAAGAGAAGTGCCCTCCTTGACTTCATTTATTAATTCAGGCCAGATGTCAAAATAAATAAATCTACCTTCTCTTTCTTTCCCTTTATGCACACTTCTGGGAGAGAAGTGTGTTTTCAGTCAAAATTATATAAAATAAAATACTACAAGCCTGTAACACTATACTGAAAAGGCCATTTATGCCCATATCGACAGCAAACATTTACATTTAGTTGCTGTATGACTAACTTCCATGACACATCCGATCTATCAACACTTGTTTGTTAGAAAATGCTCGTGTATTTCAACTGAAATGTTGTTGCACTTCAAAAGAAAATATGGATGGGTGAAATAACCTTGTCGTGTCTGAAATTTTAGAAATTCAAAAGGAATTATTCACATTGCCTTCAGGCCATGAGTATGTGATTCATATCTGAGGTACATAGAGAGCATTAGCCAACAGTCCCTCAGCTTTATGATTCAAGACTGCTCTGCAAGCCAACACACTGTGTGAGTCATTCATTTACAAGAAATAAGCTCGTGTACTGTATGTAATAATAACAATTACAACAGCACCGCTGCTTCTAAAATTGTGAGCAGACGTATGGCGGGTAAATGCTTATGAAGGTGAATGTTTTAGAAAGTTTTAAATACACCATCGCTGCCATAAAGTCAGCCTGGTTTGAAACATGTGCTCTTCGGTCAAGGAACTGAAATTCACAGTTTGCAACTTTTGCATCAGGACCAAGATGGCTGATTTGCAAGACTGTGAATTATAATTATGAAGTCTTTACTGTAGATGCTTTGTGTGTGACTTTTCTTTGAGGCAACAAAGGGAAAAACTTAAAAAAATTAAAGAACTGGCATTTAAACTATCAAAGTGAAAACCAACAGACCATCTTCACAGCACATTAATGGATAATGGCTGCATTCCATGGCTCTGGTGTTGTTCGCTCAGAACACGCGGCGACAATTAATGGAACAGAGCCATCGTTAATGTTACTTTTTACACCTGCGCTTTTCCTGTTTTGACAAGATAAACAGTTGGTGTAAAAGGGGGTTTATACTTGCAATTATAATTAAAAAGTTGCTTGTCATTGTGGTCCCATTTAAGACGGCTGTAATTTGTGTTTCCTGAGTTGGCAGAGAGAAACTGGAAAACTGAGGAAGAAGGAGGAAGGAAAGGCAGTAACTATGGTGTAAATTGAAATTATAGCAATAACAAAAAAAAAGTAAAGAAAGAAAATGGTGGGTAACTTTGCATGTTCTTTTATGTTGCCGCATGTGTTGTACGGGGACACTTTGTACTTTCTACGCTTGCTGTTGTCTCCCAGAAGGCTGTCAAACCGATGCTTATTATACCTCCTCCAGAGTGGTGTCGGAAATGCCGTAGCTGGTCAGCCCGAGGTCAGCCATGGCCAGGTCAAGATTGTGGAAGAGCGGAGCAAAGGTCCCATCTCTGGCTCCGCCGTAGGGCAAAATGTAGGTGATCTCCTGACCGATGCTCTCCAAGAAGACGGCCTCGGGGACGTGCCGCCGCACCAGCTGACCCACAGCTGTCAAATCTCCTGGAAGGAGAGAGGCAAAAACACACACAAAACAAATCCCAAAGGGTTGGAGGACGTCACGCGTTTGTGACAATCGCAGCCTATTATCTCGTCTTTCATGCGTCCACGTCTGTTCGAGGACCGCCACAGCTGGCTATACGCAAAATATGTATCAGCATCATCGTGCAAAAACGTCGCCGACATCTTTTAGAATCCACGGTGTAACATATTGGTATCGCAACACACCTCATGCTGTGACCTTTAAACATGCTGAAACACATCAGTGAACATAATTCTCTTGCCTCATTCATTCTGAAGCTGGGCCGTAGTGAGAATCAATCAGGACAGTGTTGCAGAACGCATCGCATCCATTATTGATCCAGAACCTCTCATACATAATTACTGCAGCTTAACAACCACCGGCTTGGTGCTTTATGAAGAAGTAAATGGAGCAGCTTCACACATCAGACTGAATTATTTGTGAAAATGTGGGTGTGTTTATGTCTGTTTGCTGGCGTGTGTAATAAAGAGGAATGTGCTGTCACTTGCAGAGGATACGAAGAAACACAAATACTTTTATGACATAATGTAACAATCACTTCATAGGTTTGAGGAGGTTAGATTTTGATTTATTTTTCATGCGTAAGCTGGAGCCTACCAGACAGTTTTCGTCTGATCATGTCTTACATAAATACTTTTGTTTACACGATCAAAGCCAAGAATGATCAAAACTAATCAAATCGCCAGCATATGTTTTAGTCGGCGCATAGCTGTCGTGTTTTTGCTGTCTCTCTCTGTAGTCTGTATTATATATAGCCATTCGTCCAACACACTCAATGCACTTTACTGGAAGTTCCAAAACTGATTAAGTAGTTGGACGAACATTTTAGCAGGTTTTCGGTGGCGTAACACACTCAACGGCAAAAATTAATTAGAAAGGTTTTGTATAAGGAAATGTGAAATTAAACTTTTCACTTTTTGAGGAAAGGCCACAACCTTTATTTTCAAAACTGTAAAAAAGTTAATGTGGTATTACTTGAATTTGGAAGCAACAGCTACAGAATAAAAAAAAAAAGAGAGAAAATTATGATAAGCTCAAGAGTATAAAATCCCAACCTTTAAAATTGCATTAACTCATTTTTGTTGACCTGGGGGCAGTGCAACCAACTTAAATTCTCTTTTTAGCACAGTTTTTTTGGCCTTTACTGAATCTTTAAGGAAATCCTGAGCTCTGTAGCTGCTCTGTCTGCTGCTTTGTGCTGAGTGTGGGTAGCATACAGTTGGTTTCTAGAGATATTTAGCTGGGAAAAAAGCTGCCTGCCGCGGCCAAAAACAACGCTGTAAGTGCAGCGGGAGTAAAGTTGTGGGCCAAACAGCGAAACAATGAGCAATGACAAGGAAACCCGTGAAGGCTGTGCATTTGGTGAAAATTCTTCATAGGTCTCCCATTAAAAGACCGCCTCACGTTGTCAGGGCATGTTTAGTACATGCTGCAACTTGTATTCGCAGGATTGACATGAAACCTGCTTAAAACCTGTGGTGAAGACCACCGGATTGGGTGCATCCATGTACCTCACATCCGCTGATAATTGCCAGCGCTGATGTGTTAACTCCCACTTCAAACCAAAATAAGAGCTAGTAGTCATCATCGTCCTTAATTTGCAACATATTTTTCAACATTTCTAAAATACTCCTTTCAAGCACTCAGTCGTTCATACAATTATTTTCTCTTATGTCTAATAAATTTTCTGCATCGCTTAATGTCCTACTTTCCCATGTGCAACTAACATTTCACTAAGATTAAATTGCACTTCATCTCCACACAGCAGCTTTTCTCCCCCACTACTGTCGTGTCAGTTTGTTTAGTAGTAAATTCAGGGACTTTGCCATTTTGTAGTTACTGGTTGTTGCTGTGTCTTGCACATTTTCATTACAGACTGAGAAAAACGTCCCTTAAAACCTTTTGTTGTTTCCTCCAGTACGATTGGCAGTAAGTAGGAATAAAGACTCTACCTGACGGGTCGGAGTTGCTCCAGGTTAGGCTGCCGATGCCGTCATCTAGGCTGACCCTTGAACCACGGTCTTTCTCCTGTTAATCAGAATTGCGTTAGAAAGGCCTTGCAGAGACCCCATCACTCAGACTAATGAACACTGCCCCCCTTGACAACCCCTGTTTTACATTAATCAAACAACGGATGCCACGCGTGCACACGTTTCTGTTGAACCGCTCGGAATAAAACCATACGGCAACAGGTAATGCTGTCACCCTGCAATGACTCTTTTCAGTCCTAAGACAATGCAAAACCAAATCAAGGTGATACACTAATTTCAAATTTTGAAGAAACCTCATTGGATTTGAAAGAACTCTTTGACATTTAATAAACACAATTTAATCACAGTGAAATTAGAGACGGGACAAAGAACCTTTGTCGAGCTCTGTTTAATACTTATGTTGGTTGTGTAAGTGCAAAATCTTTCACTGAATTACAAGTGATTAGTGAACAGTACCTCCTTTCCTGGATGAAGTCATTATCGAGGAAAGAGGGTACGATTCTACCTTGCCCACAAAGGTGTTCGCATATTTTATTTATTTATTTCAAACAAATGACTCCGCTTACCACAAAGAGCCTGCAGACTAATGGTAATTGCTCTAGCCCTGCTGGCATCAGTGCATCTTGTTCATTTGCTCCTATTGATTAAAACTAAGTGCACGAGGCACCGTTGGCGAGCAAAAGCGAGAACCCCCCCCCCCCTCTCCCCGGTGACAATTAGTATCATCCAGCGTGTAGGCTTTGCCAATTCTCATGCTGGGACAGACTAAACACAGATCATTTTAGGGGGAGGGTGGCAAAGAGGGAAAGAGAGCACTCAAGAAAGCCAGAGGGAGCCATGTTCAATAATAGAGCAGAGAGAGGTTGTCGGCGTGTCGAAGGGGCTCGCAGCTAAAGTTCTCTTGTTGATACGTGAAGAAACAATGATCCCCTTCCATTTACTGCGGGGCGACGTGCTGCCATTTAATTAGGGATAAAAAAGGGTAATTGTGTGGTCGGACCGGGTCAACACAGCCATTGTTGTGTCTGTCAACAGAAATACCCTTGAGTTATTACTATATACTCAAATCAACAATTTTGTCCAGCATTCCCTTCAAGGCAGGAAGTGTGCTGTCTGTCTGTCTGTCTGCGTGCTGACAACCGCACGCACGGAGTATTTTACATTGAACTCCAACGTTAAGTGTGACACGGGTATAAGATAACATGTCAGCGCCTGCTGCATCGAAATCAAAGGGGAAGAAATCTTAAAATGTATCGCCAAAGCTCCCGTCAAAGGGAACAGATGCGGAGAGAAAGACCAATGAGGGGAATGCCAGCGGTGCTTTCAGCAGGAAGTAGTCCTAACACACGCTTTGACAAGATCAGCTCGTCTACAAAAATGTTGAAGCTCACTAATCAATCCATTCATTAAATTAGATAAGTGACACAGCAACTTCCAAAGAAGCTAAATGTTGTAGTTGATGCAAACTGCATGCATCAATAAGCCCAACTGTTTGATCACAAAGTGCAGCTCAAATGGTTATTTGGTTATTACCTTGTTATAACTGGGAATGTAAAGTGGTAAAGAACTTAAATATTTTTTGGCTCCATCATTGTGAAACAATTTTTTTAGAGAATTTTGTGCTATAATATTATCTTAATGGTAAGAAGAGATTATTTCCGACCACATTGGTTGAAGACCATATTTGACTAAGTGAAATTACTAAATGTAAAACTAAACAAAAATAAAAAAGAATGAGTCAATAAAATTAAAAAAAATAAAATAAAAGAGATGAAACCACTGGTGGACCAACAAAAACTAGAACTGACCCAAATTAAAAATCAAAATAAATCGAATTAGAAAATTAATATTATATCACAGAAACATGATCAGGTATTCCAAGGTTGTCTAGAGGTGTAAACAAGTTACAAGGACTTTTTCCAACATTTAATACACTGCAAATGAAATTTAACTTGACCATGTAGTTTGATTTCTAATCACTCAGGCTGTAACCACAATGTATATTCATTACTTTGAAACAGTAAATACTTTATACTTTATGCATTTCATTTTGCATAAAGTGACTTTTAGGAGGTTGGCTAGCAATGCTTAGTCTGTCAGTCTGAATATGATACAAATTAATACTTTTAAGGCCTTTCTTAGTTACTCTTAGTGTTTATAGATACTGTGTGTAACCGCCCTAGCTCACATGGCAGAGGATTATGACATAATCACAACATCCCCGAGTTAAGTTATGGTTGAAACCCTTCCTTTCATTCTCGTTGTTTTACCCACATTTTTGTGGAGTCAAAACTTGTCATTTGAAAACAGACCTGTTTGTGCAGAGACTGAATAGCAGAAAATGTGGATGCAACTGATCCATCACCTCACATAAGCTTGAAAAATTGTTATTCTGTTTTATATTTTTTTTTTTTACCACTTCAGATCACAAAAACATTTTGTAGATGTAGACTTGTATTGGAATGTTTCCAAGTCTACATGATATGATTTTTTCTCCCACAGGCTCCTGGGGGGACTATCTGGCCTATTAGTGCCCTTCGTTGACAGTGAAATAGCTTGATGAGAGCAGACCAAACAGTAAAGTTGTGGGCAATAAAAGCAAAACAATGAGATATAGTAATTTTCTTTAGAGGAGAAACTGAGGGATAATTCTGTTTCCATAACTATTAGCGACGTCTTTCACAATAAACAACATAATTTCGTCAGTTGTTAATATAGAAAAGTTGATTAGTGCGGCTTTAAAGCCCTGATTTTCTTTCTGTAAAAATTAAAAGCAGACGAATGAAATTCAATCCGCATCGCAGTAATGAAAAAGAAAAATCAATGAGGTGGCGACTGCGGAAAATGGACAGAATATGTTATCCAGCCAAACAGCTAGTGAATTTCTTCAAAGTGGATATGTGCATGAGCATGTCAAGTCCAATAAAGGTTCAAAATCCAATTTACGACCCCGAAACTACAGTATATGTGTTCATACCTGACTGTGTATAATACCGTTACGCTGAGCTGTCATCTTTTCGGTCCCGTCTCGGACCAGAGTGAGGTAGTAACCGCTGCCAAAGCTCTTCTTCAGGAACAGCGAGGAGCCACAGCAACGCAGTTTGCCGTTGGAGATGATGGCGATGCGATCGCCCAAGATGTCGGCCTCATCCATGTGGTGCGTGGACAAAATGATGGTGCGGCCTGAGGAGACGCAACGAGAGACTCCATCAGTGTCCTCCCAACGCGTGCCTAATCAGGCCTGTGTCTGATTGTGGGAGGCACAGGCAGCGTGTGGTGGAGTTAGGAATAACTGCGAGTGTATGGATTCACACACTGGAAATAACACTTCTTAGGCGTTTGTTCCCCCCTTTGGACCTAGTTTGTTTTGACAGCCATCATTACGGAAAAGACACCTGACAAGAGAAGATGCTACAGATCTAAATTGTTCCAATCAAGCCAATATCACAATCTGTCTCCTCACGGCAATCACTGTATCTCCTCATTGCAGATTCCACTGTGTTTTGTACCCACGCTTATCCACATGGCAACAAAGCAAACTCCAGAAGAGTGCGTGGGCGTGAATCTGGGACAAAATTAAAATAGTGAGAAAGGCCACCATAAGCCTACTTTGCAACATTTCAATGAGACCACATTTTCATTTTATTCCGGCGCCCACTTTTGTTCTGCAAATTCTTCCATTCGAGAGGCATCAAACTGAGCACAACCGCAATGACAACTTCAGCATGCGCTGCAAGGTTATTCACAGGTGTTCTAATTCCTTTCATATCATGCTCTATCAGATAACACGTATTAATTATCGCATACCCTGGAAATCAGAAAAAAAGGACGAGGGTTGTAATGAAGTCACAGCATGGTCACGTCACTGTAATCTGCATGAAAGCGGTATCACAGAGTACTAGCTAACTTTTGATCCAGACATGTTTTAAAGCAGAAAACATTTAACCCAACACCTTTTAATATTAAGTGACAAAGAAGGAAACCTGCTTTGATGTCAGTCACTTTGAAAAGAGTGTTCTGGCTTAATAAAATTTAATGTTTTCTATGGTAATAAATCCAAAACTGGTTACAGCATGATTTTTAGCAATGGTTCTGAGTACAGTAGTGCAGCTGGGTTGGAGCAACTCTTTGCTGCAGACTTGTACATCTCGAGAGCTGTAGATTGTGTAGATAACCATGGGAGCCAAATTATGAATCCTGCTGTCTCTGGCAAAATGTTAAATTGTCCTCTATCAGGTAAAAAGTTCACGTCGTTCGATACAGTCACTTCACACTTAGTGCTAATTATCACTATAATCACATGATTGCTAAATTAGGATGTTGAGGGTTGTCAGGGTTACACTTGCCCAACATCAGCTCGTTGTCATGGTCACTGTGTCCATGTCAGCATGCGGCTGTAGCATTTGGCTCAAAGAAGACAACAGCGCGGCTTTAGGCCACTGGTCCAGCTAAGACATCTTTTTGAAAAGCGAGTTCCAGATCACGGCGTCTCCGTACAGACGTGACAAATGTACCGCAGCGAGCCTATTAATCTCCGCGCGCGGCGAGGAGACGCACGCTCGATTTCCTGCTGACCGGATGGAGTCTCGGGCCTTTCTTCAACAGATTTGTTGCTGTTTGTCGCAAAAGGTCAGGTGCTCTGCTGAGCATGGTGGCTTTTTGGCACTAAGCTAGTTAAATGTACATCCTCGTAGGTCACGTTATCCTGGGGACAAGGACGTGCTCAGAGGTCGTCAACTGCAGCACAATCCAGTCGCTTTGCTTGACGAACTATTTCTGACCTGATGTGCTAAATCCTTTCAGTTAAGTAATTCTGCTTCCCTCCACGCAAGTCTGGAGGCCTCTATATAGAAACTGAAATTGAATGAAAACCCACAACCCAGTCAGTTGAACATATGAGAGAGAGAGCTGTGAACGGGTCGGGCTGAGGAGACTGCTTGAGGTATAGTCCGGCGGACTTGCTCACATTGTATGGGATGCTCGAACTCACGGATGATTTTCCTGGGGATTTGCTGAGGTTTACGAGTGAGAAAAGGAAGAAAAAAAAAAAATCAAAACTCAGTAGCGTCGCCCATGACTTGGGAACAAAATAAATGTGTTTGGACTGCAGATGGCCCACAAAGGTATTCTGATTTATAGTGTGTTGTGGTGCATTACAGCACAAAGTGATATATCAAATGGAGTTGGATGTGTTCAGGTAAATTGGTAGTACTCGCACTGCGTACAACGAAGTGAGGCTGGAAATCTGGTTTCTGTTATTTACCTTCCTCCCTTCTAAATCAAACTGATAGAAATAGATTTCTCAGCGGTTGACTGAGGCTGGTTAGATATTACATGCATTGGCAGGAAGATGAATTCTTAGACAAAATGGTATTAACTGCTGTTTTGTGTCGATAAATTCTGATCAATACGTGTTTAAATTGCCTTGCTGTTTACGGCCTGTCCACTGAGTTAAAAGAAACAAATGTTGTTTCAATTAAAAACAACCTAATTTAATATGAAAAACTGGCCGTGTGAGCTCAACTCAAAGATTTGTTCACTGTGAGAGATTCAGAAAATATTACGGCTTGCTGTCTGTTTATTGGCACAGCTGAAACTCAGATATTTTGCTTTTTGCAACAGATATTTTGCAATAAATATATTTAGTGAAGGTAACACAGGCTAAAAGAATTGTTTTGAATTTGTTGAAATTAAAAACAAATTCCTGACAAGGGCTTTTTTCTATGTTATGAAATCATTTGCATAAGGTCACATACAGACAGGCTGATAACACTGAATGCCATTTGTACTGCAACACTGGCTTCAACCCCACATTCATTTGCATTGCAGGAAAAAAAGGACACGTTGCGTGGTACTTCAATTCTTCACCACTGCCAGAAAGAGAGAGAAAATTAAAATGAAAATGCAACTACAATCAGAGTGGACAATAAATGGAGCCGTCACAAACATGCACCTTGATTTTAATCAGTACATGTGTCTTGGCAGGGTGACAATAATTTTGCCCGTTAGATTTTTCAGATGGCTTTCTAATGACACACGCTGCTTAATTATTTATATGCCATGGATGTTCCATATTGCACATTTCCATTCTTATAAATATAGTATGAAAGTTCCTTGTTTCTTATATTTTAAACATATAAATTAAGAAAAACAACTGTGCTGTTTTTATAATTTGGTGCATTCTTAAAATACAAATTGTTTGGTATATTTCTTCACACCTCTTCTTGCAGGCTGAGTCACCTACATGTGATAGTCTTAGTAGTTAACGTGGAGGTTAAGATGCTCGGCGTTGATGCATACTGCTTTGATATTCTGTTTATGCCATATTATGAAAGTGTTTGTAATTTAACTATACAACCACTGTTTAAGTCTTTATCGGTAACCCGAGGGATGTGCATTTTTTTTTTTTATTATTATTATTTACTTTCAGTGACTGCACGCCTGCAAATATGCAACATTTTAAAATGACAAATACAGTAAGCTGGTGGGAGGAATCCTTGGATATACAAATTTCATTAGCTGTGTACTCCAAAATATATTGGGCTGTGTATCATGTGAAATAAAATGTCATGGCAGTAAAGAGCTATGTGGGATGAAAATTAAAGGGAAGCGAGGAAAGCAAAGCTTTCTGGGCGCCGAGGTTATCAGTTACAATCAATAAATCAGGTGATATACAATGATGCTGTCGCAGCAAAAACACACAAGGCCGAATGTATAAAATCCATTATGAATGAACATCATCCTCAAGGCCCATTTAGAATGTACTGAGCAGGGTAATTTACTATGACTATTAAATTAAGAAGTTGCTAATTCGTAGTTTAAATCTTCACCTTCTACACGGTAATGTTTCTAACGGCACATGGCAACAGAGGAACTCATATTCATCTCAAATGCAAATATGTAACATATAATTAAATTCCAAGGTGCTAACATATTAGCATTTTGATGAACATTTCCTACTTGATAAAGCACATGTATGTCCACGTTCCTTTTTATCTCGGGTAATTTGAGGACGGTTGGATCTGCCGCCATGCAAATAAGCCCCTGCTGAATTTAATCAAAACAACACCTACTTAGGGCAATCTGGTCAAGCTGTCTGTGTGAAAAACGTTCACGTTCAATTAGCAACAAAGAACTACCATAAGAAGTCCAATTTCACCATTAACCTTTTTTAATACAAATAGTCTGCTCGTAGTCTTTTCTTTTTTTTTTTTTTTTACTTAATGACAAACCTCGCTAACACTGTGGTGCAAATAAGAGCGGAGAGGCACAAAACATGACTCACTGAATCAGCCAGAATGTGGGTGTTTTCATTACAACAGAGTTATCTCCGGCTCCCAATTGGAATGAAAGGACTTGATTAGAGAGAGCGAGAGAGGGAAGCTAATGACACAGTGAGGGCGGAACGTCACTCAATGCACATTCAACATTTAGACATCTGCTGCGACAGTGCGCGACTGTAATGTCCATGTCCTGCTCACAGCCACAAGAAACCACAGAGTGCACAGGGCCAGAGAGCGACAGAGTGACTGATATGGCAAACAATCAGGGAGCAGCGTCAATTAGAGCTTCCCAGATTCACTTGTCTTTCCTTCCATTTCGATCCGTTGTACAAATTACAATTTCTCACCGCCCACAGTTGAATAAGGCAAAAAAAATAAAAAATAAAAAAATTCTACAGGCTTCTCTGGAGGGTTCATTACCTTAAAAGCTCTCGTTTCCGATAAATTTGAGCCTTATTAATTAAAAGTTTGAAGCAATAGGGAACTTCCACACCTTTAATGAAGCCTTGGTTCTCACCGCTGATGCCGTACCTTGTTTGTACTTCAGCAGCAGATCCCAGATACCCCTGCGGGCATAGGGGTCCACCCCTGCTGTGGGTTCATCTAGGATGACTATTTTTGAGCCACCCACAAATGCTATAGCCACAGAGAGCTTCCTCTGCATCCCACCTGGAAGAAAGAATAATCAACGTCAGCCATAGTATCTCAGCAAGTTGTGTGTAATAAAAAGACATGTGCTTTTACAACCAAAAATGCAAAAACTGCAGTAACCATGAAGCTGATACTCCTATTTCTCCTGAATAGTGCCCGATCTCCCTGTAATCAATGAAAAACAATCTACAGTACACGATCATCTGTCATCGTTAAGATTTAGACGTGAATGGACACAGTATTGGGGTCTGATTATGGAGCGAACGTGTCAAGATGTCCCTCTCTGCGTTTTATTGTCTTTTGCAGGGCGTGATATGACTGATGGCAGGGGAGCAGACGCACCTTACTTGGGTTTTTTTCCAGTCTCCACACACAGCTCTTCAAAATGCATCCAACGCAGTGCTAATGTAGTGGAAATGTCAGCATAGATCAACCTTGAAAGTCATATTTCAGTGATTTTGCTCACAAGCAATCCATGACTGGGGACAATTTATCAAGCAAGACTTGCTCGTGCCCCCCTGACAATGAATTACAACCTGTGACACGCAGGTAGGGTGGGTGTGTTCGTGGAGGCAGCCGCATGTGCTCACAGTTGAATGGTGTAACAGAGCAGCTTTATCCTTAATAGAAAGGATAATCTACAGATGATATTGCCTCTCAGGGGAAACGAACGCACAAAGCGCACAGGCTGATGCACACGTTCCAAAACAACATTTAAATCTCTGCATCATTTCACTCAGACCCTGCGAGATACACATATGCAAATGATGTCAACGTACACACGCGGAGACACACCTGACAGGTTCTTAGCGAGATCCTTGCGCTTGTGTGGTAAACCGACATCTCTAATCATCTGGTCCATCTCAATTTTCACTTCGTCGCGGCCGCGTCCTTTCAGCCGGGCATAAAAGTAGATGTGCTCCTCCACCGTCAGCCTGATAAGGTTACAAAAATGTCATAGGTCCCGGATGATTCATATGTTCAAGACAGCACAAGTGACCAGAGAGTACATCACCTGACACTTCTTCTTCTGTTTTAAACGTGTCACATGTAAATATCTGACTGAACTTCTGTGAACTCAAGTGAAGTCCTGCCTTTTCTGTTGAACCTAAACTGCCTTTTAATAATGCATGTCCCTATATTTACATGCATATTTTAACCTTTCTTTGATAAAGAAGCTTCGACTGTCTGGAATAATTTAAATAGAAGTAATTTGTAGGTGCCCAGCAATAATTATGATGTAGGACTCGCATTCAGTTTTAGCTAATCAGTTGGTGGGGGGGGGGGGGGGAGGAACAGAGGGGGATCTGAGGGTGAACTAGAAACACTAAACAATGCTGAATAATGGTTAAGAATGATGTTATTAGGAGAAATTTGGGGGACACGGTGAAACAAAGTTCTTGTTTTTCGGGGACAGAGAGGGAGAAAAGGCTAATGATGTGTTGATGTGAAACACAAGCCGAGACTGAGGCCTCATTATGAAAATGATTAAACTGCTCTGCAATGGCTTTATTCCTTCTTTCCCCGTTGACGCTGGATTCACTCACTCTTTGAACAGGACATTGTGCTGTGGGCACATTCCCAAATACTTCCGGATGCTGTCCATGTCAGTGTGGATGTCGTATCCGTTGATGAGGGCTGTTCCTGATGTAGGCGGGAACAATCCTGTCAGAATTGACCTGCGGAGACATAAACGTGACACAGACTCCGATGACATACGGTGGCTTAATTCGCTCTGTGGCTGACCTGTCCCTCGTGATAAATAACCTCTGGCAGGGCGCTCATGCTGGCTAAACATAATGCTGAGTTTCACTTATTCTCACCTCTGCTTAAGCATTTCATCAACATCTTCTGAACTTTTTTTGTAGAAATAAGTAAAAAATGATTGTTCAGTTGCGAAAACTGACAGTTTTGGCATCTTTTCTGTTTCGCTTGTACAGGAAGTCAGTGACAACACTGCGTCGCACTGATAATTACTGTACGGTATACATCCAAACGGAGCTTCGGTGTGTGACGCAGACCTTCCTCCGTCCTTTCTGTTATTGTGCTCTATTATGTTTCGTCACAGTGGCTCGGAGCGGATGTCTTCCCTTCAGCCTTTAGTCTTGCATCGCTTGCTCCCTCTCTCGCTCATTTTTTTCTGGGCCACTGGGTTTCATTTATTCGCTGTCATCCCGAACCCCTTCCAACCTCTCTGCTATTTTTTTTTTTCCAACAGCAATTAGATAACTTCAACTATCAGCGCCGCAGCTGACTCTGTGTGATAAATGTCCTCTCAGAAGATGTCACTCTTTGAAAGCAGTGACCACTGAATTAATGTAGCGACAGTACAGTCGGCATTGTGTACAAGTTAGATTAGTTACACCCTGTGAAATTACACGAACGCTGAGCCAAGTGGCAGAGCATGGGAGAAACAGATAATGCAACTCACATTGTGGTTGTTTTTCCAGCTCCATTGTGGCCAAGAAAAGATGTGATCTGATTCTCATAGAAATCCAGACTCAGGCCGTCCACAGCGAGCTTCTTTCCGGTCTTGTAGATTTTGACAAGATTGCAGATGGAGACCCCTGCTTTCATGTTGGGTGGCGGTTTCTCCAGATATTCTTTAGGAAAGCGTGCATACATTCACAAACACACGCGACTGAACATATGTAGAAGTGAACAGCATATGAAGACATCAGAAATGTCTTTTATACAGCAAACCATGAACGAGATATAAACAATCGTTTGTTTTTTTCCCCAGACGTCTGAGGACTACAAATGTATACTCAGTAAAATATTGATGCCACAAAAGCATATGTATTCACAAACTAGAAGAAAACATTTCAAAATATATGCTTGACAAGCACAAAATGTTCCTTTCCCTCTGAAATTCTTTGTTTATCAATGTAAATATTCTTTTACTGTCATATTGACAAAAAGAAAAACAAATACGCTTTTCACTGAAAGACAAAAATACCAACCGCAGCCCAGTTTGCTCAATGTTAATTGGAAATGGTTTTTTTTAGCAAGTTCTTGACTTGAAATTCACCTTTCTTCCTTTGAATGTGCCAAGCTCTATTATCACCCTACGTGACAAATAAGGTGCTAATGTTTGTTTGCAGCCCATCCCAATTAACTTACACGTATTATTAGAACACAGTTCCCTCTAGAACACAAGCAAGCTGTTGAGAGTCTGACAAATGCATAATAACTGGGTGGTTTACACTACAGTTGCACACCACACCACAGGTGTGAATTGAAAATTATATGGCAGCTTACCGTTAGCGTTGGAGTCCTTCGGCAGAGCGGGGTCAACGTCAGTCACTGAAGCTCTCCCACACCAATAAGCGGCAGTGAAAGGGAAGTACCACGGCTTGGGGATTCCATATTGGCCTGGGATCGAGTTTGGAGATCATTATTCACATTTTAATAACAGCTTTCGCTTTAGGGAATATTGTGCTTTACAGTGCAGGTTTCCTCTCGACAGTCAAGCACAAATCCTGTCTTCTTTTAATTAGAGTCGATGAAAAAAGCATTAAGACTGGACTGCGGGGACGGCAGCCGAGGCTATTGATTTAAGTTACACCACTACACACAAGTTTAGCTTCTTTACAGGCTTAGATACAACATCACCATAAATGCTCCCTAAATGATATTGAGAAAGTTGTTCAATAATGTACAAATCTAAAAAAAATAAATACCTGGAAAGACGTTCTCAATGTACCAGGTGAGAATCCAGTACAGCAGCGCATCCAAGAGCATCATGATGATGGACACGATGAACGTGTAGCGTTCCCCCTCCTCTGGACTCCTGCCGATGTTTGACCACTGGATACCGATGCCTTGCTCCTCGTACTTGGCAAAGTTGTCGCATCCGTAGCCAAAGGCAACACATGACAACAAACTCTGGAAATGAAAAAAAAAAAAAAAATGGCTGCAGGTAGACATGTCGGGAAACACTGAATCGAAATAAAAAAAGACTATTAGCTATCCGGCTAATGGTTTTAGCAAAAAGATTAATAAACATGATACCAATCTTCTCATGTATTACTTGGCAGGAAAGTAAAGTAAATTACTGTATGAAAAGTCTGACGCGTGGCCTGAGGGAATCTTTCCTTGTCATAATTCTTTTGCTAAAATAATGCAGCATCTCTACTAAATTGAGGTGATGACTTAATTGTGACGCTGTGCTGTTATATCTACTGTACGGCTAAAGCGGCAATGAACGGCAGACAGAAGAACAATCTACTCGGGGATCAACAGGTTTAATTGCTGCATTGCCTTTGTAAACATCTTAAAGGAGCCTCATTCTGGACAAAAAACAACAGGAAAGACTAAAATGTGTGCGCCGCACACTGAGATTTGTTGAAACGCTCTTACAGTAGGAAATTGCAAATGATGTGTTGCCCACGAGACATCATCTGCCACGGCCTATCACTCTGCATTGCCATGCTGCCTGCCAGCTGTTTCATCACGCCTCATTTGCTCACAGCGTTTTCACTCTGGCAGAAGCATTTGCTAAAGCTTCAGAGATGCACCATCGTGGATAGCGTCTACCCAGACAGTAGGCAGAGAGTTTGAAAAGCTCTGCAGCGACGCCAAACCTCTAGCCTGGCTGCTAACGCTGCTGGCAACTTCCCGCGTTGTCCTCTATTGCCCATCTACCGCCAAGCAATCAACAGTCAGTCGACAGATAAGAGGTGACAGCACGGCTATTGGCCACCCTTCCTTGACCTCTGTATGAACGGCTGACAAAACGACAGAAGCCACTCCTCTGGCTTTTGCGAAAAGGGCACGAGTCGAGACACAAAACAAGCCCGTTGTGATGACCACGTCGAGACTGCAGCTTCACACAAAGAACATCATTAAGAGCAGCAGTAATCGGAGTTCCCACTTTTTCTAGGAAGCGATTTTCCATGACATGTTCAACAAACAGAGATGGAATGATGGACAGGTATCGCAACGGGGAAAAATGTGTCCCTGTCTGCGCTTTCCTGTAAAATCTGTAATTGTCAGTTTCATCACAAAGTCTGTCTGTGTGAGGAGCATTTCTAAGATTTTTTAAAAACAAGACGAGGCCTGAGCAGCAAAAATCAGCCCATTAATCAATAGACTGAGTTACAGAGGACGACTGTAGTCTAATAATCAAGCAATTGTCCTATTCATTTCCCAAGAAAAATGCATGAATCAATCCCTTGTTTTATCTTCTCCAGTAAGAAGATTAGGTTTTCAGCACGGACACGTGTTGATTTGTATTTTTTCAGGTGAAAGGACAACGCTTATCCTAATGTTCAGACATTTCGCAGACAAAACAACTTATCTAATTGGGAGAATAATCAGCAGGGCACTGGGACGGCTCAAAGGTTAGGGCGTATGCCACATGATTTTGCCAAACCACAGATCAATTAATTGATTTCAACAAAAGGAAAATCTGAGAAGGTAAAATAATTTTGCCCACATTTTTTTTTTCCTCAGGACTTCGACTGGATTGAAAGATTCATTAAAATATTTCTGGTTTGCCAGAACATAAAAGAACTCGGAGCTCTTTCTTGTTTCTACCTCATTAAAAACTGAGAGTAAAAGAGGGAGAAAAAAGTACAAAAGTACAGTAGATAGGAAGTTGGATTATGAATGTGCCCTATCTTACAGTGGCCCTCTGATACACTGCCTGTAGCTCGATCTCCATTGGCACTCGGCTGCAATCTGTTCACATAAATTCAGGTGATCTTTTGAATTTCTGTGCCGATTAAAGACTTCATTATCAAGAACAATGTCGCGGGGGAGAGAAACCTGGGCGCACACATACACATCGCTGATAAAACGCAGGGATGAACTGGAGAGTGGTTCGGTCAGAGGAACATTTCTCATGCTAATTAGAGGGCTAGAGGGCTATCCATCTAGTTGGAGCAGCGGGAGAAGAATCTCAGCGCCGGGGGAGGACCTATCAATGGCAGTTTTTGTGGAGATTAAATAAGGCTCAGTGCCTTATTTGTAAAATGCTTACCTAACCCGCATGCAGTCTGTAAAAGAAAAATACGTCTCCTACAGGGAAAAGAATGACCTCATTTTAAAGGACTTAGTTGTAGACAAGCAACGTTCGCCGATACGTTGATATGCCGGCAAAGGGATTTCTGTCTCCGTGTAACATGTTTTAACCATTCACATTCAGACTATTTCCGTCGGCCGACCACGCCTAATACGACGCTGATGCAACTGACAAACAGCGTGACCTGATAGAAATTCTGTGAAAATGCACTCTGATGCAACGACGGCGAACATTCAATATTTTGTGCGTCGTTGTCTGCAGAAAGGACAGCTTGAGGAGAAATGATACCGCTACCGCCATAAAGGTCACACAGAAAGGCTACACTGAAAGTTGAGCAATGGTGTACTATTTATCTTTATCCCTTAGAGGATAAGAGAAAATCCCCAACTTCTTCTTTGTGTGTGTTCTTTTGGGTAAATGTTTAAGTTTCTGTCACTTCAGGATGTCCAGTTTCAAAGCCATTCTGCAAGTACCTGACGTGTGAGAACTACTGATTATGAATATTCATCTTTGTGCTTCAATTTAAATTCCATTGGACTACCAATTCATCTTGGATCACTTTTTACATTGTTTATCCAGAGGCCTGTGACTTCCGCCTGTTTGGAATGAAATGGATAAGGAGCCAGCAAGTGTGACTCTCCAAGTGTGATTATAGTGGCAAAAAAAAAAACCAAACCTAGGAATATAACTCAAAACTCAGCCATCCCTCATGTATGATAACAGCAAGGGAAGATATTAAAATAAAACATGTCAGAGCTAAAGACGGACTTACCACAGCAACCTTGGCCCGGAAACTCATGACGTCCCTCCAGGCGTAGCAGAGGACGTGAGGCAGGTAGAGGACGAAGTAGATGAGGCCACCGCACGCGGCCGCTAAGTTGGCCTTAGAGAAGAAGACGCTAATGAAGAAGCACTGAGTGATGGTGGCCAGGCAGAACACCAGCAGGAAGACAAAGATTACCGAGGGGTCGCTATACTGGAGCACTTTTCCGTACTGTGCCGCAAAAATACGTGAAAAGATGGGAGAGAGGGAGAGAAATGTGAACATCTGCAATACGTTAATGCAAAGATACAGAAAGTCCCTTCAGGGGTGGCACACAAAGGCTGATCAAGCAAACAGAGATTTAGAAAAGATGATTGATGCAGCTGATTTTTAAGAACATGTGGCAGAGTAAAAGGTGTTTGAAATGGGCAAAGTGTATGTGTGTGACAAAGTCGCACATTTGCCCTATGGGCTCATATTACATCATCTCAAAGTCATTACAGACTATGTGTCACTCTTTTACTCTGCCAGTTTGAAGGAGGACCCTTCTCTAATTTTAGAGAGCTACTCGTGAATCCATCCATTCTCCCACATTACACTACGGCGCTGATGTCTTTTCTGAGCCTAATTCGCAAAAGGCACTTGAAGTGTTGGTATAATGGTGCTACTGTAATGGATGCAATTATGATCATAAACCTTATAGAGAACATTGTTACACGGAGCTGTATAAATGTTCATTATAGCGACTCTCCTAAATTTGCTTAGTCTAAACGAACTATCGAGCACTACGCTGTTAGCATCCAGTAAAATGATCCGATCCCATTTCAGCGCTTTCACTTCCGATTAACATCTTCATTATTTTAAACAAAAGTCTCATTAGTTCATGAGACTTGATGACAAAAGCTCCCAAAAAGTAGAGCTGGGTCCTCCCTGAATCACCACTGAATCATTTCGGAAATCACCTTCAGTATAAGGGTAAGAAGAATAGCGCTGACAGTCAGTGGCAGCGCACTGGACACTGCCCAGCTCAGCCAATACACGCCATTTCTCATGCCCATGATCCTCACTGTCTCCTTCAGTCTGGCCTCCTTCTCTGCAACAATACTCTTAACGATCATAGCCACAGAGTAGATCCAGGCTAAAGTCATGTACAAGGGGAGGGAACGTGACAACTGCCGGAGGAACCTGAAGGGTAGAAAATCCAGACCAGACACGACAAGACAATGACCTCATTTACATCTGGCACCAACAGGTGATCTGCATCTGGAGACCTTATCCACATTATGATATCACATCAGGTGATCGTAGATTGAGGAGACTTTTCATCCCGCAGCACTCTTCAACATCCTGTACATGGAGCGTCATTAGAGGCTGTGGTGCTAAATTTACTTTGGTATAGAAGGGCTAGAAGGGGAGGGGGGTAATTGATGTGATTCATTAAGCTTCATTAACTAACAGTTTGGGATATTGGAGGGAAACAAAAACACAATGGAAAGAACACTGACTTATAACATACAAAAATGAAAAAATGCAATGTTTAATGCAAAAGAAGCATGTTACTGTTCAATATTAATTCTCAGAAATTGCTAATGAGAGCATTGATCAACCCCAAGCAGTAGAGAAATTTCTATTCACATGCGTTGTTCACTTGCTCCTTTCTTATTAAAAAAATTGTTTAGACATATTTTAAGAATGTAGCCAAATTGTACAGACTGACATCTAATCAAAGTGACGTCCCTAAGCATTCTGATTTAATCAACTCTGAGCATTTATTACACTAACACGCAGTTTCCTTTTCCTTGTCCCGAAGTCTGCCGGTATTTTGGCTAAATGTCATTGTTTGAAAAAAGGTGGAGACATTTTTCATGTTTAATTTTTTTTACTTCTGGCACTTTATTCCTGCCAATTATAAAAGTGCTGTTAATTTGTGAAGATTGTCTTGCTAAACAATTTTCTGAATACCTTTGCCTTTTCTAAGGAGAAAGGGGGATTTGATAACTTTAAAGCTGGCACTCCATGGACATCACAGACATCACTGTTATGGGACACATGGCAGTTTTATGCAACATGGTTTCGTTCTAAACAGGATCAAGGCTGTTTAACAATCTGCACGTTCAAATAGTTTCTATAGTTGGAAAGTTTTGGGTGGACTACGCTGCAAAAAGCGCAGACTAAAAAAACTCAAAAAGAATGCAGTTTTCGGAGTTACACAACAGTTCTAAACTATTATTATTCATGCCTTAATCTGTAGACAGCATTTTGGTGTAGTAGGAAAAAAAGGATCGGTTACACAAACCACTGTAGTTAATTAAATAACAATGGATCATGCGTTTTATTATATAAATCTTATTTTGCACAGCAACTAGTAAGTATAGCTAACAATACTTGATTTGAAAGCGACATAAAATGTGAGTATTTCAAACTGGTACTCAAAGAAAGCACCTGGCTTTTGTGTTGTCTCGTAATATTTCATCACCGGCTCAATGATGTCTCTTTTAATTTCATTTGTTATTTGTCCTGCATGGGCGAGATTGATTAGATGTCAATAGCTGTCTTCTTCTCATTTGTAAAAGGGTTGTGCACAACTAATTAATCCAGTTTTAATGGCTGAATGGAAACATGACAAAACGTTTGAACGGTGGCTTCACATTGTCAAAACACGGACGTACCGTTTTGGGACAGGAAATGTTTAATAAATGTACCTGAGCTGTGTTTTTTTCAAAGAAACACCTCGACTCAGCTGTTTCGCCGTGTAAACCAAAAGGAGCAACACGTGCAAATACAGTATCAGTCCTGTTGTCAAATAATAAATGCATTATCTTCTCCATAATGGAAGAGAAAACCAGTGTTAACCGACAAAAGACTCAGCTGCCAATGATAAAACTAGTTTTTGTCACACCTAATCCGTACACAACGTTATGATAATTACCATTTGATTTGCTATTATTATTATTAATGTGCTGAAAATGGCTGTGAAATTATCATTTAGAATGGGCCTGTGATCTGAATACACAACATGCTTGCAGTTGCTCCTCCAAGGCACTCAACTAACTCAATTTATTCTTATTAATGTTTACGAATTGTTGATGGCGTGCAAACACATTAGGCTGATGGGAAATTACATTTCACCCAGCTGTTCAAATATCAGTTTTTATTTACCAGTCGGATTTTCCAATTAAACTGCAAAAATTGATTAGGACGATCTAAAATAAGCATCCTTTATTTCATTAACAACGCCTACAAAACAAGTCTTTTGAAAAATGTGCTCTATCTGAGGGAAACCGATAATAATGGGGCCAAATCATATGTTACCAACAGCACAAATGGTCTCGGGTTTATAATAAAAGGGCTTTGTTCGTTTTCCTAATTGATCTTTAAGCAGAAGGACCCTTACCTCACACCAAATCACAGATTTACAACAAGAATACAACAACAATATACAGACTTTTGCTATGTAGGAAAAATAATAATGATTATACTGCTGGATTTATTTATATATATCTATAGTTTTGGCTTCATTTCTTGAAATAACACCTAACTCCATTTTGCATTTTCTTTCAGAGTTTCTCCCGTGATTGATGACGTTGGACACATTAGATGAATATACATGCCGTGCATTATACTGTACATCATAAGCTAAGTTATGATAATATGCTATTGTTAAGGCTGTATCCATTATGAATAGGTTTAAAGTCTGGCAAAATATTAGACAGAGGAGTGTAAATCTATATGTGAGGGGCTCACTTTTATTTTAGTCGGCACAGGAAAGTGTAAGCCAAATATGAATCTTCTTGGTTCGGCTCACACATTTGGGCTACAGTTATATTTCAAAGAAATATCAACAATGTATATTAGAAATATACATAAAAGTAAAAAAATGCTAATGTCATTTTAATCCATGGTCCGGCTCCCCTCCCTGGACAAAAGGTCTTTGATTCATCCCGTTACGTTATTACCCAGAAACTGTGATTTGACTTAATATAAAAAAGTACATTGCAATCAAGAGCAGAAAATGTGGAAAATGTGAAAACGGCTGAATTGTGGAAATGTAAAGTAAAGAACATTTCAAAAGAGAAGGTGAATTCGATTTGAATACATTGTTGTTTTTAGATGCATGCTCAATTAATTAATTTTTTTTTTTTTTTTTTTATCAAGCTGATTTGAATAATTATTGATGATTTGACTCAGTGTTTATTAATTGGTCAATATAATACCAAAACACAAAGCATGAACAGCTCTCTCACATTATGTTCAGTCAGGTGTCTTTGATAATCTTCACTGTCTATTTGTTTTGCTACACAGAACTAATTTCATACTGGATGTAAAATCATACCAGTGGTGATTCATCTGGTGGAAACGTCCAAGTTTTCTGCAACATTCGGCGGAAACCTTTGCAAACACGCCCCGTACTTGTAGGTGTTGATGATTTGTGCTTTGGTATTTTCCACTGAATGACTCTTTTCTACTGACCTTAACCATGACACTTATGAGCGCACATGGGATTGTGAGCAGAACAATGCTCTCTGTGAACCTTGCGGACCAGAGGGCACCGTTTCGAATGCCAACCGCACGCAGCACTTCCTTGAGCCGGAGTTCCTTCTCCAGCACCAGGTCTTTGATGGTCATGCACACAGTGTTCATAAAGGCCAGCACCAGAAACATGGGGAGGATGCTTCCAATGCTCGCTATGAAGCTGGTCGTAAAAGAAAGCAGTCGAAAAGTTCAAAAAGTGTATATGGAAAAAAATCTCTTTGATGTAGATGGGGACAGTGCCAGATGGGCGCCAATCATTTTTTTAATCAGCAGCAAACTCACATGTGTGGACGCTATAACAAATACAGTCCCGCAAAAACCATTTCCTTAATGTACAACATAAAGTAGCCAAAGGTTACGATGTGCTTTGCAACTTAAGGCATATAAAAGTATAATTAAATGCTTACAGATATCAGCACATACTGTAAAAATTCAAACATACATACGCATACATGCATTGTCAGAATAACACATCCATTCTTGTCTAGTTCAGGTTGTAGACTGATGACAAATCACACGTGGGTAAAAGTCTGACAGTTCATTAAATGCTTTAAAGACAAATTAAAGTTAAAGTTAATGGTTAAAATCTAAAAATTGTTTTTGGACCAATTGCCATTGAACATATTTTCTAATGCTAATGTTATGTATTGTCTCATCAGAATGAAAGGAAGATGGAACTGTAAATGTAAATACATACTTAAGAAAAATAAATCTGTATATGGGGCAACATTTAAAGCATTTTTCTCGAGGCATTCATGGGAAAAGCATATTTCATGTACTGGCACGCACCACTGTTTTAAGTATCAAATATTTACCTCTGGAGATGATATTTTGAGTTTAACTGGGTTTTTTTTCTTGCCACAGGTTTAATCTAAATAACAGGTATAAAATGTGATTGAGCTGAAATTATCCCCGTGGCTCTAAATCATTCTGTGATGTATTTCATGGCATCATATATAACAAAAATACCGAGCTGTGTCAACGTAACACAGTGCTACTGAGGTGCTTCTGAGTTTCCACTGCGCTAACCTTCATAAACTTGGTGCATCCGCTTGGTCAAGACATTTTATGCTGCCCCTCATGCCAGAGATGATGTATGATTTGATGCTGTTACAACACAATAAGGTGATATTAAACTGGCTCCATAATGCCACCAAAATGCCATGTCAATATCGTCTCCTCTGCCAATATAACAAAGTGCTTCCTTTGCTTTATTAGACAGTGAAGGAGGAGCTAAGTATAGATTTCTCATATCACTTATGTTTGCATTCCATGGCATAGGTGCAGCACAACGTGAACATCAACTGCGTGTGTGTTTGTCGGTAGATTAACATCAAAATTATTTTATTCATGCAATTCGGGGCAAGTTATTCTGAATTCCTGCCAAGTGAGAAGGGTTTGCTCAAATGTCTACTTTACTTAATTGCTAGTTAGCCCTGCGTAAGTGCTTTTCCTCTGAAGAGGATTTTGAATCGCCAATTTATTTGTTTTCACTCAACAGAGTTTCTTTTTAAACTGGTGTAAATTATTTTGGGTTTTGAAGCATTCACTTGCCCTCTGTGTGTCATGTTACCATGGCAGATTGACATTTTCCCAAATTAACAGCAACACATAAGTACGTTTATTCTAGTTTCAGTTTGTGCAAGGCTTTGAGTGTAATGAGTTCGGCGATGAATCGACTGATGACGAACGCTATCGAAGGTCTCGAAAAACAGAGGAAAGGCAGAAGTGGGTTCAGCTGAAGGAGAACTTAAGAGTGAGACAGTCTTGTTTTCAAGGACACTTGCCCAGTCCTTGTAGGGTGGATCTGTTTTAAATGAGACAGAAATGGTGAACTGGTCGACAATGAACTGTCTTAAAGTTCAGTTCCCAAAAAAAAAAAAAACACAAGTTCATACGAATAAAAATGCGTCTTTCAGCGAGTGTATTTCAACCTGAACAGACCACCAACTTAATATACTTCAACAAATAAAGCTAGGTCACACATTAGCACCTTTTCTTGGGTGATAGCAGCCTCAAGTAGCAACTGCATCAAGCCGAATACTAATTCTGGCATTATCTGCTCCCGATTCTACCCTAACATCTCTGTAACAGCTGACAGCCTGTGTGACTTAACTCCTTATGTGACTTCTAGCACTGGAGGGGGAGAGATCAGTCATGCACACCGTGTCTGACACTGACAACCTTGCCACCAGATGCTCCTGAATTATACATTTGCAGATCGATCAAAGGTGCTTAAGTAATAGAACTCCAGGCAGGTCTGTGTTACAGGGCTCCAGTTACATTGGCAGCCTGACCTAAATTTAGGGAAGCTGGAAGACTGATTTCTCAGTAAATGGAGAGATAGTAGAGCACAGCTTCCCCAGAGGTTGGTGCGCTCTGCAGAAATATAAAAAAAAAAAGGTTTCCTGTCTCGTTTTGAGCAAATATACCGTTGAGTTGCTTGGCTGCATGGAAATGAGCAATTCATTGAAGGAACAGGGTTTATTATTCAACGGGGATTATCTCATTGCTGGTACAAATTATAGCTCAAGGAGAGAGGTCTATGTGGTTATGGCATAAAGCGTGCTTAAGATCCCATATGCCACGTGTTTTTCTCTTTTTTCTTAACGTTACAGAAATATCACATCTACAAAAATGTGTGTAATTCCGTTAGGCAACACACAAAAAAGTTTGGACACCCAGCTGCAGTTCAATAGCATTATAAAACTTTAAAATGATATCAGCAACACACTGTAAGAAAAAAAGATTATAGCAAACTAAAGCACTAATAGTGACACGCTATTTGAATTAGTCCCTTGATATATTGAGAATAACTGTATCTGTAATCAATACATTTTAAGAAATCATAACTGTGATTTTAATTTATCTAAATTTATTTAATGCATTTATTAAATGTAATATTTATTATACATAAATATACTTTCAATATATTGTTTATTCTTTGCACCTGAAGCAGACACGCACGAGACAGATTCTATAATTAAGAGTGATGCAACTAATTACCTTAGTATGAAACACATCAAATGAACTGCATATTACATATTGACTTTTGAATTACTGATACAATATTTAATATTTATCACCAATTTAACCCCTGAATGCTTTTGCTATTTTTACAATATGTGTATGTAAGTGCTTTTAATCTTGTCTGCACATTAGACACCTGGTATATGAGTTAATATGAGCTAATAAACAGGTCAAATTTTAGAAACCAACCACAGTTAATTATATTATCACTAATTAACTTTTGGTGAATGTCACACTTCAGAAGTGGCTCAAATGAATTGCTCCTAATTTTAATATTTCGACTGTCAGCGAACTCTTTTGAAAGCTCTGATATGTTTTAACTAAGTGCTCAGCAGTATTGAAAAAAAAATCCACTACAGCCACATTATTGTAATAATACAAGGAATGTTCAGTCATAAATGAATGTGACCTGACATATTTAAGATTTTGATGCACACATTTGATTCAGGTTCAACTGATAGAAAAACCCATGGATCCATGTCTTGCAGACAATGCGTGTTTTAAATACAAAGCCTTCTAAAGCCGACACCTTTCACCATGTTCTGCAAAAGAAAAAAAAAATGTGTTTGGGTGCGTTCAGAAATGTGTTTAACAAGTCCCTACAGTTTGTATACCCTTTTCATTTCAAAGCAATATCAGCTGAAGTTTGTAGATGTGAACCAGGCAATTTAGAAAGAATACTGAGGAAGTCTATGAATATTTTTTATCCATATCGCCCTGAAATATCATCCTCTTGGCAAAGGAAAAAAAAAAAATGTTGTGCAAACCGATTTACCCTTAAATTACAAATGGCCCAGCATTTAATGTGTTATGTAGACTGCAGCATTTGCCTCCATCTCATGCTACAAAATACCAGGTCTTCAGTGTCACGTAGGACCAAAGGAAGGAAGAAGCAAACCCATTAATCCTGCGCTCTTATTGCACACCCCGCCTCAGCACCAATCAACGCGATGATTGGCTGTACTGTGGGCTTAGACTTCTGACCAGTTTAGCATGTTAATCATGATTATGTGCAATGAAATAAAAGCAGTGTCTTGGAATCTCAAGTCTTAGTGAAATTAATTTACAGCCTCTGTTGTATCATCATGTATGTTGCTCCCTGCTGTTCTCCCATGTAAACAGAAAGAAAACATTTAGGGAAAGCTGCAATTACAGCAAAATGAAAGCCATGTTTGGTCGTGGCTACAAAGGTAGTTTTTTTTTTTTTATGTGTGGGAAGCCATGCAGCGAATATTTTCTGAAGTTATCATTACAGCATGTCACTACAAACATGAAACAAGAAAATCAGCAGCTGATTATGAGCTTGTTATGAACTTCAAATGTCCCCTTTATGCCCAACATCACTGCCAACCACTCTTTTTACCAACAGTGCAGACGTGAGGTTAATTGGCTGCTAAAGGACAAAAGCGTTTCCCCTTTACGTTGTCCGACCGAATGTCGCTCTGTGTTATGCATTGCTGAGAGCTGCCTCAGATCTCATGCAAATGCGAAAAGACCTATTGACGCGAGCACAGCCTCAGGATTCAGACCACAGATGCCTCCGATTCCGAAGTACGCAACGCCGCTGATAAAAGGACCAGTTTGTGTGGTATCAGGCACCTGCAGGGGTCAAGCTTTATCCCATGACATCATCTCTAGACTTGTGCACGGTGCGAACAGGAAGACATCGGGCGCTAATGCAGCTTGGTTATCTCAGGTTCGAAATGTCAATAGGGTCAGTCGTGGTTGAAGTGGCCCAGGCGGTTGTTCATCCGCCGCGTTACAGCCGAAAGCAGCGAGAAGGAAATGAGGAATGTGAAAAGGAAATTACTTCGAAGGCAGGTGTGATGTTAGGAGTTATGTGGAGTGTTGGGTCAGGGCGAATACAGTAATACAGTACGTCACTGTTAGTTAAAGTTTGACACTGAAGTAGAAACAAGTGGAATGGAAGAATTAAAAGTAACGACGTGGTCTTCTCACGGTACTTGACATAGTTGGCAAGGATTTTCTTAACTTGGACAAAAATTTCCTCTACATGATATACTCCAATACATATAATTGTAAGACATTTTAACAATTTTGTCCTCATATTTAAACAACAGAGTCCATCCTTTCCTTTGATTTTATATTTGCGTACTATATTAACATAGTGTATTATTCATCTTATATTTCCCAAGTTGAGAACATTTTAAATTCTTAATAGCACATCTGGAAATATCTGAACGCATGAGGACATTTTTCATTTCTTCTCTTTTATTGAAGACCCCAAAATGTCCATCTGAATGCACAATGTTCTTTCCCTCCTTTCAGCTGGCAACACTACACAGTTCAAGATTCAAATAATTACCGCCGGGGTCCTTCCCCATCATGCCTCTCTGTGTTTTAGTGCATCTTCCTTTGTGTGATTTCACTCTCAATTATTTATGAATGAAATAGCAGTTTTCAAGTGTTAATAATTTATAGAAATGCCCAAATGGCTAGGCAGGCATAAGAGTAAATGGTGGAGGGACTGAGGGTATTGGGGTGTTTTATGGCTCCCATTTGTCTTCTGTAATTATTAATCCTTTGTTTTAGGAAGATAAAACAGAGTCAATGGGGCCAGCATTAGCAAATAACTCTATACCATGACTGTCTAATTTCAGATCATTATCACAACAATGAGTTGTAGATGATAACAAGAGCGCTTTCACTGCTTCCTTCAAACACTGTGCATTACTAGCACTTGGGAGAATCTGGTGCAAAGCTCTATTTGTTGTGGAAGGGGGGGGGGGGAGAAAAAATGGAACATAAGAAAGTCCACACAAAAAGCATTAGCGAGGATGTCAGTCATATTCTGTCCGCAGCATGGTTCCCCTCTAATGTATACAGGGAATGATTTTGTGCTTCACTTAATCAGAAATGCCAAACTTGGTGCACTGGGCGCAGTATTTCAGCTCCGGTTATTACTTCTAAAACTACACCTGACGTGCAAACCAAGTGCAGTTATGTAACGCAGCTAAAACAAATAGGAAACGTGGGTCTTAAACAAGGTTAACTACAGCAGCGATGATTTACTTTGGATATAATTTTCATAGAACAGATCTACAGTATGTTCCATGTTTCTATGTCTGCAAAGTACGAGATATTGATATTCCTAACATGCATTTAAACAGCATGAATTCATGTAGATAAAAGCGATCCATCATCACTATGAGGTCATCGTTTTAATTCTTCTCTCTTTACTTTACTCTTCACTTGATTACGTAGATCCAAACACTCACTTAGTTCACTGCAAATCCAAAGCACACAATATTTTTAAATTAGATCCCTAATCTCTGGAACTGCCTTCCCCATGGGGTGTGAATATTTTGTGTCTACTGAATGGGGCGTATTGTGTTGTTGGACTTGCATCTCCCTGATAATTATCTTTTCTCTTGATGGCATCACTGGGCTTCTACTTTATTAATGGAGATCATAATGTTGTGTGGATGGGAGCAATTTCCCAGACTCTGAGGAAATCTTGGCTGTGGAAGATTCAGAGTGATACCACCTCGTTTGTGTCCCGTGGTAAATGAGCTAACACGATAGAAGATAGTGCTATCGGTGGATGCATTGACAACGCAGATGGAGTGCTGCTATCAGTGCTGCATGCGAGCGAGCTACGGGATGTGAAAAGTGCAGCATATGATCACTGTGTTAGGGATTAAATGTGTTGGAAATACAAGGAGAGAAGAAACTCATAGTGGTTGCTTAAATAATTCAGCATTCATCAGCTATTCAGGAATTTCCTGTGGTTTGACTAAAATCAATAGTTCGGCCGAGTCTTTCCCCCCCTCACTGCCTTCACTCGTTTCTTTTCCCTTACTGACCCTCGGCGCATGATTAAATACAACGCGTCCTGAGGGATATTACATTTTTATTAGCAACTTGTAATAGTGACATTTTTAGAGGACTTCGCTATCTTATTTCCTTCATCTGTGATCAGTAATACCACAACACACACGAGCAGGAGAGCAACACACATATTAAAGAAAGGGTAAGTTAGAAAAAAACAAGATGGAGCATCTTGAAGTGTCCGCAGGGAAATCTGGAAGCCCTAAGTGACTGATAAGACCACAACTGCATGTGGTGGCAGTGACTGGTGGCTCCCCAGAGTGAACCGAATTGTATTGCTACTGTATGATACCTCCTTTCTCTTCCTCTAATCACAAGGCTGACAGATAAAAAGCTTTTGTACTCACACGTCATCCACGTAGCAAGGGTATGGCATTTGCTGGACAAAAACACCAAGGGGTTGACTCTTTGACGTTTGCGCTCGTATAATGCCGTGGTCCATCATGTCCTGCAGGTAGGCGAAGCCTCCCCATATATAGCGCAGGTCGTTATAGGAATTGTCTCGAGCCCCGGGAGACCATGACCTTATTAAAAGCAGACACAGCACGATCGGTCTTAGCAAAGGGCAAGTAAACTACAACCACAAAGCAAGAAATACTCTCTGAATATGATGACTGACACTTAAATGTGATATTGTAAGAAAGCAAACATCATAAAGTATGTTTATTTCTGACCTCTACTTTTTAGTAATTACTGCACATTTTGCTATAAATCACATAATCAGTATTGTCTTCTTAGTGGAGTAAGTTTGTTTTTGTACTTTGGATTATTCAACTACATTTAATATGTAGATTTTTTTTTTTACTTGAGTAAAAGACTTTCTGTGCTTTTTCCAATATTTGCACTTTTATTTGCAAATATTGTTATAATATTTTGCAAACACAAAATATTATGCAAACACAAAATATTATAGATTTTCTATCCTTGTTCAACCTCTGCTCGCACTGAGCATCTGCATCACACTATGAGGCCGTGCAGCTGCAGACTGATCAGAGTGGCCAGGCTGACCCTTGACCTCCATAACATTAGTAAGACCACCAGACCAGTTTATACAGTATCTCAAACCACGTGACTAACAATACAACTGTATTGTAATGTAATATTATTAATTATTTGGAAATTTTACACTTTAGATCAGTGGGTATTCAACTGAAATTTAAAGGTCTGGTTGCATACATTTGTTGGAAGCAAAGGTCCAGAAGATTATTATATCTAACTACTTACTGCGATACATTATGAAGTAGCCTGCGTGTAATCAATACTTGACTGTCAAATCAAATTAATTCGGTAGAAATTTATCGTTATGTAGCATCGAACTAGCAGATATTTACAATGTTATCTAATCTATTAAATAAAAGCAGGGTTGCTTTTCAAAATAAGCAAAATAAAGTGCTTAGTTATGAAAAAATAAAATAAAGGAAGCTACACGCAGCTGTTATCGTCGTATTCGTTAATTAATTTCTCTCCAACTTCTGCTTCTGAGTCGCACAATTTATCGCTACAGATGATCCACAGAATCGATTGGCTAAGTGAAGTCACGTGGGTTTGCTTAACTCGCATTTAATTGGCCAATGCGTTCTCGCATCTACTAAATAACTACCGTAAAGCTCACAATTGACGCGCCGGTTAAAATTAAGGTGCCCCGCTAGATTTTGGATCATAACGTTCGGTTTGGTCTGTAGCTCCGGGTCCGTATGGGACAGCTCCTGGGTCCGGATCCGGACCCATACGCCTGTTACTTGCATGGAGTTCGATAAGAACTATAACACTAGTCCTAAATCTGTATGTTATATAAGAAGCTAAAGACTACATCAGTCAGTGGTGTAGAAGCATAATAAATACATAAATTAATAAATAGCTTGATTCTATCAAAATAAGCCTTAGGATGTGATAATGAGTTAATTGTGAGTTTTAAAAGGTAATAAATCTCTTGGTTCTAAACTCCGCTTTATAAGAATAAGCAGGATTAAAATCCCATCAAACCCTCAGGAAGAACATGAATAAACATTTTTATGGCCATAACACCAAAACAAATGGAATGAACATGAAATTAGCAGTAACTATAACTGCTACATAGGAATCAAACTAAAACAACATTGGTGGTTTTGATTAAGTAAATGTATGAAAATGCTTTATATTCTTCAAAGATGAGTTACATGACATACCTGTCCTTCACTTTATTGGTTCGCTCTACTTCATCTATGTCCATGCGGATTTTGTACTTGACATAAGGAGGGGGTTGGCTGGAGTCTGGCCGGAGGTTTTCAAAGACAACACCAGCCCAGAAAGTCTTATTCGGCAAAAGCTCCTGTGCTTTTCCCACCAGCTGGGCTTCAGTGGCGACAGGCTCAAACTTATTCAGGTCTAAACACTGTCAACAAATACAGAGATATCACAAAAAATGCCTTACTTTCCAATAATCACCTTACAGTAAACAGTTTTCATCCCTTTTAAAATAAATCCGCAAAAAGAATAAAAACGGAGGCAGGCATGGGGCTCGCTGGCAGAAGGGCAGATAGATATTAGGGAAAAGTATCACTCAGCTATTGACTAAAACCACGAAGAGTGTAGTTCCAAATTATCTGGAGCTGCCAGGGGGTGGGCAGTGTTTTTGGGCTTCGGCAGAGACAAGCAAATGAGATACAGCCTTGCAAGCACTCCCCGTTCTGTAGCCTTGTCCCCCCGTTTCATGAGACGATAATGAGCTCGCCATCCTGGGAGGCAGTCACACCTGACAGCTGTCCACACATTTCAGTGCTGCAATAGTTTTATCACTTCTCCCCCAGGATTCTGTATTCTATATCAAGCTAGGGTGGGAAACAAAATATCACAACAGCAGCATTTCCTCAGTACACACTAGCAAGGATGTGACAAGATTTGAACGGTCGCAAAGTTTGAGCAAGTGCAGAATCTAAAATTCTCCACAGAAACTACGTGACAGAAGTTGAAGGCTAAGTGCAATGTATGATCACTAAATGAATTCATAACAAGCCTTTTGTTGAGCATATGAAATATCATGCTCATGTTACATACGTGTGATATGTGTAATATTATAAGCAAAGTGCAGTCTACAGAACTCCATTGCATGCGGTCTGAACTAACTTTAAGTTCCAGCAGTGATCTCCGAAACCACGTTGTTTCTGGTAAGTGTAGGAAGTGTGTGTGTGTTGGGCCTTTAACAAAAAATCTCCGGCCTGAGAAACTGGCCCCACTGATGGTTCGCCAATACCATCTTGGCCGAAATCAGGGTAACAAATACAGATGTGCAGTTATGCTTCTGTGATGTGACTTGTAGAGCTTGTGGTAATGCTGCTGACTTATAGTTTGGTGATGATCTTAACACAAAATGGATCCCCACAAAACTGTAAACAAGCTGTGTGATAAGTCATTGGTCAAAAATGGCTGAACAACAAATCAACTTTACTTGCCCAAGTTGGATGTCTGGAGTTAAACTGGCTCATTCAATAATTATTTAAGCATCTAAGAGTTATTGCATACAATGCAACATCCTCAATACACACTTAACGAGTTTGACTAGAAGTGCCCACATTGATAAGGCAATAGGGTTCTATACAATTCTCAATATTCTCATTTGTATTTTATAAATGCCACCAATAGTTTGGCAGTTCATAAGTGCAGCAGGGAAGCAGCAGTTTGTGGCTCTACTTTGGGCCTGTGCTATTAAATAAATCCAGCCCGAGTCTTTAATGTTTATGCTGGTGGACACACAATTCAGTTAATTTGTTCACAGATGGTATTTAAGGGAAACGAATTACAGATCTGGGAATACCTGCTCTCACAGAGTTTACCTACTGTACTGTGTGTTGTACCTTTACCTGCACATTGGAGACCTGCCAACTTCTTATTCCTCTATATTTTTGAAGACTGATAAAAGGAGCATGCAAGGTTTTCTAACAATCATTTTATATAAAACACTTTTCATATACTATCTTACTGTGCTACTGTATTATTTCATTACAGGTTTTGCATATTTTTACGCTGCATTCAGTGCTGAATCTACTGTTTGTACTTCTCCACCACTGGCTATATCCCAACTGACGTATACACAAGAGGACACAACTGTAAAGGCCGTCTAATCAGTGTCCTTATCCTGACATCCTTTTTGAGAAATGCAGTTTCCATTAGGCCAGGAAGCAGATTGCATTATGTTGGAATTTCACCGGCCGTGCATGGTCTGCCCCAGAGGGTCCAACCTCCCCTATCATCTGCCAGTGGTTTCATGTGCGTGTGCGAGTGCGACATGATGTGTAGATGGGTTTTGCGCAGCTGTTTTGATCACACAACATAGAGAAAGAAGGGATTTGCTGCAAATTGTGTCACAGATCAATATATCAATGTCAACCGCATGTGTTGCTACTTAGAGACACCAGTCGGTTTGATGCCGTAACAGCTCCACTATAGTTAGGTCCACAACAGTGTTTGTGGGATTATTATAGAAGCAAAATGTAGTGATAGATCTTCGTCTGTATTTGACAGTCGGGGATATTAAAGTTTAATGAGTAAAAGACCAAAGTCTTTTCTGCGTGTTCTAAAGAAAAAAAACAACACAGATACAGCAACTGGCAGCTACAGTAAGAAACAAGAAGTTACGTGTTAAATATGTTGTATGTTAGACATAAAGCATCCTGCTTACAGTCTGTGGCATCCCTGATGTTCTGCCAGAGTTGAAGAAAAATTGAAGTGCCGTAACTATGGCAGGAGCACAACGTTTGCCAGATTGCCATCTTAAAATTTGTAAGTGATCATGTGTGGGAAATCACTATCTGCAAAGCAAAATAAGCTTAAGTATATATATTTAGAAATTGTTATCTATGTTTTATGAGTAAGATACTGCTCAGGAGGAACACGGTTAACTAAGGTTTATCACGTTTCTAGCAAACTGACGTCCCACCCAAGAGCTAATACATCAGAATGTGAGAACCCATTTTTTAACCAAAATACAATTTAGTTGCAGCACAAACCCAACGGTTTATATGAGGTGAAGCGGATTTATACCTTAAATAAGGAAGAGGCTCAAAGAGAACAGTGGTGGGAGGGCAGAAAATTTAAATGTCAGGGCACAGCTTATTTTTTTTAAATCAACTTTTACTTTACTGAGGAGGTTACACAATCCTCCAGTGCGTGACTGAGCTCGAACCAGGCCGAGGTGCTTCACATTTATTAGACTACAGACAAACGAGTCACATACACCCAGGAACTTGGAGGCCAGCTTGAGGATTTGGGCAGTGGCGTTGTAAAGATCCTGCCAGTTGTAGGACGCCATGCTGTTTGGACGACCCTCCGGAGGCCCGTTGTCCAGGAAGTTGGCCAGTCGCTTGGCCGTCCACCCGGTACCGTTGAGAGGCTGGTCGAGGACAGCAGCAAAGACTGGATTTGCCAGCAAAGCCTGAATGAGAAGGCGAGAAGATGGATTTTATTATAGTTACAATGGTTACCAGCGGGAGGTCTGGCATGAACGTGGCATGAATGCAATGACATCTGAAGAAGGACAAGAGGGTTTTACTTTCGAAGAAAACGCTAAGGTGTGGCACTGACATTTAATACATTAATTATTCTTATGGTGAAACGTGCGTGTATATCTTACAGTATGTATGTGAGTGCACATTAGTACATACATTAAGGCCCAGCGAGCAAATATTACATTAGAATTTTGACACAAACTCTTAGTAGTTCTTTTTTATAACATAATAAGAAACACAGATATCATTTTACATTACAGCTCGATATTAGCAAAGAACAGAAATGAGAAGTAATGTAGTAATGTAATAAAGTACTGTAGTATGATATGAATTTTAGTAACAGTTTTATAAACTGATGTATACAGATTTTTTTTATCTCAAAGCACAGTAGTAAACAAATTTCTACTTAATTTCACTGTAATATTAGATTTAAATCATAAATCTGAATACCCGGTTTTGCCTTCCACGACCTCGACTTACTCAATTCTTTCAATTTATCGCGTGGATTGAGATAAAAAATGTCCAATGTTTCGTAAGGCGGAAGACGACCAAAATGCCAAGATTGTATATGCATTAAAAAGGACAAAAATCATCCATCCATCTCTCTCCATGCTTGCCTGATGTAAATAAATGGTTGAAGCTGCTTTCTTGGATGCTGTATTTAAATGTGCTCTCCACATCAGATGCTCTATGAGCCCAAACCACCACTATCGCTGTAGTCATTTCATGGTCCTTCGAGCCGGAGTTAATATCTATGTTGGAAAATGGCTCCACAAGTCGTTCCACCGGAAGACAATGAGCAGCAGAAAGGAAGGAAAGGCTGGAGCAAGGCGGGGTCCCTCTGAAGTATTGACGAGACTGAGAAACGGAACTTTTTGGCAAGACGTCGAAAGCAATAGGAGAGAGTAGAAAAACTAATAGGATAAAGTAGAATGCAGGTTACAAACTTCAGACTATTTTAACAGAAATATTCAGGGGGGATTGACAATCTGAGGAATCCCAACATGCTCAATGTGCACGTAACCATTGAACATGACCTATAAAAACCCGTTTTAAATTTATCCTGATTAAAATCAGGAGTAAACAATAGGATCGATCACAGTCTGGCCCAATGCTCCTTCTACATAAATGCAGTAAGGGCATTCAGCCTTAGTAGCATGTGACCTGCTTCATTCTCCCACATTAGATAAGGACCAGAGCCTCGTCTCCAGGAAGTCCTCGTGCCAGTAAATCCAATAAATCTTCTCCCTCGGTGCCTCACATTTTACCCTCCCCAGCGGAAAGACCTGTCTCTCATATGCAAATACGTCACCCCATCTCCCGTCCCCATTCAAATGTCACCAACTTATACGCCGCATATAAATTTTACTAGCTTCCTCCTCAGCTGTTTTGGTTCACTGTGCACTTCCCCTCCCGGGAAGATAACGTATCTAAGTATTGTAAAGTTTTGACGTTATCGATCGTTCATTTACCAGCAGCTCAAACGTGACGAGTAATGTTGCTGTGGGGCCCGATTAAAGTGACTTCGTTAACAATTTACGAGCTGGCAGATTAATTTACAGTATGTCTGCAAACTGAAACAATGTTACCAAGCAAAGACGACCTCTTAGAGTTTCGGTAGAAACAGATGACGGCAGCGGCAGGTCACTTTACAATGGTTAAAAAACATAAGCAAATTCAAATGTAAATGAATGAGTTTTAAATGCTGCTCTACTCACTCTGCTCCTCTGGTGCGTGATCTGACACCTCCCGTCAATCAAAGCTGTCAATCATGCTCGGCCATTAAAATCAAACTTTTCAGAACATTTTCAACTTGGCTCACGTTCCATTTGCTGACACGGAGCAGGAAAGGTTTATGAACTACAGTGTATTGCAACTGTGGCTTAAAGAAATCGTTACGATTACAATATTGACGCCCAAATGTTTGTATATTTCAGTGCCCATCTTGGTCACCAATATGACAATAGTATCATATTTTTGATTTAATATGATATTACAATTAAATTGCATTTTTGTATTACTATGTTTCATGTTACACAGAAAGTAACCCAAGCATTACTAAAATCATTATTGGATGTTGGAAATCGTGCTTAAAATCTATGAAGCTGACACGCTTAACTATAACCACACACTACAAACAATGTATTTGTATTTATGATAAATACTTACTTCTAAGCTCCAAACAAATAGCTCTTTCATAATTACTCCCACAAGTTGGTAGCTGCAACCCTTTCACTCACTTCCACACAGCATTTGCATAGTTTCCTGCCGCTGTCAAATTAGCACACAAGTAATAATACAACACTGTTGCAGTAATGACCGTGTTACTACGTAAGCTAAAATTAAACGTAGAAGTGATAATTTACCTGTCATGTATGCAGAGGAGCACTGGAAAGGAACCTAAACTCGTTGAGATAAGATGTTATTTAAATTATCCATTCAGCGCTAGGTATAATTTCACAATCCAATCTGCATATTATATTATATCATCGTTTAATTGGTCTGCATTCACACTTGAAAGCGGACCGTGTGGACTGACTCCTGGAGCCCGAAAGGGCGCCGCGCATCTGTCGAGAACTGGACCTCCACGGCGTGAAAACCTGACTGGAGATTCAGATGTATTCCGGCCGGCGTGCTCGCTGGCATTTCAGTGTCAACACTTCTGATGATATTCTGCTTAACCTTAGGACAAAGTGTCAAATTAAGTAATGTCTGTGCTGCATGTGACCTTTAGAAATCCCTACATCCGTCTTGGTGGGTCTTACATTAAGACCCATCAGACATGTGTTTTTAAACTCGGCAAGTCATTTTGAAATACTGGTCACGCTGGAAAGCTGACTGACTGTTAAACTGGCTCACGGTTTGAAATCTTCATCGGGCTACAGCCGAACATGTGGTCAGTAACGTTCATGAACCTGAGCCATGTGTCAATTTAACATGTCTGTATTCTGTCTTTAAAATCAGAGAAAATCATTGTCCCGTGGCAAATGTTCAGTTAGAGCTCAGTCCAATCAATATAACATTTGAATAATCTAGCGTGCACACAAATAGTATAACTTCTATGACTTTAGGGTGTAAAGGATCTTTGTCTTAGCGAGATATTCCTGAAATGTTCATAGCAGTTCATTGTAATGACATGATCTAATTACTTCTAAGTAACTTCAGTAACACTAAAGGCTGATGTCGTACTGTAGATGAAACTGCTGTGAGCACATAAGGCGGGTGAAGTCAAATCCACCTTCACCTTTTTCATACCAGGGTTCTACAGCTGGAGATTTTTGTCTAGTGTTGATTCTTCACTAGACTTTTTTGTTTTTTGACACGATTGACCAGAGTTTGTTGAACTCGACAAACTATTCAAACTATCAGTTTTAATATTTGAGTTTGTGGGCTGCGTGTGAGAATGTATGCCGTTTTATCACTGCATGGTATTTTTGTGTTTGCTTCTTACAAACCAGTTACAGAAAAATAAATGTCACTCGATATGTTTTCATGTAAGGCATCTTTGATTAGATTTATGTGTTTACAGGCTTTAGATCCTGTTTGCACAAATCTGCAGAAAGAGGGTGACAACCCATCTCCAACTGCCATTACATTTCTTGTAACCACGGATACACCATGCCAAGGTTTCGAAACTTACATGAACAACGGGCCTCTGTGCCACAGATCTGTCTGGGCTGGATTCGACTATTTATTTTAGTGTAAAAGATGTAATGATAAACAGTTCCTACTTAATAAGATGTTTAGACCTGTTACTCTTCCTAACTCCCCTGAATTGTTTCACAATTTGTTTGCTATTGTGAGACAAAAAAAAAAAAATTGCTATGAATTAATGTGATGAGACGAGAAACACAGCTGAACTGACACTTTGGAGGTGATCTCTTTTTTGATCTGTGCACAATAATTAGCACAAATAAGACGTAAAAAATAGTCTGTGAGTCTGGATGAATGACAAATACCCCGAATAATCCGGTGACATTACTGACAGCGAGATTGCTGTGCTGTCTCCCCTGCACTGTCAGTCACTACGGGCGTCACTGCTCGGGTTACAGGGTGAAAATGGTCTGGTCCACTGCAGCGGTGTTTGATTTCGCATAAGATGCTTCTGCAGGGTGTTTGTGGTGGGGGGGGCTTCCTCAAGTTTGGGGGAGTTAACGCCCCACCCCTCTCCCCACCTGGAATGTGCACCATGAACATTACCACAAGGCCATCAATGTTTAGTTAGTCAGCAAATCAGCCAACTTTATGTGGAAAACCATCTGTGCCGCGAGCAACATGTAATTAGATCACGGTTGCTTAGTGCATAATGGAAAAAGGCATATTATTGACCAACGTCTTTATTAAAACATGAGTCTCTTTGGCTGCGCTCTAAAGAGTCTTTGGTGTCTCCAGTATTTCTCATGCAGGTAGCTGCTCCGGCAGTCTGGGATGTAAATTACACTGTACCTGCCGTTATCAGAGTGTATAGTAACTGGCCATGTAGCCAAATCAATATCGATTATTGCCTATATCTTCAACTCAGTTATGTGGAATCTTTGTTTCTGAGCCCTCTCAGACAACATGCCACAGTATGGCAACGTCCTTCTATTCAGCTCTCACACACTGCGTCTTGTATCTCTGATGTGGTTATGGTCGCGATGGTAATTGGTCTATCAAAATAAACCGTGCCCGTGACCTTGAAGGACCCTGTGCAGACGATAAACCTCCGAAGCCACCAGGTTTGCAGTGAGAGACGGAAAGAGGGAGAGGGAGAAAATGAAGACAAAAGGGAGGATGGCCGGCCCATTTGTGTAAAGGTTAGGGCTAGGGTAATGAATACCCTTGCTGTACGGAGCTCCTGATGTCTGCTTCCCTCCAGCTGCCTATAAGCTCATTTGGAGTGACACTGGAGTAATGTTAGTGTCAAGGAAATATGGCACGAGGCAAAAAGAGAGAGAAGGGGAGAGGCGGAGAGAGGAGTGGTGGCGAAGCGTCCGTGTCCCCTATTTCTATAGATAATCCTTTCTGCCTGGATGAAAATTATCCTGCACTTACCCATAATTACTTTCCACCTCTGGTTTCCATAACTAACAGAAGGAGCAACAAATTGCATAACAAAAAACACACCTGCAATATACGAGGCTCATCTTTTTTTTCTGTAGACTGTTACTAAAAATGACACGTATTTCAAAGATGAACTGTACAAGTTTATGTCCGTACATTCAAATGTTCTGTTGTCACACAGCGCCGGGGGGTTTATGAGGAGCCCAGGTTGGAAAACACGGGAGTCGATGATCACGGGACAGAGTCGCTTCACGTTATTTAAAAGTGAAAAGAGGGTTTATAAATATTTAACATCATTTGTTTTTTAATTGAAATGAAAATTGAGAAAGAGGTGAAGAGATTTTCTTCTCAGCTAATGGTCTCCTGGCTTCATATTTATCAAGAACATATGAAAAAGAAATCTAAAAAGCAATATGCTGAACTACTGTTTAAGTTTGTATAATACGTGAAAATATAGTGAAATCTGACCACTGTACATATGTATATGTATAAGCAGTGAATAATTGCAACTTGTTAAGAGTTGAGTTGTCGTGTTTTCTGGGGGGTCTAGAACATCTAAACAATAAGAACTAAGAGCACGATTCAGTTTTTTTTTTGTTGTTTTGTGTCATAACAGTGCAGAATCTTACCCGTATGGTGTTCACTTGAGAACTGTTCTCGAAGAAATCCCAGACACGAGGCCCGAGTTCATCCCAAATATCAACAAGCTCTTTTAACTTTGCCAAGGCGTTGAACGTAGTATTTGCCTGGAACAAAATAAAAAACACAACGATGATTAACATCCCGTTCGTCTCACCTCTCCCTGCCTGAACGCTCACCCACTGAGCCTCTCCCCTGCACCACGGGCCAATCCAGACATGAAAGTCCTCCACATCTGCACATTTCGGCTAATCCCTAGAGGAAATAATCACACTGTACCGCCGCCAACCCCCGCGGCGACAGATGTAAATAGGGCTATTTACCCCTGAACACCGACTTGTAAACAGTCCGACTGTGTCTGGTGTGAAGGGGGCCTCCCGTGCCGGCACCGGGCCGCTCGCTGTGAAGTCGGCGGATTTCGCTCCCGCTCATTCTGTATTCTCAAAGCAAAATCCTCACCGCACGCCTGTTGTTTGTTTTGCATATGCAGTTATCAAAACGATGCTAATGTCTTAAAGAAATGTCATGTCATGAAAATACATTACAGTCCCCCTGACTAACTACTGTATTATTTTCCCTTTCATCCCCAGGTGGTGGTTCTTATTGTACCTCTGGAAGTTCATTTTGATGACTCTAATTGGTCAAAACGAATCCACCTTTCACCCGAAACATAATTTACACGTGTCAGCAAGACGTTGAACTACTTTTCAAGAACATGGAAAGTCAGAGCCCGTTTAAATAGGTTGCGGTTTCCTGTCTGGACGTACTTCCTTCACCAGGAGGCGAGCAGCAGGTGTGTCGGGCGTGTAGAAGACTTTCCCGAGCAATAACGGCTTGAAGGTGCTCCAAATGTTGCGCAGACCAGGTGTGCCCTCCAGGGTGTCAACCAGAGTCTGACAAAAAGCATCTATAAAAGAAAAGAGAAAAGGGGAGAAGTAAGAAGTAAAAATAAGAGAAAAGTCAAAGCGAGGCCCAGAAAAAAGTACGTGCTTTCATAGAGCGGAAAGAAGGAAAAGAAATAATGCGTTTGACCTGTACAAAATCTGAATTTGCAACATGATAAATATTGCCCATAAGCTGGTAATCCATACTGTCGATACCTACTGCAGTTATAACAACGTTATCAATACTAGTTTATACGATTATACTTATAGTATTCAAATATACATTCCTCAACCCAGAGTAAAACATCTGAAAATATATCTCATAAAAACTATTAAAAATATAACTGATATAATATATATTTACGAATAAAGCAGGTGTGTATATTTTTTTTTCATATTTCAGAGACCTTTCAACAGACATACTGTCAATTATTAACTGACAATGTCAATATATTACCAGCTCATGTAAACACAATAAAACCATATAGACATTTCTGAGAGATGAGTATCACTGTGTCTTAAATCCATGGCTGCTTCTTGTATAGTCTTGATTTGTATTCTTATTTGCCCATTTAGCCACTTGTTCAGACGACTGCCATCTAAACTTTTAGCTTCCGTCAAACATTTCTCAAACTTAAGCCTTTGTGATTTTTTTATGATTGACACACTATGTTAGAACATTGATGGGAGAAGCGCCTCCAAAGTACTGTGAGGTTTGTCCTACTTATCGGCAGTGGTAGTCATGACCCTGACTTTATAGATTATGACGTCTATTTGAATTACACGTGAAAAAACATGTTTCGCAGAATTGACACTGCTACTCATTACAAGCAAATGCACAATCACCACCAAAATGAACTAGTCGCCATAATCAGTGATCCATCAATGATCCATCAAAAAAGTTTAATAACAGGTCTGATGTCACAACCAAGCCCTCACATTAGGTAAGGAAAGTTTGGATTAGGTAAGTAACCACATACTCTTAGCAGCAAGAGTGAGTGTTTCACACCGAGGTCACTAAATTTCAAAACTCATATCATGTTCAAGTGTCAATGTCAAAGCTGATGAAGACCTTTCCTCTACAAACAGCATTCGGTACAGTGTGAAGTTCCCAGAGAGGGGGCTGGCTGTTTAGAAAAGAGATAAACCAAACCCTTGATTACCAAAAAAAAACATTGGTTTACTGCCTGCAACTTCTCGACTTACATGAGGATCCTTGCCGAGTCAGGTCCTCGTGATGCAGACCACCTATAATGCAAAACTGACCGTCCAGCCTGCAGAGCCAGCGTCTCTAAGTGGGGGAGTTTCTCCCCATGTGTCTGAGATTCCAGGTCCCTGCATATTTGCATGCAGCAGGACTCGTCCTGGTGCCACGGGGAAAGCACATAGAAGAAAATGGGGGCCTGTGGAAAGCCAGTGCAGAGATGCATCCTGGCGTTGAGGGGAGAGCAACAAAAGACACTGAGCGTTCTACTTGGTTGCAGGTCGGTCCGCGGTCAGCTGCTCGCAAAGCAGGCTCGCTGTGGCCAGAACAAGCCTCGTGCCCAGACTCTGCTCCGCAGCTCTGCAGCCCCGGCACGATTGGCCTGTGATGATAAAACATGTTTGCTCCTCCAGACAATCAGTCTGTGTGGCAATGTGTAAAAGAGCGGAGTCTCAGACCTCCCTGTCTGTTGGTATAAGCCAACACACAGTGCAAAGTACACAGAACACGCGGTGCCCCCTTAAGGAAGGGAGGAAATGTTTCTGTGATGCAGTCATTCAGTGTGTACTGATCCAGAGGGGGGGTGGACATTCCATAGCCCGAGGTACATCACACACATCGGACAATATCACAACACCGGGAGTCACTATGATGCTACAGTGTAAAAGCTTTCCTAGCAGGTGATGATGGGGGGCTACGATGGAGCGGGTGGGCTCCACAGTGAGCATCAAGGTTAACGGGACAGAAAGACGTGAGGTCCCGGTATCTGGTTATTCCAAGCAGAGAGTGTTGTCACTCAGTTCCTCTGTAGTCAGTGGATTCAGCCCAGATTCTGGAAGACCAGCACCTGGAATGACAACTGGCTCATGAAATATTAAAAAGGACCTGTTGGTGAGAAATTGTTTTTGAATGATTGCCAGCCGAGGGGTCAAACCCTTTTCAAAGGTGAGGATGTCCCCCCTCCCTGACACCGAAGCAGTTAGCGGCACGGGATTTCTTATGGACAGAAATTTAAGGTAATCTCTGTATTTTTCTTATGTTTTGGTCTTTGATAAGAAAGTCCACAGTCCAGCGGTCGGTTGGAGGCTTTTTCTGTGGAACGTTCCAGCTGAGTTAATGAAGTAAAAAGCTTTCATGAAGTAGATATTAGGTGAGTTCCTGGTATTTTATTATGCATCAGTGACCAGATGGGTGCAAAGTAATTGTATTAAAAAAAAAAAAAAAGCTGAATGTTATTGCTTTAAAAACACATAAGCACAGAAGGGGGGGAAAGTTTCGACGGACCAGAGGAAAAAAAGTCAATATGCTCAGCAGTGGTACAATCATTACTAATTTAACTTATCTGCTGACGTAAATATTGGTTGACAGGGGGCTGAACAGGTTAGAGGGGAAGACCGGGTGTGTTTGGCTTGTGCCTCCGATGATGAGACTGCAAACGTGGGAGTCCTGTAGTGTGCTACTTCAGACAATTCATTTGGGGAGTTGTCCACCGGTCAATATGACCGCAAGCCTTTTTGATCCGTTGCGAACGCTCCTCTTTATTTCAGAAATCCGTCGTCACATCCGTGCTTATTTGCTTATAAACCACAACAAGGCCTCCTCTCTTTTTCATCTCACCAGGGCAACCGTTTCCTCCTTCGGGGAGACTTTAGTGGTCATTTTCAGTGCAATTAAATGTTAGCCTTTCTGCCTACTGGCCATCTTTTCCCAGATGCTCCTGGGAAGTCTGTCTGCAGACAGCTAATGGCCACCCTTTAATATGAGTCTGGCCAGCTGTTCCCTCCATAGACTGCACAGATGTCACTTTCTGTAATCATAACACCTGAAAGACAGAAAATGTGTGTGACAGAGACACACACAGCAGCTCTCTGCCCAGCCTGCAATTTAAAAATGTCCAAATGGAGAAATAGTAGCGTTCTATGAAAAAGCAGGCTTGTACTGTAATTATTCATTTAAGAACTTTTTTTTTTTTTTGAATATGCAGCACATCAATAACGTAATGGATTTGTGATGGACTGAGAGGTCAAAACTGACTGAACGTGCCACTGATACTGAAAATGAGAGGGGAAAAGAAACGGCTCCCAGCCCTGAGGTCTAGTTAACAGGATTAATGTAAGAGGTCAGAAAATCATTGGAGGAATAATAAGGAAATAGGAACACATTCCTGCACACTACACAATTATCCTTACTCCTGTTTCAATCCCTCCATCTCTATACAAACAGCGTGTGTTCGATTCATAAATGTAATCAGGAAAGTTATATTGATGCACGCAGATCGACACTGACATGCTCAGACAAAAAAATGCATTCCACTCAACAATGAAGCATTGGTGTAGATGACAGAGACAAATGCACAGCACTGTAACGCCAGCTATCATTGTGTTGTGGAACAGATTTAGCAGCTTTTTGATATTTTGTTTGCTAAAGAAGGCATCAGATTACGGAGGCTGCACGTTCTACAAGCTGGGAGCTGTGTCTTTCTTTTTGACAACGCGTCTTTATTACAAAACGACGGCACGGAAGAACAAAGAATCCGTTCTCTACACCAGATTTAGCCACAGTCAAATAAGTGCTCGGAGCCTAAAGTCAGCCCCTCAACTTACCTGGCAAATTTAATCAATTTAAGCTGCACCCTGGAGATCGGCTCAGCTCAGCGCTAGAGCGAGACACACTGCAAATGCTGATGCCATACACACATTGGAAACAACACATAAAAAGATATTACACAACAGGCGAGGGAGGGTAATTTAGACACACACATCAGATATGGACATTGACTATGACCAGTTTTAAGTGAACCGCCCCATCACTCAAGCAGCACCTGTGTCATACTTCAAACTAGAACTAAAGTGTTCTACCAATTATTAATTATTTAAGAGACATTCATAGGCCAATATTGAGGGTGACAGCTGAAGCCTCAAGATAATCAGAAAGTGATCAGAGCCATGTCGGAGAAATTCACACCATTAAAAACACGACAATCAAAGAGGCAGGATTACATCGACAGATCAACGCGAGTGAGTCATCTCGGGACGCCGCTTGTTGTTAGCACGAAATATTCAATATGAACCCTGTGCTGCATCCAAAGCCGAAATTTAAACATTAAAAAGGAGTCAGTTATATATGACCGGCTTAAACAAACACGGCTTTCTTGTTTTAATTGTTCAAACTGGCCAACCTCCCGGGCAGAGGAGTCCAGAATGGACCAAAAGGCTGGAAACATCTTATGCAACAGAAGGAACAAAAAAAAAGACTTTAATAAGAGGCTGAAATGCATTTGTGTTTTAATACATTTCTGCAGCAAATGTATAAATAAAAGTGTGTGACACTGCAGAACCATGTAATCACTTCTTATTCACGCTAATCTACAGGGCAATTTTTCAGAATGGTAACTACCAACAATTACTGTTTACTGTCACAGAAGAAGAGTTACCACCCCAACTATTCTCCATAATGACTCAGAAGTTTTCCTTTGCTGTCAGCGATTAATTGGGAAGGGAATATTACTGAGCCGTTAAGAAAACATCAGTGCTGGCCTTTATTGTAGCTATTTTACCATTCCTTTGAGTGTACTTTTACACTTACAAAGGAGTTGTAATTGCCCATTACGCAGACACATTGCATATTCCAGATAACTGTACATAGACAATAAATGCCCAGGCAAATCCAAATCAGCAATTATCATGCTAACAGAGATGTTAGTGCTCATTTTGTACGGACGGTACAATGTTTTTGCTAATTTGTGCTGGCACTAGCACGCAATTCCATTTGAACAGTACAACTCGACTCCCAGGGAATAGGCTTCTTATTAAAATCTCATTTTGTGCAGTTTTCTCCCAAGAATAGGCTTTTAATGAAACAGGAATGCGTTGGTCTCTAATGAACACAGGGCCGAGAGAAGTTGCAGCGAAGATCCGAATCTCAAGGGTTTTACGGAACAAACATATTGAGCGATTTTCAAAGCTGCCCCAGTCATCGCCTATAGGTGTTTTGTAGCATTTTTTTACCTCTTCCTTTTAATTATTGATATTTTCTCTTTGTAAAGCATTAGTGAGAAATATGTATATGCACATATATATATATATATATATATATATATATATATATATATATTAATTTCTTTTCAAAAAGGTATTATAAGTACAAGGACACTAAACTATTATTGCATATTGTTGACTCCAGATACACATTAATTATAGCATATTGTAGACGTCTTTATATCTTTGTAAAACTTTATTTTTTCATTCAATAGGATAAAGTGATCCCATAGAAAATAAAGTACCCTGAAGGACCTCAGTGTTAAACATAACTTAATGTTTTTTTTATCAAAACCATGTGTGGAAAAGTAGCAATTCCTTAAATGAGTAAAAATAGAATCAGGTGCACTTAAACAGGTGCAAATGATAAAAAAAAAAAATGTTTGTTACTCTTCGAGGACCCAACCATACATCACACTCAGGCACATGGTCGTGCCAGGTCCTGCTCTTAACATTCAGGTGCGTTACAATCCTTTATGCTTATTTTCATCGGGGCCCTAGGAAAACCTTAACCCACATAAAAAATTAAATTTTACAAATGGAAATATTTTGCAGATGTTATATTGATCATTTAAGAGTGCTGACCAACTTTAAGTTTTCAAAAATAAACATGGTTCATAAGAGTTTCTAACTGCATTGAGACAATAATAATAAAAAAAAGCACTGCACTATAAGCTCCCAGCAAATGTAATTTTTTTAACTGTCAAAACATTTTGTCGAGGCCTGACAAAGATCTGTGCCGGTTCAAAATGCTGCTTTGTATTCCGCTTTGCTACGAGCTCACTGTCCTGTATAGTGAAGTGTGTGGATGTTTTGTCAGTATTTTCGCCACAGACATGTCCTTCCGCAATTACTTTCAAAGTAAACACGACAGGTTGCACAAACCTGAACCTGAATGGCAGCTTAGGAGGATTTGCCACATAACACCGGGATCAAGAAAAACACTTCAATTTCAATCAATACTGACCAAGATCACATTAACTTCAATCATTTATAAAGCATCGTACAGTAGGTCGGTCAGTACCAGGCCTCATACACTGCAAAAAGACAAGCAGCATTTTCTTTTCTTTTCTTCTAACACGAGCTGCAAGCAGAAAATAGTTTGCACCAATTGAAGCTACAATGGCTTGTGCCCCTGAGAGCTCTGTGGGGTTCCGTGCCTTGCCCAAGGACACTTTGGAACACAATCCCACTAAACCCGGGATTGATAAAAACCCCACAGCTGCTTCTGCAGAGTGACTGCAGAGAAGTGACCTCTTTTTTTGAGGTGTTGACTTATAGGATCCTTTTGAATCTGTATGTACATAGTAAATATATATTGTCCAACCACCACACAGCTCTGTGCATAAACACAGACATTACTGCAGACGTAGCCAGAAAGCAGACCGAGCATTAAATTAATTCAAGGGTTTTCCTTACACCACGTTCACTTGACTCTTTCATCGACAAATGCTTCTTTTTTATTCATCCGTTCCTTCAAGCCACGAGAAGCTTCTTCACCTCCAGTACAATCGTAGTGAATGTGGGAGGTGAGGTCCAGCTTTTCAAAGCACACCGTATACCACAGTGTGTTCCAGTGTGGGCACCTGTGCTAAATCTTTCATAACCAGCACCACGCTGCTGCAAAACAATCTGTCATACTCTATAGTTGTGGCAGCTAATCTGCACCATGTTAACATGTTTATTTTCTCTATATAATAAGGATTATGGAGGGAAATGACAATGACTATGTAGACGGATCCTGGATGGAGAACCAGACGATATTATATGTGTGAATCAAAAATATACTTGCATTAAGGATTCTAACTTTCTTTTTCAATAGTTGCTATATTTTCTGGCAGCCCCAGCTTCTTCAGTGAGCACCGGCTTCTCATTTAACCACCTGAGGGCAAACTGGTCGAGGTTCAGTGAAATCAATACAGCGCTGGAGAATCTGAATACAAATGCCGACAATATGGCCGTCGTAGTTTCTGTTCTAAATCATATCGAGTCTTACTTTAGAACTCCAAAAACGTGTTTTAGTAACACCATCTGTCCTCTGTGGGAAGTCTGCGTTGCCATATGCTCATATTTAGGATGTCGTATATATTTGTGCCTTTGTGCCGCCGCACCACCCAGACAACATCATCCGTTTTCGGTTGGGGTAAGTTGCTCTGGACTTTCCTCTCCATTAACAAAACACCATTATGTCAGGGTTGGGAGTGCACGGCTTTTAAATGGAACAAGAATAGCTGATTTGATTGGCCGGAATTGATGCCAACCCCTAACGCGGCTGACGATTATGCATTCCTAATCAAAGCCGGTGTCCGAGTGCGGTGCAGGTGCCAACTGTGCCACAGGTAGCCGTTACTGGATGTGGACAAGCGCCGACATCTTCGGCACCGTGCACCACTGCACTGCCAACAGGAAATTCTGGGACAGCCACTGAACTTGCTACACCTGCTAATAAAGTATGATTTCCAGGCCTTTATCATTTTCCAAAGATAACACATTTGCATGACATGCAGGATTTATGCTTCTGGCCCCAAATTTACCATGGACGTAAAAAAAAAACTAGCTGACTTTGTCCACCTCCTTTAAATCCTATAACTCAGAAATGTGGAATGAATGAGGCACAAGTTTTGTGTAGCAGTTTTGCTTTAAAAGAGTTTGCTGGAGCACTTACCAGAACTGTTGCCCGTAATGGAGATTGACTTGTTGTTAGCCACCTGTCTAGAAGAGCCTAAGCTGAGGGTCATTTTGGTGGAATTGAAGTCAGGCCGCCTTCCACAGAGCAACATATTGATACTGCCAATCATGTCTTCTTGGAAATTCAATGAACCAGCAGCCTTAAAGATCATAACGTTCTGCAACCTGGACAACTGGATTCAAGACGGGAAAAGTAAGGAGTTTTGAAAACACATTTTAAGACGACAGAATATAAATCTGATGAAGGATGGACGAGTAACACTAACCTCCTGAATAACCGGCATCGCATCACGAGTGGTTTTTCCCATTAGCGTCACCGTTTCTGCTGTGTTAAGATTCAACGCTGAAGGCACCTGTAAGAGGATATAAACGTGTTTTATGTAATAACAGTTACGAAATGTGAGAGAGAAGTTTTGCCGGCACAGATGTTTGGCCCTTGGCTAGAAATACGTGTTTTAGCTCAGCATTTCCACTCAAGATACTATTTGGGGGCTGATTTGTGTATATTGACCCGTAAATTGTCTCCCAACATCATCATCCCTGGTACTGGTTAATGAGATGACAAGTGTTCCTGTGTGTTACAGTGACATTCTTAAGGTACACCGAATGAGCCCAATTAGGGGAACTAAATGGCGTGCCCTTTCAAACCCTGTCATTTTCATACATCAAGTGTCAAACATAGGCTGCATTAGAAGTGCCTGCCTTCAGCGTGCAAAAAAAAAAAACACAAAGCGTGCGTGCAAGACAATGGTCCAGAAAACCTGGGGGGGGGTGAGGAGACCAGAAGGCTTTTACAGGTACGTGGGGGGAGACAATAAAACTCTGCTCGACTCAAGCTGAGCTCAGACAAAAGCGTGGCCGATCTATTGAAGGAGAGATTTCAGCATTGTCACGTTAGAAGGCAGATAATGAAGTGAGCCCCTGGCGCAAAACAGGTTCCCACACTCATTTTTTAAAGTCATTTTCCAAAAAACGCCGTATTGTTATTGAAGGCTCTGATGGTTGTGCATTTCTTTTGACGGTCAGGTAAGCTGATTAGGAAAATGACTATGACAACTAATGACAACTATGCGAATCGTATATCCAAACACAAAAAAAAGATTTGTTGAACTAATAAAACAGCCGAGGAGATCGCGCTATCAGTGACGCACTCAAAAAGACAGACTCTGACATTTGCGCGACTCTTGTTCAGTGCCACACACTGTGAAATGTTTTTGTTTAACCATCTTTCATGTCTATTATGTTCCGAAATGATTTCCAGAAACCCCGAACACAAAGTGGTGAAACCGATGTCTAAATCACCATCTGCCACTGCCTCTCTGATAAACCCTGACTCCTTCCCTTGTCCGTTTCTTTATGTTGCGCTTGTTATCACAATCATTCAGCAACGTCAAGCTTTAAGTACGAAGACTTGATGTTCCTTTCCATCCATTTGCTTGAGGCACTGAAGAGCTTTTCCACCATATCTTGTCTGAGCTTTCTCTTTTTTTTTTTTCTGCGTCTGAAAATGCCTGTGGGCTTAAATTGTTCAAATGCTCTCTCCTACAAACTTCCTGCCTTATCATTTATTTATTGGATTTGCTGTCCCATATATTTTCTCTGAGAGATAAACCCAAAGAAATGCGGGCTTTCATCATCCCAAAGGAAAGTGAGAGATTTAAAATAATTCAAGAAAACATTGGTTCTAATAAATAATTCCCACCTGATTGCACGCACTCTAGTACAGTAAGGAGACACAGACGTGCACATGACTGTGACAATTTTGAAAGCTTTGACCGTCTGGGACAAAAAAAAAAAAATGGATTCCTCACTCAAGATGTAAGAAATAAAACTATATTAGGACAATGGTGCAGTACTGCCATTTAAAAGTGTGACGGTGTTACAGACACATTAGCAAGTTGTAGCTTTAATAGATATTTCTAAGTTACGGAGCCAGACAAGCATATGACATTTAACTTTCAAACCGGTCACTCCATTGGCTGCCAAAGAAAATCATTGTCTTTTCGTTCAATTTACTGCAAGTCATGCGAGAATTATAGTTGAACAGACAATGTCCCTGCAATACTTATATAAAACTGTATCAGCCTCTGGAGATTGTTTCATCTTACAGTATATAATTGATTAAATAGCCAAGATGAACGTTACTTGATATGTTTACTTTGGGTTCACCCCCATCATAATTTCTGCATAAACAATAACAGAAAGAGGAAGGCTCAAGAGGAAAATCTGAAATACAAAAAGCACCTACAACTACATGTGTAGTTGTAGTGAATGGTTTTAATCATAATAAAGATCAGATAAAAAGAATAACTAGACACTGTCCTAAATGTGTTTTATGTTGCCAAGCAGGATTAAACTAGCTAGAATTTACTGCTTGTATTCCTACTGCAGTGTCCGCATCAGGCCAATTACTGAAAACAGCATTTTCCAACCAAATGCATTTAATTTACATTTTTTTTGTCACATAACTGAGTCAACTGTTGGGCCTCAAAAAACTGCTTTAAGTATGATCAGATCCGTATTAGGCATGTTGTGACATTTGCGGCTAGAAAAGCTCACCTCTGAAAGCACTTTCCTCGCATCCGTGTTTTGCAGGAGTGCTTGCTGGGTGTTAATCAGCTGCTGTGGAGTGAGGGAGCAGCTGACATTTTGAAAAGCCTCCTTTTCAGCCCGGCTGCTAAATTGGACATACCCATCCAGACCTGTCCCCTCGCACAGGATGCTCCTCAAGTTGTCTGGCCTCGGGATGCCATTCATCTGAGAAATAAACAGCAACTTTGGTAGGAGATGACAAACAACAAACTTTGCATCTGACCATATTTTATTTATTCACGTGTTCTGTCCTTTGGGATGCGGTGCAAGCAGTGGGAACTTTCAGTTTTCCTCATTTAATTTATAATCGCTCCACCTTCGGTTGTAAAGTGAAAAACTGCTTATGATATTTGTATTTGCGTATAGAATATGAGGCTATAAAATGGGGAGCAACTCAACTATCAGTATTATTGATGTAACTTAATTTCATTCCAAATTACCTCATGTAGACAACTTCAGGAGAGTTTATGAGGTAAAAATAGAATTAGTTTGGATTCTTACTGATGCTGTGGTTGACAATACTCACCGGATTGAGGTGGACCTTAGCGTTCATGAGGCTTTCGACGACTTCCGGTGACACTGTCAAATTCTCTATCAGATGCTTGGTGAAGGTTTCATTGTCCCTAAGAATTCTCCTTAAGGTCACCGATTGAGCTTAAAGACAAGGATGGGGAATTATTCAGCATGCACATGTCTGTAGTTTACCATAACATACAGTCGGCGTGATACTGCGTGTGATGTGATGCTGAAAGGGGGGACGTCTTCCCTCGTCTTATTTCCTGCGTGGTTTTGGTCACAAATCTTCCCTGCTCGCCATCTGCACTGCAGATATTTTGCAGCCAACCCTGCAGCCTTTCTGTGTCTTTCCTCTTTCATTGTTTCCACACTACTAGACACAATCTGGGTGCATGCACAAACATGTGCTGCATATAGATATCCACACCAGTGATGGAAGACAGACAGCCCGTCACGTAACTAAGAGGACAGTGGACGTTTGGGTTAACCATAACAATATTTTAATATTGTAAAGGTCAAAGTCAGCACTGAAGTTTCTCCTCAGGATTACTTCACTACACCTGTTGAGTATATTGTCATTCCAACAAGTAACGGTCAGATCATTTAAAATAAGGCGTGAAAAGAAAAGAAATCACGGTGCGTTTCATCTCTGCAACTTGCCGAACAAACGAAACTTCAAGAATGCACAATTCGCGATAACACGCTGATTTGGTTTTGTTACACCCGTTTTGAGTGGAATTACGGACTGATGAATATGAGATAAAATTATGCTTTCTAGATGACTGTTCCAATTAAATCCTTCACTGGTGCAAGTAGGAGCCGAACACTTGAGATGCATGAGTGTGTGAAAGAAGACAATTTGTTGCTTAACATGTCCCAGATTGTTAACCAGACATTTTCTCCTGATTAGCTGCACACAGTGAGAATTTTTTAAGAGCCGGCTTCAAAACCAACCAACTGCTCATTGTACCCCCACCACCACCCCAAAAAAAAAACACACTAACACACAGACCCCGACTCACCGTAGCAGGGATCTCACACCCCTCACACTGTATTCAGTCAACATATCATTATCTCAGCCTCACACGTTGTTGAGACGATAGTGGGGTTACATCTTTAATTTGATTACCTTGTTTACCCGTATAACACATGCAAGTGAAATCGATTATCAGAAGGTGGGGGAGGAAGTACCACGCTGGGTTATCCCACTAATACTTAAGATGTGTGTGTTTTACAACAACGACTCAGTACGAACTGGGAACTCATGCCTGCAAGAGCATGATGACGGATGGACGAGGCTGGAGAATGGGGAAGTAGAACATGCTCGGGGCTCTTCTTCGACACTATTGCCTTTCTGATTGAAGTGACCACCCGAGTCTTTTAATCAACCCTCGGCGAAAACAAAAAAGGACAACACAATCACCTCTGCCACCCGAGTCTTTTGATAGTCCTCAATCCCTATTCTAGTTAATGACCTTTTGTGCTCTCACCTCAGACAGTGAAAGCCATTAATTATGCCCAGGCTTAGATCTTTGATGGATTTAATCTTGTATATTACAAGCCAGCGACCCCGAAATGCAAATGGCCCACGAGGCGTTTGTTGAACAGCCGCAATAAGCTCCACCCGCCCCTCTTTTGCCTTTTTGCAAATTAGGTGCAGTATGAAAATCTGAATATCATCAGGGTAAATGAGCCTAATGCAAAGCAGCAACTTATCAAGACAAATGATCTGTCAGTCTGCATGGCAAATAGGATCATAAATAATCATGGAACATTGTTTTTGAGGGATAAAGGGGAATAACAAATCCTCCAACCTGTCATCCACATGAAGGGGATATTTTCCTTGATGGAGAGTACTTAACAAAGACATAGCAGAGTGATTGTTGTTGAGACCGAGTATATATGGCAATGATTTTTTTTGGATCAATTACTTAGCAGCAATTAAACCTTTCTATCAAGAAAGAAGAACTGACACTTTACCCATGTTGCTCTTCACCAGTTTATATGAGGTAATCTTTGAAAATAACCTTAAAGCAATGACCTTTCTTGAACAGATATTCATTTACCGTTAATGCATCAAGATTTTTCACATTCTAATTAACTTACCATTAGCAGGGTTAGACTGCGACAGAACCAAAGTCCACCGGTTGATGTCATCGGCCAGTAATTTCGTGTTGTTAATTAGAGAACCGTTCACCAGGAGGGTTTGCAGCTCTATCAGCACCCCAGCAATTCTGGTTTACCCCAAAAAGACAAAAATTAAAAAAGCAAACGTCACGTCTTAGATATAATTTCAAATCATAAGCAAAATATTATGCTTCGTTATAAGGTGCAATGTATTTGAGAGTGCTGACATGGAGTTGTTGAAGTTGTTGACTTGTCCTGGCGTCTCCCCTGGCGTCGGATAGTTCAGACAGGGATTGTTGATGTTACACACCATACCTTGAAGCCATGGCAGCACACCAGCCGACGGCATGGCTTTGTTCGGGTAGTGACCTGAGGGAACACAGAGACGGAATTCTGATTCATCCTCTTAGCTGCACGCCAAAGCAAATGCACAGATGTCAAAACAATTTATGTCTTTTACTTGTATATCGACATTTTGACATAAACATTAGAGCTGAGTTATGATTTTATGGCTCACATCAGAACTGGGCTTGTACTTACATTGGTCTTTGTAAACTGGTTTATTGGTGGACCGCACCCACACCAGTATGAAGAAGAGAAACAGAGGCCAGATCACTTCAACCACCAATCGCACCTGCACAAATGATAGATGGATTTAATTTTCATAATGGGTTTATAAAATACAGCTGTGGAACACAATATTGTTTACATCATTTGCACTTGTTTCTCATAAATTAAAGACAGAGACACTATAAAGATGACTCTAAAAGTCAAAGCAAAAATAAAAATCGTATTAAGAAATTATAGGGTTGTGAGACGGTGTGCAGACAGCAAACAGAGTTGGTTTTGGATGGATCAAATATTAAAAACAGTAACTTCATATTAGTGCGCTACAGTCAGAATATATAATTTGCGATCCATAAAGTAAAACAATAGAAAGCTTATGACAAAAATATGTTGCAAATCTAAATTACTATTCCCAATACTTGGGTTGAAGTTGAAAACTATAAAAACGGAGGTGCTGGTGAGTAAATGATTTACTAAAATGACCTCGTGGACTGTGAGTCGTGTGAGCGTGTTTACAGTGTGGCTGCTCACGCCATCGTCCATACGTCGTGCTGTTACCCTGCTGCTTATGGGATTAAAAGGAGTAACCTCAACTTGTGACTCCCCAAGCCCGAGCTATCAAACACTCCTTATCATTGCCTCGCCACGCTCAATCTGATCCCGGATGAAGAATACCAGCCATTTCTCTACTCTTACACAACCACTTCAATACTTCCTGGCAGGTAGCACCCACTGTGACATTGTCAGGCTTTTTTTGTAACCCCCAGGAAATGAGTGAAGAGCAAAATCTGAAAAAGCAAATGGATGGCCTCAAGACTCCGGTTCCTCACTAGGCAGTTCTCATATTATGTAGCTGGCCTTGAGGGATATTCTAGATCCTATATGTAGACTTGTAGGCACCAGCCTGGGTCATGACAGGTTCAAGCGTCCACATTCAACAAAAAACACCTATGTGCTTAATTTTAACACTGATGTTAAGCAGTGGGAGTTTTTCATGGTAACGTACATCTCTAAAAGCTGAACGCCAGCACATTTCACATCATGCAGGCAGTTTATCTCCATGGTGAAGTGCTTTAAGCAGGAAGTAATGCTGCACGGTTACTGCAGCTCACACCCTTTGCCATCAGGGCTTTTACGTGGCCCTTGGCTTACCATCACTCACCAATCCTCCAAGTCACCCACGAGCCCTCCCCGCTGCCCTCAGCTGACCTGGTCTGTCTGCACAGTCTTCCCTCTCAGCATTTCTAATGGAGGAACACGCTGGAAAAGCTCCATCAACCAATCCCCAGCTACCGTCTCTCTAACGCCTTCACAGTTTGTATACGATGACTCACATTAGCAGCAATAATAAGGCAACACCAGGGTTGTTGTCTTCATGTTTGAACTTGGAGATAGGCAGAGGTGAGGAAAATATATTATATATTGCTTGTTAAGCCACATCCCCATGGAAATGTTATAAATAAAACGGAGGTTTCTGCTGTATAATAGAGATGAGGAACAGGGTTGAACACATTTATCATAGTTCAGTCGGGCATATTGGCATATCGGAACTCTTCATTCGTACAATTTTGTCAATAAATTACAGATTGGAAAATTGCACATATTTCAAAGAAACTAGATAGAATTTCAAATTCAGTCCTTTAATTTCCTCCAGTGTGTGTGTCAGTGAGAATAGTTCTGCTGAGAGGGTGAATTATCATAATGTATTCCAAAGAAAAGGCATGGAGAGGAAACACAGAGATCATGGGGACTTTCTCAGTGTCTGGCTCCCCAGGCATTTGCCATCGGACACCAGCTTCTTTGTGAATAGATAATCTCCGCCTATGAAATTATGTGAAATACTGGACCATAAAATCAGTTTCATGCCTGTTATAAAATCTTAAAATGCTTGGTGAGGCATTCATATAATTGGTCATTAACCTTCACAGGCCCTCCAGAAGCACCATTGTCCTTGCTAACTCCCACTGGTTTTGTCTAATAACAATATTTCATGTTGACATTGGCCAAATATCCCACATCCCAAGCAAAAGAGCGCCACTGTCCCCGAAAACATTCTAGGAGAAAACCAGGCCCATACTTCATCCTTTCAAAAGGATACCATCATGTTCTTCAACTGGTTGATAAGATTAAGAGGGAGTTTTTTTTTTTCCAGTTTCAACATTGTAAGATTGCAGATGATTTTTGCCTTGAGTTATTCCAAGAAAGTATGAACTTTGATAAAAGCTCATTTTTTTTGTGTGAAGATATCTTTTGTGCTTCTCTGGCAACAGGCACACTGCGGTGCCTCAACCCCTAACAAAACAAGTGGGTGGATGTGCCTCCTATCATCACTGCAAGGGCGTAAATCAAAGAACACAATGCAGCTCTTTCTAACCGCCGTCTCTGCCTCAAAATGACTCATAAGGCTAACTGGATTCCTTGACGACTCGCTCTGACCCTTGAAACGCAGTCCTGACCCCCGTTGTAAATGCATCTCCCTGCAGCATGTGACTCTGTGGCCAGTGTGAGCGACATCAGCGGCAATACTACCCAACATATGTTAATGGATGAGCATGTATAGGCTAATCAGGGAGGTAATGATGATAATGGTTGAGGAAGGTGGCCACAGCAAAGGGAGTTGGCGCTGCTTCCTACAACGCATTTGAATGAGGACAGTCAAGCTGGAACATCACTTTGCCGTGAGTCCGAGGGAAAATATTGCACTTTGATAAATAAACCAGTGGGTTTAGCTCACAGGCGCCCCGCTGTGAATTTGACAACAGTATTGCAAGTTGAGAGAGTACAGCAGTAGGTGGTGATCAGTAAGAAGTGATTATTTTCACTGCGTTTGTGTGAGTGTTGAATGTTTGTGTGAATAGTGTGATTGGTCAAAGGTGCTCCTGTCGCCACCGAAAAGCTGGAGAAATTGACCTGGGGACAAAACATAAATGCCGCTTTCTGGCAAAGATGATGGTAAATGACGCATTGACAGGTTACCGGTTGGAAAAGTATTTCTGTAAACAGCCAAGTTGAATTTTATTTTAACTTTAATAAAAACAGTGTCAGCTGGCATGTTAAAGGAAGACTAAAAGGGGCAATGCAGAGTAGGTTTTGTTAACTGTGATCTACGATGATAGTAGATCTTCGTATAACGCTGACGCTTGCGTCTGTAAGAAAAGCTGGATGAGCATTTGCCCTTCAAACTAAGCTTTCAACATTCGTCACTCCCTATCCACTTCCATTACGCTGAAAACATGCTTTGTTAGAACTAAAATACTGGCAATGTGACATAACATCCACAAGAGATAGATCCCTAAAAATTGAAGGTGACACGTTGAATTGGTCAGCATTAGGCTAAGATTGTGCTTGCTCTCTAGTGGGAGAGTTTAAGGTAGCTTACTTCTATAGGAGACAATTTTCAGAGTAAATCCCCTTTATTACCTCTCCTCCCCATGAATAACTTAGCCGCCTTTGATAGCACAACTCTGGGACCAGATCCTCATTTTGCCCCCATTGCCGACCAATTTCAGCAGATATACGTCGATTTGCAAAAGGGGGTCGGAAAATATAAGTGTACCTTTTGTCTCTTCCGGAGTGTGAAGTTCTTCCACAGGAGCAGAGTGAACTGTGTCCAGAGACCCATTACAGCTTATCCTGGCAATATCCTGCCAAAGCGTCACTATGGCAACTGGCCCATTTAATAAAACCTGGAGGGAATAAAAGACAGAGTTTGGTTTTAATACAGAGAAGCAATGCATCTTGGGGGAATGCCACTAATCATTCACTTCCCCAGGCCTCGGGGCTTGTGGTGCAGCACCTGTTCTATGAATTATCACCTATACTCAGCAAATCTCAGGACGAGGCTGTGTCTTGGCACGTGGAGGTTACGCCGTTTGGATCTGCATTATAAGAATCTTCATTAAAGACCGTTAGTTATTCGATTTAATGTGCCGCATGTCGTAGATTAGAAGAGGCAAAGTAAACTGCGCTCTTTCCCCCACTAACCAGCACTGCTACAGATTTGTGTTGTTTAATATATTTAGTCTTTTTTTGGTGAACAGCATGAAAGAAAAGACAGGAAGTACTGCTGACACTGATGTGTATCAAAGGTCGCTGTGAATTATTTACTTTAGGTTTTACTAGCCACTAAACACAGGTTACGCAGATAATAAACAAATGTATATTACAGTGGTGGTAAACTTTAACACACACAGTGTTAAATATCCTGAATTCTAGCCATATTTTACTGTGTAGCTGTACTGTATTCAAAAATACATATTTGTATGTAGAAAGAAACAATGAGCAAAGTTTGGAAAATAAGAGGGAACCAGCCTGGGAACGTGAAACTTTTACTTTCCTGCTAAGAGTATCATTAAAAAACTAGATCAATAAGCAGTAAGAAAAGTCGGTTAAAATCTTAATAATATCTATGGTTTATTTAAAAGTAGTGGTAATAAGAAATTGTTGCACGTTACTGCGACTTCAAATGTTTATGTAAAAGTAATTTAATGTGTTTCTCAGCTATGGGACTAACATGAGTTATTTTTTTTTTATAATCAGGTGACATCAGACCAGGACGTTAACTGAACCTGCTGTAAAATTAATGTAAATCTAGAATGTAAAAAGCTGCTATGCTAACGACATATTTAAACTGTACCGGAACGTGACAGAAGACCCTAGACGATAGTCTGGTAACATCCTGGACGTCGGTTGTTTTTAAACTATGTCAGACATTAAAAAGTTTGACATACATATTGTAAAAGTGATAAATGATCTGTAATAAGTTTTCCTTTAGGTTTACACATGCACAGCCGTCAGCACACCACGCAGTCATAGTGCGATCATTGGCCTTTGCTGCTGAACGGAGTGAGAAAGTCCAGAAAAGGAACGTATTCATACTTTCTCCTGGTAGCCTATATGTTGAGATAAAATTATAGCCGCAAAATCGCCTCATCTTTAAGGACTTCCAGTTTGTTGCTCAGTTACGTTCATCCTGTGATTACAGTAGGATCAGTACCGCATGAGCAAAAATAGGACCATAAAACAGCTTTTGTGAAGTCCTGTCCCAGTTATCCTCCACCAACACTCAAACATATTAAAAACAACAATTTGCCAAATTACACAGTACACTGTCGGTACATTATTAAAATGATGTTAATCAAATTTCCATATGGAAAATGTGTTTTCTCTGCATGCCGCCGTCTAAAAGGAAGCCGCAGACTTTTACCTTCTATTACCACTAATAAGAGTAAACACACAGAATGTCTGATTTTAAGAACAAAAACACAACTAGACGGAGGCTTCTGGAATGTTCCTAAACACTTAAAGAACGTTGTGTGAAATGCTAATATCCAAATGGCGAGTGTGTGACGGGGCACCTCTCTCGCTCAGTGAAGACTTTTAGGAGCAGACATTCCATGCGCTGTGTGGTGCAGGTGGGGATGGTGGATGGGCTTTTTAGCCCGAGGGTAGTCCTGACAAATGTGCCACCTTTTAACGCTCCATTTCCTCTTTCTGTCCAGGTTCCGTCTTCCCTCTGTGTGTTTACATTATTTACTGCTACTTCATGGATGTTTTATTTACTGTCATGGGAAAGTCGACTCTCTCTCGCTGCCAAATGGCCGAAGACACGCTCGGATGGGTGGACGAACTAGTTCGATTGATGCCGATCAATAATCAATTTGAAATATTGGCGAGACGCTACGACAGCAGGCACAGACTCTCTCGAATAATATTTAGTTTTGCTGTCAATACGTACACTGCTTGTTTAAACCGTGCCATTACCGCTGCTCATATCACATCCGTTCGATATTTTTGATAAATGTACAGTATAACTTATGTAGTTTTTCTTCTATATTTTAGCCCTCAGTTAACGGCTTACTTTGTTTATCTCTGGGTGGACGTGGTAGTTATGGAACTGCACAAGGTCCAGTTTTTTTACATGGACGCCGGGTATAAAAATGTAACTCAGCTCCATCAAATGCTTGTATAATTGAGTATGTGCTAGATTCCCTCGCGCTGCTTTCAAGCCTTGTCTTTTGAAACATGTAATGCGCGAGAGAAGGACAGCTTGGCACCACCTCCACTCTGAAGTCACGTCAAGCATGAAGGGTAAACAACATTTCTAAGAATATACTCAACCCATATGTCAAAAGTGTGTGTGTGTGTGTGTGTGTGTGTGTGAGAGAGAGAGAGAGTAAGTGAGTGAGTGAGTGAGTGAGTGAGACAGAGTTTTGTTCACATCCGAGAAATGAGATGTGTCTGCAAAGGAGGGTATATGTGTGTGGGTGAGTGTTTTGGAAAAGCCCAGCTCAAGGACTCTTGTTCAATTCCGCATCTAAAGAACACGTAACAAGCAACAAGAGAGGGTACGATTGTCATTTGCATTCCATCTGCAGTGTTGCAAAAAAACACAATGAACACGGTTCTCCTCGGAACCAAAACCACGCCGTGTGAAGCGCGTGTTCCAGAACATCGTTTTAATCTACAACAAGGAGCGAGAGAATAAAGGAAGTAGGTTCTTTATGCCACTTTTGGAGTCGTTTTTTTCACACAACCGCGAACCATCGGGCACTGGCATTAGCTTTTCTCAGGATCATTATTTCTCAAAGAGGGCCCCAAGAAAGGTGCAAGGGGAAGGGAAATAAAGAAAGAAAATGTAGTGATACAAAAAAGAGCAAAAATAAAGTAGTGAGAGGATGTGTGGTAAGTGCTGATGCATGCCTGGCATTTAGGGACTAGGGACAGCCAAGTGCATTAGTTCAGCCCCTAGGATGATTGAAAGAGTAAACAGATATTTGTCATACACCATGAGAACAGAGGAGAACAGAGAACGCCTGCAACATCCGTTACACGGGGCCGGTACAGGCTCGTGAAGGGTGAAATGCTCCCTGTGCGCCTTTATTCAATTGGTCGTTTTTCTTTCTCTAACTCAGTGTCTGTTGTAAGCTCCTTTACAGGAATTAATACTCTACAGTGTAAAAAGAAGTTCCAAAGAGATAATTATGTTACTTGATTAAATTCGACCTGAACTGAACCGATTAGTGCAAATATTGTAAAAGAAAAAGAGGGATCTAAATTATGGGGTATAAGACAGTTTAAAAGACCCTAAAAGCACCCCCCGCCCCCCTTCCATGCCCTTATTTTAAAACGGCAAAAAACAAAATCATCAACAAAATAGTTAATGCACAGTCACAGTACTAGTACAAATGTTTCTCCATCAGGAAAGAAGTAAAGTTCCTTTTTAATGAATTTACCTCCGGTAAACTCCAAATTAATCCGCTGCACAGTTAAGCTGATGGGAGACACTGTTGGTCCATATCGCAGTATGAAAACACCTGAAGACTTTCAAAGGCCAAACAGTTCACACTTAAACACCGTCTCCACCAACTGTCACGGATTTCTTGCCTCTGACGATCGGCACGCAGCTGACGACCAAAACAAATATGGCAGTAATAAAAGACACACAAAGCACAGATTTGACATGAGATCCTGGATGGAGAGATAAAGCAAACTTCAGGTAAAGCTATAATTACTGTACATTTCCCTTGGTTGTCACTGATGAGACTGATGTGATGCGATGTTGCTATGACTGTTAGCGACTCGAATTTAAGACTTTAACAGATCAAATCCTGCTGTCTCCACCTTAAAACAGTTCTAACCCTAGACATTTTTTCACCTCCGACTACCTGTGAAGGTTAACATGGTATCTGAGAAGTTTCCCAAGTGTACAAGGGCAGCGTCTGACCTAACGCCCCACACCGTTACGAGATGGGACATCCCTATAAAGTGCAAACCCTGAAAGATAAAGACCATTCGTTCACTTATCAACGTTTCTTAATAAAAAAAAAAAATCTTTAAAGGAAATATTCCACCAGGCAAATGCTTTTAGACACCAAAACCCGAGCACTAAAGGCTTTAAAATGGCTTTGAAAAGTTTAGATTTACCTGCTTGCTCCTTCACAGAGGTATGCAAGTTCAATTCACGGCGGTTACAATGAATTCTAACAGCGACCTAGTTTCACGGTAACAGAAAGTATTGCAACGTCCATAGAAACTTTTCAAACCGCTCAATAAGAAAGTTCTGCTCTGTCCATTCGTATGCTTTCCACTGATTCCTACAACTACTTCCTTTTTCCTTTTGACTTCTAGCTCAGTATCTTTGTCAACACTGAGCAGCCACGTCCTCATGAGCAGTCAGTCTTGGCTCTTTTGCATCTCAGCGTTACTGTCGCTGTACAGCTGCACCTCACTGGCCATCAGCATCCTGTTTTTAGCCCCTCACCTGACCCCGTACAAGCTCTTTTTATGTTGGTAGATAAGTGTTTACTGCTCTTACTTACAGTAAATGACATAACGACTCGACAGCAGACGTAAGCATTGCTTTATTCCTGAAAATTTCCGTTAGGCGAGCTCCTCGGGGACGATCATAATTTACAAAAATCGATTTAATGACATTAGGTTTGGCGTTGGTATTTTAACGCTGTTACTGCAGAAGATTCAAAAACTCATCAACATCCAAAACAAGGTATTAGTGTCATGGATGGTGAAAAGAACAAATATTACACCAATATTTCTCTGCTTGATAGACTGACAGTGGCATAGGCCCACAATCACTTATTTGAGCTGCCAGGCTTGAAAAGACAATGCGGTAACATTAAGTTTGCATCAAAGTGCAGCAGCATAACATTTTCTACAGTGATGTTAGCTCTGATTTTAATAAATAAATAACTCAATCGGGGAGTTCGGTCACACAAAGGCACATGGTATAAATGATCCATAGTATATTAAATGTGGGGGTTTTTTCTTCTAAAAAAGTGAAGTGAAAAAGCGAGTGTGCTGCAAATGCTTTATTATTAAATATAATTTTAAGACATGACACTCAGACTAAACGAAGGAATCTAAAAGGTTGACTGAAGCTGACAGTTGGTCTGTTGATTGTGTCGGTGTTACTCAAAGATCTAAGGTGTCACTACGTAAGACGACCCGCTATTGCATTCTGAACAACCAGTAACTTGAATTCAGATCTTAAAAAGTTTAACTTATCAATTTAAAAATCTTTATGTTGCTACTTATGTCACTGCTTCCAACACTCTTTAATCAAAGACACCTTAACCTGTGAGCCTGTTAAAATCCTTACACTGATATTAAATCCAGTGATTGAAGGTAATTAGTTTTAGAGAAGTAATATTTCCAAGCTCGGGTAACCGTGTTTCCTGGGACAACTTGTCAATCACGTTTAGCAGCTAATTACTCATTCATTAGAAACAAATGAAACTAATAAATAAAAAAATATAGTAGCACTTAAGAATTCATTAAGACACGCCATTCAAGAAGAAATATAATATGCACCAACAGTATGCAGTGTAGAGGTACACCATATGTATCACTGCTCCTTTTATTACCTGGCGGTATAAATCATTAACGTGGGCTAAAGTTCACACTCTTCTGACTCAGCAAACATTTGAATATGAGCATATTCAAGTCCCATTATAGTTCTTCAACAACTATAAGACAACAAAAAAACAATGTGTGCCTCATTTGGTTCGGTTATTGAACAACACAAATGAATCTGTTGAAATCCTTTCTTTCCTTCTCAGCTCCTTTATTTCCATTACAAAAAGAGCCAGCCTGGAGACCAGTTTAATAAAAGCTTTCAAATATAATAAGCACTTCTCGGGGGCCTCTCTGTTTGATCTGCTACAGACAAGACAAGTGAGAGAAAACAGAGACGGCTGCACAGATACTCAGGCCTGAGAGTGATCCAGCCTCGGGAGCAGAGAGCAGGCTGCAGCAACCACAACAAAAGAAGAAGAAGAAGAAGAAACACGGCATCACGCAGGACTTGGCCACAAAACCCTGTGTCCTGTCAAAAAAAAACAACCTACCTCCAAGCCGTTTGATTTTCACCCATCAGCGCGTCTTCAACCGTCAGGGCCGTGTGACTCACGCAAAAAGCCACACTTTGACACCCTGGTTTCCTCCTAGCAGCCTGCCTGCCTCTCATGGTCTCTATCCTCTTTTACCCAGAGTCATAAACTATGCAAATGACCTCTGCTGAGCACCGGCGTGGCGACTGTAGCCACAGTAATGCCGCAACCGGCGAGCGCACACAGGTGGTGTACTTTACACAGCGTGTTCCCCCAAGCTTCACCCTGTGGCACAGCACATATGTCTGCTCCTCGTGGTCTTGTCTGCGTCACCTGATAAGGCAAAAAAAGGGCGAACGGGAGCACCGGCCTACATTTCAGTGGCCTTGTTTTCGCATTCACAGGGCCATTTGAGTTTGTCTTGCGGGGGTGTTCCTTTAGTAAATTTCAGAAATTAGTCACCTGCTCATAAACTCCCCCTTTTTTTTTAATAAGTAAAGCATCAGTTATAAAGACAGGAGACCAAATTGGATTATTAGCATTTATATAGAAAGATGGAAGCAACAGCTGAAAATTTTGATTTTTAAACAGATCAGCTGAATGTGTCACATGGGAGGGGCAGCCAAGTGCATTCAATGCAGTGTTTTATAGCAACTATATAATTTGGTAACAAGGGGGCTAAGAGTTTATTATGCTGGGTGATAAAGAATAATACCAAAGGTGCACTGGGAGGATATAATTATGTAGATGAGATAGGTGTTTACTGAAGAGATAGACAGAAAATAAACAGGAAAGCCTCACGCTGGATAGTGTTTCTTTGTCTTTAGAAAAGGAAAAAGGAAAGTTTTGTGGGACACATTTTATAAAGTTCTGCAATTTCCAACGAAAAAAAAACATTAAATGTAATTAAAACTCCCATATTTCATGTGAAGACAAATACTGAAACGCCACGTTTGGCTTTGTGAATTCTGAACTTCTAAATTAAATTGTGAAATACAAGCGGGATCTTCCAATATTAGCACAGTCTACCAATAAAGAAGTCTAAAAGTCGACTAAAATGTGGATTTTCATCACGATTGTGATCTAGCGCGCTTGCCGTTCGCCCTCCGCGTTCCTTCAAACTATCGCAGAAAACTTTTCCGTCCCTCGCGATCACTCGAGGGTCACTGTGACTTGTTCACGAGGTGTAGGTGTACACTCTCAATTAGCTACACACACACACACACATACGCTCGTACAACCCAGGTGAAACCGCAACTGCCCAAAAGTAATTGCTTGGACTAATGAAGTGCTGCTGCTCGAAGGTGCCAGCACGGCGGAGTACACCTGCTGTTTCCAAATCACTAAACCTTGTATTAGTCTAGCCATACTAATGAAAACAAGGGACACGTTTGCAACAACACTACCACGTCATTTGCTTCTTGCATACCTTAAGGAACAGGTGAACACAACCTCAACATGAGAAGACGAAACGTGCCGAGGCCCCAAACTGAGGATCTGGATGTACGTACAGCGAAGTACAGCGAAGTACAGCAAAGCGATTTGATATTCAGTCAATCAAATAACTAATGCAAAGGTTTCCATCTGGGAGGAGAAACATCAGTAGATTATTTACAGTATTTGGGATGATGGGGATTCCAAGTCTAAATCAGCAAACCAAACTCCTTTCCAGATTAAACTGGAAAGGAGTTTGGAGTTCCTTCAGAATATACAGTATGTATGGAAGACTTAATGGGGCATTTGGGTTTTTATACTTGTGCCAAAAAAAACTGTTTATTCTACATTTTACTATAGATTCTTGAACCACACGGCTCAAAGAATACCCAGTGGTGCTGCAGCTTCACCAGCTCACTACTCCCATCATTATGGAGCTCAAATGTTTGCTGTGATCTACAGAAGTAAAAAATATTCCTTACCAAACAACTTACTAGGAGCCCTAACAAGCTCCTTTGCAATCCTTGCTGATTTTCTTGCCTGCTCAGGGGAACACATTCAGAAAAAAATAAAATAACTGACTGATTTATTTATGTGCATCAAAGTTCAAGCTTGCACTATTACTTGGTTAGACCATTGTGTTCCTGCATTTCAATCCGTTTCAAAATACAAAATAAGATAAACGACCACAGATGAATAGTGCAAGCAGCTACAGTCGATATCCCAGACTGCCTACTGAGAACCGGGGAGAAAAGCTGGATCGAACATCACTGAGAGCCCCCTGAAAGTCGGGCTGGCCGGCCGGGCTGGCTGGCTTCCTTCTGCCCTTTCTCTCTACAATATCTTTCTGCCTGATGATGAGGTGAGGAGTAAACACACAGGTGCTTGTTAGCCATGTTTATCCAGACAGACTAGACAGCTGATGGACACCAGGCTGGGAGAAACATTCGACGGCCCTATAGGGTCACAGCTGCCATTTTGGCTTTGGATTCTGTGTTACGTCTTCCTCTCAGCAGGTGGAGAGTTGTCCAGGGGAAAAGAAAAGCAGAAAAGTTGAGGGGAGGAAAAAAAAAATTAACAACCTTCCTCAACAGATGCTGTTGCCCCTTCCTGTCTGCTGGCTACGGGTGCAATTGTGTTTGTGTTCACTTCGGCAGCTCACGGCCCACACAGACAGAGGCAGAACAACACTTTTTCTAAACGTGCGGGGTCGATCTTGACACAACCGCTGTAGAGGCTGCAAGAAGAAGAGGGCGTCTGGAAAACAACACCCTGACACCTGGACTCACGAGGCCATTAGAGTCAAGCAAAAGAAGAGGAAAGAGGTCGTTCTTCTCAGATACCTCAGAGAATATGCATTTGCATGACTTTATCCAAACGCCGCTCCCAGGTATCTTCCACGAGAATGTATATATAATCATAAACAAATAAATTCTATCTTTGAAAAAAGTCACGGCAATCTGAATTATGAAGGGCATTTCCCACAGTCTGTGGACAGAAATTGGTAAAGTCGTACGACCTTGAACAAGTCCTTTTTTTGGTTTGATTGTTTGTTTTTCCGAAATATTAAGTTCAAAAGAATAAATACTAACAGAGAATTTGCAGTCTACCTTGAAAATCCGGTCCTGTTCGTCTCCAGCTGCCTCCTTTAAGTGATAACCTTGTCACGGGGCTAGTCGGCCCCCTGTGGAGAGCAAAAAGCAGAATGGTCATGACACACTGTAGTTGCCAGTTCTCTTATTTTGTGCCATTACTGGACTACGAGCTGTGTCCAGAAACTACACTAAACCACATTTGCTGTTGGCTTCGTTGTGTTAGTGTCTGTAGAGCACATTGGTTTTAGCATGCTAACCTAGCTAAGAGGAAATCCTTTCGTGAAATTTCAAAATACATAATTATTGTTAGAATTGCACCTAATAATAAATTCAATTTTTAAGAAATTAAATACATAATCTGCATACATATGTTCAGATTCCATTTCATTTCCAGGATTGCGAAAATGAGCTACGAAATGCTTGAATGTGCTCTGCAGAATCAGACCAACAGATCACAGTTCCACATTGCCAAATAAGATTGTTTTCACTTTTACAAAATGCACATTTAAAAAACTTGTTGTGTTTTCTCCCTTTGTAGAAGGGGTTTCTGGTATATATCAGGAAAAAAAACCGAATTATTGCTTCTCACCACTCCAGATGAAGTAGCAGTCGTTGTTCTCCGGTAGCAATTGCATTTGCCAACGTCTTCAATTTCTATAGTGATGAAGAAACCAAAGCTTTTTAAGACATGCTATTACTATGAAGCAAATATATGGAACATGGTTAAAAATAGTTAAAAGTAAAAATCATATTATTTACATGATATGTTGATGAGTGAAATAAATATAAAAGTACAAAATAACAGAAGCTTATTTCATGCTATGATTGTTATTTTCTTTCTAAAATTATTACTTTTACATTATAGTAACTCTGAATGAAAAGAATGAGGAATATATCCGATATTTAAAATCAGCACAACACGTCTGACATGAGTGTGACGTAATGAAGCTCTATGTGGTCAAGTCATGTTTCTTTTTCTTTTTCTGAAAAACTGGATTAGTAAGTCTGATCTAAATGATGTTGAATTCAAAACATACTCCAATTTCCTGTGAGCACAGTTAGGAGACGTCATTTGAAAACATTATCTACGGTCACGTGAAAACGTCATTAAACTGGGATTAGAAGGCGACTGTACCAGCCTCCACATACCACACCTGGCAACCCAAAGAGGACAGGAACTGCATTAACATCAGCACTTACATCGTCCAGGTGGGGCTACTCGCTGCAGGTGAAAATAATCAGCCAGTGAGCTATTACAGAGGACGCGTTCGCCTACATCCTCCCTCGGCCAACAGCGAGCATAAGCAGCAAAAGGGAACACAGTGTTTGGGAAAGTGACTCTACCAAATTAGAAAGGTATAAAATAAGATTTTTCTCCTCCTGTGCACGCAGACAGAGTGTGAGCAATGGTCTAATTTTCTGCCAGGCAACAGCCAGGTGTGACACCTGCTGCCACGCGCTGGCGTCCAGAACCGCAGGAAGAAACAACGCCAACACAGCCATTTGCCAGCATATTGATGGGGCCAACATCAGCACCGGCATCATCTGCAGTTGTTGGTGCCGCTCCATCGGCTTGGCTGGGTGGATTTTCATAGGACTGCAATGTTGTTAACAAGTGTCTCAACATCCTGTGCGAAATACTGAGAAGGCATTAGAATTATATCAAAAGACGTGGATTTTTAACCTTGATACCTGCTCTGAGTGAAGACAGACACAGAGCCGTACAATATTTGTTAGCTTTTATTTTACTTTTAGCCTTGATCAAGCATTACTTTCTTTTCATAGATCCAAGCTTATAAATTATGCCAAGTAACCCGTCTCTTTGATGAAATGTTTTAGCATTTCATCTCCTCTCTTTCAAAGATAACTATTTTACGAACCATTAGGGACTGGACGGACCTGCGTGTTAAAACACGAATACTACACATGCCATCGTCTTTTATTTCGAACTTTCAACTCCGGCAAACATTTCCCGAATGAAAGACATCACGCTGCGTTACAGTCTTGATATTTAAAGCTGGGAAAAGTCAGTCCCACATTTGCAAAAAAAAAAAAAGAAGATAAAAGCAGTACTAATGAGGATTTCTGCTTCTTATTTTTTTCGGCATCCCTTGTGGAAATATCAACGATGCTTCGCTGTGGAATTGGATGCCTGTGTTATCTGTAAACACCTCATTCTCACACACAAAAGCAAAGTTTAAAAACACATGTAACTCATAAAGACAATCCCCTAGAAGGACATAACACAAAGTGAAAATTTCATTTGCAACTAAATGGCGAGAAGGTGGGACAGGAATTTAAAGAATGAGAACATTACATCCACAGATGCACAAACAGTATGTTTGCACACTCGTCCTAATACCTTTACCTTGACCTCAAGGGTTATCTGTCTTGAGCAAACATCCGTTATCTAGGTCTGATCAAGCTGTGTGTATGTGTGTGTGCATTTGTGCGTTTCTCTGTCGCACACTCTATTTCCAAAATGCTAATCATGCAGAGCTTCCCCTAATAAGCTCTGTGTGCTCCCAGCAGGTGAGACCTCCGGGCTCTGAGGCTGGCCCATCACAAAAAAATTATTTTTCCATTTACAGGTCCAGCTTGACTGTTCTACAAGTCATTATGTGGGAGAGTTACACAGATCCTGCCAACGTTTGGCCCTGGAAATCTTTTACTGTTAATAAAATTAAGACTCAATCTGCTGGACAGTAGCTGAGCAGAGCAGCCCGAGTTGCCTTGAGTTGTAATTTTTTTTTTTTTTTGATCCAGATGGCAAAAAAGTGAATATGTGGGGAAAATATCTGCCAACTGTGTGAAACCGAATGACCTGGGGCCTACACTTGCGCCAGCGTGATTAAGCATAGTGACTCTGCGCTGGCAAAGTGGCAGTTGTTCTGTAAGCAGGTTTTCTTCCCGCCTGCATCCAGTAAGAGATTTTACCTCTGGTACAAAAAAACAAACATATGGATCAATTTTATTACTTGCACAACGTACATTAAGAGAAAGTGTGTCTTTGTTCTACTTGTAAGCGAGACAAGGCGAAGGAACCACGCTGGGGTCCTTCGAACAGACGGTTCAGGTTTGTCTATTTATGTGACTTCATCTGGATATACAGAAACTAGGCTACAGTAGAAGACTTTGCTTTGTAGATGATTAATAAAGGTTTTTGAAATCGATTTCAAAACAAACCTGGAAGCCTGGAAACTGGAAGTGCAGTGAAAATGTGAGTAACTTAGCCTCTCTTTTTAATTCAGTTCGAAAGCCTAGGTGCCGCGTTCTGAAGTAGCTGCAGGGGATGAACAGATCAGAATGTTCAGATCTACAACAACCCATCCAAGATTAAATACAGGAAAAGGCTTTTTTTTTTTTTACCTTGTTAAAAATATCCCATTTGGAGATGTCTTTTTTTATGCTTCAGTCTTAATAAAACCACTTTGGAGTTGCAAACTTCAAACCTGAATGAAAGACGACAGACATGCACCTATCAGCTAATTTGACATGAGGTAGAGAATTTGACGGATGCAATTAGTTGGTAAAAAAAAAAAAAAGGCTTTAGAAAGTTTTTCCAACTTTCACTAGTGTTTTGCATATCATCTGCAATAGTGTAGCTGGATTTTACAAGCGTTGCAGCTAAATGAAAAATAACAAAACTGAATAGCCTGTTATTGTGATACTTTTTTAAAATCTACTGTCAGAGTCTGAGTTGGGGCCAGACATGTCTGGCTCTGCTGACTGAGACATAATGATTGCAACAGCAACCTTTAGCTTGTTTTGATGATATCACATTCATCAGCTTTAGCTTATCTGAAATCAGTTATGCCCCTCAGAAGATAGGAACAGAAAAAAAAAACAAGAAAACAAGCTGAATTTAGTAGAAACCACCCCACTAATATCCCATCTAACAGGTACGATATCTTACATATGGGAAATAATGACTAATTTAATGTTTTTTTAGTATCGAGATGTCAATTCTTCACCATATATAAAGAAATATATTTATATTAATCAACATGTACAGTGTGACAGCAAATCTCAACATAAGAAGATAAAAACTAAAGTACATAACATTAAACACCAAAAAAATGATTTCATGCATTCATGCATTGAAAAATATTGTATCTACATCAACTACTGTACATTTTTTGAGGCTGTGGTTTGAGGTTTTGAATTATATTCTTAAGCGTTCTTTAAATTTGTCCAGAAGGAGCTGAAGTGGTTGATTCACCATCAACAGAAGGCCTAAAAAAGACCCAGCACATCTTTATAGACATGTTAAGCTTCACGTGGGTAACATTTATTGCAGGGCTCTTGCACTGGATTGGATTATTTTGGGCTGAATGTTCGAGTAATGTTCAGCCGCTGTACGTCTGATTCTAGTGACATTGTCAGCGATGCTGGCAAATCAGGTCTTTATGGGGCTCATTAAAAATAACAGCTGATTGTGTATTGATTGCTGCCAGATGAACAATTAGAAGAAGGCGTCTTTGTCCCCGCTTCCGCGATGTGTCTGGAACTTTTTGTGACTCGTGAAGATAACGCAGCCCTTTGAGCCCTTCAGACAATCTTATAACTGCAAAATCACCATGAGGTCACTGGACATTTTGCGCTCTAGACCCTTATTAAAAAGCATGAATGGTTTCGGGCATGCATTGAAGCTTGCCCGAACAGAGAAAACTGTCAAAAGTTTTCCACATCGCATCAGCACACAAAAGGCAGTCAGTGTGGAGAAGTAATTATTTGTGCTGAATGGCCACATATATCTGAGGCCCGGACAAAGCCCGGCCCGAGTGACGCTTATATCTGGTGTCTCAAAGAGATCGATCGGTGTTTTATTGTAATAAACCCTCACCTGGAAAATACAAAGCAGTCTTTGACATACCGTCAGCTGTCACTGTAAGTCAACGAGCAAAGGCTGCTTACTGAGATACAAATGCTCAGTAATATTGCAAATATCAGGGGGGAACACTGAGGGACAGAAGCAGGTAATGGAATTTTAATGTTCTATTGGTTATGGACACATCACAAATCAACTCGTTTGTGGTTTCTATCGTTCTTTTACTTCCAGTTTATTTTCATCTGTTCTGCATGGGTGCCTCGGTTCAATAACTAATTATGGTACCAAAATAGATAAAAATAGAAGGTATGATGTTGGGGATAGGGCATTCTTGAGGAGAGAAAAACAGATTGACTAGGAAAAACACATTAAAGCTTTGCCATATCTCGACAAAAAAAAAAAATTGGAGGACTTCTAAGAACCTACAGTATTCAGATGATAATAATCACAGCGCACGACTTTAAATTTCACGTAATTTGTGAGACGGTGAAGTCTTCAGTGTGAATTAGAGAGTTGTGTGCTATGCTCATTGTCACAGAAAGTAGCACCACTAATGGCAGGCCGTGTTCCTAGAGGGAGTGCTCCAGCACCTCAGACACAAAAGGACACGCATTAGTCAACAGATGTCAAATCAGCTGCTTGAACGTGCTGTTGGTTTGTAAAATGAATCCTGGTTTATTTCACATTTATGTGCTCAAACTGGCACAGATATTAAAAGAAATCACTGTCATTGTATTAAGCGTGGAAGACTTATGTGACCGCTTATTTAAAGTTAGCTGAAGACATTTGTCAACAAAAATATTTCTTTAGAAGAGCAAGAACTGTTGTAAGTCACGTCTTTAATCGAGCAAAGCCTCATACTATACAGTGCATGTGAGATTCTAATTGATTTCTGTACATTGTTTTGTGAATCTGTGAAATATGTACGAGGGTAAGTTGGAATTGAATGACCATTTGTCTTCGGGACCTGCAGGATGCCATCTGAACATGCTTACTCCAAGCAGTGTCTATGACTCAAAACCACAGGATAAAATGTCTTCGCCTAAGATTTGTCAACTTGTATGGGAATGGGAATCCATTTTGTTTTTTCATTTAAAGAATTGTCAACTTCTTGCAATTTTTAACTGCGTTGCTATTGTGGTGAATGGAAAAAAAAAAAAAACTAACTAAACTATCCCGAACAAGTTATTTCATGTGTGAAGAGACATTTCCATAAATCTCCTGTCGCACTTAGTTGTGCGAACCATTAGTCCAGGTTCCATGTGTATAAAAAAGACTCAAGATGTAGTGGAAGAGTGCTGGAGTGGAAAGAAGCTGTTAACTCATCACAAAATGCCACACATCTACTGTGTTCCCTATTCTTTACACAGTACGGTCAGGGTAACACAAACACTGATGTTATAAATTGATCTCAGTGTGATGTTACAGCCTTGAGCTCTAGCTAGGAATACAGGAAATTGACTTGTATCTTTTCATGCTGTATTTGAGAACAAGAGCTTGCTCTGATTCACCTCACCGCATGAAGGAGAAGAGTCGATAAAAGGTGGATAAACTGGCTGGAGGACGTTTGCACGAGCCGCATCCGTCTCTTAATAAAGACCAGCACTGGGACGCTCCTCGGAGCTGCATCTGCTTGAATTGCATTTTCCCTGCTGCTCCGCGGTGTCAGTGCGAGGGATTCCGAAAGGTAAAGATGGGTCGCTCGCTGTCATGTCAGTGCAGCAGAACTCCATCACGCTATTTAGAAAATTTACTTTGAAAAAGAAAAATACTGTATGTGCGTATTTAAAGACTTTTTTTTTTAAAGAAAATAATCTCTGACAGGATGGCAAACTACCGTGAAAGTACAAAACAAAAGGTCAACACAAGATATTTTTATCATCCATTAGACCCCACTACTCTACTTTCTTTCTTGACATATTTTTATCTGGTCTTTCAAACTGTACAGCTCTGGGTGACAATGGATTTCTAAAAGGTCTGACCTTGGATTCGCACCTCAGAGTGCAGACAGCTCAGACTGATCCAAATTGCTCTCTGTTCAAAGTCTGATTGGCATTTCGAAAAACAGCCCATCGATTTGCCCAGGTTATTTCCTCCACTGTGACACACTCCCCAGGCTGTTATCCCAGCAGGTAGTTGACTTGTGGCTCGGTGTAAGAGCGAGCAGCATGAGCCGGGTAAAACCACCGTGTTACAAAGCACGGCTGAACTACAACAGCAGTAGTGGACAGACGCTCACCAAGACATACAGCTGTACACGCAGGTCGGACCGCACATCTTTTAGACCGAGGGGACGTTCAAGAATACCGAGAATGCACTGAAAGACGCCAGCGATGCAGAGCCCGTGTATCTTTAAAAATCTCTAACTGATAATATATCTGCTCTGACAGTACGGCCTTGGTCTATACAAGGGTTTCCAACTGTGAGTAATGATGCCGTCCCGTCTCCCAGAGGATGCGGACAACACTTTATCTATGAAGCCTGGAATCTGTCTTGTCTGCTTTCAGTTTTTACAGCAAAAGTGACATTAAAAAAAAAAAAAACCCATATCCACATCTTTGGAAAAAAGTAGAGGCTTTTTAGCCCGAAATTGACTGCAACAAGGACAGACCAAGAAGAAACATTCACCTGAAGTCTGAGTTTCCAGAACGTGTTCAAATCCAGACCTAAATGAACCCTTCATCCACATCTCTTCACAGTAAAGCCGCTGGCCTGACAAAAATATTTAGCCCTGCCACTCTTCCGATATTAGATATGTCACCCTTCATTGCCTGTGCCATGGACCAATGTCAAACTCATTTTGCCTGCGGTGATTTTCTGTACCATGAGCAGCACAATAGTTTTTAGAGGAGATGATGCTGTCCATGAGAAGAGTTTCGCAGAAAGTAAATAAACGAGTGACTCAAAGACGGAGTCCTAAACACGTCATCGTTCATTTTCTAAGTTATTTGCTCAACTCGATCCCAACTGACCGCATTATTATAATTAAAAAACCATGCAGTCACAGTAGGGATTATTAGTACTGCTTTTGTAGGTGGTACTAATATTTACGTGCACTAACAGTAGCTGGTTCTAATTAGAACAGCTCAAAGAACTGATAAGTTCAGTCCATTTTCTTTATGCATTCTCAATACTTTGTTCCTGTGTTGTCCCAACTTATTGCACAGAACTTTTCCTACTGATTGGAGTGTTATGATTTCCTCAGCTATGTCACCTTTTGATATTTCTGCCAGTGTCTAATCTTAGTTTCAGGCTTTTCACACTAGCAGACGGTTAATGCATTGTTCATACCACTTAAATGCCCTTCATCCCTCTGAGAAAGTGACACTGATGTTTTTCTAGGACTGTGGGTTGCACAGACTTCACTTGATTGACAGATAAACTTCCTCTATTTCTGTTAAGATGGGACAACTTGTTCCGATTGGTACGTTTAGTGACCTGATTCCCAGCACAGATTCAACACTGCATGCACGAGAAGAGTGGGTCTACATGTGGGAGTGCAAGGATTCTCATTTTAAAAAATTATTTTTTAAAAAATGTTCATCTTTAAACCAGTTAATAGTCACTTTACAATTTAGCGTTTTGTCTTTGCTTAGACCTCCAGCATTACTGGCACAAATGTTAAATAAAAATATCTGTGTCCTTTTAGCCAAACTGGCAAGATATAAGAAGTGACAGGGAGAAAGAGTGGGGGGAGGGTCAAAGAGGGTATTATACCGCCAACACAGTGACAACCATTTGGCAAAACACGCGCTGCCTGGCTGCTGCAGTATGATTTTTCACCAAGCGAAGGGAACTTTACATGAATCGTCGGAGCAAACATTGAGCGTGACAGGCTGACCATTAAGGTAATCCATTACTGGGCTCTGATAATGGTGCCACTCATGGAGCGTCCAGGATTTCTCGGCGAATCTCCCTCAACACCCTCAGGGTTTGGGGGTTGTGGGATGCCTGCGAATGATGTGAGGGATGACTGTGAAGATGAATGAGTGTTAACGGAGCCAAGCCTGAGCCGTAGGGACTTAATACACTACCGTCAAATATGTCGTCCAAGTCCAAGAGCCAACATCAACCCATCTGTTTCTGTTACGGCGTCGTCAGGTAGGCCAGTGTTATAAAGGACATTGCAGAGGGTCGTTAGTCTAAATACTTAAATAAAGAGAACTGCTTACCGTACTTTCCGGACTATAAGCCGCTACTTTTTTCCGACGTTTTGAACCATGCAGCTTTTACAGAGATGCGGCTTTTCTATGAATTTTTCTGCAGCCCTCAGATGGGCGCTGTAGATGGAAGTCAGTGCAAACAAAAAAGCGCTAGTTTTTATTCTTAGCGCATGCAACCCAAGACGCACAACAGCAAACATCAGCACTTTTACTGCCGTGTTACAGGCACCATTCAGGTTCAGGTGTATGAATAAACACTTATGGTACAAAATCTTTCTATGTAAATATCTTATTTTTCAGCCTGGATATTGGCGGCTTATAGTCCGATGCGGTTTATATGTGACAAAATTTATATTTATTTTAAATTTTAGCGGATGCGGCTTAAATTTAGGTGCGCTCTATAGTCCAGAATTTACGGTAATTTAGTTTCATTTCCTTTGAATTTAAGAACTAGTATAAAGTTGATTTTGCTTATACAATATGTGACGTAAAATAATTTACCGTCTTCTGTTTTTTAAGTTCACCTGTATACTTATATATTCACCTGTATAACTTGTTGAAATGTATTTTGATAATAAAAGATTTTTTTTTAAATATGTGTTGTTTCTCTCTCCATTATATTTTGACAAAAAAAAACTCTCCCTCATTTCAACAGACAAAATAAATCAAGAACAAATAAGTATGAACCTTAAAATTGAGCTGTTACACTACAACCACAACTGCACCTTTAAAAGTAGTGAAATCATATTAAAATTATGTATAACAAACCCAGTTTCAAAACACATTGAGTTAAAAATTAAATGGGGTTGTCTAATAACTTTCCTGGGTCCCAGTTATGAGGATACACTGCCTGAAGTTCACACATTCCCTTGAGTCTCATTCAGATTTCCACTACATACAAAATTTAATCGCACACATAAAGGATTCTGTTGCTGTGTAACAAAAAGGTCAAACCACACAGAAAAATTCATTGCCGTGTTTCAACTTATAAAGTGAAATAACAAGTACAGCCAATGGTTGCCCTGCGGGCAATAAATGTGAATGGCAACATGGGTATGGTTGGAAAAATTGATTATATAAGTGGAGCTGAATTCTGTATTTAAGATACTGTGGGAGGGACTCACGCTGAGATTAAAACGAAAAAACATATTCCAACTCTTTGGCAAAGACACATACAGTCTTTGAATTAGCCAACACTGCACCTGGAACTTTCAATCTTGCCTTTAAAATCTATTACAGTCCTGGTAGGCTCATATTTTAAAGAACTAACCGGTTGTAATGTCACCCAATCTGATTGGGGACCTTACTCAGCCACAGATCCCAAATTAAATGTTGAGATATTATAGGCCTACTGCCATAAGACCAATAATACGTTATATCACATCATACAGCCTGCAGGAGCAATTTTCTGCACGTATGTTTAGTCGGTATATTTCTATGGATATCTTAAACAGCTGGTTAGAGTATATTTTAAACATATGATCTATGACATGTTTTCCACTCAAGGTTGTTTAGAGTTCTCTAAATCCATCTTTCCAAACAGTCCAGATCGGTCTTTGTCCTCCAGCAGGCTGTGTTGGAAGATAACATAATTTTTGCATGAGAACCTTTTCTGATTGCCTGGAGGTGAGGCCTCTGAGGTCACACCCAGTCAATGGAAACGTATTGAATAATGCATACTCTATATTCCATATGTGCCAGCGCTGCATTACAGTGGCCACCAAAATCACAAATAGTGAGAAAATTGTTTTACAGCCATCGGTAAACCGGAGTCTAATGGTAAATATTAAGGGGAAGATCCTGCTGCTGCACAATTGAAACTTCATAAAGATGTTTTAGTTACTGTTAAAATCAGTTTTGTTCTGCTCGGCACCTGATGGTTTCTGTGCTGCCTTGTGCTTACATATAAATATATATATGCATTTGTTACATTTGTTTTTTTGTTTTTTTTAGCGGCTTGCGGCTTACAAGTTTCTCTACATGGAAATGTCAAACATGGGTAAAGTTATCTGCATTCAAAATCTATTGTTTCCATGGAGCTTTGTTAGTAGGTTACAATACGTTTTTCTTCATTATTGCTTTAAAGCGTTGTATGAAAGTGTAATTTTTTTCAGTTGACCACTGACCAGAGCCTGTTGTACTGCCCACAGGCAACAAGTCTGGTTGCAAACCATCATCCTATTTGCTCCTAGCACATGAACAAGTCAATTTCTTCCTCTATAGAGCAAATGAAGCTGTCAAGTTGCTTGTCAAGCGATGATCTACATGTCTGCACTTTGGGAGGGCACACACACATGCAAACGCTCCTCCCTTTCCTTTTAACAAGCTCCGTTCAGTCTGTGGATAACATCTCTGCATATTTTAGCACATTCGAGTAAGCAGGCAGCAAGTGCCTTGACTGACAATAAAGAAGAAGAGAGAGTCATAGAAAGAGGGGAACGTGTTCAAACTGAAATGCAAAGTTGCCCACCACTGTGGTTCCTGTCATCAGTATTCTGGGTCACTCCGAGATGCTCACTTATTTATTTCATTCTGTCTCTCACTTCCCTATTCACAAGGTCTGGGGCTTTTCATATCACTCTATGTGATGGAATGTACCCATTGTTCCCCCACTGGAGATTAAACTCCATGAAATGTCAATTTGAAATAAACTGTGAAAGAAGCAACTAAAAATCAAAGCACTAGGGAGGGAAGGCGGAGTCACAGTAGGAAGTGGGGGGGGGGTGGGTTCGGGGAAACGGGAGAGGCAGGATATGTAGCGGAAGACGAGAAAAGCTGTGTTAGGAAGGGACTTCATCAAACGTGTCCTGATGTGCGTTGAGCAAGGAAAGAGGTAGAGAGTGTGAAAGTGCAGTAAAAGCATCTGAAAATTTTTGGACTGAGCCGCCAAGCAAAACCCTTCTATCCCTAGGGCAAAACAGCCATCTTGGAAGAAAAGTGTTTCATTCTTGCACATTTTCTGCTACGGGCGATTGGAGGAACCAGCAACCAATACATTGTAAAGTGCCACAGGAAGCTTGGGTGAGGAAGGTTAATGAACCCACCTTTTCCATCATCCCAGTGGGCGTTTTTATGGGAGAAAAATTAATTACTTGTGACAAATACAACGGCGCTTGGACGAGCTGCCATTTCTGCCAGGCGGCCTGTGAACAAAAACATTTTTCCAATGCGGTTATATTAGCCATGGACTTGCCCAATCAGAAACTCATGTCAACACACACGAAAAAAAAAACGTGCATAACCGACACTACATATCTACGCTCGCCGGCAAAACATGACAACCCATAAAAAATGCAAAAGTTCACAAGCTCAGACACTGATGGCATGCTGCTTCCAGAGTAAAACACTGTGCACTCGCTGCCATTATGCCTCCACTCTGAGGGGGAACAGCCGTGTAAAATGACAGACATTTTTTCCTTTTAAGCCCACTGCTCAGCAGTCGCTGTCCCTGGCATCTTTACACAGAGAGGACCGCAAGGCTTGAGGATCTTTTATTTTTTATTTTTTAACGCACTGCAGCAAGATGTTTGAAAATGGTAACGAAATAATTTGTTCCCATCTCTCCCGCAAGCATTGCCGTGATTAAAATGACATGTTTTAGTGTCCCCCGTTAGCGGCGTGTTGACCCCATTAATCACGCTGCTAAACGCCGTTTCCTTTTTCGGAGCGGTCAGCGTGATGAACTGTTCATTGGCTTCTTGTGGTGGAGAGTGCTAGGGTCTGAACCAGAACTATTAAGCTAATAAAGAATATGGAGTTTTAATAATTAAGATCATGCTGGCTTATGATTGCATTCGTTGTTCGTGGCGGACACCGTGGACACATGATATTGCATATAAATGATGAATTAATGTAGCTGACAGACTGAAATAGAAAATAAAAGGTTTAAAGATCACTTGAAACTAAAGCAACAACTTTAAACTTTATGGAGTGATGCCTAGAAATAGGTTGGAAATCTGCTTTAGTATATGCACATGGCTCAACTCACCTTAGGTGCTTTGAGTTGGCCGGAGAGAAGTGTCCCCGAAGGAGAGTATTAATCTTCACACGTGATTCATGCAACTGTATAATCCTTAGGGGGGGGAAAAAACAGAAATGGGGCAGAGACATGAGCCAAGAAAGAGAGGTACAAAAAGGTGAACAATTTAATGTGGATCTCAAATCAAAATAAAGCGGACGAGGTAATTCAACAAGGCTTTCAACGCTACTGTCAGGGAAAGCACTGAAGTATAGCCTCAGCAAGACAATTAAATAGCTATCCATTTCCTCTAATGGTCACATTTGTTGGAGGAATGACAAATTAGAATTCAATGAAGTTGTACTTATTATAGCTGGATGCTTGCCTTTTAATGTCTGTGCAGTGCCACCCTGAACTCACAGACAAATTACCCAGAACACCACAGCTATGAATTATTTATAATGCGATTTGGGATAATGGACACCTTCAGATGAAACTTCCACACAGAAAAAAAAAAAGAGGCTAAAACTTTGAAAATGTCAACTCAGTGTTCGCAAAACAAATCATCTATTTTGGGAATAATATGCAACAAAGGCTAAAATTGTTTGTCCATTATTTTAAACATGCCAAAGTAAGGGTGTAAACCTTCCAGACTACGCAGTCATCAGTGGAGGGAATCTGCCACAGCTGAATACAACAAGAAAAAAAATCTGAAAGGAGATTTATCTGAGTAATTTCATCATCGTTGCAGCTTCCACAACTTTTAGCATAAAGCAGAAAAATAGTGTTGTTGAAATAACCATGTAATACTGTCCCGCACAATATATTGTAAAGATTTGATTCGTGTTTACAGCTGTACAAAACCGAAGTGTCATATCTGATCTAGTCCAAATGTCAAGGCGCTGACACTACAGACGTTGGTGGTAAATAGAAAATGAACACCGCACGTTTGCCACTCAACCTCTAGAAAGCATCTATTTGCCTTCAGAGTCGTCAAAGGACTAAATTAGCCGACAATTTCATCGGCAGTACATCAAACAAACAATGAAAAAAATGCATTCAAACGTACGACTTCATCAATCAGTCATCTTCCAGGTGCTCTGTTGGGAGCCACACTTAATTGACACTATTTGTGCAGGAATACTGAATAAGGAGTGGCATAGATTGCCTTTAAAGCTCTCTTAGTGGGACATGCATAATTATGGAAACACAGACACAGATGCTCTGGGTGATATGATGGCATCAGAAGGCTCACTTAATTTAATGCAGGCACATCATTTGTCCTATGGGAGCTTTATTCTAATACAGGAGCTTATTGCAGATTTAGTTAGATACTAATTTCAGTCATCATTCATATAAAGAACACTGCCAGAATTGCCGCGGCATGAAATGTACTGTAGGACATTTATGAAAGTTCAGAGTTTTAGATTCAATTTGTTTCTAAGAGGTTGGAGGAAATTACTTGCTTCACACGAAGCTAAAGAATTTTTTTATTTTCCGTCATTCTCAGCTTGCCTAAATCCATTTCCATAAAAAAGCTTTAGGATCTCTGTAAAGATCATGCACAGGGGCAGTTTAAGTGCACCTTGAATGGAGGCTTTTCATTTTATAGGATTTCAGTTTTTTGTTTTAGAAACATATTTTATAAAGACAAGCCAGACCTACCACAGTTTCCTTCAAGAAAGGCTTAGAAGGGCCAAAAAAAAAAAAAAATCATCATTTGTTGCCTTAAATTGCTCCAAGGACAAGAGTATTTGGTTCACTCATGTATGATCTGCTGGAAATGGTGTTTTGTCAAAGGCTTGGAAGACTTGTCTTGGTTAGCGTCTCCAGGCGAAGAGAATACCACAGCTGTCCGTGTTATCAGATATAAATGAATAGCCGTAGTTCCCAATTGAAACATGTCTTGGTAAGCTTTAGGGTCATTACTTTGAGTTAGACCCAAAAAAAGGGGAATTTTGACTGAAAGTCATATCTCAAAAGGAAATTTAAGGTTACAGCATCGGTGCGGCTTTTGCAGGGCGTGTGTGGCGAAGGGGGACGACCCATCACGCCGACTGATTTACAGCACCATGCTATTTTCTGTTGACAGAGCTGACTGCCATGTTTCCAGCAGCTACACCTACAGTGAACAGACTGGGCAGAAACCAGTACATCTGATATAAAGAAATATGTTTTTCTGATTTGACAATATTTCGACATGTTGACAAAATCCTGCGGGTAATTTACCGTCCGCTGTACGTCGTTAAAGGGAAGTACAGTGGTGGTGAGGTTGCACATAATGGGGATGAAGAAAAATATCTGAACTCGAAAACACAACCAAAATTCTGGCTGCAGTCACAAGTTTGATGTTTCAGCATGTCATACTCTGAATTAAAGTGCTTTCGTTTCTTAGGAGAGAAGTAACAGAAGCAGATTTTCATTCACAAGAGACTATAAAAGTGAATACAAATATGGGTTTTTTACTGAATCTGTTTTCACATGATTACTAAAAAAAAGGAAACGAACAGAAACACATATGAAATATTACTTAAACAATTTCAAACTATCTGCCTCATTAGTAAAAAAAACAAACTTCCCAAACTCCTTTAAATCATTTAAGGTTTTTGGTTTGAGATAAAATTCCCCATTTGAATTGTCTAGACTTTTAGCTGAAATAAGCCACATATAGTTCAATATAATAGATTCAGCCTTTCTTCTTTCTATAATGCATTCACACCTTTCTTCTTAAGTAGACAGATAATTCAGATGAAAACCTCCATTCAAGTGTAATTTACGGAAACGAGCAGGCTGGCGTGTAATGCAATTCAATCCCTCATAAAAATAACTCCAGGCCAACTCAACATCATTAATTAGAAAGATTCCGTCGCAGTCTAAGTGACAGAGATCATCATGAAACGGTTGTTCACAGTCACGTTTTCATAGAAAATGTGGCCTTGATTTTGAACGCTTAGCATTTGTAGCCGCTGCCACTACACACCCCTCAATCAGATCAGCAAACATCCAACAGTGAATTAGTTTTTATTTGTGAGGAGCTTTGGTTGAAACCTGTCTGTTAAAACAGCAAAACCTTAGTTTTGTATATCTGGACCTGTACTTGAGTATGACTGCATTATTAAACTTCATGCATTTTTTATCTGTACACTGGCACCCGGGGCCATCTCATCTTTTCATTACGAGTCCAACTAAATGGCACTCAGACTTTCTAGCCAAGATTTTCCTCAGAAGAACTACTCCCACTATTCACTGTTGACAGTTGTCAACAGTTGCCGAAATAAAATATTAATCTGTACAAATGTATAATACCGTACTTTTTAAAGGTAAAGCCACTTGATTGGATTTGATTATTGTTTGATCAGTGACTAGTGACTTACGAGTTCTCTCAACTACCTATAACCTTTCTCAGATGAACGACCTACTTACACCCCTAAATGCTCCAATATTTAAACTCGAAATGCAGCAACAGCATCCCTGGTGCTCTGTGCATCACAGGATGAACTCAAGCGTGGTATTGATTTGCAACTGGAAACTCAGCAATGGCAAGAGGTCTTTTTTTCTTGTTAGTTTAAAGCATTTTCATTTTCACTGAGGTAGTGTCATCAGTCTGGGACAAGTAGGCCAGGAAACGGTCAAATTTGACCTCAAAGGAGGTTTCATTTTTTACCTGACCTGAACAGACGGAATTGACAGAGGGATTGATTAGGGAGAGTTATTTGTGTCTAACCCCCGTTAAGTTTTGAGGTGTAGCTTCTCATGTGGACATGTGAAGTGGTCGTACCTTCACAAACAGAGATGAGCTCTGGTTAAGTTGTAGTTCTGGGAGTGTCCTTCTGTTTCCTGACGTCCTGTTTCCATCACAATAATGGGGAGTTGTTTGTAAAAGCCATTCTTGCTTTGCTCAATTTTTGAATCTATAGTGTGCAGCATGTAGCACTTAGCTTTTCATTGACAATAAATGGGCAGATGCTGCAAGCCTAGACTTTTGTAGCTTTAAGCGTGAACGCAGATTATTCTTATTTGAGATGGATGGGAAGGTAGTTTGGAAATTGCCATCACTTAACTTCCTTATAATCTAAACTGAAGACTGAGAATCTTCCTATTGGTTTGTATGTCACTTTTATTTTATCTGGTTCTAATTCTAAACCAAGTTTCAATTCCCATTCCTAGTCTTATGATTACAGCCCAAAATAATCTGGTGATATAATGAAGCACATGTTTATGTAATTCGCCAGCTGAAAAGGGGAATACAGAAGTCTACACCTCTACAAAACACATGCAGCACATTAATAGAGCAGTATTAGCTTTTGAATCCGTCTGTGTCTGTGCACACAGACGGTGCTGAGTTCGCTCTGGTTTTTCAGATGTTTCACAGAGTGATGCCTCTCACCTTTACACAGTCTTTATTTTACACACAGCAGAACCAAAACCTGTTCCTCCACCAACAAAGAGCCCACATCCAAAAACAGTAACTGCTGATGTGAGGTGATTTTTGACTTTTTAAATGCAAATAGTTAGCACCAGAATAAAAATCAGTGTTTTCAATGAGCCTAGCTAACAAGAATAAAAGAAGCCAAACAGTCCAATGTGTAATATTTGCACACAAATTAATGGGACTGACACAAATGAAGTGAAGTGAGCTCTGTAAAGTCACTGTATGTTTAAATTTGCATTAATTTGTCATTATATGCAGAATCTTATAGAGTGCATATAAACAATAAGCAGCTACAGCCCCCAACTGTGAGTTACATGAATAACCGCTTTTTAGGTAAACAATGTATAGCCACTTCTACAAATACAGTGTTTTATCCAGAATAAGTGCGATTGAGTCTGACATTTGCACAAGCAGAACTGGCTAAAAACCCGCTGTTCACTGTTTTACAGACTGGCATTTTCTCCCTCTCCATCTGTCTGACAGTTCAATTTCCTGTGCAAACTTTTAATTTTAGCATCCTTCCCATACTCTATCTAGAATTTAGATCTTACAAGGTCATCCCAGCATACAGAAGCAAAGAGCCGCTGTGATGATATTCATCTGCAATGTCATTTCTTATAATGCTATTGTGCCACGGCGCACCCCGGGCAGAACAAAGCTCGTTTGCTCGTTTTAACTGTGTTCTCATCAAAGAGCCCGTGGACATTTAACAGCTACTGCTAAGAACTGACAGCACCGCTACGCAAAACATACAGTATTCAATAAATAAAAGCCAGAAACCTCGTCCTAAAAAACACTGGCAGTCCCAAAGGGCCACTTCTTATCCACAACGGTGGAGACAGAGGTGTGACAACAAGGGAGAAACTTGTTTTGCGATGCTTTTTTAAATGAAATACTTCAGGAGCACTGGCGTACAATAACACTGAGGTGAGATACTGTACAAATGCAACTTATCGAATATTGCAAAACCCGTCCGTGGACCGAGGAAGCTGGAAAAAACTTAGCAATGCTGCACACAAACGTCCACACAAACACACAGAAACAGAACTTGTGTTTTATTGATTGAGGAATGTGCTTAAAGTAATTGCCTAAGGTCAATCTAGCCAGATAAACTGTTTTCTTGCTTCATTAAAAGAAACCGCAACTTCTCTCTCAGACATTCAATGTGAGTTATTGACTTCCAGTCCCATGACATTTTGATACAAAAGCAAAGTCCTACAGATTTTAGATAAACTGATTGTGTTAGCTGCCCTTTGTCTAGTAAAAAATGTCTTTATCTGACTTACTCCCTTTTGTTTTTGCCACTCAATTTCTATAAATATATTTATTTTCAAACAACAAGAATTGATTCAATTCAAACCTTGGAATACAGTAATTTTTTTTTTTTTTAGATCAGTGATGAGTAGCAACTGCTAGGTAGGCCTATTTCTGTGCATGTGGGTTGTTATACTGCTGGAAAACATTTTTACATATTATTTCGATTCAGGATGCATAAATGTGAAAAGCTGCACTGCATTAACAATAAACTATAACATAATTTTAGGACTATTAAAAGCGGGGATGTGAATTACTACTATCATTATACCATTCAACTCAAGAAAGTCTTTAGCCTCAAGTTGATTTTCCATGGATGTAGAAATAAATGGAAAACAGCGGCTGCCCTTAACTTAACATAAATTCAATCATTTAAGACACTATAATATACAGTAGTTAACGATAATGTAAAGATGTGACGTTTTTGAATCTTATTCAGATCTGTTAACACATAGCAAGGGAACATGTTCACATAATGTTTTTAACCAAGCCATTCATCACCAAAAACGCTATTCTATAGGCATAGCCACTTCATCTTAAAAGTTTTTTCCCATATTATCCACATGCCGTCACTTCGTCAATCCATGCCATAATTGATACACCGCAGATCTCTTGTTTCTTTCTCATCGATAATTACACAGCCACTGCACAGGCTTTTCACAATGAATGACGTGACGATGCAGTGCTATCAGCCTGACATCAGCTCATCTGTGTGCTCTGTTGAGTTTGACGCGCATGTTACTGGACTAGTTTGATCAGCGGACAGATCCCAGTTGTGCAGAGGACTCAAAGCGTCTGCACATTATCATCAGACACTCTGTTAATAATAATAATAATAATAATAATGAATAAGGCTGAAGAAGTGTCTACCTCGTCCCTACGTCTAACTGAGAAAAGTTCTAAGGAAATATACTCCTGATAATGAAGATATTTGCATATACATGCTTTGATACTAGCATCTTCCCTTGCACGCTTTAAATATTTTTGTAATAGAAATGTAACTAGTATGAGTAAAACTTGTTGCATTACACAGAAATACAGGGATATTAAATTATATTTCATAAGCTTTAAGAGGTTAATGTGAATAAAAGTCAACATTGTGCAAAGTATTGCCAGTTTTGAAGCTTTCCTAATGCCTGTGCATCGTAATGTAAATTGTTGTTAGGTTAGGTGTTTCTGATTTTGGAAGTCTTCAACTTTATGCAAACATAATCTACAGGATACAAGCCAGCGCTAGTTTTTCTGTGATTTAAATATTGGACTCAGATGCTTTAGTTGCCATGTAGGTTTGAATCTTACAGTCTAAAATCGGCCAAAGCTAAAAACATTCAACAGCTGTTCTGCAAATGCACAAGAAGCAGGAAATGAAAGTGGATGTGACATAAAAGGGACTTGAGCAGTTCTAGAAAGCGATGTCCTAGTCGAATATTTATTCATGGATCCGCCAGAGATCTGCTCAAGTCTGTGGGACGGCATTAGAAATCAAATACAGCGCTAAATATTCATTACCACTACTGACATCACCACATTCGTTAGAAAGTGGAGCACCTTCCCAGTCTATTGTGCGACATACACAAATACTGTAGGGTCCGGCTATACATTGAGCCATCAACTACATCTTCATACAGAGCAAGATTCATCCCATCCTCAGAGAAAGGCCTGTCTATGAAAAAAGAATCCTTAAAAACTCCATATGTAAGTTGTTTCTTTGTATTCCATAATACAATTTAGTGATAGAACTCAACTAATGTACTGACATGATTTGATTCTAAAGAAAAAGAGAATATCATACAGTAGCTACAATGTTTTCGATCACAAAAACGTCAATCTTATTAATGCACTGGGGCAATTGGATACACAGGCTAAAAGCCCAGATGTGAGCCATCCGAAGACGTCAAACGGAAACATCTAAATCTAATTTTCTGGCTTGTGTTTTTATAGAATTCATCTCTCGCATTTGTACATTCAAATTAATTCACACTAAATAAACCTGCCAAGAATTTGCACTGTTTGACTCACCATCTTGTTTCAGAGACAGAAATTAAGCCTATTAAGAGTGTAAGTTTTTTTTTGAATGCTTTGTTCAAAGCCTGAAATCAAACTACTTAATCACTGCACAAATCCTTCGACTCCCCACAACAGTCTTCTAATGTGTAGCATGCAATTGCAGATTTAGACTAAAATACCTTCTCCTGTGGTAGCAGTTTGGAAACTGAGCTCTTTCCACTGAGCCAACTTAATAAAATACTATTTTAGTCCAATACAATTAACTCTGACGACAATATAAAAAAACCAATAATACCACGTAGATTCAAATGTCAACTGATTTGACAGCAGGAAACTCAGGTTTTCTGTTTTTCACTAGATTTTATCCAACTTGAACCGATGGTTTCCACGGGGCATCTCTGCTGCTCCCTGAAATCCAGACTCAACCAGTCTGCTCAGCAACCCAATTAGCAAACATGGTGCTCAACAACTTCATCATTTATATCTGCGCACCCCTATGTGCTGGCGTCCACGATAACCCGGTGTTGGTATTAGCATCCAGTCATATCTAGCCCCTGTGATGAAAGCAGATGTGTACACATTAGTAAGAGCATCCCTTTAGGAGATCTCATTAAACTGCTGGATCGCAGCAGTGTCCAATCAACACTATCCACGGAGAATCCGGAGGAATACATTTTTATTATCATACTGTAGCATGGCTGCATATTTCAAACAGTCCTTTCACAATATCTTGCCTTATCGCTGTTCTCAATAGCATAACATAAATAGGAAACCTGATTATAATAATCCAAGGTCAAGAGTGGAGGGGTAGATAGGTGAGATCAGGAGAAACAGCACACGGTGAACTCGTGAACTAACATGCTTCTTTCACCGTTTACTAAAAAAAAAAAAAAAAAAAATCTGCAGTTCAAACGTTACATAGCTTGTATGTTTGAAGAATTTTAAGATGCCGCTGGCACATCTGGGACAGTGCACCTACCGTGCCGTGACACTATTGCCAGATTCAATCTACAATATGCTGATTCTATCATAATAAAGAAAATTGGCTCAATCCCCAAGGAGAGGGGCCCTAATAGAAAATAATTCTGCCCTTGAAACACTCTCGGCCTGGCCTTGATTAGATGATGCTATCTTTGTTTAGACTTGAGCATCTGGGGCAGGACCATGTGTTCATATATTTAATTAAAATACCATTGCTTGCACTGACAAAGGGTACTTATCTCATCAAAGTGTTCACCCTGGATTTTTTTCTCTTAATTCAAAAGATTATCTGCGTCGATTGGCCATAGAGGTGGGACGGATGGGGGCCATGGCGAGTATGGAATCTATTGGCTTGTCAGAGGACTGCTGTCCACCTTGACCGCATGCCAGACATCATCGCTGCACGCCATCTGGCTCGGAGGCAAAACTATTTTACCTTTATCGCCACAATTTTATCATTCATCTAGCGGTGTTTGAGAGTATAATTACAACGTTATTATTGTTGTCACAACCTAGCAACGACAAAATTTATATCACTGAGCCCTCGATGACCTTTGTGTGTCAACACGCTTCATTTGCTACCGATACGCTTTTAGCGTGTAACTCAAACTGTGGGAAACGTGCCAAAAATAGTACTTTTAAAAAAATTGGGATTTATTCCGAGCGCTGTTGCTTTATTTTGTTCTGTAAATGACTAGGAAGTGTTGCCATTTACTTTGAACTTTTACCTGAGCTCTATTTGCAGGATTTCTACAATGAGTTAATTATTCTACAAGAGAATGTATAGAAAATAAAACATCTTCTTAAGAACATCTGTCATTTTACAAGTGAAAATGAATAACTTGATTGTTCATCACTTTGCGGGTTTTCTTTCTTATCTAACAAATGAAATATCCCTTATTTCTGCACTGTTTGTCAGCCAAAACAAGTTATTTGAAAAGATCATCATTTGAAAGGTTTTTCTGTTTCATAACAATAAAGAGTGGAAAATTCACTGTTTTATCAAGCAAACGAACGTCAGGAAATTACACTAATTAATGATAAATAAAGTTATGTTCAGTAATAGTTTCTAAGTAAGGGAACTGCTTCTAAAAATGTACAGTACAGTAGGTCTGAGAAAAGCGCATAAATTATATTCCTTATCACAACTCAAAGGTCTGTAATTCAATCCATGATGTAATTCCGTTCGTGGAGGGTAACCCGCTGCGACTTCTCAGCTAATGCTCAGACTGGCTGTAAACAAGACTCCTGTTGTAGTGACCTGAGAGCTTTCAGACCGCTGAGACCATACCAAGAACTGTATCATAGACTACTCAGTCTGGTTATGTATAATACGCTGCACTTTGTGACCTGCTGTAACACACAAAAATTCCCCGGACATCCATTACCGCTTCTCCCAGCCTGCGTGCTCGTTCTCCTGTGGCCTGAGCACTGAAAATTATCTTCCAAATTAACTCACAGAGGATTCTTGTGAATGTCACATAACCTGTTTGCCTGTGGCATGAGGGGACTGTTTGCTTGTCCCGGGTGAGTAAGTGTTATGATTCTGACAGACATTAAAGGGGTACGGGGGGTTTCGCTGCTTATCCCCACTGTCATAAAGCAAGGATGTGATGGGACTCGGCGACATGTATTTACGAGCGTCCAAAAGCGACAAGGGCGGCTGGGAGTGAGTAAAGGACACACAGCAATATATGAAAGAAATATAAGCAACGTGTTATTATTATTAATATATGTAAAGACCTAAAAGGGACAGAGAGAGACACTTTACAACACTTTCATTTAAGTGACGTAATTAGTGGCATTTCTAAATGTTTATATATTGAAGTTATGATTAGTCCATGAATGTAACAATTATATGATCAATTATATAATCAAGTTATGGTTAAGGTAATGTCAGCTCCACATATGGGAATATTTCTGCTTTTACTACTGTTGCATGAAAGTTATATGAATATCCTATCAGTTTCTGATGGACAAACTTAGCAATAAAAAGTGTCACATAAAATATATGTGACCAACGTTTTTTAATTGTTTCTTTCACAGTTCTGACACAATTTGGCCACAAATGATTCAGCCCTATTTAGACCTCTGTTAGCTGCCCCTCATTCCTAATGAAACTCAAATGTCAGAGCACTCGTCCGCAGCTACAAGTGATTAAAATCATTTCCCCTAATGCAGATGTGATTTTCATAATTATTATAATGTCACTTTAAATCTACCATTTTAATAAGGGGTCACGACCTAAACACGACTGGACTAAAACAAGACTACCAACAAAAACACATACATAAAAACAAACAGGAACAAATGCATTTACAAGCTGCTGCCAAACAAAAAATCTTGACAATTTTAACGTTTATCTAAATCATCCTGGACAATAAATACATCTAAATGCATTATTAGCTCAACAGTTTAAAAATACACAGCCTTATTCGGTGTAAGTAGCTAGCCTACCTTAAGACGCTAACACAAAGCTAACTATAAAAATAATCTCACCTTAGTATGTTGTCAAGGCAGCAACGTCTTGAAATGAGGTTTATAATTTTTTTAAAAAGTCTTTAAATTCTCTTCTTTTTATTCTACACAGTTATCTACGCGGACACTAAATGCTTTGCTAATGCTAACATTTGCTAAAGCTACCATTGTCAGCTAGCGATAGCTTCGTTACTTATCTTGATGTATTTCCAAATCTCTGACAACTTCTCCTCCATGTCGTCCAGTCCTTTGTTTTATGCGTCTGTGTTCCTTTCCCAGGTTAACTCCATGAACCTGTAAGAAACTCGATTCCAAACTCTTGACAAATCCTAGTTTAATCAACATTTTTAAACTTGACTAACCAACAGCGGGAAAAAGAAAAAAAAAAAACTAACCCACGATGCATCACTCCATAAACTCCAGCTTCTTACTGATCATCTTTAATTTGGATATAATAACAAAAACAGTAAAGCAACACAGAAACCTGTAATTTCCCTTTTGCTTCGTAACAAATAAGCGATTGGGTCTATTCTTGTAATATATTTATCATTAGGCTGTGGAAAGAAAAAACTATTTAGATTGTATGTATTATGAGTTTGATCATATTTTACTGACAGACATACTGACTTCTCACTTGATGAATCCCAGTTGATGCCAAGCCCTCAGTCCTACACGTCTGTCCACATGGGCCTTGCTCATGTTAACCCACTAAAAGTTGAAACTTCCAAAACTAATTTGTTTCGCTTAGATAATAATATTGTCGTTCGTTTTATTCCTTTCACCGGGAACGTTAAGTTGCACTGCTGCCTAGCTTTTAATATCTGCAGCAGTAATGCAGCCACAGCTCAAAGCCTTAAACACTTAAGGTCCCAAAGTGGCGAGCATTGACAACGGCCTCACCTCCACCCCCGTCTTAAACCAACGTTATCTTGGCTAAAAAAAGCCAGAGAGGTATTTTCTTTTATGTGCAGAGGCTGTCAAGTTCTCCCAACACACAAAGCTGGAGATGACATTGATTCACCTTTCATTTGGAATATGGCCAGACATTCAGCCATTGATTTTTCACTATGGGGCAAGATATGAAATGTGCCATTTCATAAATCACATCCGAGGTGCTCGTACACTGTTGTTCACGTGGCACGCGGACGCTCCCCCGGCCATATTCTTCTGCTCGCACACATGCCGGCTGATGTCTCGGAGAACTGGAGATTGGCTGGAGAAGGAACGGGGGGGGGGGAAACTAGACATTGCCCTTAACTGTCACCAACAAGGATATCTCCACTCACATGGGCTGTCGGACGAAAGAGCTCGCCAGCGAGAGCTTCATCGGGGGGCTTGAGATGTGTAGTTCCATTACGGAAGACATTTAAAGACTAAATAAAGGTGCTTTTGTCAAACATTTTCATCCTGAAAAGCAGTCTGTGAATCACATACAGCATATACCACGCTTCAAATATTATTTAATCCATAAAATCATCTTAAGACTGGGGCAAATGTCCCAAAATATTATATTCTAAATACTTTGTGTATTATGGGCTTCAAACTGCTCTACTTTAAGACCACTGAGCACATATCAACACTTGCCTTGTGGTTAGGGAGGTAAGCGGAAAACCTTTAGCAATTAAGGATTTCAATCTGACGATTTAGCAGGTAAAATCAATAGACACTTATACTGGTCAAAAAATATTCTCACGTGGCCAAGCACCATGAGTTCAGGATAATTAATTCAACTTCAAAACAGTGTGTGTGCCCTTTTACGTGCCAGTAAACATCTGTATGAACTAGACCAGCGAGAAGTGAGCTGCAGTGCTTCTTACTCACCGAGGCAATTTCTGCCAAGCAAGCATGTTCCTGGGCAGCGTCAGGGCCCAGGGTGGCCTATGAGCTTGCATAACAACTCATTAATAAAGTGGATAGGAGGCAGAGTCACATCTTCAGCACATAGCATGAACTCACCCGGGTTTGCAAATGCCACTCACCGTGATGGAGCGCTGACGGCCAGAGCACTTTCTGTCCACCGAAGTCATTTCTCTAAGTAAAGATCCACGCTTAAGCATATGGGCAAGAAAAAAAAAAATAAAAAAACGCAGCTCGAGCTCAGCCCTCCCTGCATCTTTTTGATGCGAGATCCAGACTGTAATAAGAGGAGTCACACTTTTTTTTCCCCCACCATGACTCAGCCATCAATCACAGCACCAGCTCTGTGAAAACTGGCTGAATCTTCTTTTTCTTTCTTGCAGCACTTGACATGCAGAACAATAAAAATACAGTGAGCAAATATGGTCAGAGACAACTATAAAAAAATCTACAACTGCTTATTACACAGTAAGCCTATTACAATGAAAATTAGTCTAATGGAAAAAACTAATAGTATATAAATAATCTAGAAAACTAGAGTAGCCTTAATAGCTTTTTTCTACAGCACGTTGTGCCAATCACTTGGGCCTGAAATTAAGTGTATATATTTATTCAGAATTTTATTCAGTGCCTTACTGGTTTGCAGAAGGTCTCACTGCTCCAACCAGTCTAACTCTATGAGCTACAAACAAGCTCAATCGGAGCTTTTCCCCCTGCCCAGCTCAAAACAGCCGGGACGGAGCAAAGGAATGCTTGATGAAGAAAGTCAAACATTTAACAAGCCTAAATCCCAGATATTTTTCTCCAGAGTTGCTTGACTAGGCAAGTAAATATTCATCTTACACTTATCAGATGGGCAGGAACACCCCCAAGGGGGATGCTCATGTTGCTCTCTGTCTGCTGGAAGTTTAAATCGACATGCTTTAAAAAATTGATAAGCTGACAGACTTTAGGAAATTTTTTTCTCTGTCCCCCTGCGGTCAAACATCGCCTAAAACTGCTTTGAAATGTAGCGATTTAGCAAACGTCACGTCAAACAGTCAAATTAAAAACCATATGTGCATAAAGTGTGCTGTGTAATACAGAGCGACAAATAGAATGACTAGTGACTTGTTTAGTTCCATAACTGAGTAGATGTTCACTAGCTATTCATTAATGGTTCTCTGTTTGTTGGAAATGTTCAAAAAGCTTATTAGATCCTGACAACACCATCTTGCTGCTGCTGAGTGTAACGTAACTGAACAGAAGGACGTAAAACCCAAACAATGAGCTGAAAGACACTAAAACAGTTCCTCTACAAGACACAATAAACATAGTATTTTAATCCACTATTATTATAAAGTGGAAACACTGATTGGTGCAGTGAAACAAATATTCTAGTGATGACCATCAGCACTTTGAGATTTAATGGCAGGAAACAATAAAACACTGACTGCAAGGCTAGATTTTGCCAGGTCCAAGGATGACATTTAAATGTGCAGTATCTGTACCAAAAAATAAATAAAAATCACTGGTTACACCAGCAATGATATTGAAATATTTATTACAGCTTATGAAAACACTGCTTCTATTGTAAAGCAGAGCATACAGAGCACATCCACTGTTGCTGGGCCAAATTCTTTTTGGCACTAAAATGAACAGAGGGCTAATGAGGGATATTAACATATAATAAAAAAAAAATGATCGTGATTGACCATCCCATAAATTCAAAGGTCCTTTGCTGTTCCAAAACCAAGACAAAACACCAGAACTTCTGTCATAGCTAAGTAATAAATCTTAATCAGCAATTTATTTGTTGGCAAACAAATAAAGTGTCACTGTTACAACCAAAAGTAGTAATGTGGTCATTCAACGTGGAAACCAATACAAAAAGGAATAAATAAGAAGCCATAATCATAGCCAATAATAAAAAAAAAACGTATCTGTGCCACTAAACCTACTCCCATCCCCCATTTTATTATTGTTTATTTAAACAAATAAATAAATATATTTTCTCCTCGAGGAAGAACACAAAACACTTCCAGTTTTTTTCATTCCAAAAGCTCTTTTCTCTAATAAGTAAAAGCCATTTTCTTTATTTTGTACAAGTGCCTAGTGCTCATCAATGTTCAATTTGTTCTCTTTCTGAGAAGCACAAGCGTTTTCTGAATGCCAATAGAAATGTAGAATGCACTATGAACCTTTCTGAGGGACACCTCATGATTAACTGGGACCGACTGTCTCCTCGGCAATCTGTGATTTAGAGCTCTGCTATCTACACTGTAAAAAAAAAAGGAGAAGTAAAAATTAAAAAAACAGAAAAAGAAATCAAACGAAAACTGAAAATAGACCTGAAAACAAAGGTGAATACATTGCACAAAAATGCCTGCACGATAAGTTTTGTTTTATTTTTTGTGTTATTTTTGTTTCTATTTAGATGGTCATTTCTCGGAAAGTGATAAAAGAGGAAAAGAAACAAAAGCAGACTGGTACCAGAAACCCAGAAAGTCCAGCACAACAGAACAAAATTCATCCTAACCACTACATTTACAGAGACAAACGGTTTTCTTGGAACAAAAAAAGCATACTATTATGTGCAATGCTAGTTATCTGTACAATTACATAGAAATATCTCATTACTATCTTATTAGTTTTTTCTCCCTCTTTTAACAACTGTTATTACATTAAAATGAAAGGAAAAAAAAGAACAGCTATGCTTGAAAGCATACGATCAATTCCTTCACGGTATTTGTTCAAAATGTGTGTGTGTTTGTCTTTTTTCCATTGAAGGGACACTTCAGCAAACAAAATGTGCTGCAACTCACCAAAGAGGAAGAAAATCTTTCAAAAAGTCAATATAGATACAGAAGTATAATAAAATAGTCCTTTTTTTAAATTTCCCATTTAATCCGGTGAAGTCTATAGTTTAGACTTGTACAGTTTGGGGCGCTGCAGTTCCTTTTGACTGTCAGACTCTATCTCTGAGACCGAAAAATCTTGCGTGAGTCTCTTTTTCGCATTGAGACAAAACACCGCAAACCACACGGGGTTTGGGAGGAGGGGGGGGGGACACAACATCAACAGATTCCCGCAATGTCTAATTAAACATAGTCACACATTAGCCCCCATACTCGGCAATTATCATCCTGTTTGTGGCCAGTAACAGCGAGAGTACAGTTATTTGCTCTGCCTCAGTCTTCGGGACACAGAATAAAAAGAAAGGCTACCACTGCCAACGACTGATGGAACATGGCGACACGGGGAGGAGAAGAGGACTACGGTAATAGGAGTGACACAGGTGGGATGGAGTTTGGGCCTATAGGCTGGTGACCAGGTGCGAGGGCTCCTGGTGGGCCTCCTCTGGAGATAGATCCTCTTTGTTCGGGGGGACGATGAAGCCATCGCTGCTGCCCCGCCCTAGCTGGTAGTAGGAGTGCAGCTGGTGGAGGTGGTTGCGCGAGCCCAAGTTGGGCATGCTCTTGTAGTAAACGTCGTCCGAGCTGGCCTCTGGGCTCTTTGCATCCCCGGCATCCTTGGAGCCATCAGCAGATTCTGCAGATACATCCGGCAGGCCGGGCAGCATCGGCATGCTGGTGTACAGGGAGTCTCTCTGGTGGTTGTGGGTGGGGGACGAGCCCTCGTCCTCGGTGTGCTCGTTAGTGAGTAAGGGAAAGAAACTTTCACTGTTTTCCTGGGGGATCCTCCTTCGGGACGTGGAGGAAGTGGTGTTGGATGTGAAAGGGTGGTGGGGCAGCGGAAGGGGTGGCGGCACTGACTGGTGGAGGTGATTGTGAAGGTTGTCCACCGCCTGCAGAGACGGGGGCGGTCTCTGGGGCAACAGCGGGGCATTAGACTCCTCACGGATTAACTCCAGGCCCAGGCCTTCGTCGTGGTGTGGACCAAAGGTGGAGTGGTCATCCAGGCTCAGCGCGACATTCATGCCCATCCCAACTTTCATGCCCATCCCATATCCGCTGTCCTTGCCGCCGTTGCTAACGTTATTGACCAACTTATTCATGAGGTTCCGGTTTTGTTCGGAGGAGCGCTCATGGGAATTGTTGAGGTAGGAGGGAATATAATTGGAGGTGAGCTCTTTCAGGATCTTCTTTTCCAGGGTGGTCTCCTTGTGGTTGTAGCCCCGATCAATGATCTGGACACAGTCACTCATGTACTCGGCGCTGGCGATGCTGTAGCTGTTGCCATGGTTACCATTCAGTGGTAGAGTATCCATGACACTTGTATCCCGGGCATTGTTCAGGATTCCCTCTGGAATGACAAACACGGATCGGGGTTTTTTGGGGGGGGGGGGGAGTGGGGAAATGGACAAGTGAAAAGGTGAACTCAAACAGGAAATAACTGCTACAGCTACACATCCGCCATTTTTAACAGAACTATTTAGACCCGTCACCCCTTTAGCCCTTTTATTTTGAAATATGTCCGGATTCTGAGGCACTCTGAATGACAGACACAATTCTATAGAGAGGAAACGAAGACACACTAATTTGAGTATCACACACACTTACCTTGTTACACAAAAAAACACCTAATCTAACGGTATTTTCGTTAAACTTCAGCAGTTTTTCTGTGGCAGTGGTGAAAACACTGATATATGTACGACACACCAACTCAAAACAAGAGCACAGCACGAAACCACAAAGCACGTGCACCGAGCATGCGAGGACAAATAAATTCATACGTACAGAAACAGCCGTGCATTTCACAAGTCACAACACGAACACAAACCAGAGTGTCAGCTGTAAATTTGGACCCCGGCCATATTGTCCCACATGAGCAGTGTAATATTGGAAAAACCTTATTTATCTGCTTCATCCATGTGAACGCGAGTAGTCCTCACTCTAAAGGGTTCAAATCTTATTAATTTGAGTTAAGTCCATGCTATCAACATCAAAGCACATTTTTGACGATAATTCAAACTACCTCAGACAAGGCCATCCAGCTTGTTAAAAGCGTCAAGCACACAATATGACCTCTTAAAAATTTGACAAGAAGCATTTCTGAGACCTTCAAGAGATGTATTGGCTTGATCAAAGTGAATAGTAATAAAAAAAAAAAAACTAAACACAAAGGCACGGCTCTTCAATATTCCGACTACGGATCAATGTATATCGACGGGCCTTATAAAATAAGGTGAGTCTCAATGTTGACTGTGATTGGATTTGCCTTTTTGTAATGTGCTATGAAATGGGACAATGGTTATTTGTCTGTCACATCAGCTAGTGCACACGTACAGTGAGCAGGGGATTTCAGGTACCGACTTAAAGAGATTTTTACACAACTATTTGTACTGGTGAAGGCCTTTGTCATCAAAGAATGCTATTACTTCCAAAGGGAATGGCAGTTTTTCCATTACCCCTTTGTCAGCATCGAGTGAAAAGAAAGTAAAGCCAAAGTCAATTACATTTGATAAGCAATGTTTAGTTTGACTCCCATACTTGTCTCTCTGTAGGGCTCTTTTAGGGACAGCATGAGGGAAAGGGAAGAAGAAAACACAATAAGCGTAACAGTGACAGGTAGAAAGAGAAATGTGCACACACACTATGCTGATGACGCATCAAGAAAGTGTTACTGGAATGCAGTAGTTCTATGTCACCATGCAAATCTACACAGAAACCAACACAAATCCATTAACAAATCTAGTGGAAAAAGTGTTTTTGCTGGAAGTTCTTGCAGAATCCTTCGGGAAAAACAAGGCAAAGGGACTCGAGTATCAAATGCACCAGTAAATCTATCGATGCATTTGCATTTTCATCGCGCGAGATATTTCTTTTACATCTACGGCAGTGTAAGTGAATTACAGTCCTCTGTCGAGCGCTCCGATGCAGCACTTGTGTTGCATACATAAATTATCCGCTGATCAAAGCTTACAAAGGTTTCTCAGTCTTACGGTCTCAAAAAGTTACAACAATTTCATGTTGACTGCTGAGAGTTGGAATGAAATAACAGCTCTGGAGAGACAAAAGCAGTATTCCAGCAGTAGGACTGATCCCAGCTACTTGGTGGATCAGAGATGGTTTCTAACGCTCAGAACTAACATTTGCATTGACAGCCAATGTATATGGAAAAAACGTTGACATAATGACACACATTCTGGATATATATAAATTAGCAGACGTTCATTTGAAGTTATAGCCTTTGTCAAATTATATGTTCATATTAAAATGCTCAATCCTGCTAATGGCCACCCTCGTGTTTGCTTTTTTTTGACTATTTATTTGCATGCGATAAAAACGATTTGCATTTTTAATTTCTGTTGTTTGACAATCCAACGGCAGCATAAAAAAGTAAAGGAATGCTAAAGCTAAAAACAGTGAGACAGAAGACATGGCACACAAGCTTCACTGACGACATTAGAGCACATAGAAAATAAACCACTGGGAATGTATCCGGCTTCCAGCGGGCGCTCGTTTTTTTGATCCTTTTTACAATATCTCTGTCGGCCAAACAGCCGTGAGTGAATATGAGTTATGTAACCGAATTGCGCGCCCTGACCACGAGCCAGGATACACCTCCAATGAAAGAAAAAAAAAAACCCACAGCAAAACAAACCTGCAGGATTTTTTTGACATAAAGCTACAGTTTGTTCAATGCTAACACACAACATCTAGAGCAGTGTTTTTAATTAAAGCAGCGTAAAATAATAATAATATTAAAAAAAAAAAACCCTCAAGGGTTGACATGTTACTTTTAACTCTCCAATTATGAAGACGCTTTCTGTTCCTGAGGAGGAACAAAGATGTGCAACATCACAGTTTCTCAAGGACCAGATATTGAAAAAAAAAAAATCAAAAAACACACACACACAAAAAAAAACACTGCCCTAGCTACAATGTTAAAAAATGAAAAGAAGCTGGCACACCTTGTGTGTTGTACATGCCCAGAGGGTTGTTATAGATTGCCGATTCCCCAAGCAATGTGTTATAGGGATTGTTAGTGCCATGAGGACGTAGGAGTGCATTAGGTATAAGATGGTTAGCCCCTGGAGCAGCCAGAAAGAGACAGAGTGAGACAGAAAAAAAAAAAACGAGTGGAGAGACAGAGGAGGGCAGGTGGGTAGATAAAGTGAGATCGAGACAGAGAGGAAGAAAGAGAACACATATATCAGTCAGGCAGATGCAGCAGAGCAATGACAGCCATTAACATCCAAATGATCACATGATCATTAATGTGAGAGGTTTTGCTACATGAAAGTGGCGGAGCTGAACCGACATGGCTTATGGGACCAATGGAAGCGTGTTAATTACGCCGTTAACGCCGGCAATTAAGTGTTTCGGAGCTCGACATTCAGGCGGCGCACAGACAGAGATTGCGGAGAAGCCGACACGGCTAACACAACACGGTACAGTTCTGGACTCAAACAGGACGGAACACACTCATCACGCAGGACGCCGTTCGATCGTTCAGGCTCAAATAATAAGCAAAAAAAAAAAAGTTTCCCCAAGCTGCTGCATTTGCCTTCGTTGGATTAATAGCGCCTGCACTGCTGGTTGGCGGCAGGCCTGTCACAAATCGGGATTTCGCCACGTGCTCGAGCCTAAAGTCAGAGCGACGACTTCCAGTATTTAAAGGTTGTCGTGCATAAAGATTAAACTTGAAGTCGAGATGCAGTCGCTGCCATTTCCGCTCAACGAGCTTCGCGCCCTGGAGAACGGTCAAACTGAGCGTGACTTACAGGACAAAACGGCTCGCGGGGCCACGTGTGAAATCCAGACCGACGACTGGCGCATCTACAGCTGATAAAGTGAGTGTTTCTACCTGCAACTAGTCGGTGAAGCTTTTGTTTATCCTCCCGAAATCAATGATGCATCAGTTCAAAAGGAAACGAGGCCTCACGCTAAACTGTCTGCTGTGTGCACCACTGGAAACTCCACAGTTGCAGTTATTATCGTTTGTGCCATCATAGTATAATTTCTCCTTTTCTCCAAAGTGTAAAGTTCTCGGGTCTCACTTCCTCTGCTGTTGCTGAAATACCACCTGAATGAAGTGGCGTGTGCTCTTTTTTTTTTTTTTTTAAAGTCAAGATGGTCATTACTTTGCTGCAGTGTTGCCTCGTTCGCACAAATAGCGGATGCTCATTTTCTATTTATGCCGCGCTTGTCCTCGGATGCTCATTGCCGGGATCGCGCCCGAATGACTCATCAGTTTCCAAACCTCGCACTACCACACCAAAGCAGCCTTCACAGTTTGAGCCCTGTGATTAGCTACAGATTCGAAGGCTGCAATCTTAAGCATGAATAGTGCCGATTCCCTGATGTTTGTTTTTCTCCACTGTTGATAAAAATAATTTATTTTCAAGTGTTTGAATACATTATGCGGAATATCAAGTATGCTTAAAATGTTTGTGACTCCCATTCATTTCCTGTTTACACGATTTTTTCCCCCCCTGTCAACATGATATGATGCTATTATTTTTATAGAATCCCAATTCAAGCCTGATACCGAGGATACACATGCTTGCAGACGCACTATGCCAGAGCGGGAAAACATCTTTTTACCTGAGCTACAAGTACGCAGCAATTAGATCCTCCGGCACGGAGTGTACTGTTGTTTTCTAATGCTCCGAATCTAGTACACCAACGGAAGGAGATTTTATTTTTTTCATCTTCCTCTCCTGCTCTGTCCATCATTTCCAAACTTTCTCTTGTACTTTTTGACAGTCTTGTAATTGCAGAAAATATTTCCTACGTTGGATGATTTGTAGTATAATTTTAAAATAATTACAGCGCCGCTGATTTATGCTCGTCTTTCAACATTTCGTGCTTTTTCTTTGAATGAATTAAGTGTTAATTGGACATATTATAGTTTTGCTTGAAAATCTGAATGTTGTTTTCTTAAAAAAAAAAAAAAAACAGTAATTTGCTCTTACTGCTTGCCCTAATTACAGCGTATTCCATAAACACCCACCCCCTTTTGAATTCTCCCACAACAGATCCCCCACTTATTGTGTCTGTTTGATAAATTGGACAATTTCCCACACCACGCTGATTGCGCAGCAATAATCCCGAACGCTGGGATAAATTGAACATGCAATGCTATCAAGATGATTGCACGAATCCCGCACGCTCTTGAGGGGAGTTCAGCGCGAGCCGAGCGAGGAGAAGCCGGCGTGCAGAGACATCGAAAAGGACAAATCGGCGAGAAATATTTACTCGTCGACACATAATTCCTTAATAGCGAGGCGGGGGCGTGGACAAGTGCTATTGTATTTGCGTCTGTTTCTGATGACACTTGAAATGGCAGAGCACGTTTCCTGGCGTGCTCGTGCTCCTGGGAGCCCGGTAAGAAAACAGAGCTGGAAAATAACATTGATAATTTCTACCTCTTTATTTCTCTGTGGGTCTTTTTATAGAAGACCCACGCAGGCCTTTTCTCCGTCCTCCCGACCTCGCGCTCCACCTCCCACTCTAGCTCAGCCTCTCCACAATGGATAAAAGCCGCGTCCGTTGTTGGTGCTAAGCCGAGTGCCTAATTATTGAGATCTTGACACTTCCTCCCTGTGTCGAACATTCATCCATCATTGTAACTATGCATTAGTGTCTGCACAAGCAGGTGCCCAGAGCGAATTTAGAGTGTGAACAGTGAGGAACTCGAGCCCTCCATCACGAGATGCGATGAGTGTGGAGAGTGTAAGGGAGCGATGCCAGCGAGGCCAGTATTTACTGCTTGATGTCAAACGCAGTCTGGGATCTTTTTTCCCGCGTAACCTCGGCAGACTCGGGAGCTAACTTTATTTACTGTGCCGCTGTCAAATGCATTATGGTAAAATACTTTTTATTAACGTGTTTCTGAGAGGGGATTCCTCCGAATTGATTTTTTGTAGGTTGTTATTCAGCACTTTTCCTGAGAGGACGCCCAGATTCAGTTTCAAGGCTTTTGCAGTCAGATGGCACAATGGGGTTTTTTTTTTTACCTCTTGATGGTAATGGTGGTGGTTAGGGGGGGAGGGGGGCGATAAAGACATAATTCACGTGCACTTCTCAAATGTAGCAAAACTAGAACTTTCCTAACAGGTCTGAGGAAGCGCATGATGTACCGTTGCGTCTTGAAAGTCATTTTTCTCTGTATACTCCCTTTAAATGACTAGACAGTAGAACTGATTTGTTGGTGCTTCAAAATAACAGATGTGATAAACAACTTTCTGTAGCAGTATGACACCAAGAAGGATTTTATCCTTTCAATCTCTGCCTTGTATTCACAATCACGTTCTCTTTCATCCGGGCAAAAACGTTGAGCGTTTCATGACTACTGACAGCAGTTCTGATGCCTTCGGATATTAAAAAGTGTCCTTCAGCGTTTGGCGATTAACTTGTTTTTTTTTATTCTCTTTAATTATTTCGAGTATTTGTGGCAAGCTATTGTGATTTTGTGTGATTTGCCTTGAATTGCAGGGTTAGGTTTGTGATTGAAAGGTTTACGTGTTAAAAAACCGATGATGTAAAGACACTGTGTTACATTAAGTGGAACGCAATTATACCTACAATAAAGCAAAATAGCGTAAAAGAAATGTCGTGCATTAGTCATGTAGTCTCTGCTGAGTCATTCAGTATTTGTTTGCAGGACCAAGTACCTCTGTTGAGTGATGCAGAGCTGTTGATGTCACCGGTCATAAAAGAGGATTCAGACTGTTTTCTGACTGTATCGTTCCACATCCGACGGATGCGGCTCTGCAGAGACAAAGAAGAAAAACGTCAGAACACGTCGGGATATTCGCTCTAAACACCAGTGGTTCTTCAGCTGCAGTATAAGACAAAACATGAAGCCAAAGAGAAATTATCATCTATACATACATACATCTTTACATTTTACATTATAAATGTTACTACATGTAGCAGAAAACTGACTTAGTAAAAAAGGATTGGCTTTTGGTTCTAGTATCTAAACCATGACGCATGTCAGCTGTGGGAATACACCAAGTAATCTCCAATTAAAGATGAGAACTCGTACTGGGATAAATGAAGTCAATAACCAAATCATCAGTCAGGCTCAGTGAATCAGTATCTCAGGCTAGAAAAGGCTCGATCCAAAATTGTTCATCCTGGTTAATTATGATGGGGTCCCACGGGTGGGCGCACGAGCCAAGGGTCTCGATATCCAACCACGCACATGAACACTCTCTATGCTTTGCCAGGGGGCTTGAGTTTAGGTGAGATCTGCGTGTCTTTGATAAGACTGTAAAAGACAACACATTTGTCGCCCATATTGTTGTTCTGCAAACACCCATGTCTGAGGTTTCGCCTTGTTGCCATTATCCGATAATTTCGCTGGTCCTGTCATCTACCCGTCGTCTCAGCTTAAGGATATTTAAACCACCTCACCGCTTAATCTGTCTGGTTTTACTGTGGCCACGTCTGTGTCCCTCAACAGAATTAACATTCTGTCGACGGTCGCCTCTGGGAATTTACGACTGGACGCCATCCTGTAAATCTATCGAATCAATAAGGTCGACAGCGGTCTTTTAATTAAATGAAGGTTGTTCATTTTCTGAATCAAACTGCCCAGTATTCCAATGTAATGAGGGATTATTAATAACGTTTCTCTTACTTGGAGGTTCTCCTCCAGATACAGAGGTTGAAATAATTAGGCTCCGCTGCTGTCACTGCGTCCTCAGATCTCGGCCATTACTGTAGGAAGTACGTTAACGCGGCATCACAGCCGATAGAAATCACGGCCATAACTCCCAAAATAAGAGCCATGATGAAACCTGAACAGCCTTTTAACTTAACCTGTCAAAATACTGTGTGACTCACTCCTGCAAACCCCCCCGATGCTGCACCGAAGCATCTTTACACTCTGACGTCGACTATATGCGAACTATAATAGATTTCAAAAATGGCAGCCTTATGAATGAAGCAAAGCGATGAAGAAATGCGGTTTAAGATTTGTTTTTCTGTCATTCTTTCACACGCCTCTGACAATCGTCAGCTTAATTAAATCATTGCCACTTTGCCATCACCGTTAACTATATTTGGAGCAAGCGTCGCAGCACCTCACCTAATCTGATCCTGAAATCCTCCACTGCAGAATGACATTCAGCCTGCAAACGTGTTTTTATTCATAAAAGCTTAATCCTCACACCATAACTAATGTGAAAATTGCCCGTGCACAAGTGTGATGGTCAATGGCGCTGCCTCAGACGGACACGTCGCTTTAGGCACTTACGTGTCAACCCGAGATCATCCCGTATATTCTACCAGACGCATATAGCCAGGCAGCTTTTCTCATCAACACATATCACATATCGTGTTCCCGATACTGGAGACACAGATGGGCTGGAAATGACGTTACTATTTCTCTTGCTTTTAGGACGTACAAGAACTTAAACCGGGCATCGGCGGTGGGTTAGCGCGCACTTTGCTGATTACACATTCATTTAGAAGCCTCGGAGTTAGCAATAAACAACCAGATCTTTCCGAGTGTTTCCATTCCTGCGTCGTCTGAGCACGGGGGTTAGAGCTATCTCGTCTAACCACTGTGTATAATTAAACGCTTTGATCTGTATGCAGAATCGAGCTTGTATTGTGGGTTGCCACCGCATGCTTGACTCTAAGGACTATTTATAATTGAACACTGCAAGGAAATCACACTCTTTGGAATATGGATATGATGTTCAATTATAGTGTATCATGGCAATTCATCCTATACTTCATGCCAATGTGGGAGGAATCCATTAACAATTTACTTTACAAGGAGACTTACCACTTAGAAACAAAATCCACATATCTTGGCAGAGACAGTCAAATCTGCATTTATGAGCGTGAGCAAATTCCTCACAAAGCTCGAGCCAATACTTGAGTCGGTGAGTCAGTGTTGCTGTACCGGTGTGCAGCCCGGAGCTGCTGCGGTGAAATGAATTGCAGACTTTATGTAGTTTGAAAATGTTTAGCTCAATAAGCGGGACATTTTCCTGCTATCGTTCCCAAACCAAGGGTATTTGTTGCACTCTCTCCAAATCTATCACACACACACACGTACAGCACTCTACAGAGCCACCTTTAAAGTCTCTGCGTATTTATTCTGTAGGGAGCTGCATTATTTAGGATAATGCACAGATTTTTTTTTTATTAAAGGAATGAGCCACTGGTTAACTGATTGAGCGTCTATTTGTAGAGGGAAAAAACACAGCGCAAATTAAAACAAAGACTGGATTAACACGATGCAACGTGAATTGTGTCTCGCCACCTGTGAACCTGTGGAGTAACGTCCTGGAGCACGAGAGGCGGTGCCTTTCCCAGACCCGATGGAGCTGTCCACACTTTTGCCGCTGCAGCAGTGAGTGCGCAGACATTTCCCGTACTCCTTACGCACCTGGTTGTCAGAAAAATACAAAGGTACAGATCTCAGGTCACTGGCACGTTGGCACACTTGCCGAAACATGGATGCCGTTTTACATTTGGCGTCACGCGTGAAGCTGAATCAAACCTTTTTTTGCAGGACACAGTGGAAGATGAAGATGAACATCCCCTGCAGGGAGTTGAAGATGGTGAACAGGTAGGCCATGACCACCGTGCTCTCGTTGACATACATCAGGCCAAAGGCCCAGGTCAGGCCCAGCAGACACAGCAAAGCAATGGCTCCAATCACCCATGATCTACAATACAGAGAAACAGGCAAGTTTGGTTCAAGCTCTTTTAAAAGCAGTTACTTAAACTATGGCAAAATACAATATTGGGATTTTTTTGTGAGAGGAAAAGGACATAAAACAAATGAAAAGGGTCACGAAATTGATGAAAGATCACAACAGTTTCAATCGTTTGCAGTTTCTGCTTCCGTCCTCGGTTTTCTTAGCTACTTGTCCCATTTCACACACTTTCACCTGATGCCTGTTTGAAAAGCCGTACACGATACAACTGCAGGTACACTGATGGAGGCCTGTAAAAACGGGTGTTAGATCTGTAGTAGGAAGTGCTGTAGGGATGAGCTTTTTTAAAGGTAGGACCAGGAGTTAGAATCTGCCCGGTGTAGAATAAGCTCTGTGACAAGTTTATGACATGTTTTGTTCAGCAAGATTAATCTGCACAGATGGACAACACGTTTATGAGCTGGTTTACTTCAGTGACCACAAGTAAAATCTTCTAACTCGACTCAGCGCATTTAGCTCTTCGGCAAAAACGTAGCTCCTCATCATGACCTGACAGAGCTAGTGATCACAAACTCAAGGAGCCTGTAAAGACAGACTATTGAGGTGATGAGTTTCTATGTCTGACACAGACCTTTCAGTCCGGTACTTGTTAGCGACTGCATTTCCAAAGATGTAAAAGCTAAAAAAAAAAAAAACACAACTCTTGACTCTGTGTTGGTTCAAGATCTTATTTCAGAATAAAACCCGTTCCAAAAAGCCCACAGACTTTAGCACGAGGCAACCGGAAGTGCAACAAATGTTGAATTCCAGGTTGGAGGATTCATTCCTACAGCACTTTATGACGGCAGTTTTCATTATTAGACTATTCACATGAGCACAGCACATGCTGGATTCCGTTTGAGGGTTGGGAGAAGTATCTCGTACACTCCTACTCATGCTGAAAAGGTTGAGATAAATACCCTTGAGATCACGAAGTCTATTAGGAATGAAGGGCTCTGTCTTTCCGAGGGCACAGAGAAGTGGCATTTCAGCATCGTTTTAGCAACTCCCTGCGTGCCGCAGTAGGCGAGACCGACTAAAGACGAATATTTTTGCCGTCTTCCCGCGGATGCGCTGACCTAGAATCACAATGGGTCATAAAGTTGGTTTACTATATGTGCTTAAACCAGGCTAGAAACAAAGCCCGTCGTTGTGACTGTGATAATTCCCTTCCTCCATTTCAATTAGCAACCCATTACTATTAATTCCTCGAATATTTCAAGCATTTACCTGCGTGGCTTTCATTTAATTTCTATTCTATTATTGAGCTCCCCAGCAATCTTCCCACATGCCCTTTACCAAGGGCGGCGGCAGGGAACCACTGCCTAACACTCGTGAAATCAGTCCCTTATATGCTCGTATGGATTGGATACGTACAGAGGGGGATATGATAAATGTGATTTCTGTATCCACAATAAAGTACTAATATTTCTATAGAGTGAACTGTGAAGATCCAGGTGCCATTTAAAAGTAATCTTGCTTGTCACATCTCTGGGTTATGTATATATAAGACAGGGGTGGCTGTGTGCACACTAATGCAGCCTTCAACATGACCGAGCACTGCACACTAAATCACGTTAATGATTCACGGAGGCGATGAGATGGATTTGGGTGCTGATTCCTTCATATGGGGGAGTAAATGAAAGATGGCATTATGGGAGAAGGAGCCCTTCAAATTTGGTCTTACTTGATCTCAGGTTCGTAATCCTGATAGCTGGGCAACATAGAAGCACAAAATAAATACATGAAATCGGCAGAAGCAAACCAAATCACATAACAAAGAGACGGAGTGATCCAAAATGTGTGGCCACAAATACAATGTACAAATTTAGACATTAAGAGGGGAACAATACACCGAGATGGGAGATTAAAGCTGCATTCACAGCGTCCACGTCCAAACATCAAGGATAGACATTCACAGGTTTTAGGAAGGGATTTGCTTGCGATTTACAGATGCTAACCATAATTATCTAGGTTCACAGAAGCATCTTCCTCCCCTAATAAACGCTGGCAGAGCTTCGCATTTAAGCTTTTATAAATGGACCAGGTGTGCGGCAAAATAAATGATTTATGAATTCACCAGGGCAACCATTAAACATCATTTTCCCAGGGCTGTCTTAATGACTTGGTGGGAGAGGTACTTCATCAAGGCGGCGGCCCCCGGATTTGGACACAGAAACAGAAAAGAGCGAAAATATTGTCCTCTAACTGGTTCTAACAGGATGCACGGTGGACGACACAAAGACGAGAGGTCATAAGAATGCATCCGGGAGGACAGGATATGAAGAGACGGCGTCTCGTATCGCACACCGCTCATCTTCCTCCGGAGTCATCAGATAAAAATATGAGGGAGAATTCGAGGGCTGCATGTTAGGAGCCTCGAGGCGAAACTTTTGAGACTGAATAACAGTCACCGAGAAGCATAACAGCTCACTTACAAATGAAGAGAGTGCATTTCAGTCGAGTATTATCCTGTCAGGGCTGCCGCATGCCTGAAGGCGACTAACACATTGTCACTTAAAGATGCTCTTCATATACTTGGCGTCATTAGTTTCAAAATATTTTGTGAATTATTCTAATTAAATGTGCATTTTTAGATTGTCAAATATAGCATCTAAGCAATTTCAGTACTTAAGCTCCGTCGTGCTTGTGACAAAACATGGATCCGTGCAAAACTCTGCAATCTATAGATAAACTATCCATCCCTGAGGGGCTGCAGCAGAGCACTTCCAGGCTTCCGAAGCACCAAAAAAGAAAAAAAAAAAAAAGAGAGAAAAGCTTTATTGTGCTAATCAACAAGCAATGAGCAATTTTATTCAGAGGACTACTTCAGACTGTGGCATCAAATTACCACCAATTTCCTTGGAAATGACTTAATTTGCAGAGGTGCCATTCCTCGCAATGTCACAGATCATTTATGTATGAGATTGCAATTGGTCAATTCAACCTGTTTTAAATGTGCATAAAGTCACTTTATAGGCCGGCTCTGGGAGGAAAAGAGGAAGTGCTGTGATCAGCCCAATGGGGTGTTAATTATTTAACCAAAGGTATTCTTAAAATGCTAATCACCTCAAAGTGTTTAGGACATCAATAGTGCAAAGTTTTTGATGTTGGCAGAGCTTTTTTAAATTTTTTTTTTCTATCTTTGACATCATCCTCGTTAGCATATTTCATTTGAAGTTTCCTATCTCCACAGGGAGGAAGCAACACAAGATAGAATTCATACCTTTCTCTAAAAAACGTCGGTTACGCCGTGCAATTAGAAGCGAGTTCGGTATTTAAAGTCGCAACGGCGCAAAAGTCATGTTGTAATCCATGAATCACAGGGCAGTGGCAGCTGCTGTCTCCATTACGGGGTGAGGAGGGGGAAAACACATCAAACACAATATCAATTCTATTCTACACCCTCTACTGAGAAATGTTGCATCTTACCAGTGCCATTCTACAATAACACATCCATCATAATAACGGTAGCTAAAATGAAGAGGGGGGGGGTAGAGAAAAAAATCGAAGATGAAAAAGAGAAAGATGTTAAAGATAAACACAGCGTAAGATTAAAAGGCAGGATGTGAGTGCTAATCAAAAGAAGAGAAGCAGAGAGTGGGGGAGAAAGGGATACGCGGTGAAAGAGAGATGAAACATTCATATTAAAACAAGGCAGCATGATGAAATCTGAACAGAAAACGTGACATCAAACCATAAAGAGGAACCAAAGAGCAGAACAATGAGACAAATAGATATACCTCATTAAACTAAGCTAGACTGACATAATTAACCCGCGCTATTAGGATCATCAAACCCGTTCGCTTTCATTCGGAGACAAGTTCACGAGAAAAATTAGGAAATAATACCTTGGACACGATGAGCTGTAATAATTAGCGGCTGGAGGACCCGCAGTACTATAAATTAGAGGCACAAACACATTTTTGGCATTTTTGTGTCAGCGGGGGATGAAACACGGGCACCAGGTATCGGCCGAGCAGCGGAATTGTGCAGCTGACAGCAGCCGGGGCAGGTTTTTCTGAATGTGTTTGTGCAGCCGTGTGACAAATAACGGCTTAAAAAAAAAAGCGACTCGGATGAATGAGAGCTGACAAAGGCAGAGCGGCGTCGCACTATTTTCCAACGGTCATCTGAGACCTTGCGGACCGTTTCTAAGTCTGTGAGACTTTGGGGTCGAGAGTTCAGTTGTTTGGTATCATTATGTGGGGGGGCAGAGTTATAAATCATATGACACTGAGAGCTGCGGCAGTCAATATTTTTCTGCAGAACAAACTATGTATGTTGTAGCACCAAAGACGGACAGACTCCTGCCACATTCTGTACACAGTCGTCTGCCGGAGAAACGTAGCTATTAAAACCTCACGAAAACACGTTTTTTTTTAAAGCCGGAACAAAACAAAATTTGTACATCTACAGTATTTTAGCTCAGTGCTTCGCTCGGCGATGCACTCGCTGTTCTGCTTTTAGTCGTGGTCTGCATCTCTGCCAGCATTCGGGCCCCTGTGTAATACATTACGGCTGTTTAAGATGGGGCAGGTGCATCCATTTGCACCCATACATATGTCACTGCGGGAACATTAACATCTATTTTTGGGAGGCCATTGTTTGGGCGTGTGGGTTTCTATTAGCAGATCAGCTGGCGATCGGAAGCCACGCTGCGAGCACGGGCTCAACTCCTGTTTGCAAAGAACAGCAAGGACACAGGGAAAGGTCACACAACACACATGTTGTCATGTTTAAAAGTCATTAACCAACAACATAAAAAGAAAAACCTCATATCTCTGTTTTTAGCCTTAATAACTATGTCAAGGTTTTTAACAGTTTTTCGAAACCATAAGTCATGCGTCAGGTCCTTTCAATCCTGCAAAGTACAAAGTGAATATAATTAAATCTCATTTTCTTTGTTACAAGCTTGAATCAAATAGGACCAAAACAGTTTGGTCCTAACTCAGTCTGATGACAAACCGGGGTCAAAAAAGGTCACAATAAATGGCTTTTACTATGGAAGTGTGGAGTTAGGATTAATGCATTTAGGTAATAAAAAATAATCTCTATGTAAGAATGATTTGTGTGGTGCAAAATCTGTTAATTAAAAGACTCTCTCACTTGCTTCTTTTGGTCCTAGTTTGGGTAGCACATGTACACAAATGACATTAAACTTCCCTCCGACGTCCCTATATTAAAATATCTATCTACTTTCAGCGGAAAACACCTACGGATGACATCATCTGACCTCCTAATGATGAAAAAAAAACTCCTCCGGGTTCAGTATTTACTTGGCTAATACTTGGACAGTGGCATAACACTGGATTGCCGTGTGTCCGACTGTCGGCTTCAGGTCAGCGCGGGTGTTCTTAAAAACCACCGGTCAGCTGAGGAGCGTCCCGCTGCGAGCTTGTGATGGAAAAACACACGGGCACAGTGCGGCCTGACACGGCGCAGCTAAGCATGCGGCATCGCGCTCGCCGAAGATTGTTTTTTTATGTGCGTGTCACTGTGCTGAGAGGAACAGGGCAGACAGGGGCCACTGTGCCGAGACATAACCAGTGATGTGATGCCACCAAAAAAATAAAAAAACACATCCAGAAAGGCAGCCATAAAGCAGACTAATGTGTCCAGAGTAGCATGAAAAAAAAAAAAGAGCCAAGGCTGACAGCAAAAACAGAGCAAAGACCCTTATCTATCATGGCAAACAGGCAGAAAACAACTTTACGCCGTCTGTACAAGTCGGCCCTGACACAGGGAAGCTGGAGCTCACGTCAAAGACGGTGACAAAAAAGTGCTGCATCATTCTACATCCACATCCAGCCTGACTCACAGACAAAACTTTGTACGTGAACCGGTCCACGAGGTTAAATCCGCGCAGGGTCCGGTGCAGTTCTGTATGTCGGCTGCACGGGACCGCGACGTTGAACACAGCGTAGTTATGCCGCATTAATCAAAAACAATGGGCTTATTCTCCCACCCAGCAGTTCCCCACGTTCATATCATTCAGCTCATTGTTTCGCTTTTACAGCCTGCAACTTTACTGGGTTTGTGTCACTCTCACTGCGTTCATTAACTGCATTTCCAGCTGCAGCAGGCAGCTGTCTGCTCCGATAAAACCAGTGTGCGACGCTTGCCAGGCAACAAAAGAGCAGAATAAGTTTTCGGCGTAAAAACGGGCTTTAAAGGGCCGCGGTAGTGCGTTTGAATCACTCTGCGTGATTTTCAAAAGTCACTTGACGTGTCGTCGTATCACACTCTACATCAAATCCGCTGTTCAAACACATTTGATCATTACTATTAATGGAACTTTGACGTTGATCAGTACAGATGTAATGTTACCTGTCACTCAGGCCGTGTGGAAATGAATGGACACCGATGGACGGAACATAGAGGAATATTTCCGAAATTTGAAACGATGCTTTGCACAAAAGGTCACGTTTTAGAAAAATGTGATCCAATGTTGATAATCTAAACCAAGATCCACTGTCTTCTTTACTTCCATAAGTCCATATGTTGGTCTCACTGAGCAACATTTGCAGCGATCTACTATCTACCAGCTGAAACCTGACCAGAGTTTCCTCGGCAAATCTCAGAATGATTCACTTTTTAAAAAAAAAAAGAACAGCAACACATTAAACTTTCACTAACAAATCTTAAAAGTTTTATAGTCTTTGTTGTCCCTCAAGCTTTCATATTATCAGAGAGCAGCCAGGCTTAGGCAGATAAACAGGCTTCAACACACCAAACACACACACGGAGACAAACACAGACTGACACACTGCATGAATATTCATCGGTGGCGTGTTGACACCGAGATAACGCCAGGTCAGGTCTGTCAGATTGTCTCCTGGCCTTTTCCTGCGCAGACAACAGTGTTATTCAGATAATGATGGAGACACAACAGAAAACCTGTCGGATTTTAACCCGCCTGACACGACCTTTCGGCACAATGGCGGGTGCTTACCTCGCAGGCTCAGGTTCCAGGGCCCCTGGGATGGGTGTTCACAACCTTAAGTGCCTTTAATGAGGTTTCCAAATACCAAAGGGGGAATTGCTCGTGAACACCGGCTCGAATACAGACAACCACCAGAAAAGTTGTTCCGTAGTCAGCGTTCATTATACTGGACGAGGCAGAAGGAAACGTCGGCTCAAAGCGGGTCGCAGAGAGAGCCCAGTTCAGGACGCTCTCACCGAAACCTTATTTCCATCTCTGACAGAACGTCACCAGTAGTGCTATTTCTGGACAAGCTTAATGGCGATCTGAGTGCTCTTACTTGATGTTATCCAGGCAGCCGGAGTCTGGCTTCAGGATGGCCGTGTGATGAAACATCTTGTAGAGAGCGATGCCCAGGAAGATCACGTTGAGCTGAGAGAAACACAGAGAAAGTCAGGAAGAGAGAGAGAGAGAGAAAGAGGAACGAGGTGCGTATGTTTGCTTGTTTCACTCCCATTCATTTTAAATCAGGGCACTTTGTAGCACAAAGCTGGAACGCTGCAGCCAGATTTGGTTTCCCACTTTGCCAAACAGAGCGCAAAATCCTATGAAACCTCTATGGCGCTACGACGGACCGAACAGGGAACGGTGAGACAAGACAGCTGCATACTTGTATGAGGGAGCCTTTCCATCTGACTTATTCACACTTGTCTCATCATATTCACACTTAGCTGCAACCGCAGGGAAAGGCTGCCACTGCTGTTGCTTTTCTTTTTAATATAGAGAAGAAATAATAAAAAAAAAAACATTTGGCACCAGTTGAAATTTTTGTGAAATGCTCCAAGAAGTGTTAGCGTTTATAAGATGATATTTCCTGCTATATCACAAGCAACAACACGTTTTAATAGGTGGGATATAATATTCTTAACAATTTAATATTGGCCATAAACTAGGACACTTTCTAAATCTGCCTTCGCGCTGGTTGTCCACATGTACCAAATATTCCTTTATAAAAGCGGAGTAGGAAATCAAACTTAACACACACACACACACACACACACGTACACACAAGCATATCTCAGTGAGCTGAGAGGCAAACACACTGTAATTAGTCAGAGGACTAAAGAAGCGGCCTCATGTTTGACGGCTGGATATCAAAAAAGCCTAATTAAACATAACACTAAACAGACCCACTCTGGTGTATCTCATTATTTTGTATTTCTCAATAATCACAAAAATAGAAAATTAGTCAAATCTGGTTGCGGCATTGGGGTCTTTTCAAAACGACTCCTGAAAAATTACAGCAATTAATGAGCTTTTGCTCGTTGTTTGCATTGTGACATTCAGTTAATATATGGTTAGAAACTAATTTTTTTTGGGAGGGGTGGATCCACTATAGATATTGTGGCTTGTAAAATCAAAGACAGAAAGGAGTGAGTCATAAGATACTGCAAACTGGAGCATGAAAGCACATTATTCACATTTGGATTTAGCAGCATCCAGATTGTAGCTGGTCAGTGATAGTCGCACTGAAACTTCCTGGAATTACACACTGTGGGGGTTTTTTGCAGTAAATAACGTTAGGGGACATTTATTAGTTGACTCCGAATATTCATTTCGATGGCTGACTGGTGTCTTGGAAAATTAGGAGCACGTCTCTGGAGACACAATATTTATAGTTTGGCTAAAACACTTAGATGAACACCAGTCTGAAACTAGATTTAAAGCAGCTGGATCGATATATGAGCTATTTTATAAGAAAATTAGGCCTGCCCTAGTTGGGAAATACACACAAAAAGTGTGTGTGTGTGTGTGTGAGGGAGTGAGTGTGCCTGCAAGCAGGGGATGGAAAAAGGTAGTGTAGAACGAGTTGGAACGGGGACAAAATCAATCATAATCGCGGTGAAGATTACTCCAACACTGCATACTGAGCAGAGTTCACTCGCTCTTTCTCTTTCTCTCTCTATCTCCCAGTCTCTCACCCACCCCCCACCCCCCTCCCCCCCTAAAAATTGTCTCAGCCGGTGACTGCGGCAGGGTGACAAACTGCAATATATATTCTCTACACCCCTCATTCGTTTTTCTGGACGGCTCTGTGCCCGGTGGTGGCATATATGCTCAACAGGGCAGAGAAAAAAGCCAGGATAGGAGCTAGAAAAAGGGATCTCTGTGGACCATTTAAGCGACGACCCGCAGGCTAAGTAGGGTTAATGAGCAGCCAGAGATGGGGGGGGGGGACATGCTTACCATAATTATCAAGGTTGCTGGTCCTATGAAACTCCAAATGAAGTAGGTGTCCAGGCGAAGCCAGCAACTGCGGTGAAGGAGACAGAATGGGAGGAAACGGGGGTTTGGAGTAAAAAGGAGACGAGGAGAGAACGTGAGGAGGGGGAGGAGAGAAGAAGATTTGAGGTTATGGCTTTATACTGGCGCTCAGAGGATATACATCAAGTGGGCGGCTGGAGTGACACAGAGGAACAGGCACTTCAAAACATAGATCACAGCAAGGGGCCTGGAAGAACGATCGCCATCGGGAGGATTTTAAGAGGGAAGGAAGCGTTTAGTGGCGCCGGCAGTGATAATGATCGCCTCTCATAGCCGGCACAGGTGTGGCCATCGAAAAGCAAATGAGAAAACAGGAAGGCGACGTAGCTCAAACTGGAAAAGGGGCGGCTGACTGCGAGCGGATTTAGCAGGAATTCGTTGTCAATTTGTCGAGTGGAGTTAGCCGACGCTCATCGCGGATGATAATTTATGGATGATTCAATTAGTCCTTCAATTGAATCCTAACTGTATCACTCCAAAAGAATTGGATTGACCTTGACCCCGACAGTCGCGGCCACGCACACACGTGTTCCTCGAGCGCAAAACAAAGCGTCTTACATATTCATGTGGGCCGTGAGGACTCAGTCGGACTGCTGTAATTATGTCAATAATGAAATAAGGCGCTCTCCTGACCTCGTACCTCATTTCAACACATTCCAGATAGTCCATTTCCCACTGCCGAGTAAAACTTAAACACAGATCAGAAACAGCGGGGTCGGCCGAAGGTGACAGCGTTCCTTTGAAATGGCAAGAGGGGGAAAAAAGAGGAGGGAAAAAACTTGATTCATGACCTGTGGTTGAATTATTAATCTTTTAATCTCCGCTACTGCAGCACATAGACGCCTCCATTTTTGGACACTGGAAAATTACAGTTCATACAGGCGCACTGTCATTCAGGCTGACGGAGAAAGGAAATGGAAGTGGCAGAGAATTAGCTGTAATTCAATGGCATTTTAAGGCAAATTGACGTGTTGGGTGTGAGGCACTTTAGACCGACACACCACTGGGCTTTGGACTGTGGCAAAAAAAAACGTGCAAAATAAAACGGCAACAATGCCTCCAAAAAGTACGACACGGCGCTTTAAAAGCTATTTAAAAAGCTTAAGCGTGTTATTTTTTTTTTTTAACGTCGTCATAATTTGATGCTGTGCGAAAACAATGTGATAGCAAAACAAAGGCAGATACAATCATCTATTATATGATGAATGCTATTTTGGTACCGGCGCCTCGGAGGAAAAGCAAAAATGAGAAATCTTCACTGCGTATGTCAACACAGGCCACAAATTGAAAATCCGGTATGAAAATCTACCTGCTACGGACGAGTTTCTACATGTTTCGCTTTTTTCAAACCAAAGGAACTTGCAGACAAGAGAGACTATCGTGTGAGAAATGCCACAACAAAAGATATTATTATTATTTGCTTATGCTGGGAGTTGATACGTCTCTGCCGTTCTGATATCAACGGATGAGAGAAGGCAATGCCGAAAAAACACATATGGAGGCATAAAGAAGTGGAGAGGAAGCGCAAACAAAAGCTGAACAATATTCGTGGCGCTCTGGCAGCTCATCAAACGCACATGCTCCTAATGTTGCTGTTATGAATTATGCTGAAAGTTCTATTGTTCGTTTTTTGCCGTCTTCTTCTTCTTCTTCTTCTTGGTCTTCTTCAGATCATAGAAAGATTTTAAGACGCGGTGGGCGGCTGGAGCTCCGGGCTGTCATTTTTTTTTCCTGCTTTCTCTTGCTCCCATTCTCCACTTGTGTCATGATTGTGTTTGGCTTTTCGAGTGCATCCAGTTTTATCTCCCCTCCTGGTGAGCTGCTCTGTGTGCAATTCCTTTAGTAACCAAGCAATCAAAATTGTTAATGCGTGCCAACAAAAACAACAACAACAACAACAAAACATACAACTACTAAATAATTAATAAAAAAATACACATTTCCTGGTTATGCCAACAGCTTGTGCATTCAGTCTGCAGTGAGCTGACTTGTCTTTTGAGCAAAGACGACTTAATCCGCAACGACAATCTTTGCAACAGATTAAAAACAGCCAAAGGCATCATTAGCAGGATTTCTGACATGTTGCCAATACATAAAACTTTTGAGGACAAAGGGAAAAATATTGTTACGACACTATTTTATTATTCCCTCGTCTCTACCTAGTTTTGACAAAGAACTACACTTTCATTTTATATGTGAGTCATAACTAGTAAATCACTGCAAAATAAAAAAAAAAAGGTGACAAACAAAACAAAGTAAAATAAAATTGCAAGCCACCATCCCTCCAAAAAGTAACTGCAGAAATACAAATTGTGTCACACTTGTATGGAAGTGAGATGCATTTTGTATGTGAGAACAATATTTTCATAGAACTAAGTTCAGAAAATGAGACATTAGGTTCAGATGCTGGTAAACGTGCTAATGGATTAAATCACTAAAGGTCCATTTTCAAGCCGGTATATCAGGTACTTTTTATCTAAAGGAAATGTGATGTGCATGTTCACAGCAGAGCCGAAGCCTAAAAATATTAGGTTTATTAGCCAAAAGCTGATAAAGTATGTCAAAAGTGTGAATGTGTAAGATGCTACACTGATTTCAGCCAATGATACACTGATTTTGCTGCACAATTCTGGTTCCTGTGGTGGAAACACAGCTGCTGTAAGTTTTTTTTAAAAAGGTTCCTGATTCACGGGAGAACTTCCTGCCTTTGTGACCTTTTTTATGTTTCCTTGGCTGCCCTTGCCGATCGTGTGCGCTCTGCCTTGCAGTTCCCTTAAGATTCTTCCTGACTGCTCTTGTCAAAACTGATGTAAACAGAAGAGATTTCCAAGAAATCTGCCTTGCAAATGTTGCACGGAAACGAAGGCAAATGCATTAAACTATGTGTGCGTGAGGCCTCAGGGACATACACAATAGTTTTGGTGAGAAATACAGAGTTTTCAAAAATCAACTTGTGTTTATTTACGAGGAAACTTTTTACGGGACCTTGAACAATAGCCATCACTATTGTGCAGGCTCGGTGGAACACAATAAACTACAGTAACTTCGAGTCAATTACAAAAACTAAAAGCTAATTGTTTCCCTAGTTTACAGGTGGTTGATTTATTGCTTTCATTAAACTGGAGAAGTTTCACAGATTCACTCTGCTTTTCTGGCCGACCAATGAGCCGCCACAGTTCAGTGCCTTGCTCAAAGGCACATTTAGAGTAATTACCGAGAACAATAGGACAGAAACTGCACTTCCCTTCTCTGCGACCGGGTTGCTCGATCCCAGCCTGAGAACAGGCGACTGCACAGGAAGCCGATCTCGGGGCTGCCGCGGCCCTTTTATTCGCTCCGTTATTATGAGTCGCTCAACATTCCCTCATTCATCTGCTGCACCTGGGTCACTTTTGACTGCGACATATTGGATATTTCTGCTGAAAATAAGGCCACGCGTGATAACGCCGCTAAGGTCCCCGAATCAATTTGCAGCGGGACTCGGTGCCCTCCTCCACCTTTTGCTATTCGCCGCGTGTCACGCCTCGTCCCTTCGCTCATCCTTCAATGGCTGCGTATAATTGTTCCACCGGTGGCAGGCTTTAATTATTCACATGATGCCAGGGCTCAGGCGGTGGCAGCTATCACCTCATCCATCACCAAGAACTATGGCTCCCCCAATCTACAAATGCACTGTCTACCAGTTGCGTTGTATTTGGCAGCGTACGTGTGTGTGTGTGTGTGTGTGTGTGTGTGTGTGTGTGTGTGTGCTATGTATGATAAACATCTCGGATGCAAACCGCTGATGCTGGTCTTCATTATTTTCAGATGGATTGGAGATTAACGGAGAGGAATGTTTGGCATTACACTGCTTTATAGACCACTTTGTACTGCAGATGGAGGGGCTGGGAAATGATATCTTATGGCTTCTATGGGAAACACAAAAATGCAGTGTCTATTGCTCCCCATCTTTTTGTTAAACTGTCTCTTCCTCTTGCTTTCGGTCTCAGTCTCCCGGTTCTTACTCCCTCCCCACTTTCGATTTATCCCTCCATCCATATGCGGCAACGCGCGCATCCTAAAATGCTGCAGACGTTAACCACGGGAGCTCGACGTACGTCCGACAGTGGAATCTTCTGAAGTTTGCATTTGTCCCTGTTAAAACAATGTCAATTAAGCAGTGGGGACTAAACGCAGCTCGGGTAACCTTTCCTTTCCTTTCCGCTTCGTTAAAAGTTGATGATGAGTGACAGCCTTTGGAGCGTCGCTGCGAGACTGTCGAAGCCCCTCAAACCAACGACTCAGTGCATCCTGTTGTTAGCAGGGACTCGGAAAAAATGTATTTCTTGGCCTCTTGATTTCCCAACTCAGATGGGTTAAATGATCGGCCTCTACACTGTTTTCCAAACCTCGGGAGGTGTTTTTTTCTTTTTTAGGAAAAATTATGGCATAAAATTGCTTAGTTTAAACACACTAGGCAGAAATAAATGTTAATTTCGGCAACAACAGACAGACATTCAAGTGGTAACGTTAAATCTGTAGAACAGGCAGGTTAGGCTCGGGTTAAATCCTGGTTCCTTCAGCACTCATGTAGCCCAAGTATTCATATTCCTCCCCATTACAAGGATAATTACTCCCTTGCTTTAGTTTAATTTTCATACCCAATTTTCAGCAATAAAGTTTAAATATAAAAAAACACTGACAAAATCTGAACTTAAAGCTCTTCTAGGTTAAGAAAAGACGTCATACGACCGTGTTACAGGGCTTCCAGTACTCCACATGAGAAGTGAATGGATCGTATTAAATTGTTGGACTTGTCCTTTAATATTAGGTATATCTCTAAAAGGATTTGGTGCTTAAATGGACTAATGCACTATTCTAGTAAGCTGTCCATGTACAGCTACTCCAGAGTAATGCGCCGGCTCGTGCACAAATGAATCTTAAATCAAATATGCGCTAAACCGAATCAGCTCAGAAAGCTACGGTAATGTAATCTTTCTGCGTATTAGTGAGTCCGCGTAGCAGCCAACTCTCCTGCCACAATTAGACAGACTGGGAAGCCTCACGTGCTCGCACCGGAGCTCCGCGTGCACTCACATTCTGTCGGTGCCGTAACTGCGGTAGTCCACCGCCGCCGAAACCGCCACAATTAAAGCAGGAACTCCGTAGCCCACCAGGTAGAAGTAGCGGCGGCGCGAGTGCTCGCTCTCGAACACCTCCACCAGCATGATGTAGAGCTGCACGCCCTCCAGGAACATCCACGTGAACGCTGCCAGGAAGAAGAAATGGAGCAGGGCGGCGAAGACGGCACAGGCGATCTGAGAGGGCAGACATAAAAAAAAAAAAAAAAATGAGAGAGATGAAAAAGGAGAATGAACGTGGAAAACATATTGCAAGCAAATCATTTTGGGACGTTGAGCTGGTTTCCTGACGGATTAAATGCCTTGCTAAAGGGTATAACATCAGAGTCATCCAAATGCCTGTAACCCGGCAGCTTTTTTTTTTTTTTTTTTTTTTTTTTTTTTGACCTCTTCATGTCTGTGTCTTCCCGGCGATTAGCATTGCTAAGCTTTGTTTGGCTGAAGCGGCTGGATGTTTGCCTGTAGTGACTGGCAGAAGCCCGCCGCAGACACTGGGGCCATGTGGTCTTGTTTGCTGTAGCTGGCATGGATAAAAAAAAAAAGAGAGATATGAAGAAGTGAAGCCCACAGTCCAACGGCCATTTGGAGCTCGGTGCGTGGCATGGCGCGGCCAGGTGCGAGGACATAATGTGGTTACACGCTTTCGGAGACGATGGAGGTACGTACAGACGAGACACAAACAGAGCAGCCTGGCATTTGCATGCGTGCCCACGCACTTACAACAATAATAAGATACAGCGCCTCGCGGATTGATCTAATTATTGGCACAGTTGAACATAACTAGCATATTTTGTCATTGAAATGGATTCAATTAAATAACTAAAAGGTTGAGTGGACATTAATTGCGGTCCAGAAGTGTGATCTTAGAGCTGGGCGGTGAATCACACCCATAAAATGTTATGGAAGGTAAAGGTGTAAGGGCCAAAGCATTATCTTTAACTTCATAAAGATATGGCTTTGCCGCTGAACTATAGCCTGTGAAATTTGGCCGGGATAAAATATAGATTTGCTTTGATAGCATGAAGTTGGACAGAAGCGAAATGGCAATGAATAAATAACTCAAACTACCAAAAAGACTATTAGCAATAAGTTGTATTCCGATGCCTGACCCCATTATAAATTTATAGGCTCATTTCTTACTGTGCTCAGACAATCACTGGCTGTTTTTTTTTCCTTCCTGTGTGAGCAAAGTTGTGCACTGTGCCTCATTAGCAAGCAAAATGGCATGATTGCAAAAAAAAGCTGTAGGTGGAATCAATCCCGGGCCCGTCCTGTTTACGTGTAATGACTCCACATTTGTCTACACACTCCTACTTGAACACGACTTCGCAGTGACTGTACGCCTCCACCTGTTACCACAGCTGAGCTCCTAACAGAGAAGCAAAGCCATCCAGACTACAGTCGGCTCGCTGTGTCGAGCAGCTCAGTCCAAATCAAAGTGTTTGTTCACGCGGTGGAAACCGTCGCCGGGAGGTGGGACCGGGGGCCAACTGATGATGTCGTGTCTGCAGTACGTGCTGCGTGAGGGTGGTCAACGTACGCGGGTGAATCAAGGTTTTGGCAGGTGGGAAAAAGTAAGAGTACTTTGGAGTGTGCATTTTCATCCTGTGCAAATGATGGAAAAGTGCATTTGTTGAATAAAGAGATCCAGATTCACGGATTCACAAACTTTCAGGGCCGACTTCACTTAAATCTTAAATCTACACAGAAGATTGGCCGTAGTCCTTTGCACGGACGCTTGTAACGATCGACTTCCAGTTGTTCACAATGCTGCCAACGTGCACACGGCTACAAACAAGGAGCTATTCCTTCTGTGATGGTTGTGACTGTTTTGCAGTATGTTAAACGTAAAAAAAAAGAAAAGTCGATATTTTATAACCATCTCTTACCGGTTGATCGCCCCGATTGATTCCTACCAGGAAGAGGGACTCGGCGATGAACAGGCTGATGCAGAGGTTCTTATGGATGGTGTTGCGATCGCTCTGGAGGCCGCGGAAGAAGCAGAAGGTGAAGAGGCTGATGAGCAGGCACACCAGCGACAGCAGGATGCCCACCCAGGTGATGACGTCCAAGAGCATGTCGTGAACAGGCTCTGTGTTCTGAAAAAGAGTTGACGAGCGAGAATCAACAACCACCAGGTCACAGTTAGCAAATGTTTGGAAGGGCTTTCTGTTTTCTGTCTTATTATCTGTGTTGTTATTAGTATTATTTTTTATTGTTTTTGCACTGGGTGACTGTGCAATATTTGTAAAGCAAAAAACTAAACGTCCCCAGTGGTAAAAATAAAAAAAAAAGGACCATAAAACTAGATTCCCTTCCAATTACAGCAACAACACCAATGCTTTTATATTTATTATTTTTTCACTCAAGCCCTCAATAAAACGAGAACACAGCGAGCCACAGGTGGCAAATATGAATCATGAATTAGTCAGTCTGAATCAATCTAAAATACCCCCCTATTGTTCCATTTTGGTCAGGCAGCAAAGTGAGCAGTCCAAAGGGCCACAGGTGTCTAAGACCAGCACAACAGGAACACAATCAAACCACAACATGGTCAATAACTTTCACTGTTGCCTTTAGATAATTTTCTCTTTTCAAATAGTAATTTGCCACCACAGCCAGTTTTGGGCTGTAAAAAGCCTTTTGCTGACAATAAATCTGTGCTTTTACGGGACAGATAAGGATCAACAGTGATTCCGCCACGGCCATGAAAGAAAATTTACATCAGTCCATAAAAGCCAAGTGCACATACAGGGATACTTGGACAGGAGTGGGAAAAGGCAACATAGCCTAAAAACAGCAGAATCTGCAGGATGCCGCTGGAACCACTTCGACATCTGTCTCCACCGAAGCCACTTCAGAACAACAAAGACCAGATAGAAACTCGCGGCTTGTCAGGACTGGAGCTCGATTAGGTACGAACGATGGGTAACATCTTATCAATGAACGGTGTACAGGACTTTGAAGGTCAGCTGATTTTTATATTTGATCAGCAAACTGCATAAAACTCTTCTGCAGTTACTACACAGGAGAAAACTGATTTTCATTTGGCGAGCTCCAACTTGTGCTTTCACGCCTACCTTGTTTGGTCTGGACCGTCTGGCTTTTCGTTTTGTCCAATTCAAAGCAGCAGGTGTGCATCTCGGTCCAGATCAAACGGAACCATACTTCAGTTCATTTCTAGTGGTAATACACTTCCTGGACCAATTACAGGAAGCTGAGGCAGGTCATCATCAAGCTTTAAACAATGAAAAAGTATAAGGAGCCGAGCGGGTTTTAAAAATGAGCCGCGGGAGCAGCTGGGGAGAGGAAACGCAAGATACTTCACTTTAGTTTGGTCTGTGGAAGAAATAAAGGCTTTTTTTTACCTAAAAGAAGAGCACACAGGGATATGAGAGGAGGGCAGAACAATAGCACTTAAAAAAGTAAAGAAACTACAGCAGGAGTACTTCAAAGTGTGGGATGATTTGCAAAGTTCTTTGGTGCGCTCACCAAACGTGAAACCAAAGCTAATTGGATCAAATGTACACAACTTTCAGGTGTGTAAAAAAGTTTAATCCTAAAAGACTTGATGTAACTTCCATCATTATCTGTTCGATTGGTAAATTATACCCAGATTGAAGTCAATTCCAGCGGTGTTGATTAAGGTTTTTTGCGTTGAGGTGGACGAGAGCCAAATTAAAAAAAAAAAAAGATTTAACAGTTTGAAGCAAACGTCATTGAAACAGATGTGCCAACTCCCTCTGCAATGCACAGCTAGAATTACCTGACAATTCTGCATGATGCCACCGGTGAGGAAGCAAAGATTCGCCAAGACAGATGCAAAAATAAATAAAAAAGTCCTCTATATGTAAAACACTGGGACAGGCAACAGAGAGTGACATCCCGATTTATCAACTGAACATAATTACTGCATCTATACACTTTGGTCAGCTTCCGAGGCTTCCTAATTTCCCAAAGGAATCATCTTTTTCAGGCTGCTGGCCCTTGATTTAAAAAAAAAAATAAATAAATAAAAGTAGGGGAAGGAATGAAGAGATGGGGGGTGATTTTAAACAAATGTGCCGAGCTCTTTAGAACTGTCATCTCCGTTCAGGTGGAACTTTTGAGTCTTGACATGACAGCGACGCGTGAATGCTAATGAAGATCAAACAGGAATTATTTCAACGCGGAGGAAGTTGCAAATAGTGGGAGGCAGACGGTAAATGTGCTTCGACGGGAAGTAAACAGGCGAGAGCGATCGGCGAGCACCAGCACAGACTTGGAGCTGCCTCGCACCCGAAAGGCTGAGCGTGAACCCTTGACCACTGGCAAATAATGTATGACTCGGAGATACAGCGGAGGACGAACCCGAGAGAATATTTGCTTACGCTGAGAAACGGGCCAGTAAAAGCAAACTACACGTCCCGCACGTCTCTCAAACGTCACGTGTCGACCACGGTCGGCAGTATTTTGTGCGAGGGCAGGGAGACAGGGACCGGCAGCATCCACGGGTGGTTTTGTTGGTGTTGTCTCTCCCAAAGCCTGGTTTGGTGGCGGCTCAGCTAACGCCAGCAGAGGAAGGGAACAGATGCTGATCATTAAGCGGCTGTGGTACAATAACAGCCGCACTGCTCCTTGAGTCTGGGGAGAGAGCGCTTTTGATTTTCCTGCCTGATGAGCCGTTGTGTATATGTTGGAGGGGTGGGGGAGGCTGGCAAGATGTTATATGGAGTCAGTGTCTGTCGGCGCGAAAGCGAGGCAGATTTCAGCCCCCTTACTTTGAGAGGGGCGCCGACGCAGTGGGTGGCAGCAGATGTTGGTGTTTGCGCTCGCACGCGGTGTAGGTGTGCGGCCGCACGTGACAACGCAACGCCCGCGTTCGACGTGCCGCATGACGGAGCGGTCGATGCGGTAGGTGGTTCTGGCTGCGGCACGTTGCGAGGGGACCTCAAGGTCCGCCGGGCTAGTGAGCTGTGCAGTGGCTGCAGGCTCTATCCATCACAATCTCACCTTCAATTGGAGGGAGGCCAGGTCAGAGAGAGAGAGACGGCAACGCGGGAGGAGAGGAAAAGAGACAAAGCTAGAGAAACAGAGAGAGAGGGGCAGGGAGCGTATCTACACCTGGGTGATGGATTTACTGTGGAATGATTTCTTTGTTCTCGGAGGTGGATGATGGCTGAGACATCACCCGCCACAATGGCTTTGGTGAAAACTTTCCTTTTACTCAGGGTTTCTGCCCAGGCAGGATGGCAAATGATGTGATCTTCAAAGCCCGGGCACGTAACCTCACACCGACAAGCCTCCATGATGGGAATCTGTATAGGGGTCTGTAAAAGTGGGCAGACGTAATTTGCTCTGAAATTCACTCGCCGCGTCGCACGGGCAGCCGAGTCATACAGCGTCCATGTTACTTACAGCGCGAGGCGCACTTGTACACATTCGATTTGTCTTCCAATCTTTCTGGCCCACATTCTTCTCTTATTTCTTAAACACACATATTTTTCATTCCAGATGGATGCCGGAGGAGACTGGCTGTGCCCCTGATCTGCTTGCATGTAGCGCCGGGCACTTGATAAGTCCGACACAGAGGAGCGAACGTGGAGCCCTCGTAATGTGGCCGCTGCATCTCAACTTGTCATCACGTCGTACTTATTTAATTGCCATGATGTCCCGCGTCGAAAGCCAAAACATCCTAAACCAGTTCTTTAAGATGCATGAGAGGGCGCAGCAGCGAAGGGAACAGAGAATCAATCCCTTATACCTCAAAGAACCGCTCTCAGCAGGGGGCCATGAAGCCAATCCAATTAAAATGCATAAATCTCCCCGTACGCCTCTAGAGACGGGCTCTGACTCGTGAAATATGGTCAGGCGGGGCCACACAGTTGCACTAAGGGGTGGTGGCCCACTGCGGGGAATCATGTGACAAGTTCACCTACGTGTGATAGGTGGGATTTATGATCCGCGCGGGGATGAGGAACAGTTGTGGGGGAGGGCACATGAATCAGGGGTCTTGGAAAATCTGTCACTTTTCAAAGAGCTGGGAGGGAGATTCCAGCTTGCGTGGCGGGTGCTGACACTGAGCACACGCACCTGACGTCACACTGGCTTCTAAGCTCCAATAATTATGATGTAGTGTTCAAGCATGACTTCCCGTTGCTATGGCAGCGAACGTGGTCACCGCTTTCCGCGACCGCGACTTGAAGATATGAAAATACATATAAGTGTTTGTCTTTTGCTGTGTGAATTGTGATTCCATGCTATGTCATGAGGAAGTAACCTTCGCTGTCCTTTCTCATCACGCTCACTGTCTGATAGTGCCAGCGCGGAGATGTCCTATAAGGACAGTGATGAATGCTTCCCAAATATCACCCTCTCCATCATCTGGTGGGATGCGCGATTGATTTATACACAGGGTTCTGGTGGGAATAGTGCCACTTACCAGTGGCTCAATGCCTCCCTGGGGCTTATCTCAGCACACATATCTATTACGTAAATAATGGCCCATAGGTGGAACCGGAGCAGCTCTATATTTCTTAAACGGTGGCTTTAGCTTTAGCCCATACTTTTAAAAAAAATCCCTTTTATCTCAGCGCCCCCGGGCAACCATCACGAATGGCGGACTTAAATTCAAAGGGTTCAATACGGAGCCTCGGGAGCTCGGACGGGTGTGAGCCATTAGGAAATGCTAAAAATATGTTTAAAGCAGACGCTGATGGAATAGTGGTCATCAGTTGGGGCGACACCCATTGAGCGCCTGCGTCTTCAGGAGCAAACCCAGATAGACGTATTCAACAAAGAGGCTCCAACACAAGTCGAGATCAACACGACCGTGAAGTGACACGGAGGTCAAAACCGTCCTGACATGCAACAGCGAAATCTCGCCCTTTCAACGTGGAGTCAAGTGGAATGAGTTTATTTCACAATACATTTCCGGCGTCTTTTATCACGGGGAATGTCTACAGGCTCTACAAACGTTTTTAGCAAAGTCACATCAAAGTACGCCCACTCTCACATCGCTCCCACCCCTCAAACTCCGTTTCCTATCATTCCTAAAAGATACAAAACAGAAATATAATCTCTCACATGCAGCTGTCATCTGGGAATGTGGTTTTAATTTGTTTATGCAGCCGACGGCACTTCTCTGCACAGATTGCAGGATCAGTCGAAGGCATCAGCTCTCTGATAGCTAGGTGGCTCAAAATTAGCAACCAAACAGCCGTAACCGCACTCCGCGCCCTCGTGGTCATGCAAGTGGCGGTTACCTGATATCACCTGTATCTGTGGATGTGGTTATGAAAAATAGGAGGCCTGGTTTCGTTATTTGAAAATAATGAGCTGTTGTGAGTCTGCAGCCATCACATGCAAAAAGTTTACATGTGATAATTCGGTTTGGGGTATTACATTAAAAACCACCAAGGCTCGAGACAAACTTGCTTGCAAATATTTAACAACATTCCAACATCTACAATATGCGAATTAGAAATTATTCTGAGGAACTAATTGACTTCAAACATAATTAATCCCAAGGAGACTCCACAGTGTGGAGTTTCTCTCCACTGCTGAGCGTCTCTAATAATCTCACATACTGTACAGTGCATTCTAGTTCAAGGGTTTCTTATGAATATGAATGTGTGGGCAAAGTTTTTCACCTTGCCCACATGCACAATCAATGCCACGTTGAGCCTGATTACAAGGCACTTACTGTTAAAAAGTATCTCAGTGCACGTATAATAGTTTTCTAACAAATGTTTGGTGTCGGAGGAGTAAAAGTTTAGTGAGTTTAAGACCTTGGAAGTCTTAAAGTTTGTGGAAGGAAACTGAACTAAAAGATGTAGAACATGGAAGGTGTGATTATGCATAATGAATGTATAATTACTGTTATTGCCAGACGACAATGTATCACACACCACTTGGAGAAAATCAACGTCTACAAATCAACTTTTCGACAAAGTGCACATTTCTTTTCTTATGTAAATGTGACCTGAAATATAAAAACACATTTGAATTCTGCTCAGTGAGACTGTATTAAGTTTAGAAAACAATGCAGGAACTCCAAATCACCGGTGGACCAACGGTTAGAGAAGGGAGCCTGTGCTTAAGAAAGGTCGTGGGTTAAATCCCCTAGGCTGGCGGGACGGATCCCATGTGGCGGACATGATCAAAGGCCCTTAATCCCAATTGCCTCAGGTGTGAATGTGATTAGGGAGGAAGCCGCTCAGTGGAAATAACCAAAAATGAAGGTGTAAACAAAAGTAAAACAACAAAAATGACAGCGTCCTCTCGCACGAGCAGGAACATTTCACCACTTCTAATTTGGCTAAAGCACGCGGCACTTTGAGCACAATCGTAGCTCGGTGCTAAAAACTATAACATTACAAGCGTGATACGGGTGACAGCTTATTAAGGCCGGCATAAAGATCTCCCAATATAACGCTATCATTATTCCCAGCTAGCGAGCGTACGCTCCGTCGGGGGAAAAAGGAAAAAAAAAAAAAAACAAGATGAAAGATGATGGTGATGCTGTAGCGAGCCTCTGTCCTCCAAAGGAAAATTGTAATTACAGCTTGCCTATCTTTTTTTTTTTCTTTCTGATATGCCACTGAGAAATAAACAAGGTTAGAATATAATCTGTTGCTCTGAGGGTAATGAGTAATAACAATGCAGAGATGAGCAGTGGTATGTTGTGTTGCCATGGATACAAAAACATAGTCTCTAATTTGGGAGTGAGCGAGCGACAAAGAGGCAGAGAAACGTCTTTCTTTTTTGCCTCTTTCTTTCATGCACGTGCACACACACACACACACACACACACAAACACACTCACTTTCCATCCAGCGTATTCTCAGATACAACAACTGACAATTTGTCAAATAAAAAGCCTCTGAATCTCCCGTTCAGTGGTACCTTCTAACAAACGTCCAAGTGGAAGAGATAAAGAATGAGAAAGGAGAACGAAAAAAAAACCCGCCATCAGTCAGAAGTGGAGTGTAACTACTGTCCACTTTGTTCCGGTGAATGCGGTGCCACAAGCGGGGACTGGCTTGACGGAAAGCGTTTCTTTCTTTCTGTCTTTTTTTTTTTTTTGGGGGGGGGTTGCTGCTTTGCTTTCATTATGTGAAGCCTCCCATTCTTCGCCGCTCCCTCTCTATTCCAGGCTCGGCTTCGAACCCTGCAGAGAGCCGACTGAGCCCAAAAGTCACGCTGCTGAGTGACAAACAGTGGCTCTCTCTCGCACCGAGCCAGACCCCTCGGGATTCAAAAGATACCGAATTTCTGGATTTTGTGTGTGTAATTGTGTGCATGAATGTTTCTGCCAGTGGGGGTTTGTGCAGTGACAGACACAGAGCCGGACTGGGGAATAGAGGCTGGTGAAGGAAGGTCTAGTGGCTTTGTGGAAAGGGTCCAACTGGGACGACGCTCACGGACTCGGTGTTTTTTCTCCTCCCACTGATTCTGAAGAGAGGCTCTGGAGAGACAGATTGTCATGACAGATACCGAGAACCACTCTGCTCTGTCAGCAGCGGGTCCCTTAAACTTCCTGTTACAGAAATAATTAAGCCGTCTGTCAACATCACAACAACAACACAACTTCTTCCCTGACTGGCAAGTCTCCTACCTTTTCTTTCCGGGCCACTCTCATTTTCATTTCTGCCCTTTTAACCATAAAACACACAAAATAAAAACCTTCTCAGCTTTATCACGGCTGCCCACAATAATCGGTCCACAGTCGCATTACAGTCTTTTACAAAACTTGAACAGTTTTTTTTGGCACGACTTCCATTACCACCTTCCTATTAATTGCTCTCCTCCACTGCACATCACTCTTATTATTCTGTGCTTATTTCACTGAGGATCTGCGGCTGTCCTGGAGGCAAAAAATCCAAATGGTGCACCGAGAGAACCCTGCAATGTGGGAATATAATTTAAATGTTTTCTGTTTTCCTCCTTCCTCCCTTTGCATAAATACATAACTAAACACATTCACGCATAACTACTATATTGATATTATGCTAATTCCAAGTTACAAAGTTAAGTATTAATCAAGTGTACGTTTGAAGTAATAGTTCGAGATACTAAAGAATACGCGATCGTGTTTACTTTGTACACGTCCCGTACTAAGAAGCGTGTGCTGAGACGCGGCTGGATTCGCTTAAAATCACAACACTGTTTTCATATTTAGGTTTGCATGTTGGTAAAATCAATAATATAAGCTAAGTTACGCTGGGTGCCTCCTGGCTGTTAGTGCACAGGCACAGAAACTGAATGAGCGATAACTTATTCATTTAACTCTTGGCAAGAACACGACTATTCCCTAAAGACTGATATTCACAGAACTAAAAGTCAAGACGCCCCCCAACATGCACGCTTACAATAACTGCTCTTCAACGATAAGAAAGTAAAAACAAACCAACAACATCTGATAAAAGGTGAGAAACTGAAACTGTAAGACTGATCCGTTTATTCAGCCACTTACTGTAGTTACACATGAACACATTCATAGCGTTACACTTTTTTTTTTTTTTTGGCGTCGGGGTCAAAACCTGCAGTTTCCATTTCTGCCACTAGGAAGCAGAATAATAATTAACCCTCAGTTAACCCTGACCACAGGAAGTTCACTTTACTTCAGTTTCTCAGCAGGACTACATTATATGTGCAGTATGGCCTATGATTGGTTTATGATCAGGCTGTTGCGTGTAAGTTCAACCTCCTCGAGAGACATTTAACCGTAATGAACAAATGAAGAACAAGCAACTGCGGTAAAATTATAGCGACAGAGAGCGACACTCTGAGCGTCTGCATCTGTAGGCCAACAGCTTGGCTCCATTTAACACGTTGGCGCGTGCGTGGATGTAATAAGCAATATGAATTGTGTAAAGAATTGTGTTCCATTTTTGTTGTTCAGTTGCGAAATGATGTGTTCAGGTCAATGTCTGCAAAAAAAAAAACACATTTCATTTACTGTAAGAGATTACTCACGAAGGACATGAAGTAACGCGATCGATTTCAGGTTGACATTCAGAGAAGAGCACATTTTGTCACAGGTTAGACTAAATTTAGACTAGTACATGTTTGTACTGTACATCGCTCCTCAAACAAGAACAGAATCCGTTCTAATCAAGCAGAACCCGAAACCTCACAAACAGCCTCTGTGTCACTATTGAGCAATTAACTTAACAAAGAGACGCAGAGAGGCAGAGCACACATCACAAAAACCGGCTAAATTTTAGGGCCAAAGCGAATGAATTCTCAGACAAGCACAAACCCGCCCCACACTGGAGTCAATCGCATATTTGAGCTACTTCACACACAGCAATCAATACGCACTTGTTGTCTGAAACTATACGAATGGAGCGCGTTGACAAAGTCTACAAAGAGTCGGGAAGGTCAGAAAACATTTATCAGTCTATTGAAATAAAAAGCAGAGTAAATATAAAACATGTTGACAACGGCAATGAAAGGGACGCCTTCTGCTTTACAATGCCCCGCGCTGGCCCGGCCTTTACTTTTCTTGTCAACCAATCAACTCGGAATGGACTGTAAAAACCACGGCGGACGAATGCGTTTTCATTTCATTCCTCCGCGCCGCTTAAATGGGTAAAATTGCACATTTTTAAGGATAAAACGGGCCGCGGCGAAAAGCCAGAGGAGGCAAAAGAGCCGACCTACCTTGACGTCCACGTGGGCCATGAGGACGGCGAAATTGGTGAGATGAGTGCAGGAGCACGTGGTGTGCGTCCTGTTGGTGCCCAGCAAGCGGCAGTCCTGCGTCGACCAGTAACCCGTCATGGTTCTTTTGGAGTAACTCCAGAATGAACAGTTGGGGTTGAAGTTTTCCTTAGATTGCTGCAAAAAAAAGGGCAAAAAACACCTTTAATGAATGAGAGTGGCTGAAACTCGGGGGGCCGCCTTTAATGCGCACACTGGCTTTGTCCATTTCTGTCCTGCTTTGTTTGCCGAATAAATATCTGGAAAACAGGCTGTTTATTTCCCTCGCTGCAATCCATATTCATTTGAAGTGAATAGCAGGTGGTTTTACTGTCGTACAGCATCAGCCGGCCCCCCATGCCTGGCTTTCACTGTGTTTTTTGACCTTTCTCTTTAACTTTCACTGCGTGACAATGGACTGTCCCACTGTTTAATGGGCGCCGCCGCTGCTTGCGCCGGTGCTACGGCCCTAACGACAAGCGCGCCTCCCCCGCCATCTCGCTTGCCATTTTATAAAAGTCAGCCACGACATTGAGGTTGGGTAACACAACATAAACTGCTGATAAATAAGATATATTAACTGCTTTTCCCTCTCGAGCCCAGTTTCTTTAGCAGCCTCACCCCCCACTTCTTTGGGTCTCGTGGCTTCCAAGGTTAAATGCGTCCGCTGTCGTGCTCCAAACACTGCGAGGAGCCGGGGGTTTTTCATAGTTTCACACTCGCTGCGGGGTAATTAATCTAATAAGATTTATCCTCTGTGAATGTAAATTTGCCGTTGAGTGAGTTTACCCTTCACACACCCAAACCCTGCGTAAAATATTCCGCAGCACGGAGATAGGATGACCCTCCGTCCCATTAATGACTTTAATTGGGCCCATTAAGTGGTGAGGCAAGGAAGCGAAACAATAACTAGAGGACACATCATCATCCCAGAAGACCAGTGATCCAAAACCGCGTGTTTGGAGACGGGGACTCGACTAGCAAAACCGGGACCCCTGCTCAGTAACAGAGGTGCATTTTCAAGGGCAAGCAAAGGTTGCCTAAGTGATGATATATACAGTAGATATCACACACGGGGGTTTATTCAGGGCTGCATCATCTATAAATACAAATCACATGATTATTTTACAGTTATTACCATTATTTATCTCGTCTTTTTTCCTTGAAGCTACAAAAAAAATAATGATGACACCACAGCGGGGTACAACAAAACATAAAGCATTTATCCGCATCGAAACGAAGACGAAAATGTTCTCGCCTGCAGCCACGACGACGCTTAGAATCCAGTTAATTTAGATCGTTTGCTTAACGGCAACTTCAGCGGTTTAGCAGAGGACGGGGAGCTCTTGATTTGACGCAGAGACACAACGTGCGCAAAACTTCAATATTGCATCCAATCGAGTTTAATTAATAGCAGCAGCCTAAATTGTAAGCGTGTTTATTACCGCATATGATTAATTGCACAGCCCTCGGCGTGCACAACATGTACGGTAAATATGAATGTCTGTGCGCATCACGGGATGGAACAGTAGCAGAAGAAGCGGAAGCACACTCTTCAGAAAGGCCACGCTTTTATTGAAACGACTTGATCTGTGCAAGTAAAGGGTGTAAAAGCTGCAGTGCCCCAACATTAGACCAACAGTAAAATTAGCCGATCCGCAGTCCAAATTACAAATTAAACTTAAGGCAGGTGAGTCACGGCAATAACTGCGCTGACACTGCCCCATGACATTTTCCCACCGTTTAATTTTGACATCCATAAGCTATCGTCCTTTTGCTCTCACCATCCCACTGTGCTCTCTCTTTTTTTTTTCTTCCCATCTCCCTCTCTCCTGTTGTTGCTACCTCACAGCTCCCTCCTACACATGAGACCCGCTGCAATTCTCCTATGGTTGTTCAACATCCCCGATAATCGCCGAAGGCGCCGTTCGTAGACAAAGCAGGGGTATTTCGAGGGTGCCGGAGTGTGGAGAAGATAATGGAGTCAAGAGGGAGAAGTCGCGACTCCCCACAATGACTAAGCAGCCTCCAGTGAGGCTCAATATGACTGATATTTGTTCAGGAGATCAGGCTGCTGTTTGTTCATACTAATAAACAACAACACGCATCCTCGGCATCACCTTGTGAGCAATTCTGTTTTCCACAATTTAATTTTTCACACCTTTCTTTCAATAAAACTTAATTTTCCCGGCTCGAGATAGGATTTGTGCGTTTTTGTTTTGCTTCGGGGATAGAGAAAATTGTGATGAAAAGGTTCTATCAAGGAAGCGTGTGCGCAAGTGGGCCTTTGTGTGTAAGCAAAAGAGAAAGAGACAAAAAAAAAAAAAAAAGGCCCATTAAATGCAGAGGCATTAACAACCAAGTGAACACAAAAACAGCATCTCCGCTCAGAGACGCACGCGCGCGTACAGACCCGGGCGATTACCTGCAGATGTCTGACGGTAAAAATGACCGGGTCAGAGAGGTAGACTTTGTTGGAGTCCTTGTTGATGGCGGCCGTGATGACCGGCGAGTTGACGATGACAGAGTAATTGGTGGCCGTGGCGTCGCTGCCCAGCTTCATGCTGGCGTTCTCCGTTGAAAGGTAGACGCCGATGTGTTTGTACAGGACAAACGCGATTCGAATCTCGCCTGCAGGAGGACAGTTGGGCAAAGAGGTCACAAGAGAAAAGCTGAACAAAGAACACGTTACATGGCCAAAAGTAGGCAGACACCCAAACACTGGACCGGTTTGCGTGACCCTGGTCCAATGCATTTGTGCAAGTTAATGTGCTTGTTCTGGACTTACAATTAAGTTCAATTAGAAATATAACGACACTGGATGTAATAATTAAACGTCACTCTTTTGTAATCTTAGCTACCGAGCAGAACAATGCAGTTAAAAATCTTCACAACCAAACCAGAGTTGGTCTTGTTGGTCACAGTAATCTCGTCCCATGATTCTGACGTATGCAGCTCTTAGCAAATAGGCCTTTGTCGCCACGGACCATCTCTTTGGGTTTCAGACCACAAAACAACTGGCTTGAAATTAGACACTGGCTTTGAAACAACCATTGAACTTGTTAAAAAGGGACGGAGGCCTTTCCATGGGATTTTGGTCCCTTGCTGATATTTACTTGCATAAGAACGTTATCAAGGTTGGACACTGAGGCTTTGTTTGCATTCAGAGTTCCTTCTCATCCCAAAGGTGTTTTAAAGGCCTTTCACCTTCTCCCAAACTAAACTTCAGGTAGAGCATTTGCTGCCTTCGCTGTTTCCTGTTTCCATCAAAGCTGGCAGGTGTCTCAACTCTTTCGCTCATTTTATTGATCCAAGTCATAGTCCAGCACCTCTTCACCCAGAGTAAGCAAACCAATATGATATTGCATTATATAGCAAAAGGTAATAATGTTCCTAAACATTTCCTCTAACCTAGTTTCAGCAACAATCTGACAAGCTTTTATTACACTATAGTGAAGAGCAGATGATGGCAGCTGAATACAGTTAATTGTTTGGAAGTGTCATTTTCCTATATTCGTACTGTATCGAGAAGCAAAATGCTCCACTTTTCAGCTATTTCCATGAACTAGTAAACTGGAGCAACAATAGAGACATGATGGAAACGGTAACCGGAGCAATGCTGCTAAAAACGCTGCTGTTAAAGCTTTGTCAACACAAGAATCAGCAGCGCACGTGGAAAACCTGTCAAAAAGAGAGAACGTCGAGCTTTCCAATCAGTTCCAGAAGCTTTAAAAAAAGAATGTCGACAATTAGTTATTTTAATTCAGTATTTTTAAAAACTGTAGCTGCCACTCTTTTTTTAGCGACGGCGAGCGTTTTTCTTCCTAATCATTTTTCCCCCGCTTTCTCACTCGTATACATCTGTTTCCCTCCTGCCGCTTCCCTTTTTGAGCCTTGGTATGAAAGAAAGACTCCCCCTGCAGCGACCGAGGTCACTCACTCAAATGAAAAGAAAACATTTTGGGTGCTCCGGCGCTGGATGGCGGGGAAATATCCACCACCTCGTTATAATGATCCGCCTGGGCACGGCTGGACGCCCAGCTGAGAGGCGCCGGGCGCAGCTTGAGTCGATTCTAATTTACATGAGCTGATAATAAAATCTAAAAATGGGCCGGCATTGCTCCTGAAGATAGCTATGTATTGTGTCTAACTGCCTCATTTACAGTTTAGAGGCAGCGCTTGAATGTAACTAATTCTACGGCCAGGGCCCCGTTTGAAGACTGCAAAACGATCCCTGCACTTTATATGCAGCCCGACAAAGGATCCAGGCAGCAAATTGACAGTTATTCACAAGCATCTGTAATGAAATTCCTGCAAAACTACTGCGGCACCAGGCAACATCACAACCAGAAGTGGAAAAGAGAAAAAAAATAACAAAAAGAATTTTTGATTAATTGCAGTGGATCTTGTAAGCGAGAAAGTTTTTCAAGTAACCGAGCACCATTTCTATTGCAGTCAAGCAATATTTAGTCTGTTAATATTCTATTTTATCACAAAAGTGAAAAGCCGAGGCTGTGTGCAACAGTCATGGGTGCACTTCAAACTAACAACAGGGAACCAACAGACGCAGATTCGGAGGTTTGGCTACTCACCGTTTCTGCCGTGCTGCTTCAGTGTGTTCGCAGACAGGTGGATGGAGTTGCCTTGTCCTCCAGTTTGTGGGAACTTTAGATCAGGCAAATTTCCATCAGTGCTCATCCTTGCTACCTCCAGCTCTGCACACACACCACACACACACACACACACACACACACACACACACACACACACACACACACAGGGAAGACAGCAATTAGTCATTCAAGGTTTTGTAGAGTGTAAATCCAGAACTGCAGATGCACTGCTGATCTCTCCTGCCTGTGTGATCAGGAGCTGTAACCAGGAGACTTTAAGTTACGCTAAGCATCATCTAATCCAAGACATTTCAGTTTTCTCTCGTGTAAAATAAAACACACGTTATAAGTATTTTGCTTTAGCAAGCGGCTTTTCTTTCAGTGTCATTGTGGGAATTTACCATTTTAAAAGTGACTGCAACCTCTTTGTCAACATCCATTTCCCGTCCAAAAGATATAATACAACCAACGTGGCACTAAAAAAGATGCATGTGCCCGAAGAAGCGGGTGTGGATGACTGACTGCTGCCTTTACTTCTGCTGCACTGACCCTCCATGACAGTTTCGAACTTCCTGTCGACATAATTCTCACAAGCCTTGAACATACCTCGTCACGAACATGCCACCGACACGCACAAATGTCCCAACTGATCGTAGATGCTTTTCACTTAAACTCTACGACCTGTTTGTTGGCACTGCTCTTACAGCTACAGCAGACGCCTGCGATGGGCAAACTTCAAAAAAAATCTCCAGAAACTTCACAGATTTCAAAAAGGCACCTTTGTGCAGCGGCTGATTTTATTAATCAGTGCGTTTCCATCCAGCGCTAAATGCAACATATCCTTTTCTTGATTCGCGCCGCTTTGAAGACCGGCCTCCCTCTCAACTATCTGAGCCGGGGAGGTTAGTGTCTCTCTATAGGCTTCTTAATCAAGTGACTAACAAGTGTTCAGGTGATCAGAGTTTCCTCTTAAACTCTAAAAACAAAAGGTTGTCAAAGCCCTTATGAAACAAAAAAAAAAAAGACAGTCATTTAAAAAGAATCCTCGTTTCATGAAGAGCAGAGATAGCGAAAGATACAAGGAAGAGATAAAGACCGGCGGAGAAAAAGGCGATCTCGCTTCTCTGGCAGCTCAACAGCTGTTGTGTCTGAAGCGAGCTTCTTGGTTTATGGTTCAAAGACTCCGGTGTCATACAGCAGAGGAAAATGAGCTACTGATAGGAGCCAGGCTGGAAATAAAAAGCTCATTCCATCAAAGTTATTATGCTATGATACAATTCCGTTCAATAAAGCAGTGGATAGTGCTCCAATCTCAAGTACTGGTGACCTGTGTGAAGTCTAGGCATTCTTAAATGTCAAATTAACTTCCGAAGCACCGAGATGAATCCGCTGATATATGAATAGGCAGAAATATCTAAAGATCGTATAGCAGCACAGACTAATCCGGGTGGTGTGTTTAAGCAAAACAGTCGCTTTTGTTGCGGCGTCATCTCCCTTTTTTTTTAGGTTCGTTCGTATCCTTGTGCGGCGTATCCTGAGAAATATGTCAATAGGTACGCGGAGGTTCAAATACCGCCAGATAAATGCCGCTGATTGTATGTAATCTGGAGGTTGGAAAGGAGTTCAACATTTTGAGAGATATGCTCCTTCACCTTCTGGTACAGTCGAGATGAGGAGACTCGATTCGACTCTCACTCCCTCGCTCTGTCTGTACAGTAAATATAAAGGCAACACCTGCAGCCAGTTAAAGTCACATTAGTCTGGCAGCAAAGCTGGATAGGAAAAGATAGGGTTTTTTTTTTCTTTATATTTCAAGTACATATCACACAATTTCTGCTATAAAATTTTAAGCAAACTTAGCCCAGATCGACAGAGCATAATAGTTTGTCACTTGCAAATCATCAGAACCGTGGCAGCTGCACTTTGGATTTTCAAAGTCTCTGCCCCGTGAAAATCACTTCAATCCGATTCAACTGAAATCTCAAAACCATCTCAAAAATATTTGCCCTGCTACAAAGACCTCGAAATATTATTTTAAACTCTTGTTTCTACTTATTATTTCTTTTAAAGTAGCACGTTAGCAGACCAGCACTGATTGTTTGAGACACTCTGAAGAAATTATTTGTAAGAACCAATTCAGGACGGAGATATGCTGTGTGTGATATTTTTTCTTTTCATAATAATAAAAACAGTGCTAGCCGCGATGACCCTCGCTTGTGAATTCAGTCCCCGTCCTTGTATTAACGTGGCAGTCGCTTGGAGCAGCCTTGGATGTTGTCTTTGTGATGTCGTTCATACAAAGCAGCTACAAAAGCTGCAGCTGCGGGTTCCTCATGTCAAATGATTCGAGCTGACTCACTCTGACTCGACTCAGTGTCTTAAGCTCATGGAACTTGTGAAGTTCAGCAAACTATTCAAGATAAGTTCAGGTTTTTAAGTTGAACAGAATTAAAACAATTTGCACCTAACAATTACTGCCCCCTCATTAATGTCCCTACTGGCCACTATATTAGGTACACCTGTGCAACTTCATGCAATCGAATACGCCACGAATTTATGACTTTTGGTAAAAACCTACACACTCCACCATCCAGAGCTGCTGTTTTGGATTGCAATTGATTGTAGAGTTGTACCTAATAAAGTGGCCAGTGTGTATATAAGTGCAGTATTTTTTTTTTCCAGACAAATTAAAGTTAACTTTTTTTATGGTCTACCTTCGTCTGTCAGCGATCTCAAAGACACTGCGCCACTAATGGCAATCATCACTAGAGCAACATATGCACCGGCTGGCAGATTAGCCCGGAGAATCTCAATGTGAAACACATTTTCATCAAGTGCGAGAAACAGAAACTTCATTAAGCCTGATAAGGCATTCAGCTGATGATCTGATGTCAGAGGACTATGACACATCTGACTTTGATAAAGGTTAGAGCCCACGGAAAAGCTACAAAGTAGGCCACCGTTAATCCTCCCGTTGTGTCTCCTCACACACCGAGGTTTGCCATTCTTTCTCCGTAAAGACAAAAAAAAAAGCCGTTATATTAACATTCTCTTGTGCTCGCTCAAAGGCCAGGGGGTTTAGGTGATACATTCCCATTCAACTGAGCTAAGACAATACCTCAGACAGCTCACCGTTCCCTCGATTCCAAGCCCGTCGGTTGTATAAAGGAAGCATTTTTCCCCCTCTCCTTTTTCTGTCCTCGTGCAGTTGTGTAAAAGAGCTTACGCTGGGCTTTAGGGAATTTCTTTGATGCTATAGTAGTTATTGCACCCAAAGGCTATACCTTCAAAGCTGGTTTAAATAACACGCTAATCGGCAGAAATCTCTTCCAAAGATTACCATGCAGAGAGGGACGCGCGCTCAGACAAAGCCCTCGACAGGCACGCACGCGGTGACGTGCAAACACAAACACGGACACAACGAGTGAGGAAGTGTGCTTCTTCTCCTGCAAAGCCAAGAAAGCAGATCTCATCGTCAGCTTTAGTCTAAAATTTCAACGCGGAGTCCACATTTTAAAAGAAAGGGCGAAAAGACGGGACGCGGTGCAGTGAGCGCGACCTGCAGAACACCTGCACGCGTGACCCCCGTCACTTTCCGCGTCATGCAACGCGCGAGATCGATAATTAGCCGCTGCAGTGATTACACGGGCCTCCTTGACCTCCTTTAGCTCTCGCGCGTGGCATGAGGGATTGCGGGAGCCAACTGGCTGAAAAGAAAAGGAAAAGCAGAGCAAACACAGAGATAAGGCCTAGTAAACATGTCACCAGCACATAATTAACCAGACTAACACCGCGCGCTTTAAAATCTCACTCGAGTTGCGCAGGCACCGGCTCATCCCCTTCTCCAAACGAGCCCAGAATCTCCTTAATACCCAGATGAATTGTGTGCCTGATACAATAAAATCCATTTGATTAATTCTCCCAACGCTTGCTTCCTTTTAAGTCGGTAGACCTATATTTTTTGGTTGCTATGGCAGCGGAAACTTGAAAAAAAAAAAAACACTCCACTTGTTCAGAGAAGAGGGTGATACATCATAACATTATTGTTTCTTAATTCCCAATACCCCAGTAGTCAGTGTCTACAAAAAAGCTATTTAATTCAATTTTATTTTGTGCTTTGTGAATTGAGTGTAGACTGCAAATTTCATAAATTTTACTTTTCAACGATCCGTTTTTGGTAAAAAAGAAAAAAAAAAAACACTGGGGAAACAATAATGACAGAAGTTCCATTATCTACACTCATTTGGTATTTATACCCTGAATAATGAGCGCTGATAGATCTGCCTAATAATTGACATGAATATAAACACAATCATTTAAGACAATCGTCCTAATTTACAGCTGAATGTCACGAACCATATGCTCCGCCAATCTTAAGGGGAAAACATTAATACAATAACAGCCTGGACCAAGAACGGTACGGTGAACTCTGCGACCCACGTGCAACGAGCAGAACCGGTGAAAGATAATCCAACTCTAAGCTTCGTAATGATCACACAAAACTGTTCAGTCGCTTGAATTTTGCGTCTAATTCCTAATATGTCACTATGACCATACTTCCAACTGAGCTAATAACCTGCTTCACAGCAGGAGAAATTAACGTAACTCTATACAGGCTGGTTTACCGATGATGACATCCACATTAAACGACATTATCTTTGCTGGCATACAATCTTTATTGCTGCCCCTAAAAAAAAAAAAAAGTCATTTCTATTCAAAAATGTGTGAGCTTCAGTTTGCACAAATGGACACTAGACAACTGTTTTCACACGGATCTGCTGAGGAAAGACAGTTCATTGTCCTCACCTTCAACAAATCTGCACACGAGAATAATCATTTGTGACGACACAAACAATCTTTTTTGTTTATGTGTACATTGTAAGCTTGTAACTTGGTAACAATTTCTCGTGGCCCCAGTTTGCTTTGCCTTGCAGAGTCACATGATGCACACTCACAATTACAAGTGATTGTAACACGGTGAGAAGAGAAAAAACGAATAATTATAGCTCTGTATTAAAAACTGTTTTGTCCAATGCAATTTGAAAAGGTCTAGAAGAGCCAGATGTTTGTCTCCTGTCTCTCAAACAGCTGGGCTGGAGAAGATCTCTAGTACTATGGTGTTGTCATGGTTACAGTCATAAATGCACACTTACAAAAGTTCAGACTTTTATCGACCCAAAATCAAAATGCTTAGATTTACAAACAAACACATCTCAGTTTGTGTTAAAATATTCAAAGTATGAATTATGATAACACACAAAATAAAAGCCCTCTGGTTGGACACCTGCGTCTCTGGCCCGTCCTCATCCTTTGGAGACTTTCTTAATCTTTATTACCATTGGCAACTCCTGCCTCTGCCATATTTACCCGGTCTACAAGATGTGGCCTCATTGGCTGTAGGAGTTGCCTACTGAACCAAACAGTACTTATGGGATAATAATAATAATAATGATAATAATAATAATAATAATAATAATAATAATAATAACAGGAACTGATAATGACCTATTGATTGATGTGACAACAAAGTGTCCAGTTATTGAAAGAGGAGGCACCATGACACACAGAACCTGTTCAATACATCCATAGGAAAAACATTTAAGCACAAACTAGAATTGGCAGCAAAGTATTTGTACAATACGAGTTATTACACATTAAAAACATTGTTCACGTTCATATAAATTCAGTAACACCGGAGCCACAATACTTGGACATATACTCACGGATGTTGTCAGTGTTCTCTTGCACAATGTCCGTCTTCAGCAAATTGTCGGCCAGGACGAAGGCTCCTTGCTCCACCGTGTCCAGCAGCATGGTGGCGGCCCGCAGCTGCTCTCCGGTGCTCAGCTCCCTCCACGCCGCCTGGGCCTGTGGCTGCAGCAAATTGTTGACCGTCTCCACCATGGCCTAGGGAGCCCAAATCATTGATTTAGCGAAAGGAAGTTAAAGTGGCCTGGGACCGCTGCGGTTTGACATGGCGATTTGGTAAATGGTTTGAGCGAAGGAAGATCAAAGTGAGTTCAGGACTGAAAAACAAATCGCACAATCCGGTGGGATTGTGCAGGGAAGAATCATGAAAGAGTTTTCTCTCCTTCTCCTTTTTTTCATTTGAAATGAAAATTCCATAATCATCTTTCCACTGAGCATTTCCATGACCCCATTTCCAATTCATTTACGAGTTGTGCTCGTGGACACGCATCGTCTGCTAGCGGCAGCAACACCTGAAACTGTAATGACACTGGATGATGTTGTTCGCTTGCTTTTGTTGCTGTTTCCTTTTATCTACAGGAGGAATTAATCATGTAAATGAATCAGAGCCAATGCTTACAAGACTAGAGGCCAATTCTTACATGACTTGAGGCTACAGTCTTTAATTGGTGTGATAAATGTTCTTCCATGCAGACAATCCCAATGCGGAAAAGCAGCACGTAAAAAAAAAAAAAGACAAGAAAAAATAGCACAACATTGAGACGTTCAAGCGAGTGCACAAGGTATTTGCTGGTAGCAACTATCTGCAACCATTCACCTGAAATGTTTCTTGCATATTAATGGCGCCGAAGAACTATTACGCCTTCTTTAATCTCCACACAACAACGCTGGAGCTAGTAAGCAAGGCAGAAACAAGAACATTCTCGAGACAAGATGAAAAATTAAGAGCCATTAAAGATTTAGAAATGCCAATGGCAAGATTTATGAACGGAATACTAATTGGTCAAGCAACTCGTTCCCCAGTACAACTGCTCTGAAGAGCAAAATGAGCCTGACTGTGCGTTGGGGGGGGAAGCTATTTCTAAGTCATAGCAGTACAGTAGGTGGTCAAATCTGTAATTATTAGAAGATTTCCTGCACTGCTATTAATAGTAACGTTCCCATGCTGCACAGAGAAACTCTTACATCTGATTTAAGAAAAAAAAAAAGCGTCCATATTTCGATACTCTCTTTGAACTTCGTCGAAAGCCACTTTATTCATTTGTGACGTGCTGAAGATGGAAGCATTGATGTATGGAGAAAGCGTGGGTGTCGTGCCACAGCAGCTCTCTTTCTCTTTTCTGAGCTTAGATCCCCCTTTTTTGATCAATGGATTATGAAAGGGAATGAGAGTTTTTTTAGTGCGATTCTGACACAGCGCGAGGGATAAAGCCAAAAGCGATAAGAGAAATCATGTGCTCAAGTGTATCAAATGAATTCCAGATCAAAAAAAAAGTTTTAAAAAGAGGGGGGAAAAATGGCTTCACAGTCGCTAAACATAAGTGTTATGGACCCCCCAATTTCCGCATAATGCTAAGTTGTATGTTTGTTTCAAATCACTGTGATAGCAAGAGGAGGAGGACTGATTGTATTCAGCTCACTGGCGCTGGCTGAGAATTTGAAATAGCACCAGCTGGCTTTCCTCATTCAAAACATACCCTGCACACATCAAGCCACCCACCCACACACCCACACACACACACACACACACACAGACACACACTCATACACAAACACACACACACACACAGACAGAATGCAGTGTGAGAGACTGACGCAAGACTGAACACACACCTCTGCACCTGCTACAGAAACATACACAATCTCACGTGCACCAGCCACGGGGTGCACACACACACACACACACACACACACACACGCAGGCAGCCTACCAACTTTGATGTAATTATTCATTATCTGCAGCCAATCTCCAATCACACCTTTTGACATTCAGCTAGAGGCAGAGGTTGATTCACTCTCAATTAAGGAGCTCTTTTTCTTCAGGCACTGACATTTTTTTCTTCTTTGTTCACCACTGCAAGATTTTTTTTTTCCTCTCCCCCCGAGCACTTCTTAAAACAATGAAATAATAGTTCTTCAGGGAACAGACTGATGGGCTTGCAGAGGAGGCTGTTTGGCTTTTTTTTTTTTTACATTTAGACGAGACGTACAAAGAGAACAAGGTGGATGAAGAGCTCTGCTGCGGCTGGAGGAGTGGGTCAGGAACTGGATACTTTGGGAAAATGCAATTTTTATTCTATTAAACAAAAATAAACAAAGTGAGCGAGGCCAAGGTACAAAGGGTAAGGCGTCTTAAAAAAATCATTTTGAAGATCAGTTTTCTCGCCGGCCTTTTGCATGCATGCATTTATAAGACCGACTGAAGAAAAACAATAAAGCTGCCGTTCTCAAACAGTGTATCATTTGGACATGCAACAGATTACCAATCGGTGTTATTAACATGCATATGTCACGCCAATTTGGCGCGTTCAAGCCAGAGAATAAGATTATGACATAAAGACTCTGGACCATTATGTGCTCTGGGGTAGAGCTCTGGGTTGGGATACAGACGGCCGCGGGTTCACGTCCCGCCGAAATGGGAGGGTTGCGACAGGAAGGGGTAGCAGTAAGTAATAGGCTAGCAGTAGCATGAGCCTCCCTGCTCTAAAACTGCTCTGCTTCTCTCCTAATGCTCTACTACTGATGGAGCACATATTATTGGCATCCTCTGATTGGTCAGAAGGACGAGCCTCACTCTGAAACGTTTAGAAAATCTCTGCACAGCTGTCACTGTGTCACAGCACCTCTTCACGTAAAAATAAGTGTTGGAACATATTTCTAGAAAAAAAATAATACATTTGCACATTGTAGCTCTAATACATACTGTATTTATATGCCAACAATTTTTTGGCAGGCTGAATGAGTTCGACTGTGTGCAAAGAAATTCCAAGGTAAAGCTGATCCATGAGCAGGGACAATCACATGGCTTTCTCACAAAAGAGAAAAGTTGTTATGCAGCTGTTCTATAAAATATTTAACCACAAATGCAATCAGAAGGCTATATGAGTCTAATAACTTCAGTTAGAGGTCATGCTGATTGGAAAATTGCTTTTTTCAGATATCTGTGAACACGCTGTAGCCACAGTATCATCACGTACTATTTCCTTTTTATCTGGGTCTCACACGGTTTTAAATTCTCAAAATTCAAAAGGTAAAAATCATATTTTTAAAGTGCCAAACTCTAAAGAAACTGTGTTTATGCCAAGCTAAAAAAAAAAAACCAAACAGAAAAACTGGCTCTTGGTTGCTATTAACTGTTTAGACATGAATGGTTCTGATCTCACCTCTCAGAAACAAAACAGCCCGGAATGTTAAACTGTTTGTTTAAAAAAAACACATTTTATGCTAAAAATGAACAAAGAATGTTCTGTTGTTTTCAAAACAGTATAGTTTCGGATGCACCTCGTGAGCCAATCCATCTGCAAACCTTTTCGGTTCCAGATGGAGCGTGATCCGTTAAGTTATCTAAAAACATGAGAGGCATCCCAGTCTGGATGTACACTGATGACTTTGGGAGCTTTCATTTTTTAAATTGTGTATTTAAAAAGAAAAAAAAATAGATCAAGGAACGGCTCTGATGGCAAATACATGTCAAATTTGGATGTTTACACATTGTTTTCTATAAATGCCACATATGTATTTGAAATACTGAGTATACCTATAAATACAGTATGTACACAACACAAAATCATGCACCCGGAAGTGCATCATTATTGAGAATTATTATTATTATTATATATTGAGTACATCAATGCTGGACCTCTAGCTAATCCTGCACCAACCAGCACAGCTCAGGATTATTTCTTTCATACTTAAATACTTCTTTGATGTCGATAATGTGTATTTTAAAAGAAATCTGAAACATTTCAATAAAAATAAATTAGTTTTGCAAAGGAGCCCATTATAGTGAGGTCTAAGTGTACGTTTCTTTCCGAAACATCTAAAAGGCTAAAGTTGTGGTGTGTAACTAACGGTTACTAACGCTTAATTTCATTTGGTCATTTTTTGTTCTAAAGATAAGGAACATGCTTTAAATAAGACATTGACAAAGTAGCTTTCTACTTTTTAGGGCTATTCAAACATATTCAAACATCCTCGTGAAAACATAAAACTGCCACTCAAGAGGAAACAGCTTGTCAGGTAAAAACACTCACATCCTGCCTTGATTTAATATAATTTCCACGTTTAGATTCGAGTTCTGCAGCGCTCCCTCTGACTGTTAGGTGTCTGAATACTTTTATAACAGATCCTGCACCCGAGAGCTTGGATAATAATTATTTCTAAGCAAATGTCATCATAGACTTTGCACAGATTCATGAAATACATAAAAACACGTGCACAAATGTTTTCTTTAGGCTTACTAGCATTAGCCGCGGCTGTCCAAGCACACACACTTACATCACTACGTGTACTTAAATGGAAATATGGCTTCCAGTATTATTTCTTACAAAAACACTGGCTGCTCTTCTGCATCGACCATGAAAGTGACACAATAAACAGTAAAGACTAATGTCCATTTTTCAGTCGTCGGCTTCCATTCTTAAATCAGATCCTCTCCTATGTTAAATCCGGCCATAAACTCTCATTTAATGGACAAAGACACCAAAGCGCAGAAAACCTCCTTTTATGAGGCCTTGAAGGTTAATGGATGGTTTTAGTCTGATTCAAGTGGCAACACAGACACCGGAGAAGCTTTTCACTGACGGAACAATAACGTATGTGCACGAGAGCTCACGTTGCAGTTACGTTCAACGTTTATAATATTTTTCAACTGACTCCAGGCTGGAAAATATTAAAGGAGGAAATACACTGAAGGGACGTCAAGATTAGCTTAGCGTAAAGACGGGGTGGGCTAATTCCGGGCCAAGCTGCTAAAATCCACCAATGTGGACATTATATTTTATTTGTTTTTGTTTTTTTAATCTGTGCAAATAACAAACAAATAAATAAATACAACGATATTTCCTGGCTGACACTTCTTGAAATGTTGTAAACAGTGTGAGGTTACCAGGCAACTGAAATGTCACACTATTCCTTTAAGCCAAGGTTACAGTATGACCTGGCTGTTTGGTGATAGTAAAAGTATAACTGGAGCTGTTTAATAATAATTCTAATGTATTCCAGGCACTCTAGTTCACTGCATTTCCTCGCAATGATAATATTTTATATCCAAAATCCTGCCTAATTATATTCACGCCCCCCCTTCAGCACCCTGCTGTATATGTCAAATCCGGCTTCCCCCACTTTTTCATGCGCACGGAAGAGCTAATTGCATTTAGGCTTGTTCTGCAAAATTCCATGGAATCTGTGCGAAGACACATCATTTCCAGCCTCAGACAGGGAGGTGGGTGAGTGTGGGGGGGGTTGGGGGGGTTTGGTTGGACCCGAGCTGCACACCGCTACCATCAGCATAGTCTGTGCAGTTGAGTCATGGGGAAGTGATGGTGGCTTGCTGCTATTTTACTGCTATTAGCACACTGCCACTCCATCTGTCAAATGTAGCAGCTCACTCTGCTGCTGCAAACTCCCGACCATTTTATACACACTTTATTTTCTTGTGCTGAAAGTATATAAGCCAGCCAAGGACAAAAAAAAAAAAAAAAAAAGAAGAAGAAGAAGACGACGACAGGCCATATTCCAGATCCTGGTGCGCAAGGAAACGCTAAGCAGGAACTGGACTCGCTGCCGGAACGTTCCACGTGGAACAAGGGGCGCTGACTGGGCGTGAAATGCGGCAGTGCACGGGCCATTTGTAGCAGAGCGGAAGGAAGGAAGGGAGAGGTGGACGTTAGTGTCCGACTGGCACCGGTCCAAGCCAAGCGGTGGCGTGTGCACTTCTATCTGTGTGCTGATTGATGAAATGAACTCCGGGTCTGGGAAATTGATTCTGGCTGAGGCTGATCTCCCCCCATCCCACCCCACCCCCCCTCATCTCTCCCCCCTCGGGTGCACCGAGCTCCCGTCCCCTCGTTTCTTCGAACTCCCGCTCCTTCCTGTTACACCAGTCGGGTTCATCTCGCTTCTCTTCTCACACCGATGCTGACGGCTGATCCCAAAATGGGGAGGGGAAACACAGCACAAACAAGGCAGCAGACCTTGTTCCCGCTGTCCTCTTCTATCCGACGGGATGTCTCTGGGCACAGGTGAAGCTGTTGCACCTTTTCTTCCTTTTCTTTTTGTCCGTTTCATTTTACCTGCCAAATCATCTGACTTCTTTGAGAATCCTTTTGACTTTAAATATTTGAAGAAAGCTTCTCTAGTAAGCGGGTGGTTGTGCTCGTGTACTGTAGGTAACTTACTGAGGAATCACCTTTTTGATTTCTGTCTCTGGTTTCGTCTTTGTACTGCAGAATCCCCAGACAGTGGCCTGTTATTTACCACAAATGCAAACCGTCTCCTTTTTCCGTAAGTATATATTTCACTGTATTATAAAGGGGTCCTTCCCACTAATTTCCGGTAATAATGTCAAAGTCAAAATTCTGTCAAAACATCCTGAACTTAGCACAGCAGCAGAATCAGGGTGAACCGAAAATGTAGCTGTTAGAATTATTGAACTGGAATTAAACTTGAGGTGTCATTATTGTGCGAGCATTTTGAAAATGATAATTCCACTCAAGCACATTCTCAGGCTTTAAAGTATGGACTAATATAAATCTCATCTCAACGAAGGGGTTCAATTAAAAGACTCCAAGAAACACACAACAACCGCAAAAAGATGCAAAATGATGAACAATGACCAGTGAAAATGACATTAAACACCACACACCCAAGATACAAAGTGACACGAAACACATGTAAAGTTTCCACCAACAGACTCAAAACTAACACTCGATCAGCAGAATCAACACTGACGCATCCTTCAAACTAACTAAATGGCAACTGGACTGCAGGTATATATTGATACTGAAACTGCTTCTCAGTCACACACAAGTTCAGTGTCTTGCTTAAGGACAGTCCAACATGTGACCAGAGGCACCGGGAATCGAACCAACCAAGAACTGCAGGATTGCTCGACAAGCGCTCCACGTCCTGTGCCACAGCGGCCCAAAGTATTTTAATGGATCCTTGCACATGGGGAGGTCTCTGTTTATGAGGATGCAGGGATCTTCACCTTTCAACAAACTGACTTTTTATCGTTTTATCGTCTTGTTGCGATCCCCAAACGTGGAGCCCCCCCTTGTTTTCCCTCCTCTGAGGTCACCCTGTGCTGTGATACTCCCCCCCCCCCGCTCATCTTTTCATGCAAAGGTGTCATTTTAATGAGGGTCGGAGCTCAATATCCTCCCCGTATCCTGCAAATTCACACTCACTTGGCTCCTACTAAGGCGCAAGATATTATTTTTGATCTTTTATGTGTGGAAGGGAGGAGCGGGCACGATTCACTGTACATCCCAGGTCTTCAACTTGAAACGAATGCCCCAGGAAGAAGCTATTTCGAAAGCTAGGATCCTGGACTTAAGCTTGGCACAGCATATGTAGACATAATCACAGTAATTGGACGCCCATAATGTCACAGCCTATAAGCAAGCTGCCATTAATACGAGCAAAAAGGCACGAGAGGGAGGCGGCCATTTTTATCATGTTTTTCAAAATCAAAGGACAAAACAAGAGAAAAATTCCTGCAGGGTAAATGCAAAACACGGGGAGTCGATCATCATGTGCTTTGTAGCTTCATCAAGGCCAAATGCTGCTCTGTGGGATTCAATTGGCTTTGACATGTAGCAGATATCAGTGTTTATGAACAACTGAAGAACAAGTCATAGCTGATCATTGTTCCATCTGCAACGGGCTGACTGAGGCAGCCAGGCTGCCGCAGGCTGCGGATACGGACGTGACGCGGCACACGAAGCGCTTCGTACCGAAACTCCCTCCCGCCCCTAACGAGACGGAGACCTCGGCACCAGGTACGTTTCAGTGCCATCTACTTATTTCCCAATTAAACAAGAAGGAAGCCCTCAATTCAGACGAGAATAACTCCTCGTCTGATTTAGACATCAACCACGGGCCCTGTATTTTTATTGTGGACCGGGCCTCTCCTTCACCACGAGCGCACCTGCACTCGCACGATGTGCCTTTTCCCCCCCCAAGTGCTGCCGAAGTCTGTCTCCGAGCAGAGGGACGGCGCGGGCAGGTGCGCCTCTCATTTGCTTTGTATTCCTCTGCCAATCCCACTTATGTCAACCACCGGGGCCCCGTTGGAGAAAACACTGCCCGATTTCCCTAATCGATGAAAGTCCCTCAAAGGCTGGCAGCGCGTGCAGTCAATGGCCGTGTTTACCTAAGGCCACAAATGTTCCTCCATTATTTCAGATTGTCAAGTAAAAGCGCTTGACTGTTGTTTGAATTTGTCAAGCCGGGGAGGGGACAGAACGGAGGGGGAGGTGTACAGCTGAGCAGCGACACTGTCACGCACGGACTGAAACAACTAACGAAAGGACAAGGTAAAGGAATTTCATGCAGGCGTTCACATTAGGAAGAAGCCAAAGGGCGACGAGGTCGACGGTTTTAGGTGGATTACTGTGGAATAAGGAAAATAACTGGGAGCGTATTGCAATAAAATGTATTAAATATTCGGAAACTAATAACATGATCATCAGAATAAACTTTAGCTTTTTTTTACCATAAATTAGCCGACATGCTAAATACTCAAGACAATTCATACAAAATCTGCCAAATAGTGACATATTAACACTGTACCTCAAACAGAGCCTTGACTCTATCTCTTATCCCCCGAACCTTGTTTTTTCTGTTTATTGTATTATTCATAACTGTTCTTCCTAATGCGTAAATGTGAACATCGTCAGCAGTTTTTAACACGGCCAATAACATCGTGTTAGACACTTGTTCCTGCTTAACATCCTTGTGGTGCGGGTGCAGGATACTAGTGTATTAGTTGTGTAATAATACATGACATTATTATGGTATTTACAACACCAGGACGGACTCTGCAGCGCTCATATTCGAGACGTATGTCAGCCAACCACCAGGCTGCACAGACAACTGGCTCCCAATTGGTTGATTTGTTTGCATAGTGTTTCCGCCGTATGGCATGTGTTTAGAATAACTAAAATGGAGAATACCATCCGTTTGCACATGTGAACAAACTTAAGCGCACTTTCCACTTGAATGCCAACTGCACAGCAACACGATTTTGCATAACTGAGTGCATTTTGATATGCCCCTGAGGCAAAATACATGTTAAACTTCAGCGCTTCAGATTAGCGCTGCAGAGCACACAGTACATATACTGTAAAACAACATCTGGCTCTAATGTGCAGATTTACTGCAGCCATCTGTATGTCAGACAGAGATGTCAGCCTCTTCCTTAGTTCTCCTGTCAAGGTAAAAATGATTTTGATGACGGCTTAAATGCCACCGTGGGGATAACATAAAAATCAGCCGGTAGCCGGAGAAACAGCTGAGAGAGGCGATAGAGGCCTGCCTAAATTGGGACACATATGTATTATGCATTAGAGCGAATCATAACATGCCATGACTTTGGCTGACTTAGTAGTTAGAAGTTGACTTGCTGGTATAATGAGGTCACTTCTTTTGGCTCTTAAGTATTTGCTGAGAAATGTAAAAGTGTGTTACATGCCTAAGAGCTTTATTTTTGACTGATGCTATCCACTTACAGCATGTGGGTTATTTCGCTGGAAAGCAGTGCTGATGTTATGGTTTGGAAGCCTTTTCAAAATGAATGAGACACTGGAGTTATCCACAACTGATGTACTGCGCTTGGGAAATCGTACGAATGCGTAAGGTATTAGGATAATATCACAGCATACTCGTGCAGAGCAAAATGACGATGCATGACTGATAAATTGGCAGGTTTGAGGCACTGATATGACATGATGCTAATGAAATTTGACCCTTTGACTTAACATTGACACAAATAGAGGATGTGATACACTAGAGACTTGCACGGGTTCAATTTCGCAAGACCGCCCCTGCCCCCCGAGCTGATTTGTTACTGGAGATCAGATCTCGACCCGACTTGACCCAGTAATATAAAGTCTGTGACCCAACCAACATCCATATGCTAATCTTAGTTAAACATGTAGGTTACATGTCTCTTTCTAAATTCATTAAATTGTCCACAATCAACACAAAGAGGCTAAAACAAGCAGAGAAGATTTGAGTTTTACTCTCCAAATCTGCATGTCGATTGTGGCCTTATGTCCAAATAGCTGCATCGTCGATTTGGGAATAATACATTTTTACGGGGTAGCTGCTTGTACTCGACCCAGTGCAGGTCTCTCATGCCGGATTTGATCCCGGTCTGTGGGTTTGCGTTACAATTCTGCTCTAGTTCTTCTGCTCACTTCAAAAGGTCAAACTTCAAATTAAATGGCGAAAATAAAAATCACAGCAAAGTTGCCACAATGAATGCATGGAGAGTAAGGCATGAGGAAAATTTTGATCCAAATACCTGAACATAAAACCGGCAAGAGCGTTCTCTTTTCTGCAGCTGCAACCCAAAGAAAATGCAAGAGTTAGCAAAAGGTCAACTCAACATTTCTGCTTGAAGTACAGATTTCACATTAGTGAGAAGAAAAAAAACCCCCACAAGGTAAAGTTGCAAGTGAAATGATCATTTCACGTAAATTGTGTGAAAAGACGTACAGCCGCTACATACATTCATATTTCAGTATTACACTATTAATATACATTTGGAACGAGATCTTCTGTGTTAATTAGCATAGAAATGAGACATACGGCATGTGAGAATATTCCTGTGATGCTCTTTGACATGTATTTTTATTTTTTACTCGAGGAATTCAAGTGAAGGCTCGAGAGAGTTACTTATGCTTTAAACCTCTGCCACCACTGAAGCAGACACGGTGCAACAATTACAAACAATTTAGCATACCTGCAAAAAAAAAAAAGAAAAAAAAGAGACAAAGCCGAGGCTCAAAGTGCTGTTCGCGCTGCATAAAGAGCGAATGGTTTTAATTGAGTTCTGGTACGAGCCAACCGGAGCTACGGTGTGGCTTAACAAGTCGGTTCTGGTACCGTGTAAATCCCATGCAGATTAGCTCCAAAGAGCACCGTCTCCCCGTAAAGGAGCCTCTTGCTCTACATCACAGCCCACTCTTCTGGAAACGCTCCCATCCGTACCGTTAGCCAGCTCCCCTTTGATCAGGAAAACGACACTGATCTCACCGTTTGCCAACTCAATCCTTTCATTGTGTGCTGGCACCGAGCATTGTGCTCCGCTATCAAAAAAAAAAATCAAAAAAAAGAAATCTTTAATTCGCTTAGCTCTTTGCAGATTGTGTCAAAATGATTGAACTCGGGAGGTAAACATCTATGACTGCCAGAGCAGAGAAGAAGAAGAGTTCTGCTGGCGCCGGTGTTTCCTTGGGGATACCGCTCACTGGTAGAGGAATTCGAACACAGGAGAAAGCTGTGGGGACTGTTTCCATAGACGCACCAAACTGGAGTGTGAGAATCATAAATCATAAATAAGACCGTGGCCCCTTGAATAAATTATCCTGGTTTTGGAAGCATTTTACTCCCTTCAGCCCAGATATTTTTTTTTTATTCTCATATTTACAAGAGAAACTATAGGCTACAACAGTAATCTCGACCACAGCAGCTGCCTCTACTTTCTGCGCTTTATGACAAACCTTGTTTTCAAGAGCTATTATAAACTCTAGTTGCTCCTCAATGCGAATTTACTCGTCGCGTTGCCGTCTGAGGCCTTTTTTCGGCCATCTTTACTGCCTCGCCTCTCCACCGGCGAAAAATGGCACTAAAATCTCAATGGGGACATCTGTGTCTGTTGCGGCAATGAAATAAAAACCGGCCCCCCTCGAAAAAAAAAAAAAGCTATCTGAGAACAGGTGTTCGTGTTCCTCCACAAGTGAAGCCGCTCCAGCAAATTAACGAGTGACATTTTGAATTTCACTGATGTTTGCTTTTCCGTTGGCTGCTCAGCAGACAGAAAGTATTATTTTAGCTTGCTTTGCCTGAGTGCCCCTTACTGTGCTCCGCTGTGAATTGGGGAATAAATGCATTAGCGTCAGGTTCAGCAAAAATGAAAACGCTGCACTCCCACCGCTTACATCCAGCCCACTGAAATCTTAGACTGTCCCATTAGTAAAAATCAAGTGGTGCAAATGTAGTGCTTTTGACGAGCACGACACATGGGTAACATCTTTTAAACTGCATCAAAGTGAAATTGATAGCATAACACATGATACTAGAGAAAGAAATGTGCTCGAGCTCTCCACTGAAATTGAAGTTGTGTTTTTAGTATGCATTAGACCGCGGGAAAATGGAGGAGATCATTTTATCTGACAGCACAGGGCCAAGTAGCAGATCATTAAAAGAATGCCTACACTTCAGCTTTGACGGGATTGAAGTCTTGCGGTAGGTGCCGCACGCCTCCGTTTTGGAAATTGAGAAAGGGTTTTTCGGATGTCGGATGAAAACGTTAACGTGCAAAAAGCGGCACTTCAGAGGGAAAATTGTTCACCTGGAATTCCTCCATTTCAAGCCTGCTCCTTTGCAAATGATGATGTGAACAGTGCGGACAAGCAGGGGGCACGGGTCACCGTCCCTGCGGGCCGTGTTTATACAGGCTGTTAGCTCGTCGGAATATTCTTTTAAAGCCGGCGAGAGGTGGGAACGGGGCAGGTTTGATATGTCGCACGAATCGCTTCCTTTCACTACCTTGTTGAGGCTGCGGGCCGCGCTGTCTTTGCCGCCCGGCGTGAGGTTTCTCAGCTGCACGTCCAGCAGATCCACCAGCTGAACCATGGCCTTCACCGTGTAGGTGATGTCCCCCGCCTGAAGATTGCTTTTGGTCTGCTCCGCCAGCTCCCTGGCGATGACTGCGGCGGTCTCTCCGGCTTTAAGCTGTGAAAAGGAGAAACGAAAGGCTACTAACACAAAACAGAAAGAAATTACAAAAAACCCATCTTTGTGTTTTATTTTACTGTGGCACGCGCTTATTATTTTCTACCTACACAATGGAAAAACACGACAAATTGCAATACACAAACACGTAGCCCCTTAAAATAACTGTCGTTTAGCCCATACATATTCCCAAACTGCTGCTATATTGCACACAATTAATGTGCTGAGACGATACTCGGCTGAGTGTACACATGGGCCAATATTGTATCCGGAAGCAATTATGAAATCAACCATTGAGGGAATTTCCCCAGATAGTCTTAGACCTTTATGAAATTAGGGAGCTCTGCAGTTTGAGGGGAAGCTGTGTATATGTGGGGCGCAGTGGACAGATGCTGCTGGATATTCATTTTGTGTTTGGGCATGTTTTTGTTAAGCGAAACATGACTATTTCCGTGTTTGCTTTATTTAGTTTTGCATACTTCCACATTTTCTTCCCCGCCAGCAGTGAATCAGGCAGACGGACAATTCATGGAGCTAAAGGTGGTTTATTTAGCTACGTAGCCAGCTGGTGCCTGAAACGGTCAGTTCCACCAACAAAAATCAACGGTTGCCGGCTGAAAATGTCTGAAAAAAGAAAATAATCTTTTAAAACATCTGGATTGTAAACAATAAGTGCACTGACTAAGGTGAAGTGGGGTTTAGGTTGAAGCTCATGTCAAACGAGTCACGTATTTTAACAATAGTAGGAGAAATGTTCGTTGCCATTTCTTCCACGGGGAAACACTGTAATGTCTTTTGATTTATGGACGTGTACGTACGACTAATGAGACTCGCTATGAACTGATAGGTTCGCCCATAAACGTCGTCTTTGTACTTTGCCCAGTTCTTTACGCTGATCTTCTAATTACAGCGTGCTGTACATCAAGCAGGTTGCTAATAATGTGAAGAGGTGCTCCTGGATGTCACCTGTTCCAACCTGTTTTTAATGAGCGCCCAGCACAAAGACGGGACTTTAACAAGAATTTGAAAGTTACTATTAAAGACTTTGGTTTAAATTATTGGTCCAGTTGGTAAACTTGTCACGTTTGCTTTTCACATGCAGAAAAAGTCATGTGCAAAATGCAAAAGTCATGTCCACGCACTGGTTAAATGGATCAGGGTGCCGGGAAATAAAGTAAATTTAAAGCAGAACTGAGAACACATGCTATAAAAGGTCATCAACATGACAAAAGAAAACCATATTCAATATTATACGTATAACACGTAGAATAACAAATGATGTAATTGTTGGTCTTGATTGTCAACAATAGCTCCAATGTGCAGGTCTGGTGCTGTAGTCCAAAGGTCAATTAGCAATTAAAACCAAAGTTTGGACTGATAGATTAGTCGCAGCAGGATGAGCCTCAAATCGCAGCGACTCCAACTAAAACAGGCCCACGCTGACTTACTCTGGCATCACCTGCCATCATCGCCCGCGAGTTTATTAGTTAGGCCAATTACTCGGCTTAAATTGGTCTTCACAGAGGTGCGTGCAGGGGAAGGCGTCCGTGGAAGATGTTGTCTTCCTTTCCCTCCCCGCTCTTGTCTCTTAATGAGGGGAGCTACAGTGGGGACGCAGGGTAAATAGCTCTGCCTCGCTTTTTCCTCCCGCTCTTCCTGCTTATCTGACGCCCCTGCTTTCCCTTTTCATTCTCGACATCTTCCTTTCTCGTTCCGTCTACTGAACCATCTGGTAATGAGCACTACCACATACAGGACAATGGCGCTGGGTGTAAAATAACGAATTGGCAGATGGCTATTCCGGATCTCTGACAGGTTGATCTTCATTAAAGTCTCGCTGTTTCCACTGCGACAGACGCACTACTCAATTGTGATTTGATTTTTAAAAAAAAAAAAGGATAATCACAATTTTGGTGGAAACACACGCGTTACTCCGTCGCCACTCGTGCAGATTTGAACAGGCATTGCTTCACATTACAGTCAGGCGGCGGCTGTGTGCCTGCAATAACGCAGCCAAAGAGCCACTGTAGCAAGTTCAGAAAGACTTTTGCTGTGGTTAATTTGTCCAAACCGCAGCCTGTAGTGGGGCTTTATTGCACCGCTCGAACGGTGCTGTGCTGCACGAAAATGCACCTGATAATTCCTCTCCCTTCCATTTTGTTCCCCAGCAGCCATTCTCCATCCATATCTGCAAAGTGCCGTTTGTTTAATGGGCCGAGCTCTGTGCTGTTGAGTAGATCATAAGTGTTATAACATGCGTGCCTCAGGGTCCTATGAGTTTACGGGAGAACATTTCCAACATCGCCTGCAATTCATAACCTGAAACTCTGATCCTCACTCGCGGTAAACTTCCCTTTTGATCCGATTCGATTACAGATTTAAAACTTGGGAAGCTTTATATGAGGCTTTGCATAATAACTAGGAGATTGAGGGTGGTGCATCGCAAATAGCGGCTGTATCATGTCTAAGACAGGAAAGTGGTCTGGATTACAGACAGCAGTCCATTAGAAGAAGCGATGCAGTACTGGATTTCACTCCGTTTGGATTCGAGCACGCATGCACACACATGCGTAACCCCAACGAATCAACGACATAAAGTCACCATGTAAGGATAGACAAAGAAGCAAAGAGTAAACCCACACACACAAGTGCAATGCATACACCCGTCACACTCATTGTGAGCTGTGGGAAATGTTATTTAGCACAGGCTAAAAGGACGCAGTTCTGTTCAAAAGAAAAAACTCTCTTGAACCAATTTACACATCAAAATAACATTTAAACTCAATGCCAAATTCCCCAGGCTCTCTTTATGCTTGTCTGTGACTGTATTCCAAAGAGAGACGTGTGATGGAGGCACCAAACCAAAGGCTATTGTTACATTAACTAGCACATTTTCCTGCTTGTTATTATATTTTGAAAGGCCCCGTACCTTCTGGCTGATGACGTTGACCCATGGGGAGGTGCAGTTGCTAAAGTCGGGTCCTTGGGGGTCCCAGTATCCCTCTGGACCAACGCACAGGTATAAGGCCACGCCTGAAGAGGAAAGAGAGACAGGGACAACAATCGCATGTTTCGTACTGTGGCACATCTGTCAAGGCGCGTGCGCTCAGGAATCATCTCCGGGTAAACAATTAAGCTTAGCCCCTTTTTTTTTCCGACTGCTTTTCCCATAGCGCAGCGACGGGCCGCACAACGCTTTCAGGCTCGTCATCTAAGCCGTAATTCCTCCGTATGTCAAGCACTTTTCTTATTTGCAAAACTTGTCCAAATAAAACCGCAATGTCCCAAGAAACACAATTCTTAAGTGATTAAATTAATGGATGTAGCAAAATGTAATTGGATGGTTTTATCTTATAGCGACTGAAATGAAGTTGCTTCACTTGAGGCCATCCAGGCTCGCCCAGACAGCCACTGTATTTAATCATTAAAAGTCAGACAGCGTCTGTGTGTGTGTGTGTGTGTGTGTGTGACACTCCGGCTCCTGCATGAGAAAGAAAATGCACCAAAATAGGTGCCAATTAAGTCCGCCATAGCTGAATTCATCACGAAAGGTCAATTAAGCTGCTTCGAGAAGATCGTGTCTGCTGACAGAGATGTGGTTTTGATGAGTGAGTGTCAAATGTTCCATTTGGGCTTCCACACACACACACACACACACAGACCAAAAAAAAACTCCAGATCCTGAGTAAAATTAAGCGGTGTGACAATCATCTGTTGAGCCTCGCTCACCGCGCTACGCCCTCCTCCAGCTGTGTTTAAAATAATAAGATATAACAAGGAATTGGATGCGTCAGATGAGGAGACGTACAGTACGATCAAACAAAGGTATCTGCGACGTGAATCCGGTGACTCAAACGCTAGAGAGAAACGCAAACATCTTCTCTGACGCACCCTAATATATATATATATATATATATATATATACGGTATATTTTTCCGAGCTGACACCAGCAGGACTACACGCTGACATTAAATTGCCCTTGCTTGTACTTAAAGGGAGGGTGCGCTGGAGGGAGAGACGACCACTATTAACAGATATAAATTTTGATTGACATATAATTTCCTTCTCTAGTCCACCTCGGACAGCCTTATGTTTGATGGGTTTATAAGATAAGGGACTCGGCATTTCCTCCTATATTGAGAAGCAGGAGAAGCGGCATGAAAGAGTGAAGGAGATAGAGGAGTCAGAGGGGTGTTGGAAATGGGGGTGGGGGGGGGGGTGCAGAATGACAGCGAATGAACTGAGGTAGATGGAAGGGGAGCTCGAGGAACTTTCAAAGAGTGGCAGAGGAAGCTCGCACAGTCGTGTTCCGCTTGGCAGTGTCGTCTGAAGAGCTCCGGCTTTGAAGAGCGCGCCGAGAGGAGGTGGGGTGTGTGTTCTTTTATCTTGCCATATGACGGCTGTTAGTGAGGTCTCGACGGGTGCTGGTGTTGCCCGTTAATGAAGCCACTATGTGTCTGTGTGTGTGTGTGCGCGCTTAATGATAAAATGAGCACTTTTTGGGGGGCTTTGGGCCAAATCTGGGAGCGTGATGTCACTCCCCGGTCATGGTCTTTAAAAAATTCAACACAGGGAAGTTTTAGAAGATTCCTTAACAAAGGCACACTTTGCAATTTTAACACATCTGATTTGCATGACCTCTTCTCGCTTTATTAATGCAACAATACTGTTTTAGAGCGGAAAGCCACAGTATCGAGGTTTCTAGGTTACCTTTCCTGATCTGAGGAACACGCTCGATATTCTACCTTAATACTTGACTTCAAAATGTAAAGCTTGTGTTCGGTGGCCGGGTCTCATTACAATATGAAGCGCTCGCCTCGATCGCATCGAGAGAGTTGACGGTTTAACTTTCTGAGGCAGAGCAGCCAACATCAATTTTAACTCACTGCAGACTTGACTTCATTCTCTTAGTATTGATACAAAGACGGAGTTGGAAAGAGCATATACAGAGACGAATAGTCGGATGGCGGGTAAACGCGACACAACATGCCTTTTTGAAGAGCCTAACACAAATGTGTTTGGCCACTAATTAATTACACCGATTGCGTCCTGGGAGACAGGAAGTACGAGCGTGTGGTGAGCTAGTTTCCATACAGATGCAATTCTACGGTAAGTTATCTTTGGCTTTGTGTATGGGTCGGGAATGAAGAGCGAGGAGAGAGGACAGGAAGGCGTAAACACAAACAAAACCCACATCCAGGCGAAGAGGCTCGCAGAAGACGGTGTCTCCGAACGAGAGTATCGACGTCCTCGCACAGCGGTGGAATGAAGAAACCACATATATGAGGAGTTCTTCGGTTTTCAACAGGGGCTGTTTGACTTTGAATGATTCGTCAGGTTAATGTGATGATCCGCACTGTCATTAATAAACTTTAATAATGTGCCACGTACTGTAAAGTGGCAGGACCAACAGCAAGTGAAACAAGCTCAATCGTCTGCAGTCACATGACCGGTGACAGGTTTAAAGGAAAGGTATGCGTCTGTGTATTCATACGGTTACTGTTCCGACGGTCCCGTGGCCCAAAGTAACTGAGTTCTGGAAAATGGTGACGCGACATCAGCAGCATAACAATGAACCCAGTGATGTGAGCGTCATTGTGATTAACTGAACCATAACAGTGGATCTAAGTTCTAATCTTAACAATCAGTTTTCCTCTTCAGGAAACTGGGCTCACCCATTACCCATAATTCACATATACCTCATGTTGTTAGTTATTAAACTAATTTATCGGCAAAATAATTAATGACACCTTCTTTTGATTTCCAAATAAGATCCACTGACTGTGAGGTTTGATTAAGATTAATACATTTTTTTGACAGAATCTCACTCTGTGCCACAACGTGATGTGGCAAAAGGAAAATCGACTTTACCTATGGTTCCGGATGGACAGGGCATCTTGGCCACTGTGCCCTGCTTGGTCTTGGGCCAGGTTATGTCCATCATCACCAGGGGAATGCAGTACTCCACTCGGACGTTGGGAAGTTTGGAGGAGGGCGGCGCCCTGTTGCTGTTGTTGTCTTCTTCTGGGCCGACATCCTCCACCACCGTCTGGACCAGGGCCACCACCGTGGACGTGGTCCGTGGCCACGGCGCCACGGTGGTCGTGGTGGCGGGCACACCGGTAGTGGTGGTCCTGGCTGTTGTGGTTGTCCGGGTAACTGCGGTGGGTCGAGCGGTTGTCCTCATCGTCGTGGTTGTTGTGTCCATGTAGACCATTACAGAGGTGGAAGTTTCTAATAAAGCACAAGGAGGAGAAAAAAACTAAGTGAACTGACAGATTTTAAGAAAAAGGCAAATAAAAAGTAAATGTCTCTCTTTTAATAGTCACATTTCATTTATGTCAGAGTGGTAAATCTATTTTAGTGCTGGCGAGGAAAAGACGGAGCGTATGCACGGGGGTTTTATTCTATCCTCCCTGCCGTGTGTCAGTTTAAGAGAAAATAGTTCAAAGAGGATCAATTGGAACTGGCAAGTGTGACTTGCATGGGCATGCATGGTGTCTAGTTTGGGACCCCCGCTGGCTAAGTTAACACACACACACACACACACACACACACACACTTAGAGCCGTGCAGTGTAAATGCAGCTGTTGACGAGCGCATATCTCTTTGGTCCGTAGCTGTGTGTCGGCTACATGCTATTTCTGGGTCGTCTGCTGGGACAACCTGGAATACCCATTTCCTGGATGTGAGTCCGTCCTGCGGTTACACTCCAGGAGACATTTGCTAATGATGCTGTTTACCTCAACAGTGGGGGGCGTAACGCCATCACACACACGAAACGAGATGCGAAATTCACTCGCTCAGTAATCGCGCCCACACTCTAAAGCACGCAGAGCTCCTCGACTCCACCCGTCATCAATCATCCCATCTACTCATCCTTTCTGTCCCCTTTTAACTCCTTCCCTTGAGTGCCTGAGTGGAAAACACAGGTCCCAAATTAATTTAGCTGCAGGCATTTTACGTACGTATAGACTTTGTTAAGTCGTAGAAGGTCAGAGGACACACGGGGGGAGGTCAAAACTCATAACACATCATCAGCGAGGAGGAGGCTTTGTCAATCGTCTGGAATAATCTAAGAATACTGCAAGTATTCTGCCCACTTTTTGCACAAAGATTCTTTAATATGCTTTACTGACATTTCTATACGTTATGAACCTATTACTGTGCGGCATGCTGCACAATAAATTCCCGTGAGAGAGCACTTCGTCACAGACACAATCTGGGCCTTTGGAAAAAATGTAATTTGGCATAGACGCCGTTTCCACCTAATGCAGATATACAATCAAATTGACAGAAGTGACAAATGGTCCTAATCTTTGCATGAAAGGGGAGCAAAACAAAATTTAATGAGGGTCGATTTTAGGTTGGCAGGTGTAATGGACGTCACACATCTAAGAGAGCTTAGATAACAGACTGAAATCCTGTTCGGCGAGATTCAATTTGCAATCCGACAATTTCTCCGTGCGGGAAATTTGAGAGCAGCGATATAAGACGGAATAAATTAGCGCCACTGTTTGAGAATCGCAGACACCCCTGAAGGCTGTAATGACACGAACCAGACCACTATCAGCAGTCGGTGCAGCCGACGCTTAACAGAATTTCCACGACAGCCGAGATTGATTAAATAGGTTGCCGCCGCAGCGAGAGTTCCCGGCTGATTGACTATTTGTTTTCTCTCACTAACAAAAGAGTTTGTGGAGTTTTAAAGATCCGCAGGTATCGCGCATCCTCCCGTGGAGCCGCTCCATCAGTAAAATAGAACTTTAACAAGAGTGTCATTGAAATGTAATGTGACCTACAGCCATGCCTCTTTACTCTAAACGACTCTGCCTGGTAATGCAGCCTCTATAGCTTCATCTCAAAGACATAAAACTAAAAAAAATGAAAAAATGAGAACAGTATATGGAAGTAAATGGTGTATATGGATGCAGACACTCGCACAGACGCTATTACACGTCAACGGTGCTTTAAAAATAAAAATCACAAACGCCTAAATGCGTATTTAACATTTCCAGCAGCCACCACGACATCACCACTTACATCCGATGAACGCTTTTAAATATCGACATCCGTCTGCGTCACGGCAGCCCAGGCGGATCCATCGGCCGCGGCAAAACATGAAAACAGGACGGAGAAATATCTTCAAGGACACCCACTGCAGTTAATTGATTGTGTATGGAATATCTCATTTACGCATCTGTGTTTCAGTAGGAATGATGATAACCCCGAGTGTGTCACAGGAACTCTTTATGAAGGCGAGTGGCATCGGTTTCAGTGTAATTGAAATCAGCCGGCGGAGTTTTAACCGCATACAGTGAAGGAGACTGTTGGAGTGTTTCACAAGTGCCTCAAAGAATTCTGATCATGGAAATTCACTGCACACACTGAGGTCAGCGAGGGTTACAAGCTCAGATAAGCTGGTGGCTAAAAAGGAGTTTCTTGCTTTACAGTAGCTGCAGAAAAATACCCACTGAAATCCATAATTGCAAACATCCGAGGTTCACATTTTTCTCTTATGCAGCCGCATGTATGAATCAATGCACGTCATCCTCTTAATACAGGATTTTAAAAGATGCTTCCTATGTACAACTGCAAGTGACGGGGGCCAAAATCCGCAGTTCTCCATCTGTGCAAAAATGTAAGAAAACCTTTATCTAAAAACCACAAAAGAACCTTCAAACTTCCAAATTTTGTCACATTTAGTGGATATGTTCCAAAGTTGCATTGTTTTCAGTCCAAATTTCTCTTCCGTGTTACTTTCCTTCCACAATAACTCCACGGGCAAACAATATGGAAGAAAGCACAAACACATTATTTTGACCAGATTTTAGAAACTCAGACTGCGTAGGCCTCATGTAGGATTAGGTACACGTTTGAATACAGTTGGCCTCCATGCAAAGATTCCTCAATGGCCAGTTTGAAAAGACGGAAAGACATTTTTCAGTTATTATAAACGCTTATGAACACAACAGAAAAATGTGAACCAGTCCTTTAATCACAGTTTTACAGATGACAACAGACTAAATATTAGAGTTACTCATTAAGTCTGAAACGCACTTAATGCAACCCTCATCCGAAAAGGAAACAGTGCTCAAATGTTCAATTTGGATGAAGTCTGTCATTTAACTTTCTGTTTTTGTGATAAAATGATTTAAATGATAATGTGACCTTGCTAAAACAAAGTGTTACAACATCACAAGAGTCAGCAAACTGCATGAGTAATGCCAGTTACGCAACAATATCGCTCATTTTCAAGATTGCCAACACCAATCATATGTTACCAATCATAATCTTTACCAAAATGCCGTGTTTAATTGCTTATGAATCCCTCATTGTAAGAATTTGGCTCCCAACATGAAAGACAATGATAGAAATATAGCTCGGAAGTCCATTTTTTTACATAATAATGACAAAAGTAGTGCCTTCTTAAATTCTGGAGGTAATATGACGGTACAGAGAAATATGGCTGGAGGAAATCACCATCACAGCATGAGGTTAATTCAAAGTCACTGGGAAGCACGTCCAGAATGTAATTCCATACTTGCAGATCATCCTGTTGAGTCCGCTGTTAAAATTATTTTTCAGAATGTTCTGTCTACACACAGCATGTTAAATACGCCTGCAAACACACACACACACACACACACACACACACACACACACACACACAAAAGACAGGGAGCAGGGGTGGAAAAGAAGAAAGTGTCCTTGAGCAAACTTGTATATTTTTTCCATGAGATGAGCGCAAAAAAAAAAAAAAAAGAGCCGACAGCACCCACAGTCACTATCGCCTTGGAGACAACACAAGGACATTTTGTTTTGCTTTGCCAGCTTTCCCATTCTATCCAAAGGGATGAAGGGGGGGGGAGTAAAAAACTGAACTCAAGAGCACCACCGAGGTGAACAAGTCTTTGGTATGCTTCGAGGGACGCGTGAGTGACCTTACAGGAAGATTTGAATGTCCGAAGCAGGCTGTGGGTTTTCTAATGCGCTGGGCTGGAGAAACAAAGAGGACGTATGAAAACGACTATGGGTGGCTGAACTCATGAATTCTTTATTCTTTAAGTGTCTGCTTAACGGCTTCTACCATGGAGTTGTCTTAAAGGATTTGATTAGATATTGCACGTTGATGCAAAGCAAAGTTTAACGGCTCAACTCTCAAAGCAATTTATCTTCTGTATATTTAAGATTCAATACATTCTGAAAAGGCCTCGCAAAGTTGATGAAAGATTAATAACACCAACAGCCAGTTATCAGATATTTATGATTCCTAAGCTAAAGGGCTTAAGAATGTCCCGACACCTAAACAGACGACCTTTTCATTCATAAAAGATGGGAGCAAACTCCTGTGGGCACTTTAGCATCCTCTCATTGAAACACCACTCCACTCATCATTTACGCTCGGCTTCTATTGCACAAAAATAAATAAAAAAATGGAGGAAAAAAAAAAAAAATCCCCCTCACCTCCGTCTGTTTCCACCACACACAGGGCTTTGTGCTTCATTTCAAAGCCTTCATTTCTAACTAATTAGCCTCCCTCTCTCTCTCTCTCTCTCTCTCCGTGTCCCTGGGCTCGTGGGCTCCCACAATTAGATAAGCCCGCTCTACGTCGCTCCGGGAAAAAAACCTGCTACGCTATTATGAAATGAATCCGGTTCGTGTGACTTGAAATTTCCGACACAGAGAGCGGGCTTGTCGGCTCCGAGAAACTTCTGCATACTTAAGATCAAAAGGGGAGGAAAAGGCTTTGGGGGGGCAAAAATGAAACAAGCATCATATGGTAAAGTGACTCTTCCAGCCTTATGCTGAACCCAATTACATCCTAATTTTAGTATGTGAACCTCTATGAGCTGCATCATTTTCAGCAGGCACTTTCACAGACTGTCGAAAACACACGGCAGTCTGTGTGTGATGTCACCCATTCATCTTGTACAAGCCATTTTAAAAACTGAAAAATAGGTTCTCTGGGTGCTGGGCCATGTACTTGTAGACTGAAGTGTACTTGAGTAATGTATAATTTAATATCGCCATTCATTCCCAGCTTATCACTTCCCTAATGCTGATGTCACATGATCACACCAAGATGCTACACACGAGTGCTGGGGAGAATCGGTTGGAAAATAAAACGATGATAAAGGCCTGTCATTTAACGGAGCCTTTTGTGTGGCAGACCTACAAATCCATCAGACAGTGCGACCGGGATGTGGCGGTTGGAGGGGAGGCACGGTAAATTATGCAGCCAGACATCCGGCAATGCTTCGATATCATCTGACATGATGAGAAGCGTAATGGATGGGAGCTGTGCATTGTTTGGCAATTAATTTCTCATTCCAGAGCTCTCTTCCCGGGGACTTGAGAGGGCATCTATGGAGGTCACACGGCGCTGGGAGAAGCGTATGCGCCGGGCTGATATATATGCGCACATGGACACGGGCCCGGAGAGACGCTCACAGTGTTGGAGTTAAATGACAGAAGGGACGTGAGCTCAGGCCCGCTGGCAGCGAAGGGTGAACTGTGAAGCAAATGCATGCACAAATACAACTGTTGGCTGAATTATGCACATGCATTTGAAGTTATTGTAAAGAAAACTTGTGCCAATTAGATTTTTCTTTCGCATAACCTCTTCAAGGACACATTATGCAAACCTCTCATCGGTGGGCATGGCAAAACCTCCACAAAAATCCCTTTTCGTGAACATCTCTTTTAAGTGAAACAGGGAACTGTTGGATTTGGTTTTGTTCTTGGAGTCGAAACCCGAGTGTTTCAGGCTACCGCCAAGGCCAAACATTGTCACATTTATTAGGGAAAGGCGAAATGAGAGAAGAGGAGAGCGAGCAAACAAGCCGAGGGTATTTCAGACTCGCTAAAAGGAGAGGCACACTCCTCCGAGCTCTCACCGTTTGCCAAAAAAAGCCTCGACTGAGGCTTTTCAAATGACTGTCAAGCAACAGTAGAATGGGCCAAATGGATAAGGTGAAGCTGTGCAGAGGAACTCTGACACCGGTGATAAAGAGAGTTAAAGATGCTTCAGAGGCCTCCAATCAGATTTACTCGGCTGATTGGCCAAAATAAATCACTTTGAGCCTGTGTGCCACTAAGCCTGTTAAGTTTAATGTGGCAATTTTTGGGGCCTGTGGAGAAACAGGTAGCCGCACACACACACACACACACACACACACACACACACACACACACACACACACACACAGGAATCAGGTATAAAGGAAAAGAGGAATGGAGGTGAAGATCCCACATGCTACAGTACAACTCCAACAACACACAACTTTTTTTTTATTATTCAGAGTTTGATTTTCAACAAAAAAAAAGAGAAAAAAAAACACTTGAAATTGCTGCCAACTACCTGCTCAGATGACACACCAACACGCTGATCAGCTATGTGAACTCCGCTAGGGTGAAACACCAGGTATGTTTGAATAAATGGAAAAAAAAATAAAAATTCAGCCTTCAATGTTCATCTTCTTCTGGTTTCACAAACTGAAAAAGATGAGAAATGCTATCTAGGGTTTTCACAGGGACAAATGCAGCCGTGCCTTCGAATCGACATTCACCGACGGGGAATTCGGAATGGTTGAGTCAAAGTAGGTGTCTTGGGGAGATGGATGGGGTTGTTGGCCTTAATTGAGGGATTGCCTGCCACCCCTCTCACTACACAGGTGATCTGCGTATGATTTCTGGATCAAGTTGGAGGCGCCGAGGCCCATGATGGATGGCGAGTCGAGGTGAGGATGAACACGCCAACACTCTGAACCACTTGAAACATGAGCTCACCCGCTCAAAATGACAATGTTTAATTCAAACTTAAAGCCAGAAAAAATAAAAATAAAAACAGAGAGAAGCTTCGCCGAAACACAAGCAAAGATTATCTTCTCCTGCATGTTTCAAATTATTTTTTCATGAGAGAATATGGCTCTAAAACATTCCAGGAGGCTCAAAAGCACCAACAAAGCTCTCCCTGTTCTGAAGCTGAAAAACTCTAAAGCTGCATTACTAACAGAGCGCCATTGTGTCACAGCATTAAAGGGTTTGCAGGAAGAACATGCATTTGTTCATGGATGCATGTGCGCACACACACACACACACACACACACACACAAATTGTTAGAAAAATCATTCCAAACTATAATCCCTTTCCCTCCAAGAAAATTGCCCTCTGCGAGAGGTGCAACAGGCATGTGATAAGTGCGTAGCCTTCAAATAAGCATGTAGCCTACATTCCTAAGCCTCGACATCAAAAAGGGATTCATGCAGCACGCAAAAGACTGTGGTTTTTCTTTTTTTGGGGGGGAGGGGGGGGTTGGAAGTAGCATTTAGTTTGAATTGCTAAGCGAGATATTCCTTAAATCTCGGTAATCAAGAAAGAATAGGTTCTAAGATGACACATGGCAGCTGCAGGGTGTCACTTCAATCTACATAATGGCATAGGAAAGAATATCAGTCACATGAAATGACAGGTGCTGGAGAGTTAGTGCATAAGCAAGTGGAAGCCAAAGGACAACAGTTTGTGCCTTCAAGAGCACACTGAGTCACACTCCTATCATCTCCACCACACTCTGCCAGCCTGCATTTAGACAGTCTTAATCAATTTTGCATGTGTCAGGCACTTCCAAACGGAGCCAAGACGGGCCCGAGCATCCAAAAACATCGCCTGTTTGGGCACGAAGGTCGGTGGCGGCGCGTCTGCGGGCTCCCTCCGAGGCCGGCGGAGTTGGCGCCGTGCCCCGGGCCAGATGGCAACATGTGGCAGAATTACAGGACTGTCTGCCGCTGGACGCGTCTGCGACGGCGACTGCGCCGCATCCGATGCAGCGATCGTGAGTCAACAAAAAGGAAGTGCTCCGAGAGACATCCCGCAGAGATGAAGGCATCGACAGACCCACAGAGGCTGATTGCTGTGCTCTGCAAACAGTTCTCAACACGCAGCGGAATAACTGGACATGTGAAAGTGTGTCAACAGCGAGCGTGTGTTTGGAAAGTAAAATAACTTGGCAAACTCTATATTAGTTCGCACAAAAATACTGAAGCCTAAGCAGCACGGAGACGTATTTTTCCCGCATTGGTCCTGCCGACAGATGCAGGTGTGTAAGCCCGAACAGCCTTTCTCATGGCGTTCCGTGGGGTCAAAGCTGCCTCAGGTTCACTGTGCTGATCAGCAAAGGTTGGGGGCTGGAGTCATTTCTTCCCTCAGTATTACAGTACTGGCAGCTTGAGGAACCGAAAAAAAAAAAAAAAAAAATAGATATCTAAGTCTAGTTACTGACACTGTCGGGAGTGTCTCTCCTGATGCTGATTATTACACTTCAGCTCAGAGTACCAGCTGTTTCCGAGTCCTGATCCGATAACAGTGTGCTCCTCTCGCCCAGATTTGAAAACCTCATGGCATAGTCCTCATTAGTACCACTTCATGTAAGGTAACATAAGGCTTTGCTATGAAGCTTTTCAAACAAAGTCATTAGCCTTCTGCGAGTGAAAGAAGGCAACAAACAGCAGAAGTGTAGACAAAGAAACTAATTGGCATGGATCTGTCGCATCTTCAGATTAACAAAGTCAACATTTGGGTAGATTGGATCTGTGTGCGCGTAGTAAAAAGAAGGGGAAATGCACATAATTCAAATAGAAGGGTCCAATAGACCAATAAATATGCAGAAACACATAATGATATGGAAGAAGAATGCAGACATCATTCATTAATATCTTTGATTGGAGATGAGAGGACACAGCAACTGATGCACCTCCAGTATTGGAAAAACATACAGAATTATAATCATTTGGCAAATGTTGAAAAAGAAAATGCACTAAGTCTTTATTTGCTCATATTTTGAGATTGATCTTGGGGTCACTCATCTGTCTTTCATGGCTCGTTGACCTGTGACACCGAACATGATAAGCGTCTTTGAACAACCGATTGACGAGCGGCTTGTTGAGCAGCGACGCGCTCTCATGAAAAAGAATTGTCCCGAGGATTTGATGTACTAGTCTGGATGTTTTTTCATGGGTGACTGCCAGGTCAGTAGCAATTCAGCTACTCGTAATCCGGACACAGAGAGCTGCCGGCTTCCCCCAGGTCTGCGCCTGGACTGGAGACAGTTCGCTGTTGAAGTTTGCCCTCGGTGAAACGGACGGCCGAGCTAAAAATCACACGGTGACGGGAAGAGGTGAGAACGGCGATTTGCCCGACTCGGTCACGAGACAATTAATTTCCCAGATGTCAGAAAGTCAACATCCCCTTCAGAGGTCATAGGGGACTTTGTCAATGAGTTTGCATAACTCTAATTTACCGATACGGCAAAAGTCGCAATTCTCTAAAATACTATTTAAGCGTGTGCTGTATGTAGATCTTGGTTTTCCAAAGAGTCTCTGCCAGGTCAGTAGCGATTCCCCCACTCGTGGCTGCCTTGGTGTCGTCCTGTTTTTTTGAAAAAGTACTACAGAGCAATTTTTTTCACCTGTCCTTGTATATTCTGCATTGAGTCTGATCATGAAAGGAGGACTAATGGTAAGAGGCCTTTTATACCTGCCTGCTAACAGCAGTCTGTGCTGAACATTTTTCATGACCATTTCAGGGAATTTAATTATCAATGGAGTTGTCATGGAAGCACTCTTGGGCATAGATCCTCTGTCCTTGAAAACAGCCTATTTGGGCAAAAATATTGCTCTATGTGTTGAACAGACTGCAGCAAGTGAACAGATTAGCACAGGGGTATTGGGGACAGTAGTTTAAATGATAAAAAAGTATATTTTTTCTTACAAGCCACCATTTTTTTTTTTTTTTTTGGTGGGAGAGGAAAACAGTGTTAAAATTATTAACGCGTAAACAAAATGGAATGTTTTTGATGATTCTGGATATGATTACCACCCTGCCTGATGCCCTGTGGCACGTGCTTTGGCATATGGCACCGAGCCTCAGCTGCGCGTCTCCCCGTGTCTCTCCTGCTCCGTTGCCCATGCACCATGCTCCACTTGTACGGCAGGTCATGCATGCTCACGGAGGTGGGAAGAACGAGTGGAAATGAGCTCGTGCGATCAGAAAATGACACCTTTCCGGGAGCGTTAACAGGAACGGTGATTGTGACACCTGATCAAAAGCTCATTTGGCGGCAAAACGAAGATCCCACACACTGTGCTGGATTGCAGGTTTATTTAAGTCAGAATTCCGACTCTGTCAGCTCTCAGAACTGTTATTACTGGTGTCACGGTTTAGACATATGATGTGTCATTATAGGATTTACTTGTGGTCAGAGTTAAGTATCGCATTTTCTTTGTTAGTGTAGAATATCTGCACCAAATAGTTCCTTTATCCGCCTCCTCCGCTACGCCGTGCCTCAGCAGACGTCATGGCGCTTCGTGACCGTCAAGTGATCTTTACAGATTCAGACTGGAGCCACACGTCAACGGGAAACTACGGTGTGGTGCTGCAGTACTGCTTACAGACTAATCTGTGGCCGACAATGATGCAGATTTTAACAATTTTAATTGTACTGCCACTTCGAAATTAGGCTCCTCGTGAGACAATTTAGTGGGAAATGTGCACAGCAAACAACCCCGATAAGTCTGAACCCTCTGTTTGTGCATTTGGGCTGAGAGTTGATCAGACTAAACGGTTTATTACTCTGGAGTCCATTCAATCACTCCTTCATTTCTTATCAGTCTGTTTATCTGACATTTATATTTGTTCTTTGACTCCGTCTATCCCGTTATTGCAACATTTTACAGTCTATATTCTTGCTGCAGACTCTTTGGAGGGCAGCCTATTCTGCACAACGGCGGCCAAACACGACTTATCATTTCACCGGGAAGGGTAGCACTGAGAATTTGCATTTGAATGCGTACGCCTGCGTACATGCAAGTGCATGTGATCTTTGTGTGTCATTGTTAGGAAGTGGTGCAAAATAATTTAATACAGAAAGCACATAATGACACCATTTCACTCTCCTTAACTTCAACAAATTATATTACGGGTAGCTGTGTATCATCAAAACCAAACACTGTAAGCATGGCCACTGACTGAATGAATATATTATGTGGTGTGTTGAAGCAGTGTATAAAAAAAGATTTGGGGTAGAGTAGCAGCTAAGGAAAATAAATTAAACTGGCAACTGGCAGGTAGAGAAAGCTCCAGAGGAGAAAGCAGAGGTAGGGACTTCACAGTCAAATAACTTGTGACATTTTTGACTAGAGCTGTTGATGAGATAGTGCAAAGAATTACCTTGGTGTGTCAAAACAAGTTCTTTTTTTCCATTTCATGCTTCCCAACAAGCGGCAATTTATAAAAAGAACAATGGAGTGGAGAAATTAGACTTTTCAAAAAGAGTTTTGGTAAGTTGAATGTGAGCGGAAAAACTTGTTCCTTTGCAAACAGCTAGAGCAAGTGAAAGACTTTACGCACAATGCAAAATATTCTGCGGATGTGTTAAATCATTGAATGATATTAATTCTTAATAAGAATTAATAAGAGCGCATGAATGCTAAAGCTGTAGTTTGTCTCACCTACATGTTGGTGAGTAATTAAAAATACAGAATTAACACACTGAGCATTATTCTCTTCAGCCAATTGTCACCAGCCTACACTTTCGGTGAGGTGGTAAATTTTATATGAATATATTTAGCCTGCATATATACAGTATGTGCGTGTGTGTGTGTTTTATTTTTCTCCACTTGAGCAAAATATAAAAACCCAGGACCTAAAGTGTAAAAGCCTGCCAAGTCAAGCTGTTCTTTACATCTCACCACACAAACGTGTTGGTGGAACAAACAACATGCTGAGGGATTTTTGGCCTGGTGATGGTGAACCGAGAGTCCAAAATAGAAACGAGTTCAGCCTGTAAAATGCCAAATAGTGTATATGTTGAAATGTGGACGGCTGCACATTTGGCGTCGACAGTTGTTGTGAGGAAAGGGTACAGATACAGTTGTTCTTGGTCAGGAAAATGAACATACACCAGAATGTCATGACAATCAAACCATTTTTAAAAAAACTAGCTTCTTTCCAGTGGCTTTCGGTAAAATCTCCCTCCTCACAAAACCCCTAAAGATCAAGCTCCGTCATAAGACCTCATAGTACCATATTATCGTCCCCGAGTTCCTAGTGCTTCCACAAGTAAAACGGGAGGCAGAGCCTTTAATTATCAAGCTCCTGTCCTGTGGAACCAGCTTCCAGCTCAGGTTCAGAAGACCAACATCCTCTGTACTTTTAGGACTAGAACTTTTCCTTTTGACAAATCGTATAGTTAACGCTGACTCAGGTGAGTCTGAACCGTGTCTTACTGTTAAGTTCCTGTAGTTTGCCTTTAGCGGTGTATGTTCCCATTGTGCAGCTACTGGCCCTACAACCGGCCCAGTGTTTTGTCTGTTACCTCTAGTTGCTCAACTTTTCTCCATCTCTCTCTCTCTTCACCATCCACTCACCCCAACCAGTTCAGGCAGATGGCCGCCCACTCTGAGTCTGGTCTTGTCAGGGGTTTCTACTCTGCACTGTCACCTACCACTTGCTCCAAAGAGAATTGTTGGGCTCTCTTCACTATGTACTGTAAAGTGCCTTCGTATAACTTTTGTTATGATAAGTAAACTGTACTGACTTGAATATCACCAGACAAGCAGATGAAACTGCGTCACTATCCCACTGCATCCCATTTTTATTATAATTTGAGGTTAAGATTTGTTCCAAAACAAAACTTCCACAACAAAGAATCCAAACTGCATTAGGCCTCACATTCTAATATTTTTTGCCATATTCCTCCTACAATATTTTCAATATGATGTACAATATGCTACCACAGTGCATCCACTGTGAGACACTGAACTCCTCTTATTATAATTCCGAAAATGATATGCTACATCTGTGACCATGCCATCGTTATACATATTAACTAAAGAGATAAACAAAGCTGGTCTTACCAAGTCTGTTGTCCAGTGCGCCAAAGTCCAGAGAGTACTTCACCACATGATAATTGTTCCAAATATACAGCAGGTTGTCCCTGGGATTGTAATCCACAGCAGCAATGTACTGATAGGAGTTGGGGAACGGGATGTCCAGATACCCGTCTTTACTGAGTTCTGTGTTGTAGATGTAGTCAATCTTGTTTCCCGTTGCTTCATTGTCATCGTCCTCATACACTGACTTCACTACATAGAGGATTCCACAGATCATGAAGGCGTTGGATGCCGAGCGTTTGTCATAAGCCGTGTCCCAGGTCCCCTCAACGCGCAACGTGTAGGGATTGAGCTGGCTGATGACAATCCTGCCGTTGTTCTGCTCGGTGGCATAAATCACCCACAGGCCGTTTTCGTCTACGGCCAAATCGATGTCTGACTTTCCTCCCCAGCGGTAGGGAGACGTGTCATGGTAGTTGGCATTGGCGATGATGGCCTCGCCGCTTTTGATGCGAGTCCGGAGGTCGAACTTGACAATGTTGCGCGTGCGTTCCTTGTTGAAGAAGAGTGCGCCGTCGTAGACCACGAAGCCTGTTCCGTCCACTCGATGCGGGAGTTTGTAGGTTGTTGTTGGCCTTCCGGCGATGAAGTCTTCTTTGGAGGAGTATTCAGTCAATGTGTCAGTGCGGTAGGGTGTCCAGGGCATGTAGTAAATCTTATCGGAGGCTTGGAGAGGGTCTTTGCACCAGGCTCCAGACTGGTGGTCCGACTCGAAGAGGTGCTCGCTCTGGTACACCCTGCGTAGAAGCCCTGGGCACAGGAATACTGAGGAGCCAAAATAGGGAAAAAACAAGCACAGAGTTACATTGGCAGGTATTAAACATCATTAAATCAAACAGCAACCGGATGGAATTTACATACAATCGAATGCAATACAGTTTAATGGTCAGAAAACAACAAATGTAAAGTCGCTGAATTACCCTAATTCATTTACGATTACCTTGTTTCTACAACGTATGGGGAATAATCGGCCAAAATCCTGAACAAACAATTACTTTAAGCCGTGTCCCAAACGTATTAAATGCTCATTTGGTTTCACTTACTTATTACAATTTATAGCTTTGTGTAAGATACCAGTCAATTAGCCACAATGTCACAGAACAATGGGAGTTTATGGGGAGAGGTGAAGAGATTTGCTGAGGGTTATCGGATATAATGTGGAGCAGATTTAACATGGACTGACTCACCCAGATGTACCCAAACACACGCGTTACGGTTTAAAATGTCTTCTGTTTGTTTTGTCGATTTTCTCGACACATCTGCTTTATTAAATACACTGTAAACGTGCCAGGAAACATGGGTTTAATTCTCCTCTTTCATTAAAACATACAAACTATGAAACCCACTAATTGAAAGTTAAAACATTTCGATACTATAAATAGTTGTACTGTAAGTCTTGGCTGCAGCAGTCTTTTAAGAGAAAGAAAACTAAAGAAAAATCCAGTAATTACATCATCCATATAATGATTGCTTGTCCATTATTTTATCCACATGACATTTTTAGTGTGCAACATGATTTACAACACCGCGCACTGTAAACTAATTATACGTGAACTGGTTTGTACTGAAATTTGATAAAGCTAGACAAAGGCAATACAGCTGGAGCAGGTCAATAGTAGGCTCTGTTTGCGAAACCTAATTTCAGTTCATTATGGATTATCTTGGTCCGAGGCAATAGTAATTTTCATTCTTTCTAAAGGGATGGCATCTGAAATCCGGACTGCAATGACGATACATTTGTAGTTTATTAAACAAAGCAAATCAAATAATGCAGATCCGTATCAGAATCGCAAAAATCGGGTGACATTTATTAAAATATCAGATTAATCAGAGGGGAAAAATAAATACTGGACAAAATGTCTGCTAGAAAGGGAAAATAAATAAGTTCGACAGGGCAGTTTCCCCTTTTCCACAGCACATCGCAAATAAAAACAGAATGTAATGCACCAGGAGTCTGACACAGCACTGATGGTTTCTAGCTGCGGATCTGTCGAGAGGTAAAAGCTGGGCTCTCTGAGGAGGAGGAGGAGGAGGAGGAACACAGGCGTCTTTCCCCTGCAATCTCTTAAGATTAAACATGTTGTCTACCTGCGGGTGAAAAAATGTGGCGAGACGCGTCCCGTTGACACGCCGCCTCGACGCACGTCTCAGCGGTTGCCGCGCTAAAATGCTAAGAGGGCTGTTTGTACGCTTGGAAAAGAATGACGAGGTGTGCTAGGGTACGAGGTCAGAGTGGGTAAAGCTTTGTGCCGACAGCACACCGGGTGCCGAGACAGTTGTAAAAGACGCCTTTGTGAGGGATGTGAGCACAAAGATGGAGAAGTGAATTAGGGATATTAGAGAACTGATACAAGGCGCAAACATGGCTTTCATGGGGAATTCGACAAAAGTGGTTCTAAACTCCGCCTCCGCCTCCATCGCTCATTCTCTTTGACTCAGATTTCAATGATATGTCATCAATTAATAACCGCTGTGAAACTCCAAACTGAACTCTTGACTCTTCTTGAAGGATTTCATTTCTAGCTTTGCCTTCGTGGTGGCTCGCGTCTGACCCGTTCTCCACTCGTGTAAAAACTACAAACACATTGCTCTTAGGCATAAGTAGAAATTTTGCATATGCTCTGCAGCATCATGAAGTGCTGATAAGGTAAGAACATGACTGCTAAGATCCGTCTCCAGTATTGACTGGCGAGTCCCTGAAGGTTATAGTCATCATCATGTTAGAGCTATAATCAAAATGCTGACAGCTTATTGAACAAGCTATTGATCACCCTGTATAGCCACCTTTTTTTAATATCATACAGCTGATAAAGCAGAGCCAGAGTAATCTTCAGTTATTACAGGGAATAAAAACATCTCAGGGTTAGTGGATTTCAGCAAGGAGCGGGTCTGTAACGACCTTGTGCTCAAGAATTAATGTTTATGTGGCAACGTCAAAAAAGCCGTCGAGCTGTGATCGTGTTGATGAACAAGGAATGAAGGCGAGAGCTCCGTGCGTTATTCACTTTGCAGCACATACGGGAGTGAATGAGATTATTAATTTTGCTCATTAGGTGCATGTACACCATTTTCTAAACAATTTCATTTTCCCCATGAATGACATTCTCCGTGATGATTCATACAACGAACATGGACCCACAAAATGCCAGAAACCTACGGTACCTCAGCAACCCGCCACCGAACAAATACAAGCACATAATCAAACACAAATGGAGGCGAAAAGGTTAAAGTTGTTGGCATTTAGTTACCTTTCTGTTCCACTTCTATTTTTAGGCACGAAGAGGGGAGAGAGAGAGAGAGAAGGACAAAAATAAAGAACAGATTAGTAAAAGTGACAATCACACAAAAGAGGGTGTTAGTGAAATGGACACATCCAACAATTAGTTATACTGTAAGCTTTCAGAAAGGAGGAAGCATCACATTAGAGCCTGTAGGAAAAAGAAAATCGTATCACATCACAAACTATAAAACATACTTGGTTTTTTTGTCAGTGACAGTGTTCATAGCATCATAGCACGGCACATACGGCAGCAACCTGCCTCTGGGAGACAACATCAGTGATGCAAATCTTTTTTTTTTCTTTTCAACATCTGCATGAATTACTGTAAAGACCTTGAAAAAGCTGATAAGACTTACGTGTTAGCAGTTTACTAATCCAGCGAACACGCAGCGCTGACTGGAAATCACGATCACTTTGCAAAAGTCGGCTGTTTTCGTTGTCACTAGCTTACGTGGTGAAATTTAAGGCTCTTTAGCTTTTTAATACATTTTATTATTGGCTCTTCACATTCAACAGCTAGCTACTAATGTACAGAAGGAATTTTTTCTTGCCGCTGGTGGAAGTGAAGTTGTGGTTCATGAAAACCGAAACAAAGAGCTAAAAAGCAATAAACACAACGCTTTTGCATTTGATGTACTCTTAAACGCTGGAGGTAAAATTATCATATAAAACACCAAAAATAACTGCCCAACAAATGCTGAATATCTGTAAAAACATCTCAGGTTATGATATGTTGCATCTAGCTTCATCTGTTCTCAGTGGGCAGGGTTTTATGTTAGTCACGGCATTTTCCTGGTCTCTTCCATTTGTAGTAGGGGTTGGCATCCACGCCGTGAGCCTGCTGCCGTCCCTTCCCCTCCAGTAATCCCGGTTCTAATAAGAGAGGATTAACCTCTGTTACCAGGGCTTACAAGAGTCCTCTCCTCCAAATGGAGAGTGCAACAGAGTGAGGTATGGAGGTCAGTGGGTGGGGGCAGGCGGGGTAAAGTCTGAAAGATGGGAAAGTTATTAGAGGAGAACAATATTAATGCAAGGCGGTGAGCTGGTGAGAAATTATCAGGTGGAGCTCTGTGATAGGTGGGGGAAGGAGCAAATAGATAACGGGGAGGGGAGAGGCTTTCAACAAGTCGTGTATGATTGTCAGATCATAAAACTGCACGCCGCTGCATCAACAGCAAATGCTCCAGCTGTCATTGAAACACGATAAGTCCATACTAAGCCCGAGCAACAATGGCTCCGGGCTACGTGTGAATCACCCTTAATGGCAACACAAATTCGCCAATAATTCGGAGCTGCATGTGAAGCCCATAGATCAAATCAAAGTAAACAGCCAAACGTCCCCAATCGAAGCCTCCTCACCTCCCACGAGCGGCGGCCGCACAACAGGGACCGCGGGGAGGCCGGCGTTTCTGATTGAGCGATCGCTAACAGTGGTGAGGGGAGAGGAGGGTAATGATCTATGGAAAAAGGCATTAGTGGCGGGGATGTGAGAAGTGGTATACGACACAATCGCCGAGGGGGATGGTGTGAAAAAGGACTAAAGGATGCGGATGAAATCTCTGACAAGCAAATACGCCACTCCCAGGGCGACGGCGCCGTTCGAGGCCGTGTAGCGCTTGACCAGAAGAGGCCGCTGGACGCGGCACGGTCACCTCTCAGATGATGCGAAGCAATTCCGCGTCACGTTCGCTGGTGTTTGACTACACCTGATACGTACCTGCCACACCAGCCTCGGACGTCCACGTTTTACTGTGCCAGACACAAAAGGAGCAACGGGGGGGAAAAAGCAGAGCGAGAAGGAGAATTGATTCATTTGAAAAGCTTCTTTACTCCACCCCACCACCCCCATTGTGACCCTAATACGATTTTGGTCACGGCTGTCACTGAGTCACTAAAAAGCACTTAGCTCTCTCTTATCCTGTCCTCTCATCCTTTTCTCTCGTCTTTCTCTCAGTCTCTGATGTCTGAGAAACTCGACGATATGCGCACAAATAGACGTTTAAAATAGAAACCCACTGGAATCAGGTGTCCTTCTGTGAAAGGGCTGCATCATCTTCCATCACGCTTGATGATTATCCCATTCACAGGTTCGACATACTCCACGTCAAAAACGCCTTGTCTTAGTATTTAATCCGTCATATACGACACAGTGCAGTTTTCTCCCTATGTAATATCAGTTTTCATAATAGCTAAAAACCCAAACAGCTTTTCACCAAAGTCAACACATTTAGAAATCGTTTTACAATACACACAAACACAATTAATCAGGATACTCCATCGAATTGTGAAATGATGATGCTAATCACACCACTCTCCCAACACGCTGTGATTCAAATCAAATCAACTTTAAAACACTGGAGGAGGTAATGAGCTAATTATTTGAATACGAGATGATGAGCATGGAGTGGCCATCGAATTACTTAAAAGCAAGAGAGGTTTGGAACAGAAATACACTGATTTGACGGCGGGCTGGGATTTAAAGGATGCAAGGCCACGCGCGCTCTTGACATTTGAGCAACTTGAGGGGCATGTGTAGCATCAAACTGCCACTTAAAATCATAATTCGACTAATTAGCGGCGGCGCCGCTTTGATAGATAGCATCGATCAGCAGAATCCACCACCTGTTGTAAGAAATTAATTCATCACTCTGCCTTTGTAACGGGCAGGACAGGTGGATGCCTCCTCGGGATTCAGAAAGTCTGGCACATATTTCGTGAAGAAATAGCTGTAATCACCCTTATTTGGATGCCAAAGCAAAGCAGGAAAAAAAAAAATTATATCGCTGGCAGAGGAGAGAGAGTAACAAAAAAAAAGAAAATCTTTTAAAAAAAGTACATGAGTGAACTCGCCAGTGGATTTACTGTAAGTCATTTATTTTAGATTAATTATACCGAATAGATTTGCCAAGGATGAGTACTCCTTTTCACCCAGCCTCACATGCGTAGTCCCACACAAGCAGAACTGGATGCAGCCCAGTCTTATCTCTCCGCCGCTGGGAAGCTCCACTTGAGCGGTTTGGGGTTAAGTGCCTTGCTCCAAGACACCTCGAACGCTTCTCATTCACTATCCAAGACTGATCTACCCGGGGACTTGTCCAGGGACAGAAAACTGCTTTTTTGTTTGTTGGCTTTACAGCCTGCTATGGACAAAGTACAGATAAGGGTCCTCCCAGGCCACAGTTCAAGCGATTACATTTCCGAGCCAGGTTGGAGACAATTCTGCCAACCTGCTTATGCAAAACAATAACTCACTGATCCATATGCACACTGCTTCTCTCAGTCCGGCTGTTATACAGTGTGCCAAAGACATAAAGCTGGAAAAAGGCAGCGCGGTGGACTCTGCAGCTCCCCTAATTGATCAAGCTGTTGTACCCTTTCAAAGACCTATATGCATATCTTGCCTTTAAAATAACATCTTTGGTGTGATCGCATGCGTGCAATTCAGATTTGCCCGAACACAATGCACCCTGCCGTTCAACCATTCCATACCCTCTGAAAATTCAATTCTACTGCCACTGTATAATGTGCTATATTTGCTCACGTAATGCATAATTTCAAATATAATTTTCAGCTGAGAAGTCGCTCTGCATACTTATTGTAGTCTGCTTGCTGCTTAAGACACATGGTGAGCAGCTAACAATGGGGACCTTTAGCTATTGTGAGCCGCAGCCCGTCATGTGAACGGCAGCTGTATGGATTTTCATTTGAATAATTAACGCTTCCCAATTTCACACTAATGGTTGAGAGGTATCAGAATGGTATCATTAGCCGCTAATAGAGATTCATGGTGGAATGGCTTCAATATATTTTGCAATATTTCCCCCCCTTCTCCCCTCGCCACCCACCCACACACACCCCCCCACATCCTCTCTCTCTCTCAGCCAAGGAGTTGCAGAGTGCAAACCCCTTAACTCAATCCCATCAGCTTTTTAATTAATGACACAAATTACGGGGCTTTGAATAGCATGTGCCTAAGGATGGGGGAGGACGCCCGGACCACCATCTCTCTTTCTCTGAATTCTCTCCTCATCTCTATCATCGCCCTCCACCCCCACCCCTCATCATTTCCCCTGGTTGGTGCTCATGAGTCTCCCATACCGTCATTACAGGTTACATTTCTCAACAGCCCTCTTTTCCTTTCAACCACTTGTCTGCTCTCTTTGTGCTCCCTTCTCGTACTTATTCAATCTCCTCCCTAGTGTCTCCTTTCAGTTTCCATCGCTTCTCTCTCTCTCTCCTTCCTACCGGGAAGCAGCCATGCTATCTCATAACCTTGACAATGCAGGATGCTGTGCGTCGTGCATGCTTGTCCTCCCGCCTGTGTGCACGCATGCAGTGTGTTTGTCTCGCTTGTCTTCTGGAGGGACAGGTGCAAGGACTTGGCGCTCATCCAGTCTGCTGCCCACGTGGGACCGACCGACAGAGGGAGAAAAGACGAGGGGGTGGGCAAAAAAATGAATGAGGGTGTTTTAGTCTTGTGTGGCTGGATGTGATGGAGCAACGGAGAACACAGAAAGAAAAAAAGAGGACGAGGAAATGGAAAAAACGCTTTGATTAGTAGGGTGATCATTAAAAGGAGAGACCCCCTGAGGAGACCAATCTCTAGTTAGTGCTACGTCCTCAACACTTGGTACCCCAACAAGTCTTTGAGACATTGGTGCCTGAGTGTGTGAGTGTGTGGGGGGGGGCAGACATAAAAGCCTGCATTACATAAATATGAATTGTGATGTGTGTTAACGTTTCTGCGCAGCATGCAAAAAGCATTTATTCCTCCATGTTTTGGTTGATATACACGAGAAAACGGGGATGATTCTGTATGTACGTCGCAGAGCAAGAGGCTGACAAATTACACCAGCTTATTCGCCATTAGTGGGGGGAAACGGCTCCCACATGTCCAGATTCACCCCTTTCACACCGCCATTTATCCACATTGGTAATCACTGCTTCTCTATGCAATTATGTTCCCCCTCGACTGGGAAAATATAGTGGAGAAACATATTTTTTTCTCTGTACAAGGACCATATAACCATTGTAACCCAACCAACAAAACTGCAATTTTTACATGTAACACTGCTATTCTTTTATTACTAAAACCCTAGATTAGATAAACGTCCTGCTTCTATGGAGTTATGTACTATTAAATGTTATTAAATCAGCTAATGACTTTCAATTTTAATCACAAGATAAACATATGATCATTTTGTGTTATAATTTTACAAGGTTATATTTAATACTAAGCAAAAACTAACTAAATGTTTCTGTTTCCCAAAGACATTTGTGATATATTTTGATATTAGTTTTCTTAAAAGTGTCTTGCATTGACAAATATTATTCTTACTATGTCAATTAGACTTTTTGAGGCTTAACAGTGGCTCTGTTCTATTTAACAGCCGGTAAGTTGTGACCAGTAGCAGGACACAGACCCTGAGCAGCTAAAACGATTCACCTTCTTTTAATTGCAATATTTGCACGCGTTTTTTAAGTCTTTTTGCTTGTGACAGTAAAACCACTGCTTTCGGCTTTATAACTAAAACATCCTTTAGGTTCCATAAATGCACCATTGGTACACGCAATGATTACTAGCCGAGCAGCAACAGTAGATAGCAAGAGCCTTCGGGTAACATTTCTACCTTCAAAGAAACTAGACCCATTCTGCAACGTGGGGACGAGTCACCAAGCAAATGTTCACAGTGGAAAACGCCATTTCGAACATCATTTCTGCAGGTAAAGAAGTGGCTACTAAGCTGTAACATAAGCACATCAAACAGGTTTAGAGTTAAAGAAGCTTCTGATGTGGTTCTTTATTCTTTATTATCAGTTCTAAGAAAATTCTATCTGTCTGTGGCTTGAATGCTACGAATTCCGGCCCCGGGAGCTGTTTACTTTGCCTCTTCGTGTCAGTGCAGCTAATAAGCCTGCTGGCTAAGCTGTCAATCAAAGGCTGACAGTGACACGCCTACTCAGAGGCTTAAAGAGAAAGAAGTATTTGTGACAAAACATTCTTTTCCCTTTTATATAATAAAAGGAAAATATATATTCTGCAAATAAAATTAATAACTTAGATGGGACAATGCTACAAAACGCCGGATGTTTATGTAAAGAACGATTTATCAACGTGCTGCGACACAAACAATCTCGGCAAACTCCGGCCACGGCACCACTGGGAATCCGGTTTGTCAGATATATGACAGGAAGGCATAGTAATCATAGCTCGGTGCACGGGGTGGGGAGTGGTCAGCCGTCACTGAGCGATGAGATGGCATTACAGGCCTCCTTTATAAATGGGAAGAATCGGAGCTGGTCGTTCAGGTGGGGAGAAGGGCTGTCTGAACAAACAGACTAATGCTCACTGGCATTTCGGTGGGGAGCGAGGTGGGTTTAGGCGTGTGATGTATCTGCTGTCACGGTGTCGACTCCCACACTAGACCTGATGAACGTGGATTGGAGAGCTCAAGGGCAAAAAAAAAAAAAAAGCCACCGAACCTCCGTACAATCTGCTAAGTAGATTTACTGATAGCATCAAATGGAGTGATCTACTCTTCAAGAAGCTTAAAAGTTGCTAAAAGATTATCCAAGGCAAAGAGAAGTGCCCCGGCGCTTAGAAGGTAGAGCGCCGACGATTGGTGAGCGCTAAGTGTGAGCAGGTTTCCAAGCAAATCTTCATAAGTTGAGACTTTTTGGAGAATCGGTGTCCGCATTACGGCGGTGACGTCCGTGCAGCGGTCCTGCAGGTGTGACCGCTGCACGACGAGCCCACTCGTCGCAGCACATTACGCACAGGCTGCATTGTAAGTGATAGCCATGTGTGGAGCATCAATTTCATGGTTTCACCTGCCAACACAGAAGGACAGAAATTGGTAGCAGGTGCAGAGTAAAACTCGCCAAAACAATCCACTCCATTATTCAATTAGGGGCCCCTGAACCTGTTAGTTGTGTTACTATTAGCAAAATCAATTAAAAAGCAATTAGGCGAGTTGGAAACGAAACACTTCGACACACTATGCGGCAAGTTTTCTGTGAGCCATGAGCTCAGGATTACGCTGCTCTGATCAAATCAGAAAAAATGATTTCACGATTATACGTCCTGGCTTAGCTTCCGAAGCACGAGGCGGATCTGACGGGGCTGAGCTGGATCCCACTGTGCGAGGCAAGATTTTACATTGTCCTTATTAGCTGCAAACAGCGGAGGGAACTAGTGGCTTATGTATAGCAACTGACTGCCAGCAGGTTTCCTCCCTTTGTTCTCCCACTCTCATGCCTTTCCGTCTCTCACTTTCCCTTCACCTCATCCGCCGTACACACCGAGGTGTCAATTTTGAGAAGTGAAGTGAACAAAAGCGTTTCACTGAAAGGACATGTAATTATCCCCTACCTCAAGTTTTTTGAATGGGGGGGGGTTTGACCGGCCGCCTGGGCCAAATCAGTCAATTTGCCATGGAAACTACACAGAGAGGTGCATCTAATTACTGGAGGTAGATGGTTGATGCCAGGGAGAAGGACAAGAAAGGTAACAACAAGCTGTCAACAGCAGAGAGACTCTTTGTTTGCAGAGCACGGCAACGCAGGTTTCAATGTGGCTTCCCGCGTGTCCAATCGCAGAATTTGAGGGGGGCCACCGAGGACATGTAAGTGCATAATTACTACTGTGGAGGAACACGGGGCGAGCGGGACAGCGACACAGTCATGCTGACCTCTCGTGAGCTCGACCTTTGAGGGGAGCTGTTAAAGTCAAAGTTACACGGGGAGAAAGGTGGCGCGAAAGCGAAAGGGGGAAGGTTTTTAATAGGGCACCGAGAGAATAGGCGCAGAACGGTAAAAAAAAATTAAAATCAAGGTGAGACGGGGCGGCAGCAGGGGCGGAGAAAGAGGGGTGAATCCTGATTGGTCACCCCAGGTGCCTCGCTGGTGAACTGAGAAGGTGGCGAGTACCTGCGAAGGAAGGATTCTACCCCTCGTTAGCTCTTTATTAATATTTGTTTATGACTGTTTGGAGATATATATGGTAGAGAGATTACAGACAGATGCAATGAACAGTTTATTTATTTCTGATTTGTTTTTAGCTTTTTCTAATTGTGCCTCCCTATTTTGAGCGTGTACCCCCAGTCTGGCCCACCCCAGTGACACATTTCTAGATCCGGCCCTGCATGGCAGAGACAGATGTCAGCGTTCAGCGCGCAGTCGTGTTTATGAGTCATCATAAAGGGTCAGCACATCGCTTCTGCTTGAGGGGGGCAGCACTAATCTGTAAAGTGCATGGGAGAGCATGCACAAGCTGCACTAAGAGGAAAGAGTCCCCTGGCAAATGACAAATGAGTACAGCCTGATGTTCATGTGACTCCGGGGGTAAATACACGCAGATTCATTCCACATCCTGCTTTAAATGCGCAGATCTATTGTTTTACCTTTCTGTCGTTGCTGTTTTGCCTCACTCATTGTTCGATGTGATATTATTTCCTCACGCAAGAAACCCACAGCTCATATTAAATAATTAGTCAGATGGCAGCTCGAATGAAAATACGATGGGTCGCCTTGTGCTGTGACACTGTCACAAAGCCCAGGCAAACCCCCGACGCTCTTAGTGGTAATTGTTGCAACACTTTTTCTTTTTTTTTTCCTATTACAACTGATGGAGGGGATCAAATCGCGAATTAATAAAATCAATAGTGTATCTGTGGCATGTGTCTGTCGATTTAGCACACTCCGCCGCTGTTATTAACGGCGGATCTGATTGTACAATCCTGCTGGCTTATAAAGATATGGAGAGGAGAGTGGTAATTTATCCTAAAAAGAAAAGAAGCCCCTCAAGCAGAATGCAGATAAAAACCGCCAGTGAAGGAGGTGGAGAGGAGGGGAGGGGCAGTGGAGATTGCAGGGTGATGGAACAAGGGTAGGGTGGGGTGGAGGGGGGGGCGAAAACAAAGGGATACTGGGGTGGAAATGCAGGCGAGAGTGAGGGGGGACTGAAGACAAGGAGTGTTAGGACTGAGAGGGGCAGAGCCGAACCTCCACTGTCGAAGAAGACTTGCAGTCATGGGCGGCTGCCTCTCTTATTAAACACTCAAATCCTTCAGTCTGTCTCAGCTACTCGGGGAAGGAGACTCGCGCTAAAAGCCCGTTCACGATTGAGCCGTCTCAAACCACGACCCGGTGCCAACGGTACAATTACGGTTACGTCACAGACCTCTCTGTTTATTGGAGAACTCGGCACGGAAAAGCAACACGCCATGCAAACAACTGTCTGCAATTGCGTCTCAACCCAGCCAAAAGGATCTGGTTGCACAAAAGAGGTATAAAAAAAAAAAGATAGTCACAGGTTAATTACATTCACACCCTGCTATAAACTGCATCTAAAAATCCGTCTCTGGTGACCACTAGTGATTACACTTTACTTCCCCGCTCAATATCCAAATAAACGCCTACATGGCTTCTGCACTGCCAGCACAACGCTCTATCCTACAGTGATTCTGGGCACGGTCCATAGTCGTACCACACGAGGTAGTCCCGTTTCGCTCCCTGGTGCAGCCCTAATAGATGGCCCCGATGCTACAGCAATGGAGCAGCCAGACACTGTTTCAATACTTTTACTGGCTTTTTCTTGGGGAAGTTTAGTAAAAAAAGAGAGTGGGAGTTGGTTGGTCAGGAAAATTAATTGGGAACTCCACTGGGACTGGGACAGGCTGGAGAAACGTGGTCTTTGTGTTGCATAAAGTGCCATTTCTGCATGGAGCTGCGGACGGGGACTAAGTGAAAGTAACAGGGTCAGAATGAGACGGGGTTAACAATCACAAAAAACCTTCTGACCAGTGGGATCAGAAAAAAAATTAATCTGTGTCAGGCAGAACAAGCCAAGTTAAATCCTTCCACTTTTATTCTCCAGTGGCTGGTGACCAATATCCACAAGTTACAGAGGTAAACATTTACAGAATGTTAAACCAGTGGCAAGGTGGGTTGAACATAAAAGTAGATGGGGATATACTGTACGTCCCTGTTGGTTTCTGCAGGTAAAAAGATGGCAAAGCTGGTAAAACAGCATTTGGAACATATTTGGCACATTTGGTACATTTTAATGACTGCGTTCACTGCACAGCTGGAATGAGAAGTCAGTTATTATCAGTCTATACTTATGATTTAGCAGGTCGCCTACCACCAACCGAGGGTTACATGTACCGTGTTAATTTATGGTCGACAAAGTGTTTGCAAGGTCACAGTGAACGTTTAAGACACGTCCCGTTTTATTTTCCTGTGTCCTCGTTGCTCAGCGCTGCTGCTTTAGTCGGTGCGGTTTGTGTCATTTAACCCACCACGTCGTTTCCTAATTTCACTTTCTTGTTGTTGTGCCTAAATGAAATCCAAAGCATGTTTTTTTTTTTTTTTTTGGTGCAAAAACGCTGCTGTGCATATTACCGCATGCAAATGAGTCGAGTAGCATGTGAAACACTGGGCTAATGGCCCCTATCTGGGCTGGTGACAACAATAGATAATGACCACTGAATGGTGTGATGACATCTGAAGTAAAGCGAAATGTGCATACTGTAGAGCGAGAGGAATAAATGAGCAATCTGCCAGCTCTGTGTTACCAGGAAGAAATGGTTTTTGCATCACAATGTGAAAGCTCCCGTCAGCAGGAGCGCCGAGTGAATCATGTTGGGACATCACGTGGCTTTGATTTTAATTATTAGAGGTCGCAGGAGCCCTGCAGCTGCACACTGCCCACTTCCAACTATTTTCAGTTTTATATCATTTCTGAGAAAGCCACATAATGCGACGGGAGTTTTGGCAGGAATCCTTTTTGTGACTTTGTTGTTCCACTTCAGAATGTCACCGTAACACAATACCGAGGGTCAGATGGCAAGCGTCCACGCCATTTCCTCTGACCTCACCTGGACTTCCTGTCTGTGTGTTGGTCCTGTCACCACATGCTGATCCTTCCATTTTCCCTGCCCAAATGTTCCCACTCAAGTTTTACGCAGCCCGGCGGTGCTTTTCACCTTCTGCACTAATTAAATCCTTTTTATTTACTCCCTTCCGAGATGCCTCACTAGTCTAAACATTAACCGGCGTCCACTGAGCTGAACTGAACCGAAAACAACAAGTATGTTTCATTTTGACGAGAGTCAAACGGCCTTTCTTGCTGCTCTGCTAACGGAGACATGACACGATCAGACACGATTCCTCAAAGATATTAAAGTGCTGTGAACTGGGGGAGCTGATGGGAAGGTTCTGACAAGCGCTGACTGAAAACAAAACGCAGCTATTACTATTTCTGCCTGAGATTTTTACCACATGTGCAGTTTCATCCTTTGCAGCATGTTGTTGAACACATGCAGCAAAATTATTCTAAACATCTGCAATAAATATCTTACTTATCATATATAATTAACCAATATCCCATATAGGGTGTTCAGTGTAATCCGGCACACTGTTGACATAATTGATGCCATGGGGGGCGAAGACATGAAGGAAGCGTTAATCTCCTGTCACTTACAACAAAGACTTTAACATCTGATAAACAGCAGCATCGTGTCAATGGCTAAACACTCCTCCACACTGATATACTGTATTATTTTTCACATGCAAACAACACTGTCAATAATATTTCCTGTACTGATTCATGGTGTGATGTTTTTTTGGATCACAGGAATCGTCGCTTGTCTTCCACATCCACTGCTGCATCTGTTCTACGAGGCTGGGTGACACATTCATGATATTTTCGAACATGAGGGAACATTGCAAGCATGCATGTTGATTGGGCTGCTGATGACTCACTGCTATCGGGAGGCAATGAAAACCGCAAAAAGCTTGTGAGAGGCCGAAGGAATACATACTGTAGGGCACACATTCATACTGGACTTCCAGATATTTGTAGGTTCCGGGGCAGGGGTCAGGAAACACATCTGGTCCAGCCACGACGGCACACTGAGTCCTGTTGTTGCATCTGAAAACAGAGGAAAAGGTTATTTTATTAAAACATATACAGCAAGATGAGACAATCACATCCTACAGGAAGATGTTTGGAGCTTAAAATGCCTAAATCTGTAGCAGACAGTGTGAAGATGAAGGTGTTTTTATATGATCAAAGTGGGATTTGGACTCTTAAATTTAAACTCTGCTTTTACACATCAATTTCAGTTTGATTGTCATGGGCAGCACCATACAATCTGTGAAAGTACTGCGGAATTATGCTCTCTGTGTCTGGAGGGTTGATTTTATCATTATGCCACTGAGTTTAAAGGCTAGAATTTTTTTTTTCTTTAAACAAAGCCGAGTTTGATATGCACAGGCTTTTACTAATCAAGGAAGATCTCATAAACGATGCTGCCGCATTATAGTCCACCAGCTTTATTTTCACGCTTCAGGTTGTCCATCTGTCCATACGTATGTACGTCCCATTCCTGGGGATATCTCAGATATCTCTTTTTAAAAATGTCCACTGAAAGAAAGACTGAGTCTGGGCAGACATGCATATAAACTGCAACTTGTTTCAGAGCCGTGGGCCAGTAAATGTGAAATCTAAAGGAATTTGGTGGAATCAACTGAGCTTTTTTTGTTCATTTAAATTAAATATGCCGTATTTTATTTAAAATGTTAGATCATTTTACAATTTAGACACTTGTTGCTTTGACTTGAGTTTTTTTTTTTTTTACTTTAAACTAAACATGCTGAATAAATTAAGTTCATGGTTTTTTTTGGAGAAATAAAACTAGCAGACTTACCACATGCCATGTTTGAGAGTTAAAACTCCCTGGAGACCACGCTTTTTTGTCGTTAAAATAGAATATTCATGATGGAAACGTGTGTCTTTAATACTTCCGTAATAATAAATAAAATGAATATTCTCGTTAGCAGTGACTTTGGCTGCTGGAAGCAGTCCTACAAAAATGATTTATTTTTACATTTAATCTTTAATGTAAGCGTGAAAGAAAAGAAATCATATCATATCTTTATTGACAACTGTTTTCCTTATGTTTAATTAAGTCAGTTGGTTTTAGTTTATCCAAACTCATAAAACGATGTTAAACTTAGTCCAGTGAAAAAATTATCGTTTTCCAGACAGCAGAGGAACTTCGAAGCTAAACACGCTATAATAATTTACTGTAGAGAATAGTTATTATTTATCAGCCAGGCTAACTGGGTTCACTAGATTTCCTTTTGTAATGATGTAACACAAACATTCTAAGAAGCAAACTTATTTGCTCGTTTCTCCTGAAAAATAGAATTCAATTTGATGGTTGCAGATGAAGTCTCGATTTTCAAAAGGTTATCTTCAAAAGTCCGTAATGGTGTTTGTGGTTTTATCTTGTATCTGCGGCTTGGGTATTATTTGTTACAAACCCCTTTTTTCAATCTTATTACAGGACAGTCTCAGATACCAGCGGCACCGTCGCGGCTAAATTCATCTTTCTTCTAGTTGCAGAGTTGGAAGTCACGGACCTGCAACCGGGCTTTAAAGCATGTACAGGTTACATTGTTATTACTTTATGATGGATGGCGGTGGTGCTGGTGGTGGAGGAGCGGGGTAGACACAATCAACTGAGTGCTAAATCAGCTCCAACGTGAAATGTAGGTCTTCATTAAAAAACACAATTACGGTGCCGCTGGTGTTCTCATGTGCCATTTTGTTTTTGGCAATCATCAATCAAAACTCCACTTCCTATGCACGGAGAGCCCCTCGCCACACATAATGGCGACACTTATCTCACGACATTAACTCTTAAGCGTTTTGACAGGCATTGATCTGTCCGTGCGCCGCATCTGTTTGCGAAAAAGAGGAGGAGGAGGAGGGTTTTAAGGTGGGTCCAGTTTCCATTCGGGCACCCGTGTGATCTCAGCGAGGCCCTAGAGCCGGGATGGCCGTCCATCACATCCACTCATTTGCAGACCACCATTACCTTGCAATATATAAAAAGCTATTTATTCCCCAGCGAGGCGGTTCACAGTGTAAGTCCTGTGAAGGTCAAGATGAGGTCTGACACAATGATTCATATGCCGCGATTATAGGATTCCCTACACCTTAATTAACATCGATTGGCTGCCGACTAATCAATCGAACCAGTGAGGAACAAGCAAAAAGAAGCCAGTTTCATTTTAACCCGACCCAGTAATGAGATATGGTTGGCAGAGCGTCTCCCATGTGAGCTTTATGGGTTCGTGAACCCTCTCTCGCCCTTTGTCACTCACTCAATCACGCTCGGCTTGTCCCTGCCTGTTAAAGAGTTCATTCCCAGGCCGTAAATGCCAGTCAAATAAACAAGGGGTCAAGACTCTGAAGCTGAGAAACAATTATACAAGAAGCTTTCTCATCTCTGGGCTTCCGCCTCACTACTATTTCTGGTTTGTTCAGTTTGGAGCTGTCGTTTAGGGTGTGTGTGTGTGTGTGTGTGTGTGTGTTAGGGGGTAATCAGCGGGTGAGAGCACAAGTTAAGATTAAGTGTCACACAGAATTAGGAGTGGGATGGATAGAAGCAACGTAACTAGCCCGGAGGTTGGTGCAGAGACACAAACACTTGAACGGACGTGGACCCGCACACGTACTTTTTATTTTTTTGGAAACAAAGATGTCATTCTCGACTTCTTTTCACCGCTGTCCTACAAGTCCAGAAAGAACCCAATCCGCAATTGTAATCACAGTCTGAAATAATTTCCTCTGGAGGGATTAAACTTCATAATGTATATTTAACATGGATTGCAAACTTAATCCCAGCACTAACATCTCTCTTGACCCATATTCAAAATCCACTTCGTCGCGGCTGCACTTTTTCGCTACCTCGGATCTACCACAGATCTGCCTCCTGATCAGTTTTCCATCAGCGTCACACGCTGCCAGGCAATAAAATAAGGTGAAATAATTACAATTAAATGTATTAAGTGCTAATCAATGGCGGAGCAGGAGGGGAGGATCGATAGAGGGAGAAGCTGCTCACGCCACGTGCCGCAACAACTTCACAATTACCAATTAGGAGGGTAATCAGGATTTCATCAGACACTTGGCTCTGACGGAGCCCTTTGAACTAGCGGGGCGAGAGGGAAAACGATTCAGATATGCCCGCGGTTTACATATGCACCCTCGGAGGAAGCAACTGCAGACCCCATCGGCGTCTCACTGGAAACCAAAAGCATAACAGTATAGCAGGAATGTGTCAATTCCAGGTATTATCAGCAAAACAAACATTTGGAACATCAATCGTTCCTTTCCTGTTTTTCCTCGTAGTTTTTCCTCCCGTTCCCTCGTCTGCCGTTTGTTATAACTGGCAGATTAGAGCTCAGACTGCCAGCTGACGAGGGGAGATGTGGCACAAAGCAGCAGAGCCCTATGTAAGCACAAACTGTAATCACTATAATCGCCTGGTTTATCCCGCTGCTGCCTCTGATGACAGCGAGTGGGTTGAGCCCCCTCGTTCTATTGACCCCTGACATAGGGAGAAAAAAGAAAGAAAGAATGAATGAGTAAATAAAAGAATTAATGGAAGAAAGTGAAAGGGAAAAACGAAGCAGTCAATAGTGGGAGACAGGGACTGTGCAGCAGCTGTCAGAGTTAGACAGATTTGTCCACGTTGGAGGGTAATAAAAGAGAACTGGTGTGCACCACTGTTACCTTTCAGAAGTCAAGTGATTTATATCAGGAAGAAAATACCAACCGAGCGGAAAGAGGGAGCGAGCTACGGCGGCTTTTAAAAGTTCACGAGGAAAAAAAAAAAAGATGTTATGCCGAATGTGCTTCCAACATGCCAAATTGCTCTGAGTGATTTTCCATAGAATCCATATCGTAGGAGTTTGCCCGAGGTAAGTCAAAAAAGAACAGACATGGTTCGGCTGACGTTCCGCGCCGAGGGGACGTCTCAGGAGCTCTTCCGCAGTTTGTATACGTTTGATTGAAGAACAAGTCCCTGTCAGGGAGCGCAAACTCTCCATTTGCTTTCAGTTAAAAAGAGCAAACATGTCCAAATTGCCTCGCCACCTTAACACACACACACACACACACACACACACCTCGGCTGGTGTTAGTTCTTGTGTCAAGGAAAAGAAAAGATGCACAGAGTGCTGTGCTGGGACATGGAGTGTGCTCCTGTGTGTGTGTGTGTGTGTGTGTGTGTTGGTTTTATGCATACACTACAGTGTTTGTATATCAGGCTTTGTGAGAGTTTTTTTTTTTTATTGGTAAGTAAAGGAGAGATGGGGAGGAAAAAAGTGATGGGCGGGTCAATATCCACGTCCCTCTGTTGGGACCCGTTACACGTTAGCGATGGTCTTCGCCACCCACGATCGACTTCATTCATTATCGTTCCCGGCTGCACGGCGCCGCATCCGTCTTTTGTCATTCAGCCCGTCTCTGGGTGCAGCGCCAAAAAAACGTGAAACCTCCCAGGAAAACCTCAAGAAAAACTAAGTAGAAGAAGAGGAGAAGCGATGGCCCTGATCACTGTGCTTTTAGTTCTTGAGTGCAATCGAGAAGTATTAAGACCTGCGTGACCGAGCCCCACAAACACATCAGTGTCTGTTTGCAGGAGAAAACTATCGCACACGTGGAAAACGACGGTCTGACTGTAAGTGATTGACATCTGTCTCCCCATCTCTGCTCGAGGCTCCATTAGCCACTATTAGCATAACACACCTAAATCTCTGACTGAACTGTTGATTGAAGAGTATTAATAAGCAAGTGGTGAAGAACACCTGGAATAAAGACGAAAGGACAACGTGTCTCGTTCTGCTACACTAATATAAACCTGTCTGACAATCTTATAGGAGACAAATGCTAAATTGGTTCCCAATAAATGTATTGTACAGAACATGTAATAACCTCAAACAACTACATATATGTAGGTGCCAGTATAAATATATGTGTATAATAAGAATTCAATATACCAGACCTATATTTATAAGATGCCTGGAGGCTGGAAAGATTTGACCAGTCTATATAAAGTACATGAAAAGTATATATTTTCTTTATCTTTATATATGTAATTATCCTGAGCTAAGCACGGTCTCTGGCTTAGGCACAAACTCCACAGTAGCAATATAATGTATAATCGGCCATAGAATGAACACACCGATGAATACACGTCTCTCTCTCTCTCTCTCGACCCTCATCATCTATACAGTATGCATCTGTTTGCACTATGAGCCCTATGCCTCACATATTGTAGCTTTCATTCCATGTTTCTGGGAAATCACTATTGTAGCTTTAAGGGGTAAAAGGTTGAGGGACAATTGAAAGAAGTATATGCAAAAGTAATACAATAAACAATAATAATAGAGAATTTTATATGTATGTATATGTATTTCTAAGCAGATAGACGCTCTGTCTGTTTACAGTACAACCTGATGTCGCTGCTGGATCTAACCAGCAAATTCTGCCTTTACACTTAAGCTACAAAATTTGTTTCCGAAACACCAAGCGAGCCGCTCAATGCAGATTATGGTGACGGGGCCATGAATGCAACCAACATAAATACAATGGCTGAGTGTGGGTGTGGAGGATTTCAAGTGCATCGCTGAAGGGGCTCATTGTTCCCAGGCTCTCATAAGCTCACATAGCGCCGATGAACATGCCAACGTGTGCACGCGCCCACGTTTGTAACAGATGATCGATCGGCGTGAATAGCCACGGATGACGGAGACGACTGCGTTCGAGATTAATCGCGTCGCCTGCCCGCTGGGTGGCATCGGCGACGTGCCGCACGGCGGCGAAAGGCATCTCCGCCGGAACTGTTTGCACAAACACTATTGGGTGATCAGCCACATTTCTTTCTTATGGGATTAACTATGTGGAACTAAGCAGAAATGAATAAAGCACAGAATTTCTGTTCAGTATAGGGAAGACGGAGTGTTTATGTGCAGGAGCTGCTCGACGTGAATGGCCTTTATCAGGATTTCTAGAGTGTGGGCTAAGAGTTTCATTAAGGGACGGTTAAACAAAGGTGGTGATTGATCATTTTTCATGAACTACTCCCAACACTTACAGAAATTCAATGCTAGTTCACCAAAAAAAACGAGCATCTCCAGCTCCTTTTCTCCCCTGATAAAAATAATCCCCCTTGACCATTCACGTAGATTAGAAGCTTTCATAAGATTTTGACATCATGCAGTTTTGCCTGTCTGTCGTATTATGTTTGGAGGATAAGCCGCAGTTTATCTCAATGCGACAACAAACTGTGGAAAATACCGGGGCCCGAGTTCATCCTGAAAATTTAAACTCACCGCCCACTTTATTAGGCACATCTGTTCAACTGCTCCCTGGTATAAATATCTCACCAGCCAATCACATGACAGCTACTACTACAGTTTAAACTGAGCACTGTGGTTGCTGGTGCCAGACAAGCTGGGATTTTCATGCAGCATCATCTCTGGGGTTTCCACAAAAGGTCGAACTAAGAGAAGATATCCAGTGAGCGGCGCTTTTCTTGGTGAAAAAGCCTGTTAAGCCAGAGGTCAGATGGGAACGACCAGATTGATTTGAGCTGAAAGAAAGGTGACAAAATCAAACAACTTCTTGAGATATGTAAAAGCCTCAGATGTATTACGGTATCAAGTCAATATGGATAAAAATATCTACGGAATGTTTTTGCACCAACCCTGGCACTAGCAAGGTGTTCCTAACAAATCGGCTGGCGATTGTCGAGCTGGATACAACACAATGTGAGGTCCGTTGACCAAGAGCCCAAAGTGAAGCTGGGATCGATAAACACATGCTTTTCCTGTTTCTCAGTGTTTAGACGAGAGGCCACTTTCACTGCGGCTAAAATAATATTTTGTAAGAGAGAAGAGGGCTCGGACTTGTTTAAAGCTCTCGCTGATATATGAGACTAATCTAAACAGTGGCTGCAACATTTTCATTCTCTGATTTGCTCTTTTTGTACGTTTGTCCACTTGCTGGAAAGAAAATCTGGCCTTGTAATTCATTTTGGTAACGCTTAGTTTGCTAAAAGCACGTATCCACGGTTTCTTTGCACACGGTAATTTGTGATGAGTGTGTTTGTCCACTGTATGGAAACAGGCTGCAGGACAAAGACTAATGTGCACAGCTGAGGTAAGTAAAAGTTCACGTTCCCAGTGTTTGGTCCTCTGACAATGGTTGTTTTAAATGTGATAGTGGAAATGTTTGGCTATTATCTTTCATTCACTGCTTACACACGTAAATCTGACGTGAAACCATCAAAATATCAATTCACTTTTTATTGAATGGAACTACACACAACAAACATTTTTTTCACCTTTCCCGGCTGAAAGTTATTCTGTCTTTTTGGGCCGAAGCAACGAAAGCCCGTGGAAAGCCAGAGACTCACTTGCACAGACTTTTTCTGGGCTTCTACTTTGTCAGGCAACACGGGGATTTGAGGTCAATCCAGAGAAAGGTTATCACCTCAGGGGACGAACCCAACCACCCACACCCCCCCCCCCTCGGTGAAGAGCATTGCCTCGGAGCAGGAATTCATTCAGTTCGGGTTGGCTGCAGTGAGCTCTGAGCCCGGAGAGCACACAAGGTTGAAGTGACACCACACGGGTTCATCGGCAGCGGTAAACACTTCATTAACGGCGCTTACGGGGGCATGTAGACTCACACGACAAGAAACAAAGTGCAACGTCTTAAGTGAGGTTTAGTTAAATCCACAATCAGAAATTTAATTACTTATTTCAGCTGGTAAGACTACAAAAGATGGAGAGTGACCTCTGAGTTCCATTATGTTAAAAGGATGGGTTCAAATTGTTCGAGGGTGTCTCAAACCAACAGCCACGAGCCCGTATGAACTCTGAACGAGGTCTCAGTCGCTGTAACGTCATGCTGGCCTGGCAAAGACTGCTGCTTAAAGGCCTTTCAATGCAAGAGATGAGGGCACATCTGTATGAAAAGAAATTATAATGTGTGTCTAAATATAATGTGATGCTTTGGCTGCCCGGTTTAATAAATCAATTTACTAAAACTCAATCTGCGTTTTGGTACCATGTTGAGTTGAAGTGGAAGGAAAGTGGGAACGGGGACATTTATACAAACCTTGCAGTGTTATGTAGACAGAGGACAGTGGATTTTGGCCTCCATCACTAAAGTTTTATGAATTGATTTCTTAAAAACCTGTATTAGCAGGAGGAGCGGTTACAGAAAGGAAAAGCGGTTTCAAAATGGGAAAACTCGTCCTCCGACTTTAGTAAAATGTATTTATAATTTAATTATGAGGTTTTTTATGGGCACTGCATCTGTCCGTCGAGGCAGACAAACAAAACAAGGCTCTTTAAAATAAAAAGTTACATGTACTTTTACCTATAAAAGCCCTGGGACACATCAGACTCAAGAGCCACTGCAATTTCTTTGCAAGAATCTTAAATAAGTCTCCCGTTCTTCTTGTTTTGAAGGAGCAGTAATCCAGCTGCAGACAAATCAAACCTGCTCAGCTAACCTCTTTGAAATTAATCCATTTATTTTGGTGCCACAACAGGTATTAGATGATGCAATTTCTCTCTCCACCTGAAAGGTCAGTCCGTGATTCTGCACATGCTGCAGACATCTGCCTGGCTGCGCGCACCTAAATTCCATTAAAGTCGAAATTTGGCACGTGTTGGAGTGATGCGGGAGTTTGACTCTTCCAAATTCAACATTAGGAAAAAAAAAAAAGAAGAATTATTGAGCCAAATAAATCCAGTAAAACCGCTTTTACAGAGGGAGTGAAGTCACAGTTTATATTGCGAGCGTATTGTTTAAATTATACAATAAAAGCGCGGCCCTGTGTGATAATTAATTTAGATGAGTGTTAGAGTTCACATTGTTGCATTCGCTTGTATTCTTCCAACGCTGGTAATATACAACCATTCTTTCGCAGACAATAAAGCTCATACAATGAATCTTCTTTGACACCGATGCTCATTTTTGCATTCTCATGTAAAGCTTATCTCTGCTTTCAAGGCAGGGACGCGGAGAGTGGTCGTTTGGAGCACAGACAAAAGTGTCTGTCTCCAAAGGGTGAAAGATAAACTCGCTGTGTCCTCGGCCGTTTCCTTGGATATCTGCAGATATACATCCTGAAAATTGCACAGCTCAAAAGAGAGCAAAGAACAATGTTTTGTTTAAACTTGATAGCGATTCCAAGTCCTGCCAATATTAGTTTAAATCTCTCTCACACACACACACATTGAACTGCAGCCTTGTAGCCAGAGTGGATATTCACATAAATAATGCATTATCTGCACTCTATTTTCTTTTCCATGCAGATGAGTATCATCATCTTTCCATTTACACTGTGGTCATAATTAGAGGAAATGAAGCAGAGTTGTGTGTACTGTACATTGTATCATGACACAAGCAGGCATACATTATTTATTCAATGCAGCGGCCATGACGGTGACTAACCACAATGCCGGCATTAGTCCCCCGCTCTCATTTCTGCTGCGGTGCAACGACGAGTTAACGCACAATTTGTGATAGTTCATAACGCACGATATAGTGCACTAGCCTATACGTGCCACTCGGTTCCCATCAGTGAAGAACATGTCAATTGTCCTCGAGGCGTTTGTGAAAGATGGACAGAGATCATCAGGGTCATTACAAACTCAAAATGGCTGCAAAGAAGTTTATTTCAAACTTCTGTTGTCAAAATGGTTGCGATTTGAAAGACACAGCATCGATTTGACAAATGCTTTTACTCCACTTACTTACTTGATGACATGGACATTCACTAGCCAAGCGACATAACATATTTTAAATATATCTCCTCTAATTGAAGTACACAAATAAAATCTCGGTCAAAAACAAGAAGCGTCTGATCTTCAGGTATGTGTATGTAAATCGTAACGCCTACGGTTTCTCTCCAGGTGCTTGTAAAAAAGGCAGGAAGGGATTGAAATGTGTAATAACCTCATGAATCGATTTGTTTTGGTGGGTGAGGCTTATTCACTGCGGCCTGCCCGTCTAATGATTTACGATTTCCAGGATGAATTTTTCTATTCTTGCCAACAAATGATGCCGCTCCCCATCTTCCTGGTGATGCTTGATTTATCTTCCAACGAAGGCCCCTGGGACTTTCAGCCTGTAGGCCAATTTTAGCCTAAGCCTCATTCCAGGGGGGATTGTGTGGAAGTGAGGAGTGGGTCATGTTGTTTTACAACCAGTCATATGAATATTAATGTGTCACATAGTGAAGAAAAATGATAATTTAACGTGCAAGGTGTGAAGTAAGATTCCTGACGGGTGTGGAGCTGTGTGCGCCTTACGCCGCATGTGGCTGAATTGAAATGGCAGACAGGCCAGTGTGCACGTGCATCCACACACTCCATATATTCTTTCTGCGGCATAAAGGAATTCATCCTGAAATATTCCGGTGACAGGCCCCATTGAATTGCTGACCAGGGTTAGCCTTTTGAACCGCTCCTGCTGAGATCCTGAGCTCCGTCTCGAGATGCATCTCTGCAGGCGTCAGATTCTCTGGCCAGATACCCAGTGGTGCCTCTGCTGCGCTGGCCTTCAGACGGACGGACGGGGAATAAAAACACAGACGCAGAAATGCCACCGGTTTGACTTTTCAAGGCGTCAAGTCCTGTTTGTTACGCACAAAGAGCGACGTCTGCTGCCGGTCGGAGTGAAAGGAGTGCTTTGGGGAGCTTATGTGGCTGCATGCACAGCACAGCAACAACAAAAAGATTCTAATCCTATCCTTGGACCGATTCAATCTCTATTTTGGAAAATTGGAAACAATTCTGAGGTTTGTCTGAACAAAGAACACCGCACTGCTCACACCAACACACCAAATAGAATATCTATTCACTCGCTGTATTTATAATCTACACACAAATCAATAAGCACACTGTATCACTGATCCCCCTCCACCATCCCTCTGTCTCACTTTCCCAAGTACACACACACACACACACACACCAGGACCTGCCTTTAAGCACAGATTTTTCATTTCCAGTCGCTGTCACCATGGTAACTTCCAATGTCCGACTTGGGCCAGTGTGTGCTTCCAGCACTTTCTTTCTTCAAAGCCCCTTTCAAAGCCTAAAACCGCATTTCTTCACTAACGGTCACCCACGGTGCTTAGCTTCTAGGAGGGTGTTTAGCTGTTAATTACCTCATATGACAAAGGGACAAACAGGTGCCTCTAATAACAAACCACTCTATCTATACAAGCCACAAGGTCTGGGCATAAATAAAAACCCGTCGGTGCGGCTGCTGTTTCATAATCCGAAGAATAAAAGCACAAAATGAGAAAGATCGAGCCCGGTTTTCAACCTGCCATTTTCAAACGTGCTCGTGCTCGCCGCAACCTGTTTGTGCATTCAAAATGGCCACCTGTGTCGCAACAAAGATGAGCGTCTTGGCAGAGCCGCCCGCGTGACAATCAAATATTACTGTGCTGACCGATCGATGAGAGCCACCCCCTGACCTTCCTCATTCACATCTCGATAATGAAAGACGAGCAGGGGGTTATGAGTAACCTTAGTGCTCGATACAGGAAGAGTCAGACGTCGATACCTCGGCAAGGGTCCAGACCCGCATTGGCATGCGGGTAATCGCCGGGGGTCTTAAGGAACTGTCCTGAAGGAAGCATTGTTGGGATTAAAAGCTTTGGCTGGACTGAGCTCTCCTGTCTTCTTGGTGTCAATATGCACAGATACCATCAATCACAACTTTAGTCTAAGGGGAAAGTAATTTACTGGCAGTACAAGTACATTCAGCACAACAGTGTACGAATACATCTTCTAAGAACAAGACGTACCAATTATATTGTTATAAATATGGTGTAAAATATTTTAAATTCACTGATAGAGGTTAAACATGTTTATTGGCTGATCTTACAAATAACCCTGTAAGGATTACTACAACAGTATTAGTTCAAGGCTCATTATGATTCATTACCATCATGGATTATTCAGTTTTCTTAGGTAATATGAGCTGCTAGTTTGACAAAACGTGTAGTGGCGCCTTTACAGGTACATGGGGATGTGTGGAAATCAACTAGAACAAATCTACCGATTCTCAAGCAAGTTCCGGAGCAATAATGTATGTTTGCACATAACTAATCTTCTATTAATTGACTGCAGCTCATTTCTGTAAGCACCGCAGTCGATATTCTCTTCTGTGTGGAAATGTTGCAAACTCTTTAACACCGTCTTCTTCTGTAGCTTTGACGCAGCAGTGTCAGTGTCGTGAACCCTTGGTTTGACTGCTTCGAATTTATGCGGAGCTTGAGCGTGACAGACCAGCAGTGCAAGTGAGGTGAACAAGAAGGGAACAAGAAGTACAAAGACTGATATAGCTCTGGCCTTCTCCCGTACTAGTGGAGGTGACAAGGCATTCCTTGTGTTTCACCCAACGTAGCACCACTGTCCCGTTGAATTTGTCAAGGGAGACCAAGACGTTTATCTGTCTTTTAAGTTCTCGTCCATACCAACGGGACTCCTGAGGTACAGCCTGAGGAGGAGGGGAGGCTCGTTCTGGTGGAAAACAAAGTCTAGAGTGTGTCATCTTTTCTTTTTTTCCTCCTCCTCCTCCTCCTGCTCGGCTTACTTCCCAACTCCGCTATGTGTTCGGTGTCAACGTCTGTTTGTGGCAGAAGATTTATTGCAAAACACTTTGAAAAATGACAGCTTTTTGGAACGCACTTTGTTGTGCTGTTGCACGGAACATAAAATGTGTTATCCTCACCTAATTCCATCGTTTCTGGTATTTGTTATGACCTGAGGCCCGTCTCGCGACGCAGGATTATTGGGTAGGAAAGCTAACTTTGACTTAACCCTCACGGTTTCTCACAAAGGCATCTTAAGTTGAAACCGCGCTCGGTTACCGTGGTTTCTAATGCTGCAAACCAAATCTCTCAGGGACTATTTTTCTCCAGGATCTTCTATAGATACACGGAGGAGGATCGCCACATCCACACCAATCAATTGCAGCCAGCGTTATTATGGGGTCCCAACAGAGACAAAACTAGTGCAACAAAGTGAGACCACAAAGAGCTCAGACGGAGGCTTTTAGAAGGACAAGTCGGAAGGAAACAGTAGGATTGACAAGGATTGCTCCAGAATTAGTTGCCACTATGTAGCGTGGATAAAAAAGAACACAAATGGTGTTAGTATGAAAAGTCAAGGTGTTCACTGTAGTTTATACCTTCATTCAAAAGTATCTGCTTCATTTTATTATTTTCAGTTCCTGCAGCAGCATTAAGTCTTACCTGATATCGAGACTTCCATCACATATTTTATTTAATACACTAACAGCAGGTAGTTGGCTGTTTTCTACATTCTACCCCTCTTTCGTGTGAATTGCATCACGAGGAAGTCTTCAGCCGTAGCCGGGGTTAAGCTGCGTTCTCGAAATTGCTCAAGACACGCTACAAAACACTGAGACTGCAGCTGAAGGTCAAAGGTGAACACAACAAGCTACAAACTGTCATAAAGAAAAGTGAAAAATCGCAGAGCATGACCGACGACGCAGCTCGGTGGGATTCGACATCAAACCAAGAAACAACCATTTCAAATTCTGATCCTGTGACTAGTCGAACACCAACAGATGTCCAGTTTGCAAAGTAAACAACAGTGTAGGTAAATTACATCCTCTCAACTTTTCAAGGTGACACAAGCAACACAATCACTCTTATCACAGAAAGCCATTGTTTCACATTCCGTATGAGTTTTAGCTGTTTTATTGCCAAAATTACATGATCCGTAAAAGCCAGTTAAAGAAAAGTCCGCCACTGATCTGGTGGGGCAAAAGCTTCTAATCTCTGCGATACTGTAATAAAGATCAACTGAAGGCTTTTTATGAATCCCCAGGCAAAAATTAAGTTTTACCAGCATGTGTGTGCATTTTTACCCACAAAATATTAAAAATGCATTTCCATTTTGCCCTTTGACCAACGTTTTTTAATCCAAGTATCAAACAAATTAGCTGACCACAGCACACAACTACTGGTTGAAATTTTCATAAGATCTATCCCACTAAAACACCAGCAGATAATGTCTTAATGCTGTTTAATCACACAAAACAAGCTTGAATCATCGGTTTTCCGACACAATCCCAAGCAATTGCACTTCAATTTACTTCCAACTACCACCTGCACGTACATACGCATCGAATTCCTTCCTTCACACCGTTTTTCTCTTGGAAAGTTTGGGTTGGATCTTCTTCGCGTTATTATTCTAAAGCTGAACTGACACACAGACATCCAACACATACCACCGCAACAGACCGACGAGGAGACAATCCAGCTGTTAAAGTACGGAGCTGCATGCAGAGATATCAGAAAATTGTCCTTTTTAAAAGTATCATAGGATCATTTACAGTATCATAGGAGTTTAATAAAAGATAAAGAAAAAACATTTAAGATAAATAAAATAAAAAAAGCAATTCCTTGTTCGGTTATTGGCGAGGGACTGAACACACAGGCCCCAGAGTTCACTAAACAATGGATTCTGTGGCTAAAGCAGCAGGTTTTGAATTTTTGATAAGGCACAAGTTCTGTAAATATCACAGAGGCTGTTTTGCTGAGTAACAGTGATTTTACTGCCAGTGTTCACAGTTTTGTAAAGGTAAAAGTAAAGATTTCTGCACACGACTGACACAGTCATGGCAAAATACTGCATCCTTTTGTGTCTCCACTTGCACACTTGAATACAGAGTGGCCTCAAACTGCATGAAATACTTATAATTAAAATGTATTAATAATTAATTATTCATCATTCCCACCCATGTGTAACATGGAGGTTCCATAATGACTTGAATTAAAAAAAAGTTGAATGCAAGCGTGTATAATAGAGCAACAGTTTTTGAACTGTCAATAATATTTTTTGAATGGTTGCAATTTACACGTGTTCATAAATCTAAGACTTTTTCTCGAATACCGTTGCTGCAGCGACACACGGACAGACTAAGAGCCCGACACCCACCACCAAGGCCAGTCCGCTTCCAACCTCCGTCCCTTCACCCCTATAAGCAGGTACATGAGAAAATCAGGTCCATGTCAGCACCCGCAAAGGGCCTCGTCTGGCTTTAAATGCACCACTTCCGAACACGTTCTGAAGCAAATGGCGAGTGGGTGGCACCGCAAGCCACACACTTCTTTATGGTGTAGCATTACCCCGTGGCAGCTACAAGCACTTTCCCTTAAAATCACACCACAGTAAAGGAAAAAAAAAAAACCACGGTCCGCTGGCTGAGGAGGCCATTGATGGAATTAAGGCTCATGAATAAGAATGCTGCATGAGGCGAGTGAGAGCTCTCCCACTGTGTAATATTGACATGCTCCCCAGTCAGAAAATAGCCCAGCATAATTAGCTTTCACAAGCAAGTGCGGGGGCCAGCAGGAGAGAGGCCACTCTAGACTCAGACAAAACCCTCAAAAGCAGCACGTGCGCCGCCCAATATGAGCGTGTGCGGTGGGCCGAGGTGGAGGGACAGTCGGCCGGGGTCACTGGAAGACATCTTTTTCTACAGGAGGAGTTTAGCAGATGATTTATTTACATGGGATATGGAAGCCATCCTGGGATCGCCTGATGTGCAGATGGATAAAAAGCTCGGGGCTTGAAATTCAAATCGATCTCATACACCATATCCCCATAACAATATATGTCACGATAGAGCTTTTCTTTCTTAAATTCAATATAATGGCCAAACGGGAAGGACATGAATTATGTTCTTGACAAAAGCAAATGTCATTTACCGATGTCCGTAAATTTTCAATTAACAATATAGCATAATGCAAAGCATAGTTTTGTGGCTCTCATCCCAATATTATCTCCATACTATTCCGTGAGTGGGACTATTCTGTTGTGAGCACAGCCTACAGGATGTGTGGTGTTATTTTTCAAATGAGAAAGATTTATTTACATTTTTTGAAACTGATCCTCATAACTCATCAGTTATCGTCGGTCATCGTGCAAGAGAAGTACCACAAAAACAAATGAAAGTTTACGCAATGTTTTCTTAGATTAGCATAACCTCTGGACTGCAGCCTTTTCTCGGAAGGATGTTTAATGCTGCTTCGTTTGCACGGCACAAATAATTCAATATTTCAGAAACGCAAAACTTGCTTGTGTTCGTTCACCTTCTCTCTGCTCTGTCAGTGTTTGTGTTGCTACATTTCTGCATCACGTGGACGAAAGCCAAGCCTCATCCTGCCAAAGAGAGAGTTTGACTGGCAAAAACCATATAAAAGATAGAGCATAACATAAAACGAAAGACATTTTGTACTCGTCATATGATTTACATCCACATGTAGCACGGCCCTGATGTAATTTTTCCTGCTTCTGAAGATCGTGCCATTTGAATAAAAGCTGCAGGTTGGCTAGTAAGTGGACATCGCGGTCAGACTGTTTTTCCAAGGCTTTGAATATATAATCATGTCTAATGAGTTTGCAGCCACTTCATTATACTTTACAATACGCCAAAATGCCAAACTTTAATTCATATAAAGTTTAAACGTCAATTACTGAAATAACATTACCTAAACTTTTCAAATTAAAATTAAACTAAAAGTCTACATTTTCATAAATAAAACACGAATGAATTTCAGCACTGGTGCAGACATTTGAACAGCCTGCACTGCACAGCCCCAGTATTGGATTAGCACGACTTCAAAAGCAAATGTATGTGATTTTATTTAGTCATTTTAGTGAACAATTCAGATATCCGAACTTTTAATAACTTGTTAATTGTATATGAAGAGTTATGACTTGGACTTTTCCTCAAAGTTCGGACATGACATCTTGCTTCACCAAGATTCTAAAACAAATCAAATATAACGTGGTGAACAAAGACAAAGGCCACAATCAAGCAGCCGATGTTTGAACACTGTCTGCAAACAGCCTGGGTGATTAAACTAAAATGGAACGATCAATTCAAACCATGTCCGTCACTTAAGCAACGAGAGATGCCTAATGATATTCACGTACTGTTATGGACTCTGGATGCATCCGGAACATCTTTCCATATGGATATGTACAGGGTACAATTCAAGTGGTATATACTTGATGAATACTAAGCTGCTTTGGCTAGATCAAAGTGAATTATGCAAACATGATATTAAACATTGATCATGAGAATGTTTGATCTTAAAGATTGATATATTATGTTTTACTAGACAAGCAGGTGATTGAACTGCCAAAGATAATTTTATTGAATAATAAGTTGACAGTGTTTTAAAATGAACTTATCATACACTGATATCAGCGATATCTTCCACAAAATTCTAGATACATCGCCGGCAAAATGGCACAGAGGAAGCAGACGGAAGCGGTGACCCGCCTAATAAAACAGGTCCTTTGTGAAGTGCTAAGCATGTGCAGCCATCAGAGAGTAACGAAGGAAATAAGTTGAAAGTGCTCCTGGTCTCATTCCCCTTCACTTTGCCGCGACGAGGTTAGAGGTCGCGAGGCGTGAATGTAGATCCGACCCGCACTGGCTTTGCAGGAGAATCTGGATTGTGGCTACTCACCCGTGCTGAGCGTAAGCCCATTACAAAAACGGTGATGTGACAAAGACACAAAGAAGAAGAGAAACATCAAGGTGAAATAGAAGTAACAGACGGTAGAAGAAGAGCGCGGCACAGGACAAAAGGGTTTTCGGAGTCGAGCGGTAATTGAGAGGACCCCGGGAAAGAGACAGAGAGAGGTGACGATGGCTGGATTAAGGGAGGCAGGATGTGCCTTGTGATGCGGGGCTGAGCGATGACCTAAGGCTTTCCGAGCCAAGCGGTTTGAGGCCATTCGTACTGTAACTTCGGTGAAGCTCCTGCGTGTTTTCAGACTACCAACTACCCGCTGTTGACGGCTTGGATCGGGGGTTTTCAGTCAATCAGAAGCTGAAAAAGCGCTGGGCAAAGACTACGGGCCTGGAGGAGCACGGCTTTCCCACCCCGCGCTACAGTTTGACACGGCAGCTCTCAAAAATAAGTGATTTTTCAAGCGTTATTTGATGCAAAAACAAAGCCAGATGACGGACATCCCCTTTAAATCACACAAAGGAATCGCACATGTTAAACACCTCTAAGGAATCCTGTCAGCTGTTGTGTTCCGGCACTTCGAAGTGACTCGCATGTCACAGCAAAATGTCGAAACCAGTAAAACTATGAACCCGATCGAGGCAAATCATCATTTATCAAAGCTACTTAACAAAGTCACTCCACGCAAGAACAAGATCATATATTTTCGCACAGGAGATGCTCTTCGCCTGGTCCAATAACATTCAAAAGGACATGACATTTAATGGATTTACCATCCCGCCGATGGTCGGATGATGTGTGGTGATTAATCATCATCTCTCCAGCCGCTCGCATTACTTACTGGTCTCATACACTGTAAACACACGTGCTGATTGACAAAAACTGTTCCCCTGAGCCAAGCGTGATGGGATGATAATTTCTTTGTCAGCCGGAGGACGGCGAGAGGCAAGCTGCGGATAGTCAGCCCCAAGGCGGACAATGTGCGTTTGGCATCACAGTGATGCACGTAGTAGTAAAATTAAAAGCATTATGTATTAAATTATCCTGATGTTTGCCTTTGTTTAACTTAAGTGATTAATAAGCTTGTTTTCAATTAGATGCAATTACTTTTATTTGCAACCATAGCGACGCGGCTGCCAAAACTGAAACTGAAGCAGTTTGTTAAGGTTTTTATATGATTGCATAAACTAACAATTCCTCCAATATAATCACGTTCACATGACTGTACAGGTAGTAGAGTAATTCATTTGTTTTTTTTAACTCAGATGATTAACTGCTCACCCCCAAAGTTAATCAAAAACTAGTCCAGTCATACAGTACGTCTGCATACCATCATACTGCAACTCAAGGTGCATTTCAACAATTATAAATATAACGCTGCTTGCATGTTGAAAGGAAGGGGATGACTCATGCGGCTGCTACCCCGGGCAACTCAGGGCTTTTCCGTGAGGATAAAGAGATTGTGTAACACTGGCGTGAACAAACTGTCCAAAGGCCCCTGACTGATGTGAAGCAAAGACTTTTTGGCCGGGTTAAGAGTTTTCACCTTTACGTGACAATCTGTGCTGTGCTAAAAAGTCACCAAAGCATGAACCGGAGTGTGGAGGTTTAACTGGGGAAGCCCATTGCTGGGCTCTTACCGAGTGGTACAGCAGGTGGCAGATACCACTGCATTTTCAACCTGAACGTGTTGACTTCACTTCATAATAACTAAACTAAATTAACATGGAATCATGGACGCAGTGGATGAATCAAGTTACAGTAATGGTTTCCACTCAACATCTGCAGATTTCATTTATTTCATATGTCTCAGTTTAAAGAGTCAGTTCACTATTTGACGTAAAAGTACCTACAGTTGCTGCGGTAGAAGTTATATTGTACCAAAATCGGCACAAAGACAGCATCAAAAACAGCCTGGACAAACTTAAATTCTAGGTATCTGAATTTAGGAACTATAAAACTGAATTTGTCATGGCTACAATTCCTATTTTGGGGTTAAAAAAAAAGTAATAAAAACAGACTTTCCTTCATGCTTCAAGCTACAGTTTCAAAGTTCATACCTCAGAAACATTTTAAGTTTTGTACAATCCGTGCCTGGTATGTTATTTAGCGAGAAATTCATTCATTCAAATTATTATTTGAACTTAAACTAATGTATAAACAACTAATGTGTATTTATCATATTCTGGCAGTAAAAACTAGCATTCTTAGCTTGAAAATCTTATGTTATGTTGAACAAATAGCGGTTAAATCCCAAAATGTTCACATGAGAGCTTGAATTGTAACAATAACCATTGTTAAACTTCTTACTGGGCATATCTTTTTGACCACCTATCATAAAATTCAGGAATCTACTAAAATTACTGTGTATTTCTACCTCCAAGTTCTGAAGTCTGTTCGTCAAAACACACACTTCACTTCAGTTTCTCTGCACAAAACTTTAATCACTCTGCACCTTTCCTGCCACCTTTTTTTAAAAATCAAGCTGCCCAGGGAACCAAAATACCCAAAAAATCTGTTGGAAAGTGGCTGTGCTAAAAGTAATAATTGGCATAAGTGCGCACAGTCGTTACCTCAGCTTGGTTTGTTGCTCCTCTAACAGCATCTCCCAACAAGATGACAACATTTCGTACGATTACTTTTTCCAGTCAGAGCCCAAAATTACAGTAAAATAACGCATCTTGACAATTGCAGATGTTAATCTGGGGAAATGGCATCAGAGGAAAGTTGTTTTTTATCGCCAAGTGGCAGACAGAGGGGGATGAAAGAGCCACAAGACATTTTGGATCGCATTCCAAAAAACGAGTCATGAATCAGCATGAAAGGATGTTGTTTTTATCTTGGGGGAGAGATGATGAATAGCCAGCAAAGTTATTAAAAGGTCACTAGAAGTTGCATGCCCCCTCTGTGTTGGAGCAAAAAAAAAAAAAAGATGGATCCAGCGCTTCAGGGCAGAAGGAAGAGATGGAGCAGCAGACATCAAATGTGTACTGTATGTCAGCGACTCCCACCTGCCAATTAAAAAAGGGAAGAAAAACTCGAAGAACAAGGATGAAAGAGGATGGAGTGCGGTGCGGAGAAGGGCAAATATCAGATAGTGGAAAAGGAAAAAGCCAAGCCTGCTCCCTGCACTCTGACTAACCACCTGCTCCTGCCTGAATTAGCCCTTTCTTTACTGTTTGGACTCATCCAAGTGAAACTCACTCCCCGAGCTGACAAATGGACTGAGGCCTCCTACTTCCATTTCTAACACATTATAAAACCCCATGTTTAGTGAGGCACTGCTGTGACGGCTATTAATCTGACACCAAAAGACCCCACAACCAGTTCCAGGCTTGCAGAGAGTGATGTGAAAGGGGGGGGGCTGAGGATAAAAAAAAAAAAAAAAATCATTTTGTGAAAACTCCCAGCTTCCTGGATTCTTTGTCAAAGCACTCAACCTGTAGGGGCGTAATAAAGTCTTTGGGGTATTCAGCTCAGAATCCAAAGATCAACAGAGTAACCGTGGATTCGAGCCGCTGGTTCGGTCGGAGTCAATCCGCTTCTCGTTTATCTGCATCTCCTGAGGAATCCCAAACCCCCTCCGCGCGGGGAGGTGTCCTAAAACATTTCCCGTTTTGCCGACTAGGGTTTCGCTTTCCATCTAATTACCACAGGGTCTTACACGGCCACATCTGGAGACTGACTCGATCGGCCGCCGGCTTGAAATTTACAGCAATTAATTGGCCGAAATTAAATGCGGCAGGTTCTTATCAACGAGAATTGAAGTGGGGTTGGAGGCAGGAAGGGTTGAATAATGAGACAGGATAATGAACGCGAGGTGATGTCATCCAATTCGGGGAAAGAACGGAACAGGGAAGAAATAAAACTCTTTGATTTAAAACGTCTTTAGGAAAATAGGGTTACGCAAGGGCAGGAGGCAAACATGCACAGATGGAAAGGCGGATTGCAATCCTACAGTAATCCCAAGAACTTCAAAATGTGTTTATTACTTTGCATGCTTGCTATATAGCAAAAGGGAGTCTTTATCTTCTCCTCCTGTCAGAGCTTTTATTAATATCCTTTTGCATATTAAAGCTGGCTGCAAAACCACCCACCATTCTCTATTTGTTCATACTATTACAACAGGCAGTTGTCCCCCGCTGTGCTCATTGGTCATGTTTTTGTTCTGTAATTGTCAGGTGCTCAACACATAATTGTATCATGGAAAAACAGCCTCCAACCAAGAGTAAGCAAGACAAATCAATGCCTGCATAAACACAGAAAGCTTGTAGTCAGGACCCCATAGAAAGTCTGTGGCGTGATTGATGCAAAATGCACGCTAAATGTAATCCAATATGAGCTAATAAGAGCACCAGATAATTCATTATATGTTTTTTATATATATATATATATATATATATATATATATATATATATATATATATATATATATATATATATATATATATATATATATATATATATATATATATACATACATACATACATACATACATACATACATATATATATATATATATATATATACATACGCACACACACACACTGTGTGGTTTTTGGCGCCTCAGTAGGAGTTTAACTCTGAAAACAGCAGCAGCAGTGGATCATTCCATATAATGAAGTATAGATCTCCTTTTATTACAATCTGCCTAATAGAGCTTTTAATATAAAACAGCACCTGGGTGATATTTGCTCTTCCAACATTAAAGCCATGCATTAATTCATCTGACATCTCATTGTTTGGGGAGTTAAACGCAAACCTCGACTTTAAACAAGGCGGGCCACTTATGGCTGGGCTTTGTGGGGGTCATGCATGAGCAATGACGGTATTACTCACACATCTGCTCTGCGTGATGAGGTCTCTTTTAATGTCAGCGGCGGCTGTCTATTTTCTTAAACTGAAGGCCATATTAAATATTTCAGACTATGCATGTTTCAGCATCCTTTAACGTATCGGGAAACAAAAGAGAAAATTGAGGCTGAGCTACTTAATGTTGCTCTGCAAACTCAAGGACTTAATACTGTGACTTTTACTGGAACCGAAACACCAAATAATATCTACATTTTCCATAATGCATCGCGACAGCATTGTTCCTTACATCCCCTATGCATTTAATTTGTGCACTTATTACATCTTCGACACTGTGTGTTTGTAACGCCGACTTCCTGTTGACACTGCCAAACTCATATTGCTCGCTCGTATTTTTTACAGACTAGAACAAAATGCAATTTGGATTAAATGTATAAAATCGGTGGAGTGTGGCTTAAAATTTAGCTAAACACTCCAATGATGGCATGTTAACATTTATTTTGGTCGTTCATCAAGATTAATCAAGTGTACTATAATGTTTCAAATCACATTTCCAGCCACGATTGATCATCGACTTGCAGAAATCAAAACCGAGACCATGGGATATGTGGGAGAGTATGAAGCAGATGGTCGTGTTCGCATACGTGCCCAGCCGCCCTCAGAGCTGAGGGCAAATGAGGACAGGTAGGCATGGGTTTGTGTTTTAAGCGCTTTTAAGCTGGAATTACAAGGACGGCATCTGTGCCACTCTCATAATACACTCCAAACCAAAGTCTCTTCTCCGTTTCCATACCTTAGTGGTTTCTGACGACTGGGCAATGCATAGACCTTTTTTTTTTCTACTCAGAAAACCCATGCCTACAAAATCCCGCTTTGAGATGAGGGGATTTAAATGAAGATGGGCAAAAGAACCGACGGGGATTCTTCAGATAATCCCACTCCTCCCCTGCTCAAACAAATATCTCATCAAATCCTTTGACTCCGAAATAAGGTCAAAAGCCAAGGATAATGAGAACTGGAACGTATGGGAAAGATCACCAGCAGAGGAGAAAGGACCCTCCCATCCACTTCCCCCCCGCCGCTCCTTATCCCTGAATCATTCTTGTCCTTCAGTCAGCACGTTCTCATCCGACAGCAGAGGAGTCATTTGTCTCATGCCTTCCAGCCTAAGGGTGCGTTCACATATACAGATGCAAAATAGATGGCACTATTTGGCCTCTCATGAATCTGTAGTTATGGGGGTATGTGCTGTTGAGCAGATAATTTACATACTACGCTCTGACTAGTCTCTGACATATCTGCCTCTGCCTGGACACTTTGACAATAGTGATGATTTGTTTCTACATGCTCTCAAAGACAAGTGAGGAACTGAGGACGCTCTCCTCCGTTCGGTTTAAAATTCCTCCCGCTGCTTTCCTTTAATGTGTAACGCCGACTGAAACATGTTAGCTTCATGCCTGAACGAGCACCCATTAAAGAATGCAACCGCAATCTTACTACTGTACGTCGGACCCGGTAACATTTACGTGACATTTATGATAAAGGCACATAGTCTGAGTGGCACACAGTCACATTAATGGACGGGCGCCAGGGTTATGATCACACACTGAAACGGAAAAACAAGATTTACTCTTTTTTTAAATAAAAATATACATTTAAATTGAATGTAGGTCAGACTCCATAGTCACTTCAGATGGACGTATGAATCATAGAGAATGCCCAACAAATCATAAAGTTAATTTGTACAATCATCATCAGAGGGAGCTCATGTAGTTGATGGTAAGTTCCAGGAAGACGAGTCGCTGCAGAAGCTTTCGGTAAAAATATTCAGTAAAAATAACTAGTAAAAAATAGTCACACAGGTGAAGTTGTGCTGAAAGAAATGACACCAAATATTGGCACGGAGAATAATAAATAAAGGTGAAATGTAAAGGTAAAAGTGACCAGATATAGATGGTGAAATATCTCTGTGCTTTAACTTCCTCTACTACACCTGTAATTAGGATGGTCATAACTGACTGTTGTCCAGCTCTTGCTGTTTATTATGGAAGCATATTTGATATCTGCACAGCTGGGCACTTTTAAAAATCTGTCAGATTCATTGGGGACACGGGTCTTTTTCACAAGAAACACCTGTCATGGGTCTCACGTGTGGACCGCCTACACGGGTGGTGGATTACACTACGGCCTGTGCGCATCTGTGTGCTGCATATACGTCACTAACAGGAAGGTTGTCAAATGTCAGCTGTCACATGGCAGGAAGGTTCAAATCACAGGTTAATTTATTTTCATTGTCCTCGTGAGACTCATGAAGCTGCGATATCCGTCGACCTCCGTTATTTGTGTCATGTGCGCAAACACAAAATGTCAGCCGATGAAAATATGCTATGTCCCCTCTTTGTTCCGTTCAATGACACAGCAGCAGAAAGAGTCCCAGAGAGACTAAAGAAAGAAAATTAAAGCGATACGAATGAGACAAAGGACAATGTGGACAGACAGGGACAAAACAGGGTACGTGTGTGTGTTTGTGTTTGTGTTTGGATGGGGGGGGGGTACTACTTCCTGACCTGCTTCTCTCCTTCAGGGGTCATGCACAAGCCTGCCACAACGCTATCTGCTGTCCCTTAAGGTGCCCGCTGAGGTCTACAGAGATATAAGGTGATATATAGCTTTGATATAACCTGTAATTACTGGCCGTGAAGGCCACGCTGCCTTGGGGAGAGGAAAAGAAGGGGAACACAAAAAAAAAAAAAGGGAAAGAGAGAGACACGGGAGCCGTGATGAGAAAAGGGTCACTGTTGTTTGATGGCACAAGTGTCGAGAATGTCTGCTGATTTCAGACGGCGGCAAGTGCCACTAGATCTGTACATGTGTGCGGTGTCTTTGGGCGTGTGTTGACTCTGCCTCTCTCTCCACAACTTCCCTCGAGGGAATAGCAGTGATTGCAAAAAAATCACAGACTGCAGAACGCGTGTGTACACACTATGCAAATGGCCTGAAATTGTGCTAAATTAATCCTTGGCAGCGTGTTTCAATTACAGCTCCATTAGCCTCTGTCTTGCTTGCAACGCCGGAACCACCTATAGGTGACGTGTTTATCCCGAAGCCGCGGATTGTACAGGGCCGCGACGTTCGCAGCACAAAGTGAGGGGCGACTAATGAAAGAGGCCCATTCATTTCGTCCTGCCACAGCGTGGTGCGAGACAGCCTTTTACAGCCGGAGATGCATTATAGCACTCACGAGCTCAGTGGCGTGCTATCTCTCAGGTACAGGGTGCTATTAACTCTCACTTAAAAGACTGTAATGGAACCAAACACCTCGCCGGAGTGGGCCAGTATATACCTTCATAAGTGGGCTAAACTGGAACAGATAGTGCTCGGGTTTGATGGCTGAATGGTAATGGCTCGGGGGGGGGGATTGAGTTGTTTTCACACATGCACCGTCGCCCTGAACCTCCCCTGGACTTTACCCGGGGTAGCTTCCGCGTGAGAACGCAAACGTTCCGATTTAGACGACCCGTGCATCACTTCATCCAGCGAGGCCCCCCCCTGGAATAAAGCCCAGGTAACATGAGCGAGCCCGTGGATTTAAAGCGATTGCCACGGCTCTGACCCCCCCCCGGTGTACTTTCCCCTACGGCAATGCTGACTCGGACAATCTCCTGCCGTGTGACGCACGTGTGAAACGACATCTACACACCCGATTCCCCAGACACTGTGCAGAGTTCACAGGTGAAACCGACTTAAATGTGCACTGACAACTCGCGAGATTCGGTGACACGCTGGGCGTCGACTGGTGATGGACGTGAGCCTGGCAGGAGCGCGGCTCATCTTCAGACGGCAGGTGAATGTTAACTACCACCTGTATTCAAGCCACTGACTTATTAGTGCCAGCAGGAGCGGCAGGTGATGCAGAAGCTAGAGGACGGAGAATGCTAATGATATTGTAATCAACTTAAAGTAAAGTTACAGCTTTTATGGCATCGAAGAAAATTGGCACGTTCAAAACCAAACCTTAATACCTAAGGCGTATATTTCATCATTCAGCATTCAACTCACAACTGTCCATTTGGACTTGAAAATGTTTTTTTTCCCTTATAACTATAGAATAACGTGGTTCTAACGTAGAATAATGTGTTTCAGGAGGTAAATCATCCGTCTGGTAACCCGAAGGTTGTTACTTTCATTCATACGTTGTTATTCACCAGGTTTGTAGTGTTTAGTGTCATTTTCTTTCTGATGGTTTAATAAAAATTAGCTTTTAGAATCCACTCTCAAAGTCAAGGTATCAATATTGGTACCAGCATCTTTTTTTTTTTCAGCCTTACAACTTATGAATATATGTTTGACTTCTGATGCTTCCCATTTCTCTCTCTCCAACCTTTTCTGTTTCCACCCTGTTTTTACACCCTGTCAGCTTATGAAGGGCTGGGAAAAAAATGTGCCAATGGTAAGAAGCAAACAATCATCAACACACACACAACGAGCTTTGAAAATAAACTTTTCATCAATCAAACGAACTTGGCCACTGTCCTGCTTGTGCGTGTAGATCTGACTTTGTCTGGAGGAATGGTCGTGTGCACTTCAGCCAGTCATGCCTGCCAGCTGGTACCTGGCCTATCCGATCCACTGGAGTTGGGGGTTGCATCATTAGATGAGTATTTTAACAATAAATTGTCATAAAAAGCCCCGTGGGTATTTTTTTTATGTTCAAATAGATGTGTAAGCGTTGGCTCGTGTGCTCGCCGCCTCAGCCAGGCGCGTTCAGTGCGACACCTGTTCCCGCCGCGCTTCATCTTGACTCAAACAAAAGTCACATGCAGGTGAACGACGTACGGTTTTGCTCTGACACTAGTGCGACAACCAGGATGTCGCACCAGTGACACACATATCAGACTTTACTGGGGCGATTGCGTCTCTGTACACAAACCCAGAACGGTGGCACTGGTTGCAGCAGTGGAGCATTTAAGCACGGCCGGGAATCCACCTCTTGTCCTGGCCTTTGTTTTCTGCAGAGTTCTACACATCCTGCCCGACATCAAACAACCCACGGGGGGAAATCTGGTTCGTGCAAACCATGTAAATGCTCTGGGTTGTTTCCAGAGATTTCCTTACTGTACGACGTGCATGTAAACATACCGACGACGACCAGAAACCACATTACAGCCTATGTGAAAAATGAACGGTGATATCGGCTCATTAAAATGATGGAGAAGAAAAACGGAAAAAAACTGATAAAAGTGGTTTTATTTAAAAAGAGAAAGCAACACTGTAAATTAACCAAGTCATTTTTTTCTTATGCCCCGGCTTTGGCCTTTAACCTGTTTATTTCAGTTTTGTTCTCATTTTCTTTTTAACCCTAATGAGCCGAGGCGATGGTGCCTAGCAACGGCCCTGACAGCTCAACAATGAAATAGTCGGGGGTGGCAGCCGTTTGTTGTGCTAACCTTTGCATGCTAATGTGTAGTTGTGTTGCTACGGCCGCAAATATCACTGAATCCTCTCACCCGGCCCCTCCCTCTCCGCCCCATCTCAATTCATACCACCCACACCTTTCATCCACTTAGCAACTTCCTCTCCCAGTAGAAAGTCCTCTGGCTCTGAATCGGGTCGTAGTTACCTTTCAGCATTACTGAAACGCCTCCGACAGCAACGAGATGCTAAAAAGACTCGCTTTTCCGTGCTACTTTCTGTTTTTGTGTTCTTGACAGTAGCGGGACCCGTTGATTCATTTCTGCGGGGATTTTTAGTCTGAGTGGGCGGCTGGAGAAAAAGGGAGCTACAGGGTGCATCAATTATCTGACAACATGCTTCAAACTACCTCTTTTTTTTTTTTTTGCCATCAGCTGCTTTTCACACAGCTGATTATCCCAACTCCGTGGCACCAAACTAAAAAAGGCAAGAGCAATTGTTTGATAAAGCCCCGAGGTCCATTCGAATTCTCAAAGGGGGAACGTCTAAAGTGGAACTTAAGCTCGGGAAATAAAAAAGAAGAAGTGGACATATGTTAAGCCGGAGAAATGTTAACACGAAGCCGTCGATTTAGATGAAACCCATTCCCTGTGAAGGCTCAAGGGTGATGTGACCTCGAGGGCGAGACCGCGAGAGGAGACGAGCCTTCATTTTGGTCTGAGTGCAGCAATAAGTCAGCAAAAGAGCTGCGATGGACTGTACTGTACGTACGGTTCACTGCAGCTCCGCACTGTCTTAAGTCCAGACAACTTCGTTAAAACCAAATCTTGAATTCTGCTTTAATAGCAGCAATCTATTACAGCGAGAAACCCAAAGCATAGTCGGACCACAGGCTGTCTGCCTTGATAAATGGGGCTCCCCATCTCCGGCTTCTACACAACACAGTCATAACTCTGAAAACAAGGCTCACATCTGGCAGCAGAGCTCATTCAGCACACAGCTGATAATGTATTCATATTATTTAAAATGAACGCTGATTTGCGTGAGAACAAATTCGCAGCTGCTACACACCGGCAGCCAGGTGAGGAGGTGTTTCTAGCTGACTGGGATCCTTGACCCCATAACGCACAACAGAAATACATTAAATTTCCATATCGCTGGAAGCGAGTAGGTTATTGTGTGTATGAAAACATGTGTCGAGGAAAGCTGCCTGTAATTTGGTTCCGGCCGACCACAGGTGTGAATTATAGAATCTCTCATGAACTGAAGATTTGCTGATTGTGTGTTTTTTTTTTTTCCCGCAAATAATTGAAGCTACTCGAGTCAATTACTTAACAGCACAAAGCAAATTTCGCTTGTGAGTGCAGCTGAATGAGCGCACATATTCATACATGCAAATATTCATATTATAATATTCTCAATGGGAGCCCAAACAGCCCCTTATTATTACTACTATCATTTGTTGTCATCAGCGAAAGCTCTCAAATAAAGGAAATCGCGTGTCCTAAAATAAAACTCATTAAAGTCAGTTTGAGAGAAAGATTTGTGGTGTAAACGTCTGTGGGGCATAACCGGCCTGGAGCACGTCACGGCCCTGCATTCACTCAAAGTTGACATGAGTAGTTTTTTTTACCTACAGCTGGTTATGGAGTGTGTTAGAAAATAAGTCATTCTAACTTCGACTATGAAATGTTCGAACATCAAAATGCGCATTATATTTTGTCCTTACCTTTGAGACATGATCTTATATGCATCCGGCAGGTAACACCTTGTGTTTTCCATTTGTGCTGGGTCAGCGTCGCAGATCTTGTCATCGGTGCGGCCGTAGTTGGCGCTCTCGATCATGATGACGTCGGTGCCTGGGCAGCGCAGCTCGATAGGGTAGCTCTCGCACGACAGCTCCCTCCTCACCACCGCCATGGGGATGGGTGCTCGACTGAAGGCTGCAAAGGCAAGCGAAAAAAAAAAAAATCAGAATGTGAGTGTTGCTTATTTCGGCTCCTTCCATTTCTGCACTTAAGTGCGAAAACAGCTTCACCCCAGAGCTGGGTTTTTAGTATAATTCAGCGGGAAAACGCAAGATGCAGATAGGAAGGACTCGCAATCAAAAGGTCTGACACCGAGACATATCGGAAGAGGTCGTCCGACCCCGGCGCAGAGAGTGTGGGCAGCGAGGACGCCGGCTGTTTGGAGTGGGAGGATGAGCGATGCCATAGGAGCCGCTGAGAGGCCGGGAGATGTGGAAAGACAGAGCTGAAGATTGACACGGATCAAACACAAGAAAATAGACACGGCGAAAAAATAAGCATTCGTTACATGGACATTCAGCTGAGACAGAACTGCAGCGACACAAAAAAAAAACAGAATGTCTCATGTAAATTATTACAATTTCCCTCCAGACTACAATTCCTAAATTATAAGTCCTGCTTCGTCTTTGTATTCTAAGGTGACACAACGCACTTCAGTTAAGCTGCACCCGGGCAGGAGGCGGAGGGGGGGTCAAAAGGTGCGGTTTTTGCCTCGAGCCAAAGCTGAAAGTCTGTTTGGCGAACAAAAAAATCTGCTGTTTACCGCGGAACCAAAATGGCCGGGAGGGCTGCTGGGACCTAAGCGGCGGCGGCGGCGGTCCGGAGGTTGCTGTTTTTCCTCTCCTTGACAAAGGCGCACGCACACGCCCACGCACGTCCGTGGAGGCTCACATTCGCGCACGAGCGGGCATGTGCACAACAGACTGGAGGAGTTCTGTGTTTACTGCGAGAATAAAAAATGAGCGAGAAACGTAAACATTGGCCTGAGTGACTGTAGGAGGACTGTGGCAGTTATGGATTTTTATAAACATCCTTTCAGACAAGTGTCTGAGCTGCGAGAGCCACCACTACATCAGGGACAGACTGACTCAGAGGAAGAATAAAAGGGAGAGAGTGTGTCCACAAATGGAAGCACGGATGGAGGATTAACATTAAACATTGCAACAACTCTTATTCAAATAACCAACGTTAACAATTTGTCACATGGACTTAATGGAAAGACCATTTGTAATAGTCGCACATATTACAAATACGTTTAAAAAAAACCTTTGTGGCGTGTGTCATTTTATTCCATCTGCACATATAATGCAAAGGCTTCGACTGAAACGCACCTTGGTCAAGTGTGCCGTTTCCTGTCATCACGCATTTCTCCGGCGTGCAGTTGCACAGCACGACAGGACTGTGAATTTGGTGGTGAAAAATAGCAGCTGTTAAAATGATCTGTTGGGTTTGGATATGTCCTGCGTCAACAGCATTTGAATGTCATATCTCTCCGTTATGGCTCATCCTGGACCCTCGTTGTCAATTTTATGAAAACTGCCACAGTAGGTGCAACAATGTCAATTTCATTTACTGTGTTTGAAAAAACACACGCCGCAGTTTTGGACATCAAGCCGAAAAATAACTAACTACCTAAAAGAATTTACCAAGACCATTTAAAACTGCTCTAATCAATATTTCTATAATCATAATGGATCTAATCACTGAAGGGTTGCACCTCGCAGTCATCCCGAAGAGAATTCTTCGTTATTTCTTTAGCAATATTCCGCTTAGTGTCTTGCTTTTACTGCCTTTTTTTTAATTTAATTTGCTCCCTCGCCCACTTTCCAGCATCAACAAAAACGTCCAAACCAACTACATTCTACCTGCCAACACTGTAGCCATTTGCTGGCCCAACATTTAGCTTTTAGCAGCTAACGAGACTGATATTTGTCTGGCCTAAGGCTGGAGGCCTGGCCAGAGTAAATACTGCGCTTCTCTTCATTTGATGGCAAAAAAAAAATCCCAACGTTAAATGAATGTGGAAATAAGCACTTTCGCTTATGTTGCTTCTTGCAGTGGCTCGCGGTGAGAGACAAACCAAGCAGATGGAAATAGTTCCCCTGACGGCAGCTCATATAGGCAAATTAAACATTGGTAACAGACCCCCATGAACTTTCCATAAAGAAACCGCAGCACTGCTACCTCAATAGAGCCCCCCAGAGTCCAGGGTCGCCATTGCAAAGGGAGGCAAAATGCAAAATTTAAATTATAACCCAAAGATGCACTGCTTTTCTTGTTTTGAAATCTTTAAAAACTTTGCTTAAATATATAACATGCATGCATAAGTAGGCATTGTAGTGCGTTTTAGTTTTTTTTTTACAAAAAGTGATTCAGGAACCATTTCCAGTCTTCACCTGAAAATAAACAACAACAACAAAAAAGAAAAAAATAGAGAAAGTAAAAAGGGACTTATCGGGGTGAAACAACAAAAGAAGCCCTTCATTATCGTGTCATTTCATTTTGTCTCATAAATCATTCAAACACCAACACATTAAAGCGCACTTGCCATTGAAAACATCACAGATTGGAATAATTGTATTCCATTTGGTGATGAAAGCCATCAATTATCTTCCTCTTAATGGTAAGATTTATTCCGCCCCCCCCCCCCCCCCATCTCGGCAAAAGCGCTGGTCTGGATCACGCCAAACTTCTTTGAAAGTGACAATGCCAGAGGGGAAAGGGACAACGTGGGACGGCTGAGGTGGGTGCACTTAGATACGTGACAAAAGAGTAACTGACTCTGAATGAAAAACGAACGGATCCCGCTTTGTTTCAGCCTTTTGTGTGTTGTTTCTTTTTTGAGAGCCATCATCCAACGTGATAAAAACACAAAAGAGCCCCTATTCTACTCCAAGATTTTATTTTTCAACCGCATTTTACGAAACTGATTCATTTGATCACGGTGCTGTGAAACACTAAAAGCATTAGAATAATACCTGAAGGCCTCATGTGCCTGTTAAGGCAGGAAAAAAACAGAAAAGAAAAGCCAATGCCATCAACATGGACACCAGCAATCCCCTAATGTAAGGAAGTAAACGCATGCCAATGATGTCTCGGATTACCTGGCTAGTCAACAACTATAGTGTAATTACATTTGTGCCCAGGAGCGGTGATTGATAGGGCTCATATTCCTCGGGTGCCCGAGCCAGCATCCTGGCCCACTTGCACGCATCGCTGTCTGACTGCACACATCACTGGGAGAGCTATCGAAAATCAAAATAGTCTTATTGAAAGTCCCTCCTCTTATCTCGGTTCCCATGTTCTATTCACTTCAGCTCACTTCCTCCCTTTTTCCCAGCTAATACTTTAGAAGAGCATTTACATGCAGCTCATATCACTTTTTTTTTTTTTTTTCCACTGCAGATTCTCCCTGGATAATTCTTCCGACAAGTGCGCTGCTGAATATGAGGAGGGGGGGGGAAGTGGTTCGGGAGAAAGCAAACTGTAAGGGTCACGTTGGATGCTTCCATTTACTTTCACACCACAGAGCCGTGTTCTTAATCATGACGCTCGCAAATGACATAACTCACAAATGAATAGTTAGAAAAAAAAAATGCAATTACTCGACAAAAAGGGCAGCAGAAAGGTCAGAGAGAAAAATGGTCATTTGGAAAATGTCGCTCCCCCGCAGAGCTTTTAAAAATCACTCGGATGGGGGGGAAATGCTTTGGAGTTGTGATTGTGGGTTTGTTAATAGTGATACTGAGTAAGAAGTAGGACTTTTTTACTTTTTGGCTGTTTAAAAGCTGAGCTTATTCTCGGGTCACTGACACGGACCCCGGACCCCATTACGTTCGGCGAACCGCCGGGCCCCGAAGTGCCGGTGGAGCACGGTAACAATGACATTTAAAAGTCATTAGTAACAAAACATGGGCCTTGAGAGGAACCTGTATTTGATTTCTCCTCCCCCCCCCCTGAAAAAAAAATGTGTCAGGGAGACGGCGTTAAGGTCAAGCAAGCGCACACGCAATTAGAAAAAGCCCGTCACTTGGATAAACAGACAGCTCTCCAAAAAAAAACACGGTTTTAGGCATTTACAGGCTTAAACTTTCCAGTAAATAATGATCCTCTCCAATTTGGCGGAGTCTGGCAAAGTGCCAAATTGCTTTGCAATAAAGAAGAACAAAATAAAACCATAAATATAGTATTTTATGCTCTAAAAAAAGAGGGCGAAGATTTCTGTAGGAGATAATACAAACTTTATGTGTGTGAGCGTGTGTGTGTGTGTGTGTGTGGGGGGGGGGCATTGAAATAAACTATGAATTAGTGGGAGACAGATAGCAAAGAGGAGGAGTCGGAGAGGGAAACGGAGCTGATTCAACAGATCAGATGTCTCTTTTTCTACTGAGAGTCGCTGCATGGGTACGGCCCCCAGAGCCACTGATTAATTAGCGCATTAATCTGTACACTGCTATTTGATTAGGCTGATGGGATCCTGTCACACCCACTTCCTAGTCTGCAACAAATGACATTTTCTGGGGTGGGGAAGACTCAAGCGAGTCACATGAGATGAAGGGGGAGAAAGGCTTTAATTGCAACTCAGGAAAGGGAAAAAAATAAAAAAGTAGAACATTTTCAACAATGCATGTGGGATTATTTATCTTGAAGTGAGAAACAGTCGAGGCAAATTGTTCTTCCAAGTAAGCACGTTTACATGCGGCCTAAGGCAAAGTAAAATCTCAAAGGCGTTTTTTTTTTTTTTTTTTCCACGGAGTGCAAAATTATCCAGGAACTAAACTGTCCAAGAACTCTGCAGAGGAAAGCATCAATAAAAGTACATCTGAGAAGAATGCAAGAGTCGGCGCGATCAGTCCTTCTCACGTTGCCAACGTGGTCGCGCAACTTCAGACAAAGTTTCCCCGGCGTTAAAAAATGAGCCGGAATCACGTGTTTTGCGGAACGGCGTGCGGCTGAATGACAGATAACACCTCTCTAATGATAAATTCACGAGCCGACCACGGAAACGACGGTGACAAACTTCTCAAATTGACTTGATGGCTTCTGACACTTTGACCAATGATGCTGCTAAGCACAATTAGCATTAGTCATTGTGACAGGACCCAGATATCCATTCAACGCGGCGAATGAACGAGCCATTTGTTTTTCCTCCACTTGCGCTCGCTGACACACATTCGAACACATTAATTGGCAACACACCATGCACTTGCAAATTCCAGCAGAGGTGGGGGGGGAGAGTGATGGCGGGTTCTTTGCAGGGCAGCAACGTAGAAATGCGAGTTTGAAACTGTCAGTCAAACTGCCCGTGATGCCTGGCAGGGAATTAGCGCTTCAGTGTTAACAAATGAGCTCGGAGGAAGGACCTGACACTGTGCAATCCTAATAAACTGCTGCACCTTATCGGTTCTGCCCCCTCACATGGTGAATATTTGATCGTTGTTTTATGAGGCCACATGCAACTTCCACCAAATGGAATCGAGATGGTAATCGTTACAAAGTCGGGGTGTGTTCCTTTTTTCTTTCCTTCTGTGACAACGTATCGACACGGGGAAAGTTAATAACTGTACGAGTTAATAAGTTGGTCGCTGGGTGGAGGGAAATCTGCAGAGCACAGCAACTTCCTCCTCTCTGATATACTTCCAGTAGACAGTAACCTCACGTTTGCCTACACAAGTAACAAATACAAGTACCATCGCTCCATAAACGCTTGATTCACATACTCATAGAACATAAGGGTGAAGTGTCTTTCCATCCAGCAGGCACTTCCATTTAATTAATCACTGCTTCAATTCATTAAGTGCATAGCCGTGGCAAGGAGGAAAAAAAAAAAAAAAAAGCAGGAAGTAGGAAGCAAGTCTCCCATCAAGGTCTTGTGTTAAAAACCACTTCGGTGTGCAAATTACAACATTAGTTGGTTAGGTCAGATTCCTCTCAGCTTAGGACAAATCTGTGATTCCCTACAGCTCGGTTTAAGCGCCGCGTATTTTATTCAGATTATTGCTGTGAAAATTGTACTTTTTTAAAAACATGTTTCAAGTTTTTGGTGCAAAATGTGAGCAGACTTCGCTCATCTGCCAAAGATCCCTTCTTAAGAACAAACACGGCGGACATGTGTGTCCTGCCTTTCATCAGCGGAGCGGCGTTTTTGTCAGACGGTCCGAGCCGGAGGTGAGTCTGGGAGCTGGCAGCAGCCGTGCCGGCGGCTCCAGACAGTGTGCTGGGCTTTGTTCGGCTCCCGTCACGTCTGACGCCCTTTTACCATTTCCTCTCCTTTCATTCCCCTTCTCCCTCCTCCTCCCCCCCCCGCTCATTCTCGTAACCCACCCACATGCACGGGCATCACTCAAGGGAACATCCAAGCCGAGGCCGATGCACCTTGGCCCCCGCTGACTGAACGTGCCTCCTAGGCTAAAACGAACACGGTCCCCGTCACACACACACACACACACACACACTCCCAGAGCAAGCGTGACTCGACATGGCCCTATAGTAACACGTGCCCCGGTAGTAATTGAGGTCAAAGAAAAGAAACAACAGGCTGATTGTCGAGGGGAAAGAGGTCTTTTCCTCACTCTTCCTTTACCACACATCATTGGCTGGAATTGCCTAAGAGCACACTGGAGGCGAGAGCTCGGCTAAGTTTAGCGTCGTGAATTGAGACGAACTGCGGAGAAACCGGCGCTAATCTGAACCTCTCAGGAAATGGAGGTTGTTCAGACAAGGAAAAACAGCAAAGAACAAGAGGCCAGGAAATCAATATGAAAAACATGCATACTTTGTACAACATCCTGAGGGAGCTATTGTGGTGATAGCGGATTGGTGTTTTTGGAGATGTGATGGGCACGTAGGATGTAAGTATTTTTTTACCCCCCCAAAGAAACTATTCTTAAACACCTGGTTATACCAAACTGAGGCTTTCTTAACATATTTGAACAATATTTCAGTCAGCTTTCTCTTTGTTTTTTTCACCACAGCATAAGCTGCTATCATACACTGAAGGAGCGAGCAGAGCCAATGGAAATGACCTCTGACCTTCTGAGAATGAATATGACTTTCCATAAATGTTTTAGTTCATTTGACGGTTTTGCAACTTTAAAAAAAATCTTTTTAATAGACATATGCTTGAGAACTCATGTTGTCGTTGAGAGGCTCTGTCAAGAACTATGCAGAACTCAGCTGTAAAGTTAGACATTCGCACAGTTTTACACGATTCTTGTGGTAAGGATTGTCTGGGTGCGGCTAAAACATGGTGAAACAGCAAACTTCAGACTCACATTAGTGTTTACTTTACAGTGACTTTATTAAAAATGTCATAACGATGACCTGAAGCGCTTCTGTGTAGCAGTCGGAGAGGTTTATGTACAAATACAAATAACCCTACCAGCAAGATGCAAAAATATCGAAATACATTATGGAGAATTAATGTCCCGTAATCATCACTTGTGACAACAGGCTTTAAAACGGAAGTGACCTGAACATTTTTGGATGAACGGACACTGATAACCACTTTATAATGAACCCATTGTGTCAAAAGGGGGATCGCAATTTGACTAATTGCCTATAACCATAACTCCACATTTGTCTTATGATGAAGTACATTGAAGCACTGATTTTTTTTTGTATGATGTACCTCATCATGTCCCTGTGTCAATCCACACATACACGATCTGATGTAAAGTGTACTTCTCCGTTTTTCAACTTTAGTCGCTGCCATTCGTCTGAACACTTTATTCATTACCATAGCAACCCACAGCATTAAAGCTCCATGGTCCTTTCACATGAGATCCTGAACAAACCGATGGCAAAACACCTAGAAAAATGCGTTTGCTTTTAATGAATAGGAAACCAGGCAATATCCCGATTTGAATGGATCCCCGGGGCTCTGCTCATTATAGTCGTATTAATAGTGCAACAGTGAGAGCAAATAGAGCTGAACTCCGGCACAAAAATACTGGCCACCGGGACGACACCATGCCAGCTGTCATAACTCTCTACTTTGGCATAATTTAACGTTTGTGTCAGCTGATCACGGTGATTTAAGAAAAAAAAACACTTAATCTAAGATGACATCCATTAGTGGACAGCCGCACAACACGACATCAGTCGTACATAAATTCTTTCGCCGATAACAAAGGCATATTTTTTTTCCCCCACACTTTAAACATGCAGTAACACGGGGAAAAGATAGTAACCGATTTACATAAAGCAGCATATTGGTGGTTGATGAAAACTTGAGATAAAGTTTTCTGTTGTATTTGTCATGAGGGCTGTATGAAATGTTTGGCCTTGTTTGGAATTTGCGGCTGTGGAAAGCTGGGATGAGCATTTTTCAATTTCTCGTTATTTGAAGACAAAACCAGGAAATTGAAGCTCGCTCTCGTGGCGTCCTTGTATGAACTTGTTTGCATTCTATTTTATCAAAAGTACCCTTTGCACAAGGACCAAACTCTATGAATTACACTGTGGAGATTTGTTTTCTGCAGCAGAGCATGTTGGGAAATAAATCTCAGCCAATTCTCTCTCTCTCTCTCTCATACACAGTTTTTTTACTGCAGTGTAATATCCAAGGGGCAAAAAAGCATGAATTAATACCAATTAAAGCTTGGTGCTGTAATGTTTACTTACATAATGATGAACAAGAAATTATTTAAATCACAAAATTAAAATGGGATTTCATGCATATTCATCTGTTGTGTTTTAGGTTAACAACGACACAACTTCATATTTCTCAAATTATCAGGGTTAGTGGAGCCGCATTCGCAGTATCAAGTGCAGGCCACGTTTCTGTCGCATACACAATACATACTGTACACGGCACAAGACTTAATTAGGGGTTATTGCAACATTTCCTGATATGTTTGCGCTGTTGTTGAATGAAAAAACGAGTTTGTGCATTAAGGTCTTGAGAGCTATAGGTCAAAGATATTAAAATACATGTAGATGATAGAAAGTTGAACTATTTAATGTAAGAATCCAAAGGTTTATCCAATCAAGCGCCACATGGCATCTGCAGATTTAATGCTGAGTCTATCTGTATTTAACCGCAACCTGCTTCTTCTGTTACCACCCATGTGGTTTGCTCATGTCTTCATGATTGTGTGCGTGTGTGTATGTGCCCACTTCAATAAATTATGTGTAGGGCGGAGGCGTTTCTCCTCGGGGAGCGTCGCTATCTGGCGCATACACCTACGCCTATGCAGAACGTGACACCGTTCAACTTTTAAATCAGACCCCCTGCTTCTTGTGTTTCATTACCTCCTCCCTGAGCTACAACATCCCTGGCAGAGGGTAGGACTGATTGAATCTGAGAGTGAGTCAGTGCTCTCTTGCTGGCCCAGCTTGTCTTTTTTGGATAGTACGAGCCACATCATTGCAGGGGTGGCTCTATAGGGGGGGGCACAGGGAGGGCAGCTGCCTCCCTCATCACGTTCTCGCAAGCAGCCCACCCCCACCCATCACCACCACTTGTTTGGTTTGTAAAACTGCACACGTAAAGTAAAGTGAGAAATATGCCTGTCGAGCAAAAAAGTAATAAGGAATAACCCCCCCCCCCCCAAAAAAAAATTTAAAAAGTTTTCCAACATCTGTTGTTCTTAGTGCAATTAAAACCGGATTTTGAGCAGCCTTCTCGTCCAGGTTTCCCTCAAGACACTAACACTCAGGAAGTTGGAGCGAGAGAAACAAGCAAAGGGGGAAGGGAACATGTGGCTGATGTTGCTGGAAAGGTGGGTTTGTGATAAAAAGTGTTAGTGTGTACAATGTGTGACGTGTTGGAGACAAAACCCTGGTGTTGGAAAATGGAGTGATTCCTCTGCCACACACAGAGTGAGAAGTGTAACCTCGTTCCACGCGTAACCAATCAAAGCCGTGCTCGGAAATTAGCCTAGGTGGCTACGCAACATTCGAGACACCCAGCAATGATAATCTCCTCAGATCGGGTTTCTTCTTCTGTATTCAAAATGACAGATACTAGAAATGGAGTTATTGTGCGGAGATAATGAGCGTTGAATATTCATGAAGCAACATGTCTGCGGTGCATCGAATCGGGGCCGCAACTCTTAACACGTGGGATATTAAAATACAGACGCCACGCATAGGAAGCATGAAATGGGAAGGAATGTGAGATTTTTGGCAAAACATGCCACGCACGGTTTCACACGAGCAGGTGCGGAGCTGTGATGTATGATATAATATCACATTTAGACTGGCTTGCACCTCAAAAACAACCAATTTACTTGGCAAAGCTGTTAGTGGGAAACGGAGAAACTTCACTGAATGCATACGAGAGTTTAGTTCCTCTAAAACACGTTTATCAGCTGCTCATTAGATTTGTATTTGGACTCAAAAGTCATGCATGAGCAATGTTTGACAAGGGGTTGGGCAAAGCAACACGCTGGAGCAGCTGGAAATTTTGGATATTTTGGCTACTAACGCTGTGAAAAGTCACGATAGATTAGTTATCCGCAGTGGAATCATGGGAACACAGACAGTCAACCGGGTTCAAAGTTCACGATTATGCGGTGAGATCTTAAAGCTGCAATGTGCACAACACTCTGCGCGGCCCGACAGGTAGTTGTAGTCATCGATGTATATTAAATCATTTTTAAAGAGTCTCCGATTGGTCAGTAGCCTCAGTAAATATTTTGCTGCCACTTCAGTGAGTCTGTGCCAGGGGATGTTTCCTCCTCACTTCTACATATTAAGATAATAACTGATTCATATTTCTGTTAAAGAAAGTGGGAAAACAGTTGCACACCGTAACTTAAAGTTAATATGACAATAATTTGTCTCATTTGTGTTATTTAGAGCACAAAAATGCGTCATATCGCTGCTGTGGGGTCAAAGCTCGACCTTTCGGTTAAAGGCTGCTCCTGGCGATCTTCGCCGTGACCCCAACACAAAATGCCCACCATTGTGTGCGCGGAGCGAACATGCAGCTGAGGAACATCTGCAGCGGGGCTATTAAAAACGGCACGCCGTATCGTTTGATGCAGAAGTCCGGGCCGTGGAATGACATCGCCAACGCCGCTTCTCGAGTTTCAACCCTTTCCTCGGTCAATCTCGTGGCAGAGAAAGGAGAGTATTATCACGGTGAAAAAGGATCTCTCTCTCTCTCCAACCCCCACCATCTCGCCACCAGATGAGGCAGTGATCACGAAGGCATGGTGTGTGTGTGTGTGTGTGTGTGTGTGTGTGTTCATATATGTGTGGAGTGTGAGAGGAAAGAGGGAGTGCACCACTGGGGAATGTGCACCTGCATTTTTTCCTCATTTGACACAGTTGGTCTTTTGTAGGGTCTCAAGCACAGGGAGATGTCTGTGAACGTAATGGCTCCTGCCCTTTACCCCCACATCCCCCAAAAATACGTCTTCCCCCGTGGTAATTCCCCGTCAAAGTTTGGATCCGACTGAAGACTTAGAGTGCTGTAGCCGACCAAAGAGTTCAGCAAAACGAACGTTTCACCGCTTCAGGTGTTTCAGATGTAAACAAAGCTTTGAACAAGATGCAAATCCATATGGGAGAAGAAAAACAAAGACAGCAGAAAATAAAGAAAGAAATATGCTCATAACAGGACATTTCCATTTTCTGTATTTACCTTTAACATTGCAAACATTAGCATCTTTTTCTTATTGTAAGAAAAAACCTAAACATGTATAATATAGTTTAAATAATAATAAAAGGAGTGTACAGGAAATAGGTCAAAGCTTGGAGAATGTAACAAACTATTAAATATACAAAGGGAGAGGTCTGAAGTAGCAGACATTAGTTGTATCTTCAGTCAAACACTGTCACTTTATTTCACTATCAATGAAACAAGTTCTTTTCGCCACAACTCAATTAATAATCCATGAAGTCACAGAATGGTACGGCCTTGGTCTAAATGACACTCCAAAAACCTCAAGCATTCAATGGATTATTAAGAAAAACAAGTGACTGTCAGATCTGAGAGGGTGGAACCACGCACATGCCTTTCTCGCTTGATAAATGAAATGATTCATAGGTTATCAAAACTGTTGACCTTTTCATTCTTTGCCTTTAGCTTGTTGCCATGACGTACTGCCAGCAGTTACATATTTACCGCACATGGATACAATGCTATCGTCATATCATATCGCTGCAAAACACGGCCCAAGTTGTACGAAACTAGAATCCTCCTTTGAGCTGAGGCTCACGGGCTTCTTCGGGGAGTACGTTTGGACGGGTTCTCTGCGATCCGCGGCCCAAACTGGCGACTCCTCGCCACGGCTGACAGCTGTGGTGCGAGGCCGAGGCCGAGCCGTGACCTCCGGAGTCTTGATACTGTACATCTGCAAGAGGGGGGGGATTTGTGGTGGGAGGGTCAATAGGGAAGATTTGTGCTGTTGTGTGTGGGAGGGCCTGTGGTAGTGAAAGATAAAGGCCGAGTGTGAGTGTGTGTGTGTGTGTGTGTATCCCTGCAGTACATAAAATACATAAACTACAGTGTATTTTCCATCCTGGGTAAAGCGCTGCTGCTGTAAACTACTTGACCCTGGCATCCTTCCAAACAGGGAGGCCACGCTGAAGAGCTACCATTACTCTCGCTCTATCCGCTTCCCCCTCTCTCTCCTTTTATTTTAATGAGAGCACAATTAATAAGGAAATGGAACAGCCTCCCAAAGGAGGCTGGTTCCTCCACAATGGAAGCCTTCTTTTGTCAATGGCTGTATTGAATTCCCCTACAAGGCCACTGGGCCATACCGAAGGCCATCTCCAGTATCACGCCCGCCTCCCTCCTCCTACACCACCTCTCTATGACTTGCTCCCTCTCTCTCCCTCCCTCCCTCTCTCTCTCTTCTCCTCAAGGTCTCGCGGGGTAAATCTGTGCCACCGTATCATTTGATCCCCTTCTACCCCCTTTTGTTCCAAATGCAGACTTTACAATACTTCATATTGATTCTCTGGGGCAAAATCGCCACTTACTGTGCACGCTTGGTTTATTCGGTGACAGAGCGGAGCTGAAGAGTGTGCGGGGTCACACAAACACACACACAGACACACACACCATCTCGCCCATAATTGGCCCGCCGCTTTAGTTCGAGGCGAACTCTAGCAGATCTTTAGTGGTCTTTGTTTGTGTGCGAGCACATTGAAATTCACCTTGATAGCTCCAGTGCTGCACAAGAAAAGAAAATAGAGACCAAGAGGGACAATAACTAATTAATCTTTTACACCTTTTGTTTTTCCCTTTCTTGGCCAAAGAAAAGGTGGGACACTATCACTTCTCCCGCTTCTGTGACACGTATTTCCCTCTGCACTCCCCTAATGCCCCCAGTTGCTCCTGAAAGAAATCACAACAGAGACAAAGCCTGATCCAGCAAACAATACGGGACTATTAAATATAAAGATTTACTCACAATACGCACGCGAAACCGGAGAAGCGGTTCTTTAATGCTCTCACGCTGTTTAATAATAAAACTTTGAAAAAGAATATGGTCTTTGTTTGCGTGACTGCCGCACGCTTGTTCCAGTGACAGGGTGCCATTACGTTGGCTGTTTTTAAAAAGGAGCTTGATGCTGCGTGATGGTTTTTGCGACACGTTACACAATCGAGGGATTCCCATTATGTGGAAGAGCGTTGGCTGAAATTAGATCTGCACGTCTCCATGTCAGTGAACAATGCCAAAAACACCACAACCTGATCAATAGCATCACCAGCGTGAACAAACGTATTTACAATGATGCATCCCACCACGTTAGGCTATACCTTGAATATGCAGATTGATATTTTGAGTGTTAGTGTTAGCAGCTAATGCTAATTGGCCCTTCATTCTCACTGAAGAGAAACTTGATTGTACGGCAGAGGTCAAACATGTCAGGATTAATTCGTGAAGTTAGAAATATACATTTCAACTAAAAGCTGAATCAAACTATATCATCTGACACAATGCCTGAATATATCATGCGTATGTGCCCTCTGCCAAAGTCCACACGTGTGCATGAAGAGCATCTTAAAATCAATATGTCATTAACCAAAGTTGGTTTAAAGCTGTTGTTGTTGCTTAATCCGAATAATTAGTTGAATATAAATGGCTGTGAGGCACGTATTGCAATCATGTACTGCTGCAGAAACATTTCATTATGTGGGTGGGGGGACAAACAGCCTCAGCACGATTTGCTCGCATCACTGTCATAACCTCAAACACGATTGTGAAAGCTTCCCAGTGCTGATGTGTGTGTGTGTGTGCGAGGGCTGGGGTTTGGGGACGAACGGAAAGTGTCAGTGCAACATGCTTCATCTGCCCAGACTTATGGTGTCATCAATATGCAAATATGTCACAAAAGCAAACAGCTGCATGTGCGCTATATGCAGACACGTAGCGTTTCTATCACAGGCGAGGGATGAAGAGCATATGTTGCTCCTACAGATTTCACAGTGTGGCTTAGGACGGAAAAAGTAATTAATTTCACAAATGGAGCGGAGCGTACAGTAGGTCGCTGCGTTGTCTCTCCGTGCGGTTTTCTGTTTGCCCTTCCTGCTCCTCACATTCCGCCCACACCCCAAATTACTGCCTGACCCCTGCTGTTATTCATTGTGGGAAACCCTGTGGTATCGCACGCCCACTGTTTTTGCCCTGTGCACCGGTCTGTGGGGTTACTTAGCAATTCTCTCTCTGCAGCCTCCAGACGCCGCACGCTTCCTGTGCCTGCGCGACGCACGCGCGCACATTATGCGGCCTAATGTAAACTAACATCCACTGCCACTTGACCTCGCTGTCAATATCTGTCCTCATTAAACACCATTCAGGCCAGCTGCAAGTCCACTTTAAATGGCATCATTCAGCGCTTACCAAATTATGCCTGTGCGACCAAGCTGAGTGGATGGGGAGTCTAATTCATTTATTTGGAAGATATACGCACGTCCAAATGCAGACACCCATAAAACATGCAGAGGTATTTAACCCCACCCTGCCATTCCTAATGTTGCTGTCATTCATTCCTCTTGGGTTGCAAGTTCTGACAGCAATTTGGCAACGTCAGGCACCGACTACGGATGGCACGGGCAGCGAAGGCCACTGTTTTTATTCCCTATGTCGAGCAGGTATTGATTTTTCACTCATTATAGGAGAACATAAAAAGAAAAGGGGATTTCTGAGAGCCACGCCAAAACGCCACACAGACTGTTCTTGAGGATAACATGGAAGTGAGAGCTGAAACTGATTTGAAGAACGCTATTTGCGCGTTAAATTTAGATCTAACAATCCTATTCAAATAAGGTCACATGTCCTGACAAAATCAGGCCAACTTAAACTGCTATACAAAGAGCAAAAAAAAGAATAAGAGCTATAAAATAAGCTGGCATCCGAATGACAGCTGCGTTGGCCACCCTTAGGGTAGGTATAAAAACAAAGTCATTTTTTTTTCCATAGCTGCAACACTATTATCTATTTTCAGGAAGCCTTGTGTGGCTTATGGGAAAAGCATAATCCATTCCTAGGAAAAGGGAGGCAAATAAAAAATGTTAAAGCATTAAACCCAAGGCATTTTTAAGAATATCATCAAAACCATTTCCAAAGCGATAAAACTTTTATGTTAAAGTCAAGTAACAAAATTACTTCATATATACCTTTTGCCTGCAATAAATTGCTCAATCATTAGATTAAAATCAGCGGGTTTGTGCTTGAAGAGAACACTTCTTCATCTGCTCGTCGTTGTCCTCCCCTCATCCTCGTGCTTAGACCCAACTGAACTGCGTTTATCATTACATACAGTGAGGATCACGCACCGAGGACAAACTAATGTCAGCGGGCCCAGCCTGATGTTTTCCAGGCTCCAGCGTCCAAAACCTGCGCTCGCACAGGCGCGCCTCATCCGGCGTGAATGAGGCGTGCCATCTTGCACAATTAGCACCGAGCCCCAAAGAAAAATAAACACGCAAACCAGGCTGGAAAGAAGGAGCAGCAATGTCAGTCCAATGTCAGTTTCCCACTTTGGTCCATAATAGAGTTGCTCAACAATCATCAGAGGAATCGCAATGAAACATTCATAGTATCCAGAAATTAATTAGTTCACGCCTTTGCTATGATTATAAACTCGGTCTGTGCACAGTGTTATTCTATACTCGAGATTCTGTTTGCAGATGTGAGCACGTTAGCTTGTGAAATTAAAATAAGAAGTGACGGTGTTTTGCATGAGCCACAAATTCCATCATATTTCCGTGACGTTGTTAGCAGGTTGCTACGCTGAGGACGGCTCCAAGTTTACCTGTCACACTCAGCTTAGCTGCTCTTAGCCTCTAGCCTTGTGAAATGATCCCCTATAAAGTTTAATTGAATTAAAAATGCATTAGCCTAAAATTCCACAATGTAATACTATATTTTATGTCTTCTAAATGAACATTTAATGTGTTTTCTACTTTTTCATTCGTGATTTATGGCCACTGTCACGCGTGCACTACAACACCCGGTACAGTTTTCCTTTGGCACCCCATTTGTTTCGTAAATGACATGCATGTAAATGTGAATTATACGTGTAATATAAGCACAGTTTATGTTTTTCACCAAGTCACGCGAGACATAAGTGAAATGTATTTAATCTTATTAGTGGCGCTGAGCAGTGGTGTAGACGGCGTGGTGCAACGTAGGGATGAATGCCAGTGTTTGCACAAATCGAAGTGAACTGAACACACGCTCGACTTGAGTTGGAAATGAAACAGTCGTCCCGACAACACACGAGGTTTATCAACCGTTATTTGGCCAATTTGGAATGAAGGGCCTTGCTCAACAGCATCTCACCAGAGGTTCTCGCACCCACTCGTACGACAGACGACAGCTATCATTAAGAATTCGGTTGCACATAGTCTACAGTTATTAAGCCATTTCCCTGTTTACTTCCACCAGCTCGAAATAACACAACCATAATCATGCCCATATTTTACCTCCACCAAACAGACACACTGCTGAAAGTTATTCACTTGATTTAAATGCATATATAATTTACCTCTGCGTTATGCCGCTGCAAATGAATGATTGACACCCACCCCCTCCAAAGCCCATTTATTTTCAATGCTTCGAGAGGCATCTCGCCGTCACAACAAAACACTACATGCCTCAATAGGCTTTACAAAGAACTTTTCTCCCCCTTTGAAATATGAGCTCAAATAAATCATTTGTTTAATTAATTAAGCAAATTAGGCAAATCCAGGGATGCCTTGGCGGATGGAGTCTGTGCCCTGGCACAAGGAGATTAATTAAGTGGATCGTGTACGGGAACACTGAGACCGGCGTCGGGGTTTAATGCCCTTGTTTGGTTAGACTGAGCTAACTTTAGCATACGGCTGCTCGACGCCTCGTTGTGAGCATGAATGACCTGCATTCTGCAAGAAAGTATGGAAATATTTGAATGAACGTAAACATGAATGTTGTTCTGGGTAAATGCTCGTCGTGTCTTTTTTGGCCTGATCTGCCGAATTGACCCGATAATGGACGTACAGACGCACATGCTGAACAGATGCATCCAGAGCACATCTGTCTTCCCGTCACATGATGCACACACTGGAATCTGACCTTGACAATATGCACCAGACCTCCCACTTTCAGCTCCTAGACTGATCCGCGATGTCTCTGATTCCACGGGGTGGTATTAAGTGGAATGAATATTAAATCCTTCCTAGTGTAATTTACACGTGCACAAACACATAATTAATGCGCCGCTCAGGCACGGCCACGGCGTTCGGGGCATTGCTTTTCCACTGTGAGTCACTGTTGCCAAAACAATGACAAGGATGCATTTTACTTATTTTTCGACTCGGTGACAGCATATGTGATGGCACTTTTTATTAATCTTGCAAGACTACACTTACACACACACAAAGCATGAAACACAAAAAACACAGAACTCCACCCACACACAGCTACACATGCCCCGTCCCTCCTTCAGCTGTGTTCTATCACTGATGTTTTTCTTTATTTTCTTGCTGCTGCTGTGTGTCGCTTGTCCAGAAACGTTCCTAATTTTCTCCAGACGAGTGTGAAGTGTCAGACAGTTGGGTGTGTGCTGACATACAAACGACGACATGAAAGGGCAGAGCACCGTGCAGCTTCAGATGCAGACTCTCCGCTCACTCTGCATCGGCGGCTGTGTGCGTTTTTCTGCATGTATGTTGTCGCTTTTTCATGTTAAACTCGCCACGTGTGTCAAAAAAGAAAAAACTACCGTGTTCGTCTCCGTGTTTGACTCCATTCATCCGTGCACGTGTGTGCATGTCTGTGCCTGACAAAAGGGACTGCAGATCCCAAAGTAGGCCAACGTCCCCTGGAGTACACAACACACTCGGGGAGAAAAATGCACAATGAACATTCCCACTTCACTCTCCCCAGCTGCAGAACAATTCAGTGGCAACATCTGCTCACATCTGCTTATAGCATCAGGGTCGGGTTGGGCGTTAAATGCCAAGTATTTAACTGGGGATGTCAAGCACTTAATCTAGAGCTAAACCAGGTCTGTAACGTTTAAACACGTTTGTCAGTTTGATGTCACATATTCTGGAGATCAATGAGGGATTGATTGTTTGGGTCTGAATAACAAAGTAGAATGATTGATTTGAAGGAATGCGCTGCTATTCCTGCATGTTTCAGCCCAATTATGACTAATAATGCATGCTTTGCTGCTGACCATTTTCCAAAGGCTTCAAACTGCTTTTTTGAAATTGATAAATGATTTTTCCTACCACCTCACGCCACAAGAACATAAACGAAGCTCGCTGGCTGCCTCCGAGGTAGGAAAATGTATCTACCAGTCCAGAAGACTGTGGTGCACTTTAAAAATGCGGCACTCCATTAATGCTAAGTAAATTATAATAAGTGTAAACAGGCTAAAACATGCACCTTGTGTCCTTCAAAGACAAATTTCAAGAGGTCGCCGTGCCATCGACATTTCAGTCGTTTTTCTCAGACGTCTGTCATCTTCAAACCACTTCACATCCGCGACCCCACGACTATTTCTAATTGGATGACCTGGTCGTCCTATAGCATTTCTCTAGCTCCGAGTTACTCACAAGATGAAGTTGATGTACTTGTACATATAGAATTCTAAAGGTTTGTGTATAGACGTATAAAATACTAAATAATAAATTTAAATTTTTCTAGATTTCTAATGAGGAAATCATTGTGAGGAAAATTGTTATTCTTCAAGTCTCTTAGAAGGCGTTTTGCATGAAAGTAGTGGACTGACATTTGAGGATTTCATGGGCCTGTGGAGCTCCAAACGATAAGATAACTGTCAACATGCCTGCATAGCTGGAATTATTGGCTATGTCTGTTTTTGTTCCCTAGTCAACATTTGAAAGGATAAGTCGTCTTGTTAAATTAGTGGTCTCTCTTTCGTGGGTCCAGTTGTGGCGTTGGCAGCTGGAGAAAAGAGAACAGCGCTGCTGTGGCCTGAATAATATGTGTGTTTACTTCATGAGTGGAATCTAAACACAGACGCATAGAGAGTCATGGTTACCGCGAACACAGTCTGTCCCCAGCTGGTGAAGTGATAATCCAAACTATTTTTACTGCCATTTCACTGTCGGTGCAGAAAAACAAATGAAATTTAAATAGCATCCTATTGGAACTTACATTTTTGAACAAATGAGTGAAACAAAAACATTAATAATCAATATGTATTTGCTTCTATGCAAGTTCAGTGTAAAAAGGTTTTATTGTAATGCAGACAACACGTCTTTAAGCTGCCTTTTAATAACATGGCACAATTTTTAAAAATGAAAGCTGATTCACTACTTTCTGTTTCGCAACGTGCCCCTTGTTTTTGCCACTGGTTGAGCAATCACTGCCTCTCTCCTCTAGTCCGCTGTTTTAAAATTATGGTTCATGTGTCTCGGTTTTAAACTTCCAGGAAACTACCAGTATCATGTCCTACGTGAAAAACAGCAGTTATTCGTTTCATTTCTGCACTAAAGGCGCAGGGAGCCCTGCATTTGTTCTCGCCGCTCTTGAATTTACTTTCTTCGCGGCAGGAAAACACATTGCGTCAGCCTTGAGGAAGTCCCGCAGGTTAAACTGATCTAACAAAAACCCTTTAACATGGAACGACTCATTACAGGCCGTGTTCCGAACGCAGACTAGCAGCAACATGGCACAACACTTTCTTCAAAGACACTTTCCACTTTCTCAAACCTAATTTAAGGTTGCTGACGTTTGCCAGTGAGCTATAGCAAACTATATATCACTCAGCTGCAGCGGGCGTGTCGTGGCACGACTGCTGGTGGGCTTCTTAAGGTTATGCAAAGAGAAAAAAAAAAGGGGGCGTGAGTTATTATCCTTTATGTAAAGTATTACACGTGAAAACAAGCCCCGATTCATGAGGATCATTGACGAAGAGCAATGGCAACGCCGGTGATAAAACGGATCAGGCACCTATCGTGCGTATTTTATTACGAAAATTCTGATTTACATAATCGCTATTACAAAGGCAGATCATGATTTATCTGCAATTAGCTCAGATCATCTGATAAGAATTAGCTTGCTGATGTATCGGTCGAGCTCTGGAGCCCGGTTGCCATCACAGCACAAAAACAATTCAATTAGCTTTAAATCTCCGATTAATGGATTTAGCCATATCAAATTAAGATTTTATGGGCCATTGCCCAACTCCCAACACTCCCTACATCTAAACCTTAGTTGATTGTGACCGACCTCCCCATCCACACACACAAACTTGTACCTCCACACACCCACAAACTACCCGTCCACCACCGCTGACTTCTTTTAATCTGAATTTAAATGACTTCATTTAGTTTGTCTCAGAAACAATCCACAGAAGGCCAAAGTAGAAATACAATGGTTCCCGTTTACCAAGGAGTGGGAAAAGAAAACCTCGCAAGTCAATCTAAAGATCTTAATGCGTGAAATGATAAAAGAAGTCTCGCTCTCCTGTCCTATACACAACAAAGCCAAAGCGGTGTTAATTATTCCTTGAAAGTGATTTCAGTTCATTTCCTCTTTGGCAGGAGAGCAAGAGACGGAGCCAAGAGAAAGAGGGACAGATCTAAAAATAGATAGAAAATCAGAGAAAGAAACCGACAGAGAAAGCAAAGAAGAAAACTCTTGAAAAAAAGTTTCAAGGAGTTTGCCCAAGGAGCGAAAAAGTGCTAATTAGTGAGCGGAGCTGGATAGACAGTGAAAACGAGAGCGACACAAAGTCAGAAGCTTCGATTGCAGGCGGCTGACAGAATGTGACACTTAAAAAGCCAAAGGGCTTGGTTCCGAGGCGGCTTCAACTGACGACCTTCACAAAATGCACGGGGTGCGCTTGTTGTCCGCGTCTGCGCAAACTCACCCAGAGCGGCTGGTGCGAAGAGGCTGGCGAGGACTAGCAGGCGTGCGGTCCACATGGCCTCCTCCTCTTACCGCCCGCTGCCGAAGGTCCCAGATGAGTTCAGTGCTCGGTCTTTTGGCGGCGAATGCCCCAGCGCGGCGCTTCCTTTACGGTACGGTTCCCCCCACTGCGCCACTCCTTTCCACGGGTCCCGTCACGCCGGTGCCAGATGAGGTCCAAAATCTGTCACAGAATAGAAAGAGAAAACACAAGTTGGGTTAGCTGGACTCGATATGAATGAGGTCGAGGCTTGAATGAGTCTGGAAAACATGTCGATGATTCAGTCTTTAGAAGAAACAAAGGGAGTGAACGTGTTTTTTTTCCAGTAAGAAACACAACAGATGGATGCACCATGGCTTTATCATCCTTATGCACAGTCCTTATGGCATTGTGGGTTTCAAGTTGTCATCAAGTGACACGGTGCAAGTTGTTCAATCTCCAGTCAGCCGAACCCATACCGGGTGTGATCAAGCAAACACTAAGACTGTGCAATCCACAAAATGTATTTTTGGATATTCTGTTGTTGTTTGCTCATCGAAGTGTTAACTCCCCCACCTTACCAACAAATCACTCCCACAGAGAGACAAGGAGTGAGCGATGAAGCACACACTGTTTTGGCAGGCTACTAGGCGTGTGTGTGTGTGTGTGTGTGTGTGTGTGTGCAGAGTATATGCACTGTATGTCTCAGCACATGCACATGTGCGATAGACCTTATGTGTGTTCTTGTGAAGGCCTGATGGTAATTGACACGAGAAACGTGGCAGTGTTTTCCCTTTTTTTCCTGTGGGCATGTGCCATAACTTCACAGTTTGAGTGTTTGCACCTGCGAATGTATTTGCACGACCCAAGGAACAACTACTGCGCTGGCAGGATCCAAAAAAAATCCCCGTCAACAAAATGGCTAAGCAGATCCATTCCGCAGAGACGAGTGACTCGGAGCTGCTTTGGACTTCCTCTCGGCTCGTGGGAATCACGCTGATGAGGTCACGGCTAAGCTATTGCTAACACAATATTATCATGTGGCGACCGCAAGACTAACAACTGGGATGTTTAATTTAAAAAAAAGTTGTGCAAGACTCCACACGCCATGAGCAAAGCATGAATATAGAAAACACGAAATAGCTTTTCGCATGCATTCTCGGAAGAAGGAAATACTTCCCAAAATGATGATCCTCATCAAGCCCATATCATGATATTAAGGTTAAGTCAGCTTTACTGATTAGGCCGTCTTCTATTATCCACTATCAGCCGTGATCTGCTGCAGAAATTTAATCTCTGCCAAAGCAAACAAGCAATCCCCTGCACTGGCATTATCCTTGCATGTTACCCCTTCCATACGTGCATTTAATATTGCAGGGAGTTTAATTCCTTTGTGGGATGCCAGAACATTTAGTTACTAAAAGGTCAAAACGTGAGCGCTGCATTAAAAGACGAGGCACTTGGGAAGCCGACCGACATCAGAATGTCAAGATATTGTACACACATCGCTGCGTTGAACAAAAAAAAAAAAGCACTGCTATGCTTTTATCAGACTGCACACGTACGTCTACAGTATATGAGGTTATTCTTCCTACAATTGCATGCCCACATAATCTAGCTCTTAATCCTAATTCAAAAATCCTATATTAGAATAATCTGATTTTGTGAGCATTGCAAAACCAGACAATTTGGATAATATTAGGAGGTTAAAAGTCTGCGTTCCTTTCATCAAGGTCTTGGCAGACGTCCACAGGTGAACAAAACGGAAACTCTCCCAACTCTATTGCACCACATCTCTCGATCGTCTCGGTTCATTTCTGTGATATATGTTTGACGCGGGGACTTTCAAGGCACTACAATGGCAACGTGAACGAGCGAGTTTGATCAAAGACGCATCCTTGTGAGTAAACTGCGTTTTTAATAAAACGCTCTGACATGTGCAGGAGTCCTGAATTAAATATGACATCGCATCAGACACCGTGTGATAAAAAGAAACACATTATTCCAGAAACACACACGTTCAGATACACTGTCCAAGCGGTAAATTGAACATGAAGTTCATCCTTTAGGAACATTTCACAATTGTTGGCAGGGACACTAAAAATGACACACAGTCATGACTATATATTGAAAATATGCATCACGTTTGCAATAGGACAAGTTGTCAATGATTTCCACGCTATGATTGTTGGTATATGTCTCTCTTTTGCAAGTTTGCGCCTAAACTGTCACAGAAAATTGCAAGTGGCAGGAAGTGGAGGCTGTTTTTTTTAAAAGACAATGAGAATTTGAAGCTCCCCGTGTGCACGTACCTGTTTGTGTGCGAGCGAGAGTCTACGTGCCATATCTCACAGTACGACTGACAAAGCGGCAACTACTCGCCCAGGTGTTACTTAGAAATTATCACATAAAGTGGGAGACACTTCACTATCAGAGCAGTTAATTTGCTCTCAAAAAACAAAAAAAAAAAAAATGAAAAAAATAAAAATAAACGTGTGGGCTTAGGTACAGGAAGTGCCATCAACCACCAAAAGAACACATCATAAAATACATATTTATGAGAAAGGCTTGGACCTCGTTCAATGAAAAAACGAAAAAAAAAAGCGGAAGAAGAAGAAGGAGGAAAAAAAAACACACGGTAGTCCAGCGCTGCCAACTCGTCTAGTATTCCAGAAGGAGCCTTATGATACATTATGGTGCTGACGTTTCAAGGGTACATGTTCTGATGGGGATTTAGGATAACTCCCTTAGATAAGCTGGCCAACATTTAGCAGGCCGAGCAGCGACTGCGGCGTCTGTTCTCAGCCACATCAAGGAGACTTCTTCATTACCGCCTCACTGTTTCCTGCAGAACAACTTCTTTTTCCTAATGACTGATGTTGCTGTTGTTTTTTTTTTTTTTTCCCCACTTTAATTTTAGGAATCATGCATGTGCCAACAGGGCCCAGATGAGACCCGACAGTTTTAATTAATTGATTTCTCCATCTAGTTATAGCAAAAACGGAGCCGGGTGATATAGACGAGTATGAGCGGTGGTGGGTGGGGGCGATCACGTGACACGTGGGAGAAAAAGACAAATGGGAGGCAAAAATTATTAGAGGAAATAGCTTGCTTTAAGGTGGATTCAAACCTAAGGCTGTATTGAATGTGCTTATGAATTATTCAGAGTAAATATGATAAAGGAAATTTATTCATTATTCATCTGTGGCAATATTGATACTAATCCAAACACCTTTCTGAAAAGGTGTGGAAGAGGCTCGTCGCGGATGCGGCGTTAAAAGCTACAAAAGAAGACGTTTGGTTTGCGCTGATTTACTACCGAGCACCGCCCGCTATCTTGACATCGATAACACCAGATATGAAGAATGATATTGGGTGAGAATCAGACGTGTTATGTTGTAATTAGGCATGCTGGGTGACTGTAGTTTGTCAATGAGTCTACACCTGAAATGAAAGAGTTCTCAGAAGGCAAATGGAAAAACTACAAGCAAATCATAAAAAACTTCGAGTTCCCGATATTTGGCTTGCATATCGTTTTATTGCTCTACTATAAGTTCGTTGATGTTCGTCATTTCACAATTTATAGAAGTCTGCTCAGGAAATTGCCTCTAGTTTCCTTCGTCTGACAGATGTAAAGTGCTGGATGCAAGTTGTTTTACATACTTTTTACATAAGCTTTTCATATTTAAATAAACAACTACTAGTTTGCATGGGGGTCACTGTCTCTCCGCTGTGTGTCCAAACCCTGAACCCTAAGGAAGAACAAGGCAAATACTTTCTGAAATCACAGGAGAGATCACGAGAAATCTATTGAATGTATTTGACCTTTTTGACTTGTTGATTTGTAAAGATATCCACCAGTATAACCACAGAAATTAATACAAATGGTACATTTCTATGGCTTCATACGTGCATTTAAACTGCCGAATGGCACGTGCAGATATTTTTCTTACTCGGTACAAATGTAATATCTCAGTTCAACAAATTTAATCCAAAGCAGACTAATTATGAATTCAAAACAACCAAAAAAAAAATGTTCTTGTTATGAATGAGATTATTTTCTTGCTCTCATTCTGGATATGTACGATTGCAAATAATGATCATTTCCATTAGTTTGGTAATTACTTTTTACCATTTGGTCTTTAAATGCCAGAAAATAATGAACAGAAAAAAAAAATCCCCATTAAAATGCTCAAACATCATCAGATTGCTTGTGTTCCATCGCTGCGAACCACGGCAACAATCACAGACAAAGGTGCAAATTAGAAGCTGGAGTCCTGGAATATTTGGTGCTTTTTAATCAAAACACCTAATAGCCTGAAAGAGTAGATTATTTTTCTGTCGACTAATCAGTTAATGTGATTAGATTAAGGTTTCATTGCAAGCCTGCGTGGACGTACCGTACGTGAAAAATGACTTGGCTTTCACGGCCGCATAAATCTCTGTGATGATAAATAGGGATATCTTCGCGCGCAGCACTCTCATCTCTGTAACCCTAATGTGAGCGGCGAGATAGCCATCACACTGGTGCACATCACCACCTGAGGGCATTTCTCCATCCATCACTTCCTGACCTGAAGAAACCAAAGATGATTTCCATTAATCCAACGGCTTTTCACACAATGCCCGTGCAACAAAGTGAAACTTGACGCCCAGTGTTATCTGACGGGAGCCTGGTAAGTATGATGTTACTAGTTACGCCTCCTTGATGATCCTCCCATGTAACACACTGCAATAAAAAGGGGATCGCGTTGCCAGGTTAAGTACCATGTCTTAGATTTTCAACTGTTTCATGTCCGGCCGCTGATCGCACCAGCGGGGAGGGCCTGGTAGTTTTTATGAGGCAGACAGTGCATTCATGCAAATCAAGTGTCTGATATAAAATGAATATTAATCAGGCGCACTGTCTGCATACAGTTTGATTGAGGAGCACTCACTCGGAAATTTTCGAAGATGAGCTCAGACGATTAAAGAAAAGGGGGCGATCCTGTCCTTCTAGAGTCTAGATTATGCTTTCCGCTTGGTCGGGCTTTCAAATGTTGCCGACGGTTTTAAAAATTGAGCGGTCAAGTTCGCGTTACCAAAACACAGGTGAAACGTCCAAAAATAATGTAAGTCGAAAGCTGTGAAACACTGAAGGGGAAATTGGCGCGCGCTCGTTCGCGTCCCTGAACACGGGCTGCAAGGCTTTCACTCGCATAACCGGTTTCCTGAAAGGGACGGCGACGCAGCCTACAATAGTGCTAATGTCAGTCCGCACCGTCTCTGAATGGCCCTGTATGATAGGCTTGTTAAGTGTGACTGATAGCTCGAGTTCAATAACGGCGCCGTCCCTCCCCTCCCGAATTCACACAAAGGTATTGCAACCCCTCCCGACACTAGGAACACTTCCCAACTACAAGACAATACAAACACAATCCATTAGAGGAAATTACTTGCACACACACACACACGTACAATAAAAAAAAAAAAAACCCGAGCCGCAAAACAAATTAGCATTACAAACGTTTAACAGTACACAAGCAAACAGAAGGGACGGGTTATATTTCTACTGAAGAGAAATTGAAACACATGGGCCCAGGCAGGAAGTTCAGCTGGGTGAATAGATGTAGACAGATGCTTCATTTATAGGCAGGGCAAATCTGCCTTGAGACAGTTCTCCATTATAATGCAAAGCTCAGACACTATCTATTTTCCACATGTTCCTTCCTTCCATCCTCCCTCTCGTTTCTCTCTAAGCATATCTTGCTTAATGCAGCACAAATGGATCTGAGACAAAGTAAGAAAGAGAGGAAGAGGCAGTGTAATAGGCAGGAAAGACAGAGCAGCAGAACGGCAGAAGGGCTGAATGTGAAAAGACTGAGGAATGGGGGATGAGACAGTGGGAGGACAGGTTGGGAGGGGGAAAATCAACAAGATAAATGGGGAAGATGGATAAAACGGATCGATGGATGAATACCAAAACACAAAATAAAAGACAGATGAAGAAATAAAGGAAGGGGGGGGTCCGATGTTTGAAGGTCACGAACTGCAGCGAGCGAGAGCGGATCCAACCTATAGTCTCCGCTTCACCTGCTGTTGCTATAGTGGTTCAGGTGGGCAGGTTACCATGACAACCTACCTGTTGGCCATTAATCACCTGCCACGGGTAATTGGCATGCTTTGCCCACAAACGCTACAGGTCATTATGGGGACCAGGCGTGATTTTGGACGCTAGCTGAAAGGCGGCGCGTTACCCGACTGCAGGGGACTAAACTGCAACAAGCTCGTGGCACAAAAAACAAAAAAAAAAACACACACACCCTTCATAGATCAATACACAAGTAGTGTATTCAGATATAAAACAGTCTGAAGCCACAGTGAGGTAAATTTCCATGTGCTGCATTGATTTCCTTTTAGACAGTTGTGTCAATAAATTGCCAATGTGTTATGCTGAAAAAAAACTATTTTCTATGACACATATTGACGACATCGGTGGGGTTATGGGAATGATGGATGTGCAGCCTATTATGCCGTGACAATAATGGACAGACTGCCAAAACATTTAGCCTGTAGAAATGTGGGGTGCCGGGCTCTGAGTGCTTCCAAAACACAGATGATCTACGCTCTGTGCCGTCCCTAAACGCCTCACGCGCAGCTGCAGGTGCATAGGTGTAGCCGCCGGCCGGCTCGCGCTACACCTGCTATGTAGACAAGGCGTGACTTTAATGTACCAGCACGTGCACGTTGGCAAGTTGCAAGAAGAAGGGAGGAAATATCTGATTTTCAGAATACTGTCGACAATTTGCAGATAACATGGGAAGACTCCCAGGAATATTGTGGCGATTTCTTTCGAGTGCTCGTGTCGATGCTCTGCACTGTACAGTACGTCGGCCTACACTAATGTGTGAACATTAATGAGTGTGACTATTTGCACATTGCACATTGAACTCAAAGAATCCCAGTGCATACTTACAGGCCAATGATTGGCTAAAAGTTTGGGAAGTGTGTGGTGGTTTAATGCAACATCTCAGCTTTTAAATTGTCATAGTTGAGCTTTATTAGCATATTTTGTTGTTTTAAATAAAAAACAGAAAGAAAGAAAAATGTGCACAATGGAAATTCTATATACAGTTAGTTTTTTTATTTACAACAAACGTGTAAAATTACAATGACGAAAAAATAAAATAACCTAAAATCAATTAAATTATATTACAGCATAAAATAAAAAAAAAGACCCGAGGGTTCGTTTATTAAATTGCATCCTTTTAGTGAAACTGTTAAGGTTTAAATTTCATTGCTGTACACGAACCATCGCTGACAAAAATTCACACAGCCACCATTCAGCCAATCATCACACACTTCCTGAAGTTCAGCCAATAAACGCAGGGCCGGGGGCTGATGCTACACGCCGCCTTTGTTTTCTGAATGAGCGACATAGAGTAACAGAACAGGTGGAAACCGCACAAAAGACTAGAACTATGAGCTGCAACGCTGACAGAGAAACACGATCCAGGCCACGCCCTGTACGGGAAACAAAGCACAACCGAGCCATGTTTCTAATTACTGCTATCGTTTTTCAGTGTGCCCCGAGCTCGGCTGAGCCACGTTTGGAGGGCATCTGCTCAGAAAACCCCTCCATTTTTTATTATTATAATTTTTTTTCTCTTTATTTGTATTTGACTTTTTAGGTCTCAATTTCATTGCATTTTGTATCCCCCCCCCCCCCCAACTCCATCTGCATAATTTTCCAATAGGCACTTTGGCAGATTTGCGAAGAGAGAGAGAGAGAGGAGAAAGAAAAATCACACACACACACACACACGCAAACAACAACAGCAATTTCAGCTCAGCCTCTGAATCAGGGGTACAGCAAATTCCAGTGTCAATAACACTGATCCCAATGGCGCATGCATTTCAATATCATTATCTGATGCTGAGCCAAGTGCACAGAATATAATGAAATCTTAAAACATGAATTGCATAGCATCCCTGGCTAGGCAAATGTGATGCACATTTTCAGCACGTATGCATTATGCATCGCGCCGCATGCACTCAATGCAGACTTGATTATGATGTTAATTCGGCCTTCCATCTGCTCCTGCATATCTGCGTTAGTGTTTTTGACCACAAATTGCTTATGGTGTCTCTAGGTGCCGCGGTGATTGAACCATGAGTGTTACTGATGGTAAGAATATGTTGTAAATGGTCTGGAAATGAGAGGCATGACTACGTCACAAGCAACCGCACGGGGGGGGGGGGGAATTTAAATGGATTCCACCTGGACTTCACTCGTACCTCGATTAGAAGAGGGAGAGAAAAGAAATACGAAGATGGAATGGACGGAGCGGAAGGCAGGTGTGCGTGAACAAGCACATGCATGTCCATGAAAGTCCACTAAATGTAGAATTCATACATGCAAATGAAAAGCTAGAGAAAACCACTATGGCAATTTGACCATTATGTCAGGATATTTACTCATTTATTAAACAAAGTGATCCCAAAAAGCAGTAATAATCCAAAAGAAATTCTATGCAACAATACTGTAGATTGGCAGTCCAATATTCAGTACTGTTAGCCATCAGGCCAAATACAGGTGTTTTCTTTATGATCTCATCTTTCTCCAAGAAATATTATTCTTCTCTAAACAATGACATCTATTTCCAAACCAAATCCTGCATTGGCCTTATTGATGCATTACTCTGGATTAGTCATTTTTGCCTTACATGACAAAACATTTTACATTTGCAAACAATATCTTATTATAATAAGTTACTTCACATGAAAGCCCCGGTGAGATTCACCACAAGTCTGCCAATACTCCAAGGCTCCTTTTATTAAGGCTTAACTGTTGACATTTCAGTCAAAATATCTTTTGTTGGAAGCTGCTCTGGCTGTTATCGTGTGAAATGTCCTGGTCCTAGCGATGTTGAGTGAATGTGGAAATACCAAAGTGGTGAGGCAATAGTCAGTTTATTAGGTACAACTGGCTGAAACTAATGTAGAACTGTGCAAAACTACATTTTGCAGAGAGATGTTTTACTGACAGAAACCGATATAAATCATCAACTTCACAAATGTTTAAACAAAACATTAATATTACATTGACATACCAACTTAATAAAGGGGATTTATTGCTGAACTGTTGTATTAGACTCAATTAAGTCCAGTTTATTCCTTCCTATCCACATGGTAAGGATGCCCATAGGAGGACAGCAGGGAGTCAAACCGAAAGTGGTGAAAAGAATAAGAGCTGTTGTTTTTTTGACACATTAAACAATGTAAAAGGGTTTGTGCACTGCCATAAAATGTTGAACTGCGCATGAAGTCCATACAGAGTTCACATGCTGGATACGCAGATCTGGACAGCATGACCTGACCTTTAGTTTGAGCTTTGTGTACCTAACAAACTGCCAACTGGGTGCAGTGCTGTGAAAAGCACTCGTATTCGTTCAGTGGCGTGAATACTGAGGTCCAAGCTTTGTCTCGCTTTTTTTTTCTTTTGTTGGTTTTAAAAGGGAAAGCAAGTGAAAAAATACCGAATAAAACAAATGTGAAGGATCCTTCCCATTTTTAGAATGACGTTCTTGCCATGCCGACCATGTTCGCCGCAAGGTGGATTTAATATTGCAGCTGAACTGCGTATTTTCTATGCTGCTTTGACCCGAATAGGGGTGAATTAGTTCGACTGGTAAAACCCCCCAAACAACATTAAAAGGAGGGAAAAAAAAACAGAGCAAACACTCCAGCCACTCCAGACTTGCTGGCGGTGAACGTTGGTCCACTTCCTTGTTCGTTTAGACTTTCTTATTCACCTTGTGTTTACAGGTAAATAATCATCCAAACGTTGTTGACACAGAGGTCAGGGGTCATCATGGCGAACTGCTTTTTGCCACTCTGTGGCTGAAACGTGAGAGGGCCTCCTTTGTCGAGACCCCGATGACCCGGCTTTGGAGTGATCGACTAGCAAGCAGGAATGAACTTGTGAAAGCCTGGTAGAAGCCTGGACGGCTGACTTTTGATTTTATAGCTGGAAAGTTAAAAAGTGGAGAAGAATAAGAATGATGAAGGAAGACATTCTGAAAAGTAAAAAGTATGTTTAAATGGCTTTTATTGTTGGGTTTCACACACTTGACTGATCAGCCAATGCAAACCACTATGAAAAGGAAGAGGCTGACAACATCTGCCTGCCTAGCCAGGATCCTCTGAACTATTTCCTAATCCTTCATTCAGGTCACTTCGAGAAGCTCTCCTAGCTGCCAACACTTTCCACTCCCGTCCTCCGAGTCCAACTTATCGCATTCTTACAGATCACCATCTATAATTGGGAATTTTGTTTTTCCCAGCCAGGGAAGGGAGGAGGCGCCTTCTGAGTGAAGGATAGGGGAAATGTAGGGAGTTGGCGGGCTGAGGGGTCCCTCAGTTCTTGCTCAGACTCGTAGAGAATGGAGTTTGATGAAAGTCGGATTGGTCTGGGCAAACATCCTCCAGGGGTATGTCTCCGGACAAAAAGAGCATTACTCTCCTTTCTTGTCAAGGTAAACGCTCTCAGGTTTCACAAGTGGGTCTCGAGATGCCTGGTCCTTACCCGCAAATTGGAAAAACTGATGTGAACCCGACTTAAAATCCACCGCACTGGCCAAAAGTATTTTACATGTACTTTGATTGAACGCATAATGACAATTTGCACCGGCACGATTCAACTAATGTACTTGTTGTGTCAGCAGCATGGACTCCCATGCTGTGCTATTTACACCGAGGATGCACTGGTTTAATTTCAGTAGATGCTGACTAATTCTAATTAAGTTTTTAAAGACTTGGTGCAAAGTACAAATCTGCAAGCACAAGGGATTAAATGAAGTGAATTGGGGAACACGAGGAGAGTTGCCGTTACACAGTTCGACGTGACAAAATTGAAGGGACCACAAAGTGAAAAATCACATTGAGACCACGGTGATGCTACTGATGGTCGTTCTATCTTTAGTCAAGGGAGGCGAGCGAGTAAGAGGTTTTACTTGTCAAATCAGAACAATACCTGCAGCACACGGGGGGGGGGGGAAGGACATTCCGTGACGCCTCGGAGTTTTTATGCCCTCAGACACACTTTGGGGAGCAGCGTGAAAACACACACACAATCCAGTGACCTTGCCCTCCGTCTTTTGGCTGAGCGGTAGAATCTGTTTGGGTTTGGACTCAGCAGGCAACCTTTCTAAATCTAAAAGTGGAGGTCTCCCGGGGTGAAGCTGCCACATAACGGTCGGGGATAGTTAGCGAATGTCAAGGTACAGGAACAAACTTGTAAACCGCTGTTTTCATAGTGTTGTGACGTGTTACACACACATAACAACTGAGCTGCTCCAGTCGACTGTCAGTTACGGGAGGGAAGCCTTAAGTCCAATAATTAAAGTTGGATAAATGGACCTGGATGGCCTAATAATTGGAAACGATTCGACGGAGAATGTAAAAATGAATGAAAAGAATGTTGTGCTATGTGTTCGGTGGCACCGGGGGTGGACTGGGAAACTGCAAACGTCGACACAAACTGTCTTATTCTATGAAAAACATGTTTTGCACAAATGCTCCCTCAAACCCTCTCGCATTCATGACCTCCTGTGCCTTCATTCTTCATCTCTGTCACTTCAAAATTAATTGATAGTGTAGAATCCTAAGTCCTAATTGCACTCTGGTGTAATGTTATTCACCCACTTACAGTTTGCCGCGGCCACAAATGCCGTTCTGCCTTATACACAGAGCGGATGAAAGCCAGTAGTCAGTAATTGCTTCTGACTTTCCAGAGTGCTGTACCCCAAGTATCTGGCAACTTTGCAGACCCACTTGGAGCACAGTATTTTTATTTTGTATTATTTTTTTTTGATTGAGCCTGCCTCCTGTTTAGGCCAACAGAATAAAAGAAGACTTTCGGTTGATGGCACCGGCCTTTGAGCAATCAATACTGAGCGTATCAATGCTGGGAGGTCTTTTGGAGCAACCTGTATTTAATCTGACCAAAGATATTGAACATTAAAGTTTAAAAGAGAAGCTGTCCAGCTATTCTTTCATGCAGCTGACAATCTGAATTGTTGCCGACAAATTAGATGAATGGATAAATTCCTGACTTATGAAGTAGGGATGGAAATGTTAATCGGGCATTCGATTAGGTTCCAAATTAAAACATCTCAACAGCTGCTGGAGGGATTGCGATGACATTTTCCACAGGAATCTGTGGTGGTGGAAGATGAATTCTATAGCTCTTTGAGCTCCTTTGACTTTTTTCCCAGCACCACCGTGAAATTCACATTTTTTTTAAATATCTACAGTAAACCACATAACTACTACAGTAAATAGTTTCCTATGGAACACGCTAAAAACACTATAATTCATGACAGATTTTGACAACTTCTGTGACTATTTATTACTTAATTATTACTATTTATGACTCTAACGAAACTTCGGTTTATGATCAAAACTGATCCTTTAGCTGTACGTCGGCACGAGCGCTGCTGTCCTCATTAGCATGCGTGTAGCTCCAAACGCTGCAACGCCTATGCACAATTTCAATATGCTGGTGTAGATGGCGTCTTATTTGTCTCATTTAACTCAGAGTGACAACCCTGTGTTTTGCAGCAATCCATGAAGCAAAAATGCGATGCCGTGATGCCCAACTGCATTCTCATTTGTTGTAAATTTAGAAAATCATAGGGTTGTGTCCTGACTCACGGTGTCAAATCATTTTGACACTGATGCCAATCTAACGGTGGCTTTTTTTTTTTTTTTTTTTTTTGCATTGCTGATTATCCTCTTTGATCCAAAACCTCAAACCATTTCACAGAGAACAGTTTTGACTTTTTTTTCTGGGGAGTCCTGTCAACCACCTCTATCGCCTTCTTGCAGGAGGGCGCCCAGAGCTTGCTGAAGGGGACTTTCCACCCCTCTATCCGGTCTCTGTTCGTTTTCTTCATTTCATTTTTGTATCAGTCTGACACTGGAATGTTTCAACCTGCACAACAGGCCATCAGAAGTGTCTGTGTGTGGGGGGGAAGAGGACCACCTTTAAAGCAACTCTGAAACTCTATCTCACCCTTTTGCAATCCATCCCCACCCCGAGTCTTCAATGAATCTGGCCAAGGCAAAGGAGATTTTTCTTCTTTTTTTTTTTTTTTGCTTCTATAACTTAAGTGAAGGGGAGTCTGTTTCAATGCCAGAGTCTTTCTTTTCCCTTGGACAGAGAGCAAAGAGGGGTCTCTGGGACTCTCCACAAGTCTGGCATGCAATTCCTGGACCAGTTGGTGTCAGCACAGGGGGAATGAGGAATCGAGAGAGGGGAGGACTACGCTTTGACGGACGTCCAATACACACAGCTGATGCCTCAAGCTGGCAAGTGTGATAACATCATCTGTGTGAGACATTACTGACGGATCTCATATTTATTACCCAATATGTCCACCGGGAATGGTGGAAATACTACGACAGCAGCCAACACCACAATTCTAGCATCAAGAAATTTTAGAATGGATATAGTTAGGCAACTCTTGGCAAAGCTGAGCATACAAATTGAAAAATGAGGAAGAGCGACGCACAACTAACATAATTGCGGTTGTCTGTGATTAACAGATGACTTAGAACTCCCAGTGCACGGGCTGCCTTCCCTCTAAAAATCTGTTACCATCTTGAGTTTGAGAGGCTTCATCAAATTTGATAGAGTCTTTCCAAAATCAGATTTAAAAATAAGAACGACGAAGCTGCCATTGAGAAGAATAAAGTTTGGGTGAATTACAGACATGACTCACGTCAGTTTGAAGATGTACGTGGTCCAGCTTTGTTTAAGGCAGCACTTAATGGAAGGACTTCCTGTAAAAAACACGTTCAAATAGCATGTACAGTAAGTATGCAAAGATGAAGCGTCGACTATCTAGTCAACACACCTCTTCGCTTTACAAGATCTTAAAGAATAAAGTGCCTTAAAACAAAGGCCAGTAAGTCCAACGCAGCTCATTCCTCTCTCGTGCCTTACAGTTTCATTGTTGTCCAGAATCTATAGAAAACACACAATCGCACACAGATTTGTCAGTTTGGTTTTTAGTGTTCACTTTTGACATCCAGATATTTGATTTTGCTTTCACTGACTATTAGCACTAAAGTGCCAAAAGCCTGAAACCGGGGCCTAAAATTAGTGTCACTTCCTGTTCATTAGTCACCGCTCCATAAATGTGACCATTAAAAAACAAACAATTAAGAATTATGTAAATAAAGCTGGATAAGTATTAATGTTAAGCAGTTGGTATTTAGCTAAAGGTAAATGAAAAATGTGACTTATAACTCCAACAACTACCAATGGCAATAAAATGTGACATGCTTTGGAATAAAAATAGGACAGAAGCTTTTAGAACAGAAGAGAATATTGCACTAATCATACTAAACATGTTCTCTGAATTCATGCCTCCATGTCAGATTTCTCTTATTAACCTAGTTTCCTACATGCATGTAAATACTGTCTGGGAGACGAGTTCCCCGGTCGGTTGAGTCCGAACCATATTTTGTGCCATCTAGTCAAGAACCTGAATTTTAAACAGCACTATCATGGAGAATCATTCCTTTCATCCTCTCCACACATCACAGTGACTGAGTCGCCGAGGTGATTGATGATGGCGACACGTGCTCCTGTTTCCTGTTTTGCTGTTGTCTAAACCGTGGCGAAGAAAAACCCCCACAGACGTGCACCGCAATCGTTTCTGCTCCAACTGCTGCAGCCTTATCTGCATATGGGCAGCATCTGCTTTGACCTCGCATGTTGCCCGGAGCTGAATCGGACATCGGCCAAATCACATTCCCAGTATTTTTTGTACCCACACATTGGACAAGCGCTGCGCTTTACCTGCGACGCCAAAGCCACGAAGGCCTTTCGACTGGGTTTCTACAAAGGCTAATGCAATTTTAGGATGCTGAGAGTAGCACAAATTGGATCCTGACAGTGAGGTGGTGAAGGTAATTAAACTGCTTTCAAATAAAAGGAGCACAATAAAGCAGGTGTAATGTCAGAGGACGATGTCGAGTGATACGTACAGTCGCCTGCAGGAGCCTGATTCAGGCTGAAGTAACAATTGAGTTTATTCAAATTCACTATTTCATTTCCCGTCGCCACTTAGAAAATTGAGCCAGTGACATTTCTTCCCCTATTCTCTCCTTACTTTGGTGCAGTATATTTCAGCACTGCCATTAAATACCATGTGGCTTTAATTTCATTTTGGCAAGGAACAACAGCGCTGAAGACATTTCCAAAACTTCCCAGCAGACCTTCTGTCAAACGCAGAGGGGACCTGTCACCAGTATGGAAAGGGCACGTGTTAAGTGGAGTGACACAGAGAAATGTCCTCTGTTCAGTCTGACTCTGCAAATCATTATTCAGACTGAAGCACATTTCAGCGATCCAAGCCGGTATCCACGCACTAATGCTCGCTGCAAATGGCACCAATAACTCAGTACATTTGAGTGATTTCTTCCGTGCACGCTGATGCTGACAGTTTCTTTGACGATCCCTTAAAAATTCAAATGACTTGTGTGAGATGAAGCAGTGTGAGTGTGTGTGTGTGTGTGTGGGGGGGAGGGAATAAGGCGAGCAAAAGACAGAACCACACATGCATAAATGTCCACTGTAAGCATTAATTCTGATTTAGTGGACTGAAGTGATTATGATTTTATGACAGTTTGTATTAAAAATTTGCTTGAATTTAATGCTGCTGGTTAGCGATTCAGGTATTTCGACACAGCAATTAATGCCGTGGATAATGTTTCTTGGGGTTAGTATTATGTAAATGGTCCTTATCATGTTAGCGAGTTGATGTGCAGCCCACGTAAACCTCAATCAATGCAATTCAGTTCACACACTCGAAATGATGTGACTGACCATAAAGCCGCTGCCGAACACCCATTGTCCTTTAATGGCATTAGCCACCGTGACTAGTTGCGGCCCGTTGGGCTACAGGTCGGTCCACATGCCGAAGCTGTGCACACGGGGCTGGACAGTATCTAAGGAAAGTGTGGAGTGCCGTCTTTTCCAAAAAACCAAATACACAAGAGCAAAAGTTTAAGCGATGGATTAAGCGGGGAGTTTATCTAGTCTTAACATAAGCTGTTACTTATATTAAGTAAGTAACAAGGAGTATGTCAGTGGATTAATTTCAGCTTGTGTCCTGATTTTTACTGCACTGAGAGAGGCTGGTAATTTTAGCCAACGCTGGGTTACAGTTGCTCCATCGAGAAAATTAAAAAAAGTCTTTACTTGTGTGAGGCTAAAAATGAAAACATTTGGTTTGAATATATGTAGTGTACAGTGTGTTGCCATCCACCCCATCTTTTAGAGATTAAAATCAAGTTTGCTGCCAACTTAAAAAAAAAAAAAATCACAGAACAACTGAGTAAAGTTAAGGTTCAGATTAAGGTAAGAGGAAACATGTATTTGAAAGAAAATAAACTTTGCATCCTCTATAATCTGCTCCCAAACCTTAGGCTCTAACACTAACGTCGATTCAAAGACTATCATTTCAAATGACAAAACTGAATGTGTCTCCGTTTACCGCAGTCAGAAAAACAGCACGTAATCTTTCAAATTTAACTTTAACACTGTAAACCACCTTTACAGTGTTAAAGAAAGGCTTCGGCAAACACGGAGCTGCACCTTAAAAAACTTTTGCCTTAATTCAGGAGCTGCTAAATATAGTATATACAGCTGATTGGTTGTGCTCCCTCCGATTGGCTTAGAGAAAAATAACTTCGATATTAACATCGACCTGCGCAATAAAAACCCGGGCACATGATCACGCCAAGATCTGAAACTGAAAGCTAAGTTACGTATGAGAAGCGTGAATGCACATCTTTGTTCATATGGAGCTTGTGCATGACAGGAAACGAGTATTAAGCACATTCCTCAACTCTAGTACAAAAAAGGTAGTTACTGATAATATCTAACATATGAGTCATACTTGCATGTGATATTTTCCGTCAAATAAACGCAGAAGCCCCCCGCAGGTCAAGGGGAAAAATAATAATAATAATCGCTCGCTTTTAAATTTTAATAAAGAGTCAAATTTGAATGATTTAAATGAAATTATTTAGCGCCTGCAGCCTTTCACAGTGCTCCTTTATTATACATCTGAAAAGCAATTTATCCGTTATTGCTTTCTAATAGGGCAACATATCTTGGGTCACATCTTCAAACAGCTGGGGGAAAAAAAAAATGAAAATGTTGTGGTGTATTAGCAGAGACAAGGCATCACAGTTTGCGGGTGTTAAATTGTTTAAATATGCATATAATGTCCCGTCTACTGTGTGAAAGTTGCCCTTCTGCTAAATGAATTATACATACAACGGACTTCGCGCTAGTGTGAAAAATGAAGCACTTAGGCGGCTGGAGTTTGAGAGTTCACGGTGCCATATGGCTTCATATCTGCTCTTAGCAATGTTGTCTGTCAACTGATGGACAAAAGGATAAACTCCAGCTGTCTCCGGTCAATGGAAAGGAAAACGCTCACCACAAATATATTGTCACGCTAATGCTCTGAGTGTTTTCAAGGTGTTTTCCTTCATGAAGACCTCTGCAAATAACGTCTCAGGCCTGCCAGGCGAGGACGTGCTGCAGAAGCCGCTCGTTAGTGTTTATCTCGAAGTCAAACACACTGAGTTATTCAGCCTCCTCCATCACTGTCCGCACGCGTGTTCTTATAAGCTGTAATAAATGGTCAGGCGACACACGCCGTAAGTGGACTATCAGACAAGACGTGCCGGGAACAAATATTTTTTTTCTTTGTGAATATGTAGATATTTAAATTCGCCAGCTCTGGAGGTCAGTTTATGAAGTGAGACGCATCTGGTGTAATGTCTGGCATCCTGAAATCTTGGCAAAAATCCAGGCTTTGGAGTTTCCTGTCATGGACAAGTAATATATCCCACGGGCCTCCTAACCAAGGGAAGCACATTGATCTGTTTTCCTTCAGAAAAAAAAAAAAAAGTCACTGGGCAAGAACACTAGTAGTAAGCCATTTTCCAACATTTCTACATCATTGCCCTTAAATTTTCTGTGCAGTCAAACGGTTATTAAGCACAGTAAAAGACACAGATTTTTCCCCCCCCCTTTATTTATTTATTCTCCGCAAACAGACCAATTTGAAGGTCGAAAGGTAAAACCGCCGTCGAACAAGCTCACAGAGTACGGTGCGCGGCGACTCCCTCTCAAAATACTACCTATCCGTCTTCTCCACATCATGCAAATTACACGTGCTGCTGGGTCGTTGATTGGTTCCAGGGATTCAAACAGCATGTTTACATGGAAACGCTAAGTCTGCATGGAGAGAAGAGTAATAAGATCTGATGAGCTCGGTCTGTATGGATATAGGCCTTATGAAATGTCTGCGTAGCAACAACATGCAGTATGTCATAAAGTCGGTTCAGCCAGCAAGACCGATTAAAGCTGTCACATATGATTATAATTAATCATTCTTTCGAGATGTGGTTTATTTAAACACTGCTTATATAATGATCATTTTTAAAAGAAGACTCAATCTCTCCGTGTGAAAAAATGTAGTAACATAATCACATTTTTTGGAGACTAAAAATGCCTTTTAGTGAGCACCTTTTCATGTAGCAAATGTAAGAACAGAAAGAGAGAAACGCATTGTTTTAGATTCCTTTTCATACTCACCAGAGACTGAAAGGGGAAGCCAATGAGATTATTATTCAATCTCGCAATTTACCTCCAGAATTCTGGATAATGGTCTCCCGTCCACTAAATATAGCCCTCTCAGAAATTATAGGACAAATGCCAGTTTTCCGTCTACAGAGGACATCAACATCGAAGCCAGAAAAAGTACATCCAACATCCTCTGCGCTGTTCTGGCAACACAGATGGATTACAATGTCCAAGCCATAGATTAGTGAAATCCAAACCCATGGACAATGCAGTGGAAAAACATTTACAACCAGGATTAGAGGGGGGGGGGGGATGAAAAGTAGGATGTACGAAATAGAAAAGAAGGGAGTTTATTTACACCATCCCCTCCTTCATTAAGGTAAATATAGAGCGCTTTCTCGTGGGACACGGAATAACAAAGTCCCCTTCTCTTTGTCTCAGAGGACTTCTTCCTGTAAGCACAAGGCTGGAAATAACAAGTCCTCAGGTGACGGCCCTCAGGGACACATCCAGGAGAAGTGTGGCGCGTGTTATCATATCCAGCTCATCTCCAAAAGAACTTTATCTGAGAAACCGATTTCTTGGAGAGGGGGAGCAGAGTTTTATGTTTTTAAAAGTTTCCACATGCCGTAATAGCATTATCCCAATGGGAGGGGATGCTAGAATATAAATATACAATTTGAGCTGGACATAACAACCCCAATATACCGTACTCTCTAAATTCTGCACTGGTTCAAAGTTTAGATAAAGACATAAATATCTTTTTTTTTTTTTTTCATTTCAAGTCATTTTATGTCCAGACTGAAGTGCATCTATTTAGTTAAAAGCACAAGAAAAGGCCGGGGCCATTTTTCAAAAATTGATGACGGCCTTGCATAAATTATGCAAACTTTTGTCCTTGTGCCAAACAGTGCATCTACTGAATAATAATTACAGGAGGGACTTGGGGATATGGGTATGCAGAATATGAAACACATGCCAACGTCCCCTTGTCATCCATGGCCAAATTAAAGAAAGGAGGCCAGGACATACAGACATATTACTACAACAGACATAACTTTGGCTTTGCTTCCTTGATCTATTTGATGTTTCTCAAATGTAAACTGCCCTGCAGCACAATAGCCCGACTTTTTCAAAATGGATTTAAATTAGCAATGTAATATTTTATTGACATGTTTAGTGGCTTGGATCACTGTGGATATCTACAAGGATTTCATAAAATGATTGCACGTATTTATGCATCTTGCCGGAGACACTGCAGCTTGATAACTCAATGAATAAGCAGTTAAATGTTCAGACTGGGGACAATAGAGTTCGGCTGGATTTTACAAGTAACCGTAAATGAAAATAAAAGGATTTTTTTTTTATACAGCCAGATTTTACAGACATAAAAAGGGCACAAAACAATTTTAGTATAATGCCTTAATAAATAATTAACTGCAGTAATAATACTAACTGCATAAGACATATTGACGGCTAAAAGGTTCTTCAGCGAAAGTGCCGGAGACACTGAAGCCAAATCAAACACCTGGCATCAGCAAAGCAGCAGAAGGGTAGTTGCTGGTGATCTGATGATGCAAATGCAATTACCTTGTTTGCTAATCCGGTGTACGTCCCTTTGGCAAGACAAAGGCGTCCAATTTCAGGTGAATCCTATCACTTTTTTGTATCTGTAAGTAGAGAGCAGCGAGCTGCGGCTCAATTAGAGTAACAGCCTCCCTTCGTCTGCTTCGTGCACCCGCGTCTGATTGTTCTAAGACTTCAGCCTGTGTCGCAGTCTTTATGTCTATTATGTCGATCCAAGCCGGCGTTTTATTATTTATTCAGTCTCGTATTCTACTCACTAAAACACTTTGTGTGTAATTTTCAATGCTACAAGCTGTATTAGCTGCATTCGAGTAGGCGAGTTTGGACCGTGGATGGATTATTGAGCGGGTCAACTGGGCCACAGACCCAGAGGCCCCAGATGTGTTTCTTATATAAAAGTTGCAGATCGCAGTTAAATGTCACAAAATGAGCCAAAGGAGACTAAAAAAATGACACAAAAAGTGCATGAAGAGATGAAACCACGCAGCTACAGTAAAAAAAGAATAAAAGGAAGACCAAAAGAAGAGTAATATTTTAAGCTAGCATCCATCAAATTAACAAAAAGAGACAAAAAAAAATGAAATGACTAAAATGAAACAAATAAATTGGCTATATTTTGTTTTTTTTTTTGCTGTGTTGGGTCAAATCATCTCCGCAATAAAAAAGAAAAACATAATTCAACATTCTGGAAATGTGTCATTAAATTTTGTAAGCTCCCTTTGTTTAGTTCCACTGGCAATCTGGGAAACGTTTGACTGATTTATGGAAACGCTGTGTCCGTGGCATTTGTCAGGCTGGTATATCAATACCGAGGCTGACAGCAAGAATGACCAGCGCAACCTCACAGACAGAGTGAGAAAACACAATCAAGCGCCGCGGCAGGTACCCGAAAGGAGATTTAATTATCTAAAAGCAACGGAACCTTCCCAACGTGCAGCTGAACGTCGCTTCTCTTATTCAAGACTTTTGTCTTAATTCCCTGAAAAAGATGTGATCACAAAGTAAAAAGAGACTGACGTGCCTAAACGCGCACACACACACACACACAGACACACACACACGCTCCTGCACACATCTGCTCGTCACGGAGCCTGTTGGAAACTGTCACATGCCTGGCAGGTTCTGTAACTTGGGCAGATGGTGCAGCACAATTAGGCTCGCCGAATCTCTCAATCAATCTTCTCTGCGCCATATGAAGAAGCTGGACCTGAGCTGACTGTTTCTGTTAAACCGACGCACTTGTCCACTTTATATTCCGCTCCCCGGTTTGTTTTTTTTGCCCAATCTCTTGGCTTGTTTAACCGCTGGCGTGACTGCAGGATGATAACGCAGACAATGGGTGCCAGTGCAAGTGTTTCATTCACACCCCCTTACTGTGAGAGGGATTTCTCGGGCTAGAAATTCACCGAGGAGCACAATAAGTGTGTCACAAAGGAACGAGATATGCCTGGCGTTTTCGCGTACGGTCCCGTGTTCAGCGCACAAAAGAGGAGAAAAGTGATCCAGTGCATCTGACACCTGCAGAGGTCATTATCCGGAGCTGCTTAAATAAAAATGGCTCTAACCGAGGCGCTAACAGAGATGGGAAACATCTGCTGCTTGCGCGGGGCCCTCGTTGGACCGCGAGGATTCTGCCTTTGATCAGCGGCCCTCGCGAGCACCTTCCTACAAGAGCTCAGATGAAACAGCCTCTCGAAAAAAGGCACACGAAGAGCACAAAAGAAGTACACCCACAGTCTGAGGAATGCGACGGGAAACACACAAACAAGCGGAGCGACACACACACACACACACGGATATACGGGAATATCTGATTGGAGAGAAAATATAAACCTGCATGATGACTTTCCTTCTCCTGTACGAAAAAACACAGCAGCAGGAGCAAGCCAAACACCTCACTCAACTGCGGGCCAGGCGCCACCTTTGGACTGCCAATCCCGCTGTTGTATTTCCTCCACCTGTGACGGGAAGATGATTCACTAGGCCTGCCAGACTGCATCTAGGGACTGTGTGTACTGGGGCATAGTCACTGCCAGCACAGGCCGAGGGGAGGGGAGGGAACCCACCACCACCCTCGGCACTGCACTGTGACCTGCAAATGCAGTTGATAAAATAATGTGGCCTGTGAGCAGATGTATCATACTCCACCTAGTCGGGGGGGGGGGTGTAACAATTCACCAATTCGAATCAAGGCATCGAGCCAAATGATTATGATATGGCAGATGGGTGCAAAAACTGGGCCCTATATGCAGGGAGAATGTTAAAATGACTCTTGCCCTGCACGATCACACCAGGTGCACAAGAGAAGCAATAAGAAAATTATAGGTTAAATTGGATTTTTTTCAAACAGAGCATGTATATGTAATTTTTAGCGGTGGAACCCACGCTCCACCTGTGCTGCACTCCTCTCTGAACAGACAAACAAGTTTTTGTTTTGACGATGCAAATGGAACGCCGCTATATATATAACACAGATTTCACTAGGAATTTACAGCCCAAATCTCCCCAAACAGCACACACAGCAGGGTGCATTTGTGCAAAAAATATATTTTCTTTTCCTTTACTTGCATTATCTCCAGTCATACTTTCAGAATTTTATCTTCCCCTTCCCTTCAGTAACAGGCAGATATTTGAAGCGACCGCGTAGCACAGTGGAATTACATAAGTAAGAATTTTTTTTTCCCTTCATGGTCTGCGACAAAACCTATAAGCACAGATGGATTTTGAAAATCGGCAACCACCCACAGCCAATAAGAACTAGTAAAAGTCATTCTGTGTCTTTTTTTGGGTTGTTTTTGTTTTGCTCTGATTTATACTTTATGGTTACTGTATATTTTTTTGCAAATTTGTATTGATTTCTCGTCAAAAAGGCAGCTTTTACACTTTGAAACTAATATACATGAGCCCAAACAGAGGCTACGTCGTTGGCAGGCCCGTCCAGCCGTCCACACATGTATATACCTGTGCTCGTCTTTCACCAGGCTACTCCATAAGTTGTTTATACGATTACAGGATGGTGTGAAATAAACACGGCAAACCTGAAAGAATCAACAACTTATTAAATTAAATTACAGCAATCTAATTAATTTGAGAGAGTTAAATTTGTTTTCAAAGGATTCCGATGGTACCGGGTTGGAATGCATTAAATTTCATCGGCGCTTAATCAATTTCACTGTATCTCAAACTGTATTATGCTGTAGATCACATATCAAATAGGAAACCAATTTATCAAGCCGGAGAACATTACCTCATCGCCTTAAACCTTTCAAAATGAATTAAAAATGATACTTTCATATGGGAAGACTGGGAAAGAATGGACAAAAAATGCTGGAGTGCAATTATAAAGGCCACAGGAGTTCAAAAGGCTTAATGGAATGACTTGTGCACAAGCCAAACTAATTTTTCTCTCCCCCCACGACGCCCCCTCACAGCCGCCCAACCCCGCTCTTCGCTACTTCCAGGTGTTCATTATTCTAACCATGGAGAACATCCCGAGGGTCGTGCCATTTTCTAATTCCTAATTAACTGGCCAGGACAGAGATCATGGTCGACAGTGACCCTGACCAGCGAACAGGACTAGTCTCAGGGCATTAGTCTTACTCACGTTTGTAACGGCTCGTTCCCGATAAAACCCTTCTCTAACTTTGCTACTGGATTGTGTGCCACGGAATTCTAAGAACTGGGTCAACCCAAAGGCTGCTTGAGATGACACGCTTTCTTTTTTTTTTTAGACAGCACAACTGGAAACACCTGTGGACTTTAGGAGTGATTACCCGCAAACTCCCGAAAAATCCCGGCAAGATTGTGTTTCTTTTGTAAATGCACCTATCTGTCAACGAGGGGGGAAAAAAAGGAGAGGCAAATTCAACAAATGAATAATTCCCAAGTTCATGGGTAATCGCAGCTAAAGCTGTGTGCTCATCAGTGGCATGTTTTTACACTGTCTCGGAGATTAGTCATGTGTACACTCGCAGCATTACCAGCACTCGGAGGGAACACAAAAGTGGTGGCAGTGACTAAACGTCTATGTTTACTCTGCAGAGATCAGCCATGCCCTCCGTGTTGCAACAAGGGGCACCTGCAGTCTAGGAAATAGCTTTCCGAGGGGGAATTAGGGGATTCTGATGAATGAACAAGACAGACATGAGTAACCCGGCCCAATATGCCGCTTATCTACGAGCTTATGTTGCACAAAGGAGGCAGATAAGCTAAGACACGCCGGCAGAATGGGGGAACTGGAGGAACGAGCAGAAATGAGGCCGAGGAGGGTAAAGAAAAACATACCGGGGTCAAGATCTACAGGAGAGCGGTCAGTTGCGACGGAGCCCGGATGCTTTGAATTGCCGCAGAACAGTTAACCATTGACTAGAGGGACTCGCAGCATGGGATCCATGTCATCTATAGTCATTCTATCCCCGAGACCACCAAAGCAAAGCATAAAGGATTATTAAGGCCTCTACCGGCCCTGGGCAGTGAACGCAACACTAATCAATAAAGACGGGACGTTTTGTGGTTGGTCTTACAGGACAAGTTATCGTGTGTGTTTCTGTGTGTGTGTTGGTGCATTCATAGGGATAAGATTAGCCCGTCTATCAGGTCTCTTTGTGGTAGGTAGCAACAAGCACCGTATTCCAATTATTAACTCGTGACAATGACTGAAGGACATCACAAGGCTTAAGTGTGATTCACTTTGCGTCATTGTTATTTATTAACTTTATTAACCGACTTCAGCATGTGTAATGTATTTGCTTAAAATATGTGGTAAGCATTTCAAAGCAGGAAGGAATAGTTTTGTCTAGATTAAGCTGTAGAATGATTACGTTTGCGTGACAATCCCTGCCAGCACCGGTTCACATAGGCCAAATATGTCTTAGCCCACTGTCATCGACCAAAGTGTCTGACACCACCAGCAGGGGTCACCAAAATTTGAATTTTCCAAATGCAACACATGGGGGCTTTTAAAAATATTTTTGAAGAAAAGTGTAAAATTTTAATATTTATGTTGACTGATCATAATCTATTAGCCCTTAGACCAGGCTTAACAGTAAACGTACCACGTTTCAGTGTTCCTTTGGTGATTAGCAGTTTATCTACAAGCCGCCATGTCTCCACATCGTCAACAACATTACTGAAAATGTAATTTGTCATGTAGTGGCAGATAATTCTAAGCGCTCCTTTCGGTGTTTTGGCAGTTTTTTTGTAAATGGAAAGGCACAGTTGAGTTCAGCCCAGTCGTGTATGAGCACTTCACAATAAGCCACAAGTAACAAAATTGAACTTCAGTTTTCAAGTACCATAATTCCATCCCCGGTGTATATTACGCAATCATCCATAGTGCCAGGAAACAAATCCCATTGACTTGATTCCTATTTAATTATTCTACTTGAAAATCCTTTCCACGTTCTCTTTTCTCTAAACCTGGGAGACAAAGAAATTGCTTTACCCATTAAAAAAAAAAAAATCTCTGCCTTTTTGAGAATTGCATTCCTCCCAGCTTGTCAGTTTCCATTCACAAGAACCCACCTTCAACACTTATTTTATTTAAAGCTGAGCAATTGTGGCACACCACACAATGGGGTTTCACTGAGGTAAAATAATTGCCTAAATACGGTGTGACAGGGGAGGTTGATTCATTCTGGAGAAAACATTGCCTGTTGAGAAAAAGTGAGACAGAGTGGCGAGAGACAGTAAAATGAAAGGACAAAGAACGACACAGAGAGGGGACAGTGGATGGTTTTTCGCCACCAAGCAAAACACTACATATTTCTTTGAAAGACAAAGTGTTAACTTAGGCTACTCTGCTCGCTGTCAATAGCGACGTTCATCATAGGGCCCCGCGCAGTCTATATATTGATTAAACCATCCATCACTTAAACTCTACAAGACATTATTTCTAATTAAAAAGTAAGTCATAAATTTGGGGCTTTATCGCCAAGCTGGGGTTGTAAATACAATTCGAGGGAGGGCAGAAACAGAGTGCAGCTCCTGTCCACAGTTTAGAGCCACCATAAAAAGGACAGACGGGCGTGATGGCACCTTTGGGATCCTCACGCGCAGGCCGCGGGGCCCACGGCGGGGAGGTGCCGCCTCACGTCCCCGATAAACAGATGCAAATCAATAATTTCTCCGGTCGTGTTTTTACAAGACAGGCGCTTCCTCTCGGAAGGGGCTAAGGAGCAGGGCGTGCACGAGGAGAGCAAATATGCAAATGTAATTGTCATAAACCACTTGGGAATATGGAAAAAGAACGGCGTTTGGTGGGCTTGAAAATCATGTATAATCATAAGAGGTCATGAAAGTGTGTGAAAGTGTTCCATCACACAACTGGGTCGGCTAGTAGGCTGGCAGTGACAACAAGCCCCTACTCTGCATCTGTGTCTGCATCCTCCTCAGCTAAACAACAATTTTGGTGCCAAATATGCAGTCGTGGGGCATTATTTACTGACTCCTGTTGATAAAGAGGCCATTAGTACGCCTACGCGGCAGCCAAAGCTCTGACGTTGGACGGGCAAACGCAGGACACTTCACATTTGACAACTTCTGATTACCTCAGAGTGTGTGCCGATTGTCAGGCGGCGAACTCCCCTGAAAGCCGGCGGCAGAGTGGCAGAGTGTTGGGGTTTTTTTTTTTCGACGGTCACAGGGGGAATGTCTGATTTCACAGGTACTAGCCGAAGGGGAGAGAGACAATGAAGGGAAGTGGGGAAAGTGCATGAAGAAAAAGGCACGTCATGGGCTGCACGGCATCAAATGCTACCAAAGGAAAATGTCCAATCATTATTCATCTGTCTCCCTTTGCCTCCTCAAGGCTGATCTTGTTCCACACCTGCCAGAACTGACCACACGAGCAGCATCCGACTAGGACTTGATAACGATGGAGACGCTGGGCATTCATATTTGGTTAACTGATAGACAGACCAACGTGAGGATAGTTGTCGTGTCTTGGTGCGAGACAGAATGAGAGAATCACCCTCCGGAGGGGGGGGGGACGCAAGAGCTAATGAGTGAGCTAAAAAGGACAAGATGGAGTGATCGTCTATAAAAAGACCGGCCGTAATCTCTTCCTCTCCTGCCTCTCCTCACTCCTTAATGTCCTGAGAGATCTCGGCTCCTCCGTAAAGCCTGCCGCCTCCACACATCAAACAGAGCTGATTAGAGCTGCACACCTTGCTGAAGCTGGAGCTGTGGACAGGGTGCAGCCTAAGTTCAAGGCAGATTCGGCGTTACAAAAACCAAAGACGAGAAAAAAAAGCCTCAAGTTAGTGGGCATCTCCCCAGACTAGACACATGTGAACAGCTTCCAGAACTGCAAATACTGACTTCAGTATCCACTTAGCATATCTCTAACTCAATGCCTTGGAGCTCAACATCAGTGGTCTTTCAAATTAGGGCCATTGCTGCTTTGGATCCTTCCGTCATATCAGATGAGATCAGTGCAACCCTGGAGGTGCATGCGGCGCTTGAATCTAATCGTCATCAACAGATCGTCCTGTTCATTTACATTAGGATAAATGCTCGTGACAAGGAGATGGGCGAGGCGGGAGAGGACTGAGTGGCGGGATGAGACGGGCAGAGAGCACAGAGCCGCTGTGCGAGTTCCCTGTCAAGGGTGTTGTTTTATTAAGACACCCAAACGGTCAGGGCAGGTATCAAGAGAGCAGACGTCAAGACACTTGTGCTAACATGCCACCGATCCATTCTCCTACCAAAAATAGCTCCAAACCTCGAATTCACTGTCCGCTCTGTCAGACTTGGGGGCACCGTTGTCGAAGGGCCTCTTACCTCTAGCAATCGAGACAGGGGAAATGTTCACCTGCGTGGCCCCGCGGGTCTGACGAGGTGGGCTGTGACAGGCAATAACAATGTCGGTTTGTGTGTGCGAGACAGATCGGGAAAGCGAAGCTACAAGTTATTGAAGTGTATTTTTCCAGAAATCACTCACTCCCCTAGACAAAATGTTACGGGAATAGTTTAGGAACATTTGGGAAATTAATGCAGGCTGGTTTACTTTCTTGCTGAGCTGCATTAGAGGATTTCTACAACTATCCAATCAGTCTGCTAAAACAGACAGGTGGTTACCAGAAAATGAAGCTAGTGTTTGCTTAATGTAAAGCTAAAGCTTATTAATAAAGATTTTATAACTAGTTTGTTTGAATCAACACAAAAAGAGAATAAAATTCACACCTTCACATAACACTACATGTGACATATTTTGGCTTTTAGGGGGTTAGATGGCAGAAATCCTCTTAACGGGATGCACTGCTTTCCTAGAATACACACTTTGGCACACAACCAACACCCCCAAATGTCTTTGTAACCCATTATGGTTTGTAGAATTTAAACATAGAAGATATAACGTGTTAATGAATGAGCTGCTGAATGGATTTTGTTACCCTTGGCCAGAGCCAAGCTTGCTTTTCAGTTTCTAATCTACACGCTAAACTAACCTATACTGAATAGAAAAATCAAAACATGGCATCAGGCAGCTTTTCTAACGCTTGGCAAACAAAACCGGCATATACATAACCATTTAACCTCTTAACTGTAACTGAAATATTCATTTGTACACTTGCAAATGTGTGAAAATCCTCTTAGCGTGTTTACTATTTCAGGAGATACCCATGTCACAGGGGGGTTTCCAATGCATGGATGCATGAAAAAAACTCACGCGTTGTGCAGAAGTATATGCACTTTTACTGTAAGTATACACATACCAGCTGGCCCACACACACACACACACACACACACACACACACACACACACACAAACACACACACAATGTATTTCGAGTCTACCTTTCTCCATTTAAAAACAGGCAGAAATGCACAAATGGCCTGAATATTGCTGATTCTAAGATTTGTATTAACATATTAATGTGAATTCAGTAAAAAAAAACCCGAATATTTCACGAAAATCTGATTCATAGACACATTATTTTTTGCACCACTTTCATTCTTCAGCCAAAAGTTAAATGTTTCAAAGTGATGACGAAGGGACTAATTGACATTTTCATGCAGCTGCTGTGGCGTCCGCAAATTAACTCCTCACCTACTGAGACGCTATGATCGCAAACACGTCGGAGCAAATTAACTTCCAGTAGGTCGCTGTTGTCTTGGCAACAGCAATTTGCACATCAAATTTGTCACCATCAGCTGTGCTTAGAATCAAGCAGTGTGCACCTTTGAAATAGTTTTTGGCCATTTAGAAGGTTTTTCGATGGTGTGGCGTCCCTCGAGGCTTTAGTGCCGACTGTGGTTCCCCAAGTAACAGGACAACACCAACAAAGACGTGCAAAGTCAACTACCTCTGAACAGGATTCAAATTCAGGAACACTGCTGACACCGGCCAAAGGGATTTCACTCCTTTTCCATTCAAACGACCTGTTTTGCATCGTTTGGAGAAATCCGGACAGGATCAGGCTGTGAAAACAAACGGCGGGGCTTTAAGATAACAGAACCAAAGCTTGGGAGGGCTCATGTCATCACCGACCATTATGGTCAAACTAACTTGAATGGCTGGCGCTATGGGCAACCATGTTGGTTATGCAAAGCATTGTGGAAGAGGGTGCAGAGCTTCGCTTGTTGAACAAGACTGAAATGAGCTTTCGCCGTGGAAACACATTTTTATACATTTAAAAAAATCAAAACTCGCGCCCAAATGATATCTTTCACATATTATTTCCAGAAATGTGATCAGCTGGCTGGTTAGCCAACAAAATATTGAGCTTCCATGTCCAGCAAAGTATTTGGCCTCTCTCCCTCAGACCCCTTAAACAGATTTCCCTGAAGTAGATTAGACTTAATCTGAAGTGACCGCAAATTAGGCGAAAAAAAGGTGCATCAAATCAAGGTCATAATTCAACGTCGGGGCGCATTACGATATTTATCATCAGAGCGATTCTCAGCTTTTAATTCGTCTGACATCTTTCAGCACTAATACGGTATCTGATTTCTGAGGAGCACCAGTGCGCACACAGTCACACAGCGTGACATCTGGAGGAAAGCTGCAGGTTGCAGGACAACTCACTGAAATGTGTTTCTGCACAGAACAGGACCGAGGCCATTGTGTCTCTACCAGATTTACGCTTCAAATCTAAAAAGCACAAGCCAGCGCCACGCACAGCTACCGCCCGCCGCTCTCAATGTTATTCAAATGACAGCACAATTCTATTTTCACCTTGCAACTAATGTGACCATTACTCCTATGTCAGCAACACTCACTGTCCTTTCTTTTGTGCTGGATGTGCTGGCGAGCCGGCAAATTAATTCTAAAAATGGGATTATCCTGAAGAGTGTGTGCAGTTGCTGGGACTGAGCTCAAATGTAGTTTCCAATTATGCTCTCTGAAAACTCCTATTCCATCAACCTTGCTGAAACGGTTATGTGGCAAATATGACTCCCCGTGGCCTGAGCGAAAAGGTGATATGAAACATTTTCTACAGCTCTAGCGTTTATGCCTTAATCTTGTTGAATATGATGGGGCAAAAAAAAAAAACATCAAGAGGGGCTGGAAACGCAATGTAAACAATGTATGCACAAAAAGTATGCGCTGCCGTGAGGAAGTAGTTAGAAGGAGAGGAGAGGAGAGGAGGGGTGGCTGGCTTGATTCAGACGGAAGGAAAACAAGCTGGATGGATGTAGCAGGGTATGTGTGTGTGTGTGTGTGTGTGTGTGTGTGTGTGTGTGTGTGTGTGTGTGTGAGTGAGTGAGCAAGAGAAACGAGGAGGAGGGGATGTCAGCAGGCAAACCTATCATCCACAGAGCCCACCAGTAAACTCTGGAGGGCAAACAATCTCCCTAATTGAATTCAATCCAGCCTCACCGCAGGAAGCACCGAGGCTAGTGGCTCCATTCAGTATGGAGAGGGTTGGTGGAGGTGGAGGAAGTGGCGGCGTGAAGGGGAAGCGCGCGTGTTGATAGGATGAGGAGGGGGGGGGGCTTTAGCTGGCCTAACAAGTGTGCGAGGAAAAGGGGAGCGAAGTGGGAGAAGGAGAGAGCAAACGCAACAATGACAAACAGGACGGGGGGAGAGAAGAGAGCTGGGTATCAAGGGTTCGGCAGTGAAGGGGTGGAAGAGAGGTGTGTGTGTGTGTGTGTGTGTGTGTGTGTGTGTGTGTGTGTGTGTGCAGGGAGCAAGAGACTTGAGGCGCAGAGGAATGGAAGCCAGCTGCGCTTTTGCATGATTACACCGAAAACATCATTTGCATCGGGGAATGAAATCCAAACACACGCTGTAGATACGTATGGTTACCAACCAAAAGCTCCCTCCTATTTCACTGGTGGTAGAAATTAAAGGCTTACCAGAGATGTCCCGCAGATTTGCATGTGAGTACCTATCATGATTCATTTTCATAAACATCCTAATGCAGAACAAGCCCAATTGGCCCACATGAATGCTCTTCATTACCGCGTTGTATTGGGGAGGCGTACTCAATCTAAGATCTCTCCTGTGTTCGCGACTTGGAATCAAACGTTTTCAGCTCCGTCTGTCGAGTCTGACGCCGTCACAAACGGTAATTAAAAGAATTTGTACAATACCTCAGAATGACAAGGTGTGTGATTCTTGAGTGTCCTCCTCACAAATCCAGCACATCACATTCCAGATAATAAATTCATGTTCTCGCCTGTACAGAAACGGAAAAAGAAGCAGATTAGGAGACAGGACAGGACAGTCTTGCATCAGCGCAACATGGCAGCACGTATTCTCCTAAAGTCCGTGACAAAGCGTCCAGCAGGAGGAACGTTCAATGCCAAGTTGCAGTCAGCAGGCTCGTGCACATCCAACATGGATTTGCCAAAATTATATATATATTTAAGTTACATACACACAACTTTTCAATGCCTGAGGTTTGTCATAGTCACCTCACACATAAAAATACATATTTTGGTATCGTCGGGGTCGACCTTTCCTAAGTGGTGTACTCATAAATTTTTCAGCTGTTTTCTGGTGCTCACACTGGTGATAGAGCCTGCTTGCCGCTGTATGAAATGCTATTCAGGTCACATCGGCTTTTAATGGCTGATTTATTAAGGCCCAACAGAGGCTTGGTGATGGGTTGCAGGACAAAGAGCCAGTTTTAAACTGCATTAACACGCCGCTGTAAATATCCCACACAACATTAGCATTTTGATGACTGCTTTCCACCAGTCACCTTTTGCACCGACTCGTTTTCCCACCGTGCACATTTCGCTCCCCTGCTCTGACTCGTAGCCCCGGTATCAATCCATCTCTTGCATGTGCCACTTTCTCTCTTTTGTGTCTCTCGTCTTGCTTCTTCCACCCGTCGCAGGCAGCGTCACCCCTTCGCTTGCCTGTTACTCATTGTGCACAGGTGAAGCTTGATTGTGGCGAATGAATAAACTTCGTGTTCAGTTTCAACAGAGGTGAAATGAAAAGTTTGTCTGTTATTTGCCTGCAGAGCAAAAAAAAAAAAAAAAAAGTGTGTCACCTTACTCTCTCTCCTTGTTGTATGCGTCTTTCTATCGTGATTTCTAATTAAATACCACCTGCAATAACAAAAGTGATGAACACCAAAGCTTTGGTAATTGAGGTGTGTATAGCAGGTTGGGGTCTTGAATAATAAGCTAAAATTAAAAAGCATTAATCAGTAGTGCTGTGTTTACCATGCAAATTAGGAAGATATTGAATTAGACTGCATAAAAAAAAAAGAGCCCTTTTTCTAATGTAACCTAATTGAGTTGCCTGTCACATGTCAACGTCTTTTAAAAGCACCAACACATGCTCCAAGAACTGCCTTCTGTGTCCGTAACAAGTCATAAATAAAGCGCAGACCGACAAATTGAAAAAATGGCTTCTGTTCGTAGCTGTCATCAGGTTTCCTATTGTGCATGTGTGTCACTGATCAAAACCATGCTGATTAAAACGCTTCCATCTTTCTTCCAAATTGATTCTACAAAAGCAAAAAAAAAAAAAAAAAACCTCAATTATATTGCCAAACTTCCAAATATCATCTGGGCACAATGTCCGACTGATCTTGGCTTCTGAACAAGTGGTGGGGCCGTGCTTCGTCAAATCTGCTGTTCATTATGTTTGATCAAATTTGAGACTTTGGCGGAGAAAGCAGATGCCCTAGGTCAATTTAGCTGAACCGCTCAAAGCTAGTTTGGTCAACAGAGCATCTGCCAGTCATTTAGCCGGCCGGAAAGTGCTTGGAAGGGACCACGCTCGCACCATATTGCAACAATTCTAACCACAAACTGTTGCACAATTGAAGTGAGAGTTCACAGACAACAGAAAATCAAAATTACATCCTGGACAGTTTAATGAGCTGTAGTTGGCTTCATCGTCTGCTCACACCAGACGCTGTTTATATTCAGACCTAATTTACAGTAATAGCAGCAATTGGACAAATCTTTAATTTTGCACATTTACCTCCTATAAACCCGCTGCGACTCTCCCTGAACTTTCGCTCGATGCAGAGACTCAGTCAAAGGCAAATTCAAACCTGCTCTCAGAAGTTGGGAATGAAGCCCCCAAAGTATCTTCAAAGGGTTTCAGACCACACAAATATACACGGGGGGGGGGGGGTCCAAGCACTCAAGGCAATTGTGCACCATTACTCCAAGGATGGTCATTACAAATACATAAACTTTGATTGAAGTGCTGATGACACTGTATGCTTCTCATTAATGCCAACTGACTTTTCTATCATATTGCAACTGCAGCTTGAACCGTGCTTATATTCTGTTCTCCTCTAAAGCTAGAGTCTTTTTTTTTTTTTTGTAGAAATGTTCTTCAAAAGTTGTCTGATCATAGAGAGGTTCTGTTAACACCTCCTGGGAAGACTGACTCACTGAACAACACTGGCAGCCGTGCAGAGACATTTCATTCCAAATTTTCCTTGTAAGCGAGTGTCGCCCCTCAAAACAAGTCAGGGAACTTTAGTTAATTCTGTTCCATTAGCAGCGGGAAGGACAACTTTCCCCTTAGTCCCCTTAAACCTCAGTTAAAGGCAGTAACTGAGTAGTTAATGGCCGCGGAGGGGGGGGGGTTATAAAAGTCTGGGGTCACCACTGTTTTTAAATATTACAGCATTCAATCATTTATTGTAATTTACCTCGGACTAAAAACCGATGTGACTGAGGGCTGTGAAAACTGGGACTGGGAAAACAGGGAGACGCAGGGCTGGGTGGAGTAGAGTGGATTCATTGTCACCCTTATGCCAGCGTTACGAGAAATGAATAACAAATGTTTTTTTTGACTATGAATACATTAATATAAAATAATTCACTTTTAATAATAACAATACACCAGTTAATAAACATTTATTAAGATATTATGGTCAAGTACTTGACCAAATTTACTAATGGCGTGCAAAAGTGGCTTATTATGACAAAACAGCTAGATATTCGGCTAATTATGGTAATCTAATTAAGTATTTTTTTATTGTCTGTCTCAATTATAATTAAAAAAGCCAGAAATTTCATCATTTGCTGCTGGTGAGTCACCTTCGACAATGTTTTTTCACGTAAGGCTGACAACATCTAACGGTATCTGTTAACAGCTTTGCACCTCCGCTGCTTAGGCTACAGTTAATGTTGGTGTCTCGGACTGAGTACGAACGTCTTCACAGCTCTGAATGTTGGAAATTGAAAGTGAGTGCTTTCCAAAGCAGAATCTTATACGTTTAAGTGAAAAAGTGAAAAATGCCGACAACTGTCTCCGTAGGCTCTCTATCCTTCAATGTTACACATGAAAACATCCGAGTTACCTTAAAGAAATTGCCGATCATATGTTGTTCGTGCAGAAAAACACTTTCAACTCTTATGAACAGCAAAAAGAAAAAAAAAATCATCTTAAAATCACCTTGTAAAGGCCGTTTAAAATAATGCAGCCTGTCAGTATCACCGAGAGCTGAAAGTGATGTGAGAGATTTTTGTTAGACTGCCAAGTAAGCTGGCGAAGACCACCAGATATTTGCAAGCGACTGATTCCCCATTGGTGATGCATTAGCCCAAGGGGTATGTAACAACTTTATGGCATTAAATCAAAAAGGCGTCCCAGGAAGAGTGTCTTTGGCCCTTGTCTTTGTCAAATTATCGACTGTGCTCTGTTTTTCAGTTCCCACGGAAAGGAGTGTTTTTTAAATTACAAAGTGTTGAAACACAGCCTGAGACTCTCGCCGCTGCCGTGAACTTACACCCAAATTTAATTCCGCGCTGCAGAGGTGATTCACTGCGACACGGCGCGCTTGATGTCACTGTCGTGTGCGGTCACCGGAGCATATTTCGGACCACACCCGGCAGGAATGTTGGCTGTAACAAAGCCTCTGTGCCATGGAGAAGAGCTGTATCGTGTTCAATGGTAGTTTCAGCCGCTGAAGCTTGCAAACGTGCGAGAAAGTAAAGCTATAACCGGGTCACTACAACAACGTCTTTCTGCTAAAGTCTAGTTGATGATGACAAACTGTTTAAATTGTGGCGCTTTACAACGTAGATTCTGATTCACCCATTCACACACCGATGGCAATGGCTGCCATGTAAGGTGCTCCTCTGACCCAGCGGGGGGCAACTAGGGGTTCAATGTTTTTAACCGGGGATCGAACGACTACCCAACTGAGCTACAATGAATGCAATAGAACCTAATATGATCATTACGAAAGTGTTTATTGGCTGCACTTGCCATCCTCCTATGACCGACTTTGCAGCTGCTGCCTCAGGATTCATGCTGTTTCAAGGTGCACAGGTGTTCCTGATCAAACAGGAAATGAGGCAGTACTAATAGTTCTCTTCTTGCTCCCATACAAAAAGTTGCATATTGTAGTTTTAAGGCATTCCTGAAATAACTGAGCACCTCTGGCACCACCCTCCAAAATCCAAACAAACAAAAAAAAAGCTCCAAAAACTGCCACCAAAAGGCAAAAAAAAATAAATAAACGAAATGTCTGCGGACGCGTACGCCTGCGTATGACTGATCCAAGTTGACGGCCTGCGCTGTGTCTCTATAAAAGCATTTACTGAGGCACAGCACCGTGGCCTGCCGAAAGCTCATCAAAGAGTGGCTTATTTTATCAGCCGAGTGGAAAATGTGCTGAGAAAGAGAGGGAGAGGCAATAGCGGGGAAGTCAGCGAGAGTAACTGAGCTATTGTGCCCATCGCTGACCCAAACACCCGCGTTACAGTAGTCGCGGCGGCTCGACACAAAAGCCCTAATCATCGGAGCAGGACTCTAAATTAAAGGAGCCTGTGGTCCTGACACTGTAACTGACATCCCAGGCTATGCGTGCTGAGGCCTAAAGCAAAGCAGATATGGCTAATACAAAGAAAATATGTTAAAATGGTGGCATCTTTACAAGCAGCCTTCTGCACATACTCCGCTGTGAAGCAATATGCAATATTAGTCCATACTCCTTTATTAGCTGCTTATTAATGCAGCTGTCATGACCTGGCTCAGAGATCATGGCAATGGGAGCGGAAATACAGCAGCATGTACTGCAGCGTGCCTATTGTAATTTCCCATAAATTACAGCAACATTTTATCTAATATTAAAGGCCTTCTTTATTATGTTTTAAATAAAAAAGCAATATAAAGAGTTTCGTTTCCGTCCGCAACTAAACGTGTTTGTAACACACTTGTTTTTCACCACCACTAAGCATCACCTAGGTAAAAGCAAAAGGAGAAGAACTCATCATGACATCAAGCCCATGAGAAGTAATCAAAGCCTGTCAGGGATTGCTCATTCTGCGAGGAGGGAAATCTCGCCAGCTGTAGTCAATGGGCGGCATTTATAATGCATGGGCAGCATCTCCGCCCCCAAGGGTCACATTAAATTCAGGCAAGCTGATAACAATTGACTGAGGTTGCTGGCCACTGCAGGAAGATTATGTACAGTCTGCTTTTTCATTATTTAGTCTCACTGTCATTCTCTCTCTTTTCATTTCCACAGTAACTACTCATCTCGTGTTGTGGATTTTTTTTTTTTTTTTGCTCTCCCTTATTTTCCCTCATTTCTCTTCTCCCAACATGCATCATTTTCTTTGTGTTCCCCCTTAGTTCACATTTCTGTTTTTGCACTCTGTAGGCAAACAAATGACAAGAGGCGATGAGAGAGACCTTTCCCAGAAGACTGGCTCGTACACGGGCCCTAATTGGCCTTAATTGGAAGGGGACGGACCTTGGGATACGAGTCTGAAGGTTACTATGTTCTGCATGTATGCGTTTGCTTTTGCATGTCTCCATTTGTCTTTGTCTGTGTGAAACAGTAAAAACCACCCTCACCCTGCAGAATACAGCATCCAGATAAAGCAGTAAGCAGCACTGCTGTTTAAATTTTTTATACATATGCAATCTCGTGTTTTTGAATCTTTATGTAAATGTCATGTTTTTATGTAGTCCTCGGGCTGTACATTGCTTCTCGAGCCAGAACGAGATTTCTGTTATCACATGATCTCACCACCAATCCCAGCCGAGAGGAGATTCTTCAAATGCTTTGTCTTTAATGTCCAATACTAAATGCATGAAATGTAACGTCAAAAATAAGCTGTCAAAGTGCCATACGGTTTACCTCAGCGGTGGAATATCATTATGGTAATCTCTCTTGTCTTTGTTTGGAATACATACATATTTGCACCAAGATGACCAACCTTGAAGTGCAGCATAAAAGTCAATAGAGGGGAAAATTGTATGGGTGACACTAGTGGGAGTTGACACCATAGGTCTTTCACGAGGGTGCACGTTGCGTGCATGTACAATCAGTCATTTAGCATTTTTTTCTTTGATGATAATACACAGAGAGGCACATTTGTTCTGTGGAAGGTTACCGGCCAAGGCTGTGGACACATGCTCAGAGAGACGAAGAGGATGCACTTGAGATGAGAGCGGCAAGACATCAAAAGAGGAGGGTTTCCTCCAGTGTGTCGCGAGAGTGCACTCAAAGTGCGTCACGTCGCTCCAGACAATGTCTTTTTGACACTCATTTAATGTACAAAATAGCTGAAGCGAATTCACAGAATTCCTAATGAATACATTTCTGACAAAGCCAGCTCGTATGAAATGTATAACACGTCTGAGAGCGTGGACAATTACTGATTTCAAGTTCTGAGTTGCCAACGTGTCGTCATCCAACAACTTATTTGGACAGAAAAACTGTTGGGGGGGGTTTGGTTACAAAAAAGCAACGCTGTAATGACGGATGATTAACTGATGATGCTTTGCAAATACAATATTCATTTGTGTGTTTGTGTGTGTAAAAATCTTCAAATATAATTTAATTTTAACTGAACTATGGCCAAGGACATGTGTTCAATTGAAAACATTTCTTCTTTAAAAAGGACTTGAGCTGGTTGATCAATGTTTAAAACAATTATTCTCTGTCATTCAACCGGTTTAATTAATGCTCTTTCCAATCAGATAAACTTTGCAGCTCTAGTGTCAACCACATGTGTTTGCTAAATGTGAGGAAGACACACTAATGACCCCCAACAGTCTCCTTCTCAACCCAAAAACAGAAAATCTGCAACTTATTAAAGAAATGGATCAAGTTACAGGTAGTTTACTTCAGAATCCCTTTTCCATGTGCAAGCATGTGCACCCCAACTAACCCCCCGTGCCCTCGCCCTCCCCAACCTCACAAATATGGAACTTGACCCTTTTTGAATTCTGAAACCGACCTACACACTGAATGTAACCTTGGCAGGGGCGAGGGGGAGCGAGGTGTGTTTCTAATAAACTCAAGTCTTTGAGCGTGTGTGGAGGTATGCACGCTCTGTTTATGTGAAATTCAATTGTGTGTGTCTGCGCGGATACACATCTGCGTCTTTACGTATCCCTGTGTCACCACATGTGTTTATTTGTTCACATACGACGGCTTTCAGATTGCCTTTGCTCGCGTACAAGGGTTCAATAACCATGTGTGCAGCAGGGGGGCTCTGGAGAGTCTCAGCACCCCGAGGCGCCAAGGACATGGCTTGACAGGTGTGTGCGGAAGACCTGTTGGTCTGCAGCAGCAGCAGCAGCAGCACAAAGTGCCCATTCATGCCTGAAAGGAGAAAGCCGAGATATCGCAGGACCCCTGTGAGGAGAGGGCGGTCATCTGGGGGCACATCAACCTTTCACTGTGACTACAAGAGAAAGACATAACAGTAATGGGCTGTGTGACCCCCACGTTGGCTGGCTGTCTACCACGATGTGACGGCTCAGGTGGTCTATAGTTTTTAAGATTTATTTGGAAATCATTTTGACTATTCGGGTTATAAAGTAGTTAAAGGTGAAACAGCAGTTCCTTCTAGGTAATAGACCTTTGCATTAGAAATAGAGTTATGTATTACACGCTGCACAGGGTGTTTTGCATTTAATTTAACCCCGGCATGTGCCTTACACGTCAAAGGGTAAAAAGCCACCGGAAGGAGACATAAACATTTGGCCTTTTTCTAATTAGATAGTGAAAGCCAATTTGCACCATGAGTTATTGTGCAAAAGTTAAAAATTCCAAAAAGCAAATGTAAGAGGTCTGACTAATTTCCAATTTCTTATTCATTTATCACTTACAAGAATGGACAAAGTGGCCACTGAGGTGTTAAAATTTTTTATTATCTCTGAAATTAATAAGAGGTGGAGAAAAAATGTGAGTAATTTAAGCACAAAGTCGTGTGTGTGTGCGTGTGTGTGTGTGTGTGTGTGTGCACGGTTACTAAAAGATCTCACATGACAAATCACTGCAACACACAAAGCTAATGGCAGCATGTGACAGGAATGGATAATGTCTGGAAGAATCGCACTGCTGTGTGGTCCATATATCCTTAACATGCATCTGACTAGAGCATTTAAACACACACACACACACACACAGAGGCACCGACAATGCTATCCATGCAGAAAATTGGACAGCCATCCCTCAGCTCTGACATACGTGTGTGGGGTAGCAACACGCTTCACAGAGCAATATAGTGTAGAAGGAGTCTCGGCTAAAATCACAAAAGTAATTGAGGGGGATCGAGGATGAATATAGACAGAATGGGATTAGAGCCTAAAAGAAAACACGTGTGAATCCGAAGCTCTGTGTTTTCCAGAAAGACACAGGAAGTCTGCTGAATGGTTGAAAAATGATCAGAGACGCTGCTGGAAATATGGAAATCATGTCCTTTCTGCTGCTCTCCAACCTTAATCCTATCCACACCTTTTCTGTATGAATATCCAGTTCCATAACATGTCCAGCATCCCAGTGATAACCTTAACCTACATATGTTGTTGCCATACACTCTTCGGAGACCTTTGATTCCCAAGGGTATCTAGCTACTAAATCACATTTGTAGAGTCATATTAAACACGTAGCCCTGAGGAGATCAGAAGCTCAATAAAGAATTATGGGCATCTTTTTAACGCAGAGCGCCTGCACAGCATTATTCTGTGCTAGAGTGGCGACGGCATTGCACGTTGCAGCCGTCTGTAAAGAACTGGTCAATTCCTGCTGGACGCAGCAGGAGATAAAGGCTGCGTTCTCATCAGGTCACCTATAATAACCGAATGGGGACCGGTGCGAGGGGACGGGGGAAGGAAACGGCCGACAGCGTCTGTGATGCATTGCCACAATGGGTCTGTTTATGCTCATAATTACAAGAAAGGCCAACGGAAAACAGGGGAAATGAAAAGCGCTGGTGTTTGTGCACTTCCTGGCAGCACTACAAGGTATGGATAACCTTTCTACTACACTATGAAAGCCCACCCCCCTCCCTCCCTCAAGTGCCCGCCAAATCCCACCTCCCGTGTCACCGGAAATGTCAGACTCGGTCGTCGGAACGTAGACATCACTGGCACGCACAAACAAAAAAAAGTACATTTAGAAATGGGGGGGAAAAAAACGATTATCATGATTATGATGATGAACATAAGCAGCAGTGTGCTGCGGTAACCAGTGCTCTGGAGTGCTGCATACTAATGGCAAACCAGACCTTTGAAGCATCTAGCATATTCCCACCATTCTCCCGCTGTTATTGTCTAATTGGGCATGGTGCAAGTACAACAGCAGCGGCGTCATTGATACAGCTGTTTAATTCATTTCGGTATCCCAGGGATTACAACCATATTAGAAGAATCTGCATCTAAGTGCAAATGCAGCGAGGAGTGTGTCCTCAACAAAGAGAGAAGCTTGTATAAAAAAAGGCCCCGCAGCTAACAGCACATCCTTCCTTAAAGCTGCAACATGCAAATGAAGCTCGTGGGAGATTTAAAATCAATTCACTCTGCTCGGCCCAGACTTACCCACTCCGAGTTCCACAGTGTTCTGCCACACCCCCCGACACGATGCATCCAACGCTACAGTTAGTCACCGTTAAGTAAATGTAATGGACGACAACGCTTTAAAAGTTATTCATAAAGCACACGGGTTTGAAACTCAAATTTATGTTAGAGGCGTGAACGTCCGTTCAAAACTATAGATATGTCTCCATATTAAGATATGTCTGAGAATATGTCTGTGGGGACAAAGAGTGTTTGAGTTAACTGGACTCTTCTTTTGCCTCCATGATGTCGCTTTTAGCCAGGATGATGATTCACCAGTAACTGAACCTCCCAGATCCTTTAAGTACATTCCCTGCACTCAGGTGAGCTTCATTTAAATAACTGTGACTTCTGGAAATTCTGTAATTGCCTGCACCAGTTATAGTTTAGGTGAGTTACTATAAACATAATGAGGTATTTTCAGGTTTATATTTTTGGTTAATTTGTAGAATTCTGTTTTGATGATTCCGTGTTACAAGGTGAAAAGTTCATACTTATATAATCAAAAAAGATGCACTATGCCACTACCAAGATATATTAGTCGGCTGACCTACTTACACTGTTAAAGAAATTTTCTTTTAATAACCACCTGTTTACCCACACTGTAGTTGTAGAAGGCGGGAATTTCATGTAAAATACAAATAAAAAAGGCCCTGGTTATAATTCAGAGTTTAGCACAACAATTCAATACTAATATTGTTGTCTGAATCGCTCCTGGTGGCTCAGCTAAGCAGCTAGTGGAGAAGCACAATGTCGAGTGAATTAGGCATCGATGACACAAAACATATGTGCAGGTCATTTATCATTTGGCGAGTCTAATTTTACACCGTGGTCTGCTGACTCTGTGAAATGATGAATGATCCCAGGTCAGTCAAAGCACGCCCCCCCGACCTTTTTGTTTTTTACCTGTTATGGCTTTTGTTTTTGCCGGGCCATCTAGAAATCAGCGAATCCAGGAGTCAAATTCCATTTTAAGTGGGCATTTTAATTCAGTGCAGCTATCAAGTGGAGGTAACATATAGCGCGGCACTAAATGGCAAATCTTTCCACAAGTCTCAGAAAGTGTATGTGTTGACAGTCAGCATATTTACTGGTTTGTGTTACTCGGGTCACATAAAGGTCGGGAATGAGATTTCAGAATGAGGGTCAGAGGTCATGAGATTGGTTCAGCATATTTTGCATTCCATTAAAATTGAATATGAGTCTACGAAAACAAACTGCCAGCGCATGGCAACAGACACAAGGAGACAGATGGCTGCCGGAGTGGGGTTTCTTATGCATGACGAATTGTCGCATCTGCTGGTGTGACTGAGCAAAGCTCGCGGTCAGGGGAAGTTCTCAAGAAAACCGGAGGAAGTGTCGTCCGAAAACAAGCAAACAAAAGCCAGGCTGTCATCTGTTTCCAAAGTAACTGATCTTTTTATAGTCCGGAGTCATCTGGAGTACAAGGGCCCCGCTGAGACCCGAGGGCAGCCACACACCTAATACACAGGTGAGGTGACAAATCTGCCAAAATAAAAGCTTAAGAAAAAACACCGGGTACATCCTTAGGCGTCAAAATGTGTCACATATTACGACACGTCACGAAATCCATCAAAAATCTATCAAGGTAAAGTGCTTGCGTGGCCTCTGTCCAGACCAGGCTCAGTTCCTTTTCAGTTCAGCGACATTTCCTAATTAGATGAGAAAGCCGGTTGGATGTGCACGCTCTCGTTGTGTGAAAAACTCGCATGGAGGCGCAGTGATAGGTGGTTACAGTTGTCCGTCGCTCACTCCAGCGCATCCGCAGAGGGTGACAACAAAAATCCATGCACAAAAACCACTTTAATTCGGTCGAACTTTGTCTTCTGCAGACAGTGTAATTAAAAGTGGCTTCAGCTGACTTTTCAATCTAAATCTTTTCAATCTTATGGCACTACGTATCCATAACTGATGTTTCTATGGCAGGTCCACTTTGTTGTCAGATCATCGGATGAGCAAATCTGCGTCTATGCGTGTTTCCAGTGATAGATCACTGTACAGCAGGAAGCATGTCTACAAAGGGAGGGGGGGCTAATGTTTAATTATCGTACAATTAGTTTTATTTTTCCTTCTTTAAAAGATACGATCAAACAGTAGGAAGGTTGTGACTGCAGAAACTGGCACAAAACCAAACCAAAGCCTTGTTTTCCCCCCCGTTTAATTTCCATTTCGACCAAAGCTACATGAGGAGTGTAAATCTATTTTCCATGCTTTTCAAAAATCACAGTTTCCTGCACAGTTAACACCAGCTGAGAGACAGAAATTACCGTATTTTCCGGACCATAAGCCGCTACTTTTTTCCGACGTTTTGAACCATGCGGCTTTTACAGAGATGCGGCTTTTCTATGAATTTTTCTGCAGCCCTCAGATGGGCGCTGTAGATGAAAGTCAGTGCAAACAAAAAAGCGCCAGTTTTTATTCTTAGCGCATGCAACCCAAGACGCACAACAGCAAAATACGGTAATATTTTTACACCCTCACCCCCTCATAATGGAAAACACGCGAAGAAATTCCTATGATGCAGCTTTTAATTTGAAGCCATCGATCTGGCTATCCGTGAAGGAAATCGAGTGTGACAGTGGTTTCAATGCTCAGGAGGAAGATGAATAGCAATTTGTGGTTTCAGTGCACGGGAGAATGAAGCGACTTTAATAGTTGCGCAGTTGCGCTTTAACAGTGCGCAGGAAGAAAAAGTGACAGTGGTTTGGTGTTCAGTGGTTTCAGTTCGCAGGAGGAGGAAAAATAAAGCAACTTGGTTTTAGTGCACAGGAGGAAGATTAATAAAACCATGACTTTTCTGTTTTGTGTGATCAGCACTTTTACTGCCGTGTTACAGGCACCATTCAGGTTCAGGTGTATGAATAAACACTTATGGTACAAAATCTTTTGTTGAGCGCAGCAACTCCTGCGTAATTCGTGAAGAATAAGAGACGTCTTCTCCTTTGGCTATGGAACAAGCCGTTTATTTATAACAAGGACGTTTTTGTCGGCTCTGTACATTCGACATGTGTTATACCAGCCACACATACACGTAAACGCACTCTTTACCGTAATGCCGGTAAAACGGCGCACAGAACATCCTCATGCCTACTGTGAACAATGAGTAGGAGCGCATACAACAGATATTATTTCTCAGGCTGGATATTGGCGGCTTATAGTCCGATGCGGTTTATATGTCACAAAATATATATTTCTTTTAAATTTTAGCGGGTGCGGCCTAAATTTAGGTGCGCTCTATAGTCCAGAATTTACGGTAGCAAATTACCTGTGTGTCACGGCTGCATCCAAGCTGCTGGACCAATTATTTCTGCTCTGCTGCGATTGTAAAGACCTTTCCAGCTGTGTTTGACACAAAGCTGGCTTAGGGAGGCTTTCTACTGACCAAAAAACACAAACAAGATTACAGCAACCTAACCTTTCACTGGCTTCCTGAGTGACAACAGAACCCCTGCTAAATGGACCTTTGGCCTGGAGCTGCAAAAAAAAAAAGAGCGGCGGATTGTTTTTCTTCTGCTTTCGATATTTCTTCGAAAAGGAGCCCGAGTTGATAAGAGGCAGCGAAACAAAGCGACGCTCGTCGTCCATACCCGTCAATAAATTTGACTCGCTCATTAGCGGAGGGTGCATCGCACGTGGAATTAACGGAAAACCGAGCGTTGCATTGGGAAACACTAACTGCAGACCCAGGTGTAATGAAACTGGATTACGCTGATGACTTTCAAGGCAATAACTGCACCCAGCTTATTAATCATTACAGGCAGAAATTCCATGAAGGGTTGACCCACACTGACCTGAGTGAGCTCATTGTCTTGCGACACGCTGCCGTTTCCCTTTTTTTTGTCCGAGTGAAGCTAGCGTGCTCCTGTGTTAAGCCATTCGCTCCATGGAAGCCTGACTTTAAGCTACATTTATTATGTATGAGAGGGTAAAATGGGTCCATGAGAAGATTATAGGAGCTTAACATTTTGATGAGATTAATCTAGCTATCAATCTTTGCATGCACCAATTATAACGTGGCAGTCCATAAACAAAAATAACATTTATATCTCTGTGACTGTACGTTCCGAGCTCCTCAGAAGAAAGAAAGAAACATTAATTGGAAGCGGATTTTTTGCTGCAACATTCACCATAAGAAAATTTATATCAGCAGCGTGTCAAGTGCACTAGCGAGAGAGTGCAACTATCAATGCGGGCCCTGTCAGAAGATAGAGTATCGCTGTGGAGAACAGGAAGGGAGTGGATGTCAGTTGCCTGGAGAGGACGATCTGACATCTCAACTCCCACTGTCTGTCATTCTGTCTTGCCAGTGATGTATGGATGTTATATGGCACCACTCACCCGGCAGAACTAGTCAATATTACCATGCAGAGGAATGCTACAGCGAGACAATGGGAGACTGTGACCCTTGTTATGGAATGACAAAACTCCAGGAGGGCGGAGGGGGAAAGGACTCGGGTTCACGAGGGTGAGAGAAGCCGGTATTTTATCCAATATCGCATAGTCAGCGCTTCCGTGGTGGCATGTCCTTGATTAAACATTTAAAAAAATGTTAAAAGTCTGGGTTGAACCACTGAATTTACTTATATTACTTATAATTGTTAGTATTGGAATTATTTGAAATGTGGTCCACCAAGCTTCAGCAAGACAAGCTGCAGCTTTCAAGATCTGACCTTCAGAAATCCTGAATTATATGAGCAAGCGATCTTTCTTCAAAGCAGGATGTTACATTCTGTAGATATTTTTTAAAAAAGCCAATAAACTGCTGCTTTGTTTTCTTGATTTGATTTTGAATCAAAAGTACATTTCTGCTTGCAATCATTAGACGAGAAAACCTTCAAGTTATTTTCTCGACTGATCCCACACACTTCCTGTTAGCGCCCTAAGGTGTGTCTGCCGCTGACTGGAGGGAGGGATCCCAACAGGAGCTGAATTTGTCAGTTTTGCTCCGTGAACGCTTGATCCAGCCTTTGAACCCTGGCTGACGTAGGCCTCTCGTAGGCCGACGAGAGGAAACGGGCCCCTGTTTCTTTTCGCTCCTCGCGCACTGGGGCTCCGTTGCCGCCTGCACGCCAGTGCTGTTATCTGCTGCTTATTATTTGGCTGAATGAGCTGCAGCGGGGCTCGTGGGGCTCGCTTCTGACATAATGACTGATTACAGTCTTGTGGCTCCCCTCTAAGAAATCCCACCGTTGCCACTATTGCACTGTGGCGGTTCAGCATCACAGGCAAGACCAATGTACAAGCGGACGGAGGGGAGGGGGGGGGTGGGGGTGTAGCTGGTCTTTTTCAGAGACGGCGTAACTGCTTTGAGTCCTCAAGCTGTCATGGCTGACACAGAGAGTGGTTGACACCTGGGTTATCAAGCCACTTGTCGTCAGGTGCCTTGTTAACGACGGCTCCTTCAAACCTAAAGGTAGAAAGTGAAGGAACAACTGATATCTCCTTCTTCGAAAGCAAGACTGCTAAAATGTCACTAAACAACAAATCGATGTATCGTGCTTCACCTTTGCATCTGCCACTTCTCCTTCCTGAGCAAATGATTTATGGAGGATCCATACAGACATTTAGCCTAAAGGAGTAGTAAATGTAACATGAACCATCCATAATGCACGGCCCTATAAACACACGGTGCATCCTTACTTACGAACGTGGCATACAGATGCGAGCAGCTGTGACAGCAGTATGAAAACAAGAGCGAACAGGCTCTGTCAATACCTAGCATTTCCCCAACAGCGAGAGAAGTCATTCTGTCAGCACTTTTCAAACGCCAGCTTTCAGGCAGTCAATTAAGTTCAAGGTGAGACAAAAATGTGTTGTCGTTTAAAAGGGTTTTGCTCCACTGCGGCGTTGCATCAATTCAGTCATCTTCATTCCGGAGGTGACAAAGGGCTGGCGAGGAAGTTCATGTTTGCCGATAGATCCGCAGTTCTGCCGTTATTCTCCTGGAATGGAGTGGGAAAGCTGATGTGCAAAGCTCCCCAATTTGAAATGGGCTCTCGTCGTGAGCAGAAGCTCACAGAGATGGCGACTAATACTCCTGAAGAGCCTGCTGGCTGGGCAGTCAGACACGCCAGATTGCACCTCCCGCTTCCTCAATCTTAAATCCAATCCTTTGCTATTGATTAGGAAAATCTATTCGGTCTAAATCACAAGCACAGAGGGAGGTGCTGAAATGCAACCATATATTCTGGAGTCACAAGTGGAATCAGATACTGATCAACTCAACAAATATAGTCTGGTTTAATGCATGACAAATACGCGTTCCCTTAATTAGGAAAGTGCAGAAAAATAAATCATGAAAATATTTCTCTGCCCGCAAAAATATTTCTGCCGCCTGTAAATGTTATCAGGTATAAAAGATGAAATAGTATTTTAATTTGAAAACATTCAGCAGGTTTGTAATCAACATTTCTGCAAGGCATTCATACTTGGTGTTCCATTATGAGCTCTTTTGAACTGAAGAGTTTAAAGTATAACCGAATGAAAAAAATGTCGTAATGGAATTCAAACATAATAGTTCTTCAATGAGCTTGCGTATTTTGAAGATGTCAAATTACCGATGAGCAGGAATGGATTACTGAACGGTCGCGAAGGACCCTGGACCAGAACCCCAAAAGGGCAGATGGGCCCTGAACAAGAGCCTGTTTTTTTCCCAACATGACTGTTAACATTTCTGGGAAATTCTAACGAATAACTGCACAAGGACACAAAGCGACAAACAACCAAAAGATGCAAAGTAATTGCGGAAAGATGCACAACTACGACAAAAAGATGCACAACAACTATTAAAAGAGACACGCGGAGAAGCGCAATAACTGGAACGAGACACAAAACAATTACAAAGAGACAAAACAACTGATAGAAATGATACAAAATGGTTTGTGTGCGTTTCTTCCAAGTCTTGGAATCTTGCTCCTATGAAAGAGGAGGGGGGACAATTCTTGGCCCGATCTACAAAATGTGATTAGAAGTGCTCATTTAGCATTTCCTGGTAAGGAACGTTCCTCTTTCGTGGTACTTTGCTATCAGACGAAGGTGCACACTTTTGACAACTGCTAAGACAGGAGGGGCACAGTTGCCTGGCGCAAAAAAAAGTGCACTAGAGATTTGCAGATGCAGCAGCCTGTGAACAGGGAAGCTATCTTCATTTCTCTTTGCTGGCCAATTAGTGGTCAGATCAGGAGGTCACAGCGGTTTAGAGAGGCGTAAATACTAACCGTCATTTCCATTCATTTGTATGCGGCTGCAGGTGCACTAACTTATTATGTATTCAAGGCCAAACCTGCCTCCCAAACAGGCCATAAATTAACTTCTTTTAGAGCTTCGGCCTCAGAGAAGCATTGCATCTTTGTTTGAATCCCCCTCCACTGGTCTGAAGTTCACGGGGGGAGGGAAAAAAAAAAAAAATCACCAGAACAAAGGGAAAGCCATCAATATTGTTGCAAAAAAAAAAAAAACTTGGTGCCGTACTGTAAAATGTCCATAGAAAAATGCATCAGATTTTACAGAGTAGTAAAGAGGTTGATGTACTGCGGCTCCGTCAGGCTTTGTCAGTTTGATAGTTTTTGGATACCTTTTAACACCACCAACAGGGTCGTAAGAGTGGCTTGGATTGCTTCAAATGCTAAGTTGACATTTTTGGGTCCATATCTGCACTCCAGCAGAGAAAGTATCCTTTTCACTCTTCGTAGGCATTCGGCTCCCCGTCTTTTCACGGCTCGGCCAGGGTTAACGGCGTCGTGCAAACCACGGCACGGATGTAACTGAACTACGTAGGGATTCCAAGCGAGCAGCATCTGATTTGATCGCGTTGCTGTTTACTAGTCAAACACTGAAAGAAACGTCCTTCTGCATCTGTTAATATATATCGGTGCCATGATTCAAAGACAGACTTTACTAGGGAGAAGTCGTGTGTGTCTCTGCGTGTACAGCTCTGCCTGAGCTAGTTAATTCTGTGCAATTAAGTGCCCTTGCAATGCAGCTTTTATTTCTGCCTGCAGAAGTTGTTGAGTGTTAAAATGTGCCTGCTAAGTGTGTTGACCCCCCCAGGGACAACTTAACTAAGTGTCAAATTAAGGGTGGAGGGGTGCCTTACAGATAATTAAAACTGCAGACTGAAACATTAGATTTTTTCATACACGCTGTCACTGGCTGTGGTAACATATACACTCGAGCTTGACAATGTACCAGTCTTAGAGGCATCTATTCAAATTCCGTGCATAAGTGCGAGCTTCTTTGTCAACCGTCGATCGTATACATATCTGCACGATGCTACACCCTCGCCGAATCCGCACTTTTACTCCCGGGATTGCAAGTTCGAAGACGCCAGACCCGGTGAAATATTGCCACGACCTCACCCTGTCCTGAACACGCCACAGGCTCGCTGAAGTGGTATAAAATCCCCCTGCAAAGCTGTTAGTGATTTAAAGAGGCTCATCAATACCCCACACGGCCTCGCTCTCGTTCTCTCATCCCAGCCACTTTTTTGATTGTTAACCAGTCACAGTGAAAGAGCCTGGAATTAATGCGATAATCCCCATCGCAACGCTGGTAAATAATAGGTGTACTTTAGAAACAATAGCTGGGTTTACAGATGAACAGACACTGTTGATTTCTCCTGCTCGTTCAATATTTCTGAGAAAGCCGTGATTACCTCACACGTTTTTTTTGAAAGTTCTGATATTAGTGCCGCAGTGGCCTATTCCTCATTACAGATATCAGATTGAGTGTTCGGCACGTATTTGTAGCTGTTTCAAAACCATCCTTTTATGCTCCAGACTAACATGTGGGACGAAAACACAAAAAACTACTGATGGCAACCACTCAAAACCTGTTGACCTTATAACATATATTCATAAGTCTCAATATCGCATCTATAGCAAAATATGCTCTTTTAAAGGACACTCGTCAATGTGTTATCCACTGTATTCTTTGGCTCACAGACATCACGGTCATTCTTCGCAGACCTATAAAGAATCGAGAAACTAATTGTCTGTTCTTTCCATCAACCACCAGCTGAAGTCTCCATCTCAACTGTAACCCCATTTCCTGCAATTTAGTGTTCGGGGGGTTGTGAAAGCTTGTGTCAAAACCTTTGTGTCCTGCGTCTTTATGAGACAGGACAGCTAAAGCGAGAGGCATAGACCTCAAGGACCTTTTCTCAGCCGTGTGCTTTTTTTATTTTCAGCTTTTGCTTTTCTTCTTTTGTGACATTCCTGCCAGAGAAAAGGGCCCCAGCAGGCCAACCTGCCTCACTCGAAACAGCATGATAACTCTGGTCTTTGGGACCTTAGAAAAACCCGGGGCCTCACTGCAGCAGTGGGTGAGAGTCGGCTCACAGGAATGTGCATACAGTATGTTCGGCGGCCTGCCTTATCTGTTTGCAACAGATGTCAGAGTTTCATTTAAAAAGACAAAACTAATAAAATACGTATATTAGTGAAGTATGCTTTAAGCCACCGAGGCTACCCTTACTACGGGGTTACTCTCGAGATTAAACTATTATTAAAGACAAATTAACGAACAAAAATAAAGCATGGCATTCGTTTTTCGAAGTTGTTTCTGTGATGTTCAACGTGTCGGCGGCCAGTTGCCGGATAAACATCTTCATCATAATCAAATCAACTGCAAAATAAACGTTAAAATCTATCATCATCAATCTATCTGTAGTGTCCATTCTTTCCAAAAACAAAAATCGTCACGTTCCACTGTGGGTTACAAGCGTGAGAGTCATATTTGCAGTCTGTACTTTTGTAGCAGTGGAGTATTTAACAAAAATGTATTTATACATTGTCAGATTATTCCCAGATCCAATGTCTTAGTATTCTAATGACCTCTGGTGTTAATGCGCTAATTATAGCTGAGTAGAGGTGAGATCTTGCCAAATTCAGCCACAACTTCACAAAATACCATATATGCACATATCTTCATATGCAGGCTATGCATCATAGGAACTAGGGCTGCAATTACCAGTTACTTTCGCCACTAATCTATTGCGTGTCTTTAAATGATCTGGATTTTAAAACTTCAATTGTGTGGAACAAATAGGTTGGAGGTTTATTCAGATAAACTCCAAGAGCGAACACAGGATAAAAGTAACAAATTACCCCCCCATCACCTCCACTGCACATTTTAACGTATAATAAATAATCTTCAATAATGCTACTGTACATCTGTGACAGGGGGGGGGAACACGGAAGGAAATCAGAGCTACTGCACAGCCTTTTATTCTCAGAAGAGACCCGGTGCAACAAAATATGAACCTAACGGCTGAATAGCATGTGCAGCACATGACCTTGAGCTTTAAATTGTGTTTCACAGTATAATGGCAAATCACTACAGACATAGCAGCTGGATATAATCATAAAAGGCTTCTCATTCAGTGATTCTGCTGTGAAGTTTTTTTTCCAACGATTGATTAGTAATTGGACGTAGTCTATAGCACTGGTTATGACTTGCTTTGTCTAGCAGATGGGTGTTGTGACGCCGAAGGCCTCCCTCAAAGAATGTTAGTGTGTTTTCGGTCTAGATAAAGGGCATCACCTCCTCCCCTAAATGTCAGCTGCATACATACAGACAGTGAACGTGTGTGTGGATGCGACTAACAGATGATCCTTCCAATGCTGCACTTTGAAGAAGGACTGTTCGAGTGGATGCAGTCTAAGGATACCTTAAGGATGGAGGGATTATCAGAAACCCCCCCCCCCTTCCTTTTTAATGGTTTTGTTACGGTTTGTGGTGATTTGGTGGTGTCTAATTTTGAGAGAGAGTGTGCATGTTTCGGGTCAGACTGGGTTTTAGTGTGTCGGCTTCTAGTTGTTTTGGGCCCCTTTGAGATAGTTTAAGGGCTTTGTGAAGCTTTCTCTTAAACTTTTCTGGCTGCTTTGTGTCTTTTAAATGAACTATTTTAAGCAAGATAAATGAACAGGAGCTTCAGTGGCTCTGGCCCACGGGCCTCCTGGACCGGCGCCCTGTGAGGCTTATTCACTAACCCATACATGATCTGTGCCATCACACTGTAGCTTACATGAAGAAAAGTCTCCATTCATACATCAATGGCAATTCTGGATCCCTGCAATTGTGTCCAGCAGGGCAAACATCAAATCAATGAAAATGCAAATGGAAAGAAGTCCACTGAAAAACTGCATCACACCTTCAACTGGGTTTTGACCTACAATAGAAAAAAGACCCGACAAAGAAAACCATGCTTTCCAATTAGGGCCCCAAACGAACCCATATTAGCGTAACACAATACAACAGAAACACATTTGTGCCAGCACAGTGTTGGACTTGCACTGTAGAAAAAAAAAAAATGACAGAATGAGTCACTTTACAGACAAAAGGTGGCCTGAATAACTCTCACATAAGGCCTCAGATGAATCCAAGGGTTCTCTAAAGGTTCTGATTATATGAGTAAGAGAAAAAAAAAATCACTGTCACTTTCAGAAGCTGAGAGAAAACAAATGGCATTTCAGAGACATTTAACAGCATAACCAGTCGAAAGAAGCTACAGTAAGAACAATAAAATACAGTAACTGCGTGTGTAGCCTGCCGTTGTGCTGCTTTCATGTTTATTTCTGCCACCTATAATAACTATCACACTGGGTTTATTTGCCCAAGATAACCAATTCAATCAATATGTAGTACAGTGGCTCATACACAGCACACGGGCTTCCCACAATAGAGTGCAAGATAAAAACTGCTTCAAAAGAGACAAGGGAACAACTATTATATTTAATTTTACCGGCTGTGGTGTCCCATCATGTATCGCGCCAGATGCTAGGTTAAACTGCTGTCATATTAAATATAGCCTAGATTATATTCCACCAGGAGCAACATTTAGATTGCATCGAAATGCACGAGGGACGCCGAAAACAAAGTGCATAATCGTTCCGTCAGAAAGCGTCAAACGTCATCTGGAGTTTACACCAGGAAAAGGAAGTGAAGATTTTGAACTGTTGACAGAGGAAACAACGCACGAGTGTCATCTTCTGAAGGGTGCGTCCACCGATGCAGATTACGTGACAGATGGCACTGCAGTCCTGACCGTGATTGTCAGGAAAGAACACAAAGCAACAGCAAGGTTCACCAGACGCTGAAAACGGGAGAAATACAAAAATAAATACATCATGGAAGTGAATCACACGACTGAATCACAAGAAGCCGAAACCCCAAGGCTGAAAAACTACTCATGAAAGATCACCTCCAACTCAACAGCTGTTACATTACGCAGGGGAGGGACAAAAAAAAAAAAAAAAAAACTCAACAAAGATCGAAACCCATTACAAAACGATGAATTGAAAATGAAGGGCACCGTTGTGCAGCGATGGGAAAACTTCAGATCCGATTCAGAGTGATAGGCTTAGTTACCTTTCCCGCTTTGATAGTGATGTTGAAAGACAGTGTGCTGTCCTGGCATCAAAGCATGCAGTGCAGTGGCCCCTCAACCCCGCACTTCCCTCAGACACTGGACTGAATGTCTTCCTCAGCACGGGCACCATTCACCATTCTCCCCTTTTTCCCTGTGTGTGTGTGTGTGTGTGTGTGTCCACAAAATATTGCTATTCTGAGAAGACAAAAAAAGCCAATATTGACACTCATGACTGATGTGGCATGGCGGCAAAAATATATATGGAATACCTAGACAGCCTATAACAGCAACTTTAATATTTAATTCTTAACACACTGGTAACCTTTCATGAAAAATGCAGACGCTCGCATCCCTGCATCCATCCTCACACTCCAGCACATTTTCTGAACAACAGATTTGCAACCAACAAAAGCAGGCCAACACTGCTACATTTCTGCAAACAAAGACACAATTTATGCTTTACAGGTGGAGTTGCATATTCCATCTAAAGCCCAGGGTTAGGGGAAACTGTAGGACTGCATTGATTTTAGATGCAAGAACTTAATTCAGGTCTGACTCAAATACAGAACTTCACTGCAAAGCCCATTTTGGACGAGCACCATGTGAATGGTTTGCAAAAAAAAAAAAAATGAACAAGACCTTTCAGGACTTTACAGTGACCCCGGAAACGTGGGTTCTGGATGAAACCCGTGGCGTGACATGGAACATGGGAATTTTGGCTGCGTTTTGCGCGTCGATTGCACCTGAACGCACCGGCAGCCCGGAGAAAGTAATTAAGAGCGGAGCCTGACGCCGCTGCTGCTGCTGCTGCAAAGGGGGGGGGGCACTGGTGGGCATCACGGTGGTCCCGAGCCGAACCTACGGACAACTACGGATGTGCGCACGTACATGCGTTTTTTCCCCGGAGGAACGTCACACTTACCGCGGCTTTGGAAGTTGTCGGAGGGGGGGGAAGAGGAGCGTGTGTCTCGGCGTCCTTTCATTCAAGGTATCGGCGTCAAAGTGTCTCTGAGCCGTTGGATACGCTCCTTACGCGCCGAGCACCGCTGGAACGGACTGGACGAACGGGTCGAGGACGACGGAACAACGAATCCAAAACGGGACGCCCGTTCGATATCCTCACCGGGAGAGAGAGAGAAAAAACAACAACCAAAAAAAAAAATAACCCGCCCGTGTCCCAATGTGCTTGCGCGTCCACAATCCCGAGCGTCGGCGATGTCGCAGGAGAAACGGGCAGCTTCCCGGCGTCGTATCCACGGCTGCGTCCCCTTACATCCCTTTATGGCACAAGGCGTCCGTCTGTGCGGGGGGCTACATCACGTCCCAGAAAGCAGCCCCCTCGCCTCTCACACACGCACGCAAAAAAAACCAAAAAAATATCCAGAAAGAAATGTTTAATAACAAATGAAATATTATAAGAAGAGCTCCGTGAGGGGTTGGGGAGGAATGGAAGTTGCTCGGGTCTCCGCGAAGCAATTGTGCGCACCGGCTGCGAGTGAACGGGAATGGAGACGGAGGGTTTTGGAGAGGCTGTGGAAGGTGAAGGGGGGGGGGGATTCGGATGTGGGTTGCCGCTCTCGCCGTATACTCGGGCTCCACCTAGCAGCAAACACTAGATAACATGGCACAGACCACAGCCTCTCCTACCTACAGTATATCTTTCGCCTGAGGCTGGCAAGGAGACCTATGTTATATTACATTCTGTCTGTGCGCCTGCTACTGCAATATTTATGCCATATCCACTGCCTCTCCCCTCGAAAAAATTCAATACACTTGAAAATGCAGCTGGTATAGGAACTGTCCGTCAATAGTTCAATCAGAGAAATGTGGACTGGACATTTAAGTTGATGACAAAATTCCAAAAAAAAAAATAAAAATCATGTTTGAGGCGTGGCACATGAGATTACGCATGCGTAATGAGGAATGTCAGCAGATGTTTTCTTCTTGGAAAACTCCATGCATACACGGGATATGTTGTCATATGCTGTGAAGAGTTCATGGTCCTTTTTTTTTTGTTTTGCTGGAAGCCTGTTATTGATCAACGCCCATAAATCTGCCGGAGGCTGTTGAAGCTCGAGCTTTCTATCCTACTATTTCATTTGTTCCTTTGGCTGTGTTTTCCTGCTGGGTGCAGCAGAAAGGGGAAAGTGAAGGGGAATAAAAATGGCTTCGGAAGACCGGACCCCCAAAATTTGGCAGATACATATTCAGCCGCGTTTAAGAACCTTTGAACTCTGAAGCACTGATGACGTTTGACAGCTCCACCATCTGCAGAAGGCTTACAGCTGGAACCAGCCTGCACCCAACCTCTCAATCATCCTATAGCCAATTAATCACTTTAATAACCTAATTACAATCAAACAATAACAAGTAATCATCCAATCACTCATACAGTGCTCGGCTAATGACTCCACGCGCTCGCAGACCTGTTAAAGCAGGCTTTTGCACTTGTTTCCTGTCTGTGAAACACCTTGAACTGGAGAACGCTCCGGTGAAAAATAACCGGCTGCCTGCGTTTGAAAAGATGCAGCGTTATCTCTCCCTGGCACCGCTTTCCATGCATCCCCGATGCAAATGGATTTCTCCAGGTAGAGCACTGACCAAAGCCGTCTGCCATTACACTCGCACAAGCCAAGTAGCTTCAAAGCAATGCTTTAAGTGCCACACAACACAGTGCTGCCATCTCAGCTATATAAAATATACAAGCAGGACAAAATAACGGTCTCCATCTTATCCTGAATACTACACCAATGTTGGGGTGCAAATTCAAATCAGATCCTTTATATCTTCAGAATAACTGACTCTTCGTGATTAAAGTGCAAACTGCTTTGCACATCCTCCACGAAAAATGGAAAACACTTTCAAAAGCATGGAAATGAGTGGCAAGTTATACCCCACTACGCCTAGTGTTATCGCAGACAAAGACAGAGAAATCACAAAAATGACAGAGGACATCATTAAAGTTTCTCTTTGAAAATTAAAATAGAAGGTGAACGAAACTTAAAAATCTGGAATATAAGTCAAAATTCATTGTATTTCTATTCAGTGCTTGTCATTATTAGGAACTCTTATTTTTAAGCTGTAAAACCGAAAAAAAATGCTCTGATCAGACAAGACTTTAATGGCAATAATAGCTACCTGTGAGATATCAGACGGGCCAGATTTTATGCAAATAAAATATACCCATCAGCAACTTAAAAAATACCTTTTATTGTATTATCATCTGTCTCCCATTTAAAGTAAGTGGATCGGCACTAGGATTTGTTCCTTACTTCTTGCAGGAAGAGATTTCTTTATGCTAATTCTAAAGTAACTGTCCTCAAGACAGAGATGACTTTACTGCTGTCAGATAAAAATAACTTTCATTTCCCACCAAGTGTCCTTCCAGGAATTGTAAAATTACATTCGTTTTAATATGCCTCTTCTAAACAGCGAAATTATAATGGGTTCAGGTTTTTGAGGTGAAGTGTTTTTACCTAATAAAATCAACACCCACACATGTTTGCTCAACATGACACAAACAACTGCAAAATTAATATCTTCAATGGAAATTCAACCGTATTGAGACTTACTTCATTACTATAATCTAAATCGGGAAATAGAAAAATGTCTGCTCTAAAGCTGCTTCATAATCTGTTTTTGTAATTTAAAAATTGATCACACAGAGATGAAAGAGCGGAGAATGAATCTCTAACGCTGCAGTTCCTCATTTTATGGAGCATCTTTAAGCTCGTTGTCTTGGTTTAAGACCCACAGCCGCATTGGTTCACTTTCACCGCTCATATCAGTGTAAATTGCAGGTACAACAGGCGGTTGTTTCTGTGAAAACCTTCCTACACTAAATCACCCGACAATATATGACAAAGTAAGCAATTAGTTTGCTGCAAAAGAAAATTGTCCCTCAACAGCTGGTGGAAACTAAAAACAGAAGAGGAAAAAAAGTGACTGCTGGACCACTATTTGTCTGCATGGACACATCAGAAACATGACCCCGTATAATTATTAATGTTGTCTCATATCTGCTGAATGGATGTTTTCCACATCAAGAAAATAAAATATATCAGAAAACTGATACTATTGGTTTTTAGCCTGTTTTTGCTGCTCACGAACAGCTGAAAAAGAGTCCGGGTTTTAAATTCCATTAAGAATCACAGTAGCACCAGCAAAGGTCTTGGGTAAAACATAACCATTAGATATAACATACTGATTACTATAATTGAATCATTATACTTAAACACAGCAGCATGTTGCATGAATTTTTCCTAAACACATTCAAAGGTGGCACACTGATACCAAAATGGGGTTTTCTGGAAACTGAGATAAACAAGGATAAAGCTTTATACAACGAGCTGCAAATATCTTGTTTGTCAATGTTTATCTTTGTAATTATGTGTAAGTACATCACGAGTCAAACATCCTGAATTGTTAATGGATAAAAACATGCAGAAAGAGAGTGGGGAAACACAGCAAAGTAGTTTGTATAAGGACAGGAAGCTCATTTCAATGTCTATTTGCCCGTAAACACCAACATTTCACTTCCGTGGCATCTAATCGTGTGTGCAACATGCTAATGGTAAATTTCCAGCTGCCAACAATGGATTTACTAAATACAGAGTTAAGCACCTGAGACACAGTCATAATTGAACGCCATAAAGTGATGCACGACACTATAAAACCTCTGTACAGCCACTCACCAGGCTGTTGTAAGAAACTCCTGCCAAATATAAAGCTGTTCAGGAAAATTAAGGCTTATGGGGACAGTTGTTGTGCAAAGTGAATCCAATAATGCCGAAGCCATTTTCCCTGTTTATCCATGCTAGCAAGCCTAGGAATTATCATCTCCACAGTGCTGACACTTACATATGCAGCAGTGCTTATTGCTTAATGTGCTTAGACAACTAGACACTCGGCTACCTCGGCTGTTTGCAAGGAAATGTGCGTGTGCACTTAGTTTAAGAAAGCGCAGCAGCACAGAGAGGTGTTGACGATATTAGGACTGAACCTACAAAAAGGAGAAGAGTGTTAATTACCTTATGTTATGAAGCTTTGCACACAGGCCACGCTGTTAAAATGTGGGACATGTTGGACTAACTGAACCAATAACACGTTTCTCCGAATTAACCAACAACGTGTGTGATTAATAATTCCAATGACACACGGTATGAGCACATTCACACGTATGACATGAGTTCAGTGGCGTTTAAATACATTTTTGCTGTTACTGTCTCGCACCATTATGATTATTGATTTGTTAGATTTTGACTTAGTTAAAAGACTTAACATATAAAGAATACTTTTTTTGTCTTACAAATTAAAACATTGCTGAGTTCAAAGCACTCAACAGCAATAACTCTTCTGGTATGGCCGGTAGCTTATGTTGGCCAAACTTTAGCTAAAAAAATAATATTTCTGGGTCATTTTGCTGACTTGATGACTCTGAGTTGTTAAAAGTACAGCTACTAAGGAAAGGTTATGAAAATACTATCATAGTTAACAAACAACGACCTGCCTATCCAGATCCAAATAAATGACATGATGAAGAAAAGCTGCAACAGTATCGGACGCCCAAAGTTGTTCCTTTTTCAAAAATAACAAAGCTGCAGCTGTTCCAACGATTATGATATTATTAACGGTTTTGATAATAGTTTTGTGAAGTAAGTCACCAGTTTTTTAAACAGATAGCCATAACCTAAATGCAACAGCTTCCATGGCAAACAGTGCAAGTGTGCAATTTTTAGTATAATATTTTCTCTATGGTTAAAGCTGAAGTTTTACCTCAGTCCATTTTCAAACGTGATTTTATTTTGTGTAGTTTACTTTTTAGTACTGAAACTATTTTGAAGCTATATCAGTGTGTTGAATACATATGTGCTACCCACAGTCAGTGGGCATGATATACCTGCCCACGTCCAGTATTACATCAGCTGATAGAAACTTTACTGAGGAACACCTACAGTCCTTTCACCCACTGCAGCCTAATTCTGCAACGTGAAAACCTCTGTCACCAAAATTCACGCAATACAAGTATTTAAAACACCAGAAAATCTCAAATTTTATTGATAATGTAGGTGAAAAGTGTCAGTTGGCTTCCAATTGTGATATTTACAGGTGACAGCAGCCTGTACTGTCACGGTTAACGTTGTACTGTGCAGTACAACAGGCCGGCCGTGACTGTTTGTGTATCCCACAGCATGACTGTGTGGGAGACAATTTTAGTCTGGTTTTTCTTTTTTTAATGCTAAAGGCGTCTTTTTTTGAACCCCATCAGTGATGAGTTGGAGTCAGGACGTACAGACTAAAACTTATTGAATAAAAAATCATTAATTTCCTTATCAGAATATCTGACACTATCTACTTGAGACTATGTGTGTTCTTCTAAAAGGGGGTAAAATGATTTTGACACAAACCTATAAAAAAAAAATATATATATATACTGGAATTAAACGTTGGCTCGGTGGCTCCCACTTTTGTGTGTGTGTGTGTGTCTGCAGTGAGTGTGTAGGAGCGAGGCTACATACACACACCTACCATCGCGTAGGCAAAGCTCGTGTGTGTTCCTGTGTGCATGGAAAAAGTTACAGCAATAATTTAGGAGCTCTTCATCCGCTGTTGGGTGTGTTTGAAAGTTTCCAGTGCATTTATTATTAGTTTTTTAAAGACTTAGCAGCATTGTTAGCGTAGCTGAGCTTTACTTTAATTTAGATGCTGTTAATAGCCTCCTGCTGGATTCTTAAAAACAAATGCTGGTGTCACAGTAAGACTTAGTTCAGCTAATCCTGCAAAAACTAAAAAGGAAAAATTTGAAAGGTTGTCTGTGTTTGCCTATGTGCGTTTCCATGCATTTGTTAACAATATGTTCTATTAATAATCATTCATATGTCTCCAGCGTATCTCTGTGTCGCTCGAGATTTGGGTTTGACCTTTACTGTGTTTAAGCCCCCACATGATGGAAAGAAAATCGTTGAGGGAAAAAGGAAAGAAACAACACACAGCGGCATACATACAGCACCGAAACACCACAAAAGAAGAGAGTGGCGCTTTGTGCTGAAAAGAGACGTCTCCAGCCCACATTTCGCTGTTTGAGAACAGTTCCTGCTTCTCGCACTCGGTGCAAATGTGCACACTTGTTAAAAAGTTTAGTTTATTATAAGAGTGCTACTACTGCTATTTATGCTATTTAAAGCTCTACATAAATTTCGCAGAACAGACAGAGATTGATATGATTTCCATTTCCTATTTTTTCCTCATCAGTTGAAGAGATTTCTCCTTTCTTTTTTTATGAAGTCCCTGAAAAGCAAAACACATAGTGTTACACAATGTTTCTGTGTTCCTGATATTGAGAGAGTATTTTGTTAAATGCCTAAAATATATTTCTGTACTTAACAGAAGTTTGGGAGAATTTCAATTTTATTACCCAACATACAATTAATCATTAAATAGTAGACTCACACTATTTCTGAGTTTGTTTTTGTGCTTAAAAAAGTCATTTATGGCTGACAGAGACTACACATATTGTCAGACTCGTCTGTTCTGGTTGATTTATAGCCCAACAACAGCTTTTTACTTCTGGCGATTGTAGTTAAGTTTCAAAAATCATAAGCTTTTGTTTGTCACAGACCTTATTTGCTTCAATAATCCAAATGCAAATGGTAAACAAATTCCCAGAGTTTTTGATGAGGCAACTAGAAGAAAATTTCTTTCTAAAAGCTTTTAAGCAAAACTTTTCCTTCTAATCAATAAGAGAACGACAAATCCTGTACGTATATGAAAAGGTGCGACAGGCTTTGACACTGCTGAGTCCGGGCTTGGATTGATTTTAAGTCTCATGCTACGTAATTATAAAAGGAAAAGCTAATCTTACAGTACAACAGCCCCAACATGAGAATAACCTCTAATCCAACTATTGGAAAGAAAGGAAATAAGTCCACTTTATAAAAATGCTCACTTACTAACTAATGTACACATACTTAGCCTCTGCTAAATGGTGTAATGATAAATTAAGTATCAATAGCTCTTAAAAACTCCTAAAAATAAATATTTTTTGACTTTCAATGATAATTTAATTATAATTATGATAAGCTACCACCCCAGAATCAAACAAACAGCCAAAGTCAGTTACTTGTCTTAACTAATGTTGCTTTGCTTGTGAAACGGAGCATTTAGCAGTTATTGTTAAATCAAATGTTATTTTATTGCCGAATTGCCAACTCGTACATTTGCTTCAGGTAAGTTTAAACAGCTAGACATCCCTATTTCCCGCGTCAAACTAAAATAAAAAGGGAGTAAATACTAGATTTAAAGTGACTAGTCTTCTTCTTTTGTCTGTGTTGAAATGAGTGTTGAAATACTGACCACAAGTGGCCAAAACGCATTTAACCATAACCACGGCTGAATGTTAACGTATATTGTGTCAACCATGTCCAGAAATATAATAGCTAATTAAAGGCTAACAGTGTAGCTGGTGTGAAGAAACATTAAAGCCCATTCAATTACCTCCAGACATTATCTGCTGATGAGACGTAGTCAACAAATGGCATGTACTGTCCACTATCAGCCCAATGAAATGTAGGACACTGACATTCTGTCCCTGGCAAAGTCGGATCTGTTGCACCGTTTTAAATGCACACTGTTAATTATAAATTAAAACAAAAAAATGCAGATGATTAGCTGATCAAAAGCTTTATATTATAATTAGTATAATCTTAATCTCTCTGCCAGAACAAAAAACAAACAGGTATGACAGCGTTCTGGTGCACGGCTGCATTAATTCCTCGTGTCCTGATAAACTCTCCATTTATCTGCCTGTCGAAAAATGCTGAATGTCAGTGTACAGCTGGTCATGTGTATCGCTACATGGAAGATCAGTCAACAACCAGCATCTTGACAAGATACAATTCCTTTCCACCCTGTCACACAGATAGGCTGGCAGTCACTTCCTCAGTAATTAAAAGCATTTCCACAAACAACACTTCATTATTTATCTTCATGACAGGCGTCTTTGTGGCGCTCCCTCTTTCAAGTTTGGTGTGAACGTGTCGATGGAGACAGTTGGAGATGTGGACCAGAAGTTTTATCAAGTTACTGTAACTACAGTGTGGCTCAAAACAAATATTCAAATGCCTGAAGACACAAACTTTCTTTATAATGAGGCCAATAGAAAAACAACTTAATACTAAAATATATTGGAAGCTACGAAGAAGATATTGAGAGTCTGAAAGATGTCTACTACATTTTTTTTGGTTAACCTACCATCTTTGATCTTTGCAACACTTTCATATAATAAAAATCTGACCAAATGAACATTTGCACCAATATTTGGCTGCACTTTGTGTTCACTGATAATTAGCAGTCAAAATTATTGTAGCCTAGTTTCACTTTTGCTTTTCAAACATATGGAAGCAGCAAACAATATGGCCTTGCTTAATTTTACTTGTTGCAAGAATATGTTTGATGTAAGGATACGGGGATGTACATGAATTAGTCGCTCTTTATCAAAGTTGCTGTCAAATGACTTAATGTAGAAACGAAAATAAATTTGGTATTTACAAAATTAAAAATATTCAGCTAGTCATTGAGTACATGCATGCCAAAGTTTTGATTGTTTTTTATCCAGCTGGCCTGTATTTTCATTGCTGAATGGAAGCGTCTGACCAGGGCATGTATTATAACATGAGTAGGTGGAATGAAATGACCTGCAGTGTTTTTCTAAGTTTGGGTTGCAATTTATTCCTGAGACAGACAGACAGATGCTGTGGCTCTGGGACTATGAATTTGATCATCAGCATATTCTGTAATGCGGATGATTAGGTGGGAGGCACAAACTGGTGCTAGTGAATGTCGTGTGAATTAGTCACCGAATTACTGCAGTGACCAGTGCTTGCATTCAACGAATTAGTGAACATTTCACTTATCCTCCATTCCAGCCTCATCAAACTGCTGCTCGCCTCACCTGCAATGACTCACAGTGGATTCAAAAGCTCTTGACTTTGTGGGACGAAATGAAACCGATAGAGGTCCACGCTGTTAAGTATTGGCTTTAGGGCCCTAATTTCAGCTATCGGATATACCCGGGTCAGATTTTGTGGGGACAGGGGTCGGTTAACTGCTCTCAGAGCTCTTCTGTGTGAAGCAGGTTGTAATTTCCTCTGAGTACAATGTTACAGAAACTTAAAAAAAGGATGGTGGGGGCAACAAATTGTCTGTAATAAGCTGCCATGCCAGGTTAGCAATCAACGACCTGTAGAAAGCAATCGCACAGCTGCCACACACAGTGATGGCATCTGACTTCAATTACACGCATTCACAGCGCACCTCTGCAGCGAACGTCTGCAATTCGGGCATTTATGTCGAAAATTGGGCTCTCTCCTCTCATGTTTTTAGCAGTGTTGTTTTTATCGTTAGTCACCATGACGTGCACGGATTGGAAGAGGGGACTGATCTCGAGGAGAGGATACTTCTTACTTTGGGAGCGATTTATCGAACAAAGCCAGGCCCTATCGTTACGAATTACATAAGACAGCACGGTCTCGTGGCTAATTGCTAGGAAAATATCGACATTACAGTTCAGTAATGGTCAAAAAATGTGAACAGTTATTTGGATTTGTCACATTTCCAACAGGAACAGACCTATTGGTTAGTGATGTGACTTTTGCTCAGGTCAAAGCCGTATTATTTCTACATCTCCTTAACCTTTAGCGGTCCTGTTTTTGTCATTTACTATGATTGACCCAACGTGCGGCCCCGCGGCCGTACTATTGTCAACTGCAAAGATTGCCTCGGTAAAGCCAAGAAACTACTGCTTCTTAGTGAGTTATTTTATTTCCTTTGGTTATCCCTGTCGAAAAATAACATTATGATGTCAGAGTCCTTCTGTGAGCCTTTGTACATCTTTTGGGATATTATAATTTGCAAGGCTATTTCATTGTTGATGGATTTACTGGCAATAAATCAAAGCCGACTGACAATGCCAGCTTTTACTCTGCCAATATGGTTCAGTCATTGAATTCGTGATTCCTTCAGGGCATTTTCTTTATTACACCATATGACTTCATACACCTAGCTGGTATCCAATAAAACACGGTATCTGAGAGTGAGTTCCTTTAAAGTAAAATGTGTGGGGTTTTAGTGCAGCGGTGTCATTTTTATAGCAGAAATGGTTGACATTTTATTGCTAAATCATTGTGACCTTGAATAATCACTCCCACGATTAATCTCCACACTAAATTGCAATCAAGCAGTGTCAGCTAAGGTGTGTGAATGTGACTGGCATAAAGGATTTTCTATCAGTCTTCTATGTAAAGACAATTCACACAGCAGACATTTTGACCTGTCAGACACGAGTGTTTCTAATGGCATTAATCATATTAGCATTTCATTTAGATGCACTATATTCCCCAGTATCTTCCTCTGCTAATGTTATTAGTTACACCTGTAGTTATGGGAAACATCTCATGCTGGCCCCAGTACAACCAACATAACAAGCCATAATCATCACCTCATCATGCACAATATTTAATAATAATCCACCTTATGTCCCTGCAAGCAGAACATTCATTAAATGAATTGGTCCACTTAAAAGGGGTAAAAGACATAAACTAATAATATGAAATGATGCCACTGTCGAACAAGTAGAGAAAAAAAAAACACTCAGCATTTTAAATCATTTACCACAGATTCGGTGCTTCGTGTTACCAAGCGAACTCAAACAATGGCTGCTGCTGAAGGCCCGTGATGGGCAGGTACAAAAATACAAAACGCTGAAGCTGCCTAGTGCTGAGCTGAGATGTTTCTTTTTTTCTTCCCGTCTTTCTTGTTTCAATCTCTTGTCTTTTTCGGTCTTTGGCTGAGTCAGACCTCCCACATAAAAGTGGCTTATTGTCAAAGTAAGAGAGGAGTTATGGGGTGGATAAGAGGGAGGTAGAAGTAAAGATATAAATGGTGAAGGGATTTAGTCAGTATCAGCTCGCTGAAAGCAGCTTGTATCCTCCTCCTTGTTGTTGAAATGAGGTCTTACTGAGCAGGGGCGGCTAAAGCACGCACCTTCTTTCCTCACGTGCAAGTACAAATACTTGTTTAAAAGTCGAAGCGCTGATTCAACTCCTTTACTCCAGTGAAAGTACATTTCTACTCGGTGCTTTTGTGCAAAACTCACTTCAACTCGCGTCATATTGATCTAATTTGGGCATTAATAAACCATCTGACTTTAAGTAATATTAAAAACAATATAATGACAATAATGGACATAAACTTCAGTCCAACTTGTCAGTGTCTGCACCTCTAACACCCAACCTGGGAATGCTCTTATGTTCATAGCGTCTGTAAATATGACGATCCATATCTTCTCCTGTACATATTTTCTAGAATTAACTTATAACCTATATACTGCACTTGCTGCTTATTGCACTTCTGTTTAGACATAAACTGCCTTTCGTTGCCTTGTACTTGTACGTGTGTAATGACAATAAAGTTGAATCTAATCTAATCTCTATCTTTTTGTCAGTAAAGTGTTTAGGAGGTTTCATTATACATTTAAAAAGGTTATTTGGATTTACACCAATATCTGGATATTTTATAGGCATAAAATATTTCATATTAAATGCACTGAGGTCACACGCCAGGCTTGAACATCTAAGGAGTAGAAAGTATTGATATTTGTGTAAAAATGTAGGAAGTAAAATTAAAAACTTGTTGGACAAATAAATACCCAGGTAAAGTATGAATATCTTAAAATTCTACTTGAGAGCAGTGCTGAAGTATTTGTACTTTGTTACTGAGGGACTTCAAGGTCCTCGTTCATGAAAGCAGCAGTACTGAGGCCAAAGGGCAGATGGCGATCAACAGCCTGGTAGCATCCGCCTGAAACAACAAAGACATTTTCCTACGGTTTTCCTACAGTCACAGGAAAAACAATGCAAATATAATAGACGTATTCTGTGCAGTTAGATCTGAATCACGAGTTAACAGGCAGCAGCTTCTACACCATTTGGCATTTTATACATTTCATTCCAAGTAACAGCTCGTACCAAATTTGATAAGTGTGCTGTATTGACGCTTGGAATCGTGCATAATCATATAAACAGGACAGAGACGCAGAAATCTGCTGCATCCTTTTTCAAAGTGCTTCCTGGGCCTACTGGCTTCCAGTACCACTAATCAAAATCAACCTACACATATTTTTGTGCACTATTAACCACATACATTTAGCTTGTCCATGTGTCATTCTTATAGTCATTCCTTTTTTAAATGCCAGACTGGGAAAGCGTATTGCTGAATATTACCATGTTTAGCATTTAAATTTGTCTCTTTATTTATCACTCTCTATTACCTGCATGCTCAGGTCCTACAGACTGCATTACCAACTGTGTAAAGTGGACTCGAGACCATCAGGAGCCCGATAACTCAAAGATTCATGTGTCAGCTGCTATTATGAAAAATGATTACTTGTAAATTGAAATGAAGATAGTGGAAGTACACAAAATTAATATTTAAGTATAAATGCGAGCATTCGGTAGCAACTGTGAAATAAATGCAGTGGCATAAAGATGCAATGTTTTCCTCTTAACCAGCAAAGGGTCGCGGGGTACCACCCTGCCGGGTCCCACAGATTGTACTAAAGTACAGTACCTCAGTAAATGTTCTTAGTTACCACCTCTATTTAAACTTGGTAAGAACTTCTTTATTATTGTGGCACAAACTCTTTGGGCAAATTCATATAGAATTAAGTCATTAAAAGACCAAAAGACTTACTCATTTTGCTCATTAAGCACAAAAAGACAGAGAAAGAGAGAAAAAGCTAACACCTCTCAAAGTGGTAGGGAGTCAAAAGGACTGATGATGAAAATATGACGCAGAAATAAATTGCCATTCTGAATAATATGTCTTTACAATGAAATTTGAAAAAGTACTGTACTGCTTTAATGCTTCACTGGAATTGTGTAGCAGTTACATCAAGGCAGAAAATGTGCTCGACAGAACTGCTCATTATAATTTAACTATGACTAATTAGAGTTAAAAAATTAAAAACATCAGTCGTGTATGTGACATTTCATACACTGAACAAACACTGGTTGCACTTTGGAGCTTGATACTTTGGCCTCCTATAATCTAGATATAGTTATTTCATATACCAAGCTATTACCTGGTTACTACATTAGTAAATAACTGTGATATTACTTTATTTTTAATACTAATATAGTGTTCTTACAGACACTCTATAAACGCATTTTAATGTACAGTTATGACTTCAAAATATTTTAAATAACTGTCTAACTGTGCCACCCTATTTGGAGGCGGTGCCCACCCCATTTACACTTTTCTAGATCCGGCCCTGGCTTTTTACTGGGGACTTGAATGCAACAGCAAACTTGTCTTTTATTTTATTATATATATATATATATTTTTTTGCCACATTGGGCTGAACTGCATTATTGTTGGACGCTAACTTGACGTGTCCGGCCTGCGTGTCGGGGGCAGCCAGCAAGCGGCGCTTCATCCCAGCTCAGCTCCGGCTGGAAATGTCCACAGAGGATCGAGTTACGCGACGCCCCGTGTTTAAGCCCCGGTGTGTGTGTGCGCCGTTAGCCGCAGGACGGCAGAGGGGAGGCTCGGAGGCTGGACGCCGGGACACCGTAGGCTCCACGCTCATGTAAGTGACGCTTCCCCGACAAGTTTCTCTGCTCGGGAAAGCGACGGAAGCTTTCGGACTTTAAAAAAAAGAACAACTTGGGCTTATTTCTGTCTTTCTTTCTTTCGGCCTCGGTTCGATCACAGGAAACTCGCTCGTGCCTGTTGTTGTCGCTTCGGCGCGTGCACGACGCGACAAAGAGCCGATTTGCGTCGAAGCGCCGAAGCGTCTCCGTCCAACTTAAACCGCGATTTTTAGAGTTTTTTTTTTTTTTTTTTACCGGCCCGGAACAGCCAAAGTGTCGAAGTTCCAGCACCAGGTCCTCGTCTGGTGAAGCCTGTTGCTCTCTCGGAAGAGATGGGGAGGAGGAGGAGGAGGAGGAGAGAAAAGCGGATTGTCCCGGGAGCTCCGGCGACTCTTCGTCAAAATACCGCTAATGAGCTGCCGCCTGTTGCCGCTTGTTGCCGCGAAGCCTTTTTACGTTTTTAACTAAAGTAGAAAAGAAAAGTTAGTAGGTAAAAATCAGCAGCCGACTGATGTGCGTGTTGTGTGGGGGGAGAAAGGATGACAGCCCTGCTATTATTAGCCGTTAGTGGTCACGACGAAGCTGACGCATCGCCCGCTTTAACGGCTCTTAACGGTAAAGTGTGTGAAAAGCTGGAGCTGCCATGTTGTAAAGTTCACTGCGCGTCCTCCACCGAGGAACCACGACGTCCTGGATCCGTTTCAGAAACGGAACTGGTCCAGTGCACCACCGTCCCTGAACGCAACCCCCATCTGTGGTGTCCTCACCCCCTTTTTATAGGGAGTAAATATACTTTTATTCCACTACAGTATTTTTATACATACCTGGAGAGTATTTGTACTTTTTGAGCTTTTATGTAAGGTGGAACTTTTAAGTAAACACCAAATTTCAACTTGCTTTCAATGGCTTTAGCAGACGGTGTAAATTACGACGAAACTGTCCTCAGATTTCCCCATTTTAAAATGTTTCTCTGCTTCTAGCGTAGAAACTCCTCCAGATGACATCACCCGGGGGAGGTTTTCATCGTTAGGAGGTCAGGTGATGTCATCTAGAGGAGCTGTGGAAAAGCAACTCACTATGATTACAACCTCTATAGCGTGAGCAGGCGAACTCAAGGTTCCTCTGATTAAAGTCATCTGGAGGCATTTTTCAGCTAGATCTATTCAAATATAATTGAATTGGACGTTTGATGACCTTTAATCCCGTGTACTACTCAAACTAGAACCAAAAGAAGCAAGTTCAATATGACAGGACTTGTAAAAGAGCATTTCATTGCCGTTGCATTAATACTTTTACTTTACTTGTCACATCTATACCAGTATGTAACCATAAAAGCCAGATTACTGCAAAAATTATACATAAGTCTGTAGGGTAAAGAGCAGTGGGTACTCTAGGATGTATTATGGACCAAACGCATGAAGGAATATTATAGAAAGGCTGATTTATGAAAGCATAAATATGTAAGCATATACTTCTCTAGTGCTGCGAGAAGTCGTAGGGTCGTACAGTTAATTAAATGTTTTTCAGTAGCATTATTACAATGATAGAGATAATCAGCTTCATGCAGCACTACTATATGTCCTGCAGTTAGTTATTAGTACAGGAAATGAAGTTTAATTTTACAAGCAAAGGATAAAAATATTTCTCAGGTCAAGGCAATTAAATGACAAAGCTAGTGCGTATTGTGTTTAGAAAGCTCATTAGTCAGTCGGAAAGTTATGAACATACAGTAGATAAAGCATATAAGATGAGCATAAACAAACCAGCGCTGTGGTGATCCTGTCGCCACATTCACTGTAGCTATTCTCAGACTCTATATAGGAGCTTTTAATTATCTTACCAATCTCCTTTAATCGTGTCTCCCTGAGTCATGTCATGCCTGTAACAAAGCCACTTCTAAAATCAAGTATGACGTTCCCGAGATGGGAGCTGGCAGCCATCACACCCTTAATAAAAGCATTAGTCAAATAAAAAAGGCATAACCACGTCCATATCTTATTCAGCTTTAACAGCCTGATGAAGGCAGCGAGATTCTTCGTGACAGAGGCTTTGTTTACGCAGCACGAAGTGATCTCTCCCTCCTTTGTTCTGATTTAAACAGTCTGTGACAAATACAACTGTCACATGTATTCTGGTGGCAAAATGTTCATTAGAAAACTGCTGTGGTTAGAGTTACAACGGGTCATAAAAGTAATATTTCTCTTGTGCAATGGAGCACACAGCAAATAAAACAGAGTTTAAGGGGGGAAAAAATGATCAAAATTGCTTCAACTGGAGGCAGAAATCATGATGCGAGCAGGGTGTTACACTAGTTTCAAAGTAACTGATAAGATTCCTTGCCTTCGCAAGATTAATAATCATCAAAATGTTATTTCAGAAGGAAACGTGGCTATATTTATCTGATGGGAATGCAGTGGATATTCATATTTACTGCAGATAAGTCATGCATATTGCACAGCTACTGCCAAAGTGCACTGAATGAAACCCCTTAGGAATGTAAATTGCCAGGTGTTAATCCATCAATAAGAGCATTAGTCAAATATAAGGGAACTAACAACCTACAGTGGATGTGTTCTCAAACAGCCCGCACATAAAGGCACCACCGAGCCGGGGACTCACAGTAAATAGCCTGCAGTTCTTCAACACAATGGCTACTCTGTGATGTGATGGTGAAACATTCCTGGGAGATAAATATGGCTCTGACAGAAGGGAAATAAATCCATTTTCCCTTTCATGTTGACCTTTCGAGCAGAGAATGTTTAAGACGCCGAGTTCAGAGGAGAATAAACCTTTCATGGTCTTTCTTCCCCTTTGTATACAGTATATGTGAAAGTTAAAAAAAAAACATATCTGCTTTCATTGTTAAGAAGAAATACACAACACATTGTGTTTTACTTTGCAGGCCTTGAAAAGGGAGTGTGAAATTGTTTTTAATGGGCAGAAGTCACATTCAGCTGGAGTTACAGAAATGATCGAAACAATGGGTAAGTCTGCATTTTTATCGCTTAACTGTGGACAGACACACCTGAACGAGTCAGTCTAACTACTTTTAATGATGATAATGGGGGTTTTTACATCACTCACAATCAATGTGTTCATCCCTCGCGTTTTTTCCCCACAAAGGGCCCAGCTTAAACGAATAGAATTTTGACTCAGTTGGGGGTCCATCTTTGCTGGCTTTGCATCCCACATTTGGCTCCTGCTGTGAGTTTTCGCTACCAGCGTTAAGAGGCTCTGGAATCAGCTTTAGGCTTATGGACTGGCAGTGTTGCCACATCTGATAATGTTGCCTTATATTTCACAGTTTGTTTGTGCAACTGTCAGGCATGTGTTCCAAATTGGTGCTGCCAGCTTCTTTATTTAAAGCGACAGTCTCTGGTCACTCTCACGGTGACTGACAGTTACTGTACAGGTCGGGGCAATGAGGCCATCTACCAGCTGTGGTATCCTATTATCTAGAGCTAAACCAATTCATCCCACATTTTACCTCCTCTTTAAATCGTATTTTAAAGCACAAATTGATTAGATGTAATGTAACACAAACGTGACCTTGGAACACACATGAATGCAACCATACAAACACACACACGTACTCGTGGTGGGAGGCTTCATTATGCAGATTGAGGTGAAATCAAAGAAAACGACGGGTTCTTGCAGGACCAGCAACGAGCAACACAAACAAACGCATATGCTCAAGTGTTATTGACCTTTTTACAACCTTTTTTCAAACAACAAAGGTGTAAAAGAGCTTTTTGTCCAGATGACGTTGACCTGACCCGTCCTCACTAACAAACCACTCTGCAGTGGAGTTGCTGTGGGGCTTATGCAGGGTCCAGTAAGCAACCAGTCGAGGGTCTGGTTCCATTTATCTTTTCTTCTTGATACATACTCTATCCTTCTCTGCAACCCACCATTGACCCTAAAGGCAAAAAAAGGGAAACGCTTCTATTTTGAAAACAAACCATATGTTTGAAATTTACTTTTTTCCTTGCACAACCTGATGCTGTGCGATTTCAATATAGTAAGGTCTGTTGAGCATAACTCAGCTGTGACTAAGCCGATTCATCCTTCCACTGTGATTCATTTACATGTCATAAAGAGAAAAGTTAGGCATTTGCAAAATTGTTATGGATAAATGTATGTTTTTATAAAAGCCTATCATACCAAGTAAAATGAAATAACAGAGTTTAAATGAATAAATAAGGTCACGTCCAGACGCCCTTACCTGTCTCACTATCTCTGCCCATGTACTGATAAGGCTTCTGCCCTCATCAGCTCTCTCCACCTCTATCTCTCCCTCTCCTCCTTCTCCCTGCACCCACTCCTTCACTCCGGCCGGCTCTGTCACTGAAAAATGCGATGGCTTGCAGATACACAGCGTGCCTTGCAGGCGGTGGAGCGTCTCCAGGCCAAACTGAAGGAGAGGGGGGAGGTGCCTACTGAGGAGAAACTCAGCCTGCTCAAATCAGTGCTGCAGAGCCCCCTCTTCCACCAGATCCTGGCCCTGCAGAAGTCCGTCCAGCAACTCAGAGACCAGGTAAACCCTAAAGTATTTTACGGGATCTACTTTTGTTGAACACATCAGAGTTAATTATTTATTATCATTCACATTATTTTAGATAAGGAGGGGCTGAGACAGGAAAAGGGGAAGTGTAACTTCTCATCATCACCATCTATTCATTTACTCAGAAAGTGTGACTGCACCAATTTTCAACTTGTATCCTATGGCTTCAGTTTAGGAAATACATGTGTTTTAATGTTTCTACACTTGTCTGCCTTCCCTATGTTTAAAGAAGTGTGTTTATGCTTCTATCTGGATAACTCCTCCAGATGTTTTTCATCATCAGGCCTTCAGGTGATGTCATCCACAGGAGTTCTGAGCACCAGGTTAAACAACACCACACTCTACATGTTATGAGGAATGAGATGACATCACCTCAACTGACACACTCCTCCAGGTGATGTCACCTGGAGGCATTTTCTATGTAGAAGCATAGAAGTATTTAAATAGAGGGAAAGCAGAAAAGCATTTTATGGCATCTATTCCCCAATCTAGAGCCATAGGAAACAAGTTGAAAGTGAAATGTCTCGTATCAATCATGGACAACACTGACTACACATTCATGTACACTTTCTATTATTACATTTCAGCATTGTGGGTCATGATGCGAGCGTTTGCGATAGTCTCATCACAATGTCAAGAAAGGCAAATTAACTTATAATTAACTAATATATGATGTCACAGCTTTTCTTATAAATATCTAGATGTCAGTCATGGACATTTAGATTTGTAAGTGTATCGATAGTGGCTCTCAAAGCCATGCCCAATTCCGTGTTGTTGTTTTTTGCAGCGTCTTTCTTAATGCTGTGTCTGTGTTGCCACATATGTGAAATGTTTTTGCTCGTGTTTTGTCTATTTCGATATGTCTTCTCAAATTGCCGTGGTGTGAGCTCTTAGGGCCACAGAGCATTGTCAGGTTGAGTTTCAGTTGCAAAATCACTGCAATCTTAGATTAATTATTTCTAAATACAACTATTCAGGCCATTTAGCACAAAGTGCATTTCTTTTCTTTGCTGTAGCCCAGAAAATAATATCACAATGTCAGTTTTTTTCCAATATTGTGCAGCTCCACTACTGTGTTCCAGGGGACATAAGGGTTGTAGCTCAAAGACAGATGTGAGTGGCACGGCGGGGCAGTCTATTGTTAGACTACATTATAGCCATAACATCGCCCCGAAGAAGGCAGCATTTAAACGCCCGTGTTACCTGTATTCCATTAAGGTTAGAGCGTTGTCCATATCTGTATTCTCCAGGGTTCCTACTTGCTATTTATCTTCCCTGTGTCCTGAGTGACCTCACTGATTCTGCTTCTGCCTGGTGTCAAGACGCAACCCCCACCCCTTTCAATCCCCGTCCCCACTGTAGAGCTGCAGCTGTGGGCCAAACTGCTGTCAGGGTTCACACAAGCCAGACATAACATGGGTGCATGAGCAGAGATAGCTGGTCCATGTGAGTGAACTCTTTTTCAAGCTGATTCTCCCCATTGAGAATTGAACGTTTGACAGGAAGGAAAGAGCTCTTAAGTCACAGAGGAAAAGAGGCCACGGTGAGCGTTTGAGAAAGAGAGATGGAAATATGTGAGCTATGTAGTGGGAGGCTGAGATGCGAGAGCTTGTGGAATTTAGATTACAAAGGCCCTGCTGGCATTTTTTGTGTACTGGCAATTTAGCTTATTTCAAAAGAGGTGCATTCCTCCCTGTGTGTTTGTGTTCAGATGCTTGTGTGTTTGTTTTACTTGGCAAAAATTATCAAGCACACACGCATTTTAAATTCCCAAGAGATCTTACAATAGCACCAATGTTGTGACAATGGTAAAGAGACATATTTGAGAAGCTACAACAAATCTATTAGAGTTTTGACAGAGATTTCAAACACAAATGCATTTGTTTTGCCCCCCTTATGTGAAACAACAGCCAGATGCACACACACACACACACACAGTCTGTCTTCTGGCTCTGCTAGTTAGGCCTTGCTCAGCCCATGTCACTATGGCGACAAGGCCCTACTCTCCAATGAGAAAGAGGCCACTGTGTGAAGTGGGGCAGAAACAATTTCTTAAATGTGCAAGAACCAAACTGGAACTTTAATCCTCTTAGCCAGGCCCCAGCTAACAAAGCTCATGCATGGGGACAGTAACTTAGCAGCATGCTACGCTAACTTAGCTCGGCCCACAGGGTTTTGTTTGCACCGTGCAGCACTAATGTGTCCCGTCCTATGAAGTTCAGTTTCTGAGGACTAATCTGGGACTGCATTTATTAAAAGCAGGCATAATTTATTGTACATGTTTCCGAAGATCTGAAAGTTGCACACTCAACTTCCTAATTCGAATGCACAAGTTCACAAGGACAGCTTTCGCTTGGAAATGCCATGTGCCAAATGGGGTGTTATGAAATTATCACTGTGTGTTATTTCTGTCCTTTTGAATCCGATTCAGACGGTCATAAACATTATGCCCTTTGGCTAATGAAATTGGAAAAACACTGTTTTATGTTGTTGTCACGTTCGTGTAACTCATCTGTCACACAAGTAAAGTCATCGCAGTAATTAAAACCCAAGCATATTAAGGCATCCAGATGGCCGGTGATGCTTTCCCCCCACCACGATCGAAATATTGTATTTGGAGCCTAGTCATTGTTGGAACATCAGCTAAGAGCCATTATCTGGTGAAGGATTAGGCTGCCATAGATCCAGCTAATCATGGTGGGATAACAAACTATCTGCCATCCCAGACTTCAGGGTTTTGGTGTCTAAAATTAAACTAACGAAACTAAATGCTTATGTTCCCAGTAGGAATAAGTCATGATGCTTTTTTTCTGCTGCTGTGTGTAGGGTCACTGTAGAAATTTCAAAGATGTCTGATGTAGCTTTTAGACAAAGCTGAAACTTTCATCATTGAGTGTCATTTTCTGTCTTCGAACGCTCTGATTTTACACAAGTATTGAAGTACTTCAATACACCAAATTTGATCCGTCAATCAAATTCCAGCAGTTTTGAACATCGCCTAACACATTATTTTTTTTTTATGATTTCTCTAGGGGAGTGTCCCAGCATCTCGTGCGAGTGACCTTGGCGATCATGTCACACCAGCGAAGCCCAATGGTGGCCATGTTTCCTGCTCAGATGCTGCAAACATTAATGGCAAGACGACATCTGAAGAATTTGAACGCGTCATTCAGTCCATGGCACAGGTATAAACGATTAAAAAAGATGTGTATGTGCTGTGATGTTTGCATATTGGTTGTGAATTTACTAAAATGTAAAGTGAAAATAGAAATACAGTCACGTCAGACAACCCACGACATTACTCAGCTCTCTGGGGCATTTCAAACAGACCTTGAAAAGGCTGACTGTGGTTTTGATGCTATAGTGAATCACCGTAGTTTAATTGTGTAACGTGTGTGTGTTTGTGTAACACAGGGGCGCTACATGACTCATGTGGAGTTGCAGAAACCAGTATCAGGAGGACTGGGCTTTAGCGTGGTGGGCCTAAAGAGTGAGAACCGCGGTGAGCTCGGCATCTTCATCCAGGAAATTCAGCCGGGAAGTGTTGCTCACTGGTACGTGAGGACAAAAATGTAATCATTCAGATAGCCACGTGAACACTGAAATAATAAAATGTTATCTACTGTAGTTGATGCCGTTTATCAAAATCTGGCCAAAATATCAAGTAGAAATGACAAAGTTACAAACTCACTTAAGTGGAGAACGCTAGCATTTCCTGTGCTGACTCTCTGCACCTTTCCCACTCAGTGATGGAAAGCTCAGAGAAGCTGACCAGATCTTGGCCATTAACGGTCAGCCGCTGGATCAGACAGTGACCCACCAGCAGGCAATAGGCATCCTGCAGAACGCTTCAGAGAAGGTGCTGCTGACAGTGGCTAGAGGGCCAATACCTCCGCCGCCTGGTCCCGGGGTGTCCCGCACACCCTCTGCCGCCAGTACGCTGTCAGCAAACTCCAGTGCGGTAAAATATATTTACTCAGTTTGTTAATGAGAAGCAGCACATATGTACACACTTGTTCATTTTGAGAACAAGAATAACACACGTGCCAATTTTTGACATATGGATACAAATAATCCCATATATTCAGAGACGCAACATAACATAGACACATAGAAGCAGCTCCTGCAGTCTCACATGACAAATAGTGTGACTGCAAGAAGCACAGAGTGACACACTTTCTTGTTTCTTGCTACTTTAAAGGTCCCTGTAGATAAAATTGATAAAACTATACTTTCAGTGAAAACACCATCAGCATCACACAGCTAAAGCTATTTTGGGATTTTTTAAAGAATTCGCTAACAATTTTCTTCAGTTAATCTCCCAAACACTGGTCTTCCCACTAGACTTATCCTTAGTTCTTCTTTCTCTACATAGTGGCAGCACGTGGAGACGATTGAGCTGGTCAACGACGGCACCGGTCTCGGTTTCGGGATTGTCGGAGGAAAAACCACTGGGGTTATTGTCAAAACAATCGTTCCTGGAGGCATTGCTGATCAGGTGATTGTATTAATTGCATTAATTAGCACAGCTAATGCAGTAATTACCATGAAAAGTGGATGAATTATTTTTGTGTTTTATGACACTTTCAGTGTTCTAGACAGATGACTCCTGTCAGACCAGTATAATGAGAATGTGGTAATTGGAAGCAAGCGCTGAATTAACTGTCACTCATTTTTTTTTGTTTGGTATTGGCAGCATCATTATTTCACTGATTGCTAATGAAGCTCCATAGACTAAGTCGGAAAAACACACTTTTTCTTCCCCAGGATGGACGCTTGCGCAGTGGCGACCACATCCTGAGAATCGGAGACACTGACCTGCACGGAATGGGTAGCGAGCAAGTGGCTCACGTCCTCAGGCAGTGTGGGAACAGGGTGAAGCTGGTGGTTACCAGAGGTCCTGTGGAAGAGAATCCCTCTGTCTCCGCTGTCATGCCGGTGGTTCTACCCACTGTGGATGAACAACAGGTAAAGGAAGATGTATCACTGTAAAATAAAAATATGGCAGGAATGTCCTATGAACCGGCCGCAGCATTAATAGCAGCTGGTGGTGTTTATGTTATGGTGCATATGGGTCAGCGTGGGCAGCCTGACACGTCTCGATCGTGGCCGACATTTCATTTTTCCCATGCTGACCCGTCCATTGCATTAAAACCACGTATAATACAGGCCCATACACTTCTATCAGAAATACTTCAGATCACAACTTTAGAACATCTTTCGTACTTCTTGACAGACCTGGATACATAGAATTAAATAAAATTGCAGGTTACATCACCTGTGACTCACACTTTGAAGAGCAGATGCCGCTTCACTTTCTCAGAAACGGCACTTACAAACAGCAATTTCATCGCCATTCTCAACACTCGGCTCTAAACCTCGAATCAATTCCATTGACTGGCTTTACTAATAATGGACATCAGATCCCTTTGATCACACCCATTAGTTGCGTGTGTTTTTTTTTTTTTTTGTGCTGCTGACAGTTAGGCCGTCTCCTGTCTCCACCAGACGAAGATTTTTTGGGGTGATCATGTGGGATATTTGGATGAGTCACGATTTTCTATTCTGCTGTTGACACTTATTCTTTTGTGATTTTATTTGATTGTTGATGTTGATGATGTCACTGCCATTATATTTCTCACAGGACTATGAAGAAGAGGAGAACGAAGCGTTTGATGTGAGCCTTACAAAGAACACCCAGGGTTTGGGGATTACTATTGCTGGCTATGTTGGAGACAAAACTTCAGGTGAGAAATGACATATTACTTTTCAGAACAGATGACTATTACGCTATAGCGCTACGACCTCTGTCTTATAAAAAAAAAGAGGCAAAAATGCTCAGATGAAACAATTTTACCTGAAGACTTTTGCTTTGTGCGGCTAAGGAATTCGAAACAGACCTACAAGTAGAATTACCACATCACGCTTGGATGTTGTGATGCAAATAACAGAGACCTTGAGCTTTATCTAAAATCCTTTTGTAAATTAAAAAAAAAAATCCTCAAGCGTTCTTGTCATACCAAATATGAACAATGGTACAAATACTGAATGTAAGAGCATTTTCAAACACACTCATATAAATGCTAATGCTTTTGAATTGATGTGACAACTGTTTTGCAACAGAAATATTGTAGTGTCATTGCTGGGTTTTTATACTTTTCAAAGATTTTGACAAAATGTCAAAAAAATGCAGTAAACAAGAGCAAAAAATGTCTGTTTAACTTGTTATTTTTGTTGGAATAAACAGACTTTGGAATAGGCTTGGCTAAACATCACTCTACGTTTTGTCTTTATTTTGAAGGTTAACATAAGTGCACTAGGTTTTTCGCATCATTGCTAGAAGCTTATTTATCACCGAAACCTGTTTACTAACTCTGTCTTTTTTACACCATCCTAAAATATCGTGGCATTCTTCCTCTTTCATTTAAATTTATTTTTTACTTGTTTTCGCTTCTCAGAGCCCTCTGGTATTTTTGTGAAGAGCATAACAAAAGACAGTGCCGTAGATCAAGATGGCCGTATTCATGTGGGAGACCAGATAATAGCTGTAAGTATCCCAAATTATGCTCTTCGCAGCTATTACTATTTCCCCTCTCTTCAGTGGCACGAGGTAAAATATGCAGTGAATGTTTTATAATATCTATTGTAGTGGTCACATTTACTCATTCAGTCAAAGGAGGGAAATTAGGAGATGCATAATTTTGAATAATTCAGAATTAACTGATACTTCAGAGTGTTTTTTTTTTCTTGTTAGAGGAATAATAAAGGAAGTTGAATTAACAGACTGAGCAATTCAATTTTTAATTTCATTACTGCAGGACATTAACAGTGAATTTAAACTGTGTGTAATTTCTTGCATCATTTAAAACATCAGTTAACATTGCCCTGTGCTTTCTACACTTCTCATAAACAGTTGTATTGTTCTTCTGTGTGTGTGGGAGCTGGATTGAGTTTTGTTCCTAAACATAAATGATAATGTGCTTTGTAACACGACTAAAGAACTTAATAAACCACTTAATTGACTGTGAATTATTTAAACACATGGCGTTTGTACCTGCCCTAAATGGTCTTAAATAAATAAAGCGAATTGAAGTAGATCTAAAGTAGATTGAAATACTCTTGCAGCAGTTGCTGTGTATGCCTGCTGCTCGCTTTGGTCAATCTTATTTCAGTTGTATTTATGTCTGCTAATAGTATGGGTGGCACTTCAGCACACTCACGACGTCTACCCAAGCTCTTTTGCACTGATTTAATCCTCGGGCTCACAAATGATCACCCCCTGCAGGTCGATGGTGTAAATATCCAGGGATACACCAATCAACAGGCCGTGGAAGTGCTCAGACACACCGGCCAGACAGTCAACCTCAAGCTGATCCGCCGTGGCTTTAGACCCGATGAGATCCCCCCTGTTGTGACCCCTAGTGTCACCGTTCTGCCCCCTTCCACCACCATTCCTACCACCACCACTGTGATGAGGGAGCTCGATCTGGAACAGAAGAGGGCCGACGAGGCTGCTCAAGGTAGGAAGAATAAAGTGCGAGAAATTTAATGAGTGGAGAAAAACACCTTCCTCGTTACTCATCATCCTGTCAGAAAAAGATGTCATTGGATGTGTAAATGTGCCTTGGAGATCATTTATAATGCAGTCAGGTGTCTGTGTGACTCTAAATTTATCAATACTGTTCAAATATAGAAACAGAACTTTCACATGAAAAAGTTACGCTTAAATGCTTAAATTGTCGTTACATATGTTGACAGTGATAGAATTATGAATTGGCTGGACTGAGCCAACACCCACACTTCTAAATAAAGAATCCAGATTTGTCTGTTGTGCAGAAAGTGAACCATACACAGTAATAACACAGTATATTGAAACAAATGTTTGGCACAGTATCTGTATAACTATTAATCTGATGCAGTTAAGTTACAGCTAAGCACTATGAGCTTTTTTTCAAATAAGCTTTTGCATTTTTATAATATTTATATATTTTGTAAAACATCTACCAAGATACACAGAGAGTAAACAGAAAGATTTTCATCTCCTGCTGTCCTGACAGAACCTTCAGGCTATTATAGAAGCAAGAACAGCAACTTGCATAAGTTGTTTGGTGTCAATAGTGATAGATAGGAGTTTGAGCCCCTGTAGCCCAAAAACCTGCAGAAAATCTAGCAGAAGACAAAGAATTTTCCTCACTGCTGCGAAACTTGTCATAACAATATACAGGCGTTTGCACTTGGGTATATGACGTATAATAAAGAAAGACAAAGTTTTAAGACATCCCTGGGTGCAAAACCAAAACATTATGGTGGGCAACGATATCTCACAAGTTTGATATATAAACATGTAATGGTTCATTAAAAGTTGAAATATAGTTGTTAGGTTCCTTTTTCTTATATTAGACTAGCAATTGTTGTATTAGTTTAACATTAGCACTTAAAAGATGCTGATGCTGAAGTGCTTGGGCTCATAGACGGTGATTTCATGGGGGACCAGTTTGGTGCCCTGTGGAACTCCAAAGACATAAATAGCAACATGGAGTTGTAAGTAATGCGCCAAGGTCATTAAACATGTATTTAAAGTCCTTATGCAATGACGAAAAGTATCCACATGTGTTTATAACCAACTGAAATGTGATATTTCTAAGATGAGTTAAGAGCATGAAGGTCAAACTATTCAGGACGAATTCTGTAGTGTAGGATCAAATAAACCTATTGAATACATTCAGCACTGGTGGACATTGTGGTGTATGTCAGTATGTGTGTGTGTTGTTGGTGGTAAGCAGTAGACTTTTTTCCAGAGGCTGTGTACCTCTAACTGTCAGGTTCTGGTGCCCCTGCCTGCCTCTGTCTATCTCCCCGTTCATTGTGTGTTTGCAGTCACCACAGATGAAAAGACGCCCCAGACAAAGAGTGAAGGATCTGATGTCAGCCCAGCCATGGATCAGCTAACAGAAGACAAACATGGTAGGAGGCTGGGATTCTTCTTTAAATATGCCAGCAAAGAGATACTGGGCAGACATCTGACAGATAAGGGTTATTGTTGTCAGGACCACACTGACTAGCAATACACAACGTGAGGAATACGGTGATGGGTGCTGCGTGTTGTTTTACAGACTGTGCAGCAGTTTTAAATTCTATAATAGCCATAGATAAAGCATTTTTCATGTTGGTCTTGTCACATTTCTATTTTTCTACTTGGGAATTCATGCTGCACTGCAGGCTGTGAATGGTTTATGACAGTGTTTACTTTATTTTCAGTTCTTTTGAGTATTTTATATTGCGGTTTCTCAGGCATGAAGCTGACCACCATTGACGAAGAACAACTAATGAAAAAATGGCAGGAGATTCTGGGTCCAAGTAATGAAATTATAGTACGTTTCACTTTCATTATGATTTTTCCTTTTGGTCATACATCGCATTAGACTTATACAAACATTATTTATTGGCAGTCAACTAACAAATAGGGGCTCAAATATTAACATAATCATGTATGACAAACAAAACCTTTTACCTGTAAAGTGAGACGTGATTTCTTGTTTCCAGGTGGCTCAGGTGGAGAAGTTTAGTGAGAACAGTGGCCTGGGCATCAGTCTGGAGGCAAACAGCGGGCATCATTATATCCGCTCTGTTCTACCTGAAGGACCCGTGGGTCGCTGCGGCAAGCTGTTCAGTGGGGATGAACTGGTTGAGGTACCCAGCCACTCAGATTTGCGGAGACTTAAATGTTGAAATGTAAAAAATACTTTGTTTATGAGACAATAGGTTATGTTACATTATACATAAACATATGTATATGTCCACAAGTAGTGTTTTTATATTAATAAGTGTCCAAAAATTTGATTTAATCGTGTGTCCAGAATACCACAATGCATCAATGCATACCATCAATGCAAAAGTGTGTCAGTTCTGCTGCCCCCAAGTGGATGAATAAAAAACATAGAAGCCTTATTAAGGCGTGCATGCTGTGCTTATTTTCGTTCTAAACATGCTCACACTAACATTTTCTGCCACAGGTCAGTGGTATTTCCTTGATTGGTGAGACGCACAAGGAAGTAGTGAGAATCTTGAAGGAGCTTCCACTTCGAGTATGCATGATATGCTGTAGACCCGCCCCTCACCTGCAGACTGACATGGATTCTGTCCAGCCAGAATCAGAGTCTTTGTCCACCACACATAAATTAAAGGTACTGCATGTGCATTTATTTTGCAGCTCATCACTGTGATAACTTACTGTGTAAGACAAAAACCTGCAGAAAGCGAATTAGTCTTTGTCTTCTCAATGCTAAAAATATGCAGGCAGCAGATGATGCATAAAAGTAGAGTGGGAAACTCCCTGCATTTCCTTGACACGCTGCAATGTATCATGAAACTTGTTTTCCCGCCCCTGCATAAGGCAGAGAGGAATTTGACTGGAGAGCGATACTCTATAAGTCCTCCTCCTCCTTTATAACCCATCAACCATTATTAGTTTAGCCTGTGCTGTCAATCGCTCCATTGGCTTCCCACATTGCCAGCCATGATGGATTAAGCCTTGATGAGAAGCAGGGGAGGCTGAAAGTTTATTAGGACCAATGCCTCACAAGCAGTGGCCAACAACATTTGCTAGTGATATGAGAGATCAAAAGCAGCTTCCCTTTAGGGTTTTCATCTCTCTTGCTTTATCTCTGAATGTACTAAGGCCCTCGTATCCCAAAGATATTTACCTTTTATCTTCTACCAGTAACCTGAGCCAGAAACAACTAGAGGGTAGCAGCCTATGGGTTGGGAGTAAAAATGAGGAAGAGATAAAGTTACATGAAAATTTTGTTTTTTTTTTCCTCTGCAGAATCAGATAGACATGAGCAGTATACTGGTTGCTGAAGACTCACAGGTGAACACAATGACACAAGATAATGTGACGGAGGAGGCGATAGGATCTTCTCTGGCCATGTGGGAGTCGGAGATCCAGAATATTGAGCTGGAGAAGGGAGAAGGGGGGTTGGGATTCAGCATTTTGGACTACCAGGTTAGAATTCAGTGCAGAAGATCTCAAAGAAAATACTTTTGTATCTCGCATATCTCGCACGTTGATGAATTAACTTTAATAGATGTAGCTACGTAGTCTTATATGCATAGTGATAATAAGAAAATTCTCTATAAATTCTGCATATGTTTAAGGTTGTGGTAGTTTACTTCACTGACACGGTTCTGCCACAGGACCCGCTGGACCCTGCCAAGACGGTAATTGTCATTCGCTCTCTGGTTCCCAATGGTGTGGCCGAGCAGGATGGCAGACTGTTGCCAGGAGACCGACTCATGTATGTTAACAGCACCGACCTGGAGAACGCCAGCCTGGAGGATGCTGTCCAGGCACTGAAGGGGGCCAAGCTCGGCAAGGTCCAGATAGGAGTCGCTAAACCACTGCCTGTAAGCATTGTTGCATTTTTTTTCCCTTTTGTTTGCTTTGCCTTAAGCTTTTATGAATAATAACGGTTGGGGCAAAAAGACAAGTTGAGGTTATATGCTAGTGCTCACGGCTTTTGTGAATGTTCTTGTTCAAATTTGCTCATCTTGCTGGTGATTTATCACTGCGTGCATGTAAGGTTGTTAGTCAGGTTGTCTTCATAACACGCAACTTTGATCCAGTCACGAGGGTTCAGCTTACAAGGGCTTGAATTTTTCATGCAGGAAAAGAAAAGAGGTAGGCTGCATGGTTTAGCATTCCACCCACTTGTTCCTTCAGAGGAGGCGGCCGACCTAAAATGCTTTTGTGCCCTTAGTTTCATATTATTATGTTATTGAATTTTCCAAGAACACTGAGCCTCTCGTACATCGGGGCACCTGTCAAATACGAGGTCTGTGCAAAGGCATGTCCTTCACTCTGAGCATCAGTGTTCTTTGTGCAGGATGTTTCTCTCTGCAGAACCGCTTGCATTCTTCGAGCCTTATTGCTGCATTTCTCTTGTACTCAATCTGCCAATGGGTTACACAGTGAGACCTCTGGGCTGCCAAGGTTAGCTCGCAGAGCTGTGGGAGACGTCTTTGGTGTTATCCAACTCTCCTGCAGGACGCGGAATGCACTTCTGCAGGCTATGTGGTTGTATCGCCTCTCAAAATTGAGTTTGACATGTGCTATCCTCCACTCTGCCTTCCTGCTTTTGCTGTACGCGAGTCTGTTTCCGATGCATGTTTTGCAAAGTCAATATCAAGACCTCTTCTTAAACAAATGCCGTCTGCTGAGAATACATTCAAGGAAATTGTGCAAATTCAAACAATTCCTCCTTTAAAAATCTTAGACCACATTTATTCTTTAATTCTGCGGTTAGAGTCCACAACTTTGCATTAATTTCTAACATCTTTTTCCATTTCCTACTAAAGCCTTTGTCGTTGATTTGGTCACTAGAAAATTAAAAGCAAATAAAACTCATCATATATTATTATACAAAGCTGGAGACACTGAAAGAATTTCTCCACTTTCCTAGGGAATATGTGGATATTCCCACTCTCCACACCCATATGGTGAGCAGGAAATTACATCATCATCCACCATCCATTCATTTGACTTCAGCAATATTTTGGTAGAAGAAGGAGAGGAAGAAGGACTGACTGAGGGCATCGTTTACCGAGCAGAGCCGGCATTGGTTAGTTAGCATTTGGGAAAACCTAAAAAAAAAAAAGTCAGATCATCCTGAAAAATGGAAAACAAATTATAATTTAAATGTGGTATTTGCTGCTGTATTGTTTGTTTTTATTGAGACTGGTTTGCGCGTAATTAAATTATATATGATGTACTGTGTATTATGTGTGACATTAATTGATTGTTATATTTTTGTTGTAATATCAGTGTTTTTCAGTTTTTGCATTAGTGACAGCTAGCATGATAATTTCATCCGCCTGTGTTCGAATAGTTTTATTAAACAGCTGAAAACAGCCAGTTTTGGGTTCCAGTTCCTTAGACTCTTTCCATTCATTATCACAGATTGACACCAGTGACGCCGACCTTTGTGATGAAAAGGCGCTCGAACACACTCTCAGCGAGATAGAGGACGACACTTTCCAGGCATCCATGATAGCTCTTCACGGCAGCAGCTGTAGCGCAGACCTGGTTTACCTTAAATCCTCCACACCTAAGGTAAGCAAAGCAAAACATTTTTTACTGCATCACAAAATCAGAAGCGCAGCTTGAAATAATTTTCTCATTTCATTAACTGTTACTGCAACAGTAACTGCCCTTTGTCACAATGAACTACACAGCATGTAGTCATTATTCTTGCTATTGTGAGGCAAAATGTCATAAGAAGTGTTTTTTTTTTTCCTCTGTTAAAGGAGTAACAACATTACTGACTTTTTTTTTTTTGCTATTTGGGGATTGTAGCTGTGGCTGCTTTTGTTGCCTTGGGTGGCCAAGAACTGCAATTCCCCAGATGGATATTAAATTATAAGGAAAATAAACAAAGACGAGCAAGAGCCTCGCAAAGTGTTTTCCTTAAGGGCATCTGTGTGCTGCCAGTTTCCCAAAGGTCACAGCTGAACTTATTTGAAGGGCCTTCCTAAGAAACGTACACTGTAATAGACATGGGCCAGAACAACTAGGGGCATTTCATACCGCAGTGGGATTCCACAAAACTGAATTCAAGTGTTTGTATGAGGTCAGGCAGCTCAGTCTTCTTGTGATGATGAACCGTTCTTTTCCCTAAAGCTCTGGAGAGAGAGAGACAACAAGTCCTGGTGATAAATCTCAGATCTACTTCAGTGACAGTAACTGGTTGACCAGCGTTCTCAGATGGCTGACACCGTCTGAGGTGATATCTTTTGAGCTGTATGCTAAAGATCAAATAAGTGCAGCCATTCCACAAAGTCAGCCCTCAAGTCACTGTCAGTGACACAGTGACGTCTTTTTTCTCAGTAGATTAGAGTCACCCCAACATGCCTTTGTAGAGTCTAGCTTTGAAGACAGTCATTGCATTGGCTGCACTGTTTAAAACCATTAAAATGTTTTTAAGACACTATTTTATCTCTATAATAAGGAAGAAAGTGCCCTTAAAAATGTACCTAATAAAGTGAATGTAACAGACCAAACCAGACGAATAACATAATGTATTCCTTCAAAATAGATTAATTTTCAAAGCGATTATAAAGAAATGTGGCTTTCATGGCACCTGGGGCTTTTACTTACGCCCAGAGCGTGACAGAAGTATTTGATTTTATGATAATGATTTAATGTCATATGTGATTAATTTTGAGAGATGCTGAACGAGTGTGTTGGAGACTGTCTGATTCTGCCTTTTTGGCAAAAATGTCTTACGTTAATCATCACCTGTCTGATCATTTCATGCATACTATAAAAATTGACTTTTAATGTTGTGCATTCAATCAAGACATACTATATACTAATAGTGATTCATGTCTTTTTTGGGTGAAAACACACTACAGACTCTTCATTTCCCCCACTGCCTATAAATGTCTTTTATATTCTGATATATTCTGGCCACTGTAGAACTTATTTCATTACCTGGCAGGTATATAAAAGCTCCCCTGAGCTCTTTGAAGTGGGGTGAACATATCACAGCCTAGTTCACCCGAGATGAATTTCTTCTTTCACTCTACCTCTCATGTCTCATCGAGCCCCACCTGTATTTACTTTTGCACATTTCAACTTTTTCAGCCCCTAAAAGGGAGTTCTCTCTCTCTCTCTCTCTCTGAGATCACTAGCTAGTCTGGTGCTAATAAAGTCTTAAACGCCGCTGTAATAAAACTATATTTTGTGCATTATGCTGTCAAGATCACCAGTAATTTCCACAGTCCTTTGTGGCCACTGATGGCTTTTCTATGGCTCATTACAAGGAGGGCAGGATAGCAAGTGAGCAAGATGAATTCCCCCTGTTGGGCAATTGTCTAACTAACACAGTGGAACGTTCATTCAGCTGCTGCACTTTGTTTTACCCCAGCTGACAGCTCGCCTCGACTTGCTGGAGGAGCATCCCCGCTTTGCAACAACAGCGCCGGGCTACGCAGACAGCACCCAAGTGTTCTCCCCGGAGAAGTCGGCCTCTTTCACCCCTCCGAGTTTGAGAGGTCACGTCCCAGCTTTTAATGCCCTGCTAAGTGGTTCTGACCAGTACCTGGCGCAGCACTCGGCCAAAGAAGAACCAGTGGAGTGTGCAAACTTGTACAGGCTGTTTCCTGAAATAGGGAGTGGATCAACTGATCAGGAGGAAGCAGTGGAGGCCCTTCGCTATCAGAAGGAGACACCCATCTCGTTTGGAGATATTGCAGATATAAAGATTTCGATGAAGGTAAGGTACAAAATTACAAAATGTGAGGGAATTAATGCAGCAATGAGCATTGGGGATTAGCGTGTCATGAGTATCAGATGTCAAGGTGCATTTTAAAAAACTGTTTTTGACCTTTACCTTTAATTAACATAAAACTTTTCTGCAGTTGGACGCGAGGCTGTTGTCAAACAGTTGATAAAAGAAAATTCTAAGCTTATTTATTAGAAATTCATTTCCACAGCTAGTTCACCGCACAGCTACTATTTCTCTAGAGACCCCTGCTTTGTGCAGGACTGAAATTTTCATTTACTTTGAATCATCACTCTGAAGGACGAAGAGCCTGGTGTGAAAGAATCGCCTGAAGATGGTGACAAGGAAATCCTGACCTCCGGGAGCAATTTTGAAAGGACTATCACAGTTGTCAAGGGCAACTCCAGCCTCGGTTTGTGTTAATTTCCTCCCATTCTTGTATTTGTTCTTTGTATTTATATAGCCCTCATCTCTTGCAGACGTGTAAATAAGGTTGTGGCACTGAAAGCCGTGTTTGGCCTCTACATTTGTGTCATGTTTTATGAATGCCAGATTTGAAGTTAAATGATAGAAAATAGTTTTGGCAGTTTACCAATTCCACTGCTATACAAGGTATTTGCTGTTCCAAACCTGCAAATGGGGCTGCCACTGGCTCGGAGAATAAGTTTTACCTTCTGAAACAAATAGGTGTTAGAATCCTTATCTTAGAATCTTATTTTTCGCTTTAGTATTCTGTGGAAATCTTTGTTGGTTAGTGGGAAAAAATGTTTGTTTTCAGCATTATTGATTTGAAGTGTTCAGTTCAAAAGGCCCAACCACTGCTGACTGAATTTATGTGCTTTGTGTCTTTGTGATTATTACTGAACAAAATCCAACGACGGATGTGTGTGATCATCCTCGAAGGCATGACTGTGAGCGCCATGAAAGACGGTTTGGGGATGCAGATCCGCAGTATAATCCACGGTGGGTCCATCAGCCGTGACGGACGTCTCGGTGTTGGCGATCTCATCCTGGCCATCAATGGGGAGCCCACAGCCAACCTGACCAACGCTCAGGCTCGTGCCATGCTGCGAAGACACTCTCTGATTGGACCAGACCTGGGGTAAGAGATGCATTGCAAAAAAACACGACATAGGGAACAGTCGTGGCTACTATGCTGAAAATGCAGTTCATTCCAAAGCACAATGGAACACTATTTTTATTTTCAGATCAGAAGCCTTTTGTTCAGACAATCATGCAATTTGTTTATTTGTTTAAGTTTTGATATTGGTCCAATGTTCACCAATCTACTGCTATGATGATACATTTCTATGATTCCTTCATTAAAACTTTGGAATTTGAGCAATTTTGGAAATTGACACAATATAATTATCTGTTTTAATATAAAAGTTTGCATTTGCAATAAGTAAAGGCCCAGTCACTCTGCATGTGTGTCTAATGTTTAAGACTGTATTTGTACTTAAATGACTTGTGATTGTTTTTTAGTCTTGAAAATTGATTGTGCTGAGGTGTTTTGTACTTTTGTCGTGTGACTTCTGAATGTAGCAAAGCTTTGTAGGATCTGTGAAAAAATTTGAAAAGAATACAAGGCACCTCAAGGTCCAACTGTATAAACTTAGAAAAGGCTGCTTATCTGCAAACCTAGCAATGAGCCCTTGTTAATTTATTACTTTTATTCGGCAATTTCTAATGGATTAAATATGTAGCGTTTAGTGTTAAACTACATTCTGCTTTTCTCGTACTTATTTCTAAATAAATACGGGCTAAGTAAATATGAATATATGATTCCTACAGACAGTGCAGGGTGTTTAGTTTAGGAGATACCGTTCCTCCCACCCTTTTTGAACAAATTGCCTTACAAGTAAATTAGATGTGGTATTTTTAAGTTCTTCTTGCTAAATTCAACTCAGCTTTGGTGCATAAAAGCCAACTCTTCACATTCTAGATCTGCTTGTGCACCTGAGGACGATCTGTGCCCATTTTATGTGTGAGTATGACTAACTTCCACGCTGGTGGCGCTTCAGCAGAAAAAGCTGCCATCTTGGTTCCTTTCCTCTCGTCTTCTCCATCTGCTGCCGGGCTTCACCGCAGTCTGTTGAAGAGTTTTATCCAGACAGAGATTTAGAAAATGGTCCGTGTCAAACAACAGAAACTGTGACAACAGATAAATATATAATATTTGGTTTGGACTCATTTGATAAATTTGATGTTTTTAGTATTCGGATTAACATTTAACTGTGATTTGACATTAACCAATAAATTATAGTCTAGTCGCCTCTAAGTTAAAAATGTGTCAGTATGTATCTTAACACACATAATCATCAAAATAATATCTGGATAAATCTTGATCAGCTGCATCACTTACTTACTGTACTTGCTGGATAACTTCTTTTCTCTCTGTGACTAACATGACTAACACCATTTGTGACTCACATTTTAAATTCCCAGTTTTTATATTAATCATTAGTATTTAAGCTCTGCCACGTCTCTCACTGCCTGTTGTGACGCTCCTAATGAACTGACTCATCCATTTCATTATTTCACTGGGATTCATTTTCCTCTCTGTCCGCATGCTGTCTCGGTTTAAAAAAAAAAAAAAACAAATCAGCCCATCTGTTGAAGATCTGTCAGCTTCACTCAAATGTGTTAATGTGCCCTTCAGAATCAACTTCACTCTGAATTGTTTGGAAATGGGACTTTAAGTGGGTGTCAGATTTTGTCAGCTTGCTTTTGGTTTCATTTCTTAACATGAATTAGTAACCAGCGCATGAATTAATGATATGCGCCCTTCAAATCTGTCACATGTTCATCACACAAAAGGTGACAGAAGTCTTGATTTGCTCAGACATTTATGAAGGTAAACATCTGTTTTGAACAGTCGGATGTCAAGAGCCCATCTATAATTCATTGATATCTCACCTTGGGCTGCTGATAGGGAGAATGATTTGGCAGGAAACAGACTGTTATTGTTGAGTTAAAGCTGAAAGAATTGAGAAGAAACATGCCCCGGAACGTAAACGAATAGAATTAAAAGAAACTTCATTGCTGTATTTATTGTTAACGTTTTCATATGACTTTTCAACTGAATCGTTCTAAATTAGTGCAACAAACATGAGGGGACTAATTGCCACTAAGGTGGGTAATGAAAATTCTAAACGTGGTGTGTGTCTGTGTGTGTGTGCGTGCGTGTGTATGTGTGTGTGTGTGTGTGTGTGCTCAGCATTACATATGTTCCAGCAGAGTACCTGGAGGAGTACAAGGCCAGCCTGGAGCAGGCCAAAGATGATGTCTTCTCTGAAGCAGCTCCAGTCCCAGTTCCACCCCCAAAGTATGTGCTCACACACTCCTAAAGAACCAAAGTTTCATATAATTACACTGAAAACCTGCTAACTTTTTATTCGAGCTGCGTTGACAGGCACATTTTCTAAGTAGTGGTCTTATCGTTGCCGACATTTTCTGCACCGTTAGTTATGAAGAACTCCTCATGCTTCTCTTAAGTCATATTATTCAACGTAACTTGTGGATTGTTGTGTTTCACATAATTTTTCAGTTTTAACTTCATCAAACCTTTTTTCCCCATTTTTATCTATGTAGAGTTGTTCCTAACCTGCCAGAACGTGAAGATGGAGAGGGAGAGGAGAGTGCCACCTACAGCAACTGGAACCAACCGAGGAAGTGTGTGAGCTTTTCCGAACAATAAAATCGGCATTAGAGTCACAGTAATGAAATAAAAATAATGTTACGATGATTTCTGTACCTCCTTCAGAGTTGAGCTCTTCAGAGAACCGGGCAAGTCCCTGGGCATCAGTATCGTTGGGGGTCGAGGGATGGGCAGCCGCCTGAGCAACGGAGAGGTAATGAGGGGCATTTTTATCAAGCACATCCTGGAGGACAGCCCTGCTGGACAGAACGGGACCCTGAAAACTGGAGACAGGATTGTAGAGGTGAAGGAAGTCAGAGATCATTTTGCGGACATTTGTAACATATCCAAACATTAAAAAGTGTGTCTAAATACGCCGCACAGAAGCTTATTGTGTGCCTGACCAACGTTCACGGTTTTGTCAGGTGGATGGAGTGGACCTAAGAGACGCTAGTCACGAAGAGGCAGTGGAGGCCATTCGCAGGGCAGGAAACCCTGTCACCTTTTTGGTCCAGAGTATTATTCATAGGCCCAGGGTAAGTCCATAGTGTCAAAGCAGTTGCTAGTAGCTACTTCATAATGTAAAGGTCACAATTTTTTTCCCTCCAGTAAAAGTTAAGTGCATCCGTAAAAGCCCTTTAGGGCACTTTCAAAAACTGGAATGTACAATATACAGCCCCGTAGTATCTGGTTTGCATTTGAATGTCAAAAGAAAGTAATTTAGACATTTTCTATGACAGCAGGAAACCCTGTGTTGCATATCAAATATATTAGCAAGTTTTAACCTTTAAGTGCGACACTCATTGAAGAGTACCGTATCAACAATATCGTTTGTTGTTTGAAAGTGCCCTCAGGCTTTTAAAGCTCGACTAAGTAGTTTCCTGCTGGGGCCGCTACTGGCTTGGCTCCAGTGTTAAGATCTTTTCATGGTCAATCACTTTTCATGCATATTTGAGAGATATTCCCACATGCTTTTCTCAACATTCTCATTAACCCTTGGATAAACTCATGTAAAGCAGCAGATGAGGGACACGGGGGTTAGGAATCAGTGTTAATACAGGATCATTTGTTAAACTGTGGCCGCTAAAAACTACCTTTAAAACTCATTCCCTACTTTTGTTTTACAATCAGTCTGACTCAGTCTACGTACAAAATTCAAAAATGTCAGAGTGAGTAATTTATTATCTAACCATAGAGAAAGTTAGTAGAAATGAGTCGTAGAAAAGTTCACATTTTGGCACTTCCACTTCCCTCTGTCTCAACATCTATGAGTTTTTGGAATGTGGCTTTAGTTAATTACCTGTAATAAGGTTGACAGTTAAGCACTCGTGCTATTGTTAGGCTTTTACATTTCTCAAAAAAAAAATGTTTTTAAGAAGTTATTGGCATCATTCAGTGTCGTAGAGACTCAGGCGCTCAGTATATATTCTGCCTTCAGAGCCGAGAGATTTTAGTGGCGGTGACGCTGAAGTCACGTGACAGGGATTGCTGTCAGCGATAACTTGTTACTTCTAGCGATTGTATTTAGGCTTTTCATAAAGTTTTGTTCATCTGTGTTAGAGACGATTGTTGGTCATGGAACTTATTTCGTGCAACAATCCAATGAAAATCAAACTTCTTAAAGCAACGGGCAGCAAAAGCGCTCATTAAAATGTTTTAAATGATTTTTTTTGTCACACAGTTTCTCTCAGGGCCATAGAGAAGTGAATTTGCTCGTTGAAAAGTGGTTTATTATGGGACCTTTAACTTTGCACCTCGTGGCTTTGTCCGAAACCCAATTTTCAAAAAATGTCTTATTTTTCCTTGAAAGTGGTGAATACCTTGTGTGCACTTAAACTTGGTTATGACTTGCTTCATATCGCCATCTCTGTTCTCCCACACTGCTTTCTTAGCCTGAGTCAATATATAGCCCAGCTCCATCACCCGCAGTAAAGAAACACACCACTGCTTTCACATGCATGTCGTATGGCACATGTCAGGTAATCTGTCTTTGTCTTTTTTTGTGCTTCTCATTTTTATTGCATCAGCTATCCATCACACCCAATCTTTGTTGCATTATCTCTCCTCTCCCTAGAAAGCTGAGTGCTTCTTTTTTTAACTGCATCTTTGACTTTGATATACACGCAGCATGCGTGTGTATTGAAGGAAATGAAGACAAACTCCAATCGGAGGTTCTCGCCGGGAGAAAAAGAACTCAAGGTTTATTTTAATACCCAGACACCCTGTTCCATTTTCTACCACAGAGTAATCTGAAGTTAACAATGATGTTTTTAATCAAAAGGGTCAGCAAGTCCTAAAATCAATTTTGTCCCTGGCAATAGTGAGTAATTTAGAAAACCTCTAAGCCAAAGGTGCGTAATGCTGACATTCATCCTTGTGGGCTGTATTCTTAATGCAATTTAATCGTGGGAGTTATTGAAATTTGATCATTATCTATTGCCGCGAAGGTTCCCACCATCAACAAAGCAGTAGAAAAGCAAACAGGGAAATGATTCATGCTTCTGTGGCTGCATGACATAGGAAATAAAATTGAAAATCTTTTTCATTTTACTCTTAAGTCGCTGATATTAAATTGCAGCTAAACTTGAATTCGTAACAATCCACCGAATCATTGGAAAGAAATAATTCTGACTAGATGCTATCGCTGAGCGCTGTAGGCAGGTCAGTGATGCTGCCTTTAAATGCCACTGGGGGCCACCTAGAGAGCATAATAGAATATCCATGCTGTTTCCCTTTAACTTTCAAATGCTTCTCTTGTAAGCGGTGAATAATCTCAAGGTAGCCTGAAGGAGTCTTTGAAACATTTTGTTAAACTATTTCACAGAAAGAGTTTTTTGCTCTGATTTTCTTTTTTCCCGACACGCAGGAAACGGCTGTCCTCAAGGAAGCCGCTTGCTTTAATGGCTCCTCATTTAAATAAAACCTGAGGTGCTTCTATTTCTCCCCGGTGGCCGCCGATTGAATTTTGTCAGAAACGCTCAGCTGTCACATTAAATGTTCGTCATGTTGTCAGCCTGTTGGTCCTGTGTGTTGCTTTTAGAAGCCGCCCCTGCCCTTTCCGCAGCTAAAAAGCCACCGCGGGTCGAGTCCTCGCTGCACTAATCAAAGCTACTTAGCACCTGCCCTCCCTCAGGTTAGAAAGCTACTCCTCGTCTGTGTCTGCATCTTTCCCTTGACTTGTGCTGTGTTAGCAATTAGCTGCATGGTGTGAATGAAGAAGATGAGTGTGTGTATTCTTTCAGGAAATGGCTTACTGCGGCGTGTCAGCCCCATTAAAAGGTCTAAATTGCTCCAAATTCAAGCCTTTACTTTGCCTTTTATTTACCATAAAAGTCTACAACTAGACTTGCATGCGAATGTGTTTTTTGTATTTCTTAGCATATGTTGCCTTTTCTTTATATTCATCTCCATCTGTGCTTTTGTGTGTTCCTGTGTTGCTCCAAACAAAAAGCAAACCCGTACTTTTACTGTATGTGCATTTTATTTTCTTCCTGTCGCCAGCTTTGAACGCACAATTTTTCCCAATTATCCCTGAAACACTGTCCCAAGTGTCACGTTGCCAAACGTAAAGACGACAGCATGATAAGCCAGAAGGCAGTCAACACAAATGCTGCTATTATGTGAGGACGTATAACATCTTTTTTTACAAATTGCCAGAATTCCTGCCAAAACCTTTTAAGCTTGATCATTGAGAAAAAAACATGGTCAATCCAGGAAAGACGTGGTGCTGGGCAGGCGCTTTTTTCACTCAACACATCAATGTTTTGGCATGGTCAAGATTGTGTGTGTGTGTGTGTGTGTGTGTCAGTTGTTCAGTCTGGCTTCAATTTAGCTGAAGGAAACAAGTTGAAAGTTTTTTGTGTTTTAAGAAAAGTGGCTTTTGCTTCAGTAGTAACATTCACAAACAGATGGCTTTTTATGATACCGCATATGCTGCATGAGACTGGTTTTAGTCCTGCTGAACACTTTGTATGAACTTGTTAATATGTATGGGATTACCGTTTTGCACTGCGCAGCAAAACAATGCGTCATCTCTTACTCTCTAGTGACACCGAAATGAATTTTACGAATTTGTTCTCCAGACGTGATACAAATTAATTTGAAAGACCTTATTGTGACTGTAGGTCTAGAGTAGAATGATTTACCTTCATGTCTGTCTCACACGCAACAGCCATCAGTAACAGACGCCGGTGAGGAGACGCCTGCAGCTGTAACAAAGGACAACGGGGACAAGGTTAGGATTTTCAATTACCCTTTTACTGACAGCTTGTGTCGGCGTCTTGTATTTGTGGTTGATTCGCAGTCAAAGTTGGACAGTGTTGCAACAACCCGGTGCGATATATATACACATGCTCTAATTTAGATTTACTAAAAACTCGGGTGCATTTTTAGAGTTGTTATGTTCAACTCTTCACCATGAGCATGTGACAAGTTGTCAGGCAGCACTGGCGTGTGTCTGTCGATAGATGTCGGTATCTTGTCAGAAATGTGTTGTCTTCTAAAGTCGTTGCCCTTTGTCTCTTCTCTGTAGGAGGGTGACAGTCACTGTAGACTTTTCCTCCGCCTCTTCCCAACTAACCCTTTCACTCCTACCCCATTTAAGGTTTGTGGGTCTCCGTGTTGTGTTTTCCGCTGTGTTGTTGTACAGATGTTAAAGGACTTCTTCACCGATTTTGCGTTTGCGTCTTTTGGTTTTGGGTAGTAAATGTTAATGAATGCCATTTAACTCGCTTGAGACATCCCTATATCTAAATATTAATCTGCCTCTAGATGAAAAATGCCTCCCGGTGACATCACTTGGAGGAACCTTTAGTTCAGATTGTGTCATCTCGTCATTCACACTATGGAGTTTGTCGTCATGGCCAACCTGCTTTTCCAGAGCTCCTCCAGATGAAATCATCTGAACTCCTAATGATGAAAGACTCCCCTGGGTGATGTCATTTGGAGGAGTTTTTCAGCTAGAAGCAGACAAATATTTTCATATAGGGAAGACAGAGGGAAGTTCACAGCATTAATGTAAATTTACACCCTAGACTAAAGCCATATAAAGCTAGTCATAAATTGGTGAAGTTGCCCTTTACATGAACAATGCAGTCCATGCACTAAGCATACATATGTGGGCAGAATTGTTGGTCCCCTTTTACATGAAAGAAACCATCATTTTTACAAAATAACTGACAGTTCAGTCTAAACCAAAAAGCAAAAAGTAAAGAAAAAAATCAAGGTCATAATTTCATATTTTCTTTTATTATATTGTTAACTTGTTTTAAAGTCTCTTATCACTTAATAGTTACTTTATCTTTGAAGTTATTTTTTTTTTAATTGGTTTTCGTCGAGGTCTGCATTCTAACATCCTGTACATGCATACACGTGTCCTAACATGTCCTCTGGCTTGGCGGTTTCTGTAAAATCAGGACATTTTGTCTTTTGCTTTTTGCCTTTTCTCACTTCTTTTGAAAAAAAAAAAAACTGAATCAACACTCACTTCATCGGTGAACAAAAGCTAAATTTAGCTTTTTGTAATCTCTTATTTGTAGACAGGTTTTCTTTTGAAAAAGTAATTACCGTAAATTCTGGACTATAGAGCGCACCTAAATTTAAGCCGCACCCGCTAAAATTTAAAAGAAATATATGATTTGTCACATATAAACCGCATCGGACTATAAGCCACCAATATCCAGGCTGAGAAATAATATTTACATAGAAAGATGTTAAGATCTGTATGTCTGTTGTATGCGCTCCTACTCATTGTTCACAGTAGGCGTGAGGATGTTCTGTGCGCTGTTTTACCGGCATTACGGTAAAGAGTGCGTTTACGTGTATGTGTGGCTGGTATAACACATGTCGAATGTACAGAGCCGACAAAAACAGAAAAGTCATGGTTTTATTAATCTTCCTCCTGTGCACTAAAACCAAGTTGCTTTATTTTTCTTCCTCCTGCGAACTGAAACCACTGAACACCAAACCACTGTCACTTTCTCTTCCTGCGCACTGTTAAAGCGCAACTGCGCAACTATTAAAGTCGCTTCATTCTCCCGTGCACTGAAACCACAAATCGCTATTCATCTTCCTCCTGAGCATTGAAACCCCTGTCACACTCGATTTCCTTCACGGATAGCCAGATCGATGGCTTCAAATTAAAAGCTGCATCATAGGAATTTCTTCGCATGTTTTCCATTATGAGGGGGTGAGGGTGTAAAAATATTACCGTATTTTGCTGTTGTGCGTCTTGGGTTGCATGCGCTAAGAATAAAAACTGGCGCTTTTTTGTTTGCACTGACTTCCATCTACAGCGCCCATCTGAGGGCTGCAGAAAAATTCATAGAAAAGCCGCATCTCTGTAAAAGCCGCATGGTTCAAAACGTTGGAAAAAAGTAGCGGCTTATGGTCCGGAAAATACGGTAAAAGTTTCATTTTTTGCCCGTGGTTTTCAGGTAAGTGTCAAATGCCAAATGAATGAATGTTTGAGTATAAGTAGTAAATTATGGATTTAATGATGGTACAATAAGTATAATTTTATAATATTTTAGGCTGCAGCTGAAAGTTGCAGATAAGCTTAGATCTGATTTGAGCTTCTAGAATCAAATTACATAATTATTTTTAGCCTAAAACTAAATTAAACAACCAATGAAACATATTTCTTCTGTTGATTACATCCACGACTCTCATCTTTCTTTCCGTCTTAAGTGTTTACAGCAAGTTGATTTGAGCTCAAATGCCAAGATAAACCCTCCCTCTCCCTTTGCTCCTCACTAATAAACTATTTTCCAACTCAATCTGCTGCGTGACAGCCAGTGAAGCGTGAAGCGGCAAAGGCGTCTCCCACCAGCACTGTCCTCCCCCTGCCAGTGGTGCCCCATGTGGGAGAGACTGATACAGACACGCTGACAGAGATTCCTGGCAGACCCGCTGAGGCAGAGGAGGAGAACGACGAAGAAGAGGAGGAGGAGGAGGAGTTGGAGGATGAGTTTGGATACAACTGGAGTGAGTTCAGAGTCTTTCCACTGCTGTTGTTATATACTCGGTTTAAAATACTTTTTTATTCCACAGTGGCCTAATATCAGCAAATCGGATATTATTTAAAATATGCAAAATTTTAAGGTGACCTGTGATCTGCATTTGAAAATAGATTCTTGTAAATTTTCTCTAAACATCAACTTATTCATACATGTATTTATTTGCTGTAGCATTATTATCTAACAGCCACTAGAGGTCCCCCAAGTTACATGTATGTCTGGCTTGTTCATAAATCTCTGCAATAGAAGTAACAATTCACATGCTTGAAGCAGTTTTACTTAAACAAATACTCAAGGACTCGGTGCCACTATTAAGGTATTAGCGTCCTGCAGATGGTAACTATAGGATGAACTCGCTGCTTCAAGGAGAACAGGTCACATTCAGGCTTCCAGCATAAAGGACAGACTTCCAGCCTCCAGACACCTGGGACTGTGTGTGTGTGTGTGTGTGTGTGTTAGAGAGACAGAACCCATCCTGTGGGGATAAGATTGATGAGGTTGGGCCCAGGGAGGTGAGTTGTGGAGATTAGTACAGGACTGATGGTTCAACAGTGGCAGGGAGCCCAGAACAACATGAGCCCATTGGTCTGAACAGTGGCTATCTAACACAGCAGAGACAGAAGAGTCGGTGAGAAAGAGAAAGCACCCGAGTGAGAACAATACAGACAAGACTGAGATAAAGAGATGGTGAGGCTGGTGAGAAAAGTGCTGTCTGACATTTAAAAGTTTTACATTTACTTTTTGTCCCTGTGCATCTTAAAAAGTCCACACACTTGCCACTTTTCGAGCAACACAATCGATATGGAAGCTCAGAATCAAGACAAACCTGGCTGCGTTCAGCATAACTGTCAACTTACATCTTTCTGCCGCGACGTCATCCCGCCTCTTTCAGAAAACATAATCCAGCGCTATGGCAGCCTCCCGGGTGTCCTACACATGATTGAGCTGGAGAAAGGCAAGACGGGCCTGGGCCTGAGCTTGGCGGGCAACAGGGACCGCTCTCGCATGAGCGTGTTCGTGGTGGGAATAGACCCCAGCGGGGCGGCTGGCAGGGATGGACGCATGGTGGTGGGGGATGAGCTGCTGGAGGTGAGATATGCACTGTTGTTGTTCTCAGTGCAGTGTCAAAGTTTGTATCTCCTGAGTGGAACAAAGAAAGTTTTCCCTCGTTAGCATAATATTTCATGCACATTCAGCTGCTACAAAAGGTCCTTCATCATCAAAAGTGACAAACATGGTCAAGGAAATTATATCAGTTTGTGTCCTCTGTAACTATCTACAAGATTTACTCCAATAAAATCCGGTGTCTGATCTTTGAAAGTTTGTTAACACTTAATACTCGCTGACGTAAGGTCGTATGACTGCATCAGGCCCTGAAGCATTGCATAAAAGAATGCAGAATAAATGCAGCAAAGCATCTACAATCATTTGAAAAACTGCAAATAAAGAGGCAGTGGATCCTTCAACAAGACAATGATCCAAAGCACAGAGCCTAGTCAGCTCAGGAATGGTTTTATAAGAATGAGCTGAATTATTTACTGTGGCCTTCGAGGTCTCCAGACTTAAATTTCACTGAAAGCCTGTGGATAGATTTCAGGAAGACTGTACATGGCAGTAAAACAAAGCATTCTGGTCGACTTGGAACAAGTCTGCCATGAAGAATGGACTAAAATTACTCCTGGAAGGATATAAATGCCGCTCAGAGGTCGCCCAAAGAGGCTGAAGGAGGCAATAGAGGCAAAGGGAGGGCATACAAAATAAACATTGCATAAATAGGGGTTATTTCGTATTTTTAGAACATTTTGGTTACTTCTGCTGTAACAGCTGAATGTGCAATTAATATCAAAAAGTTATAGTTTGTTCTTTTTTGAAGCAAAGATACTGTATGTAGCTGTCTTTTGAGTGTCTTTATAATTCTGTAATCGACAATTTTAACATTTCATCTGTGCCTGTTTTCTTCTGTCAGATTAATGGACAAGTCCTTTATGGCCACAGTCACCAGAACGCATCCTCCATCATTAAGAGCTCTCCATCCAACGTCAAAATCATCTTCATCAGGTATACAAACACTTCCTCTTCTATAAACTTGTCTTGATGGCAGCTGCTAATTATTACAACCTGGGAGAATTCTAGTCCGTTGTAATGTTGTTTAAAATCCAGTAGAGGACGCTGTTGTAATTCACAAAGCTGAAGCAATACAGTCGATATTCAGCAGTGATAAACACATGCACTTATTAAAGTAAACATATTTGATCAGATTTATAACTTCCCTACTTTTTTCAGTTCATTAAACTCTTAATCGATTGTTATTTACTAATTTCCTGAAATGTAAGTGCTACACAAATGTTGCACATGGCCCCAGGGTTATTTTTGTGGAGTTGGGACATAGACTGAGACATGTTGGACCCTTCACCCTCCTTCACCGTCATTTGTAGGATCACACAGTTTAACCTTGTGCTTAACTCGCGTCCGTCTCCTGACCCCCTGGGAGAGACACACTGTGATCAGCTCCAGTAAATCACAGCCGGCCTGTCGGCAAGCAAGGGAACGCCGATTTATGTGAGTTATGACTCTTTGAAACAGGAACACCGAGGCGCTCAACCAGATGGCCGTGGGACCTGTGAGAGAACAGGAGAGAGACACAATGGAGCCCCACACTGAGGTACAATCTTGCTTCGCGGCCACACACGTTGCACACAGACAGACAAAACCCACGGGGACATCGGGAAGTACAGCTCCAGCTATGACAAACACGTTTAATAAGTTTAACATATTTACTTCATACTTCACCAGCAACTTCCTGTTTCCTTACAACTGGATACAACTGCCGCAAACGGTGAAGCCGATACGTCCAACCATCTCCATCACATGGTGAAGCTGAAGGTGAGAACCACCGGGCCCCTCCCATGAACATCACACACACACACATTCTTCTGAATCACCAAAATGAAGCTGGTAATAGAGAGCGAGTCCTGGAGGCGAAGCAGTAATGAGGGAGACGTTCACAAAAAAGTCAGTGGGGTGTTCCAAAGAAAGACGGGGAGGGAGCACGCGGTGTGACGAGCTGCCAAAAGAGTCACAACTTTGTCAAATAAAAGGGCGATTAAACAAAACAATGAGTGAATGGGGGAAGAGCAGTTCCAAAGGGAGGTGAAGGCGCAGTTCACGCAAGAAACACACATGGTGTGTTCTTCTTTGTGATGAAGCAAGGTTTTCCAGAAAACTGTTTCCAATGAAGCCTTTGGATTATTTAGGCTTTTTAAAATGTCTGTAATAGTTTGGTAGGAGAAGTCATACCAAGGGAAAATTTACCCAAAACAATCCTAGACCTCAAAAGAGGTCATTGGGAAAACTTACTTTTTGCAAGTCAGACAAATAATAAGAAGCAGAAAAAGGGGAATTCTGATTGGAAGCCCCCTGGGTCTCGTCTTTCTAGGACTGTCCACGTGGTGTGTGAGACCACAGGGGGTAACGCTGTTAATGCAGCAGCTTCTGCGCAGACAATCCCAGACAGACCTGCTTGGGTGCAAAGGATCAGTTGTAAGGACGAATGCAATGTGGCGATAACTCTTATGATCAGAAACGCTTGTTTTTCAGCAGCTGTTGTTTTTCCACAGGACGATGGAGGCCTCATCTTTGTCGAGGGAAGCACCGAGAGTGGAGCTGAAATTCAGAGCATGTCTGAAGAAAAAGGACCCGCAGGAAAGGTATGTTTCAAACGTTACACAGATGGTTCCCGTGCTCAATACCGTCGCCTTGCTAATAAAGATATGATCTGCTCTCTGCAGGAGGGCAGCATGACACCAGGGGACAAACTCGTAGCTGTGAATGGTGAATCAGTCCTGGGCTTCCCTGTGGAGACGGTACGCTGTCACTGGAGATAACCCGGGACAACTCGTAGTCTTTTGTTTTCTTCAGTGACTCAGACAGTATGTTGGTACAGTCAGTTCTTTGCTGAGAAAAGCCAAAGTGAAACTAACCTTCATCCTCCTTCTCTCCCCAGCCAAGCAGCCAGGACAGGGAAAGCTTGGACACAGTCCTCATCAGTCTCCCCAGCATGCCTAGCACGACTATCCTGAGTCAAACGGAGGCAGAAGCCGCCACTAGTGAGTCTGCTCTTGTTTAATAATGGTGAACAAAGTGTATTAACTTTAATTTCTTAACTTCCTGTTTACAGGATAAAGAGATTACATATTTTGACACTTTCCGTATTTCAGGTCCGAGCCGCTCATCCACTCCTTCCGCTCTGGCCTGCGACCCGGCAACCTGTCCCATCATCCCCGGCTGTGAGACCACCATTGACATCTCCAAGGGTCGGACAGGCCTGGGCCTCAGCATCGTGGGGGGCTGCGACACCCTGCTGGTAGGAGGCCGAATATGCGAATACGAGCTGGATCACACCAGTAAAGTGACTGTAAACAGCCTCACACTAAATTTGCAGTGATGTGTAGGAGTTTCCAAAGCTCTGATACCACCCACTTAGAATCTTTGGTGGTGGCATAACCTCAGTTTAAAGCGGCTGTGGTAGCTCAAGAATGTAGAAATGATGTTGCAGCCTTCCTCCTCGTCCTCCTCCTCCTCCTCCTGCCGTCCTCCTCTCAGCCCGTCTATTCGGTCTATGCAGTCAGGCTTCGGGAGAGCAGCTCTTTGTCTGGCTCCAGCCACAGCAGACAATATCCAGCCCTGGAATGTGACCTCTGAACCCCAAATGACACTCACACTGGAAGGCAGAGAAAACACACTGGAAGTCAGAAACATGCACGCTCAGAATGACTGTGAGCGATGTTTGAGTATGAGACAATGAGAATCCAAATAGCACACATCAATTTTAAATAATAATATCCCCATGGATGGTTCTGATTTTGATTCACTATTTCCAGTCCTGTATCTACAAAAGATTCAATTCAATTCAACTTTATTTATATAGCGCCAATTTACAACAAGGTCATCTCAGGGCACTTTACATAATAAAGTTCTGACATTTGTTTGTCTGACTTTATTTCCAACTTGTAGTACATATAATACGCTAAAAACAATAAATAAATCATGCGTTCCAGTACAATATGTTTGTGTCTTTGTCTGACTGTCCGCACAAAAATCACTTCATGTTCACAGATTTGTTTCGGCTTCAAAAGAACAAATATTAAATTCATATTCTCGACGCTTTGGAAAGTGCCGCTTGTGTGTTACATACTAACCCTACAACTTTTTCACGGGAGACCGGGCTTCGACTCCGGTGTGAGATGTTAAACGCTTCGATGATTCTTTCACAATGTGGCCTGGGTGGTTACTATATTAAGAAAGCCCTTGTGTGCTGTTGTTAGTGTTTGTAGTAGTTGGCCTTCCCTGCAGTTTTTGGCCTAAACCAAATGTAGTTATATTCTAAACATAAAGTTCTTACAGTGGCGTCAAAGTTATGAGTTATTTTTAACACCTGACAAACGCAAAAAGAAATTCTCAAAAATTCAACAAAGTGAGTTATGATGGTCTCAACTTGTCTTACTTGCTTGGAACCACAGAAAATCATCGCTGTGAAATACATCAGTCGCTTAAGAAAGCTTTTGTATAAAAGTTATTTGTAAGAAAACAATGTTCCCATTTCATCTCCGTCAACTCCTCTGTCAGCTACTTATTTGCTCTCGTTTTTCTCCCTCTCCAGGGCGCCATCATTATCCATGAAGTATATGAAGAAGGAGCGGCCTCTAAAGATGGCCGACTATGGGCAGGAGACCAAATCTTAGAGGTGTGGCACAGTGTTATGATCATTACATATGTATAACTTATGTAACGCAGCTAGGGATCAGATACAAATCTGAGTAAGACCAAATTAATGCACATTCAGAACAACGTAATCTCCTGCTGTTAGTGAATAAATATAACCACTTCTATGGAAATATAGGCAATTGTAGATTGTGTGGAGTTAAGTCGTCTGATCTGCCCTCCATTTGACCTCATGCTTTGTCACACAGGGAGGGGAGGGGTGGAGCTCAGGAGTTTAGTCATGGTAGCTCAGTCAGTAGCTCTGAACTGAAAGCCACACACACGCACACACACACACACACACACCCTTATGACTTAATTGCCCTCATTATTTTTTTTTTCTTACTCCAAGCCAGACTGTTGTATTTAGAACAGAGAGTCAGAGAAGAAAAGTGAAGAGTGGCGTTTCCCACTCCACGGTGATGCCATCAACTGCTTTGGGAAAATCCTTTGCACAGCTCTGGTGAAAGTAATGGGGCATTTCCCTTCTTTAATGTGGAAAAAACAACTGGACATACATCAATCGTTGTCAGAGTTTTGTGGGAATGGTACTTCCCTTCAGGCAAACCCAAGTCCTCTTACATCACCCTGTAGGTTAAGTACTACGATCCAGTGTCTAGAGAGGTCAGCGGTTTGGGTTTGTCAGAAGAAAAGACCTCAGTGGTGTCAGTTTTAGCATTAAAATGAGGCTTTTAGCATTTGTTTTTTTTAGCATTTTCTGCTGCATTCACTTCACATTTGAAGTCCAGGAATATGTCTTTCTGTTCATAAATGTTTGTGTTTTTGTGCGTAATCAGGAGGAACGATACAATACAAAACGAAGCTTCTTTATGACACTGCTGCCCTGCACAGTAATTGGTGCAATAAGACAAGCCCAAATTCCCAGATGGCACAGATACTGAGCTCTGCTTCTCTGCTTCTTTATCACAGGTGAATGGCATTGACCTGCGTGCAGCCAGTCACGATGAAGCCATCAACGTGCTGCGACAGACCCCGCAGAGGGTTCGGCTCACGGTCTACAGGGACGAGGCCCAGTACAAGGAGGAGGACCTGTGGGACTCGTTCACTGTGGAGCTGCACAAGCAGTCCGGCCAGGGTCTGGGCCTGAGCATCGTAGGGAGGAGGTGAGAGAGATTTATCGGCAGCACTGCCGCGTAATGCACAGTGTGCACGTATTCATGCACAGTGCGATTTACTGCGACGCTGAAGGAGCTTTATGTAGTTGAAAATGTGCTTTTTCCACTGAACAGGCTGCAGTTGCTTTGCAAGTAGCTTATCTGCTCACAGTGTTAGCATATTAGAAACCAGTATTCAATATTTCTAGGAAAAAATACTGACAAGGTCTTTAAGGGATCAGCATTCTGGTAAATTTAGTATTAGCAGTAGAAACAGTAATAAAAGAGATCTCTGTTTTTCTTTTTCACTGCAGATCACGGGAGCAGAGGTAAAGAAAAAGTCCTACATATGAATATAGTGTAAATAGAGAATAGTTTTTTATTTCAGTGATAACAAAACAATACGTAGTCTTGTATTTGGTGGTTACATGTAGATGAACAAAAATCCTTTTTCTTAAATGACTATGAAAGGCACACTAGGTGTTTTTGTCTCCTCACTGTCTGTAAGCTCAAAAGAAAAGCCCTAATTTGTAACACACTACCTGTTTTGGACACCTCATGCTTAAATGACGGGTTTAAAATCGTATTTTTTGTGAAATGACTGTTTGTCTGTCTGGTCGGATTGCTAACGCAGCAAACCTCATGTATTGGAGAAGTGACTCAGGAGCAGAGGTTTGTGTTTCGGTCGAAGCTGTGACCACATTTTCGCTGGGTTTAGGATTTACAAGTCTCACTAGGTCGTGAGCTGGCAAATCGCGAGCTGTATTACACATGAAATCAACCCAGGATTTCGCTCTGGTGGAGCATTTATGGGTGAGGGCACATGTGGGAAAAGGTTTGCTGGTCCACAGACACAACAGTGTGCTGCTGTCAGGTGTGTGGAGTGTCCTGATTGATTCCGCCTTTGGGATACGCTTCAGAAATGGCTAATGCAGGCCAAACCGGCTTAGTACCTAATTATGTGTGAGTGTGTGTGTTTTTAGACTTCTGTCTGCCATCACTGGATTCATTTAAGTGTTTTAGATTTAGGGTACATGTTGAAGTGTTTATCAATTTGTTAAATGTAATCTGTAAGACAAAATTCACAAGTTGGAGTCAAAGGTCGGGGGATTTGGACAGCAGCAGGCAGAGCAGGTTTTACTGTGGCTGTAAACGTTTTTGCTTTGCTGTACAAGTGAGGAGAAAAAAAAAGAGCAAGAATGCTCGATAGGATGGAAAAGACAGTAACAACCTAAAATGGAAAGCGCAAGCTAGCAGTTAGTGGTGGGGAGATGTGACAGCCAAGTACCTCTGGCACCGGGGACTGAGTGCGATCGAGTTGCCTCGCTTCGCAGCTTCTGCTTGTGTGAGTCTTTATCCACGTGGAGACTGGTACCTCAGAGATGCAGAGATGTGCTTTGGGAAAAAGGCATCGTCCCCTGTGCTAAGCAAGCTCAGACTTGGACTGAATAGACTAGAGACAGAATTTTCTGTGAGTTATAGATTTTGTTTTATTATAAACTGCCGTCTAGGCAGATAGTAGAAGCCTCTCCTTTGCAAAAAGGTTAAAGAAACATGCCTGTTGCTGAGGTAAGTGGAAGCCGTTACAGTCGGTGCAGAATAATTTTCAAGACCTGCCTCTTATAAAGGCTTAGTAGTAGCTCCTTAATGGAAGACAGAGAAAATGAATGATAAGTCACAGGCTTAATAATATCTTTCTAAACAATATTCAGTGGCTTGTGCCTGACTGCAAAATGTTCACAGAAAGGATCCAAGATGGAAAATAGATTCAGTGGAGTCTCAGCTGGGGGATAAACACACTCCTCGCTATTAAATATTCCACTTTACCAGCTGTTTTCTTCAGGTTTTCCAAGAAGCGTGAGCCACATTTCTTCTTGAAATCCTTCGGAAAAAGCTGAATCAATAGTGTTTTATCAGTTACAAGCTCAAAAAGAGAACAACCAAGGTCGGCTCAGACAGAAAACTCCCTGTCAGGGTTCAGTATAGGCAGTAATGGACGTGTTATCTCACTGTCATGCGTTTGTCTGCCCGACTTCCCCACCAGGAATGACACAGGAGTGTTTGTGTCTGACATTGTGAAAGGCGGTTTGGTGGACGCTGACGGCAGACTGATGCAGGGCGATCAGATCCTGTCAGTCAACGGCGAGGACATCAGGTCGGCCACGCAGGAGGCCGTGGCGGCTCTGCTCAAGGTACATTCACTGCACGTGTTAACGAAGGGAAGCAAACACGTTGGACAACTGAATAATCAATGACGCTGTGCCATGTTTTGTAGTGCTGCACGGGGCCTATAAAAATGGAAGTGGGGAGGTTCAAGGCCGGACCTTTCCACTCTGAAAGGAGGCTTTCTCAAAGCAGTCAGGTAACACGCCCGTCATCCAGCTCAAATCAAGAGAGCGGTAATTAAAGGAAATAAAATCACGTTTTTGTTTCAGGTGAGTGAAACAGACAGCTGCGAGGCGTCCTCTCCGTCGTGTCCAGACTCTGAACTCCTCCCTGACGACAAACCGAGCGGGAGTCAGGAATGTAAGTAACCACAGAGCTGCTAATAATCCATGCAAGTTGTGCACAAGGCATCCAAACCTTCTGAGCGTTGACTTTCCCACAGCTCCGGAGCATCAGGACACCAGAACGGTGGAGTTCTCTAAAGGTCCCAGCGATTCTCTGGGAATCAGTATAGCGGGCGGAGTGGGCAGCCCGCTGGGGGATATACCCATCTTCATAGCCATGATGAATCCCGTCGGCCTGGCTGCGCAGACCCAGAAGCTCAAGGTACCAAACTTCACACTTTAGCAAACCTTATTTGAGTTTAAGAAGAATGTAAAACGAAAAAAATGCAAATAATGCACACACATAATTCTCGTGTGGCATTTGATGAGAATGGGAATGACTTTACGCACTCTGAATCACAAATCCAACCAAAGGTCAAGAGTCTGCAGCCTTTAGCAGTGACCTTTGATAGAGAAACTAACAATCGCAGCTCTGTGCGACACAGACTGGAGGAGGACAATAGCCATAAATCTCCCACTCGTGCATTGACATCAGTGAGCCCACGGACGGACTCCTCGAAATGAATAGGAGGGATCCTGAAAAGTGTTTTCATGCAGATTTATCTTTTCATCTTTTCATTACTGCGCTGAACACAAGCATAGTTTGGCTTTTGTTGGGGCGTGGTGGCTGCACATTTCAAATAGCGTTTGCATCCTGTTATTGTGCACAGATTTAAAAAACACATTGCGCACAACGCAAGCTAAAATGTTTTTCTCATTTTAAATCCTGAACTCTCGCTTTTTCAGATCGGGGACCGAATTGTCAGTATCTGCGGAACGTCTGCTGAAGGCATGAGCCACTCACAGGCTGTCGCTCTGCTCAAGAACGCAACAGGCACAATACAGCTGCAGGTCGCACTCAATGACATAATCCAATCCCCTCACCCTCACCCTAACCAAAGCTGAATTCTAAACCTGACTCTAAAAGCCAGTCATGACCCTCAAAAAGCCTCTTGAAGTTGTGTGGACCAGCTAAAATGTCCTCACAACAATAGTATGAAAACACGTTTTGTCCACAGAAAGCTATAAAGACATGCCCACACACACACACACACACACACACACTCAGCCTTTCTGTTCTCATTAGATAAAACCTGCAGACTGCAGTTATATAATCTGCAGTTGATCTGGCCTGTATTCTTCACTTTATCTGTGTCTAAAGTTACTGTCTGAACAGCGGCAGACTTTGAAGTACCATAAAACTTGTGTCCCACATCCTGCACTTGCACCGTCCCCCGGCCTTTATCTTGTCAGTAAATCACGTCGGCCGTATTACAACAGTGTGAGATTGTTCGTGTGTCTTCATGCACCTGTAGGTGGTAGCAGGTGGAGACACGAGCGTGACGGGTCCCTGTCAGGAGCAGGTGGCTGCGGGCCTCACGCCCAGCTGCATTTTCCAGGATGACCTCGGGTACGAAGAGAACATTTTGCTGTGTCCAAAACATCCAGGTTACCCACGTGAATTATTAGTGCGGTGACTATTAGCTTTTAAAATTAAACGTCTCCTCTTTCCACCAGCCCGCCTCAGTATAAGAGCATCACTCTGGAAAGAGGCCCGGACGGACTGGGTTTCAGCATAGTTGGAGGCTACGGCAGCCCCCACGGAGACCTGCCGATCTACGTTAAAACAGTTTTTGGAAAGGTAAGAGGGGCAAGTTCAGACAAAATGAGCTGCGCACATCTGTCAAATAGTGTTATGAATCAAAATCCTGCGTGTGTGTGTGTGTGTGTGTGTGTTTAGGGAGCAGCAGCGGAGGACGGTCGTCTGAAGCGAGGAGACCAGATAATGGCCGTTAACGGACAGACTTTGGAGGGGGTGACGCACGAAGAAGCCGTTGGCATCTTGAAAAGGACCAAAGGAACAGTCACGCTCACTGTGCTGTCATAATTTACATCCCTAAACACTGATCTGTAAAAGTGGTGACACTTCTTTGCAGTATGAAAACACCAGCAACATTTCACAACTACAGGAGGTGCCTGTATTAAAATCTGCCGATAGCGATCTTTGAAAATATGCGCACTGAAACGTGAACAACCACACACGACAGAGCTTGTTGCTCGACGTATCTTTGAACACTGTGATCCATTCAAGTCTACCACAAATAGACTCACATGTCATGATTAATCCCTTCACCGTGACACACTCACCCCGATCGCACCTAAAATAGCATGAAAACACGTTGTATGACTTCATCAATACGTTGCCATGCGTGCAGTTGACTGTTTTCGATTATTTGTAATATGAATTTTAGAGAGTTTGTAAATTGTATTAGAAACATTCCATGGCTCTGGATTGAAACATGCACTGGACGCTAGTTAGTATTTTGCCATTTTCTGTATTAAGATGAATAGATTTAATAGAAAAAAGTTATTTCCAACAGAGAACAACCTTAAGCAACACTGTGTAATATTGCAAACAAGGGGAGGATTATTTTTCAAGGTTTTTCGCCATCTACTTAATGGGTGATCTCCAACTAAATTGGCGCATGAAACCCCATGAAAAGCCCCCCATAAGGCAAGTAGCAGATTAGCAGGATTTAGCTAATAGCTGTATTATCTGATCACGCCGTTATTAGTCTGTCTACACTGCACCGCTGTTGGCAAGTCTCTGATTTTTCCTGAAAGGCCGGTGCCGCTGTAACTGGTGTTAACGTAGTAACTGATGCGTGAGCGGACGCGGCCTGTGATCATGTAAATCCACGTCGTGTCGATACTTTCCGAAGGAAAAGATGTGAAAAGTGTAGTTTGCACACGTGACTAGATGAAGGCTTGTGCACGTGAAATACTCACCGAAATGCGACGCTGCTAAAGCTCACACATAAACGTGTTATGTCACAGTATTTTGATCTTTTTAAGTATTACATTTTCACTCCATGAAAGCGAACAGAAGGGACGGATGAGTGGCCGGTTTTAAGTGTTACGTTTGTCAGATGGATTGTATAATGGAGCTGAGCTCATTTTGACCTTATTGTTTACCCACAACACATTCATCCAGTGTGTAGTTTCTGAAGTCGTGACGCATTTAAAGTGTGCTCTAGTTTCTGTCTTATCACCTTAAATGTGGCTGTAGTACTGTCAGAGTGATAGTACGCAATTTATTTACACTGAGTAAAATAAAAGTGACCTTTGGATTCAGTCAGCGTGTCTCTTTTCTACTGTAATTTCCCAAACATATAAGTTAAAACACATGCCGTCATTAAATTCACCAAGAAAACGACCTCATCAAACCTTTATCTGAATGGCCCTAAGCTTAAATACAACCATATAATCTTATTACATGAATAATGGTCATTCAGAGCTTTGTGAAATGCGGGGCGACTATCCAAGTGCAGCAGCTGTTCGTCAGTCTCGCTGCTCCTCGCCGAACACTTGGGTTATTGTACCGCATCCATCACATCTGACATCCTGGATACATTTTTATCTGGGAGATAAAAGCAATTTACTGTCGCCAGAGGTCACATTTACATGAAAGGTGATCTAACTCAGGAAGTACAAATGAAAAGTACATGAGCAAAGATTTATAGATATGGGATAATAAGGCCGAGTGGAACGGCGAACACAGTCCTGCGTGAACAGACTCTCTGTTGTCACATGAGACTTCATAAAACCCGGACACAGGGAGAGAGAGGGGCAGAGCTGTGCGTTAAAAGATGGCAGCCCATCTGTCTGACAAGCACAGCTGCTTGGCCGCCTGTCACATGATTAGTCCTGTGCGCGAAGTCCGTTTCTTAAGTCGCTTTACAGCAAACACAGGCCCTGCTAATTAATCACACGAGTCAAGCGCGACCTTTCGGCTCCTGAAACGAGGTCTGGGGCTCGGGCGTAAGAGAAGAGAACTGTAAAACCTGTAGTCGGTGGGTGACGCCGTCACCCCCGGGGTCGAAACCCGACAGCGTAACCTGCAGCTGCTGCTGACTAAACTCAGCAGCTGAGCGTTTCACCAGGCACCTGTTGTTTTAATGGCCCCCGTGGATTTCGAGGTCACGCAGCCCCTCTCCAGGTTCAGGAGGCGCCGCCTGGTTTACGCGAGGCCTGTCTGCACAAGACTCCTGTTCGGGAGATCAGATGCTGCCGCTGCGTCACACTTGTCTCGAGTGTGGGTGCAACGTTTCTGTGGCCATGGCGCCTGAGCGAAACCGCATCAAAGGACTGAATTATTAAGTTGCCAGTCAGGCCTCTGTACATGTCCGTGGGATTATCCTGTGAATAAGACTTTCACTCTTAAAAGTATAAACAAGAATTGCAACAGACACTTTTACTTCCTGTTGCAAACGAAAAGCCAGCCCCATAATTAACGCCTTTGACCCCGCAGCTTTGGATGCAGCCCGTGAAACAATAACGGCGCCATCTGTTCAAACAGTTCACAGCTCGGTATCGCCGTGACTCACGTCGGTTCCACACTCAATAACATGAGGTTGGGTGAAGAAAAACAATAGTCGATGACTGGGCCGTGACTCAGGGAGCACGACTAAAAATGGCGGCAACGGCAAGCCGAGACAGGAAGGCACGGGAGAAGTTTGTTGAGACTTGAAAAGCCTTTTGGGAACGAAGAGGTACCTGGGCTTAACGTGCAACACAGAACAAACTGGTTTGTATGGGATTGAAAATCCACGTATTCAGCCTGATGCTTCACAGCAGCACGTTGGCAGTGTCATGATCTTGTTGCTATGGTAACTGTTCCTAAGGGCAGACTCCCAGAGCAGCTGCTATACGCAGCTGTACAGAAGCACTATGTGCACCGTCGTGGAAAAGGCCGCGGCTGAAATCCTTTTTAAAGGTCATCGTTCAAAGCCCATACTCACAATGATGCACCGCTGCATACGCAACCAACAAGCGTAATTGAACGCCACCAGAAGGATGACGCCTCCCCCCAGTAGAAAGGTTTGTGAGGCAATGACCTTCTGCGTTGCCTCAAGTCCTCGCTTGTCATCGAGCGTGAGAGATTAGCACATCACAGGTGCACAATCCTCGGAATTGTCGGAGTCAGCGTGTTTTATTTGCTCTTCGCCAGGCCTTCCGCTCCGCACAATGGTGCGAGCTGCTGACAGCCGGCGATTGTTGGCGATAACCGAATCCATCCGCTGAAGGCAAACACGTCAAACGTCGAGAGCATTTATCCCAATGAATGCGTCGTTCATGAAGTGCAGAGTAAGTGTGATTAAGTGACTAATAAAGACTGGAATGTGAGGAAGCGGCTCATTATATCGGCTCTTTGTTTTTAGAAGATCAGCACGATTAAACTTTATTGAGAAAAGGATTAATGATACCTCAGACGGAGGCGACCCAGGCCAGACCCTAAGGGAAATATTACCTGTGACTGGTAAACAAGTCTTACAACTTCTACCCGGAATGAGGAATCATTGCTGGTTGACTCAACATTTGCATGACAAATTTCATCTGCCTTCCATTTGTTTGCCCTCACTATACATTTCTCGCTGTGGCGTCGTCTTTTCCAGCCCAGATGAAATGATAACCATCCTCCCTTATTTAGATGGCTACAATTATATTTTCCTGAGTAAACAGTCAACACACAAACAAACAAACACATACTTTTCCTCCTTTCATGACCTGAAATGATGCCAGAGTCCTGACGTTCCTTTGATTTACAGTGAGGTTTCCCTCACAGCTCGGCACACACGGGCTCGCCTTCCTCTGACTCTTTGAGTAAATGTGGGAGTTGACATCATGCGGGACTGGATGTGCTCTCCACCTTTAGTGTGTTTGCACAAAGTGGAGTGTGAGGGATGAAGGACTGTGTTTGCACGATCAATGAAGGAACGACAAACTCCGATACCAACTGTTTGCCCATGTTTGCCGCTCTACAGCCTGTCTTACAGGCGACGCCGTCCTGTACCCGATCTGCACCTTGTGCAGCAATGCGACAAACCCCCGTCTGTCTACCTGACTTTCCCATAATGCACTGTGCGTGCTTCTCCTGTTGCGTATGTTTGCGTTTCAGTCACCGCTTCGAGTGACATCACCGCGGCCGAGGCCCGATAAGGCCGAGTGTGTAATCATCGCTTTATGAGCTGTGTGCAAAGCAACGCGGTGACACAGCCGCTGGAAAATGTTTGCAGCACATGTGCGACCTTGAGGCAGGACAAGGCTGCGGGGCTGTTGAACCGGCATTTATGGACATAAAACAGAGACATGAAATCAAACGATGCATGTCTCTTTCCTTCAGCTTTGTCCAAATATCTTTGTGGAACATAATCCTGAACTCCAGCGAATGATAAATACAAGTTTGTCATCACTGCCTTTGCTTCACACGCTCATTAGCATTAGCAGTGTGCTTGTTCCACATTCGTTCCGCACGCGTTGTATTATCGACCGCCATCTCTCTGCACCGCTGGTTTAAAAATAAAGGCATCCTATTGATTTTAAGGCAGGATGGGAAAAATGAGTCTGTGATGAAAAGCCATTTAGGCCTCCGGCCATTGCAGCTGATTGAGCCCATAATCCATCTTCATTCACCGAAGCTGCCTGTGCCATTACACTGGAACAAGTGTTCTATTAAACGATGCACCGTAAATAACCTTTTTTTTTCTTTTTAACGCAGATCCTGATCAGGGTTTGACTTCAATGTCCAACTTTTGAATCATGTGGGGCTCCCTTTATTATTGTTAGGATGACGTTTTTAGAGTCTGTTATTAGCCTTTGACTTACAGCCTTTTATTTCAGACTATATTGCAATTTTAACGTCTGGTGGTGGGGGACACGCTATCTAGAGCTGTCAGCGTTTGAAAATTAGAAAATACTTGTGCCATAGTTGAACCCATCATGCCTGAGAGTTTGCAGACTAATGTCAGCTATTGCTCACATCATAAAACCATTATCTCAGCTGAACCCATAACTGTTGTTGCACTAACAATTGTTTGATAAGCTCATAAAATTGTGTGAGCAGCTGCAACGTGTCTACGAGGTAAATGTACAGATTTTTCTTGAATCTATTCTTAGGACCTTATTTGTTGAGTGGCAGATAGGAATGGCTTAAAGATGTCAGGTATGTGATGTATTTTAAAGACATTCTCGCTAGGCTACATTCTTAAACTAACCCATAAAATGTTAAAAAACAAAAAAAGTTCCCACAGTTCTGAAATCAAGCAGCAGCTTTTCAGCATTAAATAGAAATTAAAAATCAGTAATGAAAATATGTTGAAATTGCAAAGTGACCTTTTTGGTCAATAGCAGCCGTAAACTAGGACGTCCTGTGCGAACACATGTCAGTGCTGCGGCTGCCTCTGCTGATTTATGAGGACGCCCCGCAGGGCGAAGAGACAAAGACGTGCGGCTCCTCTGAAGGAGACACAACCACGTTGCAGTCAGGCCTCACAAACGCGCTGACATGTCCCCGACCAGGTGAAAGTCTCCGTGCGATTCACGTCTGGTTCGTGCTGCGGGAAAGATTTGCTGCCAAAGCGCATTTTCCCTTTTCCTCAAGCCCGCAGATGCCAAATAGTTCAGCTTGATGAGTGTTTTTGTACTTTAGTCAGCGTCGAAATCAGAAACAGGAGCGTGTTTCTTCTGCTTCCATCTGCCCAGTTTCTATCAAGTTAGTGCAAATAAAAAAGAGAAAGGACACAAAGGACGACAGACAGGTTCCACTGATGTCCCATCAGTCCTAATGTCCCACAGATAAGAACGGGCCTCGTTTTGTAAATCCAGCTAAAGGACAAACATGAAGCAGACGTCTCCTGTTTTCTTAAGATGCACGAAGCATGAAATACATTCAGCAGCTACACAAAGTTACACAGCATCAAAAACACGCTGCAGCTTGTTCATCCCTGCACACGTGAACCGTTTCTCTGAGAGCTTGCACACGGCCATTCTTCTACCTTTCTTCCACATGTCAACAGCCCTTCAGCTGCTTATGCAACACTCGGAGCTGTTTGTTCAGTAACATTTTCACTCAGCGTTTACCCGAGAAATCGTCTGCGCCCAGCGATGCATCATCAGCTCGGGCCTGTGGGGTTTATAAGGGAGAACTTTCCATTAGACTTGCACGAACCTGTTTAGTTGCAAGCAGCCCGACTTATTTATGCTTAATTTATGTTGCTACACTGATCTAGTTTTCCTCCAGGCGAATGGAATGACAGAGACAACAATAAAAGCAGATTAATTTGGGCTTAATTGCCACCTCGCCTGGCGGATTTATTTAATGACTTCCCTGACGAATGCAAACATTGGCCTGGTGAGCGTTGTGTCGTCGAGGCAATAAAGTCAGCACATTTCTGTTCGTTGGCAGGAAGCGAGCTGCCGACAGACACGGCTGCACCAACGCGCTCAGGGGCTGTTTTCGCGTGACTTGGCAGGCGTCACTTTGTTTCACACCTGTCGTTCATCTCGGTGCATCTCCTGAGCGTTTACACCATATGCAGGCGCACATCCTGTGGCAAACCAGATCACTGCAGACAAATAAGATCAAATTTACATGATGGGATGTCTGAATTTCATAAGCATTTAATACCAAATAATTTGCAGGGATTTAACAAGGAAGGTAGTGAAACCACAGCAAATTAAAAAAAACAAAGAAAATAACGCTGCAATGAGAAAATGTCCAAAGGATACAAGGCTGAAGTAACCTCCACGTTACAACATATGAAAATAATTATTCCCAGACGGTGATAGTGTTTGAAAATGTTATCATCCAATGATGGAATATCAGCAAGAAAACACAAAGTATGTTGCGAGGCCTTGCAGCCACACATTTATCTTCCCACTGTTTTCACATGTGGGTTGTCGTGGAATCCCTGCTATGTGTCATCGCTCGCCAAGATCCAGAGATTCTCCTTGAATTTCCCTTTTTATCCCTGGTTACAGTAGATCTTATATGTAGCTGCAGTGGATTTTTGATTTATTAATTTTCTTCAAGCCATTTTTTAAACTTGTTTTGTGAGAATGAAAAGGGACAGTGCAGATGTGCTCAGAGTATTTACAGCAATAAGCTCTAATTTTGTAGCTTAATCAGCAAAGTAACTGACCTTCTGGAGGTGGAGCATGGAGACGGATTCTTGTCCCAACATTTTGTGCAGATTTCAAACAACCCCAGTGTGATTGTGGCCAAGGAACTTTGTGTTCATCCTGCATTCAAGTCCAATTCCAAGTGGAAAAGTTTGGAAAAAGTTACAAAAGGAAACTTGAGTTATGAATATTTTATTACACAAAACTGGGGTTGTTTACAAATGGCTGCCACGGTCAATTTCTCTACGACTTCATTAGTAAATGTGTGCTGGACCTCTGCGCGGCTGTGTAAAAGGTTAGAGCTGAGAGTGTAAAGATGAGAAAAAGGTTCCTCGAAGCCATTACAGCAGAGTAATTCACGGCCCAATGTGTCCGTCGTCTCAAAGGGCAGGAAACCTCCCTCGCTCTTCCAGCACGGTTGCCCTATCAGCAATCTGGCCCATCATTCATCTTCATTATTCTCTCAGCAAAAGTACAACACCCTCACCTATGTGGCTACAGCGCTCGGCGGAGGCCGAACATCAAGCCTATCTATCTACATAAGCAGGCGAGCTGTCGGCGAGTGGCGCGGCAGAAATTCAAATGGTGATCCCGCACGGAGGCCATCATTAATGCAGAGTCCCACTGTGTGTGCACGCTTCGAAGCTGGAGTCACCTCAGTTAGCCTGAGCCGCACGACTCGCGGCGCGGGTTGACCCCAACCGCGACCTTGACAACTTTCACAAACGCAAAGCACCCGAAGCTGCATTGTAAAAACGGACGAGCTGCTTCACCGGTGACTGATAAAAGACGTCCCGGTGAAACACTGCTTGCACTCTAACTCCTCCCAGACGGCCGCAGTCTCCCGAGGCCTATCAGTAACAGCCTGCTAAGAGGCTTTATTACCCCCCCCCCCCTCCCCTCCCCTCCTCCCCCCCTCCGGCACAAAGAACTGTCTGTCAGGCCAGGGAGGCATCCCAGGAGTCAGCTGAGACAGGTGGCTATCCCCACAGGGAGCGTATGTGGGGGCTGGGAGGCTGAAGACGGCCGTAATCAGAGACGCGTCGAGACAAAAGCACGGTGTTGTTTCAGCGGTGTGGGTTTCAAACTGCTCTTTGATGGAGAGGAACACCACAGACAGATGTCCGCAAATCATAAAGTAGAATAAAATTATTCTGTTAGGGACTAAATGATGACAAATGGCAACTTTTTGTCAGTACACGTGAAAATACCTGTACACATTCATTTAAATATATGGTGTTATTTCAGTAGAAGGAGGCAGTATTTCATAAGTCAAGGACAGAGGTCTATAAACTCTAACTTAAAGGGCGGCTTCACCATTTCTTTACTAGCTCTCTTTGGCTTTAGTTTAGGGTGTAAATGCACATTAATGCGTTTAAACTTCCCTCCGACTTCCCTTTATTAAATATTTATCCGGAGGATAAGAGGATGAGTTACTCATGAGTCACAGGACAGTTTTATTGGCAGGTTTTGAGGGTTTACACTTGAACGGACATGGGAAACTTTTTTTCACTTGTCAGTTCTGTCAGACATAAAAAGGGGCTTTTATTTTAGTTTATGATGTTCACTTGTGGTGTTTAATTGTTGCAGAATAATAATGATGATAAAAATATGATTTCTGCCAGGAAGGTCTAATTCCATGCCAGGAGCACCAGATAATAGCAGGGATCAGGACAAACGACCACAGGAGGGTCTCGTCTTGCAGGACAGTGATGGGGGAGTACAGTATTTGGTTTTTCCCAGGCAGGGTGACAGTTTATGAGACGGTGCAGACAGAAGTGCTGGGACAGAGGGATCCCACAGTGGCAGGAACGCTGTGATCCTCTCGGACAACATGTGCACAGCGCAGTAATGAAGACAGACGAGTGAACTGGTCCAGAACTCGTGTGGGCAGGAAATAACAGACACAAAAACTCAACAACAACTGCACAGTCTCACTTTCACTGAAGAGCCTGAGGCAAAAGAAACAAAATCGTCAAAATATCTCAGCAGAGAGCGTCGACATAAGGAAACGGAAGACGTGGAATAAACCTGACAAATACAAACTGCCACGGCTTTTCCTACCGGGTGAACTTTAGTCTTTTCAACTGGAACAAAGCTTGAAAATAATACAAATATTCAAATGTGAAAACATTTCCGTGCTGAACTGAAACGTACAAAAGACAAAGTGATCAGATCAATCTCTGTTGGCCTCAGTGGGTCAGTCAATTCTAATCTCTTCCTGTTGACCCCAAACTGCTCTCGCTCTGAATGAGCGTCCTGGGAATTACAGAGCATGCTTCCACAGCTGCCGCGTCCGCCGACCGAGACGCTGCCCTAACACTGCGTCTTTAACGCCGCTGGGTCGTCTCGTTGCCAGGAAGCACTTAAAAAAAGATTTTGACCTTTTCGCCGTGACGTTGCCTGCTGCTGGGAGTGTTTATCGTCCACACTGGCCGAGACCAGTCGGGAAATAATCACCGTGAGAATGTTTTAATAGGCCGTCTGGGTCCATTTTGGACTTGCGTGTCACAAATCAAGTGCGCGGAGACAAATTTGCAGCATAGCTCAAGTAATCACAGACTGCAACGCCACAGCTTCTGCAAATCAAAGCCTCCATGATAACACATACTCATCCGTGTCTCTTTCGGAGCTGCCAAAGGGCCGAGCTCTGACAGGGTCAGCGCCAACTGTAGAAGTCCCTTTGATTTCAGCCACAGAGAGAAAGGGGAGTGAAAAAAAAGGGGGGATCAAATAGGATAGAGTTGTGTTTTGTTCCGCGGCCTCTATCCGAGCAGGTTCCTGGATGATGTCGTCTGCTGTTTAATCTCCGCTCAGCGACTCTGCCTGTGGCAGCGTGGGCCAGGAAGCGGCCCCCCACGGGGAGTCAGAGGACGACGCGACAGACGTTAAGGTAAAAAGAGCAACGAACAGAAGATTTATGGAGAGAAAACTCATCCTGTGTAATGTAAAAGCCATTCCCGACCCCCTGAGTTTGCATACAGGTCCGTTGAGGACAATCCAAATACAGACCACCTACGCCAGGATCCTGTTTGCTGACTTTAGCCCTAACGTCTTGTCAGGAAGACACATGTCCGTCCCCCTGATCGGTTACCTGCACCAGCTGTGTAAAACTGATGCGTCTGTGTGCAGACAGAAAACCGTGTGGCAGCTATGACAGCCTGGAGATAGAAACCCTAAAGGCAAGTTGTCAGCCGACTTCAGGAGCCCACCGCTCCTTCCCCTCAAAATCAGCAGCACCTCAGTCGCAGCTGTGGAGTCATTTCAGGTCCCTGCCAGCGTCTTCACCAGAGATCAGACACGGGACATCAACACGAGCTCTAAGAGATGCAGACGACGTTCCATCACCGAGCCCGTCCTCACATCGACCGTCACATTCAGAGTCTGCAGCGTCCAAATCATCAAGTCACAACCTTTGTATCCTGGCCTATTTCTCCAATAAAAACAGAAGAATTTCATATTACACATTTTACTATTCTGTGTTAGTCCAGCTTTAGCAGTAAATCGTGTAAAGTCGAGTGAATTTTAGGCCAAAGGTCAAACACTTGTGACTAGTGGCGACTTATAAGTCGCTCCTCAGCTCTTAGCACAAACGTTTGTACAGGAGCTTTGGGAAATACATTTACATTATTGTTGGATAATGAGTAACGAGTTCCACCAGTTTGTGCCTCTGTTAATCACATTAGTACATAATTAAATAAGCATCGTCAAAGCCCGTCCTCTTTCAGTATGATCATATCAGGATGCGCAAACATTATAGGTTTATCTTTAAAAGTCATTCGTGCATCAGTGGGTGGACACACTAGCATATTTTAAATAGAAAAATGTTTGCTAGAGTTGTACTTGATTATTCTAACTGAACTTATGATAATTAGTAATTTTAGCTAATATTAGTGTGATTGTCATTTGAAGAAGTTGTAAATAAGACAAACTGTGATGTGAACTGTCTGTTTGTTCAGATAATAAAGAGCCTTTGTTCCTTTCTCTGTAGATTCTGTTAGTCACGGCTGTTCTGTGTAAACACAGCCGTGTGCAAAAATTTGCATACCCTCATTTTGAAATATCAAAAAGGGAGATGAGGTTTTTCCACATCAGAATAATATTTAATGCCCGTTCAGCTTTTTCAAATGTTTTTTCATTAAAAATTACTTTAGGTTAAATTTTAATTCATTTCTCAAGGGGAATGTCAACTTTTAATTAAAACATAATTTTAATTATTTTAGTATATTTTCATGCACTCTTTAACCATTTATGTAACTTCTGATGATTATGAAATTGCAAAGAGGAGGATGCAAACTTAGTCTTAAATCTAACTGCACAATGTACATTAAAAATTATGTTATTGATATTATTACTTTTTTTGACATTTCAAATAAAGGGAAGCAAATCTTTGCAGCCAACTGAAGCCAAGAAGAATCTCTACATCTCTGCAGTCCATGTATATGTAATTATGTGTAATTCTGCACACACTGAGCTTTTATGTTTAAACTACACTCAGAGCTACATTTTCTCTGCTCTTTTAAGTTTTTATAGTTTATGTTTATGTCCAAAATACCAGCTGAAAGTCATGACCTTTACTTTAGCATTACGACAAAGAACCAGTTCGAGGGCAGGCAACACTGACGACATTAACAATTCTCATATCCTGTGAGATCTCAAGACAACAAAACCAAGTCTGGATGGATCTAAAAGTGCACATTTGTTTTATTTCTACTCTGATAATTGTTTATCGTTTTATTACGATCAAAAATAACCCCAGAAACAATGAATGGAATGCGGCCTGACCAGCCTGGCGGGCAATAAGTTCTCAGGCTGTCTGCTCTCTGTGTTTGGGCTTCTCAGCTACGTTCCGTCTGACGTTTGCAGACATTTTTAAAGGGTGTTTCGCCTCAATCTCAGCCGTGCAGCCATTGTCGAAATGTTTGCACCCAGAGGTTCAGCGTCTGCGGTTAAACACAGCAGCTCGCGAACGCAGCAGAGGTTTACAGAACTCTTTAGAAGTGATTCACAGATCCACAGCTTGGCGGGAACCCAAGTCAAGGCTCTTTCAGGACCTGATCATCTTCAAAACGTACAAACACATAAAGTAGCACTACTGGATATGACTTCCACTTGAATGTTATCATCTAATAAAAAATGAAGTACAGTGTTTGCTCGCGCTGCTTTTGGACACATCATCACGTCGTCAGTGCAGAAATCCCATGCGAAGCACATCATTGGTATTTTTCCAAAGACAAAACAATATATTCCTGTTATGAGACAGGCCTTATTAAGTTTTCTACAACTTCATAAATCTCCCAACATGGAGCTCCACGTGTCTGGGAATGTAATTAGGCTGCCGTAATGCACCGCATCCATCACAAGCATCGGCACGGCTGCTTCACATTCGCTCCAAAGTTCGTCGAGCTTGAGTCTTTCGTGAACGTGGTGATACCGTTTATAGAGGTCTCCAGTTAAGATGAAGTTTTGGGAAAAGAACTGGGAAACAAAGCGTAGCCGGCAGAGGAAAAACCTAATTAAACCAGGAAAAAAAAGTTACTCAACAGTATCTGTGGCTTCCCGTCTGAGGGGTCCACTGTGTCGGACTCTTTTGATCTCCCCGAAAACCTACTCCAGTAACCCATATCCTTTATCCTCATTTGGTAGCGTGGTGACAGTTCCTCCGATACGAGATGGCATTGGTTTCCCTTCATCTTGTGGCACAAGCCCGACCCCAGTGTCTAATTTGCTAATGGGTCCCTGCTGGAAGCGGCTGTCGACTGTACGCCAGTGTAATTATCTGTGCTCAGAGAAGTCGCTGAGGGCTGAGTAAACCACCAGTTTGCACTCTGCTCCCAAACGCTGGAGGATGCAGTTGATTTTCCCGTTGTGTGCTTTCCCCAAAGCCTGGATGTCATTCACCCTTAAAAGAGAGCGGCTATAATTGCTGACAGAAGGATTCTGACAAACTTTGGGCAACTTGGTGTAAACTGATAGCAGGTTTCCTCTGGTCTCAAAGGGGAAACTGTTACATGGCAACATGTTTAGGGAAAAAAAAAAAAACACAGATTGCCCATTTTCTTGGATGTGAACGGATAATTAGGTTAAAGACAGCAACACAAAAGCCGTGTCAAGTGGTTCTCCCTTTCAAGCTGGTAACGTACACCCACGGGGCCGGGGAAAGGCCGAAAGGCAACTTCTGTTCACGGGTAGTGTACCATGCCGCTTTCAGGAATTCTGACTCAGACCTATTACAACATAAACCTGCAGAACCCGTTCTGTGTGTCCAATTATTTCAAGGCCACCGGCTCTAGTCTCAACATTTCCCTCAAAGGCATATTAGCTCTAAGTCAGGCAAGACGCGGTTAGATTTGTCAGAGCATGAAATTTAGAGACGTTCAGCGAACTTTTTGTGTTCTTAGCTGTAGTGCTGACAACGGGGTCACTGCTGCCATTAACGAGGTTCTCTAGGTTTAGTGGCCACAGCCGGGTTGAGCTTGACAGGGAGATTAAGCTCGCCAAAGCCTCTGGGAGGTAGAGATAAGGAAACGCTGCATAAAACCAAATAAAGCCGCTTTGCACTTGGAGTGAGACGAAGATGCAAATGCACTTAACGTGCCTGGATAAAGTGATTGTATCTGTCTGGAACTAATACAAGACTAAAAGTGGCCTTTGTCCCAAATCTAATTATGTGCATAAAAGAAGGAAACATTTACAAACACCTTCAAGGCTGATTTCATAAATAAATGGAATGGTACATGCAATAACGTAGCTGCACTCTCTGTCGGGATAACTTCAATTATCGCATTAAAAGCAAGACAATAATGAGATTCATTGAGAGCAAATGAAAGAAACATATCATCAGACCATCAAATACTCTGCATGAGTTGGCATTTCAATTCCTATGATTAAAAAATGATTCTGTTCAAGTGTTGCACAAAGATAATAAACACTGCTGCTGAGCTTTGGGAACACGATTTCGTCACCGTCAGTAATGTGCCAAACGCTCCTCCTCTGCTAATAGTTGGATACAAAAGGGCACAAATAAGCTACGATTTGCCAAATTCCTGCCTGGTTTCGTTGTCAAACACAAAAACGTGGCACGAGGCGGCAAAGTGAATAAATGAAGGTGATTTTTTACACAGTGCACCACAAAGTTTAGCGGCGTTATTCGCCAATTTTTCCTCATGTCAATTTAGCAGGAATGAAAGGAAGCGGAAAGCACAACCAAGAATCCATAAGAGTAAGTTTTTTGTTTCTAAAATGTCGCACAGTTTCTCTCAGTTGCAAAAATAACTTCACACAATGTCAGGGGGAAAAAAAACAATATATTATTTAATTTGCACAACAAATTACTAGAAATCAACAGAAAAAAACTGGGCAACATAAAAACAGCTAAAACGACGACGTAGAGTTAAAATGTGCCCGCAAAGCAAACGTGTTTCACATGTGCACCATCAAACAAAATGTCCCATCTCGTTGTGTAACGATCCACAAGACAATCGAGTCGCTTTGGTTTTCAGTCAGACGTCTGAACATCTGTGTGCAGCCGCTATTGCGTTTAAGACTAAATGCAGAGTCTTCTTTTGCTCAGTGGGACTTCGCCTGGGAACGTCCGTCAGTCAAAACAGGTGAATAAAAACAAGGAAAAGCTTAAAAACTACGGTAGGTGGAGCTCAGAGTTTGGCATGGAAGCAAATTGCACTTGTTGTGACACTTAAAGCCTCGTCAAACACTCAGCAGGAAATGGCCAATTTTCCAAATGGCTGCTAATCCTGATCTGCTCCTTTACTGCTGAACGTGCTTGATCTCTAACGCACGGCCCACCTCGAAAACTCCACAGACACAGAGGGAACACAAGGTTAAAGCTGGAGTCCAGGTCTTCAGTAACATTAGGCTGAGAAGTACGGAGAAAAGTCAAACTGCTGAGGTAAACCTTGGCAATAAATAAAATCTTTCTGCATGTTAGAGCACCTTTTTATTTAACTAGAATGATAAAACGTTAAGACTCGCATGTGGCGTGATATTAAGCGGCAGTGGTTTGGTGAAGTGTGACATCCACAATGTAAGGAGGCTGGTTTCAAGGTTTCCCACACGTGAAGCATGACTTCACACAGTCTTTCTTCACAAAAAAACACGTCAGTAGTCTCTGGAAGCACCACGTCTGTCTTGTCGTCGTTATCCAAAGCAGTAGTACTCGTCAGATTCCACCCGGAGTTTCAGGGGCGATTTGCTAAAAGCGTCAGCGTCAAGAACGGTTTGATCCACGAAACTGTTGGGGTTTGTGGGCGAGGGGTCGTCCGGGAAGTCTTCCGCTAGAGTGTCCAGGTAACTGCCCACAGACAGACCGTCCAAGCCGTCGCTGTTGGCGTCGTTCAAGCTGTTGAAGCTGCCCCGCAGCGAGCCGTCCTCCTGGCTGTCCGACAGGCTGTACAAGCTGCCCGTCAGGCTTCCGTCTTGGCTGGCGAGGCCTCCTTTGTCTTCTATCATCCATCGGACGGACTCGATGCCCTCGTTGATGGACATGAGCTGGTGCATCAGCTTCACGTCGAGGGCTCGTAGATGTGCCTAGGAGGTGGAATAAAAGACAGATCAGGTCGTGGAAGTAAGAGAGGTTGGTTAAAGGGAGCAGTTCTAAGGGAAATCTACATTTACTGCTGAAAACTGGACGACAAGCTCATTCCCATCCTCATAAGGGTCCAATAAAAATGCTGGTTATTTTAGCATAAAGATGTAAACATCTAGTCTGGACCAATCAGTGCCTCTGGAGCTCACTAATTAAAAACACAAACCCACAGCTACTGAGCAACCTCCACCCGCTGATAAAGATCGTGTGATATGTCGGAAAGCTCCAGAGAAACTTGTAAACAGACCTTGTGGTGAGATTTTTTCTCAACAATTGTTAACATTCTTACGTCCTCCCGCGACTGGGACGTGGTTTTGTTTAGACTATCGGGCTCGGATGTGAACAAAGACGCCGGAATAATGACTTACAATGTTTCAGCGTGGGAGGAAACAGTTTTAATCTTGGATAATGAATGATATTACTGCACAGTGCGACCATTGACTTAACTCCTTAGCACTGACAATCCGTGCCATTGACTGTGGAAGGAAGTGGACGGCTAATGGAGCCATTCAAATGGACCCCCCTCCCCCCTCCCATCCCTTGTCCCCTGTGTCTACTGTAACATCCTGCAACGCTCTGAATGCACCGAAGCAGATGAAGACGAACAGAGCTGGTACAGTCTTCCAGACAGCTGGCTTGATTCAACAGCCTCTCTCTCTGTCTTTGGAAACGGATTTACAGCCTGCCGGCGTTTAGTTCCTGCGACTTGCTGGCGTGTTTTGTTTTGCCAGTGAAACCACCAGCTCCGTCCGTCTCAAAGAAGCTCAACAGATGGAGTCACGTCAAGAGTTTTTGTCCGTGATTGTGAATAAGATGGCCCCAGTGGGTGGGTAACACAATCAGCGCTGCATAAATACGTCGGCCCTCCACAAGCATGTCGTATGAAGCCAATAGGTTACTGCCACCTAATCACAATGCTGTTCTCTGTGTGTGAGTTTCTGTCCACACTCGAACAGGACACACTGATTGGATTAGTGAGCAAGCTGTGAAGGGAGCCACAAAAACAAAAGAATCTTAAGATGGCCCCCGAATTGAAACGTGCCGTCTGACAACGACAGACCACTAATGCAATTACAATCAAGAGGTTTTAAAGGTCCTTTGGTTTCCTCCTTCTGTCGGCACAATCAAATGAATGCAAGACTCTTGTTAAATTGGACAGATCAGGGCGAAAGAGAAGCTCATTGACAAGGTAAAGGTTTTAACATTTTGCAAACACAAAGTGTGTCTGAACGAGGCTGTGACATTAACACAAACCCTTCAAAGGCCATCAACACACACACACACACACACACACACCGTGGTCTGTCTGCCGACCACGACCAGCCATCTGCTCAGGAATCCTCATGCTCTTCATGACCTCTGACTTAAAACGCGGTTTCTGCTTGAGCAGGAAGGTGTGAGCAGACACATTAACGTTAATGTAATAACACAGGAACAGGGAGTGAAGAAATGCTGTCTGTCTGTCTGTCTGTCTGAGTGTCTGTGACGTGCAGGTGTGAATGACTGTCACCTCCTGATCCAGTGAAACACAACACGTTCGCATTCAACAGCCACATGATGATACAGGATGCGGAGCTGCTTTGCATATAGATCATTTTCCTGTCTATAACACAGACTTTCATAATATATTCTTTTTAACTTTTCATAACCAATCCCAACTTATGACTTTATATTTACCAAGCAGCCCCGTCCACATTCCCCCACAGACTCTTACCATTTCTTGTTTCAGGAACTGCATTTTACCCTCCAGCCTCTTCAGGTCCGCGGAACCGGCCCAGAATTTGCCGCTCGCCAAACGCGGCGCCGCCGGCGGCGCGTCGTGATGTTTCCCCGCAACGAGAGACCGAACGAGACTCTCCGGCACCTTCCGACCCACTTTGGTCTCTATGTCCTTCAGATCGGGCACCGCGTCGGTTTCCACGTCCATCGTAGGACACGGTGTCGGCGACTTGACTCAAAGTGTCCAAATAAAATTAAAAATGATAAGAAAGTTGCGGCGCACGATGACGCTGCTGACGCTGCTGCTCCGCGAACAGACGCCGCATCGCAGCGGGGCCGCGTAATGACAGCGCGCTGCTCGGTGGACCCTCCCCCGGAGGAGCGTCCTCTGAAACCGGACACCGCAGGTGAGGTGACGGCGTGTCCCCGGAGTCTCACACACACACACACACACACACACACACACACACACTCGGGTCTAATTACTCCCTGTGAGGACTGTGTCCGCACGCACATGCACGTGATGAAGACAAACACCCACATTCACCTCGAAAGGTGCATCATCAGAAGCGCTTTGGTTTAAGAATATAAATGTCAGCTATGATTTGGCCAAACTTAGAGAAAACATATTTATGAAGCACCTCGACTCATAATAATGCAACAAACATGTCTCCCAATAAGAGCCGTTTCACAAACTGAACACTTGCGCACCCCTGTGGGCGTCGCAGGGACAGTTTATTCACCGTCATAGTCTCAGGTGTCAGTGGAGCCAGTTGTGCATGTTTTCATCGTTTTTCATCTTCTGTGCTGCAGAATCTCCTGGATCATCAAACATCTCTGATACTGACCTCATATGTCTGAGCACAAGCAGATCCCTGCACCACCCGGTGCCATTGCCATCACACCAACACTTCATTTTTTCACGTTAACTTTATTTCAACACCTTTTGTATTTTAAAAATTTCCAGAAATGTGAAAAAAAAAAGAAATTGCACAGAGAGAGCCCTTTCTAAAAAGACAAATGATTATTTTCAAGAATCTACACATGTTGTCTGGTGAGAACAAACTCAGGCTTTAACAAACTGCATCATGGGGCTGCGTTAGTGAAGGGAAAGAGAAGAGTCGTTCACACACACACACGTGTCAGACCACAGACTGGCTCTTCTCGTCGTCGTACCGCTGGTACTGATCCCCGAGGAGAGGCTGGTGGCCCTCCATCCTGTAAGACCGGGCACGCAAGGCGCACGTGGTGGCGGCGAAAATCACTGCAACGACCACAAGCGCGGCAACTATTGCTATGGTGATGATTTCCGTCAGAGTGAACGGTTGAGCTGGAAAGGGCGAGGCAGACGGTTATTACACTCAGCAAAGGCAAGGCCGGCAAAAAACTTGTCTGTAGAATGCGTACCTGGCCATTCAGCTTCGTAAGAGTAGCCCAGATTTTCGGGCGCAGTCACAAACACCTCAGCGTTGGTCACTGGAGGCCAGAAAGGCACCATGTTGTAGGCCCTGTTATGGCCGATGGGGGCGTTTTCTTCAGGATACACCGTGGAATCTGCCAGGAAAACACTCCGAGTCAGCCTCATCATGCTAACATTCAACATGGCATCATACTAAGTTCCGTGTTGTCGAACACACCTGGGCTGTGTCTTCTTAACCACTCATCAAATATAGCGTCCGTGTAGGTGTGGAGCAGGACAAAGATCGGGTCGTTGGGGGACAGGTGCGTCTGTCCTCCCGTCCCGTTGAGGAACAGATGGGCCAGGTTGTGTAGGCTTCTCACTATGGGGTCGTAGTTCCCCTGGGGGGCGCTGTAGCCTGCCACAAAGACACGGACACAGTCAGAAGGTGCAGACTGCAGTGTGCTGAACACACACACGAAATATTGTTGTGGTCACTCACCTTCTATGGTGTTTCTGAAGCTTTGAGAGGACGTGGAGTAGTAGGGCGGTGTGTCGAAAGTGTTAACCTGCAGACAGTCGGCCACGTCCTGGGGCTCCGGTAGGCGCTGGACCATTGGCCTGTTGACGTTTCCCGCCGGGTTCCTCCTGATGGGAGACGTCTCGGTGCCTGGAACGAAACAGGACAAAATGAAGCCGACTGTGGCAAGTCAGTGAGCGAGACGCCTCTGCAGGAGACAAACGCGAGTCTTACTGTTGCAGATGGTTCCCTGAGTGTCATAGTCTTCGACGCTCTCGCAGACGACTCTCCACTGGGAGAAGATGGAGTTGAGGCTCAAGGAATTCATGTCGAAACTGCTCCGGGCTCCCATCAGGTCATCTGTGCAGATGTCACACGTGTTTCCACCGATGGCAAAGTTCCAGTAGGGCAGAGCGAAGGACGGGTCCTGCAGCATGTCCTGATGGTTTGTGGAAGGGGGACGTTAGTGTTTGTGAATGTCCAAGGGCAGCAACCAGGCAAGACTATCACTGCAAAGGACGGATGTTCAGGACGGATTTCCCAAACCGTTTCCTATTAATTGTTTATGAGTATTCGGAGTAAAAAACAGTGGATAAGTTACATATTTGACATTTCTGACACTAAAAACACATGATTGGCCTATTCACATAGAGTTTATTATTTTCAAGAAGGGTTTTAAAATGGAGTTTTTAAACCATGCCAGGATATTTGGAGCATGTGCCTCAGTCTGACCAGAAAGAAATAAAAAACCAGAGCAGACCAGCAAGGTTTTAGCCGGCAGAGTGTCAACAGGAGCTTTAGGAATGTGCTGGAGGTTTTATTTAGCCTCATTTAGCAATGGTCAGAATGATGCTCACACATCGACTTTAAAGATTATAGCTGGTTCTGGTTTATGAATAAATGAGCAATAAGTGCAGATTGGTTCCTTAACAGCCTTTGCAGCCTGTAATCACTTTTTATGTAACACAATAATCATAGGAGTAGAGGAAACACATATTGCCTGTGACTGTCTCTCCCAGGACCAGGATCTGAGACAGTTCCAGTCATCCTGGTTTAACTGCTCTCCTTGAAACTGCTGCAGCCTCTGCACACGTTCTACTAACAAGTGTGTTTACTAAAACTGCAGATGGATATTGATAATTCCACCGAGTCAGAGCTGGGAGGCGCGTCGAGCCTTGTGCGCTGACGTCGCGCAGATCAAATCCGACCCGAGCAATTCCATTCTGCACGCTGCTCGCTTATTAAGGCGTGGAATTGCATCGTTAATTATGGTTTTCCTCCTCCATGTGCTTTATGGGGAAACGCATTAGACAAAGCAAACAGGCTGCAGCGGCTGATTACTCGCTGATGTATCGGTGAATTAGAAACGTGCATCAGCAGTGGCACGACTTTCTGAACTCACCTGCATGTCTCGCTCCAGCTGCAGCAGGTGGTACCGGTGCCAGGTAAGGAATCCGGGTCCCTCGTGTGAGAAGTCCACCCCCCCGAAACTGGCCTGTCCCGCACCCAGGAAGGTCTTGCTGACGGAGTAATAGTGGGACCACACGAAGTAGTTGTAGATTGTGACGTTCTCGAACTGCGTGGTGCTGCCGTCCGGCCCGAAGATCTCCGCGTAGCGCCGGGTGGCGATCACCAGGTCCGGGTGCACCGTGCGCTTGGCCCGGTCCAGCGCGGCCACGAACGCGCGCTTCTCGTCCGGGCTGAGCTGCATCACGTTTCTCCTCACTGGGGGATTAAAGGAGGAGAGGGGGATTAAGTCAGGCAGTCATGCGTTAACTGGGGGTCTGCTTCAGTAAAACCAGGGTGGACAACGGGCAAAATCAGTTCACATGCATCAAGTGAAATTTCCTTATATAATATGTTTTTTCTTTTTGTGAAATGGAAACAAATCAGCATAAACTGAGGACACTGCGTCTCATCCAGCTGCAGCTCTGTCCCACCACAGTAAACCCCCCTCACAGTCCACGGATCATCCCTGGGACATTACCAGACGCGCACTCACCAACAGGAACTCGCTGCTCACAGCTGGGTCCCGTCCACCCGTGTCTGCAGCGGCCGCAGTTGTAGCCGCTGAAGTTCCCGTTGCACTGGCAGGTTCGGTTGAAGAACCGGACGGGCCACCGTTCCCGGTCGTCCCGTCCGTCGTGCGGGTACTGAGGCCCGTGCTGCCGCGTGTCCACCGTCACGGGGACGCACTGTCCGCGGCCCGAGCTGGACCCACAGGGGTCGTTGGCGAGTCCGGATGGAGCCGGACAGCACTGTCCGCTCCTGAGACCCTCGGGCGTCACACACACTCGGGGGAACTGCGCGCTCACGACCCCCGCGCCCACGAGCAGCAAAAAGCAGCAGCGCCACATTCTCCAAAAACTTTACGCACGTCTGCCGCGGCCTTCGACGGACTGTTTGTCTCAGAACCACCGTTCAGCGAACCTTCATCCAAAGTGAACACGCATCACTTCAGCACAGCAGGGGGAGACTTTCCACACCGAGGCCCCGGTTTGTGGTAAACCCAGAAGCAGTGGACCTTAAATACCGGATTAGCGCATGACTACCCAGATTTTCGGACTCCCGCGTGATTCCATCACACAACATCTTATTTCCTCCCAGGGATGGAGGGAGAGAAGAAGTGTGATCCGGTCATGCAGGGCCGTGATTTTGCTTCCATATGCAGACACAGGCGCCCCTGAGGGCACAGATTTTTTTAAATATATAGTTTTTTTGTTAGATTTTGAACATTATAAACTTAACTTGGCATCAGTGTCATCACAAATCAATATCTTTAAAGGAAAAAAGGCCCTTGTTGTATTATCCTGGTTTAAAAAAAAAAAACTCACTGAACTAATAAAACATTAAACGTAAGGAAGCCAAATTAATTGAACAGCATTTTCTGGTTAAAATGCAAATGATGATGAATGGGTGCACACGCCCATGGCCTGTAGATGAACGGGGACATATTAGTTTTATTTTCTGTAAAATAAAAACAGCCCTGGTGAACAAGCACATGCAAACTCTCACTTTTGTTCCGAAAAGCACCAAATAACCTGAAATGAGCTTGTCTGAAGATTCTGGCTGTTTCACAGTACTACAGAAATCCCACCTCAATGCCAGAATCTAATCTTTAATGCGCCTCAAAGGTTCGTGTGTTTGCAAAGTGATCATATTTTGGGTCATTTGACTTCTCAGTCAGGGCATGACTCCCTCCTTCTCCCTCCACCTCCTCCTTTCTTCAATATTGAAGCTGCTTTTGCTGCACCGGCATGTGAGAGACTGAAGAATGAAGGGAATTTATTCCTGAAAGAAAAGTCCTAATGTTAAAGTTCCTCTGTTCTCTCTACATTTGTAGTAAGAAGGTGGAACAAAGTTCAATAAATATACTACAGTTAAGAAAATGTGCCTCATACATGACTTTGCCTGCATATGTAGAACATATTTTCTTTGACCTGTATCTTTTTCTTTTATTGCTTCATTTTTGCTTCGCAGCAAACAAAGTTTGCGTGATGAGCAGATCTGAACTGGACTTTTGTGCGTTTATTTATGATACTCAGTCTCTGGAGGCCTCCCAAAGTGTCTTTATATTCTGTGCTGGACCAAAATGAGGCTGGAGAAGTTGATGTAATGAATCTAATGAACTCAACATTTTTAGAGGGTTTGCGGTTATTGAAGTGGGAAGTGGGAAGTCATGCAGAAGCCAACGAAACTTTCAAAACCAAAGATTAGTAGCCAACATATCCTCGTATCAGCTGAACTATAGCTCCTACATTTCCCATAATGCAAACTAACGGGCTCTTCCGTTATAACAGATTATAAAAGTGAGGAGGATCATCATAATTACATCTTGTGAAAATCAAAATAAGAATACATTTGCAATGTTAAAACAAAATCTGGCAGTTATGGTAACTCTGATGTAACATTATGGACCATGAGACCCTTTGTGCCTAAATACCTGAATCAATCCAGATTCATCCAGTGCGTTTCTGTTTGTATTTGCAATGATCTTGACAATTTTATCAGAGTATTTTCATTTATGACCTGTAAACTGATCTCCATGTGCAAAATGTGGAGGTGATCCCCTTTAAGTTGATCCAGCATAATAAGCTTTAGGCGAAATTGTTGTCAGCAAATGTAAAAATGTATTTTAATGCTGTGAAAACTTGTTTTTTACGAACTTCCTGTGCCGGCTTCATCAGATTGCCCCCCCGCAGCGCCGTGTTCCCCCGTTTGTTTGTCTGCTGCACCACTCTGCAGGTGAAAGAGTTGGGCTGAAAACAAAAACCTTTTAGAAGTTTAAATGAGTTGATGATACCAGAGGCTGCTGCAGCTATATCCTCTAGGCACTTTAGTAATAGGGGAAATAATTTTGTTGACAAAACCTACAGCGATAACCCCCAGGAGTTTGAATCTAGGCCAAGAGCAGCAAGGCAGCTTCTTTCTAAAAGATCCAAAGGCAGCGTTCCCATAATTCACCACCTGCTTTACCCTGGAAAGGGCACTGGATCACTTGAGATACGCGGTTGAATCCATTATTATTTCACAACAACTAGGACGTGTATTTCATCCGTCCCCACGGGCATCAGCACTCACTAATTAGCAAGCAGGTGCTTCACAAAGTCACTCATCAAATCAGATCTTTCAAGAGCGGAACAGAAAAAAAAAAAAATCAATGTTAAATGTTTCCCTTAAAATAACCATTTCTGCTTTCACTTCAAACACAGGAATGAGTGAAGCAGCAGATAATCAGTGTTCTTTAGAGCAACAAAGCCGCCACGAAAGCAGCGCTATTAGGACTTTAATAGCCCTATTAGACAGAACGACAGAGGCGGGAGATAACCGAGTACATTCAGGAGGTTACGTGATTCCGTCCACTAATGCAGCGACATTATCCTTCATCCTTCCTGCCTTTGCAGAAAAGCTGGGACGTTGTGCAAAATGTAAAGAGAAAAATAAACACTTTGTAATATATATTTGATTGAAAATGACACAAAGACAAGAGACCAACTGAGACTTTTGTTTTATGAAGAAAGGTTCACCTGAAATGAGAATCAGCTTTCGTCGTTGTTTCATTCAGGATGGTTCTGTTTTACTAGTTCTAGTCCTCGATCTATGGAAGAGGATTAGGGCCGCTGAAGATAAGATTACGTTTGGCACGTTATGACCCCGAAATAGTTCAGCAGCTGAAATCATATCAAGCAAGAAGGAGGAAAACCTCTGCTTCAAATCTAAAGGAACCGCTCTCCTCAGTTCCCAAACACACACACACACACACACACACACACACAGTGATGCAACACAGTGGTAAACATTCCCCTGTCCCAACTTTTTTTGACATGTGTTGTTGGCATCATGTTTCAACATTTGATATGTTGCCTTTGTTCTATTTCATTCAAAAATAGATTTTGATTAGATTTGCATGGAATCATCCAATTCTCTTTATTTATTCACACTTCACAGTGTCCTACCTTTTCTGGAAAAAGGTTTTTTTTATTTTGGACACCATGACATTTGACAGTCGTAGACACTTTAAGATTTAATAAAATACACAAAACATGTGACATGTTTAAATATTAAACCAGCGGTCTCCAAACTTTCTGTTCAAATCTTTTGTTATTGTAAAATGCTGCATACACACAGTACATCATGCTACCGTAAGTTGAGGAGGGTTTGATTGTAGGACCGTTGCTTGTGAGTATTTCTACATTTGAAAAAGCTCCTCAGGCAAATAAAAACAAAGCACCGACTTTCTAAGAGCAGAAACTTTGTCTTTCCTGCAGTGTGATTCCATCCGTCGCAAGGCAAAGATTCTTAACCCGGTCACATGTTTTTCACGTTGGTCATCATAATTCCAGCCTGCGTGTATCGTTTCATAATGGAGGCATGATGGCAGGGATTACACAAAGCTAGAACTAAGCTCATTCTCATGAAGCGCACTTGGAAACACGACCACATTCCTTATGTATGTCCAGTTCCCATGTTCCCTCCCTAAGAAGTCGTAGGAGGCCTATTACTGTGTCAAGGTTGTTATGACCATTAAAACATCATTTGTCTGGCGTCTCCGTCTGCTTTCCTAATTTCTTTTATGCCGAGATGAATGCCCTAATAGTTAGAATGAACAATGATTTTGACCTTGAGAGACTTATGGTGCCCCTAAATGAATATTCTATGATTTATCATTGGAACAGACTTGCGGGTATTTAATAATTCAAAGTGTTACTGACCTGAAAATGCACTGCAGTGTTTTTTGAGGTCAGATTTAAAAGGGGAAGAGGAGCCACCTATTTACTGACTCTCTTACGATTAAGACTAGAGGAAGCTTTTATGTTGACCGTCTCCCTGCCGCACTTGCACACAGTCCAATTTGGACCATAAAAGTCAAATAAGTGTGTATGAATATGATATAGAGCCAGTATAAATTGTTATGACAGTACAAATCACGAGGTCACATAATAGCCGTAAAATTGCCATTGTTGCCATATGAGAATTTGTCAGTTATGGTCGTCTGTGGAAGATAATTTTGTCACTTATTTTTAAATCGATACACATAATAATAGGTCAACAGAGTAAACACAACAGGAATTGAAAGGTCGGGTTGCTGTGAGGCTAAAAAAATCACTAAGATGCAATTCTACAAATGTGTGGATATTTTCTGCATATGTATATAAAGGGTTTCCCATTTATTAACAAAAAACTCATTACAACAGCACCTTAACCTGCTGGAAAAGCATAAAACTAGCCATGAAATGCCAAATAATTAGATTTCCTTTAATGTTTTACCAACTGGACAGCCACCCACTCACTATACATTCATAGTACACAGAATAAATATTATGTGTGACGTTAACCAGGGAATACAGCTATGTGCAAGAGTAAAATATGAAGTCTCCTGGTTTAAAAAAGCTTTTCTTCTGAATGAACATCTCTGTTTGTCCACGGCTCCACCGGCCTCCCTCTCACTCTGCCTCAGCCCTGCTACCACTCAGTGTGAGCTCACGTCCGCATGCACGTGTGTGGACAAACATTTGGGCAGGAGGGAAGATCATGTGAGAAGATGTGACTCGGTTTTAATGGTAATCCTTGCCTTTGGTAAAAATGGCACAGTGGGAGTCATTAGGAGAGAGCTATAGGAGCTGTTCATATGACTGTCTGCCCCCTCTGCTTCTCTGCAAATAAAAAATATTTCTCTGTATCTGAAAGGACGATTTCCGCGTGGACACATTTTTACAGCTTGAGACACCAGTGGTATTAAGAAGTCTGCAGCCATGTTCGTGTGAAGCACTTGAGGTAAAGCTAAAGTTGGTGGAAAATGCTGGTAATTAGTCGAACGAACGTAGTGAATAAACTGAAAGTGTGATGTCACAGAAGCCAAAGGATCACAAACATTCAAATCATTTAAATATGTCTGAGAGACACTTTATGGACCATCTACAAAGACGTGCAGCTAATACAGCTAAAAACAGGGATGATTTACCGAACAGGCCAATGCCCACGGAGGCCCAGGGGGTCAGGAGTTCTCATTTAAATGAGGTGAGATCAAACACAGACAGTGACCACAAAGACCACAAAAAGATGATAAAATATTTAACAAATGTGCTGAAACAATCCAAAACAGGGACAAAATGACAAAAAAAATGGCACTAAACAGATCCGTCCATGGTAAAAAAAAAAGATGTAGACAGCAGCTAAACAACAACTTTAACTAAATTCTTTATTACAATTGAAATTTCTCGAATCTTCCGACCTATAATTGCTCTATAGACTATATGAGATGGGGTGAAATTGATTCTTAGCTTTTGACACAGGTTGGCACTGCCATCGGATTCCATGGGCCAAAAACTCTGAAATGTAAAGACGGCGAACAGCACATGAAAACATGCTGAGATTTATTCAGGGCGTCACGGAGTTCAAAGTGAATGGAGGTCTGTCCTGTGGGACTGTCTGCTCACAGAATGATGCAGGCTCATGACCAAAGCCCTGTGGATACGACTGTGTGTGTGTGCGTGTGCTGGTGGTGGGGGGTTCTTATCTCCTTACATGCCACACACACACTGCCTCGTTCTTTTTCTTCATTTTGTAAATTGGATCCATATCATTATTTGTATATACCAGGAGCTACAATTGCAAAGCTACAGGATCCTCACGGGCACAGGACAATGACAAACGTGTATTTTGTATTTCTTGCTTGGTATCGCAAAGAAAAGTCACAAAATAATCCAAAAAACAATTGTGTGGGTGATATAAAAGCACTAAACGCCTGTTCTTTCATACCAACGGCATTTCTAACATGAATTTGTAGTCATGGCCAGTGTGTTTATGCTGAGGAGAAACAAATTCAGATCCTTGAATAGAGAAAAATAAACCCTCTATTATGGTTCCACACTACATCCGTGCTGTTGCTAGACAGAGTTTCCAACAATAAAACAATTAATTCTCACAATGCTGTTATTTTCCTTTGTGATAAGCATATTAACTGTCACATGCATGAATTCCAGCCCAAATTAGTTGTTCTTAGCAGCAGGGAAGTGGTTTTTAGATGTGACAGAACTAGTAGACAACAACTGATGCACGTTCTGAATAATTAGGGAATAAAAATTATTTTAGGTTAAATGTTTAAAAAAAAAAAAAAGGATGTAACGTTGCCTAAACTGGACTTTTACACTCCAGGTGTAATGAAGAATAGCAACCAGCAGAGGGCGGTGATACGTCATTAAAAGGTCTGGACTGAGACGAGCATCCAACCTGTGTTTTCTCCAGTTGTGGGAGGGAGATCCAGCCATTCTGCACATCCAGCTCATTATTTCTCAGCTGCAAACACAGTTTGAAGGATCTGACTTCTACATAAAACTCAGAGGTCACGAAAACATCAGCAGACTATTGTGCAAATCAAATCTTTACACTTCCAGCTTTGTCACCTCTATATTCGTGCTGCAAGTGGTTAAGATTTTACACTGGAAAACTGGAAGTGAGGAAAGATTTCTGGCTGAGGATAGATTTGAAAAAGACGAGAAAGCAGAGGTAACCCGAGGTGGAAGTGCCTCTGCTGTGCCGAGCTGCACTTCACATTCGTTTGGGGGGAAATACAGAATAAGCATTTTATATGTGAGTCAGAGAGAACTTCATTTGTTCCGCCAGCAAACTTCTCTGAATATAGTGCCAGCTCGAAGTAGACTGACACACTGATGAATAGCAGGAGTTGGTCCCTCAAATGAAGGCCTCCCTGAATATTGGGATACTGTCTACTTAGCACATGCACCAGCATCCTAAATCTGCTGCTTTCCAATACCAAAGCACTTCAGGTGATTTACATAGCAATAATTTAAACAGCAGAGGTGCCGCGACTGGGCGTTAGCAATAAAATACGGAGATCTACTGCCCACACTACTGCTACCACTTGATTGCTTTTTAACAGTCATTAGTCTTGCAGGGGCTCCTTCATTTTTTTAGCGCAATCCTTTCCTTTTTCTCCATGCATTTTTTTGCTACTGATGTATGAAAATGACGGAGGATATCGACAAGTACTGTAAATGGGAGGAGAAGCGTTGGTGATTCAGTGGGAAGCAGCTGTGTCACAGACTGTTGCAGACAGCAGCTGTAATTACTGAGGAGCACCAGTTTTGCTCCGGGATGTAGCAGGGAAACAGCTGGGTTGGAAGGTTGGTGCCAGCCTCAGTCAACGGAAATGCTGCACGGAGGTTGACGACGACGACGACGACAGGCACGGAGGTTAACAACAAGCCCAGTACGATTCAAGTATGTATCCTGTTACTCCCCTGCCATAAATTCTGATGTTCTGAGTAACCAGCTGGTATAATTGGACACCTACTGGCTGAGCATCCACCAACAACAGATGCCAAGGACTTTGCGTTTTAATCACCTGCACTTGACATTTTCTATTGTCTGTGACTGTGTGTTCTGAACAACAATCTCCCTAACACAAGCTAATAGATAATCATGCAAAGTTGCAGCAAAGATTGAAATTCTAGGAGGAATGCTGGAAGGAGGAAAGAGGCTCCCTTTGAAGTAATGGTAGTCCGGGTCAAGCGTGAAGCCTGTAAACTGATTCCTTGCGGCAAACCATCCAACACCACAACAGGAATGTGAACCAACTTATCAGCTATTACTGCTCGTGTGCTGCCTCGATTCTTTGCAACAACTTGCATTAATCCGACACCCAGTACTTTTATCGACCCGTCTGTCGAGTTGCACAACATCCTGGCGTCACTTTGTTCCAGTGTTCCTTTAAATGCCGGCCCCTGTTGATCCCCTCATTAGGTGCCCCCTCACGTAAAGCCCACAGTCGCCACGAACAAAGGGACTAGGAGAAAGAGACGGAAGATCAAAGGCGCTGGACAAAGCTTTCCAAATTCCACGATCTGGATTCTACGGCGACCCTTTTGGACAGATATCAGTCACTGTGCGCACATTGTATGGTCAATGCTTTTGGACAGAACTCTTCTGCTTTTGAAAGGGAGCTATTTTTTACAATGTACAGTAGGCGCTGCATGCGTGGAGCAACTCACCTCAATCTGTGGGCGGATAAGAGTCAGGCACTGAAGTGGCCTGTCAGGCTGAGGCATGCGTGAGCAATATAATAAATCTGAAATGAGCTCTTGACTCCTTTTCCACTGATTATAGTCACAGCTGCGGTCTGTACAACTCTATAAAAATGTCACATCGCCTTTGTGCTCTGTCATATTTGGGGTGATAAAAGTTTTGTGACTGACGACAACTTTTCACAAACTTACCCGGAGTGTACTGACAACATCTTAAGCCGAGCTCACACTGAATCGACTTGTGCTCATACAAGTATCTGCTAGACTTTTCCTAAAGGAAACGGGTTCTTCAGAACCACTTAATATATACAGACATTGAGCTGTTGCTGTAACACGTCTTTGTTTTGATGGCAACTTTGAAAAATAATTTAGAGCTTCTCTGCAATAATTATATCACTGTGGCTCATGTTTCGTGAAAGCATTTAGATTAAAGAACCAGATTTATGTAGATCAGTCAGCCACGAGTCAACAGATAGATTAGAAGATCAAGGGTTACATTGTAGGGGGTGTAGCCCAGTGGTAGAGCATTTGACTGCAGATCATGAGGTCCCTGGTTCAAATCCTTTCACTAAATGTGTCCTGGTCTGACACCAAGGTCTCACATACTGGGCATCACCCAGGGCTGCCCCTGACCAATAAGGTCCATCAAAGGGCAAGTTCGTATTCTTTTAATTGACTTGAAGACATTTTTGCAGACATCAAGGACGTTGAACGTTGGTCTGTCCTCACTTCCTCTGAAAGCACTTTAAGAAAAGATGACCAGAATGAAAAGGAGGGATGATTACAACAGGTGAAAGTTCTTTTTACATTCAAATGTTGTTTTAAGACACACTTCAGAGAATGTGAACTCGCCCTTTAAATAAACACCAAAGGCAGTAGCGTTTAATAAAGGTGATGCTTGGCATATCCCTGTGCTTGCAATGAGCCATCGTCACTTTCTAATCTCCAAGGGAACATTCAGTGATGTTTTACTTTCTGGTATTCTCCAAATCATCTCACAAAATTCACACAGAAAGCAAAACTGTCTGCATCCTCACTTGTGCGTCCCCAGAATCTGCCGTCTGGCACATTTATTCTCCTTTTAACGCTCCCATATGTGATGAGGTGCTAGCAAACGCGATTCACCTGCCACTGTCTCTCTGCACCTCGCTCGGGCGGCGAGTCATTTATTAGCACTCCATTATGTCACCTAGCCAAATATATTTCATTTGTTATGCGTGCTGGGGTGACAAAGGTGGAAATGTTCTTGCTAATTTAATGCCTATTGAGACAGAAAATTGGATCGTCTTCAGGGAGCCGTGATGAGTGTTGTGATGACCGAGCTGCCAATTTCTGCCAGAGATTAATTAAAATGAAATTTCCAGAGGACCCGTGACAGGCGCCGATCTCCTGTACATATTTCTTCATAATTTGAATCACGGCCAGTCTCTGGAGAGAGAAGAGGATTCTGGGATGTTTCAGGAAAACTTGAGGGATTTGCTGAGGTGTGCACCACACCGGGGGTGACTCAGTACGGAGAAGAAAGAACAAATTGGAACACTGTCACCAAAATATGACACCTCACTTTTGCGGATGAGGTTACATTAATAACTAATAGTATTATTAGGAGCAGAGTGAGGAATTATGCACAGTAAAGAGGACAAAGTAAATACATCAAGGGGTGAAACATACAGTGTTTGGCTGTAGAGGAAAACTAACTAACAGTCTGTAACGCGAATAGATGCTGCACGACTTAATATGCCAGCACAGCATGAACAAAACACAAGAAAGTGCAACAAACCGGCACACTTTGATATTCAGGACAGGTGTGTTGCTTCTCTACAGCTACAGCAGTGAATCAATTCAAACAGCAGCAGAAAACAAAAAAGATGGTGCAGCACCAAGTGGTAAACACCCTCTGTTCGCCACTTCTGAGAGCGGCTTTGCTTTATTACAACAACGGTACACAGATGTGTAAGTGTAGAAACAGCTTTTAATTTAACAAGTATCACAACGCTATAATGGAGCGCTGCAAAGAGTAGGTGATTAGATGAAATGACTCACTGATTCACAGGAAAGAAAAGTTTGATAACTTCAATTAACTTCAATTAAAAAGATCAATTATCTATTAAAAGGCCACTCCACCCTTTTTACAGATGTTCTACTCAGCCTAATTAGTCCTTGGAGACTTCAAATGTTGTCTTTTCCCATATTTTATAGACTAAACCATCTGATTGATATGGAAAATAATCAGGGATGACAAAAATGTCAACTTCCCAAAAACGGCTGTGAAAATGTCATATATGAATATTTTTTCCACTTAAAACAACTCAGTCTTTTCAAACTACTCAAGCCTGAAATATACACATCCAATATGCATAACTCCACACATTTAAAAAGAAACATCACAACAAAGTGGGGCCTACTAAGAGAAAACACTTATGAATATGGAGAAACACACACAAACACAATATCAATCCAACATCAGTAGTGACATACACATCACTTCATTAGCAAGGCACTCCTGCAGAAAACTGCAAAAAGCGGGAACATTTGCTGCATGCTTTGAATGGGAAAAAGTTGTGCCATATGGTGGAAAAATATTTTAATTGTAAATACAAGGCCAGCAGTCCAAAATGAAATCTTAACCCAAAGGAACGCGTTAGTTTATGTTAAGATAAATGTTTGACCATTTTCAGTGGATCCTAATTTGTTTTAGGATCAAATGTGTCAGTTTTCGTGTAGCTCAGCCATTTTAGGGAAACCGACTCGACAACTCAAAACTGTTTAAGAAATGAATATCCGCTGCAAAATTTGAGCTATATTCATCAACAAAGCCAAAAGGGCTTGAAAATAAAAAAAAACTAAATGACACAAAATGTCCCTAGGACCTGTTGAAGATCAATTATTAAACAATGTGCATAACACTTTGGGGCTTAGACCTTCCTATAAAATTTACAGATGAAGGAGAAATATTCTGACTGACCTATAGGGACTTTGAATTTCTGTACCCTTACCAGTGCTGTTCAATGAGCCTGTGTTTTGATGCATAGTTCTACTAAAAATAAATAATATAATATTAGAATCTTATAATTGTGTGTTTTTTCAGAGTTTACACACTGTGGACGGAACAGCCTGAGTACATCCTTGCAGCTCCTATTTGTTCAGATCCGTTTTTACTTAAATGACAGTTTGTGTGTGTTACAATTTAAGTTTTATATTTGTGTGTTTGTCCCATTAAGGTTAATTAGTGTCTCCAAATTGACAGTTTGAGTGGATGTGAGTGTGAATCTTGTCATAGACAAGCCACAGTTTTGGTAATAATTGATGAGTGTAATTAGATCTGTGCAGTAATAAACTGAAATTATTTTTAAAGCATGTTGTTCTGCTTGCAGATACGCATGTGATTCTATCATCTCACTATAGCAAAAACGAGAAAACATGCAGAGAACAAGCCACCAGTGTTTTGTCCTTTCTTCCATTCTGTAATCCTCAGTCAAAAGATCAAACTGTTTCATACTTTTCGAGCTAGACAGGAGCTTAAGCACTGTCACTGGATGGATGAACCTGAGCTGTCTGGGAAGTTTTTGCTTTTTTTTTTAAATTAATCTTTTTATTCGACTTGGTCAAAGCTGATAAGTTAAATGCAGGTTTTGCTGGGAATTGAGAGTATAACTCAGACACCTACAAAACTGAACCACGTCGTACGGGAGCAAGACCAAACTAACGGGGGATGAGAACAGAAACCAAGAAATGTGGACTACCACAAAAAAAAAACAAAAAAAAACACACCCTGTATGAATTTTATTAAGAGATGATCAAAAAGTGCAAAACAGGGGAGAATTTCAAACCTCACACAGCAAATGAAAACATGTAACATCTGGGATTCCTGCTAATTAAGGACTTACAGGGCGCCTGCATTGGTCCTTTGTAGATTTTTTCTTAACCAACGAGAGATCGCTAACAAAGCAACAAGTTTAATTAAGAGACTAAAGATATAGTTTTCTATCTGCTCAGACTGAATTATAGATTCAGAGTATTTTTATCCTCGCAGCATTGGCAAGTATTTGCTGCACATATACGCATGAAGCAAATGCTGCACTGTCAGCGCCCCCGTGTCTTTGATTGTCGATAAGACTCTTTGCTTTGGGCGAAACAAAACAACCAGTCTGCGGCTTTAAAGCTGTCCTCTGGGGTATAGGTGCACGAACACTCGACTAACCCAACATCATTTTGAAATAGTTCAGAATTCAGCTCATGCAGTTCGGGAAATTGTGAAGAGTTCTTGCTCTTGATGAATTCTTCTTGCTTTTGATTAACCCAGTTACTTGAGAGAATATGAATCGCGCCTGAGACTTGACCTTCTGTGCACTTTGTTCGAGAGCACCATCCAAGTTTTTGTTTGTCTCTTTTGTAGACACTTCATCTTATTGACCTTGCAATAAAAGAAATGTGGATGAATTGTCTGCTTTTTTTTTACGGGTACGCTGACGTGAAACATGCTGGATGTTCTTGCTGGCGATACTTCAGACTTAAAGAGGAAGAAAAAAGACTCAGACAAAACTGGAATGTAGACATAATTAATCAAGCCTTGGGATCCTCTATTTATAAATGATGGTTCTGAGGGGACTACTGTAGCGTGTCTGAGCCGTTCACACATCAGGCAGAGCAGCCTTGATGCTGAATAGAAGCAACGCAGAGACAGAACAGAGCAGCAGACTGAGCTCCCCTTTAAAAAGAGTCTGATCGCTGCCTTCAGCACGATGTCTTGTCCGTGTTCACTTCAGATAAATACACACACACACACACACACACACACACACACACACACACACAGAGGTAAGACGCACAAGTGGCCACAATGACACAGACAGACAGAACCACTGTCTTCTGAATAGGAGACAATACTCTGTCTGTTCTTCAGATTCGGGCCGCTTACGTAACCACCTGTCGTGAATTATATAATGACGTCATTATAACTTTTTTTAAAATGCGTGTCTACAACTGGGCATTTATACGTTTTGTGCCTGTTCTTGGAGGCATCGGCGCTCTCTGACACGAGTGCAATTGCAGCGAAACAAAAGCCTCCAAAAGCAGAGTGCACGTTCTCCTTCATTGCCACGTGGCTCAAGAGTAAAGCCTGGCTCTCTCCGATTAAAACTAAAGCAGAAGAGGTTTCATTCTGTCACAGGGAATAAAAATGTGACATGCAGCTTTTTTTTTTCCCCTTCCCAGCACTCGAAAAGTTTCACTGAAAAATCTTGCGGCAGGGGAAGCGGACTAAAAGTGTGCTGACTCTGTGACAGCTGTCACGAGGCTTTGGCAGCTGTTGTTAAGCTTTGTGTATTTTGATAGCGCTACATTGAAGGCTTTAGCGCCACTGAGCAGGTGTGCTAATTTACACAACAGTAAGGTTTAGTCATATTTCATTATTTAGAGCTGTAATGCTCCTCTGATGATAGCTGCTGTGCTCTGGCATCACATCACTGCCAAATTAGCCCACGTGTCTCAAAATGTTCCTCTCAGAAAATTAAAACTTTGGGAAAAATCGTGTGCAATGCTCAGGATTATTTGTAATGAAGCTGCTCGTTCAGCGCTGCTTCTTCTTTTAATGTTTGCAGCTGGTGCGGTGATGTGCAGACGGCAACAACAGTCACAGAAAATGATGCTCTATTACGTACTGATGTTAAAAAAGAAAAGTAAAATCAGAAACCAAAGTTAACAACCAACTGGTTTTGATGGGAAATGTTCTGTTTATATACTCTATACAATTTATAGAGTATAGTTTTGTCAGTGAAACTGTATGAAAAAATGTTATCCACAGTATTCAAAGGCCAAAATGTCAAGTGGAAGTCACGATTGTACAGTGCAACTTTATAACAGCAAAGCTTGTTCAACCCATTTCATTTAAAACCTCTCATATTCTAAAATATGTAAAGCGATGAAGGCAAAGCAACGCTCCATGTCTGATCTCTGTGGCTTCTCTTATCCCATGTACAAAAATGCCAACAAAAGAGAGTGCGTGCGCACTATGACATGCCTACATCCCTTCCAAAATCCCTCCCAACACGGATCGTGAAAGTTTCATCAGCGTTGGCACAAAGAGAGTCTAAATACATTTTTCATCATCATTGGCCATTCATCATTCATGGTAATCATCTCGAGTCAGGACCCTTAAAATTCACAAATGTACACAAACATGAATCCGGAAGCTCCCGCTGCTTGTTCTGTATTCCAGGGGGTTGCGATGTATGATTAACTGTTCTCCCTAAAGTGCTGTGCACGTGTTAGTAACTATAGTAACATTTCAAGGAAGAAGCCCGGCTTGTGGCTGACAGGCAGGACTCCTCCATCATACCATTGATCAGAAATGTGCCCGGTATTGTGAGATGCCCTTAGGCCTAATTAAATATTAAACCTTTTATTGGCTCCCACCAAGGTATTTGTAAATACATTTCATGCCAGGGAAAGCATCAAAGATTCCAAATTCCCCTCCTGACACTAAGTTGCGGTTATTGCTGCTCAACCCCCCACCCAAACCATTTAGGCGCATTTAGAATGATGAAAGAGGAAGGAAATTGCTGGTGATGGCTTCCAGGGAAATGGATAGTAGATACATCTCAGTCTATCTGTGAGAAATTATATGTTCCCAACTTCTATGAAGTTATAAAATTAGGTTATGAAACAATGCTAGGTATAGTGTTGCCTTAGAGTTTACAGTTATTGTGATTCTGATTGCCAGATAAAAGAAGTTTATTATTTTTAATGAAGCTGGAAACATGATAGTGTTAGCTGAGCGTGTTCAGCAAACTGCAGCGGGATAATGCGCACTGTCCTGCAGCCTGGTGTGTGGAAGTAATCACCGCGATGAGCAGAACGAGTGGAGAACCACCCAACATCTGCAGGACGCCCACACTCACTCAGTCATAAACAACAGGTGACGGTACACTGGGTGTGTCTGTCCGGGCAAGGTGCCTTAATTGATGGTCTTGCCTGACTTGAGCGGATAAATCAGGAAGTCCATCATCAATAGAATTGCCAGCTATCAAGTCATAACCCCAATATGAAATAAATGGACGGGAGCTTGGTATAAAACATATATTGGCCCTCACTTGCAGGTATATCCATAATTCACAGGCATAAATTATCCTGCATCGTCCTCTCTGCTGAGCCTGGCTGTCCCTGTTCGTTTACGGGCAAGGAGCTGAAATGAGTCAGCTGGCGCCGTGTCAGAACGAGACGATGAAGTTCCCCCGGCCCAGCAGTAGATGGAGTCCTTCGCATTGGCTTCACTTCCTGCATGAAGCACCAGCTTTTCCAGCCAGAAACATTACATCAGTGATGTATTTTTCCCTCCAGGTCCGTATCATCACCATTACACACCATTTATGTCAATAAGGTTAGTGTGCGTTTGTGTGCATTTCTGCTCTAGGTGTCTACAGAGAGACAGACACACACAACACAATATCAGCATGTGATGAGATAAAAAAGTGGGGGTTACTTTTACCAAAGCTAAAGGATATTTGGGAACATTCCAATAAAAACGGAGCATGGGAGGTTAAATATCAATCGGTTGTATTTGTCGGCCGCAATTCTTACTGGGTTTTACCATCAGATCTCCTTGAATGTGTTTTGACTTTTGATCACACTCTTCATCCTCTTTTTATATCTGGGGCACATGTCACAATTTTCCTGACTGCATCTCTTAACATATTACGTAATTGTTTTTGGCTGACGCACGCACTATCTGGGCAGAAAGAATTCCAATTCATGTTGATTTGAAACCTACCGAAGCATCGCTGGGTTTTTTTGTTTAGTTTTTTTTTCCCCCATTCATTCAGACTTTTTCTGGGAGGCGACATCATTTTGTTTAAACATGTCCGGACCCACACGGTGCATCCATCTCGTGAATGTGAATGTATAACCCCAAAGCTCACCAAAGAGTGGGCATTGATCCACACTGCACTGCGATAGTGATAGCGCACTGGTGCTTGTTTGTTTTGCTGAGGAACACCACAGGAGATGAACACGATGGGATATGACACTTAAGGGAAAAAAGCACACACACACACACACACACACACACACACAAAAAGGAAGTAGCAGAAGAAGCAGCAGTGTGGAAAGCTCAGGCATCAAGCTGTGGACGACACTTCTCGGTGCTGATTACTGCCTCGGTTGAGGGAGCCTGTGGGTGTGAGAGGACCCCACTGGCATTTTGGGCTCTTTTCTTCTTCTCTTTTTTTAAACAAAGCCTGGATAGAGTGGGCTAACAGCTTGTCACATGCTTGGGAAATGTTGCACCACAAACAATGAGCAAACAACTGGAGCTGCTACAGCTGTACCTCAGCCAGCGAGGATGCTTCCAAACACATACCTGGGAACATCTGCACCCTCCAAACTCTTTATTCTTAATACAGCTCATGCACAAATGCATATGTGTACAGATATGTTATATAGTTTAATGTGCTGCCACAGTCAGACAGTTGTACACACGTGACTGTCCTCACTCCCAAACATTAGTACGCGAGTGGAGCCAGAACAGATTGCTGTGGCTGAAGATACGCCGTGGAATCATTCATCACGAGAGCCTCCCTATGGTCAAATCAAGTTAGTCCTGGTGTGAACAGAACGCAATGCAGCAGAGCAAAGACACACTCGTGCTGGCTGGTGCGTACGAGGGCCTGTCGGGGCTGTTCGTGACATCCGGGGATGCATCAATCTTGTGGCAGATGGACGGACGGATGATGATGATGATGATGATGATGACGATTAGGACGAGGCTGTGGCTTCGTAAGGCCAACTGGGACGCAGCTTCCACTGGTGACAGATTCTTGAGTTCTTCAGTCCACCCCGCTGTGAAATGAGAAACAGCTGGAGATACGGAGGGCTCATTGTTCAACCCACATCTGTTCTCTGCAGCCGCCTAAGGAAGCCCAGCTTTTTGCCTCGGCATTTTTGGATGGCATAGCTAGGAGAGGGCTGAATAAACTGACCTTCAGATACATCCATCAAGTAGAGTAACAAATCCAGGTGAAATTGTCAGGAAAAAAGTCAAACAGCATCCAGTCACCTTTAGAATGATTTGCAAATTCAGTCTACAGCCCCATTTGTGTGTCTTTGTTTTACTTTTTGATTAATTTATAACTTAAATCTACCTGGTGACAGCAAACTAAGATGGATCTTCTTTACTCCACTATATAATGGCCAGCAGAGTTGTAAATCATAGCAGGATACAGAACGCAAGAGACGCACTGTGTGAGACAGATTTCACGCTACAGATACTAGAAAAGGTTTTGGAAGGTCCAAGAGAAACAAAGTGCACAAACCCTAGGGAAATGTTTCCAGCAGGACTTCAGGACATTCTGTATCATGGCCTTTTCGGAGACCTGGCTCGCTGAGCATGTCCAAGAGACTGATTTATCCATTGATGGTTTTGGAGCTTCTTTATATCGGGCGCTAATAACGGGGAAGCTTCGGTGTCGGAGTATGTTTGTATGTAAACAAGCGATACCGCAGCTCTACGACGTTACGGCGTGTACTCCATCATTTATCTCCCGTCCAACCAGACAGGCCAGGACAGCCTGAGCCATGTTTCCTGCCCTGTGGGGACATTTTTGGACTTACTGGTGGAAGTAACATGTTCCTTCACCATCTTTGGCAGGGACTTGATAATCTCCCGTAAGTGAGTCAAATTTGATCTTAATTAACCATGGGTCACCAAGTCTGTAAAGCTTAGCATCTAAAGAAAATTGCCTTTAAAATATATATATATATATATATATATATAAAAAGACCTTCTGTTCTGTTTGCTTAAAGTAAACAAAAGTCACAGGCCTGGCAGTATCTGTGTTCATTTACTTAAATTCTCTGCAAAAGAACTGAGCTCTGTGCTTCATTTTATTTTTAGCTCTTACAGTCACAGCATGTTCTCAAATGTTGGAAGAACACTAATGTTGCTCCTGCTGCTGAATCTAGAGTCAGAGTCCATTCATAGTCTGAAATGAATGATTGAATGATTTTAGTTGATCTGACTCCAGTTGAAATAAAAACTTTTGAAAGACTCGTCAGATCAGAAATCTTGAGGGAGACTGAGCATCCACTCGACCCCATGTGGTTTGCCATATACAGGAGTGGAAGATGCTTAACTTGCTTTTTGAACATCTGGATGACAGGACAGTTATTAGGGATTTACAGCTAATAATGCTCTTGTCAGTCAGCTTTATGATTATGGGACGAGCCATGGCCCAGTTATTGATGCCTTTGCACAGTGGTGTGAGGAGTTTCCCCTCCAGCTAAAAATATCAAAGAGTAAAGATATGTTGAGGGACTTCAGGAGGAAACCACACAGCAATGAAGTTACTCTGATTTAAGGTCAGATTGTTGAGCAGGTTTATTCTTATAAATATGTCAAGACTATTAGTGATTCAGAACTGGACTTTGAAGCAAACTGAAGCAGCGAGATGAGGGAAACGGTCCCATTTTCACGATCGTTTTTTATTGTACTTTTATCAAGTCTAACTTGTGTTTTTCATCGATGGAAAAAAGGAAAAGAGTCACTTGAGCCAAATTGTGAAATCTTCCAATCGGCTGATCAGCTTCATGCAACCATCCATGTTACGACAGGAAGCTACTTCCAGGTTAAATGATAACCCTAACCCTTTACACAGAAAACTGCAGTTTCTCACATCCGGAAGGAGGTTTTCAGTCCAGTTATGCAGTACATAACTTTGTATAGATGTGGGATATATTCAATTTGATTTTTTTTTTGTCTATATCACATTTGCCTGTAAATGTGTCGTCATATTGCAGAATAAATCTACTCCTGGGTATAAATAAAGTAACCTAACCCAAAGCTGCTTCTTCTTCTTTCCACCAATATACACATGCACAAGAGTTACTGTTGATTTCCGCAGGAGCTGCAGAGCGGTTGAAGTACTCCCATGCTGTTTTTTACGTTACCAATTCCACTCCACATTCCACTATTTGTCAAGGTCAACTATTTCATCGGCACGGAAAAGAAATCTTGGCTATAACCATGTTTGAGCAGCAGGATTCGGGGAAATGAGAAAGCTGAAGTGCAGCTCACAAGTGTAATTGGTCTCCTGGCATCTTCACACAGGGCTTGATTAACATGCCTTTGAAGCATTGCAGGCACATTTACCAACAGAACAAAGACACAGCAGATAATGATGATCAGAAATTTCACAATTTCTACCAGTCGGTGACAGACAAGGTATTTGAATGTCTCGGACATCTGCCTTTGATGTGGATTGATAGATATGCTCCGTCTCTTTAAAGGTGCAGTTATCTTCAAAAAGCCAGACTGGATTAAAAAGAAAATGGTAGTGTTTGGATTGAGCAAGAGTAACATTTATATTAAGGTTCTGTCAAGCAAGGACAGAGACATTTTATTGCCTGTCTTGATGACGGACTGATTGCGCGTAGACACCGGTGAGTGTTGATTGATACCAACACTGCATTGGTTATGCTACTGTATGACGTGCCTGATCATTTATTTAGTGCCTGTACCTGTGAACTTTCGTCCGGCTTTACTGGAGGCATCTGTACCACTACGCCCGAACTGAGGGGAATAAAAAAATGACCCTCATGTCTTCTTGCAATCATTGGAATAATGGCTGTGCTTTCACATGTGCAAAATGGGCAAGATTCATGTGGTTTTTCCACAGGGTCTGACTTTGATAATCATAATCCAACTACTACACTTGACCTTACGCAGTTTAATTTGGATTGTTTCTTAAAGCAATAATTGTCATGTAAATTTGGTACAATCATGCTGGGGCCAGCAGTGACAACCAGAATTCGTCCCATGCACAAAAATTCTAAGAAATCCATCACTTTAGCTGTGGGACGTTATGACACCTTTCAATGGGTCTTTAATATTACTAATCATCTGCACTAGCCAACTGTTCAGCAGGCCATCTACAGTACCACGTCCCGCATTAGTAGGTTTAGGAGATTCTTGTAGTTGTAATTTTAAATATAACATACAGCTACAACATTCATTGGTTTATTCACAAAATCAAGATTTAGGAGTTTAGATGTCAGAATTAGATTAACGGACGGATCATGATTTGGGTTAAAATACCAAAATACAAATAGTTGAAAGTACAAAACAAACTGCTGTCTCCCACTTACTGTAAAAGTCCTGCTTTCTGATGCCCACCTACGCACAATTACCTCTTTTCTCTGCCTTTAAAACAGTCACCTCCGCTTCCACTTCGGTCATATTTTTTAATAGTTTTAAGATGTTTCCTCTCTGGAAGGTAGAAGGTCACCTACTACACCATAATTATCGGATAACGACCCATTGAATGCTGTGATTTTCACTTTTCATACATTGTATTTTTGCCCATGAAGAAATTCTTGTAGACAGGCTGCTACATTTAAGGCACTGGGGGATTCGGGGTTCAGTTCCTTGTCCTGAAACACTCAGGTCTGCAACTGAGCCACAGACGTCCGAGCCAAGTATTTTGTCAATCCAGCTGTCACACACTGTAAGTCACAGCATTAGGAAACCACATTGTTGCTTTGAAATCACACTGCATCCAGTTAAACTGTCAAGCAGCTTTTAAGTGTTCTAACATATTCATCATTTCTTCACTGTTTTTGTACAGTGACAAAATCATTTGGATTTCAGCACAAATCTTGAGTGACAACAGTTAGTTTTTCAAAGAATGCATCCAATCAGGGAAGCCTGGAAAGCATCACAAGGTCACACAGCTACACACATTTGCACTTAGGAAGTGCCTGATTTTACCACAACACTCTTTATGTTCGCTCATTTTTACATCGAGGGAGTGTCAGCCAATAATTCCATCCATCCACAGGACTGGAATATCTAGAATATCACAAAAAACTACATTTAATCCATTATTTTCACTCTTTTATGAGTCATCATAGGACGAGTTCTGTCAACTATGAGGCAAACTGGTCGCTATATATTCTTTTGAAAATTAGTTTCCGATTCATTTTACCTTCTAGCTTTTCTTTCTTCTATTGTCTGTCTTGGTTCATTAATCTTTCACTGAACTAAATGTCATCTTATACCTTGGGTGGTAGATGCCCTACGCAAAGTGGCACTGATCAGAGCAGTAATAACTATGTGATCTAATGCCTGCTCTTGGGCTATTTTTAAAAGTGATATAGACTCATTTCAGAGAGCGATTTAATGAGAAAACACTCCCTTAAACATAATTCGCTTTGATCACAGGCTGCTCGATAAATCAATTTGAATTTCTATAGATCAAACACTTTTATTTGTGTTATTATTACAAGCACACCTTTACATAAAAGTCATAAAAATCAATTCAGGTAGGTTTGTCTCCTCAAAGCAAAGTTTTTGTTTGTTTCTTCCCTTCCTATTGAATATCAATGGAACACCTGCCTCAATTGAGTCCGTTGTTCCTAGAGGAAGGAAGCAATCTGTATTTGTGTTCGTGTTCATGTTGAAACAAGACGAGAATAAGTAAATTCTGTTCTGTGGTGGATTTCCCACTTGAGCCACAGCATTATATAAGCGTGCTATTTAAAAACTGCTTTTAAACTGGAAAGCGAGAAGGGTCTGAAGAGCCATGTTGGCGAATTCATGTCAGTCACATCATATTTGGAGAAAGAGATGCTAAAAGCAAACTCAACTTGAGTTCAACCAGCATTTCCTGTGCCTGCCTGAAACAATTCCTTCTTCTAAATGCACTGTTGATGTCATACCACATTTCCATTACAACACAGACGCAGCTTCTGAGTTCATTCTTTTTTAATTTGTAGATGGCGGGGCGGGGGGGACATATTCCCCCTTTGTGGCACAGAAAGCAAAAATCAGTTATTATTACCTCTCAAGATCTCCTCGCTCATTTGCTATTTAGGTCTATGTAATATTTAAAAACGCACACACACACTGATTGTTCGACTTTGCACGGCTGGTGGTAGAAATCTGATAAGAACTAAAACACGCACAGGCAGAACTTGATCACATCATTAAAAGGCAGTTTACTGTATGTAAAAGTTTTAAAATCTTCACCTTCTTTCAAAACACTTCGAATCAAGATCAAGGCAAAAAAAAAATGAGGTTAACTCCTCTTTGAGCATCATTGAGTTTAAGCTGGTTCTGTTTTGATCCAAACTCTCTCACAGTATATATCCCTGGGAGTACAAGTGCTCTTCCTCTGCATGCATATTCAAGCACAACAGAGAAGAAAGAGGGTAAACAAAGTGAAACTGTTTGCACTTCTGAATCTGGAACACTAAGCCATTGATAGAAGGCAATTAATGTAATATCTTTAATGATTTCTGTGCGACACGTGCAAACGCTGGGATCCACAAAGCTTCCATAAAGAAGGCTTTCGGGAGATGCGGCTAACTATAAGGTAAAGGCTGCATAATCGCAATTACTGTACATCAGATCTAATGAACGTTTTATTCGTCTGCAGAGTCACTTCATCTTGTATTACCTTCGCATTGCTTTCAATAGTTCACTAAATTGAAGTGCTGCTACCCTGAATATGTCGTGAGAACCCGCTGCTCCTGGCTGCAGGTCATTAGCTTCACTTGTCTGGGAGGTCACATGTGGGGCATGAAAGTTTTCTGTTGTTCAGAGTTCAATAAATGACTTAATTGTTGCCTTGGAGAAAGCATTAATTAGATAATGTCATAACCCCAGAGGAATCTGCTGAGCAAAAACTGAAATTAAATTGATTAATCTGCAGCAATAATCCTCTGATGCTCTTAGTGATTTCAGGCTTAGATTGATAATACACTGAACAACGACGCAATGATTTGAACTCACTCACTTCTCAAATTTGCCAGGGACTTGATTTCCTTGAAATTACTAGTTATTCTTATTCTCAGCGGGAACTCCGGGCCAGCCAATATAAAAAAAACAGCATGTTAATTATCAACACCTCTGTGACCTATGTGAAGTCAGCAGGCACCAGCTAGTACCAGCTAATACAAGTACAAACCTGTCAACGGAGAGAAAGAACAGGCTAATTAAATAGGAGGTATGACAAATTTCTAATAAAATATATTTGGTGGATTTAGTTCTCTAAATATGCACCGAAAGTCTAGATGTGTGTTTTTGTGAAATGTCCTATTCCACAGAATGTTTTTGATGGCCATATGGGCGCAAAGAGGGGTTTCTGCTCATCATCCAAAATGTGTATAAAAAGAAAAAGTGTATGAATCATCCCACTCTGTTCTTTGTTGGTAAAAAAAAAAACAAAAATGAAAGCATTTTTTTTAATCAATTTGCATTTTGCAATTCCCCAATAGAGGGACCGTTTGAGCTGATGTTTAACAGTTTGAACACACGTCTCGACAACTCACCAACTAAAATGAAGCGCAAACAAAAACCAACAAACCAAATGTAAAAAGGAAGCCTCCCACTGCTACTGATGTTTGAAACTAACTTTTAATTTAAAATATCCTATCGACTTTGCCAACACGTCCCTGAACACAGTGCACTCCTGGGGGAGACGTACACTGCCTGCAAGTGTTAATGCAATTCCCCCGGTGGCCCGGACTTGGGACAGAATTGTCTTCACACGCAAAGAAACAACATTTTCGGACAGACTGGTTGATCTACATGCTTCTTTGTATCCTGTTCAATATTTGATGAGGTCAGCATTTTGCCATTTGTTTCCCAGTCAATAATGCATCAAAATATCAAACAATTTTTTAGTCTAACGTGGTCTATATAACGCCGTTTCCATCTCAAAACACTGTCAGTTCTTGGGGAGCTTTTATGCTGCAGATCAAAGCGTTGCACGGCTTCTGTTTTTACCCGACTGCATAAAAGATCAAGGCGTGTAATGAGGCAACCTGAAAGGTGAGAGTTCAGAAGATAAAAGTATTGGCGGCTTTGGGTATGTCAAAGACATGTGTACTACTCTGAAATTCCACCATCCAACGATTCCTCTGTGATAATGACGGCGGTTATGATTAATTGTGTAATATGCACTTGATCTCTGCTCTCAATCGTGTTAAGTAATATCTATGTATGTAATCTGATGGGGAATATTCTCGGATTGAGAGGGTCCTCGTGCTCTGATGGCAAAAAGATGTTCCACACTTATCAGGTGATATCGCAGCGAAAATCCTTAATGAGCTCGTTTACTGAAGGGTGAAGTCTTTCTACAGGATCTGTTATATGTATCAGTTTAAAGCTTCTTTTGGGTTCATGCAATATCACAAATTTATTTAAGATGAATTAAAATGTATTACTATGACATTTTATGTTATTCGTCTCATTTAGCTTCAAAGATTGTTTTTAAAATCATATTGTTTATATTTTCCTGAACTTTTGACTTTAAATTTTAAATTTTTATTTAGTCATGTCACTCTTGACTTCACACCAGTTTAGTGATGCCATTAGCATGGCCTGTCTAGCAGGTACAGCAGGCAGCAAGACTAATCTGTTTTTCTAAATGATTCGCTAATTTGTTTTCGTGCTTGTTTCCTACACTTTCCTAAAAATCAACCTAACTTTTGTCAAAATACTATAAAAAGCTCATGCCATTGTTTCTTAAATTACTGATTAATTTATCATTTACACAAGTTTATTTATTTATTTATTTAATAATGTGCACTGTGGGCCTCCATAGTCTGAAAGACACATTTGAAAGATAATCAGAGAGCCTCTTCAATTTGAGTCATACAATAATGGTACTAAAGGGCCGACCCAGACAGCAATCAACTAATCTAGTTATTATCATTGACCCCTGTAAAAATGAAAAGGCACTGCAATCAAGCAGGCACCACACCGTGATTTAATTCCACGGGATCGTCAATACTGTAAATGATGGAAAAACTCTAAAGAATCTATTGGTCATATTGTCAGTCATGCTGAGCACGCCAAGACAGCTTGCTCCTTGGGGGGGGGGGACGACATTAGTGCATCATTTTCACTTCACCCCCTGTGGCTGGCTTGTTGAGGAGTGATCAGGCATGCCGGCGTTCCCTAGCACCATCAATCTGCCACTCATATGTCGGACGCTCAAAGTATTGAAGAAATGTCTTGTTGGTATTGATTTCCAGGCAGGGCCTTAATATACTGAAGTCAAAATGAGGAGCCTTTTCCGCTTTTAAGAGGTTTGTTTTGTCTTTTTGCACTGCAATCATCAAAGGCATAATTTCATGAGTGACACAGTAGTAAAAAAAGGTGATGAAATTCTGATTACGCTGATACTGGTGTCTGTGGGCTCATAGAAATCATATCGCATAAGGAGAGGTCAGTCAGTAGTTAACTTGACCTTTCGTCCGTGATTAAAAACTCCCCCATAATTCATATGGTTTCAAACACAGCAGGGTTCTAATTTGACTCTAATACAGCTCACACCCCTATGACTAATTCTGTGAAGGACGCCGCAACACACACTCAAAATATAAAAGAGTCTGAGCAGCCGCTTTGCTTTCTTTAGGGTGTTGGAAAAAAATAGCTCAATTGAGGAGGGCCATCTGGACAAGGCATTACAGTTAAGACCAAACCAATAACAACAGACTATACCAACTTCATCTAAAGTAGGAGATGATATATAGGCATTTCCTTTATGCTCATCATCATCTCTGTGAAGCACCCATATTGTTATTTGTAGACTAATACAGTATAACAGCCAAATATGTTCTATTACTATCACATGTTTATATTATAAAGTTGTCTGAGTGAATGATCGTGATTTCCAACATCATTCATAATGTCATGAAAAGGCAGAGATAGTAAATCCAATAAAAATCTGACCGGCTACTTAAACTCCATCACAATGACATTACAAACAGTAGCGTTAAAATGCTCTGAGCACAGCAGGAAAATGTGTCAGATCTGGCACATTATTAAGGAAATAATGTGTTTCAAGCTAAAACTAAAGTGGTGTCTACAAACACGCGTTAAGCTCCTCCTCAGAAGTTACAGTAACAAATGTATTTCTGACACATTCACTCCTCCCATTTTCTGCACACACAAATCAAAAGCTTTTCAAGGACATTTTCATTTCGCATAACGCTGCAATATAAAACACAATAAATGTCAAACATGAAAAAAACACTTAAGTATGAGAGTAATATACTGTACTTCAGAAGGTGATTTGATGAATGTCTTAAATGTGAAGGATAAACAGTTGGAGGGAAGTATGCGATCTTTACGTCCTGTAAGAAAACTGTATGTAAACTTATCTAGTTTTATATTTAAATAAATTAAGTTAGAACAATAACCAACTGATGGTAAGCCAAGCTTGACCTTTGAGACCTTGTGAAGGAGCAGACAGACAGTCTTTACTGTGAATTAGTTGCTAACTTTAGAGAAATTCTATTCTGACAATAATCTTCTAATTTCTAACTCCTAGCCATTGGACAAAAACAATATTGCTTCTTGCTACTTGGTGGATGCTCATAAAGGATGCCTTGGCTTATTTTGAATTTGCTTCTTTTGCTTCTAGCGCATGTACATAAATGCCATTAAACTTCCCATTGACTTCCCTCCATTACAAACTCTCTGTACTTCTAGCTGGAAAATGCCTGTAGATGACATCATTTTGGAGGAACCTTCAGTTCAGGTGGTCATTTGGTTTCTCTTACTATAAAGGTTGCAATGCTGGTCAACCTGTTTTTCCAGAATTCCTCCAGATGACATCATTTAAACTCCTAAAGCTGAAAAACTCAGGGGATGTCATACAGATGAGTTTGTTTTTTTTTTTTAGATAGAAGCAGAGAAATATTGTATTATAGGGAAGTTTAAAAACATTAATGAACATTTACACCCTAAACCAAATCATTAAAAGGAAGTTGAAAATTGGTGAGGTCACCCTTTAACTAGTTCAAGCATGATGAGCAGTCTATGCTTTATACTTGTGAGGAATGTAACACTTGTGTATTTGTCCGAATCGTGAGTTTTATTACACTTTTGTCAAACAAATTAAAGAAAAATATACCATCATCCCCCCCAAAAAAACTTTTCCATAAGTGAAGTTTTGACTCCTTGGAAAACACGACACAAATACATGCCTCTTGCCAAGAGACAGCTCCTAAAACCGGTTATGCTCAAATTCTTTTAACAATTAATGACACTTGCACCATGGGACAGAAAACCTACATAGACGTAGAAAAAAAACAATGAATATAAAAATAAGTCAGCTGCCTCACGAAGCCTGTTAAATCTGTAGTCTCTTCTGGCATGTATGCCTGCTCTATTTCTGTCAAGAAAAAAAATATATATATAGAGAGAGTGCTCTGATATGATGATATGTTCTTCTCAACCTCCTGTTTAGTGACTTTGCTGCTTTCCCTCTGTAACGCGTTGCCATGTCAGGGTTAACCATGCTTACCAGGCTGTTATATATTAGATGCCCTACAAGACAGAAATAAACAAAACAATATTAAGATTTGTTGCACAGTTGGGTGGGCACAAGACTCACAACGATAATAACAAGTCAAAGCAAAAGGCCCGCGAGATGAAAAGCAGAATGACGAGTATTTCGATGATACAATTCTGCACATCGACGCTAATTTCCAAAAAATAAAATTGTTACAATATTGTAATACTGTCGTTACTGTCACGCACTGTGTGTTTGTGTGTGTTCTTTTAGCTGCTGTTGTAGCTCCAACAACCACAGTCCTACTGCAGCTTCAAAGCAGATAGTGAGCAAAGCTTTTCACCCTTATGTGCCAACTTTTTGATAAGCACAAAGAGACATCTTAACCACTTGTCAGTCAGCTATTGTAGAAGCAGGGCCAGGAGACGGGCAGGCCAACAAAACAAACAGCCAGCACTCCTCCATCTAGCCTATCTCAGAATAAATGGACAAAAGCAGAAAGGGAGGCAATAACCTAACTACTAAACCTGCTCTGTGCGCACACACACACACTCTCTCTCACACACACACACACACACACACACCAGCCAATTCAGCATCAAGACACCCAAATGATATTGTGCATGTGGAGGCTCGGCCCAGCCAAGTGTAAATAAGCATTTCCACATTCAGCACTGGGTGTATAACATGGTGTCAGGTAGCTACAATGAATGCAGAGAGGCAGAGGGAGCAATCAGCCAACCTTCGCCTCGCCGAGATGGAGGGCCACCGTCGCACACACAAACAACCAATCACCACGGGACAGTGATTGATGTCTCATCCTGCTTTGAAATCTATCACCCCGACCAAGTGGCTGTCGAGACCCTGCCTGACAGATAGCTAAACGCAGCTTAATATACATCGCCCTGGCAAATAGTTCATTAATTCTTTATTATAGGAGGCCATTGTCCCAACCTGTATTTAATACACTAAGTGCTTTGATGGCTAGATTGAGACGTGTTTAAGTAACGATGTCTTCTACCTTATTTCATTCTCACGAAAGATGATTTCTGATGCTAAAAGTCCCTCCATCTTAAGCTACTGTCTGACATGCACTGCAACAGTGAACTCATCTAGAGAGGAGTTGTATGTGAGAATGGAAATGTCCCAATCAGCTGAATCGGACTTTAAACAGGCCTTACTCTGTCAGCTCCCGAGTATAAATTCTGTGTAATGTACAGCTGAGTCCGTGTCAGACCAGAGCAAAGCAAGTGGCCATGTTGGTGACATTTCTGCCATGAAACTGCCATGAAAATGGACGACATTCAAAGTGTCTAACTGGGAAGACGACAAAATACCAGCTGATGTAAACATAAAAACATCCATCATCGCGGTCGACTCGATGGCCTCATTTGCCATCTTGGGCTGCAAACGAAACACTAATTTCTGCATAATGTCATGCCCCCTGCAAGCTCTACCCAGGTGCCACGAAGCGAGATTGTATCCGACGGGCCGACCTCCCGTTTTGTGCTACATACGTAAAGGGTCAACTCCAGACAAAGTCCGCGTGAGTACAACAGGACGGAACAGGCAGCAAATACCTCTGATTCCGATCAGCTCAAGTTTCTCAACAGTGGTAAAGCGAGGTGGAGGAAGGAGAAACAAAAGGGAGAAGGTAGGTGATACGTCGTGACATATACCACGATTTCTGGCTTCAACACTTCATTAGCAAAAACCCAATGCAGCTCTACTTGCGAGCGTGGTGAGGCAACACCGGTTTATTCTTAGACCTGTGAAATCACATTGCATCCTGCCAGTGTCATTTATGCTAACTCACCTCACCCTTTAAAGTTTACTGAAACACTGAATAATACAGGCAGCCACTGTCTTCTCGCCAGCATTTTTAAAGTCCCCTTGATATCTCTTAGCAGCTTACGTCTGCTCAGTCCCACACAGACCTGTGTTTGTTGTACGACGGTACGGAGGAGCCGACACCGAGTTAGTTATGGCAATTGTTTAATGCACTTTGGATTGCACAAACCGGAGCTCACACATCGAACAACGGCTGTCAGAAAAGCTCTGAATGATGAATGCCAATGCAACACGAGCCACATTTGTTGCAAGCACGAGCGCAGCCACCCAATGAGCAGACGGCATCACTTTGTTCCTCCGCCCACACGGAGCGGTGGGTTTATCATCCACCATCTTGACAAGTTGTTCCTCGTCCCCGCACTTATACGTCCTCCTCGACCGCTCGTCCCCTCCCCCCGGTCGGCGAGGCAAGTCGCGGAAAAGAGGGCGGAGAGGGTGGAGAGGGCGCCTTCGCAAGCGAGGGTTATTTTTCTTTGCTGATCCCTGTCTGATAAGTGTGTTTGCTCTTTTGTGTGCGGGGCTACTCTTAATCAAGAGGAGGTGGAACATAGGAAGAATTTGTGAGAGGCTGCAGATAAGGAAAGCCTCTGTTTAACGTTTTTTCCTTACATGCAGGCCTACAAATGACAATTTGGCCATAGAGGAGGCAGATAAAAGGAAAACACATTAATGCAGATGTATGCTGCTTTAGCTTGAGCACAGCAGATAATGTTTGTACCATTCAGGGAAATTATCTTTTTTTCCTGGATTCTAGTGGTTGATGAAACTGAATCTTTTGTTTTCTTATAACATTCATTGTCTTTATGATTCTGTAGTGCACGTCATTAGTCATGGCACATTTTTCTTGGTGCCGTACTGAAGATACTGTACGTAGGAGCCTTCTAGTCATGAAACAGACATTACAAGTTCAAATCTGTACAGTGCAAACATAAGCAAGTGAAATGGAGCAAATTGCCAAACATGACAATCATCCTTTCTGAGCACAGTATCAGTGACAGGCAGCGAGCGGACACTTATTTAGCATTTCAAAGCCTTTCCACTGTTCACATCCGACTTTATACCTGTAATCGCCTGCCGCAAATATATTTTTAGCCTCGAGGATTTTGCTGTCCCCACTGGCTGCGTCCCCAGGGAAATAACGATTCCCGGTGCTGACATCCACAGTGTGTTCTCCATAGATCAAACAGGCCTGGTCCTAAATTTGCCAAGGCCCTGAGGGTCCACGCTGCCAAACGCATGACCCGTCCTTGTTAATTCCTACGTGTCGACCATCAACAGCTCCTGGCGTCGGGATTTCACTCATTCTTCTGCGACGCATCTCATTAAAAGACATCACACGCTGGATGAAGTTACGAGTTAGAAAAGGAGCTAAACTTGATCGCCAGTGAGTAAGCTTACGAGTGCCTTTAAGACACACGCAGCGCGATCAAATTTAGCTTTCTTCCCTCACTTTTGAAGCTTTCCATTTTCATCCTACCCACTCTCATCGCTTAAAAACCCCAATTAAGAGAAAAGTATTTGTGTGTGGGCTTCTCTCAGTTCAAACAAAAACCTAATCATAGAGCATCACTGGCATTGTGAAATTAAAAAAACTGCACTTGGCAGGGGGAGTAAAGCACTGGCCTGGATTCTGAGGAAAAGTTTGTTCCACTTTCTCTCCACTTTTCACTGGTCTCACTCTGCTTTTTGTGTTTGTTGCTCCAAAATCAGAGATCAGCACATTTGTTTAATGTGGAAATTAACTTTCATCCTGTCATGCTAAATTTAGCATAGTACAAAGCAACCTTGTTAGGGAGGGGGTGCAGAATGGTGGGGTCTCTCATTTTCAGAAACCTTCACATTTTCAGTAGTAATTTCTGCAGCATTGGCCCATTAGGGAAGCAATCCTGAGAAATGAGGGAAATATGTAAGCTCCTTCATTCAGAAATCAGAGGCGGCCACTTTTCATTCATTCCATGAGCTCTAGGTTTCTTATCAGCAGCATTTCATTTATCACCATGTGCTGGAGTGTTTATAATAAACTCCGAAAAGATATTAACTGCTCTTAATGCGTCACTTTTTATAATTCTGCCAACGGGGTTTTCTCTAGAGGTCACGCAAACTCTCGTTCAACAATTAGTAAAAAGTTGGGACGCACATGTTCCTTAGAAATAAATATATGCATAGTTCACATGAAAGATGTTTAAAGCCTCATTGTCTGAGTGTAGAGAAGCCAGTGTTTGTAGTATGATCATTTCATAAAGCAACATAGCTTCATTTCCCTTAGCCATTCTGATCTCTCAGTAGACTCAGTCTTTTTCCCACGGGTTTAATTATCGTAGTACGTAGTGAAGACACTAGAAAGGGGACAGCCTTAATGCATTCCGTCCATTGTAAAGCCAGACATACTGGTAATGCAGCAATGCTGGTAGCGGTATGTATTAGAGTAGATCCGTTTTCTTTTTCTTTCCAAGGCCACGCGAGGAAAAGGGAAAATCAACTTGAATGACTTGTGGGGCATTTTTAAATGTCATTTATAAAAAACAGGCCGTTGTCTATACAACAAGACAAGGCAGACAAAAAAAAAGTTGCGGTTTTCCCCTTCATCAATATTCAAAGGCACAAATAGCCAGCGTGGCCTTAATAAATCTGATAACATGCCTATTTACTCTCCCACATGAATACTGCCTAAGATTACAATGAAAGATGAAACAGTGTTTGTATAACAACACCTTTATTATTCATATGTTTCATTTTGAAGTGGCCTCCTCGTTAATCTAGGCTAATTACGGCTGTCACACTTTGGAGACTGGATAGTGGAAACATGCTTGGAGAGAGGAACACTCTGAAAGGCTCTCAACACAACTACAGAGGCAGCGTCATTTACAGCAAGCTGCCCCAGATAACCGGAAAGCTCGTTTCTGCTCATGCGTGGCTCTTTGCACCTCAACACTTCTCACTTCATTCTAAATGAAACTGTGGCAAAAAAAAAAAAATCATTTCAAAGTCACATCAATGACAAAAATGCAATTTGACTGTAAATAAAAAATATTGGGGCTCGTTGTTAAGACATGGCAATCACCAAAATGGGAACACTACAGATATTAATAAAACATCATAATAAGCATCAAGCATTAACGAGGAATTATTTGCCTCGTTATGCTTTATGCACGTCAGGACAATTTGCACAATACGAGTTAAGCAGCAACGTGTCTATTCTGTCTGCAAGCGCAAGTGCATCACCAACCCAGCTCAGCTGAAAAGCCGATTGACTTTTGAATTTCCACCTGTGCTTGGAGAACCTTCCGCTGGCACTTTCCAGGTAGGGAGGGAGGATAACATTGTTCCAAAGGGTGCTGCTGCCAGTAAAATCTATATTTTATATTTATGTGGCACCTTTGTGCAGTTACATGAACAGTCTGTAATTACAGCTAACCGACACAAGGAGCGCCGTTGCTGGTGCACAGCAGATGGAGGGGGGAAAAAAAAATCTAAGAAAGACCGGAGGAGAATAGGTTTGAGCTTTTGAGTTGTGCTTATGAAAGCAATGATGGAGGTGTGAATGAAATCAGTTTGCAGGTAAAAGTGATAAGTAAAGTGTAAAATAAAACAACACAATTCCTGTTTTAAATGCCCGTCACCTGTCAGTGTTCCACGGAAACATTGCTATGGCAGTTGTCTACAACAGCGGGGACATTGAAAAGTGACGGATATTTAGATTTGTACACTTATTTTTAGTTGTTCCCGGAGCCACTTCCGTTGTGTTGCAGTTCCTTTCTCAGTTTGCACGTGTTGTAGCTTTTTAACTTAGCTTGATACTGCAAGTGCAAATGATTTGATATACATATAAAGGAAAAAGAATAAAACATGCAGCTTCTGGCCTCCCCAGAAGATGATGTTCATACACGAACCGAAAATATTATTATATATAATCAATGTCTAGTTTAAAGGCCATCCAAGTGAACACATTTGTTAGATTATAGCGACGTTAAATGATAGATGAGTTGAACAGTAAACGCTGGGAAACATGGATGTTTAAAGTGGGCTGGATCCCACGGTCATACTGTACAGCATCTTTCTGCAGTAGCTATCGCAGCACTAAACCCCGAGCATGTGGGAATAGCAGCATAACACTGACTTAAATGTTTAGATTTCTGGACGTCTACATTATCAACATTCCTATAATTAGACTGGCGGTAATTGTGCATGCCGGAGTTCACCTCAGAGACAATATGTACTTCACTAACTTTAGTAAAAACATTAAATTCCCTGTGAGACTTGCTGGCAGACTGCTACTAGCTCTTTGAAAGTAAGTTAGAAAATTTAATCAGGTTGTTTGTGATCCAGTTTGCAAATTAACTATTGATATCCCGAGCCTGGTGCGATTACATGGCATAATGACTAATTACATTATATGATGCTAGTACTAATTACATTCCTACGGGTCGCATAAAATTGTTGGCTGTCATTTCCATACCAAACTAACATCCAAGGGGCATGGTGTGCATAATTAGCCTTAAAAATGAGGTGTGTGTGCATCAATTGGATTACACTGTACTTATGATGTCTGCTTCTCAATGCCTTCTGTGTCATCTAGATTGATTGCAATAATGCAAGCTGAAGACTCTGTGCGCTTATTAGATAAGATCGGCTATACAGCAAGATGTTGTGCTTGTATTTTAATCTACGGTGCATAAACAGGGTGTCGTTTGCTTTCATTTCCAGAGCGGAGGGCCTTATTATTCTGGTTCTGCTGCATGACACTTCTGGGTTGTGTCCCAGTAGAGAACCTCGCTGAAACTGGGTCGAATGTTAAATCGGCAGTTGAATCAAGAACAGAGCAGGAAAGCCTCAAAAGGAGACTTGATGTTCTCAGAAAGAAAAAAAAAAAAAAAAAAAAAAAGGTGTGATGGTAACAGAATTTTCTTTTTTTTTATTTAATGATTTCATGTTAGTTTCATCATATGAAGATTTAAAATTCCACCTCAGATATGAGTAAATTAACGCAAGTACTGCTTGTTCGCTGAGTATTAATTAATCAGCTTAAGGCTTTGCAGTGTGATGATATTTAAACAGAATAGCATAGTATTCTTTATTGCTATTTTCAAATACTGTAATTTCAAGAGGGTTATGATAATAATAAAAGGCACAGACCTTTCTGCCTTTTTTTGAGGGATTTGCATGTTCCCAGGATTTTCATTCTTTTAGAGATCAGTACAGAATGAACTTGATGATAATATTCAAATATATGTGCACATAATTTTCGAATGCTCTCTGCAAGTCACCTCCAGATGTAATACCTCTGAGGCTCCATCTCGACAGTGTCATGATGTAAATTGGTCCCTAATACAGTGTCTCTCTTGCCTCCTGGTGCACGTTATTCTCAGCTCTGATGTGGAGCAACTGGATCTTTTCAATCAGAAGCTACCAGGGTTTTAAGGACCGAAATGCATGAAAACCATTTTGGAGGCTCTTCCTGTTTTCTGTCGTACATGTATCAAAACATTCTAGTTTCTAATTTAGACCGTAGACGGTGGAGTGACAAGTTACACATCAAACGCAGCGGGGAAAGTAGTCATTAGAAAGCAGCTCTGACAGGCTTCAAGATGTTCCAATAATGCAACAACAATCTGCGTATAGTGTTTCCTCAGGTTACGCACAGTGGTTGTTGAAGCTGATTTTTAGAGTGTTAGTTCGGGGGTGGGGGGTTGATTTGTCTGCTTTCAATTTGTCAATTTACAATTTGAGGATATTTGGAGATAATGGGAAGTTTACTCATGCAGCACTTGCAAACAGCTTGCAAAGAGGAATAAAGGACCTACGGTAGCACTAATACCGTTCTTTTCAGCGGGAACGGAGGAAATGTACAGTACAAAGCTAAAGTAAAACAATCATGAGTCCCGTGTCTCGATTAAAGTTTGCACTCTTGGCTGAAAGGGAGGGTGACACATTACACCGGTGTCTTGTTGCAAAGGTACCGACACTGAACATCCCAAACACCTTTCTCCAATGGGTTGGCAAATTCATTACACTTCAGAGGGTCTTGATAATTAGATGTTACAGATCAGCGATGCCTCACAATGCCGGGCTCCCCGCGGTACACGTTCTTAGGTCTTCTACCAAAAGCAATCCAAATGGGATGCCGAGCCCGTGTCATATTAGGTTCTGTACGTTGCCCTTTTCCTCGTTAAAAAGCTAATGACAACCGATCTAATTATACCACTGGAGTAATTTGATGGGGTATACTTTACAAAAATCATAGTATGTTATAAATTCTTTATTGCCGACACAAATATTTTTTTTTTTTTTTACACGTAGCACATTAGCATCAGCGTGGAGTCATGTCGAATATTTGTGTTTTAGTGTTTTTGTAAACAGCTGAAAAATGACTTGCCTTATCAGAAAAACGATTTGTTTAAGACAAAAAAATCCCAAGATTACGTTTTTGTTTACCAAGCTAGTGTTCATGCAAATAGTTGCATATGAATGTTTTATTCCATGACTGACTTTATTTTATTCTTTATACCAAGACCAACTCTGCTGACCATCTTAGCTCCTGTAAGCGTAAGCAGATAACTGCTTCAACTGCTAGCAGTCTCAGTAGGTCATTATCATATGATAGTATGCACCCCAACGTCATTTGGGTCGACATCAAATAATGATTACTTCCGGTTATGATTAGGGGAATATTGTGGAGAGGGTTAAAATACAAAAAACACCCTGATAAAAGGTACAACGATTAAAAAAAATGACCTTTTCTCAAAGATGGCACCTGTAATATTTACTATGGCTGTTAGGCGTCGTCCGTTAACTTTACCAGTAGGTAAGAAGTGATCTATCAAAGCCTAACTATGGGCTAATAACACATGATAGCTCACCAGTGAATGGCGTGTTAAAATTCAAATTGGCAGGTCTGAGTTGGTTGGCTGTACGCTTACAAAATATCCATTTAAATGCACAAAAATGAAGTCATAAAAAGAAATAAAAGTAGGATCTTAACAGCAAAGTAAAACACAGCAGACATAAAAACATAATTAAAAAGAAAGTACTATGAATTAAAAGCCACAGAATATAAATAAGTCCTAAGCAAAGATTTAAAAGCTGCCGGGTCTGTGGCTGATTTAACATTTAAGCGTAGACCATTTCATAATTTAGTGGCTGTGATGGCAAAAGCACAATCACACCAGCATTTGTATTTGGCCCCTGGCACCTCTCAAAGAAACTAACTTGACGATCTGAGGGATCTTGCCGCAGTAGATTAGTAACTACTTTGACATGACAAGAAAATCCTTGAAGGTTCCGCCTTTAAATAACCTGTATAATGAGGGCACATATTAACCACTCGGCACCAAAAGGGGAAAATGTAATTCCTTTGTCTACATTAGGTTAAAGAACTACAGGAGCTTAACAGAAAGCTGATACTACAGTATATGACCACTGCTAATTATTTATGGTGAGAAATTCCAAAAAGCATCCAGAAAAGGATCTAGAAGCACATTCAGAAGCAAATAGGACAGTCTGACACAACAAACCTTTTGTGCAGCCTTTAGCAGGGAAACCTGTATTTGAAGCTCTCAATGAGTAGATAGAGGACGCACAAATTGCCCAAACCTAAAACCATCTGATGGTGTTCAGAGGGAAATCACAGAGGGTAATCACCCTGATCTGTCCCTCAGGGGACATTCATTTATTTAATAGGATAATGGTAAAAAAGTGACTCGTCACAGCCAGAATTTAAAATCCAAAAACTGAATGTACCTCAAAAGTGAAATGCGTGTTATGAACACTGAAGCGAACGCAACAAACACAGAGTTTAGGAAATAAATGAAGTCACAACACTGTCGTCCTTTTTGAATATGTGTAGAACGCCAGTATTTTTCAGCAGAATAGTAATTAGGCGGTACAGTTCACCTCTCGACTCTGCGCTGATATAATTTAATAACGGGCTAATTCAGCTGAGAAACCCATCTGTTTTCTCACGGTGAGTGTTGCATACCTTTAACACGTTCGCACTTCAAAGTGGAAAAAGCACACAGGCAAATTTTGAATTCTCATATAGCCCTGAGTGATCGAAAATAAGTGCATGCACTCCTCATATTGTTACTTTTATCAATTTCGCTTTGGAGACTGAAGCAGTTTTGACACTTGCTTCCCATAAACAACGGTTGGGGGTAAAAAGTAGCATTTTCCTTGTGTAGCGCAGCAGCTGATTCTCACATAAAGAAAACATGTCTTCAGTCGTCAAGCTGCTTTGTGCACTTTCCAAAGGGGGCTGCAGACAAATATACTTCACAGTAGAAAAATAAAAACTACAGTGGGCTTTTCACGTCTTTTTCTGCCTTTCTTTCAGACATATGCCAAACCTTAACAGTATGCACCATTTTGTTCACTCAAACTCAGGTACACCTTTAGTACTTTTAACTCGGTGTGCCATTGTTGGCGTTTCCAATTGTGGACAGAACGGGAAAAAAAAAAAAGGGTGTCCTGCATGCAACAGTGTGTCGCCTCAAAAATCACCAACAGGCAAACAGACGGACTGCATGCATCATTACTGGGAGTTAATGGAGCGGTAGTTAAGATTCTGCATGTATGCAGATTCCTTATCCAAAATGCTTTCAGGCGTCCAGTGGGTTAAAGTCTGTGCTCGTGAATAAAGTTGAGTTTTCATTAATAAACCAAGGAGAGGACGTTTATTCTTGAGTGGGATAAAGGAGGGCACAGGCTCTCACCACTAGCAAGTAGTCTAAAAACACGAAGAGTTGGATTATCTTGGAAAAGGCCACCAGCTGTTCCCGCTTGTCTTTAACAATGCATCAGCCGGATGGCAATTTCCACTCCATCATGGAGCTCACTTTCCGAAATGTGCTGCCAGACTATTTGATATTTATTGTGGAATTGGCAAGTACCGTTAGCTTCTGTTCTGAAATGTACAAGCAGCCAAGACCCCGCATTACTCATGCACACACAGTATGGTAGACTTTGGCCTATTAATTTTGTTCCAGGATATGAGTAATGGCTCTGCCATTCTTCATGTGGCCATCGGGGTATTTACATTTGATTTCCTAATCAAGTTCAAATAACATGTCTGTCTCAACTTTTGTCTTTGTATTAGGAGTACACCATGTTAACAATGAGACCTGAGTATGGAAAAAAATGTCCATTTCTGTTTATTAATGTGTTGCTTCATTTGGAAATCTGCTGGTATAAATCACCAACACCGATGGGGTCAGGAGACATTTCTCGTCTTTAAACTCCAACCCACGAATTTAACGTGAGATATGAATGCACATTATGGAGCTTGATCCTCGGGTGACCTCGTATTAGACGTTTTCTGCTTATCACCCCTCCATCGTCTGCATTAGTCAAGAGACGAAGACTGCTCCCTCGCATTCTCTGCTCTCTCCTGCCATTTAATCAATGCTGCCTTACACCCACAGTCTTCCAGGGCTCCAGCGACAAATGATTAGCAATGATTTTGTTTAGGCTGCAGCCGAGGGAAATCTAACTCTCAGGGTTAATGTCCTGTATGACATGAGGCGAGCTGAGGAGGAGGAAACTCCCCTCTTATCTGCTGATCAGCACTTTGGGTTATTCCTCTTCGGGTGATTGATATTAAGTAAGGTGCCGCTGAGGTGGGAGGTTCACTGTAATTGTAGCCAAATTATTTTTGGGAAGGAAGTTACTCCCTTCTCTGATGCATATCAATGAGCTGCCTGAAAGCTCTACCCCAATCAATCAGTGCTGTAAACCAAATCACTCTGGTCTGCTCTGTCAGGTGTTTGGCCATCTGAAACACGCTCAAATTCCCATTTCTTGGAAAAGGAAAAATAAAACATGGTGCACTGCAGGTGTTAATTGAAGTTTTTGATATAAAAAAATGTAATTCTAGAGATAACTGGAGCTCACACTGTCTTTACAAAATAACAGATATAAATTGAACGTTAAGCCAAAATGAAACCACCGCGATAGCTTTGATTTAGTCCCACCACCATAAATTGGGCTTCACAATGGGTAGAGGGACTAAAGTCATCCTCTTGAACAATCAAATAGGTCATTTAAAATCCTGGCTGCTCTTTTGTGTCAAAGCAAACTGGTCTAAATTTAGTCTTTTTTCCACTTTTTCGCTTTAATGACCTAGTTTGCTGTGTTTGTGAAAACAAATAAGGATTTTTTGGTACTAAAAGGCAGACAGTTTCAAGGTCCAGGAATACTTTGGTGGTGTAATTAGTTTATACAGTGCAAAATCTAAAGAGAAACAAATAGTTGATTTTTCCATGTCTCCGTTTCTATGACACAAAAACACAAAATTATTTATGCTTTGGTTTTCTGTTTCACAGCCACTTTAGCAGATGCTGACCCTGCTCTAATTTAATTTAAAAAACCACTGTGTGAGACAAGAAAGGAAAAAAGTCAATAATTATAATGGAAAGTTCCTGAGAGATGTTGGAGACCATTAATAACGGGTATAATTTCCCCACTGGCCACTCTATTGCATGATGTTTGACATATTATTTTCCCGTGCCGACAGAAATGAAACACAAGCAGCGTGATCGTAAATGTTTTTACAGATGTGCTCCCTTTGTTGTACCCACGGAACTCGTGAGCCGTTTCAGAATGACAACAATTTGCTGATGCTAAAAAAAGCCAACTTTTTAATGTCTTTTACTTAGAGGGGAACAAACGTCTGCCTCGCTGCTGCGCACACACCTGGTTACAATCCAAACTACATTAATCCAATTAAAGACAGCATGTTGTCAGTTTCCAGCAGCCAGTGCTACTCACATAAACACCCATTACTGTTCACAACAGAAAGAGGCTTTTCTAATAAACTTGAAACTTGGAAAAAAGGGGCATGAAATGGGAACTTTTGCAAAGGTTTGCTTCAGATCTAAACACTGGGCAGTGTGCACACCCTTTTCAACGGATTCTACATACCACAGGAAATAAAAAGCAGGTATGTCAGCAAGAAAAAGACCAACTCCATAGAGTCCAGGTAGAAGCGATGGAGAGGAGGGGGCAGATGCTAAGAAAAGAAATGGCGGTGGAAACTGTTAATGAATGGCTATTGGAAACTCTGAGGTGAACGTAGCGTTGAAATGCTTACTCGTCTGTGATTAATGACTACTAGGCTGCTGTAATAGGTACCACTGGGACCACAGACACTAGCACCTTTTTATAGAATAGCCCCAAAAGAAAAAAGATGAAGTCCCCATTACAGTGCTTCTTCAAAAGGTAAAAAAAAAAAAAGAAAGGCTTTCAATGTGGCCTAGAGAGCTAGAGTCATATCATAATGTAGCTTTTCTCCAAACAGCAGAAGTGTTTTGTCAAATCAACAGAAAAAATGAATCACATGAAACACCTGAATTTTTCCACTACTCAGAATTGCTGAGTTGCTGCAAATGTGGACAAGCTGCATTTTTCCTCACGTCCCATGATGAAGAGTGCAACTAAAAACTGATGATGTAATTATGATAATAAGAATGCAGGAGGATCGACGTGGAGATGAGGAGCATCAGTAGTCCACATCTTTTGATATATTTGTGCAAAGCAGTTGTTCAGTTTAAGTTAAAAAAAGTTTTTAGATTTTTTTAGAAAGGGTTAGGCAGTTAGGAGTGTTGTGGACACATAAATGGTCATGCCGGTCTTGCTGCCAGTTTCAGAGCGATTATGTTCATTCGACTGGTCACCAAAGGTTTTCCGGCTTTGCACAGGGTCTGCAACGGTGTCCACCCCGAATGGGACTACACTGTAAGTAATAAGGGCCAAGCTGTACATTCAGTTCTTGTTCTGTGGGAAAAAGGCACTTCAAAGTTCACCTGAGACTAACCTCAAACTTCAGCAGTGGCACTAGCTAATTGAAGCCCTCATCTTTCAAAGGAGCCCTCCTGTGAAATACAGGAGCGTCATGTCTGCCATCCGCGGAAAAATGATAACGACAGTGAAGATGGTGACTGGCTTCCTGTTAAGCAGATGGAGTATTTTTCCGGTTTGAGGTTTTGGGACACAATTTGTTTGGGTAAATCTAGCTTCCAGGCTTTGTTTGGATTATAATTCTATGTGTGATTCGCTTCATCGTTTCTTCACAGTTCATCTGGATAATGTAGATTTGTTCCTGCCAAAACGGGTTGTGTTGGTTTTTTATCTGTGATGTTTGAAAGAAACAAGTAATGGGTTAAAGTCGTGTGAGATCCTGGGTCATTTTTCAGACATGCAACAGCTGATGAGGGACAAATTTGTTTCCACAAATTAAACTTTTTTTGCCTTTTTAAAGAATGTACTTTAGTTCATATATATGTGTTTCATAATACAATGTGAAATTAGCAGATACTGTGTTTCTGATTCCCTGCAACGTTGAGTAAAATGCCATCAGATCATATCACTCCACCCCAGCTCCGGAGAACAGAACGGGTTGAAATTTGTCTTGAAATTGCTGTAATTTTGACAAATTCAGAATCAATGCCGCTCAGTGTGACCGCTGCAGTTACGTGTGAAGTGCATTTTTATTTTTTATTTTTTTGACAGAATGAGGCCAGTAAACACGTGGGCCTCATTTCTCAAAGTGTAATCACATTCCAGTAGAAAACATTCAGGGACCCTTTTGGAAAGCTGGAAAATTTTGGATCAAAAGGCTCAGTCGGAGGCATAAATATTACTCCAGTTTTTATGAAGGCCAGCGTGAAAAATCCCGGACTATTCCTTTAACCCAGTAAAAAGTCTAACAAACCCTTAAAGGATTCTCCTTAAATAGGTCATGAACACGTTTGGAGTTTCACACACTGACTCGGAAACTAACGCTTGTATGTGTATGACCGCAATGCATGCAGTGGCTAATAAATTATTCATATCTCTTTTGTTCTACACATTACCTAATCCTCAGAGTAAGGAACAGAGTGCATCTCGGGTTCCTATTACAATCCATTTGACTTTAAAACAACTTTGACTGCGAGTGTGTGTGTGTGTGTGCACATAACACTGTACACTACGCTTTGGTGAGAGAGCAACATTATATTGTGGTTTCCTTATCCAAATAAATATTCATCTTTACAAAAGCACTCTCACCAAATACATACATTCACAAAATTAATCTCACTGTGTTCCACATGCAGCCAGGCACGGCAACTCAGAAATGAATTAATCACAGCAACACAACTGCCTTATTTGTATTTTTCAAGGTTATTTTGCCTTAATTACATGTAAGCAAGGTTGGTTAAGGAGAGAATATTTGCTATGATTAACAAACGCGCGCTGCTTCGCTGGTTGTGTTGTGTTCAAATATTAGAGATGGGGTATTTTAAGGTAAATTTCAGAGTCGCAAATACAGCTGGTGAACTGTTTCTCTTGGCTTCAATTTGCAAATGTTTTGTATTTTTCTGCACAATGGTCAAATCTAATTTCTGAAATAAAATTTACTGTAAACAGACTGTCAGATCAGTGAACAGTCGTTCAACAGTTATAGCAACATAACAGTCAGAAGCCTTTGCACAGTTTAATGCAATTGCAAATGCAATTATGAAGTCTTCAGAGAGACAACAAGACTCCAGGAAATCAGTGTGCTCAGCCAAGTCTGGCACATGAATGTGTAAAACCAAAAATATCTAATCACCTATCAACTCTCAGCAACAAAGTAAATAAGCATTGTTCAATGAATTTTAAAATATTCTTTTACATGTAAAAAATTTGGAACAACAGTGTTTATTTTATTATTCTTATCTTTGATATTTACAGTTTGTTTGTTCTCACAGCTATGCTGACTGTTTCTACTGATTGTGATACCTTTGTTTCACACTTTTGAAGAGTGAAGAAAGTTGACAAGAATGCAGTTCATCATTACTTTCTTGTACTGAATGCTAAGTTTCTTGCACTGTGTGACTCCTTTTTAGCCTACAATTTTCCCAAATGTCAGGAATTACTGGTGTGAAGGATGTGATCATAACTGATAGTTAAAAACATACTAAAATCAAATCCATGCAGTATTAATCAATATGATCCTTTAAAAGTCTCCCATTTCTCACTTTTTCATAATTTTGCTCTCTGTTGAAACCTTTTTCACAGTTTCCATTTTGGCAGAAAAGTGTGCTTTAACAGACCGGTCCATTTTCTCTCCCTTTATGAGGTCATAAAAGCCATTATTTAAATAATGCTTTCTTCAGAAACACGCGACAGATAAACACATTTGCGTTACAGACAAGATCTTCACTGTTTCCCGATTCACCACCCTGACCTTAATACTGTGATGTCAAACAATTAATTTGTTGTTATGCTTCTAATGATATCATGCAAGGTTGGAAATTTGGGAGGTAGAAGACATATTAGCACTTGTATATTGCAATTCGGAGCGATTAGGCTTGCTTGTATTTTGTAGGAAATGGCCAATGATCAATCATGCCTGTTATTTAATATTTGCATCGCTAATAATTTCAGGACTGTGTAAGACATTGGAACAACGCTTACAATCAACACGCTGAAGTGATTCACAGATCGGACAAAAACGAAATGTAAAGATCAGTCTGTGACTACAAACTGTTCAAAGCACAAGATTTTCAGTCAGACGTGAGAACCTACATTATCTGGACATAATCAGAGTCGACCGGCTACATTCTCTTTTCCCCAGTTTACTCTGTGTGACATAATCCCTCTTTGTTCTCTTTCAGCACAGAAAGCCAACCTGTTCACAAGCTTCTTTGAAAAAGTCTCTTTTCATGAGGCCCATAGTGGTGAGCATAAAAAGATTTGGGTCTGAGATTAATTGAAGAGGGACCTTTACAAGAAATGAGAGAGGGACAGTGTGATTGTCCCGAACCTTAGTCAGATAATAGTGTCTTGGCTGCAGGGATCCCTCTAGAGGTGTCTGTAAGCCTCACACAATAGAAGAAAAACAACCTTGCTGTGGTCCACACTGACACTGGGCCCACCCAGCACAGATTGGTACCATTGTGGCACACAGGCAATCTTAATTAGTTTTGACGTCACTCTCCCGATGGTTGTATTGATCTAGGTCTGAGGTTTATCTCTCGAGATCACAATTTGTAAAGAGAAGATGCAGTTTGAGGTTTCCTTACCATGACCAATCAACACCAGTTTCTGGGAATTTTATCCCTCTTGTGAGTGGTAAGCCGCACATAACTTGTTCGGGTCTCTAGTGGTCGCTGACAAAACTAAACTGACATTTTTGTTCGAAAAATCTAACAACCACGTCTCAGTTATGTCTCAAAGCAGTCATATTAAATGTAAACGAGTTCAAAACTCTAAATCTGAACTTCCCCAGCCTTCCTCCTTCAACTCAGTAACCATCAGATCACAAAAATGTATTTCAAGTTCATTTCAACAACTTCAGTGTCGACAGTGTGAGATTTCAAGACGGTTTTGAAAGGAGTCAAGGCCGTAAGTCAAGCTGCCATGTGCTGCCACACCTGCATTATTTCCATCTTCACCAACCCTACGAGCTTCACCGAATCCATCCTTCACTGTCCCAAGGTTCCGTCATACATTCTTTATGATGGCCCAATAACCCGGCATAGGATCGGTCAGGAATGCAACACAGAAGGCGAGGGGGGAGACAAATGCAATGCTGTCAATATATCATGGGAGACAGGGACAGATTTGATGATTGAGGCCTGACTGAGACAGGTTTAAGCAGCAGCATCAGCAACCTGTTTGTGTCCGCGGTGATCCTGACAGATAAGCAATCTGCCTGCAACATCACCTCAACCCTGACAGAATGCGATTCAGCTTCAACTAGACATGAAAAGATGGTGCTCTCTGAGTGGATTGGGAACAAGAAGAAATCTATTCGAATGGCACTCTTGGAGGAAACGATTTGTTGAGATACTGCTTCAAAAAAAATCTGTGAATTTATGTTTTGTCTGCTTGTGTGCATAAGCCAGAAGGTGTTTCTGTATCTGCATAACACTATTCACATTTTATATGTGCCATATATCATGTGATTCATACAACAGCAGATTAATTCTACAGTATTAGTCATGAGCAGAGCTCTTTATAGCCGGTGCTTGCATACATTTGAACCCACTTACATGAGTTAGCTCAACATACTATTTCTTCCTCGTAGCAAACTTAGTAAGGCATCCATAGCAGCAGCTGCCCGGCTAATGGCAGTTGTATGCTAATGTCCCGCTTTGAGTCAGCAAAAGCTGCCAAGTTCATGGCCGGCCACCAAAGCCTGCTATCTGCTTTGAGATGGAAGACATAGATTTCTCTTAGTTTGATAGAATTTTTGCACATGCTGCAAGAGGATAAGCTGAAAATTGACAGTCAACTGGAAGATCTGGAAAGTTTACAAAGACACGTGAGCGGTTGTCTTAGATTTTAACTTACATATACTGCATCCATCCATTATCTGTAACTGCTTATCCGTTTAGGGTTGCAGGCAGTGCACTGGAGCCTATGTGTGCACACTGGACAGACCTCCAGTCTGTCTCAGGGCCAACAGACAGAGACATATACAGACAGACAACCGTTCACACTCAAAATTATGGGCAATGTAGTAACCAATTAACCTAATATGCATATCTTTGGAACTGAGAGTAAAAAAAAAGAAATGGGGAGAGCATGCAAACTCCACGCAGAAAGGCCACAGTTGGTCGGGGATTCAAACCCAGGGACCGTCAAGCTGTCAGGCAGCAGTGCTGACCGCTTACAAACAGGCGGCCCATAACTACAGTATTTGACCATAATTAAAATACAAATAGCCTGGAGATAAAAGCAAGATTTTCTGTAACAAACACTGTGCGATTGTCATGTATCTGCAGTATCACCTACCACCAGCCAGGTGGTAAATTTTCAACTGAAAATAAAACATGTCTCAAAGTAGTTTCAGTCAATTTGTGAATGTAACACTGTTTAGTTGTTTCTATAATATAAAAAAAGTTAAAAAGCATGTTGCAAGCAGTTGAATTACCATTTAAACATTCTCATTTAGATGAGACAACCTTCAACCTTTGTTTAGACAAGTCAGAGTTTTTTAGTGGAAAAAATAATCATACAAGTTAATGTCTTAAAATATTTTGTAAGTAAACTTAAAATTTTGTTATCGTGTTAAATTACCCATGATAAATCACACTTAAGATGCTATCTGCTCATATTGTAATGGTATGACTTTGCTTTAGAAGAATTCAGAGTAGATTTCTGGGAAATTTTGGCCATGTGCTGTTGTTGGCTGTGTTCTCAGTCTACAAGTGAGGTAATGGTGTGTACATAAAACCTTAACCATGTCATTGTTCTTAGAAAGTGTGCAGGTCTTTCACGGGCCGTTCAGTAGATTAGCTGGCGAGAGCCGAGCTATCCGGAGTTACAGGCTCGTTTTCATCTGTGAAGTGGGAAAGGGGCACTCACCGCTCTCCACAGACTCACCAGCTTGTGCGAACTCACCGAAACGCCACATTTCCTGCCCGGCTTCACCATGTCCTTCATCTTCTATATTACCTGTCAATTACATAACACAGGATCAACATGTTGGAGCCTCCATTCAACCCAGACGTGTTACATCAGCTCACCGATGAACTGAGGCATGTCTTGTTCAAACACTGACAGCTGTTGTGATCATACATTAAACATTATTCATGGCCTAGACCTAATTGCACATGCGGTGAAACAAACCGTTATGCAGCACAGGAAGAAATGGAGTGGTTCTTATTTCAGGATGAAATACTGTACCTGCATGTACTGTATTTCTGGATCAAGGGTCTCGTTTTCTGTTACTCTCCACCCACTCATTTCTTTCCCTCTTTGTCTGTCTATGACAACACCCAGCTGCTATACCTCTCTCTCGTGTTCCTCGTTATATGGTTTACACAAATTTACGAAAACAAGGTGAAACGGCTATCGCATGGCAAGCTCATTAATCAACAAGTCCACAGATATAATTCATCTGCCGCCTTGCACAGTCTGTGTGTGCTACATGCATCAACATGTACATAGACACATGCACACTGTGATATGTTAATGCAGACAGATGCTCTTGCATAATATTTGCAAGTCATTCCTTAAATTAATAACTACCTAAAAATGAAGCTCTCCCATAAAGCGGGAGGAGTCCTGTCAGCGAATGCCTCAAATAGTTTTGTGGTAGCATGTTAAGGGAGGGAAAAGTTGCTCTTAATGGCCTCCAAAAGTCATCCAAATAGTGAATGAGGAAATGACAGATCTTTTTTTACCAGTTTCTATTAAAAACACAAGTGCCTGCCGGCTCCCTGGCATTTCTCCGCAGGCTCAGAGCCGTCAGGGAATCCGACCCTTGAGCTCCGTTCCTGTGCTTGACGAGACGACACTGTGTCAATCAGGAGATGGTGCAGAGATTTTCTCTAAAGCGGTGGCAGCACAATGATGCAATCCACAAGATGGCACAGCGATTCCTTACTATTTCAGGTATCCTGAATGTGGCACAGTAATTGCGCCTTGTACGACGTGTTTGGTCTGTGAGGAGGATTTCCTTTGAGGAGGTTTATCCTGAGAACTCTGCAAAATGGCTGCAGCTGATGGATTTCTTCAAACCAAATTATCAATTGCTGTGAAGCTTCACCCTTGATTTATGAATAAATTTGATTGATGTCTTGATTCTATATTAGATTGCCCTAATGGCGGAATACAAACACCGTGAATCTGTGTGGGCTCTTGCCTCTATTGTACGTTTTAGTTAAAGTATCCTAACAGCCAAATAAAGTGCACGGATGAGCCGTCGTTAAACAAAAGATTTACTCTGCCTTGTTTTGATGTGCGAATAAACCGATTAGTTCAGCAGAGATAATGTCATTGTTATTGATCTTCTTCATGTTTATGCTAATTGCAAATCCATAAATCTTTACAAATGGATTTAGCTAGTGATGGAATTAATCGTAAGCCATTCTGTTGGCTTTTCCCTTCATTCCTCCTCAGGTCGGTTGATGTCTTATGGATTTAATGTTGTTAATGATGGATTTTGTTGGTGGAGTTTGCAAAAGAGAAATGCAGAAGAGAACTTTTTTTGCGGAACTAAGTTGAATGTATCCATTTTTTATTATGGCTGACACCCTGCAGTTGTTTTTGCATGTAAAAGGGGTGCATTATTCAATCATGAAGGAGCTAAATATAAACAGATTAAATTTTGAATGTTTGTCAAAGCAGTACTCAGAGGGAACTGTCAGCATAACCCAGTTTTAAGTGTCTCTCTTATGCAAGCATTTCATCTCATTACACAATAGAACTGTGATAAAAAGGGTCATGGACTGTTCATTAAATTCTTTTATTTTTATTTTGAGATAATCTCTACTTGACAGTGGATTTTTATTAATATTATGTGACCCCCACACACACACAATCTGCCTTTTAAGAGACCATTTAACCTACTGTAGTATTAAAACAGTCATTTTCAAAATCAATTAATGAAGTCAACTAGGTGACGCAATGTAGCATCATTGGCAAGTCTGTATTTTATTTTACTTGTGTGCTTTTGGTGCTCCATAACAAATTAAAAGACAGAGGAGCTTTCATGAATCGTTTAGTCTCTTTATTTCACCCAATTTGGCTGTTACAATGCTAGACGACCCATTACCTACCAGCCGATTTTTTATCGGTGACACGCCTGGTAATTTGGTGACACCTATCTGCAGCAGTAAATAAGACGGGATCAAGAGGGGTAAAATTGCCGGTGTGGGTGAATGTTGACAGATTACGGGATGATGAAAGATGCGAGTTGGTATCCCGTGACAAACCAACAGAAAATGTGGTAAATTTATTTTGTAAAGCTAAAGTTGGTAGAGCAGTCGTCGATGCACGGCACATGGTTTTGACTCCCAGTCATCCCCGGCTACAAGTCAAAGGGTCCCTTGGCGAGACACCAAAGCCCCAAGGTTTCCATAATGTCTGCTAGTTACTTGTAAGTCACCTCAGATAACGGCAGCAAGTAGTAATGTAAATCCAATTGTATCCCACAATTAGAGTCTACATAATTGTTTGCATACTTAATAATCAACCACGGCAAAAAAGGCCCAGCACGTGGTAACAACCCACTGTGCCTGCGCTTAAGGCAGAGCAGGGGCCTACTTAGCCATATCAGAAACCTTTTTCCACACAAAGACAAACCTGCTCCCCAACTTAGACAGTGTAGAACAGTGTCTTGTATATTTTAGGGGCTTATCAGAACTACTGCAGGTCTACTCATGTTCTCAAAATGGCAAGGCTATTAAAGTTTTGCCATGGCCAGATCAAACTCCCAAAGGCTGCACACCTAACCAACAGGGAAGAAATAGCTGCTTTTCATCTGAGAATGACAAATATTTCACCTTTCCCTTGCCTCAGTAATGGATTTTTCCTTGTAGTGTCTGACAACTTGCTAGTGACCTTGACATTGAGCAACTACCCTTGGGGGTCAATTTCTCCATCCTTCACTCGAAGCTATTACTGTATCAAGTAAATGGTAAAAGTGAGGTTTGTTTTGTGACTTGATTGACGATGAGCATAGTTGCAGTAGTAGAGGAGCATACGTTGACTGAATCAGGTGCGAAATATTCACTGTTGACTTTGCTGATGATATTATCTAACAGTGCAGTGTTGACACAAAACTTGAAATGAAAAGAAAACATTGCTGTGATAATGCAGGGTTACTTTAATATTACTGCAGATTTATGATTTATTAGATATTTATGGTTACATTCATTTACTATTTAAACAGATCGCTACCAAAAAAAAAAATGTTATTTATTATTCAAAAAAAATATTGCTGTCCTTGGCCTAAATGAAGCGTTGACTGCACATTTTGTACATTGCATCTATTTTTCAAGAGTTTTAAAGGCAATGTTGTGTTAAGAGTTTTCTAAACCCTGCTATGGTAATTTAATCATTTACCAACACTGGTTTTTCCAGTAAGATATTGTTATACACTCCTATAAACAGTATTTGCATTAAAACCAAGAGCTTGTATTGGCATCTTTCAACTTTAAGTAAAACTACTGGGTATAAACACATTTTTGCTTGAATACTTGATGTTTTCCTGTCCGCCAAATGCTATTCTATTCACCGTTGAGCTAAACCCCAAATGGGATTGCATTTATCCAGCACCGCAGTGGGCTGGTGGACTCGTCTCAGCCTAACAATAGAGGGAGGACAAACAGGTTGATGACCTGACATGTACGAGTGCAGATTGTGAAAGACAAATGAGATCAGGATGGCGGGTGGATGAGAGCGGCGTTCAGTTAACAATACATGTGAGCGGTAAGAGACACAGCCATTAAGGGCAGCCGTAAGCTGCAAAGGCAAAAAGAGGGAGCAACACTCACCACGACGTGTGCTCATATTCACCCAATCCATTTAAAAAGAGCAAATATTGCTTTTTTTTATTCTGCTCTAAATCCTTCTTTTGGTTGCTTAAACATGCTATTAAAACCGTGCTGAGCAGCGTGTGTGATTGTAATCCACAGCCTCTGGTGTTTACGCTGAGTAATATTGGCTTAACAATTAGTCATGTCAAACAATTACCAATGTACGTCACAGTGCTGCAAATTTTGCTTCAGGGGGGACAGTTCATTATTGAATTAGCTCCATTTGAGCATGCTTAATTCGGCATTTCTGCAGCAGTGAACATGACAGTCAGAATAATACCATCCCCTGGCAAGGAGCACAGTGTGTGCTGACGATACAGTACATAGACAGTAACAAGGCGCATGTCTGCCAATTATGACAATGCAAGTTTTACAAGCCTCTGCTAATGTGTGTGTCACTCATTCGCGGGACAAGTGTTAAAAATACAACAAAAACTTTACATGTGGCGTCAGCACTTCAGCAGCTTCCTGCCACGCTGTGCAGGGAGTGCTCCACAATGCGTGGCATTCTTACACGCTTGTAAAAATGGATCACAGAATCTCATACGTGCATTATAAAGTGATTTTCTGGCCAGAGCAAAGGAAAAAAAGAAATCACTAACTGTGGGATTTACTCTGCAGTAAAATAGTAAGCAATCTAACCCTTTATTTGTAAGGGTCACGTCTATATATTGTGTGACAGCGTTGGACGCGTAAATCATTTGTCCTTGTCAACAGGCTTGTTGAAAGTCACACGCTATACGGCGATGTCCCGTGTGGTGGGAGACGGGATAGATAGCTTATCAATATTTTCAATGGGCAAGCAAAGCTGCCGTGAACACTGCACAAGTGCAATTTCGGCAGACACTGCGTCACATTTAATTAAGAGAACATTACGGTCAGATCATGTTCTGTTACACATGTCAACATATTGATTTGACATAAATGAGGAGATGCAGTAATGCCTCACCGTATACTAGTCACACCCTTGCTTGATAAGGTGAAGGATATTTAACATGCCACACTTGACTTTTCCATTAGCGTCTCATATATTGTGGCTGCTAAATGGTGGAGGAAGACAAGTGCGGGCTCAGAATGGAATAGCAATAAACTTTCCATTACCTTGCTGCTCATAAATCCTCTCGTTTTAGTGCGCGAAAAGCCCAAATGTGGACAACAATCCGTGGAATAACAAAATTAATGTAAGTGCTATATATACTGTAAATGTGGCCTATCAGTTTCATTCTTTACATCATGATAAAACTGGGCCCGAATTAATCGTGTACCTCTATTACGTCAGCGTATGTCAAATATTTCAATTTGACTTAGGATATCACATAGAGAACCCGATCGGCCCTGGTCTCCAATAACAGCACAGCCTTCTTCCACCCGTCTGTAGCCACTGGGAAGTACAGTAAGCCACCTATGAACAGTGATTTGTCTTCATCATCAGCCTTCTGTAACAGACAAACTGGGTGCATTCTTGCAGAGCCTGGCACAGGGAAAAACCCAACATTATCATGCATTAAGATGGATCGTCAAATGACAGCAGAAACAAGGAGCAACATCCATCTCTTTACGAATAACCTTGCCTGTTTCAAATTGGCGAGAGCTCAAGGGACAGTTTGGAAGTATGTGTCTGCTCGCACACAAATCTATGTGTAGCCATAAGCATGTTCATGTCTAGCTCTTTGTTGGTGATAACAAGCGCAGCTGCTTTGAAAAAAAAAAAAAAAAAAAAAAAAAAAAAAAAAAAGAGGATAACAAGGGGATAAATACAAAGATTCATCCATCTTCACGACAGTCATTATTAACAAAAAAATCCACAGGCTTTGATTTGAGACTCTGAGATATTTATTAGACTTCCTCTAAGACAAGGCCGCTTTTTGACTTGAAACTAGGTCACCACCGGAATCCAACGCAAAGCACAATGAATCTGACACGACTACAGAAATGTCCCTTTACTAAGAAACAAGCTACAAAGTTTCTAAAGACACACTTTTATTGTTTGTGTCTAAAGAGGAAGTCAAAATCTTTTTTTTGTGTGGGGGGTGCTTTGAGTGCACATTAGCCTAAGCTGTCTGAGTATTAGCTTCATCCTCTAATACCAATCACAGACTTTAAAGGCAAAGTTGAATGACTGCACTCCTAAACAGACCTAGAAAACAAGGCTGCCAATTTGGACATACAAAGATAAGAGCATTACTCTCGTCTCATCCACAATAGGACAACGCGAGCACAAAGTGACAGGCTAACCATGCTTAAATACCCTTATGTAATGGGACAAGGAAGTCCAAGCTAAAAACCTCACCTCTCAGAAATGAGAGGTGAGGTTTTAGAAATCTTCATGACAGTCCAACCTGATTCTACCATCAATTAGAAGGCAGCTCAAAGAATGAAAGGGCTTTTAAGCCTCAATCTGGGAGGTCTGCCCCTTTCTAGCGAGGAGAAAACTGCCATCCCTGGGAAGAAATTTCCCATAGACACTTTCCAGCAAAGACGGCTATAAAGACGACCGTATGTCTAATGGAGCCTGACACTATGGCGCGCAGAGAAACCAAACCAACCTGCTCAAAGTGCGGCGCGTGACAATGATGAAACGAGCGAGTCTGTGCTTCAGCAAATGGGCAGGTAGCAGATCCTTACAGAAACAAACGAGCAGGACACTCATCTTGAACAAGCTCATCAAGAAATGTTCGGCTGCCTGGAGACTTGAAAGAGAAAGTTAAAAAAAAAAAAATAGATGCGCCACAAATCAGCAGAGTTGTTTTGGCAAATCAAAAGGAAGAGCCCCGCAGCCCCAACCCCGTCTTTGCAAACATTATGTTTCTATACAACTCAACAACAAATGCAAATACGTCTCGTAAGGAACACAATCGCAACCAGATTGCATAGATGTTGTGCTGCAAACGTAATCACAAAAGCTTTCAGAGAAGTGAGAGCGTGTGCGTTTCGAGTAGCTGCCACAACAACTTCTCAGTCAGTCATTCACACTCTCATTTCTCTGAAATTCCTCGTCATTTTACTCTCACATAGTACAAATCATCGTGCCTCAGTGGCTGAGTACTCGGCCGAGCCAGCTGTCCTCTGCTGCCTCTCACAAGTCTCTGTCAAGACTGCCGCGCTTAAGAGAGGACATTAGGAAGCACCGTCCATGTTCCAACGTGTGATGTTGGATGTGGCTCCTTGTTTGCCTGTCTGCTGACTGGGGCCTGGATGTATTGAGTCCTGCTAGTCCCCTGTGTTGCATTGAGTGGATCATGGTGTAAGCCCTTAATTACTCAGAGGAACAGTTCAGTGGCATTATAGGTTGTGTAAATACACACACACACAAAACCAGGACTCACTAAACTGAAAAGATTGTATAAACCTACTAGAACAGACATTTTTGACAACAGAGCTAAAGTTTTTGAGTGATACACTGTTAGAGTCCATCCATCCATTATCTAAACGCTTATTCTGTTCAGGGTCACGGGGGGCTGGAGCCCGTCCCAGCTGTTAGAGAGGCAGGGTAAACTCTGGACAGGTCTCCAGTCAATATCTTGGCAAACACAGGGAGACAAACACAGAAAGACAACCATTCACGCTCACATTCACACCTACAGGGAATTTAGAGTCACCAGTTGACAGGCATGTCTTTGGACTGTGGGAGGAAACTCAAGCACACAATAACTTCAGTTAACAATTCTTGTTTAATCAGCTACCTGCACGTTTTTGGATACGTCTTTCACTCACCCTTTTTGATAATTTGCATTATGTTCTTCCCTGCCTGCTAACATTGGTCTTCTCTCACTTGTCTTTATCTGAATTACACTCAATAACCATAAAATATTTGAGAATATACAGTACATGCCGTTTCTGTTGTGGCAAAATGCACAGAAAGTAAGAGCAGAACTTTTCACAGCCGCAAATGATTAAAACTCAGTGAACTAGGCGTGCAATTTTTTATTTTTTTTGGTGGGTGTGATCATTTATCTTCATGTAAAACTGTGTGCTATCATGTACAGCTGTGCAGATGCTTGGGTAGAGTGTTTGCCAACTATGTAATGTAAGCTGAGTGGACAAAACACGGACAGCCAGTCGAGTAAATCCACAATGTTTTATTTCTAATGAAAGCATCATATTTCACGAGTAAATGGTGCTGGCCTAATCTCAGCTGTCTGCAAACCTCTTTGAAAGAAGTAATTACAGGCATCTACAGCGTTTGATGTTTACCAGCGCAGGTATGACGGCATTGGGCCGTTCAAGGTCGGAACACGCGAGTTTGGATCCTCAGGGGATTTCAAACTGGTGCTCTTCAAATTACTAGTGGGGTTCATTTCCCACAAACACACGAGGCCACGTCAATGGCCTTCACAGAAATGTGCCACTATCATGCTGCATGGCACAGCAACAGTAAAATCAATGTTTCTAAACCTCCAGAGACCAGAGGATGGTGCCACGTGTTTACAACAGTGAAACGAAAACTAAATCCATCATCTGTCAGTTGAGCCAGCCTCTTGGTCTGCATTCATTATAACGTCAGTGTTTAAAGTGTAACCTCTTATACAGAAAATGGTACATGTCAGATATCTTCAATTTAAATTCAAAATGTGATGGGAGTTCTGCTAATGCTGGGGCTTATGCTAACTCTATAAACATCACAACATTTCAATATTCTTTAAATCAGGGGTCTCAGACTTGCGGCCCGCGAGCCGATAGTTTGTGGCCCCCACCTTATTATTAAAGTTTAATGTTAGTGCGGCCCGCGAGTTTGTTATGAACGACACGGAACGGAAATGACGTACATTGCGGAAATGACGTTCTTTGTGCGTCGGCTAAACACTTGATTGAAACTTCAACGCGACAGCTTAAAGAAAGAACTGTTAATACAGACATTTGAATCCTAATTATTATAATAATTATTATTATTTTATTTACTTATTACTGATTGATTGATTGATTTTCTTATTAATTTCTTATTTATTTTCTTCTAATTTGTTTATTTATTTTTTCATATATATTCAGAAGATTAAAATTATTTAAAAGTTTTTCTTGTGGAAACCTGATGCGGCCCAGCCTCACCCCGACTCTGCCTCCAGCGGCCCCCAAGTAAATTGAGTTTGAGACCCCTGCTTTAAATCATGTGCAGAGATCAATGTGATTATAACAAACACCTAACAGAATATAGGCCCATGAAAACTTCAGTGACCCAAAAACACACAGGCCATAACGGTCAATTCTAGTTATTCGACAAATTTTTTGTTACTTTAAATGATCCATCCATGACCGATCTATGTTTGTTAGGGACAGGTATCCAGCTTTACTGTGAATGTGGTCCCAAACTACCACACAATACAGCATTGTGCAACAGTTTAATCACAATTTCCGCAGAGATGCTTGTTTTAATATTGTTTCTCACAGTTTAGCTTTAACAGTAGCTTGTTCATAAATGTCCAACAAATCTAAAACTTCCACACATCCGTCTCCGTTTGCTTCTCTACTCTAGGCCTGTTTTTACTGGACTGCTGATGACTATATAATATTTTAATATGACGGTTGTGTCAGTGATGGCATCGCCACAGATCGGATAATAATCAGATCAAAGTTTGGGAAATACAACAGAAGAGGTCACTCATACCAGCTGCCAAAAATGACCAATCTATTACCATTTGGGGAGATCTAGCAGCTGTAAGAGACATATTAAGTCACAGTGTTGAAATGCTGCAGTGCTTGTCGGGACGGCATTTGGATTGTGACAAAACTTACACATATGACTGGAGTTTGAGACCAATGTGAAACAACTGCCACTGTTGTTGATGATGCAGTCAAGTTTACACACGAAAGCGGCCCAGATCTGATTTAAAAAAAAAAAAAAATACTATATGGTTTGTTCACATTTCTGTAAAAAAGAAAACGATTCATATCTGAGTCACCTGGAGGCAAAGAGGCATGTGAACATACAGTAAAATGATCTCAAACAGTCAAATCTAATAGATTCATAAATAATAGGACTGGATTGAAAGTACAGTGGGTTGTACTATGTGTCTAAGTACAGAACAGAGGGATCACACTAATCAAACAGACCACACTTTGGGGGTCAACTGTGCTTTGACAGTTTATGGGATGCCTAGTATAACTACAGTCTTAGACCTGGCTCCACACTAGTCCCAGATCAGGTCTTGGGTTCTAGGAACTGAGTGCAATACAAAAACCTCCATCCTGAACTGCTGACACCTCAAAGCCCTGAACTGGTGGCATTCAAGTGCTTGATGAGAGCACAATGTGTGCAAGAAAGTGCAAGGACCTGAAGATGCGACATTTTGTCACATCAAATAACCCAGGGGTAACAGAATTTCCATGGCTGGTAAAGTCAGGCTCCGTACAGTTTCCTGTTTGCTGTCTGTTCAGCAGGTACACTGTAGCTGTTGGATCAAACAGACATTTTTAGATACCGTCATCATTCCCACACACACACACACACACACTCAGCACTGGCATAGTGTTTACATATCCATTTCTTATCAACTCCGGCCACGAATTCATACGACTTCGAGAAAGTGTTTAAAAAGTCTTGCTGAAGAGACTTCACACACACTTGCTGATTTTAGAGTTGGACAGCCCTGAGCCCTTGTGGAGTTATTGGAAATGAGCATCAAAGTGTCTGAGTCTGCGAGGGTGGACATTGGGATTAGACCCATCACTCACACTTATTCATACGTGCGGGCCATTTAGAAGCTTTGAGCCAACTACCCTGTGCACATTTGGACTGTGGATTGCAATGATAATCTGGTCAAACAGATTCAATCTTGAATCCAATTACACTTTTTGTTACAGTAAAAACAAATGACAAAGTCCCTCGGTAATTGAACGCTCAATTTAAATGCAACAACTGTGTGTACTGCCCCACGCCGTCAGGAAAGAAATAAACCCACGGAGTTCTTGCGTGTCAGCAGGATACGTTGTGCTGAAGTGACCCGGTATGAGGTGACGACGCTCACATTGATGTGAAATGAACCTCTATATCCTGGCTGTGTCCCATTTTAAGACTGCAAAAATGCAGAATAGTGATGTTCCTCTTTTCTCAAAGTTTGTAAGTGAGCACTGTGGAGGTGTGTGTGTGTGTGTGTGTGTGTGCGTGAGAGAGCAAAGGCCTGTTCTGTTCTGAAACATGTTTCTAGACCCTTGTGCTTGAGCTATAGGGGAAGAAGAGAGGAGAGATTGAAATGTGAGGGGAGCTGCCGCGGTGGCGCCACAGTAATCTGAGGGGTTCTGTGATGTTGACATGTCTCTGTCTGCAAAGGATGACAGTCTGCTAAAGTCAAACTCCTCAGACGAGTGCATGCACACTCATGAATATGCGCACACTATATGCACGAGCATGTTTGTGTGTGAGTTTTGCTCTCCGCGTAGGTGTGTACCTGCTCTTTGTAGGTGTCTCCTTTGATTTGAATGTATCCAAAGAACGTGCTGCCTGCAGCACAGTGACAGGTTCAAAGGGAAACCGACCCAATTAGGACCAGAAAACGCTGTTCTCATTCAGACCCCATGAGTACAAGTAGATGCAGCTACAAACTCATAATACAAAAGCGCATTATTCCTGTGCAGCTCCACTGACAAAACACATGAAGAACTGTATAATTTTACTTTATTCAATGAGTGAGCGAGTCAAACTGGTTCATCGTAAGATCTGAACTGATCTTGCAGTCTGACGGTGGTTGGACTGTGCCACCCAATGCACTCGCCACCCAGAGTATTCACAGCAAAGACATAAAGTGAATCAAACTAACTTCTCATGAGCTGATTTTCTGTCCTTAAAGACGTCTGTGAGAGTGATGTGAGCATTGCCACCACCGTTTCATTTATGTTCTCACTCACATGGAATTAGTGGAAATGTCAACTTAGTGTAATTTTCCAGGCTGTTTGCCTCGGCATTTTAATTAATTTAGCAGTTTTATGACCAGTCCACCTGCAGTTTGGGTACAAATGAGCTGGCCTCATTGAAGCTCTGTCTCGTGTTGCTTTGAAAAGTCACAGTAGGAGGCTTGACTGTTCATATTATGCTCTGAATGACTCACTTGCACCATGTGCTGTTAACAAATAAACAATTGCTATGCTATTATATTGGACAGTGGAACGTGTCTCCAGTATGAAACACGGGATCAATGCAGCAGTCGTGATAATCCAATTTGAGAGAAAAAAAAAAAGCTTACAGTACCACAGATGAGCCAAAATGTGTTTAATGGCTTGTTTGTTGGAAAAGCAGCACATCTGATCAAATCGTGCTCAACCGTTTGTCGTCGTCTTTACCTTCTGTGACATGAAGAGATGAGTTTTTCCCCTCTAAATGTTTTTATTCCTGCCACATGCCTGACATGTAACAGTCTTGCGTTTTCAGCAACAAACGAATCAGTGCGGCGCTATCTGCTCCTGAGTGTTCTCTGGACTCTTGATTTGTGGTTTGATATACTGCTTCCTAACTCCCGGCCAATCTCACCCGTATTGCTAAATCAATATGTCCCCTGACGAATGTTCGCCCTGACAGATTGTTGGTGACAAAAATCTACTCAAACATTTGCTGGCTGTCCATTTAACAATCCATTTGTATATAGAGGATGAGGTGATGGTAAGACAGTATCCCGACTTCAATTACAGCAGGACTCGCCCAAGGATGAGGTTGAAAGAGAGTTCACATCAAGAGACACAGACTTTTCTCACAGCTCTGAGAAATGATGGGGAGTTATTTTAGCGGATTAATATGGTATGAGTTGGGTTTGTGGGGAGACCTTCACTACTTTCCAAATTTGCCACTTAACACAAATTTATTTGAATTTGTGAACATGATGATAGGCTAGCTTATTCATATCTACCTAAACCTTTCACTTTAGTTCCTAAAAGAAAAAAACCATGTTTCCTTTTAAATGACGGCAGCTCCTTCCATGTTAACTTGCTCAACAATCTCCAATCTGTATGTCAACTGGTACATGAAAGAACAAATTGTGAGTGTGAATGTGCGAGAGTCAGCACGGGGAGAGAAGTTATAAGTGAGAAAGGGTGTTATTTTTAAATTTCTGACTCATTTTTATTTACTTGCATCTCTGCCAGCATGAGAGTTGTCGTATTTGACAAGCAGCTCAACATTTTTAAAGAATATGTCTGCAAACTTGTTTTGTCTTACACTGCAGTTTATTAGGGGAACGTGCGTCATTGTCCTTGTAGTTTCTAAAAATTGTACGAGCTTCCAATGGCATATTTATGAAAGCGTGACTGCGGTAGCGATTGTAGCACAAGACTGTTTCTGACAGTGAAATTTGACTGTAAGTATCTCAGTTGTGTCAGACATGTTCCCACACTTCCATCTGGCAATGATTTTACAAGATTAAAAAAAAAAAAAAAAAAATAGGCCAGTAGCTGGAAGTGCTTCTCTCATTCTCTCTCAATGGCAGAAGAAGTAGCCTCCTTACATCACAATACCATCATCTAATTCTTGAGGGAAACCTGCTAAGTCTGGCTCTTTAGGGGGTCTCGGAGCAGCCTGGGCAGCTTCTTAGCCAGCAAAAGGAATTAGACACAATAAGTGAGCAGATAAATCTGCCATGAAGAGGCTGGTAAAGACAGCCAAATTCTCCAGTGGACCATGAGCCATTTTCTATCTACATAAGCACATCTCTGTGTCCAGAGAGGACTCCAACCAAAGTCCAGTGTCCTGAAATCTAAAGCAGCCAGCAGCAACGAGCCCAAAAATTGGGCTGAACAAGCAGACAAACGGAGAAAAATGGATTAAAAGAAACCGTGAAGAGGTGCGCTGAGAAATAAGTGCAGTCTATATTTTTAGGATCATGCATCACATACGGTATCCGTTCCCAGGCTGATAGGTGTAGCCCTACTTCTGTAAGCACTTACTTTAAATTTGCTGAGGCCATTTAGTCTCCACAGAGGAAATTAAAAGGACAACAAAGTCTCATAAACTCCACGGAACAAGCAAACAGTGTATGGCAATTTATTTCATGTTCCAGTGCTCATTTAGAGCTTGTGAAGTGCTATTTACAACTATAGTTTCTCATTATTAAATAACATAATTAGGTCAATGAAAATTAGGCAGTGTTTAGCATACAAGTGCGGTGTTTTTTGTTTGTTTGTTTTAATAATTACACCTACAAACTGTGATTAACTAACAGGTATAACAATTAGATACAAAATTGGCTTCTGTAATCATCTGTATTCAGTACAGTACAGGTATCCCCTCTGTATTTACTGTAATTATGCATTAATTACCAGCACAGTTGTATACTGTATAAGTAAATGGTGATTAAAATGAAGGAATATGGTATCATTATATGTATAGTTGGATTTTAGGACCGTGTTTTCATTAGAGAAAATCTGGATTCCATGTTCCAGGTCGAGCTGGCATTTGATCAGTTTAAAAATAAAACTCTACAGCAGAGGCTGTAGGCTTTGATATAGACGCAAAAATAAGTTGTCTACCATTGTTGGAAATAATTCATTTTTAATTATACATAAGACTTTACAGCCATACTAAAAGTTCTTAAAGGCTGTACCAAAATAGTCATCCTAGTTTAGTTTTGCATGCAGGCGTCACTTTTGCTAATTAGCACTTAACACAAAGTGCAGCTGAAGCTGATGGTTATCTCATTAGTTTGGACACATCGTTTAACGAAATATTGGAAAACAGCAATTTTGACCCAATAAGGTGTTCTAGATCCACTCTCAGGATTACCAAAGTGAGGACAATTCATCTTCAGGGGGACACGAGTGTCCAAACCAAAGTGCATTTTTATTACATACAGTAGTTGTTGAACCAACGATATGAAAACCACAAAAGTCAACCTGATGCTGTAATGCTGGAGTAAAAACCAGGGATTGACAAAGAGATTCGAATATAACATCTGGAAACCGTGAATAATAGAATAAATATTTCTTCTAACCAATCTATTAAAGGTAGAGATGTTTAATTGGGTAAGTGACAACTTTAGCAATGCTAAAGAGTGAAGTTATCCCCATTGGGATTTATCCTCTGAAGAAAGTAGGTATCTGGATTAAATTTATGGATAAACTGTCCCTCAGTTGTTGAAGCATTTTTCAAAAGACAAAAAGATTGCCTTTAGAGTAGCTCACCAATATCACAATAGAGATTAATCCTCTGCGAGTCATGCATCACAAAACAAATGTCAATCCATTCAGCTGTTGAGATATTTTTCAGTTCATTTTGGACCAAAATGAAGTAAATGACATTTATATTCATAGAGACACATTGCTGACATGGACAGTAAATCAGTGTTTGGTGATCACGACTTATTAAAAATTGAGTGAGGGTAATGCACCACCATATTCAGAAGTAGAACCATAAACCAGCTAATGAAAATTTAGTCACATGAAAATGAACTTAAGTGCGTTTTCCTTTCTTTGAGTCAACACAGAAAATTTCGACATCTGAACTTAGCACAAGTCCATGTCAGTTGTTTTTATATGGCAACCGTCCACACTAACAGTCTACAAGGGGCGCGTGTAACAGTCAGAGTCATCACGTACAAATGCTCTAGCACAATGATATCGCTGCTATGTACATGACAAACCTGCAAGTTGGAGGGTAATGGGAAAGATGGCAGTCCTGAACTACTCTGTCACACACTCATCTGCATCTGTCACACTCTGTGTTTACAGGCCCTGCGGTCGTGTCACGCAGACGTGTGAAAATACTTGAGAGAAAAAGAGGGGGGGCTGGGGCTGACAGAGTGAAATCAAGCAATAATGAAATGAAAGGAAGCGGGATAAACAAGCGAGCAAAGTAAAGAAAGCAGAAAATGGAAAGCGGTAGGAAGGTGGCAAGAAAATGGGAAGCAGGTAAGGAAAATCACTAAATCCAGTTGACAAAGAGCCTTGATAGCTGTGCCAGACAGTGTCTATTTAAAGCACCTGAACTTGTAATTTCGACAGCTGTACGGAAGAATCTCAAGTTCTTTTATAACACCGTATGTCCACTCAGCCATGCTAAATCTTCCACACATTGTCACTTCCATGAGTCTAGGACTGAAATCTGACATTTCTGGTAAATGGCGCTTTTATCCAAAGCACTTTACAATGTTGCTTGTCACCCATTCACGCACACATTCACACATCCATTCACACGCCAATGGCAGCGGGTGCCATGCAAGGTGCTCACCTGACCCACAGGGAGCAACTTGGGGTTCAGTGTCCTGCCCAAGGACACTTCGACACATAGCTAGGAGGCACCGAGAATCAGGACATTGAACCTGTGAAAGAAACACAACGAAACAATCTTATTAAAAAGATATACAGATTTCAAAGATTGAATTCAGTCTTTGATAAAGTAGCCTAACCGTTAATCATAAAGTTTGTAGAAGCCCATTTGGCAGTGTTGCTGAAAGTCTCCTTTCTTAGAGAACTAGCTTTGCACACCTGGATTTGGACAGTTTATCCCGTTCTTCCTACCAGATGCCCTGAAGCTCTATCAGACGTGATTGGAAGTGTCTGAACTCCCATCTTTAAATCTGTCCAAAGATCTTCTGTGGGGTTTAAGTCTGAGCTTAGTTTAGGCCACTCAAGGTCTTTCCCTGTTTTCTTGGCTCTGTACTTCAGGTCATTATCAATATTAAGCTGAAGGGTGAACGGTTTTATACCCCTCCCCTGATGTAGGCCTAATTGCGTTTTCTTTTTTATGTCATTGTGGAGGTCCGGAAGAGTTTAATTAATTTAAAATGTTAGATACTGAGTATACGGTTATTATTATCATTTCCAGACAAGGAGGGAGGATATGTAAAATCTAAATGAAAAGAGCGTAATTATTGGCAAATCATTTGAAAACTTTCACCCATCATCTGCAACCTCTTGTCCAGTTTCGGTTAAAAGGTGGGGTCCATGGACAGGTATCTAGTCTATCTCAGGGCCAACACAGACAGACATACACAGACAGAAAACAGGAAATTCAGAGTCAGCAGTTCACCTAACGTGGATGTCTTTGGACTGTTGGAGTAACCCAGGGTATCCAGAGGAAATTCACACAAGCACGACGACCTTCTAGCTGTGTGGCACTAACCACTCCACTTTTTTTTATTATTATTATAAAGACAATTTAAGTGCTCAACAGTTTGATTTTTATCATGTCTTATCTGCATGACGCACTAAATATTTTTTCAATGCCTGACAGGTCTGGATTGCAGACAGGTCCATTTAGCAACCAGACTTTATTACTTAGTTCCTCTTGCCTTTTTACCTCGCTATGAATAAAATTATAAAATGCTGCCATGCTACCATGTCAAAGCCATGCTGTTGTAATCTGTGCAAAATGAGGTTTGGCTTTGAGTTGCTGAAATAAAAAAAGACCTTCCCCGAAAAAGACAACACCTTGATGGCAGCTTCTTGCATTTCAAACCAGTAAATACATATATCATTCAGCATTAATAATAAATTGACAGATGGTAAAGTAACTCATGCCGTTGGCACAAATCCGAAATGCTGGCTTATGAACTGATAAAGTCTTGAACATTGCAGCATCCACAATTTTGACTCCCTGACCACAGGACAGTTTCCCACTTTGCCTAAATGACGTGGCTGTGACTTTGCATATTAGAGTCTATTTATTTCATTCTTAAGGTATTGGCCACACATTTGTTAGCAGTAATGAACCTCATTTCATTCATACTTCTGAAAGACTCTCTGCAACACTCTTTTCATAATTTCATACCTCAGTAGATGCTCCTTAAAATGTTTTTTCAGTCTTTCGTTACCCTCTCCAAACCTTTTTAAACCTGTTGCTGGCCATAAAATTCAAAAGCGTAATATTCAAAAGAGCAAATATTGTCAGTGAATGGCTTTCTGCTATTTACAATGACTTACAAATCGTTGCATTCTCTTTCTACTTTTCCCACAACATCCCAACTTTTTTGGAATAGAGGTTTGCAGTGTGCACAAAGTGAAAAAGCCTGAACACGTCAACTGTATTATAGTCCTTAAATGGATGAGGTCAACCTTCAGCTACAGAGACCAACAGAGAAATTACGGTTCCTACATCAGATGCACTTAAATGCTAACTCAAATCATGGAGCAGCAAAAACCTGACGTCATATTGACACACCAATTAGAAGAGTCATGTAACACCCCCAGTAATATCACTAGACGTAATTGCAGAGCTAAAATAGAATGATGGCTGGATCAATACAGAAAACCTTAGAGGGAGAGAGAGGGGGAGAGACACAGTGCGTGTGTGTGTGTGTGTGTGTGTGTGCGCTAGGCCACGGTTCATTGTGTAGAAGTCGATCTGTGGAAGGAAAAAAGGTGGGAGCGAGTGGTGGGAGGAGGGCTCCCAAAGGATACCACCATTTCATAGCACAGTGCCCGGTGGTACCTCCTGGGCTGGAACTAATTGGTGTGAGATTAACTTTCCAGTGGGATATAATGACCCCGAGCGATCCCACACATCTTTGGATCATTGACATCGGAAGGGGCTGGTTTCCTAGCCATGTGCTGATACTGATTATTTGTTCCTGGACTGTCTGGCTACCACTTTACTCCGATGGGACAAAAATAGCACAGTTCTGAAAACGCTGCCGGCCTGTGATATCTGTTTATGAGAATTTGGAATGTCTGAATGCGCGTGTTGCACCTGCAGCTGCTGGGTGGTGGTTAATAGGTTCTCAATGGGAAGGAGAGGCTCTGTTTAGACATTGCTGCTTACTCCTAAACATTTTAGTATAATGAGATATATGAATTATGTTCTTACTGTGCGTTTTTTTTTCTTTTACGTCATCCGAAGCTGTCCGCTCAGAATAAATGCTTATGTTCTCTAGTTTGTGGAAAGCAGGCAAACGGCATCTCCCCGCAGAGCAAGAGCGAGGACAAATTGGCTGCATATACACTCTCTGCTTCTGCTTACGCTGCATTGTTTTAGGTTACAGTAGTCCTCAAACATTTGCTTGTTTTTCTTGCACCGACTCCCACTTTCACCACCCAATACTGACAACTTGAGGGCAGCATCTGTCAGTTTCAATGTTGAACTAGCGGTTGATACCGGACAGGCTTGCTGTTGACATGTTGATCTCTGCCACCATCGATCCAGCCGCCGTTTGATTATTGGATGAAAGCTTGTTTTGTCAGGATTAGGACGCGGCAACCTACAACTTCAACCAGCTTCGCTGCCGTTTGTTCTGTGCAGTGCGGGTTTTGATTAAAGTGGTAGCACAGAGCTGTTCACCTCAATGATGAAAATCATCAGCATTATTGTTAAAGTTGCTTCACTTAATGATGTTCTGAAACTTTATTTAAGAATGGGAGTTAGAAGGAAACCAAGCTAGAGCCGCTGTATTCTATATGATTCATCTGTACTTCAATCAATGTGTGATCTTCACTACACGCGCACAGACAATTTGGATCTAAAAATATAGAAAGTCCCAGCAGTAGGAAAGTAAAAAACTTTTGCGTGACATTATTATGTTAAGAAAGCTATTTTCCTGTATTATTCATATCAGATCTTTTCAGTAAACACTAATAAAAACTTGCATGAATGCCGTCCCTTCCCTGCCATTCTTTGCAAGATCCCCAGAACTAAACGACTAAGTTTTACCCAAGACAACTCTGCACGTAATAGTCCCTTTGATGGGATGCATAGCATCTATAAAAAAACTAAAAAAAAAAAGCATGCATTCTGGGAAAGGAGCTGTATTGCGCCAACAGTTGGAATTTAACTTGAATTTCAGTCAGATGCCCAAGTTATCACAGTAGACAAGGTGCAACTACCACAACTCATTTCACCTGTCAACAGCTGGTGTATTGACACATGGAGGGGAGAGAGTGTTTTCACGGGTGAGTGGCACACAGCAGCGGAAACCATTTTGCAAGGTAACCAGACCATTTGTGGGTCATATCCCCTTTCAGGATGTGTAGCGCTTCATAACGCCTCACCAGCTTCTCGCGATCGGTGAAATTGCTGCGTTTGACTTCCAGCATGACATCCTATCTTTATTTCAGTGAAACCGCCCTGCTGAGGCCGCACAGCAAAAACACCAAACCTTCCGTCAACTAAAGGTAGTATTATAAATGAACAGGCCGAATGATATGCCGGTCAGGATGATGCCAAACATGCTGGAAATGATGCACTCCACGTCTCCGGTGTCAGGACATGAATGGGCAATAACATACATGCAGACACAAGGAAGATGACTTACAAAAGGGGGTTCCTGAAGCTCCTGTTTACAGAGTGAAGTATTAATCCGCTAACAAACATTTTTGTCTTATTTAATGTGTGTCTTGTTGCTTAAATTAAAAAAAAAAAAAAAAGCATCATTTAGAGTTTCTTTTGCTTGCACGTGACACATATAGACACAAATAAGTTTGACAATTGAAAGGCTGTAAATGCTATAGGGCATAAAAATGATGCTGTTGGATGATGATGTATTAGCTGTGGTCTGATAAACAAATGTCTTATTTTAGTTTGCTAGATTTTCATTTCTCTTTAGCCATCTGTTTATACGAACACCACGAGCATAAAGCCGCTGATCGAACAGTGGGATTAACAGAACTAGAAGTCTCTGGAAAAAAAAAATGCATATGACTGGAAAACATTACATTCAGTAGTAAAACTATTTCTATTATGCCATTTCCCTGATATCTTTATGTAGGACACTGAATAACTATGTTGTTTTTTTGTGCATTAATGAGTGCTATGCCATTTCCCTTGTTGAAGGTATTTATAGTCATGCTGTAACAGCCACACTATGCCTAAGTCCTTAATTGTACTGGTTGCACTGGGCCTGTATAATAAGTGCACTAGGATATATTTAGTATATTCAGTATAATTATGAACTAATGCAGAATACATTTTGGTTGTTGGTGAGACTTTTTTTTACAGGAGTTTAGCTGGTTAGAAATAAAATACAGTATATTATTGCAAACTTATAATTTTAGGAAGGTGACATATACAACTTGTATACCTTATTAGTACAAGACATTTATGGCATGGGACTATACATACTGATAATATCCATGTCATAATAGGGTACCGCCACGGCCTTTACTGCTACAGTCACTGAAGCACATTACATTTTATTGTTAAATTCATTAGTCCCATAAGTGGTGGAGTAAGTTACCAGTTATTAAGACAAAATAATAAGTCAGATCCTATTTTTCGTCTGCTAACCAAAGATGTACTGACTGGGGAAAGACAAGAACTGAAGCGTCTTCTTAGACCACCACACACACACACACACTCACAGGTAAAAACTGATAAATGTACCAGGTAGTGACCACCTCAGTGTTGCATATGCTTTCTAAGCACAGCAAAAGCCTGTAATGAATAACCACCTTTGTGTATCCTATTTCATGCTGGATTCAACCTGTAATGGGGCTCAGCGGGCTACACTCATATTTATATTATATACATTATTCATGAGGTTGAGACACTGAAAAGGTCATTTTGCGCGTTCTAAAACTAAGTATAGCTCGAAATATACTGTTGCCCTTTTCCCAATTAGTTAACAAATACTGCTTATACCCATTAAAAACAAAACACATTTGGTATGTATGTTGGCATCTACCGATATAATGCAATCGCAGACTGGACTGATCGATCAGTTCGGGAGTCTTTTTAAATCTTGGACGTTCCTCTCAATATGTGCACAGTAAAATGCATTAATTTACAACTGATGGAATTTCCATTTTCCAATAATGCATGTCATATTTGCAATGAACTGACAAACTACTGCATGCAAAGAAAGGAGGGAATCAAAACCATCAATATAGAGTTAAATTACCTGAGATCTGGGTTCATTATTTCATCTTGGATCCTGTTTAACACTCTGACCTTTTCAATCCTTTACTGCCCGATGCAGTTTACACTGACATTAAGGGACTTGGGATAAAGCTGCTACATGGCAAATTTTTATTTAAAGTTTCACACTTTGAGGTGGTGTAAAACTCAGTTATATAATGGACATCTCTTTGGAAACAAGCTGAAGTATGACGTGAGCAGCAGCAACAACAACAACAACACAACTATGTTTTTTTTTTTTAAAAAGCAATATCAGTCAAACTTGAGTTAACTACACACAGGGAATTCTATTTCCAGCTTCAGAAATTTTGAAAAGAGCACAAGATGAGATCTGCATGCGTTTGTGTGTGTGTGCGACTGCACTGATGCACACTAGGGGAGAACAAAATAAATGCCCATAGAGTTATAAATAATTCACAAGCTTACCAGGCTGAGGTTGTTAGGGCTTGTTTTGATAATACTCCAAACCTCAGTAGGAGGAGGAAGTCTGAGGTGTGTGACGAGTGGTGGGACAGACGAGACCTCTCTACATTATCCCGGTTCACTGTACTTTATTGAGTCAAATGTGATTTAGCAAAGTATGAATCACTTTCCCTTCATTTATATTTATTTGTACCAGTTTAGTTAGTAATAGTAAAAATTAAAATTAAAAAAAAAGAGAGATGTGGCAGTTTTCCTTGCTTTATTCAATCAAATATGTTTCTAAGCATGGAATAAACTCACATACTGCACCAGCAAAGATACACATTGGAACCTTTAACCTTGACATTAGAGTGTTTGCACACAGTGGAGGTTCTTAGTCATCCAGGTGTATTTATCTGCAAGTTGAGTCATGTAAACTACCGTAGATGTTTCTTCTTTTTGGATATAAGCAGCGTTGGTGTTATTGTTATGTCCCAAAGACTCTCCAACCTACTTTCACCTCCTCTATTGTCCACCTAACCAGCCTATTCAGGCCCGGTGAGAAACATAAGACCACCCTGGAGGATGTAACTGGGTCTCCTAACCAACTTTCCCTTGGACTGAGGAATATACTGAGGATGAGAAGTGAATTGTGTCCAACAAATAAGAAAGAAGTCAGATTCACAGATTCAAATTTACTACAGCACTATTTAATAACTTATGAAGTCGACACAGTCAGAATAACGTAGGTGCGTGATGTGCTGTGTATCTGTAAGGTCACAAGGAGCCAGTAAAAGAGGTCACGTTGCAACAATAAACCTAATCCAATTTCTTCTTATAGGGCAGCTGACAGCTGACCCAGGGATCACAAAGACCAAAACAAGCCACAGTAGGATATGATTACTGCCATATATTTATCACAGAGGCACCAATCCATCTGCAAGCGCTGACAGATTTCTTTATAACCTGCTTTACAGTGTTTCACATCTCACATTTCGTCATGTCACAAAACCTTTTGTAAATGAAGATGGTTGTGACAACAGCAGTCAAATGAAACAGGTCTCTACTCAAAGACACGAGTGATAGGGAATACTTTTGCAACAGGGATTCGTTATTTGTGCGAGATCTTGACACCTCTAACAATGATGAAGAATTCGGTGTGATCCTGAGACTGTTTCAACCTAATAAAAATGCCTTTAGCTTGAAACGACTGCAATATCTCTAAGGGAAAGGCCACAGATGACAATGCCTTATTTCTGCTGAAGCTTAGAGCTTAAACACTAAATATAAGTTTAATAAAATGTATTGTAGTTTTTGGTTAAAAACCATATATCATGCACCTGTCACTGGGATTTGCAAAGCACATTCCAGAGTCTAGAAAACACAAAACATCTTATTGCGGCACCTGGAAATCTCTGCATACCCCAATATTTAACATGCAACATGTCAAAATATAGAATTATATATTTGGTCCCAGAAGCCAAGATTTTTTGATCTCTAGTTATAAATCACAACTGCAACCAACTGGGACTTGCGTTACATATTTTTCCCCCCTTTCTCACCCTCCTCTGATCCCCTTTCAACTATTATATAAATGCATACAAACTACTTTACATTGCTTTATAACAAAATAAATGGAACTTACTTGCACCATACTGGCCCATATATAAGATTATCCTGATTATAAGACTACTGAATATCACTTACAAAAATACTAATTGCCCCCACAAGGAAGAACTAGCTTTGGCTCAGCAGTTTGAGCCAGTTGGCAGTTTGATCTTTCCTTCTCCTCTATGTCAAAATGTCCTTGAGCAAACCAGTGAACTCCAAATTGCTCCCGATGGTTATGCCAGTGTCTTGCACAGTAGCACATCATTGATGTGAGGCTGTAAAGTAAATGTGAATTAGAGGGAAATTATGAAGCTCCTTCCAGAAAAGCATTGGACAAATGTAGCGTACAGTATGCTTGATGTTGACCTAATTCATAGAACAAATGCCCATCGCAGGTTATATTTAGCAGCGTTTTATCTTGGGGAATTCTTATTTACTTGGCGTAACATCCATCATTTTTTTTTCCATGTTCAATAGTATGAACAATAATTTGTACACTAATTATCAGAAGTATAAGTGGTTCATTTGTGTTGATTAACTAATTTAGTAGTAATGTCAGTGCTTATCTTTATGCATTGACTTTTGCCTGCTACATACTCCAGAAGAACAAAGGTAGAGGCAGAGTGTGCAGGCTCACAGCTAACTTTATGCTGCCAGGGAGCTGCTGTTAAAAATAGCCACAAGCTGAACACACAAGTTTCCTCCCACTTACCTCACACCAAAACCACACCACGACCTACAGCCTAGAAATACATACAGTACCTTTGTGCAGACAAATATCATTTCAGCGTGCAGCGGTAGTGGTGCAGTATTGCCATCTCTTTTTGCCTCAGCGTTGTACACCTGCTGGTATCTAGTGCCATTCTGCGGTTTGTGCTGCCTGGTTTGGCACTGATTTAACATAAAATCCACATGCTGCAAGAGTTGTTTATGCAAGTTTACCCGCAGGCCACATAATGATTTTGACTAGTCATGAAATGGCCAGATCTTTCTCCCCATTTAGTTGCACTTCACATCTGAAATTGCCAAAAGAAATTAAAACTATGTTGGAAAAAGCAGAAACAAAAGGAACAGTTTACCCACAGTAGTACTCAAAATAAGGGAGATGGTGGTTTTTATCTGCATATACCGGAGGGTTAGAAGAACTTTGCCTTGTGCAACACGAGGCAAATGGATGGATTAGATGTTGGGACCAAGTTGGGAGGGCAGCAAAGTGAAAAGGAATTACCAATTTGAGGTGCCAGTCTGCCAGTTTTAAACCGGAAGCCAGAGTCACCGTTCTCCCACAAAATGTTGGAGTCACATTAGTCTGACAGTGTGTCAGTGATAATGATGAGACTCGATCATACAAAAGTTAGTCCTTTCCTGTTCTTGGGCCACTTCCTCAACTTCCCACATTTACTCCAGTGTTGATGAAGTCTGAACTAAGCTTGGTGAGCACCATCCAGTGCCAATTTAGCCTCTTAGGTTGTACTATTTACCATCTAAGAAATCTCTGAACTGTAAATATTACAAGCTATGCAATTAATGTGGGCACTGTCTGCTGGCCTGTTCATTACATAACCAACATAACAGCTAAAGTCAGCCATTCATAACTCAGGACTTGTGGTCTATGCGGTAGAGAAGACTTGGTGATCCTTCCACATTCACTACCACAGGGAACCAGTAATGTGTACACAGAGCATGTGAATATGATATCAAGATATACAGTGGACTTGTAAAAATCTCAGCCTAACCTTTAACAAACTGCCAAAGCCATGGGGAAATCAACACCCATAGTCTGAATCAACTTCTGCAGGTGAAAAACAGTTGGCAGAGTTTCCTCATGATTTTCTCCTGATTGCATCAAGTCCACAAGGAGAAAATAAGAAGCAGCTAGAATGTGTGTAGTTTATTTCCTGTCTACATTTTGTGGTCATGTAACGCCAGACTTCTTTTTTTTTTCTCTTTCGATGTTTTGGCAAACTAAAAGCATACAAAATCATCACAATGCCATCTCAAACAACAGAGTAGTAATCCTTCACAAATATTCACCTTAAATTCATCAACTGCTTCCATAACGACTTACATAATGTTGCCTTAATGTCTTGCCAATGCCAACGATTCTTCGTTTGGCTCCACGTGTGCACTAACTCTTAGTCCAGACACTTGCTGCTTCCTAAAGTGCAGACAACATGATTGTTCATATACTTCCAACTGACACTCAAAACCAGCAGAAGCAATGTGATGGCACCATTTTGGAGAAATGTATGAATAGGTGAAACCAAGGATAACTTAAACCTTATCATCAATCCAATCGCCATCTTAGTATTCATATTGTGCAAGCGTGTTCCCTTTCTTCGCTACCAGATCATCTATAATGTCTCTGTACAGTTTCTATTCAGGACTTGGGTTCTCCTAATACCTTACTGTTTTTTCATTTTTAGGCTATTTTCCTGCCCCCTGTCTGCCAACACTGTCTTGTGAACATTAAGTTTCTACACAAGTAAACTTTAATGGCAACTGCACAGAATGTAATCACAACAGGGTATCATTTTCTATAAACTTAATAAGGACATGTTAGTAATTACCAAAAATGGCATGCTTTAAATATGTTGATGCTGAACGTATCAGAAACATGCCCTTTGTTGTTTAAGGTTATGTTTTTGGCACTTAGAGAAACACTTTGCCTTAATTTACCACTGTAGCACACTCACGATTCTATTTACCATTGTCCAAATAGCAAAATATACAGTTGCCCTTTTGAGGCACTGGCTTTTCAAAACTGTGACATATTAGTAACCCTAGTTCTGTGAAATCAACAGATAAACACAAGGGGAAATAAAAAAGCTTAATAATGTGTTTGCAGAAACTAACACCTCACATACAGTAGCAATCTGCAGCAAGCAGCTCTAATTATGCAGTGATAGTTGAACTAAACATTAACATCAGCATGCTGACACACTCATAATGTCAGCAGGCTGATCTCTAATAGGTGCGGGACTCATTAAACCATTAAAACAACCAATAAGTGTCAAGGCCTTTATTTTAAAGATACAAAACCTCATGTTGGTGCTAGAGGTAAAGTCAGGGAATCAGTGCTGAGCTTTCTGCCAATCCATCCAGTCAATCATTATCTGAACAGGTTAAACAATCACCTGCTTGTTACTACAGGAAAAGGTAAAGGAACGTTAACATTGGTAAAAACGTGCTCATAAAAGCCTTGAATACGAGCGGTAAATGTCACAGAAATCCATCCAATATCTGTAAAGATAGTTCACTATGAACTAACAAATGTCACAGTGGTGCTAGAAGACAAGGTCAAAGCATCACTAAAGAAAGTAAGATTCATCCTCTGGAGACCATGAATGTTTGTGCATTTCATAACAACGAATCAAAAGTAGATGAGTGACCAACTGACAGACCCTGTGCTGCTATGTGGAACCACAGAACAACAGTGAACGCAAACTTTTCAAATAAACGTGCACTTAGCTCAGTTTCATCCCTATTAGGATGCAACTTTCTATTAATGAATGTGGCTAGAGAAATAATTTCCACTTTATTGTTTCGGAATAATAAGGCACTTTGTCTTTCAAGCGAGAAAATCATTTACATTAAACTCTAATATTAAAGCATTAGCATTCTCTCTCTCTCTCCCTCTCAGGAACTTCATAAAGACGCTGTACTTGCAGCTGTGCATAAATTTTATTCAGACTCAAGATGTAAGCAATAAACCCGACTGCTGCTACTAAAATAATAGAATATAGCAAAAATAAATAACTAATGAAACAAAAAAAAAGAAGACAGTGAAAAAAAAAAAGAGTTTATGACACCAAGAGAAACAAGAAGAGACATGGTGAGAAAGGAGCAGCAAACAACCAGCAGCACAACCCACGCTGTCCAAACTGCCATCACCTTGTCAGATGACTATTAAGCAGATAACGTGTGATGCTCTGAGACACGGGAAATAACAAGGGTTTACCTAAGCTTTCGGCAACTTCTTCCAAATGGCACGAGAGAGGGCAAACAGATTCATCTTGATATGAAGCAACGGTGGATGCTCCACTTGGAAACGCTGCAATTTCGTGACAGTCTCAAAAAAAAATAATACAATAAAAATGAGGTGTTTGTTTTTCGTTTCAAGACAACTTCGGCTTTACTCATTAAGGCAGTCCGTGTTCCCCAGTTTGCCTGACAATAGTGCAGCCTTTTTCCACGGTCCAGTTTCTTCCAATTCTGCCCCATGTAAGGTCAAGTTGTCAATTCAGTGGACCCTGTAAATGTGCAATACTTCTGTACACAGTGAGGTGGGTTGGTTTAAGTACTTGATGCCTGTGTTTGTGTGAATGCGAGAGGAGATGTCGCCACGTCTCACCACTTAGCTGTTCTCGCCTCTCTGTCCCAGTCTCCTCTCCGAAACCTCTCTCTTTTCAACGTAAACACACCATATATCAGCCCATGCATTTATGCCAAGCAATTGAATTCTTATTGGACATAAATCTGGGCAGTGACAAACGAGGTCCCGGTCTTCGCCTTATAAGCTGACATGCATCTCTCATGACCGACACCTTTAATTAGCACAGTAGCCTGACAGATCCATAGCTCTCTCTCACTTAGAACCAAGATATACTTGCTGAGTGGAGTTACAGATAAAAGCCATTTTGTTGCCAAGTTCACTGTAGCCACAAGGCACTTTCTAATCGTACATTTTAAAAGGTCTAGAGAGCATTAAAAGGAATTAAAAATATTTTTATAGTTGGTTTCTACTTAATAAAATGAACATATTAGTTTAAAAACTAAGCGTGTGTATCATTTATTTATCCAACTTATTTCATGTAATGCATTATTGTGTTTAGAGTACACGACAGTCCAAATGAAAATTTGTATTACTATATCTTTTTGAAAAAAAAACCCCATCTTTCCTCTGCTTATAGCTGTTCATGATTGTCACATATCGAGATAAGATGATGAGCTTATTTTACCATCTATCCTAAACATCCATAACATTATGGGTGAGTGAGTAAAGATTTCTTCCTGCTGCCCTTCCAGTTTGAAAGTGATTCAGATGCATCTTTGTGGGAGGTGACCCTTGGGTAAATGTACAACAGCTGGTGAAGGCTGTAAGGGAAAAAGACATATGGCCTGTCCTGTTGCCACTCCCACCCCAACCCTGTCTCCAAAATATGAGGTGCCTTTGCAGCTAATATGAGAATTGTATCCCGGTTTTGACTTTTTACATAACAAGTGAATGCATATGTTCTGATAAAGAGATTTTTGGAATAAGTGAAGGAATACTACAATTGATAATTGAAAGTGAGTTCAGGACTTTCACCCCACAAATCTGATGCAGACTCTAGATTTCATATGTGTGCTTAGGTTCAGGTATAAAAACCACAGTAGTTCGTGTTTGGAGAAAGATGCATTTTCGAAATAACAAATGAGGCGCCATGTGCACTCATTTTCACTTCTTTTCGACCCGTGTCTGAACTGTGTGTGACATTTTATAGTAATTATTGAGACATAACTTCTCTACACATGGAAAACTGCTGCGCTGTGGCAGTAAGTGTAATTACCTGCTTCGCATGTTATTACATCATTCAATTTATCATTGTTACTATAAGCACCATAGCTATAAGCCAGTATGAGCATAACTGTATGCTAGTTATTATAATGCAGTATTATAAGCCACTGTGTCATTTAGTTTAGTCATAAAAATATACAAGTTTCTATGTGTAGAAATGACAACAGGGAGGGGAAGGATGTGGGCTAAAATACACAAACTATATTGAGTAATAAGTAACAATCATTTACTTACTAGTGAGACAATCTTATTTCTCATTTGGTTGACTTTAAAATATGTCATCAGATGTCACGTGGGCCATATTTTGTTTGCAACATATTTGCCAGATGCTACCAATTTCTCAAGTCTTGCCCATAATTACCATCATTTAATGACACAATGAATCAGCTGAATCAAGGCGGTTTACGATTAAACGCATGTTTCTCCAAAATATAAGCTGCCCAGTAACTCGCTTTTAAATTTCACAATGGTTTTGTAAACTCGAAAATTACACTCCATAAATAACCAGACCTGAAGATGGAAAAGCCGTTTAGGAAATGAGGAAAATTGTTGGGTAGCTTTCTTAAATATTTCTGGTTGCAAAATGTCTTCGTAGCTAGTTTAATAAAGTGGAGGTCCATATGCATGCAGCTGGTACCGTCAGAGACCACATTTATAAACATCTACTGGAGGCAGTGCTTTCATAAAAACTTGCAAATTATTTTACTGGAGGGTGTCATGGTTGTTGCACAGAAACACAGAAGTCTAAAAATCACACTGGAAAGTCAATTACCTTCAGCTTGTGTAAACAGTAAATTCAGCGTGGGAGCCCCACATTTTCACAGCCTTTTCCGAAAGCACTCGTTTAGGATTTGTGTTAGTCAGAAGTCCTTCAGATGGTGGGTAGAGAGAGAGCTAGAGTGAAACAAAGACAGAAAAAGAGAGAGAGCGGGGGGGAGGGGGTCAAAATTCAAATGGCAGAGATATGTCTGAAACTTTGCAGCTTATTGCTCTTGGCTCAGCCGGTCCACGCTCGATAAGGTCGTGTCTCACGGACCTCAAGAATCTCTCGCTCTGTCTCCTAATTTGACTTGCTTTACCTCCCTAATCGTCATTTCTCTTCCATCCTACCTCCCCTTCTCTTTACGCCTCCCACTTTCTCAAACACGCAGGGATGTAACACCCAAGCGCTGATGCTCCCTCTCATTTACGCAGGCCTTCACGGGGCCAATCGCAGCCTGACATTTTGTCTCACAGTTCACTGCATGCTATTCCCAATGGGATCTATTAAGTTATGGTACTGAGTGAGCCAGGGAAGTGGAGAGCCAAGCTTCCGAGTAGATTACTTAATCAATAATATGGAGAAGCATTAAAATAGATGCATTCATACGTTGATGTAGAACCGGGGCAGGGAGCTGTAGCTCTCAGGATTCCCCCAGGTATTGATCATGGCAAATGGTGGGTGGACACTTTACCCAGACTAATCACTGCAAACAGTGAGTGTTTGGTATTTATGTGAGTCAGCTCTACATCCAAGCATTCAGCTACACGGCGGTCAAATGTGTGTTCACCTCTACAAATAAATAAATGAATAAATAAACAGATGTTCATATATAAATGTAATATTGGAAGACCATATAATTGACTAGTTGTTCTAAAAGTTATATCTGTCTGCCACTATAGCTTTTGAGAGCACTTTGACCCTTCAACATTTTGTTTGTCCTTGTACAAATTGTACATTACTTTAACTCTTGGGGGAGTAAAAGAGGAACTAAGCTCATTATTATGCAACTTTGCAGCATTTCTGCACCACTGAACTCATTTTACCTTGGCTAACATCTAACTGAACCCTCTTCTGTTCACTTTATTTCTGTGTGAGATACTCAGATCCCTGAAAACCCCCAAGGGACGCTGAGCGGCAGCTCGACTGGGACTTCCAAAGAAAGGTACGGATGATAAAATGATGTGTAACACAAGCAATGGCTATGGCAACCTTGGCTTGGGAAGGGAGGGGGGGGCATTTTTCATTATGCAATTACATTTCATTGGCGAGTGGACAAAAGGTCCTCGATCGGGGAGTTGCTGAAAATGGAGCATGGATAAAAATGGAGGAATAAAACATTATGAGGTGGTAGGTGATAGCACAACAGATATAGGTTGTTCTGTGGCTAAAGGGCAATAAAAGCATGTAAGGATGCCTTTAAACTGAGTTATATAAACTTCTTTAAGCTATCAAATTTATGTGTCCTTGTAAAAATATTGTGCAGGACTTTACATTTCTAAAAGTTTAGGAAAAAAACATTTCAGTGTATTTCTATTTAATTTTTCACCAACTTCTGACAAAATCAAGGAAGCTTCCAGATTCTGAAACATGGTTTATACAAAAACACAGATGTCACACATCTGCTCACACCATTTGGTTTCCAAAAGGACATTTTAAAAATGTAATTTGCGTATGCTTCTCCCAGTCTCCCTCAGTTTTTGGACAGTAAATAGAAATTCTGAACTAGCAACAGCCTGCTAGTGGAGCTAAAGCTGGATAAGCTCTTTGGCAACCCAGAGAGGAACACACACCAAAAGGAAGAGAAAGTCTATTAGCCATTATCTGTTAGGATAAACACATCAAAACAGCTATTGTGCAAATTGGGTCCAGTGTAATATCTAGAGTATTTTTTTCCTCACCGGTGTCTCGTCAAATGTAAACAGCATGATGTCACAAGGAGATAAAAAAGATAGACCTTGGTAGCAGGAAATTGTTCCGTTTTTTTTTATATTCAAAACCTCAACAATGGATGCCAGGTTTTGGCATCAGCCTTCCAAAATAAACGAGAAAAGGGCTTCAATCTTTAGTCAGGCCTTTCCAACACAATCATACGAGTAAAGGAAAAGAGGTGGCGATACAATTCTTTTTCCTTGATAACAGCTGCAGTAAAATGCAATGCAGCCACAGCTTGCGTCTTTATCTGTTGTTTGTACCACGTCAAATACAATGTCCTCTGTGATGTGGGGTTTTTTTTTTTGGTTTGATTAACGGGGCGCAGCACATCAGTGCATTCCCCCTTATCACTCTTCTTGACTGCAAATACTATTGGCCTCTCCACCTGTGTGCAGACCGTGCAGGAAGACACCTTCTCTGGTGATGTCAAGTGGATGTTAGCGGCCCTGTATCTTAGCAATTATGTCAATAACCTCATGTCATGTAGCCATGTTCAAAGTGGTGCAGGCCTGACTTAGTGTTTTATTCAGACATGACAAGACCAACATGATAAATTACCAGCACGTTTACTTGGAGAAGTTTTGTATGCAATGGCTTCGATGTTGACGTGTTTTTGTGGTACTAGGGTTGGATGGTTTTGCTATGCACTCACACGTTATGCACTGGGTCACATTGGACAAGTAATTGCTGGATTTCTCATAAAAATTAATAAACAATGCTTAAATTGCTTCCTGTAAACAAGTGCTGAAAGCAGTGAATTCAAATGTTTACACATACATCCAAATCAACCTGAATCCAGATTGAGACACCTGCCTCAAGTAGTGGATGCTTCACTCCCAATTTGTCCTTTTTTTTTAAAATTTCCAGTCACATCTTTTGTCTCCTCCATGTTTGTTTCTCCCTTTTGTGTTTCACCGCTGAGCTCCTTGGAATCGTCATCATTAAGCACACTGAACCATATCATCTACAAATATTTGTATGCTAATGCCTGTTTTTGTATGCCGCTCTAATTAAGGCTGATAGTGTGACATAGGCTAGCTAACAACCCATAAAGTGTTCTCAGCAGGCAAAGGAACGGGAATAACAATCCGTAAACACTGCTGCCCAGCGTGGAAATGTTCTAACCTTTTCCCCACAGACTGCGAGTGTGTGTGTAACAAAGCCCTGCCCGATTGGCTGCCACTGAACCGCCTTAAGCCAACCTCTTAATGGGATTACAGGTAAGTCGATTAGTCATGCATCAGCTGGCCGAACGCGGCCTCTTGTCGTACAGGAAAATTTAGCAACGTTTCACTGAGGTGGAAGTTAATAGTGTGGTACAGATTGGTTGAAGCCCAACAGTAACAAGATCTACTGTAAGCCATGACCTGATGTCTGCACATCATAACGAAAAGCGCCACCTTCCTGCTTGTATTATTTTTGGACTGAACCCAGAGGAAACGACTGAAACTTTGTTACTGTCAAAATTCCCTTCATTTATCCTCTCAAAAAGTATGGCTTTCCATCAGGCCCTTAGGCTATTGTATTTTTATTTACTTTTTCATTTGTGATAAAATATCCATGCTATTCACCAAAGGCCTACTGGCCTCAAGTTTAGATGAAATTAGAAATCTATAATTCAGTTCACACTCCAGAAAGTGTGCCCAGCAGAGTAAATGTTTGGCGAGAGAAAGAGAGACGCATACACACAGAGGGAGAGAACAACTAAGGGGAATGAGAGAGTGGGGGGGGGAAAAAAAGAGAAGGATTTAATTTCCTATGCCTCAGCCGATCACAGCGCTCATGGCACAGTAAAGTCCCCGGAACAAAACACAACCTTGAATAATGAAGTATACGTGCATAACAATATATTACTTTTTCATTTTGATATTCATATGAAAAAGTGGGCTGCACAGTTTAAAAAGTAAAAATAACAACAGTGCGCTAAACAACGAGCAAGAATAAAGTCTTAACATCATCAACAGTTTGACAAGACGTAGCACAGAGTCTGGAGAAGAGTTTAACGCTTGATCTTCTGACATGATATTTGACACATTTCTTTGATATAATTGCTTATAGAGGAAACGGTATAAGCTCTTCCACATCATCCAACTTTTTCCTCAAGCTTTTGCCAGTCGATATAGTCACTTCAAAGATCCAACTTAGTGGGATTTTATCGAATTTTTGACGGGGGTGGAGGGCGGGCTGGAAAGGATATTGCTCAAGAGTTTTTCCACCAACACTCAGACCAATATCATCAGATATTAAACATGGGGAGAAATCACTCCCTTTGAAGAGCAGAAGAGAAAGAATGAACAAAGGCAGGAAAACACAACATCTATTACCTTGGTTATTGATAGAAAAAAAAACATATATATATATAGCTGACAAAAATGGCTTGGGGGCTTTTTAACCAATGCTTCATTGCATCACTGACACGAGCAAAAAAAGCATCTGTTTTCCCTGAAAATGTCAGATTATAAATGAAATTCTTGGGTGGTCCAATTTGGTGAAACTAAGTGGGGCTTAGTTGTGTGTGTGTGTGTGTGTGGCTGGTTTCTGAAAATAAATGTCAATATTACTCTTTGGGTGTTTTTTGCAGTCGTGACCAGGGCTTTGCGGGGCCTCTTCCATCGCAGGTCACCGTTTATTGAACCGATGGCCAAACGTGCATAGACACATTAAGAGGTTGTGTTGTGTGGAAAAGCTGTGACACGCAACGCCTTCTTTCACTCACAAACAAGGTTAATATTCAATTTACAGCATCACTTTCTTTTCAGTCTGCCTACAGCTGATGCTACAGTTTTATGTGAAACCACTTCTGCAATATCACCGAGTAATAACCTTAATCCTGCTAATATCTGTCACATATAATTTCAAACGCCTCCGGTTATTTTGACAGGAAATGTGAAAGGATCTTTTTCACCATCTCGTCATGTGTGCGACAGATGGATTTTTTTTTTCCTCCTGTCATGCTCTGATTCGAGACAAAGCAGAGAACACCCAGAGACGTGCCAGAGGTGCAGCGGCCCTTTCTGTTGGAAGAGCAATTCTTCCGTTAAGTCACTTGACATGAGATGTAGAAAAATAAAATTTAAACAATAAATTGATTTTTCTTTAATAAGCATGAGTTCAATTCAATTAAAGTTTGCATTTCAAGCTAAATTGCATATGATTACTATTTTGCATCTGAAATTTCCAATGGTGAACTCCTCTAATCCATACAAATATGGTCATGTGTTTAGCATGAGCTTTATCAGCAACATGTTGCTGTTGTTCCTAATGGTCAAAAAAAAAAAAAAAAAAAGAATAAATTACAGCATACACCTTACTGCCCTTTAGTTTTTTCCATTTGTCTAATGATCTATTCGGTAACAAGGATACAATGCAATATCAATTGTTCCATGGATTGAATATGTGATTTAGAAACAGGACAGTGTCATTTCTTCTCATTTTTACGTTAACCCTGAAGTCCTAAAGACCCAATTTCTACAGAAACTCAATTTTAACTATTTTAACGAGCTGCTTGCCTTTGGTTGTGTGATGTGGTCATGGCCTCTGGGAATAATAAAATGCATTACTAAAGGCAATGATCTCCTATTATAGAAGTAAATCCTCACACTGCCCATGAGCGAGAGACTAAGCTGTGGGAATCCAAGCCTTTTCTATCATAGAACTGAATGACTTAATACAACAGCATTGCCCATTTATGGCCCATAAGTCCACTATTTTCTTGGAGTAATGACACTAGCGTGAAATTGATTTCACCTCTGTGATTGGTGCAAATGTGAAATATCTTATATCTAATAGCAAAGCAGTTTGAACTGATTGCATTTGCAGTTTTTTGTTACATTTAGAAATACTGACATCAAAGTAATGTTTAATATGATCCTTGAAAAATATCAAAAGTAAAGGCTATTTGAGGACATGATAATAATCTATGTATTTTCAAAGGCAAATAAGAGAAACTACACTCATTGACATATCTCAGATATCAAGTTTACATCTAAAAAAATCACCTTTTTAAAAGACTATTCCTGGAATCCATTTTTATTGCCGAAGCACTCTTGAATTATTAAATCTTAAAAATGTACATTTCTATTGATATAAAGATTCAATTATATATTGTGTTTCACTGTGTCTTCTTTGAATTGATCCGTCTCCTCCAACAGGCATCGTCAGCAAATTGTACAAGTTTTTCACAGGATTTCATGATACTCCTTGTCAACACATTGCCAGGAAAAAGCGTGAATTAAAAAAAAAAAACCACCATATATAAAAGCCATACTGCGCTATAGAGTTTAAATTTAAGTATGGCATGTTTTCAACTAATTAAAGGTTTTCGCGCATCCATGACTTTTAAATCAAACATTTGTCACCATGTAACTGAAAGATGCCTACAGTGAGCCTTGTAGGCCATCTGCCATGGCTGCACCTGAGAACCACATCTGACAGGCAATTAATAAGCGTGCATCTAGCTGTGGTGAGCAACCTCTGCGGCATATGTCACTTTGATGACACTAGTTTCTCTGGCATCGTCTTTAACTGGACTGAACAGAAACAATTTACCTAGCATTAGTTTATTGTTGCCTTCCCACATCCAAGTGAATCTGTTTACTCCCCCAGGCTTTAATTAAAAGTTGGAAGAGCAGGGGGGGCCAAACATGCTTTTTGATTATATTTATATTATGTTAGTAATTATTCTATAAAAGCAGACTGTTTTACTAAGAAGCAAAAAATATGTTTGAAAAAGTCTGTTGTCTGTCATGTCAACTACATCAAACGTGTGTAAAATACAGATTCTACTTTTTCTGATTTATTTATGTCAGCACAACATCTTCTGGTGGTAAAATCAAATAATTTCAGAAGAAAAGAGAATATAATCATCTCACAGCCTCTGTTTTGAACTTGGGTTGTATTTATTAATACCCTGAAGAGGGTGATAAAATGCATCACCCTTGGGATGTGCAGTGATTCTTGAACTTGACCTCTCTGCTGAATGTCCTTGATCGTGGTTGAGGTAACAACATGAGGATATTTGGACAGCTTATTCAGCTTGTTGCTGACAGATGCTCCAGATGCTGAGTTGTACCACTGAAGAGTCACATTTGAGTGTGCATCTATTGGACGTCTCGGTCAAGGTTGTAGTAGCCCCTACAGTCTGCATCTGACTGGGCTGTGTCCACACCACGCCAACCGAAAGCCAGCACAGTAGCGCATAAGTTCGGGATATCAAGATCTACTGATTAAACCGATGCAGTGTGGCAGCCATGTTAGATTTATCCATGTGCCAGGTATAAATGTCAGCACTTGGTTATGGACTGTGGTTGGAAGAAGTCCATCAACTTGAGATCTGCAGAAGAACTTTGGTCATTGGCTTGAGAGTGATTGCGCTGAAGAGATCCCGAGGCAGTTCGGCACTCCAGCCGGATTTATGTGCCCACCGCTATGAGACATAAGCCATTTGTAATGGAGAGATGTTGTGCTGAGCGGCTGCTAGATTTTTGAAAAGTGAAGGTTGTCATAGTTTATGGATCTTGCTGCTCTACCGCGTGACAAAGATGTGTAAAGATTTTGGCCAGTGGTGGGTCAGTTTTACAGAGTCTAGGCAATATAGGCAACTCAAGAACTATGGGGTGTCCTCTAGCTATCCGAAGCTAGTAATCCTCTTAAATAATTTCACTTGGCTTGTGTGTAGGATAAAAACAACCCTGCTTCTCACTCTCTGTGCACACAGAAGCATTATTCAAGGAGTTAGTGGGAGTAGGTGAGATGCAAGGCTACTATCCATATTTGAGTTGATGTGGTTGCAGAGATCTGAGGTTTCTGCAGCAAAACACTATGAAATATAAAGCAATGTAGCTTATATAGTTTGCCAATGCTTTGATGAAGTATACATTTGCTGAATGTTAGTGCATTTATATTGGTGCTTCTACTTTAGCCAATTAAAAAACAAAGGAGAAGAAGTTTGCTGAGCCGCGTGGCATAGCTGCATCACATGGTAGCAGGACGGTGGCTGCAAAGTTAGAAGGCCCAGAGGTGAAGTTAATTGGAGGACTGGTGAAATCTAGGGCTCTGAAGGGAGCACACTATATACAGTATGCCATCGATAGCTGGGAAAGTCACTAGTTCTCAGCAATGTACTGAGACAGGCCGAAGGCAGGGGCACACAGTGCATTTGTAGGTGGGAATCGAAGTGAGCAGATGCTTGGTTAAGGCAAATTTAGTTTTATATGTCAGCGCGACATTTTGATACCATAAACCCCTCATCAAAACCCGTCATCTAGAAACCGCATCGTCTCTACCTCACACTCCACGTTACATGCCTAAATGAGTCCAACTGACAATAAGCATTAAAGCAGATTGTGTGTGAATAATAATGACTGTAGAAGCCATATACTTTCATACCACCGGTGGCAAGCCGGGCTGTTGAATGAGCTGTCTCGCAGAGTGATTGAGCTGTTCCATTTCACACAGTACTTATGAAAGTACAGTCACTCTTTAATTTACAAAGGCAAACAAATGCACAGCCACCAGATTGTGCACATCTGTCTTTGAATTACATTTATGTCAATCTGTGTCCATACACACTAGAAGGAATACATTTACTATAGTAACTGGGCTTAACTGCAATCATGAGCTTAATTGGTTTTAAGCAGCTGTGAACCTAAATAACTTAAATTAAACAGAGGCTTAATTTAATTTGTGATTCCGAGTGTTGCCAGTGTAAAAAAAAGAAAAGAAAAGTTATAGGTATATTGGATATATCTCCACCACATGTTGATTTGTCCACACACCACATCGCTAAAGCAGCACCAGCCGACAAAGGGTTGTTATTGATGCAGTAAAACCCTCCTTCATTACAGTTAGTGCAGGGCCACTCAGCTAATTCTATAAGCTCTTGTCCAACAAATCCATAATGTGAATGGAGCAGAAGTCCTTGTTTATGCTAAAACACACGGAGATGCACAATGACATGTTGCGAGGAAAGAAAAGACAAATGACTCTTAATCACCATCACTCAAAAGCATAATTGATGAGTTAAGGGGCCACAATGTCCAGTACCAGTGCCAGTATAACTGTCATGATGGTGGTTCTGGTTGTGTGAGTGACTTATTATCAAAGCACAAACCCCATGCTTTCATGAGCTGTGCAGCGATGCTGCAAGTTTCTGTTAACTGCCACAATTATGTGTTGAATGCAATGTTGCAAGACAGGCAGCTCAAATATTCTATTTCTATTTTCACAGCCGACTAATTATCACCCCATAGTGGTTCATTTCTCTTGCAAAGTGAAGTGGTTTTGATTATGTCTGGACGCACCCAGCCATGCTGTTGTCCTGATGCATTTTCCAAAGGGTGGCCTGCCATATGCTTTTAACTCAAATAACGGTCTCTCTAGTGATTGTCTGCCGGCAGTAATTGTTAATTATTGATCAGTAATTGAGATCTCCTCGTAAAATGCCCTCCTTTGCGTATGAATTAACTTTAGCAAAACTATTTAACGTAGGACCTCAAGTTCTTATAGCAAGTTCTTATAGCAGCTAAATTGGCAAGAGGTAGAATGAAACACTCCTCATGCACCATCACCAAATGTGACAGGAAAGGAAAACATGCCTTTGAAAAAACTAATATACATATTGGCTGATACAGCCAAGCTTGACCTGATTTACATGTCTGCAGATAAGTGGCACGTGATTGCCTCATAATAATGCTTCAGGAAGGAGGATTCCTAATGCAGCTTAGGCTGCACAGGTGCTCATTTTGTATTCACAGTATACAGGGACTGAAAGAGATTCTAAACGTCTAAGCATTTATTGTTGCTCGTTAGATCATTTTAGATTAAGTGCACAGATAGCGGATGGAGAATGAACGTCATGAAATGCCATTTAGAAGTAGACGTTTAAGATGAAGTTGTCATTTAATTCCGTCTAACACACTTGTTTTAGACTGTATCTCGTCCTTTTAATCTATGCTATTATCTGAGTTGGAAATGTGTGAATGTTTGACTTTGCCACTGTTTTTAGCCATTGTGAGTGTCCAAGATCTTATATCATTCATTTCCACAAATTCCTTATGCTTGACTGATCCAACAATGTTTTCTTTATCAGATCTTAACCAACATCATAATGGACCTCATTCAAAGGGTCCAAAGATGGGGCACTACAGGGAGGACCACTCATCTTCCAATACACATCTAGTATTTTGTTTTACTGGAATAAGGATATTGGCTAATTTACTAGTTAAACAATCACTACAGAGTATTTGTGTATATTTGTGTTTGATTTGACTTGCATGATGATGTTGCACTGCAACGCTGCAAAGGTAATCCAGGCTCGGCTTTGCGTCAGGGGCCCCTGTGTGCTTGCCTCAACATGACTGTCACATTTAAATAATTGAGTAGGCTGAGTTATTTTGATGCAGTGCTAATGTCAGCCTCAATATAGCATTTGAAAATAAATGCGCAGGTCCCTGCACTAAGTCTGTCTGAGGTACTTTTAAGATGACCCAACCAAAACATCGTGGTTAATATGATCACCATGCTCAGTTGCACAATCATAAAAATGCTGGCCTAATTACAGGGCATAATTATAGTGTTAATCACTTGTCTAATATTTGTTGTAATATATCTGTGTGTTTGTCTTTGTGTAGTCAAGCACAAGTCTGTGGCTGCCGTACATACTGGGTCAGTCCCTCCAGTACAAAGTCGTGCTTTCCCTGTCACTAGCTAGGGGGGGTCCCTACGAGACAGCAAGTTAACCACAGCGTTTCACAGACTTTGACGCTTTCCTTGCTCAACCATTAAAAGCAGGGCAGCCTGGTGACATTAGCTCACAGTGGAATGCAAGGACCCAGAGGGAAATGTACAAGATTAAGAGAAATGCACTGGACTGACTTTCCTTTTGGATCCTGAAATGTGCTACACCTTCAAATCAACAAAAGACGGGTAATATGATGTCTTACATTTTTGTTCCTCCTCCTCAATAACATATTTTTTCCCTTTCATTTCAGGGCATTGATGCCTAACACAGTCAGAGCTATGATGGCAGATATTACATCTTTCATCTGTCCCACTCAGCAAGATCTTAGAACTCATTCTGTCTTGACACAGACAGAGTTTGACTGCTGCCAGAATCTCGGTAAGGAACATGTTACATGTTAGGATTTTTGTTGTCTGTGGGAGCATTTCCACTCTCAGCCCAGCCAAGGTTGAAGTGGACAGCCAAAATACTGTCCAGTGGGAGGAAGGTTTGTCTAAAGCACAGATTTCGAGTTGCCCTTTGCAAAAGTGAAGGGGCTTGATACTACAGTACCTTAGTGAAGAATGGAGTCGTGGTATCAGGTTCAGTGCTGAGCAGCACAGAGTTATCGTTGTTTTCCAGGAGAGTAAATGGCAACAGTTTGTCTAGACAGAGACAAAGAACAAGGGGCTTTGAAGCATCACCAGCAAACTATAGCTCACTGTCTTCATAGTGCAATATCACCCGGGGTAGAAATAAGAGCAAAGATAGTAAGTGGAGTGTGGTTGGATGACTTGGTGCTGAAACAGATGAGACATTGCCACTGCAGATCAACTGTGGCAGTCAAGACAATAATGGAAGAAAGAAAGTCATGTAACGATGTGACTAAGTCACCATCCGAGTTATGTGGTCTTAGTTCACTGAAGAGAAGTGGAATAAAGCGGAAACGGCTCTTAAAAGCCTTCATATCTTTAAATACAGTATACGATGATTTCAACTTGATATCACAACGCTTCAATTACATAAATTATTTAATCTGACAACAAAAAACTAATTATGTAATTGAATTCTGGGATTCCCTTGCACAGTGCAACTCGGCACAAATTCTGCAGCATGTAAACATTTTGTGGCAAGTCATATGAGTAATTGCATCTCATTAAGCCATTGTTAACAATGCTTGGTCGACTGTGACGACTGAATGTGCACATAGATGATAAAATAACTGGGTTGGAAAACACTTTTCCTGTCTGCGCTCATATAGGGGTGGATGGGTTCTCCAAAAATGCATCAAGAGTCCGTTAATGAGTCAAGTGGACAGAAGGAAACTCTGTAATGAGAATCAACCTCCTATATGTGACAGCAACCCAGACTGTAAGCGTTTAAGTTCTGTAGATCTGTGCAGTCCTCCAGCAAAAATCAGTTTCACTTGCCATTTCATGACAATATCTTTAGGATGTCAATACAACTATCATCATGTTGCTTACCGAGTTGGCTAAGAATATTCTGACTGCAGCACAGTGGCCTAGAGAAGAAATTCTTTAGGGATCCTTTAAGGATTTTAAGATGACCCCAAAATATCAGTCCAATTACAATCAATCCTTCTGGATGCTTTTGTGTGGAACTCTTGTTATGCCAAGGGCCTCCAAGGCATGGCAAAGAATAAATGCCAATATATATAACGAATTACACTCCATCCCCTCATATTTTAAACAACTCCAGTTGTGCTTGTTCATTTACATAAACAGAACAAAGCTGCAGCTTTAGCAGACGTACCTACACTTAATGAGGAATGTCTGCAAGTCTGGAAACATTCAGTTATGTAGATATTTTAACTGCTCATAGGGCACTTTAAATGTCTGGGATGTTTATGTCTCATGTGAGGAATAATTAAAATTCACCACCATCCCTACATGTTTACACAACCTCAGTCCTGAGACAGTCGTGCAGTTACAGTCTGCCTCACTAAGCTGTAACTATTGTAGGGTTGCTCTAGAGGCTACATGGCTCCGGTCAGGCCGACGTGAGGCTGATGTTCAAGCTTAGGGACCTGGGCTTTTGAATGATTTTGTTACTGTTCTCCATCACTTTCAGTCTGAGCCTCAGGAGAAATGATCTCTAAGGACAAGAGAACTTTAGTCCAATATAATTGTTTGTGACAGGCGAGTTCACATTGGTGTTTGCCCCCCAAGCTCAGTTGTCAGCGTAAAGATTTATTTAATTTTTTTTTTGTTGGAATGAGCATGTTTGCAAAAACACTGAACAACATAGAAGGATTTGTACGGCTTCTTTAGCGTGGCGCAGTGCCAACCGATATCTCAGCTGCTTTCATCATTTTACCCCAGGCAAGGCCAGCGTGAGGTTAGCTCTCTAATCTAAAGAAAGCTAATGATAGCATCACAGGGGTGAGTACTCCCCACCACCTTTTTTCCTTCCTCTCAGTCTCTGTCTTTATTAAGGTTCATTTTCTAATTCATCTACTGCTGTATTTAACAGCAACAAATATCCAGAAATGAGGAGTGTATGCTGAGAACATATCAGAAGCACACATGCTTTGGAATGGGGCATTTTGAAAATTGTCAAATGAATACATGGAAGAAGAAAAGTATGCAAATCTGCTTTGGCCTATAATTCAGCATCGATCACAAGAGGTACTAAAGAGCTGTGGAGTCACAGAGCCGCACCTCTTGAAACAGGTATGAGCAAGAGAATGTTCAAAATAATTCCAGCCTCCCAGAATAATACAGTGACTCATAAATATCATCTTACTTCTGTGTGAACCAAAGTGAATATGAAATACAAAGCACCAAGCATAGCTTCACCCACTCAACTTTTATTTATATTGCATACTTGGCAGAATTCCAGCTATATATATTTTGCCCAGTGTAATACCGAGTCAAAGTAAGGCTGAAATTGTGGAATCCCATTTTGCTCAGCCTCAAGATGTTTCACAAGTGTTTCGATATCATGCCTTTAGTGTCGTTTTTTTGTCTGTGGTTATACAACTAAGTGGTTGAACTGCCAGTAGGTTAGTGGCCTAAATGCTAAACCAAAATTAGTTTGTTGAAATTCTATAAAATTCCACAATAGTCCAACCAACAGGTGAAAAAAAAAGGCGCTCTAAGGAGAATTTACAATAATTATATAAAGTTTAGATCAGCTGCTATAAGGAAAAGAGTGATTTGTGACAAGTCAACTGATTAGAGAACATCAATTAAACGGATTAACGTTGATTTTATTTGCCGGCCTCTTTATTTGCAGTGGTATGATGCTTTTACACACCCTGTGCACACAGGAGAATTCTATCCACAAATGAAATGCTGTACACCTAAGAAACACCGCACTATATCCACTCCAAACATAAAGTTTTATATCCGAGTGGTGTGTGTGAATAAGATGAGGCAAGTTGGAGACACCACGGTATATTCCCAAGCCATTTTAAAATTTAAAGTAACACTTAGCCTCCGTTATTTTCATGTTGGCCCAATAACATCTCAAAACGCAGTAATCAAGCAGCCTCGCACCTCATGACAATCATCAACCTTTAAGAACTCCTTGAAATCACTCTGTTTTCTAAGAGATGGTTAGAGGTTATAAATCCGCCGAGCATCTGAAACTGGCCTTGCCTTGGAACTACCTCCTTTTTTCCTTGATATTTTGTTTAATGGGCGCAAAATGTCAATAATGCAAAAAAAAAAAAAAAAAAAAAGCCTTCAAACAGACTATTTCAAATAACTACAGCCATACTGTTTGTACACAGTGTGTTTCAGAATGACATTTGAGATTTAACTTCCCCTAAAGTACTTATTTCTCCACAGTAAGTTATGTCTGCTAGCACCTATTTACATGTAACCAATTTCCTGACAGGAACAATAGTGTGTACACTGACAGTGCATACAGAAAATTCAGGCTGTGACTGCTATTGATGAAAGAAGCCAAGAACTAGCAAATTTGTTGCTGACTAATATTTACAGTTGTACCAAACATAAGGAGAAAGGACAATTACCATTCTTTTTTTTTTATGATTTTACATTTATCAGACTTACAGAGTAATTTGGTACAGACATACACAATGCCAATGGCAGCCATGCAAGGTGCTCATCTGGGGTTCAGTATCTTGCCCAAGGACACTTTGACACGAAGCTAGGATGCACCGAGAATCAAACCACTGACCATCGTTTTGCGCTGCCCCATAATTCAACAAAGAAAGCAGTGAGACCTTTTTTGCTAAACAACAAGTAATGAGACAGAATGGCGTGCTATCAGCACACCATGCTAGGCTACACAAGCTACCAAACATTTGAAATTCTCAAGACAATCTTCATTAGTTATTTCATTCCAGAAATCATGCATTTTATAATGACAGTCCATCGAAAAACAAATGAGCTCTAATACCTGTGGTTATCAAGCAACTAGGCCACACAAGAAGCCACTCAGCATGCTAGCTTTAAACTAGTAGTATGCTACATGTAGCTCCTAGCTTTTTTTTTAAGCTACCCTTAAAAAACAAGCGTCTTTTGGCAACCTCATGTTAGCAAGCAGCTAGGCCGACCCTCAAGCTAACGTTAGCCAACATGCCATGGTAGCCAGCATTTTTTTCGTCTGCTAAACAAGTCTGCCCTCCTGACATGACACAGCATATAAATACACGGCTTTTTGAATTCACTCTGCCACTTACCTCCCTTTTTTCCATCTCTCACACACACTGTTCTTCTGAAGGACAGGAACTGGCTGCCATGTTTAATGCAGCCGGCTTTAGGCTCCGCCCTTTAATAGCTAGGTCAGTAAACAGGAAGTAAACTCACTTTCTAAAAAAAAAAACCCTACAGCCAACTTACGGGCTTGTAATATATAAAATAGTCACATAAACTAACCATGCATAATTTTTTTTCTCCTGTACACATCAGCAAAACTGCAACCGTAGCATTGGAAAGTGCAATGCCAAGTCTGCTAAGAGACCGACTGGAGGCACACACCTCTTGGCTGTTGCACAGAAGATGATGAATGGAGCGTGTGTCAGGACATTCAGCCCAATGATCGTGAATAGAGTCATGGATTATCTCCATGATCTTGTTTATGATACGGCAAGCGCTGCCTGCTGTTCGGTTGCTTATTTCCCTACTGGAGCCGCTTCTCGTTGGACAGATGCTCCGGAGCTGAAGGGCTGCCCCAAAACAGCACAGAACTGAGTTCGATGCAACATTAAGGGGAAGCCCAACTGTTTGCCCTGCTGCACTGAGCCCACACCAGTCATCATCAAATCTTTCTCTGGACCGAATAACATCATATTCTAATCTGCTCTGCAATCTGACGAGTTGAAATGTCCTAATGTCTTAGCCGGACATTTGAAGTGTTCAAACTGTGAATCGGCGGTGCTGTTTTATGAGTTGTGTTGTAGTTGTGGCTGTGAGCAGCGACTTTGAGGATGCAGTTGCCAGGCAGCCAGTAGAAACTGTGGAACATTTAGTTTAACTATAACGTGTTTACATTCTTGCTTGTGTAATTGCATGGTGAATGAAAACGAGCAGCATCGCAGCAACTCATTAGGCCGATTAGTACTTACACACGGTGAGAGAATAGCAAAAGCACATGCCAAATATATATGTTAGTAAACAAAATGTCAAATGTCAGTCATTAGTAAATCACTTGTGAGATGGCTGCATTGTTTTAAAACATGAATAGACACAACAGGTCATTACTACTCTATGTTCACGTGTTTGTATTCCCTTTGGAAAATGAGGAAGTAGTGCATTTTAACTGCAAATCCATCCGCAGCCCAAGGACCATGATGGACCCTGATGAAGAGGCCATGGTGGAAAACATTTTTTACTTATGACATTTTACATGAAACATTCTACTTTTACATCAAAATGTTTGAGTGTTGCATAAACAATTGGGCTCAGTACACACACGTGCGACTTCTGCACCGTTCAAACACAATTAAACCACCTAAGGAACCTCTCACACCATGACAGTGAGTCAGCGAGTTGTTATCTTAATTTTATCTTATCTGGAACCTTGGGATTGCATTTTAATTTTGTTGCACTTGTACAATCACAATAAAGGCATTATATTCTTCCCTGTCCTGTCCAGTTCTATTCTATTCTAAACTCTACTATTATCAAGATCCTAAAAATGAAAAAATCAAAGAAATGTCATTTTGTTATTTACAGCCGTGTGTCTCCTGGGAGAGCACAGTGGAGGATTGCTTGGGTTTAAATCCACCTGTCAGCTGCAGCCGTGTGGGCTTTGCACGTTCTCCCCGTGCTCGCGTAGGTTTCCTCCAGGTTTCCTCCCATTGTTTAAAGACATGCATGTTACAGCAGGTTAATTGGTGACTCCAAATTGACCGTTGTCTGTCTGTCTGTGTCTCTTTGTATTGGCCCTGAGATTGACTGGCGACCTGTCCAGACTGGACCCCACCTCTCGGCCAAGGACAGCTGGAATAGGGTCCAACCCCCTTTGACCCTGAACAGGATAAGTGGTTAAGATAATGGATTGATGGATGTTTCCTACTGTGATATGAGCAAAATGGCAGAGAGCTGTTTTTTATGAAGAGACATCCTAAAACCAGTGGCAACACCACACAAACACCTGTTAGGAAAATAGTCTAAATGTGTAAATCCACATAAATTAGCATAATTGTTGCAACATATGCATCATAACACCCCAACTCACCAGTGTGACACACTGCACAGTTTTTGGATGAGCTGCAGACATTTTAATGTGACACACAAGTGCAATTAATAACATCAGTGAAAGCAGCTTTTCATTTCAGTGAGCCGGCATGTTGTGGGACACTCAGAGCGAATGAGACATTGTTAGTGTATTAGTTACACCTGAGCTTTTGTTATGACAAGTGAGGTCACCAAGTCTTTACCGCAAGATTAATGGGAATGTTAACTATGACAATTTGATTTCATTTGTGTAAAACATGTTCCACAGCAATTTAAAAAAAACCCACACCTGCCATGTAATGATAATCTCAAAATGAATGTGTCTGAATACAATACTTGTGGATTATGTCTGTGCAGCATTTTTTCAGTCTTTTCTGATTGTGGTTGAGCTGATGTTATCATTTCAAGCTATAATATGAAATAATAATCATCATGTAGGCGAAGGTGAATAAATACAGAAATGTCTGCCTGGAAAAATTAAAATTCCTCACATTTTCTTCGGGTGCACAGGATCAAGGCGGTAATTGAGCTGCAGTGTAAACCTGTCAAAGTGCCAGCAGCCGATAATGATAACTAACAAACATCGCACAGGCCACTCAGGTGATATATTTACCCTTGGTATGTTATATATAATTATTATTCTAATGATCATATCGACCTCATCGGCCCAGCATCCTACTGAAGGACACTTCAGTAGGATGCTGGCACCGGGGCAAATCTCCCACTGTGAGCTTCTTCTCCTCTCGCCGGCCATCAAGCGGCTCGACTGGGAAGTGCAGCTTGGAGCGCAGCATCCCAATGTCTCCGGTCTCTTCCTTTCCCTCCCTCCATCCCTCCCTCCCTCCCTCTCTCTCTCTCTCTCTCTCTCTCCAGCCGTCGCCGGGAGCACTGTGTGTGTATATGTGTGTGTGTGTGAGTGTGTGTGTGTGTGTGAGTGAGTGTGTGTGCTGGTATAATCTGACAGCACGCTGGGGCTGCGTTTCCTAAGAAAAGCTCAGCTCTCTCAGTTTTCTGCCCGTCTTATTGCCGCTCTTATTGTCTTAGTCGACAGTGATAAAGAGAGCAGGTACCATCTGTCCATTCCGACAATTTATTAATTTTTTTTTGTTTGCTCCTCTTCACAGATGTTATGTCAACACTTTTTTTTTTTTTTTTTTTTTTTTAGGAGGAGGTGGTGGTGGTGATGGTGGGGGGACTCCCGGTTCTAATGGAATTTGTTGTGGCTGTTTTGGTTTCTTCTCTCTTTCAGTTCAACCGGGGCCCTGTTTTTGGAATAAGAAAAGCATTGCTGCTGTTTTCAGACTTTGAGAGAAGAAAGAAAGAAAGGACTCCTCTGGAATTTCCTAAAGGGATTTTAATCGGACAGCTCCGGTAAGTGGACATTCGGACATGCACCAGCTCGGTGCTTTTTTTTGAATTCACGCATCTTTATTTATGCCACCGAGTTTATTTGGAGGAAAAATTCCAATAAGCGTGTGTGCTTTATTTTTCTATTCTTCCATTTTAATTGCAGTTACCGGGGCTTTGCATTCTACCGCCGGGTATATAGTAAGTGTAAAGACTTTTTTTTCCCTGCATCTTCTATCTGTGTGACTTGCAGCTGAAGCAGCTGCTCTTGTTGTTTTCTGTGTGTGGAATTAAGTGTCGGTTTGGTTTCTGCTCCAAGTTCTGTGTCGTGCTGCGATGTAAGTAGGTGCCCGGGGCGCATATTTTTGCATATCTTGGAGCTGCGTTATGGATAATGTAGCGCAGGACGTGCACCGGTCTGCTGCTCGCCTTCACACTCCAGATGGTGGCGAGATATTTGCAGATTATTATTTTTTTTAATTATTATTTTTCCATCCTCGTCCTTTATAAGACACTGTGCTCCAAAGCTCGAGCCGTGTGCGCCCCGATCTCTGCTCTCAGCGGACGGAGGATGCACAAGCACGTACAGGCTGTTGTCATTCGGAGGAAGATGATGTGTGTCAGTGGTCGGGACGTGTTGGGAAAGTTTGGTGAAAGGTTCGATTCCGGAGTGAATGCTGTGGCTCTTGTCGTGCGGTGCATGTGTGCAGGCGTGCGTGCGTGCGTGCGCGCGCGCACAGCGGCTCCTGACTGAGGTGATGTGGATCCGGCTGGTGGTCTGTGACTCACCAGTTCACCCGTTTTGCTGCTGATATCAGGCGGCATTTGATGTCAGATTTGAAAGGTGATTGACAGTGGATCATGCGCAGTCCTGTGTCATGGCGGGGCCATGCTCCACTCCCCCCACCACCACCACCCCCATATGCTATATTTGGAAGTTACCAAATTCCATGATTTTATTCAGCCCCATGTCTCTTTGTTAAAGAGTATTCCTCAGACTACTACTGACAAGTGATTTATATATAACCAATTAGCCGTGATTTGCAGTCATACTTTGCTGCCCTGGAAAAAAAAAAAAAAAAAGTGGAGAGCCTCTAAAAGGCGAGATAATGAACTGAAAAGTTTGTGTGCCTCGGTATTTTGTAGCAAGCCGAGGAGAAGCAATGGCAAATGAGGGTAAGGACAGCTCACACACAGCCGGGGAGATGTGTCTTCCCTGGCTAGTGTAGAGTGACAGAGGGCTAAGTGAGCATGACCATCGAGGGGAGGTAATAGCATTACGGTCTGCCAGTCATGAGGCAGAGCAAGAGATAGGCTACTGTTGCATTTCAAAAAAAAAAAGAAAAAAAAAGTGCTAAATGGGAAGCGCACAGGACAGGAAACGGTGGCATTATGGCACTTAGAGTTTAACAGCCAAGAACAACCTGACTTGGCTCAATAACCCACTCCAGCTTGCTTTCGGTTAAGTAATTGTCTTGTTTGCGATGCAAGGATGGGGCTATCCGTTCCTGGCTGTGATTAAGGCTGGATTCGGCGGCATTTCACTTATGTCACGCTGGGGTTACAGAGATTTGCTGAGCCAAAGCTTATTAGGCATGAATTCCGCTCTATCCGTCTATCTGCTTTAATCAATGTGGAAAATAAGAGCAGAAAAAAAGTCACAACAGAAGACGAATACCCATCCTCATCCTTTCGAATCACTATTGCTTGCACAACAGTTTAGAAAAGCAACAAACTGTTGAAACACGCCACTCCTCGACGCCACTTATCACTGATGTGTAAACACATTTTTGTGCAAAAAAAAAAGTGGATTTAAATCATTTGCTGTCAGCTTTGCAAGGCTTTCAAGGATTAGTCCCAGGTAAGAATGTCCCCGGCCATCCTTTACCCAGCAGCGCTCCCGTTTTATAAACTGCCAACATTCTGCAATTTTCCTCCGTCTTCCCTTTGAGTGATGCTCCCAAAACTACTCGCCAGGTCTCCATCAATCACTGCTGGATGGGATTTGAGCTACAGCTAGAAGTAGTAAGCGGGGAAGACAGCTCTGCTTGCTCACGGTTGCACAAGCTCCTTCACACTGACCTCAAGAGCCCCCCAGCCTGCAATGACTGTTAGAGAAGGGCATTTCTGCAAATCCTTTTCTCTCATTAATTACGGCTCAGCATAGGTTGCGCTACCGCGACCGTGTTGACAACACACCCACTTTTCTTCCGCCGGCTGCACCTCCCTAGAGAGAGAAACTGGAGTAAGCGGTAATTATGGTTCATAAACTTCATCCAGGTGACATAATCAGGGCATGGCTGAGATGGCAAGGTGCTATCATAGCAGCAGCTAATAAATTTATGGCTGCGTGTTTTTTCTCCCCCTCGCATTGCATATTTGTTACTTATATGGACAGAGGTTTGTCAGACTACAGGAAAACAACGATGTCGAGTATTGAAATAGAGGAATACTCGGAAAAGTGCGCCCATGGAGGAGTAGTACTTATACTACTCCTGTGTTTTTCCCTGCTGGAACACCTTGATTGTGGTCCAAGGCTCGGCAAGTCGAGTAGCCGACTCCCAGGGGCCGTTTTATAATGAGGATGTGCTGTCAGATAATTAGATACACCTGGCGCAGGCGTTTTCAGGAAATTTTGATTCATCCCAAAATAAAACGTCTGTGCCTGCCAACATGAAAGAAGAAAAAATATCCCGCTGTCACATTGCCTCTCCTCTCATGGTGGCAATGTTTTATTTATTTATCCACATCCTAATGCTCTTGGATGAGGCGGGCTTCATTTTGTGCTAGCTGATGCATTAGCTGCCAAAGTTTCCCATCTCTCGCAGAGTGAGCTGCTCACTCATAAGGGTGCCAGTGTCCCTCTGTCGACATCTCTGAGACTGGATGTTCTGATGCTGCTAAATTTACCGACTCTCTTGGCTGCGCGGCGCAAGATCTCATCTCGTTCTGGTTCTGAAACAGCGGTATGAAGATACAGATCACTCCTCCGAAAGCTGCGTAGACATGTTTGCCACATAGGCATAAATATGTATAGCCACTTGTCTGTAAAGAACAGTAACGCATATCGAGAGGGAATATTCGGCTTAGGTGTGTGGAAAATGTCATTTTGAATAATGCACATGTAACTACATCAGCCATTTTATACTCACACTTGTACCCAACAAGAACAACAACACATGTGCACCCTGACACATTTGCACACAGGCCCTTGAGCACAAACACAATCTTGAATGTGTTTTTTTTTTTGTAATCTCTTGATTGGAAATTGCTGCGTAAGATGAAACTCTTTCACCTGTGCTGTTTGTTTATCAGGCACTTGGCTCCAATCATAAATCAGACACTCATTAAGATGTTAAACAAAAACTTCTGCCCTCTCCAGGAAACATCAATGCTATTAAGCCTGATGCATGTGATAGTGAGGTAGACTAATGTAGGTAGTTCATATTATACAATTAAAGAGGTTTTCCTTTTTTTTATGAAAAAAGTTCAGCTTAAGTGTTTATGCGGCCAGTATTTGCCGGAATGACATAGATGTGGTATTAATTGATGACAGTGTGTGATCTTTATAAATGTGCTTGAACTGTGGGCGTCTGAAGTGGCACTTTAAGGTTAGACACAAACGTTTGCTGAATTGCCATAAGTGGCGGTGAAAGTATAACAATAAATGCTAAGATAACGCCTCATTGTGTCACTTGACAATAACCACCCACATTCTGAAGGTAGACTAATCTTATGATTTAAAAATAATGTAATTTAGTCTGTTTTGAGGGTATGACAAGTTATATTCCACTAAAAAAAAGATATTTATAGGAAATTATGTCATAATTCAAAGAAGGGTGTTTCTTCAATGACGTCACTTCCTGCCGCCATCTTTGTTTTGTGGAGAAAAACTGTCATACCCAACAAAAGCGCACAAATTATATTTTCCCTCAAAATTATATAATGCATGAGAGGCACAAGCTGGGACTAGGTAAAACATTTCCAGACATTAGCACACTGTGGAGTTACACCACACACGAAAAAAGCATTATGAAAAACCTATTTTTGGTAATGATCGGGATGAATATGAAAGTCACAGGAAAAAAGAAATACTGTGTGCTCTTCCTAGCACACATCTAAGTACGGCTGGACTTTGTAGTTGTGTTACAGCACAGTCTACTGTATGTGTGACAGCTAATACGATGTTAGTTTGATCATATCATTAGAACTGGAGTGTTTCGTCTCCTCGTGTGTCAACTTGATTTCCTGTGTTTTGTTACATCGCTGGCAATGCACAAAGAAAAAAACTCAGCTGTGAGCAAGTGTGACAACATTCAATGACTGACAATTGAGCTGTTTAAACTGGCACGAGCTTCTAACGCTGCAGATAATTCAAAGCAGTCCTACTGGCATAATGCAATATTTATCGACCTTATAGAAATGAAACCCTGTAATATTTAAATCTGCTGCTCTGACATTTGAATGAATTATAGGATGTTGGGTCTATTGTGCAGCAGCCTTGCAGACTGTAGTGTGCATTTGCATGGGTGATACTAGTTGAAGCCAGGGAGATATTGATTGTTTTAGTGCTCCAGAGTTTATTTGTGCGTGGCTGTTTTAACCTTTAACCCGGTATAAAGTGACTGAACGAAAGGCTGCGTAGTACTCTGTTATTTCCCATAAGCTAACTTCTCGCTCGTGGCAGCAGGAGTTGTAACCCAAGCTCAACCATGCATGAGTTGAAATTCATCTCGGCGCTGAAAGCTGCGGTGGATGTTTCCCCTACTCCGCTCCACTGTATTGTTATCGCCTAAGGAAAACCTGCATCTGTATTGTGCAGTTGAACTTTGTAAAAAAAAAAAGACATGCTACTTTCACTGTGCACTGATCTGACAAGAACTCACAAACTGATGGATACTGACAAAACAGACCAAGACAAGAGAAGAACGTAATGGATGTGCTGCCTTGAGTCCGAATCCCTGGCTGAACTAATAACTATGTGCACCACCGTGGACGCCGTATCACGAACATCCACTACAAGCACAACTTAAAACCTGCTGTTAAGCTGTGTGAGGGAAAATTCGACAATCATCTACATCCCTTTGCAAGTTAGCGTGGCTGAGCCCTTCTTTTGGTGCCATAGGTGTTAGCTTAGATAATGACTTGGCGCGGTTTCTAAAGAGCAAATGCCAATGTGATCTTACATCCTGACCTTTTCATGAGCCACATGTACGGCTCTGCACTCTGGATATTTTATCTTCGCATATGCCATTGCTGCGGCATTCCTCCTATATCTGGCGCCCTGAAAGATTTCAGAGGGCAGTGGCATGTTGACTATTGGCATTACGGTCTACTGGGATATGGAGGCGAAGAAGAAAACAGAAAGGAATAATGCAGGCAAGCTGGAGCCAGGGTACTCTGCACAGTTCGATGCTGCCTCTAACCGACATGAACAAGAGAAATCAATTAGACCTACTCGGTTGCTATCCGAGGGACTTCCACCATGGGAAATGGTAGAGCGAATCAAAGCGTTTGGAAGAGAAAAAAAAGAAAAAAAAAAAGCAAGTAGCGGCGGAAGAGGAAAGTGAACTCGAGTGGCAGTTTGTTGTAGTCTTTGTCAGATCAGCCGCCTCTGACCTCGAGATTACATTCATTCTCTGTTTTCATCCACGGTGTGCTTAAAATTCCAGACACTCTCCCATCTCCTCTTTAGCACTGATGCAAAGCTTCCCCTCGTACCGTTCGCTCAGGTCAGTAATGAGAAAAAAGGAAAGGCTGGCAAAAACACTGCTCACCAGAATATTTTGATGAAGCCTTAGCTCAGGTTTATCGGCAGATGCTGCGCTCTCATTTGTCCCAGCACCTTTACATTTACACTATTATATGTTTATATTCATACCTTGGAGCCAGCAGTCACTTGGAGGTCACTGTGAACAACATTTCATTTCCCCGCCATGATGGGCATGGCACTTCTGTTATGCTGAAAAACAAGAAGCTGGAAGCTTTGGAATTTGAATTTAAACAGGGTTTAGTTTAAGAAAACTTCATCCAGTTTGATAGAAAAACTCTCAAAGGTCCCTCCAGATTATAAAGACAAGATTCTTCACATGAAATATGAAATAGTCCAACTGTTGTCGTTAGATTAGTGAAGCTAGAATCCACATCATATAACTTATTAATAGTGTTTTAGAGCCAGCAAAAGTACAGTCTCCCTGTAATGTAAAAATATATGCAGCGCCACAGCAAATGTGGAAATCCTCTGATTCCAACTCCCAGACTTGATTAAATAGGCATTTAAATCCATACGTGGATTTTGTGAAGATCATGAGAGAATTATTTTGCATAGCGGCTGGAGATGATTGAAAGAGATAAGGCAATTGATGCTTTATGCATATTTCATCGAACGGATCTGAGCTCCGTACTGTAAATAGGGAGGTGGAAGTGCTCGGCATAGATTTCGCTGGATCTGGAGGCCTGTTCGTGTTTGATCAGACTGAAAGAAGACACTTTCTTATCAAGGCCTACCATCGACTTTTTAATCAGACCTTGGGCAGCCTCTGTGCCTTTAACGTTGGTGAGAGAGGGTGTAATCTCTAAGACAAAGTGGACACCTGTGGAAGTGTGTTAGAGGCCAGCGTACTGTACGTTTTTAAATCCTTTTTCGCTCGTTTTGCTTGATGAAGATCTGGGAGTTGGTGAAGTTATTCTACAAAGTGAACACTCAATTAGACAAAGAAATCCCCTGGTGTCCTTTAAATAGACACGATGGTGTAAAAATCTGCAGTATAACACGCGTGCGCATATAAAGGAACCTGACATGACAGCAACAAGGCCACAAAGAAAACAAACCAATGATTATGTGCTTATAGAATATTGGAAATTTCAGCAGCACAGGCTTTGAAAGTTGTGTTTTATCTGTAATCCTGTGTGTACAGTTAGCTCAGTCCCCTGACAGAGCACACGTGTAAACACACAACCCCCCCCCTTCCTACCCCCACACCCACCTCCCGCTCAGCCCTGCTGTAGGTTTGGCTGTGGGTGCTCGTCAGATCCCTCGGCATCATGAGAGAATAACAATGAGGGTTTTGGGAAGGATCAGTTTCTCAGCACAGAGCCATACTGGGTAGGGTTTATGTAAGACCCTGGCTTCTTGAGCTTTCCGCGAGTTCAAGAAGACAAACAAATGGTAGCAAGGCGTACCAGCATGCCAAAGGGTGGGATTGCATCTCTTCATGCCACCCCACATTGCGTCACTCGGCTTTTACAGACAAACACACAGCGTCTCTTTTCGTACCCGAGACCGGCTATGTGTCGTGGCTTGTGATAGCAGGTCCCTTGCGTATCAGTGCCACTTGATGTGTGTTTTCACACCATTTATTGGCTCTGCAGCGCCATCGCCCGCCTGGAAGCCGCCCCCTTCCCTCGTCCTCCCCTTCCTCTCTTTGTTTTTCCCTTCACAAGTTCCAATGAAAGAAGGCTGGATCTGTCAAAATCCATCCTTTCTTCTGTCGAGCTTGTCAAGTTTTTTTTTTTTTTTGTAAGGTGGGATGCCATGGAAATTCACTCAGCCCTGACACCCCAGTGGTTCTTAAAATGTCAAAACAGGTAGGGCTGAAGTGTTGTCTTAAAGGATGATACAATTTATGTGTGTAAAAAAAAAAAGAGCACCATCATACTCCAGCAATCATGTCGACAGGCAGTGTTGAGGGGCTGCAGCGCTTCTCGATTTTAACCCGAACCACTCAAAAGTGCCAATCCAACTCAGGCCCGGGCTCATTGTGACATAATTGCAACGGGCTAGAGATAAGATGAAACCCACAATCCCTGGGTGCCAGGTGTATATTTAGAAGTAAAAGTGTCAGGCACGCCGCGTGTGCGCTGTCGAAATTTCACACCAGAAGGCTTTCGAGTCTGCTGTTTTAATCAGCTACATCTGGACTTAATTGGTTGGCAGAAAAAAAAAAGAAACAAGAGTAGAAGATAAATAAATAACTACAATTTTCTGGATCTCGTGCACATTTTGGAAAACATCCCAGATGGTGGAGAATACACGGAAAAATAACTAAAGGGCAGTTGCTCGATCGCTCCCTCCCCCAGACACTTTAAGGAAGACGTATTGTGTACGTTGTCTTCTGACATGCAGGAGTCCAGAGCGTGGTCTCCCTTTATTCCTGCACAGCACAGAAATACACCACAGATAACATTAGGATCCATTGAGTTGGGAGTAAGGGGAAAATCGATGTAAGGTGAAAATTAAATTTGGGCCGAAGAGCCTTTAGGCAAAGTGCAATTTGAAAACACATCTTTTATTTTCCCCTGGGCATCTGATAGGGGCGGGCAGGAGATGGACGCTGAACCTAACCATCATGGAAAAAGGCAGAGGTATGCTACGAAGGGGAAGGGAAACACCCTCATCCCAGGCTTAATGTGCCTCCCCTTTGATTGCCTAATTCGCTTAGGGCCACGCATCCCTTATCGGATCATATCAAAGGTCAGAAGCGTCCTGTAGACAAATCAATCTTGCAGTCTGAGGAGGCGCGGTGGAAGCACGGATCGAGGGCAAAGCTGATCCATCTAGTGGGCCCCGAATAAAGGAGAAAAAGAGGAGGTGGGGGCAAGAAAAATGATGGCATCTTCTGCTCAGAGAGAAGTGGGCGAAAAAGGTGAGATTGAACTGTTGACTTGAGGAAAGCGATGTGCTCAGAGAGGGAAAAAAGTTTACATTATTACTCGCAAGATAAGAGTAATTCTTTGGGAAGACCTGGCAGATTATATCTACCTGACTACGAGACCCGGGATTTCCTGCTAGGTTTGACTGATTGACCTTTGTTGGATGAAAAAGAATTTGAGTCTTAGTGTCGGAGTCAAAATTGATTGAAGCTTCTCTTATTTCTGCAATTCACACCTGACATTTTCTGTGCTCTAATAGGTGTTAAGTTAGTCACGCTGCACATCTTCTCGTATGCTGGCCTGATTATTATTTTTTTTATTCAGTTTCCGTCACACTAGTAAACAAAGATTCCATTTTGTGCGTTGTCTAATCTGTGCAACGTTTGGACAAGTTGATATTTGCTAAATAACTGATTGCACTTTATTAGAAAATGTCAAGCAAAAGTGCTGATTACATTTAAATTTTCCAAAACACAGGGTTTATGATTTAAAGATGTCGCATCTTAAATGTTTTTTCCTGTTACCTTGTTTTTACCTAAACACATTGTGTACTAAAAATGACTTTTTTTTTACATGAACGCTCACTTGATAGCTTATAGATAGTCTTTTTAAACCAGTCAACACTGCTTTTTGTTTCTTTGGATATTAGTGTCATGTGTAGAGCGTTGAAGTTGCCTGGAATCAGTGCAGTAGTGTGAATCAGTTAAATGCTTGTGAGTGGACGAGGACACACAGGAACCTACTCATAAAAACATCAGTCATTAATTAGCACTAATAATTCGTCCAAAAGCCCACGTGCTACATTTAATCATGGTTCGCCTAATAATGGTTCAAAATTTGAAGTATTGGTACGGTGGAGTGATTAATCATTGGAATCAAGTTTATTGTTATTGGGCTATGGGAAAGCAGTGACTGGCATTAGTTTTTTTTCCAGATATTTCAAAATAATCATTAAAATAATCATTTAGGTAAAGATTCTATCCCATCACGGAGTAATTTTCCATTTGTAATCCCTCTCCTTCCTCGTCACACGTGGCAGCTGAATATTTTAAACAGTACTCCAGACCAGAGCCATAATTAAACCAACAACGCATCCACACGCTACTGGGGGGGGCAGCAGTCCTGGGCAAAGTTTACAGGTGAGTATAAATCATCCACAGTTTAACGCCAGCACAATGTTTAATTCAGTCCCTCTTAAGTGCGTAATTAGCTCAATTAGCCTCGATCCTGCACAGACAATCACATGCAGAATGGACCCAGGGTGCTCTCTGTTCTGCCCACATGGAAAAGGTAACGGCGTACTTCCTCCTGTAAGATTAGGACTCACTGTGTAATAACTCAGCGGAGGCCTCCCTCCAGACACTGCGTGCTATGGTTCAGTGTGAGATAATGTTTGCTCAAGCAACTCTGAATGAGATTCAATGCTCCGGTGACACCATTACTCTAAGCTCATTGCCTACCCGGGTTGGGTGGGTCTACCCTGCCTCAGAAAAAGTCGAAACGCGGAGGCGCCAAAAGAGAGCGCCTCTCGAGACAGATTACATGTCTGTGGACGAGCGGTAAGGCTTACACATCACCTCTGCCTCAGACAAGCAGGTCATTATCTTTTTTTTTTTTCCACCTCACACTCTTGCCAGTCATGTAATGCATCCAGGACAAAACGCTTGCCTGGCAGCCCGAGCAGGTGGACGACAAGGCGGCTTACACGTTTCCCCTAATTGCAGGCAGTCAGTGAAAGTTGTCTGAAATGAAGATGATGGCACAAGCCTGCAGTGGAAGTCAAAGCAGCCTAGGCCTGAGCCAAAGTGTTTTAAATGGATTACACCAGTGTGTCATTGTGATTACACGCTCCTCGCAGGGACCGCGACAAGATGAATTGTATTTTATGGCTTTACAGCAGATCTTTTTTCTTTCTTTTCTCCTCCAACTTGAATGCATTTTTCTCAGCGCTGTGTAGCGTGGTCTGAATGTGGGATTGTTTTTGCCTTTGAACTACCTCACAAACATCTGCTGGTTTCGCTTAAGGGGACATTTCCATTTTATCTCCGAATTGAGGAACTGAGGATCCGTGTACATATAGAATTTTTTTAATGTTTGCTCAGTTATATTTTGGATTTGCGTGGTTGAAACATTAGCAGCCATCCTCTATTTGCACCTGGCATCGCGGTATTTGTCTTGCTTGTCTCTGCGTTTACTGTAGGTCCAGTCAGTCGCTCTCTTCCCCTTCAGTATACTTAAGAGACGTTACTGTACATAATGTACCATAAACGTCATTGATAAAAACTGATGTTCTTCAGTAGCAACCCTTTCTCCTTAAAATGACGTTTCTATACAAGAGAACAGCTTGATGCAAATTACAATTTCTTACATAATGTGGATATTTTAACCATTAACACGACGAGCAGGTTGAAAACATGTAGAAACTAAACAGTGAATGAGCTTTTGCAGTACAACATCCAGGTTGACTGAACGCAGCATTAATAAACTATTTTCTGGGTATGTTTGCACACACTCGGTGAAGGTTAGTTAAACATTGTAGGTCGGCTTAAGAGAATATTTTTATCAATGATCTTAAAAACAACATGTTTGTTGGTCTTTACCAAAACCCGACATGTCTCTAACCTTAATGAAAGAGCCACTCATAGCACTCAATGGCAAACGCAGACTCTGGAAGGTCCACAGGCAAAGAATCCCATCAAGGCCGTCCTCTAAACGGCTTGAAGGGCCACTTAGGGTCAATATGTGCTTGCTGTTTAGCCAGGCGTACTGATGGACATATTTCACATATTTATTTCTTTTTTCACATATTTCTATGCAGAGTTTGGGTATGCCTGGCAGATTTAAAACAACGGTATTTCTGCCTTTTTCACTTTCGGGCAGTATTGTTGCGATTACATTGTGTGTATCAGGTAGGATTGACTCAACCCTGGTCACACAAGGGCGCCACTTTGTGTGTCCGCAAGTTTACCTCACTGCTTGGAGGGTTTTTGGGGAAGTGGTGGGTTACTGCATAGCGCCTTTATTAAAAGTTACGTGGTTTATGGTTGTTGTTGGAAAATGTGCCTATGATATGCAATCTTAGTTAGAGCCTTGTTGTGGAACACTGTGGTGTGGGGGTGTATTACATCTGGTAGCTGTACTCGTTGGAAACGCACATGCCCCAGCAGAAACAGTGACTAGTGTTTGTGCATGGAAACTACTGGAGACTTGTGACATAAGTGTGAAGTCGTACTCTGCTGAGGAGCCTACAGATGGTGTTGGAAATGGGCTGGAATGTAGAAGCACAATGAGCTGCAGTGGTTGTAAGAATAATCTCAATGATTTTCTTTGTTCTATGTTTTGTATCCGACAGAAATACTGTATGAATCACGTAAAACAAAAACTTTGGAACGTAAACTGCAGCTTGAACCCATGAAAATAGTTTCTTTTCATTCTTGCCACAGGTTGATTGGAGGAGATCAATGTTTAGTTTAAACCATTTGGCTATGATCTGGTCATTTTCTGTCTCTTATTTAATTGACAAAGATTCAGATTTATTGTCACAATCATAACACAGCTGCATTACCTCTCATTTAACATAGTTTGCTTGTTTGCTGTCCAGAAATCACAGTATGGATTTTGGAAACCAGACATGTGATACATGTGCAGTCAATAATCCGAGTCGATACGGCACTTTATATACTGCTGAAAACTCTACTACACATAAAGTAATGGCACTTCCACTGTATATAAAGACAAAACCCAGTTAGCTCTGCAATTGCCTGCAGGTGGTTACGTTAAAACCGATTACATCTCTGTGCACACGTGAACATATATTTCACCCAGTTATTCTAAGATCAGCACAAAAACTCCACGTGCTTTCAGCGGGTTTATATCAGCGAACAAACTCCCTTCTCTGACTAATCATTGCACCGGCGCCTATGAAATTTGATCAGTCTTAACAATGACTATTGTGTGCTCGCATTGAACACCGTACAAATTAGCCTCTGTGCTGGTGGCCACTGGGACAATGTATTCTGCAGACTTTATCACATCTCGCCCCGGCCTGCTATTAATCTTGCGGACGTTATGGGGTGAATTAATGCAGTGAGGGATTTGTAAGGCTATGGATGTGGATTACATTGTCTAACAGTATATTTGAATAGGTCTCAGAATGTAATTCCAGCGGACTGAGATTAAATTCAGCTGATAAGAGTCCGCTGTAACAAACTGCGTTATTATTGTCCTTGTCAGTCTGCTGTGCGAAACAATTTGAATCTGTGCTCCCGTAATTCTGTTCTGCATCTGTGATTGCAGTTTAAAGGTGCAGTTGGGGAGGATCGGTTGGCAAAGTGACTTTGCCCCGTGCAGACGTCTGTCTTTGTTTCTCTTAATTCCACCTCAGTGGCTTGTGAATGAACAGCCATTCACACACTGATGCAAAATCCAGCGGGACATCTCCCTCTGCCAATCAAACAGACTACCCACGGTGATCTCTAGACTCTGTTCTGTCTCAGCTTTTCCACTGCATTACATCAGATTACTGTGTCACAGCATAATTTGGTTCTAATGCTCCTCATCACTGCAGTCTTTTATCTAATCTGGACCTGAAGTGATTTTTTTTTCTCCCCCCCTTCGTAATTGAAAATTATATTCTTAAATGACTCGTTAAGTGTTGCACACTTTCGCCCCCACACTGAAAGCATCTCCTACCCTTTTTTTGACAGATACATTAAGAGAAGTTAATGTGTCATGTGCGTTCCAAGCATCTGCACTCAGCAGAGGCAATTTCCGAACAGTCGTGCGCCGGAAAATCTGCACCCCTGGCTGCATCTAACAAACAGCGCTTAAAATTTCTGCAATAATTTGCTTTTTTTTTTTTTTTTTTTGGGATTATTCCTGTTTACCTCTTTCACCCACGGTGGCACAGCGTGGACAAATGTTTGTAGCTTCTCGTGGTTTCTGGCAGGCCAGTGTGTGCACTAGCAGCTATAATGATTTTCAAGCCAGGGAAAATGAGAAAATAAATTAGCATTCTGCTCCTGGCTGTGCCACAATCATGGTGGAGCATCTCCACAGACAATCCACATTTAAACTTGCATATTAATAAAGTGCAATGATTAGCAATGATTTACCAGCCACACTTTTCTTTTCTTTCGCCACCTCTGCTCCCTTTGAAGCAACCCATTTGCTCAAACACATTAGAAACAGGTGGTGTCGTGACATAAGACGGGAAAAAACACATCCAATATTCCGAAATAAGTTCACTCCTCGTCCCTCAGAGCCAATGAATTTTTCATAAACTGCCCCTAGAGGTTCATAAACATAGAAAGCTAGAGAGATTGTAAGAGAGACAGAGTGAGCGACAAACGCAACCGCGGTGGGGGGTGGAGGGGCGATTTCCGGGGCCCTCGCTAGATGTAGATTTGTCGCATCGGCACCTGCTGTGGCCGAACGTACAGGGAGGTGGCAGCACACGCAGCTGTAAACAACAGAGCATCACTCAGTGTTTTTCCGCGCTCCGAGCTGACCCCGCCATCCATTTGGCCCTGCTTTATGATTACCATAAATGCCTGGATTGCCTGCATAAAAATGTAGAGTGGAGACAAGGGCCTCCACTTCCATTAGTGGCCTGTTTTTACTGGAAGGGCCAAGTGTGTCCCCTGGGTAAGGCCAAAACTCTCACTGTCCTCTACAGTCCGTCAAATAGACTCTGTAATCAAGGACTGGGCTAAGTGGATGGTTGCACTGATGGTGATGTTCATAAAATGATTATTCATGGAGAATACACCGAGCGTGTGCAGAGAGGTAATAGGGGGCAGGATTGTTTCCACACAAAGAGATCATCCTTCACAAATTAAGGTGCAATCAGTGATAATCATTTTTATGCTGCTAAAATCGTGAACATCCTCCTACAAATCAGACGTTTGACCTGTTATTAAATAGATTTCTAAAGATTATTAGGTACCTTAATTGGTTGGCTTCAGCCAAAATGTCATTCATTTATATAATACTGTCCATTGTGTTTTGTTTTTTATAATAGATTGTATTAACCAAGATATCACCTTGAAAGTAAACAAACCATGATTTACAAACTGCATTCAAACATCAGATATGTTAGCATTCTTGTGTGTGTTTAATATTGCAAACTAATAAAAGCAATAACATCAAAGCAGCAAGCTGTCAGCTGTATGCACACAGTCCATAGTAATCCATGGCTCATAGATTTTTCAGGTCATTTAATCACTTGGGACTATGAGTCCAACTCAGTTTTAATATTAGCAATTGTGAAGAAATGTCCAGACAGTACATCAGGTTGTAAGGTCTTGCTGAGACAATAAATGTAATAAAATTGCCTTGTCTTATTTGGGGATTTGAGTTCCAATATGACTTCATCCTGTTTGTTTGGCAAAAGCAACTTTTGTGGAGATGAATCTTGAGTGAGGAAGAAATATATGAAAATCCAAATGATAATTCAAAGGTTGCGCTGCATACAAATTGGCAGCCAACTAAAAATACATTAAAGCCGCCACAACAGCAACTGTTGTGATTAGTATGGGCTGTGCGGAGAAGGCGCGTTTGCCTTTTCTTAAAGTGGAAAGATTAAAATGTGAAAGCAACTCCCATAGGAACTCGAGGAAAAGCAGCACAATAATATATGCAGCAACGAGAGGGACGGAAAAAAAATCTATTATGAGCATGATGACAAGAGATCAATGTTGCCTGTTATTCCCAGTGACAGCCTGAAACTAATATACTCATTAGTGTTAATACTGCCGTGATATAAATTGAATGGGCTTTATTTTTAATAGTCCTGCTACTGTCTGTACCGGGTGAGGAGTGGTATGCTATGAGCCCAATCTGTCATGTGTCCTTGGGCATTGGTGGCTAACAGTGGGGTGAAATTGGATAGCTATTGTGAAAACTGTAGAGGGAATTGTGCTATACTGTACACCTTAAAAATACCTTTAGTTTGCTTTGCCGTGATCTCGCTTTGAATTGCTGCGGGGGGGGGGTATATGAGCAGGAACCAAATAAACAGTGTGGAAAATGTTGATTTAAATGCAATTTGAGGACTAATTAAATCTCAGCAGTGGTGACATACGCAGTGGACATATACGTCCTTGACCAGCAAACACTGTTTCTGGGCAGAGACAATGTGACGGAGATGGCTTTGTGGTGAATTGGTGCTAAATAAATAAAGTTGAATTGAAAAGTTGAATTATCCTGGAGAAAGTCTTTTCAAGCGCATCACGTTTCTCGTGAACGTGATGAGAAAACGTTGTCATAATCAGTGAGTTGCAGGTACGTTGATACATAACATATCGATGAAATTTTACCAGACAATGTGTTTTTTCCCGCCAAATTAACAGATCTTTCAGCAAAATATCCAGCAGTACAAAGTCCAGTTTGTTTGACTATGACCTTTTTAATTTAATTTTAGCGTTGTGATTAGGCATATACAGGAGCTGGTTTGGGTCAAAGAAAGATCTGAGGGCTGGTGTTTTGCACAAACATGTTTTATGGATTTCAAGCACGTCCCTGATCGTACTCTATCCCTAAAATCTGTGGTTTTCTTGCCTGAACCTAACAAGACACAGGACTCAGGAACCGTTGATTTGACGGTCCTGTGCATTATACCCACACCACGCTCCCCAACCACCTCCTGGCAGCTCCCTTTCCCAAAAAAAAAGTATTGTTTCATTCATGCATGAAAATAAGTTGTATTAGAACATAATAATTGTGTTTTTTACAAAAAACATTGTCCATTTGCAGTTTAGTAGGAACATAATTTTTAGGAGGCAGGGTTGACCTTGCTGTGACGTGTCCTTTTTGGCTCGATCAAAAACGAGATGTGCTGCTGCTTTTTTGGATCATCTGGAGAGGTTTGATTGTGCTGCTGGCAGCGCCGTCACTGAGGCTCTGCACTGGCTGTGTCCAGATATGACGAGTGACTGCACAAGGAGCTGAGATTCGGAGTCAGAAATGGAAGGTCTGAGCTCTGAATGAAGAAAAGTGTGGGCTTTACTTTAGCAATAATTGAGCTTAACCAGCTTTCCTTTGAGCCGAGCTCGGTGGCTGTAGGCTACAGTCACATCTCGCGCCCGTACAAACAAAAATACCAGTCGACTATTCTTCAGTTTTGTGTATGAGCACACACAGACCCGAACAGTAACTCATTTTTACTTACAACACATCTCATGCGCGTTTGACTGATTCCTTGCAAAAGTGCAAATGTGATCGGGGCGTTTCGGGCCTTATCGTCTGTGATCACATAACCAGTTGTTAAGCGTTAAATAATCAATCATGTAAAACACACGACGTGGTCCAGAGGACTGCTGGGAGGGAGAAAACAGCTGGGAGGAGAAAGAAGTAAGCTGCTGAGGCTGGAAAGTTTTTCACATCTGCTGCCGGCTAACAGCATCAACAAAGCCCGGAGCTGGGATTACAAACGAAACTGTTTGTGGCACGCCGAACCGACTTCTAATGAGACAAGCACTTGGAATATAGCGGTCTTTAGATTCTATCATTTGCAAATAACTGCTGTGGCCAGTTCTGCACACGATGTGGTTCACTCTGCAGCGTGTTGGCAAATGCTCCTTTTATACTTGCCAAGAACAATTTCAAGTAATAAGGTCATTAAAAAAGCAATGATTTAAAAGAATGTAAAGATAATTGGGCCAATAATTAGCAAATTCTACAAAAAAAAACTATATATATTTTGCCCATTAACCTTGAAGATGCATCGTTTGCATTAGTTTTTGACTTTTTTGTCTCCCAAGTTTTGATCATTTAGTGCGTCGAGCTCTTGCACATTCATAAAAATATTACTTCAGAGTCTCCGGCCCATGATGTTTTTTGGAGCACTGGGTCTTTTTAGCAATTCATCCATGATAACTTTTACCCAACAATCACTATCCTTTGTTCAATGGAGCAAAACACTGTATCACTGCGAGAATTAAAAGCTTGTCTCGTGCATTTGAACAAACCCTTCCTTTCCGAACACAATGAGCGTGAGTGAGCGCTCAGACCCACAACCCTGCAGCTCTGTGCTTCGCCAACCCAAGATGAATAGTCCAGTCACACCTTCCGACACAGAAAAAGCACGTCACTAGGTTCCACTGCTGTTTCACTTACACGGGGGCTGGCTCACAGATCGATATGAGCCTGCCAATGACAATGTCTGTGTTAATGCCTCAGCCCGCTGCTGCGCTCGTCCCTCACATAGCCACTTTGGCAATCCCTCCCTCTAATTTCATATGCACTCTTTGTTTTCTTTCTGTCCGTTCTCTGCAACGAGCTCACAACAAGGGCTAAAACACTTTCATTGCCAGTGAATGGATGAAATATTCATTTAGTTATGCCAAAAAATGTCACACCCGAGTTTCGAGTGTGCTAATACGGAAATAAGGGGTTGTTTAATTGCGAGCTTCCTGATGTGCTTGTGATTGCCTTGTAGCAGTTGTGTCCAAGTGAGCCATCTAGTACCTGGGCACGAACAGACAGACGTGAAGGGGGGGAGGGAGGTCGAGAAATTAAGAACAAAAGAAAGATGCATGAGGGGAGAAGAGGGAACAAACAAGAGACAAGAAAGAGGAAGGAATACATTTCTGCGGGTATGAATTATTCAGACATCTCTAAGAAGAGTATGCAGCCACATTATTGGTGCCGCTCTCTTCAATTTCTTTCCGACTTTCCTTTTTAAATTTTACACTCGAATTGCAACGCGACAGTCTTTCACGGACCATTTATGATTCTTGACCCCCAAACAGAGAAATGGATGTAAAAGCTTCAGCAGAAATCAGGCAAGTTTGGAATTTTAATTAACATAAAAAATGTTGGAGAGAATGAGGACTGTCGTTAGCTGCGAGCCACAATTTAAAATAATAGAAAGTGATTGCAGTAATGATAATAGCCTTAGCTTTTTGATCTGTGAAAACACTTGAAAACTGAGTCCCGTTATTGATCTGCAGCCAGCTGACAAGGTGCAACCTACTGTATGCACACACACACACACACACACACACACACACACGGTGCATGCTAACATACATGTTCTTATGATACCAGACCACGGTGCAACTCAAATTCTTGTATTTTCATATTTTTGACGCATTATTCACAAATTGTTCCTTGCCTGCACTTCATAAAGTCTATCACCATCTAAAACAGTAGAGAACGAGCTAAAGAGCACAGGGCTTTACGTTCGGCACCTCGGCTGTGAGCCTGTGTTTGTCTTACAGAGCTGTGCCAGCAGAGAGGAGCTGCATGTTAGAGGAGGCATTTAGTGCATTTCTGTGTTTGCACGCGCTCCCCGAAATTAGATTAATTAAAACGGCAGAAACGAAGACATTAAAACTGACGTGAGAGGTTCACAAGTGTCCCCCTTATTTAATTTAAAGAATAACAAGGACAGAATCCCCAACGATGGCAGGGTACATCGGTTTGCACTCCGTGTTTTGGAGCTAATGAATAGATTGCAAGTGTGAGGTATACAGTCTCAGCAGGTGAACTTTCAGCGGGATTTAATAATGGCCAATCTCTTCGGCTCCTGTCATCGCCTTTAAAAGCAGCCCAGAGTTTCTTAATGGGCAGAGAGGAGAGGCCAGGCCAGTTTCTCCAGGGGTAAAAGTGCTCGTCACCGCACACACACACACACACACACACACACACACACACGTACAATAGGACTAAAACAACAGGTTAAACAAAGTAATGTGTATCCACGGAGAATTGAGTGTCAGCTGAATTGATGGATGAATCCTCATTTGTTTAATTTTTTTTTCTATTGGATTTGCCAAACAGTCCTAATTCTAGCTCCTCCGTTTTGGGGATTTGCAGCTTTCTGGCTGTGTGATGCAACGCTAAAATAAATACGGTTGGGTTCTGGGACTTCGAGAGGAACTAAATAGGTTGAAATATGGCTATGTAAATTGTGACAGGAGTTGTCTTTTTGTAATTTTCTGCCATTTATTCACAATTAATCTATAAATTATTAACAGTACATCACCTATAGCACTAGTCTCATTACGCTCTAATGTTAAACTGAGATTTCATGGATTTTTTATCTTTTTCAATCTTTTTTTCAGTCCTAGTTTGGGAACCACATGTATATTAATGCTTCAACATATTAAAACTTCTCTCTTTCTAGCTGAAAAACTCCTTCAGATGAGTTTAGATGAAACTCCTCCAGATTACATCATCTGGAGGAGTTTAGCTGATTCCACCAAGAGCAGTTCTGAGCACTAGCAGATTGACTAAGACGACAGCCTCTGTAATACGAGAAATGCCATGACATTATCTATACAAAACAATATTCTTACAGATGATGTCATCTGGAGGCACTTTTTGGAGTTCATTTTAATATAGCGAAATCAGACACAATATTTAATGCCTTCAAACGCATCGACTGCCAAAACGACAAACGCATGTAGCAAGTCGGAAATCAAGTTGCCCTTTGAATAAAAAATGTAAAAGAATACGACGATAGCATGAATAACAAAACGTAATTGCACATTTAGTCCACAGTCATACAGGAGCATATAGTACAATCGTTTTAATATGATGTGTATATGAATATATGTGTTTCATTTTCGTGCTTATAGCAATGCTGCTTCCTCCAGTCAGTGTGCAGTCCCTGCTCCTCGGCTTGTTTGATAAAAACTGCATCTGCACAAACACTTCTGCTTTATACGTTAAGTACTGTCGTCATCCCGGCTGTACCTAGCCTGCAAATATCTTTATGGCTCTATAAGGCTTCTATGCGCATAATGGTGCGCAGGTGCATGTGCATGTGAATACTGTACGGGCTTCATTACCAGTGCAAAGTGCTTGTGTCTGGAGATCTTCTTGTGCTGAGGTAGAAACGAGCAAAACAGTGACAGAAGCAGCTGATTTATCTCAAACATTTGGCAAAGTAGAGAAACTAGGCCAGTGGTTGAATAAAGTGGGGAGGAAGAGGACAGAGAGACACTAAGGCAGGAAGTACACACTAAAACACACACACGCTTCCTCCAAACAGGAATTGAACTTTCACTATACAAAGCCTAGTTAATTTTACAGTTGGACTGCATGTACCTGTACTTCAACATTAATGATGATGTTATGGTCGAGTTTTGGAGACTGCTCAAGATTAAAGACTTTCTTTGCAGCTCTGCAGATTTTGTATACCACCTGCTGGCAATCTCTCTCTCTCTCCAAGCTCATTTTTCGGGAGCTGCTCATTAAATTTATGAATGCTTGAAGGGAGTCGGATTTTCTATTCTCTCCATCTGTATTTTTTTTTTTTTTTGTCCATATGGGACAAAGTGCTAAAGTAGTTCTTTTTCTGCATTTCCCTCATTTCTCGTGACATCACTCGCCTCTCTCTGCCTTTCGGCACTCGCAGAGAGTTTGCTGAGATGGCGACACGCGCATACATCAGCTATCTGATCCATCTCCTTTGAATTCATTAACACGGCGACTCTACGGACTAAAGGACGTGCCAGCTGGGTAGGTGGGCACAGCTTTCCCCGGCCACTTTATGTCCTCGTGCCTCCTGCCTTGAGAGCGGGGAGACGAGTCAAGGGCGGGTGGGTCGTGTCGAAAAGGTCACCGCCGCACCATTAGCTATTGTGCACACAGGTGGGGACGATAGATAAAGAAACAGATAAATAAAAATAGGCCCAGGTAGTTAAGGGCATAATGAGACAGCTGTGCCCATCAGCAATCGATGAGCTCCAGAGACAGTAATCACTACATCTTCCTTAACAGTGTTTTAATTGGATGTCAGTCATTTACACTGCTGCTGCTGCAGCCCTCCAGACTGGCTCTATGTGCTTCTGCCTGTATGAGAAATACAAAATCATCTTTGTGTGTGTGTGTGTGTGCCTCTAAGTACGGGGTGTGTGTATAATTACATAATGTGTGCTTTGCAGTTGTGTATATTAGCATGTGCATCAATATGTGTGAGTGTGTGTGTGTGTAGGGCAGCACTCACTAGTCATTAGCATTGATTTTTCCAGGAGCCCCCCACGCTCCTCCTCCCTCTCTGCAGCCTCCGTCTCTCTCCCAGCACCCTCGCCACCCCCCACCACCACCACCACCCCCCCTACCCGCTTCTCCCATTGCTCTCCTGTGTGCAAATAGCTATAATTTGGCTCTCACGGTCTCGGTCACCGTGGGGCCTGCCCCCCTGCGGCGTAAAAGATGGCAGGCATCGACCGGGGCATCCGGACGCCTGCCCTGCCCCTCCCAGCCAAGTATCCCTCTGTCAATGGGAATCTCAGGTAAGTTACGAGCGCACCCTCCAATTAACGGAGCGACTCGATGCCAACCTGCCACAGCCTCCCTCCCTCTTTGAGTATCTGTCGGCGCTTACCATTGAACTTCTCCCTTTATAACTATCGGGAGCAGACTTAAGTGTTGTCAAGCTGTAAGACGACGGGACGGGGCTTTTTGTATGTATGTCACAAGTGAGGTGCATTCAGAAGTGACTATTCAGTGACAGGCTGTAGTTTTCATTTCTCAAAAAACACCTCTTTCACCTTGGTTGGCGATTATCATTCACAACCACCATTACGGTATAATCATAAAAAATAATTGTCTGGCCTGGTTCTATGGAACAGCCTATCATAAATGCACAGCCTATTGCTCGAGACGTGATTGCTCAGGAGTAATCTGACTCATAACCAGGCTCACCTAGACGGGGTACTATTTCCTGCAAAGTCACTGGGTGGAAGGAGTAATACTAAATGCGATTGTCCCCGCTGAGCACAAATGCCATTTGCTGTTTCTGTGCCGCATGACAAAGTCATTATTTGAAGCCGGCGTTGATTAAATATTGAGTGACATGAGAGATGCTGTATTGAATCAAGTTCATTATGTTAGACACCGGCTCTGTGGCAGCCAGTGTCATCGCTGCCCAACATGTAGTCGTGCTCCGAACACGCTGCTGCACTTGTGCTCGCTAACCCTGACGCCACCTTACTGAGGCAGCCAATCAGAGCCGGTGATTAGTAAATCGCCACAGTGAACACAAACTACTTCAAGCTTATCAGTGATTTCTCTCGAGTGTATTTGCAGATATGCCTATAATAGCCATTAAAACAAACAGGCTTATTTTTTTAAGGAGAGAATTATATATATTATATACATTTGTAGGAAGATCAGAATTAATCCGTAATAGACAACAAACAGCAGAGTGGGGGAATTAGGCAAAAAATGAAAAGCGTCACAGCTGTGTGCCCACAAAACTGAAACCCTGGCTGCTCAAGCTGCAATTAATATTCTGAGACCATGGCTCAACCGCCTCGATTACTTCAAGTGTCATTGTTTTTCTCCCACCACTGGAGAGGCTTAATCATCTTAATGTTTTAGGGAGAAGTAGTGAGAAGCTTGACATTTTTAAAAAAAAAATTCCCATTGATGTAATAAGGCCAGGGATGTTCGCAAGCCTGAGCACATTAGGACCTGATTACTCCAATTTTCTTCCATCTCCATGCTGAATGCTGCTATCTCCCCCCCACACCCCCACCCCCGCCCTCCCCCTGTCTAAATAAACCCAGAGAATCTGTCATTTTGCCAGACAGCTTTTTTTGGCAGGTTTTCTTACCTCGTCCTTCATTCTCTCTCTCCCTCAACCCCCTCCATCCCTCCCTTCCTCCCCCCCCTCAGACACTAAGCCCACTGGGCCCAGTGGGGAAGATCTAGCAATCCGCGTAATGTGAGCATAATAACACCAACAAAACATCTCATTCCGCGTCTAATTCGGTGTAGCGGCTGGGCCACCGCGTGTGGGATGGAAGACAATCCTCTCTGCCTTCCCTCACCACTTCAGCCTGCGACTGGCTTTTCTCAATTGTTGTTGTTGTTGTTGGTTTTCTTTTTTTCAAGGCATGAAAATCGAATGCATGCGTGCAGCTATGACTTGGCAAAGACAAACCCCATGGTGATTTTCGACTTTGAATGCCACCCTAATAGCACGGTTTGAGTTTGTGTGACCCCTCTCGCAGGAATGCCACTGTAAATATGAAATCTACCTGATTTCACTGGAATTTAAGGTTATTGCATTATGAGAAAAGCCGGTGGCATTGTAATCGAATGCTTTTATGCCTCCTTTTTCTTTCTTTTCAATTCCAGCCCACAGGGTCCCGATTTCATCAGCTATATTACAGCTCTCATTACTCCAGGAAAAAAAGAAGGAGAAAAAACGGTGGCGCACATTTTAAGTCACTGCTCTGCTTATGAGCTTCTTTTGCCCTGAGCACCAATATCATCACATTTATTTTTTTTTATTGCACCTCTATTGTCCATTTCCCCTGTTGACGCCGTATTTGAATGAATGATTTGGATTTGGCATTTGGCTTTTTGCCTCACTGAAACCAGCTTGCTGTGAGGCATTCAGTCATTTTTGTGAATGAATTAGCCATTTATGCTCCTAAATCATATTTGTTTCCACGATGAAACAATCACTGCTTATACATGAAACTGTGAGACGAATCCTTTAAACTATTGCTATTAAATAATTTGAAGAAATTAATGACACATATTTACATAACTGATCAGTGTGGAGTGTGAGTGGGATCATGATCTCTCAGCCACTATATTTAAACATGCCACATCACTTATTATCACTATCATAGTCATGGTTCAGTAGGTACCTACTAGACAGTTACCAATGATTTATCTAGCAGGTGATGTAAATATGAAGTGAGAGCAGTGGTAAAATTAATAGGAACTGTTATGAAGAAAGCAAACCATCATTTTTTTTCCAAACCCCAACCTAAATGTTTTAGTGTCTAATTCCAACGACCAGTGTGTATTCTATGTTTCTAAACCCAACAACAATGCTGCATCACATCAGATGATACTGCAGGTTTCTAGCTCATATCCATGACGCTGATAACAACAGGTAATAACTGCTCATCGGTGTGTTAAAAACTAAAGCAGATGTAAATTCAAATTGATCATAAAGATGATGAGAAGTTAGTCATCCTCATCAGTAAAAACTTTTGTATTTTCACCTGTAGCGCTCACACTTCCTAATTAAATCTCAAACCGGAATTCCAATTATCCGGTGAAAGTATAACCTCCCCATATCTCCCGGTTTGCCACAGTCACATGCAGAAACACCGCAGTTGTTTCCTCTTTTCGTGTCGCAGGATGTCACGGTCTCTCAGCAAATCACGAGGTGTCTGGAGGAGGCTTCTCGCCTTGTGCTCTCTCAACAAAGCCACTTAATATTATCGACACAGGTGATAAACATGAGAAAAGATCAGTCTGTGCTGCACATTTTGCTTTCATATTTGCAGTGTTCAACCATCTCGGGCGTGTTGTTGACAGTTTGTGTGGGCTTAAATATATGAATGGTTTTAGGACTTTACAGTAGAATAATGATGTTCAATTTTTTGTCTATAAAGAAGAGGAAAAGTTTGTGTTCAGCGTTACTCTAAGTTGCTTGTTCAGCCAAACCACACATATTCAGCGATATTGTGCTTCTCCCACATTTTGCCGCAGTTCACGCCGAATAAATCCTTATTCCCCCCGTCTGATGTAACCCTAAACTGGCTGTTTGACATCCACGTTGTCCAACTAAAGTTGCTGCATTTTCTGAACTTGCATCACGGCCGTAGCCGCTGGGCAGTAAATAGCAAAAATTCTCCCATTTAATTTGAAATGCTGGTGAGAGCGCGTCCTGCTGGGCCAGTGGGCAGATTTTGGATAAGGACACACGCTAAGCTAAGAGCTGCTAGTCCACAGCCTCACACACAACTCACAGACAGGAGGCCGGTATCGATCTTCTCAAGCTGCCGGTTGGAAGGTGAACAAACGTATTTCCCACAAACGCTGAACTGCTCCTTTAAATTAAAAAGAATTGTTGTTTAACTAATTGTGCCATTTTTAGAACATTAACTGTCCCAGTCATACATTATTAATTGCACCGCATGGGCTGATACTGTACATATGCATATCAGCATCCCCGGCTCTTTATTTCTGGCACAATTAACAGCTCACTACCTTGTTGTGGCACGGGGCACCTGCAGGGAAGGGAGTCCTCAATAGAAAGGCTCAAAGGGCCCCTGCAACCGCCGCATACTAATTCACGCTCCTTTCTCTCAGCGTTCCTGCTTTCCTTCATCACTCACTGCACATATTGTTGTTTTTGTCACTCTCCTGTTGTTTTTTTTTTCTTCTTCTAGCTTTTAACCTCACGATTATTTCACGTTCTCATCTTAACTTTTAGGGGCCTGTTTCGTTCCATGGCTTCGCAGTGTGATGGCCCCCTCCAGTACAAAAGGGCCTGGATGTATGTTTTAAATGGGCAATCATGCTTTTTAAGTCTGTGAATGGCTTTTGACAAAAGCCAGTTACACGTTAGTGTTGTAATCAAAGTCATTCACGACGACTCGAGGCTGCCTCACAGGGCAATAACAATGAAGTTAATATTACCGGCTATTTTTACATTCACGGTTCATCAGATCATCATAAAGAACATTTCTGCTCTTTAATGCGCGCCAAGGGGGGAAAACGACGATAAGGAGGAAGCATTAGCAAGGATACATCAGAATGAAAGGCCTTCATCCGATACACAAACACTTCAAGACAAATTTCTGAGTGCAGCTGATCTGATGACGTTGCATCAAAACCATCACACAACAAACATGTCCAAGTCTTTGTGCGGATCTATTGTGAATATCGTGTAGCAACATGTAGGTCTATACAAAAACGTTCATTTTCAGGAATAATACAAGAGTCCAGTGAATGCGCTTTTCACCATAAATTATCAGATGTTTATCTGCTTTCTGCCATTTATTTAGTCTATCTTTGTAATTTATATTCATTTATTATAAATGTACAATGAAGTAAAACATGCACTGTGTTCAAAACTTTTTTCCTTTTGTTATTTTCTTGCAAAACAAAGGATCGTGAACTTTCTTGTCAGACAAAGAACTACCAAATAAATAAAACATAAATGTTGGATGCAAATTATTGCAAGGTAAATGCTTTGCCTTTCCTAAATGCATTAGACTAAAATACACCTGTGCTATTATTTAAATTTATTACATATCCCCATAAATATGTATGTGAAACTTACAGAAGATTAACATTTGTTGAATTATAGTCTATTTGAAACAATGGTCATCAACTGTCCACATCCCAGAGTCATTGCTCTCATCGAAACCAGGACCAGTAAAACCTGAACATCATAGTGTCACTGTCTAAGATTTCAGGAGGAAATTGCTTGTCACATACACGTTTATTTCTACAGTCTGTTCCAAGTTGCAGGATTTCCTCAGTTTTCATGTGCCTCAGTTCGTCCCTAACAAGCTCCAATAGCTACATCACATAATCTGTGCAAACCACAAACTTCAAGGCAACACGATGCTACAGAACAGCTACAAGCCTGCTGATGTGCAATCCAGCTGTGCAGCCCTGGTCGCCGGGCGACATTGCTTTCTTGGTGTTTTAATTCGAATGTGAAGTGAGGCGCCCGAGCTGAGGGAAAGCACTGCGCTGTAAATGTGTTGAATCGCTGTGGCAGGAGTTTTCAACTCCGTCGCTGTCCATAGTGCTGAACCCACCGTTTCCCACTGAGGCCCGCTGAGATAATACACACTAAATGAACTACCTCAACACACACTAGTGACTGGTAAAAAGCAGGATTCTGGCAGAAGCCAAAATTAAAACCGTCTTTAGTATGATTAGACTGATCGAGAGACTGAGAAGGTGTTTGCCATCGTGATGTTTCAAACTGCTCGTGCTTGGTAAGTTGTTTTGTGCGGCAATCTGAGGTTTTTTGTTGTCGTGTTTTCTAAGCAAATCCATATTTCACTGTTATACCTCCCAGGATTTCTCTCTAATCTGTTTACGTTATCGGGTTGAGAGATATTGGAGAGATGGACGAGGGTCAGCGTGGGATCTCCTGACCAGTCTGAAGCTGCACAGCTCCATATGCAGCAAACTGCTATGCACTGTGTCTTCCAACACCTGTCAATCACAGCTTGCATTCGGTCGCTTCCCATGCCGACCTCTGTCCGCTAAAACGTTAATACCACCAGCTGGCTTTAATGACGCGTGGTCGATTAGTGCACGCACGGGAAGGCTGCTACTAGTGGATTTTAGACTTGTTTCAGGGAATCCAGTGCATCCCGTCGTCCAAAGACATCACCAATCGCTGCACTGCTGTGCACCGCTCCGGGTTTACCTCGCAGCGATGTGCTGAACGGGCACAAAGCTCTAACCCTATAATCCCCTCACACCCCCCTCCACGTGCTGCTCCCCACATTTCTCCATCCCTGCTTACGTTTCATATCAAACAACATTTCTTTTGTGTCTCCAAGTGAGGTGCGCTAATTGCTGCTGCAATCCACATCGCCCAGCCTACTTATGTGAGGAGAAATTTCCACCTTTATTATGCATGGGACTCTTCACAATCCCCCTCGTAGGATTAGGACGTGTGACAGGGAAGCTGCAAGCAGGCAGGCAGGGCTCAGTCGAAAATGAGGAGAGGAGGAAATTGTGCAAGGTTAGACATTCTGTCCCCGTCCTCACTGTCTTCGTGCTTTCTGTGCGCTCCCCCATGTAGCTACCATAGTGTATTATGCATTAAGGTGTAAATAACGACAGTGCTCAAGTATATTGTAGTCAGCAATAATAAGGACGCCTCAGGGATTTTTTGAAGATCTGCATGCGCAGGGATATGAAAATGTATAGACAACCAACTGTGCATCTTATTCCATGTTTTTTTTATAAATTCATGATAATTCCTGGAAGTGACTGAAGTATTGTAGGATTGTTCGTAGCAACAGAATTACTAGAAATCTTGGATTTTTTTTTTGCCGTGCAATAACTTCACCAGCTGCTATGGGACACGAATGCTGATCTGTCCGTCTCCGAGAGAAATTAAGTCATTATGTCGTGTGTCTAATTTAACTGAGATGTGGTGGGGAGATACTAATGCACAGATTAAAGCCCTTTGCAGAATGTTTTGAAAATGCCACCATTCCCCCTCCATTCTTCAGACGTGGTGCGAGCCACGCAGAAAGATTGATAAATCCCTTTGCTGAAATTAATTGGGTTCGTGTGATTTTGACATTTTCTCAAAGAAAAAAAAATTTAAATTTTTGACACTAGTTAGATCAGTCAGACTAGAGGTAAGCAGACGCGACTTCTGTAATGGATTTACTTTGCGAAGGCTGCGGGAACCTTTCATGTTCTTCCTAAGTGAAAATGAAGAGCTTGTATTTTAACACCTTTTTTAAGATTTTGCCTATAGATTAACATCTTCTACCTCATTATCACTGCATAGATGCCGTCTCTCTTCTCTCTTCACAGCTCCGAGCGTGAGAGATTTCATTAAAGTAGCTGCTTAATTATGTAGGTGTTGAAATTTAATTAATGAAAGGGTAGAGCAACTCCATTACTCTGACACATTTTTGACACTTGCGGAGAAAAAGAAATAGATCTCGCTTCGGCACAGCAATGTCCCTTGATCCTGTCTTTTTTTCCCCCCCTCCGCAGCGCGTGTCTCACCTATAGTACCTGTCTTTTCGGTTGCTTGCATCTTACGTACAGCATCGATCATTCCTAGTCAGCAGAGTTGACAGCAAGATTTTCGGATCCCTCGGCTTCACAGTGAAAAAAGCATCAGTGACAGAGAGTTTATCGTTCAGCTGATGTGCACTTTTGGACTCCACAGAATTTTAATAAAAAAAGGTAATTTACACTCTTTATACTGTGCAATGTCCTAAAAGTGGGTGACACCCTTCTGCTCACACCCAGGCTAGCAAAAAAGTCCATATTTATGATGTTCAAAATTAAATAAGTCCATATTCTAGGAATGAAACATGCTCCGCCTCCTTTTTTAAATTTTTTGTTCCTTAACTTGCTGTAGCATCATACTGACATCTGGGTCAATGTTTAGCAGCACTGCAGCGAGGCCACATATCGTAGGAAGGCAACTGTTCCTGAACAACACTGAGGTTGTTAAAAAAATATTGTTTTAGCAAAAATAATATAAAAAAAAAAAAATAACTTTGCTAATTTATGTGTGGGCTGTAAAGTAGAGTGCATGTTTTCCAGGAAAACTGAGATTGTCCCGAAAAATTTATGCAAAATACTCATGATTTGAGTTTCTCACAATAACTTAAATAGCAACAAATTAAAATACAAGTTGTGGTGATGTTGTCTTTCCAAACCGTGGATGACTTAACAGAGAGTTTTTTATAATAATTTAAAAAGATAATGCCGCTCTGTTTATCCTCTACACTAACACCCTTTTTTAATTTCATTTTCCATTATAACAAACTGCAGAGAACTACAATGTTTTACTGGGTAGGAATATTTACAGTTTACGGTTTCGGTGCAAATCCAAATGCTGATGAACATGATACGGAAGAAACGCACGTTACAAACTGAGCAGAGTGGATTGAGGGACTGAAGTCTGTCCTGGCTCACAATGTCAGAAAGGACAGATTTGCTGAGATACTTTTCTGCAGTGATAGGCACTTCTCTCTGAAGGCTTCTCTATCCTTTTTGTCCACTGTGCAAACAGCGTGGCACCATCGCACACATGCACGACTACAAACACACTTGCACAAGAGATTCGAACACCAGGTGCGTTCTGCTCATCCCAGCAGGTGCCTGACTGGCCGAGTGCCCCGGTGCCTCCCTCAGAGAAACACTGTGTCTCTCACAGCGTACTGGAGTGACCTCCCCTCCCCGCAGCCGAAAGCCTAGAACAATGTGAACCACACTGCGACAGAACTTTGACATCTTCAGCAGAGAAAGTACAACTTCTTCAAAGTTGGCCTTTAAAGAAATTTGCCTTGTTGCTGCTGTAGCAGCACACACCTATAGGTATCGGACTGCACAGCTGACTAACCTTTCTGAAAGCGGATATGTGGCAGGACGAGCCGCAGTATCGTTCGCACACATGAACCCCTGAGTGCACATCAGAGGAAGCTTCAGGGCAACATTTGCCACGGCGGGTTTCACCTGCATCCCTGTTCCTCAACCCGCACGGCCGGCGATGCCAGCAAGTGGCTGTTACAAAACCGGTAGCACCGTGATCTCTGACAGACGGAGACAGAGACAAAGGGACCGGCGGCGTGCTGGTGTGTGTCAGAGAGCGAGAGAGACGGATGGAAGATGACAAGACTGGAATGAAAGAACAAACTTGGTGGCTGTCCAGCTTCACTGCGAGATGTTCATAGAGTGTTAAACCATAGATGGCCCTAAGTGCTGCAGCTCCAGCCAAGCGTCCAGCTCAGCCGAGGCCGCGCCACAGACTCCCTTTGATGTTGGGGGAAAGAGAAGGGAGGGGGATGAGGATGAGGAGGAGGAGGAGGAGGAGGAGGAGGGCGGTGAGGGGGGGTAGACCGCAGCTGTTTTGGCCTCTCCACTGTCACAGCTGACACCGCGAGGCCAACAATAATTCTTCTCTGTACTTCTGCACCACAGCCCCCACCCACCCCCTACACTAGCTACCTTCCCTAACCTCCTTTCCGCCCCCTGTTGGGACGGATGCCTGTCTGCAAATTGACTGCACACACACACACACACACACACTGTACAAACACACCAGCAGCGGAGCAAAAAAAGACTAACCCGGACATAAAAAGACGGTGCGCCTGCTTGAATGTAATGCCGCTCTGAGTCAGTCTCATACAAGTGCATAAGCCGTCCATGTGAAAATGAAATCACTGCGACACACTGTAGGATAATAGAAGTGAAAATAAGGTTAGCTGAACTCTTGTATTCAATAGTATTGAATGATTTGTGAGTGCTTATCCCTCAGAAAGCACTTAGGCATTCAGAGACAGCACTACAGTGTCCTTGTCAATCTCATGTTACTTGGAGCTTATATGAAATATTTGGCATGCATCTACCCAATTCCTTTACTCATAAAAAAAACATGTTGCAGGAGAAAACATCGCCCCAAATCCAATGTGATGTCACCTGGCCCCTCGACACGCGGTGCTGAATCTTTCTTTGCACTGGACTTTCTGCCAAACACGGAACAGCAACTATAATTAAATGTGCCAAAGAAAAGGTGAGCTTTCCTGGAAGGCTCGGTACTCATGTTGAATTGACATAATTTGTCCCCAAAGAGGGACATCAGCCAAGTGATGCACTGATTTCATAGACACCAGGGACGTCCAGCTCACAGTTTTATCTCTGTTCAGGTAAACTGGCTGTAGTCTGTTGGACCTTCGTTGTCACGTTAATAAATAAACTAAATATTAAGCCCCAGATCTTTGTTAGGTTCGGTTAAAATAAGAACTTTATCAGGGCAGAGAAACCTTTGTCGTCACAGCTACAATAATAATCGAACAGATGAAGATGTAAATTAAAGAAACCACAGTGACTATTAATTGGCCACATTGACTTTAAGGAGCAGCTGATAAAATCTATCCATAATTTTTACGTGAAACCGTCATCTAAACGAGAACCTTATGTTTGCCTCTGTTTGAAATGAAGGACCAGTTAGCTGTTTCAGCTCAGGTGGCTGCATCCTGCAGTGGACAAGGACGACCATGTGATCTGCGAAGGATTCCCGATTTGCGTATGGTTTGACATGAGCTGAGCTGGTGGCTAGCTGCCATCACTAACGTCGTTTTACTTACGAGCTTTTAAGGCCCTTTCGTCAGTTCTTTTTTAACACTGCGCCGCTTAAACTTTATGTCCACCATATGTTCACTGGGATTGGGCTGAGCCATAAAGGATCCACCTGCTAGAGCCTTCACTGTCTTGGGAAAAAAAAAAAGTCTGCACGTCTTGGACGCATTTGAAAGGGTCTTTGAGATGGAACAGCCGTGTTGGGATCGTTCTCTAAATGTAGCCTTGAAAGGATGCAGCTCCTGAACTGAAACATGGCTGTTGTTGTAAAAATTAGGAAGAATTCCAAGTCGTAAATCTGCCATAATTATCACTGTAAAATGGACACGTGTTCAACAAAAAAGGAGAGGTCTACAGAAATATTAACAGAAACGTGGTTCAGTGAGAATCAAATTCTAAGCACCAATATAAATGAGCAAAGGACATTGATCTCACTGGCCTGGCGAATAAAACCCCACTGACAAGAAACTTAATACGCTAGACAGTCACAGTGAGATCATTAACAGGCATATTATTATTATTATCATGTTGCTTTGATTATGAACCCGTGAGAAGTTCAGGCTCGAGTGGAGAAGTCCGGGAAAAGCGCCGCACATCCTTTAATGCAAAGTCCAAAATATCAGCTGATGCTATATTTACAGTACGCGATATAAAAAGCAGTGACTAATTGTGGCCTATTGTGGTCCATTTATGGAACCCGGTTTCCTCTGTCTACAGGAGAACTCTCTCCACTCCCACTGACTCACATCAGCCTTGTGCTGTCCCACCCCTACGCTTTCCTCCATGCACTAAATAGGTGTCTGATTCATACGGTTCTGTGGGTTTTTTTAAGGTTCTTTCTCACTCTTTTTATATGTAAGAAAAAAAAAGGGGGGCCCTCTTTGAAGTTCATTTTTAGACGCCCCACGGATTACACTCGGTGCTCGGTGGAATAGGTTAAACATGTCCAGATGTGCTGTGAGGAACTAAATGAACTGGAGACAATTTCCATTGTGATCCATAGATAATTCTCAACTTTTTAATGATGCCCCTTGGCTCCCGTGGAACATGATACACCTACAGGCATTAGTGCTGTTAGTTCGAGCACAAAGAGAAAAGTCATCTTTGTAATAGTGAAAGCTCATTTCCCATGGCGTTCAGCAGTACCTCAACCAAAATAGCACGGTGATTGGGATTTATTCCTTGCATATCCCTGCGCTGTTGTGAATATAAAACCTACAGTAGATTTTAGAAAATACACATACGACTCCTCAGGAGAGGTTTAAATCCGAAGGTGTGCTTCATTGTCGTATTTGCGGGACAGCCATAGTGTAGTCAGGGTATTGTTGAAAAGTTTTCTGGTCAAATGTTCAGATTATCTTCAGCTTTTGTTAAAACTTTGTCTTTATTGAGGCAACAAAACGCAGATATTTAAGATTATCCTGCTCTATAAATCGATTTCTACCTACAATGTAACGCTGACAAAAAACCAGATGCAGTGGAGGCTACTTTAAAAAGTGCAAAACCCTGGAGAAAACAGGAGAAATCATAAACTCACCATCCAGTGTGAGGATGTGAAGGGTTGGTGTTACCCATTTGTCAAATTCAGTGACCTAATAATGTATAAAAAGTGTTTTACTTCGAGGATGATATCAGTCATTTCCACCTCTTCATCCATAGTGATCTTAATCTTTCATAACAATTGCATCACCTGACCCCATGTGCACATTTTGGACTCGGTCAGCCCTGCATTTGTCGGTGTAGTGCCACCTTCAGATCCTTTTTGTTGTCTTTTTGACGCGACGAGACTCTGCTTGAATGGTTCTCTGTACAGTGGGTGAGAAAACTGCAATGCAATGTTAGTATTCCGGCCAAGTTTCTCCTCGCCTTCCCAGGAGGAAGTTCATGCATAATGGATTAATTGTTGCACACATCCACATGTAAAGAGCCCACAGGTTAGTATTCCTGCAGTCTCATGCCGCTCAATAGGTCACCCAAACAGCCATGCCCAGCAATATCACTCCAAATCTATGGAAATAGTTCAATTAAGTGCACAAGCGATCTGCAGCCCCTGGCGAATGGTTCCCAACGCGGCATAAAAGGCGCCTTTTGAGCATTTTTCCGTCGTTGGTATGTTCACGATTGACCGTAGCATGGTGCATTCTTCACATACTGTATGTAAAAGCCCGGGCTCCCGGTGGACAAAGACTTTGTGAATGTCAATGCGACTCAGTGATGACAGCGAGCCGTGTCAGCAGTGAAACGGGCTCGGTGTTGAGCAGAATGTAATGACTCGCAAGACAATTGGAGTCAAATCTGGAATGGCTTCTGCTTTGTTGTGACGCGCTGAGGACGGGTGACAGGTGGAGCAGCGAGCGAGCCGCTGAGAGGCCTTTGAGAGGGCGTCCTCTCATATCTCACTCTCTCTCCCTCTGTGTGTGTGTGTGCGCGTGTTCCCTTGGAAATATATTTCCACTCCAGCATATTTTTTTTTTATTTATGGCAGCTCCCCTGTCGAATGCTCAGGGATATTGGTTCTGTCTGAACCTGAGTGAGAGGTCCAGCTCTACTTTTCTTGTTATACCTGCATTCTTAGCACCTGGCATTTATCTGCAGAAGAATCGGGCCCCAAGACAAAGCAGCATGTTGTGCTATCTCAGAAGGACGATAGTGTAAAAGCCGTACTCAAACAACAAGGGATCTTTCACACCCAAACAGGCCCGAGGAAGCCATGGAGACATTTTTCTCCTACGATACGAATGGATGTCACATATTTATGGTCGTGATGTTCAACAAGCACGCCCATTTTTTATTGAGATTGGAGACGTATGTTGACATTAAAGAAATAAGTTCTTTCCATCCATGTTGTAAACAAGCTGAACAGAAATCACACATGAATCTGATCACCGCTACACACTACAGTGTTTTGTTGAGGAAATTGAGCACTACAAATACCGTCCCCGCATAATAGGCACAATACAAATGATGTTGATGTTGCTCTGTGCATAAATATTTTGTCAGAATACATCCTAGTGCTGAATGAATAACAACAAAATGAATGCCACCACCAGCCTTTCTGAAGCTCTTTCTAAACAACACAATTAGACGCTGGGAGATTTGAATCGCGTACGCAGGGCTTCTTCATTTCAAACGTCTCTTTGATCACCTTGCTGACAAGAGCAGCGATTCAGCCCCGGCATTCAAAGTAATAAGCAAGATGGAGTCTTTTTTTTTTCTCCTTAAGTATTATTTATGCATGTAGATTGTCACAGTCACATTGGGAAAACTGTGAAAGAAAAAAAAAGGAACAATATAGCTGCTATATGACATACTGCAAAAGTATTTTTGGGAAGCAGGAAGTCAGAGCCTTTTCGAATATGAATAAAACGGTGCCAGGAAATGGTTCGTGGAGGGAAATGGCAGCCATTTTGTGCCCTAATGAACTAATGATAAACATCGCCAGGCAGGCTGGCTCTCTGGAATGCCCATGGAAAACGGACACAGCAGGAGAAATGAGGTTTAAGGGCTGCAGTCGTGGAAGCGGAGAGATGAATAACACAGCTGAACGCCGGAGAAACCCTGGGCTGTAGAGTTAACAAGCTGCTTCAAGTTGTTCCACCAAAAGAGCAGCGTACTAAGATCAAAGATGGTCATTGCTGCTGCCAAGGACATCTTATCAGAGCTATCTATTTTTTGGATCTTTTAATTGCACAAGTTTTCACAGGAGTGCTGAAACAACAAAAAGTTAACAGGCACAATTAGGGAGCTTTCCAGCCTGTGTCCACGGTGTCATTTCCTACATTTCAAAACCCTGCATAGTCGCTTTATTTCCATATTCTTCTTTTCGGTTAAATACTGGTACAAAGCCACTGATGTACGGTAATTGGAACATCAGCATTTAATATTTTCGGTTGTTTCTTTGAAGAAACTTTTTTTAAGAAACAGCAGTTTTAGTGATTTCACTCATGAGCTTCTCCCACCGGGTTTTAAATGGGTGGAGCTGGGCCGATAAAAGCTGATGCCGTGTATTATTACGCTCCACTCCAAATGTTTTTGATACAGTAGCCGAGGGTTGTTTGCTTGCGTCAATCAAAATCAATCGTCCACAAACCAAAATACATAAGACCTGAAAGCAAAACGACCTCAAGGACATAGTCTTTTTAACAAGGCAGACAGGCAGGCAGATAAATATATTTATAAACTTAGTTATTCTAAAGTTAGAGGATTAATGTACTGTATAAAGAAGAACCTGCTGGCAAACTGGCTCATTTAGAACATCGATTAATTCTATAGTTATCTTTAAGCTTGTTCATTTAACACACACACGCATACGGAGGCAACCTACTGCTACTAATTCCCGTACCCTGATGAGTTCTGAGGATGGAGACGTCTTTTAAAGACTCAACCACAGTCAATTAGTGTTGAGTTACAGTAAAAAATGAGTCGATTCTTTCCTTTCACTGTGTTGTTGACTCCTGCTGAGGCAACAACACAATGGCTTTTTTGTGTGTGTGTGTGTGTGTTGGGGGTGGGGGGGGGGTTCAAAACAGTTTAAGAGCTCTACTTTTCTTCTTTTCAGCAAGGACAATTTGGCGTGGCAAAGCAGTCTTAGAATATCAACAGTCTGGGCCAAAGCGCCGGCTGCATACATCATAAGCCCCAAACCCGAGGAGTGATCTGAAGCTGTATTTGCCTCCCAAAACGCACCGCGTTTGAGTGACACCGCCAATAGATTTAGCTTTTTAGGCTGTCAGATGGCAGTTCTGCTTAAGAAGGTGACACAATGAAAGATGTTATAGTTTCCTGTCAGTGTGGGAATTAGAAAAGGAAGTCATGATATTGGACTGATGGAAACAAGACGTCTGAAAATTATACGCCGCTCGATGCTGCCGACGGATCGCACGGTGGCTTTCTGCGTGACAGTCGATCACCATGACAATTTGTGCTCGCAAAGATAAAATATCTTCATTTGGATGCCGCATGCACTGCGGTGTAAAGGTAGATAACCTGTCTAAATGCGTGCGGACGCAGAATAAAAGTCTGTAACTCCTCCGGCATCGAAGTTAATAATCTTTTGATCGGTGGGATATTCCGCTGTAGGACTGACCCGTTTTTGGAGTGGCAGTGAGGGTCACTTATTAGCTCAAAGGGTTGCCGGGTGAAGTCACAGGAGGCGGCTCGCAGGTAAGTGCCACAGGGGAGCGGCGCTTGTTGGTCGATGTCACTGGAGCACTTCCTTTGTCTCCCAGTAAGCTGAATATTTCATAAGTTCAGAATAAGAGAGCGTGTGCTCTACTCAGGGCGAGTGACCCGTCAGCTTATGCGAGCATGAAAAGAATGATTCGTTATGACCTCCTCCTCCACCTCAATACCTGACCAGAAAAAGTGAAAAACGCACGCTTAGAAAATGCCATGCAAACTCCGCTGGTTACACCGCGCTCACGTGTAGCGAGTTGGCAAGTTAATCCGGTGAGATAAAAACTGCTTCATCTTCAGCAATTGATCGCTTCTATTGTAAGTCACTGTTCCTTTCATTTGATGTTGTGAGTAGCCGGATATGAAGGATGGAGCGATACAGTGGAGCTCGGTCGCATTACTTAAAAAGATATTGACGGGTCAGTTATTGGTGAAGTGCCGCTTTGATGGTCTTATCAAAGGCTCAATGGAAAGGAGGCAACTTTAAAGGATGAGTTCAAGAGTTTTAGAAGTACCCCCACTTGTCTTTTGGCGGATGACGATAAAATCAATAGCACACTCAGATTTCCAGTCTTTATGCTAAACTAAGCTCACCAGCTGCTAGCTCCACCAGTTCATATTTACCGTGCAAACACGAGACCAGTTTCTCCCCTTAAAACTTGCATTCCGATAAATCCAGACGACGATAGGCCCTACTATATTTTGACAGGGGGCTAAAGCTCGCAGCTGCCAGATGAACACTATTGTAAACTCTTTGGACTATACGTCAGTGCAAATACAGCTGTCGAGCCTCCATCATCTCCAGCCTGGCTTGCAGCACCATTGCAGCAGCACCAAATGCTAAGCACATTAGTGGAAAGAAGGAGGCTTCCAAGTTGCACACAACATTCCTCCTCACAGACCCCCCCTCCCACCCGCCGCGCTTTCACCAAATACACAGGAGAGAGGAGAGTGAAGCTTCCATCCATAGTTGGAGCTGTTTATTGCTTTGCTTTTTGGCATGTGCTGCACCTTGGGCGTCCCCAGGGCTGAATACTCGAGGCTCTTGAGCTGGTGTAATGAGGTTCGACACAGTATTTAACAGTGGGCAGCAACAGGGCGAAGAGCACAATGTGGATCTGTGTCGAAACGTGACAGCCTGCTTGAATCTGTATTAATGGGCTCTCGCACGCTGCCCACACCGTTTCAATCTGGTAAATTTAGAGTAAAGGCACATCCAAATCAAACCTCAGTTCCCCGATAGACACGGGACGTCTATTTTTACCATTAGCGATGACGGTCGTGGAAGGAGTGAGGAGATGAATCTAAGTGGGCATGTGAAGCACGCGAATCCATGTTTGGATTTTCTTTTTCTGTTGACTCAAAACTGAGTGGGATGATTTCATGTAACATAGAAACTAGCACTGGCCAGTTTAAGCTTCGGGACTCAAGCGGCCTTGCAAACTCAAACGTGCAGCCTAGTCAAACATAAAGGCCTAAATTTAATTAGGCAATTTCCTTAAGGCAGGTAAGACTTATCTAAGGACTAAAAGGCTTAACTCCTTCAACCTCACCAAAACCATTTATTTCGTGATTACAGTTTTCGGAAGCCTAGCATTAACCAGGACTTCATAGTCGGAGAGTAATAATAAAACTTCAGCTAATTGTTGTGTTTCTGGATTAAAATGACCCTTTGGTTTAAGCCGTGCCCCTGCTAGAATACTGCATAATGTGAGTTGTCTATGACTAGCATTTATTTAATTTGCGACTGGATTTAACATTTATCACCCAATTTGATAGCTCCTTTTAATTGTTATTAACCTATAATTACAGCTCAGTAGGTGACCTTTTACCTCCCAGTAGCCTGATTATGATTTAGCAGATGCAGTAAATATGACAAAAGCAGGGGTGACTGTTGGTGATGTGTAGTTCACAATCCGAGAAAAATCTGCTTTTAGTCATGAATCTGCATTCTTATATGCATCCGTCCCCTGATTGGTGTATGCGGTGAAAAATACCTTAAAATGTTTCCCCCTTAAATAATTCAACCAACCTCCTGCGCAGTTTTGAAATTTAAAACTTCATGCAAACACACGACAGACATGACAACTTTTTTGGAAAAGCTGCCTCAAAATCAGGGAATTTTCAACAATGACAAAAAGGTCCATGAAATCCTGAAAAGACTCGTTATGCATTTAATGAATAAACTTATCAATGGGACACAAATTTTGTTCCCTCGTGGCTCTGATTTAACTGAAACCGTTTCTGTCTACGATGTCATTTCCAAGCAGAGTGTGTCATATGCATAATTTAATCACATGCGGCGATGGCACTTTTTGAAGACTGCAAGATCTCAACACAGCAAATGAGTGATAATTAATATAATTTCACACAAAGTGGTTACATCAGGCACACCGTGTCACAGATAACGGTATGGCTCTGAGGTTTGATCACGGAGATAAAGGGGTGAGAAGAGCCCTAATGTGGGGAGGAGCGGAGCTGTGAGCGGAAAAATAAAGCCCCCTGTAAAAATTCTAACAGTGCAGCCCTTATTTCCCTCCCGATTGATACTAATTGGCAGCAGAATGCCTTCCTGACAAGTCCCTTGCCCTTAGCACCTCCCGCATGCGGGCGTGATGAACTGCCAACTGCGGAAATAATCCTAAGTTTAGCTGAGAAGGATCATCAAGGCCTTTAAGAATCTGCTGGGACCTGAAAGATTTTTTTTTTCCTCTCTTTTTATTTCACAGACATCTCAGAGATGTTCTCATTGTCTTTTCTTCTTCTTCTCTTCTTCTTCCGTGGGCCCACAAAGTGAAATCCAGTGAGAAGCTCAATTACAAGAAAAATTGAAAATAAAATTATATCGTTGAGGCGATAAGCTTGTCTTTAGGTTAGCATTATGCAGAAATATATTAAACTGCCTTTTACAGAACCTTTTTTTCTTTAATTATATTGCTCACTTCCAGTTTATTACAAAGGATAAAATAAAAACATCAATCCAGGCTTGGGAAAAACACCCACCCACTGCTCGCAGGTAACAGCCTTCGGTATTTATTTATCACTGCTTGATCTCTCAGGCTGTTATTTCGTGTGCAGTTTCACACACGGTACACTAAATATCCCGGGATATAGATCTTGAGAAATATCACAAATTAATTTACCACACCTTGCGCCGACAATTGTCATTCTTCACGTGGTTAAAAAATCGACTTCGTAGCAGAAGATCATTCAGTTTTTTTTTTGCAGGGCTTGGGATAGATTTCTTTTTGTGCAGGTGCGTAATTTGACACTTGACAAAGTGCAGTGGGCTTCACGGATGAATGAATGTATCTATCAGGTATTTCATTTGACCGTACAGTCCGCTGTGCTGTATTCCTCCTTCGGGTGAACATCCAACAACTTCTTTTTCTACAGTAGACGTTTGGAGTTTCACTGCTACCATGTCCAACTCGGGCAAGGTAAATTAATTTGCGGCGACGCAATTTTCGCAAACTATACATCACCGAGAATATAAGATGTTGTGTTTTATTTCATGTTTGTGAGAGGAGCAGGTGGAGAGAAAAAAAAACATTTATTATGGCCGTGGATGCACTCGGGAAAGGACCATTAATCGAAGACGCGCTGTGGTTGTGTCCCTGCTCTTTTAGGAGAGGGCAGGATAATGCGTCGAAGATAAATTGAGTTTATGCTCAACTACTAAATTCCATCTCTGGTGGTAAATCTCTCCCTCTCCCTCGCTAACTTCTTTCATCACACATAGTTCATGCCGGGGCACCTTTGTGGCCCTGTTGACATTTGAAACAAATCAGGTTTGGCAGGTCAGGATCCCTTTAGAATCATAGTCCCACAAAAAAAGGTCAATCACTGGATGAATGATTAATCTCAGAGAGAATAAAGTGTTCCTTTCCAGCTGAAATGAGATGTATGCTAAAATCATCTCTCAGGGAGCTAAAATATGCTCTGCACAGCCTGACTCGGGCAACAATGTGTTGAGCATGCTTAGCGCTCCTAATGTTCAATATGACTGTATTTTAGGAGGCTGCAGGAGTGTGAAGGTCACCTTTCTTCCCCACTTGACTGACTTTGAACATAAATCTCCACCAATGGGGGAGCAGAGGTCGATCTTAGCACACAAGGAACGATTTTCACAACTTTATGTTGTCTGGAGGCACGTGTTCCTCCCAAAGGCTACACAGTGGCCCCGCGCTGCCAAGCCCTCCAAAATGTGCTCGCTCGCTCTTTGCCTTCAGGTGCAGCGTGTCCAAAACTATAAAGGCCCCGTCCAGCTGTCGACGTACATCCGCCGTAAGAGCAACGTTCGCAAACTGGATTTGTTCAGACTCGCTCCAGTAGCCCGGCAGGTCTCTCTGCGGTGTGCCGGCTGATTAAGCGACGCACCTACACGCAGACACCCTCTGCCGTGACAACTGGCCAGTTTTGCATCAACTGTTCGTCATTTTTTTGCCGCAGCACGGCGTGGTTAGAGTGTATTGTTTGGTAAGGGTTCCTTTGTGTAGGGCGCAGTGGGAGACAGTGTCTGAAAGCAGATGTGTGCTTCACAAGCTTTGGCGGATCTGGATTGAATATATAAAGAGCTAAAAAGTGGCCACACCTTCTAAGTCTAAATGGGGAATTTCTGTCATGAAGAAAATCTAAACGTAATAAAGCAACAGAACTAGGATGAAAATCTTGCACAAAGTCCCCACTATCGTCTCTGCACTGACTTTTCTCCTAATGAAGACAGACAGGGACTGGGTGTTGCACTGACGAGCTGGGCAGGAGACTGTTGACACTGCCGGCAGCATAGATTCCTCAGGTTTATGCGTTTGCTTTGGATGAACGGCAAAACTGAAACTTCTTGAATATTCAGGTCAGACCTGCAGTTTTAGAGGTTTCATGTGAACCATCATCACTTCAGAACGAAAGATGCTTTCTTTTTAAGTGGCTACAGAGAAAATGATTGCACAACAAATTAGTTTTAAAAATTATTTATCATCGCATGGAAAAGTCACGGTTGCGGTCGAGATGAGATGTTAGCTCTAGATGATCCGTGCACAGCAATTAGGTCCACAAAACACGACAGCAGCAGGTATGAGAACTGATCTCACTCAACAAAGTAGTTCATGTAACATTTAACCATATTTACACACTGTGTGTTATGATTTGTCCAAGCGTAGTTTGTCCAACGCAATGCTGATGAGCTGGATGGTAACGACTACAAGAGGAACTTATCAGATGAATAATAAAAATACTTCAAAGCTGAATGATCACTGGTTACGACTAAGTAGCGAAAAACCTTTACCGCCTCACCTCCACACTGCTGTGATATTCCTCTGTTTATATATCTGTAGGTAATGCAGCACTTAATTTACTCCATTTTGCATTGAGCTATAATCCAAATATCAAATATGTTCCCTACAAAATTAATTTTTCTTTACAGTTTAGTTGCTTAGGAACCTTTCCGGAGACTGGGTGAGTGAACATGTATAAAGAAACATGAAATCTCATCACGCCCCACGTTAGAGAGGAAGAGACACAATCTACAGGAATCTTATGTCCACATCATCTGCCAAAGTCAACATAAACACGGAGTTATGTCAGCAGATGTGTGTTGGATCAAATCTAAAAGTAGTGTCTATCTATGCACCCACAGACAGTAGGATTCAGGAAGTGAGTTTGTGATGCCCGGGGGCTGAAAGCCAAACTGCAGCCTGGCTCAGAGCATTCCTGATGCAACGCCACCACTAGGGTACCACAAGCGTACCGCAGTACAAAAGTATGATACTTTGACTGCCTACATATATGTATATATATATATATATATAGTGCATGGTCAATTAGTCTTAATTTCTTCAGAATGATCACTTCTGCAGCACAACCCCCTCAGGACTCAGCGATTACTGAGGTCACGTCCTACATCTGTCTTTAGGTGCATCAGGACTAAGCCGTGAGTGCGCCGCCTTAACCTTATTAAAGAGATCAAGCGCATCGATGGCCTGGACCAACTGCTGATTTTATGATGGGGGTAATGGCGAATCTCACTTTCTTCTCCATCTTCCGTTATTATCGTTTTGTACTGGAAAGAAATAACCTGACATTGATTTCCCAGCTAAGTAGACTTGTGCGTAGATACTGTACATTATCTAAAGGAAGTTGAAGGTCAAATTAACGGCGGTGGATATAAAGTTTCTGGGAAGTTGACATGCTCAGCTCGCCCATGACCAGGAACCTTCATCACGACGATGTGAACTCCACATGTTGACACGTGCTGCGCCATAGGTCCGCAGGGCCGAGGAGTCTCGACAGGACGCGGCAGAGCCGGGCAGTGGCTGTCAGGGGCGACTAGGTCAGCTGCCTGTTAGCCCTTAAAGCGAGACCCCGTGCTATTCGCAACCATTACAGCAGGGCAGTGGGTTCAAGATGCCGACATTACTCTGAGTTGACAAACAGTAAAGTGGGACTATTTTTTCTCTCTGTCTCTTAAATATGGTGCCAGATTTTTCACAGTGCTTGAATCGAGTGGCCTGACACCTGCAGGGTGTATATGTTTTTTTGTCTTTTGTTGAGCAATTATGGATAAAACTCTGTGGCAAAAAAACAAACGCAATACAAAAAAAAAAAATTCCCCTTTAAAGGGAAATATAACCATTGGTCTGTAGCTGACAATCAGCACATTTAGATTTAATTAAACTAAAGTGTCCTCTGCTGGATCTCCATAGAATCTGTATCGGGGGCATTCATCTACCTGGCCCCTGTGTAATATCAAATGTGATGGATGATGGCTGGCCGACGCCAAAGTCAGCTATTTCTGAGGAGCTATCTGGTTCCGACTCAGTCAAGCACAAATCTGAATGTCACAGTCCCGCTCACATCAAAGGGCCCCTTTTGGATTCATTAATTCACAGAGACGGTCCTCCCTATCAATTATAGCCGTGATTAAAATGTTTTGGAGTTGTCTTGCTCCGACTTGGAATATTCCCACTGAAGGCATAACTTTGCTAGTATGGCTCCTTTCTTCAGTGAAATTAAATCCTTAAAGCCTCCTTTCTGTTCTGTGGTTCAGAAAATAAACACACCACTCCAATTATAGTGGGACTGAAACCTATTTGTTGTGGTACATTTGAAAGGAAACGTGAAGCGCGGAAGACAACCCTCAACACTACATTGGCTTCCTCTATAGAGAGAAAATAGAAAACTACATAAGGGCACACGGGGGATACGACAAATTCAACTGTTAAATAGTGGGGAAATGCCTAAGGAGTCATTTTGTGAACACAACGGTGTTATGAGAATAACTTTTGACAAGAATAATAGCAATAACCTGAACAGGATGAGATAAATACATGGATGACCCAGCTGACATGATGGATCATTTAAAAACAACTGCACTCGCTGCTTGTAGAAACCTGATTTGACTTCTTCTCCCGACCTGTTCCTCAAACTTAATTTAACTGTTAAAGTCGCTAGAAAAACACCAATTTTCTTGCAAGTGGCTTTGTGCCTGGCTGGCTTTGGGGAATTGACTCTTTCAAACACTTCACATTTGGTAAAACAGCTTCACTACAAGCTCCGGTAGTAATGGAGAATATTCTTTCCTTGTTAAATGTCATAATTGAAGACATTTGTGTTGAAATCTTATTCTGCATTAACATAACAAAATCTTACATTTTTTACATACATTTGAACGACGCCTTCACTGATATTTAACTTGGTTCTTTTACATTTAGATAAGGTCTTTAAATGTCACTCTGATTTTCCAATATGCCTCCAAATGACATCACGAGGAGGAACCTTCAGTTCAGATGATGTCATCTCGTCACCTTCACTATGGAGGTTGTAAACATGGTCAACCTGCTTTTCCTCCTCTAGATGACATCATCTGATGAGAAAGTCCTCCTGGTGATGTCATCAGGTTTTCAGCTAGAAATAGAGAGGTATTTTTATATATTTTTGATAACTTTTTTGTTTTCGGAACTTGTGAGTTCCCAGCATGCATTGTTTGGGAGATAAATAAATTTAAATATTCTGTGTATTCGCAGTAGAAAACATTCATGGTGGCAACTTGCTGACTGTCTTTAATGTATGTTAAATGGAGTTGTTGGCTCTTTTCATGATAGAAAACAATGCACAGTAAACCATAAAAAAGGTCGAATTGAAGCTTAGCATCATGGGGTTGGACTGACTCTAGTACAATCTGGCTCCATTTCCAAACCAGGTTCACCGCGTTTCCTGCAGGACAGACAGTTTGATGGCTGCTATCTCAGTATTTTGTTTATTAATTCTCAGGAGATGCTAAAGGAAAAAGTAAAAACCTGCAAAAATCAGTATGTGTTTTAGCAAACGTGTTTCAATGCCACTTGTTTAGAGAAGCCTCTCCTCCCTTCCTCTAATTTTCCTCATCCATCCATTTGACTTGAAAGACCCTTTGAAGAATCTCTTTTGAGCTTGTTTGCGGCTGATGCCTGTGATGTTTATTTCTGCAGTTATTTCGCTCTGCCTCGCAGACTTTCTGGGAGTCAAAATGAAATTGATGACAACTTTTGCTGTATTCTGATGAGGAGCACCACAGCGCTGATGATGACGTATGGGCAGATGAATTTCTCGTTTGCTTCCTTAATTGATGGTCTCCGTTTCGTGCTTTAGATTGGTTGGTGTTCAGCATCCCGGCCACCTGCCACTAAACTGAATCCACAATCGGGATGCACGAATAGTGAAGGCGTGTGAGGCAGCACATTTGCAAACGTTACTTTACCTCTAAGGCAGGAGTCGCCTGATAGGCGGCAACACCAAAAAACAACATCATAAAGTGCTGCTGCTGTGGTGCTTTCCCCTTTTTTGATTATTCTTCTTTTTAGAGCCTCGAGTCTTCAAACACAAAACGCTTATCTGTGGGAATCAGCGACGTGAAGCATGAAGTGGTTCGTCAAGCCAGACAGCACACAACTGCTCAGTGTTTCACTGAATAGGTAGACATGTCTCTGACTGCGACGCTTCAGACGTACTGGGCCTGATTTCATCAAAACGCCTCTTTCCCAGGGAGAGACAAAACAACATTTGCTCTGAAGGTGCACGGCTTCGTGTTCACAGTCGCTGTGAAATAGCGTGATCTCGGACAGTAAGGATACCATCTTTTATTCCGCACTACAGAGGAGATTTGTCTTCCTGTCCGTGGCGTGTCACAGTGTACCCAAACTGTCAAACTACACAGATACAGACAGAAGATTTTTATTCTTTAGAGCACGAGACATATCGAACCATATCTCCCTCACCGCCGTACGGCTTCTACGGCTTCTCCGCTGTGCTTTTTCTCAACAAAAGTTCATGTTTATTGCTGTGATGACGATTCTGATTATGCCCAATTTTCAAATACGTTTTTCTTTTCTTTTTTTTTTTTTTGGTTTTCTAATTTCACGTTACGTCATTTTCTAAATGGTCCCATTTCACGAACAAAGGGAAGCCCGTGAAAAGCTTTCATGCCCTTACACCAGAAGTGCTCCTGAAGGCAAGCAATCAATAGAGCTCTCACCCTGAAAGGCTGTAAACCTGAAATAGTACTCATGACAAGCCCTTGTAGGTAATAGGTCAGATGTATGGATTGATGTGTTCATAAACACATTTTAGGATGAAATTCTACGTCTGTGACAAACGCAAACGGCTGCAAATGTGGGTTTTTACCTGTGTCCATGTAAAAGTTCGATCTCTGTAGGACTAATGCGACAGGAAATGCAGCTTTCCAACATATGTCAGTTAATAACTGCTATAAAAATCATTTTAACTCTCACAAACTATAAAATTCTTCTCAGCCAAACTACTGTGTAAGGATTGTGATTTATACATCAAGCTACATGCCTTTTTCTCACCCCGGCTGTCACACTGCACCCATATATGTTTTTTAAGCAAACGGCGTCATGACCTGTGCGGTAATAAAATGTATGGCTTGAGAGAAAAATGACATTTACTTTCTACTTAGTCTTTCTCACTCTCACTTTGATTTTTGAATTTGTGGCGTTGATTCACTTAGACGCAGACCTCTGAGAACTTCCTTCTAAACTGTAGCAACTTTCGAAACATACTGTGCTTTCGTTTGGAGAGCGTGAGTGTTATGGTGTTAAGCAGATGGCGAACTTTATTTATTAATAATTGTGGACTAATTTTAAATTAACAAAAGTAAATCTGCAATCAATAATTACTGACATGATCAAATCATTTGAATGGTTAATCTATTATGTATATACATATCACAACGGTTTGACAAACAAAAAGAGCATCTTTACTTTTAAATAATTTTCTGGCCACCCTACTTAAAACGAATGAGGTGGCCGAAACATTAGAACCACCTCTGCTTATATTTCACTCCAGTATAACGCCACTTTCCACCTTGGCCTCAATGTGATCACATAGTAGAATTCATGTACGAGCTGCTGTATTGAATTGCTCTAAATTGCACAGGTAGTCATTATGTCATGCCTGAGTTTTAATATGCTGATTAATTGTCTCTGTCTCTGTACTCTTGAAATGATGAATGTTCCTGGTTTCCTGGAGATGGGGCTTGGACACCTTTTTCTTTTCTTGTAAGACTTTCTTGTACAACTCAGAATCTGTCTCCATCTCCATGATAGCAAGACATCCTGGTCCAGAGGCAGCGAAGCAGAATGGAATCATGATACCACCACCATCGTGTTTCACACATGGGAGACGGTTGTGGCATTGGAAAAACTTTAGTCTCAGCCATCCAAACAATATTCTTCCTAAATATTGCTGGCTAAGACTCATAGTCGAACATTTAAAGGGTAGGAAGGCTCCTTGGACAGCCCACAGTTCCTTGTGACTTCCTGGACTGTTACATGCTTTGCTTTTGCTGTGATTTTTGTCGGTAGGCCCTTCCTGGTGAGGGTAACAGTGGTGTTGAATGCTCTCCACACTGTATCTGCATGAATTTGACAGGTGGTGTCAAGTCTTTTATAAACTTTTCTAATCTGATCAGAATACACATCTCTTCTTCCAAGGTCTCCAGAAAAACGTCTTTGTTTGACTTTACAAACCAGTGCAATCAAGAGCAGATGCTGGTAGCGAGGATCCACATTTTTCTGTTTCCTAAATAAGTGGCCGTGGCTCCCAGACTCACACCTGATTGTTACAGCGCTGACTGACCTGACGTCTTCAAATTAATTGAAAATCATACTTTTGCCACACGTTCAAATTTGAAACAAAGTTCCAAACACTGTAGATAACAAGAGAAAATGCAGGTGACCCACGAGCTGCTGACATAACACTGACTTTCTATTCCGATCATATCAGCACCTACACGAAAAGATAACCCTGCACGTGTCCAATAACGCGCTGAACACTCGAAGGCGCAGCACATTTTCGGCTTGCGCCTTTCAAGTCGTAACCATGCCGACGCCACATAGATTTCGTCCCATCCTGAGAAGACACCGTGTCCTTCATCAATCCGAAATTGAGACCATGCAATCTGTCTTTCGCCTCTTCTTCGCCCCCCTCCCGCCCAACTCCACCCCCTTTATCTCTCTCTGTGTCTCCCTTCACTAATAAGCGGTGCTCTCTTCTTCATGCATGAGGGACTTGTGAACGCTCCCCTTTCTCAGTCAGACCGATAGCAGGGGAGATGGATGTGTCAGTCAGTCAGCGTTGTCTCATCTCAGTCAGGTGCCTGGTGTTCTTCGGGTTATTTAAAGGCCTGCTGGCCGGCAGAGCGCACGCGGCTTGTCTCAAACTTATCAGGGGAAAGCAGAACTGAGCTCAATTTGCTTAGTTGTTTTTCAGCTGTTTGCAGGGCTGTTCGCCTTTCTGTTTTTTAAGCGTCGGCTTGCATGTTGACTTTCAACTCGGCACTCAATAAATACGATTTAAAAAAAAAAAAAAAGGCTGTTTTCTTCAGGTCGCCTTTGCCAAAATGTAGCCACCCCTATCTAACAGAAACTGGAACAGTCAGTTCAGTACATCTCTCCATCTGCCTCTCTGCGGTGTCATGTCAATGAATAACAAGCACGGAGCCACAATCTCCAATTATGCAAATCAATGGTGGGATCCAGATATAGGCTTGTTTGTGGCAGATCTAAATGCAGATGCACTGATGGTTTAGAGTTTTATCACTTTACAGCCACAAATAAAGGCACCACGATGCCGTGCTCAAGCACATTTGTAAAATGTCGGGACGTATTGTACATCACATTGATCTTAGCATAAAGGCGTGAGAAACGTACATTTGCCGTTGTATCTTGTTACAGATCATCCATGTTCGTGGCAATTTGAAACAAAACATACAAAATCTATGTTTCATATAACGATTTCCTTTCACAGATGAAGTCATTTTAACACACTAAAATCCTGATCCTCCATAGTCCACCCATCCACCCAGCTGTCCTTTGTTTCCAGCAGTCCTTTATTGAGAGTCTTGTGCTCTAATTCCCCCTTCTGTCAGCTAATGATGAATGGGCACCTGTTTAGGAAATTGAATTATTTGTTCAGAAAGCCTTGAGCTCATATTGTAGCACAAAAGATCCCAAGTATTTATTTAAAATGCTAAAATACTCTTTTTATTTCAAACATTTTTGGATATAATTGCGTTGATGAACCTTCGCAAAGATAAACACTTGGGTAGGTATCGCTCTTAGATTCAGGTTTACCTGCAATTTGTATATTTTTTTAATTATTAAAAACTGTTTACTGTTATTTCACACTCGATTCACATTGCTGTGTCTAAATATTAAGTGTGTTGTGTCGTGCCACAATAATACAACGCAGCTAGTTGTATTTTGCAGGACAGTCTTTACATCAGATTCACAACTTTTTCTTCCAACTGTAATTCATTTACATTTTTGAATGTGCTTAAAGTCCCAGACTTCAGAAAAGTATTTACCTCGCAAAAGAAGTAATATGACAAATGGAATTGCACAAGTTGTATTAAAATGTGAAAAACACAATATGAAAGCAGATTTTTTCATCGCCACAAGATCGTGCAGCTCTATGCATAACTCCCTCAAAACAAGATGATTTCTAACGTCTACATACTAACTACAATCAGTGGCAAACTGTGCTTGCAGAGCCACGGATTGTATGCTGAGGAATAGAAAAAGAAGGAGCCATTTGCCATGAAATTCTTCCTTTTTCTCTCCTCCTGTGAGGGTCGGCTTGTTCAAGGACAGCCGCATTATTCAGAACAATTTCTTTGCTCAACGAATGCATCCCTTTTCATTTTGAGAGCAAAATGGTTTAGTTATAGCTAGTGACCCTTCCCTCAGCAGTGTTGAGCTGATAACAAAATCTCAAACATTTCTCCTCTATTAAAGCACGTCTATGGACGGAGACGGCATTTCATCAAACCTGATCTTTTTCGTTATTGACAAGTTGAAAACATTGTTTCCCACTTGCACACAACAGAGGACTTGTCAGCGCTCTCTATTCAGGTCAGAGCTGTGCTGCAATCACAGCCAGAGCGATGACCTGATCTCACTTAATACAGCCTTGCTTGAAGTGCCCCGTGGATCTACTAAGGAGCTGGGTGCTAGAGATGGTGTGAACTGAGGGCTAAACGCAGGGGTCCTTTCCTAAAGAGCACCGCGATAAGAGGCATGGCTGATTTCTTCCCCCCCTTTGCTTTTTTTCCCCTCCATGCTCACATCTGGGTCACATTCATGGCAGTCTCCTTCTTCCTTTGTAGCTGATTTAATGGCCTGGTCTTGCGTCTTATGTGGAGTTTTCATTATCGCTCACTATAAAGTTGGCATCTATTCAAATCGCTGCACCAGGAGGCTTGAACCTCAGCTGTCCTCATCAAGATTTTGCCCGTCACAAAAACTGGGAATAGTTAGTTTGAAATTGTTTTGAAATGTATTTAGCCATCAAGTTTAATATGCACACACGGGTTGTTTCTTGTGTTTTTCTTGTGCTTCATCATGTGCCAAAAACACTCTGAGCATCTCTGAATTTACTGTAAAGATGAAGCTATATTTCATCATCTCTTGTTTGCTATTCTCCAGCCACTTTTTAAAAGAACTCCTCCATCATCTTCCCCACAGAGACCTCTCATTTAAACATGCAAACCGCTGGGAAGTCGGCCACAAATGCCTAATTGAAACCCTTTTGAGTTTATGAATAAGAGAACACCCATGTGCCCCGGATGACAGAATGTCTTTAACGGCAGGGCATCATTTCAAATGCAGGGCATGTCGAGTGTCTCCCCGACTGGCCTGTTACATAACACGCCGCTGCAGGTGCAACTCCTGGAGAGCGGAAATGAATGGCAGGCTGCAGCTTGTAAGTGACCATCAACTTGTGAATGAGGGCAGGCCGCTTCAGGGGCATGACAAGTGAGGAGCGTTGCATATTGCTACGCGTGCGGACGCTGAAATCAGACATGATAATAATAGTCCGACTATTTCTGGCGTCGCAAGGCAGGTGCGAGTTTGTCAAAACACCGTCGCTGCAGAATGTGAGCCTGAAATGTGTGAGCACGGCTCACAAAGGAAGTCTCGCAGCGCTAAGTGATCTATGCTATCCAATCAAAGGAAGAAAAAACGACAGAAGCCATTCACACTAGTTTATCATAGCAATCTCCTTCAAGACACCGAACTCGGAGGTTTTGTGGTACGTCTATGAATACTGCATGGATTAGTCATGACGCTCGAATAACTCGGTTCTGTAAAAGTAAAACGCCGCATCGAGCGACTCCAACAGATCACAGTGCAGTTGGATTAGAAGCTGTAAAAGATGGATGTGGTGAGGGAGCGAGCTGCTACACATCCTCAGAGTTGCTAGCAGCTGTTCAGGGTAGGGACTTGGCAGGTACAGATCGCGAGGGAGCTCGCTAGCAACTCTCTCCTCCCTCCTCCTACCTCAGCTAGCGATGGCCTCATTTATCTGTCACCACCCCTCCTACTCACCAACCCGCTTCCACTCCAGACATCTTTGTCTAACACGCCTTCGCCGTCGCCGTCGAGCCGGAGCGACTCCCGTCACTTTTGTTTTCATTCCATCAATTACTTTGCTGGCAAACGCCGTGATCGTCCACTCTCCGTACATCTTCGCATCTACGCTGTCACCGGAGTCCTTTTATTAAATGACTAACCAATGGGCTCGACATAAAAACTCTATTAGTCAGTCGTATCCCAGGTGCCGCCCTCTAACATGGTGCCAAATATATGGACGGGCCCGTAAGTGCATACAGTTGTTCTGATCTGAAATATGCCTTCAATTAGAATGTCATGGAATGTGCCTTAGTCATGGGAGGGAATCATGCATTAGTTCTCTGACAGATGCCTCTTTTTCTTATTAGTCAATTTATCTTCCATCACAGGCAGCTCACATTGTGGCCATCCCTGCCTGTTGATGAAAATCACACACCCCTTGAATTTAAAGCCCAATTAATGACCACATTTAAATAAACGTCTTCAGATTAATAGCACACTTCCTTAAGGCAACACCGAGCTAATTAATGGACATATGTGTGCTGGCAGTTTACATTAACTCACATGTTGAGTTGCACCGTTGCGACACATTGTCAGGTTGACTGGATTATTTCAAGCGCTGCCTCTTCAAGAAAATATCAAACTGACCATATGAAGTCTCCATCTTTTCAGAAGCTTCCCAGACTGACATCAATCGCCCATCTCCCCTGCTCAATACTTGCTGATGAAAGCAGAGTGCCTCACCATTTGGACGGCCCACGCCAATAACAGAGCTTTCAGTCTGACAATCAGGCCAAGCAGGTGTTTGGCATTGTGTCGGGGGAATAGAGCAGCTCAACAGCACATTGGAGGATCAGAGGAGGCTTCAGATGCACCTGATCACGTGCCAAGGCCTCCCTCCCCACACAATCTGGACTGTTCTGTTCCCACTCAGTGGCAGACGCACCTCCGCTGGCAGCTCTGATGGACGCTAAGCTCTGTTCTGGTGACAAATGCAGAGATCATTCGCTCCTACCCACGCAAGAGTTTAATCATGATGCACTGCTACTGCTGCTCGCACACACAGATATCAAATCCCTTACATTTTGAGAGCAAATGAAGGGCTTTTCGGATACGTTAAACTCGTCAGTGGTCATCTCATGCTGCGTTTTGCTTCATTAGGTGTGGTTTTACCTGGCAACCATCGGGCACTACGGCGAGGCCGACGCGTTTGGAATTCGCTGCACATTTCGGACCCGCTGTTTATGTACCAGACACATGAGAAATGGGCATAGCTGGTTAATAATACATACGATTCCGTGTTGTATATGCTGCCTTTTAGCTGACAATTTCCATCTGAGTTTCTCTAAATAAATGGACTGTTTAGATGTTCAGACTGTAATACATTACAGGGTGGAATGTTTATGCATAAAACTGGAGCTGCACAATTTATCTAAACGTGAAATCACATTAATTTATTGCGTGAGAAATGAGTTTTCATGCTGGCTCTTCATTACATGCAGCTGGGCGAATCTCTAGTGTTTATTAGCAGATTGTCACATTCATACACCGTGTGTAGATATAGTTATGAAATTTCCTACCATTCACCCCTGGCATAAATTTATCTCCAAACCCGTGTGCAGGGGAGGGATCAACAATATCAAAGGTAGCCTGAGCGATGGGAATGAGAGTATCCCAGAGGGTCTGCGAGCTGAAATAAGACAGATACAGCTGAGTGAGCCTTGATGGAAAAAAATATATATACACAGAGAGAGAGAGGGAGAGAGAAACAGGTCAAAGAGATGGGGCTTGTACCCTGGGGATGTCTGAAGATGGGAGAGAACATAAGGCTGTGTTCACCAAAGCCAGGTCTTTAAAGACTGAACAGCTACCGAATGACACTATAGAGTGGGAAAACACTTTTTTATGCAACTGGAGGTCAGAATGCACCAAGTGTGTTGCACTACTGTACATACCCAGCAGGAACAGGATGCCGCTGCTCGGGTCGTCCTGACTAACTTAACGGGTTTGTGCTGGATTACAAACCACGGCGTCTCGCTGACACAATGAGGACTTGACAAGACATTTACAAAAAAGGTAACTGGTCTGTTGCCTCGTACTCAAGCTTAGCGTTGCATGAGAAGATCCGTACGCTCATACCTCAGGGCTAATTGGGACACTGTGGCCAGCAGCCAGTTAGCTGGGTTTAGATAAAGACTGGAAGCAGGGGGAAACAGTTTGTCTGGCTCTGCCAAGCGGTAACAAAAGCGATTCACAAGGTGAATAGTAGGATGGAGAGGAGAAACGAGGAGGTGGATGCACCCGGCCAAGAAAAGTTTAGCGCGTGAAACTGCAAGTGATTGTCCTCACGGAGATTCAAATATTAATATTGAAGGGTTTAGTCTGTGGTCACAGCCACCACAAAGAAAGGACAAATCAGAAAGGAAGATATTAGGTGTGTGACATTAAACTCGTTTTAAAGAAATTGGCATTACCAGTATAATTCTGTAATGCACATGCAGAGATAATTCATTTTGCATCACAAAGTGTCCCATCTTTCTTCTCTTAGTCAAAACTCCTCTACCTCTACTATCTTGTACCACTCCCAGTGGTGATAAATAAACGTGTACAAGCTCTCGTGATTTTGCCTCACACTTGTATCCATTTTTACCCTAGAAACAATCAATGAGGCGATCATGTAACAGGATGATTTCATAAATTTCTCACTGAATCAGATGCTAATTGCTGCTTTATGCTCTTGCAAATCAACATCGCAATTTGCTGTTGCAACACAATATTAGCAAATTTGTTCCTCTAACAAGCTCATCATTATTATGATATTCCATCCGCAATCTGATAACACTCGACTATTTCAGCTCTGACACAAGTGCGAGACACCACCGAGATTCGGTGATTTAGTTTCTTCCTTTTTTGCCTTTTAAAGCCCATTTGTATTTTCCTTCGCCTTTACCGTCTTACATGATGTCCAGCTGATTCCTCACAGAGCTGATAAAGCTGCAGGACATCAAGGACCATCAAGGTGATGCCTAGTTACCGGGCCCTGGTGTTTTCTACCGAGTTCCAAGCGCTGCTTATAACGGTGCAGTGACAGAGCCAAACTGACAGCTGAGAATTGCAATTATTTCCAGGTTACTGAAAAATGTCACAGCCAGAAAACAGTGGGGATTTAGCAAAGGGACCAGTGTTTAATCAGCCACATTCACTTTGTGTTCATATTTAGATCTTGTCTAAGGGATTTTGTTGCTGCTTTTGTGGCACCTATTTTGCATCCAAAATGTTGTATTGTCTCTCAGGTGAGCGAGAGCGTAGGATAAAATAGGAGCTTCATGAATGGCGTCCTTCAAAATCCTGACAGCGTTATGATCACGTACAGTCAGATATGTGGGTAGTATGTCCATAAGGTGTTGTATGCCGCTACGAAGCAGGCAGGCTGTTTCTCGCTTGGAGCCATTACAACACAAAGGCGTGGATGACAGGAGTGCGCTTTTAGTATTCAGATTCACACTCGCAAATGTTAATCGTTTGTCTGAGATAGATGTCACAAAGAGGGTATTTAAATTGAAACACTGGACAAATTTATGGTAATGCGCTGATAGTCATACAGTCAATACAGTCTGTGCAGAAAAGCAGCATCATCTGACTCTTCGTCTCTCTGCCAGAGCGGTGACTCACTGCCATTCAGTTGTTCTCCGGACACATGGACAGAACTCTGCAGATTTCATTATCATTCACGCGATGATCTGAGCCACAGAGCAATTACTCGTCAGGAACTGTAATCACTCGGAGTCTAAGCATGCATTTAATTACAGGAGTATTAACAAAAAATAATCGCTCTTGAACACCAGTCACACGGAATGAGATTTGGCGAGGGGACTCTGAGATGATTACTGCCTGTAAATCTAGCCATAAAATTGGGGCCTATTATGTCTCATACACAAATGGCTTGTTCAACAAAACTCTAATGGCATGCATAAGTCTACACAGTTCATTACTGTAGCTCTCTGAGATACGAGAGGTGCTTTTCACAATGCCGGCTCTTCTTAAAAGCTGCAGTTTTCGAATACATTCAGTGCATTTTGCCAGTTTAAGATGAGATGTAAATTACACGTGCGGCGGCATTGCTAAATGAAGCTGCCATATCATGTCGCTGCTATAATCACAGCGCGCTAGTTGCATAGTAAATCACCAGGTTCATTCCTTCGCTATGTTTGAGGTAGGCACCCCGTTGCCATATGTTGATGCTATGCTCAACGTTACCCCGTAAACATCAATTAAAACGTAATTTATGCACAACAGAACCGAACCCTGTGCGCATGCCGGCGCAGAGACTTGCTGCTGCCGGCTCCTTGTTGCTGCTTTGGTTTTTCGAGCTCTTGGTGCCTTCACCCTCTCTTTGCAAGAATAACGCGTGACAACACACGGCGCAGGAGGTCGCGCAGCAGGTGGCCGCAAGAAACCTCGCTGTCTCTTAAACGACGAGCCTCTGGCAACCACTGACCTCATAACACACACACACACACACACACACACACACACACACTAACCGCCAAGTGTGTCAGTTGTGGCGACGTGGCAACCCAGGGAGGTTGTCAAACACGCTGAGTCGACAACAATGGGAGCTAAGCGGCGAGAGAGGACAGAAGCCTCGGGGGACATGCTTGCGATGTACTTACGTCACCGCACGAAAGCGCACGGCGTCGACAGGCCAGGCAGACGAAGCGCGGAGGCTGGAGAAAAACTGTGTGAACTCACAAGTGCGTTACTGACTGGACGTCTTTGTGCGACCGTCCTTTGTTTGTGGCGTTCGTTCAAATCATAATATCACGTGTGAAGGTCTTCAGAAATAAAACTCCCAGTAAATGCTACATGTGTGACTAATAGCAGAAAGAGCCCACAGACTTGTACTGTGTTTGAACCCAACATGTTGTAATTTCACGGCTGCAGCCACCTGGGAGCACGTGCTCATTAACATTTCATGACGTCCACATTCAAATGTTTCACATCCAATCCCTCTTGCCTGTGTGTTGGAAAGAACTAAAATGAGACTGCGAGCGCCCGGACTATAAATAACTATCTCACAGAAGGAGGAAAAAGGCAAAACAAAAAAAAACAAAAAAACTGAAAGCAAAGCTTCTTCCAGCTACACGAATCAACAATGATAAGTCCACCAGCAGTCATTTGTCTTCTGTCGAAATTGGTGTTGAAGCCTCCTTCCTGTTCTTATCACAGTTGGCAGTTTGCGTTATGTTTATATGCAGTTATACAGTCAGTGCCCTTCTCCCTGACAGCCGGGCGGCTCCCAGGCAGCGAGCGTATATTTCAAGAGAGGGTGCCCTTCTGCCAAGTCAGAGGCTTAATGTCAAGGGTGTGTGTGTGTGTGTGTGTACTGTAGTAGAATTTCCCCGGAGATTAACTTTGGTTTAATCAGACACAAATGTGGCTGCTGATTGATTACGTGAGTGAAAACACACACAAATACATCCATCAGGCTTTAGTGGTGTTTTCTCTTTTTCATTTTTCCACCTATGTCGCGCTATTTCTTTCAAAAGACTTTGCGCGTATGTGTGTGTGTGTGTTCGCATTAGTCAGTTATTAGTGTCTCAGTGCTAAAAAGCTAAATGTTTAAGACACATTCGGTTGTATAATGCAGAGACATTTCTATACCGTTATTTCTGTCTTCCTGTATTTAATTGAGACTGTCTATAAGCTGCTCGCACCAGCTACTCCGTCTTTCACTCTGTATTTATTTCACTTTCCGCTGTGAATGAGAAACCTGGCCTCCGTAATTAGAATGTCTCTGTCGTGCACAGTAAACTAGTAGCCAGGTTTCTAATAGGCTTTTCACAACAGCGCATGTGCAGGACAGACGGCTGCGGCACAATGAGAGGAGGGAAGGATCAACACGTCATCACTTTGTTTTCAAGTCCGACTATGACAAAGTGTACGTCACTCTCATCCCGTTTTGCTGCGTGCGTACACAGATTTCACGTAACCCGGTTTCTTCTGTGTATGTAAACTCATTCCGCTGTGTCTGAGTGACCTGGGTACTTTGAAACGCATGCAAACAGTTGACAATTGGCAGGAGGGGGGGAATAATTCGATTTCTCAGGGCTAAATAAACCTCTTAACTATAACCAGCGTCATTGCGCCAAACAGGAAGTTTAAACAAATCCAAATTGCATTGGAATTTCATTCAGGGGCATCGAGGTTATCTAAAACTTGAAATTACGCCTCGGTCCGAGTGCCTATTATGTCACATCCTAGATTAAATGACTCACTGAATTTAGAGACCATGTCATCTTGCAGTGCAACATTTAGACAAACAATATATTTAGGCGACTTTTGCAATACTCAGTGACTGAAGACGTGCTATTATTTGCACTCAGTTGTTCACCAAGTATCTACCGACATCACATTGTGTCATACTTCACTTTTCTTTCCAGCTATTTCCTGTTCTTAAAAAGGAATGTGAACACAGAGAGTTCAGATACAAGCGGCAGCAGATCATAATGTAGTCACTCTCCCACCCTGCACAAATTCAATAATAGGTGAAATCCATTCTCTCACCTTTTCTTTGTGAAACATTGCCTCACACCAGCTTCGCCACATCTACAGTGACACAGTGCGCATGATTCATTTAAGCAAATCAAACAACCACTTTAAGGAAGGACAAACAGAGGTGGTTTTAGGAACGGGGGCATTTAGAAGTGGGAAGAAAATCCGACGGTGTGCTGTGCTACTGCACTTTAATCACCCGAGGTCAAGGCAGAATTCTTACAGTGATGTCACGTCCGACATCCACTTCACCCCCTTTGACGTGAACAATGAGCGCTCGCCCCTCAAAGGCGTCGTCAGCTCCCCTAAAGGCAGTTTGATTTGTCCGTGGCTGTCCGTGAACGCACCGTTTAGTTGCCTCATCCTTCCTGGCTCAGCGGGTGAGAGCGAGAGCTAGATAGTGATTGAATGAAGAGAGGCGGCGGCGAGAACAAAGCAGTAAATCAGAGGAATAAAACGTTATTTTCGGTTTCACGGCGGTTACGTTCTAAAACACAAACAGAGACGGTCACACCTCCGCACAACTCTGCAGGAACAATTGCGTCTGCAGTGTTTGTGCAGTCCATACATATGCAAACATAAATGATGTTTAAGTCTGAATCGCTATAAATCTCCCCCCAACAGATCAATTGTCTTAGTGATTATTTAGCTAAACCCAGTAATCCCCAACTTCAAATAAAAAAAAATGGTAATGTTTTTTTTGAACGGCTCTTGGAAAGGAACGGAGCCATAAGAGCCGCTTCCCCTCAAAGAGCCATAAACTCTTATCTAAAGTGATGACTCAAACCTGACCATCTGGCCAAGGCCAGTGTGCTTATATGAATCACCCTCGGAAACAGGTCATATTTCTATCCCGTCTCCTGACAACCGTGGTCCTATATAACTCACCTGCAACAGAAAACATGTTTTGTCGGAATCTTCTTCGTTTTTTACAGTAGGTTATGATTTGGGAAATATTGTTATTGCTTAAAGTCATATAAACAGATATAACCATAACCACCATGTACTCCATATTTTGGTAGAAAACACACATGCTGAGAACATTTTCTCAATTTGTTCTTAATCAGTGAATATGCAACGTGTTATTCTGTAGGTTGTCTTTGCATTTTCACATACTCTTGTCAGCAACGTAACAGGTGAAAGAAATACTTTAAACACTGTTTGGTTGGCACAAATGTTTTACTTGGGCTGATTTGTCTTTGTTAATTCTTCAATATTGGCTTCATCATTTTCGTTCACACTTTTGCGTGTGCGCTTTGTCTCTCCTCCCGCTCTCCAATCAGTACAGTAGACCAGACACCAGCTCTTCAGTGTACTTCCAGAGACCTGCGTGCTCGCGTTCATTCGTTCCCTTTGTTTTTGCCTGATTGTGTGCTGTTGGAGGAGACAGTCTGTCTTTTAAGTACAAAATCAGTAACATAATGAGGCATCATTAGCTAGTTTGTTTCCCTCGACAATTCAGGTCATCTTTCCTCCGAAGACAAAATTACATGCTGCAAAATAATAAGGCAAAAACACAATTTACAATTAAGAAATGCTAGTCTAAAGTACTAGAAAGTGTAATGCAAGTTACATACTGTGTAAAAACTGATCAAAGGTATTTTACAGCGCGTCAGACAAAAGATACAGTGATCAGATAATAATAATATGATGCAGATGCTGTTAAATTACAGTCTGCACATTTGAAGAAATCCAACAAATTATGTTCCCACTTGCAGTCGCCTTTTTCGTAAACTTCCTACAGCACATGAACATACACGGAACATGATGATAATACCCGAGGTGTGATCATAGCAAACACAAGTGACACGAGGACACGGTAATCCCTGCTCGTCCCGCAGCTGCTTTTGACTGTAATCTGAGATTAATGTCTGGGAAACGTCCTCATGAGGTGATTGCACACTCGGGCGGATGCTGCAGCATGTGAAGTCATGTGAGCAGGAGGAAGCAGACAGATGAATGAGTGCTCACGTACGCCGGTGAATTCTGATCTGCTCGCCCACAGGAACAATGTCCGGAAGGTGTCAAAACAGAAGGCTTTACTTTTTTTTTATATAAGTTCTCATATATACCAGTAATATATCACTTTGAATTCATTTGGCTGTGCTCATCATTAATGTCATTTTTGGAAATCCATTCAAAGAGTATTTAATACTTTTATGCTGCTTACATTAACTAGATTTATCAGGACCTTTACCCAAAAAGTGTCCGTCATCTTCAAATATATATCAAAGTATAAAAAACTAACCTACTTTAATAAAGATCTGTTAAAAGTCAAAGCTTTATGTCAACTATTACACAAAGTTGGAATAATTTAGTTTTCAGACACATTCCTCTTTTTTGCAAAGGTTTATTGTGGTTTAATTTTCACTGTGATATGCTTAGAAGAAGTTGATCAATTGAGGTTTGAGGAGATATACACTTTATCTATTAAGAATAAATGACATGGTTAAAATAATTTCATAAGAAGATTCAAAGTTTATGGGCGACAGTGTATTTTCATAGTGACTGGGTATAAATATAAATAAAAAAACTCTAATAATATTACAGAATATTTATTTTCCATTTAACTTTTTATAAGCAATGACATATTCAAAATGCTAATATTCCATCTGTATATCCATTAAAATGACTGCAGGATGTAGGATAATGGATTGTGTTTATATTCAGTTGCTATGCAGTCGCTGCATTAACGAGACACTTTTGTTAAAGATACTTTTCACGTCTAATTTCAGGTTTATTGCGAGACAAAAAATTCACTCAAAATTACTTACAGAGTTTGTATTTTCCCTATGCTAATGAATGATCCTGAATGCAAACATTAATTTAGTTTTATATATATATATTTAAACGAATAGTGGGAAATAATCCATAATAATTACCTTTAATTGTTACAATGCTCCAAAAGTGTGTTCTCCTTGTTTGCAAAGTGAGCGATGAACAGGTCAAACACATCCAGCTGTACAGGACAGTAGTGAAGCCTCGAACAATGACTTAATGCACCTCGCCGAGGCTGCTTCACATTCTCCTAATGGATCATTTTTCACCTGGCACCTCAGCTCTCTTAAGATCAACTGAGAGGGATCAGCTTCATCGATTCTTTTCCCCTGCACCAATCTGGATCAATAAGGATTCCTGCATTATAAACCGCCAGCGCCATTTCCAGTGCTGCTGCACCTCATTGTGATCTCACTCTTGTCATCGAAAATTGCATAATGAATTATGTTGATGCAACTGATTTGCCTCACTAATGGCCCTGTGTTCACAAAAGACAGCTGCGTGTGGAAGTGTATTCAAGACAATGTCGCACCTTAGACTTGATTTCTTTCCACGCTCGCCTAATTAAAAGCAGAAATATTGCATTAGCCGTATGATGTCCATCTTTAGCCACGGCTGCGGCGCTTTTCATTAGTTGTGCACGTTGTGTTCATCAGTGCTCGGATCTAGGCATGCACATTCTGGCGGATGTCTCATTGGCATGTTGAAAAAGCAGTTGGAAGTCTGCGAGATTGTTAAAACCTGCAGGCTGCACGTGCCCCATCAGTATGCAACACATCAAAGATGCGGAGTTGCCTCAATGATGCGCTCACTGGCATGATCAAAACAGCACACTTAAAATGCAAACTCTCACTCTGCAATGGCGGAGACGGAGAAGGAGCGCTAATACAAACAACAATCTTGGGAAAACACAAAGGAAGAAGCTAAACATGCGGGAGTGGAGCACCATCAAAGGAAATATGATAATTCCTGAGTGTCATTGTGATAATGACCCTTTAGCATGAATTCAACTTCCATCCATCCACTTACTGGGAAGTAAAAGACGAGTCATTTCCAATACGATAAGATGTCATAAGTCTAAGATAAAAAAGGAAGCAATTATTTATGCCGCTCGTTGACACTGGCATCAGATACTTAGGCAAGGTGTTTTGTGTCACATCTCACCGGGTAATGGGTGGGTGGGGGCGGGTTGGGAGGTGGGGAATAAAATACTTTCTCAGTTTTGCCCGCGTCCAGTCCTTTATTGTGCGGGGCTGTGCAGGGTTAAGGGCACAGGGAGGCCTCCACGCCTCTGAGGATTATTGGCAATATGCTCCCACAAAACAGCTTTGGAAGGCAAATAATTGTCTTAAGGTGAATAACAATACCATGTTATGCCAGCACGAAGGGTTTAATATAAACCAAAGAGAGTTTATTTCTCCAACCTATGTTTCATTTATGAGATGCTCATATGAAGTCTGTTACTCTCGGTTTATATTCGTGGCTTATGCACAGAAATGCAGGGGAAGGAAAGAGATTTTGCAGGATGCACAAGGAAATGAACAGGGCTTCCAGGGCCGCGTCAGTCCGCTCATCATACACCGGAACAAGGACTTCTCCCTGACTGGGAGGATTTTGTGAATGAAACTCATCCTGATCTATTCGGTTTGGGCTCCTGATCAGTAAATGCTGCCCGGGGCAAAGCCCCCTCTGCAGCGCGCGAAGATCCAAACACATTTGCAAATGAGCCTGTTTTGTCAAATCTGAATAAACGACTCGGTCATCACTCGGTGGCAGGATGCAGCGTCGCCTCGGGTTAGTAACCGAGCAAGGCAGCCGTGACATTGAGACAAAGAGCTCGTGTTTCTCGCCACACCAGGCCGTGTTGCGCCGGTTTGTGACTCGTGTTAGGTCAAACAGACGCTGTGTACGCAGGCAAAGAAGTGTCTGGCAGGTTGACCACCACAATCAGCAGGGGACAGGCCAAATCTCTGCAAGCTGGGACTGCAGGCAGAGGTTGACTTGTCGGGCAGTTATTGCTTTGAGCGCATTGGATTTCATTAGTCAAACAACTAACACTACTGGTATTCCTATAGGAAAGAATTATTATTATTGTTTTTTTTTTTTTCCCTTAGAATATTGGTAATCTGAAAATGCAGATTTTTCCTTGGAATTCATAAAGTTGAAATTCTTTCTTAGAAGTCTAACTATTAATTTGGATTTATGACTGAGTCAGAAACTTAGAATTCTGACTTTATATTTATTCTGACTTTTTTTTGAACATTTATTATATTTATTACATAAAGAATTTATTTTCACAATTCTGACTTTAAACTGAGAAACTAAAAAAATCTGACACTCTTCCCAGAATTTTGACTCTTTGCTTTGTAATTCTGACTGTAAACTGAGAATTACTTACAAGCCAGACTTGAAAGTTGTGTTTGTGTGTCCACCAGAAATTAACATTTTAGCAAGTTATTAGCGAGATTTAAGTTTATGCAGGACTTATATATTAATTTAGCATGTTTGAGCTGCCTATCTTGCGTCAAAAGCAATTACAGCTGCATCATCCTTTATCTGCTACTATTATAAGAGCGTATTATACTTGTGATTTTAGGGTTGCATCCTTGTTAAATGCTTGAAACATGACTTTGTTGTTTCATATACCTGTACAATAAACAACACAAAGACAGGCAGTTCATTCATGAGTCATCTGAGCTCCAACATTACCCCATAAAACAATGGCCAACTCCATTCACTCTAGTTATGGATTTGTAAAACTAACCTACAATAACATGCTTCTTCTTTTAGATGTTCTGTTTTTCATAGGAGAACAAGAAGCAATATATTTTTTTATAGCTCAAATGTATTTTTGAAGCTTGTGGTGTATTGTCTGCAACCTCATTAGACCAACCGAGTTCAGTCCTCAAAGTTTCTTATTTGTCATTATCAATTTGCAAGCAGTGATTGCAATAGTAGCGTTTCTGTTTGAATGCTGAGACGATGAGCTACAATGAAAACTTTCGTTTTAAACTTTATTTGTCAGTGTACACCTGGTGCCTCAGACCTAATCCTGTTTACACACTGAAAATCCCCACTTCTGTTCCTGTTTGATCGGGTTTCTGCCTTGAGCCATGTGCTCTAGTTTTGACATCCTTGTCTATCCAGCGCTCCCTTCTGTTCAGCAAAAAAAAAAAAAAGAGGGTCATTTGAAGAAAATGAGGAAAATTGCAATTTAAATATTCATAAGGCTCTTTGTCTTTTCCCTCCCATTGGTGTCAGGCAGAGATCACGCTATTCCGCCTTGGATTTTGGCAATTACCTCTCATTGTAACCTCCCCATGTCCAAAGTCACTCCTGTGCTCTTGAGAGACACGACCAACCTTAACATAATTGTGAGGTTAGAAGAGGATGCCAGCAGACTGGATACGGCTGAAGCTGACATCATTTCGCTGTTGTTGAATGGGAGCGTACCCCCGCATTGTCTACAGCGAATTAATCCTAATGCCGTGGCTGCACAGTCAGAAAAAGATTACATTGTGTAATTGCATGTCTAGCTCTGGCGAAATGGGCGACTGTGAATGCCAAGCTCGGGGTCTAACGGCGGCAAACTAATTTGTTTTAATCACACTGCTAACCTAACTTGGTTTTTTGGTTGTGTACATGCTTTCGTGCCAGCGTACCTAACCCTGTAGTGACGTAGTGCCATCAGGCTCTACAAGGCTTAGGCGGCATCTTGGCAAAAGGCTGCAGCTAAAGGCCAACGTGCTGCCAGCTCTGTCACACTATCATTGCAGCATGGACCGTAGGGAGCCTGCTCCCCAGTGTCTGCGCTCTCCCAGTGCCAATTATGCCATCCAATTGAATTATGCCCTTGAGTGGCATTATTAGCAGTTGCCGAGGGATCCAAACATTTATATTCATTAAGGCTCGTTCACAAGAATGATTGAATGACCAACGCAGTCAAATTAACACGTGAGTAAAGACAACCAGAGATGAATTTGAATGTTTGTTAGCTCAGTGGGTTGCAGAAACATGACGACTTCGGGGTATGAGCAAAGTAATGGCACCGTCTTTGCCACTGAGTGTTGCAGTTTGAACACACGGCGTATTGAGTTTAATGAAAGAGCTCATCCTGACTTTCTGGTTCCAATATCAATATATTACCCCACCACTACTGCGTGCTACTGACCTAGAGGCGATTCAGGATTTCAGTCCCCGAACGCAGCAACAGAGCATCGGTTACACTTGGACAGGTGTAATTTTATCGTGAATACTGGAGCAACAGATTGCATTCATGGAGCACCCTCTATCAAAGCCTTTAACACCGTGCTCAGTCAGGTTTTACTCATTAAAATATCTTGTTGACACCAGATGGCAAACAGAATTAAATCAGTGCATCAGACATCGGCCCTGTAAACACATACTCGAAAACAAGTTCAAACTCTTAAGCTAAAGTCAGTTGCTCCCCCCCCCCCCACCAAAAAAACCCCCCACATCACTTCAACATGTTACCGAGCTTTTCGAGACTCTTCTTTTCCTCTCTCTTAATCATGCCTTTCCTCTCTTTGAGCCTTCCCAGCTCCAGTAGCCGCAAAGTTGAGAGGGGGCGTCTAGCTTGAGCCTCACAGTCCACTCAGTGGGCATTGACAGGGTCCTTACTTTCTGCAAAACACCTTAAGTGTCTGCACGCTCTGGTTGCTCGCCCCCCTTTCGTCTCACTTCCCTCCTGACACAGTGGCATCCAGTCTACACATCTATTGTTAGCGGGTCAGACTTGGCACTGCCACTATGTGGGTCCGGGCCAGAAAAGCAGCACGCACCTTCTGATGTGCGAAGCCAACCCCAGCAAGAGGTGTTGCTCTTTTTCCCATGTTATTTTGTCCTCTCCAGCCTCACTCGCACTTCTTCTAAGGCCACCTGAGGCTGCAAAGCCTCTATCCACCGGTGAGACAGTTCTCTGCTCCCTTTCTAAAACTCTGTTCACAATTAGGTGGCAGGAGCCTCAAGTCACTCGAGATGACTGTGTCACGCTTATTCATTACCACACTACGCTGATCTAAACTCGGTTGACCTTTCTGACGATTCTAACGTAGGGCCCATGTACATGACGAAAGAGAAAACTCACTGCCACTTTTTACATAAAAATTATTTCATACATTTCCTCACGTGCCCTCATTTATTTTTCGAGAAGTCAAACATCCGAACGTACACACATTGCAGATAAGATCAGTCGGAGCTCCTGTTTCCCCCTCTCATTTTCAACTTAACAGAACTTCCTCTTTATCCATGTTTAATCCCTAACCTCTTCCTCCATAACTGTTCCCCTATGCACACACACATAATAGGGCAGAGTGTCTTATGACTCCAAAAACCGGTTTAATGGGGCTCTTCAGCCTAATAGCTGTATGGATTGAACAGACAGCCTGTAGAGCTGTATTTGATTTAATTCATTCTATGCAACGTTACCCATGTTTTTAAATGAAAATAATATATAAATAAATAAAAAGCAGCATCCGGTGGATTTTAGACCAAATTGTCAACTTCAAAGGCTTCAGGAGAACAGCCGAGTCGCTAACCTTGCTTGAATCCAAGTTTACTTTCCATTCGTCCGTGGCCCCAAATTCAATTTATACAATTAAATGTAATCCAGTGAGAGGAATGCGAGTAGCACGCAGAGGTTTGATTAAAAATTTAACAATACCATGACAGGAAAATCGAATTATCAACATGGCTGCCTCAGTCAATCAAGTGCTGGGTGGTGGAAACTCATCAGTGTCTTGCTACGGGAGTGTGTGTGTGTGTGTGTTTGTGTGTGTGTGTGTGTGCCATCTCAGTACACTAGATAATCCACATCCTGGACAAGTGCAAACTGCACTCTTCCAGAACACTGCAGAAGGTAATTACAAATTAGGCCAGCCCTTGGATCGCGAGGCAGGCGGCATTCTCCAGTGCATCCTATCACCCCGACTTTCCCAGGCCAAACAGGCTTAGGCCAAGTGAACAATGACTCAGACCTCCCCAATGTGACAAAAACACAAGCAGGCATCTGGCCGTGAGCCCACATGGGGACCCCTGTCCTTGGTGAATGGCTCAGTGGCAATTTAGCGGCAGAGGTCACCGGTTGGGGTGCGGGTGGAGGATAACTCTGGGTAGGTGTACAGTACATTCAAAGGAGTACAGTATGTGAAGCTGCGAGCCAATCAAAGGCCTATAAAGAACGAGGGGGAATTTGATGTGACGCTCTGACGTGTGTATGATTAGTTGTGGCACTCCTGACGTGTCTGTATTTATCCAAAAAGATATTTTCCACACGTCTCCAATGCAGAGTGAAGGTAGACATCTGTGACTGTTCTGATGATCGTCACATCAAGCTTCAAACTTACATCCAGTCCCCCGACAGGACGAATACACGCACGTGTGAGCGACAAAGAGCTTGTAGCAACCGAGACAGCGACGCCTGTGATCACTCTTTTGTGAGGCAGAAAACGCGAGAGTGAAGTGTGCGAGCGACCGAGGCGAGCACGTGATTATTATTTTGAGCTTGCTGGTGCGCACACACACGCGCGTGCCTGCCGTCTTCATGGTCATTGAGGCTGATGATATGTTCAAGGTGGCACGATGTGCTGGGCGAATGCTAAGGGGAATACCAGCTATCGAGACGTTCCAGTTCATGAAGTGTGCAAATCAGCCAGCAGGGGAAGGGGGTGTGGAGGGGTTGGGGACACAGATTAGAAGGGAATGGAATAGCCAGGCCAGGGCCAGACCACCTCATCTGGGAGGAGAAGGAGGTATGAGGGGATTAGAGGGAGACAGAGGACGGTGAAAGGGAGCAAAGTGGAGAGAGAAATAAAAGCAGGGATACAAAGATGGAGAGAAAGTCAGAGTTAATAGAGGAGTGAAAGGATGCTAGGCACGGTGAAGTGCAGAGAGATGGTGGACTGATTGCAGCGGGAACCTTCGTCACACAAGCTGTATCTTCAATGGAGCAGAGTCCCAGCAAACAGCTTCGCTTGGACCAAGAGCTTTTTGGAAATCCAGTTGCAACACCGAATTAACAAGCCGACAGAGCAACATTACACATCATATATGCCGCTTCTATTGAGAGGCGATAAACCCATCTGTATAATAACTCAATTTCATTTATATGTCACCAATTCACAACAAAGTCATCTTAAGGCACTTTACATAATAAAGTCAAGACTATACAGACATTTAAAGAAAAACCAACAAATCCTCCTTGAGCAGCTATAGGCAACAGTGAAGAGGGAAAAACTCCCTTTAACGGAAGAAACCTCCAGCAGAACCAGGCTCAGGGTGAACAGGCATCTGCCTTGGCCAGTTGGGGTGAGTGGAAGAGAGAAGAAAACATTGGGCAGGTTGGTAGCACCAAAAGCTGCGCACTGGAAGACACACAGCTCCAAAACCGGGGACACCTGAAGACAGGGACAGAGTGAGAGAAGCATTGTCTTAATAGTAGACATGGTGTCTGCTTCGTGAATCTGGACTGGGAGCTGGTTCCACATGAGAGGAGCTTGATAGCTACAGGCTCTGCCTCCCATTCTAAATTTGGAAATTCTGGGAACCACAAGTAGTCCTGCATTCTGAGCCCCAAGTGGTCTATTAGGATGAGTTAGTACAAGGATATTTTTTAGGTATGATGGAGCTTGACAGTTTAGAGCATTATAGGTAAGAAGAAGGGTTTGAATTCTATTTTACATTTGCCGGGAAGACAATGGAGAGAAGCTAGAGAAGGTGAAATATGATCTCTCAATACCAGTCAGTAATCTTGCTGCAGCATTTAAAATTAGTTGAGGGCTTTTAAGGGAGGTACTGGGGCATCCTGAGAATAGGGAATTACAGTAGTTCAATCTAGAAGTAACAAATGTCTAGTTTTTCAGCATCACTTTTCCTATTCCATCTTCCTAGTTTTGGCAACATTTTTGACATGCATGTGTTTTAGTATCAGGGCACCAATCAAAAAAAGAAACCAAAACACGAAACCAAAAAGAGAAATTCCCATCGTTGCATCTAACAGTGCAGAGGCTTTACCAATATCATGCTTCCAATGAGATCATTGTGTGTTGATTTTTCTCCCCTCACCCCTTCTCGGTCGCCATGGCAACAGGAGTTGTGGATTCTGGTTTAAAAAAAGAGTTGTACGAGTTGCCAACATTCACAGACAAGTTCTTGGATCCCTTTGCACCTGACTTTTTTTCCCTTTTTTCCAAAGTAAGTGTTTTGTTCCTTTCAACGCTCCAATTTTTTTAGCAGTTGTCTGGTGATTTTCAAATCACCAGATTAGTGTGAAGAGCAGTATTGAAGTGGAGATGGCAGGAGCAGTGCCAACAAGAGCGACTGGCAATTTCACTTCTCTGAAGCAACAAAGACACCGGGGTACATTTTAATCTGCTTGTTTGATTTTCCTTTCACTCTGCTCGGAGACCTGTAGGTAATAACCTTTAATGTGTTTTTTTTTTCCTACTGAATCGAATGCAGTACATTTTTTTAATGCAAATATGTCGCAAAGACCTTTTCCAAAGTTTTTCAATTGCATTCTACTTGTGTGAAATTGTAACACACATTTTAAAGCAGTTACGCTACCAAACCAAACCACAGCATTTCAGAAATGATTATTATTTTTTATCATAACCTGTTATCAGCGCCGACAATTTGAAAGGCTCACTAATATCGTTCATATGAATGGGCAGATTGGCTGAGTGAGTTTGTCAGGGCTAGAGAGTAATGTCTGTGTGTGTGTGTGTGTGTTTGGGGGTTTGTGTAATGGTGCTTCTCTCTATTAGATCCCATGATGTAATCCATCTTCTGGATAATTAGCAATGAGGGGATAGAAGGAAGGAGGTGGAGGAGCTGGCATACACCGTTACAGATGAGAGCTCTTTGCCTTTGCCCGGATGACGGGTGTGTTTAATAGGTGTATGCAGTCCCGGTCTCTCCAGACAAACACGCTGGCTTTACACGCGATCCAAATGGACTCGTATAACAGTTGGGCGTCGGATGGTTTTCTTCCTTCTTTTACAGTTGTGCCAAAGTTTTAAGATTTTACTGCAGAAATAAAAAGCTGATGTAGAGCGTAGTTGTTAAAAAACACACAGGAGGCTTCAGACGCCGGGTGTGTTTCTATAGCTTTAGAGCGACTTGGTAGAGGTTTGTCGCTGTTTGCAGCCTTCAGTCTCCTTTAGCGGTTAACAGATTGTGCTAGTCAGTGCAATCCTACACTTACAATGCAAGAGATTCTCTGGCGATTCCGCAGTCGACTCATAATTTAAACAATCAAAGACGTAAAGGCTCAAACGAGAGTACAGAAGAACTATTTCTATTTCTATGAATTTGTCACGGTGACGTAGCAGACACATAAAATACACACTTGCACACACTGGATTAAAGATACAGTAGACTAAAGGCACGGTATAAATTATACAGTACATTGACAGTGTAATTTAAGGTAAGGAGGAAATAAAATAAAACATTAAGCTTCCCCCGAGACTTTGGGGATACCATAAAGCCTAGAAGTGCACTGAATGTCAATGTGATGCCTGCAGTGCAATTAGCGTTTTCACTTTCCATCGTGAGCCCCTCGACTGCCCCAGAGAGAGGGAGAGAGAGAGAGAGAGAGCTCTGACTTTCTGATTCGCCTTTTGCTTCACGCTCACTAGCGCCCAAACTAGAAGAAGAACATCAGCGTGAGGGAATCAGATTTATTACTGGAGCCTGAGATTAAATAACGGCCCACAGAAATGATGCTGACCAGCGACAATGTAAGGCTGCGCGGGGAATATGCAGCACGGCGCTTGTTTCGGTTTCCCACAAATGCCTAACAACAGGTGCACTTCAGGTCATCTATATTTCATTTGAGCAGCCGTCGCAGGATGATGAATGTAAACCAGAGTGTGCATGCGTTTGCACGTGTTCCTAATAAAGTTGGTCTCCCTTTTTTGATTCGCTTAAAGCTGCTGCCCCGCTTCTCGTGCAGACGCCGACTCATTAAATCTAACAACGTGACCGTACCTGTGCGTACTCAAAGATGCCAGCGTGTTCGCATGCACTTTGTGTTTGCGCTCGAGCCCCTTCCGTTCCCGTCAGGACTCATGGGAGGGGTCAAAGGGAGAGGTCATTAATCAAGACAGACAGGAGCGAACACCCGAGCGTTCCCGAGGTGGGGGTGGTGTTTCCGGGACCCCTCTCTGATCAGAGCACCAATTAAAAACCGCGCCGCTCGGCTCTTCAGCCGAGGCAGAGAAGACAACCTTTAATTCCTGAGCCCCTTTCACCACAATTCACCAGCACAGGAGCATTTAGATCCACCTCGAGAAACAAACACGGTGGGCTCTGGGGTTTTTTTTTGTTGTTGTTGTTGTTGTTGTTGTTGCATCATAATTTACGACAATTTAAATGCAGAGAATAGAAATAAATAACAACACAAGAAAAATCCAATTACAACTTAAACTGTAAAGTCACTTATGTAGCAATTTTTGGGGAAAAGCACTTCAGTAGAGCGGGAAAAAGCAGTAATTAGACAGCAGAGGCAAAAACTAGCAAACTGTCATCACTAACAATACAAAGCGTCTCTCAAGGATCTTTCCATACTTCGATACCACTCATCAAATTGCAGGGCCTCTATTCATCCTTGTGTGAGTGTGTGTGTGTGTTTTTTTTTACCTCCCCCAGACAGCACTAATGATCAATTCCAGCCCTCAGCATATTTATTCATGAGTGTATTACACCTGGTTCCTCTTTGTTGCTGATGCATTATGTGATGCCTTGCCTCCCACGCTTCTGGCTCCGATGGCATTTCTCTCTTTTTCCTTCTCATAACCAGGCTTTGTTGAACCCTGCACGCATGCGCACACCTTCATGTGCGCGCACAAGCCGGGTGTGCACGCACACACACTGTGTGTGTCCTCTCATTGGATAATCCGCCGTCTTTTATATAGTTCCTGTATCTCCTCCATTGTGAATTCAGTTTATTCTCTCTCCATCATGAGCGTCAGTCCGGTGAAGACAATGAGAAGTTTGTGTTTTTGTCTTTGTGTCTTTTTTTGTGATATTTCAGTCTTTTTTTTTTTTTTTCTCTGCATGTACATTGTTTGATTGTTGTATCCGCTTCTTGCTGCATATATAAGCCCAGACATAACTCACTTGTGTGCGGATGTACTGTCATGTGTGTGCGTCTTTGTAGTATTTGAGAGGGTCTAGAAAAGAGGAAGTGGCATCAAGGTACTGAGTTCAAATAACTCTGTTCCTAGAGAGGCTTCAACCAATGAAAAAAAACCCTCCACAGAGTCTGAGGAAGTATAGCTCCATGTTGGATGTGACTCACTCTGTTCTCTGTACTGCGCTTTGCAATTCTAAATATGGCTGCTGCAATTGAGAACACTGATAATCTATTGTTATTCATTCTCTCTATTAATTGTTTCTCTATTAAATGTCAGTGACATTTTTGTCACAAATGAATCAAAGGTTTAGACAAACATCAGCTGATTCGTTTTATTTTCAGCGACTAATCATTTTACCGTATTTTATTAAAAACACACACACACACACACACACAATTGGGTTAGCAAGAAAATGGGCTTTTATGTACTTGATGCTGCTCTCTGCGCATGAAAAGCTTTGCAACAAGATTTAAATCTGCAATTTATTTTTTGTGGCTGCTGATATTTTGGTGCAAAGTCGACTCTATAAACACATTTTGTGTCTATTAGATTGGTCTTTGGTTTAGACAGATGGGTTTAGATTAGGTGCCATTTAGGTTATTTACCTCATCTGTTTAATTAAAATGTTGTGGTGGATTTTCTGTGATCTGCCTCATCTCGTTTCATTCAGTCACTCTCTCAGTTAGTGTACAGCAAGTGGCTCCAAGTGGCCATTAGAAGGCATTGTCTGCACAAATCGCGCTGAATTATGATCATTCATACGCTGGTGTTGTGTGTGTGGGCCGTATCACATCTGTGACTCTGTGCGCCCGTTTATGTGTAAACACAGACACTATATGTTTGCCTCCCTGTGTCGTCTATTCACAAATGTTTTAGCTAAATTTTCGTGTCTGGCCATCTCTCTCTCCTTCCCTCAGTGTCTCAGCCTTTTCTTCTTTTTTTTTTTTTTGCTTTCACCTTCCAACACAGACTGCGATGAACAATGTTAAGGCAACCTGAGAGGTTAGAATTTCCTCCCACTGATATGATTAGGTGTCATTACCCAGTTTGGCCCGTTGAGTTAGGCCGACTGTCAGCTGGAGAAGGAGGTTTATGATATTGCTCGCCTCTACTTTGAAGCCCTTTCCTCAACCTTTGGCCTTGTTTCACTTCAGTTCAACGTGAAACACTGAGGAATGGCATATAGCTCAATGTATATATGCATTTATCTATGTGCCCGTCCATCCATCTCCTTCACTCCTTCCCTCGATGTCCTGCAGCCATCTCCTCTCTCAGCTGTGCGGTCGCTGAAGAATATGAAGTTTTAGCTGTGCCCGTCTCGCTGGGGAAATATAAGCTGACGGTCTATTGCATTACTGCTTCTGAGCCTCACATCAGGAGGTGATCAGATTCCCTGAGGTAGAAAGAACAGGGGAGATGGAGAAAGGCATGTATGTGCCACTTTGTCTCTCCAAGTGTGAGCCTACGTCATAATGTATATCTTCATGGATGCACACTGGGCCTATTAATTTACATTTAATCCCATTTGAAATGTATCTCTACATAAAGTAGACGATTATTTTCCGATTTAATATGCTTGTTAAAAGAAGCTGGCAGCTTCACCATGAAACCACGTCGCTGATCATCTACAGAGAAATCTAGTTATTGTTTGATAACCATAGGCCTGATCAACATGCAATTAAATTTTCCTTGTGACCGGATTTTCGGTGCCCTGGCAAGGTTGTTCAAGGGCTGCAAAAACAGCTGAGACATTCACACACTGGAATTGTCTAGAATTTGCAGAGGATGGTGCAATGCAAAAAACGTGCAGTCAGCAGTTTTTGTGTGTGCAAAAAACAACTTGTCACAGAGATGTGTCAGAGGAGAAAGGCCAGAATCATTTAAGCCAACAGTAAAGTCACAAGTATGCTAACACCAGCACAGTGCAACAGTGGACATTTCTGAATGTACTGAAGCTCAACGCGCGTGACCTGCAGAGGCAGAATGCTGCACTGCTGTCCACGTGAACATGGATCTAAGTCACATCCATGTATTTATTCTGCATCCTGTTGAAGACAGCCCAGCGCAAAGAGTGTTTTCTTTGACACACATCAGGCGCTGCCATAAACACTGAGCATCACTCGAAAGCCACCGTGTACCCAACTATTGTCGCTGATGAGCTGCGTCTCCTCACGATCACACGCTGTACTTCCAGTATGTTAATGCGCCATGCGACACTCATAATCTCAGGATGGTTACGGGAACACGACAATGACTTCAGATAATGGAAGCTTCTGCAATTCTCCAAGTTTCACTCAATGGGGATTGGCAGCTTGAATGTGTAGTTCGAAGGTCTGTGGAATAAGGAGTAAGGATTCTATCTACTGCTGGTTATACTGCAGGTATCAATTCAGCAAAAATGCATTTTATTAGAAAAGCTTCACTAAAATGTAGTTTACATAGGAATATACTGCAAAGGTGGCACTACGCTGCAATGAGTGTGTATTAATGATGATCGGTATCATCAATTGTACATTTGTAATTGTACATTTGCAACTTCTTACGTGTGCACGGAGCTTTCATTGGATAAAAACGGATGCATTTAGTAGACGGACAAAACATTTTGCATCTCCACGATGTAACTGGCACCGACTTCTTGTCAAGTTAGTCCTCACTTTTTTCACTCGCCGCTCCACGAGGTGGATGTGCTCGCTGTGCCCCGACTGATTATGTATCTCCACCAATCACAAGACTTGTGCTATTTAGTTTTACTAAATCAGGGTAAGCACTTTATCCAGTGGCCTATAAAGGCAAGGAGCAGCGATACAAGAGCGCCCAGAGCATTGCTTCGCTGCCGAGTAGCAGCTTAACGGGCTTATAACGGAGCAGGAGAGCGAGTCAATCAGCTGCTATTGAGTGACTCTGTAATGGCCAGCCTGACCATCACACTCCCCAGAGAGCCCGTTTTGCTTTCCATTAAGACTGTCATTACACTGAGAGGCACAACACAGCCACCGAGCCAGTGTGTCTTGGGTGGAAATGTAAAACAAAGACTTTTTAGATGAACTCAGAATTGTGACTATGGCGAAGACGATAATGTCCTCACATTTGCATTAAATGAGATTTAAAGACGTTGAGATCAAGCAGCGCTTTACTTTTTGCACCCTGCCGATATATGGTGAGCCAAGACTTATAGCAAATCTAAAGAATTGTATCTGCGCCTTTTCTTTGCAGCACAGTTTTTATAGAATTAAAGCCACGAGATGCGATTTGGGGAAAGTAAGTGATCACTATCACGAAGACGTGAAAGCTCACTCCTGGTACATCATATTCTGAAGATTATAGTCGTTAGTTGCGCCTTAACTGCTGTAACAAGTGCCTGTGTTAATCAACACCCACTCATTCATTTTAAAAAGAGTGGCAAAAATTCCACTAGTATTACTGATTGACCTCAGTAATAAAACATAACATAAAGTTTTCAGCTTTCTGAAATTCAACTTTAAAACTGAAAAAAACTCTAGAGCTCATAGCAGAGCTGCTGTGTTGGATTGTGTTCCGTTGTACGGTTGTGCCTAATGAAGTGGTCAGTGAATCTATCACAAACCTTGTGTCCCTGTCAGCTCTGTCGAATCTGTCACTTTCCAAATGTTGTCACGTAGACCTCCATTTTGGGTTTGTATGTCCACAAAAGATTCATTTAAAGATAAAGAACATAAACCAAAAAGCATGCACAATATGGCCTGTTTTGGTGCATATTTAAATACAAAATAAAAATTAAATGTTGCATATTGCTTTAAAAAAAAAAACAGAAAACCACAGATTGTATTTCTTTGTAAGAGGATCCAGCGTCCCACACTGACTGAAGGGGAACTTGTTGCTGTCCCTGTCAGCCGGTTCACTGGCCCGGGAGGGAGAGCCATTCGTTTTAATCAAGCGCCACTCTAATTGCGGGGCCTCCCATCTTCATAAAGGTAATTACTAGAAATGTCAGACTCTACGTGTGCTCCCCTCCCCTAGACCTGACCCATGAATAGCAATAAACCACAAGGCTGGACATGTATCTTTATAAGAGGGAAAAGCCATGGCATCTACTTGACTGGAACGATTAGTCAATATTAGCCACAGATGGCCTCCATAACAGAATTAAATGTCCGTGAGTTACTCGAAATATCCTCAGTGAAATTTCATGAACAAATCATTTGATGGAAGTGGCGGATTGAATGAAGCAACTTCCTGAAAAGAATTACTATGTCAAGTAAAGTGTAGCACCACAGCAGGGGAAATTAGGGGTAAATTATGCTTATATTTTTATATTCGGTATATGATCTAATATTTTACTTGATATTATCTGTATGCAAAGTGAGTACATGGAGCCCAGCCAGGCTTTTTATGTGATGAAACCTAGAGGGCAGTCTGGGTGGATGTCTTTAGATATTGGAGGCATTAAAATAAATTAGAATATATATTGGTAATAGTAATGGCCAGGCAGTCTAACATGGTGCCAGCCACTGCTCAGTTAGAAAGAGTGACTAGAGTAACAAATTAAAGAAAACTGAAAATTAAACTGAACATTTAAAATTGATTAAATGTAGCTTTAAAAGTTTATTGTCTGTATTGTCTTTTAATGGACATTTTATTCATGTTTTTTTCATTCATATTTTATTTGTTTGGTGACATTGACATTGTCTCTTTTGAGAGTGTCAGGCCGTTGCTTATCATTTTTGAGTCATCTTGCACCTTTTTGTCAAGTCATTTTACTTCATTTGAAGCAAGATGAAAATGAAACATTAACTCGGGGCTCGTGTGTCCCCTGGCCTCTTGGGTCCTTGAGCCTGTGGCCGGTAGTTTAGTTTCATGTAAATAGAACAGGGAATGTTCTGTGACAGCAAAAGTAGAAAAATAACCATAGTTAAAAATGTATTTGTTTCTCCTAAAATGCACTAAGGGAGAGGAGAGAAATACAAGTAGAGAATTGTTGTCATCACAAAATACTGAAATATACATAGATCCGCTAGCAAATCCAGCAACCTTTCACAAGTCAAGCATCCCGCTCTTACTATATTTGATTCGTTTCAGCCGCTGCAGGTTGAAACTCACGCTGAATTCAACTGTGCACAGCATCCCACAATTCCACAGTCTCATCACCTCTTTGATGTAGCGTCCCTGTCTCCTGAACTTTGACTGATCGCTCTCTCTGGGCCTCAGCAGAGTGTCAGGAGAATGGATGAGTTGTTCGAGAGTGACTGACAGCTACCAGGCAGCGGCTGGTCCCCCCAGCAACCGCAGCTCAGCCTGTCTGTCTTTAAAAGCTGCCAGTAATTGAATAATAAGTACATTTTTAGGATGCAGGCAATGTTTGCCAAATGCCTACATCACTTTGAAACATAAAGGGGCTCTGCTATGTGGTGCCAAGCATCTTTCACTCAAAGCAAAATAGGGTTTTATTTGAATTTATTCTTGGCCTTACAGAGCAGATTTTGGAAGCCAGAAGCACGCTTTTAAATTCAAATCATTGCATTGTACCCATACTGAGGATGCAGTGGGGACAGCTGTCATGCACATGCCTTTTAATTAGTTAAATACTTGACATTTCTCTGTACGCTAACAAACCCGGCGCATCGTACATATGGTAACAAATACAAGTTGAATTGTTATGGATCCATCATATCCCCCCTAGTACAAGCGTTAATTTGGTCCAACCCACGCACAGGATATCAAGAAATCAATATTGCTTTCCCATGTCTGTGGCTCCGCTAGGTGGGCCTAATTGAAATGTATGAGGGAGCCTGCTAAATGATCTGTGCAGGCAAGGGAGCCAGAGTGATTGCAAACATATGGAACGGTTCCTTAGACAAGAGAAACATTTGTACAATGCTGAGAGAGAAACAGACAGAGGAGCACAAGAGCGAGAGCCGAGCCAAAGAGTGAGAAAGAAAGAAAGAACGAAAGAAAGAGAGAGAGAGAGAGAGAACAGATGAAGCGGAGTCACTCATTTCATTCTGCGGTACGTGATGTTTCGTAATGTTCGTACAGCTCGACCCGGGAACGGATCTTTCATGAGATTCTGACAGCTTTCTGTCTGCGTCAGTTACACAGAGATATGAAGGTAGAGAAAGCTCAGCAAGATGTGGGCGTCGGCACATTATCCACCCATTAAAAACGACTGACGGTGCAAACCTGGAGTTTGTCCTTTCACTGTTGCACTCCAACTCCAAAGGCTGACCTGCACGATAGCGAAATTCTGCTTTCTAATGCTTCTTCACGCTTCCTTCTTGCCTCTCTCGTCCCCTCCGTCCTCCATCCATCTCTCTTACCACGTCCATCTCGCTCTCTAATAAGCTATTGACATTTTACTTAGTAATGACTGCAAAAATAATGGCTCTTGTGTTGTCCAGAATGGGCAATGACTAGAAGTGGCATTTTCTAACCTCCACAACAGGTAGACAGCCAGGCTCATTCGATTCCAATTGGTCGGTTTGATTGGGCTGTCTTCTCTGGGTAAAGGGTACCATCCCCTGTGCACTGAATTGGCACTCCACCACCCCACAATGCAGAGATTAGTCAGTGCCATCTTGGCTTAATGCGTCACAAGTGAGTGCGTCTAACACAAGTGAGTCATGTCCATTAGAACTATTGCGAGGAGTTACACTGTGAACCGCACAACACGTGGTGCGCACAAACGTCAGCGTTGCACATGATTAGGAGTAGGGCGTAATAATGAGTTTTATTGTGGGATAAAAATGTGTTTCTTGTTCAACGATCCCTGTGGAAGATTGTGAAATTGTGCAGTCGAACAGCAGCTTTCACTTTGATAGAGAGAAGAACTTAAACCCTGTGCAAAAACGCTGGGTTGTTGAGAGTTTTCACTATTTCTTAACTACCAGAGCAGGGATTATTTTATGACGTCCGACTGGCAATAATGATTCTATACAAATGTCGCTCGAGGCTACAAACCAGGATGGGGACACACGCCTACAGCCTAAGCAGGGTCCACGAGCGAGTGTTAAAGAGTGCTGATAGAGCTCGCAGGTTATCTACACCTTGCACATTGCTTCACAAATGGGAATGGATCTGGATGTTGGAAGTGCACACACTCGCACGTGAACTACACATGCCCTGCATCAATTTTCCCAGGCAGAAAAGGTCAAATGATTAGCGTTTTGAGAATTGTGCCCTCAAAGTGATCGGCAAGTAATGATAAAAATGTCAGTGTGACGCACCAAAAAAAGTGTTATTGTCACGCTTCCGACAAAGACGGTTCCCCAAAATTTCACAAGGTTCTAAGTGAGAGCACAGAAATACCACAAAAGAGCATCTATTATTTATTTCGTCAATGCATCGACGCGGGCAGCTGTCGGTGAAGTCATGACAAATTGCAGTATGGAATCAGCGCCATTAGGTGCAGAAGTAAAAAGTTAACAGACATGTAGAGATTGAGTTTAACAGGATCATGGAAATTCAGGCTTTTCAAAGTCGTGACCTTTGGTTTTAATGCAAATGTATGGCATTTTCAAACGTACACCCATTTAAGAGGAGGAAATTACATACACACAGGATCACATGCACCGCTGATGCCACGGCAATTGAGTTGAGTGACGTGCAGAATTGATTCGGCTGGCACAGATCCGATTTCCTTGATATGCACTAATGCCCAAGTTTTATATTTCCCATCTGCATATGTGCAGTACATGTCTCTGTCATTCCTACATACTACTAAGTGTGTTGGAGCCGGCGCGATGGAGCCGAGTGTGTACAGATGTGCTAATCCATTTGTTTAAATACATCTGACATGTTCATTAAGCTGCTAAGCCACACACCCTCACATTTTTCCCTTTTCTCTCTCTACCAAAAGCTGCTTTTTCTTACCGCATTGAGACGGTAATTACCATGCAGTCAAATGAGAGGATGGCAAGCAGAAACACAGCGCTCGTCCGTGGCCGCCTGCCAGCCAAGCTACTTACGCTGTGGAGCACACAGCACTCAGGCACTACAGGCCAGAGTCGGCTGCGTACGACTCCGGCTTCCTGAGCTAATAAAGATCATCTCTCTGGCTGAGGATTTTTGGAGTGAACATGATCTAGCACGTTGAAAATCCTTGAGAGGAGATATGTTTGTGGGCGACTGAGCCGTAAGTGGCTGAAAAACACCAAAACAGAAAAAGAAAAGCAAAGACCAATGCCGGGATACTGAGGCATGGCAGATATAACTGGGTTACACTAAGTCAGATGATGACATCCTTATCTGATATGCACAGCTCAATGCACGATGAGTCACCAGCACTACTCCGAACACGGCATTCAGACAGGCCCGGTAGCCGACTGTGGCATTTTCACCAATTCTGAAAAGGAAAATGAAAGGTTGTCCACTGTCTTTCCACTCCAGCAGCGTTAGAGACTCTCTGCCTGTTTGCCCGCCTGCTTTTCAGCCGCGCCGCTGCCAACTTGGCACATTACCCGGGCACTACGCTGGTGTCGGCAACGAGCCATCCCCACCGGCTCCATGATTGCCATGATCTGGGTCGGTGAGAGTATTACACGGCCACCTGGAAAGAGGCGAACACCTGGACGCAGCTTAGCGGCCAGCTCAGCCATAATACAAGTCTTTTTTTTCTGCCAGTATATATAAAACCTCCTTCCTCTCTCTCATATGGTGCACACAAGTGATTAGGCATTGTGTAAGCTCGCTGTCAGTCTCCAGTAGGTAACATTTAACAGAATCAAAGCGCATTCAGTCTTCAACCTGTTCACAGGCCAGCTGAAAGTAATGTCAGCTGCCTCATCGTGCATTGTGCGACACGCAGCAGGTTGTACTCTGGACCTAACAGGGACTTTCTGCAAAATTAAAGAAAATTATCAGCAGTGCATCGCACAGCAAGTTTGTCAGGGTTTTTTTTTTATGTAGCAGAGACACAGTGTGTTCTTACCGCTGTCAGCGGAGGCGACTGGGGTGCTTTTGTTGTAACGGGGTCAGGTAGTACATTATGCATCACCACCTGGGTGTATGCGGCAGTCCCATTAGGCCAGAAGACAGAGACACGGGGAGACTTCCGTTATATGACTGATTGTGTTGTTTTTTTTTTTCTAAAGTCATCATGTTAAAACCCAAATAAATGTACCGTATATTGCATTTTTTTCGGCATTTCAAATCCTTAATCCTTTGTGCTCGACAACCAGTTCAACAATGTCATGCGACGTCGTTCCAAAAACGGTACTCTCGACCTCTGTCATAAATTTCACTTTGTGCAATTATTTTTGTTTATCTCCCGTCTTTTTCTACATTCCTAGCCTGTGTTTCCCTATTGTTAATGCTTAACTGAAATTGTGCGGATGCATTTGCTACATCGTTCAAATAAATCTGTCCTTACGGACAGTGAGGTAGCCGACTGGTTCGGTCCCCTTGCACTTATGCCTTGCGTAATCTCTCTTCTATTATTGGATAATCCTGTCTTTCTCCTTGGCCTTAGAAATTCTCACACTTTTTAATTTTCAGTAGATAAGGAAGAAATATAATGCACTCTACACTACTTTGTCTCTTGTCGAGAATTCATTATAAAACATAAGTAACCAGTCACATTATGTTGTCATCCATTGTAAAAAAAAATCCTCGAGGACGTGAACCCAAGATAAGTTGCCACAAGACAGGTGTTGTCCTCTATTGGAGCACACTACCTATATTTATATCGCATTATTCACACAGAAAAACTTTTTCTCCTTCTTGGGAGAACCTGTATTCATTAAATATGGTTCTCCTTCAGTAAGTTCACGAGTCACAATTTACAAACAGTGGGATATGAAACCATGCCTCAGAGACCCTGACGAGGTAAAACGTCTGACTTTTTGTGATCTTGACAACGGACCTCACAGGGAGCCGTCAAAGTCAGACAGCTCTCACAAAGGTGTTGCGCAAAACCCAGAATCTCAGGTAGTCTTCATTATATACATGCATCAGAGCCATTACGCACGTTGAAAATATGGCCAAAGATTAGAAAGCCGATGGATCAAAGATGCTCAGGGGCGACGGTGCTGATCGCAGGTGGGTAGAACACAACAGGAGCAACATGGAAAGGTCACGCAAGCAAAGACTGTGGATGAGGCGGGAGAATTTGTGGCCGAATTAAGCGAAGCACAGAATTTGTGCTAATTACTGGTCCTCTGGGTGGTTGTTAGCCGGGAATGTCCACTGCTTATGTGTGCTTATATAAGCAATCAATGGCTTTAATTAGACTATTAGGTGGTACCGGGTCCCGGCAGACTCCTTCCAAGGCTCAGGCAGCCTTGTTGTTTACCTTCCTGATTGCTGAAAGTGCAGCACGTTGGGAGGTTGTTAAGGACACGGACGCCGAGGGTTGCCTGTTTGGTTAGTTTCACACGTGTGAGTAGACGCTAACTGTGTGACTTAGCGTTTGTTTACTAATGGTTAGCGCGAGAACAGCTGACACGTCTTCAGGTAGGATTTAACCACACTAGCAGCACAGCTTTGGGCGTGACGCTGTTTATATTAGCCAGGCTAACTCTCACATGAGCCAATAAAATAATAATAATTAAAAGTCATATCTTTGTTTATATATTCTTTAATAGTCCACCTTCTATTCTCTCTTTTTAGCACAGCACTGTGTTTACAATCCCCAGAATTTTGCTCCATTTTCCCCCAATTTCGTTTTGAGGCGCGGGATAATCCAACAGTGGCCTTTTCCATGAACCGCCATAGCAGCTTTGTAGATCCAATAACACTGCATTTACTAAGCAAACATGCTGAAAAAACACTGTGGTGCTTCCCTATCTTCATATTCAATATTCCACATCACGCAGATTCCCTGACCCCTCAGAAATGAAATGCTGTGAAATAGGAAACCGTAATGCTGGTATTATTTTCAGTAGCCTTTTATCTTGAAGAGCTGGATTTTTATATAAGCAACCGCGGCGACATGGAGAGGGGGTTTCAGTGCTGGCTTTCATCCGTGAGGGAGGAACAGAGATGTACAGAGAGGCAGAGACACACTAGTGGAGCGGGATGGGTAATGAAGAGGGGAGGTGGAGGAGGAAGAGGGGGAGAAAAAAAAATGTTGGTCTGGGCTCGTGAAGAGACAAAGGCGGAAAGATTTCGTTGAAAGAGGAATGAGAGAGGGACAGTCAGAGCTGGGAGGTGAAAGGGAGATCTGTAATAACTTCATGCATGTTTAAGCAGAGTAGGTGCCAGCGCCGACACAGAGAGATGACACCAGGTGCACTGTAGCACCTCTCGAGCGGAGAGGGTGGAGGAAGTGAAGCCGGATAGACACACACACACACACACATAAACACACGTGGGAACTATTCGAGAAGGTGAAAATTAAGCAACTGTAAGTTGTTAATTTGGAGAAATGGTAAAATAATCACAAGTTCCAACTTTTAGAACGGGAGAATTACTTCTTTAGCCACACAGATGTGGCTTTTTTGATAATCCACAACCTTTTTGTGAAATGTCTCAATGCCAAAATGACCTTTTGAGCAATTACATAAATACATTCTTGCTCCACACATGAGAAATTCTAAAGATTATGGTGATTTTCTAACATTTTATTTAGCATCATCATGAGCGTTAGCTAGAAAATAGTCACTCTTTATGCTTTATTGAATGAACAAGAATGAACATGTTAAAACTGAATATTAATTACTGATGCATTACTTTAATGTCGCAGCTGCTAACGATGCTCCAATGTTTTTAATTCTAACAATCAAATTACTTTACAAACTGGTGGATAGATTGTATAAATATACGTATTACAACTTCAATATTTGCCTCTAAAATGTGTGTATAGTCATATAAAGTAAAAGTATGGATCTATTGTACTTGTACTAATATTATAAACCAATAAAATCATAATGAAATAACATGAGCTGTTAAAAGAACTCTATGTCCCTGAGCAACATAATAAATAAATGTTTCAAAACAATAGAATTTGCCCTTCAAAATATCTGATCTTGCAATACAACATGCAGTTTTGTAAGTACAGCGATTATTCTATTTCGGGGCTTAAGCACTCACAAGATTGTGCTGTGGCTTAGTAGAAAACAAATTAACAATATTCATACACAACATGTTGCCTGTAAACTCTTCCACTGTCTATCAAACACTTATCTCCACAGTCCTGCGCTTTATACCTGCCACTTTTTGCAGCTCAATTTCTATTACTGAACTTGAAAAAGAAAAAAAAAACATATTGCATCAAAACCTAAAATTCAAAGTTCTCTCAAATTTGCAGTTTACTTTCACAGGAAAGTCATGTTTTTGGAGACAGTGTGTTAACATGCAGGTGTTAGCGTGCTTGTGCACAGCCTGTCAGGTCTGCTGGCACTGCAGCCGACTGTGAATCTTGCTGGGTTTTGGACTGTGGGTTGGAAACAAACAAACAAACAACAACAGAAAAGATTTTTTAAAACATATTAAATATTCATTAATTGCAGCCGTAAGATTCCCAGCCAGCTCAAACATACAGTATGCTGATTTGATTTAAACCCATTGTGCTCTGTGCCCGGTGTTCTGCCCTTCACCGACTCTCACTGTCACACACACACACACAGTTGCACACACACTCCTCTCATCTCGCCAGGGAAACCATCCACTGTCAGTGCGAAAAATGGAGTGGAACAGATGGCATCACAATGATTGAAGCCACCTACAATGGTTCCCACAACTTCCCCATCTTTCCCCCTCATTCTCTGACTCCTTCTCCCCTCGCCCCTGTTCCCGCGCTCCTGCCCGACTGCACTCGTCGTCTGGCTGCATCACCCCAGTCTCCTCGGTGCCATCCGGGCCCGTAGTCGTTGCCAAAGAGGCTCAGGCTCAGTGGAAGCCCCGCAAAGTCAGCCAAGGAGGAAGGTGGAGGAAGGAGCACGCTTCTGGTGTTATTCCCCACCTGCTTGCCTCTTGCTCTCATTTTAGCTGCATTTATTTTTAGCCCGTCACGCGTTCGTGTGCAAGTATCAGCGGTCGCCACCAAGTGATTATAGATCACTGTTTTGCAAGCTAAAATTTCAAGCCCAGACACTCGAACATGTAGTCATTATGCGCAGGACTATTTTGCTCCTTTGCTCCAGTCACTACTTTCCATTTCCTCCTTTCCATTTTCTCACCCCCTCCCCTCCCGCCTCGCTCTACCTTACCTCCTCACACCTCCCCAACACCAGGCCTGGTTGCAGAGTGCCAGTCATGTAAATGAGATAGTTAGCAGATCAAAAGGCCTGGAGAGGAATTTTTAATAGCAGAAGAGGTGTTGATTAGTGTCAGAGAAGGAGAGACAAGGCAAAGTGCAGGAAGCCTCGATTACACCCCGACGCTTTGAGGCATATGCTGAAGTGGGTGTGTGTGTGTTGACGTGTGTGCATAGGTGTGAGGAAAAAAAAAAACACCACAAAGCACGAGAATGTGCGTCTATGTGTGGCGTGCATTTACACTATACCTACCGACAACTGTCTATGAGAGTGTGAGTGTGTGTCAGCTTCAAAGTGCGCGCGCCTGCCCTCGGGGGAGATCGTCGTTAATGCATAATACATAGCTCCATATTTCCGACTATAACAGCAATAATGTTGGTGTGCTGAGTTTATAAAGAGGAGATCAGGTGTAGGAGAAAGTGATTGCATGGCATAAACACTAGAACTGATATTGCTTTATTGGGAGAAGTAACTGGCATGAAGATGACAGCAGCTGAAGATGAAGATCCCACCCACCCCCCACCACCCCTCCAACCCCACCACCACCACAAAAACAGGGCGCCAGCAACCATGCTAATCAAGCGCCATACTGCAGGAGGAGTCACGTGGATATTGAGTTACCCCAGTGATTTAAACCGAGGCTCAAATGAGGTTAAGTGTCGGATTTGGAGGCCTAAAATTTCCAAATGTCTAAATATGATGAAAATCTGGCTTGTTGTTTTGGGGTTTTATAATATTTCTATATGCATTTCACACCAACAATGAAGCGTTCTTTGTATTATTAGCACTTTAGGTGGCAGAACTCAACTCTGGTAATACACTGTGTGTGTGTAGTGTGGAGTTAATTACATTTTAGCTTGACACTAAACAACGTGTGTAGCATGTTTAATTAGACCTCCGAGGGATACTTTCTTTTTCTTTTATTGGCGTCAAAGTTATGTAACACTTGCCATTTGTCTTACAAATGTTATTCAGAGCGAGATATGATCCAAGTTTTTTTTTGTTTTTTTTTTAAACCAACCTTTATATAAGGTCTAAGAATAAATAGCAGTTCAAAGCTGGCATACCAGTGGTTATTCAGTCTTTGTCCAGGGTCTTACCCACATGCTTTCGCTCGTGTCAGAATTTTCATCTCGCTGCTCTCCCCAGCTGCTTCCTCTCACTTGCCTCGCTCCCGCTCGCTCACACAGATGGCAGATGGGTCGAAGCACTTTAATGAATTTTCTAAGGGCCTGCGTTGGCAATATTAAAAGGTGCTCCCAAACTTAAACACGTCTCACACCGGAGTCACGTGCATGCGCGCAGTGACATGGGCGCACACATATGAAAAAGGCTGAAGCCTCCGTGTCTTTCTAATGGATTCAGACATTTAAAGCAGTTCACTCACACACACACACACACACACTGATATTAACTTCTTCACACATCAATAACGTCCACAAACTCAGAGGGAATAAACCCGATCCTACACATGTGGACATTCTTAATTAACTCCATTAGAATGACAGGCACCCGCTGGAAGGTCAAAGGTCAATTTTAATGATGAGCCTACATATGGCGGCAACCGTGTTGCCTTGCAAGTGAAACTAGCATCACTTCTGTTGATCCATCTGTCCCGTGGTAATGACTGCACCTGGCCTCGCACGGGCCAGCGCACACAGGTACCCGAGCTCTCAGAACTAGCTCGGTGCATGGAGGGAAACAATTAGGAAGCAATAAGCATGTCACATCTTACGGCCACATTGTTTACTCATTATGCCTAATTATCTATTTGAGTCTGAGATTTGAAAGACTCGCTGCGAGTGTTTATGGTGCAACGAGGCCGTAAACGACCGTAGTCTCGGACTTGATAAATTCCAGTTGGAAGCGCAAGTCAATTGCTAAGCATGTCCTCTTGACCTATGGAAATGCTCGTTGCGTGAGGTCAGTGTTTAGGAACCTGATTTGTGAGTTAAGAGCGAAGTGTGAGCCAGCATTAAAGCTCTGTTTTAGCTTCACTTACCCACACGGGAGCCTGAAGGAACTACTCCAATCCAGGGCTCTTTTAGCCGGCCTTGATCGCGCCAGTCAACATACGACTGCCTGCAGGGCCCCCCCCCACCGTCTTCACAAGTGGCTGATATAAAGGGCCAAGCCTGTGCTGCACCGCTAGAGGCATCAAGGCTATTGCCGCTCCCTCTTTTTTATTTCTCCCTTTCTATTGTGTCTTTCCGTCTACTTCTCCCCAGGCAACAGAGTCTTTATGCCACCTCTACGCAGCTGAACTCAGGGTCAGAACTCAGCATAGAGCCCACGGGTCTGTGATCTCCCCAACTTCTGATCACTCATCAAGGTCTGCCAGGCAGAATTCTTTAAAAAGCTGCATTTTAAAAAGTCCCTTAAATCCCCTCCGTTTTTTTTTTTTTTTTTTGGTAAATCACAAGAATGTGGGCAAGGCCCCAAGGACGATACATCAGACCACGGCTGCCTTTGATTTAGATCTGTTCTTTTATTAAATTTTTGCGATTTGCACTCTCACGGCGTCTCTTTAAACTCTATATACGCTTAAAACAAGAGCGTAAAAATAATGAAGTTATTAACTCGTCTGTCATCGTCTCATTTGACTCTTGCCTAACCTGAGAGGGGGGAGAAAAAGAGGATGTGGGGATTGAGATATACAGAGGCACAGCGCTTCTGTTTTCCAACAGGAGACAGCTGCAACAAGAGCAGAACATCTGCTGCGGTGCTAACATAAGCATACCTCGCTGCCGCACCGCCATGCCTGAGCGCCTTTAAACCGGACTGATGAAGTCTGAAGTTCCTATCGCCGTGCTCATCGCGCTGTCACTCACAAAATACTTCTTCACACCTCATCTCGAAGAGAGATTTAAAACGAGGGAGCAGTAGATGTATATGTATTTTTTTCTCTTCTCCCGCCTCACTTTCGGAGCCGATCTGGCTTCTCGTCTGACTTGTGTAAACTTCGAGATACTTCTGCAGTCTGTGTGAGCCCAGGCCATCTGGAGTCTCTGTCAGAGCTCCTCTAAGTCTTTGTTACAACAGGGGGGGGGGAAGAAGAAGAAGTAATGTTTATATCAGCTCAGATGGAGGCGTGCAAGATCTCGCAGTATCATTGATAACATAGCAGCACTGTTCTCTCATCTGCCATGTCTGCTTCACACCTTCTGCCTTTTCTCTCTGCACCGGGGCCTTTTTGCAGCGAGCTGGAGCGCGGCCAGCCACAGCCATTTTGTCCCATTATGTGGTACTGTAAAAAAACAGCTGCTCTCATTCCACACTGGTGAATAGGTTAAACGGTGACACGAGGAACAGGGCTTTTTTTTTTTTTTTTCTCTCTCCTTGGCTTAAAATGACCGACAACAGCCACTCGAGGTTCCACTCTTCCTTCCCGGCTGCCTTCCAGCTCCGTTGCTTTTGATTTCCAATTAGCGGCCACTCAGTCCTGCAGCCACTTTAAAGACAGAACTCCCTCTCTTGCTCCCCACCTCTATGAGTGTGTGTGTGTGTGTATTTGCTGACACATTTCCATGTACAAAAAATTACCTTCTAATTAATCTTTACTATTAGTGTATCATACTATTTCAAGACACTAAGAGAACACACGTCCACTGCAGTGGTTGTGATGAGTGCGCAATGAACAGGCTCATCTATAAGTGTTTAAGATCTTCGTTCTTTTTACCGGCATATCGCATAAAGCCTCTAAGTGCCCTTGTAAAACTGGAGTTTAATAGCACATTGTGCATGCATGCTTAGAGCGTTACTCTGAACCACAAATGTCACTTTTTACAGTAAAACAAGAAGAAGGGCCCAGCAAAAAGATACTTGTAGATAATGAGGGAGAGACGCATTTAGAATGGGAGATGATAAGAGATAGTTAAGATACTTATCGAATCCTTAATAATACTTTTCGTTTTTGGCGATAGCTGACCTCAGAGTCAGTTTCGCTGCTGCACCGATCACCTTCGTGCCTCTCTTTTTGAGGAGTTGAAAATTAGAAGGGTGCGTGAAGGGAGAGGGATTTTAAGAGATTTTCCAGTGGATGGGGAAGAAAAAATGAGCTATCAGAAATGATTAACAACTCAACAGAACACTGTGGTTATTTGGGTTATGCATCATAAGTTGTATTGTTTATGCACAATGTAAATCTAGGTGAAAAAATGGTGATTAATTCAAAAGTAATTGTTGTAGTTGTCGAATGATATTTGCGGCGGATGCATGGAAACCCTGCGAATGTCTGTAGTTTTTGTTTACTGCGCACAGTCGCTGATGCACTTATCATATTGTTAGTTGCATTTATAGTGACAGAGACGGCATGAATATTTAAATCAAAGTATAATACAGCAACAACACAAAGGGACTTGTGGAGTTATCAGTAGGTGTTGTCGTGGTTGGCTGCCTGTGACCAAACAAGCCACCTCCTCTGGTTCCCTTAAAATGCAGCGTTGTCCTCGCCACGGCGCTCTGACTACAGTATGTGATAAATGACAAAAGTCAAGACCGGCTGTGTCAAAAAGAACCTCCCTCGAGGAAACTGATGTCCTTGTCCAAGAGCCACAGTGTCTCTAAGGACTGATTATGCAGCACCCCAGATATCCCACCAAGGGCACATGATGTCTCTGTAAGTTTAATCGAAATTCCTGGACGAAGTGTAATTCCTGTCGCTGTGCACATCAGTGTTTGTAACATTAAAAACACGCTACACATAGCAAATGTGTGAATGTCACATGACAGTTCCACATCTTACCACCGTATTTCCAATAACTCTGAAAGTCTTTGGTTAATTCAGCACCGTGCCGGAAAAAAAAGTTCCCCGTTACATTTGTTATATAACCTTAAAACGTTAAGCTGGACACACACGGCTTGTTGTTACTGCCTGCTGTGTTTTGTGTCGAGTGCACCGTTTTTCACCTTGTATGCTACAGATTGAAAGTCTTAGAAATGAAATGGAACATTGCGTGCCTCGCTTCCAACACATGAGATGTGACACACTGCGGTTAGCACCATCAAGAAACAAAAGTGGTTAATGAAATGGTGACTCACAGCACATGCAACAAAGAAACCAGCCCAAAGGGTTGGCGTGTGACCGCCGGCTACTCGTTGCAGGATGTCTAGTCAAAGCAAAAAAGCAAAAAAAAAAAAAAAACATGCTATATTGAGTCCATGCCTTCACTAAAACCCGTGTGTGAGCAGTGACATGCTCACTATGTGGCATCACAGAGGCTTTTTGTAATTCCCCCCAACACTGACCACTCCAAACATCCTCAAATCCCTCTTGTCAATAGAGAAAAAGCAGCATGAGGAACGGACGTCTCAGCTTTTCTTTGCCTCGTCAAAAGTTTCCATATCATGTTGTGGGTTCTACACAGCATAACTAAGACCCTGGAAGCAGCTTATCTGCTTAAAACAGGAGGGTGAGAGGGAGGGGAAAAAGTGTCTCTGTCCTCCGTCTCTTTCCTGGTTCAGAGAGTGGGTTTATTGAAGCCACCAGAGCTTTGGCGTCTCCCTCCAGACTCCCTTTCCACCATCCCACAAGTCTAATCCACTTAGGCCCGTGCTACCTCCATCGCCTTTGATTGGCTGGGTTTTCAAATTTCCACTGCACGACTTAGGAAAAATCAATAATTTCCATCGTACTGCAAAAAAAAAAAAAGAAAAAAAAGCCTATTAAAATACAGTGTGATTAGATAAGGACAAACATGGAGGAGTGACAGTGTTATTTACTCTCCTCTTTTTTGGCTTCCACATCTATAGGCGTCATTCTTGACAGAGTAGCATTTACATCCTCTGCTATTTACACTTTCAAAATGTCTCTTTTTTCCATTCGTATTGTCTTTCCACACTGTCCCCTTCAGTCATCTCACTCTTTCTCTCTCTTTCCACCAAACAGCGCTGATGCTAATGTCAGTGAAACCCCAGGTGCTTCTAGTGGCTCTTGAAGTCTGACATCAGTCCCTACCACTCCCTCCCCTGGGCCCAATTTTCGCGGCGTGAAACTTCAAGGTCCTCAGCTGAGCTCTCTGTTTAGCAACAACAGTAGCAGCGAGTGCGAATGTGTGTCAGACAGAATGGTAATGAGCGTCCCAGAGATTGAACCCCAGTCTCTTCGCCTCCCCCCCCCCCCCGACTCCCTGAAAATAGATTTGTTCTCACGTGGAAAACAGACATTGCAATCCCATTCCTCCACTGCTGATCCCCTTGGAGATTTGTTGCATGTGCACCAAAAAATGTAAATGAATACAGGGGGGTGGGGGGAGACATCATCAGTGACAAATCATACGACTGGCAAATTCTGCGGCAACACGACTAGACTGCTCAGTAAGCAACGGCAACTCCGAATTAGTCCTGAGTCTACTATTTTCCCTTCACACTACACCCTGTTATTGTCAGTTCACTCCATTTCCTTGTTTTATTGCACATTTACAAGAAAACTCAACTTTAGAAGAGTACATTCGTTGAGGGACCACTTTCAATGTTTAAAAAAAAAAAAAAAGAAAGTGTGCTGTAATGGAAATCCAGTATATATTTCTAAGGCTGCCAGGGGGTTGGTACAGCATAGTGGAGGAGAGTGGAGGGTTTATTATATCCCTTTTTTATAAATCTGTGGAGATGTGAATGTCAGCTAGCAGTGACACTGTGAAGACGTGGTTAAATGTTGCTTCTTTCGCCACGCCGGTTCGTTGTTTGTGCCGGGGCCACCCTAAGGTCTTCGCAGGCCAATGCAGGACTGCCACTTTATTGTGCCGTTGGAACCGTGGATGTTGGCTGTCAAACTAACAAGCTTGGGGGAAATGTAGCAAAGGTCGATGCGCGCCGGCTGCGAGATATCTGAAGGCCACTAAATTACCCCACGGAAATATGGAGAGAGCGGAACACCTTGGCGCTACAGCATGTTTGTGCGAGACCATTTGTTTGTGCTGTGCTTGTGTTACCGTGGTGCAAAAAATACAAAATAAAAAAATAAAGGCCAGGGCTTGTCAGTTATAGATTAGGTTTCTGCTTATATTTTCTCTGCTCCCACCCTCCAGATCTTGAAACACTGACAAATATTAATGCAAGTTGTGCAAACTCCCAATCCTCGTGGGACTCAGACGTTTCATGCCCCTTGATTAATAAATGATGCCCCCCTCTTGACAGGGACTATTCTTAACTACCAGTCTGTACAATGCTGGGCCACCATCATTTTTCAGGGGAGCCAGTGACAGCCTCACAGCCTCAGCCTGCATTGAAGTTTAGCTTGCTGTACATTATAATTTGCTGACGTTTCGTTTCTCTCTTTCTCTCTCTCCCCACCACCACCACCACCACCACCACCGCTCCCTCTTTTCCCCCACGGCCCGCTCACAGATGTGACCAACTATTCCGCACTAGGTAAGGACTCAGTTCAATTTTCATAGCACTGTTCTCAAGAGTGAGAGTCATGTTTGAGTCATGTGTCTTTGGGAGAGATGTGGATGCATAAATATGGAAGAGTGGGAAATGTTAGGGGTGGGGGGTGAGGTTGGGGGGTCGAAGGCGCTGCTGTTTGCTCAGTAAGGTATGCAATGCTCTGCAATACTCACCCATCTTATTTTCTCCACATGTGCACCGGAATACACAGTGGTAGCTTTTTTCTCTGGCAAGTGGCTTGTGTGCTCTGCGCCTTCAATTTGAATTTTATTCAAATGAGAATCAAATGGCCCAGATTGTTCAAAGAATACGCCGGAAGTGTTGATTTAAACAAGCACAGCACGGATGGTGTCTGCTTCTACACAGCGGTGAGCGTGTGAAAATACCTCATATGTGAAGCGGTTCCCAACTCCACATGTCCACATGAAACCCCAGGTACTGGATGGACTGGGTCCATGTGGGGGACAACAGCTGTGACAGATCATGTTGGAGTTGGAGCTAACAGATGTCGATCAGCGGTTACTTTTTCTGAAATAACTCTAACACGTAGGAGAGGATGTGGAAGGACGTGGTCTGAGAAAGGGCGGAGTCAAGTAGACCAGTTGTGGTTGTCCATATTACAATCTGCTGGGGAGGTGCGTGGTCCGGGCACAGAGAACGATGACGTGGAAGCATAAGGTTTAGAAGCTCTACCTTGGAAGAGAGTTTAAGCGCAATAAACTACTTACTTATTTTAGTCTTTTATGCACAAAGATGTGCTGATGTCAATCTCCTTCAGGAGGGTCAGAAAACCATCGAATGTAACAGCAATACACCGGGCTGATACCAGAGCAGCAGGTTTGGTGAAATGGGGGGAAAAATAATTGAACAATAGTTTCAACTCCAGCTGAATCAAACAAACCCAGTGTGAGAATGACCCTAGCTGTTGAAATCCAAGAGCAGCGTAGCGTCCTGTGCGTTGTCAGACTGTTTCCAGAGACACTCAGCAGGCTGCAGGGGTGTGATAGAGGTCACCCGCATGAGTGAATCCACCATGGCAGGGCCTCAGACGAGGACAGCGAGACCTTTCAGAGCTACCCATGGCTACGAACATCTGTCCACGAGGGCAAAAAAAAATCAATCATCTCATCTGCAAGTTGGAGCAGTTGAAAGAGCTGAGCTGAATCCCGTAATGTAAATCTAACACGACGAGAGTTTTGTAGTGGTGTAACAGATAGTTCCCCTCAGTGCATGCGACTTTTCACACTTGGACAGTTTGGGGGAGACGGCCACCTCGTTGTGTAATTGAACAGCCAACGCCACGCCACCAGAGTAGCACAGTTTGGCTACCCGGCAGAGCATCTGCAAGCAGTTCTGGTTCGGCTCTCGACTCTTTGAGGCAGGCGCCGACTGACTGCTCGGAAACAGAAAACCCCTAGCTAGCTGAGAATAATAAGTACCCAAGGGAAGCTGCCAGATGGACATTTACTGTGAGCCTAGCTGGAGAGGGAGAAATCTGTCAAACATCACAGTAGGCATCTGTGGGGGAGCAGTGCAGGTTCACGTCCACTATGTCGGATGAGAGGAGTGCTCTTTGCTGAGACTAAAGGCTGTTAGATTTTTTAAATCCTGTCTGGTTGATGCATTTACCTTCTTTCAAGGTCAACGATTCACATCACATTAAAGTCACCTGTTACAGTGAAAGCTTTAAATAATGTCTAGATAATGGAAGCGTTAAAGATACGGTTCATATCATGGTATCAGCCATGGCTGATCCAGTCACTAAGTGCTGTGGAGTTTAACTAAAATGCTGCTCCTATTTTCAGCAGCTTTTAATTAACACTTCACTAAATTTCACAACTAGATTCGACTGATGTCACGAAGCAAATAAACATCTGCATTTTGCCTCCAACTTGTGGGAGTTTTCAGGTACAGTACCTTCGTCCGCAAGGCTCCTTCAGCGTCTCCTTTAATTTCTTTGCTACTGTACAAGGAGTTCTCCCTGTCACAGAATAACTCCAAGTTGTTTGATTTCAAGTAGAAATGTTCAGTGTTATTTCATCACACGGTCTTCAATACAAAACTATAGGCAATGAATTACAATTGGCTCATTATGCTCTTGGAAGCTCAAGGGCTTCAGAGCTGGTAAAGACAGGGAGGCTGAGGGAGAAGGAGCACAAAGAGATCATCCCGGTATCATCAGCAGTGAAATAGGACCTCGGTTCTCTCACACAAGCTGTGTACCAGTTATTATTGCATTATGTCTGGCAGCCCTCCTCTCAGACAGGAACTGAGCCACACTTGATCAGCGATATGACACTGGCACAGAAGAGAGTGATTGCTGGCTGCTCAGTTAGGCAAATACCATTATGCCGTTGAAGTCTAAAAGTAGATCTGTGCTTGGTTCAAAAAAAAGAAAAAAAATAATAATTATAAAAGGCCAGTCTGGACATTATCCAAAGCAGTGGTAGCATTTTAATTCTCAGGAGTGAAGTCTTCTAAAACCGTTTGGGTTTGTTCATCTCTCAGATGATAAGAACAATGGTCTTCATGGATGGTCCAGCACTTTCAAGTGTCCATCTGGGTTTGTCGTGCCCTGGAAGAACGCCGTGTTACATACAGTACAAACTACCACGAACACAGCGGAACTAAAATGACATTTTTTGATAATGACAAACATTATGTGCACAGCAATTTGGTTTTGTTCGTTGGATTGGGTCAATCCACTTTCTAAAGGTGTGTGTAAAGAATATAGATTATGGCGATATAGATTACGACTTCAATGCTTGTATGACCCAAACAATTAAAGGAGAACCGCAGCTTGTATCTGCGGTGGGTCTGACTGTTAACGCTTCTTTTCGTTCAGCTGTGCCCTTTGGGTAACTGGCCATTTCACTAATGGTATCTTTGTCAAGCGTGTGTCAAAAACCGTCTGACATTATGAAAAGCTCTTAAGGGAGCTTAAAGTTTCCTTATGTTGATTCTTCCCCTCTTTTTCCAAAGACCAGCTACTGCCGGGTAAAGTTGTTTAATAGGGAATGTGACAGAGAGCTTGTTAGCGTGACTTTGCATACATTCTACAGTAATTAGACGTGAGTGACAGATCCACCGAGTGTTCCCTTCTGCAGCCACTTCTGAAAAAAATCAGCTTACGATGCATTCGCTGTGCCTGAGCGTCTCCCCGCTTGCCTCTAATTTGTGATTTTTCAATATTTTCATAATAATCGCTCATCATGACAGATGATTGCACGTGTGACTATCCATATCCGTGCACATACAGATGCTTTAAGGACGGCGTGCAACGGTAATTTAGGAACGCCGCGCAGATTTGTGTACACTTGGACGCCCGTGTCTGTCCGACGGAAGCCGAGCTGCTGTTATGAACAGATGGCTTATCTTTAACTTTATCAACGGTGGCAGTGTCACCCGCAAACGCGATAAGTTGCCCCATTGCCTGGGGAGAGCGGCATCCATCAGTGGCTAACGGCATATGGTGAAGGCACATTAAGGTGTCCTCTCACTTTCCCTGCTTTCCTATTCTGCGTCTAGTTCTGCAGCCAAGTATCAGATGCTTACTTCACAGGACAAAGTGTGTGCGATTGTTTGCTTGTGTGCATGTGTGTGTGTGTGTGTGTGTGTGTGCAAGCGCTGAGGAATAGTCAACACCCAATTTGAGATCTTGTGCTCCAAGCTCTGCAGTCACTTATTTACTTATATTTTTTGTAAAGCCTGTAAACCCTGTAATGTTTCAGTTAACTCCAAACCTTCCTGCTTTTATGTCTTTTCATTCCTTTTCTTGCTTGTTTGTATTTCTAGGAGCTTAGCAGTTAAAATAGTTACTGCCAGGAATGGTGAAATATTTCCTTATCCATTTGGAAAAGAACGCACACGGCAGTATCAGCAACTACATCAGTGTCACCAAGGTGTTGTTTTTCATCTCTCTCCCACTAATAACAAACTCCATCGCCATCTCAACCTCGCCACCCTGGTACGCCACTTCATTCCAACATTGGAAGGGAAGCGTGTTTACCAGATCCTCCATGTGTTGCATTCCTACATTAAGCTGAATGTCAATCAAAGCCCCGGTTGCTTGAGCAAGTGGCTCAGTCTTCCATGGACCAACATGACAGCATGGCGTTGGATGCAAATCAGACGCACTGGAAAAATTATATTCACCTCGTGTGGATTCGGGAAGTACAGAGCAGCAGCAAAAGTGCTCATAATTAAAAGCCCCTCTCCTGAGGCGTGCACAAATTGTTACATATGGGTATGTGTCATTAACACACTGGGCTAAATTTATTACGAACATCAATGCCCTCGTGTTTCTGAGCAAGAGCTCATGCTTAAAATAAAAGAGCCTAATTGTATAAGTCCTCAGGACTAGTGACACCTTGCCTGAAGGCCTGTGTCGGTTCCTTACACTGACTACATATGCTCTTGTTTCATAGTCATTGTTTTGCAGCAAGGACTTAATATTGTGTAATAATCACCTCCAGTGCTTTTCAAAGTTATTCTTCCTCTCTTGCTTTCAGTTTTGACACCGCTTTTATGCCAAGTTTCAACTCATGTATGAAACCTCTGATATGTCACAGCATGCGTCCCATCCAAAGCCCTGTAGCCTTCCCTTTTCTATCATTGTTCCTGTGTTGACGTCTCTCTAATAAGCAGCTTTAATTAGCCTGCTCTTCAAAAATATAAATTTCTATTGTGTCTTCGGGGTTTGGTCATTAAATGAACAAAGGCAGTCAAACGACTGGCACAATAGGCTCAGCTGATTAAGAGTGAAGCCGTAACAAAACTTGGCTGAGAAACAATTAGGGAATCTACTTGACCCATCTCCCATGAACAGAGATGTGTTGCGTAGGTCGCCGTTTTTTCTACTCGTCCTGAGATGCTGTGAAATTTTCAAAGTTTCAACTTGTAGATAGAGCTCACGTGCGCGTTCTAACGTATTTGAGAGATGCTTCTCGCATGCGGCTGCTTTTAACGCGCATTTAAGTTTCCAGAAGGCAGAATACAGCCTAAAATTCCTTGCATTATAAAGAAAATCTGTTGGGATGTCAGCTGAAGTCATACGGTCTCCTTCGAGGCAGCATCTGGCCCATGTTGGCTCAAGCCCCCCCCCGCATCCATTTTGGCAGAACATTCGATGTGATGAAGACCACTGGACAGAATCCATGGCCTTGCTTCCCTGAAGGTTGAATGTCAGAGGTCGTTGGGTCGCCAACCCATCTGCCGGCCTGGCGCTGCCGCGTACAGTACAGCCTGGATGTTAGTAATAGAATGGCATGTTTCGTGGGCGTCCCGGCAGAAACAGGCTGTGTTCATAGCCTGCTCAGATGCGTACTCTACATCGACATTATGGCATGTCGCATGCCAACACATTATGTCATAGTCACTGGTGTGATTAGCAATGTTTCGAAAGGTGCAAAGTGACAGTAATTAATTTGTTTTGGTGGGCTGTTGATATTCGGAGAGGTATCAATCGCAGGGCCATATGGTTAACAGTCATCCAGAATATTTTTTTCTTTTAAGAAGTGTGGGCCTCTTTGCTGCCTGTATGACACGGGGTCCAAACTACAAAAACAAGCTGTTTGTCTTGATCACGGTCAAATTAACCCATCAGGGAGCCTTGGGTCAAGAATTGGATGTTGGGCTTCAGTAAACACCGCTCCAGCCTGTGTGCATTTTTTATGTACGGCGCACACAGCAAACCACACTCTTCAGGTTCACCGAATTCTGCTCATAATCAACAGAGAAGACATTTCACAAAAGATCAACATTAATGGCAATATTAACGAACCAAAATGGACTGTGAATACTTGCAGAAGGTACAAGATATCTCTTGGTCACAGATGGACCTTGACGGCGAGGGTCAAGTCGTCTCACCACTGGCGTTGCCCGTTAGCATTAGCCACATTACATGCTTGCAGGCTTGCAGTTTTTCAGGTGGCCTCCATTTGCAAGCAGCAGCTCTTTCTAAGAATATTTTGTCCCTCTGTTTTAAATTGGAGGCAAGGGTTTACTTTTTAATTGGAGCACATTTTTCTCCAAATATGATTTTTTTTTAACCAACAAAAACGATGTTTTTTCCTAACAGCCACTGCCTGTCACTATGGTGCAGCCGGAAAGCTGAACCTGCAGAAGAAACCTCGAAGCAACTTTCCCAACTTGGTTCAAAATGTTACTTTTGCCTCTAAAAGCATCAGGTGAATGAAAGTGAGTGGTTTCTCACACACGTATGACACACTAAGTGGCCTGATGCATTAAATGGCTCGTCCCATTTTAATTACACTACATTTAACGGCACCAGTAGCGAGAGAATGTATCTTTAGCAGCTGCACCGTATTTACCCCGCAGAGCTCTATGTACACAAAAAGCAGCTCCGCCATATCCCAGCACAACACTCATGTCACTTTCCTGACCCACACCGAAATAGAAACTTGTGATAATTAGTCCTTCGTGGCCCTGCCATACGGAGGATCCCGCTTTGTAAATACAGGAGAGGAAGTGTCCTCGACTGTCCCTTGTTACAGATTAGGGCCTGAAGCCACGGGAAATTTGATCCGCGCTGTTTCTATTTATTTGTTTCATATCTGTGACACATGCACTGACATTCCTTTAGGTCAAAAAGGGAAATTACTGGCGGGTTTGTGTGTGCTCAGGGCCTTCAGTGTCCACGGGCTTTGCTAAAGGGGTTACCCCTTTGGGGTAAGCATAGAACACTGACCATGAGATTGGACTCAAGCTTGAGACACCTGAGCAACCTCAGCACATCTCTCACTCATGTTACAGTTCTGTACAGTTTCTGCTGCTATGTGGAATTTTAAATGTGAGTAATGAAAATTAATATACAGATACAGAGCTATTAAAAAAACATAATTTGACTGTTAGGACACAAAGATCATTCATCACCAGCTTAAATTAATTTAGCGCTTTGTTTTGGAGACGCCGTTATGTGTCACCGCAGCTTTACACCCCGTCATTAATTTTCCGTCTTGTTACATACAGCCACCTCTGACTTCTTTTGTGCTCTCTCTCAAACTTCCCTGTTTGACTTGGCATGATAATCACCTCACTTGAAAGAAGGCGGGCATACCAAAAAAAAAAAGATTAAGATACCGTGTGCACGAATAACAAGCTGCCGCTGCTCGGTGAAAAGCAGCGAACAATCTATCCCACATTTTATTCTTTCCCCCAGAACTTCACCATGTTATCGGCTCTATTTTTATCCAGATTTTGTTCTCTTCCATCACCAGTATTGTTTTACCCTGTTTTCTTTTGGGTTCTCATATTGTGAGTTCAGTCACAAACTCGGTCTGCGTCATGCACACAATTACACACCTCACGGTGCTGAACAGTTTGTTTAACGGTGAATAACCTTTCACAATCGCAGCAGACATCATCAGTCATGTGCAGGGACAAGCAATACGACCATCTCGGCGTAAAGACTGTAAACTCTGTTGTAAAATTGATATAGCTTTGGGCCATGCAAGTAAGTATAACAATATTTAGTATAAATGTTGATGAGCTCTCAGTGTCTTTTCATGATCGCTGTGTGAACAACAATAATCACCGAGCTAGAACAGGTAGTTCATTGGCAGAGATGGAGCGAGGCTCGCGATTATATTAGCATAACCCGGTGTTGTTATTACATCAGCAGTATCATTAAAGCAGGACTCGCTCTCGTTCGGTGTCGCTAATTCCTCTCGCGCTTAAGTCCTAATGAGAAATAAAGAAGCACTTACGAGGCAGCGCACAGATTGAATGGCAGGTAGATTACCCGTCTGCCTCGCTCGGTTCCACTCACGTCCTCTGTGTCATGCACACAATTACACAGAGCTCAACAGAAACAAAGAAGCCACAAACACACAGGAATGCACACTTTCGCTCGCAGCCTCGGTCTCTTTTCGACGACAAGCACTTTGTAATAAAGCCAGGAGGATCCACAAACACATCATTATGAGTCTTTAGGGAAACTTTATTGAATGGAGACCAGCTGATTTGGCATTTATACGCTGCCACTTTAGAAATTTGAAAGCAAAGTGAGTGATTTGCATTTATAACTGATTAATTCCATTGAAGCATAAAAGGAAAAACGTGACTCAAAATGTTGGAAAACAATTGCTGGTGGGCATTTATAGCAACATCACTAATATACCGGAAGGTAAAAGTCTTTTAATTAATGCACTGTATTACACAGCGTGCAGTATAAAATTACAAATGTATTAAATACAAGATATGTGTGCACCACGGTATTGTCACTGCTCTGTCCTCCTGCCCATAGTTTGTCATAACACATATATTTTACACTGATTTATGGCAATTAGCTGCCCTGGTTGGAGAAGGAGATCTTCAGCCGTTCTGGCATGTGTGCATAAGTTAACATGCAGAATCAGCGACAGCGGTCCCAGGGGATCCATTCACTGTCCTATCAGGATATCTGACAACACACACAATGCTAATTCAGGTGTGAACAGTAAACTCCTTTTCATTTGGTAATCTGGCCATGCTTTCGAAACTATTGAGAGTCTGCCCATCTCGTTGCTTCCCATTGGACGCGCAAACAAAAACACAATATCCAGAATAAATTGCGAATGAAATGAGTTTAAAAGGATTATTCATTATGCACACGCATAATATGACAGTCAATACCCTATCGATCACTGTGGAATTTTAATTTAGCCATAATGAAACAACATTAAGTGAACCTGATTGATAGTTTTTACACATGAGAGGACACAATTATGTTCCACACATGCTACACGGATCACACACACACACACACACAGACACACTCAGATCCCTGTGCGTTTGAGTGCACCGCAAAAACTCACAAACTCCCGTTCCACAATGTTATTATCTCGTTCTCCATGGTCTCATTTTTCACAAAGCCCCAGGGTGTGCGAGGGGACAGTCAGGGTTGAGCTCACACAAGCCCAGGGTGCACACCCGGCTGCCAGTGAAGGTCTGTGTTAGTGCCGAACGCAAAGCTGCCACAAGAAGCGGCAAAAGGGAAAAGGGAAAGATGATCCTGGAACACAGTGCGGCGCAGGGACCTCTCACTGCCTTTGCAAGCAGCTGCTTGACTTTATTTGAGATTGCTGTTTATTCGGAGATTAGCACTGCAGACTTAAATTTTTAAAAGTCATTTTATTACAGAGGAGATAAGCAGGCTGAGGTTTTTATGTAGCACAAACTGATCACAATGTAACACAGGCTGCCACGGGTCTGCAAGGCTAATGGATTTATTTAGAGGTCACAATTTGGGCTGAAAAATAAAAGAAATAGAAAAATGTTTTCACTCGAATGATTTTTTTTAAAACACGCTCATAGTTATTTGCATCCAACAATGCAGAACAGTGCACTTGAGCTACGCAGAATAATAGGAAAATCTAATCATCGTTATTATTAAATATGATGATATATGATCTCTTCCTTGGCTGTTTCATTTCCATTTACAAGGCCGCCTCCACGAGCCGGCAGGTGTGTGTCTGCCTGAGCTTCGAGGAGACACGAATCGGCTATCAAACTCAGGAATGTGCAGTCAATGCTTGAATTTGTGAAGACATTCCTCTAAAGCTGTCACGAACAGAGTGTTGTCCAGTGTTGTAATTTCACGGACAAGATGTGAAGTTGTCCTTTTCCCAAGCTGCTACGACATGCTCCGCTAGGACATCGTGTGCCCATTCAATAAGTTTGGGCACTTCTTCATTCTCAGAACCCAAGTCCCAGTATGAACTAGTTAACATCAGAAATATATATCCCCCGTCCATAAGGTATTTGTTTTTTAACTGAGGCAGTGTGTGTGTGTGTGTGTGTGTCTTCAGGTATGCGATCATTTATCAAACATTATATTTTCACAGATATAATGTGAAATATTTTACCTCTAACAGCTCCATAAAGATACACAGATTACTCCACCTACACAGATTATCAACTTTTTTTTTTTTTTCCCAAAAGACAATTTTCACAACCTGTTCCATAAACGTTGCCCACTCTTCACTGAACATGCTACATACTGTAACAGCTACAAGATATGAGTCGCTTTCTTAGTTCACCTGCAGCTTCTGACCAAACAGTTCTATGGACTCGGTTACAGGAATTCCCCTCGCCACGGGCTTTTCTTCCGCCTGCATAACCTCCAACAGTAGATGCGGCTGAGGTCAAGTGTTGGCATCCGTTTATGTCACCATAAAAATATCAGCAAAGTTTTGCAGTAGCAGGACAATTACAAAAGCTTGACTTCAACTCTCTGCCAGCTGCATTGGCTCAATGTTTGTCGGCCCACATTATTTTTATAGGGTTAATTAAAAGCGGCGTTTGAAAAAATTGTTCAGTTTCTGTGATGTGGACAAAAAAAGGGGGAAATGCAGACCTATGACAAACGTCCTCTGGTATAAAATGACCCAATGACTTGTGTGACAGCGGGCCTGCCACTAATCCAGTAGCGTCAGGCTAAGACTTAATGAAGCTGACCTGCCAGCCCCTTGATACTGAGGCCCACATTTGGTTGTGAGCCACAGGAAAACCTAGTGTAGTGTCACTTTTTGCCAGTGCTATGTCTTGCTAATTTATGGTTATTGACTGAACTCCTGGTGCATAATCTTCACCCTATTGGGGTTGCTGGACCCTACCCCAGCTGTCGTCCGGGGGAGCAGAATCCACCGGGTCAGGCATCCAGTCTACAAAGACACATACACAGACAGACAACCATTCACACTCACATTCACACCTCCAGGCAATTTTAGCGTCACCAATTAACCTAACATGCTCGAGTTTGGAGTGTGGGAGGAAATGGAAGGTAAATATGCTCAGGCTTTGATGTTTCCAGTAGCACCACGTTCAGATGAAAATGTTAACTTGTTTTGTTAAATATGTAATAATGAGAGGAGGGACTCAGACATTTAGACATTTTCACAGGATGTAACCTAATCACTTTAGTTATCACCTGACTTGCCCAGTGACAACGTGCAGGTGACATTTGTGACTTTGAGCAAAACATCAAACTAGATTGCTAAAAATTGTAGCTCCCACACTGATAACCCACTCATGTATTGTAATAAATACATATAATAACATGTGATGATGATGTAATTAAATAGTTGCACATGATCCTCAGCTATAGTTTGTGTTAATTTCCACATTTAGCGGGCAGCGCTGATGTGTGTACAGCCTCCGAGAGCAGCTCTGGCTGTTCAACTCTTGGTCTTTTCCTCCGCTCCTGGCTTTATTGTGTTAAGTAATAACAAAGACTGAGCCTTGAGCTGTGGAACAATCAGTAGACACAGAAGTGACATGTTGCTCGGGGCAACTGGATGTGATGACTGGACTGCCAGCAGATAAGCCGCACACACGATTAGTGTCAAATCAGTGACATCATCTAATGTGATGCTTCAGACATGGGCCAGCTGTTATTGTAGGGAGCCAACTCTCCACCATCATTTCTTTGGTTTAGTGCCAGAACTCAATTTGTGGAGTCAGACAGCGGCAAGAAGTGGTTGAGAAAGAAATCTCCGCACATCTCTGTCCCACCGTCGCACCTTGAGGTGACGCCACAGACTACTAAATCAAAGAGTTAGTGATTATCAAAGTTGGAGCGGCACAGACAGGAACCAAAGCCCAAACCAATAACTCTCCACACTGAATTTAATGTTTGTCTATGAGGTGCTGTAAAACATTCTCTTCATTTTCCAATTTCCACATTAATATCTTAAAGGGCCTTACAGGACTCAGGCGGCACTGGCATCTTCCTCTGAGGTTTTTAAGAAACGTGTGTGATCTGTTCAACGCACTGTGGAGATCTCAAACTTAAACAACACGTAAAGTTAAGGCTGACATTTTTTTTTTTTTTTTGTCTGGCACCAAAAGACTTTGGGAAATTTGGAGCGAAAAAAAAAAAATTAAAAGCAGATAATACAGCTGTCAACAAAAAACACGAAGTGTAAAATGTGCCGTAGGGAGAACACACAGTCACGGTGCCAGTGATACACTGAATAAAACATCTCATATGGGAGACCTGATCACATAGGAGCGTCACACGACATATGGAGAGAACTTTTCTTCTCACTTTTGTTGTTGAAAAATACTTCACTAACACGTCCACAAGAATAGCAATTGCAACATCTTAAATTTAGAATGGCAAATGACGCTCCCCGAACGTGTGATGAACACTAATTAACAACCTTTCAGCTTGAGAAAACACTAGTCTCCTGCCTCTTTGCACATTGCCTCCCCTTGTTGCTGCTGCGGTGGCGGGCGGGTGGGGTGGAGGACTGAAAGGAGGCTTTTTGCTTTTTTTTTTTCATATCTTCTTGTAAGATGTTGCTTCCTGCACCTTCTCAACGTGTAAACCTCCTGTTTGTCCCCACTCACATCTCAGCGCTTCTAGACGAGTCACATGATTTCATGCAAACTTCCGTAAGGTGGAAACACGAACTTTATGCCTTAAAACAGTGCGGTGCCTCTGCAGATGTGTTGTTATTACTGTGAGGTGACTGGGGGGAAAATTGTTAAAATAACATTTAAAGGGCGATTTCACCATTTTTCATCTTGGTGTTTGTGGCTTTAGTTCAGTGCATAAATGTACATGAATGCTTTTAAACTTCCCTTTGATGTGTCTTTATTCAAATATTACCCTGTTTCTGCATGTAAAGCTCCTCCAGATGACATCACCTGGAGGACTTTTTCATCATTAGGAGTTCACATCGGGAGGAGCTCTTGAAAAGCAGGTTTACTATGATAACAAACTCCATAGTGTGAGCAACAAGATGACCTAATCTGGACTGAATGTGCCCATAAGCGATATTTTAAAATAGGGACGTCAATAAAAAGTTTAATGGCATTTATGTTAACATGTGATCTAGAACCAAAAGGAGCGAGATCAAAATCGGTGGAGATGTCCTTTAAAGAACGTCAGTGCCAGAAGAGAAGCGGCAAGTGAACGCCTCTCCTCTCTGAATGCTGTGCATCACACCGAACCTGCCTGATCTGTGTGATATGTTCTTTCCAGCCACCTAAAACAAGGCCTTGAACTCAGTCAGTAAGATTTCCTGTTATATCTCACACCACGCTCCTGCGGTTTTTCAAGTAAACAAAGAGCAAAAAAGCGATATGTGAAGCCAGGAGGAGTGCTAACACCGGACAAGTTGCCATCTGTCTAATGACTGTCTAACCCTTAGATCAGTTACAGACTGACGCTTAAAGAACTAAATGTAACCAGGACTTTTAGAACCACATAAGTTACAGTATTTGTATATTAACATAATTGCATATATAAATAGTAAAAAGTTTAACATTGGTGGATGGATGTCGTTTATCCAGAGTTTAAATTTATTTTAAGGGACGACTACAACCAGTCCTTGAACAAAATCACTGTGTATCTGGTGATAGGGTTTATTGGGAATATTCAAATATTGGATTTTGCTCTTTTGATTTAAAAACATTTATTTGACTATTGGTTGAAGTAGTTGAGTTGTTGCTTAATCAAAGATTCTTACTGCACATTGCTATAAGAAAGATTGCTCTGTTGGTGAACCTGTGTTGTTGAGCTCTTTTCATTTTGGGATTTTCACCACACGAGGACGTTGTGGCAACGGTGCAGTTCAACACAAAACACACAATTATTGTCAGTCAAACCCGAGATATTTCAACAGCAGTCGAACCGTTTCACATCTATTGACGTCACATCGAATCCCACAGACTTTCATGATCCTCTGACAAAGCTCTAATAGCTGAATTCTCACGACAACCATAAAATCGATTGCCACAGCACGTTCATCCACGACGACATTCCCAGCAGCCTCAGCTTTGAGGTTATGTTTAGTTTTAGCGCAGATGATCAACGAGCAAAACATAATAGTGTATCCGCTGCGCATCAGCATGTTGGTTTTGTCGTCGTCAGCATGCTGATGTCATCTCCGATCTTATCAAGCGACTGCTGTGTGTCAGTGCAGCCTCGCAAAACCATTAGCACGGATGCCATCATGTGCACTACTGCATATGCTGCATTGCTCACTTGCACAATTGTGTCACTGTCATAACATCATAAACAGCTTTATCACCTAGAAACAAATTGTCTGTTAGGTGTTTCACTCCGGCAAGGCGAAAGCCAAGCTTCTAGCGGCTCCATTAGTTTTCAGTCAACAGCCTCGGCAATTGTGTCCCTGATCTTCTGTTAATGTTTTAATCTTTTCCGCAGCGCACGCTCCCTCATGTCAAATTAGCAGGATACACCGTATTATGTATGACTTTTTTTTTTTTTTTTCTTCCAGCTGAATAGCTCTCACCAGCTACAAGGATGATATTCTGTGACAAACTTTGAGTAATGGATAGTATTACACCGAGCCAGGTGCCGAAGAATTTTAATCAGAGCCATTATCGCCTAATTAACTGTGTTAACATAGAGGGCGAAAGCAAACACAACTAGTCGACTTCCACGCGGCGCTTTTGTTCCGCCGCCGCTGGATGCCGAGCGCCTGCACTGTATTTCTAAGGCTTGCGAGGATCTCGCTGTAGAGTCTCAGAGGTGTTTTATTCACAAAGAAAGCGGGCTTACTACCACAGCCCTCATCCAACACTCACTTTAAAAAGTGTGTACTCATGCTGTAGTGTTGTCTCCTGCTCCCAGTGCTTAGCCTCATACTCTCTCTCACACCCTCTCTCAGTCTGCTCAACAGAATATTCTCCTTGCAGAAAATTGTTCTTCACTCCATGTCTCTTATCGTGCTCTTTTCGCCTCTTTTGTCCATTACACAGTTGTGTGCCTCTGTGCACTGTGATTCTCCGACGAGTCCTCTCTATCGCAAAATGCCACCCAATCACACCATTATTATTGCCTGATTAAATTGCTTGTTGGGGGAAAAAAAAAAAAAAAAATGCTCAAGTCACTCAAGCTCTATTAATAAGATTGAGTATCCAAGTTTAACACAATCTAATGGATGTGTGAAATAAGCCACAGCTATTAATGTTTAATGTATAATTGAATGTTCTACATGGCCAAACTTGTTTACTACAATAATTGATGTTTGATGATTTCCCATTTGCTCGCACTACAAGTTAGGATGCATGCGATAAAGGGAGGGGGAGGCAGAGACCCGCTCTGCCCATTCTTTGCACTTTAAAGTGGTGAGGAGTTCAGGCCAGAGATGCTAAAAGTAATTATCACCGTTCAAGCTCGTTTGATGAGCTCTTAAAAGCGCATGGCAGACCTTAACTGTAGGCTTTAAGTACAAAAAAACCAGAAGCAAATGTATTTTCTTGAAATGTTTCCGTTTCTACATCTGCGTTAGGCCCCGAGGCCGGCTCTACGCCACAGCCGAGTCTGTGTGAAGGTGTGGGTGTTTACTCAGTTCATCTATTGGCTTTTTTTTTTTTTTTTTTTTTTTTTTTTTTTTTGCGTGTTTACCTGAGAAGAACAGCAGGGTGTGACTGAGGTTGAGAGTGCAGTATCATGGTCCGCTGCACATTAGACACTGTGCGGTCTCCAGAGCGAGCCTCCACGCTTTCAGTCTCTCCGTCTGTCTCTCTTGATCTCGCTTTATTCAAGGGACGAACCATTTGAGAAAAACACTGAATAGTGATTATTCGGACAGCTGAGCAGTCGTCTGATCATTTCATTGTACTTTTAATAAACTGATGCGGCGTGGTCTTTACCAAAGTTTACAATAAGAAGGTTGGTGCGGGTCCTCCACACGGCAGACTGGAGTTCGGTTGCATTGTGACACTATTGCTGGTGCCGTAATTGTAACTAACCCACCTCACTGATATTGAAATACGTTTGAAAGTATAACTGCACCTTTACACACTGAGCTAAAAGCCAGAGGGATCAAATTGAAAACCGGTGTAGTTGTCCAGTATTAAAGCAGAGAATTTTAAAGCAAACTCTGTTTCTCAGCCTGCTGTCTTTGAGCCGTACCCAGCAAACAAAAGTGTTACACCACCAGGTGCCTTTGTAGGAGACATGAAACGTGTTAGTACAAACAGAACTTTTATGAAAAGTTATGGACAAATTTGGACCAGTTGGAGGACTTGTTTGGGAGGCTGGGACAGACTGGCTGACACATAATTTTGGAACAAGACACAGCAGTTTTACTTACTACTAAATGTTGCTCCGGTATTTTAACCATACCACAATCTTTCCCTAACCTAACATTTAGTTTTCCCCTAAATGAAACCAAGTATGTAGCTTTAGTGACTAAAAAACCGCATATTATCACACGATGATGATCTACTGAGCCAGCTGGCACGTGGCCCTTATCTATGGTGGTAAAAATGACCATTCAGTGCATGATAACCATAAACGGTGCTACGACATCACACTTACACACTACACAACATGTTGATCATGGTGATGAATGAATAAGAACGTTTTTCGTTTTTTTATTGGCGACAGTTAGTCATTAAAATAAATTAAAGCAATCATATTTTACCTGCTAACACACTGTTAAGTAACTGTTATAATTCAATTGGTGACAGCTGAAGGAAAATGTTCAGCAACTCCAGCTTCATTATTAAGTATTATTAAAACGCTAAATTTGACACTTTTCTTTCCATTCTTCCCATTCACTGTTCTCGCCCACATGTTTTACCACCTAAAGCTTTGCAATGCAGTACAACACACAGAGCACAGGCGCTTACAGACGATCTCCGGCAACAGCAAAAGCGAACCTGTCGCCTCAAGTGAGCAGCAAAAATGAAGCAAAAAACAAAACAACACACAGATTAAAACAACGTTTTTATGGACACATGTGCTGCTGTTGCTGTCATAAATGGGTAACCCAGTGTTTACGACAAAAGTTAAAGGAAGCTTTTATATCGGAAAAGTAGATATTGGTATTTATTAATATGCATTATTGGCCAGGCCTGATAAACAATCGCTGTGCAGAGCCTGTGTTGACAGTGACTGAACATCAGCCAAGCCTTGATCAACACAATCAGAAGCACTCGCAGCTGCACACGAACCTGTGCTGGATTTGCAGAGCTTCACACTCGAGGGACACTTTGCTCTCTCCCGCCGCTCCTCTACCCTCCTTTTAAACTCCTTCCATCCCGACTGCTTAACCACGCTGCCTCCGAGTCACTTAGATTTCTCCCAGGTGGTTGAAATTTAGTTTGAACTTACAGGCAGGTTTAAGCTGATGAATAGCTTTTATTGAACATGAATAAATTTTAAGGATTGAGATTAGTCAGCTCCTTCTCTCTGATGATCTAAGTCCGCCAGAGGATGTGCTCAGCATTAAAAAACTGCACCGTAGGAAACAAATGTGTGCAGCTTTCATGAAAGGCACTGAATGTGTGTGTGTGTGTGTGTGTGTGTGTGTGTTTGTATGCATGGGGGATTCATTTAGTCTGGTAGCTGAGGATCATGCACACCTGTTTGTGGATACCACTACGTGCAGTAACACATGGTGCATGCAGAAATTAATATTAATAACATGTGTAGGGAAACCGAAGAGCTTAGTTTCCGTAGAGATGCTGCAGAGTTCAGGCCGGCCGACCTTCCAACTCTTAATCTCGTGTGCTTGAGTCGTCCTATCAGCGCTGTCGATCTACCCCATCCTTGTCCATAAACCGTGCCTATTATTTAGCCTCTTCAAAATTAAACAACCTGACACCAGATCTCCCCCCCAGCGTGAGTAATATCGCAGCCACTGACCTTCCCATCCTTCAAGCGGCCACCAGGCCGGCGCGTTGATCGATCCCGCTGATGGCCTTGGTGCTAGTCTTCCAAGGGACCGACACGAGGTGACGATATTTCACTGTTCAATCTGATGCAATTACCCTCAAAATAAACACATGTTGGATAGCAGATGACCTTCCGATGAAGAGAGGCGGGCGGGTGGGATGTGTGTGCGCTCGTGCACGCCTCTGCCTCCGCTGTTATTTATCAGTCAAACTGTACCATAAACCAAACACGGCCCAAGCAAGCTGGGATAAGTAAAGCAGATAAGGGCTCGGGCCTAATAATAACGAAGCTCCTCTTCTTCTAAAGCCGTTAATATCCCGCAAGGTTAAACGCACTTCGTGTAATTTCACCTGCCTCCATTTCACTACTTATTTCCTAATGAATTTTGTTTTTGACACGAGAGAAGACCCTTTCAGTTCATTTCACAACAACACAAAGCATTTACACTATGAAATTAAATCCCCTCTGGGAAGATTATTATAGTAGTTAAAATGAAAATGTTGTGATGATGTCAAACAGAATAATGAATCACTGCAGTCGGCTTTAATCAATCTGGATTTAAGCAGCGTTAATTGGAGTAGATACGACGGTTTGCCTACATAGTAACAGTGACGGTGAAAGCTCTTCGACCTACGTTCTGTCTTTGCTACAGGGCAAAGCGGCCTGGCCTGTACATTCCGTCTTTGACGACTGAACCAATCAAGTGTGGCCAGACTATAGCTTCACGACAGCTTTGTTTTTTAAGACGTCCCTCTGAGCTACTCTCTTTTACGCATTGCTAAAATTTCAAGACTCAAGAACAACTTTATTGTCTCCAAAGGGCAGTTGTTTTTTTTTTTTTGTAGCAGCAGAGTAACACAGAAACCCAGACAACACAACATCCAACACGGAGTACAGGAGACGGAAGTCTGAACTTGCATCACCTCGTCCTCTTTAAAATTCACCAGCGATAACAGAAGGCGAAGCAACAGCACAATAAATGCCAGCAAGCAAAATCGATTCAATGGGAGAATTGAAACAGACTTTTTTTACGACCAAAAAGTGAAGCAACCACTTATTTGGGCAAATTGTCATAGTAATAGAAAATTGCCAGTGCTTATGTTAATAAACAGATACTCTCACAGTTTGTCATTGCACTCACTCACAATCAGCCATAACATTAAACTGGGTAGCAGAGCCAAACCTAAATGTCCCATAATGCAGTTTAGCAGCATTTTTAACACTAATTTGACTGTTTTCACATCATTATATTGGACATTCATGGTTGTTATCCAGCTATAATTATGGTCCAGTAGGTGACCTTCTACTTTCTACTGATATGATGATGATGGTTAACGTTTCACACTTCAAATGGACAGTAAATGTCTAACGAGAACGTAACGAGAACCTACTGAACCAGAATTACGACCCAGTAACCGCTGATAATAGTCCATTGAATGGCAGGATAACATGTTGGGTGTTTTACTATGATGGAATCCCACACATTCGGACCTTCTGTCCGTGTTCCCCAGCAGAGAAAACCCAGATCTACCAACAGGGTCAGAAACGTGTGAACGCGGCTCGGACAGAACACCCAAACTTTAGAAAGACTGAGTGCATCGCACACTTCAGGAGGACGGAGGCGCCTTAGCATACGCTCTCAAATGAGGCTACCCAGGTTGACTGACACTCTCTCTAAACACAAGTCCTCCCTGCCACTTCCACGGGATAACATTTCTCAAAGTTTGACAGCTGAAGCATCATTCAGTTGCAGACTTTAAACCCACTTTTATCAACCGTGCTCTTCAGCTACCCGTTTGGAAATGAACCGCACACACGACTGATTGAGGCGAGATGGACACGCGTCCGTCCAGATGCACTACAGCATCCTACTGTTGAAAAAAGCTGAAGGGACAGCAACAAGCACTTAGCTGGTCCCCGAGCAAACGGTCCCATTTCTTTCCTTTTATCTAAAGTGACAAGGAAATTTTCCAGGCCTCCTATGCCTCAGGCACATCCTACATTATCTCTCCGTGTACCCGCACCAACGGCTATCTCGTGTCCCCGATTCCCTCCATCTACCAACATGCTAAAAAGGATGATGGCATAGCTGGAAACTCAAGCTGCCGATCATATCACGGGATGATGGACTTGGAGCATGTGTGCAGAAAGCATGTGACGATCAGTCGGGGGCCATTTCCCCGTATCTTGTGCCGCGTAGTGCGTCGCCCTTCCCACCAAATAGCTGTAGTTACCGATCCGATAAAGTGTGTGCGGAGAATGCGAAGTGACAAAACATGAACTAAAGCAGACACACTAATGAGATATTGATTGCCCACACTGATGTTTACACTTTTGCCTGTCTAATACTCTCCGAGTCCACCATAAACAATCAACCATCTGTTCAGCCACATTCGGAGCTCTGCTGTGCAATTTAGATACGTCTGATGTCTGAATGAATTAACCAGAAGTTTTGATATGTAATGAAGCCGCTATAACTCACACACAATACATTTCAAAATGCTTTTCAGACTTTTATAAACTCCCACTGTACAAAGGACTAAAACAATCTTCTGTGAAATAACAAAATGAATATGCATCGCTTTCAAGCGGTTTTAAACTGAACGACTCCACCGCCGCATGCTCACACAACTCAATGTGACACTTCATGTCCATAGCACAAACTGCAGCCAAACAAAACCAATGGAAACGCATGATTTTTAGCTGTTTTGACAATTCTGACGATTCAAAGGCTACAAGCAGAAAAACAATTTCTCCTTGAGAGACGAGCCTGAGAAAACCTCAGCAATTACATCTAAGTCCCCCACCCTCCTCTCTCTCTCTCTCTCTCTCTCTTTTTTTTTACTGCTAAGCACCAAATGTTCAAATTTTTCTGTGCTCAATTAAAATGTGTATTAATTGTGAAAAAGCCCCAGGGATTTCAGACACTTGGATAGTATTCATTAGCAATGGTTTATACTTTATAGCTAGTGAGTGCAAAGCAGCAAATGATTTAAACAATTTTTTTTTTTTTGTTCCAAACAACAAAGCGCTCACCCCGAGCTCCCTGTTGTTTGTGCAACGGCCTCGCTGCCTAGAGTAAGGGCTGAGAGCCTCCATATAATGAACCTGGGAAGCTACTCTTCGTGCAAAATCAATAGTGACGAGCTCCTTTAAAACTCTCAACTTTGAGCCTTTGATGCCTGAGAATACATTACCGCCGTTAACTAGGGCTCCCATCCGAGCAATAAGCATGCAGTTCACTCTGCAGCCTCCATTTGCTCCCGTCCCTACACACACTCACGCCACCGCTGTTACAATTACAGTGTTCACTGTAACTGTAGTCCACCAGTTGGTTTATTTATCACCCTGATTGCCGCCACTCAGCAGATTTATCGAATCTTACACCTTTATTAGGGCTCGTCGATAAATCTGCGGACCGGGCATGGCAATCGCTATGAGGTAAAAATGTGCCGTGGAGGGTTTGATGTATGTGTAATGCTCTATGCATTCTGAGCACTTCATCACCGCACAGCCCCACTCGCCCTCCACACCCATACTACACCTGAACATCCAACACGCAACACTCACTTCCCATATAGAGCAGATTTCTGCTTTTCTGCACATTCTTTGTTGGTGCTTTGAATCTACTCCAGGTGTGTGTGTGTGTGTGTGTGTGTGTGTGTGTGTGTGCGCATTTACAAAAATGTAAACAAGAAAAAAGCTCCATACTCCATAACAAGCATCAGAGCTTGCATGAATTAACATATATCCTGCCATAAGCAGCTGTGCTCATATTGGCAGTCATGCTGTACTGTCTTGCTTCGGCTGTGTTGTGCAAATAAAAGCTGCATTTACTCTTAGGTTTTATGCATGTATTTGTGTTTTGGTAAGTACAGGCAGTCCACATTATGCTAACTGTCAAAGTCACATACTGGTCAGACATCGGATAGTGCAGAAAGAAGTTATATAAATGCCTTCCTACTTTCCTTACAACCTTGAAATGTTAGGAATTTAGTTTGAAGCAAATAGGCTGGATTGTTGCCTTAATGTCTCATGTTAACTAATTGGCATCGTTGTGCACACAGTAATTTTTAAAAAGACTCTCCTCTTTAGATTTAGACCAGTGAACCAAACTCTGAGTATGACAAGCTGACACTGAGAAGACAATTCCCTTGTGTAAAATTTAATTTTTTTAAATTTTCATTTAGCGATGCAATGGTGTAACAAATCAGCTGTACGAGCAAAAGGATGGTCATTTTTTGCAAACTAGCATCCAGACATTTGACATGTCCTGATTAATTTATAATGCATGTTTTTAAAAATATTTAAAGAAATGCATAGTAGGATATTGGTGGCATAAAGGGGCGCACACCCCCAGCAGGGACATGTGCCAGATTACATCTGTGCTGCAGAGCCCTTAAGTGTATTATGGTGTGTCGGATCTCGTGGGAGGACACCGGAGCTAAAAGCTATTTATACAGATTATACCTGTGAATAAGGTGTAGAAGAGGATATACTGTATGTAAGACTGAGTCAAGAGCACAAAGGCCACAAACTTTTTAAAGCAAAAAAAACTTAATGTAACACTTGAAAACTTGATATAACAAATGTAAATATTTGCTTTTCTGTCTATTGTTAATTTCCTTCGACTCTCAGCTCTGTTAGAAAGCAAACTAATCATATAAGCAAACTCTAGCTTTCTAGTTTGGGTAGTATATGTAAGTGAATGCCATTAAACTTCCTTTGACTTAAACATATTAAAATATCTTTCTACTTCTAGGTGAAAAATGCCTCCAGATGAAATCCACTGAAAGCAACCTTCATTTCATATCACGTTATCTTGGTGCTCACAATATGGAGGCTGTTATCGTGGTCAACCTGCTTTTTCCACAGCTCTACCGGATGATATCTTTTAAACTCCTAATGATGAAAAACTCCTCCGGGTGATGTCATCTGAAGGAGTTTTTCCAGCTGGAAGCACAGAAATATTTTAATATGGGAAAGTCAAGGGGGAAGTTTGAAAGCATTAATGCTTTAGTTTAAACCCTAAACTAAAGCCAAGAAAGCAGTTTTAAATTGGCGAAGTTGCCCTTTTATTGCAATGTCAAGCACATTTCTTGAAAAACTCTATATGTAATTTGTTATCCCACTATGTGCTGTCTTTGCTACTCACCGTGGCTTCCATGATTTTCATAATTTCTAAGATAAAAACAGATGAAAATGAATCTGGCGATGCAGTATTCATACCTCTGTCTTTGTTGTCACTTTATGGACCTAATTAACGAACCATAACTTAATTTAGTTCTTTAGTGGTTGTAACATAAGACCCTTTCAGACGTGCAGCCAACATCGAGAGATAGCCCCGTCGTCATGCACTTCCACGTGTGCAGAAATACTTCAGATATTCTACCAGGGGGGCGGGACATGATGCAAAAAATTAGTTTTCCTAAATGTGATGGAAGTAAATTTACTAAATATAAATGTACGTCTAAATACGTTAAATATTAAACGTAATTAGACGTATCTGCAGCTCTGGCACGAGTTTTTCACCTTCGGGGTGTTTGTATCTTTTTCGCCCTAAAATGACGTCATCAGCACGCTCACTCACTCACGGTAAGTCCTCCGGAGGATTACCGTCACACATGGGCTCGGCCGGAGATAATCCAGACTTTGCACTAGGGAGCCGGCTGGAGAAGATCCAGCTAAGGTGTGAGGCGAAACACTGGGGCGTTTGCGTTCACACGTGCACATCCTCCGGATGAAGTCCAGATTATGTCTGGATTCCGGTGCGTGTCTGAAAGGGGCTGTAGATGCGGTGACCCTCATCCCTTCAAGTTGGTCTGTCCTACGAAAGTGTCTCTGACTTTCTATCACCAGCTCATTGTCAGTCACTCAGTGACGACAGAACGTTTCAGGGAATTACAATAAATTAAAGGTTTTAAATTGAATCATAACTGCAGATAATGGATTCTATTTAGCTGTGGATTTTGTGTCACCTGAGCTACTATAACATCTCTCTGCTTCATTTCATGTTAAACCGGGCTAAATAAATAAATGAGAATGAATTGAGGATGTAATTTATTGAAATGCGGTTATCATAGACAAAAGCATGAACTTATCAGGGATTCTGATGATGAACAACAGCACAGTCCAATCGAATCCGCAGCCTTTTTATTTTAAGAAAGAAAGAAACCCGGCCCCCTCCTTTTTTTTTTTACATTTGCTCAAACTCGGTCACCGTGCCAGTATTGATTACAGCTAAACTCGTCACTTTTGCTCATAGACAGTGACACTGTAATTTGGCAATTACAAAATGTAGGGAATCAAAGCAGAAATTATGTTTGTCACGGGCTTTCAAAATACAGATGGCTTTGGAGAAACACTGAACTCCCTGATGAGTTCAAGTGTGGGCTTTCAAAACACATTTGAGCAGCACGTTTTTACAAGACACAGCTTACGCACATCACCATTATCCTTGTTTGCCTCCATAAGGTTTCACACAATAAAAACACACACACACTCGGGCGGAAGAACAGCTCACATTACATTTAATGATACATAACTAGCTCTTTGTAAACTTTGCATATATTCTATTTTCTCCAATATGCTGTCACCCTCTCTGCCTTAGTACTGAAACACTTGCAGCTCTCGCATTTTGGTACAGTATCCGTTAAAATCTACAGTATATCTCAAATTACCACTTAATGGATTCACAACCTGCTTTGAAGTTAATGGTTCTTCCAGAATGACTGTTTGGGTCCGTTACATATTGATGTTTCCCAGGTGCTCTGGTATTTGCAGTCCATTTAGTCCGTATTTACCTAATACTACAGCGCTCGCGTTATCTAGGGAAGGTGTGCGGGGCATAATGCATAAAAACACAAAAATGCAAATTACTTTTTGGAGTTAATGTTAACATTTATTTACATTTTAATGGAAGAGTTTGACACTTTGTGTACTCCTATTTGTTTTCCTACAGAGACTTGGATCACTCATAAATGCTGTGTGCATTAGCTGTGCAGCTCTATTTATGCTTTGCTTAGCATAAAGGCTGCAAGGAGAAGAAAACACCCCCACATCTGTGGAGTTCAGCATCTCTAATATCTACACTAAAGTCTCGAACGTCCACAAGTATCTCAGCTGCGTTTTTGAGATGCATGTGCCAAGCGTGTGTCACGCAACCAGTGCGCTCCTATTTTCATGGTAAACGTTGCATTTTATTCAGTCACACACACACACACACTCTCGCAATGCAAAGTGCTCACCTGACCCACCAGGATCAAGTTATGGTTCAGGGTCTTGCCCAAGGACACTTTGACACCTAGCCACGGACTATGGACCTTACAAACTGAGCTACAGCTGCTCCACACCGCATCTACGCTGCCACCGTGTTGGCTTAAGCGTCACCAGCGCTTCACAAGCATAAAATCTCCCAAAGGTGTATCTTTGTGATTCAAGACTATTTCTTCATGTCTGCATAGATATAACAGTCCATATAAAAGCCACTGAAGTATTACTACAGACAACGGAAATACGTCAAGTAACTGAAACGAATATTACAGCTTATTTCACATCAATCCTAATACTGTACATAGAATAGTTTTGAATGGAAGTTTCTCTCCCTTATTCTCTCTGGGCACTTTCTAGTACCTCACATGTGCAGGTAAACGCAACAAGACATTCTACATCCTTACATCACCAAAAGATACTTACAATCCTGTGTGGGAATTTTATAAAGTGTTTTGGTAAAGCAGATCATTTACCATTTATGGAGGGAAATTTATAGTTTACTACTTCGATCCATTACCATGGGCTAACATCACCCGAAGACGCCCCGCTGAATGATGTGACAACTGCCCGTCTGTGTAGACGTGGCGTAAAGCCCCCAGCCTGAAATATGTTATTAGATTGGTTTTAATCCACACACAAGACAAAATGTCAAAACAAACAGGTGTACTTTTAAAATTTGGTCAGAGCCGGTAGCTGTTCCCGCCGCTTCCACGGTTTTATGATAAGCTAAACTAATCTCTTGCTGGCTCCCACTCCAAATTCACTGCGCACACATGAGAGGGGTATAGATCTTCTCATCTAACTCTTGGAAAAGACAGTACCTAAGTGCATTTCCCAAAATGTCAATATATGTCGGAGCCACTTCATCAACAGACTTGACGTACGAGCCCCAGATGGCTTTTGTGTTAACACTGCAGTTGTCTCCGAACATGCTGCTCTTTGCGCAACAGCAAATGTCTCTTCCTTCCCCAAATCCATGGTGATAGCATGTTCCCCACCATGAAAAGGCCACTTACTTTGGGTTTGTTAGCAGACACTTGGCTGCAGAAACTTTCCCTTCTACCTATTGTTCCCAGGTCTGTTCTCGTTCCACGAAATATAATGTTAGAATTTATGTGGGACAAAGCTGTGCTGCAAAAGCTTGCAGTAAATTGTTCTAAATAATGATTCCTTTTACGCCGCATGCTGAATCGCCCCACCGCTTCCCCTGACAGCACCTGGGAAAAACTTGACCAGACACACACACACACACACACACACACGGGCGCTCGCCTCTTGACTGATAAAAACAGCAGCAGCACAATCAGCAAAGCCATTTTTAATGAGCCTCTTCCCCTCTCCATCTATCAGAATGGAATTAGGACAGCACTCAGCGACTGAGGGGAGGGAAGCAGGGAGAATGGGGGCACGAGGCAGAAGGAAAAAAGTCTTCATTAAGGACAGTGAAGTGGAGGTGGGAGGAGAAAGAGAAAGAGGAGGAAGTGTGGGAGAGAGACTTAAGTAATCCACAAATGTTTTTCCCGTTCCGTCTCTGCCACCTAATCAGGGACACAAAGTTATGCCGGTCACAGCGTTTGTTATTCCGGCTAATCCCTCATCACGGTTTTTCATCAGGTTTGGCATTTGGCTATCTGCATTAATTAGACGTTGGAAGGGACACCGTGTTAATAACTGGCGCACGGCAGATAATGAGACGTGGCCTGCACGCCGCCGCACTCCCCCGTGTCAGCGCCGACGCCGACTTCTGCTCTCCGGACGCCACACTGTGTTTTACCTGCGCTGGATTCCGTTTATTGATGATTCAGGCGGTTTTTAGTGCCAGCGGTGATAATGTACTGTCTGCACTTTGGTAGATAAGCGTGTTGTGGTGCGATAGTTTGGACTTGTTCAGAATTCTCTCCTTCTGTCTCCTCCTCTATTTTTATCTCTGTGCTCGTTCCAGTTTTTTTTTTTCCCTCCTTCACTTTCCTTCTTTTATCCCACCTTTCTTCCTCAGTCTCCTCATCATTCTCTCCCATTCACTCTCTCTCTATCGCACCTGTCTCGCATTTTTCCCAGTTCCTCCCAGAGGAGCGTAAGAAGTCCTATCTGTCTTTTGCACACTTTTGACTGTCTCCTCCCTCCCAACGTCTCCCCCCCTCCTCCCTTTCCGCCTCCGTCCATATCTACACTGGGTGAATAGCCGCTCCACCTAATATTCATTCACGCTCGTTATCTTCTTCTTCTTTAGTGCCTGTCCTTCTCTGCCCATGTTTGTCTCACTGTACCACATCCAGGTTACACCCCGTGCTTTAATATTCTGTCCGTCCTCGCTCAGCCTCTTGACAACTCCTCTCTGCTTTCCTTCCCTCCACGTTACGCCTCTTCCCAGTGACGTGTTTTTGTCTTTCAGTATTCTGTCAGTCATCGCCAAGTGCATGGTGATCAGCTGCTCCAGTCGGCTGTGATCACAGAAGGCATGATGTCCTTGTCCTTACAGTCCAATCAAACACACGTTGCTCACTGTATTTCCAGCTAAGACAGCTCGTGCACTTTGTAATTTCTCGATTTTCTCATTTTCTCAAGTGACATATTTTCAAAGTTCATATGACTTATTACTCTAACTAGTTACCAGTACTCAGCATATTACTTTTTGATGGCTTTGTTAGTTCTTTGTTGCTTGTTGTTGGTGTTGTCGATTAAAATCCACTTTTAGTCGTTTAGCCATTGAAAGGCTACAGACGTGCTCCACAGGCCAGCAGGGGCTCGTCTTTGTCGGGGTGTATCCATGAGACTCGCATTGGTGTGCTGTCTTAAAAAGTGTTTTGAAGTTTGCAAATGATCTGTTCATTACTTGCGCACAATTTACATGTGCCAATAATGTTTTTATCCCCTTTTGTAATATTTCAAGCCATTGTATGTAGGCACTTACACTCACAGCTTTCAGCGCTGCTGCTCGTGACATGTGCAGGCATGACGACTACAAATCTTTGATGTGGTAACGGTTGTTTTTGGAGGGAGTCACCGATATGACTAAAATGTCATTCGTAAGTTCGTGAACTACTCGTTACTGGGGAAAGTAAATCACTTTTCTAGTTTCACACCACAGCCCAACACTGTCTATTTAACACCAGTGCTTCAATTCTCTCTTTCCCCCTGCGTTTAAAGTGCAGTCCTTTATCGAATGAGGCACGTTGACTATGGACACGCTCCTATTTACAGAAAAAGCCTCGGAGTGTGCTTTCACACCTGGGAGCTGACCGACGCTGCTCAGTTTGCCTCCGAGCAGCTTCACTGCAGCGGCTGCGCTGCCTTGCTAATAGGCACCTGGGTAAACTCGAATTGCTCAAGCCACACGGACATTCCACTCGTTCATCCTCTCTTCATTCTCGCTCTCTCCTTCACCTATACATTTATTTCTCTCTCTGCTCGTCCCATCTGTGACACACTGTCACACATCAGGAGTGCATCAGCGGAGATTTGGAATATGTCAGCGGGCCGTCTGGTCACTCGCAGCCTTTTTTTTTTGTTCTTCCTTAAACGCCCCTTCATCTATAAAGGCTCTTTTCTGTCTCTGCGCCCCTCTTCCCTCCTCCCCTGCTATTGTCAACAACTGATTATGCCTTTAAGTTATTCCATCAGAGTTCTTGTCACAGCATGGAGATGAACAGTGAGGCACTCATAGAGCAAAAGTGCAAGATCCTTTATCTTTCCACTTTCAAATCCCAGAGGCTGCACACGTTTCTCTTTTTGGAGCAAAAAATTAAAGTTGTCATTATTTTGTGCATAGTCCTATAATATTACTATCATTAAAATATGTCTCTTACATAACCTTCAGGGATACGATATTGTTTGGTGGGAGACATACGTGTGGCTTTACATATAAATGATCCAAAAGAATTTGATGCGCGATAAGCAGAAGCCGTGAGTGAATTATTCAAATTGTGCCCTATTTACAAAGGCTGGAGTGTCGCTCTCCCACTGTCGTCATGTGTGTTATTTGGTACAACAGATATTATCTGCCAAGCAAAGTCTTCGCACGGCAAATATAAACACATTTGCTATAAAAGTTTTGCACTCAAATTTATGCAAAATATAGGCAGTTGTCAAGATGTGGACAAAGCATGTTGTGTTTCGGGTGAAAGAGAGGATGTTTGGTAGGATGACTGAGGAGGGTTTGTGTGTACTTATGCAAAATCCAGCGTGCTCCCACACCTGGGTGCAGAGCAGCGTGAGTGTGAGTGTGTGTGTGTGTGTTCTCGGCTGAGCTGCCAGACGGCTGCTATCTTTGCTAGTCAGGGAAGCTGGCGAGGCACGCCGATCGTTTTGAAGTGCCATTCTCTTCCGGAAGTTCGATCCGCCCTGAAGAAATTTGTCATGTTGTTCCACCTTTCTGATTCTCGAACGGTGGAGGTATGGAGGAAGATATTTGTCCTTATTTGTTGTCAGCGTATGAGCACAAACACATTTGTGTAACAGACCGGTAAAGGCAACTAACAGATTTGTTCGGCCTTGCTCTAATCTGCTATTTGTTTTTATGTCTGGTTCGGGACAAAAGCGGCCCAACTTTTTGACAGCACAGGCTTCCCCATTTATTAATCTGTGTCTCCTTCTCTCTTTCAGTCCATATCTAGTCTTTTACTACTTTGAAAACGTTCAAAATCTTCTCTCCAGAGCCCCGTTCCATTACTTCCGAAACCTTAAACCTGTCTTTGTACCTTCTGATCATTTCCTCATCTCTACCCCTGGCCCCCCCACCCTTCGCTCCCAATGTCTCACCCTCAATCAAACGATATCTTACAGTAGAGCCTTGCTGGTGGACGCTCTTGTCACTCCATCTCAATTGAATACCTTTTCTTTCATTGGTTAATTAAAGCCGCTCACTCGCTCGCTCACACATTATTAACATGACTCCTCGGAGCTCCATCAAATCCCCTTGCCAGTAAGTGAAAATGAGGCTGAAGGAGGATGACGGACAGAAGGCGGAAGAGGGACAGGGGAAGACGAGGAGAGAGAACATATTGTGTGGAGACAGAAAGCCTCAAGAGTGATTCAGCCATTGTTACTCATCCCTTCCTTTTTGCAAGAGGGCTCATGTCATGAGTATTTTAAGTGCTCTCCATTCCGTTGTTCTCCTTTAATCCTGTTAGATAACTCTCTTCTTCCCTCCTCCTTGTGCGTCTTTCTATTTCTCTGTTTTCCTCCTCCGCTCCCCGCTGCCCACTCAGCAAACGGCGAGTCTTATGCTCTCTGCCACAAGAAAGGCTAGAGTGTGCCGAAACAAGGCAGAAACAGGGAAAAGGGAAGCGGTGTGTGTGTGTGTGTGTGTGTGTGTGTGTTGGGGGGAGAAGATGACAAAGGTGTGGTGGTACTGGTAGGTGTTGGGGAAATGTGCTGGCCGGTGTGGGCTCATTTGTTACGGGGCGGAATGAGTGCGAACGAGAGCCAAGACAGCGGCGAGTGAGTTGTGAAGTGGCGTCTGCACACAGCTTGTAGCTAAAAAACACACACACGCACACACACACACACACACAGACGGAAACGGAGCGGAGAGTGGGTTGGTTTGAAATGTGCATGTGACACAGGAGAGATTGTAAAATTATCATTTAAATATGTGAAGAACCCAAATAAAGAGGGACACGTGAATGTGAGCTGCTTCCTTGTCCTCGCAGTCGTCCAAACAAGCACAGTCACGCACGCACATGCACTGGTTGCAGAGAAGATACCTGCTCCGACATAAAAGTGCATTTTTTAGCCTCAAAACAAAGCCTCCTTCTCCCATTCCTGTTTTTTTTTTTTTCTTAAGAGCTTCTGATGATAAGAGGTTGAATCACACTAGTTTCACACTTGTATGCCAAACAATACATGATGCAACGTTTCAAACCTGCCCTGTAACCACTATGCAAAACCAGCAACACTCCATCAACCGCGCTGGAGAGCCTTCCACTTCACAAGAAATACATTTCCCACAAGCCCATCATTTACATGAGGACAATTACAAATGAGGGAGTTATCGAGCAGCCGCCTGGCACTGTAGCGCCTTCGCCAAAGACGAGGTGGCCACTTAGCGCAGGTGAGGTGGGGCCGCCACATTCCTGTGGCTCCTTACGCGGGCAAAGAAAATGGGTCAGAGGAAGAATTTGCTGGATCAATAGCACAGACTAGTGGTGAAGGCGTAGACTTGCGTGGGATCAGTTCTGGCTCGGGTCTGCCGTGTGGATTATGTTTGAGGAGCCTGTTTGAGGAATATTCATTCAAATCCAACAACCCTCATTTCCGCCATCGCTGAAAGCGGATAATCCCCTCTGATACATGGTCAGCGCTTACCGCAGCGCCATCACTACCACTTACACGAACAGGCAGAACCTTCTCATTCACACTCCAAGCACCTGATTTACTTAGATTCTACTCTCTACGTCTCGCTGCCGAAGGAATTAATTCAGCACAAAGAGGAGGTAGGAGGGGCAGGCACTTGTGCCGAGAAGAATTTGCATGACCCAAAAAGGCCCTGCCTCTCCTCCAGCTCCATAAATCAAAGGGATAGAGAGAATCCCTCGATGCCTCCACGCTTTGTCCTCAAAGGTGATAAATTGATCCCCGGTTGGCTAATAAGCAGAGGCAGAGGACGGCCCCCAAACTTCCCAAAGATTTATGCGACGACAAGTGGATTTATAGAGGCAGAAATGTGAGCAATCTGGAGAGCAAAATCTATTTACTGTATTCATTGTGCCAGTACTGGTGAGATTTCATATAGAAGCTACTTAGGAAAACCCGGGGGGGGGGGGATCAAAGAAGCAATGCATCAGAACGATAGAAATGGAGGATCTGTCATGAAGGCTGTGAACGTGATGGCATTATCGAGCTTTGATAGATGAACGTGCGTTTCCAATTACACACGCAAAAAGTCTCCGTCAATGTGAATACGTCCACTGGCTTTGAACAGGTCACAATTCAATCAGGTTTTTCGGGAGTTTCTGTTGCCTGACTTCGTTTCCCGTTCATTAAATCGGACCTGAAAACAGACCCGATTGCTGGAAATCAATATGACAGACACTTAAGCATTCTTAGGTTTGTCAGCAGTCTCGCCAAATAAAAGGGAGGCAGGCATGTGGAAGGCAATCTAACAGCTTGCAGCCTTTGGCAGACACGAGAGAAACCTTTTAAGGCAACTCAACCAGTCATCCTAATGACGTGAGGTGATACAGTGACAGGAAAGGCAGTCTTTAAAGAAGATGATCAGCGCTATCACCTTCTCCAAAGTTGACTGGGAAAATGGGGGATGAATATAGTGGAGTAGAGTTTCCAGAGAGCGCCAACGGCACACAGAGCCGCCCTCCTTTGCTTTCTCCTCCGCTCTCCTTCTCTTTATTTGATTCTCTCAGTTTAGCCCTAATGCGTTTTCCCTCTTCCCATCCTTCCTCGCCGCTTCTTCCTGTTCCACGCTCAATTTCATTAGCTCATATGATCCGCGGCCCTTTAACCCTCTTCATCCTACCTCGCCTAGCCCCTTTCCTCTCGCTTCCTGAGCAGCCACCTACCTCCCTCCTATCTCCGCACCGACAGCGTGCTTATCCTGTTGTAGTGATGAGATATTTGAACGATTAACATTATGCATGCCGAGCAGATTATGATAGCCTTTGGGGAGGAGCGGTTTTAACGCGCTGGAAAGTTTAGATAGAAAAGTCTGCCGATAAGAAGGCTTTAACTAGAGACGAGGGAAAGGTGCCATACAAGTCTGTACTCACCTCTCCTCTACCAACTCGGCAGCAGCCTCCCACGTTCTTCATTCTAGGACGGAGACTAAAACGAAAAAAAAAAAAAAAAAATCAGTTTGTTGCAAACTGTCAATAGTGTTTGTGTGCACCTTGAATCAAGATAGAACCAAAGGCAGAGGGGGGATGCCTGTGGCAAGTCCTAACAATGAAACGCCTCCCTGCTATTCATGCCAAATATGCACATAACTCCTAAAGTAAAAGTTGCTGCTTCAGGAAGTGATTTCGGGAATTTGTATCTTCAAGTTCGGATGGGAACACTTCTCGCTGTGACTGCTCACACGGCGAACGCGATACCCCGTCAACATCAGCCTGACTATCGCAAAGCTATGCAAATGTGTCTAAAATATCAAACCTCCACCCACCCAAAGCGCAGCTTTTTTTAGTCGCATGACGCCAATTCTAAATAGACATATGATGTACTATATAACTAATTCCATCTTCGCCTGACAGTGACGCTACCCTGTGCCACTGAAGCAGCTGTTGGTAGAGAGAGAGAGGGAAGTGAAAGGCAGATCACTTCCCAAATGCTCATTTTTAGCTGGCTTGTTTGGGCACAGCGCACCAGCTCTGACGAGCTGAGCGCAGAGACTTTGACACAATGGTGTCAAACTCGGGACTGCAATGTTCAGCTCACAAAAGTGAAAAGCATCGCACCTGCTGGCAACACGCAGACACAAACAGACTTATCAAGTCTGCGCGCCAATTAGTGTGCTTGGAAGCGCGGCAAATCCTAATGACACATTTGCCTCGCATTGTTTCATTTAGCAGACTTCCAGGAAACAGGCATATGGAAGGTACAGGAACTACTGAAACAATATTAAAAATGGCAGGGGTATGTAGTTTGAGAGTGATGTTGATTAGTTCTCATAATTTAAAACATTTTTCTAATTTTGACTGCGACTTTGCTGTGGTTCTGCGGATAAGGTCCTTGCTGTTTTCCATACCTAAAGATGATAAAAACCGGCAGCTGTATTTCAAACCCTATGTGACGCATAGAGTTAGGACTCACGTGCTAATTCTGACTGATTTTCAACTCCGACGGATGATGTCATGTGAAGGAGTTTTGGGTTCAAGCAGTGTCATCTGGAGGTGTTCTAGAGGAGCAGACTACAAACACTGTAATTAGAGCGACTACAATTTATATTCTGGGCTGCAAACTCCATCAGATGATTTCACTTAAAGACGTTCCTTAGCCAAAGCCGAGACATATTTAAATACGCGGATGGCAGAATGAGACGAATTGCTTTCATATGCATGGACAGAGTAGAACCACAGGAAAGAAGTTTTAAATTGGTGAAGTTGCCCTTTTAGAGTTTGTGGAGACCGAAATAAAACGAACTGAATGAATGTAAATGTGTCCTTGTACAGCATCTGTTGTTCTTGATGATGATAACACTTACAGTACAGCCTGTTCCTGCTGCTTCCAAGTGTCCAACTTAAAAGTTAATTCATAATGAATGACTTCATGAAATAGCTCTCAAATTTTCAAAAGTTAGTGGAGTACGGAGTGTAGTCATGCAGCACTTACATTTAGCCATTTCACAGATGATTTATTCGGGCGACTTACAATTAAAACGATTACAGGCGACATGTTGCAGGCGCTTTTACACAAACGGGTGACAGCTAAGCAGCAGACACTATTGACAACTGGGAGGTTCAGTGTCTGGCCCATGAGCACTTCAGTTTGTAGCCAGGAGAGCTGGGAATCAAACAACTGACCCTGTGGTTCGTGGAAGCTGCTCTACCCACCGAGCAGCAGCCTCCCCCCTGGTAGCACACACACACACAACTTGAGTTTCAGAGTCTTTCTCAACGCCACGTGCAAACTGGAGGTGGTGGAGGTCGAACCACTGACCCTGCAGTCGGTGGGCAACCTGCTCTGCTATTCTGAGCCGCAGCAGCGATGACTAATAGTCAAGTAGGCTACAGTCAGTGCTGCTCGAAAGTATTTGCGACGGACCTCTGACATGCTTCCCCAGCTCGTATTTACTGTAGTGTACAACGGCGGCCTCCATTCATCATTGGTCTTGGTCACCCTCCATGCCACAGTCCATTTCCTGTGCTGCTTGTAAGCCGCATGGCACCATAACTCCCCTGCTTTGTCAGCACGAACGTGTGCGGTAAAACACCAGGGTTTGTCTGGATCTGATGTCCACAGAATTCAATCAGAGCATTAGAAAAATAAACAAAGACTTGATTTTTTTTTTTTCTCCCCCTTCAACTGCTCCCACTTGGCTTGTGTTCTAGAAGTCGTGTTTGGATAAGTAATATCTTCACCTCCACCTTAACATTCCGGTGCTTTTATGAGTTGAGCTGGTGTCTCTGTTGGTTACCGTTCAGGGGAAGGTCATAAACGGGCGATTTATGTCTCAAGCGCACCCAGGAATGCCAATGTTACTGTCAGAGAGCGGAGATACTGTCGGCTCGGACTAAAATTCGATGGCAACTGTAAAATGCACAACGGCGTGCAGAGGAGTTCACATAGTGGGTAGATTATGCATTATACCGGATGCCATAATACTGCAAAATAAACAGAAGATAAATATGCTTCTAATCTTTACTACGGTAGGAGTTTATGCTTTGAGCACCTTCTAATACAATTCAAGTCTAATTGGAGGCCTAATTGCAGCGAGCGTGCCGCTGGCTTGACAGTTAATTGTCATAGCGAGAAACGGGAACACTTCATTAGCTCTTGGTCTTCCAGTGGTGTCTGCGCTTCTGGAAAATATTGTTCACCACAAACCTGTGACTTGCAACAATAGCTCACGTGGTGATAAATACAGTGTTCGTTAGCACACGGCCAGTCAATATGATGCCGCATCGATTAGTGCACCACCTACTTTTTCCACTGCAGTTATATGGACTTTTAAGCCGCCACTGTTAAGTTATGGGCATTTTAATTGCTATAGACAGGGGTCCATTAGCATAGCTTCTTGGGTGGCCACGGTCATGTTTCTCTAAATCATTAAGCTAATTATACAAGCCTATTAATCAGTATGCTTTGAATGGGCTGCGCGAGCAGACGCTGCTCTTTGTTGCTTCGCATAAGGGAAGGGGTCCATTTTTAGAATAGGAAAGTGGAAGGGAACTTTGATCTCAAACATAAATATGTGATTTCTGCATATCAAGTGGTTTCGGCAAAGTGAAAAAGAAAGAAAATGAAAAAGGATTAGAGATGCAAAATGTCAAGCCAGCGTAGTGTGTTGAATATTGCTCCGGCAACACATAAGGAGCGTCGTATGTGCCACGGTGTTCAATATTCATTTATTAGAGGCATTGTGGTGCCAAACAAACACAGGCAGGTATCTGTGAATCACCGGTGCCACTGTGACATTTCAGCATAGTCGAATACTTTCGAGCATGTGCTCCGCTTCTGTTAGCGAGGCTGGATAAATGCTAAACGATCTGCATTTATATATAGAGTTTCCAGCCTGTCGGCAACCCAGAGCACTTTACGCCGCTTCTCATTCACACTCGCACACTGACGGGGGAGCTGCTAGCCAGCTGACCTGCACCCACCCGTGGGGTGTCTCGCTCAAGGACACTTTGGTGTGCGAGTGCATGTCAACGCATGTAGGTTTATATGACTTCCTGTTATTTATACAGTCAACTTAAACCATTAGATTAATTATGGTTCCAATTATGTGCTTGGAATCGTTATCACTGGGCGTGTATCTATATCACTGTGTGCCAGGTGCATATTCATGCTTTCTTGCTCAAAAATAAGGGTGTATGAGACAGAGTCGGCATCGCAACTAAACATCCTGCTTTCCTGTCTTCGTTATGCGGTGGAAACACTGTCAGCATTCACGCAGGAGTCTATTTATAGCAAATCTCATTATGCTCAATGGAAAAATCACCTGCTCAAAGTACAAGAAGGAGGATTACGAAGCTAATAATGCAACTGTATGCGGATAACACAGGAATGCATAAAGGCTATAGTTTATTGGATGTTGTACACCTCACGTACACACAGTGATGTGTGTATTTTCTGTTGAATGGTCAGTGCTTTATGATGTATGAAGCATGAAACATCCTCACCTCTCTTTGCTCTCTTTCCTTTCAGGGAGATTCTGAGGAGTTCTCTTTTTTTCATCACTCTGGTCTGACGCGGCAATCGCCATTGATTATTCCAAACGGGTAAGATCTGCATTTTGTCATTGAGATAAAAAAAAAAAAAAGAAATGGATTCCTTGAAATTGCATTATTTAATAAAGCACTCCATCTATGACATTCGCCGGTGAGCAAAACGATGTTCTCACTGTTTCAAATGTCAATGCCGATAGTCATATCAACAAGATAATAACATCAGCGCAAAGAAATCAAATCACAGGGTCAAGCTACTAAATGCTGTTAGTAAAGATGATTGTATAGAAAGAATAAATGTCTGCACATGATCTATTGTTCAGTTACAGCAAATCTGTTTCTCGACTGGCGGACTTGGAGTATTTGACATGAAATAATGAATGAAAGTTAGATTTCTTTCAAACCCAGTAAAATGCTATTTTACAGACTATGGCACTGGACCACAGATGAAGAAGTAGAGTTGCTGCAGTCTTTTCTTACAGATCATAACTGGTGGTTCTATTGCTTGGCTACTGTGCAATGCTGTTAATTTGCCACAGTACAGTATGTATGGGGACACATAAAACATGCTGATGGTGCCCTCTGGAGTACAAATATCTCTATTGCTTCTGCTTCTCTAGGGCTTTCGTTTTTTTTTTTTTTGAAGAGACCTGTTTTCACATCAAGACGTGACGCACCCACTTTCAGTTCTCACAGCTTTTACGTTGAGGGCTGACAAGGGCTTTTAGCACCTTGTGCAGGACTGAGTCCACGTGCGATCACAATGGGGACAACAAGAGGCTACCTGGGAAAACAAGCGATAGCCTAGTTACAGAGCAAGTAGAAAACACTCCGCACGCTCACATGACCACAGATGTTCAACTGCGGTTCAATACATCAGCGCGTCCCAACTGAAATAATTACTCGTGCTGCTGCCTCATCGTTATCACCATCATCATAATGAGCTGGTTGGGTAATTAAAAGTACAGTTCATGTCCTCTGGAACCAAAGTGAACTTCCCTTCTATCCCCGTGCTGGGTTTTTTTTTTTTTCTTCTTTCAGATCAATGAGTAGTGCTGCTGTGGTTTCCCCAGAGGAATTGCGGGTGCAGCTGTAATTGGAGCATTTGTGTTGCTGCCAGTTAGTGTTTCTTGGGCAGAGGCCAGCGTGCACCAGAACATTCCTCTGCATGTCCACAGGATCTTTCTTATCAAATACACTTGTGAGGAATGTTTTTGCAGTTTTCCATTTCAGCATCAAATTATAGCTGCTTTGTGATTAGGACACTGGCCATCGCTTTTATTTCATATTTTTACCAGCAACCCTAAATGTATTCGACAGGATGCAAAGGCAAAAGATCATTTAACACACACGATGCCCTTTGTCCTTTGAGGCAGTTACCATGAAGATTTTGTTCAACCCCAGGTGGCAAAGTGATATAAATCAAAGAAGACAGCAACAAATTTAGCCGCAGCAGAAAGTCGAGGCAAAACTACTTAAGTAAAGACAAGCAAGTTAGTCGACGTTTGCGCCTGAAGTATCACAAATGACAGAGGCAAAATTGTCACTGTTGCCGAGTCTGTTGGAGGCCATTTGAATGTCTTGTTCAAGGAGCATTAAGGCATTAAATTTAGATTGAATCTGCCGTTTCTTCTGGTAGAAAAAGACTTAAAGACACTTGTTAAATGCTGTTGTAGTGCGTTTCACTGGGACCGATGGGTGCACAGGTGCCCTTACACCTGTCAGATGGAGCCGGGTTATATAAAGCCGAATTCACAGCAGTAGCGGGTGACCTGGTTTAGAATAGCAGTGAGTCAAGAAGCCCCCAAACAAAGAAACTTTCCAAAGCCTTCGACTTCCTAAAACTGCTTACGATAAATGATGGGGTGACCTGTTAACAGTGGGAAATGCAGCCGTTTAAATCAAATCAATTCGAAGACTTGAAAAATAAGAATAACACAAGGAAAAAGGAACAATCATCAGAGACTCCCGTGTTATAAGACAGTATATTCAACTGTCTGTCAAACCTCAGGGATGAGTTGCTATTTCATCTCTAGTCTGATTTCAGGATAAGGCAAAACTATAGGAGCCTAGGAATACGTTCTTACAATGCTGCGTTCAAGGCTGCTCCAGTGGGTATGACAGTCCACGGGGTTAACAAACACGCCTTCCATCGCTGTGTGCGGTGCGACCTAACTGATAATAGTCTGTCTTGCCACCGTTCCTTGAAAGGTCAAGGTGCCTGACATGATTGTGTCGCTATACTTTGTAAATTTGATATATTGCATTATAGTGCGTGTGTCTTTGTGTGTACCTCTAAGCATGTGTTGTGGCCCAGGCTGCGATGATTTATTATACCGCTTGAAGGGACTTGTACTTTCATGAGGTCACATGAGTAGCGTGGCAGTCGGGCATAGCGCGCTGTTCTCTTCGGCCCTGCCGGTGATCAGGAGGCATGCCAAAGCAGCTAAAACAGATTCCACTTTACACATATTCAGGTACACACCGAAGTATGCAGTACATTCATTTTACACACACACACACACCATTTGTACTCAAGATCAAATATTGTAATCCAGGCTTAACGCTGCTTTATCACCTGCACAGGAGGCAAACGTTATGCAAATGCACATAAGCTTTTCCAAAGGCACGTCAGATGTAGGCCTGTCTTTAATATGTCTTTCGAGAGGTTAACTCTGTGAAATTACGGCCTCTCGAGGTGAAAAACGTGCGGGATATTTTTCTAATAGCACTGAGGTGATGCCATCAGGATGCAAAATGGAGTTTTTAAGATCAACCTTACATGGTCGTTTGAGCTGGGATTGACCTAATGGTGGCAGCAAGGTGTTTATAATACATATTTTTATATAAAAAAACTAAAAGCAAACAAACAAAAAGAGCATGATCTACTTAAAGAAATTAATGTACCTTTTGGCATCCGATTATTACGTAGTTCAAGTAAGACTAGTCTTTGTGATTACTGCTTAAATGTCTATATGTAAAATATACTTTGCGCTAGTATCGTCTACTTAATTCAAGCATTTCCCTAGTTAGCCTGACTCGGGGAGCGTGAATTGGGAGAACACGAGAAAAAAGATCTGTTGAAAATATAAGCAAACCTTTATTGTCGTCGTATGGATTTTATGCTTGCAAGATGACCTCATTACCTGATGCAGAGGGGAGTAAAATCAACAAGATGATTGCTAAGAAGATTGTCAGGGAAAAACATAAAAACATGTTAAGGAAAAAATGTGCAACGTCGTCAAGTTCCAACTTAGATATATTTAAGTAAACTTACAAACTGTTATTTATTTTTAATAACACAGATTTAATTGGAATGCTGTCTTTTTTATTGCAAACACTAGCCTGCAGAAGTGCCTTTAGGATATTTACATGTTCAGATTTCATTCACTGATTCTTTTAGCTGATGTACTAAAGCTCCCATGCAAGAAGCATTAATATTCCAGAGTAGTATAAACTCCTGTCTGCATTTCCGTCTTTTCAGCATTTCTCTGTTCTGAACTGAGTTTTATGTCATGTTTTCTGCTCAGTGAGACAAAAATGTCACCCCACTGACTTTTTTCTCATCTTCTAGGTGGGGGCACAAAAGGGGCCATTCATTTCAGTGGTGTGTCGGCGAGGTAAAAGCGCAGCATCAGGCAGCATGTTGGCACCTGCATGAACCCAAAAGAGCAGCCTCATTGCTTGGTGAGTTGAACAAGTGTTTGGTTTTTTTTTCAAATTCAAAAAACCAAAAAATGCAAAGGCAAGTGGTTTTGTTAGGACAAGGTCTGACATATTAAAACATTTCAGTAGCTAATTTAATTATGGCCATTATCTCAATGATTTGTTAGGATAAAATAGCTTAATTGTAAAATTTGGGGCAGCATTTTTATGTTCGATTTAAGCCTTTAAATTGGGAAAAGCTGCTTTAAAAATAAATGGAACAGTAATTTTTATTGAAAAAAACAACAGATAAGAGTCTTTGTAAACCAAACAATTGATTTTGTAAATGCTTCAAACATTTTAAAATCACAAAATCAAAAAAATGTAAAGAATTTTTATAATTTACCAGATTCTCTTTTTGACTCATTCTCAAGACAAACACCATAATAACATACTGTAATAATGTTGTTGATATAAACCATATTAATGATGCTAATAATACATCTGATAATACATTACACGTTAAGATCAAATACACCATATGCTTTTGTGTCAGACCTGGTGTCCAGACACAAGAATTTAAACATGTGTTTATATGGTTATGATTTGGTTTATGGGACGTTTTGGGACAAACAGCTGATGAAAAGGTCAAAGGTGGTGTCATCAGCATAGCTGGTTAAGTCAGTATTTTTCACACGTTTCATGGAGTCGTTAAATATTACAGGACGCTTAATTTAAGCTGGATACCAAATTTGGTATTAATGTATTTAACAGGATAATAGGGTGCCACATTTATTGTTTATTGAAAAAAGAAAAAGAAGAATTTGGTTAAAAAAACAAATATAATCTATCATTTCTGTTACGAAGGGATAAAAAAGAATTTGTAATTAGCTGGGACCAACAGAGAAAAGCTCTTCTAATATTGATAAAGACATCATCACATATTAAAATCAAAGATACATAAATCAAGCTTTCCGTGTTTGGTGAGTAGTTAACAGTCTGTTCACCAGTTGTAGCTGTGAATTGCTTTAAGGAAACACGAATATTAACAACACTGTGATGAAGAAAAACATTTCTTCATCACTCTCTGATGTAGAAATATATATATTTATATATATATTTTTTTTTTTGCCATATTCTGAAGCATTTACATTTCATGTGAAACCGCTCTGCGGAAGGGGAGAATAAATTAGTAATGAAACAACACCACCGGAAAAGGACGGGGGAGAGAGAAAAAGGGGAAACGAAAGACAAAGACGAAGAGGGCTAGTGAAGAACAAACAAAAGCCCAGACAAACTCCAGTGAGAATTCCGAGCGCGTTGGCGTGGGACACTGCAGATACCGGGATATGCTAATGCCGCCACCGACAGCTTATTGTCCATTTTGGAATAAATAAGCAGTGAAATGTAGCGCTCATGTTAGACACTGAGGTTGTTGTCAGCGTTGTTAACTCCAACACGATAAGTGCAAATGTAGACACGGGCTTAGATTCAGACATTGACACTGCAGCCGCATGCATCACTCCACACAGCCAGAATGAGATCATGGGACTAAGTCATAAAATTGTTTCCCAGATTTAAATAAGGTCTGAAATACTAAAAGCTGTTCGCAGAGGGGAAAATCTCTGCCTTGGGCCTGAGCAATGATGTAGCTGAGAAAATACATTCAGCTGGGTATAAATATTGCAGGGTGAGTACATGGAGGGCTTTTTGGCTGATGAATTATTACCAAGTCCGGTGGCTTTGTGCCAGCCTCAGAGTATATCTCGCTCAGCCTCACCCAGCAGTAAGCTGTGGCTGGAGAATTGCGGTTACAGGCACGCCACGAATAACCACCGACGATACCAGGAATCCATCAAACTCATCCCACATGTTGTGCGCTTCCACTTGAGTGCACCTAGCACCAGCTGCTTAGAAAAATCCACACACGGCGTAGGGCTGGAATCTGCCTGTGAGGCCTGACTGAGGGGAAAAATGCCAATCTGTATTGTTTACAGTCACGAAAAGCAGACTTTTTACATTAAAGCTTTTTTTTTTTACTATGTATTTTCATTATTAACGCAGTAGCATTTGCATAGTTTCCGTCTATGGAAGGGCCGTCAGGAGGCAGGGCTGAGAATGAAAATGTTTATCCGAATATTCACCTCCAGGACGCCTTGATAGATGGTTTATCCCCCAACAGAGTAAACCGTGCCAACTCCTCGTGCTCCCGCTCTTCGACGAGCAAACGGGGATGAATGATGATGAGTCTATTCGCTCAACATCAGTAGAACAAGGTTCTGAAATTAGTCAATCTTCTGCTTTTTTTTTTTTCTTCTCCCTGCGAAATCAATTTTCTTTTGCACGAGATAATCATGTAACTCGGCGGTGCATGACATTAATGGTTAATACATCTGATTGTACCAATACAAAGAGAATAAAAGAAGATCAAAATAAGCATCTAAATGGGAAAGGACTTGTGCTTGGCGCGCTGCATTGTTGAACCGAAGAAATGTCGGGCAGGTTGGGTCTTTCGGTGATTAGCAAAAAAAGCATAATCCGCAGACTGCTGACATATTTCTTTTGAAAACCGCCTGTCTGAAAGAGACAGATATGCTCTGGTAAATGGATCAAATCTGGTACGTGTCAGATAGCAGCTAGCAGTTTCTCAGAGTGAACCTCTGCTAAGCCATAAACAGACGGGATTGGAGACTGAGTATTGGTCGGAGTAGATCGAGGACATGCAAATTAAAAAAAAGGACAATATTTAATGATTAGTAACAACTTAAGATAACCTCCAAATGACTCACTTAAATACAGTGCACAGCTGATCTTTGTGAGTTTGAATCAGCAGGATATGTTCTGAATTTCATTTTACGGCCTTATCTAATTTGGTGTAATAAACGTGCTAATTATTTAACATTGCAATGCTTTTGTGATTATGAGGAAACAGACACAGGAAATTAATTTATTTTCCTATGCAAAAGGACGGATAATTGTGCAGCAGAGCTGAGTCACTGCGTGAGTTACTGAAACGCACAGATTTCTCTCTAGGCACTGCGGATGAAGTGTTCAAATCCGGTGCATGTTGCATGACTATTAATTGCACAGCAGCTGTTCATTAGTCGTGTGACAGGTAATTGTTGGAGGGTTTTTTTTTTTTAAAGTCATTTTAAAATCTCACTCCCAAACACACAAATACAAGCAAACAGTGAAAAGAACACAAAAACCTCCGACCAAGAGGTCGGATCCTTTCTCTTAAAACCCCTAATCCGATTACAATCCCCAAACGGAATGATGGAGACAGAAAATATCTGCCTCATTATCAAACTGATTTTGTTTATAGCAATATGAAAATTAGTAAAATAATTTTTACTTCAAATTCAATCATTATGAGCTTGGCTGGTAACTCTTATTAAAGTCGGTGCTCCCTCAACCTTTATCCAGTGTGACACAGCCACCAGATGGTGCTGTGAATCACCGTTGGCCCTGCAAAGTCTCTCTGCTCTCCGGGAGCAGTCACCTCCATCACTCGACTGCTTTGATGTGTCATAATGTCTCATAACTGCAGAGACACAAACTAAACAGACAAACAGCGAGTCTTCGTCATTTGGACTTTGGTTTAGTTGGTGAGCTTTGTCCCCTTGGACAAAAATGAGCAGGTTGCTTGACATCAGAATTTCATATGCTAATTATAAAAAAAAAAAAAGCTTTTCTATAACCTGTGTGTTTTTTCTTAATACCCTAGTAGAGAATTAAGGCGAATTCATTTGCCTGTGTGTGTCGGTTACTTTGATATTTTCAGTGGGGTGACACATTGCAGTGAGTCATGATCAGCTCACATATATGCATGTACTGAATACAATGAAAAAAAGAGGGTGCAGTGAAATTAAAATAAAACCCAGTAGATGGCAGTGTCTCAATACCGAACGCTTCCGCCCTCCTCACCCACACATCCCCGGTTCTTGTGGTAGGTGTGCCTCTTGTCATCAGGAGAGGTCCCTTATGAGCAGTGTCTTCCCTGCACAGTATGACGGCTGAACGCAAAGTGACAGCGCAAATGAACTTTTATTGCTGCTGTAATGAAGTACACAAGCTATTTGGATGTGGAATGAAAAAAAAAAAAAAAAAAAAGCTCACGGATTAATGGTTGGATGAGAAAGTCACCGCTCCCTCTCTCTCTCTCTCAGACACACACACACACAAACACACACCTCTGCAGTGTTTTTCCCCTCTTTAATTTTCTCCCCTTATATCTCTCTCGCTCCATCTCTCACACTTGTACAAAGCCGAATGGCGTCACCACCCACTACTCACACACACACACACACACACACACACACACACACACCTCCTCGCCATCTGTCTGTGCAGCGGCCCGTGTCTCTGGCACTGGGAGCAGTTGGGGAGCAAGAGAGTGAAAGAGAAAAGAGTCTCTTGGCTCTGTAGCCCTGAATTCCACTTCCTCTCGTCTTTCTCCTGCTGTGCCGCTGTCTATCAAATAGTCTCACATCACGGCGTCCGCCGATGGGCTCTCCCTACTATTGTAACACCTATACGTGATGCCATTTGAAGGCAAAGCATCAGATCCTTGCTTGCCGGACCTGTACAAGGAGACATGGAGGATAGTGATTTCATTCCCGGTGATAAAGGCTCATTCCAGTTTTGTTTGTTAACTCTGGTGTGCACATTTCCTCGCAAATGTTAAAGCCCACAGCTCAATAAGAGGGAGAATAGACACGCACGATTAGTTTATGTATTCGGCACGTCAAACTAATACGGCAAATGGCTCACCGTTTCTTTGGAGGCAGAGACACAAAGCGAAACAAGCCAGAGTGCACCAATGGAGTCTTTTCATGTGCACTGTGACTGACTGAGGAGGAATCAGCACAATGCTATTTGATGATATTACCTCTCCCCGAAGTTGTAAAGAAGCGGGGTCTATTTCTCCGCATGCTTTCGTGATTATATTTAACAGCAAGGGTTTATTGTATGCACAAATAAAACACACATAAAACCCGGGGAATCACTACATCTACACACAACAGAGGAAGAGCGAAATCCACAGGCATGCAGGTAATTCTGTCATCAAGAGCGTTTTACCACTTTAATTTTTTTTTTTTTTTTTTAAAGATTTCTTTGTCTTGTAGTGAATTTTCATAACGGTGCAGCTCTACAAAGAGCTTCGCAGGCAGCTTAAGTCATTTGAGTAAAAATGCATTCCTTCTCTCTCCCTCTCTCCTCCATCTCCTCCATTTAGACAGCAAGCAAGAATGCCTTCATTACGGTGCCATATTCAGCCGGAGTGATAAGAAATGGCGGCTATCAGCAGGCACTTCGGAAGCCGCGTAGAACTGTTATTGTGTTTGTATATTTAAAAATTGATTTATGTGGCCTATCACTTAGAGGGAGAAGTATGTGGATGAATATGGGCTAATATAATGTTAGGAGAGGGTCAAGCGTGAGGCCATGTGCTGCCTCGAGGTGGAGAGATTACGATCAAAGTCCGTAGACACAATAACTTGTGACGCTACTCCATGAAAAAATTAAATAAAATACACTATTTATAGTGCTCCATATTTTGACAAAACATTGCTGCCAGAGCTGATACAACTAGGCACCAGTGTGTCATGTTGAAGGGGAAATATAATTATAACTCAACATTATGGTACATTTATTTATTTAGTCTTTTCCTTTTTGTGATGGTGGACGACCAGCTGCATCCGATGAGCCAACAAAGGCAGGATTGCAGCGTTCTGCGTGCGGTAAAGTGCACACACTGACGGCCCAATCAGTTTTATTATTAGTATTATTACTTTTTCTTTCCAATTGATTTCGCCCACCTCACCAAGTCTCCTCAGCGTGGAGAAACGTTACGGTGGCTCACCGTGTCGTGTCTCCTGCTATTGCCTAATGATGTTTTAGTCAAACAAAGGTGAAAGCTAATAAAGTAAATCTGTGCATTAGTGTTTGCTAAATTATACACATTTAACTGCTAAACATAACGCTTATATTGAAAAGTGCGAACAAATACGAGACCCTTTTATGAGGGGTTTCATGTGGGCTTGTACACAAATCATACATTTGAAAAGCGACTTTTTTGTTCCGATTATCAGTCTCTCCTCCCCATTAAATGCATTCAGAAGAAATAGGCTTGGCGGCAGCAAACAGCCCCATGTTTACCCCTCTGCGCAGAGCTGGTGCCATGTCCAGACTTGTAAATCAGGTCCATTGAGGCAGCATAATGCTGATGATTATGACAGCCAGTCGCATGAGAGTGATAGAGAGACGTTGAGTTATGGGTTTGGGGAGGATGCCCAGAACTGAAGAGTCTCGCAAATGCAGAAGCACTTCCACCAAAACAAGTCCCCAGATGGGGACTAATGCTGCAGTTGGCGGCGGTGCCACCCAAACGAGTGCACATTAGCTGCTTAAACCCCACAGAATAGTGAAGTATGTTTGTTTTTTTCTTTATTCCACAGTTCTGCAGTTTCTTGCTATTACTGCGAGAGAATATTTCAAAAACATACAAACCGAACAAAAGAGCAAGATGCAGCCGCGGTATTTTTTTTTTTTTTTTTTTTTGGGAAAGCATTTTGTGTTCTTCTGGCAAGCAGCACATCACTTACCTTGATGACTTCAGGATGGAAAATGCATTTTCATTCACTGTATTACTAAAGGGTTTACTGATTACATTTCTGCTGTGTTCACTCTACTCTCCTTTGTGGATGAATGATCATTCATTCCCATTGATCGTCAGCTATGATAATATAATCAGGCGTAAAGCCTGACAAGGCTGGCCGGTCCGATAGATCAGAGCTGCTGACAGCACGGCTATGTACAGGTCATAAACCCTCACCTTCCCCGTTTGACCCCACATCAATTTGGCCCTTTCCAATATGAATGCAAATAACAATGCATTTTTTTTTTTTTGGTGGCATGTTTATGGTTATCTCTGTATCTCCCCTCACCTCGCCTGCTGCTCCTAAATGTGTTGTTACCGAGCTAATGGGATTTATAAAAGGTAACCTATTGCTCACGATTGGTCAGCCCTCCACTGCTCTCCCCATCTGCACACGCCCTTCCTGGCACGCACATATGCGCTACTATATGTCCTCCACACTAGTCACTTGTGTATGCATTGAGCTGATAAGTACTGCGGTTCATTTTCCCCATGGCAAAGCACAGTAAAAAACTGGGGAGTAATAATTGCTTTGGGGGGGGGTGAGACGAGGATGGCTAAATATGCTTGATTGCCTCCTAAGCGTCGGTGCTGTGTAATGAAATATGGCTGCTGCAGACAGGGGCTCCCGCGCGATAGCTTTCTTGTCACTTTTTTTTTTTTTTTATTTTACCCTTTCACTCTTCTGTTCTGGTGTTTTCGTCTTTGCTCACCCGTTGCCTTTGTTACAGAATAGAGTCCATCAAAGCATTTGTTGCCATTGAACACTTATCTTAGCTATAATGTAATAATTACGGGGGCCAAATCCAGCCTAATTGAGTATTCCTCACCACATCAAAACGGCAGGCGCCCTAATATTCCTCTGTTCTACAATTTAATTTGTGGATTCATTAGCATGAGCAGGGTCTATAGAGGAAAGCCAGATAACAAAGAACTCAGCAAAAACACCGCTGATGAAGTTAGGCTGAAGGGGCTAGAAAGCAGCCATATTCTCACCTGGGTAATTACGTCCCCCCTGTCATTTACATGTTAGGGCCATAAAATGCTAAAATTGGGTGTCCACAGAGAGTTATTAACGCAGCTAAACACCAAGAAGGCTTGTTTGCCTCCATTTCTGCTTTTACACAAATCACATCCACACACACCGAGATTTGGCTGTGAATCAACAAAGAGCAAAAGTTTTGGGGGCCGAGGGAGACTAACGGCGATGACGACATCCCCCAATCATCATTGCTAATCAGCTCATTTGACCACCATAAAGCCCTACAATAACACTGTAAAAGATAATGAGTCAAATTAAAGCTTACTGAGTGTGTAGCTCAAAATGTTTATCCCCAACTAATTTTTGTCGTAACCACCCAGAGCATATTTCTCCCTGTTGGTTAAATAAGTAGCTAATCATTTACAAGAATATTAGTCCACAGGCTTGTATGGGCGCAGCAGCATCTGCTAATGCATTTAGCAAGAAAATAGCCTGAGAAAATCTTCCCGGCACATTAAATGGAAGACTCTCGCTCTCCCTCCCTCTCTTCCTCTTTTCCTCTTTTGCTTCCAGAATAACTCACAAGCCTAATTTGTTGTGCTACTTAAAGGAAAATGTAATTACACTTTTCATTATAATTCACAAAGCCAATCGATAACTGTGGTTAAGTCAGTCTCGAATGCACATGCAATTTTCTGTTCTTTTCAACTGAAATTCGGTCGCACAATCCTCCGTGCCTTCCCTTTATGTTCGGTAAATAACGGTGCAGGGTAAATTAACTAATGAAATGAAAGACGTAACGTTAAGAGTGCGGGCCGTGCGTTTTAGTGGCGTTTCATTCTTATTAAGCGCCCCTTGTTTGTAGTAAATGTACAGAAATGTTGGGCTGTACCTCATACCGACATGTTGATTGAGCTATTCATCCTTTCTCGTTTGTGCAGTTCTCTTTCCTGAGACGTCAACCACAGGATGAGGCCTGCGGCAGGTAAGAAACCGCAAAGAATATGTGATGAGCTGAGGACAAGAGCGTTCTGACCTCTGTTTTTGCATTGCTGCACATTTGCCTAAACTCCATGCGACACATCGAGGGTGCCCAGCTGCTGTGTTCTCCTTTGTCTTTAAATTTGTCAGCGAGGGGTTCAAGCCGATCGTGCGCACATCCGTCTTTGTTTTGAGGAGGAATTGCCTGTTGCGAGCGCCGAGACGAGCCAGAGAGTTTGCCAAGCGCTGTCAAATCAAGAACTTAGCTAAATCTTGATTTCAGCCCGATGCTTCCCATCTCCTGACCTGCACAGGGGTGGTGTGTGGGGGGGGGGGAGCCGACTATATCTGGCAACCTAAACCTTTTTTAAAGTGACTGAGACTGACTGGCACTGATGGGACGGGACTAGGACTGTTGCTGATGCTATGCTGTGCTGCACTGCGCCCAGGCCTCACAAGCCTGATTGATAGAGTGTGATGAGACTGTCACTGAGCAAGGGGAGCAGCAGAGAGATAGGCTGGATGGCGGGAGGGAAGTGGGCTGACCAGCGGAGAGAGATAGAGAGAAATAAATTTGAGAACATGTGAAGGATGAAGTGGGGGAATGAAGTGGCGGGATGGAATGTGTTTCAGACATATGAAGGATCGGGAGGTGGGGAGGTAAAAGGGGGGGGGGGGCGCTGGCACAGAGGTGAGTCAGATATCGGAAGGCTCAAGGCTCCACTCAGATTTGAGTTTGTCATAAACAAATTTAGTGGCATGTCTAAATTTTATTAATATCATGTTGCAGATATTAAATGAACATAAAATCACGACATACTATGATTTTTAAATGTGTATTTTCTCCTGGCATCAATCAGACGTTTTTTTGCTTCAACCCCAATACAATGTAACTTTTACTATGAAAATAAATAGAATCATTTCTAAAAACTGACGTTGTGCAGGTAAACAAAAACGCATATTTTAAATGTAGTATTTCTAAGTTGTTGTTTTTTTCTAATGTTGTGCAATTCCACTTACTGCTGTTGGCAAAAATAAAATGTAATATCAAGATGATTTTGGGAGAAACCTATAGCTGCCTGAATTACCGTTTCTGTCAGCTTAGTCAGGAAATATATTTAATGATTAACCTGCAAAATTACAAGAGGGTCAAACCTTTACCAACAACAAAACTATTTTATCATTCCTACAGTATCTGCTACATGCTGCTAGGTTTACATAATAAACTGCCAGATGAGGGCATAAAATGTGACCTTCACTCCTTTTTTTACCGTTTTTTATTGGCTTGTCATTCTTCAGCCTGGTTTTGAGTGGACACAATAGTTCTTGGAAATGTCTTTAATTAGTCTGAGAATCATTAAACACAAAAGTCAAATTCCTTGTATGCATTCACACACTTAGACATGGACACTGTAATTCAGAGATTTTCACCTTGGTGACGGTAAAATGTCGAGCGCGATGGCGTTTACCTGAAACTACAGTCTTCCCCTAACCTTAACTAAAGTGCTTTTGTTGTCCAAACGTAAGAACACACAGACACACATGTAATATGAAAACTAGAGACCGGCCTAAAAGTTGCTCAGTGGTAAATGGTTTGAAAAAAAAAATCCTTATTTTGTGTGTTTTTGGGGCCCTGGAGCATGTAGACTAACAACCCCCCTCCAGTCGGCCCTTTGAGTTACCTACACACATGAATAGGGATAAAACAAAGTAATCCTACAGGCTTTCCAAATAATATTGGACCCAGTGAATCATATTCTGACAATGAAAAGAGTCGATTCAGGTGTGTGATGCTCGGCAACATTCATAAACTGTTTGAAGCTGTTGCTTTTGTAAAGCTTGTCTAGTTGAGAAACTCCCCAGGACAAGTTGCATTGCCACCAATGGCCAACAGGCAAACATTGTTTTAACATTAATTTTGTCACTTGATTTATAGTCCCAAAAAAGTAAAATACATAGCTCATAACAATATGCAAATGAGTCATGTTGCAAATATTTTGATGAAAGATTATATTTTCTTTACTGTAGGTTTTCATGTGTTAGTCCGCTAACAGTCTATCAGGACCTGCTTTGGACATGATATTAGATCTTGTGGACACATGGCATCTTGGCAGTGAAAGGACTACAGCCCGAGCTAAAGCCCCGTTCTGGGAATTCCACAGTTAGTGATTTCAGACTCAATAAAGGCACCATGTTTTACTTTTATCCTTGCCTGAGGAAAGACGGCTGACTCACCAGAACGCCAAAGTTATTATTAGTGCCTCACATGTGTTGAGCAAAGCTGCGCGTGTGTGTGTGTGTGTGTGTGTGTGTGTGTGTGACAGAGAGAGAGTGTGTGGAAGACAGAGAGAGAGGCTGAGCTCCGGCGGCTGCAGCACTAAGTGCATCCAGGAGCAGCACAAGGAGCTCTTATCTGCCGCCTGCCAAACCCTGACCAGGGCCCTGACTCCTGTGCTCCCTCCCTCCCTCTGTCCCTCTCCGGTTGGGGCTTCCTGCTACTCTGCCAGGTGAAATGAGCAATTCCCATTCAGGGACAGGAGCGCCGCTCAGACTCGCCGGTGAAATGGCTGCTCACTTTGGCAGATCAATGCACTTTCTTTCCCCCGTGCACTGGTACTGAGTGATAGCCAGGAGGAAAAAGAAGGGGGGAAATGAGAATAGTTAGGGAGAAGGGAGAGAGAGGTGGGTTTATGCATTTGTTTGTGCATATGTGTGTGTGTGCGTGTGTGTGTGTGTGTGTGTGTGTGTAGAGGGGTGTTAACAGGGCATTTAATGATATTTGCCATGGCTGCTCTGAGTGAGTGCTGTTGGAGGAAAATGGGAGATACTTTGCATAAACTCAAAAGACATGCAATATTGCTGTTGCCTCTTTGGGAAGAAAAAGTGCCGTTCCCACTCCCACCGGATATGAGAATATTCAGCTGCTGAACTGGAAATTTTGCCAATATGAATGATATTAGTGACAATCATTTTAAAATGCTTAGTTGTGGCAAAATGAATTCCATATCTCCAAAGTAATGAAACTCATGTCAGACATTTATAGCATAGGCTCGGCTTGGACACATACCGTTGGTATAAGGGCAAAGCTGTGAGATGAAATGTGCATAATTTAGGCTAATTCTCCACCTAGTATTCATACAGTCTCAATAACCTGTGGATTTCTTTTTTGTACTATGTGCTTCCCATACTCTGCCTTTTTTGCTTAGTACCTGCATTTATGATGACACAGAATGTAATAAATCAGGATGTTCTGAAGGCTGGTAAGACGATCCCATGGTGTCAAAGACAAAATGACGACACGTGTATATGTAATACTTGCTATAGCATAGTGTTGCACACTCATAAACTCTAATTATGCTCTGTTCAGCTACAGAACAGCGTGGAAGATGAATAATCAATTCCAAATATCACACATCCCAGAAATCGCGCACCATATTCTACAAATACAGAGAATAAATTATCTTTGGAATAAAAATAATTCCTTTGGATAATAGTTATGTCACTGCCTAGTTCGTAGTAGCATGAAAGTAACTTTTTTCATTGTTAAATCTACTATTCAAATGTCCAAACACATAAATGTAATAATTTCAAAGAATAATACTAATTTTGTGCCTAATCCAATTATTACATTTTGGCTTTCATGAAATGCTCATCAGACATCAGATATATACTGTTAACATTGTTCCATTGTGTTCACACCAAAGCAGAACCAATTAATTCTTACGTGTAATATCCAGAATGTGCGTTTCTTGCCTTACAACTGCTTATGTAATAGTTGAAGTTGAATGTTTGCAGCAGGGAAGGATTCATTACAATATCTGTCATGTTATTACCGTTGCCAAAATTACAATTAGTCATTTGGCAGAAGCTTGTATCCAAAGCAAGATACAAGCAAGTAGCACACACACTTGGTTTTTCCTCTTTATTTGGATAAATCTGATGAAACACAATCTGGTCAGTGGAGTTGTGGTTTTCTTTACATAGCTGTATAGTCTTGACTTTATTATGCAAAGAGCCTTAAGATGACTTTGTTGGGAGTTGGAAAAATGTACATAATTTTACATGTATAAGTTGAATTGAATTGGTGCGATCTGGTACATGGAGAACCACAAGGCATTATACTGGGTCCTTGACTGTTATACATTTAGTCACTTTGTATATATGTATTATTCTGTTGGCAGTTATTGTTCTTAACTGTCAATATCTTGAATCCACCACTCCTTTTCTAAGCAGTTCAGAAAACTTTTGAAAGACTCCAATAAGCCTTTGCTGTAGTCTTTGCTGACCAAAATTTTAAAAAAGTGGAGTGAATGAGCGAGTAAGCATCGAATTATTGATGCAGTTTGAACCAAAACCATATTGTCTTCTTCTGTCGTATAAGAAAGAACCTTTCACTGCAATGTTATAATTATAAGTGGGGATTTGGTAGAACACATTTTCAAATAAATGTTTTACATTTGAAATATTTCAAAGCTTACCAAAAAATAAGGGCCTAAAGTCATACATTTCAAAGTTCCCACTGCTTTCACTGCAAAGCACTTTAGACTTGGTGATGCTAACCTTATCCTGAAGAATATATATTTCAGTGACAAACGTAGCAGACATTGATTTAACCTTAATTGCCACTTTTCAGCGCCCTTATTGCAAAACTCTTTGCTCCAAGTCAAATTCAAATAAACTATTATTTAGCCACTCTCTTTGTTCTACAAGGTAATCTATCAAGTTTTCCCTACAATTTTCACACCCCTGATCCTTTCTTTTCACCGTATCAAGTCTCTCAACATCAGTGAAGCTCAGGTTGAAAACACAGTCAGACCTATATGGACATGACAGCAATAAAGTGCACTTGATTACATGGTTGAAAGTAAGGACAAGGAGACAGAAAAGCACAGGATACAAAATAATAAAAAAAAAAAAAAAAAACCCAGCCGAGCCTCTCAGCTTTGATCACACTGAACATCTTGAAGTTGGAAAGTCCCGTTTGTGTGCAGCTTGACAGAGGCAGGTGCAGGAGGGTAGACTCTTGGTCATCAGCTGTCAAGGCGGTAATGAACTGTGTTTACTAGTAATACCATGCGCTGCCACATTTCAGGGTGTGAAATGTCAAAGTGCCCATTTTCCCCGAGCTACTCAGAAGCAACGCCGTCCAGGCTTCAGCTATAAACAACGAGAAAACCGAGGCAAGACGGCAACAAGGAGCTTTCTCCGTTTCAGCCATTACAGCCAGAGTGAGTGCAAAAGAGTGGTTGAATGTCAAGCCTAGAAAAATAGAGATGCTTGCAAGGACTAGTAAAAGTTGATTCCAAGTGGATCCCATTTGGCAGACACATAATGATAGCTGTTAAACTAAACTGATGGAAGGGAAGCCGGGGCGGCTTCAGAGAGAGAGAGAGGCACAAAGACACAGAAAGACAGACAGAGGATACGAACCAGACAGGCAGAGAGACACCTGCTGTTGCATCACCTGCTGTAATAATAGTGTTGACATTCAAATAGAAAGCTCTGACAATAGGAGCCGGCTGAGGCAGCACCCGGTATGCAAATACCAAAAAAAGAAAAAAAAAGAACACATCAGGAAATATTAGCTAGCGTCAGGGCTTTCCATAGCACACACGGAACACCACTTGACCCTTGGCATCCCACAAGTGTACGGTATGTGTGTCTACAAGCAAACACAGTTGACACACTGAATGAGCTGATGTCCCTATTCAGTCTATTCATTCCATCAACACTGCATATTTATGGAGCAAATAAGGCTGCAGAACTATGTGAGTACTGTATTTCGGCTCATACCGTATGCTAAACTCTTTCTTGCGATGCAATTAGTTAAACCTGCGCCGTACTATATAGGGTTTGCTTTTGTTATTCCGATTCCGCTCACGCTTCCTCTCTTTCTTGATGTCATAGCATCTTGAATACTTAGGTTAAACATAATTCAAGAACGGAAAGGATCATTAGCTGGCAAATTCATTCTTGACTTTCTCTTTCATGCAACCCACCGTGGCCCCAAAGGCCCTATCAATCAAAATCAGATTCAACTCATTCACCATTGCACGTATTTTATTCCCTTTTAAGTGCTCAGCAGTCTTTTGTATTAATGTAGACCTGTAGTGATTGGAGTAGAAACTTTTCATGTTTGAACTCAGTGGGGTTTGAAGGACTGCAGATATCAGCAGATCCTTTGCTTATGCAGAGGTCAATAGCTATTATAGTAAAAGCAATAGTCAATATGGCGCTCTCACATTAACAGCTGTAAATGTGGTTGCTTTCAAATGACGTGACCACTTTCTACAGTACACAACACGGATGACAAATCTGATGCTTTAACAACCCCGTGATTGTTTATCTGTCAGACGGCTTTTATTCTGCATAATGTGAGGGAAATAAAAACAGACATTCACACACAGGGGAGATTCACTTCCCCACTATGCTTAGAGTAAAAGCTATTTTAAATTGATTAGGTGCCATTGATGCTCTTTGGAAAGGCCTGTGCATGGAGCTCAGGCTGCCAAATCACTACCACTTTTTTAAACCACTTCCAAAAACTCACACTGATGGACCTGCCTTTACATAATAATTAACTTTCTGGATGGCAGGACTTTGAATCCACCAACATGATTGCCAAACACCAAATTTGGTACTATCGGGTACATTCAACCAGAATTACACTTCTTTTTTTTTATATCTCTATGAACCTTCACTTTATAGCGCTGGAGTATAATTTTTTTTAATTAAAATATTGCTCTTCTGTACTGAGTAGTGGAAGCACTCCACGGCTGTGTTAATGAAAATTTGAAGAGTTTTACGCAACTCTTCTAAACATCTTCAGGCAGAATAAATCCAATAGCACTGTCACGTTCTCACTGTGCTCGAGGTTTACGTATATTTTAATAGTGGTACTGTATAGATGGCTTTATAATATCTGTGTGTGTGCGTTTATGTGTAGAACGCTATTATTTTATAGATCACTTCTACTTACATGCGTTTTGGCACCAACCTTAATACCCAACCTTAATAGTCCTCCAACCTTAATACGCACGCAGTTACTGTAGCTCGTCCTTGCATATAGACCACATGAGCATTTGCTGAAAGATTCCTGCAGCCGTTTGTGGAAACTTCGAAGGCCAAAACGGCAGATGTCACACCTTAAAATGGCAACAAAATGGTGACCAGCGCTACCACGATTTTTTGATCTAAAAGCTCAAAAGTTCATAGTGCATGCCTTTATAGATTCGAGACAACTATTGGAAATAAAGGTTTCATCTCTTGCACAAAAAATTTCTTTAAGTGACCTCTCAGCTAGATGACGTCAACGGCTTCTAATGACTCAGGTTAGATGATCAACTAGAAACATAAGGATAGATGTCCTAACTGGGAGCCTTGTGGCACTCCAGATTTACTACTCTAATTTTACCAACGCTGTCTGTTTTACAAACCTTTACAATATCTTTATAAGCTTGACAGCAAAATGTTAAGCCTCCCAGCTTTACCTCTGTATTACTAAAAGCACAAAGCCGGTTATTTGTCACCTTAGTAACTGTGTTTGCAGTGGTGTGTCCTCCAAAAGATAATTTATACTACAGAATGGTAGTTTTAAAAACAACATGGCAAATGCCGAGGTTGTCACTGTATAGGGATGATGGCAGACTTTAGTTTCTTTAGTTACTTATAACTATACCTACTGTGTAGTGGTCTTTGCATACTGCCCTTATGCTTATTCTTCCTTATTCCATGATTCGCAGACAGGCAGGTAGTTGGGCTTTGTAAACTGCCCTTATGTGAGTTAGACTGGTGAGCTGTGCAGAGTGTGACTCAACCCTAATGGATGGATGGATGCATAAGACATGAAGAATCAGAACTACACAGTTGATGGTACATTATTATTGTCATACAAACGTAATAATTACAATTATCCATGATGCTTTTTAGGTGTTAACAACAACAACCAAACAATGAAGGAAACTATTCAAAAAAACATGACTGAGATGTTGATGGTGTGACTGCAGTGGAAAAAATGAAAAAAGCTCTGATATATACAAGGGAGCAACGGATTGCAGAGAAGCTTGGGCGAATTTAAAGTTTACTATGGGAAATGAGATTTGGAATATGACAAAGCTCCTAATATCCTTACGCACAGTTTCCCAGCATGTATGCTAATGTCCTGTCCTGACTACTAATACACAACAGGAAAAGTGGGCTAAATAAAATAAAGGAGGAAGCTGTGAAATGTAATTCTGGATGCCTATAACGACTACAGTATCAAGCGTCTTGGATCTGTACTTCTTCATTGGGATGTTCTCATTTGTATCCACACCTGTGTCATTCACAGCCTTACATCTTAACCTAATTTCATGGTCTAGAGGTTTGGATGGATGGCACTGCTGCAACGTGCACACCGAAGGGAAAGAGAGAGAGAGAGTGTGTTATAAAAGTGTGTGATGTGTGTGCGTGCAGCGTGCGCTCACACAATAACAAGAGCAAACGAGAGAGAGACTGAGCGAGCGAGAGAGAGAGAGAGCGAGGGGATGCAGCGTTACAATAGCATAGAGAATTGTAGTCACTCCCAGATATTAACCTTTTAACCTTGTACTTTTCTGTTAACAAAAATACATTAAGCTCCTCTGGATAGCTGACGGTGAATTGGGATTTTACAGACTTTCACAGAGTGTGACTGAACGATCAGAGGTGAACCTATTTTGTGGTAATGTGTTTCAATTACAGCAAAAAAAAAAAAAATGCTACAAACACATAAGTTAAAGCATAATAATATATTGCACAATACGATAACAGGGAATGCTATTGTTATTCATGATGGGAATGTTTCATGAACCGTGCTCAAATGGGAAAGCAAGAAATTCCCATTAGAACTATCAGAAATCCTTCTGAGAGCTCTCTACCGCTAATGCCCCCCACCAAAAATCTTTGTTGTCATCGTAATTGTTCGGCATATTCTTAAGCAAAGTGTGAGCGTTGCCCTTTCAGTTTGCCACAGTATTTTCTGGTGTAAAGGCTTATTTAGCCAATACAGGCATGACACCAATTATGCTGGAAGGAAATCGATTCCAACAAAGCACTCGGCTAGGGCAAACAATAAAACGATCAAAGTGACTGGATGTTTTTCTGGTGACAAGCAGCAAAATGACTCTGTGCTTTAAAGTTAGTTTTTAACCCAGTCAAAATCTGTAATTCTTCAAGCTATTAAGAGAATTGTCAAGTGTGACATGAATATATGCTACATCATGCTACAAAGACAGGAATAAAAGCATGAAAAAGACAAAGGGGAAAAAACATTTTTTTTTGGGGGGGGGGGGTTACAATACTGGGACCATTAAGGATATCACATTCTCTTTTCCTCTGAAACCCAGAAACACAATTCAAGATAATTTCTTTTTTAAAGTTATGTGACAGACATTTTATTTAACAAGACTGACATAAAATCTAAGATTATGACTAGTGTCTAAGCTACTTGTGACTTTCATCAAGTGTTTAACACTCATCTTCAACTATGTAATTACACGAGGACAACCTATAAAATAAGGAATGACGGAACGGAATAACACAATACAAAACGTTGATTTATAATCAGATCTCATTTGTTATTTCATTAAATAAAAAATCGTAATGAATTAGAATAAAAATCCTAATATTTAAAATATGATATTTTTACTATTTGGTTTCCATCTGTAAAGGTCACTGTAACTAGACACTGTAACTATTGGGACCAAAAGCAGAAGCTGAGACATACATGAACTAATGATACAGTCATTAGTTATCACACGAACCACAGAGGATATAATACTCAGCACAGAGACGTGAGCTCTAACCAAACTCTCTCAAAAAGGTTTAAAAATATTAACTCACATAACTGTATAAACTCAAAGGCAGAGAGACTTAGGCTATAACAAAAAACCTGAACTACCAAAACTGTCAACAGCACTAAGGGCTGGAGATCTGGAGAGGCCGAACGAGATCAGGACGAACGAATCAAGACACAATAGCAACCAAAAAACTAAATGCAAGGCCAAATACTTAAATACGAACATGCAGGGGTAATGATGATGATTAGAGGAATACTGCAGGGACACACACAAACAGAAAAATTAATGCCTAAGTACAAGTTAATAGCAGTGAAAAATTAAAAAAGGACCTTAAAAGCAACAAACTTATAACACCTGCAGAGTGTGATTGACTTTTACAATATTCAGTCCTTCTAGAATTTAGCCATGTTCTGGTCACAGCAATTAATTCAACTAAACCTCTGTGAATTCCGTGCAACATTGCAAACACTTCAAAATAAATTATTATTTTTTTAACGTTATAACAAAATTATGGAGGGACTGAGAATTGTATTAATCACACTGTGAAGCTGTTACTGAACTGGCAAAGAAACCCCCAGAAGAATGACATGGCAGTGTCATGTTAGAGAGGACTTTATGGAAATGACTGCAAAATTATGAAAAGATTAACTCAAGATTACTCACAAACAAAACGCATGCAACACTTTGCACGAGTGTCCCATGCAGCAAAGAAGATGAAAAATAATTCACAATCACTTTGGTAACATAAAGCGCTGCGATGGTCTTGCGGTTACAGCAGAACGCTCGCATCTAGGAGATCACGGGTTCAAACGCGTGGACTCACTGGGTGAAGCTTCAGGCTCTGATGTGGAGGCCTGCAGGATCAAATACCAGCCCGTGTGTCTTTGAGCAGTTTTATAGAAACACATATGTGCTCAATGTTGACAATAAAGCTTCTGTTTCTTTCTTCAAAAAAAAGCTTTACGGCATTTAAAATGAAGTCTTTAAAAGTAATTAGACTGAAGACACTGACTTCCATCTCTGCGTTTTTTTGACAGTTTGTACACAGAGAAAACACACCATTTCCTGTTAATTAACGGGACCTTTGTCAGGCCCTGTGTCATAAAAGACCACCACCGCTGTATTTTATCATCTCCCACTTTAGCTCTGAGGCATTCATTTTCTCTACTGTCATTATACATGTGAATTTCGAAGTTCAGAAGGAAAAAAAGCTGTGTAGCAAAGTTTGCATTAAGCTTATTTTAATTACTGCAGTATCTTACTTGTGCTTCAGTGGTACAGTCCTCACTGAAATGTAGCGCACAGAGAGAGATATTAAAATCATAATGAATATGCTAATTGTCCTTTTTTCATGTTGAAGACCCTACAATGGTTTTATACTCTAATGACAATAGTACCATTTTATGTAAGTTGTAATAAGTGCGTGTAATTAGTGATATTATAATAATGTGCGTGTGTCACAACACAGTAGTCAATTGTGTTAAACGGAGCTACAGATCTACTGTATTACTGTATTCAGTAAAGCATGACTTTAACTCATAAACCATCACTTGTGAAGTGCTGGTGACGGTTCGTTTTTTAGGGTGTCGGCCGGCTGGTGCCACTCATTGTCAATCTTCATCCCCGCTTCCAGACGCCGGTCTGTCGGAGATAGATCCCTCATATGTCAGAACCACACAGACCATTTCCTGGAGTCCGCTCTGACTGTCAGGCTTCACAGACCATGAACGCCGTATATGCGATGCCCGAAATTACCACATCGCCGAATGCCACAGACTCCCACATTGGCACACGGGTCACAGCTATACCTTTAAGAGACACCGAGGGAGCTCACTGACACTTTTGGGCACTTCTTTGCCAACAAATATAGTGGGAACTATTTCACATTCTCAGGCAGAAACATAAAATAAATCCATTTTACACTACGTGGGTAGAAATTGGATTGAGCATGAATTATCAGGTTAATGGTGTCCAGGACATTCAGTAGGTTAAATCATAGATTTTGCAATGAAGTATGGTGTGTTTCTGACATTTTAATAAGGTGCTATGGCACCCACAAAATACTGAATCAAAAACACTGTAAATCTGTGTGAATTTTTGGAATGCACTCCATAAATTCTGCTCTCAATCTTTTAATCTGTCTCCTGTCTTAACGAGAGGTGTCTGAGGGAAGAGTGGGGAAGAATCCCAACTCTCTCTGGTACAATTACAGAAGTGCAATGCAGTCACTTAGCCCGCTAATACACGGTGTGATATTAATTACTATTTGTAAACAATGCACTTTGCAGAGATTATTGCATGCACTTGGCGTCCTCCATTTGTGTTTGGTAATTCTCACAAGTGATTAAGTGGTGAAGCTAGGACAGCTGTTCAAGATGAGTTCATTGGCATGTTTAATTAATTGCACTTGAGATAATTATTCAATCATTACTTTGATTAATTTTCTGCGTCCCAGATAATGCATCAAATGTCTGCTTGATGTCAATAGTTTTGAAAGCATGAACTGAACAAGGCTAAGCATTTTTGGGAGCTTGATTCGGGACTATATTTTGTGAAGAAACTAGTGCCAGCGTCGGTCGGACGTGATGGGAATTCATTACCACGGACAACGCTAGGTCTCGTGTTGCAGAAATACATCTCGGGTTGTCCAAACACCTGTCAGGGCTGCATTTGGTTTTCATGTTTACAACACGACGACGCCGTGTTACAGCTTATTTTAATGTTTCAGCCAATTCAGTCTGCATTACGTTTAAAACGCGCCTATTCTTCACCCCCTCAGATATGTTGGGGTAGTGGCAACATCCAACTGAAGGAAAGCCAGGCAAATCATTTGTGAGAGATCTTGTCAAACAGATTAATTCCTACCCTGGGCCTCGGGGTTCTGGACCGTTTTTCTGTCATGCTGCTTTGCCAGGCTCCCTCTTGATAATACCCCAAAGATAAAATTAATTGTGCAGGGAGATGTGGGATGGGGAGTATCTAAAAGGACCTTGAGCAACACATGAAGCTCTCTTTTTCTCTTCCCTTCTCTGTATGTGAAAACACAGAAACAATCAAACCGTCAGAAGCATGACACGTCGTGCCGACGATAACCGACTTTGTTAGGAAGTTTCTGGAAGTGGGAAGTTCTGAGAGAGATGCGAAGGGACAGAATCAACCCTCCTGAAATATCCTTGTCTCAGACTGTCTGTGTTTACATTACCATCAAAGTGGAATCCCTCACTTCATCAGCAGTTTACAGAAAGGGTTAGCACGCCAATATTTGTCGGCAACTGTCTAGCTGTACATTGCTGCAAATTCATCAACATTGACAACCTGAGTGCAAACATCCTAAAGACAGATTTCTTTTTTTAAACAGACAAGGTCAAGATATTTGGGTTTAACATTAGAAAACGGAGATTAGACAAACGTGTAGAATTCCACCTTTCATTGGATGGTACTTAAGATACGTATTGATCTACTAACAACATACTGCATAACTATTTGTTCCAAAAATGTGGATTGGCATTGCAGTTCCAAAACAGCTGTTTTAAATTAAACAATGAAATCAATCCACTGAGCAATCTCAACAAACACGAACAGGGATCTGAAGCCGCGCTTGCAGCCTCGGGAGGCGGTACTTAGACACAGTGGTGCTCTGAGGTACAGTAAATGTTGTTTGCAGCGTAGGATTGTCAATGACTAATTGATTGGTTGATTTATGGACCCTACAAAATACAGTTGACAGTGTCTGTTTTAGCTCTTTGGGTTTCGGTTAGAGCTTTCCTGTCCATGTCTGAGCAAAAAAATAAAGCTGATCCAAATTCAATTCAATTCAATTCAAACATTAAATCTGTGAGTAACTCATTGGTCAAACTGTTTCTGTAGCCAGTGTTCGTATGGAGTCTGGCAGAAAGTGTTTGTGATACAAAACAGTTTCCCCCTTAACAGCAGAACAGCAAGGAGGCTGAGCACTGCATTTAAAGCTCCAGAGAATCCAGCAGAGGGATACATCTAGACCGTGTTTACAGGGCACATTCTCCATTATTATTTTAGTCATATCATACAAAATAGAACCAATAATTGCAGCTATATATTGTGCATTTTTTAAACTAGGGTCTCCATCAAGAAGAAGAAAATAGAAGGTGTAAAAGCTATCCAACTGTATTTTGAATAAACATTTATTGTAGAAAGACCAAAGACCAAAAAGTATGAGTTATCATACAGGATCATGCCACCCCTAAAAAAAAAACCCACATCAACATAAAACTGGCAACATAAGAAATAATTGCCTACTCTGACTATTGATTCATTTCACCAGTTTCCTAAAATAAAATTAAAAAGAGAAAACGTGGAAAGTTGTCAAGTGTCACAGTATTGATGAATAACTGAAGTCACTCTGTCCGTCTGTCCACTACTTGCTGAGACGTTTCATCCACAGCTTGCACGAAAAACAAGTCCTCCTTCAACGTACAGTACGGCAGTCAAATGTCCTCCTTTGAGCGAAGCTGGACCTTTCCCATAACCTCCTCTCACAACACTATGGCTAACAAGTGCTAATCCCTGCTGTGTCAGTGTGCGAGCACATATTGTCTCAGTCTTTCAACACCAATGGCCTTCAAAAGCCACCAAAAGGCCAATTTAACCAAGAAATATTCCATAGGGGGCAAAGAGAGGAGCATGTAGTTTGTGGCAGCTGTACTTTTTTTGTTTTTTTTTATCATCAGTCCCCTGGCACTTGAGCTGCCCTTGTCACCTCCACTGGCAGATGGTGCAAATGAGCCTTTATATGCTGCTGCTAGATACTGTGGATAGGCAGCCAATGCGAAGTCACAGGAGATCCATGACTGTGTGGGTAGGAAGACTGAAACAAAAGTGTTTGCTTTTAGTACTGTCACAGCCAAACACATCAGCGACCGCTTCAGAGGCGGATTATTATCACTACTAGTGCTCAAATCAGGGTTTTGTCGCTTCTTTCTTTTTTGCTGTGACAGATGCAGACTAGAGTGTCTTGGCTGATGTCGTTATTTTTATATTTTTCGTAGCACATACTGAGGCGTTAGTGCTGTCAACATTCATAGTGCTGAATGAATAAGAGATGAGATCATTGAATTGTTTGTTAGTACAGAATGCACATGTGGTTCTTTGTGTGGGGATTCTCAATGTAGTCAGTGTAGTCCAAGAATGTGTCTGTGCTCACAGCAAAACAGTCATTGTCAGGAGTATTATGTTTGGCAGGTTCTTTGGATATGCATTTGGATCTCATTTTAGCGAGCATTTCACACCGTAGTCGATGATACACGATCTTACATACACACTCAGAGTCTCTGGGCAGTTCGCATCCAATATTTTTTTACGCTGAAGTAGTCACTGCTGTCACAGTGTGACATCATCAACTGGGCTGGAAGTGTCCCAGCGGTGTCCTCCTTCGGAGTCAGCGATATCCTTCACCAGAGCTCATCCTGTGATGCTGCTGTTTCACTCAGAGGCCCAGACAGTCAGCGCGGCAAGAATGACAGCTCGGGAATGAGTGCTCAGGAGCAGGTAGAAACTATCGACAGGGCCCTGAGGAGCAATAATGAGCCCAGCCCAGGGGCTTCCTCAGAGCAACCTATGGCTTGTTTAAGTCCATTAAAAGCACAGATTAAGCTACTGTTAAGGATCACGGTTCTCACTAGTTAGCTATACGAAGTAAGTTTAAAGCTCAACTCAAGGCAGATTAATCAAATAAAGCCCGCGGGGGCTGTCGAAGTGAGGAGTTTAGCTTAAAACTAAATTAAACTATTTGGCTTTTCTGTCAGTAAAATCTTGTCAGTCGTCATCTGGGAATCTGCAAAACAGTAAATGGATGCGATTAACAAGCTGACCTTTCGCAAGCTTTTCACTCCTCAGCATTCGTGTTTTCTATAAAAATCCAACAGGAATAAATTCAATAGCCACTGTTGACACTCAGCACATCACTCTCCATAAAATACCTGCAAACCATCAAGGCAGACAGATAATGGCTTGGGAGAGAACTCAGCTTGCTGCCCTGTGACAGACATTTCCAATTAAAAAGGGTAAATAACTTGAGATTCATCTATTTCACCCTGTCCCAAGATTTATCAGTGCATCGCGCTTTAAATCCATTCACCCCTGAAATGGTAATATCACAGATTTAGATTTCCTAGGCAAAGAAAAATGTCATATAGTTCCAGTGTCCTTACACTCCAATTTTAACCCCCCCCCCACCTTTTCTGTGCTTGTCTATGTCTACAACCTGAGTGATACTATGACATCATATGAGTTTGCAGATTTGTTTGATTTGACTTGTATACAGAAGATATTTAACAGTAAATATTGGAGCTAAATTTATGCACAGGTAGGAAGTGTGAAGTAATGCCTCAACATTTTGCCTCCCACTGCTCCATGTAGGCAGGGGTGGATCGATTATTATTATTATTATTTTTATTTTTTTTGAGGTGGCCAGACTGGGTCCTACGCAAAAAATAGGTTGGCACATTTGAAAAAGGATTTAAAAGATTTAAACTCAAGCCTTTTGGGAAATAATAAGCTGTATTTTATAAAGTGTAGGAAATGTCATATGCAACTAATCTAACTTTCTAACTCCAAATAGACACAAGCTTTAATAAACAGTTGGAGAAAGGACAATCTGCCCGGTTGAAAATGCTAGAACAATTTTACCACGACAAAATAAATTAAACCTCGTTAAATGCACATTGAACTTTCAACAGAAGACACGACCAAATCTGAAGAAAATGTTATGCAGCATAAGCACCATATACTGTACTAATCTAGAACTGCTAATATGAGCAACTAGTTAAACTACAATGCTACTATTGCTAGATTGTTTGACAACGTAATATGAATGTTTAGTCATTTTCTAGAAAAACAAAGGTGTGTCTGTCACTGAACATGACAACCAAAAGGAGCAGTGGGAAACCAAATTTCCTATGCCTGTATCCCAAACATCTAGCCATATTTGGAACTCCGGTTGGAATATGAATGCGCCGGTATTCAGCTGCAATCAGCTAGACTCTGCTGACTATGTGGGCCAGTGCAGATTATGTCTAATATTGGCTTTTTTGAGTAACCAACATTAACGAAATGCCACATCATGATAGTGGAGACCATCCATGGGGAAAAAAAGCTTCTCTTTCTTCTAAATAAAGTGACATGACTCATTAATGTGATGCATTACCATGCGATCTCCCCCACCAAAATCCCCTTCAGGCGTCCCTCTTGTGGGCCATTCAGGGTGAAAGCCAAACATTTAAACGTGTGCCTCCAAGTGCTGAGGCAAGCATGTCCGTGGGCCAAATGGTTGCTCTTTTCAGTCGCTGATGCTCCCATGGACCCATTTCACTATTACCATCAAATCATTAAATTCACCCCGTACGTAGGCACTTGAAGTTATAGCAAGATAGAAATTGCAGAAATGCAAAGAGAAAAGGTAGAGTTAAAGAAAAAAAAAAAACAGGCCAGTGTCTAAATAGGCCACGTTATTTGGCTGCAAATAAATCAAATCAAAACTGACAGTTCTCTCTGGTCTTAATTCCATCTTGTCACCCACAAATGCAAATTACTTGATGCAATTTTACTTCATAAAGGAGGAGATCAATAAAATATGATTTGGCTAATAAGTCACTGTCAAAGCTCAGGAGCTGAGATAATTCTGCTGTATTAAAAATGTAATTGCATCTTCTATGACGTCTGGAAATCCGCGATAGCATCATACCTTAAACTTGTATGAATACACACTCACAGCTAAGCTGGATATTAAACCTTCGTGGCAGATGGTTCCAAAAAGTTTCTTTATGTGTGCTTGCATGAGAATATTCTTAAAGATAACCTATCCACAGGAGACAGTGAAGTGCTTTAATAGTTTGGTCTAAAGGTAACCTTGATGTGTCCTAAGAGTTCAGACATTATTTCTTTTAATGCCATGCCAAGCGAGTACAGCATCCAGCTGTTTTTCTCAGTACAACGGGTACATCCGGTGTTTGAGGAGACCCCCTGCATCTGATGCATGCCACCTCAGGGTACAAAAACACTCTCCAAAATTTTAAGAAAATGTGTATATGGTTATAATATAACCTCCCCATAAAACCGAGGTACGGTAGTTCCCGGAAAAGTTGTGCTTAGAATCACCCAGAGAAAACATGCAGTTTTAGTGCTTGAATTCATGCTGGGCTTTTATATTTTTCTCTGTTATGCTAAACATGCACGTGTCCACATAAAGCAGCTGGTATTGAAAATCTAAATGTGAAGGCCAATTAATTCACTGGCCACCCTACAGAATACAACGTAGCACATGTACTGGTCACTGCATAATAAATAATAGTCCTTGCTACTGCTGAGTGGCTGAACTTAGTTGTCTGGGTTTCTATGGAAACCAAAATACATCACCAGCCAAGTGAAAACAATAAACCAAGTGCTGCTGACTGTTTTCAGGATAAGCAGTGTATGAGGAAAATAATTACGGACGAAAAACTAATGAATGGTGTTCAGTGGGAAAAGCTGGTTGATCATGGTTGCTAAAAGTTAGAAGAGAACACTTTGGGTAAAAGAAGCATTCAAAAATAATTTTCAAACATCAGCCAAAGCTAGAATTTCTCTGCTCCTGGGGACAGTGCATGGCACAGTGCACAATAGGGGTGTTTGACTTTCACTTTTTCATTACTTTGAGCTATGTGATCTTGATGTTCAAGGCTAGTACAGAGATCGCAGGTGGATGCCATCATGTTTGAACTAGTCTTAGTTGGGTACATTAGGAAAGTATAGCTGCATTCGTGAGCTCGGAGCCACTCAGGCACAAAACACTCTGCTTGTAGATATAAATTATTTCAGGATTGGTTATATAGTTTGCATATATTTCATATGTTTTGTAATAGGAGTTGATCTGCATTTTGTGCAGTGTGTGTGGCCATTCAGATGACTGATTTGATGAACTGTCAGCTGTTGAATAGTGTAACCTACCAGCGCAGTGATTGACAAAGATTATGTGAAATGCACCTGCACTTATTAATAAGCAGCATGTGGCAATGTGTGCGCTGCTTACTAATTAGTAACTCCAGTGAAACATGGCACCAAATTCCCCAGTCTGTACACCATTCAGTTTCCCACTGCTATGAGTCATGCAGACAACCTTCTGCAAAGATTTCTATTTCATTACAAACAAAAATCTGTGTGACTATTTTTTTTTCCAGAAAATTAAATGTCTGTGTGTGCATGTTTGTGTATTTTTGCATGTGTGGGTAAGTGTGTGTGTGTGTGTGTGTGTACTGTTAAGTTTGAAGAAGAAAAAAAAGTTGAAGCGTCGGTCAGATGCCTCCCTTGGAGCGCCGGCGGGTTTTGGCAAGCGGCTGCTTCACCCATGTACATGGCATGAATAGAACAGAAAGCAAATGTGTCCCTCCTTATGGCAGGTCAGGCTTTAAGGCAACCCAGATTTTTTATTTTTTTAGGGAGTTTATTACAGGGCGAAATCAAAAACTGAATTTCAACACTATGGCATATGACGCTTTTGCCTCAAGGGCCTGATTTCCTCGTTCTCTGGTGTTTTAACAATGAGGCTGTGCTTGACAGTCCAGCTGAGGCAGTCATGTTTAAGTGGCCCTTGAGTTCAGCCTGTTTTGCGCAACCGAGTTAAAAGCACTGCAGAGGATCAGATTGGAACGAATGGGTGTGAGGCTGAAAAAATGAGGACCAGACCAAACCTTTTAAATATATATACTTATGTTCTGCAATAAAACATTACAGCTACTGTGTCTTAAGTATTGCTTTTCTTCTATAGTTTGTTTTGCTACTGCAGTGTGGCTCAAGCATTGGGTCGCTTTGCCAAGACATCATGTATTCTTTAAAAACAATTAATCTAAAAAGATATTTTTTTTTGGTGTGGGAAATGTGGCCCTGGTGAACAAATCCATCGTCTAACTTTTGATTGTCTGTTATTACTTTAGTTTGGCTTCCATTGAAATTGAGACCAGACATCCACCTGCATACTGTATTTCTGTCACTACCAAAGTGCCATTGCAGACGGGATGATCCTCTTAGTGCCTGAGCAATCTGGGACTCTATTCCCACTACTTACTTTTGCCAATTTGCTCCTGGAGGCCCTGAGTCCTTGTCTTCATTAAGAGAGTTCCTCATTGATCAATCACTGTCAGAGGAGCTGCTCTGTAATTGCACTGTGGCCTAATCATGACTGACGTCTCATCCCCCCTGCTCTGTCACAGGTCTCAGGAGAGAGAATGTTCCATGACTTTCACACCTTCGACCTCAAGGTAGGCCTCTCTAAGGATTTTACTTTTCTACCTGTAGTTTATCTTTGGAACTATATGGCTTTATAATGGATATCATAAGTCAGTTTTGACTATTGGCTGAGGCGATAAGGACAAGGAAGTTAAGATGGGTGACATGAAAAGGATATTTATATTACTAGGCTGTGATCACACGACTCTTGCATTATTTTTCTCTAAGGCACCGCATACCTCAAAGTGTTGTGAGAAATGGGAAAAATCAGCTTTTGTATTTCATCACATACGGTACAAACAAGCAAGACATATCGGCCTTTCTTCAACAATGACAGTTACCGTCAAATAATGTTTGACCTTTTAACGCATTAAGCTGCGTTCTACCCTCACACAAGCAGAGAGTAAGTACTCAGGAAGTTGAGCCAGCTTCATATTCAGTTTGTATCTGCTTAGGCTAAGAGACTGTGGATAGTCTTAAGTAGCGGCTTTACCTGAATGCCAGAACCCCATCAGTAGTCTAACCCTTAATCCTCCTTATCTGAATCTGCTAGCCATGCCAAGTGTCTATGGGTAACACCTTTTATCCTATCAAACAGGCATTTAGTTTACTGCTGTTTTGTACGGTATGTAGCGCCTAGGTGGTACACATCCTTAACCAAGTGACCAGGCGATGCCCCCAATACTAGTGAGCATTCAAAAACACCAATCAGGTCTATACTTACCCAAGCAAAGAGCAGTTACCCCCCCAAGTGTCCAAAATTCAAAACAATATCACCAAAGGGATCCAGGTGGGCTCAGCAGGAAACTACCCCACGCTACCCCCAAAACCTGCAGCCTGAGAACAGTCCTCCATTTGTGTGTCCTGTCTTGACACCACAAAAAACCAAACCAATCAACTGTCTTCTGCTAACAAGTGCAGCAAGCAACAAGCAACTAGGCCGTGCAACAAGCTAGCCACTATGCTATGCTAACTTTTATGCTGCCTGAGCCACCTGCTTCTCCCTTTAGGGGTCTCCACAGCAGAACATGTTCTGCACCGTTTCAAACAGTCCGGCCAATTACTGCACGTTAGCAACCAATATCCAAAGCTGTTTGATACTCCATACCACAAGACAAACCAAATCACTTCTACTACCCCATGCTCGGTGAAACTAACTACTGTAGCTAACATGCTATGCTAGACAAAATGCTGCTTTAGCAGCCAAACTTATTCCATCTTAGCGATGGTCATCTGCCAGACCTGCAACTTCGCTGTCTTTGCCCGAGTCACACTCCTTTCTTCTCATACCCAGGCACGAGCTTTGCTGTCAGCCATATTTGTTTCTCATTCCCTGCTTCAGGCCTAGCCCTTTTCTCACCAACCACAGCCCTCTGCTTCAGCTACAAGCTACGGGCTTTTAGCTCTCACAGGCCATTCCTACAGCAACATCTCATGAAACAGCGAATCTAATCCAAGCTATCATTATCCGATTATGCCATTTAATTGACCAGATTGAGAAGCAGGATTTAAATAGGAAAACTTCCTGTTTCGACACTGTTGAAATGTCATCTCATTACCGCTGACCAAAGCCAAGTAGGTTTAACTTTACAAACATGTTGCTAGGCAACAAGCTCAACATAAGTTTGGAAGAACCAATAGATCCAGCATCATGTAAAATCAATAACAATTTAATCCATCTAACCTGTTGATCCACGTTCTGAGGAACTGTGGGCCAGTGTCCTACTGTATGCTGCTCTTGTTTGTCTGTCCTCTATCATGTCTGCTCAAAGTTGTTGGCTTCCTCGCTTTTTTACCCACAAACACAAAATTCCCCGTTTTGCTTCCTCTTCTTTGCATCCACCGACTTTACCTCCAGGCGCTTACCCTCAGTGGCTACTGCTGTACATTTCAGCACTTGATTGTGTGTCCTGTTCTACCATGTTGCCCTTGAGCCAGATTTGAAACACCCTGAAAGAATGTGTCGAAGTGAGGCTACACGTGAACGCAAAGGGCATGTCAGGTCCTCGGCTATTCATCTACTTAGATTTTGTGGAGATGGTGGTATGTCATAAGTTGCTTATAGCATAAATCTAATCCTGCCTCCATGTCCCACACTTCCCTCCAGCTAAGTTTCCCCTTTTCTACACCTTCCACATCCCATCCACCAGCTTTGCTTTGCCTCAGAGACTGCCTTGCATCTCCAGTGGCCTTTTCTGGCCTCTGAATCTCCTCTACAGCTGTCTTCCTCTCGTCAGCGGCTGTTGCTTTGCTGCAAGCATGCGTTGTACTTCGACCAAACCCCCCGCATCCATGCTACACCTGACCTACAATGTCCCTGAGCCTGCAAAACTATGTCCCTGTGGGGACACTTTCTCCCTCCAAACAAGGGAGAGAAAAATGAAATAATAACAAAGTATGATACGATAAGGCTCCAGTTGCAGGCCTGCAGTTCCTGTGCGAGTTCTTAATATTCATCAAACATGCCACATTTTCATTATGGAGTGATTGATGTTTACTGTTGCACTTGTACTCTGTTTGTCACATTTAGTGAATAGGCCCTTAAATCTTTTAAATGTATTACAGTAAGTGTAAAACAAAGCACAAGTCATATAACTGCAACAAATTACCAGCCCTCGACATCTTCAGCGCAGCGCACACACTGTTCCACTAGCCAACAACTTCAGAAATATGTACAGCAAATTTAATGTTTTGTTTCATTGTCCTTCCTAAAACTAATGACTAATTTTTTTTTTATTTCGTTGATATGCATCCCTTACTTTTGTTGTTTTACCAGTCTTTGTTTTCCAGTCAATTTGTAACCCCACTAACTCTGTACCATTAAACTTAAGTACCAACAATTCTGTGCCACTGTTGGACAATTCACCATCTTTTGAGACATGCAGACACACATGTAACAAGACAAACACACATTCAGACTCACATTTACTGGACAGTAATAGGTACTGTCTCTCATAATAATTATAAACAACTTATGGTATATTACTTTCCCTAAATCATATTACATCTGAACATGCACTATTATCATGTTGGGTTTTACATTAAAACTGCATGTAGGAGGGATACAAGCTTAACCCTAAACCTAGTACATTGACAACATACATTCAGCTAGTATAAATGTTCTTTTATTGTTTGAATTAGCAAAAATGGTCAAGGAGTTTGTATATTTAAAAGTATAGTAAAATATTGAAATCAAAATTTGTGCAAACGTTTGCATCCCCTTGACATATTAACTTTAATTAAACTCTTGTTCATTTCTGAGGAGGAAATACTGGCACTGATAAATGTGCATTAAATCTCATTTCAAATAAACTTTTGTAAATCTTTTGTACATGACTGTGCATGTTTGTAATATTATGAGGGAATATCATTTTTACCCCACACTGCTGCCTCAAAGCATCAACCAAAACATTAAAGGCTGCGTTTGTGAATCGTACTCTTTACCGTAAAATCCACCAGAGATACATACAGTTTGATCTGTGTAAGAACGATCCTCATTGCTCATGATGATCCATTCATTTTTATAATTTATAAAGAGGACGAAAAAGTGTGAATAAATCCAACCGTTGGTAAAGTTCTATCCTTAGTATGGGCAGATATTCCCATTAGGTCTCACTTTCATTTCTTTTTTGTCTATATTTGCAAGAAAATGTAGTTATGTGAAGTTTCTCCTGACTTACAAAACACTGGAAGCCTGGAAGGTTAAACAGTGAAATACCTCTGCTCGCAAACCACTGTACTTCTCTCCCTCCTCCTCAGAGTCGGAGAGAAATTGCTTCCAACATGAGCAGGAGCAAAACATATTTAAAGCCAGTATGGTTTGATTCAAGCTTGCTCAAAGGATGAGCCACAACATTTCTTTACCTTTAGGTGTGAAATGCACAAGAATGGATGTTGCTGTACATCTAACTGTGCTGCTGATTGATTTTCCTATCTCACAATGCGGATAAAATGAAGCAGCTGGCCGTGGAACATAAGCAAGTAGATCAAGCAGCTGATAGTGTTTGTTTGTGTCAGCAACAGTTTGTTCGGGGGATAATTTAAAATATGCCCGTTAACTTTTCACGACTGCAGTCACACAGATTGCAAACAGGTTAGTCATCAGCTCTTTAATCTGTGGTGTCACGCCAACACACGAATCTCGGGAGAAGGGATCGCAAAAGATGCAACATGATGATCGAGTGGGATTTTTCTGGACTGAAATGCACATCTGCAGCGTTATGATATTAAAGCCACCGGGATGCCAAGGTCTGGAAAAGTTCATCGGAATTTCTAAAATGATTTGTGACTCTTCCACCTTTGTCACTGAAAGGTTTTGCATTGGCTTGACAGCACAGATGAGTCTCAGTGATTCTGGGATCTTGCATTGGCTGGGAGTTATTCATGCTTACAGTGATTGAGTAAATACCAGCTAGACCTACATTAAATGCTGTATCCATGTAAACGCTGTAAAATTCTGCCCCCAGCCCATATTAATATTCACATATTAAATATTATTTTGATTTTTAAATTAGTCAGCAGCCCATGTAGCATTTTACACATTCATGTACGTGACATGATCGGTTATTTCCACGAGACGGCACGGGCACAATCGCAAATACCCTCTCAATTATGCTAATTCTATCCCGTGCTATATTTCACGCTAATACGTTTCATTGTACATTTTCAAATGTCATTTATCTGACAGCTGTAGCACAAAGCATCCATAATGTTTTGGCTGGGAGGAGGAGGAGGAGGAGGAGGAGGAGGAGGAGGAGGGGTGTGTGCAACACAAATCTCAGTCATTGTGAATTCTGTCCACAGTCAGAAGAAGAGGTCAGGAAGGCTGAACTCTCCCTCCTACAGAACATGATTGTTCTATTAAACTTTGAAAACATGTTGATGATTAATGCTGCTGTGGCAATACATAAACAGAAAATATATATATGAAAAGTGCTTTCCCCTGGCAAAATAATGCAGCATTTTCAGCTTCCAAATCCAATAGGGATAATTTTATTTTAAACATTTTTCCAATTCCTCGGTCAAGTAGGACAGAAGCTACACCTGCACAAACTGCGGATACACAATCTATAGACTGCACTTGCTAACAACACAAAAATCATCCTGAGGAGAGGCGGTCCGCTTTTCTGTTTGTGGCGTCCACACAGCCACGGTTCCATCACCTCCGTCGAGCAAAGTGTGGATTTTTCCCCACCCGTCTGTAAGATTGCAGAGACCTTGGCATTTACTGAACCCGCTATGTCATTGTCTGCAAAACTGTTCAGGACCATGTACTCGGAGGAAAGTTTTAAATTTAAAATGTAATCAGCACAATCACCACAAGCAATCAGTTCCTCTTCATTTCACCTGATCGAGCCCCCCGCTAAAACGAGCCTGTTAAATAGAGCATCTTATCAGGCCTGGATTAAGTTTGACTTTGATTAACATCTGTAGTCATAGTTTAGAATGTCAAAGTTCAAGTTTGGGGAAAACATTTTTTTTAATGCAAAGCCACAAGATGTCATTATCAAGCAAGACAGCAAGCAAAATTGAGTCATGGAAAACTGTAAGTATTAACAATGAGCCTACATGTATACATTAAGAAACAGCTGGAAACAGCTGGCTGTGTGCAGGCTCTTTAATGAATTCCATCTACAAACATCCATGAAGTTCATTCGTCAAGGCGTTAAGTGTGTCTGCCGCCGCATATTCACAGCTAAGAGCTGCAAGGCGGCTTAAAGGGATGAATAAGCACTAATGGGCACGTGCAAGGAAATTCCCTTTGTATTGTCTGTCTGAACACAGCTGAAAGTGAAAATCTGTCATTTTTCTGTTGGTACTGTGTAAAAACTATGATTTGCAGGAGTCGATTATTTGAGATTTGAGTTTCCGCAAATGATATAGACACGACGTTGGTTTGGTAGTCCATCAGTCAGCAAGACAGCGAAATGTCAAACTAGTCCTTGTAATGTCCAACTAGGCTGCATTAGTCACATCCAAGATGAATGATGTTGTTTTTGCTTGAAAATCGTGAAGGAAAAAAAAAAAGATCAATTTATGCTTCGGTAGCAGTTGTAGCAGACACCCGTACATGACTGGAAACAAATGGCTTCGAGAGACCAACATACTGTGACACAAACTTCCCAGGTGCAGTTGCAGGTGCTCGTGCCACCTGCCCACTGCAGAGGGGAGATGGAGAGTGATGCACAATCACACAGAGCACTGGAGGTGGTGACAAGTGCAAACCGCACACGGCATTAGTACTGAATAAGGATTCTGCAGTGTCAGTAGCAAACCTGCCATGAAATTAATTCTCCCTCTACCAGAGACTTAAACGTGTAAGCGATTTGTAACGTGAAACCATAAACTCATTCACATTGTGGATCCACACAGCTTCATCGGGACATGAATTTAATTGTCTATTTTCTGTCGGCAGCAGGAGTTGTGCCATTTTCTGATAGCATTGTTTAATGAATGAATCACAAAGTGCAAAATATTGTTTTCCTATTTTTGCGGGTAATTGTTTTTAGATAAACAGTGCTGATGCAGCGTGGCAAGGCAATCATCGACTTTAAGAAGAGACTCGATGATGCCGATGCTTTGCGAAAATTAAAACGCGCGTCAAATCGCTGTATTCGCACGGTATCTGGAGTTCATTGTTGTTCAGCGGTGATCGACAAACTGTGAACGTTTTCACAGAATCCAGCGTCAGTGCAGCTGAGCTCGTTTAGAGAAAGGCAAACCAAGCACACGAAGGGCCGCGTTCAGACATAATAAACCGTTGCCCTGTTTGCACAGGCATGGGGAGGCAAGAACGCCTCCTCAGTACAACCTCAGACACATCTGTGTCCATGCCCCTAGAATTATGTTTCTGTTGTGGAGGAAACAGGTCAGCCGTGAATACCTGGCTCCTTCCATTTCAAGAAATCCTTTAACACACTTAATTAAGAGTGCAACCAGGTGGATACATCAGTCCAAAAATGTTGACTTGTTTCTCTGAGCTTTTAACATGTTCTTGAGGAGCTGAACAATTCATTTGTAAAGCAAATGCATGCTATTTTTGTAAATGTCTGTATTTTAAATGTTTAAGGCAGTTTTGTTAGGAAGTATAAAGACACAATGCTGCCAACTTGGCCAACACTTAGACAGTGAATCATTCAGATTGCACCGCTGTGATTGCTTAATTAAATGCTTGGCTGTGTAATGACTTTGCTTGAAAGGGAATTAAATGTCTAAATGCTGCAGAATCCGCGTTGAGCTCAACAGAAATCAATGGGACATAGTGCTGGAACCCAAGGTGTTTTCCGACTTGTTTAGGGTGAACATTTTGTATTGATGTCGTCTCTCAGTCACTGAGTCAAAAGCTCATTCCTCTTGGTCCAAGGCATTGATTGGTGGCATACAAACAGTGTGCTTACTTTGTGCTTTCTGGAGAGGACTAGAAGGGTAGTTTACAGCGCCGTACAAGTCAGCAGAGTATGTGAAGCTGCAGCTGCATTTACATTCGAGGAGCTTGAACTACTGACGTCTTCTTTCACATGGGACGACTCAAGACAGCAAATACGCTTTAGGAGACAGAGGCCGGGCAGTGGAAGGGCCTTTTTTTGAAAAGTACATTTTATTTTTCAGGGATTTTGTGTTTATTTTTGTCTTCTTATGTCTATTTTTAGTTGTCAGTTGAAGGTCTGGTTATACTCAATCGGTGTCTGTCATCATCGTTTTTGAGTCGCTTTTGTCATTTTGTGCATTTTGCCGGAGCCGTTTGCCCATTCAGTAATCAATCCACGAGTACTGCTGTATCAAAAAAATATTCACAAGACTTTTTGCCTATTTAATACATAGCACAAACTCAATTACTACTACCCTTTACAGCCGGTTCGAATTTCCTGTGTCTTATTCCTTGTTGACCATAAAATGGCAGCAAAGCATGGCCACGTTTTTCACCCTCAAAATAACTTCCTAAATAATCTGTCTCCCGGCTCCTTTTCATCGTGTTTTACCATGAAAGCCTACAGGCAAACATTAAAACCGATGCCCAATTGGAAATAGTTCTTGAAAGGAGTGCAGACAACTAATCTCACAAACATTCGATTGAACCAAAGACCTTTAGAAACCGGCAAAGCTGTGAAGGGCACACAACTCCTAAAGTGACAACCGATTATCAAACTGCCTCTGGCTTGAGACACTGTAATCCCCCAGATGTTTCAGTGTATGAAATATGAGAGTCTGAATTAGATCTCTCAAACAATGTCGGCTTGTCTACATTTGTAAACCCTCAGCATTTAAGTCACAAAATTAAGTTGACCCCGTCAGCAAGCTTAAGGGCATGTAACAAAGCCCCTGGCAGCCTTATTACTTCATCTGCTTGCGTCTCATCTCCTCTGTGTAATAAGTTCCCACTCTAGCAAGACCACTGGGGCTAATAAGGGTTTTATCTGCTTTTGATATTAGATATTAACACCTCATCAAAGTTAAGCCAGCGGTAGGCTCTGGTCCTCCCTCCAAATTTACATTAGCTTAACAATGTCTCAAGAAGAAATCTTATCAAATTCAAATTACGGGTGAGTCGAACAGCCAGAAGGATAATGCTACCCATCACTCAAGGAACATGTAATTTGGATCCGCTGCAAAGAATACAAGCTCGCTCTGAAAAATCACAGAGATCGGAGTTTGCGTGCAATAATTTAATATACTTTGAATGTGTGGCATATGAATGATGAATGCTTAGCTGCTGGGTATGAAAGCAGGTCTGAGTGACACAATCAGGATTTGCTGCTTGTAAAACTATAAATATCGACTCTAGTCTTAGGGAGCTTTACCTGTGGGGAACATTGCAGCGTGTGCGTTTTCGTTGTTTTATTTTCAACGCTTGTTCTGACCCTTTAGTTTTTTGTAATAGTCTATAAGGTAACAGAAATATGAAAACTTTCTGTACTGTCTAATAAATTAATGGCTAATGATTCAGAATTAACTATTAAAAAGAACACAAAGTATATCCTGTCTTTAAGTGCGGAGCGCACAACCGCATGTTATTTTAAGTATGTGAAGTCTTATTTCTAAAAAAAAAAATCTCAAGGTAAATCCTGTATCTAGAGCAGGAGTGCAAAGGTTTCAGAATTCTTATCATCCCTTGTGGCATCTTTTGTCAGGTTGTATGAAAAAAAATGAAATATTAACTGGAAAATATAGCTTGGAGAGATAGAAAATAAATTACTTCAGTGTGGCAAGGAAAAGAAGATTGTGAGATTTATCAACTCAAGATGGAAATGCCTGCTAAGTCTGTGCCCCTACCTTGAAAAATTAAAGAGAAATCAAATGCCTTAGAGTGCACAGCGATTGTAATGTAAAGGTGTATGTGTGTATTTGTGTGTGTGTGTGTGTGTGTGTGTGTGTGTGTGCTCCTGCATACTTGTTTTCTCCATAATTTATTGTTGAAATGTTATTGCTCTGTGACATCTCATTCAATTCTGGCGTGATGCAGGCCAAAAGGTACAAGTCGCCACACGTCGCCCTGATCTTGGATCGTATTTGATGTTTAAAATGAATAAGAATTTCAAAATAAAACCGTTAAAACTGAAAAACACACAGCCCCGCAATTAGGCCCGCCGTAATCTTCTGCAGGATTTTCTGTGAAACAGCTTGACTGGCAAAATCTATAATTGTGCAGATAAGTGAACATGTTAGCTAGATAAAGGTTAAACTATCAGGGATATGTTCTCCATCCGTCTAAAGCCAAATTTACACATTCAGCTCAAGCAATTGTGGGTGGGGAAGGTAAAAAAAAAAAAACAGAGAAAGAAAAACTGGCAAGTCAATATTGATTGATCTGGAGCCTTAGCAATTACCTCCATGTGCAGAAGCCCATGTTAAGGTCAGTATTATCTTAGCTCATTTTATGGGTCAGCGCTTTGGCTTTAGCTGATAAATTAATGAGGTAAACACTTTAGCTCACCTTGATGAAATTTACAGTGTGAAAGCTTTGCATAAGTGGAAGGTACAGTACGAGTGTGACCTTTGATATGTGCTGAGCCCTCTTCGGTTTAGGCAGATTTAGTAGTAAAATTCCTGCAATAAGAGTCGATTAATATACTGTATATCTAAAGACCCTGTTTAATTCATTTATCCTACATGACTTTACCTGCCATTATTGCTTAAGGATTAAACACCTGTTTGTGAAAGCAAAAGAGTCATGAATGATGCAGAGTTACTGGTGAAATTATATAGATATATATAAAAAAAAACTGTATCTTGACATTTTATTAAAACTCCTCTAAATGTTTCTAGCTGCTGTCAAATGCATTAAGCCTCACTTGCACAAATGCTATAATACAACTTATGACTACATGGGTGTTTCAGCAACACTTAATGCATTCTGTATGTAACTGTGCATGTCCTATATTTAACACTGTGCCCAAGGCTTCTATCATAATTTCAAATTAGGCTGAGAGGCGTCAAGCAGCCTACTGCAAACAGCAACTCCAGCACGCTCTCTCCGATAACATTATCCAATATTAGTCCTAAACTTTGTATGTGACTCCGTGACACCTGTATGTATTTTACTAGAGGGAACGGGCGAGTGTTATTAGTCAACCAAAGCATTCCATCAGCTTTTCTTTGTATTGGCATTTCTCTGTGGCCTTCGGGCTTACTCACAAAACAGCTCTGTTATGTTTTTAAGCCCAAAATAAATTCAATTTCCAATGCAGTGATCTCCTTAATGAAAAGTCAATGTCCCTCACTCATTGGCAAGCTCCCACGGGGACAGACAGAAAGATGAATTTATCAGCAGGCTGGAGACTGCGCCCTAGGGGACACCACCCCTTTATGATCAAACAGAATGCTACAGAGTGTGTCCAACCAGTCCTCCGTTATTACCCAGCTTGTGCCCTTAATGTGAGCTGACGGAGGAGGGATGACAGTATTGATCTAATGAAAGTGCTATTTATATTCTCACAAATCCTCTCACCAGTGATTATTAAAGCACGGCACTATTGCGGCCAGCACATTCTCAATTTGTTAAGCGTGGAGGGCGACAGCGTGTTTGCCTCGTGCGCCTGCAGTGTTATCCTGGCACGCTTGTTTCGCAGCACTTCCTATCAGACTCCATGCTCCCATGATATCTCAACTGTCAATTTAACGTCTCTTTCTGAACTACGCGGAATTCAATTTCTCTCATTTCTGTAAATATTTGAGCTGTATTTTTTTTTTTATGTATATTCATGTTTTTCAGCGGAAGCTCTGCATTGTTCGTTTGCATCCCTGCGAACAGGTCGGAGGTTTTTGATCATTAATAACACTATGTCTTGTCAGCAGCTAACACTCTGATAAGGGGGACATGAGGTTGTTGTCACGGCGTATGGTTAACAGCACCGAAGATAAGCTTTAATCCTCACGGGGCTCGACGTTATGCATAGCAAAAGTGATGCGAGCTGTGGCATGTGCAAATAACACGCATCAACACATTCCACTCGTGACTGTGCACTTGTGCATAAACCACACACAAAAAAATGATAATTATGCATTTCATACATTTGCAGTGACTGCGGACCCTCAGCAGAGCTCCACAGCAGGCTGCGCAGTCTCACAAACAGCTGACTTATATCATAAAGGAGTAGCACATTTTTTGGGAGATTGGGTTTAAAATGCATGTGAGTCCAATCTGACCCAACTTCACAACAAGGATCCAAGAATCCGGCAGCATCGTCCTCGTGTATTTTGTGTATTGCTAATTAGCTGTGTTGCTAAATGTTATGTAGATTACCCATTTTTAGTCAGAGCACATGAATTTAATCATTTGTAGGGTAATTTGTTCCAGTAAATTAACTTCTATTGATAACATATACAAAATGTCAATATTTTAGGCTTTTCCTAGGCACTTCAGATGGGTAATATACACACATGCACAGGTATTATAAATGGAATATTACCAATTTTGGGACAATTTGAGTTTATGAGAATGGAAGCGTGAACTTTGACACAACATGTACTGTAGCTCATATAACTCTCTTTTTTTAAACAATGAGAGGGTCAACACTGATCTATTAAAGCAACTTTAATTTTAATATTAATACCATTGTTCAAGGAAAAAAGCAGCTAATAGCATATGAACTAAATATTGTACATCCATTTGGATCACTAAATATGAGTGCACTATTTATCTCTTCACTTCAGCTATTTAACCATGCGAAAAAAATATATATTTATTTGGTAAATATGGACAATAGAGTCTGTTTTTGTTATTTTTCCTTTTAAATATTTTTTAAAAACATTTTAAGAATTCTGTTTTCACTTTGTCATTATGGACTGAGAAAAAAAATGCAGAATCAAACTACAACATAACAAAATGTAAAAGAGTGAAGGGGGTTCGAATAAATCCTAAATGCATATGCATACACTGCATATAAATACATCTATATTTTTTCATGTTGCAAAGTTCTTTGTTAGGATTTTTAAAGTAAACTAATCGTTAACAGAACCTTGGAAATATATTGTGCAATCAGACACATTAGTGTCTTGTGATTGTAATCTGAATGATTCAGAGTCAATCTACTATAAGAAGGGACCAGTAAGCACAAAGCTTGATAGTGTGATAGTCCCAAAGGGGTTGGGAGGAGCAAACACCAATAACATGCAAGTAAAATTATTTTTCAGTATTATTATTTATAAAAAATGTGTGCCTGCCTAGACAGTATGTTTTCAAATAAAATATGTAGTAATATTTTCTTGTCACCAATCCACACGTACATTTGGCAGATGTTCGCAGATATGCGGGTACCGTGTTTAACACCAATGTTCTCACGTGCTAAGATGACCTTTATATTATTAGAGAAAATGCATACTATGAATCTGTAAATGGATCTTATTCATAGGATCCTTCCCAGATAGAGGATCTCTGTTCATCTCAGTCTGCACTGTGTGAGTTTCTCACTAATGTGGCTGTACTGCCCATAAACAGACATTGAGTGATTAGTGCTGCTCTGCCATTGACATCATTTGCATTTTAATAGACCATAATTACAACTCGGGGAAAATAAATTGCAGTTTGAAGAATGTTTGAATTACTCCAACTCTCCGGCTCTCCTTGTGAGATAGCAGTGAGCATATGCAGGAGCTGCCTGGATGGTTAATATCAGGTTCAGAAATATACAGAGAAGCACAACTGCAAACTGAAAAAGAGAGGAGCAAGACAATGTGGGCTGTATTAATATCATTCATGGCATAAATTAAAGATTTTCATATGAAACATTCTCCACACTTTAGGTGGCAAGTGAAGTTGCAGTGTTTTACAAAGCCAAAAGAAAACTAAACTAATACAGGAAAGGAACATGCAAATGTGAGTTCCGCGTCTTGCTTGAGGACACTTCACAGTGCAAATAGCTGTCGATAGACACACACGTTCACTATTTCTGGGATCAAACCTGTGACCTTTCAGGATATCGAGACTGTCTCCCATCACGAAGCCACTGTGACGCACTCCTGCAGTATTTGGTTTTTTTTTTTGGTTCCTCATTAATGCCTGTGATAATTGCAGTTTGTCCATTTAATACCTCCCGGTTTGTCTTATCGCTGCACCTCACCTGCTGAGACGTGACACCTTCCAAGGATTTGCCGAGGGATGTCTAACACTGGCAGCTAAAGCCCATGTGACCCTGTAAGCAAGAGTGACAACACAATAATACTCCCTGCGCCTAATCTTTCATTGGTGGATTATCAGATTAAAGGCCCCAGTTGTTTATGGGCTCGGTGACTATCGAAAAAGTTGATCTGTCAAGTTTATCTCACACTTGTCGTATCAAGGCAGTGTTGGACCATACAGTTGGCTGTGGATGGAAGATAAGACCACATAGCTGAATGGAACCTCCGGAAAATGAGAAACAAGGCTTTTCTTTTTACTCCCATGATACACTTTATCTAGTTTAAGAAACGGACCCCACCAAAAGCCTAACCGCTCTTTTGGATTCGCTCGATTTATTTGACCCCTTTGGTGTGACGGAGCTGCCCTTTTTTTTTAGTTTGAAAGGAGATATCAGAAATCATCCGCCAGTTTAAGATTTAGGTTAGTGGTGTGGAATCCCAAGTTTCAAAGAGGACATAATCCATCCTCTTTCAAGCTGCCTCTCTGTGGCGTTTCAAAGACCTAGACCGACTTGTTGTTTTGACAAAGTAACAGGACGGAGGCAGTGCATTATTGAACCTGGATGGATGTGGTTCACTAATTCAAGCTAACTGCCTTGATTCCATTACAAAGCCATGACTCCGAAGGTCATGGCCTTTTCAAACGTGACTATCTGCAAATAACAGTCAGAGATGAGATTGCTATCTTCATAAATATGGTCTTATCGGATTTGCAAGGCAAGGTGCACCGTGCTTTGACGTAGCCCCCCACAGTATGATGGGAAGCTGAATTTCCAATTACTGGAGCGACATTGATTATAACAGAACGGAATGACAAACAAGCATTAACACCTTAATGTCAGATTATTCTTCAGAGCGAACCCGCACAAAGCTGTTTTTCACAAGATGGAAGTGTAAAAATGGGTCAAATGTTTTAGTGACCTGAGAGGCCAGAAAAGACATAGGAGATATGAATATATATATATATTATGTCATGATTTTTTTTAAAAACAGAATGTGATTCATTCTGTCCAGTATCATTTGAAGAGTTAATAGGAGTTGTGATTTAATCCCTATCCATGTGTACACGGAGGAGTCTGAAGGATCTGGGATTTATTTTTATTTATTTTTTAATAAGAGTGAATGGTCACCGTGTTTGAATACAGTATGAAGTTATCATAACACATCCACGATGAACATTAGCATGCTCTCACTGTAAGTTTGGGCACGGTGGCATGTTCATATTTGCTTTTAGCGCCGCCGTGCCTGAGAAAAGCCTTGCGGAGCTGCTAGCCTGGCTGTAGACTTTCAGCCTGGTTTCAATGCCATTGATAACGTCGGCACTAGAAACAGTTACACATGTTTTCTAGGTTTTATTAGAAAGAAAGGGATGAATTTACAGGGTATTTTGTGGCTCGCTCCAGCAGAAGCCTCTGTCAGCTAACCTCTGCCAACTATATTCCACATGCACTGTATTTAGTGGATCACATTCATCAAAGAGTGGCTTAACTGTTTGGGGATGCATGTCATCAGAGCTGAGATTTATCTGAAGCCCTTTTCAGTGTCGAGGCACTGGATAGTGCCAAACAGCAGAGTTACAATTTATATGTATAAGCTCTACCCTTATATTTTAGAATAGTAACAGCAGAACACTCTCCTAAAGGGATAATAATAATTTTCCTCTGTCTCATTCCCATCTTATTTATGGCACAGCACACTGGTTTGTCACTTCCAGCCAGTGTGATTATTCACCTGGCGAGCATATTATTCTAGCAAATACCACAGCTATAAAAATTTTTCATATTTCATTCCAAGGGTTTGATGAGAATGCGCTGAATCCCATTTCCCAAAATATTGGGTATTCTGTGCGACAAGAATATGGCTTCCCTGATTACACTTTGCCTCTGAGCTGTGTTTAGCCAAATGTGCATGACTTGCAAGTGTAATGTACTATAGGCCGCCTCCAGTGTGTCAAGGAATGAAAAAAAACGACAAAGATGGAAATGAAGCAGGACGCAGAGGTCCCCTTTCATCAGACTATTTACATGCAGATGAAATGCTCCAAGTTGGATCTGTCCGTCACTGGCAATTAAAACAGAGTTAAGGTCATGTCTGCTTAACGCGGGGGGGGTGGACTATGCCTCCTTACAGTAAAATACTTGAACGTCGTCTTATTGTAACCTGTAGCCTTGAATCAGATGCTTGGTGCAGGCGGGTGAGAAAGAAGCCCAGTCACAGTCGTGCATTCTTATTTGACTGTAGGCATTACTTATTCTAGGAGGTCTTTGGTAAAATCATGGAAAACAGTTGCATGTCACTACAATTTAATTTCACACATGCATGCACAGAAGACCCGAGTAACTAGCTGACAAAAATAACTTTTACCTCACCAGCTCGACATTTTTCCCTTTTTAAAAAGCGGGAGATAGTCCAACATTCAGGAGGAAAATCACTCTTTGATACTAAAACAAAGGGACCACAACTAGAGGCAGTCTGTAGCACAGATGTCCACCACATGGAGTGGACGCAACTCATTTGTTGCACTTTGCTGTTATTAATTTATTTCTTAGCTCTGATATAGGGAAACATCTGCCCCCTTTGCCTAATCACCTGCCTGCATGATCTATGGAGCATGTTCCAAAATAAAACACCCCCATATTGTTTGGCACCCCAGTGTCGAGCTCAGGTGCAGATTTCTTGTAGGCATTTGGATCGCACTGCTGTTGCAGCCGTGGCAGGCAAGGCCCAAACACCTGGACACCTCATGTATGCCACAAGAATCAGCAGTTATTGCCAAGCTGCTGCGTGGCTTCACTGTGTTTTTCAGTGATATTGTACTTTTCTCTGAAACCTAATTAAAATAGTGGAACATTAGTCCTCACTGTACCCACACAAACCTTTAAAAATATCGGAAATGCTAATATTGAACCTAAAACCATCTGACATATAATTTTTCGCGCAAACATAAGGTCACTACTTGCTTACTGGCACGTTAAGTGCTGTAAAAGCTCTTAATTGCTTCCGCGCCCCCTTCTCCTAATGGCAGTCGGGCCGACCGCCCTAAGTAAATTAATGAACGGGCGGAGAGCCTCGGCTGTGGACAAATTCTGACACTCAGGTCTGAAGTATTTGATGTGTCACCCAAGATAAAAGATGTCGGAGAGGCTTATAATTCTCAAAGCTGAGCCCCAAATAGTACCAATAGCCATCTGTATTCTGGTTTCTGCAGCGCTCACTAAATCAACACACTCGACACAAGCCTGAGGATGCCTCCGTACAATCATGCATGACAACATCAAAGCTTTTCTTTATTGCCTCTCGTCGTCATTTTTTCCCCCCTCCTCAGCCCCTCTTTACTGCTATCTGGAGCTAAAAGCACTGGTGCCATTGTAAATAACATCTATTTGGATAGCAGTGCAAATACTAAAAATCCTAGCTGTGTCTTGTTAGTGGTTCCCGTCGCAGCTGATAGTTGAGTTCAAGGATGATTTTGGTCCTTGTACAGGTGTGAATTCATGAAGTGAACCTTTGTATTTGCAAGTATTGCGGCCTGATGTGTCCTTCTCTGTGGCCTTCAAAAACACCTACCACCCTAACAACCAATTTTTAGTAGATGGCTTAGCGTTTTTTGGCATGTTGCCTTAATTGCCTGTCTTTGTTCCTTCCTCAACACATTTGCAACCATAAATCTCTAAAATGTCGGATGAACCAAATCCCCAGATTTCCATGAGCGAGATGTTGCAATGATGAGCTGGATCTGTCATTGGGGAACCACTCAGCACCCACAACCATATTGAGCAGGCACCCAAGATGGATCTGTCGACACTTCATTCTGCATATCTCTATTTAATGATATTATATTTCATTTCCCGAGCAAAGAAAACACCATTAGCCAAAGCAGTGAGTCGTAACAAGCCATTCTGCAACAGATTCTAGGCCTCCTTGGTGGTACAGTAATTGAATTACAATGGCATATGACACAAAGTTTCAAAATTATTGTATTTCTTTCATTTGTTCCTTCTATGTTACATAGTAATACCAAGTTTGCACGCAGTGAAAACCAGAGATGCTCTGACAACGTTATTCCAAGTTAAGCCCTAAAGCAAACAGAAATTCTCATACTACATGAACTGGTATGTGTTAAATGATAACGGTGGATCTCTGCAGCGTAAAATACTTTATTATGCCAACAACTTTGCAAATCACAACATGGGAAACTAACGTATGATCAACCATGAAAAAAAAAAGGGTTCTCTTGCAAATGTAGGTTGAGTTCTGACGATGCCGATGCCCAGACCGATATTGATAACTTAATTCATTGCTCTGGTACCTGTGGTTAAGGGCTCTGAAAGTCACTGGGGTTTTGAAAAGTGTGCCTAGATGTTTTATGAGCACAGATTGAAAGGCAGTTATCATTTCAATGGGAGCGATATGCTCATGGGGAAAAGGACAAAGAGGTCAGCAAAAGTGGAGTAAGTGCTCCCTCAGGCACAAACACAAGACCATTCAAATGGCCTCGTAGAGAGACCGGGGAGAGAAATTGATTTCAGCTTTATTCCTGGTCAAATGCATGACCATGTTGGTGGATGACCCAACGGTGGACCTGTCCACTCAAATTAGGGGACCGTTTGGAAGATATGACTCGCATGTGAACTGCCAATCATACTTTATGAATATTATACCACAATAACATTATTTCACACATCAAAACATCTAGGGGTTTTCGCTGGGGCAGGCCACCCTATACTAAAGGATTCTGGGATAAGTGCACTGTATGCTCTCCGGTGGCAGAACTGTACAGTAACACTAAAATGTTTTGGGGGCACCGTCACTGGCACAAATTACATAAAGGCATAAAAGCTTTTGCTACCGGCTGCGTGCATTTTGAGAAAAGTGGGACTGGCACGTTTTTTTTTTTTCTCTATTGATAATGGGGCAGAGTGCTTTCAGCTCGACGGAGAGAAATTTAAAAGCCCCCCAAACGCCGATCACCCATCATCATCCCGATGGATAAAGCAAGAGGGGTGAGAATGGGATGCTGGAACATACTGTATCTATCTGCTATCAGTGACTGCAGCTGTGTTGACAGATTTTGAATGGATATTTATTTATGTAGTCAACTATTTAGCTTTTCAGCAAATAGGAAGCAATTAAGTTCACCTTGGATGCGCTGGTAACGCTTTGATTAGGCTCGGTTTGAATTTTTACAGAATTCCATAAGGTAGGAAAGTATATTAAGAGGTGGGTTCATATTTTGTCAGTCAGGTGCTGATACGAAAACTAAAAGAGGGATTTCCTGCAATGCAAGCAAAGGGAGTCTGTGCACAACTGAAATCAAATGTGTAACTAAAGCTAAAACAGTGTGAGTTTATGAAACCGACGGCACATCTCCTAAAGGTTAGGTCTTCAACTTCTTCAACTGTGTTTCCTGTTGAGCAGCAGTGGAAGGAAAGTAACAAAAATAGAGAATTTTCAATTAACTTAAGAAAATATCCACTCAATGTGACACATTTGATAAATTTAAAGCTTTTATTATTGTCCAATACATTTAATGCCTTTTTTAACCGAAGAGACTGTGCATTTTGGCCATGGCTGTTGAAGAAAGCGTTTTTGGAGGGATCTATTAAAGACCCGTATTAGCAGGAGGGACGGTTAAAGCAAAGTGACGTGTTTTTCAGTGTTCAAAAGGGCAACTGAGAGTAGTTGTAGGCCTCACACGGAGTGGTGGTAATGTACTTTTTTATAGTTTTTACACATTCTTTTCTGAAAACATACCTAATAACATTAAGAGCATTAAAGATGGCAACTGCGCATTTTGTATTTTGAATTATAGCTTCAGATGAAATCAGTGTAGTACTAAAATGTCAAATTTCAGTTTTACAGGGGCTTGTTCTTAAAAAATAAATCTACATAAAAACTCATCTGAAACTAAATATGTGTTGTGCGTGAACCACACATTTTTATTCCTTTCAGTTTTCATCATTCACCTGATCGTTCTCCTCGGCTACATCATTTCACAGTCAGCGTGGAGCTCTGTGGGGGATCTGCAGCCACACGCTGCGTACATACATGACTTATCTGTGCATTTTTACCCTTTGGTCATTTTATGGTGCAGGAGATGAGGTTCTACGCGAGAAAAAAAATGGCCAATCCCCTCCCCCCCCCACAACTACCATGTTTCTACACCAAACTACAGCGTGTGAAGCAGGACGGGGGCATCGGTACGGAAAAGAGGGCTGTACTGACCATCATTATGTTGCTTCAACACCGCAGACCTCGGGGCTTTGCTGGTTGCCAAGCTGCAGTCACCCACAGAGCTGTGTGCTTATTTTCTCTGCCCTCTTCTTGACCATATGGAGCATGAGGGTCAGAGGGACACTGTGTATCACAGATTTGTCACTGTGTGTTACAGTGTGTGGATACATGCGTGCGTGTAAATGTACTGCCTGTTTGCGAAATGAGCCAATTCTGCTCGCTAGTGTCTGTGGATTTGGCAGCGGGGTGCATTGATTTTGTCAGCATTTGCATATTCCTGCCAACCAAGAATACTTTTATTAGCTCTACCAATATAGATGCAGAAAACAGTTCATTCTTTTTCGCATTCTGCTGCGTTGGACTCGACACAACGGTCCTCTTCTGTTTACGCAGGGATTCCATTATCCCATTAAAGTTAAAACCCCAAATTGCCGATGCCAACGCAAGCTGCTTCTGCTCACTGACGGACGGTTCCATTGTACGAGCGCAAGGAAAACCTCAGGATGATAAATATAAACGCCAAAGGTCACAGACACTCTATAGGTGCGAGATGATGAAGTGTCTTTTACTCCATCGCTACCTGATCCAGGGTCAGCTTGTCAGAGCTGACATAGTGACATAGTAGCAACCTCTTATTTAATCACCATATTAATTCACCCATCACAAAGGCCTAATGACACAGCCGCTGGCCGATTAATCTCCGAATTTGATTTAGCGAGTGTCCATTCATCATAACTGACTGTTTCAGTATGCAATCAATATGGCCCTTTAGTGCTTCGGACACCTAGACCTCAAAGGTACACAGTCATGGTGTGAAGAGTGCTATAATAAAGTAAATGCTTGCCCAGGCCAAAGAGGAGAAGCATCAATCTTGGGCCAGCGCATACATCAGCAGCACTTTTTCCTCAGGTTCTCTTAAAAGCAAAACAGGGTTACAGTGCAACACTCACATGAACCGCGTACACGTCTCTAATCGCATCACGGTTTCATAGAAATGCCGCGATCTTCGGACTATAAATCATTTCACTTCATAGCTCGGAAACACGTAGTGATACATCCTCCTGGCTCGCGGCTGCCAATTTATTTGTGTACAGTTGTTTATACGTCCGTATCTTGGAATAAGCCGTGCTGCTGGTGCACCTTGTCAGTATGCCGGCACGCTTGGGCTTCTCGCCTGTACATGCGCACGCCATCAAGCCACAGGGCAAAGGCAGCTCTGCTCACTCAAGGGGAAAGTGAACAGCTACGCCTGTGACAGCTGGAGCAGTCATGACATCCCTTCACCAAATATCAGGGTTGGCTTAGGAGGCAACGGCGTAACGTCCAAGAGGGGCGCGTTTACAACCTGGACGAGACGGCGAGGCTTTAGCCTGCAACCGGGCTGAAGCGACAGAGCTCGGTTTTTCCTTCCCGTATTTCCGGTGATAATGTGAGAAGTAATGAGTTTCTCCTTGGTCTGCAGCCCATATAATAGTCCCCCATTTGCTTCAAAACAAGCCCAATGGAGCAAATTAGATAATGTGGTGCCTGTGGGAAAAATTGACTGAATACTAGTGTTTAATTTTGGAAGGTCCGGTTTCACAGATTCCTGGACACGTTCACACAGAATCTTGTTCCGTTGCTTCCATCTCCAAGTTTACATTAAACCACACTGTTGAATCAGAAGAAACATCTGCTGGAGGTCCTAAGTGGAGTTTAGTCTGTTTCACTAACTAACGACTGGCGTCACGTCAATCACCCTGAGATACAGAAAGAATGTAAACTTTTATTGCACATAAACACGCTCCCTAATCATCCCAGAGTTTGGGTTTTTGTTTGAAATATTAAAAATGATGGGTGCCGAAAGTGTGTTAGAACCAGTCGTAATTGTGGAGGCAGCATTAAAAAAAGAAATCAGTGTACTATGCAAATGAGCATAATCACCTTCAGCCCCTTTAGCACCAGACCAATTTTAATTACACCTTAATTTCGTGTATAAATACCCCCAATTCAGACAAGCTGCTGCAGTAAGCCCCAGCAGAATAGACTGAGTGGGAGGGCTGTATAGGTACAGATAATTACAACTCACTGTTATGGACTCTTGATTATATGAGGTGGTGGCCAACATACTGTCTCTGATTACCACTGAATGAACTTCACCGGGGTGATAAATTAAAGTATGTCACAGTTTTGACATGTAAAAGGAACAGGGCCTTATACACGGCCAGGACAGTGTCTTTTTTTTTTTTTTTTTTTTTTTTTTTTATCTTGAAGATTAGGCTTATCCAGTCCTGCTTTGCAATATTCCTGCAATTTCAGTGAGACAGCAGCCTTGCCACTTGATTTTCCATTTATCAGATGTTTTAAAATCCCTAAAGCGAGTGGAATTTTGTGGAGACTGGTTTATGTGTGTAGCAGACCACTGCACGTTGCTGTGCAAAGCAAAGACTTTCAGGCGTGTTTGTGGGTAAAATTAAATGAGATTTGTCTGCGAAATGTTTCCAGCTTTTAATCAACTTGATAACGTTAAACGATGTCACAAACAAAACCACATTTGCCTTTGGTGTAACAGAGGTAAAATGATAGGTGTGTGGTTAAGTGAACGCGCTGTATGTTAGAATGTAAAGAATGCATAGATTGCCACCTATGAAACTACCCCGGACTGAAACAGCCAAACCACAGCCCATCGCGAGGAACCATTAGAGTTGAAAAAGCCGATTCGCTCTATAAATAGAGGCTTTTCTCCTGCAGGGACTGAAGATTGAGCATTGTTGAAAACACCGGAGGAGCATATGCCTAGGCACAGCTTGTTGCGGCCTCAGATGTTCCTTAACAGTTGATTTCCTCAAGTTGCAGTTCCTTTATCGCCACGTTATTGTGCTAATTATTTTTCGCCACGTTCCACTTGGGTGGCTCAGACGGCACAAAGCCAGCCGGTTTTTTTTTTTTTTCCTTGCCCCAGAAGCACCCAACACAAAGGGCACTGAATATCTCCCCAGCTGTGCATCACATTGGTTCCTCAACCCTTTGACTGTTTTGAAATGCTTATGAGAGCTGATGGAGCATTTTCTTGCTCTTCCCTTTTGTAGCCAAATAAAATTTGTGCACAGCAACTTTCCTCGGAGCTGCTCTCTCGGTGTTGATATTCAGGTAAATTCAAATACATAAAAAAGTCAAATCATTGTTTATATTGCTTGTTGAGGGTGATTTGTAATCTCCCATATGTACTCCATCTCATACCATGGTGGAAGGCTGAGAAAATATGAAGCAAGTGCTCCCATTATTCACAAAGTGCACAGTGATGCCACAAGTAATTGCCATAAGCAATAGCATATACTGACACGGCGGCAGAACAACAACGCAGTCAGAAAGAAGAGTGTCACTGTGCCGCTTGTCACCATGGATTTTCTGGCTATATATTTTTCACATTTGCCTCAAACACTCAAACAAGCTGCGTGGAACCTTTGTTGTCTGCTATGATTTGGAATGGGTCCGCAGGTTGTGCATGCGCCTGGATACCAATGTCACACCTGGAACTTGAACTCACATCCATTTTCTGCTACAAGTTACTACTGCAGGTTGACCTGACTGTAAAAAGCTCCTGACTTCAGCGTATCAGACATGATCTCGTCTGCTATGTCAGGCTTGGAATTCAGACTTGAGGTGTCACCGTCGGTATCATGTTTCTGATCATCTTTTGCTCTTGCACGAAATGGTGAAAACATCTGGCCTGTGGTTGCTTTTTTTTTTCATGGTTAAAAAAAAAAATGAGTGAAACACCGGATAGCTCACGTTCTTTTAGAAGGACGGAAAGTGATGGCTGTTCTATAATTTCAGACTAGCCTACTGAGGTCAGGGCATCCATGCTCGAACGCCCACATTTGCATCTTAGACTCACTTTGGCCCAGTGAGGAAGAATGAGCTGTTGCATCTCCTGTGATGTGCAAAAGTGAGAATGTACAACAGCATTCACCGAACTACGTGCGCTCCACTGATCTCAGCGTGAAACTATTTCGCCACAGCGGGGTTTGCCTGCTCTCACAAAAAAGAAAACTATACAAATGCAAAACCACATGAAAACGGGGCCAGGCTTTCATGGGAACACATAAATGTGTCTGTATGGAGACATAATAAGCAACATAGTCGTGCAAAAATTTGCTGCCTAATGTTATTTGCATTTATTTTGAGTAAATGGGACAGCGTCGCCGCTCTAAGCTTTTTTTAAAAAGGTATTTACTGTCTTTACATGGCAGGTATTTGCGCTAGTCTCCTTATCTCCACTGTTTTCTATTGCCCAATTATCATGCAGGATCATAACAACAACAATAACCGAAGGCATTTGCAGTGGCTGGGCAATATGACCCTTGTTTGTCATTCCCAAGCTACTACACTCTCAATCCATGCAGGCAAGGTGAAATCTGCACCCATTTCTCATATTTACATATGAACTAATGATTTCCCTGTGGGCTAACTGTGGCCTTCCAAATACTCTATGCGGTGCAACCAAGGGTGATGTATAGTACTACTGGGCAACTAAAGCTGGTGACTAACTCAGTATGATACATGGTTTCACAGTCTAATTGCAGCTCCCAGCTGAATAGGCCATAAGCCAACAGAGACCTACTGACCTTGGTGAAAGTAAAAAAAAAGGCCCCATGCCTCTACATGACCCATTTTGTCACTGAAATATCTTTGTTAGACATTAAACAACTCTGAAAGGCTGCTGTGAATGGCCATATTTGCCAACACTTACTGCACAGGCAGGGATTTCAGGAGAGCTGCTCGTGTTCCGCGCCGAGAATGAAGTTAACATCTGTCACATCCCCCAGGGACGGGCATTGATATACTGTACAGTAAGTAGTGCCTTTACTGATGTTTATATATGGTAGTATTTCTACGGATAAAGGAACTGCACAGCATCAAACAGCAGGTTATTTCTGCGGCGCAGGCCTCTACACGAAGCCGTTCAGGTCCTGGAAGCAACATTAAACAGACCATAACTCTGTTTTCATAACTTCACCGATACTGGCACATACTGTTACGTCCGGCTATATTAGTTACACTGGGAGGGAATACGTTGTGGTGGCGCGATGCCACACAAGGATAGTGATGAAAAATAAAACACCAGGCGTCAAAGAGGCAGATGCTGCCCTCTTTGTTCTCCGTCACCCGTCTTCCTGCCCCGTCGACGCCACCAGCTGTTCTTTTGCTGTGCTCTCAAACAGCCAAATAAAGGCAGGAAACAGATAATTGAAAATGTCAATCTCATTAATTATCACAGTGAAAGTTGAAGACGCTGCTTTCACGGGGGAAATAAATGGCTTGTTCGGTTCTGTTTCGGAGCTGAGTGCTTACAAAGCAAAACAATATTCCGCCGAGAACCTTTTGTCACTGCTTACAGTGAACCCAAAGGCTTGTAGCACCTATGACAAACTAGAGATCCTCTACCTGTCTATACATGTATTTAACGTTATTTAGCAGATTACAATAAACCCGCCGCATGGAGTCAGACTTTTCGTATTAAAATTCTCTGACTAAGCGCTCCATATTACAGCCTCTTGCGTGGCCCATTTAAACCACTCTTCCAGGTCCGTTTAGAGAGGTGCCAACCGGTTTTGTACCTGTAACACATACTACAGCTCCTAATTGATTTTACAAGGCAGCTTAGACTCTAATTGCTGATTTGCCTGGGGAGATTCTTGATCCAAATGGCTTAGCAACTTCTTCTGTGGCACGCCGTTAGGAGATATTCATTCATGGTAGAGTAGATTGCACAGGGATTGAGTGAATGCATCAAGAAACAGGCTGTGTTCTGCATTTGGAGTAAAGGCAGATATGAGCACACTGGCATGAGGAAATAGATGCGTTCCATGGCTAATCTGAAAGTTATCTTTACGGGGGAGGGGGCTGCACCTGCAAATACTGTTCAGGTTTGGAGATGACACTGTTTTCTGAAGGCTTATAGTTTAGGCTTTTGTAAACTCCTCGAAACAATTTTGAATCCCAACGTATATATGTATTTATTTTAAACTTAATTGTGCTGTACGACGCAAAGGAAAACTACTGTGTTCTGTATCCTGCGGGTTGTCATACTTGTCCTCTTTACACCTTTTGATTTTGAATCAAGACTTGATACCAAACGCATCAATAAAATTGCCATAATGGTCATCAGCACAGGGGAAGCAAATGCATCAATCAGCATTTGGCAGCGTAGCAGAAAATCCTTTTCAGATTCACATTATTGAATGGCCATTAAGCTAATGCAGTTAATTTTAATACCTGTGTGCTGAAGGAATCACGTTACTGCAGAGGCTGAGGACGGTTTAGTCAGTACTGACTTTGAATCAATGCATTTGCCATTTACCCTTTTATGCTCTGGTGGATTTTGTGTAAAGATCCAGAATTGTCAGCATCACTGGAATGTAAAGGTAGTGTAAGATTGCAGGACTATAAGGCATTTCCCTTTAATTCGTCTGCAAGGAGGATGTACAAGTAATTGAATGGTAAAAGTGAAATATTATACAGTATAAACAATCCATTGTGAGTGTATGAATTTGTATTTTTATATTAGCTGATATATAAATAGTCAAAAATAATGAACCCAGAAGTCGACTCACCTTGCCTCAGGTGTAGTAAGGGGGTTTTGCATTTCGTTTCATGGCACACAACCTTACAGGTATGCTGCACTGTGCCAACTTTCATAATCAACGCAGGAGAAATTGTTTTAAAGAAAAAGAGGCTCTGGTGAGCTGAGTGTTCGGTAATTAGCTAAAACCCACATTGTCAACTGTTTAAGGTCATAATATGACAATATAATAACTTTGACTTTACCTTTCTCCACGTTATGTGGCTCTGTTATAGTAATTGTGTGAACTGTGATACTCAATTGGATTTTAATTCTTTGCATTTAGAAATAGTGTTTGGTTATAGTGCCATTATACTGTATGCACTTCCTGTAAAGCTATTTTTCTTCTAAGATAGACTAAAATTAATAGTGAATTATTGTCTGGTGGCCTATTAAAATAGTCGTAAAATGCTCATTGTTTGCATTAACACTGCTTGGTCTTAAAAGAACATGTATAGGTATGAAAAAATTAGCTTTCATAAATATGTACTCGAAAATGCACCATTCTCTCTAAAACAATGTTGCACCTTCTACTATATTCCCGTCTATATAAGGGTGAGGACATACTGTAGAATTTGAAAAAGTGCACATTACCATAATAATATTGCACAGACGTAATAATGTGCCACTGAGACCTTAAACACAATTCCAAATATATTCACCATATCACAGGATCAGAAAAGCATGAATTCAATTTTAAGCACAAAAGGTCCATCGTTAAATCTCTGCGGTGCAGCGTGTCTCCGATCAGCTCATACATTCTGTGTTGTCTTGGCCTTAATTTCCAGATCTGCTCCTCAAACACCCGAGAACTAAACAGTATGGGAATACGATGGGAGTAATCTGAAAGAATATATGCAGTTTCATAAGACTAGCCAGGCAGAAAATAGATTGGTTGTGATTTGGGGGAGTTAGGATGGAAGTTGCGGGGGTTACAGAGAAATAATGTGTCACTCAAAGTGCAGAGAAGGCTGCTTCTGCAACCATGGCCGAGGCCTTTCTTTCATGTGATAAAACCAGAGCTTTCGCACCTTTTATGTTGGGCAACAACAAATCTGGGACTCAGCGGTGAAAGAGATCCGGCCCCTTATTTTGTCTGTAGTGCTGTGATGTAAGCTCACTCTTTCTGTATTTGACAGAAGTGCAAGGTAATTACTGAAACATATGGATGGCTGGACCCTCTCTTAACCCTGTCACTAATGATGCTTGCCTATTACAGAAGGGCACTGGAAGGACACTTCCACCATTAGCTGATATATCCCACTAGAGATCCATGACTCCTGCACTTGACATAAGAGAAGCTATTAGAGCTTTAAAGAGATATGTGGAAAGAAAAAAATGTCTGACAAACTTGACCTTACGTTCAAAAGTCGGAACAAAGAAAAAAAAAAGCAGCAGCACAAATTGAGTGAAAACACAGACTTAAACTTTGACTTAAATTCATTTCATTGTATTTTAGTGTCGCTCACTGGTGACACGCTGACCGACGATGAAATATGACCCAACGATCTGGCAGCGCGTCGTTACCGGCGGAGTAAAGCACCCTGCTGATGGGCTAAGAAATTCTGAAAAAGGTTGATGGTACTCCAGGTTTACACATAAAATTACAACAGCTGCTTAATCTTTGCCACATCAAAGCTTTTCCATTGGCAGCAGGTTCAATTTAACTCTAGACAACCCACTTCAAGTCCATTAAATTTCGTTGCTGAATAGGATCAGGGAAGATGCCTCCCCATAATGCCGGTTCGCTTAAGGCAATTTTTTTCAGCTTTCAAAGCTGCAGCCCTCTCTCATGATAATGGACCCTAGTCCATGCAAAACATGCATACATGCCCCAGGTACATCGCAGTGTGACCCAGCCAACTGGAGCTTTTGTTCGTGTCGACTTGTGGCCGCGGGCAAAAGTAATGCTGCTGCACAATAGACTAAAAGCACCGGCAGACAGCGAGAGTCCCAAACACAATGCTTGTAGCCGGTTTGTGAAAATAGCTTCACTCCCTTAGCCATACGCAGCTCTTACACAATTCAGCTGACATGGCCTTTTGCTAAATAGACCTTTGCATCAGCAGCAGCTATTAAATATTTGCATCAGGCCATTATTGAAATGTAAAGCCGATACGACAAACATACATTTTTTAAGAGCTCAATTCTGACTGAGTTACTGGACCGTATTCTGTGATATGGAGCGACTCGACACAGCCCGACTCTCGTGTTAATTTTATCTTCAGGCTGTGCAGACAGAGTGCACCGAAAGGCCGGTTTGGTGGGTAAAGTTTAGGAACATGAAAAATTTGACTCCCCCTGGTGCCCGTGGACCATCTCGACACCAGTTCCGACTGGCGCGCGGTACAAATCTTTGATTGCTCCACATCACCGGGACAGTTCTCACATCCATTTCCTCCAGTTGCTAATTGAGACAGGAGAAAGACTTGAGCAGTTCCATCCGTTTTCCTAAATGACTATTGGTCGCTGGAGACCAGATGGTCTGTCTGCGAATGTCACTGGTGGCCAGTTGTTACATTTGACAATGTGGGCTGATCTGGCAAGTATCAGTACAGTTTTTTTTTTTTTTTTTTTTTTTTGCTGCCTTCAAGAAGGAGCAACTGGGGAAATAGCACTTGGATTGATTTCATCCCTCATTCGGTGCACAGCAAATATTTTTGACAAAGACATATGGTGGAGAGAAGTGCACAGCAGCAGGCTGCCTAGCCTCAAGCCCGAGCCGTTCACTTGATTGTTTCAGGCAACATGCGCATTTAGACAAGAAATGTATGCAATGTTTGCATGCAGGCAGGCAGACACACACACACACACACACACACACACACACACAGCTTTAGCTGAAAACACACAGGCAAGCGATAAATCTCTGCAGACCCACAAATATTTCCGTGTTACACAACTCTCACAGGAGCCTTTTCCTTTTTCCCAAAGCGTCATAATGTTTACAGATATAATTTAACACATTTCTTCACGCTGGCGTTATTAATATATTAATCTAATATCACATTCCTCAGCATCCATGAAGTCAAACGATTGGTCTGCAGAAGAAAACAACATGCAGATGTTGGCTGTAACATGTCAGCACGGAAGGTGCAATCCTGCTTCCACCTCAGTGACCCTGTCTTCAGCTGAGCCAATCTTTGAGAAATAGAGTCTTTCACCTTCAGTCCATTTGGAATTTGGGGGGAGGAGGAGGAGGGGACCGAGCTGACGTTCAAAGTTACTTGCTGAGGCAGAGTCCCTGTCTGGGCTTTGGCAGCTGGACTGATAGCCAGCCCTGTGGAATGGCAGCTGTTGAAGGGCTTTTAAATTGCACCCAGGTTGATGGGTGGCTGTCAGGAGGCCAATGGACAGAGAATTTCGAAATGGGGAAAAGAAAAAGGACACATGAGGGAGGGAAAGGTGGCAGCGTGGACGGGGTTTGGGCTTGACCCTGACACCAAGGAGCACAGAATAAGAATATTCTGGACACCTTCTGTCTGAAATACTGAGAGGGGTTAGGCTGCACCGTCACTGCTCATCACGTTTGATATCCCCGCCCTGCTTCAACATACATGCAGCATTACATTTCAGTCCGTGATCACCTGTTACAGTGCCCTCGCTCTCCTGTTCACAGTGATCCACAGCTGTCTTTTCACAATTACAGCAGCTACATATCCACTGGCTTCCAAGCGAAATACTTAGCAACACACAATAGTATATTATAATAATTGACATGGAAATACTGGATTTGGCCATTTTCAGTGCAATGGAGCACTAACATATAATGTGACTCTTTCAGCCTCACTGGCTGTGCAACAGATGGTGTTCCAAGAAGGTCATCATGTCTATTTCCCCAGTTGTTCCACGGGATAGTTACATTATTTGAGGATATTTAAGACATAATCTAGAAGCTGTCAAGCTGTCGTCAAACTGCATCTCAACAGACGCAGAGCTTGGACTCTGGGGAGTGTTAAAGATTGAAATGTACTGAGCGGCGAATAATTGTAATAAACCATCCAGTCGGTCCTGTTGAGTCTGCTATCTTACATCACGGTGTGGAGTGACTAGCAGCAGTGTCTCCCACCCTAACGTGCTTGGGAACCATTAAATGTGACTGTCTATTTTTAGGGACAGTGCTGTCTAGCGACGCTGTCTGTTTCTTACAGACTCGAGAATTTTCAGGTGGAACTTTTTCCGGCATCACCGCAGTGTCGCACTGTATTTCAGCATAAAACTGCCTGCTTGTGTCGATAACCAACTGGCCCCGTGAGGGACTAATTGTACCTACGTGCTAACATTCATGACCGATTATTAGCTATGAATCTAAGAAGGGTGGTAGGACCTCTGTCAGGGGGCTCGGCTGATTGCTGGCGTGTTCCGTAGTACAGAACAGCACTGGACTACAAGTCTCCTCTTCCTTTTGTCTTTTGTTCTCTGGTATGCTTCCTTATAGATTAGGCTTTCGTTTGCCGCCTCCAACGCAGGATATAACTGATGATGAGCATTATCTTTAGATGAAGGATTATTTCAAAATGGATTTTTTTTTTCAAAGCTCCGTTATATCAGATTTGCCAAGCCAAGTCACACACACAGCAAGGTAACACACAATTTTAACTCAATGGTAATTACAACACGGGTTCAATAATGATTACATATTTCAGAATATAAATGATTTGTCATGTCCTTGCAAAGGACCGTGTGCTTCCATTGAAACCAAGCACAGAATGCATAAGCCTTTGCCCGGAACATCTCCGCGATTACACACCCGAGCAATGGCAGCGTACTGTACATCAAACTGTAGCCATTTAGTCTCACTAACTCCATGATATAGCTTGCATATAAACTAGAAATAAATTCCCCTTCAGCATTTTGACAGCAGCTATTCAGATACTTAGCCCTCATACTCTGCAGTTCTATTCCTCTGCCAGAATCAATTGTGCTGGCAACCATTGCCAAGCCTGAATTTTATCTCCCAGCTGGAAAAAAAAAAAAAAAAAAAGGGCGGGGAAGGGAAGGGAACAGAGTTTGGAGATATGCTGTTTATCAGTCGCACAACTAATTCTCTCTCCCATCTCTCTCAATTCTCCTTTTGAATGTGAACTTGGTATTAATCTACAAGACCTTGAGCGCCTTATGCGCACAATCTACAGTGACGTGGCCCCTTTTTTACAGTCAATCTCTGACCTTTTGAGTGCCGCCCACATTTTAATTAGTGCTAAACTAAAAAGCTGCTCAGAGCCCCCGTCCAACTCCCATTACCCTTTGTTCTCCAACTCCTTTTCCTGTACCCCAATGAAATCCATGGAAGATATACCACATTCAAGCACTGATTGAATACCAGTGGTGAAGAGGAGGTTTTTTTGTAACGGGTTGGAAAATTACAAGGGCTTAAGCGTCAGACACATATGCCTGCCAAATGTAATCAGTGGGTAATAAATGTTTGCCCTTTACACTATAAAAAAGCAATAGCAGCACTGAATTACTGTTCGGCTCAGGGGCAGCAGATCACTACACTGTTGTGGCTGTGATTAAAATTATTTCCCAATAACACAACCCACTGTTATCTTCATCCATGCCTCTTGAACTCTTTCCCACAGATGATGTCAACTTGTTTTACGAAGGTATGAATAAACTGTAATCTAACGTGCTTTTGTTGTTGTCCCACAGCTCTTGAACTGCTGGGAAGGTTGCTTGAGTGCTGAAAGGTAAGCGTTTGCAATCAAATCTGATGAGTGACTCAATAATGCAGTCAATGACAAAGGTGGGCCGTGGCATTTTGAGCTGGGTTTCCATCTCTGCTCAGTTTGAGGAGTGCGTTAAAGCTGGCGGCAGCGGAGCGGAGCCTCAAAGTGGTGGCCGGAGAAACGCTCCTTTCTCGTCATTCTTTAATTAGCACGGCCTCAGAAACCGGGGTGCCGCTTTAGCAGTCACGAATCCCACACAGCCAATGAGGGCTCTGAGCTCGACCGTTTCTGACAGAGATAAATGGCGTGCCTCGACATCTCAGCTGTGCCCATCATCCCTGCTAGCCGTGCAAAATGCACTTTGGGAGGGCCGCAAAGTCTAAGCGGGCATAAATCCATGTGGGTGTTTTCAATGACTAGAGTGTCTTTACAAAATGAAAAAGATAAGCTTATGTTTGTATTGTATGTGTGGTTATGTTTTTTTTGCTGAGCACATTTTCACCATTTTGACTAAACCCAGAAGGTGCATTGTGAATTATTTGTTTAGGCAAAGGTCCGGCCTCTTATCAGCCTTAACCACAGAGTGGTTGCAAAAGAGAGGAGTGGCCTCTGCTTCCAAATTGAGATGTTATCCGTTTGCTGTGTTTCACCCAAATGAGATTCTAGGCCTGCGTTTGGTCAATAGTTGGATAATTTGTGATGGTCCTAGGAAGCCAATAACAGGAGACTGAGGGGTAGACACATTATATTTAGTGACTTGAAAGGAGGACCTGAGGAGTTCATTATAGGAGGACACTGCTAATTGATCTGTGTTTAAAACAAGGATTGTTTGTACGTGCAAAACATATACAGGAAGCATATGCTGAACACATATACAGAAAAGTGTGCAATGTCTTGTATTAGTCAAGCTTGGGAATCAAGCATTGCCACAATGCAATGTCTGGATACAGCTTTAGTTTTCCTTTCTCTAGTACAGGAGAGCTCCACTACAAGAGCAAAACTACTAAAATATCTATATAATTATAGTTGCTGATGCCAGTAATATCATGTGGAAATTAAATCTGTCCGTCAAACAATCACACAAGTGATGTGTTTGGCAAATAGAGTAACTCGCACAATTCTCTAAAGCTTCAACCACACGCTACAGTCGGAGCACTGATCGTTCCACAACCCTTACAAGACTGCACAGGAATGTCCGACTATTTTTAGACACGTAGTGCTGTTAACGGCCACTGGTGAACTGCCCATGTCAACACCGCATGACTGCAATTCATTTTCAAGAACGACTTGAGTCCAAAAAACCCCCAAACTCATAAGGCTGAGTCTCCACACCAAACAAGGAAGTGGAGCCGTGGACCTGAGGACCATTCCGTGTTTAATAGATGATTCCTTGGCCGATGAGCAAACAATCAATCACAATCACAATAATCAGTAAGTTGAAATCATCTTCACCTTTTTTCCCCCGCCGCATTAAATTGTCACTTGTGAAAAATTAAGGTTTTGCAACATGATACAACTAGAGTGTTCATGTCAGCAATGGATTATTCTGGTTGAGGCCTATTTATTTTCATTGCAGAATCTTGATTAGGAGGTTGTTAAAAAAAAAAAGAAAAAATCATGAAGTCATCCTTTCGTTGCAGAGCGTCCGTGTCCTTGCACGGTGGTATTTGCAAAAAAATATCAACACTTTAAAAAGGTTTTTAACTCCTAAGATATTCTGTGCGTATCATTAAAATGAGTCGTTTCAAACAAAGCAGGGCGTCTTTATTAACAAAGACAAATTCGGGTTTCCTGACACCTCCTTATGACTAACATACACTTCACTTATTGGCTAGTTTCAGCAGTAATTGCTGGTGCTTTTCTCCCCTCTCTTGTTTCAGTGGATCATAATAAGGGAACAGTTTGTAGCAGTGGGGGCATAATTAGTGATAGGCCTTGGACATGTCATACTCTGTTAGTCAGGCTCGCTTTAATTCCTTTGTCTCCTCTCGGCTCGTAGCATTTATTCAAGCTGCGTGTATGTGAGCGTGTTTCTTTAGTCAGGCGTCGCCGTGCGTGCGCATACTTAATGTATCCGGCGTGATGTTTTTTTGGCCACGCGTAAAACCATCAAGATACTTTATCGAGATGAACATTTTTTGCTTCACGTTCGTGTTTGTTTTGTGGTGTTGTTTTTTTTTTTCTTCTTCTCCGTCCGTATTAAGATACCTTTGTAAGTGCCCCTTTGATTTCCTGTAGACAAAAGAAGACGAAATCATTACATTTGTGCTTTGTCTCGCGAGCTAGAAAGGCTTCAGTATTCAGCCGGCTCGTGAGACTCATTTGGGCTATAATTAGAGGAAACCTTTTCATGTTTTCTATATTCCCTTTTAAAGCTGCTCCCTGTAGCAACAAAATGCATAAAAAAGGTTTTGCTTGATGCCAAAAGGTAGACTGGTGATTACTGTCAAAGGACGCTTTTTAGCAACATGATTGTGTGTCTCTCTGTGTGTGGCGTTTGCCAAGGTGTTTCTCCACCTCGGCTGTTGATGTGAAGGCTGGATGAAAGGCACTTTGAGGATACAGTATACAGCTGGGAGAAAAAGCTCTTCCTCCACCACCTACCTTTGCTTTTCTCTGGTTTTACCTCTCTTTTTTTCTTTCCTCCTCCCTCCTTCTCTCCTCTCCTTTCTATCCTCTCTCATTCTCCTGCCACTCTACCTTTGCTATCTGCTCCCGCCTGCCTCTCTTCTTCCTCTGTTGTTTTCATATCCAATTTTCTCCATACGTCCAACCCACTCTCCCTTTCCCCTGCCATAACTGTTTTCATGCCTGTGCTCACATGTAACCGCTTTCTCGCCGTCCTCCTCTTTATCCTTTCCCCCCTTTCTCTTCACATTTTTTTTTTTCCTATGTGGAATTACACAGACAACAATGCATGTCCAGTTTATTAGTCATAATTCTATGACTATCACCTTGAAGTACGTGGTGACAGATAGTTGTGAAGAATTAAATCTCTTTCCGTGCGTATTTCTAAATGTGAAGCACGGGGTTCAGGTGTGTGCCCGAAGCCGTTTTAGGGAATATTCCTTTAGCCACAGCACATGGCACCTCTGCAGATTGCAACCCTTGCGCTTCTGTTCTTCCATCACGCTATGTTAGCTTTGCAAAGAAAAGAAAAAAAAAAACAAAATCTGCAGTCAACCTTGAACGTGAATTAAAGTGAGAGAATAGGCCGATTTTTTTACAACTCTGCTTGATTGGATTACAGCTCAGGTAACCTCGCGAGCAGACTCTGTGTGTCACTTTCATCTTGGATGAAGTAGCCTGGGAAAATGTGAAAAAGAAAATTGTTCTCTCAATTTCACAAGTTAGGTGTGCGATTTACTAAATGGGTACTCTTACAACTCTCACAGGCCGTGCACTGCGGCAGGTGTGTGAAATATATCATCCCATCAGTCTTTACAGCATGTTTGTGCATATCTCTCAGAATATTTGTTATTGTTCAGCATAAACTGAGCCTGCCATGTAATAAAGATTGCATCAGGCTTGTGTTGTTATTGCCGTAGACCTTTACCCTTCAGCCATTATCTAACTCTGAATATGGCTTATTCAGACTTCAAACTCAAAGGGATTTCACAAAGCACTGTTGTTCTTGACTATCTTCAGTAGGTCTAATTTTTCTATGTATTCAAGGTAAACTAGGAGTGCTTTCAAACGAACAAACATGGCCGACTAAGATAAAGCTCCACACTGCCCAGCTCTGTTCTCTGCGGCTAAAAAAAAAAACATGCTTTTGATGGAAGAATTTGACAGTTACAAGGACATTTTAAATTCAATATTTAGTGAATAAATGGCAGGCAAAACATGCCTTTTCATGAGGTTACTATGGTGTCTAAAAACCCTTTTCCCTTTTCATTGCTTCCCCAGAAATTTGTGACAAATTATGGTTCATGTTTTCCTCCTTTGTGCTACTTGTCAGCAGGTGTGATTGATTCTTAACACTGAAGCACAGCACAAAACACTTATTCGGAGCCCGTGTGGGGGAGGGTTGACAGAACTCTTTAAGCTTGAAAGGTGCAGTGTGTGTTTATGCGCAATTGTCTAACTCATATTAGGCTCGTCTGCAAGCAAAATGAAGGCTGATGTGACAACCTTTGTGCAGCTAGTGCCTAGTGCGTCCTCAGACACTTGCAAACGCTTCGCTGGGCCACTAAAATTAACCAATCATAAATCAATAATTCATTGTTCTTAAAGAGGCGCTCCCAAGACACATACCTTAAATCTACTATTAATCATCCTGCGCTCCAAACTCACGTCCCTCTGTTATGATTGTTCATACCTATAGCATTATTTCCCCGCTTGTAATTCTCTATCCTCTATTTCAAGAGCTTAGGCAGCTTGTTTGCTATTGATTTTATTTACAAGCCTTCTATATTTTACTCAGAGCAATTGTTTCCAAGTGCAGGCATGAATCAATGCTTCCCTGGAGTCTGTGCAGGGGACTGCATGCAGCTCAATACCTCCAATTTATGTTTTAATTATGATGATCTACTAAGTGTTGGGAGCTTGGCCCGGCTCAGTATCAACAAGCCCAGCAATGAGCCTTGTGGCATATACAGAATCTTACGGGCTACATAGGTAGGCAGTTGTTTTTTTAACTGCACCCATCAAATCTAGTCTCATATATGCTGATTTGAAGTCATGATGATGGAAAATGATGTCATGGGATTTTCAACCTTGTGCTGACATGTTTAACCCTCAGAAGTCTAAGGTACATCTGGTCTTTTTTGAATACTTTTGATTTTACTTTAATATTTCCCCCTTTTTTTTCCACCATGCCAATATTTGGTGTCATTTTTTCAGCACAACCTCACCTGTGTGACAGTTTTCATTTTGACATACAGTAATAACACATAAGATCGCGACAGCCTGAATACTGAATTGGACAACAGCAGATTCACCACAGGGGGACCTTGTGTTTCAGCAAAAACAATGCATCCTAAGTGAACGCATGTTAACCATTTATGATAACTCTGGTTTATCAACACTATTCAAAATCTGCAATAGAGTTTAATATCTGCACTTTCAACATGCAAAAAAGTCAAGAGTGAGCGACTTGATCACGCCTGCTTGATCACAGACTTCTAAGGGTTAAAGTTGACTGAATACTGAAAGGGCGGCCACACAACAGGAATTTGGTTCAAAAAATCTGAAACTATCAGTTATTTTCATATTTTAGGGTGGGGAAGGCACACGTGAAATAACAGGAACTGGTTTATTTCATGATTTGCTATCAGTTGCTGTTCAGACCAATAAAAACAACAAGTCCTTCGCTCTGACAGCCCTGTTTAGCAATGTGGCCCCAGACTGGATGTTATATCCGTCTGTGTTTGTTCTGTTCTGTTCCTGTTTTGCACAGCACTATATCACTATATCACTGTCATTAGAAATGATTGCTCAACGCAAGGTGCCATATAAGTGGCTTCTGGCATGCCCAGTAGCCGTAAATTTTATTGACTCTTGTAATTAGGACAGATCAATAAAAGGCAGGTTCCTCCACCGCTTGCCAGAACTGTGTTTGTTGGTGAGCTTTCCTGGGTCGGAGTGTTAACAAAGTGTTAGGCCATAAAAACCCTGACAAAATGTTTAGGATGTGTGTTGCCAACAAACATGTACAACTCTTTTAGATTGTGAAGAAATCTATGTTACAGAAAAAGGTCTAATCACCACACTCTGCTTTCAGAAAATATTTTTCCTCATAATGTGTAGCTGCTGGTTTGTCTTACACCATTTGCAGATGCTCCACCAGTAATACCTATTATAATACGGCAGAAAAACGACCCCATAGCGTGTTGCTGTCAAGCCTCTTAAGTTGATAGCTGTGTCTTTGCACACTGCGGGAAGATTCCCTTTCTGTCAAACAACAGCTGGTGAAGACAACATGATGTGGAGGCCATGGATGAGTGAGCCATCAAACCTCCGTCTATGACAGTATTTTGGCAAGCCACATTTCGTAAGAGTCTGTCTCACTCTGCTCTGCTTGTATGGCGCATGAATCAATGATAATTGTGCTCTGTTCTCACTTGAGTGGCAGAAGTACCCCCCCATGAGGCAACAGTCAAAAAAAATGGGGGGGGGGTTGCTGGGAGGGTGGAGTTTGGCAGGGACAGATGAACGAATAAACAGAAATTAGCATGAATGAAATGAATCACAGTTCCCCTGGGATTATGATTCATTAGTTGGAAAATGTTCCTCAGAGAATGCCAATACAACTAATATAAATTATGAACAGCAATAAGACGCAAGGTTATGCTTAGGCATGACGCATGTCTGTCTGCCTGCTGTTGACTTGGGTTCAAACAAAAGTCGTGCAGCGCCGCTTTTCTGCAAGCTGCAAATACTGACCAGGTGGGCTGTAGAGGGGGAAGGAAAAAATAACTTTAGTCACCATTAAAATTATGCTTTTTATTAGTCTTGTTGTATTTCACCCAAGCTGTGTAACATGTCGTGGATTGAATAGATTTAATGAAATGTGCTACTCACATGCTTTTAAGCAACTGCTAATCAAATCAAAGCTCAATAACCATATCAAGGCCTAATTCCAATCCAAACCAAGCTCCCATTCTTCGTTCCCTTATCCCTTCTGAAAAGCCCAGTGATTAGAAGCAGACTCAAAGTGACTACACCCCCCCCCAACATCACGCCACCCTATTCTTGACGGAACCTTCTTGAATCCCCAAAGCCTCGTCTAGTTTATCGGCATCAGGGGATCAGGCAATCTCTCCCCACCCCACTTCAAACAGGGAGCCCAATGTGTTCAGCGGCCTTCGGTGTAATCTCTCTGGATGTCGACAGATCCAGTGAGGGGTCAGCTCTGATAACAGGATCGCTCAGGTGGAGACAGGGAAGGGACGGGCCAAAGAAAAGGGACAGAAGCTACACAAAGACAAATGTGGGCAAGTGCAAGGTCTGTTCTGGTGGTGCTGTGGAGCTTCAAAGGACAAGGAGGATATGTGGGCAGCTTATGCAAAGCCACTGGACATCGCATGCACATGTGATTATGCCTCAAACAAAAATCATATATTTTTAAGTCATTAGCAAGGTGCTTCACGTTTAATGGATCCAGCTTTGTCTACTTGTGTATATTTTAAATCATTCTAAATTCAGGCACAAAAGCATTTTTTTGACATTGACAACTGAGCTGCATGAGCAACAGTCCTTGGTGCCAAATGTAATAAAAGCTTCTGCTGAAAGAAATACAATTATGTCCTGACTATTACAGTGGGAATAATAGAAAATCCAATATTTGGTTACAAACTGAGTCCTATTTGACATGGCTGGATGGCTGACAGAGCAGCGAGGCGCCTTTACAAGGCTATTTTGGCCTGTCATGCCCAGCGTGCGCCTCTTGCTGCATCCGCTCGCACTCTGACCTGGCATCTTATTAAAAACTGCTCTCACTCATAGAAAAAAAAAAAGCAGCATTGGACATAAATAGTGGAAGGAATGAAAAGGTTAAAGGTCACGCGAAGCTGAGGAGCTACAGTATCAATTTTACGCTTGGGCATCCATCGAGCAACAAACACACGAGCCGTTACTTACACCCCATCACACACGGTAGCGTATACAGTAGCCAAAGTTTTACAAACATATTTCATATGCATACAGACTGCTCTTCTCTTTTTTTTTTTTTCCCCCTGACTTTCTCTCTGACACACACACGCTGAGAAGCAGCATGGTAGGCAGTGACACAAAGCTAATGCCTTGTCACACAGGCTGTCAGCAGATTAGCCAGTGGATTACACCCCAGCCATTAGATGTGCACCGAGCGAAAGGCCACAAACATGGCAGAGAGAGTGAGACAGAGTGTGAGACAGTCAGTGATGGAGCATATTCTGGCATCCGAGTGTAGGAACAGCTAATGGTGGATATATTAAAGGAGAAAGGATGAAAAGGAGGGAAAGTAAAGGCTGGTTAAGTAGGAGGAAAAAAGAAGTGACACAAAGGAGAAGTTGAAGGGGAATTTAAACGATAAGAAGGTGGATTGGGTCAAGAGAATTTCCCGCCGCAGCAGTGGTAACAAGATAATGAGACGGGATAGAAAAGATCATAACAAAGGGAAAGATACAACATTTTAAGGGAATCGGGCAGCACGCGAGGGAGTATAGGAGAGGAGAAGTTGTGTAGTGTGCAGGTGGGGAAAAAAAAAACAGGACGGGAGGAGTGAAGGTGATGAGAGACACGAGAGGCAAGAAGAGAAAAGGGAAATGGGTGCTTCGAAAACAGCATGACAAGGGAAGAGAAGGGGGGGGGTGAATAAGTGAAAGAGAGAAAGGATGGGATGTGAGGGGTGGAAAACACTGCAGCAGATTAAAACAACGCAGCACACAGGCCGGCAAAATAAGAAGTGGGGGGCGGAGCTTAATGTACAGTAAAGTCGCAGAGATGTGCACAAGGAGAGAAGGTGTCGACAGAGAATCGGGAAACTCCTGGTATCCGTGTATTTTGTCCAAGCTAAAGGTGCCAAAACATTTGTCAATCACAATTCACCGAGCTGACAGCAAGTTCGTTCACTGTCATAAGGGCCAACGACAGCAATCTCTGTGTTTGTTCTACTCTAGTTTTTCCCCTACAGCCATGCTTTGTCCTGATAGGTCAGGTGAATTAATAAGAGTATGTTCATCATCAATGACATTATCACAGACGTCACATTATTGCCTTTGAAGTTTGCTTAAATGGTTGTCAAGGAAATGAAGGTTTGTGTTGCACATTAGTACAAGTACTTCGTTAAGTACTGTGGTAATGTACTTAAGTGCATTTTTCACGTATCTGTACTTTACTTAAGTGGATTTAATTATGGCTACTTTCAATTTTACTCCACTACATTTTTAATCAAGGTTGTGTAACACATTTAACACGCCACTTTTTCTTTTTTTTTTTTATGAAAGCTGTCAGGCGCAGGCAGGATCAGTTAGTCAGTTCCTCCTTCAGTGGTCTCATTTAAAGAATTATTTGACACATTAGCAGTACGAGTTTGAGCTGGTACGCAGTTCGGCCTGTCTACCGACACCTGCCTTCACTGCTCAGGAGCACAGTGGCCGTTTAAATCATGTACGAATAACAAAATAATGCTAAAAAATAAAATATTTGTTTTTAAAAAAACATAAAGCAGAATTGGTAGTTAAGTACTTTTACTTTATTACTCAAAGTGAAATATAAATCATGTACTTACTTTTACTTAAGTACATTTTGTTTGCGTACTTGTGCTTTACTTAAGTACAGTTGTGAGGACTTTATCCACCACTGGCCATTAATAGTTAGATGTGAACAAATTTATACCGCCGGTAACAGCAAGGTCAGCATTTATCTATGAAGCACACGGTTTTCTTACCGTCTTCGGTAGGATTTAGTTATTATCGTAGCGTGATCTGTAGAATTATTTGTCATCAGTTCAATTGTGGAAGCCAAAAATTCAATAAAGCGGCTGCGTGTTATAATACATTGACCTCTGAAGTGAATAATTGACCACCAGACCTTTTCCATCCCAGACATTCCCTTCGTGCATTTGTCACAGCGTGAATTATGGGTGCATTAAAATGAATGTATCAGTCATGTTATAGAACTTTTTCACAAAACTAACTCCAGCTAATGTTTTATATAATTTCTAATAATCGTTCTTACTCAAGGGAAAGACCGTTTCCTCCACAGTGGAACGTTTACTTACATGCTCAGTCTCATGTAAATGTGGAAGCTGCCACTGATGCTGCTCTACAGAACCACAATTACTGCACGTTTCCCACCCGCCGCAGGTAAGAAGGATTCACAGAAATGATTTCAAACGGCTGTAATGTCATATAATGGCTGTTATGGTGGAATTTCATTTTCACTGTTTTGTTGGCTCTAAAGTAAAGCTAGCAAGCTTCACATTCTTTAAACTATTGCTCATTACAGTAATTACGTTTACGCATATAAGGTAGCACAAAACATAACGTTAAAGATCCTTGTCTGATGATACATGTCACATGAAAATATCCAGGCGTTCCTAAAACCAGATGATCTTAAAATACAGCAACCTGGATAAATGTCCTGCTTTATGAACATTTAGCTTAGTAACTATGCAAATACAGTAATTTTAATCATCATCAGAGGAGTTGTTACCGTGTCACTGCGTTGTGCAAAAGTGAAAACAGGGTTACACATTTTCTTCTTCCAGGTTTTGTGAAAAAGTTCTGTTGAAACTCTACTACTTTTCCAGTCCTATGACATAACTTTAATAACACTTACACTGTAAAATGTAATTGCAAACTTGTCAGCAAACTCACTTTTGGTTTTGACTGTTTCTGGCTTTTATTTTTCCATTAGCTACTAGTTCACTTTGTGGTAACGTTAAGTGAGTTTTTTATTTTAACATCCTCAGTCCAAAGGTAATTGAAAAATCTACTGGCTGATTAAAGATCATATGATGTAATTAACAGCAAAGGATCCACTGGTTACTACTGTGTTTTAATGCTTTTAAAATCCAACTTTGTCCCTCAACTACTTGCAGAAAGTTCCCATTCTTCTGTAAAGCTTCCACTAATATTTTAATGCGACAGAATTTAGAGACATTTCATGGATAAACTCATTAGTGTGGCTGTTTTGTCAGACGCAGACTTGCTGCTTTACTTTAGACATCACTAAACGACAGATGGAAGTATTGGCGGCGGCAGCGTCAGAAACTTTTCAAGCTCTCGTCAGTTTCACTTTTAGCTCGGCACGCCTATATCACGGTGGGATGCGTATTTAGAAGTCTGCTCGCTGAACAGCAAGGCGATAATAGAACTCGGGTTTTATTTTTCCTCTCTCTCTTTTTTTGCCTGTTTTCAACCAGTCTGTGGTTCCAAGTAGAAAGGTGTCAGACCTTCTCAGTTGGTGTTTCGTTTCACAATAATCGACTTCACTGCAGCTACCACCATCACCACCTACAGCCCCCACCACAAAACCACTTTGCACATGTAATGACACATAATTGTCTGCTGGATTTGCCTTTTAGGGGCGTTTTTTTTTGTTTTTTTTTTTGAGATGGTATATGTAGAAGAATGAAAGGGAAGATATCAAGTTAACAGAGGCTAATTCTGATATCAATTCAGTCTGGGAATAGTGTGAGAAGCATGTCATTCAGTGTAAATACAGAAGGCAATGTGTAAAATGCACGTACAGCCTAAGTGTGTAGCAGTAAAAACACTGATGGGTTTACATGTTTGCATGCATGTGTGCCTTACATATGTGCATGAATGCTTACACGAGTATAATGTATATGCATGTTTGACAGGGCTGAAATGTCATTCAGGACACTTTAGTTGGTCGAATGAGTTGAATGTGTCCTGTGGAATAAGCTGTCAGAAGTGCTAGAGGGAGACTGGGGGTAGTCTAGATGTGTGAAACCCCACAGGACATTTACACAGTTTATGATGATGAACCACTGCGCATAATCCTCCTCCACATAAATCTATACACATACACACGTACAGTAGTGTGCAGGCTCGGTAAGCGAAGAAAGCATGAAGGGAGGGAGAGTCAAAGAAAAGAGGGAAACAGCGCAAGAGATTTTCTGGGACGCTGTTCACCATGTGCTGGAAAGTACAATTTTGAAATATTTCTACCTTCTGTTTTCATGACTTCAGAGGCACATGTACTTTTACTCCACTAAATGTACTGGATAACTAGAGTCGCTATTTAGGTTTCATAATCAGGATAATAATACAAAAAGAAGTGCATGAAAGACTTCATTGTGTGAAATCCACAAGCTACCCCAGCATGTAAAGTCATTCAGATTGTAATTATTAGATTGAAAATGTTATGGAAACAGTGCGCAAATAAGCTCCATTGTTACCAGCTGCAATATTGAAATGGTGAAATATATTAATGCATCAGTTCAGTTATTCTTATCCAATAGAGAATGTGAAGTTTAACACAGTGTGATGTAACTTTGCTTCGCCGATGTGAACTTGTGCTATTTCAGGTTTCGTTTGGAGCTAATACATTTACTCGAGTAACACACTTGACGCAGGTGTTTTACTTCTAAACTTTGTTAATGGTATTTTACTTAAGTAAATCATCACCGTGCTCTGATTCACATGTGCAGCAGTTCACTAACTCTAAAAAAAATCACCGGGATATCCATAGACGTCTCATTTGGGAGCCATTCCACCTTTTAAACCGGCTCCCACTTAAAGCGAGCCCAGATGTAAGTCGAGGGGCTGCTTTGGATTAGCCAGAGAGGAAAAAAACTAATTTCCTTTGCCATTTTATGAGCATTTAATTTGGAACAATTAAGATATTACGGTGCCGTGGATTCACTGCAGAGAGTGACAGCTGGGAGCAATCCCATAAACCCCTGAGCCAGTGAATGAGGCACCTTGCTACTCTCTTTTCCTCCACTCTCCTCCATCTCCTCTATTATTTCATTGAAGCATTTAGCCCAAGGCTCTGCTGAGGTGAATGCTGCTACCTCTACCTCAGCCGAGATCTTGCCGCTACCGCCAATTACTTCTGCAGCTCATAAATGCGCCAGTTGGTTGATGATAGAATGGTCTAATTTCCCAAGACTAAAGGGAGGAAGTGAGCATAGAGGATGTTTACCTTCTGGATAGCTTTTTCCATCACACCTTTTATTGCATTATTGGATTTACAGCACGAGTTGTATGACTCATCTTTGGAGGAATAAATGAGAAAGATGCAAACTACAGGGGGCAGCAAATGGCAAGCCGAGATGCAGCCAGTGCAGTTAACATAATGAAGCAGTGCTTTTCACAAGACTGGAGCGTCTGTGTGGTGTCACGGAGGTTATTTGCGGGTGCTGATGACACACTTATTGATCAACTCCCCGTGTCTTATCTGTCCTACACTTGGAAGAATTTTGTCACTACCTGACTTTGAATTCAAGTTAGCTTTGTCAGCACTCACCCATCAATTCATCCACCTTCCAGACTGGCATAGAAGGGCATCAGAGGTGTGAAATTGATGAAAGTGTGCTTGTGAAAATGTCAGCGGGGCATCACTGGCCGGAGAGAGAGAGGGTAAATTTAGGGGGGGGGGGGTGTTGGGACTGGCAAAATCTCCTTTTCATGAACACTGAACTGTAAAATGGAGGACCCAGTGCAAACAATGGCCGTGATCAATCGCCTATGGTGAGAGGCTTCTCGTAAATGCCCGATGGCAGCCCGCACTCGCTGAAAGAGAGGGGGGAAGAGAGGGGGTGACAGAAAGAGACACCGACAGATTTGAGGTATGTGTCACTATTACTCTGGGGGAAGGAAAGTCAGAGAGGTAGAAAGCACAAGGAGTGGATCGTGAGAGTAGGGAAGTGAGGAGGCAAATAAATGAACAACTGGGATGGAGAGTAAAAGGCTTTTAGAGAAGGGAAGACCTAAATAAATGAAAAGACAATGGAGGGGGAGTGGAGGGAGACGGGAAAGTGCATCAGACAGAATAACACGTGTATGATTCCCTCCAACACCTATTTGAATGGAGTCAAGAAGGCAAAATTATAGAGAACAGAGAGAGGACGTCCTTTACTCTGTTGGGTGGAGCACGACTGGAGTTTGCAACTTTTTGACAACGAGTATGCAAAGGCGATTTTTTTTTACCAAAGCCCACATGCACTAAAACACGATAGGAAGTTGAAAAATTATCCATAAGTTAACTTGAATGTTCTTTAAAGTGGTAACAGAAAAACAGAGACGACGGCAGAGTTTGACAAAGCCTAAGGTGATTAAAACTGCCTGTGTTGTCTAGCAGTCCTGAAAACAATTCATTGCTAGAATAAAATATATTTACACATTGAGCTCCGAGCACATGTTCATTGTTTTGAGATGTTTTGAATTTGCATGGAAACAGCACATAATGCAACTCAAAAGCAGAAGGACTAATGCATCTAACAGTAGCCATGGTGACGGATGTTTCTAGTTTTTTTTTTTTTGGAGGCGAGTGGCAAGTGCTTCCAGCAGTTTACCTGCGTATGTGTTCTATGCACAGTGCCAGTGGTGTGGATGGACGGGTGGGCTTTAGGTGGGGGCCTCTGTTGACCTTTAACACAGACCCTCGTCGGTTTTGTAACCCTGGTATCGGTGCAGGCTTGCGAGGTACTTAGTGGACCTTTTCACTGTTTTGCTGGACAGATGTCTCAGGCTAAGTTCCACAGAGTGACTCTGTCAGCCAGGGGTTGACTCAATCTGTCTAAACCTCTTTCCCTCGCTGCCTTTATCTCTCTCTTAGTCTCTCCACGCAGGCTGATGCACACCGTGGCTCCTCACACCAGTTGATCTCTTAATGGACCTAATTGCTTTTCAGCTCATTGCGCTCCATGCCAACACTAAACTAAATCAAACCGAGGTCCCCTCCACAAGCCTCATCGCAGATCCGATTCCGCTTGACATCATAATAAGGTGATGTGGACTACTCCTGACTCAGCAGTCCTAGAACAAATGAGTAAGCACGGGCCTTTTTGTCACCGTGTGCCCGACGACAGGCAAAGCTGAGCAGGTCATACAGAAGATCCCATTTTTGACTATAAGCTTGTGACCAACAATATTTTGTGCATTGTTGCAGACGTAACCTTTATTTAACCGTGTACTTTGAGTAGACTAGTCATAAACAATAAAAAATGTAAAGTAGGAACACTACACTGGACTAAACACGTAACCAATTTCATCGGGAAAGACTACGTGCAGCCGCACCAAATACAGTTAATATCTAATGTAAAACTCTTGGCAGCACAACACGGCCACTAAAAGCTAATGTATTACTCCGGTGCTCAGTCCAAGTTTCGCTGTGCAGGTCCAAAACTCCAATGTGAAATTATTTTTCTTAGTCAGCTTTTTACTATGAGTAATAGGGTCCACAATGATGCACAAGATTTTCTGCCAAAATGATCGGAGCTTTGTTTGGTGAGTGTTAGGGCCACTGCAAAAACTGTATTTGAGTTCTGACTGTGGTGAAGCCGAGTCACGACTTTTATCCTCAGACGTAAGACCATTAAGTCAGACTTTAATTTTGGCCTTAAACTTAGAATCAACTTTCTCAGGATTATGATTTTGAATGCAGGATTGTGACTTTGCATTTATTCTCTCAGAATTACTTCTCGCTGTCAGAAAAAAAGAGAAAAAAAAGTGAAAATGAGAAAAATCTGAATACTAATGTGCAATTCTATTGCAACTATTTAATTATGTTTGACTTGATTTTTAGAATTGTGACTTGCAGAAAAGAAAATTTGAAAAATGACAATATGAGAGGAATCGGAAATCTGACTTAATCTGACTTACTAAACTTAAAGTTCTAAAGATTAAAGCAGAATTCAAAGATGTTTTTAAAAAAAACTCTGGTTCCAATTCACTTCTGCCAGTTTGGTGGTTTGTTATAGTACACATAATTCAGATTTACTATAACAGACTGTACTTATGTGCAAAACTACTACAACTTAACAATTTGTTGACAGTTATGGAGTTGTTTGCTCATCTTGCAAACACTAAAGCAAATAAAGCTGATCGAACCACACCCAGGATGTTTTCAAGCCCACTAGCTGAAATGTAAAACCCTCTATAAATAATAACCGCAGTTGTCTATCCTGAAGTTTGGTTTTAATTGTTGCTTACACAACCATTTTTTAGGCAGGGTGATGATGTGGAAACATGAATAATAACGTGGCTTCACGAGATCTTCAAAGTGTTTGGACCTGTTATTAGGCTGTCACTGTTTTCAAATCCTGTAGGTTGCTATGTGAATTATATAGATTTTATCAGCGATTGTGTAAGGTTTCATACACAGCTGCCTGGCATGTGACCAATATGTTAACCACTTTTTCCCAATTATGTACATAATTATGGCAATCAATCTCACTCTCAAACTTTACAGTCATTTTCAACCACATCGTAAAATTTTGTGTTTTGTCTGCGATGAACTCTGCAACTATTATATCTTCCCGTTTCGACTAAATGCTAATTGCTCATGAAAGCACAACTGTATGCTTAGCCATCCATCATGTGTGACAGATTCTAAGAAGGAGAGAAGTATTAGATGTCTCTGCCAAGGACTAGACTTGGGTGTTGGTTTACATTTTTCGTGCGGCGGAGATGTGTGTAATATCACCTTGGCATTTGTCGCTCTTAGCCCCCCTCCCCAGCCTTTTCTCCCCCTCTTGACTGCTTGGGCAGCGGCCATAAACAAGTCAATCTCCAGCCGTCTCAACACGTTGGATTAGATTTATCCGCTTAAGATAGATTGTTATCCCAAAGAGCGTGAGTCGCGCTTGATGGGGAAATTAATTTTACAATGACTGGTTTACTTGATCAGGGTTGTGGGGGAGCTGGTGGGGACTATAAATGTATCAAGTGTGGGCTGTGAGGAGCAGAAAACAACAGTCCTTGTTTTTGATTCAGACAAGTTATCTCTCTCCTCCGCAGTATTATACATGGTGTTGTCTCTAGGTCACACAAACTAGAGTGATGACTTCACTGACAGTCATTTGTAAAGCACCAGCAACTCGCCAAGGGTGGAAAGGCCTGCACCTCGTGTTATAGAAGACTGACAGAGAGACGCGTTGTATTTTCGCATCTGTCTGTCCGACATTAGATGTGAAATTGACAATGTTATATGCAGGATTAGAAATAGGCCACATTATCACAACCCCCTACCGAGAACTGCAATGGCGTTCATGTGGAAAAAAAGGACAAAATCATTCATAAGTTCTTGTCAGTCCACCTAAAGTGTTAAACTGATTTGGCAGCTATTGGATTGGGTTTGAATGGAAGTGACCTCAGCCTATTGAGGAATAAAATCCAGCCTGAGCCTAGTCCTTAGTGTAAATTCGTCTGACGGCCATTACTTAGAACCCTCTTTTAGCAGAGTAAGAGCAAACCTCTGTTCTCACAGCTTAAAGAATACAATGATCGATTTTCTACCTGCGTTGCCCGTCTGTTTCTGAATCAGTTAAACAGTTTAAATTTAATACACAACCATGAAGTATGACTTTAAGAAGCAGTTTTATCCCCACGGAGATAAACGTTGAAAAGTGTAAAAAAAAAGAAATGCTAGCAAATCTATAAACTGGGTTGCTTTGTTAGGAGTCCACAAAGGCGCCGCTAAAAGCACGTCTGACAGAAAATGGATTATTTAAGTACAAAAGATCCACTAACCATACCACCATGACACACAGACAGCGTCTCAAGGCCTGGGTTACCGCAGCATTGAAAAGCATCATTTCTAGTCTGTCTCTGTGGGGCCATACGTAGGGACGGTGGCACCGGCATGATGGAAATCACCAAACTCACAGGATTCTTCTTTTGCTAAATACGAATAGCTGTTCAAAGGTTCTGTGCAAATACACGCAGCAAAGATGAAAACATTTTACAGTAGCTTACTGTAATTGTGCTTTAGAGCATGTTATAGTGACACTCTGCTACAGCAGCCGATGTGTTTGCAGTTATTTACCACAACGTAAGGAATAAAGCAAGTTACTGTAAGTTGCATTACAGTTACTAACTTAAAAATGATTTATGGGTAGTTGTTGGGCATTTTGTGGTATTTATTTAATAGATATTTAGTTCAATTATGATCTTTCATGTTATCATAAACAGCACAATATTTAAATATTCGTGTTCTCAGTGAATTTTAGATGTTAACACACACTAAGCTTAAATAAATTTGCCACTGGTTATGCCACTAAATGTTTAGTGTTAAAAAGACAAAAAGTAATAATTTGGCTGAATTTTAAAATAAATGAGAACATTGACTGTTGCTCAGTAAAGATTTTCTGTTTATTGGCAGGGACACGGAAAGACTCATACAGTACATTAAACATTTGCTTACATTGTTCATCCAAAGCAAATGCATATTGATATTGTATAACCTTTAGCATCCTTAGCTGCATTTGCATTGTATTTACATGAATAAATGCCAACCGGTGCCACACTTTGCGTGACCCCTGCACACGTGTACAAATGTAAACATGCCCAAGCCGGTTTATCAGACAAAGCATTGGCTCACGTAATGGTTAATGTATTGTCACAGTCGCACAACAAAGAAAACATTTGTCAAGTGAGACTTTTTGAAACGGCTCTCCCGCTGCCGAGATCATTAATAAGCAGACATGCAGCAAGTGGCTACGCTATATCTCAAGCCAACACTCATGTTTTCCCTGTCTCCGATCTTTCATATTGTTGCTTTATAGACTACCGTGTCCTGTTAGGCGACAAAGTTCAGCCATGATAGGCCAGCGAGGCAGGCTCTTGATAAATCCTGCCTTTGCCCTCATTTGTCAATGAGTGCTGCGTGTTGCCAAGAATGTGAGCGCACAAGGTTAGATTCAGAGCAGAAGTGTAAATCTAATAAGTAGCCATCCCATCACGTTCAAAGACCATGAATACAGTTCAGGGAAACTCAACGTTCCTCATGCATCACAGGGGAAAGCGAACGGGCCAGCGGAGAACTGGGGAGAAGTGCAATTTATCCGCCGAAATATATCCAGTGTTTGGATGTGTTGGGAATGGCGCACGCAAAATGGCATTCCAAACAGGAGCCGACACTCCTGATGAATAAGAATATTTCCCAAATAAGCGCCGTGGTGAAAATCAGATAATCAGACATTTGTGATCTACAGTACATTGTGCCTCTAGACACAACTATCACTCCCACAAAGCCTCCTCACAGCCAGCAGTTGAGGCCAATAGTTCAGTTTTTTTTTTCCTTTTTTCCCATTGTTCATTGTCGCAAAACCAACACTTTCCTTTGGCCTATAAATCTACATGCGGAGGCTGTATCAAATTCTGCCCTTAGAAAATAGAGCTTGGTATAATTTGCAGGTATAAATCACCATCGCAGTTACTCTATCAGACACGCGGCCTGTCTGAGCGCAGGTAAGAAAACAGATCTGCTGACTGTAGTAGTCTGTCTCTCTGTCTTTCAGCGCAGTAGAGTTGGATGCTGGATGTTCATGTCTGCAGGGCTAGGCTGTTCATCAGAAGGTTTGGGTTGCTGCCACAACAGAAACTTTTCTCACAACACAATTGGTCATAGTCATCAGTCTCCCCGGGCCAATGCTGTTATTTTTTCTGTAGCCCTACATCAGAGGATTCGGCACTTGACTGTGTTAATAGGCGGCATTATTCCTCCGTGCACTGTCGTGTAGCATTACTGAAGTGACGCCGATGTGACCTGATCACGTCTCGAGTTAAATAGGGATCGCAGAGGTTACCGCTCAACGGACTGACCTTGGACTACGTGGTGCGGTACGCAAACAAAGCTTTGCTACGTACCGAGGCCATCTCTTTGATAAACGTTTCCGGCGTCTCTATGATGAGACAGTTATGAGTAGATAGTCACCCCATTGTATTCTACGTGATGGCAGCTTGTTTGTTCATTGGTCTTTTTATGGAGTTTGTGCTGATATTACCCAAGCCATAATACATTTATGTATGCAAGGCTTGATACTTCATGTGCTCCACCATCTGCATCACTGGTGGATAGAAGCCCAGCACAAGTATTGTGTAATAATGAAATACTTTTACTTAATTTGAGATTTAATGTTTGTTTCTTATATATTTTTATCCAACACATCTCAGTTGCTAAGGATTCAATTCTTCATAGTTCAACAACTGTAGGCAGTATATTAGCTATGTCTGGGATACTTATACTTTAATGAAGTGCTTGCATCTTTTTTCCCACTTTCTTCTTTTAAACCAACAATATTTATTTAAGAATTTCAAATATTTTGTTTCAAAATAAGATTTTAAACTATTTAAAGTGAAAGATTAGCTGCACTTTGATTAAACTCTAACATTAAAACCACTGTCTTAATACATCAGTAATATTCCTATGACTGTCACATATTATACAGTGAGTAATTCAGCTGGTATTATTAAGAACATTGTCTAGCAAATTCTTTAATGCATTACAATTTTTTATGATAGATTTTTATTTTAAAGTGACTTGTTTTAGTATGGAACTGCTTTTGGTCTGCATTATTTTTCAAATACTTCTGCCTTTAGTAAATTAATAACTTGAAAATTGCAATTTTCAAAACCTATAATAAGCAACTAAACCATCACTTGTTGCTACAGTGGCATTTACTAAACTGTGTTACAGTATATGAACAGAATTAGTTACGGCATAAGTAATGAATGGTAATGAATCTATGACATAATATAGCCTATAATTTAGCATTTAGAATTATTACTTTTATTTAGACAGTATATACTGAACGGATTCCTGTACTTTCACAGCAGTCATATTTTGAATGCAGTATTTTTACTTACTCCTATACAGGAGCCTACAATTTCATTGCAATTTATGTTTTTTTTTATTTGCTCAGTTTGTCGTTCTGCACCTTATTAACACCTTTACCAGGTAATACTTTATTATTTAATAATTCAGCTGTGGAATAATTCACAGACATGTGTGGTCTCAGACATGTCACATTTACCATCTGAAAATAATTACCAACTCACACACACACACACACACACACACACACACACACACACCTCTTTAACACACACGTTCCTCTAAAATAGCTACGGCCAAGTGCACATTCCTGCAGTGGACTTGAGGGTGGGGGTGTCGATCCAGGAGAGTTGGGAGAGTGGTACCTCGCTGAGTGACGTCACCTCCCTCCTCACACACACACACACACACACACCCCTCTCTGTGTGCGCGTGCATGACTTGTGTCACTCTCATTTTGCCGTTTTTTCTTCTTCTTCTTCTTTTTCTCAGCCTGGGGTTTTAGTTCGTCAACGGGAGAGAAAGACACAGAGGACACAGAGAGAGAGACAGAGAGAGACACACGCACAGAGAGAGAGAGAGAGAGAGAGAGAGAGAGGGGAGGGAGGGAGAGAGGGAGGGAGCGAGCGGCCGTGTGTGTCCCAGTCTCAGCGCTCTCTGCAAACACAACCGGTCTCGCCACGTACTATTCAATTATGATCTAACGAGCACAACACACACACAGAGAGAGAGAGAAGCCCGGGCAGAGAACCCACTGTTGTACACGCTCCACACGCTCCACGTGTGTGTTTTTCCGCCCGTCGCCCCTGAGATCCTCACCGCGTTGATGACGGACAACTCCGGGAAAGACACCAAATAAGAGGGAAAGAAGAAGAAGAAGAAGAAGACGGATTTCTTTCTTCCACCTTATTTGATTTCGCCGGGACTCGACTTGTCATTGCTGGATGTAAAAAAAAAAAACTAACAGATCATAAAAGACATAAAGAGCAGAAGAGTTTCAAAGCGGCCGCAAAATGGTGACAAGGTAAGAGTGTGTGCGGAGCCGGGAGTTTGGAGCCGGTGACAGCGGAAGCCGAGTGGCTGCCGCAGTGATTTCAGGTGCGCGTCGAGCCCGGGGGAAGTTGGTCCGGACGCGTCAGCTGGAAGCCCGAACGCGGCACGGAACCGCCACACACTCAGCGTGCTGCCGGCCGCGTTCAGGCACTTATATGGCGATGATTTTCTTACGCATCGTTTATTGTTATTAATGCGCACGGCGGAGCTGTCAGCGCTGGAACTGCAGAAGAAGAAGAAGGAAAAACAAAAACAAAAACAACAAAAAAAAAACGCTGCGTGAAGTGTTTGGTTTTTAATTTGCATATGAACTCCATCCGTGGACGTGCAGGTGGATTGTGTTTGTGACGGTGTGCGCTGCGTTGAGATTTGCACAGGCGACCGTGGGGTAACGATCTGTGTAGTGTTTTTTATAATCATCACCGGTTTTTTTTTTTTTTTTGATTATCTTAACAAGCCACAAGCTGTTTGTTCTGCTCTGTGTTGTCAAAACTGGCGAGCTCGAAGTCAGATCCGTTATTCTGAGATCACTTTGAGCTCCGCTGTCATGCAAATCCGGTTCATTAGTGCAGCCTTTTGGAGTTGTGGAAGCCTTTCCACTGAGATGGTGAGGAATCTTCAAAGTGCATTCCTGCAGCCCTCCAGAGATCCCTTCGTTTTTTTACCCGTCTTATTTTTAGAACACGTTTTATTTTCGCGAGGTTTGAAGTAGACTGTGCTATTTCAAGAGCTCAGATTTAAAGCGAACATTATAATAAATCAGCCCGGGCAGGTGAGAGGGAGCGAGTCAGTCACGCATTGGTTGTGTCAATCAGGTGAAAGTGAACCTTTATTTCCAGCAGAGCTGTGGACGCCACCTGTGCTCAGTGTGGCTGTTGGGCCACTAGGGGACTCGGTTTCTCCAGCCTGTGAAGACAATGCAGCAGAGAGGGGCTACAGGACGAAGGGGGGATTCAGCTGCCATGCCAAGACCCCTACCCCACTTTTGCTGATAGAACAAGACAAAAGTAGATTTGGAGTATAGCACTCATCAGAAATGCACCATGCATCACTGTTGTTACTGCTAATGAATGCATGAGCTTGATGGCAAATTAATTTCTAATGCTGAGTTATTGTTTAGGGTTATGATAAACCAGTAGTTTCCATGTGGGGCGTTTAAATGTGTAATATGCTGCTGTCTGAGCCAAACTGAAAGGCAGTGAGTGAGGTCGAGGAGGCTAGTGATGTGTTGGGAAAGGCCTGTGACTGTGTTTGTGTAGGCATGAAATGTAGTGATCATATGTGTTTGCATAAGCACTTCCCAGTTATTAGCCAGTAAGCACAGAGGGAGAGCACAGCCCAGCGTCTTATATGTTTTACAGGTCCCAGCACAAACAATTGGCGCTCCCCCAATTTTGACATGGCGCAATTAACACTGTCACTACACGTTCGATTTCCGATTTTGCTGTTGCGACAGCAGCGCTCAAAAGAGGGACGAAAAATGGATATGCACCAAGGTGGTGCTTGGTTTAAGTGCTTCTGTCCAAATTGGCTGAACGGAGCAAAGTGTCTCGGTCGTGGAAAAGCGGTGCTGATGGGGCCATCTTCTTTCAAACGCTCATCCTTCACCACATCCAAAATTAAAAATAGCTTTTGTTTCGGAAAAACGTTAATGTAAATGGCAAAAAAAAAAGCTGTTGTAGTACAAAGGAATTGAGAGGGGAAAGTCAAACTCAGCGGGCAGGCATACGTGTGTCTGTGTGTGTATATGTGTGTGAAGGATACACTTCATGGCGTGTAAGCCATTAAAGTGAAAAATGATATAAGGGCTTAGAAAGTGCCTGTAAGGGAGTTAGGCAATTTTTTGCGTGCCTGCCAACATACCTTTTTCACCACTTCTGTGTGCCTGAAGCACTTTCTGAAATCATATCCTACATTTCTGACAGTATCTTGAAGGGACAATGGGGGACTAAGGACCATTAGAAACAAGGCAGCGATGTCTTTCAGATGTCCTTTTTATTTCTCTAACTTTTCCAATGCACATTTACCTGGCTATGGGATTTTTATTTATTTTTTTATTTTTTCAATTGGTCAAATGTTAAACTCAAACACTTGAGCCGTTCGGCTGCGGCACATTTCACGTAACATCGGCATCTTGAGGAAGTGCGGAAGCTTTGAATATTTCATTATCCGAGTCCCTTTTCGGCACAAATCCAAGCCCTCTTACAAACAAGTGTGCCTGCACCTCACAGTCCCATTGTCTTAGCACAGCCAAGTAGCTCTGACTCACCAGTTTATTTTCAAGAGCAGAAAAAAAAAAAAAATCCAATGAAAAAAAGTTTTTGTGTGTGTGTGTGTGTGTGTGCAATTGTGCCTATGCCTGTGTGTGAGCACCACTTCAGGATCTCCAAGGCCAGGGCCCCTATTACAAGTGTGGAATGAGAAATCAACACTTACATTACAAAAATGGATACGTAAACATAGAGGGCACAATTATCAGGTGCCATGGTGTTGGAACTGGAGGAGATGGAGTGCCAATAGGTCTGTTAGCAATCACCCCCCTCACTGCCTGCCCTCTGTAATCCAGTGGGTGTTTTCTAGCTTATTTTGTGCCAGCAATGGCCCTTAACAACTACCCACTGACTGGCAGGCCGGCTGGCTATCTGGCAGGGTGGGTTGTTGGCGGATGCGAGAAAAGTTTGACTGGTAGAGGTCATATTGGCGGAATGGGGGACGGGGGGAGATCAGGAAGGTAGTGTGGTGTGTGGCCACGTATGATATCTGCGACGGCACGTGTGCTGCACACAGATACATGTGTGCTGAGCACTTTTGCAGTTTATTTCCCCTCGTGTTAATCAAGGTTCGTGTGCGCCTGTGCGTCGGGGCCTCCAGCCGACTACAGACCCACTTCACAGAGGCCGGCTTGATGTATTGTGACAAATGAGAAAGCAGTTTGATTTCGCACAACACTGAGCTGCACCCTAGCATAATGAAGTGATCATGACTTTACCCTTGGTTCACTTTGGCCCCGGTCCCGCTGTGTTTTTCCCCTCTATTCAATCGCTTCACTCACTTATTTACTTGGCAAGCATTTCCTCCCGTAACCTCTAGTACTGCGTAACTAGCGTCAAGGGTGGGTTGCCTGATAAAAACCACTGCTACGGGGCATTGGTTTTACACATAGGGGAATGCTAGCAGTTTTTATTGATATTCAAGTTGCCACTGGGTTGGAATAATAAGAACCCTATTTTCACGCCCAGGCAAAATCATCTCTACTGTCCATCACCCTGTCAGGGCAGAAAGCTGAGGCATAAATATCATTTGGCAGCGGGGGGAACACAGGGGCTATAGCTGAGCTTGTTCTTTCCTGTTCACTTGTTTTCTGTGTCTATCCTTTCTCGTATTCTTTCCCTCTTTATGTCTCAGTCTCAACAAAGTAGCACGATAAAGTCCCCTGCCTTCTCCATCACTTCATCCCGATCTGACTAGCACGAATCCACCTCAACGGAACGCACTGTACGTATAGCAACACACAAAGCACGGTGTCACCTCGAACATGTTTCAACAGAGTGTTGGTACAACGCAGAACGCTTCGCCTTGAGGCTCTGCCTGCAGGCTTTGCATACAGGGGGGAGTGCCGATGTGTCAGGAACAGGGAGGATGACTTTTCCGCCGCAGCTGTCCTTTGCTCGCAGATTGGGTTTCGGGAGATATGATGGATGCCAAACGCCTGTAGCCAGTTGTGAAGACACAGAGGGGAGGGAGTATGCTGGTATGGATTTGGATCAGGGTCAGTGGCACTGGCAGAGGATTTGAATTCTGCCCTTGACCTCCATATTGGATCCTCGCCCATCTCCCAACTAACAGCCTGTCACTCCTAGCATTCAGAGTTAGGACCAATTAGAAGAAATCCAAAGACTTCAAGTGAAACATAATAATTCTAATTTCAAATATTGCAAGAATTAAAATGAAGGGGCATGAAAAGGTAGCTTGGTGATATTTTTAAGGACTTCATTTTGATTGCGTTGCAGCCCAAAACATTATTTCCTTTTATGCCCTTTCTTATTGTCTCATTTTCTCTTATCTTAATTTTTTGGAAAAAGCTCAAAGCAGAATCCACTGAGGTTCATTTGAATAACTAGCGGAATGAGGAAATAAAAGCTGGGGAAAGAAATGGAAGTGGCGGGCAGCTCTGTGCATTCATGTCACACAGCTTTATCAAATTATTTCACAATAGCAGCCACACAAAGTGATGGAATTTCAATTAAAGTATGACAGTTTTAGAATTTGTTTCTGCTTGCAAGAGAGCTAGTGGGGGGTTGCACGTCATGGGTCGGGGTTGGGGGCAAGTAAGTGGACGGCGGCGAGGGTCTTGAACAGAAGACACATTTTCCACTCCATATTCTCTAACTACCCACCTCCACGCTCACTCCCTATCTTCCGTCAAAAGGGAACGACTTAGCTGAAAGACTTTTGTTCGGAGGCACTCTGTGGTTAGAGCCTAGGGCCGGGCAAAAGTGGGATGTTATGATAAAGGCCTCTGCAACGAGAAATCAAAAATGGAGCCTTTAGTTGATAGGCCCTTTCTAAGAACAATTACACAACCTGCTGTGCCAAATAGAAGGGTGCAAGAGATAAGTGCAAGGGAGCCGTGCTCAGCCCAGACTGGTGGCTCGCTCGTAAAGTGGGGAAACGCAACATATATAGGACCCTCAGGGACCGTAAACTGTTTCAGGGCTGAGTTTGTAACACATGCGAGCTCACAAACTCTCACGTGGAGTATGTGCAGAATCACAGGGACTTCATAAACATCATGGACCAACGAATGAACAAAACATGCTTTTTGTTGTCGCAGTTACTCTGCGTCGATGTCGTTTCACAGAGATATGTGAAAGGACATGCATTTAATAATAGATGTGTTCTCCGTAACATAGACGAGTTTCGCGTATTTGAACTATAAATGTTGACGTTTAAACATACATGGACACAGGGGTAAAAGTAAATGGACTGATTTCTATATAGTCTAAATATTTGTGTTTTATTATTCCTCTTCCATCCTTACATTTATTCCTCTGCATTACTGCAAGGTTAGCAGTCAGTGTTTGAATTTGGTGTAACCCCTGCATTCTCTCTCTGCTCAATCTGCAATTATAGCTAGCTGCTTTGAAGAAGCCAGGCGGAACTAAAATGACTTTTCATGTCCAGTATAATGACTGCCATTTGGAAGCCGACATGGAGAGAGAGGCTGAGCGACAGAGCTACAGGAGAGTGAAAAGAGATAGAGGGAGGGAGACGGGGGGGACAATCACTGGATGAAAATGGCTTAAGTCACCTCTGGCTCGGGCCAGACGTCCCAAGCCAACCATCTTTGGTGACTCCTCGCAGATGAACCGGCCGCATTTCGGTCCTTTTACTTCACCCCTTGTGCTGCTCACCGAAACTCTCACCTTCTTCTCGCTCTGTCTCCATCTTTCCAGCCTTTGGTCTCCATTCATTTGCCATCAACGGAAGCTTAGCAGCTTTAAGGCGGATTACAAGATGAATCGCAGAGCGAGAAGCCGTATATTCTCTTTAGGGTGGGCCACGGCTGCCAAAGGCCAGAGCTGAGAGCTGTCACCTGGCCTAGCAGCTGGCTATCTTTTACACTTCCCTTCCTAATGAGGCCAGACAGTTGGGGCTGAAGTTATAGTACAGACTGGATGCTGTGTTGGTAATCTATTATTTAGGCTCTCGTGGGGAGGCTGGTCTCAAGAATTTCATGCATGCATTTTGCAAAGCAAATGGTAGCCGGGGGGGAATACAGGGCTCTGTGTGGGAAAGAAATGAGCGCGTATTAGACATTAATGCGAGTTGCAGCATTTCCTTGTCCTGCCTATTTCAAACCTGCCAACGCGTGAAAGGAAACGTTTTTGGTATTTTGTCATTATTTTCATCATACTAGCACAGGGATGTTGCTCATACCGATGTGCTTCGGCGGTGCTAGCAATGCCGACAACTTCATTTGAAGCATGAGTCTTCTCTGTCTCTTTCGTTCAGCGTTTCGTCCCTTCTTCCTTCCCTTTCTCATTGTGATATTTTAGGGATGTCAGATGAAGGTTGTGCTCGTGTCTTCAAACAGCCAATACAGAAGAACGGGTGTATCTTTCTCTTCCCTTTTCATGTATATTTTAGGAACTATTTCAGAGGGGTTTCAGAGCGTTGCATCACTCTGTTTTAGATAACGCTGCGCAAACTGGCCTTGTTTATATTTAGTCAAGCTAGAAAACTATGGCGCACATGATCCCACCAATGTATTTATAGAATAATAGCAGTGTTTCAATTTCCTTAGGTACCACCAGCTGCTAGGCAGTTTTTAATACATGCATAACATACTTATTTACATTGGGAATATAGACATTAAAGGAGCATGTCGGCTGGTTGTTAGTCAATAAAATCATTTAAATAAGGCCATGAGACATCAGCATCTACCACTTTTTTAAGCTCCATCAACCTATTTTGGCAATTAACTATATTTGGAGCTGTGTATATGCAAATCTACAGGGAGATGACATACCAACAGATAAACATAGAAAGGCAGATTTAGCCAGAGCTATTTAGCAGACTTAAGTTACTCTTAAATGAAGTTCCTGCAGAATAGTTGAAGATACCACGAATAGCTGTAGAGTTATAGAGAGCATAAATAAGCCACGCATACCAAACCTCATGAAGTCACCCATTTATTCATGAGTCCATGTGTAATGTAGATCTACATCATGACAATTTAATGCCGAGATGTGCTGCACCATGAAATTGCCCATGTGGCGAAGAAAGAATCATCAGGTCGTGACAGTCAAAGTAGGAAAAACTTGGCCGTGCACCATCACATTTAAGGTATTCCACCACTTTAAGTATCGCATCAGTTGGTAGTTGGCCAAATGATGAATAATTTCAAGCCCACATCCTGGACCCACAAACAGATTGTGCAGGTACACACACTGTAAAATGTTATTAGCAATTTGTTAAGCCCCAAAACACACGAGTGGAGTAAACTGGAATTTCCATGAGCTCTAGCACAAAGCTTTTCATCAGAATTTCTCACACTGTTCAAAGGGAAGTCCATGTCAGGTGTAGGGCAGCGTAACCCTAGCTGCCACACTTAATCCTCCACCTACCCAAACCTTGTCCTTGCATGTGGGTTACCCTAAAGAAACATTCCAGGAGAGTTTTAGCGTCGCTGTAACAGGACACCATCGTGCTTTGTGTGTGAGATTGATGCTGAAAAAAAAAAAAAGAGTTTGTACATGAGGATTGGAATGCTTGGTTACGGCCCTCTCTTTTTTCCCCCTAATCTGAGAGAGTTCAACACAACTTGCTGCTTGGGTTACATGATGTAAGGCAACAAATGAGCCTTAGACTGCGTCACTGCATAGCAAAGGCTAATAAGAGGTTTCGTCTAACATCCTGGGCATGTGTGAATATGTGCAAGAATGATGAGAGGCGATGGAATAAGATGAGAGAATGAGAGGAAAAGGGACAGACATGCATATATTATATATACTTATACACACACACAGACACACACACACGTTTAGCAGGAGTAGAAACTGCGAAAAAAAGGATAATTGGTTCGGCCTGGAAGAGTGAAAAATAGAGACAAGGCAACCAAACAAACAGTGAAAAGCTGGATACATAAAAGACCCGCTGTTAAATACATCAAAAGAAGATATCTACAAAGTTCCTTCGAGTCACATATGGATGGTTTGAAGGCAATTCAGAAGAAAACCCCCTACTGTAATCTAACTGATGTGCCTGTAGCTGAAACTGAAATGTAGACTTACTGTAAAATGGCATACTAACTTTAAGTGTCATCCATATTTGATGGTACGCCTCAGGCGTAGACAAGGAAAAAGGTGTCAATTACGACAGGTTTTATCCACAGAAAGAAAGTACATTTATATCAAACAGATAGATGGATGGATGGGAATGGAGTTGTTATTGCTGGCCGTGCCCCCTTTTAATAATGCCATGGCACATTTTCATTCTTGTGACAGTGCTAGAAGAGTGTGTGTGTGTGTGTTTTACAGTAGTGGAGCTCTTCCTGTCACCTTCCACCAGAAAGGTTCATTTGGTAGCCATGAAAACGCATTACAATGCAATCCCTTCTTTCCCCTATTTTCTGCTCCCGCTCCCATCTTCCCACTCTCTGCTGTTATTTGGAAACCGTCCCAGCCGTCTATTGTGATAAGCTAAACACAAAGCTGCGAGGAGGATGTCCTGCTCTAGCCGCTGGCCATATTGTTGTCTTGCTCCTCCACTTGGACTGCCAGCCTGCGTAACACTGCACTAGGGAATTAACCTCTGTTGCTGTTTCTTTTATATTGTATATATTTATATATATATATATATATATTTTTTTTTTTGCAACAGCCACTTCAACACTTGAACAGAGCCGCAAGGGTAAAAATACTGTAAATGTTGCCAAATTACTGACAGCTTCTCTCCCGGCCAGCTGTACGAATGCACAGTGAATGTGATAAACAGCTCGGTCTCTCTTGCTTGTGGCTGTCTCTAGTGCAACCTTTCCCGAAATAAAAGGCCATGACATTCTTTAAAGACAAGTTAGTTGACATGAAAGTGGAAAGTTAAATAAAAGATAGTGTAGTTCTGTGAATGGGACATTACTACAGTGTCACCATTTGTAACCTGTCCTATTTGTTCTGACAAGCCAGGGTTCCTCTGTCAAAATGGACCATGCCGTTTGTAAGCAGTTCCTCCTTTCCTGTCCCCTATTTTTATTTTTTATTTTTTTCATATCTGCCATCTGCAGTGACTGCATGACGCCACAGCTTCTGTGTCATCACTGACAATGCTCACACACACACACACACACGAGCGAGGACTCGGCAAAAGTGAGCGGAAAGGAAGAACGAGGGAGACAGAAGCGATGGTGTTAAGGAGAACTCATTTCAAACTTTAATTGTGTCTCTGACTGTCCCGGTGGACTTCATTACCCAGGCATCCTAAGAAATCTCACTTGTTTGCTCTTGGAAACGCGTTAAAAGCGTTTGTTGTTCTTTTTATGGCTCTGCAGCAGCATGAAGTGCTTCAAAAGTCAGAATATCTGCGTAGCACAGATTGAGGGATATTTCAAACCGGTAAAGTCGAGGATTTCTTTGGAGTGACGTGGTTTTGATGATTATATGCTGAGCTAATGGATCAGATGGCTGCCTTGAGCAGCTCCTTTACACTTTTGCAGGGCAGGTAAATATATTATAACTACAAGCTTACAGCAGTGATTTCACAATGTATTTGTGGTGTTAAAGGAAACTAAAGACATCATCACTGGTCTCTGCTGCTTTCATTAGACTACACACTATTTAACACAGTTTTCCCCCAAAAAATATTCCAAGTTTTCCTGAATTGCTTTAAAAGTTATGTCACCCTTTCTTTTATGATTACAAAGACAAATATTAGTGACACATTCAGCTTCCGCAGACCTTACCGGAGGATTGGAAGTGATTTTTGACTTCATTAAATCCAAGGCTAAAAATTTACAGCATCTCTGCATAAAAACACAGCAGGAGAGGTGATTATCTTTGGAAATCAGCTCACTCATTTAGAGCTGTGTGGATGCAGATGCCTCAGTTCAATGGAAGCCTATTATTCCAAACGACTCTCATTAAGCCATAGTGAAATAAGGCAAGCTGTGGAAGCAGTGAAATAAAATCTTTAGACTGGCTGTGCAGAACTCGGCGGCGGCGAGCTGCGCTGTCTTCATTAAGAGCTCTGACGTCACGAGTGAGATGCAGAAAATGACTGTGTAAAAAGGAAAATTGTATGCAGCTGATTTCTACCTCTCGTGCCCTATAGGAGGTTATTTGGTGATTGTGCTCCGAGTGGAGGGAACACACAATACAGTCTGAGCTTAATGGGTTTACTAAAATACCTTAAACTGAGGAGCACGATCTACAATAATAACCGCAGCTGATCTATAATTTTAGTATTTCAATGTGGAATTGCTGATCAGAAGAGCTTTGAATAACATTTATAGGAAGCCACTTCCCTGATTATATGCTCGATGTGCGTTGTGCTAACTTTTCAAGATCAAATAGTCATACCAGACCCCCATGAAAACCTCCATTCATCCCCTAACTACTTGTGACCGCATGCAGTAGAGTAGTAGGAGGATGTGTGCCATTGTTTAAATGTCCATCAGTCAGAAGCAAGTCAAGTTTGTTTTCCTTTGTGAACAATTTTTTTTATGATACAAAGCATCCTTGTGTGAATTAGCTTTTAGGGTACAGAACGTTGGTTATTGGTTGTTTTTATTAACAGACAGCAAAGACACTGAAACCAACATTGAATATTCTGCACTGACATTTTCTTAGCAGTTGGGATTAGCTTGTTAGTCTGTGACACATACCTCCATTGTTGTTCGCAGACTATTAAATCTAAAACACATCAGCCAGACACACTGCTCCACTGGTCGATGTGGTATTTGTTTCTTTTGATTAAAAATTTGTGTTTAATACGAACATTTACCAAGCTCAGTGACCAATGCTCATCCAGAATGACCAGCTGTGGAACAAGAAAATGCCAATGCCAAAGCATGTGTGGCAAAGTTTGTTGAAGAGTAATTTGATCGAGGAATCGAGAAACATGTCGGCGTGTGGCTGACGCGGTTTTAATTGGTTTTGGATGACAACAGAGGTTTGTTGAGCAGATGAACACGCTCATCCAGGCTGCAAACCAAAGACTTACCAGACGTGAGCAGACAGGAGTCCTGCTAGTTTAAGTGTCCGTATGTTGACTGTGGACAACACAGTTTGTTTCATTCACTTGCCGCGTTACTTACTATACTGCAGTAGGTAAAATGTTGAAAGCATGTTTTAAAAATTCCTTTATGACGTGAACAACAATACAGTTCATTCACATGATTATTCGGATTATTCTGGGACATTAGCAGCTTAGATGACAGCAAAAGCCAGTGCTGCAGAGCATCGCCGTAAAGCATCTGGGCCTGTTTTTTTCCCCAGGATCCATTTCAAGTGTTTTAACACCAGGGGAGCACAGTTAGAGAAATGAGCAACGAAGGGAGATTAGATGGAGTCTTGTCAAATGAGGAAAAATACTGATGGGTCTCGTGGTTCCCCGTGGTCTCAACAACACAGCAGGTGGCCTTCATTTGCATCTCCCACGAGCCCACCTCCTCCCTCTCTCTTCATCGCTTATTTATTACAATGGCCGCAGGTGGAAATCAGGCGACACTCAAACCACCCTGATGTTGAACAGTACCCCACCACACACGGGAACAGACGAACACAGCAGACACGGCGCTGTATTTAGAGTGTTTTCCAGTTTATTACTCCTCTATGATAACCTCCATCCATAGATTCATGTGCTGTTTGGTCTGGGCCCTAAACATCAGTAGCCTGTATGAAGTGATGGAATGTACACATTAAAATTTTATCCCCCGCATCAGTACATCCAGTGCTGGTCAGGATGGCAACAATAAATTGCCGGCCATTATTTTCGATTAACCACGCTGACACCAGGGCCCATCACATTTCTTTCCATTTTTACCCCCTGTCACTGCTGCGCCATATTTCCAGCCCTGTTTCATTTTAGATTGTCCCGGAGCATGATAACACAGACCAGCAAACCTCGGGACACAAGTCACCGGGTGATCTTATTAATGGCAGAGCTGCGATAACAGTGGTTGTCTACACCCTCAGTCGCTATCTCCATCTTCAGGCACATCTTTTCCAGAGCCTCAAGAGCAAAGGCGTCATAACTGGTGCAAAAGGGGGGACGACTTGGCAGTTTATCATTTATATGGTGGGGAAGTTTAATTCCCTGCATCCCAAACACAGCAGAATTCCCTACACAGTAATTTATTTTGTGTCACACAATTTGAACTTTTGTGTACTGTCCTAAAGTAGAACCTACTGAGTTAGAAAAAAAAGCATGATTTCATAAGTGCTGTAAGAGGGAAGATAATTGGCAATTCAGTACAGAAGAAAATAACTAAAATAAGCTCAACATTTACAGCTCGTCGATGTTTAAATGAGCATTTGCTTTACCGACAGTAGACTGGAAATTTTCATGTAGCAGGTTTGGAGACTTGACATTATCCATATCATTTGCAATTAAACAAATTATATGGATACAGTGGCTTTCAGGTGAGATTAAGGATGCACAACACAAGACGAGCAGATATGTCATACGACTGCATTATCAGTGGCTCGATCTGTAAAATAATGTAGCGTGTTCCCCAAAAAGAAGCTGCTGCCAGATTTTCAGGAACATCGTTATGAAGGCCTTGTGTGATGCACGTTCATCTAACCCTCTGGGATCAGGTTCACGTGGGATTAGGTGACGCTGATTACAGTGAGTTTGGCAGAGTAAAGTGAGCTGGTTAAAACAATCTGACTGCTAAGCTCTTGTTTTGACAGAAACAAACTGTGTGTGTGCAGAAAGTCGTCCTCGTGGTTCTTAATGAGTTTATTGGTAATCAATACCCCTTTCTCGTCCACTGGCATGTGACACTGAGGCCCTGACCCAAGTGAGACCCTCAGACGTTGGAGTCGAGCGGGTCGGTGATGACTGGTAGTTGTCGGTGCATGCTTAGACAGACGGGACTGCCCCGGTTTCATCTAGGTGAGACAAATCTTGATCCATAGCTGCAGCTTCTCTCTGGTAACTGGGAGACAGAAAAAAAGCTACTTCCTTCATGATTTTGTTCATTCATATCCTTTATGTCCTTAAAGAGTGATTATACGTAGAACACAGGCTAACTTATTTGGGTGCGGACCAGTCATCTTTGAAAGCCGACATCCTGAAAGGGTCGGGTATGGTTTTCTGTCAGATACTGCACAAAATACCCATTTGCCTGTCAGTCAAAACGTCTTAGCGGAACCTCTTTTCCAGTGAGTCTGTTAGCATCCTGCTGATACAGACTTTTTTTTTCAAAGTGTTTTTACAGGAAGACGGGGCCCGGCCTCCCGGCGGGGGTCATAGCAGTTGACCCTGCCCTGGCGAGTTCTCAGTCTGTTTGCGGTGATTTTATGCAACCCCACTCAGTCGAACAGCGGGGTGTGACCCGGGTCGATGTGGCACTGCCAACGTCGATTCCATTGAGAAACGACGGCCCTCTGAGAGGCGCGGATCAAGGGTGCCGGATGTTTTGATTCACACTGCTGAGCCACTATACGTACATTCACCAGTCAGAACAGTCTGTTAAATCTGCTGTGTTTTTTGTTTTTTTTGAAATGTGTGATTCAATGGAGCTGGCAGGGTGCAGCAGAGCTTTGCTATCTTTCAAAATGATATAGTCTTTCTACTATGATGCACGTCAGACACACTGTATACGCACATAATGAGAGGTCTGTGCCTTTTTGTTATTATTTAGCCTGATACAAAGCAGAACAAAGAAGGGAGAGAATACGATAGCTGGCAAATGAAAAACAACTGGGCCATGTGCCAGACTCAAGTCAAGCATGTGAGCTCAATAAAGCACACAGTATCGATTTGCGAGTTATTCATTATTTGTTTTGGATGTTGAGAAAGTTCTTTGGAAAATGATTTTGGTGTGCATTTCAGACTCTGAAATAAATTGTTTGACAGATCATCGATGACCACAGAATATGATAGTAAATGGCCAGATATTGATTTATTTCCCAATGCTCCCCTTCTCTTCTCAGGAGCTGTTATGCTTAAAGCCAGACCGAGCACTCTCCCGAGTATTGGATTTTTGTCCAGCCTGCTTTCAAATGTGAAAATGAGGATTTATTTTGTCCAGCTGCCTGAGTGATGCTTATAAGAGAGCATGGATTGGACTAGATAAATGGCGATGGAAAAAGAATATACATCACCAAAGTGCTTAATATCTTCATGACAACAAACAGCCTTGCCGGTGGTAATATGCAACCATCTAGACCCTCAAAATGCAAAAGTGACAGCTTTGTTTATTGCATTCAAAACAAATGGCCGAGGCCCCGCTGTCACTCACAGATGGCACTTCCTTAAGAAAAAAAAGGAAAAAAAAAAACTGCAGAGCCAGTGACTTGTAATAATGCGTTGGCATAGCGGCAGCCATTTTGCACAACCTCCGGAGGCACTGATCGTCACAGAGAGGCGTTGGCATTGTCTTGGCACCGGCCCGACCCCAGGCTGAGAGTAGTAAATGATAGCCAAGCTGGAGCTTGTCAGGCCTGACGCTTATCACTTTTGATAAGCTGTCCATGCCATCTCTATTCCCTCATCTGTAGCAGACCCCAGAAGACTGACCTTGGGATCTGTTTCTCCGTTTCTTCACTGCCCAGTATTTCCCTCCCGCGCCTCAATCGTTCAGCTCCGCTTCCGTGTGTGTTGTTTTGAGGCTATCATTTACCCTTTGAGACCTTGCTTTGTGGTCAGACATGACTTGCAAAGCGGCGCTCAAACACCGACAAGCGCTGCGCCTTGTGTGGATTCCCGCTTTTATGCAACACTGAGAAGTAACATTGAATCGGAATGAAGTGCCGGAATCATTTAAGTCAGAAACTTGTTTCAAAAATACACCTTTGGAAAGACATAATAACAGAGATGTTGTGCAAGTACATGCAAAACCGAAGAAAATAGGTAGCCTGCTAGTTATTTTTTAGAACATTTGTGACTTGAACTTATTTCTGCCTGGATGTGGCATGATTTGTTCTATATTGCAGTTTTTTGTTTTAAGCCGACAAGACAATAAAAGAAAAAGAGAGAGAGAGAGAGAGAAGCTGCCACACACAGCCCAGTGTTGACAGGCTGGCAGGAAATGTCTGACGCGACGTGATGTGAGGGAGTGCTGCTGCTGCCGGAGTGCAGCGCTGCTGTTCGACAGCCTTAAGAAAGGGTCAGCGTGTCAGGCACATCCAGACACACATATGTCCACATGGCATCCTGAATCAATTCGGGCTACGGTTGACAAGGAAAATATGTTGTCAGTTTCTACGCACAGATTAGAAGCTTGCAGTCCGTGCTCCCTCTCAGAGAACTAACACAAACTCATTATTACAGCAAGCCAAGGGGGTCTTGTGTGTTTGATCTAAGAGAGCTCCCACACCACTGGGAATCCCGCGTCATTTTGGGGCGAACAGCCTTTGCTTGGGAGACGCAACTTTTATCAAAATTCACAAACAGCATTTTTCCCGTGTAACATTGCGCGTCCTTTTACATCATGCTTATGTGACTCATCGACAGCCCTCACCCCTGGCCTCCCTCATGAGGTAATTAAGCCCCCGGTTGTTTGTTTAGCTGTCTGCATGTGTGTCCTGTATAAAACACAGGGGGGGCATATGTTCTTCCTACCATAAACCCATTGAAACAGCGGGACATGAGTGGTGAGGAGGGGTCGGCTGTGCGCTCTAATTAGGCAGGCAGAAGTGTATTAGCCTCACTGGGCAACAGCCAGCTGGGAGCATCTGGAGTCGTCTTTCATACACACCAACATCCCCACTACACACTGACACACACACGTGCAAAATTAGAAAAGGATATCTATGGAAGAGCAGTGTGATAGGAGCGTGTAGGTCAGGCATGACGGGTCATATACATACAGGAGCTATTTAAGGCTGCCGCATTTGAAGCCTCGCTCACATCACAGCCCCCCCACCCAGGTCCCTGTCTAGAGTCCATGTTTTGCAGTAACGGTGCCACTGTCGCGTCTCTTTCGAGATTGGAGTGCCTCATGCGTTTCCAGCAGCTTCTACCCTCCCAAAGACGCATCAAAACTGTCCCAAAGGAGCTTAAGAATGTAGTTTAAAAGCAGGGTCAATATCAAAAATAATCCGCTTGCAATCGTGTGTTTGTTGTTTTAAGTGTTACTGCTAGATGAGATGCCTATTTGACCACTTTTTTTAATGGTCTGCATTTTCATTATGTAGTTTTTCTGTTTGCCAAACTCTCAAAGCCCGTCGTCAGTCGCTGCTGTATAAACAGCCGAGCTTTCTCTTGGTAATATCAGTGGCATACTTCAACTGCTCCCACTCACTGTATTCATTCCTAATGCACAACTTTGGTTCCTGCGTAGGTGCACACTCGCCACTGCACGAGAGACATCACTTCCGGTGCATCCGCTAAATATATCAAAAGAGGAAATATTGCTTTCGTGCTGTATTCTGCACAGGAAGGAGTGAGTTGGCACTCTGAGTATTTCTCCTGTACAGGAAGCTCAGTGAGCAGCTGAAATAGTGTTTCTCTGTGCTATTGATTAGCTAGTTAGTCCATGAAAAGCCAGGGACAAGACAGCCACTGAGCTCCCTTCCTCTGGCTTACAAGTGCATGCCAATATGTCCATTCTCTCGGCTTTCTTTTCTGTTTTCTTCCATTTATTCCTACTGTATTTGTCACACTCTGCCCCGTGCTAACGCTGCTATCGCTGTGCGTTTTGCCGTCGAGCCCAGATTCAAGTTCCGGCGAGCCGCTCGCCGAGTTAGATCACAGGAACCCAGCTGTTCACAGTCAAGGGCCACTTCTTTTATTAGCCATCAGTAGGCCGACCTGAGAGGGAGAAAGAGTGGGTGGCAGGACGGGGGGGGGGGGCACAAGGGCAATAGAGGGCACAGATTTCCCAGCTGTTAGTCCACAGCTGCCCCCCCGTTAGAGATGAAGTAGATCAGTGGGAACGCAAGCACGTGCACAGACGTTAAGCAAAAGAGATGGTCCTCTTCAGAAATGAGAGCACACGCTGTCGAGTTTTTTTGTTGGCTGAGGACTGTGAAGTAAAGTTTGGAACAGAGCACCACTGGAATGTGCAGTGGGATAAGGCACAAGCTAGCAGGCGTGCAACGCCTAATGCCCCTACAAATCCCCTTCTCCTGCCTCACATCCCTTTTATTTCCCCCCCTAGCATCTCAGAGAGCCACGCCGCCTTCCAGTCTGTGGAGAACAGTTTTACTAGCGAGCCAGTGGTGCAGAGGGACACAAAGGACCTGAGTGTAAAGCTGTATTTTTAGCTGTATCACCAGACCTCTGCCTTGCCATTTTGATATAATGTTCATTAAGCTCGCAGGAACGGCTGGACTGTCTTTGTTGTGCTTCCTCTCTATGTGCTTCGGCTCTAACCACACTGGAAGCAAAAGCACTCAAAAAAGTGGCATTGATGAGAGCAGCGCAGAGTGCTCCCATTTAGCGTGATTGAATTTACTGTGACAAGTAAGCATGCCGCAGTATGTTTTGATAAAACATGCTGCTGTGCAAATCCAAGAAATTCACAGGCCAAGAGAAAAAGTGGCTCACGTGAGGCATGACTTTAGGTTTGAGAAAGGGTTTTCTGCGAGTCTTTGCCTAAAGTCACTTTTGCTCACAAAGTACTCATGATGTCTGTATTGTATTTGCATATTTATGAGAAATGGGTGTCACAGTGATTAAGTTAACTGGGAGCCAGCTCTGCAGAGTGTGGATAATGAAATTGTATAAATATGAAAGTCAGAGGACGTTTTCTTCCTTTGTGCTTTGTGGCAGAGTTGGTGAACTTTGTCTTCACTAAGATGACGGACACATTTGGTTACGCATGCCAGAATGTGCTTAAACGGTTGCCATGGTTTTGGTAAGATGTTGAAAAAAAAAAAAATCCACGATACAGTAGACTTTTGTCTGGTGGAAGTGCAGGACCAGAACTTGAACTCTGTGCCTCAATATTAGTTTTGCCTAATCATCCAAACCGGCAGGATCAAAAACTGAGCTCACCTGTACAAAGACAAGGACTGAAGAGGCAATAAATACGGAGTGTTAGCACACAGGAAAGACATTTTCACCACGCGTTCTGTTGTATTTGATAAACAAGCAACCAATATGGACTTCATTACAAAGAGCTTGGGACCACTGCAGCTCAGACGCCCCAGACAAGTAATTAGAGTTCACACTGAGGCCTGAGTCGAAAATACAGTCATTATCCCAGCAAAAAATACAACCTTTCCAGGTCACATCACTTTGTTTGCAGCAGTAAAACACATTTATTTCTGCATCGAGCCACCATTATAGTAGCCCCAGTCCACTTGCCAACATTTTATGGAGCACAGAGTGATTGGGGGCGACTGAGAGATTCAATAAAAATGTGGTAACGCAATTGGCTCAACAAGGTAACGGTGTAAGCAAGACATTTTTTGTGTGTAATTTCTGCTTGATTATGGGATCATTTTATACATGAGCGTATGCAGTGCATGTGCAGAATAGTTTTCCTCAACCTAATTTAACAAGTGTCTCAAGAGCGAAGGCCCCAAACAAAGGCACCAAAGTCTTTACAACCCCCTTAAGAGCTAATCAGCCATCTTGCAAAGAAACACCAGAGTTTATATTGGCCCTCCTCACACAATAGTCCCAGTGTAAGCGTGTTGTTAAGCTCAAAGGTCTTGGCAAGAATGAAACTCATCCTGCTGCTGTCTGGACAATTACTGAATGCAGATATGAGAATAAACGTCATAATCTAGGAAGGCAAAATTAGTTAGAGTATACATTATTTTTTATTCTGTAACTGCGATATCTGAACGGATTTCAGTGTGGCATGGGGTTTGACTGGTTTCCTGCTGAAAACGCAGGATAAAGATACATACATTGGCTGTGTTAGTGTTCTGTTTAGCTTAAATGGAACCGTTGTAATGGAGATTTATTTTGTATAATGTTTGCACACACTGAAAATTACAAAATCAATCTAGACAACAATAAAACTTCTTGTAAAGTTCCTTATAATGGAGACATACGTTGTTGTCCATATATTTATGTTGCTGTGCTAAAAAAAGAAATACTTGTACTCTAGCAGTCAGTGACTCAGTCCATATTGAGCGTTACAATTTTTAGTCATTCTTTTGGACCAAATCCAATGAAGTGCTCCCCCTCATTTTTCCCAAGAGGCACCGCTTGAATAAGGATCCGTGGGAGGATCCCACTTAACTCTGACTTTCACCGTGCTGGAGACAGAGGCTGTACTTTCAGACACTATACACTTGATCAAACACACCAGTGAAGGGAAAAGGGAGGATGACCCCACTCACATATACACACTGCTACTGGCAGCATCGCCAATTTATCACACGTAATTTCCTCAGCTCTTGACCTCTGACCCCTCCCTAGGGCTGTGTTTGGATTGAGAGCAACGTGCCACCTTCCGAACTGTCTGTCTGAAGCCTCCCCGGAGGGACACGGCGGTGTTTGCAGGAGAAATATACTGCTTAAGCCACTGGTGGTCAATCCGCCCTCGTGCTCAGCTTGTGTTTCTGTCTCTGTGTGTATGTCTATCATTGTCTTTCTCAGCCCCTCTAGTGTTTTATGCATGCTGCTCATTAGTCACACAATGGCCACTTAGGATGAAATGCCTTTCAGAGCAATATGTCAGCGAACCTTTGGGACGAAGGAAGGAAGGCTGGCAGCAGAAGGCAGTGTGCTATGAAAGAAAGGGGAGCCAGGAGCTGAAAGAATGAGGTAAATGCGGAGGGAATGACAGGGGATCGACGGGCAGAGACAGCGGCGTGTGAGGATGCTGTGTATGCATTTCACTCCAACAACCCCTGTATGAAACACGAGCAGGACCTCTGCTCCACCTAACAACCCACCTCTCTGAACAGTGACATTACGAGCGAGAGCGTCGAGTCAGGCTGCCCTGACCTCTTCTGCATGCGAGACCCATCAGAACGAGACGGTGCTGCTGCTGCTCCACGCGCCTTCCACACTGCTGTGGCCCTATCCGAGGCGCTAGCTCCATCCAGTGCACGCCGGCTCCCTTCCCCTTACATCACTGCGTCTGGAGGCGGAAGGTGGGGAGGGGGTACAAGATTAATGACGGTGCTAACCGCGTATTTATCATCTGGCTGAGGAGTAATGCGACACCTTTCTAATCTGAATATATTTCATTGGGCTGTTATGGCACTCAGTCCTGGGGCCCGTGTATGCGTGTGTGTGTGTGTTTGCACGCCTGCGCATCACAGAAGTCCATTTGAATGTTAATCATATCTGTATGAGTTTGGACATGAGAATGCGTGCGCTTGTCAGGGCATGAGTACTATGATACCAAGGAGCCATCATAAATGATCGCGCTATCTAGCATGGCAAAACGGCCCTGTGGTAATTAGATAAAGATGGAGATCCTCTTTCCGGCACGCTGAGGCCGTGCACCCCGAGATCCTCTCTTCTGATTCTCAGCTGCCTTATCAGGTGAACACTCTTCTCTCACACTCTACTCCATCTCTACCTCTCATACTCCTACCACGTCTTTTTGACACTCAGCAGAAATCAAAATGGATGTCTCACTAACAGAGATGGGAAGATAGGGACTGTGCAAGGCCAAGATCTGATAGTGCCCACATTGGGCCTCCCTTTAGAGTGGCTCTACTGTCACCGGGGCTGCCAGAACTACTGAGAACTTTGGAATGGAAAAGGCTCGGTGTAGAGGATACACTGCCGTGGGTGTTTTCAGATGGGGATCTCACAAGCTGAGTTTGTCCACACTCGGGCCTGCACGAGACCACGCACAAATGTTAAATTATGCAACAGCTTGGCTTCCATATATTATGACATACTCGCTCTTACCATACTAATCCATTGATGTTATATTGAAATAAGGCAGCAGAGAGTGTAAAGTTTTCTACACGCATAGCGTAGGAGTCTCCCGCAGTCTTAATATGGTCACGTGCACGTACAGAGGTGGTACAAGAACAACGTGTAGCACCAACCATAGAAAAAAAAAAAAAAGGGATTTGTGACAAGAGTTGAATAAATGTTGGTCCCTGCAGAATGAAATGTGTAAGTCCATGGCTAATTGCAATCAGTCACAAGGTACAGCCATAGTCTAAAGACAGTCTTTGTACACTCAGGAAACCCCGTCTTAAGCATTCAAAGTGTGGAGCAGACAGGCTTATTTTCCCACAGCCATAACAAGCCCATCGAAATTTTATGCTGGAAGGGAGAACAGACACGGGCACACTTCTCTCGCTCAAAGAGGTTTTCTCTCTGAGATTATGTCTTGCCTCCCTGTGTACCCTTTGCCAATCTGCTATTTATGCAAGTGAATATATTCCATGACTCTGAAGCTTTTTGCTCGCTTCATTGTTTAAGTTCATTGTAAGACAACAAAAGGGGAGACTGGTGAGATCTTTTTTTTTAATTTAAGCGTGGGTTTTGGATAAAGCATCATACCCACTGCATCTCCTGCATTTGTCTTTGCTTGAGACACTTTAAAGCAGGTGGCCGGATATTAGCTGCAGTCGCAGTGTTGACGACTTAGTGATGCTGTCGAGAGGTTTTCTGACCTTTCCGACCTGTTTAGTGGCATTTTGTCCCAAAAATGAGTAGCCCCAAATCTAGCAGCTTTTTGGGAAGACTTTCTTAAAGAAAACTGATAAAGTTTGGCAATGGATGTTCTCTCGCTCGCTGCGTTCAGTTCAATTTGACCAATCAGCGCAGACCAGAAAATTGAACAAGCTTTGAAAGGACCAAAACAGCCAATCATTTCTCCTCATTAATTCTACCACTAAATTACTTTGCTTTGTTTTTTGTTAACTTGGCCATTTAGGTTGAATCTTCTTTTCTCAAAGTGCAGCAGTGAGTTTAGTTTTAGTGAGTTTATTCTTATCTTCATCAGTCTGTACAAAAATCTACTTCAAAACCTTTTGAAATTAAAAGAAGATTTAACCTAAACCAGTTGGCATTTAGTTCAAAGTATAATAATTACTGTTATTTTTGAAAACACTTTACCTATTTTTACGTCTGTATGTCTGAGTTGAGAAAACCAGGTTTGTCTCTTAAAATCTTATAGGTTGTACACTTCCATAAAGTCAGTGAAGAATAATTCTTCTGACTGACTCAAGATGTTTCAGTGCCATGTTGGGCTGACGTCAGACGCCAGGGACAGTTTAACTGTAGCATTTAGCAGTGTCTTCCCCAAAGACGTCCCCCAGCTAGTTTGCCACTTCGGATGCTAGTCATTTAACAAACAAGCCAATCGCGCACGAGACAACTGCCAGTGACTTGCCAACGGCCCCAGTGATGCCAGTTATAGAGACGAGGCGGAGAAGTAGAGTCACAGCTTGCTGGGTCGTGAAAATCGAGTCAAATTGGTCGTCAGCAAACTACTGTATCTAGGTCTAGCATTCGGCTAGAATCGTTTGCGATGACAAACGAAGCCCCCGTGTCATCGGGGGTTGAAGCTGGAGCCCCGCCATAGGCAGCTGCAGGATTGTGGATCTCGTGACCAAGCGGGAATGGTTTGAATGGTTTGAACTGAGAATCTTCCACAAATATCCCAACAGCGAAACATGGGTGGACTGTGAACGAGCTATAGGAAGGAGTTAGAGAGTATTTCCCTAGAAGTGCAAAGGAATCTGTGGGCAGCCAAAAAATGTAAGATGTTGGGAAGAAAAGTGACTACAGTTCTCTGTGCACTGTACTAGTGGTACTTTTTTTTTATCACAATAGCTTTGAAGATCTTAAGGACTGCACAAATAAATTCTTTTGAAGTCACTGTAAATGTTCCACTTCATACTGCCCAGCCTCCACATCAGAAATTCAATTTCAGTGGTAAACATTATAATGAATAATTGTATTATTCTATCTCGTGTAAGGCAGATAAAAAGATACATATCGGCCTTGTATCTCATATCTGTCTGCTTTAGATGTGGCGGTGGAAACCTAGGGGCTAACACTCTCTGGTGTCATGAAAGCGTACGTTTGACGTCTGACAGCCGCAGTGGCATTAACTCTATCGCTGTATTTTGTGATTGGGCTAAAGGAGACTCAGCAATTTAATTAGTTTCACTGTGATGGAAAACGTTATATCTTTGTAGTGTTTATCATGTGTAGCAGAGCCCAGTCGTTTCAATTATTCCCCTTTAGTTTGCCTGGCATCGACTGTGTTACCCAAAAACGTACATTGCAACGACTGTGGAAGAATTTGCATCACGTTAAGACAAGCACTGCACATACAGGTTTCCACTGGCCAAAGGAACCAGAAGAAAGTCTTTCACCTTTTTTTAATCAAGAAAATACAACAGGATGATAAAAGCAAGCGTTAAAATATGAATTATCAGCACTGCCGAATGACAAACCCATTAATTTCGCATTTGCTCACTTTTGGACAGCAGGAAATTGTCCAGTCAGCCAACTTAAACTGTACATAGAGTGAATAAATCATGAGTAAGCTACTGAGTGAGATAACATTTTGTTTCTGTTTAATAGCCAACATTTCATCAGAATCAGGCGGGATCACGAAGGATTTGGGTTCACTGAGTGCATTTAAGCTGAATCAACGTATGCCGTGAAGCCGCATGCAGTGGTGGGAACCACCGCGTTTATCATAAGTTACTGTAGATTAAAACCATGTGAAGAGCGGAGTTCAGTCCGTGTAATGTTTACTTATGATCATCGATCCACTTCTAAAGCTGTGTTTTGAACTATTGGATCTACTTGCACAATCATGTGCCAAATAGCGAAAGTGCAATGTAAACAAAAAAAAAAAAAAAAACACACGCACACACACACACACACAAGCTGGAGACCTGCAAGCAAACAAGGTAATCCTTGAATTCAAGGTTACAATGTGCTGCGTTTTCAAAATGCAAACGCAGGAATATGCACACCCACATCCTTGCATCATCACCTACCTTCCATCACAGACGCCCGCGCGCACACTCAACACACACGCACACGTAGACACACACACGCACGCGCGCACAGACAAATATGTGTCTCCCTGTAGTGCCCTCCTTGGCAAAATCTCAGTGCCAGTCTCTTAATGAAATGCTCAATTAGGGTCTTTAAATAGGTAATTATGCAGTGCCTAATCCCCAAGCTCCTGGGCCCTATCTCATTTAGATGACACTTGGGCAGGCGAAATGGGAGGGGCAGGCGCCGGGGCCTCAGATTCTGCCATCAAAGCCTCTCCGTGGTGGCACAGGCAGCCCTGTTAATGATAAGGCACATCCAGGCAGTCAGTCAACAGCGACTCCCAGTGAGGGCCACTGACAACATGGGAGATGGCAATGTCAGGCTTGACAGTGTCTTAATCATGTTTGTGAGTGTTCGGGGGTGGATTGCACTGGGTTGGGCGAGCTCGTATAAAGGTTTCTAAGAGGATGTTCGACGTGGAGGGAGAGCACCGAAGACCGCGTGTGTGATGTGGGTTTATGTGATTTATTTTTTTTTTTTTGAGAAGACAATTGCGGTGTTAATTTTTCAGGAAACGAGGACAGAGGGAAAGAATTCTTTCCAAATGTCAAACTGTGCATTTTGCTTGATGCCAGGCATTGACAGAGCGAGTCTGATTTCCTGCACTGACATTTGTTTGAAGGTGACATTTGATTTGAATTTCAGTCTCCAAATTGTGCTTGGAGAAAAGAATCTATTCATCCATTTTCAGAAGCACAATAAAAACGTCTTGTGCTACAATATACCATCACTGAGAGGAAACTGCTCTTGTTTGCTTGCTAACAAAACCTCGGCAAGCGTTTGTCTTAGTGAAATGACACGGGGGGGAATCGCAGCTTTTGCCCTTGCCGAGAACCATTGCTTTTCTTTTGACCGGGTCGCACAAGCAGCCCACCCTTGTCGAGAACAGCGTCTTGGCTTGGCTTAAACACCTTTCAAGGGTGTCCAAGAAAAGCGCAGCGTTTAGCTTTTCAAATCTATTAATCAGCAGCGCCCACATCAAAGTGCTGGGTAAACTTTAGTAAGGATACTTGAACCTCTGAAATACTGAAAGGGCTTTCTGAAATGCTGTTCATCCCCACCTACCATGTCCTTTGGAAGTCTTATCAGGATATAGATGGAAAAGCAGAAACAACACAATTTCACCTTTATCTGTGTACTCAGCAAAAACATCTCATATCTGTGATAATATTTTTTGTCCTGTTGCCCTCTGTGTTGGCACTGATGTATTTTCATGCAAAAAGCTTTGATAAGCCTCTGGTTCTAAGGCTTGCCTGTCTGTTCTTCGTGTCGTTGACTCAGGCTTTCTTATCAAATTTGAGTCACAGCAAAAACAACAGTTCCTATAATACACTGAAAAGCAGGAAATTCTGCTTTGCTCAACTTTTTTCTGCAAAAAAAAAAGGGGGGGGGGTATAGTGAGACAGTTTAGAAACAAAAAATAAAATTCATATTAGCACAGCAACATTTCCACCTTTTAATTTAGCTTTGATCGGTTATCTGGAGATCAAGTGCCTGTGAAGCAGAGGTCCAAACCCACTCAAGGGATCCACATGGATTGATGCTAAGGCTTTAAGACGAGGGGCAATTACGGAAGCATCTGCCATTTCACCCCAGGTAAATCATAGTATGCGGCGCGACCGGCTAATAGACGGGAAATTCACCCATCGTTTTAGCGCACAGCAGCAAAAATAATACCACGTTACAGTTTAGCTCAGGGTATATCAAGACAAATTAGCATTTAGATAATGGGAGCCACTTGGCATTTTAATTATTTTGCTGCCCTGTGAAGCTAGTGTGTATGCCCCAAGCACCTCCTTACATCCTTCATGTACGCCTAAGTAGAGCATTTACATACCAAACAGCTTGGCTTGTGTACAAAAGTCACTAAAATGTCACTCGCACACAATGCACCTTGGTGTTCAATTGTTTTGAGAAGATAAGAAAAGCATATTGTGGTTGACTTATGCCATATGTATTAGCCGGCTACATAATTCCCAGTGCTGTTATTTTCGAGGCAGCTCTGCTCCGACGTTTTCGGCCGTGTCGGCGAGCGGCAGTGGAATGTTGTTTTGTCTGTTCGGGAGCTCTGTACTTTCCATAAAACGACATGAGCTCAGGCTGGGAACAACCTCCCGCTCACCCTCCTTCCTCCCTCTCATTTTCTCTGCCTCACGGAAGTCAGATTATTCATCCTCCCACAGACCGTTGCTGTGTTGGGGGTAGATGTCAAAGTGCCAAGAGCATGTGGTGCAAAGGGTATGCGTGCCTGTGTCTATTTGTGCACATGAATGCCTCGGTTTACACTTGCGAGCATGTGTAGGAGTGTAGCGTGTTTTAAGCTGCGTCGACTCGATTGCAGCGATCCTGATCCCGGGTTCGCGTGTGCCGTGTTCCTTCTTCTTTGTTTTTTTTTTTTTTTTTACCTGTTGTCATCTTACCAGTCCCTTCCCTTTAGAAAACAATACGTTTCCACTGCCAAAGTGGCCTCGCAGCTATCATCGCCTCTTCGGCAGCGGCTGCCTTTTCTCTCTCCATCCCTCATTTTTCTGTTCGCGCTGCCTCGGTTAGGTGCATAAGCACAGACAGAGCGTGAGAAAAGCTGGCACCGAGGCACATTCCCTTGCCTCCCTCCCTCTGCCTCCATCTCTCCTGTTCTCTGCCCTACAGTGCGCTCTCCTCTCTCTCGCCTTCACATTATTTTCCCCTGCCCTCCTCTCCTTTCTCTCGCAGCCGCTCTCCCTCTCTGCCTCGTTGCTCCCCTTATCCATTATATTTCCACCCCTCTGCTCCACCCCCCTCTCACACCCCTTTCCTTTTTTCTGGTTCATAATATGTAACATGATTTAGCCCGCCCCTGTTCATGCGGCGTAAATTTAATCCCAGCCATTCCAGGTTGGCTGCTGCTGCTGCTGCTGCTGCTGCTTCTACCATTTTTTTCTCATTTTCCCAGCCTATTCCTGCCACACTCGCTGCTCCCGACACAATAGACTCCTCAACAATGCGCCCTGTTTGCATGATAACAAGTTATTTCCCTATACTAAATGCTGATGTGCAAGGTCAAGCACGACCCAAGTGGCACATGCTTGTACTATAGAGGCTGTCCACACTGTGACAGGCAAACAGAGCACAGGAGACGGCCTCCCGGCAAGCCGGCGATCGTTTGAATGGTTTACACAGCTCACGCGCTCGCACACACGGGCTGATTATGCTTGGCTGTGGTTTTATCTGCTGCCCATTGAAAAGGCATTAGTGGCGTCCATTAGGGTTCGGGAGGAGCCGTGTTTACCAGCGTGATGAGCACCTTGCACGGCCATCGGTGTGTGAGTGTGCGAATGAGAAGCTACGCTGTGAAAGCGCGCTGGATAAAAGCGCTGTATAAGCGGGCGATTCGCCGTTTACAAGTGTCATCAAGGTCAAAGGAGGTGATCCACACACAGACACAAAGATGAAATATGTTGCTTGTTTCTCATCTCCCCCGTCTCCCTAATGCTTTGCCAGTAGCTCCGTAACCTTGTGTGAGTGTGTGTGCACACGGTGTTGGTATGCATTCGGGGAGCAGTACAACAGGGCACTGTGATAATCGGTCACTAGACTGCAGGTCAGGGTCTTGCACTGTGGGGACTATCCATCTGAACCCAACAGCTGCCGGCAAATGTGGCAGGAGGAATGAGACTGGAGGGAACGACGGGGCAGGAGAGAGAAAAACAAGAGGAGAGAGGGACCGGGCAGAAAGAAAAGTCAGGTGGCGGCGGTGGGAAAAGGAAAGGAGTGGGACGAGGAGCATTTGTAGCCTGATGCTAAAGTGTTTGCTCAAGGTCGGTTAGGGTGGGCTGATTTTTCATGAGGACGCAACCTCGGTGGTGGTGCTTTTCAGATTGCAACATATTCTGCTTTTTAAAAAAAAAAAAAAAGACATGTAATACAAAGTTGCCTGTATGGAAGTTTTTTCTGGCTCTGTAAAGATGTGTAACCTTTATTTGCTACAACAAGGGAAATTACCACAGAAAAAGCCCGATACAATTTGATTAATACCAGTGTTTACGAGCTAGGTGAATAATTGTTATTTTACTCTATTTGCAGTGTGACATTTTAAAGTCTAGATCATTTTGCTGACAAAAAAATGTGTGTGGGGGGGGGTGGCTTTCAAATCCCCTGATGCTGATTTTCCACGGACACACAATTGAAATGGGATTGTGATGGCTTCCTTGTCCTACAGTCGCAGCAGGTGATTTTAAACCAATTATTAGACAGACAAATGTCATCAGACCCAATTAGCTTCCTGCTGGGTCTTTCATGTTGGGTGAGTCATTCATAAGAAAACAAGATATAACCACAGACATCAGTTACAGCATTGGCAGCGTTCACTTGTCAAAAATTAGTCAGGGTTGCACGCGGAACTGTAAGCCCTGACTTTCGCAAATAGAAAGTGAGGCAGTACCACCCAAAGGATAGTTTATGACTGTGGGAGGCTTGTTTCAGGGAGGTCAGGGGAGGGGGAGGGGAGTAAATAAATAAGTATATGAAATAAACTCAGGGTCTTTCATGTGGAGGCTGCACTTGAGGGCATAGCTTAGCTTAGCTCGAGGGATGTTCTTACACATGCCGGCTGATCGGGAGCGATGTGTGAGAAACAGTCTTGTCACTCGGCTTTAAATCACACAATTTCAGGCAGAAGAAGAAAGTAGTGATGGGGTGGGGTGGGGTGGGGGGGGGGGGAATGAAGACATGAGAAAAACACAAAAAAGGCTGGTTATGAAACAAAAAAAAACCCTCCAGGGACTTTATGCAATGAAGAGAGACACATTACACTAACATTAAACAAAGAGCATGGCTGCAGCGAGCATGTAGAACACATTACGACTTAACCTAACCTCCCTTGATGAAGACGTGGGGATTTATGCAGATGCATGGGAGTGTGGAGCTGTGCCTTTGATGAGCTTATGGTTTTTATAAATCTGGTCAGATGATGTTAGAAAACCCTGGGAGCATGAGTGGGCGCCTGTAAGGAGATGAGGGGAAGTGCTCGTGCATAGCAACCTGTTCCCTTTCATATGCTCTTTGATCTTGATGCTGATACGACTAGGATGCACACCCTGCCAATCCACGTTTCTTTGGCTTTGTTGAGTGAAAGTGCGTCTTTAAGCATCTGAATCTTTTACCTATAGCCACCATCCTCTCAGAAGCCTCTGAATGAGGAGTCAATGCCATGTCAAGGGCTGTCCAGGCTCTCGAAAAGGGAAATTAAAGGAATGGAAAACCTGAGACTGGTTCACGGCTTGTACAGGCATCACAAAGGAAGAAGAGTTCTAGATATGTTGTTTTACTCAATCCTTAGAATTTCAGTCAGCATTCACGAGCACCGGCCAAGCCGCGTTTCAATTAAATATCAGTTACAGTATGTGCCAGACAGACAGTATGGCACTACGATATGGTCTTTATTCGCAATAATGTTTCAATTATAACTTATAATAAGGCCTGCAATGAGAATTGATTACATGCAAGTGCATATTGGCAGAGATGTACTATGGTTCTTTGTTCAAGTAAATGCACACAGTGTAAACCACAATACCAGCTCGTCAACGTTAAAGATGTCAGATAACTCGAACCAACCGCGCTCCATTTCCTAAATGCTGACTGTTGGGCCTTTGTCGGGGTTTTATGTTGAAGAACAGGTTATATTATGTCAACAGCAGAAGCCTGCTGCTCTCCACACTGTGTCCCCTTCACTGCTACTTAACTTCACAACAAGAGCAAGGCTTCAGAAGCTGTTTCTGAAGTAGGAGCTGTGTCTCTCTCAGCATCAGTGCAAAGTCGAAAAAGAGAGATCACACAGATCAGTATGGACGCAGCAGCCCAAGTGTGTGTGTGTGTGTGTGTGTGTGTGTGTGTGTGTGGGGGGTAATTATTGAAAGCTTTAACTCTGCTTGTCTGGAGGGAAATAGAAAGTCCGGCCTTATAAAATGAGGCAAATTCCTATTTGCTATGCCTGGCTGCGCACGACACTAGGCAACTTTTTTTTTTTTTTTAATAACATAATGCTGTATGGATCATATCCTTAGTAGTTTTGCCATGCTTTGTCCGTGCATGTGTTGGGCTAATTACAGAGGGATTGGCTTTAATAGATTTCGTGGCATTTTTGTGGCTGCTCTGGTCTGTTAGTATAACATACCATAGCTCCACTATTTCCTTGAAGTTCAATTCAGTTTGTGCATGAGCCTGAAATTAAAAACACCCTGTTTAAAAATTCCCCGGAGCTGGCCAAAGTGAAATTAGTCAGCTTGCACGAAGGATGAGCTTAATGTGGTACAAATGCTCCGCTCAGAAGCAATGTTGAATTTGTTATAAATGGCACCACCAGTAGCATTTCTCCTGTCGGCATTTGCTTCCAATTGGTTTGGATTTAGTCTCCAAAACATTACGACATTTGAGAAAACATGGAAAGACACAACAGGCATGTAACTGATGTTGTGAACCTGCTGCTTTTGGAAGCTCCTAACTAGTTTTCAGTATTACAATTTTTCTATAATGCATTTATAGAAATATATGACGAAAAATATAGATTTGTTTTTGGTTTTTCTTTCCCATCTTTATAATATTACTTGTCTAAACAGAACAGAAATGAGAATAGAGCCCAGCCATTATGGAGAATATAAACATCCCTCCCTCCTTCTTTTTCACGTTTCTGATAAGGATCATCAGGAAGGAGAGAGAGCAGACAGCTCGACAGCCTCTTTCTTTTTCTTGCCACACACTCCCCCCTTTTCTAATTAACATTGTGCATGTTGTCAGGCTTTGTTTAATAATGCATGATTGCTATCAGCAGCAAAATCCTTTGAATGAAGCACCACTGAATGGGAACACAATAATACCACTGGGGGTTCAGGAAGAACGACAGAATTTTTTTTTTTTCTATTGTAATAAATGCTCAATGGAAAGCATCAGTGCCTCTAAATGTATGAAGTCACAGTGTGCAACATAAAATAGCAACGCTGCGGATAGAACAGGCAAAGGTGGTTCTGCATCTTTTCATATAGATGGATGGAAGAAAGGAATAGATAATTTGAACTCATCTGCGTGCTCACACATGTAATTAGAAATACACGAGCGTACAAAGAAGATGCAGCATTTAGGCTAAATCCGTGGTCACATAACAATGCAGTTGGCCCACGGCTGCCTTTCTGCCAGGTCTGGCAGGTGGCTCGTGCCCCCTTAGCACATTAGGAAAGAATCAGCAGCACAATTTTCTTGTAAAAATTAACACCGCCAAATCGACACCCAATATAATTGCCTTCATTTTCTTTTCTTTTCATTTTTTTTTTTTTTTGTTGGTATAAATCAAGGTTTCAGGGGGCGTGTTTTAGCTGTGCTTACATTATCTTCTTCGTGTATTTACTCACACGGCTCAGCCTCTCAGTTGTCTCACTGGTGGTTACACAACATACAGATGGTTTTGTTTGCCTCTATCAGCGTGTGTTAGTGTGTGTGTGTGTGTGTGTGTGTGTGTGCGGCGGCTGTGAATAAGGAGGGGTCGGTGCTGCTGACGACTGTTTGTTGTGTGCTGCCTAATATCATGGCAATATAGCGATTCACACGCTATTAATTAACTCAAAACGCTATCGCTTAGATTTGGAGGGAGAGCTGCGAGGAACAGTAACAGCTGTACCTGCACTTGCTTTCGATCACACCGGAGCTTTATCCCCTCGCACCCTGCTCAGGGTTTTTCAGTCCAGTTGATTCTAATCAGATCCACAGTTGCTACAAACACTACTCATGGGAAAATTCTGTCTGGTGTTCTGAAATGCATGTGTATGTATACGCATTTGTGTTTGTGCGCCTGTGTGTTGGTGGCGGTGCGAGCGGGGGATGAGATTGCCACAAATTGATTCCCTTCGCCACACGTCCCCCGCTCTCGCGCTGCTGCTAGCCCCGCGGCGCTTGGAGACAGGTAGTCGTGTCTATCTCCCCCCAACACAAATCGAGTGTGACAGGTGCGCTATCTTCCCGTCTTTTCTGCCATTTATAGCCCACAGAAATGAAAGAGGGAGAGCCAGGAGCGAGAAAGGGGATGATTGGTAACAGGGAAATGAGGTACTTTGTCATCATCGGGTTTACTGATTGGGCTTAGAGGAGCTTGTTTTTCTTTTTTTTTTTTTTTATTTTAGTGGGTCAAATCTGCAGATGAACAGCCCAGTAAAAACATTTCCAGTGAAAGCATTTGCACGCACAGTGCAAAGTACAGCACAGTCTCCTGCACACACTGCCCAATCTCAAAACTTTTAGACACATAACACACTGTGTTAGCGATTCAGAGCCACAGATACACCTGTACTGGTGCACTTTCACCACTCACCCCAGCTGAAACAACAGCTTTCTGCAGAACAATGCAGGCAGACTCGCTAACCGGCAGTACAGTGCGCCATCAAAGCTCATACACTGGGATTAGCTGGGAGCCGTATTACAAGCCGAAGACTACCGCAGAGCATCCATCACTAAGGATCAAGCTGTGGCTTAAGCAAATGGATGACAAGGGAGAGGGAGAGCCCGTCTGCAGCTAATACGAGCTCACTGTATCACATTGATTTCACAGCCATGTAGTGGCCCTTCGATAAACGGCTGAAACATGAATGGCAACACTTGGCCACTCTGTCTTATGGATTTTGTTTGAGCAGTCCTGGGTGTGTGCGTGCTGAAGCCAGGCTATTCCATCACTTTGCATAGGCACTTTGAGCTATTAAAGCATCTACTGTGGATTAAATGTGGTGTGAGAAGCACAAATATGTGCTTCAGATGAATTGGTTTAGCGAGTGAGTACATCACAGCGTAACCAAAAGGCGGCATTTGTATCTCGCATTGTACTTCAAAGGAAGAAAGGAAGGAGATCTCCAGGTGTTTTAAATTTATTTCAACTCCCAAACTGAAGAACGACAAGATAGCTCTCAGCATTTATGAGTATGTTTTTGTATTTCCCGGCTATTCTTACTGGCAACCGAGGTGTTCTTCGTGAGAAACGGATATCAACACCGATCTGAGCAGGACTTAAAGCGCGCTCTTATTATGCAGCATGTTTAATTGGTACTCGCCACAAAAGCTGTTAAGACAAAATCTTATTAGTTCACCCTTTCATCTGTGTGGTTCCTCCGCTCCCTCCTCTCGCGCTCGCTCTCTCTCTCTCTCTCTCGTTCTCATGCACATGTGCACACGCATTGTGCGAAGTGACTATTCCATTTAGAGAACTGTCAGAACATACCCCGTGAGCACATCAGCCTCTTCCTATCCTCTGTCAGCTCCAGCCGAGGCTGTGTGGGGGTATGTCAGAAATGTGCAGGGATAGATAAAACCCGTGGAGCCAAACAGCTTTGTTTCATTCAGTCTCTCTCTCTCTCTCTCCCCTTTTTCCTCCCTCCTCCTTCCCGTTCCCTCTTCCTATCCCTCCTTGCCTTGCATAGGCTGTGAATACCCTGCATCTGAGAAATCAGACCAGACTGACTCACAGGGCTCTGTGAGCCAGCACCAACGAGGCTGCCAAAGCATGCTGGTGCCAAGCTGTCCCACCATGCACAGAGCCAGACCCACGCTGCTGCTGCCGCTGCTGCTTGTCCTGGGTCTGCTCCTCCACCTCGCCGACGCTCAAAGTAAGTGGACTGTTGGCTTTGACGTAGGCCTCAAGTGTTGCGAGTCCTACTGGTTTGGGGGTGGGATGGCACGGGTGGTAGTTGTTTTGTTTCTTTTTTGTTTCTCTTCACCAGCCATTAAAACACACACACACACACACACACACACACACACACAAATGCTTCGTGAAATACCTGAGACTTTTTCATGAGACACACGTGCTGATATACTGGGTGACATTACCACTACTAGTATGGAATGAAGTCTCTCAATAAAGCTGCACAACAAGAACATTCAAGTTCACGTTTTTGTAAAATAAATAATCATGGGGACAGGAGCTTAAATACAAGGACTTCATTAATCCCAAATAATTCAAACCATCATGTGGGTCTCTTGCATTCAAAAAACATACCAGTTTTTTCTTGATCTATATCTTTATCTCGTGACTATTATAACTTGATAAAGTACCTATTTTTCAACGCCTTTTTTTTCTTCTGAAACAAACCTATCGTCAACCAGAAATGCTCAGGCCTCAGCTAAGACCGTAATGATGAAGAGTCATTGGAATTGAGTTACTTGACATCAGACACCTGGCCATTGATGTGTGACAACAGTTTTCAAACCTCATTGAGCTCTGGTCCTGCACCGCAGCATCCCCCCCTGTCTGCCACCCTCTCTTTCTTTTACACTAAGATCCATGAATCATTAGCTTCTCGAGTCACAAAGGGATGAATAAAAGTTTTATTGCTCCCTTTGCACCGACTGAAATCCCCTCAGTTCAGCTGAATATCTCTGAATGAAGGAATCATTCACCCAAGGTCATATACAACGAAGCCAAGCAAAGTGAAATTGATGGGTGAGATTTTCAACTTTGTGCTTGAGAAATGTTCCCTGCAATCTGTTCAAATGTGTTTTATTTGTCTTCGCTGCCTCCTGCCACATACGTCTCACAGCGGGGGAGAGGCAAATGGAGAAATGTATTCTCTGTTTATTCCCCGTTTTATGTGCAGCTCTTAGATTTATTGACACAATTTAATTACGGGACCTTCCCAAAACGACATTAACGGTCAATAAACGTTACCGTTGAGGGGGCTCTTCAGTTGCTATCTCTTCGGAAACTCACATCCTCCACGATCTAGTGTGAATTTACAAAACAAAATTTGGAGGTAGAGGAAGAAAAAAAAAAAACATTTATTGCCAAAACCTTCTGTGAAACTTCCACTCTCGCGTGTCCAGACATTCCACAGTCGCATTTGAGCACGAATGTAACAGAGACCCTCAGCAGCCCCCAAACTGTGACGCCTCTGTGCTCACCCACGACCCCCAAAACCCCCATTAGGTGCCTTCCTTCAGCCGTCTGGCTGTCAGCAGCTGCTGCTACCCCATACCCTCCTCAGACAGCTGTGCTGGGTCATCATTTCGAAGCCAAAACAAACTTATCACGAGGTGGCCACAGTGGCTGTCTGTTAATGACTGAGAGGGTGTGTGGGAGTCAGTCAGGGAGGTCACAGACGCGAGGTGCGTGTCCTGTCTGCGTTCAAGCTATGGGAGTCTGTTCGCGGTCACACATTTATTTGCTTTCTTCTCCCGCTTCCATATGCACATGCTTGTTCCTCCCCTTCCCAACTCCCCCCTCTATTGTTTTCCTTTCTAATCGCTCTCTTGCCAATTTTCTCCTCATTTCTTATTTGGGCTTTTTCTTTCTACGCTTCTTTCCTCCTGTGTCTTTGTCTCCTCCCCACCTTCTCCCCCTGCTGTTTGGAAGCAATCCTTCCAAACAGTCCCTTCCAGCGACTTGCAAGCCACTTAATTTCCTCTGTTTGTGGCACTGCATATGCAGAACCAGCCCAGACACTCCAGGACCTTCTCCCCATCTGTGCTGTGCACCGAGGACCAAAAGGACCTCCACTCGGTTCTGTCCCCTCCAGACTAGCCCCTCGGCACCAAAATGTGACTGCGTTTCTAAAGGGAAAGCTGCCCTCTGTTGGTGCTCTGGATCCATTTGGGTGTGAGCTAGCCTCCGGCTGTGGACACGGTGGAGGATATGAGACACGCGAGAGCAGAAAATGGCTGAGTCGGCCTGCTCAACAGATGGCACAATACTCCGAGCCAGTCCTGCTCACCGCCCTGCACAGTGGACACAGCAGCCCCCTCTCAAGAAAAATGCCAGTCAACCCCTTAATAAACCACATTTCTGCTAATGTGTTAATGGGACCGCTTCATAATGTGTTCTTCCTGCAAATGCTTCCAAGTGAGACCTGTATCTAGCTGGGAGGAACATAATGGACTCAAATGGATTGTGTATGTTTCTCTGTTTGCTCTGTTGGTTCGTTTTTACTCGTGTTTTGTCACTGTTTTCTCTTCAGCCTCTCTCTCTCTCTCTCTCTGTTGGTCTCCCTCGTTTTCTCCTTCACCCTGTCCCCCGCGCTCTTCAAATGCAGCCCATTTAATTTGTGTGGCAAATTGGGCTTGGCAATAGCTTGAAAGAGGGGCATAATTGTCCCTGGTGAGCCAAAGGGACAGAACACATGAGAGGGAGAACAGGGAGGCAACAAACAATTCCTCTGTGTCTTCCGCCGAACAGTAATGCAAAAAAGAAGTGTCTGGTGATGAGAGCAACGCTGTAAGCGTTTAACATCTCCACCTGGGCTGGAATCAAGCAGGATGAAGTTTTCAGCGTGGGGATCGGCGCTAATTGCTTGGCTGTTCATTAACTTGATAGATTGATTCACGACTCTGACACTGATATGAAGCAAAAACAAACCTGTTTGTGTCACATGACGTGTGTGAGCAGGTCGTTATCCTGCAGGGTTCATTTAGTTCAAAATTACAAAGGAGGCTGGAGTGCAAAAGTGAAAATTGCTTCAGATTGTGTTCGGATATTTTATAACCTCACTGAAAAAAGTATAAATATTAAAATGTGCTGATTGACAATATGGAGGGCTGCATCTGTATGGAAAACTGGCTTACAGTACACCCACAGACGTTCTAGCCTGCCATGCCTCATGCTGTGTTGGACCATGTCAAACCTCAGGCCTAATGGTGTTTTAATTGATTCCTCCCATTGCTGGTAGATGGCATGGCGAGCGCCAGCGGGTCGGCACAGTTCTCTTTAACATGTTGGACGAGTATCGACAGGTTCCTTCGGTCTCTGTAAACATTAAGCTGTTAACACCCGAAGCCCGTCTCACTCGCTCGACTTTATTAACAGGGAGGTGCGAGCACACGGGAGAATGGACACGGCACCGAATGCACGTCCAGGCCTTTCACGCCAGCAAACGGAGGTGAACTGGAAGCCGAATGTTCAATTGATGCAGCACTTTGTTTTGAGCCACTGCAGTGTAGTGAGACGAAATCAATCCCCACTTTAACGTAACGACACGATGTTCGCTTTTTACCGGTTATTTTTCTTTCTTCTTACACCGACTTAAACATTTACGTGTTCACGTAGAAGCAAGATACACATTTATGATCGAAGAGCATGTGTTACTCTATAAAATAAGTGATTGGTTTGCAGTGCTGCGCTATTAATCTAAACAGCATCTGCCAGTTAGGTCTAGTATTTTGAGGTGGAAAACAGATCATAATTACAATTAGTATAGCACTTAGCGCACATTAAAACACAGAGATGAATTAGACACACACACCTGAACAGTTATAAGTTATTACAAAATGCAGCATGCGCCCACGCTGTTGAGAATTTTCACACACACACACACACACACACACACACACACACATCCTCCCAAGGCATGATCAGCTTGTAGCAAGTCCGAAAACTAATGATACTCTATTCCCCAGATGACATCGGGCTGTAATGTGTGTGTTTTATGCATGCCTGGCCTAATATGAATTATTGTAAAATAGTGTTGTATTTGCATATGAGCTTCCAGGCTGTACTGGAATTAGCATTTTTACAACAGCTCAAATTAAATCCCTCTGCTTAATTTCCCTGCATGCTAATTTGATTTAAATTGAGTCTATTCCGTTGCCTTTTTACCCACACAGTGCTAACATACAAGCCACTGTGGGAAATGAACATATTAGGTCCGATGTATCAGATATTAACATGTTAATTATTCTATTGTACATGTTAGAATTTGGATCTGATGAATCATGTATCTGTACATTCGCGCTTTATGTTAGGATGAATGCACGCTTGGTAGAAAGACGAGTTATTAGTGTCCCCGCTCCGTCGGTGGCAGGAGAATAACTGGAAAACGCACCGAAGAAGGTTTTATTGCAAAGAGGAATGTGCAGTGCAAATGACAAAGATGGGTTCCACGCACAGTCAAGTGCTGAGAGTGAAGCATCAAAGACAGATAAGGGTGAAAGGTTAACGTATGTGTATTTCTCTCCTGTCGACTCGCCGTGCAGAGGGTGTTTACCTCTTATCCTCTGACTAGGTACAGTATTTTGAAGCCGCTTGTCAGAGGTCTTGACATTGCCGTTGCATTCTTCTGTCCGTGTCATGTGAATTTCATTTTGGCAACAACACACACACACACACACACACACACACATTCAGCCTGCTACGCGCTGAATTAGACATGCAAATGAACACACAGCCTACATGAAAGACATTAAATCACAAGGAGAACAGAACCCATAGTGGTGTTGATCCAACTTTAAATCAGTGCAATTCCCCCAGTCTGCCAGCTCGTTCATCATTCTGCCGGACACTGCTCAAGTGGAAATCTCATTGTCGGCTCCACTTGTTCATTTCAAAATGTGTCTTAGCACAGTAGCTCTTTAAAGGCAGCATCAGCATCTGTGGAGAGGAGAGAGTGTGCATCATGTTCACACTTAAATGTGGTGAAAACACCTTTGGCTGTGAGTGCCAGCACTTAATTACCATCTAGCTGTTTGGATGAAGACCTTGTGACAAGACTGTGAATCTGAGATAAAACAATGTTATCAGTGCCGCGCAAGACGCTTCTTACTCGCAGGTTGAAACTAACTGACTAAGACGTCATTATCATTTTCTTTGGATGGAAATGTCTGTACCAAGTCCTTGTCAACAATGTGCTGTGCAATTATGTTTTAAAGGTTGTATCAGGCCCATTATTAACTCCATGAATGCTGATTTCTCCAGCAACTACACTCAAGTGTATTATTTAAGGCCATTAGCCTCATCTATGGATTGCAGTCATTTCGCCTTGCACTTAAACCACAGAATCACACAAAAGCCAAGCAATTTTCACCACACTCCTGACCCTCCCACTCTCAAGAAAAGCAGATAATCACATACAATACGGAGGTGTTGCACAGTCCCAGATGCAGGTAATTAAAGGCTACCAATGCTATATCTAAAAGCATTTATGCTTCTAATAGTGGGGCAAGTTACCCATGTTGTACCATTCACGCCTCAGAGTGGGAATATTGACAGGATGAAAGCGCTAAAATCCAAATTGCATATACACTAAAGCAGCAATAAACAAAATTCACAGAATCCCTTTCTGTAACTGCATATATTTGAATACCACTGCGTGAAACGACTGCATCTGTCATACCGTGAAATGGTGTAGATTTCAGTCAGACTGGCACCTGCTTGTGTCTCCTTTGGGCGTTTACGGTGCAAAAAAAAAAAAAAAAAAAAAGGGGGGGGGCCATGTTAATGCGGTCGCTCCAGACTACATTTCTATTGTTACACAATCTCTCGCTCTCCCCCTCGCACAAAGGGTACCTTGTAGCATGCCTTTGAAGCCGGGATCAGCCGGCGCGCTGAGCACAGTGCCAGCTGTTTTGCTTCTGCTGGGCTTACACTTGGCACGATTCTGGCCTTGCTGGCATATGTACTAAATCTGATCACCCTTCGTATGCTATGCCAGTGAACTGTGTAACAATGCAGGTGTTTCGTGACATTGCCACGGTGACATTGCAATTAATAGATTGATGCTGCAAGCTGCAGCGGTGGGATTACTGGATCAGTCAAGTCTGAAATACATCAGTGTTGGCTGCACAGGGGATGTTTTACTGCAGCGTGCGGTCAGAACAATGAAGAGTGAGAATACATATCATCTACAAGTACATGTTAAAAGACAGGGAATTCCTAATAAAACATAGCCTGAAAGTTTAAATATACCCACAGAACAATTTAAAATGTCTTTATAGACCCGAATAAATCTTTTAAATACAAGAATATAAGTCATGAAAAAGATTATGCAAATGGCCCAATGTTTGTGGATCATGCTCACACAAAACACTACACTGTAGGTGGTGAAGATTGCCTACTGTCATTATATTTCATGCATTAATGCAGTCTTGTAATGGTGGCTGATTTATCCCCTGACTCCGGAATGACTCATTAAGCAGTTTCTGCACACAGGTATCCGAGAATAAATTGTCTTTTAATGCGGGTTTGGCTAAAGCATGACTTCACCTGCAATACCTTCACGGCCTATTAATTGATTTTGCACTCGTAAAGCACACCCAGGCTCACAATTGCGGTGATCTTCAAACAGTGTGGCTTTAAAATATATATTTCGTGGCATGTACGAAAACACAGAGTCCGCGAACCTGCCTGCTTTTTGAATTCGAAAAGCCAAGCGTTTAAACCTACGTGTAGCCAAGAGCACGCGGGACGCCAGGAATTATTTTTCATTGTCATTAATCGGTTCTTGAAAATGTAAAATCTGCCTGGATATTGCTAAATGCGTCACCTTGCTTGAGACAGCGAGACGTCGTGTGTCTGCAAGGAGGGGGGTGTGTTTGCGCGCCTTTATCATAAATAACTGTAAAAATATAAAAGCATTTTTTAATTATCTGCTTTAGGATTCATACGTCTACACTGTGTGTGTGTGTGTGCGGGTAACACCTGGCTCCGGGCCAGAGCTTTGGTCTCACTCCAGGGGTCTTAAGAGTGCGACACATCGCACTGATCTCACTGCAGCACATTTGTGTGCCTGTGGGGTATGTTGAGATTCTGCAGTGGGGTTAATGGTCTAAACCATTCATCTCCACGGATCGCTTTGGGGCAATCTCTCAGTCCCAGCCAGAAAGCTTCCATCCCCACCTCCTTACCTACAGCACTCTCCAATGCTTGACGCCAATTGGTAATCTTTATGCCCTGAGCTCCTCTTGTCACAGCTGATTTACATGCGGTGGAGTGATGGGAGTCAGTGCTCAAAGTCCGTCTTTGGAGAGCCATCTTTCTCACCTAATACTCCGTCACATACTACATCTGTCACTCTTTTCTGTCACGTCAGTCTCTCGCTTGTTTGCTCGCTTGCTCACTCATTAACTCACTCTCTTGCTCAGTTATTCACACACACACACACACACACACACACACACGTTGCAACTTATGCTCACTGCCTCTTTGGCTCCTCTGCGCCACCAAGTGAGTCATGCCATTTGAGGAGCCGAGATTTATTGTGACACACGGCTTTAGTGTGGTTTATTAGTTATGGCAAATGAGAGTGAAAGCCTCCATTGAGAGGTGAAAATGCTCTCACGCCACAGCAAGACCCATAGGCTTTTCCAGCTGAAACTGAGCCAAACCCTTGTTTCTAATGGTGCAGCACTCTAAGTGCCTATCCCATCACACCACGAAACATGGAATATGCATTCTCTCTCTCTCTCTCTCTCTCTCACACACACACACACACACACACGGCTACCAAAAGGTCCCTGGACATTTATGAGGTGTTTATACAGCATCCATCATAGCGTACAGTGGTCAATCTGTTTCCCCTTAGCTTTAATACTCCCATGGTGCCATCGTTCATGTCATTCATCATTCTATCATCAACTAATTAATTACCACAATACCCTCCATCAGTAGAGTCATGATGAAGGATACTTCAAGTTAAGTGTAGATAATTAATGTACAACACAGATGTAGTGTGACAGTGAAATTCAGAGTGGTCATTTGCCGAGAAAGATAAGACCTTATCTGCGTTTCCTTCCTCGTTTCAAATCTTTGTTGTCTCGCGGGTTTATCACAAACATTAGGTCCTCCTAAGTTATATTTGATTCAGTCATTATTCCGTTATCTGTTATTCCAACGGAGGAAGGAGGGACAAAAGGTTGATCAAACTCAGTAGTTGCAGGATTTATTGCCTACACGGATTTCCAGCAAATATGATTTCCTACTCCCGCCATTGTATATCTCTTTCAGACAGGAAAAGAAACACATAATCACACTTTTACAGAGACTTCCTCCCTCATTTTCCTTCCTCTCCCTGCCCAGTTCAGATAGAAATTTCACACCACATGATCTGTTGGCTCCCATTACATGGCACAATTTAATTGACTGTGCTTTCCCCCCGTTGTGAGTATTCAAGGAGACACGTCCGCGGAAAGGATGAACTGTAGTTTGCTATTACATCCCATGGGGACAGTCTTATTTGTGCTTTGACTAAATTATGCCAAGTCCTGTGGGAAGAGGATGGGGATTGCCCAAGATCCCTCAGTTAGCAGGTAGTAAAGTGCGATGTAAACGTAAGATGATGATGCTGCAACTGCTTTCATTCAACATCAAATTCAAGCTTGCTTATTGAAAACAACTTAAAAATACAATTAAGATGCTCAAAGGTTACAGTCATTGTGAAGGGGTTCTTACAGCACATGGCACTTTAGTGTAATTTTTCACGCACCAACCTAAATGCACATCCAATTTTTGGTAACAAATCCCTCATATCTGATTTGTGCACATTTCTCAATTCAGTCAAATTTCTTAATAAATATAACATGGTTAAAATGATGGACAGACTAACAGTCAGTGTTGAAAGACATGAGATATTAGCGCAATGATATGATGAAAGAATAACATGGGAGTGAATGGCTGGACTGACTTTCAAAGGCAGTTGAACCAGACAAGATAGAAATCAATCAAAGGGAAAACTAATATGGGTTACAGGGTTTTCTTTAATGTTTGCCCCCCCCCCACCTTTTTTTTTTTCCTGCAGAGCTCAAGGATAATTTCCAAAAAAAGTAATCCAGGAACCATCCCACAGATGTGTTTAGGCTCCAGGCTTTTTATTAAATGATCAACCATTTCTAAAGATCTTAAATTTGATAATGAAAGTCAAAGGTAAACAGATTAAAGACATTGTAGTTTGGACTGAATGTAACATTTTGATTATTTACTTATTAGTGATTACTACACAAGTCTCTTGTTGAACACAGTGGCAAAGGGTTTTTATGTAATATTAGCCATTCAACTGAATTTCAACCACATTTTTCTCACTAGCAAATTGAAGCTCAAGCATCTTAAGCAATAAACTGAAGAACTGTGTGTACCGGGTAAAAAAAAAAAAAAAAAAAGTGAGGCGGAATACAATATTAAGTTGAAATTGTAATCCATTGTGACAGCCAGGGACTCAATAAGCAGTGAATATAACCCAGGTCTGGGCAACTTTGCTGTAATCAATTGGTTGCATAGTGACTAAAGCGATTCAGGGATGGAGATGGGAGTCACAATAATAGCAAACAAAAAAGCAAAACAGAGCCATGAGAGAGTATTCTTATCTCAAGATGACTGCTATCTCATGGAAGACAGCCACTTTTGTTTTGCCATGCCTCATTGTGTGGCGTCTTTGAAATCCACAAGGGCCTGTTACACAGCATTCATTTTGTTTCATCACTCGCACAAAGGCTTGACTGACATTATTTGAGATAGTTTGTTTCAGGTACAATGAGAGTAATTATTCAGGCTGCACTGAGAACAGAGAGTACCCGCAGAAAGTAAGCAACATCACTAGCAATGACAGAATATTATAGAAAATTGTTAATGAAAGACAAATAACCGCATCTTCACGTGAGCCATGGCATCCGACCCTGCATCATCTTTGCAAATAACAAAGTAGCACCAGGCCGACATAGAGAGTCGTGACTTTAATCAAGATCACTTGTTGTAACAGCTCTGCAACAAGAGGAAATCATTTGCATTCGACTCGAAGTGGCCACACAAACTCCAGCTTATGTTATATCACAGCCCACTCGCCCTGCTATTGTTCCCATGCGCCCCTCCTTTTACGCAGAGCTCCTCCTGTCCACCCAGCCACTGCTCTACATCTGTACAAGATCTGGAAATATTGATTGGGCGATAATTAAATTGTCCACTCCGGCTTGATATGGATTAATAATTGCCCGCTAATGCCCTCCTGACATTTGGCTATATCGACTCGATACTGTTTGCAGCAGCGCGCCGATAATTATCACACTTGGCATTCTTCATTTTGTCCCTAATGAGACCAATCAGAGTTGGCTCAACTTTTGCCCAAAAATCAAAAAGCGGCGAAAGGAAGTGAGAGGAAAGCATAGATTTTCTCTTAGGACCCATTATTCAACATTTGAGGCCTATCACAGAGATGGTTTCCTATTTTCCATCTACAGGAGCATTTGTCTTGCGTTGCTCATTTCTTGATGTGTAATCAGCGCTCGGACAGGATGAGCCGTCATGCGACTGTATGTTGTTCCAAATCACGCAAAGATGACATCTTTGGACTGAACAACAGCACCACCAGCAGTACTATAAATACTGAGATGAGAAGGTGGTATGGGCGTTGTGCCACATCACTGCTTCGACTTCCTCACTGCCATCTGTGAGTGTTCCTCCTCTGGCATTCTCACAAAGGCCTTTTGTGCATTTTTCCCCTTTGTCCCTGTTTGCTAGGTTTAATTAGGTTATTTATTTGAGCTTCACCTCCCAGCGTTTCATTATAGTGGGCATTGCAGATAGGGCTTCACACAGGGCAGGGGCAGATAAAAAGTTAGGACAAAAGATGATAAATGTCGCGAGTGGGGACCGGAATGCAATCTGGCTGCCACGATGCAGAGATGCTCTAATGGCTTCCCAGCAAGGAAGGGGGAAGGCACTGTCGAGATGGCAACGTGATAAATGGAGCCGCGACGGCTGTAAGGACTGTAGGCAAGACAAAGAAAAAGAAGAGAGTCGTGGAAGGAGGAAAAAACAAAGATGACCACAAAATGGAATCTAATTAATCTGGACTTGGTTCCCCCTCCTGACAAATTCCGCGCCGGAGAAGAAGGGGACGGGAAATTGGTTTTTAGGGATGTTTTCAGTCCCCACTTACCCCTTCCTACCATTCCACTTTCCTCCCAGGTTGAAAAGGCAAAGGGAAGTATGGCTTCTGACAACGCTCGTGCACCTGCAGAATGATTAAGGAGGGCGGACTCGCCTTACGTGCCGCAGAGTGAAAATATGTGAACACACAAAAGAGAGCTCTGCTATAAAACATAATTCTTCTGCTACTTACCGGTACATTACACAGATGTGGGCTGTAGAGTAGCTTGGAGTTAAACGATTATCACTGTGGATCTTTTTGTGTTTCCACTGAACTCCACAGCGCTGCTTGTTCGGCTCCGTATTAGCAACTGGAAATTGTTTAACTCAGTGTTAAAATGTACCACGCTGTGCATGTGAGTTAGCGTGTCGTAATACTGTTACAAAGGAGAGGGAAGCCACGTTTGATATTTCAAACCGAGTATTTCCTACAATTAAAGCTGCACGTCTTCTACATTGCTATCATGTGCACACTGACTAGACTAGACAAAGCCAAGGAGAGAGTTGTTTGAGGAGATCAGAAAGAAAATTATAGACAAGCATGTCAAAGGTAAGACTCTAGGACTTTCATGTCCCTGTGACTACAGCTGCAAATACTGTTGAGAGGTTTTAGGTCCTCTTTGCACGACCTGAAACCTGGATAGTAGTCAACCTTTCCTTTAAGCCTGAGACAGCCGCGGCAGTTTGCTCAGAAAGAGTGGATCAAACTACCTGTCGGCAGGTGCAGAAGTATCACTGAGAGCTACTGGAATTGCTTGTTTCAGTCACTGCTTTTAAAGGTTCTGCAACAAAATATAAGGTTGAAGGTGCCATCATTTTTGTGTGGGCCATTTTCATTTTTTTTTGTATTGTTTAGGATGATATTCGGTTGAATCAAACATAAATCATAGGCAAACTCTCCTTTTTAGTTTTAACCTATTACTTTTATTTGTTTTGTCAGTCTCGAGTCGTTTCAGAGAAAATTGTAGGTTTGTCACGAAATAGCACCAACAATTTTGTCCATGTCTGGATATTGTACAATTATTACTCAGCAAAATGAACAGAGCATGAGAAACCAGGAAGCTTCACGTGCGGATGAAAGTGCATCAGTGGCGGTTTAAGATTCAACAAGATGCATGTTGAAATTCCGTTCACTACACGTCGGCGTTCGCAGAAACAAATTGACACGGCACTTTTACACAGATACAAAATACACATTCTGTACGTTTTGAACCGATGCATAAAAAAAAACAGTTTTCTAATGCAGCGGGCTCATCAGCGCTGTGATCAACTGTCTCTCCATCAGTTTAAATCTCGTCAAGCTGAAAAGCAGTCAGTCTGTGTTCACTTTCCATGCGTAAGTGCACTAGATTTCCTAGAATATTCATGAAGTTAACTATTTTGCAGAGCCAATGTGCCAGCTTAATATTTAACCTTTAATCTACGTTAGGCACGAGGATGAAATCATTACTTACTGAGGACCATAGTACCTTGTGGCATTTTGTGACAATGTCATTGGCTTTTTACTCTCTCCCCCTTGCTGTTTCATTACTTCACATTAAAAGCCAATAGCTCCGGCCATTACTCACAGCTCCGCTGGTGGAATAATCCAGATAACTGTGAAGGGGAACTGCGCATACATACATCTTTATACTTTTACAGGAACATTTTTGCTCCTCAAGCAGCTGATTGCGGATCAGTCTAATACTCTACATCCATTCATTAGCTTAACTGCTTATCCCATTAAGGGTCGCGGAGGCACTGGAAGCCATCCCAGCTGTCACGGGGCGAGAGGCTGGGTACGCCCCCGCACAGGTCGCCAGCCTATCTCCGGGACGACGTACAATCTACGAGCAAACAGAGTCGCCGATTAACCTTGCATGTCTTTGGACTGGAAAACTGGAAAACTAGAAGGAAAGCCAGAGGAAAAGGCAGGTGGATCTGAACCGTTGTCTCGGCCCACAAGCAAATATATCGTCTGTACAGTTATGTATTCATATTTCACGTCTACACTTAACCACACATGTTCACTTGCCCTGTGGACTAGAGCCCATTACTGCTGGCAAACATTTGCACTCGAGGCCTGTGCCTTTGTGTACCCTCGCACTCTGTCAGCGGAGGCTCAGTTTGGCCAAGGGTGAAAAGCGCTAACAAGGGAAGCGTAACCAACTCTGTCGGTCCAAAGGCCACATCTCCGGTCCCCGACAGTCTTGTACCCTACGGAGTCTCCTCGTCTTTAGAAATCTATCCCCTTTCTTTTGCCCGGGCTTGGAAAACATGACACAATATTGTATTAAATCCCTCAAACACTGCTGGAAACGAATAGTAAACATCAAATCTGATGTGCGCATTTATGTGTGTGCATGGATACAAGGTTGTTGTTTACTTTTAAATAAGTTTAATATAGCAGTTCTAAGAATTATACATCTCCCTTGTGTTTTTGTCGGCTGCTTCTCATGCAGCTATTTAACAAGCCATCTGTGGTTTTCTTAACTTGTTTTCATGTAGTTTCAGCCCGCTCCACCCAACTGTTGCATTTGACTGCCCTGATCACACTCATTTTAATCACACTGAACATGACGCTAACGTTTCCAAAGTTGGAGCAATTGTATTTTGGCTAATCACTACACAAACGCAGGAATTCTATGAGGGGGAAAAATATATAAAGTTGTGGGAAGAACAGAGTAATAGAATAATTGTATTTTCCATCAAGATGGATGAATGTAAAACAGATGGATACACCTTAAATATGTGAGTGTCTAGTAACACCCACAAACTGCGCACACACACACACACACACACACACACTCGCACAACCCTATTTACACTTCCACTCATTTGGTGATTCATCCCCACACACATCAAGAAGAGTTCGCTCCTCTTTTTTTTTTAAAAGTGATCTCAAGCACTTAATTTCACTGGATTATTTTAATTATGTCTCCTGGGGGTTGCTGTTTTTTGCTCCTGGGGTGACATTGCGCTGTTTGCTTCTAAGTGAAAACCCCCATCCACCAGTCTGACCCCGATACCACCCACCCTCATTTGTTTCCTATCTGCAGCTCTTCAAAGACATGGCCACACACACACACACACACACACACACAAAAGCTCAACTGTTTTCTTCAGGGGTTCGCAATTAAGAATTCAAAGACTTCAACTTAGATTTACTGCATGCGGTTTTGTTGGAGACATATTAATAATGTGTAGCTGACAAAAACAGCCCACTAATACACAGCTAATGTGTTATCCTGCAGGATTGCATGTCACTCATTTAATTTAAAACAAACTAATTAAAACTGTAATGAAAAGGCTAACTGTAAAAATAATCATTCAAATGTAATTAATTGGACAATAATTTGGCTTTTTGGCTTACAGGCAACGTTTCGAAACAAAAATGTTAGTTCTCAATAATTAATGCTGTTACGAAACTTTGACTTTAATAAAAGTCAAATTAGCAAGGATCCATGCCCCTTGCGATAACAAATAAAATTAAGCCAGTGTTTTGCCTCAGTCGTTAAACACATACCGTTTGAAACCAAATTTAAAAATGAGCCGTTTAAGGTACAGTATGAAAATGGCTCGGCGCTACAGTAAGTTCCGTTTAAATACACAACGTCAAACCCTTGAAATGTTGTTCTACGTAATCTCTGCCCCTGCAGAGACAGACATGAGACGAGCCACCCTGGCCTGTGGTCGAGGGCAAAGACAATTATGTGACGTTTAAGCCATAAAGAAATAACTACTGCCAGCGGCACGGCAGACTGTCATCTGCGTGTGCTGTCATGGCGGTATTTCAGCATCAAACTCATAAAGTGCAGCATTACATATGCAGCGGAAGCATCAGACTCCCACACAGCCACGTTCTCGAACTGCAAACATGTTTTTGCATTGGCAGAAAGCGGCCGTGGCTAAAGTGTGTTTATCACTTTTGCCATTTTTAACGTCTCCCCCAGTGTGTGCAGCCCCAGCGTGATAACTATTGACCGTTTTGCTGTAGCACTGCCATTTAATGAATTGTTCCATTGCCTAGTGGATAACAGAATGAACGAATGGCTTTTTGTGTTAGTGGCTGCCACTGCCTATCCTATCAGATAATTAACTTTTTGCAAATAGACTGCGTTGACTACCAAACAGAGTAAGCCTGCACAATTAGAATTACTTATCTATGTTCTTTCTTTTTTTTCCCCCCTTCCAAACATTGGAGCTAAAACAAACAAGACAAACAAATCCAAATTTCATACTTCTTGCTCAACTGCTGTTTTCCTCAAACGGTCACACACAAATTGGCTCCAGATTTGTGTATTCATATACAAATGAACAAGTAATGAATGAGGAGAGCTGGAAATGAAATCTTATTGAAAGTGAAGCCACTGTATCATTCTGCATATGAGTTTGACAACCTCAGCCCAGATGTTCAGAACTTCCAAAAAAAGGGGGGGTGTCTGGCGTCTCCCACTTCAATAACTCCCCTTCTGTTTGGTTTTGGGTTTTTTTTTTTTTTGTTCCTTCTCTCTCATCCTCTCAGGTGGATCATCTCGCCCCAACAGTCGCACAATTCAATATTTATGTTTCCTTCTGTTTGGCTTCCAATGCAAACGGAGGTTGGCTTTCACGTGTCTGATTTGCCACAGCAGCGATTCAGCTCCAGCTTTTAAAGCATCGGGGGCCATTTGAACAAATCTGTTTGAGTGGGCCGTTTTATTAAGTGACAAACTGGAACCCTCTACCTCACTAATGTGTCCCGTGGGAGACGGCAGTGGCATGTGTGTGTATGCGTGTCTGGCCGAGAGAGACAGACACAGAAAGACAGAGAGGGAGGGAGGGTACAAGTTTTCCTTTGTGAACATTGTAATATACCACACAGGAGACTACATTGCTGATGTAGCTGTCATTGCACAACCGAAAGGCTTTAGCCTTTGTGAATCTACAATGATAATTGAATAAGGAAGCCCTTCAGCTACCACCGTATCCCAGGAAACACAAGCTACTTAAGTAGTTCAACACCGTTCCATAAATAAACCTTTATATTTATTTAAAGGAACCCTCAAGAATTTCCTCATGTCCAACACCTCTCAAGTTATTAATGTCCGTCTCCTATTCGCAACATGCCCCCCCGCGTCCACCGAAAACACCCATGGGAGTGGATCTGCTTGTCAGAGAATCTGTCAGTGAGTTGAATGTGGGACAAGTGCATTAGCAATTCTTTTTGAAGCTCTCGCTGTTGTCTGTGCAAAAGGGCCCCAACTCCTGCAGGGCTGCAGCCAGGAGCCGAGCCCTTGCATATCAGTGCCACCGAGCATGATAAATACAACCGTATTATTGACCAGGGCTCGGGAGGTCCCATTGGAATATGATTTTTGCAACCTTTGTCACTGGGCTGAATATTTGACCTGCAGCCCCACTATTCGTATGCGCCCTCGATATTAATGTGTCATTAAGCTGCATTCCTGTGTATTCTATTGAATTACTTATACATAATGACTTAAGAATTTTGCTTAGAGAGCATATTTAAGTGGTTTAGGGTGGGGAAGGGCAGTGTGAGAGAAGGCTTGTATTATGAACTTCATTACGTGTGACAAGCAGCCCAATATTGATGGAAGAGCGGGTCCCCATCATTGCACAACATTAAAACCTCTGCAGTGAATTAATGTACTATTCCTGATCCAGTAATTAACAATCATTCGGGGGCCATATTCCTTTTCAAGTAATCACTAATTGCAATAAGAATTTCAGTTTCCATTTAAAGGCGAGATTACCGATGAACATGCAATGCAAATCAGCCAACACTTCTAATTAAGCTCCAATTCCTTTTTCTTTCTTTCTGTCTAGACCCTTTGTGAGCACATACAATGTGGAGTTTGTTTCCTCTGCATTACAAAAGACACATTTTTATCATAATTCTGCAGATAGAGAGCTGTGTAGTGCCCCAAGAAAATAGTTTGTTTATTCCATTGATTAGTATGTCTGCTTCGTCTTTCTTCTCTTTTTTTTCCCCCTCATTTTTTGCATTGTTTATTTCTGTGTTTATGTGCCTCTGTGTTTTTTTTTTTTTTTTTTTTTGGAACAGGGTCAGATTTTTCTCAACAGTGTATAGATGGTTAATTAATCCATCGAGATGGAGCTGTTTTATAAACCACACAACCTGCATTCATAATCACACCCAAACTCTTCACCCTACAGTTGTGTTTAAATATTACGATGATATTGCTGAAACGGGCTTTCAGGACACTTAAAGCGCTACATAAGGTCAAATGTCTGAGGCCCATATACTCCACATGTCACTTTTGGCCTCTTCCAACATTAGCTGCCCCTTTCAGTCCAATTTGTGCCACTTGCTGCCAGTGTAACAATTCATCAATATCACAGAACTGATATGCTGTGGCTTAAAGAAGTCAAATGAGGTTAATGGCATCTTTGAATGCTCCTTTCTTCCGCCCGTGTGTCCAAAATGGAGCGGGGTGTGTTGCAGACTGCCACCCAGCGTGTTAGGATTAATTATCGCCCTCCACAACCCCACCTCACAAGCAAGTTAAAGATTCAGAGAGGAAATGGCCCCTTTCATGCAAATGAAATTGAATATGTCAGTCAGTATAATTGTGAAAACTGAGCCGTCTTGGACTGGTGTCTGTGCCGAATGGAGGTTCTAGCTAAAAGTCGGTTTATTAATGTTCTTCTGTGCGCTCTTTGATTCATGCTTTTAATGGCTTGGCAGATCAAACTGTGGCAGACTCCTGATGACTTGAAATGTTTTGGCCATTATGAATGAAACGCAGACTCTCATCTCTTTGAGAGCAGCGTTTAAATACAACGTTTGGCGGAGAGTTAAGCAGACATCAAATAAAGTTGCAATAAATCCAGATCGAAAAGATGCGTCGCTCGCAAGTGTCTTTTGAGAATGACCCAGAGCTTTCACATACATGTCCACTATGCTGCACCGCATTCAAACTTCACCGTAAACTCCAAAGAATACAATACGGAACTCAACCCGGAACAAGCTCGATTTAGTCACATAAGTTTTACGAAAATTGTTTTATTTTTCGCACCAGTGCCGTCTTTGTTCTGTGTTTTTATTGGTCTCCTTATTTAGCACATTTATTTGAAGGGCTTCACAGTGTTTCATTTACCCAACACACACTCATCGAAGGCTGCCATGCATGGTGCAGGAGAGACTTGGAGTTCACCGTCTTCCCCAAGGACACACTGACATATACTCAGGAGGCCCCGACCCTGTGGTTCACGGATGACTGCTCTGCCTGCTGAGCTATAGCCACCCATATATGTTGCTTTTATTTATTTATTTTTTTCCTTAATTTCATGTTTCGAAACCCATTTCACTTGTGTTACTGTGAACATGAATATATTGTAAAATGCTAAATTATCAAGATTTCCAACTATTTAGTTTAAACACCCCACTAGCCTTCACTGTGTTTGACAGTAGATATATGCTTCTAGATTTGCACGGCCCACGGTTGTTGAAGGCTTCCATTAATATATATATATATATATTTAAGCCATGAAACAGTCTGCCACCTCAGCCCCACGGACATCGGTGTTCTTACGAATAGTGAAAGGTTTGCACTCAGCCACCAAATTATTAACATGGTGCTGACCCACAGAAAATAGAGCAGTGGAATGTTATGAAGAGCTTCTTCATTTCCAGCGGCAGTGAAGGTGAACAAGGTTGGATAATGGCCCCAAGGGAGAGCAGGCACAGGCCTGCCCACAGCCCACCTTGGAGCTTGAGAGCGGCTTTACGCTTCTCATTTGTTTGCTGGTGACAGCTTAGCAGTGGATTAACAGGTGCCTAGACAGGGTATTAATTCATGTAGATTATGGTTTTCTCTGAAACGAGATAACAGGTAACCGGGGTTTTCACTGGACGGCGTTCTGTCTGTGCAGATTCAGGCACTGCTGATTACCTGGATCTGATTTGTTTAGTCAATCACAAGTTGAAGAATTGCCACCTGACAGTGAAGTAAGGGAAACACAAAGTGAATCGGAGTCTTCCAGCTTCTGATTGACTAAACACACCTGATCCAGGTAATCAACAAAGTGATGTTAATTCACACACACACACACACAGGCTGCTATGCAAGGTGCTCACAGGACCCACTGGAGCAACTTTGACATGTAGGAGGGTCCAGGAATTGAACCACTGAGCCTGTGGTCTGTGTACGACTGCCTTCTCCTAAAGTTCAAAAGCCCTAGTTTACACATTAAGAACAGCATGTTATATATGTTATATTAAGAACTTCATTCACACTTCAGGGTTCCATGGTAAATGTCTTTGTAACAAATGACTCAATGGTAAATGGGTTGCACTGTTCATAGTGCATTTCAAACTTGACACAGATGACACTTTACATTTGCTTAACATTCCACCACACTAACTGAAAATGTTTACTTAAACTGCAATCCCAAGTTTAAGGTACAGATAAATATTCAGTCAGGTCTTTGAATAATTTGCTGATTAACACCATTTGACGTAAGGCATTCCACAAAGAACAATATTAAGGCAAGCAAAAACAATCAGTATCATAGGATAAGTCGATAATATTATTATGATGACAGCGCTGTCACTGGGGCTTGTTACATATTTTATGTGCCACGTACCGGTTCACATCGCCATCGTGTTTCCCACAGGGACGTCATGTTTACAGTGCCGTGTGTTGTCGGTTACTAGCAAAGACGCAAGAGGCAACAGACTTCACGGATGCACCAATATGCAAATGCTGTGTGCAGTATTCATGGGAGTTGTAGTGCAGTGGTGTCACATTGCATTATTTCAGGTTAAAATGTACATATATAAAAATTCAAAGTTGGCGAGCGTTGATGTCAAGCCGCTCCCCTGAGCCACAGCTCCCCTATAAGAGCTGATCATAGTCCATATCCTTTGCTCGCTCTAAAGATGCTAGTTGTTGCAGTGTTTGGAGAAACGTCAGGTTTCAATCAGCGTCTGTCTACCTGAAGCCATGCAAGGAGTCTACCAAAATGGATGTTTGTCACTGGCAGACCTTAAATGGGACTATGATGGTGATATCAGCGGCCATGTCTGTGAAAACACCATTACCTCTGTGTCACGCCTCAATCACTCCCCATTGTGCGATGACTCCCCACACCCCTCAACCCACTTCCCCTCACCTCCAGCGTTGATCTCCTGTACATGTCACAGCAGTCTATCACAGGCGGCGTAAGCAGATGCACCGAGCCGTAATATATGGCCCTGGAATGAAAGGACCCCAACAGCATATCAATTACCCATCAGCACCCTCCTGGCTGGGCGCCAATGTTCACCACACCCAAGCCAAGCAAAAGAGATAAGGTGTAAATGCAGATATAATGATGCTTCTCGCAGCCTACAAATTACACAGCGCCAACTCCGCTGCCCACCTGTCAGATCTGTTAGCCAGTGAATGAGGGATTCGGAGATGTGAGCGCAGATTTGTCAAAGTGTGCGTGCGTGCAAGGCCGTGCACGACAAAAAGCAATCAGGTGATTTCCCAGCCTCATTTGCCCAGTGGAAGCCCAGCTGCTTGCCTGTTTATCTGTTCGCCCTTTTGATTGCTGACCACACATCTTATGTCACCTCTCCTCGAACGCTGCGGGTTAATTTGTCCCTCGCTCGCGGCGCTGCCGATGCCGCCGCCGCCACCGCCGCCGCCGCTGGGCTCCACAGTCTGGGAGGGGAAATCAGGTCTGCACACCAGCAGGCACGAGAACAAGCGCAATCACACATTTGCACACACATAGATGAGGTGATTCAGATGGTTGGCATCACTGCAGCTGTGTGGCCCCTAATGGCCTGCTGAAGTGATTGATAAAAGGCAAACCGTCGCGCCACAAGGGGACAGATGGAGTAACACCTCTCACTGAAGCCGGCACTTGAGCTTCAGAGCAAAATAGTAGGGGTCTCATTTAGCACTATGACATTATTGCTGTAGAAATTATGCTTGATAGTCATGGTAAAGCTAGAACGTAAATATCACAATCAAAATCTCATCAGAGAGAGACAGGTTCCTTTGATTACTAATCACTTTTGTTTTGATTTTTAGGACATTGTAATAGAAACATCAGTGTGTAAGCAGCAACTGATTGTCCTGAAGTAAACAAAAAGGCAAAACAGAACTCGATTGATGGAATTCAGAGTAAATAGCGAATCGTTGTAATTGCTCACAAAGCCTGTGATATGTCAGGGAATCATCGTAGTTGACAGATTGTCGTTCCATAAAAAAAAAATCTAACTGCAGGAAGAGGGTTGCAGCTCTCTTCACTGTTGTGGAGATGAGACTCTAAACAAATGCCATTGTACGGCGCTGTAAGATGACCGCAGTGGATGGGAACGTCCATGCCATGTCCGCACAAAGCCAACACTGTTCCACTCCATTGTTCTGTCACCTCCTCTGCATTTTTAGCATTTTTTACCCTCATTGCCTTTACACTTGACTTGCTTTGCTGAGTTGAGGGGACAATTAGGAGCAACAGAATGCTCACATCGCCAATCAGAGCATTCCAGTGACCTTATCAGGTGCGAGTCCATTTGCGTGGGGACAAGCACAGTTCCGATTGGAACTAGATACCATTAGCATTGTCTGCTACTGAACGGACAAACCGCGGTGTCCCGAACAAAGGGTTTCCTATGTGGGCAGTTTCTACATGCCATATTTACTGATTTTGTAGAAACTTTGTAGAGCTTTGTAGAACAAGGTGAAACTAGTGTGGAATTTCACACTTTAAAGCAGGCAGTCGTCTTTGTTTGGACCAACAAAGAAGTCTGATTTGCATGTTCCCCGATACTCTCCTTGCCTGTTCTGTGACAAAACCTGTGCTCCGATTTTTTGTTGTGTGCTTTAAAAAAAAAAAAAAAAACAACACGCAGAAACAAAACAGAAATACAACATTTTGCTTCACATTCTTATCGTCCAGTGATCTTAGCTGCTTTACTTCCTACAAACGTGTGTCCTATTATCCCATTTTTCCTACCTAACGGTCAGCCAAAGACTTTGAGGGTCAAGATAAAATGCTTTGTACATTCCTACATCCAGGACCTCTGTTGTTTTACTTCTGATCTCAGCCACTGATCCGTTTCTGTTTCCGCTGGCACAATAAAGTCAGTACAATCACTTGTCCTGACCTCCGAAGACAATCGTCTTAACAGCCACATGCTGAAACTTTGTTACGTTCTGGTGTGTGGCTTGATAAGGGAGATTAGTTGCTCTGTTTGGTTTGCTTAGCATGTTCACTAACGCTTTGTGTCATCTTTTACTCTGTTTCTGTCTCTCCCCAGCACCACCAAAGTTTTTACGAACACCCAATGACCAAACAGGTGTTCAAGGAGGCGTGGCATCATTTATTTGCCAAGCTACGGGAGATCCACGGCCGAAGATCGTGTGGAACAAGAAGGGGAAGAAAGTCAGCAACCAGAGATTTGAGGTATTAGGTCTATTGTTCTGATGTAAAATGCTCGACAAAATGGGAATGCTTCAGCACTGCCTTTGGCTCTGCTTGCACATAATCCATCGCGCCAAGGCTCACTTGCTCTTCGCCCTGACTTGCCACCACGCATTAGCGAGCTCTTATAATCATGCTGGCCAGGCTTTTAAAACATGCATGAGTTTTAATGAGCAAGTATACAAAAGATCCGGGGACGAGATTTGTAATTTAATAAAAGACAAGAAAGGAGCAATTGGACAGTAGGGGGAAAAAAAACAACTTGTGGCGTGACCCAAATACCTACATTAGCATCACGCCACATTTGCCAGCTTCGTGCAAAGTGAAAGGGGAACAGGCGCTTTCACTTTGAAATATCCTTTTGCTTTGTGGCATCTTTATCTAAATGCATGTCCTAGTATCATTATTTTGGCTGAAGCTTTAGTTTCTGGTCAGCTTTAATCTGCACTTGGACTCAATACCCATGAGAAATAACACATCATCGCAGAACACTGATAAGATTTCTATTAATTTCTGTGTCGATCCTCAGGACGATCACGGTGTCACTTTTTTTTCCCTCTGCTTTAGATGCCATATTTTGTTGCTACTGCATAGCAGCGATGGCTTAGCGGAGCTTGGAGACCTCCTCCCGCCTCCTATTTGTGGCTCACGCTCACAGAAATCTAATCTTATCAGACTTCATCGCGTTTGCATCGCACGTTGCACTGAATGCGAACACACTCGTTTTCATTCCTTCGCTGGCTCACGGGCCTTTGCTGGCTGCTGCCATTCCACGCCCATTCAATCACGAGCGGCCGCCACATCTTCTAACAAAAAAAGCCATTTCCTCCCAGAAGTCTCACAACTTCCTTTCTGATTCACTCATCGTTTTTGACTATATGAAAGGAGGCTGTTTTTCTTACCATGGCCTGCTGTCAGCTTGAATGCCAACACCGCTGTAGCTTGGCCAATAAAATGTTGAGATGTTTTGTTAACTAACACATGCACAGATTTATTGTGAACTCTGAAAATGTTCGTAGGCCTGTGTGTTTGTGTGTGTGTGTGTGTGTATCTCTATGTGTGTGTGCGGGCGCGAGTGCGTGTGAAGCAGAGGTCTCAGACCTATCTTTATTGAAATCTACCTCTATGCTTAAAAGAGAATGAGTTATGACACAGGGCTTTCTAAAATCAGTGAGTATACAACATGTAGCATGCAAAAATAGCTGAATAAGCTACAACAAACACCTGTTTGTGAGCATTTTATGTGTCGTTCGTCCAATACAGTCGGTCCTGTCTTTTGTAGCACTATCTCACCCCATGGTACAACTGTCCGTAGCCGTTTATCAAGCCACCTTTAACTGTCTGTGCTTGTTTCTGTCCCATTGACACAATCCAGTGTGATGCATTTTCCGAGCGATAGAATGTTAACTTTAAGAGTGGGACACGTTCAGGTGTAAATTTTACCCAACAATCTAATATCAGAGCAAAAATTCTCTGACCAAGACCACATTTCCCCATTCTTAAAGTTAGTCGGCGACATAAATTACCAATTGATGCACAATATTAAGATCAGATCTAGTTCATTTAGCAAAAGACTCTCATATCTGAGCACATGACATGACAATTTGACGTATTAAATACCTACAACAAAAAACAAAAGCTTAAAAAACATGCAAGATCCTCATTACCTACATATTTTAAACAGTTTATGCATTCAGATGCTGCACAGATCTCCACAGTGACCTTGTGTACATGTGTAGTTTATTACAAAAACAAACAAAAAAAAAATCACCAGGGCTCAATATAACGTAGGCAGCAGCTTTCATTTTTGTCATCGTGTCAGTCACCATCAGTGTCGTTAGCCAAATGTCAACAATGTTGTTGTAGTTGTTATTTTTTCTTTTCTTATTTCTTTTTTTTTTCAGCAGAAGGTCCCTCACCCATTGTGAACAAAAAAATCTCCTTTAACATATCCTGTCTCTCGCACCTGCAGGTGATAGAGTTCGATGACGGCTCTGGTTCAGTGCTAAGAATTCAGCCATTGCGCACGCCCCGAGACGAAGCCATATATGAATGCGTTGCCTCCAACAGTGTTGGAGAGACGAGCGCTACCACCAGACTCACTGTTTTACGTGGTAGGTCCTTCTCAACAGCCGCCAAGAGACAAACAAACACACACACGCACACACACACACGCACACACACTCGCACACTACTAACAAGCCGCCTCTACGCCCAGCTAATCCAGGTAAGCTTGCATTTACTTGTTTTATGTCTGTCCTGTCCTCTGTTCACTGTCTTTCACTGTCGCACCACACAGTCGGACCCTCTTAGACTCTGGTTACGCTCACGTTGTGTACGTTAACTTAATGAGATTTAGTCCATTAGCGATTTAGCCAAGTAGGTTTCTGTTTCTAAGTGACTTAAGTCATTTGCATACAGTTTCCTGACATAATAATTAAGATGCCAGTTAAATTATGCAAATAGTCATCTATTCCCACCCTGCAGTGGTTTAATGGAAAAGCTCAGCAATGATTTTCAAATCAGTCATTTTTCATCTCTGCACTTCAGCTTTGATATTCATTTGACCATGCAGAAAATATTCTCTAACAAGCGTGCATTGTTTATGGTAGCATTCTAGTCACAGATATCTTTCATTGACCAGTGGCTGTTAATACTCAGCACTCCACTACACAAACGTATAACAATCCGGGCAGAAAAGGTCAGCCACTTTGTTTACTTCCATGGAGCAGTAGGGATAAAAATCAGATGACAAATATCAAGTTGGTTGACAGTGCCTCTTTTCTAATAAGCGCAGAGCAAAATTTTATCTTGATTACACACAATATTCAATTCAAAGGCAAATATGCGATGGCCCTGAGCTCAAAAGGCAGCGTAATATCTCTCTAAAACACGACTTGTTTGGCGGTGAATGGGAAAAATGGCTTTAAAAAAAAAAAAAAGCCTTGGGCTGCCTGAATGAGGTGTGCTCCATTATTTGCGACAATTACACAACACGGCAAATGAGTTCCTATTGAGAGGGGTGCTTCCATCCTGTGGAAAAGAAAAAAAAACAGCTTGCACCGCGAGTCTCAGAAGTCACTCCCCTCCACCTCATCCTCTGCTCCTTATCTCGCCAGTGAGCCAACAAAAGGTCCTTTGCGCTGTCTCCAGAGGCCGATTGAAAGAGAAAGGTGGCACGTTCCCATGCAGCTCTCTCCTGTTCATCCCAGAGTGAGCGTGTGCACGCTTTCACGTGCAATGTTGTGCACGGTTTTTTTCGGTATCTCCGTTTTCCTCTTCACACACACACACACACACACACACACACACACACACCAAACGGACGGGCTGAGGCTGCTTTTCCCAGCTCCGTAGCCTAGCATTAGCATGTTTATTACCGTTTCCATTTTGCTCTTCTGCTTGCTCTCCTTTGCCATCAGTGTGTTGAAGGTGAGCAGAGGCCTATCACAGAACAAAATAGAGAGAAACAGCAGAAAGCGTCTTCTTTCCTGGCTTTGGTGCATATAAATAGGCAGGCTCCCTGTCCTCATACTGCGTCATGTGGATGCCTATAAACCATGAATACTAGCATTGTACGAGATGCATATAAATATATGCTTATTTTACAACCACTTGCGAGGTTTAGTTTATTCCGACCGAAGGCATTGTTACATGTATCCGTAAGAATGCCTTTAAAACGACGTTCCCACTGACAGATATCAAGATATCAAATAGGTAAATGCAATTACGGGCTGCTCTTTAGGTCCTTAGCTTTAGGTTGTACACACCCGTAATATAGTGAAACCAACGTCTTCCCTGGCTCAAAGACACAAGGCTATGTTTGGGTAGCAGGCTGACACAGTGCACACTGAGGGCAGCACACTGTACCAGCAGTTTGCAGTAACACAAGGTTACCTCAAGGATGCAATATGATATATTATTTAGGAGACCAAAAAGTTTCCTCTGCCTAAAAATCATACAGCACAATGAATCCTGCGCTGTTGTTTGGACGCTCATCGTTACACATGACATAAACGGCAGTGTGAAAAATGCGACTGCGCGCCAACAGAAATTCCTCTCCTTTGGCCCTTTTAGAGGAGAAATACTCAACTTGCACACAAATGTCTGCTGCAGCATTGGGGAGATAAATGAAAAAGAAAACAAAGATAAGTGCTACTACACCAGGCTTAATACATATAAAGTGACTGTTCATTTAGTTCATTTGGGCTCCAATGGTCTGTGGAAACGACTCCAAAGCATCTGTTGTGGGAAGCTCGCCACAGGGGGTGGTGCCTAATTCCATGAAGGAAAAGCACATTGTTGTAATTGCCATGCTATGAGGAGAGGGGACTCGGGGTGACAAATCCAAAGTACGAAGGATATTAGTATTCGGATGGGCCTCCAACTTGATGGGAAGCGCCATTAGTAATGAACTTCCAGGCTTAGAGAAGCGATTTGCATGAAAGGCGACCCATGAAACGTAATGATGTTCCAAGTCAAATCTGCCAGGCCGTGGCATGAGGTATCGGTTTCCTCATTGGCTTTTTTTTTACTTTGTTTTTCTGTTTGCCCTTTGTTTCGATTCAGCACGAGATGGCCCGACTCGTGTGCAACACGATTCTTTGAATTAACAGTTGTCTTGGTATTGTTGAAAAATTAAGAAGTGCAAAAGATCAATAATTCAGGAAAGAGCCAGTTTTGACAGTTCTGGCTGGTATATTTCACTGGGGTGAAATCTGATCTGTGAATGTGCCTCTGTAAGACATTTGCATGTCCTCATGTACGCCTCTAAGTAAAGTTTCTGTCACTCAACAGGGTTATTAAAGTTAGAAATGTTTCCAATTTTTGCCATAATAAACACACCAAAACAACTGTGGAAAATGGAGGCAAAACACCTCGTAGGGTCTCGACTGTGTGTTGTAGAGCAGTAGTTCCAGCAGAATGATGTGTGCATTTGAGTGCTGCAGTTCATGATTCAGGCATGATTAAGGATTTATATTGGATCCTCATACTTCCATTATGCTGTCAACAGTCATTTCCTGTGCCCCAGACAAAAGCGTGCAAACTTATGCAGCTGTGCACAACTTGACAGTGGGAGCGGAAAATGGGAAGCCGCTCTCCTGTGACGGAAAAACAGAATGCATCATTTCCATTTGTATGGAATAGTGCAATGCCACAGTCAGAGCCACGTAGCTGAGACGGATCTTTGCACATACAATGAAAGCCTGCTACCTGATCAGTGATTATTCATAGACAATGCATGCACTCAACTCTTTGTCGCTGTTATGAGAAAAATGGCTTTCATAAAAGCCACCAGACGCTATTCAATTTCTATTCTAAGCAGATATCGATAAGATGCTGGTCACCGCACTGTAAATTGTGTCGACCTGGCCGCGCAGCAAAAGGCTGCACGAGTGACTGATAATAACAATTTGCAAAATGTCCCATAATGCTTATTCCTTATTCTGTGTTTTCCTGTACTGTGTTTCTCAACGTATAAAGCATTCCTTCTAACAAGTACTGAGTGAAAACAGAACAAAAGCTGCTCTGCATGCTCACATAGCGTAGGAAATTGCATAGGATAAAAGCTGTGTCAGCTGTCTTGGGCTGTCGGAGCAAGGGATGCAGTGGGGATGAAGCTGGTGACCATTGTAAAATTACTGTGCTTGTGATCACTGGCTTGCAAAAAAAAAAAAAAAAAGAGAGAGAATAAGGGGCCACCAGCTACCGTACCACTCTCCGGTTTACTGGCAGGGCTCTCTATAGATGGCAAGACCTGGGCTGCCACATGGAACAGTCAATTTTGCTAGAGAAATAATTTTTTTTTCCTAAATAAAATGGTACTGTGGAAACCTGCTGACTCACTGCAGGGGTTTAACTCATTTCCTAAATACAAAACGGATATTTTGAATTTCTTGGAACAGCGTTTTTAGGATTGAGGGAATTGAATAACCAAAAATTGTTGGTCCAAGATGAAGCATAATTGATACGGTTTTATCCCCTTGCAGTGTTTGTGCGCCTGCTTGCAATTCGTTCTCTATAAATAAATAAATATACAGTTAGAAAATATGCTGCATTGGAACATAATCCATTAAGTGCATTACAGTATGTTCCCTACACTAAGGTAATAGCTTTTGCAGTTTAGGAAAGTAATTCAAGTATCAAGTATGTCTTAGTGGCAGCATTACAGTTTTAGCATGTTTTCATATAAATCTTCATATTTCCTTGAAACAGACACTTATTTTCTCTATTACCTCAGTATTACCTGGGACAAGCAGTGACTGAGTGCAAGCCACTTCACAATTTTCAATTATGTTCAGATCCATTAGATGGTTAAAAAATATCTATAGGTGGAGTTATTGCTTGGAATTTGGCCAGTACTCCCTTGATTCTTCTCTCGCCTCTATTACCAACTTCATTCTCGCAGACATCAAAAAAATGGAGCACATGATGACAAGTTATCCATTATTGTAATTGAAGGGACGGAATTTACTGTCCACATAGAAATTGATCTCTTCACAGAAAAATTAAATAAACCAACCACACACCCACCGGAGCGGGGTTAATCGTGGGAGCCGGTCACTATCCGCATAGTATGCATGATGATTTTAAGACAAAACCGCTGCCAACAAGATAAATGTTGGAGTTTAAAGTCTGGAGTGTGTGAAAAAAACATCTGCTGGAGCTACGCAGGCTTATGGACTGCACTTTGACAATGATAGATAACTCTTCACATGCTGCTGCTTTGTATTTGTTTTAATAAAAATAAACACAGTCTGTTAAATTAATAATTATTGATTTAGACAAATTAGTTTTTTGTTGTTTTTTTTTTTTTCTTTCTGCAGTCCTAACTGGCCTTAGATGCCACCGTTCTCCTTATCAGTACTGCCAGTGTTCATTTCTCTTTACTTGAATGAATGCATTACAGTGAACGTAAGGTCGCGTTTTGATATTAGACATATTTTGAGATAAGTGTCAAAAGACGTTTATTAAATACTTTTTAAAATCATCCAAGCACGCACACATGGAAGAGCATGAAACTTTTTATGAAGGAATATCCCGCTCGCTTGACTAGGTTGCACAGAAGGTCATACAGTGAGGAGGGTGTAAGTCTGAGCCAGGTAGTCGAGGGGTGCTAATGTTAGTAGCTTTGATCTTAGCTTCACTCGAGCCATTTTCTACTAGATTAATTGGGTACTGCAGGGTCGTTCCTAATGCGTCTAATGATCTTGAGAAACTTTTGAGGCTGGGTAGAGCTGCTCGTTAATTACAACCAAACAACTTCAGACTGAGAAAAAGTGATATGGCAAGAATTGATTTTTGGGCTGTAATTAGTTGTCTATACATTATTACATTGAGCACGCGAAGATGAGCGCAGCGACTAATTAGCTGTTTCACGGAGGCACGACGGGAAAGGGGGACAAAACCTTACATACTCACGCTGCAAGTTTCATCAGCTTTAAACTCAGCTGTCAGGTCTCAAAACACGTGGCCTCAATACAATAATTTCCATAATAAAATAAAGCAACCCACCGCCTGCTGTGACACCCGTCGTCTCCCACCGTCACTTTTTGGGGAGATTGTCTGCCTGCTAAATATGAAGAGCCTGATATGCCCGTTTCCATTAGGGCTTTTTGAGAGCCTCTGCAGGATATTAGCAAGCATAAATACATTTACATTCAGTCATTTGCCAGACGCTTAAATAATCTCTATACTCCCCTCTCACTCCCCTCTCCTGTAGCAAGCTTTTAACTATATAAAATATTGAAACGGCTGCTGCTAGGTTTTTCCTTTCTCAGGAGGAAGCGAACTTGTATCAAGTTGGTTTTCCTCAGACGTTTATACTGCACGTCTCCCTGAGTACTCGTCTGAGTCTGATGATACCGTGTTCAAATGTGTCCCAGGCCCTGACCCATAATGTTATGTGGCCTTGTCATGCACAAAATGCAAAAAAAATTATTAAAGTTCAAGGATTGTGTGGGAGCGTTCTGACAGCTGATTCTTTTTATTTTTCATGGCGTTCCTTGAGGGGGTGGTGATGGTGAAGTAATACGCGTACAATACACTCATACGCGGTCTTTCGTTCTATTTATAATCTGTGTATGATACACACATTTCTGTAAATGCCAAATATTGGCCACTTGACAATCCACTCCAAAAGTGTTCGGCTGATCAAACGGACCTGCCTGCTTCCGAATGTATAGTACACGAAGGTTAATGAAGCAGCTGAGTGTCTCACAGTTCCGCCGTCTGTCTTTTTTTTCCTGCCTGGTATGAAGACTCACCTGGTTGCTGATACTCTCCCGAGCCCCCGCTGGCTCCAGCTTCTGGCCTTGGCCTTTCTCAGCTGCCCCTGCACAGACAAAACAAATAGACCAGTCTGTAAATGGTATAGTTCAATTTGCCTTCGAGAGAAATGTGGCAATTTAATGCACTGCGGTACACAAACATATACTTTAATAAAGTTTAACACCTTAAGCATCATATAGCAATCCCAAGTGGGCAGTAAGAGGGTAAATATACAATGAATAAGCCTGAGACATAAAAACAGAACAGATGTCTTTCAGTATGTGTTCTAAAGTGACAGGAGCGTCGGTGAGAATGGAGGCGTCTCTAAGGAGGAGGTAGCGTGCGGTTGTTTGTATATTCTCTGCTACGTCCTCTTTATTTGTGAATGCTTAATGCACTCAAGGGGATCAAATGAGGGTTGATGGGTTGTTAGGAAAAAAGCTTAAAAAGTAAAAGACGAGGCGTCCTAAGGTGTGCTTTGTGGAAGTGAGAGAAAATAAACGGCATCCATTTTAGCTTTGTGTTTGGCAAATAGCTCAAAGCATTGTCAAATAGTTTTCTCCCGCCTCCTTTGAATATTACTAATAATAACAGGAAAAAAATGCTGATGGCAGATAAGATGACAAGAGCAGAAGCGCTTTTTTTCTTTCCCCAGTGCTAAATAAATGGGGCACTGTTTTTTGAAGTAAATAAAAGCATTGCTCAAGGTAACAACCAGCAAATGGAATATGCAAAGTAAAAATCCTGAAGAGGGTGGGTGAGGGACAGACGGGAAAGGCAACAGGAGACAGACAAAGACAGATCGAGGGAGAGTTTTTAACATCAAACATCGTTTCAAGCCTTTGAGCCGTGACGGGATGGAGGCAGATGAAATCGGCGAGTAAGGCAAATGTAAAAGACAATGGCGGCGTGGAAAGAAAGACGTGATTGCGGGTCGGGGAGATCTCGAAATCTCTCTTTTGCCCTCTCCGCCTCGCCCCTAGGTGCTCTTTACTCAGAACAGTACATCTGGCTGAGCCAAAGTGTAGTCTGTGAAGGAAGGAAAGGGGGAGACATCTGAGCGTAAATGAAGCTTTGTGCCTGGCTTCCTGCCTGCCTTGCTGCCTGCCCAGTCAGGCCTGTAGGGAAAGGCCCCCTCTCCGCCCTTCCTGCTTCATCTCTCCTTTTCATCTCCCTCTTTACCCATCCATTTTAGCACTACCCCTAAGGGGCATCCGACACTAACACTCTCTCTTGCTTTCATTCTCTTCCTCCCACTCCCTTCGCTTATGTTGTAAATGGAGGAATATCACAGCTAATCCGTCATGTTTATGAATGACACGGGGCCTAGGGAGAGTTGGGGCGCCTTGCCAGAAGTGGCGTACATCTCTGTTGCATGCCCTCTGCTTGGCTGATCCAATCTGCCCCAGCAGTGATGGCCATAAAAATGTCTATGGGGGATGGCGGGCTTGGAGGAACACTGGGCAGGGTCATTTTAAAGCATAACTCTAGCCATTTCTGACCTAGATCCAATTTCTCCACCTCATTGAATCAAATACTATACAAACCCAAAGAAAAAAAAAAAATCTGCTTTCCGTGGAGTCCCCCCGCACGTAGAACCACGCATTGTGTCACCCACAAATGAAAATGTACCGCCTGCGAAACGTGTGCGAGTGTAAACAAAGAAGTCCCACCATAAAATGAAAAGCAGCATCGCCGCACAAGTGTGTCAGCCGAGTTTTACTTCACTCGTTCTCCAATGTCGCTGGCAATGAGGAACGGCTCAGATTGTTCATCTGTGAAGGTTTTTCTGCGGGAGAAAAGGCCCGGTGATTAATAAATTGACATTACAATGGTTTCCTCATAATCTCGGGCATTAGGCGAGGGTTTTTAATGACAAATAAGCAGCATTCAATTAATTATACAATCTCAGACAGGATTTATGGAAGAAACAATCAGTGCAGGCCAAAGGGGGAGAGGAAGCTATTTTTCACGGAGACAGAGTGCCATGAACCTCGGGTTCGGAGCGCTTTCTGCACCTTCACCTCCCTCCCCCTATATTTCGTTCCAGCGTTCATCATCACACGACTTTTAAGGAACACACTGAATGGTATTTCACAACCCATTCTTATTTTGCTACTCCAGGCAACAAGGGTAAAATAAAATTTTAGTGGAGACTAGATTCTGCCATGTTGTCAGCCCCAGGGCTTTAGCAGTTTTGTCACAAAGATCGCATTTGTTCAGCATATAACTGAACTACCTGTTAAAGGTGCCAAGCTAGGAAGACTTAATGCCACTTTGAGTTGGACTAGGCAGTGACTCTCTCTGTTTCTCCTCTTCCCCCCAACAAAAAAGACCCTATAATTTAATAGTATAAGCATCTTATTACATTAGGACCCAGGAAGTTAGGTTTTATTATTTTGTTTTAGCCCTTTTGGCTACAACCATTACGACAGGAACCAATAATAAATATATTAACCATGTAGCATGTAGGACAGCAGATTCTGCAGGAGAAGGTTGACGTTGGTGGACAAGTCAACAAAACACGACACAGAAGAATGTTCAGCATTGTTAACTGCATGTGGCTTTTATTGTGATCATGAAAACATAATCTTTACATATTAAAGTTGTTTTTGTACTTACACATAACCAGACTATGACCATAACATTAAAGGGTGACCTTGCTTATTTTGAACTCTCTGGCTTTAGGTTAGAATGTAAATGTAGAATAATGCTTTTAAACATCAACTGCTTCTAGATGAAAACCTCCTCAAGATGACATCACTGGGAGGAGTTTTTCATCATTCGGAGTCAAATGATGTCATCTCGGGGAGCTCTGGAAACTCAGGTTGACTGAAGAAACTTAGAAACTTTACAGTGTGACCACTAGGAGGACATAACCTAAACTGAACGTTCCTCCAAGTGATGTCATCTGGCGGCATTTCTCAGCTACTAGTAACAAGATACTTTAATATAAAAATACCAAAAGGAAGTTTAATGACTGTACTGTAGTGTACATGTAATACCCAAACTAGAACCAGAACAAGCAAGTTCGGATCAGTGAAGGTGTGAAAATGAAGGTCCAGTATTTGTTTTGCTGCATTCTGGACTATAGGGCAATTCTGGCTAAAATTTAAAATAAATATATATTTTGTCACATATAAACCTTCCTATCCAGGGGTCCTGTCACTCATTGTTAACAGTAGGCATGAGGAGGGACGTAAAGAGTGCGCGTACCTGTCGAATGTACAGAGCCGACAAAAACGTCCTTGTCATTTAGGATAAAGGACTTGTTGAGTTGTGGGCCATTCTCGTGCACTGAAAACAAATCGCTATTCATCTAAACCACTGTCACACTCGATTTCCTTCACGGATAGCCAAATTGCAATTAGCTGAATTTTTAGGCCAACCGTATTTTGCTGTTGTGGCACATTTATTCATTACAAAGCTCTATGCCTGCAGAATCGACTAATGAACGAAATTGGGGCACATTTTCCTCAGCCCAACAGCACTTTTGCGTCTTCACTTACCGCTCATTTCTGTTGCACTGAAGTGCCTTATTTTTCACTGAGCAAAGTACAGTATGTAACAGTTTTCTGAAAAGTCTCAGTGTGGGTAAATCATGTAGTGCTCAATTCAAGCCAGTCTTTTCTAGGGAGCCATAAAAATGGTTCCTTGTTATTTCTCACACAAAATTACATAATGTCTACAGTTTCTCTCTTCCCAACACTTACATTTACTACACATATGTGCCCATATACAGACCTACGCATGCACGGACACACACACACACACACACACAATGAGAGAGGTCGCTGGCAGAACCCAGGAGTTACCCACTCTATTGATTTTATTAAAAAGATTGAAACACGCATTTATCTCCTCACTCAGATAAATGGACTCTCCAGCGCCCTGCTACATACATCAGGATTAGTTTGGACCCGCACAGTCCTGCAGTCATGCCTTGCCACTTAACGTTTTCTCAAATCACTTCGTCTGAGGCTTTCAAACATAAATAACTGTTGTCTTAGCCACATCATTCTGCTCTTACATTTGAGACTGTGTCTTGCAGTCTGGAAAATCACTAAAAAAGCCACATCAGTCCAGACACATGCCATGTTTTAAAACAATTTGACGGGTGACTCGGAGTTCGCTAGCCCGTGAACCCTTAAAGAACAACTGAGAAAGGTGAATTTCAGAGAAGTCCCCTACGAGTGCTGAGCACTTTGTTTTCCATTATTGGATTACTTAAGCAATATCTACCCGACACAGGTGCCAGGAGGCTTATTTGGAAAATCTGGCTCAGAGGAAGCTCTAGGGGAAAACCTAATCTTATTTAGACTGGACAACATATGTGCCAAACAGCATTGGGATGTATCAATGAGATAAATACAGGCTTTGGTTCCTCTAAGGGCATTTAAGGACAATGCAAACCTTCCAATGTGTCATTTCTCCTTTAAGTGTTTTGGCTGACATGTTCCCTTCTAAATGGAATTTAGTTACTTTACACCTGTCACTCAGGAACTTTATACCCTTAATGTGAAAGGTTGTCATTGTCCAGATGCATCTTAATTATTACTCAAGGCAGAGCGTAGACATCTGTCTGCTGCAACAACGTCCAGGCACATATGTAACAGCATCGATCTAAATGTTCTCTGTCAAATTAAGGTGTAGGTCAATGTGAAGTAGCACTTAATGTGGGTGGAAATAAACTTTTTTCACTAGAACGAATAGTGAATAGATTTCATCAAATGCCTTTTTGTTTTTCAATGAATATAGGCCACGGGAGATCCAACTAAAAGAAAATTTCCAGTTCCATGGTCAAAAATTATTGTGGGAACAAGTTGCACCTCGGCAAAAGTTTATGGACACAATGATGGATGGGGTGTTGAGTAAAGTAAGTCTGTCTGAGTCCAAGTTTGAGATAGTTTAAAGCTGCAGGTAGCTGATAAAGCAAAGGGTGGGCTCAGACTTAAAAGCTGTCAATCGTCAGATGCAAGATTGTAAAAGTACAGCTTTTTGCCACGGCCCAAAGTCTACCTTGTAACTACAGCAAGTAAATCAACAACGATGTGAGTGAACGTGGTGAAACAGAGGGAGGGAGTGAAAAAAAAAACTGAGCAGATGCCGTCACAGAATTGGCACAAAATGGAATTGCTGCATGTCTTTGTTAATCAAGAGCTCTTACGTTTGGTTGAGTAATTTTGTTTGTGTGGAAACAAAAGGATAATTAACAGTTCCCTCTTCCGTGCCAAAGGCGGAAAAAATTGAGTACGTCAGTCAAACAGGATCCGGACAGAACATTTTGTTGAAGAGGATTCAGGTCGTCTCTGAACGGATGTATTAACTGCGCTAACAAATTGTTCGAGAAGAATAAACAAATTATAATGTTTCTGGGCTAATGTGTTCCAAATCCTAATTTTGCTGGTGGGAAAAGTAAGATTTTGCCATGAAACCCAAATGCTAAACTAAACACCGTTTCTGCCCAAGACCTGGACAAGTGACACCAGTATAGCCCCAAACGAAAATAGTTTCAAGTCACTCCCTCGAGTTGTATCTTGATTTCACATCGTGCACCTCCTCATTAATTACCTTTTACAAGTTTATAAAACACTTAGACCTAATTTAGTCTGGGCCACTTAATGCAGTGGCAGGCCATGAAACAAGACAAATCCAGATGATGTCCTTGTGAGAAGTAAGAGCGCGGTGTGATTAACACGATTAGCATCCTAACCCTGCCAAATTCCCTCTATCGTCTATCTCATTTCTTTTGGAGTTTTCAGTGCGTAAGGGCTTTAATCAGTGTCCCTCAACCTCACATTAGATGCTGTGGTGCGGTGGGGGAAAAAAGGCTTCGGCTAAGACTGCTGAGAAAAAATAAGCGCTCCTGTCACACTCCGTGGGCACGGTTTTGTGGCCTTATTTTTTTTTTTGTGCCCCCTCCAATCTTATCTGGGAAGGGTTCGCAGGAATCAGATTGATTGGCAAATTAATCTTAAGGGCAGAGGGGGAGAAAAGGTGCAAAATCTAAGAGTGTCATACTTGAAAATATCTGCCCCAAATTCCCACACTTCCATAATCCTGCATCTTTGGCTGAGGAGGGATTCCCTAACAACAATATGTCTCGACACACGCTTTTCTCCACCATGCTGCCACAGCAAGTGACCTGTGACAGCTTCTTTGAGGAGATTGTATCCACTCAAATACGCCCAACAAATATATCTTATTGTGGCCTCCAGGGATTTTCCCTGAAGAATAACCTCAACCGCAGGGTTAGAAGTGTTGTTCCGCTTGGGAAGAAAAAGGTCGGACGAAATCCAATCCATGTGCAACAGCCACGGCACTAAAGCCAGAATGTGACTGGAAAGCTTTATGTTTTTTATGGCTTCCCTTGGAAAGTCCGGAGCAACGAATGTTTCTTAAATACTTCTCAAATTGTTCTGTATCCATTGAGCAGTTCTGAAGCCAAATGTAATTTCTGTGACATAGAACAGCATCTGAAGCTGAATTTATCAATGAGATTACAGAATTGGACTTACACTTTATGTCCTCACCATCGTGCTGCTTTTTGTGTTACTTTCTAATGATTAATGGTATTTTTATAACATCTCTACAGCCCCACATAATTTTCTCTCTGCTTAGACGTGTTCACACTTGCAAGTGCACACAGTATTAGAATTTGGCAACGCCGCCTCACTGCAGCTTCTTAAAACTCTGCACCATTCACCAAACGGGAGATATTAAAGAGGGAGGCACGTTCTCGTCCTATGCAGAAGAAACAGGCTTTTAATGTGGACGTCACGAGCCGGTATCCACGGTTGTCTGTCAAACTCAGGCAGACATCCTGTTTTACTGTCAGGTTCCCTGATGTTGCTACTGCGTTCCACTCCATAGATCTAACCGCATTAGCACTGTCGTGCACTGTACTGCACACAGGTGACTGAGCTAGAACTTAAACAGTGCCTGATCACAATTGAATGGCGCCGTTATCTGTTGAAATCCAATAAGGTTTATTTAATGAGAGCCTAAACAAGAAGTGTATTAGCTGAGTTTGTCGCTCAGGTCTTAACAGAGAGTCGGAGCGTATCTGATGGCATCTGCAATATAACGACAAATTCTATGCTGCGCCTACTCAACATTTCAAAAACTGAAAGAGCCACTGTCCAAACATGACAAATGTGAGTTCATCTGTGCTTGTATTTCGCATGATGATCAATAGGTATAATCTGCTAATGGGCTGAGTTTATGTCCAGTGGCCTTATGTCATCAGCAAAAATCTGCTCACTGAGGTACTTTTTGAGCCAATGTCCTTTTTTATACTCCTCCCGTACTTGGCACCGCACACTCATATGGCCTGATAGCCTGGCAGTGGCTAATGTGTGCAAATTGTCATTGGGAGTCTTTTTATATCAAGCACCAGTGCTCAGCACTTCTCTAGAAGGTGACTTCAGCATTTCGCTCCCTTCCATCTCATTTAGTGTGTAGATCCATTGTTGAATATACAGTATGGGTCTGTAAAGCAGAAAATGCCCTTGTCTTAGTCTGTCCTTGAGATTGCAGCTCTCAGCGAGGTAGAATGAGAAAGTGGAGGAAATCAGTAAAACCTCTTTTCTCCCAATTTCACCTTACAGCTTTGACTTTCATACTCGGTATTGTACAGAGTAGATTGGCACAGCATGTCCAAGTCACACAGTAAATTATTCTCAAACAAATGTACTTTAAGCACATCAAACTCCCAGCTTTCAATTCAGACGCAGCTCATTTTTCCTACAGTAACAAGCTCCACGCTGATAATTTACTTAATGAAGTTGAAAACCTGCCGACCGACTGTTAGTGAAACTGCAAACATGGAGAAGAAAAAACTAGCTGCTCGGGCCGTGGATATTTATTTAATTCATTCTTACTTTTAACAGTTTTTCAATAACTGAACTTCAGAATCAGATATCACTTGGCTCTCTTGGCCTTGTAAGGAAATACTACAGCAGCGTAGTTGACACGAGTTGTTAATCACGAACACAAGCTAGTAAATGTGTCCCCCCCCCTCCCTTTATTTATTATCACAATACTAATTCGCTTTTTGAAATAAATGATTATGGCTGACTACTTGTTTTTCTTTTGCGGGAAAAGTTTTAAATACGCCACGGCTGATCTTGAGACTTTTTTTTGGCCATTCTAGATGAGCACCAGTGCACGGAGCAGCTGTAAATTACACTTCTGGGCAAAGCAAGAATGGATTTAAATGCACGGAAACGTTTGTAGCAGTTCATTAATTTAAAATGCGCTGCCTGGAGTCATATCAGTTCCCTGCACCAGCATCGCAGGTTAGAAAAGGCAACGCGCACTCTGAAGGAGGGAGACGATGAGCATCGGTGAACCTGACCCAGCCTGAATTTAGCATTTTCTGCACAATCAAACTGTACTTAATGTAAACACAGACATAAATACTATGGTTTACCTGCCATGCCTCTGAAATGCTGTGATGCTGACCTAGGTTACCCCAATTACAATTTAAAATGAAATCTGTCACACGGCCCCTTGTTTGTCCCCAGAGCTGAATAACCAGGGGCCTCACATAGTGCAGCGTGAGAACAATTCTGACTTCTAAAGGACAGCTAAATTATGATCTCTTGAGCACTTTGTTTTAGAATACACTGCAATTTCACAGAACTTGCAATTTGACAGGAGTTGCTTTTTAGTTCGCATGGATTGTCACATCCAATTACTATATTCAACACGCATCCATGCTCCTAGGCTTGCTTCTGGCTATTGTGTTTGATCAGGTATATTTTAGACTCACTGTAGAATCGACTAATTGTCTGTTCGACCTTGAACAGGCTGAAGGGAGCTCGGACAGGAGCTACCTTGTACAATTAATCCATTTTCTCCGCCTCCCTGTCTTTCTCCATTTGAATGAGCAGCTTTGGCAGTGCAGTTTCTCACATTAGCCCGTGCCTTCATTCCTTGATGGCTGTTAACGTGGGGCTTTAATAAATGATGAGTTATTACAACTTTTTTTTGTCCCCTCTTACTTTTGTTGTTAATTGTGCATTTCTTCAAATGGTGTTTTGTCTGCAAAAGGTGGTTGGTCACACAAATTCAATAGGTGGGACATATTTAAGCATGTAACTGTTGATTGCAAAACGTGGTAAAAACGCACAAACAATATTCTTTATGTGAATTATTCAAAGAGCAGGAGATAAGTTTTTTGAGAACAAGTGCGTCTCTCATTACGGTAATGGCCAATAAAAGGCGTTCAGATAACAGACAATATATTGAACACCAAGTCAAGGGTTTCCCCTGATCAACTATGTACTGTAAGGATGCATGGACTGGGAGGTCCTGTTTAACTTACACTGCACAACTGCCAAGAAAATGTTCAAAGCATTCAAAGGCCTGTAATACAATAAAGTAAGTTGCCTAAAAGTAAACGAATTCTGCTCTGTGAGAGGTTTGGAAATGCGCAACAAGCAGTGGACTTTTACTTTCACTGTCAAAACAAGTCAGTTCAGGCAGGGACACAGAGTTGCATTAGAAAGTTTTGCAGTTCAGTCTGAAGTCACTCATTGGTAATACAGTCTATTTCTGAGAAGATTTATCCATTGAGGTGGTTTCTCATGCCAGATACCCAAAAGCATTATTGGAAGGCGGCCATGATTGTCGTTTGGCTGTGTGCACGCTACGGCATCTCAAAGCTGTTTCCAGACTGATGTCTCCTCATGAAAATTTAATGAAGAAAGTGCTTCCAAAAAGGTGCCGTTTACGAGAGCAACGGAAAACACTAATTAGCCATATCACAGCGGGGAAAGGAAAACTTAAAGGTGCACATAAACCTCATTGGCATTCAGAATAAGCAGGTCTTGTTTTGCAGATTAACACTTAACTTTGCGGCGAGGCAGGCTTTTTGCATATGGACACCTTATGGTGTGCGGAGTATTTCGCTCAGGCCCTCGCACTATAGCTGCGAGCTAAAAAGGTGGCCTGCTCAGAGCCACGAGCTCCAGACACAGCTGCTCCAGGGTCTGAATGTCTTTGTTGTGCTCAAAGCAAAGATTGGCGTGAGTTATCGTCTCTCACATCTCGTGCGGCAGGAAGACGCGACCCGCATTTGTTCAGTCGAGCCACAGGTATGAACAAGATGACGGTTAAGCAGACGGACACCATCAAACAGCACCAGAACCCCACCTCTCCTGAGAACGTGTGGCTACCATTTCGTCATTTACAACACATAGCGAGAGCTCGGTATTTTGGAAGATATGCTTATCTGCTCAGACTCGGACGAGAACACAGATACTGATCTTGTGTCTGTTTTTTGAATATAAATCTAGCATGAAGACTGGAAGCACACGCACCGCTGAAAAACTACAAACTGACATTTACACTTCTGTTCATCGCACAACTTTTAAACTGGTGCTGGCGCGGTTAGCACTTGATGCTAAGCTAGGCGGGAGTGCTTCACAATAAATGGTCAAACATAAATGACACTGCATTTCAAAATGTTCGTTTGATTCCTTGGTAATGGTCATTTCATTCATTGTAGTGTTTTATGTCCATTTACTGTACATGTCTACGTCCTTGTCAAAGCAAAGGTAAAACACCTCTTTAATGTAAGCGGCTTAAGAATTAAAGGGATGTGCTATTAATCTCCAAAACACTTGCAGATTATCTCCTGTTTGAGAACTTAATATCCACTGAATCTCCCTCCTCAGTAGCCAAGGGTTTGAGTTGGACCCCTGACTTGGACTCTGTTTGCTACAGTGAGTCTTATCTGTTTCCAGAGGACCAGCTGCCCCCTGGTTTCCCCACCATAGACATGGGCCCACAGTTGAAAGTGGTGGAGAAAACACGTACTGCCACCATGCTCTGTGCCGCCAGCGGCAACCCAGACCCAGACATCTCCTGGTTCAAAGACTTCCTTCCTGTCAACACCACCAACAACAATGGACGCATTAAGCAGCTCAGATCAGGTAGGTTTCCTCTGCTGAAAACTTCATTACAAAACAGGGAGTCTTTCTTTCTTGTTTCCCTCTATCTGATCTGCTCCCCCTGATGTCTCCTCTGTTCTTTCATCTTCTTCTTCCTCCCATAATTTAACTTCTCATTTGGCTTTTATTTTTGTAGGTAATGGCATTGTTTCTACTATTCCCTGTCGTCTACTCTGTGTGTACCCCGGTGTGTGCTGTCTGCGTGTCTCCCTTTGTCTTCCAGTGTTGTCATGGGCTGTTGGGATTGTTCCCCCTTCTCTGTTTGCTGGCTTCTGCCCTAACCTCTGCCTTCATTGCTCACTGCTGTGACTTTTTACAATGGATTATTTTGCTGTTTTGTTTGGGTTTCCTTTCCACTGCATTGGTGCAGTATTTTTGGATCCATTCTCTTCATTACTTGTGTCTTTTTTCCTTTCTTTTTTTAAACAATTAATGTTCAACATTCGGCTTCATTCAGAACCTGCAAAGGAGTGCACATGATTTTAAATTACGGGAACATGCAGAAGTGAATAATATATATATATATATATTTTTTTGCATTTGTTGAAATTTAAATTTGAATAAAAAATTGAACATAATTTAGGTTTAAAATTTTTTACTTTGGACGCTAATCAGCCACAGTAGTGTGTAAAACTTCATAAAGTTTTTCCCCTACCCCTTGATTCTTTGAATTTACAGCCCCTGCTTTAATGTGTAAATGCCATCTTTGTTTTTATTTGCCTGTGACATACCCTAATATACCCATTCGCCTGAATACTGCTAAAATTTTACGTAAATCTTAGTTTGCAGCAATTAACGGCAGCGCATTAGCACAACTAATTGTAAATTTTAAGTCTTGTATGTTTGACCACCTGTCTTCACAGATTTCACAGCTGTCCTTTGTTAAATCGTCTTGTTAACCTTACTTCCATGCTGGCTTGTTTTTTTTTAGCAGAATTGTGTAGACTTAACCCTTATTTCTAATGTGCGATTTGATTCACGTAGAGTTGATAAAGCATTAACAAAAACTTTGTTACCTAAACTTACTTAAAGAATATAATCATATTCTTATGCTGTCTTTCTTCTCTCTATATTTTTAAATCTACAGAATCCTTTGGTAAGTGCTTAGCTCTAAAGCACACATCACTCCCCACTAATTTCCATGTTTCCAACAAATATTAAAATGCATGGCATGCATTTTACTAACAGATAGTTTAGTTTCAAGGCTACTGTTAGAGGCACACACACTCTTCCCTCACCCCACGGTGTTAAAGTGTCTTACCACTGCCAGATAGCGTACATCACCTTTATCCAAAGATGATAACCACCGAACATTAGCTTAGCATTACCACATACTGATAATAATCTGTCCTCACATGAATGTTACTCACTCACTCACCCACCACTCACTCACCCACCTAATCTTTTTAACACCAGCGCATAGGGTTGGACATTTGTAGGGTCTTTTCAGGGAGGTGACCAGCTCAGGTCAAGTAAAGGGATCTTAAGGTCTTTTTGTAAACATGTCTGCTCTCACATACAAAGTCCTCAAAGTCTTTCCCTTCAGTAGATGGTCTTCAGAAGCCATTGCCACTTCCAAAATGGCACCTCCCCGTGGTACATCAATGTACAAGTTCTTCTCTCTGACCTATGACTTTTCTATGATGAATCCTGTCTTTCTTTGCCAGTAGAGTACAGAAAAAAAAAAAAGTTCTTATTCTCTTTCTCTCTCCTTTCTCTTTCCTCTAGTACCTTTATTTACGTACCCTGTTAAATCTAATTTGATTCTTCTTCCAAAGCCCCCAGCCTCTATCTACTCGTACTAATGCTTCTTCTTTCTAATCTTATTTGCATTCATATTATCCACCCAGGTGGTACACCAATAAGAGGTAAGAGTGCTGAACTGATGTTCACAGAATGAAAATAATACAAATTCATTCTTGCTGTCAACCCATCCATTCACTCGAATCACCTCCATTTTTGTCCTGTTTACCAAGATCAAATCCCATTACTTTCATACGGACCTTCCTTCTTATTTGTCCTGTTTCGTTGACTAAATTTGTATTCCATTTTTTTTGTCTATGCTTTATTTACTCCTTTGTATTCTGGTTTCAAGAGCCTGTTTAGCTCAGTTGTGATATGCTTGCCCTGGCTCAAATAAGCATATCCAATGACAATTATTTTTTTAAACTATATTTTTTCCGTTCATTTTTGTTTTCTTTTTGGCCATAGCGAATCATGTGTCCCTCTTTTTGTCCAACTCAAACAACCAAGCATTTTTCCCCCTTAGCTGTTCTTGTTCAGCACTAAAAATATGCACAGATGCTGTGGAATCACGCAGGCATGCTGAAGACAACATTGCCTCTCCTCTGCTTTTTTCTCCCAAAGAATTCTTTCTATCTTTGCCAACTATTTTTTTCCATTTCTTCTATTTGCTTTCCTCTCCTGTACCTCTACAAAAAAGCCCCAACAACCACTTTTTTGATAAAGTTTCTACGGTGCTTTTTTTTCTCTTTCACCTATTTTTCTTACTTTTCTTGGGTTTGGAGACTATTTTACTTTTTGACTTTTTTTTTCTTCAGGGTTTGGGGAAGGCAAACAGTAGAGTCTGGCGAGGACCCGATTGGCTCATTTTTGCCGTGTGATATGGAGCTGGAGAGTTGTTGATGCATAAAAAGCCATTTTTCCCTGGGTCATGTGACACCACACTGCTGATCCCATTGGTGGATTTTTATGGGTGTCTTTTGTAGCTTTCACAAGCTAAAGCAGTGGTTGGTTACCTTCTTGTCGGCTCAGGTCGATATTTTGAATTTTGTCTTCTAATACAATTGCATTTTATTTTTCAGCTAAGGGTTGTCAGAAGGTTGTAAGTTGTGCCGACATACATTTCTTGCTAAGATTTGCATGTCAAAACTTTTGTTACAGAGAGTAATATGTTGGTTTTGCATTACATGATACTCCAATTAAAATTTTTCCACACATGTGAGCAGCATTTTTCAATTTTTTTGTATGCGCTGCACTTTTTTTGAAAAAGTAACTTCACCTAGATGAAGTCCCAAATTATTCTGTTGTTGAATAGTACACTTGATCTGTGATTGAATATGCTAAAATTCATACCTAAATTTCTTTCTTTCAATTGTCCTCCCTTGTTATGCTGCTTTCTTATATTGTAAACCTCTTTTGTTTGATCCATGTTTCCCTGAAGCAGTATCACTCATCCCCATATTGACCGGTCCAGTGACATGTTGTATATTGAAGGGCTTGCCCCTATTTTTCAAAGTGAAATTACGACATCTTTTTGACATTGGCGCTAGGATGAGTGTCCTTTTAGACCCTGTAGTCCTAGAAGTAATCAGCCTTTTCCTGTTAATTAATCATCAAAGGTAAATGTGTTATAGACAGGACACGACTTAGGTGTTTCATTTATTTTTTCTTTTTGTGTTTGGTTGACTGTGTTATTTTCTATTCTCTTGTTGTTACTTTAGACCTGTTACGATGAACAGTATATTTGTATTGCAATGTCTTGCATGATTACCATTTGCAGCGATTTATCCCTCGCATATAGTAAAAAAAAAAAAGGATGTGATAATGATGGGGGATAAATTTAAGAAAAAATACAGACTGTAGTAACAGATACAAATTTGTAGGATTTCATTCATGCACTTGATTGGAACTTGTTTAATTCCTCAAACTGTCCAACTACTGAGACTTGAAAGGACAAAGAAAACTAGAAACCAAGAGGGCTGATGTTGACCTTCATGAGATCAAACAACTTCTTTTCATTTTTGCTTGTGACCTTAATGAGAGCATCATTTTAACTCGACATACTCCACCACCCCATTTGCTATTCCCAACCAGGAGCCCTCCAGATAGAGCAGAGCGAAGAGTCTGACCAGGGGAAGTATGAATGCGTGGCGACCAACAACGATGGGACCCGCTACTCTGCCCCAGCAAATCTATATGTCAGAGGTAAACACACAGCCCAGTGTTCACAACTCTGGTTTTGTTGCTATCAAGCATAACATTAATGTTCTCTTTAAAATTCATGAGGAAACTTTAAATCAGCCATTAAGGTCTGTAGGGTCCTAAGCCTGTGAGGCCATTTGTAAGTATGCTTTGTTTATGATTCGTTTGGCTTTTCTTTTTTGTTGCTGTTTTTGCACTTGACATACCTGCACCTGAACTGAACCTTAAATATCTACTCTTATGCGTTTCTGGTCCGCTATTGATGTTCCTGAGTTTAACACCAATGACTAGACTTGCTTGCTGTGATTATCTACTAATTACCTTTCAAACCTGACTGTTGGAGGCGGCCAAGGGTGGACGGCCTGCCTCCATCATCCCCAAGTCCTTCCCCCGGAGTGAACGGATCCTTTTGTGACCTTTTTTCCCCCTCCCTATCAACACTGGAAGGACACATGTAATCTTACTGCCTTTGTTACAACAGATGTTTAGTTAAAAGTGGTTTAAAGCTTTCAGTTTTGAGGGGATCTCGTTTTTCTATCCCCGCGAATAAAATTGATAAAAAGTACAGTGACAGTTACTCTAGATTATTTTAGCTAATACCACACATGCAGTCTCAGTCTAAGTCTTCACTTAAACAGAATACTTTTTTTATACTTACATTTTTACTTACTTTTGCTTACATTTTTGCAGCTGCTCGTTCTTCCTTTGACTTGCACACACAGTCAAATCTTTACTTAAATCCTCTCAAAATTTTGTAGTTCTCATACATCTTATATTACTCTTGAGTCCTGATTAGCTTCTGTAATTCCAGTTAATCTATAACACTGCAAAGTTCATTAATCTGAAAAACCATAATAATGTAACCGTATGACTTGGGCAGTATTTGTGCTAAACATGAATATACGTTCTTATTTAAAGTGTTTTGGCCCTAACAGGTCGGACTTTTGCTTTGTAAACTGGGTGCCAGAGAGATTCAAGGGGCTCTTTAGAGACAGAAGGTCCTTCGAAATGTTTAAGTAGCATCTGAACGCCTAAAACATGGCCTTTTTACTCTCTGTGTTTCCCTTGTTTTTCTCCTTTCCTTATTTCATTTTGTTCTGCATCAAATTCCCTACATCCCTCAGAGCTGCGAGAAGGTTGGTGCGTTTTTTTATTTTTTGAACACAACACAAAACAGACACAAGTTCATTTGTTTACGAAAAAAAGCATCTTAAAGACATTCAAATCAAAATGCAGATGCATTTTCATGTTTTTTTTCTTTTAAAGTTTTACTCCTATTGGTATCATTTCTACCTCTGTCACACATTCAGTGTTCATGTTCCCATTGAGAATGCCCCCGGTCCTTGTCAGAATGCTTGACTGTCCAACAGGTGGTGCATGTGTGCATCTTCGAGGTGGGGTGGTAGCGATATGATATTTGCATCTGTCTGAGGGTCTACTTGCATGGTCACATGTTAATGCTTGAGCTAGTCATCCCCTTTCCCCTGCCTTTACCCTGTCAGTGTTCCTGCTTGGTTGGTCTGATGCCCGTCAACACAAAATTAAAGTATTTTTTAATAGTTTCTATGTAGGAAATACATTTAACGTAATGTGACAAACAACACCAGCAGGAACAATGTTCTTAATTTTCTATTGGCTTCTGGAACTAATAGCTGCTGTTCTAAATTAATGCAATGCTGCCTCATATGATCACTGAATGTTTCTCTCCGTAAAGCCATTTAAGCAATACTACACTCGAATTTCCCCTGCAGTGTTCTTGCCAATTGACGTTGCTCTGAGATACAACTATGTAAAGCAAACTCCATTCCTCGTTCTAATTGGCACTAAAGTCAAGCGCCAAGCTGTAAAAACAACCCTGCCCTCAGAGATTATACACTTCCTCTGACGAGGATGTTTCTGCGCAGGAAGTCATGAAAGCATGATGTATTTAGAGCGTTATCCACAAGACTTGACAAATGTAATGATATTCAAATGAGCAGGATAATATTGTGTCTGTGGGGAGCGTGAGCCAATTGGATATTAATTAAATATTGAGTGAGAGAAACGTTGTATTTAATAATGCAAGCAGTTCCCCTAGATTTCCTCTCTGGAGAGCTGCAGTCTGCTCAACAGAATGGGCTTTGTGAATTAGGAGCAGGCAACAGACAGTGCATGCCTACGCTGCAGTCAAACATAGCAAATACCAGCACGAATAACTAGTTTAGAGTCACAGGAGGGTTTTACAAAACTGTGGTCAATAAATACAAGCATTCAGATGTTGAAAAGTGACTCAAATTAAAGGTAATCTTTTTAAAATACAATGAGCAGAAACACTGACTTTACTTGGGATTTCAGTCACTCCGTTATATCAGTGCTAGTTAACTCCCTTTCTGTTTCCCTTATTTACAGTATCTGTACTCAGTGTATGTATACGTACATATTTTGCCTTTACACTTACCAGTAAACCCCAATAAAAATAATAATCAGTGTTTTGATTTTCCTTTTTCTATCTATTCGTTCATATACTTTGTCCAAATGTATGTTGTGGCCTTGTTCTTTCAGGGCCTTTAGTTTGTCCTAACTGTTCCTTCTGCGTGACACTGTGTCTTCCTTCTGAACCTCTACTTATTTTGTCCTGTAGCCCTCTTCCCCCTGACTCCTCTTACATGGTTGCCTTGCAAACTCACATATTGTTCTTGTATGCATGACAACTCTTGCTCACGTCTAAAAGGTCTTGAAGCCACCCGTGTGCATTATGAATGTTATACATTTAAGTTCACTTAGAATTGTGAAAGTTCTTTAAAATTTTAGCTTTTTGGTTTTCAGAATAGTTTTTTTTTTGAGTGTGTGTCGACTAAAGCTGTCAAATAATATGCTTCTTTAGCATCCAGAATATAAACACAAGATTTTTACTAAACTTAGCCCTGTTTATTTAATGTCTAAACCTAATCCATGCTTCTTTTTGCCAATACAGAACCAAAGCATTATTTTTGCCCAGTTGCAATTCAGTGTTTTAGTGTTTAGGATGAAAAAAAAACTTACACTTACACTAGCTGCTATTTTTGTGCCGCTGAAAGATTAGCCAGGGCCATATTGGTGCCTGGCACTAAAGAAGTGAAATGTCAATGCACAACAAACCCTCCTGTGGCTCATATGAGAGGGCGGGGACAATATACATTAAATGGACTTGTTAATATGTTAATATAAATGCTACTGTAGTAAATCATATAATCTTCAAACAAACTTACATTTTCATTTGCCATATTATTTAGTCTTAAGCAAAATGTATGCACGCAATGAAGGTCTTATAGGACAGAAATGTTGATTACTCTAACAGGTTTCTGTTCTCTGTAAGGCAGCAAATTTATGATTTTAAAAACACTATTATACAAAAATCATGAAATTAATTTAACTAGTTAAAAAAACTTTCATCGGTTATGTTTTCTCCAGATCCGTCTGTCTTGAAAGCATCTTATCTCCTCCTTATACAGCTTTCCTAGAATGACCTCTCTCAGCCTTATCTTAAACTCTACTTAAAGACCTGTGGCCCTGTTGAAATGACTTGAATTAGCATGAATTAATGTTCTTGATTTTGATTCATTCGAGTCGAGCGCATTAATGCTTTAAGCAAAAGCATAATTGGTGCTCCTGTGATAAGCTGAGACTTCTCGTTCAGCTTTGAATTAAGCCGCATAAAGAAAGTATGTATAACTCACTTTTATCCTCTGAACTGTCTGTCAGAGGCCTAAAGTCCAAAACAGATTTTTGAAGCGTCATCTCTGGCGTCTCACTTTCACGGCATTGTTTACAGCAAAAAACAAGAAAGAAAGAAAGAAAGCTGGGACAAAGCACAGCAGGCTTTTAATATTGCACGACTGCACACAAAAAAATGCATTGCAGGAGCGCGGCTCAGTCTTGGTTCGTCTCTACAGTAAGCTCAAAAGGCAGGACAAGGAAACATTTTAAGAGTAATTGTGCTGTCACTCGACGTGTGAACGCATAGGATTTGACAGCTCTAGTTTCTGTTTTGGACGAAAAGTCTGAAAAGCACAGAAAAAAAAAAACCAGCCCCCTTTGTTGCGCGTGCAACTTATCGAGAGTATTATCCATGTTTGTGTGATGTGAGAATGTGATGCGGCACATTATCTCACATCAGCTGGAAGTGCGCAGCCTAAAAGTTGTGTCCTTGCATACAACTGTGGGTGTGCTGTTGGCTCTCCAGCAACTTGTGCAACTTTGTTTACATGTACGGCTGGTGATGCCAGTAATTTGTGCATGGTACTCATGATGGTGTTATCTCATTCACCGTTTAAACCTTGTAATTCTAGAAACAGATGTGTTATGACAGTAGATATGTAGTATGTAAACCTTAATTATGCTAAATATGCTAAATGTCCAACAATCCGACTATTTTTGTTTCTGAAAAAGGTTAAAAAAAAAAAAAACAACAAGTATTTAGTTGTTACACCTTCTGCTTTTCGCGCTATCACTAAGTTTCGTGTTTTTCAGTACGCCGGGTGCCACCTCGATTCTCCATTCCACCTACAGACAATGAGATCATGCCGGGCGGCAGTGTCAATATCACATGCGTGGCAGTGGGCTCACCCATGCCATACGTCAAGTGGATGCTGGGTGCTGAAGACCTCACGCCAGAGGACGACATGCCCATCGGAAGAAACGTCCTGGAGCTCACGGACGTCCGGCAGTCAGCCAACTACACCTGTGTGGCCATGTCAACCCTGGGGGTGATAGAGGCTGTGGCACAGATAACAGTCAAAGGTGGGGCTGCTTTTTTTTCTTATTTCTAATTAAAGGTTACGATGTTCCCGATAATTTTCTCTATTGAAATTATAATTTATACATTATAAATCAAGTATGAAACATACATACACATTTCAATGTGTGGACAGTGTAGATAAGGAGTAAACTATCCAAGCAGAAAAATACTAGCAGTGCCTTAAAGAAAGTTATTTACCTCTCACTACCACGATAAGTCATCTGTAGAGGATTCCCTCAAGCTTTAGACAAGCCCTGGCACCAGCCTCAGCGCATTAGATGCCAGATTGAAAATATAGTGAAGTGCTTATCTCTCAGCTGGAGAGCAGCAAAGCCACAAGCTCACCATTTGTGTTAGCGAGAGGTGGAGAGGAGGGTGTGAAACGTGGTGAGTATTGTTTGGTATCCTCTGTAGGCATGGTACTTATCGAAGTGTAATCATATCTGCGCTGCAGAGTACCAGAAAGATATCCCAGACTGGTGTCACAGTGTTTACATGCGCGCAGGGGACGGGCTTATGCACGCACACACTCCGCTTTGTTTTTCCTAGACATAACATAGAGATATTAGTCACAATATAACAGTCTGGCAGCAACCTTCCCCAGAAGCATACTTCCAATGGCATATAAAGACAATTTCCCTGATATCTTTCGCCATGTGGCACGGCGTGAGAAATTAAAGCAATAAATTCACCTGTTAAATTATTAAAGTAACAAACATTGGAAAACCCGAGATTAATGGCAGCACTATTCCCATCTGCTCAACACGGTGTATACAACCTTAAATGTCATAAATTTGTTCGTGTGCAGCAATTTTTCAGAACATTTAAATTTAAAAAAGGAACGCGACAATAGAGCAGAAAGCACAAAATACATAACTCTCGTATCAACAGCATCAAGTGCAATGGGCTGCTAACTAATCAATATAATTCAAGCACTGACTAATTTCAATAAAGTCTCACTGGCCGGTATCATAGAGCACATTGCTCTACAGAGGTATAACTGTGTGTTTTTGTACAATAATTATCATTGCAGCATTACCCAAAGCTCCTGGCATTCCTGTGGTGACAGAGCGCACAGCCACCAGCATAACACTGACTTGGGACTCTGGCAATCCTGAACCAGTGTCCTATTACATCATCCAACACAAGTCCAAGTACTCAGATGACTCGTACAAGGAGATTGACGGCGTCGCCACCACCCGTTATAGTGTGGGGGGCCTCAGTCCGTACTCGGACTACGAGTTTCGGGTGGTGGCGGTGAACAACATCGGGCGAGGGCCACCCAGCGAGGGCATTGAGGCCAAAACAGCTGAGCAGGCGCCCAGCACGGCACCCAGGCAGGTCAGAGGTCACATGCTGAGCACCACCACAGCCGTCATCCACTGGGAGGAGCCAGAGGAGGCAAACGGGCAAATCATGGGCTACCGGGTCTACTACACCATGGATTCCACACAGCACGTCAACCAGTGGGAAAAGCAGATTGTTCGGGGACATAACTATGTCACCATCCAGGGCCTCATCCCCAATAAGACCTACTACATCAAGGTTCTAGCCTACACCTCCGTGGGTGATGGACCTCTTTCTCCAGATCTGCAGATCATTGCTAAGACGGGAGGTGAGCATTGCTTATTTTGTTATTGCAAACGTGAAACTGACAGTTTTTTTCAAAATACAGTATCAAAGTTCTTTTTTTTTTATGTTCTCACACTGCAATTAAGCATATTTGCAGCCACATTATGTATCCGCAGTCATCCTCATTAGTGGGTGATGATTGTTAACCAGAGCTCTAAACATAAATATATCTTCAAGCTGTCAACAAATGCTTTTCAGCTGACTTCAAGAACGAGAAACTGTTGTTGCAGCATGAGAAACCAAGAAAAACAAATTATTTTTTTCAACACAAAGTAACTGTGTACTGTGTCCTCAGTGTCTACTAATTCGACAGAAGTGTCTGAAAATTCCTCTGAAATGTGTGGCTTTTGTAGCGACAACTGTAACCACAAAGTAGCATCTGCGAAAGTCTGACTGTAATGATAATGAACCGTGGAGGATGAGGAGAGTATTGAATCTGCGTCTTCATTCCAATTCCAGTTCCCTCCCAAGCAACTGACTTCAAAGGAGAAGCCAAATCCGAAACAAGCATTTTACTTTCATGGACCGCCCCAGCACAGACTGGACAGGAAAACCAAATCACTGGATATGAACTCATTTACAGGAAGAGGGATGACAAAGAGGAGGTAATTAGTTTATACGTTGAGCATTTTTAGCAACCGATAATGTCATGTTATTAAAATCCGAATAAGGTAAAACACGTTTTCTGTTGCACCACAACAACATACTTGACTAAACAAAGTGGCAATTTTAACGCAAATCAGTATTTGCTGTAAAAAAAACAAAAAAATAAACCGGAGTAGTTCATCCATTTGTGCAACTTTTAGACTTTGGTGAAACACTAACTTTAAAGTGAGGTTTGCCGTGTTACTAGCCAAATACCGTGTCCTTTATTCTTATGAATGGTAAACGCCAACATCTTGTTTCCACTGTGACAATTTAATGAGAGATTCTCTGTACCCTCCGTTTCTGAAAGGGTGGTGTGCTTTTATTCCCCTTTGTCATTATTTTAAACCCCATTTTTACCCCCCACAGAAACATATCAGCTTTGAGCCGACAACAACATACCTACTGAAGGACTTGAAGCCCTTCACCACGTATACTTTTCGGCTTGCCGCCCGTAGCAAACACGGAGTTGGAGCTTACACCAATGAGATCTCTGCAGAAACTCCACAGACACGTAGGTCTTTTTCCTTATCTGACAGTTTTCAGCTTTAGTTTTAAATGACTCGGGAAAGAATACATTTTCAAATGCATTAAAATTTTTACATGCACTGCAAAATCCATAAAGTGACAAGAATGTCAGGAAAACTCCTGAGAGCGGATAAAGAAAATAAGGTTTTCCTTTAAAGGGCTGATGCATTTGAAAATAGCCAAGATGTACAACACCTGGAATTGTAAATCAGTGTTAGAGAGTCCACCTGAACATGCAGTATTCACTTTGAAATGGTTGCATGGACAGTGTACTCCAGCTTTCCTGTGAAGTCAGGAGACAAGGTTGGGCAAAAACAGTCTTTTAGGTTGAAACTAACATCTTTAGGTTATTTCTATAAATGCCCATATCTGCATTAAACAAGGAGGGAACGGTTGGCTTTTAGGAAGCCTTGTCTCTTGACATTGCATGTTGGCCAAAATTGAGGGAATTGAACATTTTTCAGGCTGAGCTTTCTATGTAGTTACACTGCCAAGAACCATTTCTCTGGAATCCCCGTTTGCATAAAGCATGGGCATTAATGTTCATACTCAATTCAAATATGAATCGGGAAAACTGTGAAGTAAGATGATCATAGAAAGCTCAAAGCAAATAGTGTCTCCTAAGTTAGGAACATTGACACCCAAAAGATCTCAGATTTATGAACCAAATACCAAAATGCAATTTTACAAAATGAAAATGTTTTGATATATTTTGATTAGCAGTGTGAAAAATACCCTCTAAGCACACTGCTATGTGCAGAAATAAATGACTGCGAAAAATCTAAACATAAATCTGAGGTCTCTGAAAGACAAGGGCAGATATCAGGTGGGTATAAAAGCTCCAAAGTTCTAACTCAGTCTAGATGTATGTTCTGAGGTAAATGAAAAAGTTTATTTGAAAAAAAAAAGTGCATGCCAATGTTATGGGAGTCTAATAAATCAGTCATGTTCTCTTGGGAAGTTCTCTGTTGTACAATCAGGCTTTTACCACAAACCAACAGGCTTCGGAAAGGTTGGTGAAAAACACAACATTTTTCTATTTTAACCTAGTTAAAACATCAACCTTTATGTTTTTGGATTGATGGTAACTGCTTGCCAAATTTCTCTTAGCTATTACCTTCATCTTAGAATGATGTACCTTCAGTGAATATGTTTAGGTTTCCATTTTAGCGTTTACTGAACTAAGAAATAGTTTGTTAGGATATATGATATTTGTGTCCCTTTGTTTTTGTAATTTGTTTTTTCATGACAAAGGTAGGTTACGTATTGTAAAGCCGTCAACACCTTTCATTCATCATCAGTGTGGACACCTTTGTGTTGGTCTTTGCCTTTTGTTTTGCCTTTTTTGTGACGTTTTATTGCTTTTTAATATTTATCCATAAGTCATTGTGCTTCTTCCTCATTTTGTGTCATTATGTTTTCCTTTTTTTTCCCTTTGTTTGGTCAATTCTGCCATCATCACCCCGATCAAAACAAACCTGAACCTCCTTTAAAACTACCTAAATCCAACTCAATGAATGACCTGACCAAACAACTGCAACTACAACCAAAATCAATCGGGGGAAAAAAAACAAAACCATCTCCTTGAAATCCAACCCACCAAGCAGAACCCTCAGGCCCACCTCAGGACGTCAAGTGCAATAGCCCCAGCTCGACCAGCATCCTGGTAAGTTGGCGGCCACCACCAGTGGAATTACAAAATGGAATCATAACGCAGTACGCCGTACAATATGCCGCGACCGAAGGGGAGGATACTACCGCTCATCAAATCTCCGACATCCCTCCGGAAAGCTCCCAGTATCTTTTGGAAAACTTGGAAAAATGGACTGAGTACCGCGTGACGGTCACTGCTCACACGGATGTCGGAGCAGGACCAGAAAGCCTGCCCCAGCTCATCCGCACAGAGGAGGATGGTATGTGTTCCTTAAAGTCCCAGCTGCAAATCCAGTCTACCCCTCTTAACCCACCCTGTCAAATACTAACAACCTCGCCTATATCTGCAAACCCCTCTTCTTTTCTAACCTCTCTGTCTGCTTCTAATATGACTGTCGCCACATGGCACTTTGCGCCACATTTTGGACTATGCCCTTTTTTACCCAAACAAACTGTGACTCACTTTGTGAAAGCACCTTTTTTTTCTTTTTTGGCTTTTTTTTCCCCCTACGCTGCACAATTTCAACACATGGTATGGTGTTTTCGACTGCAGGCCTCCAACTTCCCGTCCCAACTGTCATTTTCCAAACTTGAAAATCTGCAGTATTTTTGAATGGCAACACTTTTTTTTCAAGGAACTTGGCAAAAGGACAAGTTCTGGACAGTGGGAGTAACAAAAGGTGGAAGAATTTTTTTTGAAGGCCATTTTTTTTTTTGGTATTTTTGTCACCCCTCATGTGATACAATCATTTTTTAAATTAATTTTTCCTTGCTCCATAGCCAAAATTCTTGTAGAGCTTCAAGCATTTGAATTACTTGAAGCCTCCTTTGGCTCCACTTTTCTATTTTGACAAAACACATTTTTATTCCATGTTTTTAAAATCCACTCTACCCATTTTTAATGTTTCAAGATTAGGTCAGTTGTCAGACCTGTTTTTGCTGTTATTTTTTCCCTTACCATTGTTGAAATATTGATGTTAAGCAGTCCTTGTTGCAGTTACTGCACTTTTGTAATTTTTTTGTCACTGCAGCATTTTGCGCTACGGCTTTGGGCAGCATTTAAAAAGAGGTTGAAGGGGTTCTCTATAATTTTGACTTTTTTTCTTCTATCCCATGGTGTTCCTCCAGTTCCTAGCGGGCCACCTCGTAAAGTTGAGGTGGAGGCTGTCAACTCCTCATCAATTAAAGTGATCTGGCGCTCACCGATGCCCACCAAGCAGCACGGTCAGATCCGAGGGTACCAGGTGCACTATGTCAGGATGGTTAATGGGGAGCCCACAGGACAGCCAGTCATCAAGGACATCCTGATTGATGATGCCCAGGTACAGCATCCTCCTCAGCCAGCCTGCTGCTTTATCTCAGACACACAATGTTGCTTCCTCTCTCACACCTTTACATGCAAGTAAACAGCAAAGTCTTTCATTTAGGGTTGAAAAAGCACATTTTCATCATGTCAAATTAATAACTGAACTCAGACAAAGAGACACAATTTAACAGTTTTGTCACTATGTATAATTCCTCTGGATACAGAGGTGCATATATGAGTATTGCTACTTTTACTGTAATGTTTTCAACAAAGAAAAATAATTTGGTGGTCACAGACAAACTGTGTGTGTATATTAACTCACCAGTAATTAGTGTCTGTACTGGGCCTTATTTTTTGTCTTTTTTCTCTCCATATTCTGATATCATAATCAGTGGGAATATGATGATTCAACTGAACATGTGAGTAGCTGAACTTGACAAAATCCTGATCTTGTTTACTCCTGCTGTAATCCTCTGCATGAATGGCATGTGGTTTTTGTGCATTCTGGCCTGATTTAAATGAAATTATTTTTGTCTAATTTCACCTTCTATATATTTTTACCATAAACTGCTGATGGAACACACTAATAATCAAACACATAAAGTGGCCCGTAAGAGTTTGAATTCTATGTGTTTATTGGTGTTATTTCGTTGCACACAAAAGCAAAGTTTGAGTTACTTATTAACTGAGCTAATCAACAATTGATGTATGCCTCAGTGTTAGCTTGTTCTGAGATAATGTGTCTGTTTATGCTGACATCACATTCCACTTTTATCTGTTTATTCATATCTGCAAATCACCAAGTAAGTGCTCCACAACTTACGTCCTTTATCTTTACAGGAAATGATCATCACAGAGCTGCAAGCTGAGACCACATATTCCGTTACTGTGGCAGCCTACACGACAAAGGGCGACGGTGCACGCAGCAAACCCAAACTGATCACCACCACGGGCGCAGGTGACACACCTGTCCCTTCTGACAGGCCTTATGTGGCTCTATGCGAAGTTCATGTGAAGTCTAAAGCAGTAAAATTAAAGCTAATGGTTATCACTGATGTCAAAGAGCATGCAAAGTTCAAATGACACTGCAGTCTCACTTAGTGCATTCACTTTTACTCACTAGTATAATGGAATACAGTAATGTATGCACAGAGTCAAAGGAAACATAGGTTAAAAGAAATAATCACAACTCTTCTTTTCTAGCACTGTTTATCCACAGTGATATACAGTATAGTAGTGTAGTGTAGGTCGACTGATGCAAATGCTGCATGATGAGACTGAACAAATAGAACAACAAATTATTTTTCTCCTTGTGCTTAGTTCCTGATAAACCTCGACTAATGGTCAGCACCACCAATATGGGCACAGCTCTCCTCCAGTGGCATCCCCCAGCAATAACTCACGGGCCCCTGCAAGGCTATCGTCTCCGTTTTGGCCGCAAAGACGTGGATCCGCTGACTGTCATTGAATTCCCCGAGCGAGAGAACCACTACACTACCAAAGAGATCCATAAGGGAGCCTCATACACTTTCCGCCTTTCAGCGCGCAACAAGGTGGGCTTCGGTGAAGAGACAGTCAAAGAAGTCACCACAAACGAGGATGTCCCAAGCGGTTACCCTCAGAGCATCACAGCCGAGGGTGCCACCACCGCAACCATTCAGGTCAGCTGGCAACCTGTTTTACTGGCAGAGCGAAACGGCCAAATAGTGAAATATGCTCTGCAGTACAAGGACATCAACAGCCCACGCAGTCCCTCGGAACTGTTCATCACCGCCCCAGAATCAACAGTCATCCTGGATGGCCTTAAGGCAGATACCACTTATGATATTAAAATGTGTGCCTTCACCAGCAAGGGCTCTGGTCCCTATAGCCCAAGTGTCCAATTCAGGACACAGCCTTTGGATCAAGGTAGGACCAGTCCCTGAACCTCTTTAGTCCTTCCCTCTTCTAAAATCAACCTTTCCCCATGCAGTCCTTTCCAACAACAGCAGCTTCCTCCGAAAGCCTCAAATGGCAGAAGTTGACAAACTTTGGAATCATCCAGGGGACTTTGGTTTTAAGATAATGTCCTACCCTTAGTTTCCCTAATGTAAGAATGATTTAAAAACTCACATGGAGTAAGTATGTATGTCTCTGTGTCTCGTCAAGCAAAGGTCAGTCATCATTGTTAAAGTTGCTGTTGGTAAGAAGGTAAGAGGACAGTGTTAAGTTCAGTTTAGTACTAATTTCAGCCTGGTTTTGAAGGGGGAGACATTCTCAGGTAAGCACTGCTATGGGACCATTTGTGCAGAAAGATTGGGACCATCGGTGCAGAGAGATGTAAAAAAAGAAAAAATTATGTGTTTTGATGTTTTGTGTCTAAATCACCCGCTCCCCCTTTCTTTTAGCAGTGTTTGCAAAAAATTTTCACGTGAAAGCTGCCATGAAGACATCGGTGTTACTAACTTGGGAAATCCCAGACACCTACAACCCAGCTCAGCCTTTCACGGTGAGCCCAGAATAATATAGAATTTTCCTGCGTTAAAGCACTTCACACATTACCTCGATGTCTACGTAAAACATCAACCGGTTCCCAAACAGATCCTCTACGATAACGGTCAGAGCGTGGAAGTGGACGGGAAGCTGACAGAGAAGCTAATCACGGGTCTTCAACCTGAGACGCAGTACTCCTTTCTCCTGACTAACCGTGGCAACAGCGCTGGAGGGCTGCAGCACCGCGTGTCTACTATGACGGCCCCGGACATCCTTCGCACTAAACCCTACCTGATAGGCAAGACCAACTCAGACGGCATGGTGACTGTGGAGCTGCCGACTGTGCAAACATCTGAGAGAGTAAGGTGAGCAAAGAAATCAAAATGGACATGGCTTTGAAATGCTTGCCAACAAGCGTTGCTGATTCCAATCATCGGCTGAGAAAGAGCTGTGATTTGTCAGTTGATTCACTGCTTCATTTTAGCTCCACAGCCGTATATAGAGATATGCATCATACAGCGTGGCTGACTGTGGGACAGGGTAACTTGATTTGAGTATTGCTTGTAATTGCTGATCTGTGTTTTAAAGATATTATGGCTGACGTGTGATTCTTTAATATTTCTCCTGATGTGGACTGTGAACCTAAAAATAACAAGCCAACTCAACAGCAGAACCTTGCCTGCCTCAGTTCTTGCAAAACAGAGTTATTTGTATTCGTCCCTACGTTCAGTGTGACATCCACTTCACCTCCATCATTCCACACTGATGTACCCCGACTCATTTAAGAACCCTCATCTAAGCCCTGTAAAGTCTCTGGTAGCCTTTCAACAAAGCTCAGGGTTGTCAGAGGGCCAAGGAGCACATCCGATTGTAGACTGACGCTTCAAACCCATCTTGGCTTTTCTGATCTTGCTGGATGCACTTAGCCCGCAGTGTCTCATGCCAGAGCTTAAGCTAATTAGTTTCCCATTAGCCTGCCACACTGCTTTCCTGGCTAACGCTAGCTAGTGCAGTGCCCAACCAGGAAGCCTAACTCTGGCAGAGGCCGTTATCTTTCTTGCCACGCTGAAGAAAGGACGAAAATCCCTCTAATTATGTATCTTTTTGGTGTCTGCAGAGGTCTCCCAGCGAGCCTCAGTGCCGTGTAACTGTATTCCCTGTCTTAACTGAATATGATGTTAACACTACAATAAATTCGAAAACAAAGAAGAAACAAGGAGTATTCACGTGATAATAGTATGATTATGTCTTTTTTCAACTGTTCTGGGCTAAACAAACCTCTCTTTAATGCAGACGGACATTGCGGGCCCTGGGCAAGGCCATATTTAGTCCTTGCTTTCCCTCAGAGATTTGTTTGCTGGTAAACTGTCTTTTAGAAAGCGGCATTGATGTCTGACTGTGTCTATAATCCTAATTTGCTGCGCTTTATGTTTTATTTTCCAGGGGATATTATATTGTGGTAGTACCTCTGAAGAAGCAGCGCACGGGCAAGTTCTTCAAGCCATGGGACAATCCTGATGAGATGAATTTGGAAGAGGTAGGTTTAAAGAATGAACTGGTTTTAATGACTCAGAATAATGCAAACATGTCTCGTAAAAATGGATGTATTGTGTGCAGCTGCTTAAGACAGGCTGCATAACTGTGTGCACGCAGCTCACATTTCTTTTCTGAAAACTGGACAAAAAAGTTAAGGCAGTTAAGGGGGTGGGAGGGCAGGAAGAACTGGAGATGAGTTTGCTGATTGACGTAGATAGCTACACATAGCACTGTTCATATGGAAATGAGAATATGAAGTAGCCATCAAGTGCACTGCAAACTCAACCCCCTTCCCGACGTCCTCCTCTTTGTGTCTGCGGTAATTACCTGAAGAGCTGCATCAGGCCTTCGTGTCTCTTCTCATTCCAGGCAAAGCTCAGTTACTGCATATGCACAAAACACTTCACAACTTTTATATTTAGCCGGTGGAGATGATGCATTAACTTACATGCAAGTGCACTGCACCATATTTAAATATCAAAAGCAAAAGGAAGCTTTTAATCGCTTTGCATTTTGGACTGTGATCAAATTAAGGTATTCCTTTAAAAACGTTATTGCCGTTTAAGCTACGTGAATAAAATACGAACAAGAACACTAAATTGCAAATCGCAAATTGCAAACAGCAAGATTTAAATATGTGTCTCTATTGTATAAACATCACAAGGCATCATACGTCTAGAAGTGTAAAAGAAAACACATCGTGTCCCGCCTGGCGTTGGCTTTACAGCTCATGGCCACGGGCTTATGTCTGCAGCCTTGACCGATGGCCCAAAAGTCACCCCTCCGTTAGAATTTATTTGTTTGTCAATATTGGCACTCACCTTTTCACAACTTTTCCCAAGGGCAGCTAGATTTAGCCGTGTTGACAGGAGAGATGATTGAAGACATTATCGGGCAGCACCAACAGCCCCGCAGCCAAAACAGAGCACACACAACAGCGCACACACCCCAACGTGAATGACAGGCGCGCACGGCGCGTGCACACACTGATCCCGTGTACACGAGTTGGAGATAGCAAATCAGACGCCCAGACAAGTAGCCTCATTTGATTAGCATAATTATGATTCCAACGTTGTACTGTCGGTTTGGAGTCAGACGATACAGACTTGCATGAAGGACACACAACGTGTTTCTGTCGCCCTCCTGGTAATATTGTTACCTTTAGCTGGGGCTATTTTGTTAATGAAACTGATATCTGCCAATAACATGCAGGTATTTTAATTTAGAATCTATAATTAGCTAAATGAGACCATGCACGTGTCTAGAAAATATCGTAAAGAGCCCTTTGTTGACATGATGTGTAATATAATTTGTCACATTTATAAAACCATGGATAAGGAAATATGTAATTGTACAATGCTAATCAGATCCAACAAAATTACCCCATTGATTCCATTTGTCCTCATGTCTGAGCATTGTATCAACAAGAAAATGATTTCAAATTAATTCACTCTTATTTTATACAGTTTGGAGCTGTTGGATAATCCCCATCTTTTTTATATGCTGGAAATCCACACAATCTTTTAATCTCACAATCTTTTGTAGTCAAAAAAAAAAAAAAAAGAAACGAAAAACAGATGAAACAAGTCATTGATCTTTCCTGTAATGTTCTGCCTTTTGAAATCAGCTTTTTCAGCTCCGATGTTAGTGGGGGGAAAAAAAAGACATCTAGATAGACAGATTTGGTTCGGGTGGATGTGTTTTCATGTGTGTGCTGGAACTTGTCCCTGTGTGTGTTATCAACTGTCTGCTTCTTACTCTGCACTGTAGCTGCTGAAGGAGATAAACCGAACTAGCAGAGGCCTTCGGTTCCAGAGGCAGGCAGAACCCAAAGCCTACATTGCTGCCTACTTCAAAGACTTGCCTAAGGAGTTCACCCTGGGAGATGGCAAGATCTACGGGGACTTTGAAAACAAGCAGCTCCAGAATGGCCAGGAGTACATCTTCTTTGTGTTGGCTGTTCTGGAGACATCTGAAAATGTAAGCCTGCATGTTCTAGCACATATATTATACTTGCATTTTTTCCACACATATTACACTTGCAGTGTCAGACTGATCGTGTCTGGTATATCCCTTCTCGTGACATCATGTGTTTGGCACTAAAAACAACACGCATTCGCAGACAGTGGGATAATCCACTGCATCTTGGAGGGAGGGTCAGGATTTGCTTCTGGTCAAACGTGTTACCCTCTAAACCCCTGTGAGGCTTTACGTAAAAAAACCTAAAGCTTCAGCCGGCCAGAGAAGCTGACCCTTACTTCTTTAGGGAGAGCAGCCCCTTAAGATCTCTGCTGATCGCAACAGTACCTTGATAACGGAGCTCCTCTTTAATTGCGCCCTATGTGCAGTCCGCCTTATCTCTGCTACTGCTGCTAGTGTGTACGTGTGCATGTGTCTGTCTGGACGGACAACCTGAAAGCCGCATGATTAGGCGGCCGTAGGCGAGATGATGGATTTTGATGAGCTGCAGGGTTCTATAGCGCTGCCTCACATACTCTCCACTAACCCCGAGTTCAGGTAGAGGAAAAAACGATAATGGTGGACAGAGGGAAATCTCTAATTTGCCCACTGAAGCATATATTTTCTTCCCACAAGACCTTTTTTTTTAATCTTCTCTTAGAATGTGAAATAGTTCAATCAAGGCTCCTGCTTAGGCGAGATATTTGAGATAATTTTGATTGGTCAAACTGCAGCTTAGCAGAAATTGCACTTTGAATTGGCTTCTAATTTATACTGTTGGTCATATTGTCTTTGTCAGAGTCTTGTTAGATACGCTCTGTAGTGTGGGCAAATTAATTGAAGTCCTGCTGTGGCGCTCTGAATATCTCAAATAAGTCTGGATCTACTGCATGCTATGGCACTCATTTCTGGGCGTTCATGTGACATCACTGCAGATCAATTTTTTGTATGTCAGTGATTAAGGGAAAAACAAATGAGCCCCCTTCCTCGCCTATATTGTGCTCTCATCACTGTCAAGTCTGGCTGCTAGTTCTTCATCATACACTTTCTTATTGATTCAATTACTACTCCCAATCACCGTGATCGCTCTCGATAAAACTGACATCCAATATAACTAAATGGAATATAATGTTTGGGATAATAATAATAATATAACTCATAATTTACAACCCCCACTTTGCTTTCCCTTGGGTCAGATCATGTACGCCACCAGCCCTTACTCCGACCCGGTCGTTTCAGCCGACATTGATCCCCAGCCAATCATTGATGAGGAGGAAGGCCTTATCTGGGTGGTGGGCCCTGTGCTAGCGGTTGTCTTCATTATATGCATCGTCATTGCGATCCTCCTCTACAAAAGGTAAGGGCATGAAATTAGCAACTAACAAACATTCAGTACAAACATAATTGGCACAAATTTACTGCAAACGGATGGTGCAAGTCGTGCACTACATTTTACTTACATATGGGTATTTATAACTCATGTCGTGTATAACCATTCCACAAACAAATACACTACCACACACAAATTTTCAATTAGCATCTTCAAATGCAATTGTAAATTTAAGATGTTAACTTAAAGCCTGAGGCACATTGAGGTGCATTGATCTTTCAGACTATTCGTGACCTTCAATTTCTGCAACACACACACACACACACTAAACCTCAGGTGACTAAACCCATGCACAAAGCTACCCAAGCTGTCAAGCCATCAAACGCAGACGGGCACAATCCTTCACACAGAAGCACGCGTTGACAGAAAGTTAATCAGACACATCCATCTACCCCCTGCACGCACAAACGCATGTAAAACGGCAGACAACACTTGCGGTGATGCACTTTCACACCAAATCAAAGCAACATTTTTTTGTTTTTTGTCTGAAACCCCCCCCCAGCGTTAGCCAGACCTCGCGCTGTCATCAGTCAAGCGTAGGAGGAAAGAGCTCTGACTATCTGCTGCATGTCACTGCATGTGCAGCTTTAGAGAGGCCCCGGGGCCTGGGCCAGCATCCTAGCCACCTCGACCCCTCCATTTACACCACTAACTTTTCGGCAAGGGAACTTAAATAGATTCAAACTCAGACCGCATGCTATCACCTTGCTTTGCCAGAACACATATACGCACATTCCCACCCATGTGTGCCCCCCCCCACCCCCCAAGATCAATTTTTATGTCACAGAATGTTCAAAACACGGGGCAACAACAGCTCCAGGAAAGGATACAGGGATAGAAATATACAGGTACATCGGAAAAAAATGAAATTAGAGTAAATTAACAAGAATTTCTGCTACCAGACCAAGGGATTCTTAGTCTGTTTAAATTTGTATATTTTTTAAAACGCTAACATACATTTTAATGCCTTAGATGGATGATCAATGGTATTCACAAACACCATGTGCATACATCCTACATGTGCATAATTTGTGATTTTAATAAAAGCAACAGTGGTAGAGTTATTTGCAGAAAAGAGAGACACAGCAATTAGGAATCAAGAGATGACTTTTATGCTTGAACAAGAAGCAATCAGCTGAAACTGCTTGAAATAGCAGAGATACAATGTTCAAATCTTGGATGCACCTGGGAAACTGCAGTATTTGAAACAAAGAGCCCCACGGCTGCGTAATTGAGCATAATCTCTGAAGTGAAGCGTCACTGATGTTGCACGCAAAGCAAAAACTGAAATATGATTGGTATCGTGTGTCTCCTACACAGTCGCTCTAAAGAAAGTTTCATGTATTTAAAGCAAAGGCTCTCACTATCTAATGCTGTGTCGATATTTCTTTTCCTTGCTGACCAATGGACCAGCAAACCAGACAGGTAAGAGTGAGACATATGGAGAGGAACACTAATACCCCTTACACCATCTTCTCCCTAGATGATGCATATAGTATCATATCAAAACATACCATACGTTTGTCACGCGAAATCATGCTATGCACTTTCTATGGCTGCTGTCACATGGCAATTGTTGCAAAATCAAGCACAAATATTTTAACATCTACAGCTAAAGAAATTTGTCAGTGCACACCATCTAACTGTCTTTCCAAAACACATTTTCACTGTCACTGCCCAATTTTTTTTTATCCATTTTTATTATTAAACAAACAATGAATCCGACACTTGATTCATAAAGCATGAACCAACAAAAAAGCAACACTGACACTCTGCACATATGAATGATAAAGTGTAAAACTCAGAAAATAAATTAAATCTACAACCAATATTGAAACAATAGCCTTGTAGTAATTGCTACTGTACATTTGTGAAATATAAAAAGTTGTATATTATTTAAATACAGTAGCAGGGCCAGTTTACGGGAAGTGCAATCTAAATAACACCCCTGACTACAATTTCAAAAGGACATTAGAGTTAAACCAACATCCTATCACTATCACTATTACTATCACTATCCTTGAGAAGTGATCATTGCAGGCTTCACAGAAAGCCACTGGTTAATAGCTGAGGGCTATTGTGTTGGACTGCATTATACTGTGAAATAATGATGTTATCTAGTCCACCCCCCTGCAGCCGCGTGCACTGTAAGAATGTAGTCCTGTCAAATCTTTAATTGCAGCTCTTCCTTCATTAATTGTTAGACCACAAGGCAAGCTTTCAGATTATACTGTACACAGATTTTTTTTTCCTTTGACAAACAAAACAGAAATGTAACAAACAATACCGACGTGCTCTTTGTTGTGCAGAAAAAGAGCCGAATCCGAAGCTAGGAAAGGAAGTCTCCCTAACAGCAAGGAAATGCCACTGCACCATCCCACTGACCCCGTTGAGCTCCGACGTCTCAACTTCCAAACACCCGGTAAGTATTAAGAACGAGAGCTGCGATGTTTCAGGCAATTCATTGTGAATTCACGACTAAATGTGCGCTATGAAAATTAATATTATTCCAAGTGATCGCTTGCTTTAAGGAAAAAATTCCCATTCACAGTCTGCTTCATTGCATCCACTCTTTGTTCATCCGCAACCACTGCTGGCGCTGAGGCCTAACGCAGTAATGTCATGCAAAGTCCCCATCATCTTTGCAGCAAAGATTGGCACTAAACGAGTGAGCGGTTTGCAGGCAGACAGTGGACAGGTGCTTAGAAAAGACGCAGAGGGTCACAACTGACAGCATGTCCTCCCCGGAGACACTTCTCAGTCAAAACAAGAATAGGCTGAAATGCAAGCTGGACAGTTTCACGGCAGCTGTCATCTACCTACTGTCTGCACCTGGGCGGTCCAGGTCATTAAGACTTGTCGAGTTTACTCAGAATTGTGAGGTGGTTTCCTGCAGCTGGAAGTCACAGGATACTTGGTTGTGGAGGCTGAGGGGAAATCGCTAAATGTGTCGCAGGGGCTCCGGGTTTTATTCTGCACACGAGCCAACGGCGATGAAAAAGAGGTGACAACCTGTAAACATTAGTGTTTACACGCTCTGACCTTTTGTGCAGAGGTAAGTGGTGGTCAGTAGCGATGCCTTGGCTCCGTCCCGTGACCGTCTCCTGCCTTGGGAGCCCAAGAGAGTCACAGTCCATTTATCACCTGGAAAAGGCGATGTGCATCTTTGCTCCCCGTCCTGACGGTGAGAGACACACTTAACTGCTGTTTGAGTTCCTCTGGCACCAACTGCTTTGGGACAGGTGTTCAGAGACTGCCAATAATGTTGTAATATCAAAGCCATATTTTTCAGGTCAGCTAGTATGAAAGGAGGATGAATTATCCCTGCAGGCTCATTTTTGTGAAAAAGATTATGCATATTTATGAAAGCTCTTCAATGATGTTAGGACCATTACTGCCTGTTTCATCCTGACAGAGGGGTATTTTTCCTTTTGGCTCTGAGTGATCTCAACCATCCTCCCACTATTTCACATGCCTCTCAAGCCATTTCCTCCCCCCCCTCACCCAACAGCCTTTATGAGAGTTGGTATCTTAGCTATCTGGCTGCTCCAAAAGAACCGAGCGTTTTTTTCCCTAACATGTGACCACTTTCTGTCAAGTCCTGAAGCACTTCTACATTAGACCACCTCTCTGCCCTTCTCTCTCTACCCTTCCTTTCACCTCTTTACCCCTCAATGGACATTTTCATCTTAAGGATGCTTGATGTTAGAGTGACAGTGTGTTTGAAATGGTACTTTCATTGTCCCCCAGTGGTGGAAATGGATTTTAAGTAGCAGGCTGCAATAGAAACACCCTTTGCTGTCTTTCAGAGAGACGCGAGAGTGGGTGGGAAAACGAGGCACAGCTTCCATTAGCTAATGCCCACTTGTGCCTGCAACCAAAATCAAACATCACCTCAGTGCTGGAGAGAAAGACTGTCAGCCAACCCCGTGTGTCAAAATGGCACCTGAATTCTTAAGTCGCGGATATTTGGCCACGGGCTTGATTGCAGCAGTGTGTACAAAAAGGTGTGGCGGTGAACATCAGTGAGGTTCAGACCCCGCGCTTTTAATAATTTCCCTGCATCTGAGCTCTCAAATATGCTGATGACACATACACCTGATCTAACACTCATATTCAACAATGTCAATTCTATACTGTCAAAGTCAAGCGAACACAACTGCAGGCTGACACTTTATGCTGCAGACTATGCAAGTAGTATTTCACCACGTCAGCATGCTCAGGTTAAAACGAATGTCAAATAATATCCTACGGTTGCTCGACTGTAGTTTGTGCTGCTAGGGTTTGATTTTCCTGTGTGCTTTCTTATTTCTGTGAAATAAGCATGGTGGCATAGCCAAGCTTCCAGCATGACGATTTATACTGTGCTACTAATGAATGTCCCATTTAAAATACACAGTCATTCGAGTACTTTCTACTTTCTGTTTGTGAAGAGAATAGTCATCGCATTGCTCTGACATCTGCAAAGTATTTAATTACACCGCCGTTTCCTCCACAGGTTCAGGTGCGCCCAGTCACCCCAGTAACCTCCATTTGTCAAGTTAGTTGGTCTCGATTATGCATTTGACATGATTTGTTTTGGTTTCTTAGCTTTAATTTCTCTCCTTTTATTTATTTACCTATTTATCCTTCCTGCTTAGTCTTGTACCTCCATCTAATCCATCTGGTGTCAATGCTATGTCATCACAGGAGGCGGAGTTTGGAATGTCATCACTCAAAGCAGGCGTCACCATCTGGCCTAACATTTTCAACGTCCTTTGGTTTCTTTCTTTTTGGGATGTTTGCTTGCGTCACTGTCTTACCGCCATGCTAACTAGCCACCGCAGCTCTCCATGTGAATAACGTTCTTCTCTCTCAGTAGGGAGAGTCCCAGTGGGGCAAGTGTGCTCGATGACTTCTCATTGGCTTCTGTGTCCATATCCTCTTTACGAGCATGGCCACTGCTTTGAGTGAACAAACTAGCCTAACAAGATCCACTCTTTCCATTCCCCCCTGTTAAACACACATGCTGCTTATCTAATGATTCACTGTTGGCTTGTGCTTGGGTGATTCCCTTCTTACAAGACTGGCAAATGACCTTCAGTCCATCTGATTGGCAGGTATGGCAAGCCACCCTCCAATCCCGGTCCTGGACCTGGCAGATCAGCTGGAGCGCCTGAAAGCCAACGACAACCTCAAGTTTTCCCAGGAATACGAGGCAAGTGTAGGCAACGTGCTGGTGATCGAGGCAATTGGGAAATGTCTCAGCAAGAATCAGAGGGAGGGCAAAGAGACACTGATACATATGTCTAGTATTACGCACAATCATACAAAATTATGTAATTAGTGTGGTGGTTTCAAAACTGCATCCTTGCTTTTTCCCCTGGAAGTCTTAATCATATCATTGTATATCTATGCCAACCACACAGCAGTTCAGGCATGTCTGTCAGCTGTGTTTGGTGGATGAGTGCCCAATAGGAACTACTTTCCTGCTGAATATTTTCAGCAGACTAAATCAGACACTTAAAATAAGCCAGGATGTTGCTTTTTTTTTTTTTCCTGGTTGGATTTTTAACATCCCACCGTATTAAACAAACAGGTGTAAGTAATAACACAAATAATGGCTGCATTCCACTTCCAATTCCAGGGCCCTGCTGTCGTGCCTGCTGGCTCACTGACACAACTTACTGTGACACTTGAATGGAAAACAGACCATCATTAATGCTATTAGTAACACTGCTGATTTTCCTACTATGACAAGTCAAAAATGTCGGCTGAATGAAACCGATCTTTATGACTACAGCGAGTGGAAAACGGCACTGCCACGACATACCAAAAGAAAGAAAGGATGAAAATGCATCTGAACGATGACATTTTTACCATTTAAATGTGAAATTTTGTATAACGTGATCACAGTATGTTCCGAGGATATAGGAGTAGCTTTTTTTAGAACTAAGCATTAGTGCTATCAACACTTCACGTTGCAGTGTGAATGGGCCATGCTGGATGGAGCAAACAACATGCAGCCAGAACTGTTCATCCGTCATAAAACCAATGCTTTACGGCTTAGCTGATATCTGTGTCTAGTTCTGAACTCTGGAAATTTAGAACACCATGGTTTACTGACAAACCCAGTTAATCCTACCTACAATTTAGTTGAAGTAGTTGTAGATGTATGGGGATCAGGGTAGTCGTCACATTTAAGTATGGTGTGATTGGACGCGTATGTTTTAAAGTCCTGAAAACCGAAGAGTCACGAGGCATATTGATGGTAGTCAAGCCATGTCAGTGTTTTGTTTGTACTGCCGTTGCGTTCTAGTTGAATTTACGCTTGCAGAAGCTTGGAAACACATGCAAGCAAGAGGTCTTTTCAGGGGCACTGTATGAGATAGGAATGGACACCCTTCCTCTGCGGCACTCACAATGGTTCCAAAATCTATGAGGTCACCATATGGGTGCCTGCCAAGCTACCAAATCATTATTGCAGCTTAAGTACACCAAATTCCAATTTCATAGTGCTTATTCGAGAGCAGTGGAAAGCAATTTCACAAGCACAATGAAATAAAGATTTTTATTATGAGCAATGTTGCAGCCCACTGTTTCAACATATTTTGATAAAATATCAGGCTTAGCCAGTGGTTTGCCCTCCACAGATTGCAGATAAAGGACTCTGAAATGTGCTGAAATGTACTGTGGCATTCTCATTCAGTGAATATTCTCTGAAATACATGAGGTATTTAAGAGTATATACGTTTATGGCTATAGCAGTAATCCAAAGTTTTTCACAGTAGTAACATTTGTTTTCATGTGTTTATTTTTCATAGAAGTGACATAGAAAATGTAAGATATTCAGCTCTATTCGGGTTATACTGTAAGAAAGGTCAGTGTCCTAAAGTGGCTTTTTACTGCAGTGTGTCCTACTGCACTCCCTGATAATATCCACTATATCAGAAAGTAACTCATAAAAGTAGACTCTGGTCATTAAAACACAAGCACAATATTTCCCCCAGTATGAAGTGGGATGCAGTTTTTCATGTCTTTATATTTTCCCTTTGTGATATTAGATTTTATAGTGGGTTTATTGGTGATGAGGGACCATTATCAATGTCTGCTTTACAAAGCTGACAGAGCACCTGGGTAGCAAAATCTGCTGAACTAGTCTCAAGTGTGGTATTCTAGTATGTGCCATAAAGTCTTACGAATCAAAAAGAAAACAGAACACTCTTTCCCTTTGTGACTAATTCAGATGCATATTTTTGTAAATATCACCATCTATAGGTATTGAATTATGTCACACTAAACACACAGTTCATGTAGTTCATCAAAACATTAACTAATACATCCATACATGAAAGAATGTATAACTTACAATTTTAAAAGTGCCATATTGGATTGCATTAACAAATTGCATCTAATTTTCTATATTACACAGACAGGTCGGAATATATTCTACTTAAATGTGCTGCTTATAACTTACTGTAAAAGCTTTGACATTTGGTGTGTAGATATTGGTCATTATATTGCATTTGCAATGTGAATACCAAACAGCAATAATGGACACGTTAAGAACTTAACCGTGATTTACATGCTACCTCACAAAGCTATGAGCAGGTTCATGCATTTATTCTTCTGATTTGGTGAAAGAAATTCAGCCTCAAATGGCCAATTGTCAATGTGACATCATGTGACCTTGAGTTCAAACTGTTCACGGCCTTGTGTGCCCAAGCATCCCCATTTAAAATACATTTAAACAAACTCAAGTGAACAACAGAAACCATTTTCACTATAAATTTGAGCGCTGTGTTAGAAAGACAGACTTCAAAATGCTTTTAGATGCTATGGTCATACAGTTAAGCTCAATATCAGCCATACAAATGTCCCGGTAGTGAACCATAATTTAGTGTTACATTAACACATTTTCTTCTCTTACAGTCCATCGACCCTGGGCAGCAGTTCACGTGGGAGCACTCCAACCTGGAGGTCAACAAACCAAAGAACAGATACGCTAACGTCATTGCCTACGACCATTCCAGAGTCTTGCTCTCTGGTATTGACGGTACGTCACCCGCTACCAACTTTCCAACACAAAACCAATACAACAATACAACAAGTAACATATGGCTTTAAAAAATAATGAATTGCCCTTTAAAATGCATACACAAACTTACAAAACAAATGACATCTACAGTAAGTTTTAAAAACTTGATTAATTTATTTTAAAGCCTCATATTTTTCTGTTTCTGATGACCTTGAAGCAGTAGTCAAATCAGAGCACAGGTACACAACAGATACATAATGCAGTCAATTAAAACTTGCACAACACATTACTTGCGTGCGAATATGCATTTGTTAAAACTTAAAGATAAAGTAAATAGGCACAGGCCATTTGACAACTTGTTACCTGCTTGAACCGGATGAACAAAACTCACAGCAACACACCAGATAAAGATAAGGAAATGCTAAGATTTCATTGACCAGCGTGAAACAAATAATGTCGTTAATAGCATTTTATATGCTGCACTCAATTAAAAACATATACCAGTGCAGAGTTGTTGGCATATTTATGATGTGTTGCACTGTACAGCGTGGCTCCTAAGGAATGAAAGGCTATTTTGAAATGGCTAGTTAAGTGCTGGCTCCTTTATCGGTTTACTGGATTAAACACAATTGCACATACACACAGCTATTAATTAACCATCTCCATTGAGCTGCTCCCACGGAGGGCGCAGGAAAATAAACAAAGTAGTAAATGGCAAATGTGACAAAAACAGATAGATAAAGACTCCGAGAGCCCTTTTTGCAGTCTCCCAGAAACAACACACAGCTTGACTGTTGATGGAACTCCATTAGCCAGGCGCATCTGCACAAACACATTGGAGCCTTTGTGCTGAAGCAAGTGAGTAGTTCTCAGCCAGGGGGACATGAGGGACTTCCTCTTTTCCTTCTAAAGCTTAAACAAAGCCTTTTGGCAAGCAATGCATTCATTGTTTACTTTGAGTTCTTTGAATAAAAAGGGATTTGGGATTTGACATCAGAATTTGAAGACGGCTACTTCCAGACTATAGTGGTGTGGCGACGGATCAGCACAATCTTTGGAAAACAAGTGCAGTAATGTTTGAGCACATCTGTGGACTTTAAATGTCGCGACATCCCTGCGAAGACGAAGAGCCTCCTGCCAAGTCGCTTGACCATACAGTACAAATGCTTAGCAGATTTAAACGTGTTTCTAAAGTCAACCCTGAAACTTTTTCCACCCATACTTTCTAATTTGATCATAATCGTAGCAAAGCCTGTGTTTTGTTGAAGCTCCGTGTTATTTTTGGAACATTAAAATCACATTTCTTTTCTGTTCTATATTTAGTGAGAGCTGTCGCAAGCTTGTTTCTTGTTCCCTCACATGAGCCACATTAAGTCACTGGCACCAGATTTTACAAAAAGGTCATTTACTGAGGAAACAAACTCAAAATGTAATGTGACAACTTTACAAATCTGCTCTGCAGTAGGAGTGTAACAGTATGAGAAAACACACAATTTGCAAATGCCTTATGCATAAAGGACATATATTTTACTAGTAGTGCTTCCATGATGTCAAGCTTTTCTAAAAAAATACAATTATTCTGGCCAAGACAGTTGGCAAAGAAGACAATGAAGACAGTTCTAGATATTGTTACATAGTATTTAGTATATACAGCAATAACATGACCACCTGTCATAATGTTATAAATATGGCCACCATATTTAAAATGGATCAGGTTGCCAAAACATTAGAATCACCTTTTCTTATAATGCACATCAGTACGGCTCCACCTCCCATTTTGATTTCAGTAATAAACACATACTAGAATTATCACCACACTTAAAACTGAGAAAGTATAACCTTATAAAAGTAGAATTCATGGCAGAGCCACTGTATTGGATTGCATTAAAACCATGTTTACCTTTTAATCTCTAACATCTTTTCTGACAAATGAATTACAATCCAAATAAGAGTTTGTAGTTGAAACTGTGCAAAAAGTCCAGCACCTGGTGGGGTGGGATTTGAACCTCTGGCCTTTTGCTTTATAAAAAGTACACAGGCAATCAGACGAACCTATAAACATCACCGAAAGTGTCTCGCTCTTGTCTGTCATGCCCTTCAAGATGATTTAATTCTTCCTTAGAATCTCCCAATGTGCGTTATCAGTTTAGACTGTGCGTGTTGTGTTTGTAGGTACATACGAGATGCCCACGTTAAAACGTGTCCATGAAAACTGTCAAGATTATAATACAAGAGATTTTGCTCACGAGAAGAAATTATCACAATACGAAGCCCTAATAGTTTTTTTCAATATTTTCAATACTTTATGTTGTTGAACTGGTAAGATTCACCATTATTGTCACACTGTAAAATCTTTGTTCTTCTTTTGGGACTCAAAGGACTGAATGCCGAACCACAATGTTGCAAGTGTTTATGTCTTAATGTGCATATTGACAGAGAAAAATGGTCGAGTTTATACAAATCCTGAGTGACAGAAAGCATAAAGCCAAAATCCATTTGCTAATGTGCATTAAACAACTTGCCTCATTCTCATTAAACCACAGTAATGTCTCTTTTTTGCGTTTTCTTTTCAATTTGAAAATGCACTGGGCTTAATTGTATTTATCCCATGTCCATCACAGAAACGTAGAGCCGCCTGGCTGTGTGGACAACTTCAACAGCAAAAAGAGAGGGCGGGGGACAGTAGAGAAAAAAAAATAATGTGGGTGGGTTTCTCAACGTGTTTATATTCCATTTTCTTTGCTTTTTTCAGTTCAATAAGTTACCTGGGAGTAAAAGGCAGTCTGGGGAAGAAAAAGCAGTTGGAGTGAGGGGATTCTCTGAAACGTGGCGTCCATGCAGATGAGACTTATCTTGCTCGACCATGTGTGCGCGGAGCCCCTAAACTGCCAGTCCTAAAGCATTGACTAGCTGTCAGCCGTCTCTTTCCCCGGGATTCGAAAAGGCTGCTGCGCCTTTCATTTAATATAAGCAAAGGAAAAGAGGAGGAGGAGGGAGGAGGGGGGAAATTGTTTTGCTGGTTTTTCCGTTGGTTTGTTTTTCTCCATGTGTGGTGATTGACTTTTAGACACCAAGTTTTATCTTTAAGTCACTTGCAGATAGGAAGGAGGGACACAAAAACCGTGGATTTAAATGTATTGTAGATAGCAAACACAAATCCCCATGGGTTGTTACACTGGTTCCAAATGTCATTTTGTCGGGTTTAATACAGGAAAATGTTGGTTTAACTGACTTAATATTAGGAAACGCACAGCACAGCATCACGCAGTGTGAATCTGACATTCGCTCAAATGGAAAAATCAGGACCAAGTTAGGGAGCAACAACGTGATAATCATCGCCTTCGCCACCCAAAACAACTGAACCATTTGATTTAAAATACTGCTCTGTCAAATTCCCACCATCTTAATGTCTGTTATGAAACAACCCTCAATCCGTGTGCTTTTTCGTGCCAACTCCGCCTGACAACCGACTTCGCACCATGTCTCCCTCTAGGTATCCCTGGCAGTGACTATATCAACGCCAACTACATAGATGGTTACAGGAAGCAGAACGCTTACATCGCCACCCAAGGAGCTCTGCCAGAGACATTTGGCGAATTCTGGAGGATGATCTGGGAGCAGAGGAGCGCCATTATTGTCATGATGACCAAACTGGAGGAGAGATCCAGGGTAAGGCACAGAAAAAAAAACACACAGCAATAATGCTCTTATTCAGATTGACGCTCAGGCCTCCTTTATCTGTCTTCCTGTAAATTTGTACGGCATGTTGTTCTCTGGACCACCCTGGATGCCTTCATTCCTATTCTCCTGGAGAAGCCACACTGCACTCTGCTACCCACTGATACTCCCAGTCCTCTCTTTACAAACACTCTGCTGTTGTTGTGTAGTCATCACTGATTAGTGGCTTACATCATTAGCCGAGCACTGCCGAAGGCACCGGATTACAATCAGTGATAAAACGACTTTAAAGGAAGTCTGTAAAGCTACATCGCACAGCTGCGCGCGCTCACTACTCCTTTAAGGTCGACATAGTCAGAAGGCACTTTCTTTACCTCTCTGGCCAATCTTGCAGAGTGTGGCTGAGCACATGAAAGTGCGCATGGACGTAAGCTACTGACCTTCACGCTTCTTTTGGTTTTCTAAGAGCTTCGCACACTGAAGCGAGTTGATCCTGAGAGAATATCTCACTTGGTATCGTTACAATGTGCAAAGCAAAATCAACTCGTTTAGTGAAAACTTTACTCCTGTGTGTGTGTGTGTGTGTGCTTTGCTCTATAGATGCTTCGTGGTGCCTCCTGGCTTTGCTGTTGTTTGACGTCTGTGGTACTTATTGTGCTTTGGTTGCTACCAACAGCCCCTGTCTTTCATATTAAATCACTCATTTGCTGGGAACCACTCAAGCTGTCTTTGTTCGTTTTGCATATCTAAAGCTTAACCATTAGCAAGCGAACGCCATTACGAATCATTTCAGTGCTGCTGGTGTCACAACCTTTTCTACGCTGTTTGCGCTTAGGAAATGAAATTAGTTGATCGTACACTGTTGTTAGATAATTAACTGTTGCAGATTTGTTGGGGTCCGACTTTTATGCAATTCTACGGTCACAGAGCATCGCTGCATTCGTCAACATACTGCAAAGATTGCACCAAATCTAATAGACATATGAAGAAAAACAAATGAGTTGAAAAGCAGTTATTTCCTCCCAAACGCTAATAGTGCTTCCCTTTGTCAGCGAAGCAGCAATGCTATAATGGAACAGTGTTTTATTGGCCGTTCACTGGGAAACAAAGCTGCACACTCGAATAGTAATAAAGCTGAGCAGCTAATATGATTGGAAGCTGTGGTTACCTTTGTAATTATAGAGTATGTCAGGACAATTAATAGCACCGCCGGCTCTAGACAAATATCTCATGCCATTACATTGATTACCAAATCAAACCTAGTCAGCAGGAATAGGTGGATGTGTGCATTTGTTTAACCGTTATTTGACTTTGCGGAGAAGCGTTAAGATTTTGTACTCTGTAAATATACCTCGAATGTTTTAATGATGGGGGAGAAAGAGCTCATCCACTAATACCCAGCCACCGACTAATTCAGCATTTCTCGCTGTCGCAGGTGAAATGTGACCAATACTGGCCCACGAGAGGGACGGAAACCTATGGTCTGATCCAAGTGACACTGCTCGACACAGTGGAGCTGGCCACTTACTGTGTCAGGACATTTGCACTTTTCAAAGTAAGAGACATTTGGATGCTGTTTTAGACTGTCAACTGCTGTTGAGGTGAGGCATGGTGGTCACTAACCTTTCCCCCATCTCCATATTCAGAATGGCTCCAGTGAGAAGAGAGAAGTGAGGCAGTTCCAGTTCACAGCCTGGCCAG